>OU611895.1:10005000-12557927 GCA_914767815.1 Eupsilia transversa | reverse complement strand
CTAACCTAACCTAACCTAACCTAACCTAACCTAACCTAACCTAACCTAACCTAACCTAACCTAACCTAAACTAACCTAACCTAACCTAACCTAACCTAACCTAACCTAACCTAACCTAACCTAACCTAACCTAACCTAACCTAACCTAACCTAACCTAACCTAACCTAACCTAACCTAACCTAACCTAACCTAACCTAACCTAACCTAACCTAACCTAACCTAACCTAACCTAACCTAACCTAACCTAACCTAACCTAACCTAACCTAACCTAACCTAACCTAACCTAACCTAACCTAACCTAACCTAACCTAACCTAACCTAACCTAACCTAACCTAACCTAACCTAACCTAACCTAACCTAACCTAACCTAACCTAACCTAACCTAACCTAACCTAACCTAACCTAACCTAACCTAACCTAACCTAACCTAACCTAACCTAACCTAACCTAACCTAACCTAACCTAACCTAACCTAACCTAACCTAACCTAACCTAACCTAACCTAACCTAACCTAACCTAACCTAACCTAACCTAACCTAACCTAACCTAACCTAACCTAACCTAACCTAACCTAACCTAACCTAACCTAACCTAACCTAACCTAACCTAACCTAACCTAACCTAACCTAACCTAACCTAACCTAACCTAACCTAACCTAACCTAACCTAACCTAACCTAACCTAACCTAACCTAACCTAACCTAACCTAACCTAACCTAACCTAACCTAACCTAACCTAACCTAACCTAACCTAACCTAACCTAACCTAACCTAACCTAACCTAACCTAACCTAACCTAACCTAACCTAACCTAACCTAACCTAACCTAACCTAACCTAACCTAACCTAACCTAACCTAACCTAACCTAACCTAACCTAACCTAACCTAACCTAACCTAACCTAACCTAACCTAACCTAACCTAACCTAACCTAACCTAACCTAACCTAACCTAACCTAACCTAACCTAACCTAACCTAACCTAACCTAACCTAACCTAACCTAACCTAACCTAACCTAACCTAACCTAACCTAACCTAACCTAACCTAACCTAACCTAACCTAACCTAACCTAACCTAACCTAACCTAACCTAACCTAACCTAACCTAACCTAACCTAACCTAACCTAACCTAACCTAACCTAACCTAACCTAACCTAACCTAACCTAACCTAACCTAACCTAACCTAACCTAACCTAACCTAACCTAACCTAACCTAACCTAACCTAACCTAACCTAACCTAACCTAACCTAACCTAACCTAACCTAACCTAACCTAACCTAACCTAACCTAACCTAACCTAACCTAACCTAACCTAACCTAACCTAACCTAACCTAACCTAACCTAACCTAACCTAACCTAACCTAACCTAACCTAACCTAACCTAACCTAACCTAACCTAACCTAACCTAACCTAACCTAACCTAACCTAACCTAACCTAACCTAACCTAACCTAACCTAACCTAACCTAACCTAACCTAACCTAACCTAACCTAACCTAACCTAACCTAACCTAACCTAACCTAACCTAACCTAACCTAACCTAACCTAACCTAACCTAACCTAACCTAACCTAACCTAACCTAACCTAACCTAACCTAACCTAACCTAACCTAACCTAACCTAACCTAACCTAACCTAACCTAACCTAACCTAACCTAACCTAACCTAACCTAACCTAACCTAACCTAACCTAACCTAACCTAACCTAACCTAACCTAACCTAACCTAACCTAACCTAACCTAACCTAACCTAACCTAACCTAACCTAACCTAACCTAACCTAACCTAACCTAACCTAACCTAACCTAACCTAACCTAACCTAACCTAACCTAACCTAACCTAACCTAACCTAACCTAACCTAACCTAACCTAACCTAACCTAACCTAACCTAACCTAACCTAACCTAACCTAACCTAACCTAACCTAACCTAACCTAACCTAACCTAACCTAACCTAACCTAACCTAACCTAACCTAACCTAACCTAACCTAACCTAACCTAACCTAACCTAACCTAACCTAACCTAACCTAACCTAACCTAACCTAACCTAACCTAACCTAACCTAACCTAACCTAACCTAACCTAACCTAACCTAACCTAACCTAACCTAACCTAACCTAACCTAACCTAACCTAACCTAACCTAACCTAACCTAACCTAACCTAACCTAACCTAACCTAACCTAACCTAACCTAACCTAACCTAACCTAACCTAACCTAACCTAACCTAACCTAACCTAACCTAACCTAACCTAACCTAACCTAACCTAACCTAACCTAACCTAACCTAACCTAACCTAACCTAACCTAACCTAACCTAACCTAACCTAACCTAACCTAACCTAACCTAACCTAACCTAACCTAACCTAACCTAACCTAACCTAACCTAACCTAACCTAACCTAACCTAACCTAACCTAACCTAACCTAACCTAACCTAACCTAACCTAACCTAACCTAACCTAACCTAACCTAACCTAACCTAACCTAACCTAACCTAACCTAACCTAACCTAACCTAACCTAACCTAACCTAACCTAACCTAACCTAACCTAACCTAACCTAACCTAACCTAACCTAACCTAACCTAACCTAACCTAACCTAACCTAACCTAACCTAACCTAACCTAACCTAACCTAACCTAACCTAACCTAACCTAACCTAACCTAACCTAACCTAACCTAACCTAACCTAACCTAACCTAACCTAACCTAACCTAACCTAACCTAACCTAACCTAACCTAACCTAACCTAACCTAACCTAACCTAACCTAACCTAACCTAACCTAACCTAACCTAACCTAACCTAACCTAACCTAACCTAACCTAACCTAACCTAACCTAACCTAACCTAACCTAACCTAACCTAACCTAACCTAACCTAACCTAACCTAACCTAACCTAACCTAACCTAACCTAACCTAACCTAACCTAACCTAACCTAACCTAACCTAACCTAACCTAACCTAACCTAACCTAACCTAACCTAACCTAACCTAACCTAACCTAACCTAACCTAACCTAACCTAACCTAACCTAACCTAACCTAACCTAACCTAACCTAACCTAACCTAACCTAACCTAACCTAACCTAACCTAACCTAACCTAACCTAACCTAACCTAACCTAACCTAACCTAACCTAACCTAACCTAACCTAACCTAACCTAACCTAACCTAACCTAACCTAACCTAACCTAACCTAACCTAACCTAACCTAACCTAACCTAACCTAACCTAACCTAACCTAACCTAACCTAACCTAACCTAACCTAACCTAACCTAACCTAACCTAACCTAACCTAACCTAACCTAACCTAACCTAACCTAACCTAACCTAACCTAACCTAACCTAACCTAACCTAACCTAACCTAACCTAACCTAACCTAACCTAACCTAACCTAACCTAACCTAACCTAACCTAACCTAACCTAACCTAACCTAACCTAACCTAACCTAACCTAACCTAACCTAACCTAACCTAACCTAACCTAACCTAACCTAACCTAACCTAACCTAACCTAACCTAACCTAACCTAACCTAACCTAACCTAACCTAACCTAACCTAACCTAACCTAACCTAACCTAACCTAACCTAACCTAACCTAACCTAACCTAACCTAACCTAACCTAACCTAACCTAACCTAACCTAACCTAACCTAACCTAACCTAACCTAACCTAACCTAACCTAACCTAACCTAACCTAACCTAACCTAACCTAACCTAACCTAACCTAACCTAACCTAACCTAACCTAACCTAACCTAACCTAACCTAACCTAACCTAACCTAACCTAACCTAACCTAACCTAACCTAACCTAACCTAACCTAACCTAACCTAACCTAACCTAACCTAACCTAACCTAACCTAACCTAACCTAACCTAACCTAACCTAACCTAACCTAACCTAACCTAACCTAACCTAACCTAACCTAACCTAACCTAACCTAACCTAACCTAACCTAACCTAACCTAACCTAACCTAACCTAACCTAACCTAACCTAACCTAACCTAACCTAACCTAACCTAACCTAACCTAACCTAACCTAACCTAACCTAACCTAACCTAACCTAACCTAACCTAACCTAACCTAACCTAACCTAACCTAACCTAACCTAACCTAACCTAACCTAACCTAACCTAACCTAACCTAACCTAACCTAACCTAACCTAACCTAACCTAACCTAACCTAACCTAACCTAACCTAACCTAACCTAACCTAACCTAACCTAACCTAACCTAACCTAACCTAACCTAACCTAACCTAACCTAACCTAACCTAACCTAACCTAACCTAACCTAACCTAACCTAACCTAACCTAACCTAACCTAACCTAACCTAACCTAACCTAACCTAACCTAACCTAACCTAACCTAACCTAACCTAACCTAACCTAACCTAACCTAACCTAACCTAACCTAACCTAACCTAACCTAACCTAACCTAACCTAACCTAACCTAACCTAACCTAACCTAACCTAACCTAACCTAACCTAACCTAACCTAACCTAACCTAACCTAACCTAACCTAACCTAACCTAACCTAACCTAACCTAACCTAACCTAACCTAACCTAACCTAACCTAACCTAACCTAACCTAACCTAACCTAACCTAACCTAACCTAACCTAACCTAACCTAACCTAACCTAACCTAACCTAACCTAACCTAACCTAACCTAACCTAACCTAACCTAACCTAACCTAACCTAACCTAACCTAACCTAACCTAACCTAACCTAACCTAACCTAACCTAACCTAACCTAACCTAACCTAACCTAACCTAACATAACCTAACCTAACCTAACCTAACCTAACCTAACCTAACCTAACCTAACCTAACCTAACCTAACCTAACCTAACCTAACCTAACCTAACCTAACCTAACCTAACCTAACCTAACCTAACCTAACCTAACCTAACCTAACCTAACCTAACCTAACCTAACCTAACCTAACCTAACCTAACCTAACCTAACCTAACCTAACCTAACCTAACCTAACCTAACCTAACCTAACCTAACCTAACCTAACCTAACCTAACCTAACCTAACCTAACCTAACCTAACCTAACCTAACCTAACCTAACCTAACCTAACCTAACCTAACCTAACCTAACCTAACCTAACCTAACCTAACCTAACCTAACCTAACCTAACCTAACCTAACCTAACCTAACCTAACCTAACCTAACCTAACCTAACCTAACCTAACCTAACCTAACCTAACCTAACCTAACCTAACCTAACCTAACCTAACCTAACCTAACCTAACCTAACCTAACCTAACCTAACCTAACCTAACCTAACCTAACCTAACCTAACCTAACCTAACCTAACCTAACCTAACCTAACCTAACCTAACCTAACCAACACCAAAATTTGCAAACAGGATCTCGGAAGCACGAGCCTGTCTCATTAAAGCAAAAGCGCATATGCAGAGCTCCCGAAACACAAAGACGGAGATAAAGACGGAGGTCATCCAGGCACTGGAGAGACTATATCAGCTCGTAAAGGAGGCAGAAACCGATAAGGGGAAAAGTAAGGAACCTGCAAAAGACCCACAGAGCGCCCAGAAAGTGGTGCAGACCCCCGAAACAGGAAGAAAGGAAGATGGAAGTAAAGAAATTTCGGACCTCATCGGAAGGTTGAAGGAGCATGCTGACCTCATTAAAGAAAACACTGAGAGCATGGGGCAGCTAAAGGAACACATACAGAGTATGGAAAAGCGAACTTACGCCGGTGTAGCTGCAAGCTCTATTGGTAAGCGGCTCCCGGTGCAGAGTGCTCTACACTCCTTCATAGTCACCGCGAATGATGACCAAGAAACAGGTGAAGAGGTCATCAATAAGATACGGAAAGCTGTCAACGCCACAGAAGGAGGACTCGCGGTAGAAAGAGTAAGAAAAGCCAAAGACAGAAAAATAATAGTAGGCTGCAAAACCAATGAGGAAAGAGAGCGAGTCAAGAGAAAAATTAAGGAATCCGGTGAAAGTCTCAACGTGGAAGATATCCAAAACAGAGACCCCCTTGTTATCCTTAAGGACGTGCTCAGTTGCAATAGTGACGGAGACGTTTTAAAGGCACTGAGAAATCAAAACAAGAGGTTATTTATGAACTTGGATGGGCAAGAAGATAGGCTAGAAATAGCATATAAAAAGCGCACCAGGAACCCCCACACGAGTCACATCGTGATGAGGGTGTCCCCCAAAATGTGGCGGAGACTGACAGAGGCTGAGTCGGTCCTCATAGACCTCCAGAGGATAAGAGTGGCCGACCAATCTCCCCTAGTACAGTGCTCCCTTTGCCTGGGCTATGGGCATGGTAGGCGTTTTTGCCAGGAAACCCAAGCAAAGTGCAGTCACTGTGGGGGACCCCACATGAAAGCAGAGTGCCCTGACTGGCTCGGGGGTGCGGCCCCGTCTTGTTGCAACTGTGTCCGATCAAAAACAGACAGGATAGACCACAATGCCTTTAGTCAGGAGTGCCCCATCAGGGTTAAATGGGATGGGATAGCCAGATCCAAGGTGGCATATTGCTAAGGTGGTCCCCGGTGAAAACTCTGTCTCTCAAAAAAGGCCATACCTCGTGGCACAAGCAAATCTGCAGAGAAAGGCCTTGGCCACTAATGAGCTTATGCTTGAGGCTACCAAAAAGGGGGTGGCTTTTGCACTGCTCCAGGAGCCGTACATCGGGAGTTTGGGTAGAGTGAAAGACTACCGCGGTGCTAGAATATACCAGCATACCGGTGATGGAGACGGCGTCGTCAAGACTGCAATCGCAGTCTTTGATGGCGATATAGACGTCATCCAGTGTCCGAACTTCACTACGCCCAACATCACAGTGGTGAAGATGAGGACAAGCGCCTGGGAGATCGTGGTGGTCTCATTTTACCTAGAACCGAAACCAACACCGATAGGGCCATACCTGGAGCAGCTTATTAAGATAGAGAGGAGTTTTGGCCGGAGAATCATCCTTGGCGGAGATGCAAACGCCAAAAACTCCTGGTGGGGTAGCCGTCAAATAGACCAAAGAGGAGTGGAAATGGCAGGCGCTTTGGAAGAAATGGGATTGCAGGTGCTCAACATAGGCGACACTCCGACGTTCCACACAGTGAGGGGAACTTCGCTGTACACCAGCTTCGTGGACCTCACGGCATGTACGACGGATCTGCTCGACCTGGTGGAGGACTGGACGGTAGACGAAGGCATGACAAGCTCAGACCACAACACCATCATTTTTAAAATTAATCTAGAAAGATCCAAGGGTTTAGATATTAGTAGAACCACTAGAATCTTCAATAGTAAAAAAGCCAACTGGGAGCAATTTCGTGTGAAATTGGGCCAGTTGCTAGAAGTAAATAACTTAAGTAAAATAGAATTTGACAAAATTAACACTAACACTGAATTAGAACTTAAAATAGAATTATATATTAACGTAATAGTAGAAGCATGCAGTGTTAGTATTCCGAAGCTAAACCCTAATAGCAAAATTAAATTACCTTGGTGGTCTAATGAGCTTGCCATCCTGAAAAAGGCCGTTGCCACTAGGAAGCGCAGAATCCACTGTGCAGCGCGGATCCGGAGGGCGAAAGTCGTCGGGGAGTACCTGCAAATGAAAGAAAAATATGAGCAAGCAGCAAAAACGGCCCTGACAGAAAGCTGGAAAAGCTTTTGTGGGAAACAGGATAAGGAGGGACTCTGGGAGGGAATTTATAGGGTCATAGGCAGGACTGCGAAGCGACAGGAGGATCTTCCCCTGACCAAAGAAGGTAAAGTTTTAACTCACTTTGAATCTGCCACATTGCTGGCAGAAACATTCTACCCCGAGGATAGGAAGGAAGAAGACAATGAGGAGCACAAGCGTATCAGGATGGGAGCCGAAAAAGTCAACGAGATGGGCCATGATGAAGAACATGACCCACCGTTTACCCAAGAAGAGTTGAACTCCAGCATGCGCAGCTTCAACCCTAAAAAAGCCCCGGGGGCGGATGGCCTTACAGCAGATATCTGCCAGCAATCTGTAAATCACGATCCGGAGCTCTTCCTATCACTGGCGAACAAATGCCTAGAGCTGGGCTACTTCCCGAGGATCTGGAAGGAAGCAACAGTTGTAATCCTGAGGAAACCCGGGAAGGAGAGCTATACAGCTCCTAAATCATATAGGCCAATAGGACTGTTGCCAGTGATGGGAAAAGTCCTGGAAAAAATGTTGATAGGCAGAATCAAATGGCACATCATACCCGGACTCAGCACACGGCAATATGGGTTCATGCCACAAAAAAGCACCGAGGACTCCCTCTATGACCTGCTAGAACACATACGCAGGAAGCTAAACGACAAAAAATTGATCGTTATGATATCGCTGGATATAGAGGGAGCCTTTGACAGTGCATGGTGGCCGGCCATAAAAACCAGATTGGCAGAAGCCAAGTGTCCGGTAAACTTGAGAAGAACAGTGGACAGTTACCTGGAACACAGGAAGGTCAGGGTAAGATATGCGGGACAGGAGGTAACCAGGGAAACCACTAAAGGCTGCGTACAAGGATCGATAGGGGGCCCAATTCTTTGGAATCTCTTACTCGACCCCCTACTTAAAGGTCTGGTACAAAGGGGAGATTACTGCCAAGCCTTCGCCGACGACGTAGTCCTCGTGTTCGACGGGGACTCCGCGATGGAGGTCCAGCGGCGAGCCAATGACGCTCTCGGGTATGTCCACCAGTGGGGAGTCAGTAATAAGTTGAAGTTCGCACCGCACAAGACGAAAGCTATGGTCATAACGCGGAAACTCAACTATGACACTCCACTGCTGGGCATGGGCGGGGTCGACATTGGTATGTCGCAGGAGATCAAAGTGCTGGGACTGACAATAGACAACAAGCTGACGTTTAATAGCCATGCATCTGATGCTTGCAAAAAGGCATTAAACTTTTACAAACAGCTGTCAAGGGCAGCAAAGATAAGCTGGGGACTCCATCCGGAGGTTATACACACCATCTACACGGCAGTAGTCGAACCGACCATCCTGTATGCGGCAAGTGCGTGGGCACCAGCAGCCAAGAAACTGATGATACGCAAACAGTTGAATGCTGTCCAGAGGGGATTTGCACAGAAACTGTGTAAGTCATATCGCACAGTCTCCTTGAACTCGGCACTGGTGCTGTCTGGGATACTACCCCTCGATCTCCGAATACAAGAGGCAGCGGCCCTGTATGAGGCAAAGAGGGGGGTACGCCGGCCAGCGCTAGGAGACAGGGAGATTGAGCGGTGTACAGCGTTCAGCAGAACCCCCCACCCGGCCAAACATATAAGCCTGCAGTTTATATGCCTGGCAGACCAGGAGCAATTCAACAACCACTGCACTCAAGCAGTGAGGATATTTACGGACGGCAGCAAAATTGAGGGCAAGGTCGGAGCATCATTGTCCCACTGGAGCAATGATGTTGAAACCAAGAGCCAAAAACTCAAGCTGTCGCCCCACTGTACCGTCTACCAGGCGGAACTTTTGGCTGTATGCAAGGCAACAAGGGAAATTTTGCGTAGTCACCAAAACAGTTTTGGCATTTACAGCGATTCCAGATCATCGCTGGAGACGGTCACTAACCACCGCTCTCTCCACCCCCTCGCGGTCGAAACAAGGGAAAACCTGCGACAGTGCAAGGCTCAATCCAAAAAAGTTGAACTTTTTTGGATCAAAGCTCATGTCGGACTAGAAGGTAATGAGAGAGCAGACCAGCTGGCTAAGGACGCCGCCCTAAAAACAAAAACAAGGCCTGATTATGACCAATGCCCGATCTCATTCGTAAAGCGGCAGATCCGTGCGGACACGCTTGACGAATGGAATCGGAGATACAGATCCGAGGATACAGCCGGTGTAACAAAAGTATTTTTCCCAGATGCCATCCAAGCATTCAAACTGGTAAAGGACATAAAACCGACAGGGGTTCTGACACAAATAATGACAGGGCACGGTGGGTTTTCCGAATACTTGAACAGGTTTAAGTGTAAGGAAAGCCCATCGTGCATATGTGACCCTGAAAAAGAAGAAACGGTTTTGCACATATTGACAGACTGCCCCGCCTATTGCCTGGAGAGATATGATCTCGAACAGGACCTAGGTGTTGAGGTGACGACTGACACTATACAAGCCCTTATAACAAACAAGGGAACAAGGGCCAAGTTTATTGGGTTCTGTATAAAAGTAGCCAACAAGGCTATTAGGAGGAATAAGTAAACGAACTTATGCTTAGGATTTATATTTGTTTAATAATATATACCAGTAGTATAACGCAGATCGTTGAAAATGTCCGAAACTGTAATAAAAGTAACGAACCCAATAAACACTGTATCTACACCGAAATGTGTCTAAACTATTTTGATTGTTTATATATAGATATAAGTAATTTTAAGTAACGATAATATTGTATCTTATTAGACAAAACTACTTGATAGAATGACTGAATAGCAAATAAGGTCTCAGATTATGTCCGAGGTAATTGTAAGGCAGGAGTGTGGTTTTAGCCGGTAAGAGTCCGGCACTGCCAGATCAGCTCGTATTGTGGGGGGTCTGTGCGTCCATGAGGATTTCCCACTCCTGCCAAAAAAAAAAAAAAAAAAAAAAAAAAAAAAAAACCTAACCTAACCTAACCTAACCTAACCTAACCTAACCTAACCTAACCTGAGCGAACCTAACCTGAGCGAACCGTTATAACTTTGCTTCCTGGTGACGCATTTTCACGCGGTTTTCAGCTATTTAATTTTCAATAGGCTCCGTCCTACTTTTTGACAAAGGAAAATTGACAATTTCCACGAAAAACATTTTTCTTCTATAGACTTAGAACAAAAATTCTCAAAATTTTTCTTAATTAATTTTTATTTCAAAATCTATCTCCAAAATTATATTTGTTTTAGTTACAATAGATACTTACCTGCCTTACCTGTATTCCTGTGCGCGTTCCGCGAACTCGAGTCCCGTTTGGTAGTCGTAATTCCTGGTTTTTACTCATTTTTGGTCAAAAACACCCGTTTTTCCACGAAAAACCCTACATTTTGTTCCATTTAAATTCCAATAACACCGTAGCCCGCGCGGAGACGCGTCTTTTGACATGACACCTCGCACGTGCGCCTAGCGCATATAGAACCGCAAAAAATTGCCCGCCCACCCACCCTTTAGTGACTAGCCAAGTAAACTTCTTTGTTTTTGGCAAAATATTATTTTGGGTTTTTAGCTCTTCCAGCTATAAATTTACCCTTTGGTTAGCTATATTAGGGTAATTGACAGTTTTAAAGGCCTTTTAGCGTCTCCTGAAGGCATTTTTATATTATTTATTTAGTTGACTGAGTCCTTGCTATAGGGCTCGTTATATTTAGTTTGACTAATCCACCCTTTACAGGGATTCAGTTTTGACACTCGTGTCCCCTGACAACAAGTCGTTCCGCAGTCCCAAAACTTTGATTGATACCAAAAATGTTTGGAATTAGGACACCGGTCAATAAGAACAAAGTCTCGGAAGAGAGTTCGGGTACGGGGGGGGCAAGATTGGCACAGGCTGGCCCGTCCGTGAGGCGCAGTATCGGGGAGTGGGAGGCTGACAGACCTATATCTGGACAGCTTCTCAAAACTCCAACGCCTCCGAAGAAGATTCCACTTGCTACTCCCCCTAAACTCAAATCCAAAACGGAGCTCACCCAGCAAAATACGCGGGAAGGATCGAAGCAGTTGAAGAGGACCGACGAGAGCTCACCGCGAGACACGCAACCCGTGAGGTACCTAAACAGAACCACGGAGGCAAAAGCGTGTCTCCAAAAAGCTAAAATGCAACTTTTAAGTTCGCGTAATCTTAAAAAGGAAATAAAGGATGAGATTACTAAAGCGGTTGAGAGACTCTACCAACTGGTAAAAGAGGCGGAAGCAGAAAAGGGAAAAGGAAGTGTAGAGGGAGAAAAGGAAGAAAGGCAAAGGGAGCCTAAGCCGACCACACCTGAACCGTCAGAGCTGATGCAGAGCCTCGTAGAAGGTCTCAAAGACCACAAAAATGCATTACAGGAGTGCAAACAGCATACTCTGGCTCTGTCGGAACAACTCCAGCAGACCCCTCGCTTCGTTGCAGGCCAAGGCCCGACTTTCGCGGAGATGGCCGCTGTCCCGAAGCAGCACATCCAAGAGCCTCTTCACTCGGTGGTCGTTTCATCTGTAAATGATCAGGACACCGGTGAAGAGGTTATTGAGAAGCTCAGGACGGCTGTCGATGCCAGGAACGAGGGCACCAGGGTCGAACGACTGCGTAAGGCGAGGGACCAGAAGGTGGTGGTCGGCTTCAAAACCAGAGCCGAAATGACGCAGGTGACAGAACGTATTCGCAAAGCAGGTAATCTAGTGGTAGAGGAGGTCAAGAACAAGGACCCTCTTATTATCATGAGGGACGTCCTCTCCTGCCACTCAGATGTGGAGATTGCCCAAGCCCTGCAGAGACAGAACACCCACCTGATAGGAGACATACCTGCTGATGATTTGAGGCTGGGGGTGAAGTACCGTCGAAGGACGAGGAACCCCCATATGTGCCACGTCATCCTGCGGGTGTCCCCTTCAGTGTGGCAGAGACTGACTTTGGCGGGTCGCGTGCACATTGACTTACAGCGAGTGCGAGTGCAGGACCAGTCTCCACTGGTGCAGTGCACTCGCTGTCTGCGCTACGGCCATAGCCGTAAACTGTGCACGCAGCCCGCCGATCTCTGCACTCATTGTGGCGACCCTCACTTGCGAGCGGACTGTCCGTCACGTCTGGCAGCAGAGGCTCCGAAGTGTCACAACTGCGTGTCGGCTAAAGGAGACAGGACTGACCACAACGCCTTTGACAACGAGTGCCCAATACGCCTTAAATGGGACGCGTTGGCTCGCCTGTCGGTGGCGTATTGCTGAAGTCCATCCAGCGCTTTCAAGTAAAAGAAACCACAACGGTATAGTGTTCAAAATTAATGTTCAGAAATTTAAAATCATAAAAATGTTTAGGATTAGAATAAATAGTAATAAAATAAAATTCAATTGGAGCCAACTTCATGAGAAGTTGGACCAATTAAAATCAGACAAGAAATTAAACTCATCCTTTAGAATTAATAATATTACCTTACCGTTGTGGTCTAAAGCGCTCGTTGCTGTGAAAAAGCAGGGCATTACCTTAGCAGACCGCATCCGAGGCGCTATACCAGCACGAAGTGTGCAGGTCGTCGAGTAGCATCTGCAACAAAAAGAAAATAATAAGCACGAGCTGGTTAAAGTAAAAGTCGCGAGAAGGAAATGCCTCGCAGACAAGCTGGAAAATCTAGGAGCAAAAATTGTATTTAAAATAGCAGCTGTGAATCTGCCGGGAAAGACAAATTATTATATTAAAGTATTTATAGAAATAGATAGTATAGGAAATAAACGTAAACAAATAGATTAAGAAATTATGTCTATATGATATATTATACATATATTAGGATAGCCATAAACATAGTTATGATTAAACAAGATAAAAATATAATAAGTATTAGCATAGGTAGAATCAAAATAGGAAAACAAACAAAAAACAGAAAATCCAAAAACAATAGATATAAATAAGCGCGTAATATAAGTTATGATAAGCTATAGCCTTTTAGAAAATAAAATTAACATAAAACTAAAAATTAAGATACTCCCAAGAGAGATAATAATAACTCCTTTTCCTTAAACGGACCGATTTTAAGACAAATAGTGAAGAGACAGAATCAAAAAATTAGTCTAATAAGGTCTCTGATCATGTCAGAGGGACACGGGCAAGGGCAGGAGTGGTTTTTAGCCGGTAAGAGTCCGGCACTGCCCAGACTGGCTCACCAGTGAGGCAGTCTGGGCGTCCATGAGGATTTCCCACTCCTGCCAAACCAAAAAAAAAAAAAAAAAAAAAAACCTGAGCGAACCTAACCTGAGCGAATCGGGTCTGCATCGCAACGTTGAGAAATATTTTCACCATTTTCTAATTATCCGTGTGTCCATAATAATACTACGGTCTATCGCGAAAATTCCAATGATTAAATCTCCCTGTGACTATAATGTAAATAAGAGAACCATAATCGACGCTTTCCGCTACAAAGGGCGTAACTCCAAATCCTATAGTTTTGGCTATGAACAACTAATTTCTTCTAGTCCAGCAAGTCTGATCTATGTTCTATGTCATGGGTTTGATTTCCGTACTGTCCTTAAAAAGTAGACCATTATGCGTCAGCAACCGTTAAGTTGAACCTTTATTTAAAAAACTACGGTCAAGAGCGTGTCTGACCACGCACAATGAAGGGTTCCGTAGCTGAAATGAATTGATCCCAAGAACAAACTTAACATTGTAGTTGAAAACAACTTAAGATTTTGCAACTGCAAAGGACATCATTCATTTCGTACCCAAAAATAAAAGTGCCGGCCGGCAAAAAAAATGCTGTTTTCTTATGGGAAATAACATCTTGAACATTTTTTTATACTACAACGAAAGTCTACAATTAACCCCCTGGCTGCTATTTGAGTTTGAAAGTACCAAAAAAAAACATAATTTTGCCAACAATGTTTTGAACATTCGTAGACGCAAACAGCTATTGTTCAAAGTAAAAATGGACAATATGCGTTAGATATACTAAGGTATGATATAATCATCATTCAGGTTTAGAGCATTTTGTACCCAAAAATTAAAGTGCCGAAAGAAAGAAACACGGTTTTCTTATGGGAAATAACACCCTCAACATTTTTTACTATTACAACGAGAGAATACAATGATGTCCTTTAAGTTGGTCGATAATTACTCGTAAACTTGTAGAGCCTACTTATCTGTGATAGTTTTCCTTTTAATTTCTTTAATATCCTACTACTGTGAATTTTTCCACATATCTAGAACTTACAATTTAGCTGGCAGGGGGGGGGACTTGACTCTAACAAAAATTAGCACTTTAAAGATTAATATTTCGCAAACGGATCCTTCAATCCAAAAATGCAATATTTTTGAACGACCTTTCTAAAGATACCCCACACCATGGGATAGACCAAAAAAAAAAGATATCCCCACTTTACAGGTAGGGCAGGTACTCTAAAAAAATATATATTTCATAATTTTATTTTACCACTTTGTCGGCGTCATTAATATGTATAGGTACTCATTCCAAATTACAGCTTTCTAGTACTAATAGTCTCTGTGCTAAGCCGGGGACAGACAGACAGACGGACATGGCGAAACTATAAGGGTTCCTTGTTTACTACGGAACCCTAAAAACCTTTTTTTTATGTCCCGATCTACAACCCTAAATTCCGATATGTTTTGCCTTCTGCCCCGATTTGTCTTGACGCACTTTTTACTACGTTAATGAACACGACACGTAAACACACAATTTTCGAAAATAACTAAAATCATGACAAAATCACGAAGGGCACTAGCACCCATAAGAAAGCAAGTTTAATAGGGGGGCTCTTGGGCGCATAAATTAATGAAACGGTAAAGAGCAATACTCACATCTGTCTGTTGTGCTGTGCTACCTAATAAATTTCGGTACTGTTGGCACAGTGACCGAGCGATAGGCGGCTGCGTTAGGTGTCGCGAATTCGATTCCCGCACAGAAAGAAGTAATAACAAAGTAACTAAAGTACGAAGAAGAAAATGGATGATAATCTTTGGTGAATTGTTCGAAATCAAGTTTAAAAAAAACAGTCAATAAAAGTTTCAAATTAGGTACATATATTGATATATCATTGAAAATTACTTGTTGTTTCAGTGGACCGCATATTTTTTTGCCAGTGCATTAAAGTCTGGAAAAAATATTACCCCTCATAATAATATGAAAATAATGAATTCTCCTAAATGCCTAATGAATGCTGCGTCTGTTGTATGATGCCCTGCTGGGTGACTGCTGATACGCTTTCTGTCGTAGTGACCGCACGGTGGCGGAGCACGGAGCGACACCCGGGCGGCGCGGCGGGCACATCGGTTATTCGGTTCCTTTGACTGCGCGGCCGGCGCGTGCGTGTGTGGTGTTTAGTAAAGTACCTAAACTGCGATGGCCGCGCGTGAACTTTGGCGAAACAGCTGATTACTGAATTGCTTGTGTAGGTACTTAATTCAATTCACATAACAGTTTCATGTAAAAATAAATGACTTACATAGTTTTAAATTTTATTTACATTCATTTTAAATCGTAACCACGGCACAATAAAATAATAAATTTAATAAATAACAATATCAAGTAGGTAGGTAGTTAGTTTAAAACTTTTAACGTATTGTGTCGTATTTAAATGTTGTTTAATAACATCTGTATAATTAATTGTTGTGGCCTTGTGGGTCTGGCTGTTTGTTTGTGTGAGATTTGTGTTTGCGACCTACTGTAGAGCAACGTTTAGGTAATTTAAACTTGGTGGGTACTTACCTACGTGTACTTTAAGAGGTGCTCGAAGTGTTGGTTCACCTCGTCTCTATACACACAACTCAGCACGGCGCCTATGGTTCACCTTCACATTTTGCAACACAAAAGTAGGTACGCGATTTAACCGTGTCAAACGCCGTAATAATCCTATCTTTTAACTGTTCCCGACTTTCACTCTATTGCTCGTAAACTGTAGTCTCTTAACCTCACCCCACAAAAAAAAGTCCAAGGGCGTCAGGTCGGGCGACCGCGCCGGCCAACCTACAGGCCCGCCGCGACCTATCCAACGCTCACCAAATCTTCGATCGAGAAAGGCGCGAACGTCACGCTGGTAGTGCGCTGGTGCTCCGTCATGCTGATAGTAGTTACAGCTCGGAGTGGTAGCTCTCAGGCAAGTTCTGCAGCTGCTCTTCTACGGAGGTCTCTAACAACCGGAGATAACGCACCCCGGTCAGTCTCCCACGCGGAGCCCACCAATGCTCGTTGTGGACGTTGAACAGACCGAGTCGAGTGAACGTGGCCTCGTCTGTCCACAGGATATTTTTATCCAGATTTTGTAATAGCGAATTACAAAATCGAACCCTGGGCGTGTAGTCTGCCAACGCCAACTCCTGCACTTTATGGAAATGGTAAAGGTGCATTCCAGAGGAGTTTAACAGCTTCCAGACAAAATACTGACTGACGTGAAAATGTCGCGCTGCCTGCCTCGTGCTGGCCTGTGGATTCATCTGGAAGTACCGCTTTATTTGCCGATGTAGGGTGCTCGGGTACACCGGCGCTCTACCACGCGTTTGAGCATGCGTTGGTACGTGGAACGATGCAAAATCCAGCAGATTTTGCGTAGATCTCAAGATTCGGTCTCGTGATGGAATCGGTGCATCGGGGTAGCGGCGGTGAAACATCTGACCAGTTCGAAGCAAACTGTGTGTTCGGTCGTAGAATAACACCATATCCAGGTACCTATTGCTGGTTCGTGTAAACTGCACTACGTGGTCGAGGCATGTTTTATAGTTCACGAGGTTCACTGAATCACTGCAATCCAAAAATGTTTCACTTTCGGCGCGGTGGCGCACCCCGGTTGCCAGCGGGGACGGGGACTCAACTGAAGCGGGGCGCGGGCCGCCGCGCGGGCCCAATGTGCCGCGCGCAGGAGTGAGCGGGGGTGGGGTAGCAACGCGCGGGCGAATAGTTTGCTTGCCGTTGGCTCCATTCAGTGTTGCCAACGGTTAACGTAGCTCTCCACCAGATTCAACTTCTAAAACCACCAGAAAACCACTAACAAAAATCGGTCCTAATCTAAAAATCGCTATTCCACTAAACATTAGTTTTTTTTTTTAAAGTCTGTCTTTATATTAGTATAAAATGTTCTTTAATTAAAATCAACAAGTCAAGATCAGAACCATAAAAATATTCAAACAAAAGCCATTTTTTTTTTTTAAATTAAACTGATATGCTAAAATCCGTTTTCTTCAAATGAATTTTGTCTGCACCATCATCGTCAGTTTCACATTTATATGATTCTTTGGTACCGATTTGTTATAACTTTTAATGGAATTTCACAATCATCAATTTTTCCTTCCAATCTTACACTTTCTATTCTTAGTATAGCAGTTAAAAAATTCAACTTCATCCTGTTCCTTTGCTTGTTCTTTGTAATTCTTCAAATCTACATCCCCCTTGAGCAGCTTTGAAATGTATTTGTGATTATTTGTTATTTATATGACATGTTTTCGTTTATTAAACTAATGATATTTATGTGATATTGGATAAATCTAGATACTTATCTCTTATGCAATATTAGTCTGTTTTAAGTTATCTTGCTGCGCCCTAACAGGGTCATGTACTCACTAGTTAAGCTTAGCGTGTAAAATTGGTTGTGTACATTGTGCATTAAATTAAATAAATAAATAATACTTTATTCCAATAGTTTTTAGTATCTTTGCTCCATTTCAGCAAATGAATTGCGAATTTACAAATGCCACGCAAACTCAGTATTATTCGGTATTCGGCATTATTCGACATTGTTTTGTTATTTGTCGAATACCGAATAATAGTGTCTTTTATTCGACATTCGGCGTTTTTACATACGATACATTCTACAAAGCGGCGTTAACGGCCCATTCACGATTTCGGTCTAGCGGCGAGCGGGGCGGGCGGCGGCGGCAAGCGGTGCGTTTTACACGCCACGTACCCTCAATAGCGGCATACGTAGTATCCCTAAGTACTTAGTCTGTGGTAGCGGCTAGCGGCAGCGGCCGAGGTGGACGGATTTAGGTAGTCAGAACGTTCTCAAAATACCGCCACAAAATCGTCTAAATTTTTTTGTTTATAAGTTCGCCGCCGAGTCCGTCACACCTACACCGCTATCCAATCTACCCCGCCGCTATCCAATCACCGCTATCTAAACTTATTTGGCAGAACATTACTCGGCAGAATCTTCTTTAAACGAATATTTGTATGTCATAAACATCATTTAACAGAATTATTGTTTGGCAGAATTAAGATTAAATAAACTATGCTTAAAATAATTATGCGTAAGCTGTTATGCGTAAATAATGTTATGCGTAAATATAGTTCGGATAACATATAAAAATATAGGTTGAAATTATTTTATAGATGCAATTGATGCACTTATTAGAAGCTGGCAATGCGTAGACGTATCAGAAATTTTGTTACTTAAGAATTATCTCGATGCTGAGTCCTATTTTACATTAGCTTGTTTTACAATATAAGGTCGCTTGAAAAGCATTTATTAGACGCTAAAAGTTTGTCGCTGACCTATTAATTCATTAGGCAACTATGTAAATATATTTGAAGACAAGAATGACATTATAAAGAAGATGCGTTAATTAGCACCCATTTATTTTTATTTTTTGATTGTTTGATATCATTACAACCATGTGTTTAAATAACGGTCACTAATTACCAGTCACCACACAACATAACATGACGCCGTGTTTCCCCGGAGGGCTGGGCAGAGGTGTTACCAGTCAACAAGAGGTTAAGTACTGAGAAAGTAACAACGGTCATAATTATTATTACAGGACAGGAGAAAAAAATGTAATCTAAGTCGCCTACATCTGCGCCATACAAGCAAATAGGGTCTTCGTTTATATGAAGTTTGCTAAGATGGGCTGGATTAGTATTAGAATGGAAGAATCCATTTTCCCAACCTTGGCCCTGCCAAACCACGGTTTTTCCGGAACGTCGGGTTGAATATATGAAAAATGACGTATGTACCTACCTGAAATTTGCTACCAATAACCCAAGCTACCTTCCAAGTGTCCTGAAAAAAAAAATTTGGTAACGTCACGAGCTATTTGTAGAAGGGATCTAAGTCACCACATTGCACCCCATTAGTGGCAACTGGCAAGTGTATCGGCCACTTCGCGGGCTACATTAAAGGAATCAAACTTTGACTTATACACGCGCGACGCCACGTAATCTAAGTTTCGTTCACAAAAAGCACAATGAGCCTTTCAACGAATTCAGAGAATTTACATTTAGTTTTGCAGCCACTTTGTCGACTTTGTCGTTTATTTAGTTACCAGTTTTTCTGAGTGGATATTTGTTTGGACAGAGCAGCATTGAAAAAAAAACATTTAGACATGGTCTTTTGTTGCCTTTACGTCCTAAAAGGCAAGATGCTAATAATAAAAAAAATCCTGACTTTGACAAATGCACAAATGACAGTTGACTTGACTTAGGCCGCGTTCCGAGTTACAATGTAATCGATTTGAGCGTGCTAACACCCGTTCCGAATAAGCGTTAGCGCGATAACGCCGACCCATGAAACATCGTAGATGACGTCATGACATGCGCCATCTTGCGATAACGCCGACCATGCCTTTTACTAATATCACCGTGAGTTCTGTCAAAAATGACAGTTGACTGAACTGTCATTTTTGGCAGCGCTGTAGTTTTGAGTCGCATATATCTATAAACTAACGTGGCTTTTTCTAAATTGTGCTTCTGGCTACCGTTGCCACTTAACCAAAGAAGAAAAAGACATTTCAGATGTTTATACAAAGACTTTAAGTAATGTTATAAGTTTTGACGTGAGCAAGCACTGTAGGCGCGTTCACGAGCGTTCCGAATTGATGACAGACCTCAGCTGTCATAATCGTAATATCTAAATCGGAACGCAAAATATTGATGTCAGCGCTGTGAGCGATTATGGCCTATCTCGGAACGCGGCCTTATTGTGGAAGACACTGAAGACAGTGGAAAATGTGGAAATGTCAAAAAAAACTTGTTGTTTGTGTTGATCAGTTCTGTTCCTCTATCTGTTGTTAGACTGTAATAGGAAAATAACATGAAAGGATGATTTTAGTGAGGTGATTGATACTATTTAATACCGAGTGTTAGAAACGAACCCGCCAGTGTTCCGTGGGCGTGGTTTGCCGGTAGAGCATCGAGGCAGTAAGCCTGTGAGCAGTCACCGGTGAGGCTGTTTCCTATGAGCCTGTGTGCCCCGAGCGCTTCGCAGTACTACTGTAGCAGCATGCAGTGCGACATAGTGGTGCGCGAGGCGACGCCGCGGGACATGGAGGCGCGCGCCGAGCTAGTTCGCCAGAGCATTACTGAATATGATCTCGACGCATTCGTATTGTTTTTCTTCCAAGAGGTATTTACATACCTTCAGTACAAAAAACTTTCACTGTCTGTCTGTTCCGGCTAATTTCCGAAACGTCTGGACTGATTTTGATGTTACTCCTTATAATATCAGCTATCTACCAGAGAAAGTACAATGGCAGATAGCTGATGCTATAAGGAGTAACTTAGGCTACTTTTGTTTTAGAAAAAGAATAAGGGTCCATGTGGGCGAAGCCGCGGGCAGCAGCTAGTGTGAAATTTATATTAATGGACAACATAATATTTAGTCTCGAGACATATTTTTATCTATTTTTACAGAAATATAGATTTATACCATACTAGATACTAATAATAAATTGATTGATTGTTAATAATTGTTATAATAAATAAATGAATGAATGAATGAATGACTACTTAGACATAGGTATTAAATTAGAAATTAAGTTTACAACTAAAGTGTATGACACAGTCACTTACAGAGGGCTCTGTTAAAATAAATGTTTCTGTGTTTGTTTCAACAGCGAAGCCAGGGCCACAGCTAGTTTTATTTTAAACTAGCTGCCCGCCCCAGCTTCGCACAGGTAGCACTAAGTACTTATCTATGGCGTACCTACCATTCCTACCCAACCTACTCTCCCTACCCACCCTTTCTCACCTTTTAAACCTGCCCTAGATCTCCACGAACATTTCAAGACCAAGATAAGATAAATCTGTTCAGCCGTTCTTGAGTTTAAGCAAGACTAACAAACAGCAATTGATTTATATATATATATAGATATGGTATAGAGTTTGCACTGCAATCTGACCAAGATTGATGTGATTGAGTATTCGATTCTTTTGCAAGATACAGTATAAATATTTATTTGAAGAAATGCTTTGTTTCCCGTTTCTTGTATTGTGACGGCAGCAGTCCCGGGAGTTTGGATTTTTTATTATTGTTTTTGTCTAATATCTAGATGTTCCTGATATCTTTCTCCTCATACTTATGGTACGAAGCCTAAAACATTGTGGCACATAATAATGATTAATCATCCTTCTTCCGTACCCCCTCTGCTGTATCTATTGGTTACGTTTGCTTATCACTGACTCACACTCGGGCCGGTATGTCTGTGTCAGCTGACGCTGCAGGTGTGCGTGCTGTGCGGCGCGGTGATGTTCATCTTCGTGGGCGCGGGGCTGGCGGCGTGCGCCTGCGTCGTGCCGGCCGTCGCCGCCGCGCTCGCGCTCGCCGTGCTGGCCGCGAACCGCGCGCGCGCCGACACGCACGTGCAGGTACGGCCCGCCCGCGCGCCCTCCGCAGTGGGTTGACTGAGTGCGAGTGTCACTAATGTGTCGTCTCGGCAGCGCATTCGGAAGGAGGAGTGCGGCTTCGTGGCGGAGTACCGCGGGCCGCTGGTGGCGGACCCGCGCGCGCTGCGGCCGCGCGTGCTGCTGGGCGCGGGCGGGTCGGGCGCGGGGCGCGTGGTGGGCACGGCGAGCCTGTCGGAGTGCTGGGGCCCGCGGCGCGGCGCCTGGCTGCACGCGCTGGTGGTGGCGCCGGCGTGGCGGCGCCGCGGGGCGGGCTCGGCGCTGCTGGCGGCGTGCCGGGCGCAAGCGACGCGCGAGGGGCTGGAGGCGCTGGAGGCCGTCGCTAGCGAGCTGCAGGGCGCCGCGCGCTGTCTGCTGCACACCGCCGGGTCAGTGATCCTTATACCGTTTTGATTTGTAGCAATATCAACAACATGACTACAAAACAGTCGCCAAATCGCCCGCCCTCTCCAGCTCCCCAAGTGTCGAAACACACATGAGGAAGATAAAATGGCGCAAGAAACTCGCATCAAATAATGTATATGTGGGTAATGTTCACAGTTGACAAGCTACTTAGTCAATAATTGTCAGAATGAGAAAAATGAATAACAGACTTTTGCAAAATATTGTTTATTTAATGTAATATTGGTAGGTTACAAATATAAGATGTTTATGTCAGGTGGGAGGTGCGCGGTTCGTACGCGCGGCCGGTTTTGGGCGCGGCGTTGACGCTGCACATGACGCAGCTAGCCCTGGAGCTGCCGCACGCGTGACGTCAGCGCAAGCATCGTGGGGCCATACGATCTCCGCTTTATGAATCTCGAACGACAACTTAGCGATAAACGTTTGTAAAAAAAATATACTATTTTTATAAACACTTATCACTTGTTTTATTTTTAATTTCCCTTATTTGAATCGTTTACGTGGAAATGTCTCGTTGCGCCCGAGGTTGTTTGCTGACGCCGTTCTTTGCCCAGAACAGTAGCTTCAACTTGGAGGCTCCTACCAATGCCTAATTAAACAAAAAGTTTTTTGTGACAAAAGTTAATACGAGGTTCAGGGAATTTGTAAGTCCTGATGAAAGGTTACTGAAAAACCGGCCAAGTGCGTGTCGGACCACGCACAATGAAGGTTTCCGTAGCTGGGATGAACTACCCAAGAACAAAATTAACATTGTAGTTGAAAAACATGTTCTCCCATACAAAATGTATGGTAGAACATGTTTGGTCGATAATTACTCGTTAACTAGTAGAGCCTACTTAGCTGAGATAGTTTTCCTTTTAATTTCGTTATATATACTACTACTGTGAATTTTTCCAAATATCCAGAACTTACCGTTTAGCTGGCAGGGGGGGGGGGGGACACTTGACTCTGACGAAAATTAGCACTTTAAAGCTTAATATTTCGCAGACGGATCCTTCAATCCAAAAATGGTTTTAATAAGCTCACAATATTTTTGAAAGACCTTTCTAACGATACCCCACACCATGGGATAGACGAAAAAAAAAGAAGATATCCCCACTTTACATGTAGGGGAGGTACCCTAAAAAAAATTTTTTTCATGATTTTATTTTACCACTTTGTCGGTTTCATTAGTATGTATACTCATGCCAAATTACAGCTTTCTAGTACTAACAGTCTCTGCGCTAAGCGGGGGACAGACAGACAGACAGACGGACATGGCGAAACTATAAGGGTTCCTTGTTTACTACGGGACCCTAAAAATGCAAATGCAATTACACGCAAAATGTCTGAAAACAAGCTTTTTCGTAATAAAACTACGAAACCAGACTTACGTAGTTATTAAAAGGTGATTAGAACACGATAAGGTACCTTGAGTCGGTCGGGGCGCTGCGCGTCACTGGCGCCGGCGGGCGGCGGCGCCAGGTGCGCCAGCAGGCGCGAGCGCGCCTCCTGCGTAGCACGAGTAGCGTCCGTGGCGCCGCTCGTACCGTCCGTGGCGCCGCTCGTACCGTCCGTGGCGCCGCTCGTAGCGGCCAGCAGGCGGCCCGTCAGCTGCACGCATAAGTAGCGCGTGTCGGCGTCACATGCGCGCCACGCAGATGCCGCACGTGCCACGCGCTCTACGCTCACCGCCTCCCCCTCTTCGCCGTCCTGTCGAGCGACACACGGTGAAGTTACGGCTACATTGTCGCGTGGTCACGATAAAACTTCGTGTTCAATCTACGAAGAACTATATTGGCCACATTGTTACACCACTTCGCAGTCCGGGCATTCGAATTCGCCTAAATGTTCGCTTTATCATGACGACGTAGCGCTCAGATCAGTAAAGTGAACTCGCACAGACACGCACCTGGACGGGCGCGTGCAGCAGCTCCAGCATGGCGGCGGCGGTGAGCGCTGCTGCCGCGCGGTCGGCTCCCCCGTCGCCGCCGCTGCGCAGCGCGTCGCTCAGCTGCAGGCGAGCGCGCGCCGCCGGCAGTCCCGCCAGCAGCGCGGCCGTCAGCAGCGACACCTGCGCGGGCGCGGCGCGGTCGTCCAGCAGCGCGTGCAGCGCGCGGGCGGCGGCGCGGCGGCTGCGCGACTCGCGCGCCAGCGCCGCCACGCTCAGCAGCGCGCCGGCACACAGCAGCTCGTCGTCCGGCCAGGCCGCGCGCTCGGCCGCCAGCGCCGCGCCCACCGCGTGCACGGCGCGCTGCAGCTGCGCGGCGGGCGCGCTCCACTGCAGCTCGGCGGCGTGCGGCGGCAGGCGCGGCAGCAGCGCGGCCCAGAGCGCGGCGGCGGGCAGGTCGGGCCCGGCGCAGGGCCGCGCGGCGCGCACGCTGAGCGCGGTGACCGCGGCGGCCAGCGCCAGCTCGGCCTCGGAGCCGCTGGAGTCGCTGCGGCGCAAGGCGGCGACCTGCTCGTCGTCGCGCGCGCGCTGCTGCAGTAGCTCCAGCTGTCGCTCACACTCGCGCTCGCGCGCGCGCTGCTCCGCAAGCTCCTCCGCGGTCGGCATCGCGAAAGTGCTCTATTCACCCAATTTATTTTTATTTTTATTTGTACCGTGTATACTTACTGTTATGTTCACATTACAGACACTCCAATTTTATGTATTTGTATAAATAACTTACTTTAAAAACTCTGAAATATGACAATAAAAAACTGCTGTTCTACAACATTTTGAATTTCTAATACCACATGGTACTCAGTCATTCATTACCTACCTACTTAAAATGAATCAATCGTATATCATAACTTTAATTGAAAATAATCATTTGCCAAGACATTATCATCTTCCTACCTTCATCCCATATAATGTTGAAGAATGAAAAGCGTAAAACCTTTTGAGTTAGTTTAGTGCAGTGTAAGTGCTGACTTAAACAGTAGTGCAAGTGCTGACTTAACTTATAGTGAATAAGAAAAATATTATTGGACGATTTCTTACTTTTAAAGTTACTTAACAGTTTAAGTTACATTTAAATTACTTAATATCTAATAGGCTAGATTTTAATGTGAATAAAGTATCAACAATAAAATTGTGATACAAGGAAAAAAACTCTTTTAGTTATATGCGTTTCCCTTCTTCCTCCTCATCACATGCCCGTACCAAGACTAAAGATTTCCTTTCTGTTTTTCATGTCTTCTTTTCTTTTTTGTTATTTCATCCGTCTTCTTTATGGCCCAGCAATCCGATCCATACTGTACGACAGGCTGTTGCCGCCTTTCAATAACTTTCTCCCAAGCTTTCATACTATGTTGACATTAGCTTAGTTATAGCACTCACATATATAGTTATTAAATTTTCATCAAAAGGCATTGTTTTGTTTTTTTTGTTAAGCCTAGTTTTTCCCACTCCTTCGTAGGTAAATCTTCCCTTCACTCAGGTTTGAAATACTGCATCGAAATAAATCAGCGAGAAGTATTCAGTATAGTAGAATAATGGTGTAGTTACCGAGTTATTAGCCGAAGAGTTTACGGTTATCGGCGGCAAGTCATCACAGTCTTCTTCTTCACTCATGTTCATGCTAAATGTTCTTGCAACTGGGTTATAATCAACCAAATAAATCCGCTGCCAGACGTGTAGTGTTGGAATAAACAGACAAAAAATTGTGAACAGAAAATCAAAACAAACACTTTGTTATTCAAGTGGAAGCGGCAGGCAGCAGAGTCAGTAACACACTGACTGACAATTGACATGACATCAGGGAAAGTGACAGTAACTTTATAAACACTAAGGCCGCGTTCCGAGTTAGGCCATAATCGCTCACAGCGCTGACATCAATATTTTGCGTTCCGATTTAGATATTACGATTATGACAGCTGAGGTCTGTCATCAATTCGGAACGCTCGTGAACGCGCGTACAGTGCTCGCTCAACGTCAAAATTATAACATGCCTTAATTCTATGTATAAACATCAGTTTCTTTTTCTTCTTTGGTTATGTGGCGACGGTAGCCAGAGGCACAATTTAGAAAAAGCCACGTTAGTTTATAGATATGATGCGACTCAAAACAACAGCGCTACCAAAACTGACAGTTCAGTCAACTGTCATTTTTGACAGTGATCACGGTGATATTAGTAAAAGGCATGGTCGGCGTTATCGCAAGATGGCGCATGTCATGACGTCATCTATGACGATTGACAGACCAAAGTTAGCGCACTCACGCTAACTCGGAACGGGTTTTAGCGCGCTCAAATCGATTTCATCGTAACTCGGAACGCACCCTAAGGGTGACAGTACTGATAATGGCCGCGTTCCGAGTTAGGCCATAATCGCTCACAGCGCTGACATCAATATTTTGCGTTCCGATTTAGATATTACGATTATGACAGCTGAGGTCTGTCATCAATTCGGAACGCTCGTGAAGGCGCCTACAGTGCTTGCTAAACGTCAAAACTTATAACATTCTTTGTATAAACATCAGAAATGTCTTTTTCTTCTTTGGTTAAGTGGCGACGGTAGCCAGAAGCACAATTTAGAAAAAAGCCACGTTAGTTTATAGATATATGCGACTCAAAACTACAGCGCTGCCAAAAATGACAGTTCAGTCAACTGTCATTTTTGACAGAGATCACGGTGATATTAGTAAAAGGCATGGTCGGCGTTATCGCAAGATGGCGCATGTCATGACGTCATCTATGACGTTTCATGGGTCGGCGTTACCGCGCTAACGCTTATTCGGAACGGGTGTTAGCGCGCTCAAATCGATTACATTGTAACTCGGAACGCAGCGAATGTCAAACTGATTAATGGATCAGGTTGTGCACACCTTCCTTATTTCATATTAGTCGATTGTAACTTGGTAGTGTATACGAAAGGAGGTGCGCAGATGACGCCATCAGCAAAAGCAAAGCAGTATAAATAGAAAGTGAAATGGTTTATTATGGAACTAAAATTTGGTGTTTTCAAATTAGTTACGACGAGTTGTCCAGACTTACACATATAATATTCACCATCATCATCGGCAGCCTTGTTCCCCCTACTTCTGAGGATAGGCCTCCTCCATTTTATGCCCTGCGTCAATAATCTGCGTAAGTCTCATCCAACGCTCCTGCTACCGTACTTTCTCTTGGTAATCTGGTTATAAATAATATTAATCGGAATCAATTATTGTAAGATGAATGTTATTTTTTTGTAGGTAGGTATTACAACTGACAAATAGCGATCTATGAACTAAATAAAGCACACTGTAACTATTTGACGTTGTGCAAGTCCTCGGACCCTTACTCGAGCCAGCCCGCTTCGCTGAGCACCTTAGGCCGAGGTCATCCGAAAACTGGGTTACGGTCCGTTCACACAGACCGACTCGGAGAGAAGAGCAGATTTTTTATCACGTTTAAAACAGAGTTTTGAATCATTGTAATAAGGTTTTTTTTTACACGTCCATTCTGTTATTATTGAGAATGCTTTTGAGTAAACCTAACGCGCTTAGTGTGAAATAATAAGAGGAGCTTCTGATGACGTACTCATCTTCTGCACGGAACTGGAGGTATACCGCCCTTGTAGAGCACCCGCTCGGCTCCAAGTTCATCGGCTCAAAAACAGTGCTCTTCCAGCCGGCCTGTGTAAAGCGGCCGCGCCGGTCTGTGTGAAAAGAAGAGCGCCGGACAATGCTCTCCGACCCGGTCTCTGTGAAGTGTATGAACGGACCCATAAGCAGCCGGCAACCTCCTTTGTTGATCGGCAAGAAGTCCTTCAGAAAAAAGTCGTGTAGCTAAAATGTGTTCTGCCAACATGACAGACAGGAGAGTTCCATTCATCGATATAGGTAGCAAAGAGGAATAGTGGTGATAACCGTAGCAATGAGCTATTAGACTTCAGGAGGAGACCTTGGTCTAACCGCAGATACGTGGTATTCTATAACTACCAGATTTTATGGTAGTGAGTGAGTAAAGTAGCAGGTGACTACATCTTACTTAAGACCGTATCCCATCCCGGTTCGGCCCATAAAAAAAAGGGAAGGTTATTAGCCTAACCATCTAGGGTCTGCAGAAACAACTTTTACTATTATGACCAATTTGAATTCGAAAATAAAAAATCGTTCTTCCTTTAAAGGTATACCCGATTGGACCATTTTGTCGATTCGCGATTGGTCGATTTTTTTTTGCGAATTCTTATTTGGCCTCATAGTAAAAGTTGGTCATATTGATGGGTAGAACACCATCAAAGTCAGCCTGTATATATTTTTGAAGTATGCTAATTAAGACCTTTCATTTGATACCCAACCCAACGTGACACCATTAAAAAAACTTTTTTTTTAGTTCATGATGACATTTTGTCAAATTATGTTGAGTAGTTTAGAAGTTATGAGGACACAAATGAACATACATACATACATACATACCGGTCAAAATCACAATAGTTATTTTTACTAATAATTTTTTCTAGTCTTTATTTGCTTTTGTCAAGAAAGAAAGAAATTTTTTTTAAACAAAAATTGTTATTCAATAGTAGTTTAGTCGATTGTACTCGAACCTTATCGATCTGTCAATTTTGTCACTGAATAAGAATAGAAAACCAAAACAAACGTCAGTTTAGAAAATTGTTGAATTGGGAAAGTTTCTTTGTTGTGTACCTTTGTTCGGCTCGTAGGAGCCGAAAGTAAGTGTAATAAGCTGGCGGGAACGCGGCAAAAGACGCGCGCGATGCGGGAGGAGGGCGGCAGCAGCAGCAGCGGCGGTGCGTCCAGCGCCAAGCACTCAGACGTCGCCAAGCAGCAGGAGGCTATCTTCAACGAGCTCATGCAGGAGTGTCGTCACAGCGCGCCCGGCGCGCGCCTTTCCGCCAAGATGCGCACCGCGCTCGAGCGGTACGTCCCACTTATCACCGACACTCCAGCTAGCCCGCACCCTCGTCATGTAGTCTAAGATCTGGTCTTAGGAATTTATACTTACCCTGATCTTTTGTTTGACGACGACAAAGAATATAAGTTAGATAAAAAAAAAATAACAAAATTTTTGTTTGTTTGTTTTTTTATGCTTTCGTTGGTCCCGTCTGTCATTTGTGAGCTTTGTCAGTCGTTAGGGGAAGTCAGCAGCCCGAAAGTCTGACAATCAGTCTTACCAAGGGATATCGTGTTACCCAGTAACTGGGTTGTCAGATAGGCAGTCGCTCCATGTAAAATACTTGTATTGAGCTGCATCCGGTTAGTCTGGAAGCCAACCCCAACATAATTGGGAAAATGCTAATTAGATTGATTGATTATTTCTTATGCGATATTGGACGAAACAACTTCTTATCCTGATAAGAAGTCACACACATATGCAATGGTGTACTGATGCTGTTAAATAATATAAATTCTATTTATCTTTTTTTCAATAACTTCCCAGATTTGTTATTCATTAAAATTGAGCATTTAGCTAGGTAGCCCATTTGTGATTTATCAATGTATATGTTATCTACCTTATAATCATTGTCATCGTCAAATAACAGATGAGGGTATATATTTCTAATTCCGCATCTCCCACTAATTTCACTCCTGTTCTTTTATTGTTGTGTGTCTTGTCTTAGGGGATGAGCCGTGAGGGAACATGGAATTAATACTACAGTCTTCAGAAGATGGTGTGGTATTTTTCTCAGAAACTAAACACTTATTGTGGTACAGTCCTATAGATATAGCAATGCTACCATGTCAGGTATAGGTGCTTTATTGACAAACAAGTAAGTAAACCCCTCAGGGTTTTTATTGTGCCTTGAATTCCTGTCCTCCCACACAGAAACAAACTGATAACTGTACAAAGATTTCTACTGCCCAATGTCAAATATGAAGCTGAAATATGTCACTCTATCTAGGTAGAATAGAACCAGAAGTAGTAATGCTGCACGTGAAGGTGCTGTAGGTGCCCTGCGAGTTGACACTGACTCTGTACTCATGGTTCACTTGGGATATTGCACTTGTTTTTCTTTCTGTGCCGCAATTAGTTAGATACAAACATAAGCCACTTCTTTGTTTGACATCTTATTTCTGCTATGATAAAGCTTGGTGAAGTATTGCTTAGTTGTGTGGGATCCCACCTAGGACAGTCTGAACACTGTTTGATTAAAAGCTCCCTTTGTTGCAAACTACCATTTCCACAGTGTTAAAGTTGTGGTTCTATCGTAGAAATGGTCATATTCTGATCTGTCTGACCATATCACGATACGCCGCCATTTCATGTAAGTTCACTTCTAGTGAGTTGTCTTGTTTTTTAATTTCTGTAGTCGTTCAAATAGACATCTGTACATGTTTTCTTTTATTACCTATAACTTAAAATGTAGGTTGTTTAGAGTATATTATAGAAACAAGCTATCCTACAAATGTGTATTTGTGGCTAGTGGCTCAAATGCGTGTTTGATCAATGTCATCAAGATTCTGTGTGAGTGCTCACACAGAGTCTATTGCGCCCTAAGACGCCGCGGCGTTACACTGGCATCATGAAACAACGCCTCATGATAAACGATTCACATAATTACATTGTTGCAATGATCCAAAATAGAAACTGTGTTCAATAATAGACAGCAGCGAGTAAAGGGATTTTAGTTTTCTGTGTGATTCATTGAATAGCCTTTGATTGCATCCACCATGACACGGTTTTGCGTAAGCTACGTCATTCTAGTGCCCAAAAAGAAGCTCTCAAAGTAATAAGTTCTTATTTAGATGATAGGTTCCAATGTGTAGATGTTAATGGTGTGAAATTTTCTGGTCTACCAGTTCAATTAAGTGTACCTTAAAGGCTCAATACTGGGTCCATTCTTATTCTTAGTGTATATCTACGACTTAGCATTTTATTTATGTGACGTTGTACAATTTACAGATGATATCTCTCTTATTTTTAAAGTAGACAGGAATAGACAAGATTTTGACGACGTACAACAGTGTAATCTCAATGGTTGTTGGTGTTTGCAGGATGAGCCCGGCCGAGCGACGCGCGCTGTGCTCGCGCAAGCTGGACGGCTGCGCGCCGCTGTTCGTGGCGTGCAAGCGCGGCAACGTGGAGATCGTGGAGTACCTCGTGCACGTGTGCGCGGCCGACCTGGAGCAGCGCGGCGTGTACCAGGTGCCCGACGACCGCTCCGTGCACTCCGTCACGCCGCTGTGGTGCGCGGCCGTGGCCGGGCGCCTCGAGGTGCTGCGCGCGCTGGCCGACGCCGGCGCCGACGTCAACGCGGGCTCGGACTCCGGCTCCACGCCCGTGCGCTCGGCCTGCTTCATGACGCACCTGGACGTGGTGCGCTTCCTGGTCGCGCGTGGCGCCGACATCCACCGACCCAACCACAACGGCGGCACGTGCCTCATCAACAGCGTGCAGTCCGTGCGCCTGTGCGCCTACCTGCTGGAGCACGGCGCGGCCGTCAACGCGCGCGACACGCAGCTCAAGACCGTGTTGCACTACGCCATCCAGGAGCACCGCGTGGAGACGGCGCGCCTGCTGCTGGAGCACGGCGCCGACGCTCTGCTGGCCTCGCGCGCCGGCGACGACGCGCTGCGCACGGCCTGCCTCAAGGGCGCCGCGCAGATCGTGAGCCTGCTGGCCGGCCGCGTACGCTACTCGGCCGCGCGCATGGCCGACGCTTACGAGCTGCTGGGCAGCACGCAGCTGGACGAGTTCAACGACGTCAGCGCCGCGCTGGGCGCCTGGCGCCGAGCCACGGCCATCCGCCACGGCTCGGGCGCCTACATCCCCAAGCGGCCCGTGCGGGCCCCGGCGCCGGCGCTGGGCGGGGCCCGCGAGTGGCGCACGCTGGCCGAGCTGGAGGCCGCGGCCACGGACATGGACGCGCTGCGCACGCAGTCGCTGCTGGTCGTGGCGCGCGTGCTGGGCCCGGACCACAAGGACACGGTGTTCCGCCTCATGTACCGCGGCGCGTCCTACGCCGACGCCTTCCGCTACCAGCGCTGCGTGGAGCTGTGGAGCTGGGCGCTGCAGCTGCGCATCGAGAAGGACTCGCTGCTGGCGGCCGACACGTGCCACACGGCGTGCGCGCTGACGCGCATCATGCTGGACGCGCACGCCGGGCGCCTGGAGCGCGCGCGCGGCCTGCCGGCGCTGGGCGACGTGCTGCGCGTGTTCCGGCTGCTGGCCGACGAGCTGCCGGGCTGCCGGCGCCTGCTGCGGGCGCGGCCCGTGTTCAAGGCGCAGGCCGACACGCTGGACCGCGCGCTGCGCTGCGTCACGCACCTGGTGTACCTGCTGCACGAGCGCGCGGGCGGGCCGGCCGAGCGGCGCGCCGTGCAGGCGGCCGTGCGCGCGCTCGTGGCCGCGGACGTGCGCAGCGCGCACACGCACGACACGCTGCTGCACCTGTGCGTGTCGCGCCTGAACGTGATCCGCTCCACGTACTTCGCGGACGAGCTGGACGCGGCGCCCGTGTTCCCGCACGCGGGCGTGGTGGCGCTGCTGCTGGCGTGCGGCGCGGACGTGCGCGTGCGCAACTCGGCGCGCTCCACGCCGCTGCACGTGGCCGCCATCCCGTACAACTTTAGCACGGAGCTGGTGCGCGTGCTGCTGGCGGGCGGCGCGCACCTGGACCAGCCCAACAAGTTCGGCGACTCGCCGGCCGAGCTGGTGACGCTGAACCGCGGCTCGCGCGTGGCCGTGCTGCAGCACGTGACGCTGGCGTGCCTGGCGGCGCGCGCTCTGCTGCGCGGGCGACGCCGCGTGCCCGAGCACGCGCTGCCGCGCACGCTGCGCGACTTCGTGGACCTGCACCGCGCGTGAGGGAGAACGACTCCGAATAGTATAGGCTTTTACTATTATGATTAAAACAAAATATGTAATTAAATTAAATTATAGTGAAAAAAAACACGTATCCAGTACTCGAGCTTTTTATTTTCGTCTCTTTACAAAATATAATTATAAAAGTCTAATTCGCATAATAAATATAAAAGTATAGTTGACTGATTGTTCAATTGTCTGATGAAATCAAGTTTTATTCGTACCGTAAAATGAGGCTACTTTGCCCCGTGAAGGTAAATATGCTCCAAAGGAGATCCGCCAAATCCCATACAAAAAAACCCCAGGCCCGGCGCAAAAGAAATGTATCTCATATTTTAGAGTAATAATAGTAGAAATATTGTAAAGTATCGCTATTGCCAAATTCGGTGGCTAACATAGTTTTTTTGCCCGGTGAAGTTTCATAAGCGCTAGATGTAAAAATATCTTTGTTCTGTGCTTAACTGTCGGAAATATGTCACTGAGTTGACTAATCGGGGCGCCAGCGCCGCCACCGCCTAGCGGCGCTCGACAGAGTCTACATAACATAACGCTCGACTGGGGGTGAGCAGAGTTGGTCGGTTATAATTTTACTCGAACTGCAAACGGTTTTTAACCGACTTCCCAAAAAGGAAGAGGTTATCAATTCGGCTGAATTCTTTTTTTTTTTTGTATGTGTGTTTGTTCACAACTCCGTCATTTATGAACCGATTTGGAAAATTATTTTTATATTTTTAAAGGGTATACTTCCCAGGTAGTCTAGTTGTCATCAAGTCAGGATCTGATCATGGGATCTTGGAGATATCGAGGGAACTCTTCAAATATTATAGGCACACCTATAGCGATTTGGGTATTTTTTATAGTAACTCATGCATTTGCTCTTGGAAAGCACCATTTTTCACAGATGCCCACCGGAACTACTCAATAATAATTATTTTATGGGTTGCGATTCGATTACTTTAATATGTTTGCCAATCAATTTATGCTAGTCACAATTCATATTATGAGCTGATGAGCCATGAGGCTATTGTAACTAAGATAAATTACAAACCGACCCACTAAAAAGCGATAAATAAAACTTTTTTACAACAAAAAAAAAACAACCGTCTTCCAAAAAGACACTAAAAAGTGAAAAATAACTTTAATTTCGGAAGTCGGTGTCTTTGGTTTTGTATTTTCCTTTTTTAGTGGGTCGGTACCTCCTAAGTCATTTCCGACACAGATATTTTTACATCTAGCGCTTATGAAACTTCACCGGGCAAAAAAACTAAGTTAGCCACCGAATTTGGCAATAGCGATACTTTACAATATTTCTACTATTATTACTCTAAAATATGAGATACATTTCTTTTGCGCCGGGCCTGGGGTTTTTTTGTCCCATAATTGACGCTGCCCGCTTTCTCAAAATGGCATGAAAATCGTCAACACGGGCATCCGCGAACATCTGTGCGCGGAAGCCCCATCAACATCCTAAACCCATAATTATACTGAACGCGTAGGACGTTGCAGGCCCTCTACGTATACTTCACCCACAAGCTGCATGTATAGAAGGTTTGTAATACTTGTACATAAGCAAAAAGTATAAAGCAAACTGTATGTGCTGTACTGTACTGTGTTGAACATTACATATTAAAAAGAGAAGTAACACATCGATACCTTTAGGCTCAAAGGGCGTAACCGCCATTTTGGCCAAAATGACATTTTAATGCAGTCATACTTAGTTTTTCGTCCTCTTTCGATTGGTATATTTGAAATTTCGATATTCGTATAAATGTGGTGGATACAGCCATAATTTTTAGATTGCTAAACATTGATTTTCTTCAAATATGGGCTGTAAATGGAAAATATTTTATACTTCACTACCGCAAACGTCGTAACAGGTTAACAAAATTATGGACTTGGAAGTATATCCTATGATCTGTCTCTTTTGGTGTTTACGCCCCTAGCTATTTTAGAATTTTGTTCATACTTGTCATATACAACCCGAAATTTTTATCAAGTTTGGTGGTTACGTCCCAAAATATACAAAAATATTTACAATTTAGCTTATACGCCCTATTAAAATATTTTTGACGAAGCAATCATGCCAAGTTTTTATAGAGATCGGTGGTTACACTTCCAGTTGCTTTTTAACTATTAACAATATTTGACCTATACGTCCGATTATTGTATTTTTTACGAAAGCGTCTTGTACTATACACTCAAAGTTTAAGTTTTAATACTTGAACCATGGTGATAATCACATTATTTATACATTTTTTATATAAAGACTTTTAATAAATGAATTCATTTATTTCAGACATCGTCCATACAGAATATAAAAATTAAAAAAACATTTACAAATAATCAATAAAAAATAAAATTACAATTACTCGTACACATTTGAATTATGTTCAAACAACTGAATTAAATTGAATATAAAATAAAATAATACAACATTATAATTCACATAAAGTATGCGAATAATAATATTAATATTATCTCTGACGTAATCGTCAAACCAGCTTACCAGCAACAAGATATCGGCAAACAAGCCACCAAATTAACTCCCTGCGCCACAGTTGACATTGAGAATACTTCTCCTGAACTTTCCAAAAACAGCCTGAACTCCACGCCTCAACTTACCTGCCGAGCTCGTGCAGTATCGTCTCAGTGTGCTAACACTAGATGAACTTCTCTCCTTAAACTTCCCAAGACATGATGGACTCTGTACCTGTACTTACCTGTCAAACTCCTGTGCCGTCACCGTCCATCATCACCGATGCTGAAATAAATATTTTTCCTGAAAGCGACCATGACGTGCCGGACTCCGTTCCTCAACTCACCTGCCTCAAACCTGTGTTGTTACCGTCCGTCATCACCGATGTTGAGATAAACACTTTTCCTAAAACTGAAAAAGACTTTGTTCCTGAACTTACCTGCCTAACTCCTGTGCTGTTACTGTCGGTCATCACTGATGTTGAGACGAATGTCTATCCTGGAACTTCCAAAGACTTGATGGACTCGAGGTGCACAAGATGAACTTCTCTCCTTTAAATTCCCAAGACATGATGGACTCTGTACCTGTACTTACCTGTCAAACTCCTGTGGTGTCACGGTTCATCATCACCGATGCTTCAATAAATATGTTTCTTGAAACCGACCATGACGTGCCGGAGTCCGTTCCTCAACTTACATGCCTCAAACCTGTGTTGTTACCGTCCGTCATCACCGATGTTGAGATAAACACTTTTCCTAAAACTGAAAAAGACTTTGTTCCTGAACTTACCTGCCTAACTCCTGTGTTTTCACCGTCCATCATAACCAATGATGAGATAAACGTCTTTCCCGGAACTTCTGAACCGCGCCAGACGACGTTTTTCAACATACTTACCGAGCACCTTCTGCGTTGTCACCGTCTGTCATCACCTATATAGAGATGAATGTCTCTTCTAGAACTTCCAGAGACACGCTACACACCGTTGAACCAAATAATGGTTATACTTTAGGCAGCCCTAGGCAACGAAGTAAAACACGCTTCCGTATAACAGCAAATAAGGCATATTATATCGACTTAGTAATTAAGTCGACTATTATTATTGCACAATGATTGTTTTCACGATGACTGATTCTATTACAATTATTTTTGTTATTTAAAAAAATTGAGATAATATTCAATCTTTTACTTTATGCTATGTTTTTGACTGCACTGTTGTTATGAGTTGGTGTAAGCATTAATTAAACTATCAAACAAATGACCTGATCGGCAAAATTTAACTTATTTACCTGAGCTTATAATCAGAAATCATTGATAAGAAATGTCACATACACCACATATTGGACAAAAGGTGTGTAGCTTACATCATTTTTTAGATAGTAGAATACAAAAAGATTGTAACTTACATCATAAATTGTTAGTTGATTTCGTATGAATTGCTATTACACCCTTATCTGTTTGTGCAGGAGTTTATTTTGTTGGCGTAACCGCCAGCTTTTTTATTTTTTTAGGGTGTATACGAAGTCTATTTTTTTATTCCTTAGATTTACTTCAACTATTATTCTACAATGTTCTTTATCTCAAAATTCTAACAACTTTTGTCTTTTGCTTTTTTTAAATAGCTTTAAGCACAAAAAAGTTATGTCGGAAAACTGTTTTGATTTTTTGTTTTTTGGCTCTCCTGAAAAGTCGTGTTTTGGTGGATACGCCCTTTGAGCCTAAAGGTATCGACATGCAGAAACAACTACATTAAGCAAATTAATACAATGTCAGCAAAATAATACAAAGACAAATAAATACAATATCTGGTTCATAGTAGGTACAGTGTCAGATAAAAAGTCTAATTGTCTCTTCCTTATTATCAGCCATAGTTTAACTACTGTGGGCGTACTATGGGTAGTGTTGGGTATTGCGCAATAGAAAAACCAAATTCATTATAACCGACCAACTCTGCTTATCCCTTAGTCAAGCGTTATGTTTTAGACTCTGTCGAGCGCCGCTAGCTTTGATTGGCAAACATATTAAAGTAATCGAATCGCAACCCATACAATAATTATTATTGAGTAGTTCCGGTAGGCATCTGTGAAAAATGGTGCTTTCCAAGAGCAAATGCACGAGTTACCATAAAAAATACACAAATCGCTATAGGTGTGCCTATAATATTTGAAGATTTCCCTCGATTTCTCCAAGATCCCATGATCAAATCCTGACTTGATGACAACAGGACCACCTGGGAAATATACCCTTTAAAAACCTAAAAATAATTTTCCAAATCGGTTCATAAATGACGGAATTGTGAACAAACACACATAAAAAAAAAAAAAAGAATTCAGCTGAATTGATAACCTCTTCCTTTTCGGGAAGTCGGTTAAAAACCGTTTGCAGTTCAAGTAAAATTATAGCCGACCAACTCTGCTTATCCCCAGTCGAGCGTTATGTTATGTAGACTCAGTCGAGCGCCGCTAGGCGGCGGCGGCGCTGGCGCCCCGATTAGTCAATTCAGTGACGTATTTCCGACAGTTAAGCACAGAAAACAGATATTTTTACATCTAGCGCTTATGAAACTTCACCGGGCAAAAAAACTATGTTAGCCACCGAATATGGCAATAGCGATACTTTACAATAATTCTACTATTATTACTCTGAAATCTGAGATATATTTCTTTTGCGCCGGACCTGGGGCAATTTTGGCGGAACCCCTTTAAAAAAAGATTATTTCGATCAAATCTCTAAATCTACAAGAAAATTGAAATATTTTTGAACGCATCCGATAAATATTTTATAAGATTGGCAACATTAAATATGCACTTCCGGTTTCCGCCATTTCTTTTCTTTTATAGCAGCCATTGTTTTGTAGTTAGTGTTATGGTAAAAAAATAATAGTCTGCAAAATCCACCTCCATCGACGAATCTACTTGGATATTTGAGGTAAGAAGGATTTAATGTAGTTGGGTATGTAATTAGCTAACGTTATCACGTAATATTTATTTGAAGTGTAGATTTATTTGGAATTCTAACTTCTTTTACTTTCACGTTCCTACTTTGCGCCATGTTTGGGGATATTTTGCTCCTGGAGCAAAGTAACATTTTTTTTTTAAATTCTTATTATTCTAACTGCTACCACCTATCGCATAGTGACTTAAATCATTTTTTATAGGAAATATGCCACGTCAATATGTTAAGAAAGTACCTACAAGAAATTATAAAAACTATTCAGAAGAGACTCTTCGAGATTGTCTAGCAGCAATAGAAAACAAAGAATATACTCAAAGAAAAGCCAGCGAAATCTACGGGATTCCAAGAAGGACTATAATAAATCAACTGCGACTTTTACGACGCCACGAAACACTAAGGCCACCAGGAGCACCTACTACCTTTACAGTTGAAGAAGAGAAAATATTCGTATCATGCATACAAAAATTAAGCGAGCACTTTTAAAATGTGATTTTTCATGGCTGTAATTGCTAGTTAGTAAGCTAAATATTTTTGTTTTCTAAAAGTTTACGATTGATTCTTGATAAATGTTACGTTTGGTGATTTTAATAGTTTTTTTTAGTTAAGAGAAAAGATTGAGACTGATTTAACTGATAGTACCTACAAATAAAAAGTTCCTTTATTATACATTTAGAGTTTTATTTTGTTCAAACCATTTCAACAAGACGAGAAACACAAAATTTGCTTCCTCATTATAATTTTTTGGAGCATATTACCAGCTGAAGCTGTTAACTTTACCCCTGTCTCTAAAATGTGCCTGTTTTAGTACAAGTTAAGTGTAGGAGCAATGTTTCCAAAACGGTGGATAACATTGCTCCATTTTAAAATTTTAAAAAAAGAAGAAAATAAAAGTAAAATCAAAATTTTGTCTTTAAAATATTAGAGCCAGAATGTTATATATGCTGTGGAAAATTTAACAAAAGTCCTAACGGAGACGGATTCTTACGTCATTCACACTTTTAAAATTTTGGAGCAAAAAACGAGGCAAAGTAACCTCATTTTACGGTATGCAATATCTGGCGTTGGAAAAACCAGCCCTAATAAAAAAAGAAGACGCTTGTTTACAAAAATTGTGTGGATGACAACTAAGTGTAAAATTCTAGGACAAGTGATAGTAGTGACACCTGTAGGGCTATTCTGTAAATAATCACACCGTGAAAATTCAGGTGAAGTGAATTGTCATCCCACCTGATACTAGGGATTGATAGCCCACTTCACATAAGTTTTCACGGTGTGATAATTTTTTTACAGTATAGCACTGCTGAAGTGCATTTGTACATTTTAATATATTTGTGGAATAGTAAACTTTTGTGAAATTGTATTGCCAAAAGAAGGTGGCGGCGTTAGTTCCGATTTTGGGCACACGCCAATATATCCTTGTAGCTACCGCAACTTGAGATCATCAAAAAAAAATAAAGGTGCCTACAGATTTGCCCGATTTTAAACGGTCGTTAATGTGCTACGACGATAAATGAGATCTGTCAGCTTATAGATTTGCTCGATTTGATCGATCGTTACTGTCGCCTGTTCATCATCGAGAAATAGCAAGGTTAAAATCGAGCATCATTTTAACATTGATATTTCTTCACTTTCATTCACGACCAAAAAAACTGTCGATCGTCTGTCGCTTACACACGTTATCGGTGTTGTACGGAGACACCTTAATATTGTTTAGTCGGTACAGTCCGTCTCATTGAGCTATGAGAAGCACCACAGCGGCCGCGAGCGCCAGCAGGCCGCGCGCTCGGCGGGCGGGCGCGGCGCTGGCCGTGCGGCCGATGTTGCGCCGGTGCTTGTCCACGACGTAGATGCGGCCGCCCATGCCGGCGTGCGAGAACGAGTGGTAGTACACGCGGTCCGGCCACGTACTGTTGGGCGCCACGGCCAGCTCGGCCGGCGCCTCGGCCGGGCAGCGCCACTCCAGCGAGCGGTTGTACGCGCGGAACGTGGCGTAGTCGGCGTCGCGGCGCCGGTCCGCGCCCGCGGCGTGCCGCGCCACGCACAGCGGGCCCGCTGCAACATGCCCGTGTTACAAACAGTCCACACACACACGCGCCCGCTGCAACATGCCCGTGTTACACACAGTCCCACCCACACACACGCTGCAACATACCCGTGTTACACACAGTCTCGCACACATACACGCGGCAACATGCCCGTGTTACACACAGTGCCACACACACAAACGCTGCAACATACCCGTGTTACACACAATCTCACACACATACACGCTGCAACATGCCCGTGTTACACACAGACCCACACACACACGCTGCAACATGCCCGTGTTACACACAGTCCCACCCACACACACACTGCAACATACCCGTGTTACACACAGTCTCACACACATACACGCTGCAACATGCCCGTGCTACACAAAGTCCCACACACACACACACGCCCGCTGTAACATGCCCGTGTTACACACAGTCCCAACCCCCACCCTTCAACTAACCCGTGTTACACACAGTCTCACACACATACACGCTGCAACATGCCTGTGTTACACACAGTCCCACACACACACACACGCAGCAACATGCCCGTGTTACACACAGTCTCACACACATACATTCTGCAACATGCCCGTGCTACACACAGTGCCACACACTCACACGCGCCCGCTGCAACATACCCGTGTTACACACAGTCCCACACACACACACGCTGCAACATGCCCGTGTTACACACACACGTACCTGCGGTGGGCGCCAGTCGGCCGCGGCGCGTGTAGTGCACGCCGGCCAGCACCTTGGCCTCACGCTGCGCCGCCTCGCTGAGGCGCTCCAGGCCGCCAACGGGCTCCGCCGTCACGATCAGCGGATGGTACTCCGTGGCCGAGTGCGGGTCGTTGCCTCCGTACACCTGACCGGCACATTACGACGTTAGATCGCCATCGACACGTTAAGAAAAATGAAGCTAGCACAGACGAGGGTACCTTGAACGAGTAGTGCAGCCCGCGGCGCAGTTGCAGGTCAGGCGCGAGCTGTCCGTTGACGTACCAGGCGAGGGGCGGCGAGTGCTTGAGGGGCCGGCCCGCAAGGCCGCGCGCCCCGCCCGCGGGCCCCAGGCGGAACGTGAACACGCGCAGCGCCGGGTCGAACAGCTCGGCCACCTCCCACACCGGCGGCGCTGACCGGGCCCCGCTGCATAGAGCACACTGAACGATATTACTACTTCCCAAACACACCGGCCGCACCGCGCCGCCTGTGCTTTGCCTTGTTATCTAACGCGGCACGCCGCGTGTATAGTCTGTTCCAAAAGTGTCTGATGAATGTAAACAAACCCTATTCAGGTTAAATTGTTGTATCCGTCAGAATCATAAAGTCATACACCCGCCGGTGTATGACTTCTATGTTCGAATTTAGATGTTCTTTTGTTTTTAGGTCTTAAGATTGGGAAGATGGAGTTATCAAATTTTACCGCCCCTACTAACCTCTACAAATCGATAGCCTAGTTCACAATTATAATGTTTTTAGTCAATGAAATTGCAACTTTATGATTTGAGGACTATCGTCCTCATTACATTAGCTATTCCCCGTTATTAGGATGATTGTGTTGTGAAAGATAAGCTCAATCATGTACTACTTATAACATAAGGCAAGGCAAGTAAAACTACTTACACTCTTAGTGAACGGACCTAATAACATTTATTTAGATAAATAAAGCGCGCGCAATCGTTACCTGTATTTAAGAGACTCGTGAAGGAACATTATTTGTTGTTGTGATCTTGTTCTCGTAGCTGTAATGGTCTGTAGTCGTCATTTATTTTCGTTGCTTATACTGAGTATGTATCTATTATATGTATAGCTTTTAAATAAATCTATGTGTCTATTATAGTATATTGTATACTTATTATTTTGCACCAATAACAACCCCATTTTTATGTCCACGCAATCACTGTCCATTCCTAGGTTGCCTGGAAGAGATCGCAGAAAGCGATAAGGCCGCCCATTGTATGTTTTGTAATATTATAATTGTTTTTGTAAGTATGTATTTTCTGGTGTACAATAAAGTATATATAAATAAATAAATTATTTTTATTTTTCTCTAAGAACAAAAAAAATATTGGGCCAAATTTGCCGCCCCCTAAAATATACCGCCCTAGGGTCCAGCCTACTCAGCCTACTGGTAAATCCGCCACTGCCTCGGCCCACATTTTCACGATCGTCCATCAATGCTTGAGTTGCTGGCCTCGACAGAAATGTACTATATTATATATTTACTTGGGTATTTATTATTCATTCCATCCGTCGCCGTCTATAACAAGCACCATCGCTTTCACGTGATGAAACGTGTATGAAAGAGAGAGGATCGTGATTCGGTAAGCACGTTAGCCGTTGGTCCCGGTAGTCATTCGTGGATCTTTGACAGTTGTTACGGGTCGTCAGAAGCCCGAAAGTCTGACATCCAGTCCTAACCATGCCAAAAGCTTTCTAGTACTAAGCTTCTCTGATTTAAGCTGCCGAAAGACAGACGGACATGGCGAAACTATAAGAGTCCCTTGTTGACTACAGAACCCTAAAAAAGCGTGTTAAAAACGGGATCAGTCGGGGGAGCCCCATCAGAAACGAAGTTCCTTACGCGATACTTGCACGGACACACACCGTATACAATAGAAAGAGACAGGTAGAGAGAGTAAGTCGCATAAAGCTGTTTCCTTACGTGAAGATTTCTACCAGTCAACTCCGACCGCAAGCCGCGTTAAGGAAGTTCGTTCCTCAATACAGCTATCCAGACGCATGCAGACAAACAAGAAGCTTACTCACACCGTGAAGCGGATGCAGTCGTGGTTGGGCGGGTCGCTGGCCAGGTGCAGCTTAACGTCGGCGCGCGGGTACAGGCGGTGGAAGGCCGGCTCGCGCTCGTGGTCCAGCCGGCCCAGCGCCCACACCACCCACATGGCGCGGTCCGTCACCCACTCGCGGTCCATCGGCTCGGCTGCGGACGGCACAAGTTACACGCACTGCGCTACGGCGTGACGTCACGTCACTCGGTATACTCACAGGCGGCCAGCGTCCGGCGGTAGGAGACCACGGTCAGGCCGTTGTCTCGGCGCGCGCTGAACACTTGGTTGGAGTCCAGTCCTCCCAGCCGGTCGTCGCGACACACGCCGCGCCATGCGCCCAGCACTTGCACGCACTGCATACATACAGATAGATTATAGTTCCTCTGCGGTGAGGTGCCGATAGGGCGCTGCGGTGAGCGGGAGTGAGACTGACGGGCGCGCTGGCGGTGATGTTGTAGTCGGTCGCGAGGCCGCGCTGCATGGTCGAGTCGTACTGCGCCACGGCCACGTCCGCGCCCAGCATGCGCGAGCCGCTGTCGCTGCCCGACACGCCGAACGCCATGTACTCGTCCTCGTCCATCTGCGCAAACGACACGCGAGTCAGTTCCGTCGAGATCGCTCGAGACGACGAACGATCCGGGCCGTACCTGCGCCGCCATCTCGATGGTGATCTGGTTGCCGAAGACCTCCCAGGAGACCTGGAAGTCGCGGTGCAGCTGCTTGCAGTGTGGCAGCGGCGACTCGTAGGTGTGCGGCTCCAGTGGCGCGGGTGGCACGTTGAGCGCCTCGGGCACCAGCACGCTGGCCAGCGACACGGCTCGCGCGCGGTCCCACAGCGCCACCCACTTCACGTCGAACACCGTGGTGCCGCCCGGCAGCTGCAGCCGCACGTCCTCGCCCGCGTACGCGCGGATCGGCTCCAGGCTGCGGGGCGACGTATCATGCTGTGGCTTATTTGTGTAACGGCGTTGCTTGGGTAATACAAAATAGGTATACCCTAAACTGATTGGAATAAAGTTCATTTTATACCAGCCAATTAACGCGAACATTGCACAAATATGCCGAGTGTAGTGCCAGCATTGTACACACGAACTAACACACAATCATGTTGATACTAGAGAGTAGAGTTCAATATCGATTAATTGCATGTACTTACTAGCCGTACTCGTCGGGTATCTTCATGCCTCTGGAGGAGGGCTGCGGGCCCACGCCCGTCCAGAAGTATACCTCCTCTCCGCTGCCGTCGTACCGCAACTCCGGAATACTGTACATGTGGAACGATTAGCCTCTCTGTGTGCCACAACATGTGGTATGTGAATGTGCTTAGGGTCTTACAGGATGGTAGTGGCGTCCAGGAAGCGGACCGGCTTGCTAGAGACGGCGGGCGAACCGGCCAGCGGGCCCACGGCCTGCTCGGCCGGCGCCTCGAACTCGTCCGGCACGAACACGTCGCCGAACGCGTTCTGGCTGCCGATGTCGTACACGGCCAGCCACTTGATGCGCGAGATGCGCTTGCCCTCGGGCACGGCCAGTCGCACCTCGGCGTTGTAGTACCGCTCCAGGATATTCGTCCTATAATAGAAATGTTACAACTAGATGTGGCGACATTCAAGCCTCAGGACTTGTATGCAATAATAATACCTGTTTCTGTATATGTATACACATAAAAGTACTGGACTAAGTTCTCTAACTAAATGATGATGAAAATAACATCAACTTTATTCTTTAAAACAAAACACGTGTAGAGTTAATACTGACATTTGACAAGGCACACTGAGCTACTGACCTGCCATACTCATTGGGCACAATGAAGCCCTGTGGACCAGGCCGGCCAGCATCTCCGGCCCAGAAGAATGTGTCATCCCCGGTGCCGTCGTAGTTGAAGTTCTCCAGCAGTATTGTAAAATCATCTACTGCATATACATCCCCAGATACCTAAAAATAAGCAAACAAATTACTTAATGCATATCCAACTCATTCAAAAATGAAAACTGTCAACATGTCAGTTTTTGCAGTGTTATTGGGTATAGACCTAGACCGCAGCTGCTGAGAGATTGCGTTCATGACACGTCTCAGTTGGTCATGATTAGTTACTTACTGACAATTTGAATGATCAGTAACTACTTAGATGTTATAATATGAATTTTAATATAATTTTCCATCTGTAGTGGATATATAAAACTTTACTGTATTTATGCATATATATTCATTTGTATGTAGCTGACAGGTGTCAGGAATGCATTCTCTTGATTTTAGATTGATTGATTTTAGATTGTAAGAGATTAGTTACCATGAGGCTTGAGATATGCCAATGGTATATTTTATTTTAAATTAGGTAATGTTAGACATGTAGCTGTTACTGTAACATAGTTTGGCATAACTGGCAGAATGTGGCTGTGGTTTACATCCCTACCTACCCTTTGGATAATACAGGCGTGATCATATTTTATGTTTATGTCTAATATTAAGATTCAAATGCTAACATGGATTTTATTATATACCTACCTAATTACTCCTTTTTATCATGCTCCTCAATGCTTAGGAGGATGAATAGCCATTTCCATTATCACACTTTCATTCACCAAATAAAACAAAAAAATCTTTAATATTTATGAGCAAATTAACCTTGTAAACAAGGTGTGTACTAAGGGCTAATTTGAACAAATAACTGAGTAGTATTGTGCTAACGAACCTGATGGTGGTAGGAGTTGAGTTTTCCGATGAACCTGCCGCGATATGGTCCGTCCTCGTCCTGCGACCGACAATCTGCAACGATACACAGCGCACGGTAACAATAATAGAAAGTTTTTACTTACGCGCAGAGAATTTACTTCTAATTGCTAATCTTTACCTTTTGCGACTGCTACAAGTAGTAGAAAACATATTTTTAACATCTTACACTCACTTTGTTCACTTTAAACTATTTTTTTAAACTTTCTAACTACTAATAAAGGTCACAACATTTGAAGTATTTCGCATACCACCAGCTTCCGGTAACTTGACAAATCACTGAACTGGTTTTGTTGTCATTTACTCAAAGTGATCCAAGGACACAGTTCTATTGGTTGGGCAGTGCTCCACGCTACCCGCAACCAATCACAAGTCACTAACTTGGGTAACTTTCACTTTTTGTTCTCTTCGTAATGTTCGTTCTGCAGCACGTTCAGAAATGACCGAAGTTGCAAACCATACGTCATGGTAAATTTTATTTGGAATGATTGTTTTTGACAATTCGTTAGTAAAATGACTAATCATATCATTACTGTAGTAGTTGTTGCTACTAGTTGTTAGTAGGTAGTGTAGTTGTTTCTAACTAAATTAGGAGAACACCGGCTAGGAGCAGGTGACTCAATACAACATTACTCAGTGGAGTGTGAAGCGACTAGGTAGGTAGGTACTTAGTTCATTAATATAAATAATAAAATGATGAAGCTGGTAAGTTACTGTCCAAATGATGCTGAAGGCGATAAGGTAAACGTCTTCTAAATCATCCATCCTTATATATCGAGCCTATGTTTACGATCTAGAAAGAAATTAAAATCTATATCGTCTTTTAGAGAAATAAAATATGGTGTGCCGCAGGGTAGCGTCCTCGGACCTTTATTATTTTGATTATATATAAATGACCTGCCACGTCATATACTTCATCCTATGGTATTATTTGCAGATGATAGCACATCAATTGTTTCATGTATCAATAAAGAATCATACGTAAATTACATTAACAATACAATTAGTAGTTTAATAAAGTGGCTTAACAATAATAATTTAGTTATTAATCTCGAAAAAACTAAAATCATGCATTTTTACCAACGAATATCTCCGGGAGATATGGATATAAAGTACAATGGTCAAACTGTAGAAAAAGTAAACACTACAAAATTTTTAGGAATCATAATTGACAGCCAGTTAACTTGGAAGCCGCAAGCAGAAGATATAAATATGTAAACGTTTGAGCACAGCCGCGTTTATGTTGCATAGTCTATCAAAAAAAGTAAATTTACCGACAATATCAGTGGCTTATCATGGTCTAGTAATTTCCATCTTAAGATTTGGTATAATATTTTGGGGTAACTGTAGTGAACGAGAAAGCATTTTCAAAGCTCAAAAGCGCTGCCTGAGAGCTATATTTAGTCTTAAAGTAACAGACAGTTGCGTACCTATATTCAAGTCCCATAAATTAGTAACTTTCCCATGCCTAATATCCTCGAATTAGCAATATTTGTAATAACAAATCGATGTCTATTTGCAACTTTAATAGAAACTAGAAAACGAAGTACCTACAGCTATGAGATCTCAATACCAGAATCTATTATGCACGGGCGTATTTAAAACTAGCTTATTAAAAAGAAATGTGATTTGTATGGCTCCTGAAATCTTTAATAAAATACCTGATCAAATTAAAAATTTACCGTTGCAAAAATTTAAAAAACGTTTCACAGAATTACTTGTAGATAAATGTTATTATTCAGTGCAGGACTTCTTAGATGATAGTTGTTTGTAATATCTTTATTATTCTCTACTTTGTATTTCATTTGCATGCTTTATTAAGGCAGAATGTACATGGATCCTATTATATAATTTAACAACTTATTTTTATGTATCTACATTCTAAGCAAATAAAGACCTATTCTATTCTATTCTATTCCTTATCAAGAATTTTTACATGGTGCACAGTGTGCACTGGTTCAAACAAAATAGAGATGCACTCCTGTGTTTTGCTATATGATGAATGCTAGGCGCAACGTGAACTAACACTCAATTGCAATGATAACATTATTATAGTAGTCAGTTTATATAATATACAGTTGAACCAGCTATTTGGTAACACGCGAAAATATTCATCTCTAAGGATGCCAATATTCTTTATAGGTACCTAGTTTATGGAATCCTTATAAGAATTGACTTCTCGGCACACTCACAACATGGGTTAATTAAAAGTGTTTACAATTTAGCTAGGTAATATGTGAATAAGTCAAATCTCGATAATATTGTAATTAGAGCATGATGTAACTGTAAGATGCTATAAATCCATTAATGTCAAGTTACCAAGTTACAGAGCACAGGAGCACTACGTGACACGTATGACTAGCTAGAACCTCGATGTTAAATGAAAAGCACGGTTAGCAGGTCAGTAAATCAGAGACAGGTGAGTCGTGGCTAGGGTTATTATCTATGATGTAAGGGAGGATGCCTGTCTAGGAAGTATGAAATGCCAGATTTTTCGGAAAAATGCCTGTAGGTATATTGTAAAAAAAAAACATACACTAGACTTGAGTTGTGCTGTAATACTCGGTTGCTCGTCTCTATTTGGCCAGGCATTGCAAGAATCGTTAGTTGTTTGAGTGCTCTTGACTACTGGGTTTTATTTAGTGAGTAAATAATAATTATTCATGAATCAAAATGTTGTAGGTACCTATGTCACAATTTGCAATCAGCAACCGGAGTTTACCGGAGTGACTTCCTGCGACGTTTAAATTCTCTGAATGAGTTTGTGGTGGCATTGCGACCGCTAACCCAGGTGGGTCCGGTTGCCTACACCACTGAACTAAACTTGACAGTCGATAGGTACCTATCTACGGGCACAGGGGCAGTTCCTACACAAGCATGCTGGTTGACTTCAATCCAGCTGGAGTCGACTTTTGTCAGTTGTTGTTGTATGCGGGAGGGTTGCAGGTGGAACATGGAAACCCATTGAAGCACATCAAAACTTTAACTATCTAGAAAGTTTTCGTTGTTTCATAAAATGTGGAATCCTTCGTACCTCGTACGTACATATTTTACTTGCACCACGAATAAGTAGGTAAGTAAGTAGGTACACAGGTATTTAAAGTAGGTAAGCTGTGGTACTGCCGGTCGACCTTTGGTGTACACCACGCAACTATGTAGTTATTAGTAAGAGCTTAAAATTATAATCTATCAAATAGGTATTTTGAATAGAAGGTACCTACCCTACCTATGTTATTGTTATTCTAAGCATCCTGCTGAATTTATTAAATACTTTGTCCCAAGAAGTACTTGTGACTCTTGAGTTTACCCAGTATTTTATGTTTAAGATAAACTGAAGGAGAAAAACCATTATAACATCTGCTTGCTGCTGTGATCTATGTAATATGATCTATGGCATGTGAGCTGTGACTTCCATAGTGCTAACTAACCTCATACCGTATACCTCCTTACAGTAAACTCCTCGGTAACTTTAAATTCATTGCCCCACCCCGGTACTTAGTGTCTTCAGGTCATGTACTATAATAATATTTATGTACTATATAAATCTAGATGGGCACTTATGAAACGGCAGAAGCTAGGTGTACGGTTCCAATTGGTCGTTTCCTATGGAGAAGACCCGGCAAGAAACTCTACAGTTACTCTTTTTTCTAAACAAAGTGACCGTAACAACCACGGGGTGACGGTGCAGTGGTGATGAGTGGTAGAGGGACGGTCTTTTTTTAGGTGGATTAAAGGATCTGTGATGACCGGAGAGAGGTGAGCACGAGGGCGCGGAGGCGCGGGGGAGGGCTGCTCAACGCGCGCGCAGCAAAACTCTTGCGCCGGCGCACGCGCGAACAGTACCCGCGAAGCAGCCGCTCTGCACGCACGCATGACTTGCATCCCGCGCTCCGCTCGCGCGACCTCTCAGTTCTCGTGTGTCCCGTCACTCGCGATGACCCCCGCTGCGGCCATCGCGCTGCTGCTGCTAGTCGGTGAGTACCACCCTCACTCACCTCACAGTACATCCATCACTGATGACTAAATAGAAAGTGAATGGTGAACTATGCAGCACTTTCTTCTTACTGTAGCCAGCGCAAGAAAAAACAATCATATTGGGATTTCATTAAGAAGATCGCTAAAGTGCCTAGTATTCTGGACCTTCCTTCGGGTAGATAAAAAAATGTAGCGAACGATATAAACGTCCCTATATACATTCTGAGAATGGTTCCTTTGAAATTTTTAAGATAGAACAAAGACAAAGTGTTGGCCTCGTGCACTTACCTCAAGCTGTGCTCGAGCAGCAATCTTCGAGCCTTTTCGAGGAACAACTGATGTAGAGCATTCTTGAGAACGGGGCAGTTCTCCATTCGTGGCAGGCGTAGTCTACACGGTACATGAAATATAAAAGTGCATGAAGATACAACACGCTTTCGGTTTTATCGATCTTATTTGATTTGATCATCATCTTATGTGTCTTAACTTAATAGCTCAGATAGGCGACGCATGTAATGCTTGTTTTTACAAATTATTTTCTGTTATTTAGCTGTTATGAAGCATCATAATCTATGCATTAAACAGTCTTCCAAACAATCAAAAGTAACTGACGTTGCTAAGTCATAGTCAAGTATGTCAGACGAATCTAGTGCTGTGTTCTCATTTTTTTTGTGAGAATATCAATAGTGTTAACGGCACCGGCTCAGAGGAAGAAGAGCGCACAGTCACACAATGGGGCAGGCTGACAGGCTGGCAGGCAGCCAGGCCAGTGGGTCACTCCACGCGGCACGGTAGCCACAACATCAACTAAAACCGGCGCTCGAGGAATTTTGGCGCCGGCGCCGAAATCAAATCCTGTGGTACAAGTTACAAACATTTCATTTATGACTTATCAATATCAGCTGAATTGATTTGGACAACAAACAGCCCACACACACAAAATGCATCGAAACATTGTAATAGCGGAAAAAAAATCAAATTGGCCTCAAAAATTATTTTCAACTGTTTTTGGACCTGAGTCAATCAATTAGAATATAATGGGAGTACTTATTAATCCATGGCTCAAGTATTCATTGAGCTCAAGTAAGCAACATCATCTTCCCAGGAATCAACGGTGGTTGATTACACTTTTAACAACGCTTTGAGGGTAGTTGATGAATGTTAAAGATATTACCAGCTAGGTTAGAGACGTTAGTTTGTGTTGCTCCACTCACTGTCCCAACGAAACATCATTGAGGAAGATATGCGCGCGCGCGGAGACCTTCGGCGACCTGGAGCGACCGGCGGCCGTGGGAAAGTGAGAGCCGCGCCCAAATACAAATGTTACCGTGACGCTTCACAGGAATGCACTTGCCATCACTAAATAAGTTCTCAGCTGACGATCATATACCCAAACCGCCAAAACATTAGTCCAGCTTACATAAGTCATTATACTGATGCTATCCAGGGTTTAATCTCTGGATAATCTGCTTCAGATCTCCGATTATGAAGTGATCCATGTAGCGTGGTCAAGAAGATGTTATCTGCCTTAAATAGTTAAGTAGTTTGAAAAAGGGGCAGTCGGGCTGATAATGCTTTAAGATAACCTTTCACATGCCGTGAGGTAAAAGTTGTTTTTCTTAGAACGAGTATGTAATCGTAAAAATAACTTTCTTCGCATGGTGTATTATTGCAGCTTCCGTAATTACTTCCTGACCAAACCGGACAGTCCACAGACGCCACATAAATATGCTCATACGTCATACATCGCAACTATCCTCGACAATTACTGGACACATCCGTAAATAGGAAGCTATTCTCGCGAATATTTAATAGCCAATCATTTTCTTTCTATAGCCATTCATCTCTATTAAAGTAGATACACAAGTAGTCGCATTCATGTTTGGAGAAAACCCAAAAAATGACAACGGCGGGATAAACATTCTCTGGATTTGACAAAAATTTTGAACGAGTTGTCCAAAAAGTTCCGGCTAAAACTATATTCCATTGAGGATGTTATACTGAGTAAATAACATTTTCTTACAATTGCCCCTTACGGTACCGTTGCCATATCCTGGTAAATTGGTAAGGCGGTAGCGTTGGTAGCGTCACAGCATGACGGTATTGGATGAGAGATAGTGGTGCCCGCTGGCGCGCGTGGCTCGCGCCGGTCTCATTAGCATTGGGTGACATTAGCCCGGCGGGTCACGGGTGGCGGGCGGTGGCGGCGCCACTCGACCTGCTGATCGTAACACGCTATTATTATGCATTTCGTCGGCGCCGGCGCACCAATCCGGCACCTGGTTGTTTCGTTTTGTTCGTGATTTCTTATTGGTTCGTATCCAGTTTATAACGCAACTCTTTTCATTATCACACCACATAAAGACATTCATCTTGAGGACTCAGCTAGTGCTAACTACATTATGTGGTATTGATACTATGACATTCGATTGGTCTCTTTTCATTTAATTCACTTCATTCTCAAGTCAGTATTACTATGAAGTTTCCCATAATAATTATGTAAGCCTATAATAGTAAGTGATAAGGGTTAAGGCGGACAGAATGACTGAAGACTGGTTTTTTATGATAAGTAGTTTTAATATATACCTAAATCAAAAGTCATTTAAAAATCACCAAAAGTCTGTCAAAAAATATTGCCAGTTAAAATTAACACCTTCTCCTATTTTTACCCGACTACGGCGAAGCAAGGAGCAAAGGAGGTTTATTGGAGGAGGTTTATTTGGATTTTGACCGGTATGTATGTATGTTCATTTGTTCCCTCATAACTTCTAAACTGCTCATCATAATTTGACAAATGGGGTATCGTTGGAAGCGTCTCGGTCGTCCGCTGGTTATAGGCTATCACAATAAATTGAAAAAAAAACTGGGTTGTGTATCAAATGAAAGGGCTTGATTAGCATATTTCAAAAATATATATATTATTAACCCAAAATAATTTAAATAAAAATAAAAGTATAAAAACTAAAACCCGACTACCGCAAAAAAGTCAACTAAAAAGGTATAACAACTCATCACAGACAGACAAATCTAAAATCCAGAGTCACACTTAATCTAATCGATTTACTTCGATTTCGATTTACGTGTGACTCCGGATTTTTACATTGACTTTTTTGCCGTAGTTGTTATATAAGTTGAATAGAGCTTTGATTATTAATGTGCATTGTTGATTCGATGTCACTTTTAGTCATTTCTTTTATGAACGTTTTTAAATACAATATTTCTTTACAACAATCTGCTGCTGCTATAAATTCTGCCTCTGTAGAGTATAATGCCACTATTGACTATCTTTTAGAACACATAGATGATAATTATAGGTCCTGTAAACATTATTACATAGTCTGTAGTGCTACATCTAGTTATTATGCATTTGCATAATATGCATCACAGTACCGACAGTACCTATGCATTCAAATAAAAAACTTTACAATCAGACTCTTAATACCTTCATCTAATGTTCCTGCTAAGTATTTTATTATTTTCTTTACAGCTAAAATATCTATACGATCAGGATTCTCTAATTTCTTAGTAGCTTCATTTACAGATTGAGCAATATCTGTTCTAGTCTGAGTAGACAAGTATAACAATCCTCCTACCAGTTCTCGATATGGAAAGTTACACTGAAATATTATGTTTCCAGGAATTGTACTTGTTTTACAATCACTCATATTGAATCTCTTTAATTACATTTCTGTGTATGCTTTTTGTGTTAATTTTACACCTGCACTTGTTCTATTTATTTCTTAACTAATTTAATGTTCAGGCTTTTTATTCATTTTAATTTCTAATGATTTTTCCAAACTATTCAGAATGTCTAACAATTGTTGTTTACATTTAGATACATCATTCATTCCATCATCAATATAAATTGCATTTTCATGTATAGGTACTTCATCTTTTAATTCACCGTACAAGAAAGCAGATTTTACTATTGTCTCATCATCTGATTGTGTAACTGTTGTATCTTTGCTTTCACTAAACACATCTTGATCATTTTCACAGTAAAACAGTTCTTCATCACTGTTATCTGATATTATCGTTTGAATACTTGTGTTTGTATCAAATTCATTTTGTGTTATTTCTTGGTTGCTTTCTGTAGTTAATGTCTCCTATGTTATTATTTTTACTTCCGGTTTTGTTTCATTGGTTTCATAATTATTCAATATTGTTATGTGTCTTCCTACTTCTATTCTTTTTTTTCACAGTTCCAAAGTCTATAGCCATTGTTAGTGTAGCCTACTATGCTGAGCTTTTTTCCCCTTGGTTCTAGTTTTTCAAAGAAAGAACATAAACATTGTCATGAGTTAATCACAGCGATCAACTATTCTTATCATTTAAGTAGTCATTGATAGAATAGTATGCCTTTGAACAAATGTTGGATTTTACTTCAGCTTTAAACGCATTAAATGGCAAATCTAGCAAAGAAGAGGGTAGCTTGTTATACAAGGTTATACCAAGCCCAACAAAAGAGTTATGAACCGTATGAAGCCGGTGAAAGGGACCTCGTAGTTTGCCCTTATTTCTAGTGCTAACATTGTGAATATCACTGTTCTTAGGATATAAGTGTATATTTAGCCTAATATATAAGATATTGGAGAAGATGAATTGTGAAGCCACCGTAAGAATACCAATATCTTTAAAGAAATCTCTCAGAGAAACTCTGGCACCTAGCTGGTAAATTGCTCGAACAGCTCGTTTTTGTACGACAAATATATTTTGAATATCAGCAGCTTTGCCCCACAGCAGAATACCGTAGGACATAAAGCTATGAAAATAACTAAAATAGACTAACCGAGCTGTATCAACGTCAGTGTATTGTCTTACTTTCCTGACGGCGTAGGCTGCCGAACTGCGCCTCCCCGCTAGGCTCGATATATGTGGGCCCCACTGAAGTTTGGCATCTACTGCTATGCCCAGAAAAACTCCGTTTATGTTTCCTCCTAATTTTATCCCACAAGCCACTTTCATAAGATTTTGTAATACTTGGATGGCCAAGTGTCCTGTGCCATTCCATTGCAGTTTCCGCTGTTTCCCTTTGCTTTGTCAGTAGAGAACTTTCTCCATTGGTTTTATTCATTTTTTTATAATCTAAACCATTTTATTTATTGCCACACAGGACCAACTGGTTCTCTTTGTATATTTTTACTTCTTTTTCAGTGAATTGGACCATTCCATTTGCTTTTATAATTGAACTGACAGATATTTAAGTTCTACGTCAAGTCTGGCACATACAAAGCCTCTACCAAAGATTTTTAATTTATTTAACAATTTCTGAAAGTTTAATGTTTAGAGTATAGAGTCAAAATTAAAGAAGTTATGAAGCAGGGTGGATTTGTTTCTTTCCTCACTTCGTTCAAAAATGCTATAGAGCTTTCAAAGCCAAAGTTTTAATTTGTAAACATAGGTGTAAAAATAGGTGTTATAATTATAGTAGGTAGAGAGATCTCTATGTTTTTCCGTTAACAGCGTACACATATACCTAAAATACGATAATTAACAGAATTTTGATAACATTAAATGACAAGCAAAACCGAAGCTAAATTGTATCTTAAAGACAAAGTTAATAATAGGTATAGTTAATTGATTCAGGCGTGACTTGGCGGAAATCCATTATAAAATACAATAGACGTAGATATATTTAGTAAACTGTTCCGCTTTTCTATTCTTAAAGAGTCTTAACAAACCCTGTAAGAAATCGACACGTGTTTCACCTCTCAACAAGGCATCCTCAGGATGACGATTGACTTGTCGCGAACCCGTACACGACGTGTTAACACGCCAAGCGCCCCTTTTTCGCCCCTTATCGTGCTGATAAGAATCCAATAAGAGATCCTATATAAGTGAGGTTGTCGGGCGGTGTGGCTCACTCAGCGTCCAGCGCTTGGCGTGTTTACCTTGGGAGTCCCACCCCACACTGTGATTAAGTAGTTTATTATACAGGGCATAATAAACAGTTTTAACGGTATGGAAGTATTTTTCAGTAGTAGTAGTCAGTAAGTGTATATTTATACACTTACTGACTCGCGATATGAGATTGCTAAGATGAGGTTTCCAGCTCAGAGATCTATCTACATAGACTCCAACATACTTACGGACTCACCTTGTGAGTTGTGGACATCCACATTGTGAAGACTAGTGCTCAGGGGTGGTTTGGTCGTCGCTTGAGCACTAGCAGGCTCCACCTGCTCCACTTGCTCCACTGAATTTCTGGTAAAACTATTAGCACTAGTAGAAAAAATGAGATTTGGTAAAGCCTGATAAAGATATTAATCTGTGGTAAATGCCTTTGAGAGTTTAATGGCGGCAGGCGTGGCGCGTGCAAGTATTATTTATTAACATTTGAACCTTGACATTTGGGTGCATATTTATTACGGAATGCGAACCATACCACCAAATCATTGGCGCCGGCGCTCGCGGTCCTGCGCTGCGGTAGTAATCACTATACCTACACACTACAGGATACCTACTCGTCTGTAAGTTCTATTCATATAAGTTGTTCGAGGCCCAGCTGGATAGCATGGCCCAGCATGGTCCCCCGTGTGTGTGAGTGGAGCGCGTCGGTTATGATACGTGTTATGTTAGAGGTCGTCGCGATCTTATTACAGTGCACCCGACCTTAACCCAGTGTGTGCACTGTGCGGCGTCACAGGCCACACGCGGCCAGAAGGCACACCCCTCGTGAAGAACAAAATCACTCGCACACGCCTCTGGCCCACGATCTTTTAATTTCGGCCGTACATCTATACTGTTTGGGCCCAGTGAGTGGCCACATTTATTGCGGCGTCAGAGGCGTTGTTCAGATCGTCAAGGGTGCAGGCGAACACTCTAGCAGAGTCTTATCCGGAGCACCGCACTCGCATTTCATTAGGTGAATCGATTATGCCCTTTTTAGCCAGATTATGTTTGCAGCGGCCTACTTGGGATACAACAATAGTTATTGGCGGAGGTCTCTACTTTATTTCGTACCCCTTCAAATATAGTTGCAAAAGGGGATAAATGATATTTTGTAATAGCCGTTGTCCTTCAATTTCGTTCATATTCAAACACAAAGCCTCCGTTAGACACGCTGAAGGGTTGAATTTGGAAAAATCCGAAGAAAACGTTATTCGAGTCCTTCGTCTATGAGATAAGTGTCGGCGTGGATGCGGTTGACTATCCTAACGTCGTAGTGAGTGGTCCTTCTTAGTGTGCTGTGTGGCGCAGCACCGTTACCGATGTGTATCTATCTGTGCGTATGTAGTCGGAGCGCATTCCTCGCGGGCAGTGGGTCAGGTGCCAACGGTACCCGCACCGGTCCCCCGCACCCCCCCCCACCAGCCCCCCTCAGCATGGAGACCACGCTACGGTACACAAGTGGCGCAGAGTCGTAGGGGAACGATCTAGATGTATACAGTCACACATCACCACCACTCACATGTGAAGATGCACGTCTCAATCATGACTCCTGAAACATGTGGAAATTTTTGATACAACACATCGCAGAGCGCCTCATCTGTTTGAGAGTCGACCTTGTTTGGCCGGCCCGCTCGCCCAATTTGGCTCCTTGTGACTTTTTTATTATGAGGTTATTTGGAATCAATTGTTTACAATGACCGTCCAAGGAACTTAACTCACCTGTAAAACAATGTACGCCAAGCCATCACCAACATACCCGTCGATATGCTTAGAAGGGTAGGACGAAATTTCAGAAATCGGATATCTCGACGACAATGAGTGCTGTCATTTCACCGATTTCATCTTCAAACTATTTAATAAAAAAATTGATGATGTATTATACAATAAAAATGAAATTACATCTCTAATACTTTTTTTTTAATGACCTTTCAAATCAGAAGATTCCGCGACTGACGACTGAAAACCTAATACTATCACAGCCTTTGCTAGTCACGTATCTGCTTACATACGCATTGGGATCAGAAATGTCTCATTTGAAGTCGGTTTTATAGATCTTTTTTAGAATCTACGCGAAACAGATTGTGGGTGGTTCGTATAAACGTTCATAAATAGGTAAATAATGATAATTGTAAAACGATTTGCATGGACTGGTGGACTGCTACTTGCAACTACTGCTATTGCAGGGCTCGCACCAGGACCTTGTCTTATGGGGATCGGCAGCTGATGTAGATTCAATTTTCATATTACAAAAGAGAGCAATCCGCGCGATCTATAAAATGGGTCCTCGTGAGTCCCTTAGAAACAAATTCAAAGAAATTGATGTACTAACTCTGCCTTCTCTTTATATCTTAGAAAGTATTTTGTATGTTCGCAAAAACTTAGGACTTTTCAAAATAACAAGTGATTTCCATAATATAAATACACGTAGTAAACATGAAATTGTTAACTAAAACTATTAAGTCATTTCTTATAAACAGTATCCGCTTTTATAACAAGTTGCCAAAGTCGGTTACAGAACTTAGCGATGGAAAGTTCAAAACCCACATAAAACGTGTCCTTATGACAAGGAAGTTTGGCAATAATTCCTTCTGCACATGTGGCTTCCCTGGTACCTCATTAACGGCATAATTATGTACATATCTATTAACTGCTCCCAAATTACGATATGTATTTTATTTTACTTTTTATTTTTACTTTACATAATACCGTGTTGCACCGTTTTAATTAACTATAATTAAATAAATAATCGTCATATATTTTTATTGTTTAACATTATATGCCTACAATCACCTTTAAAGTAGAGGCTTTTGTGGAATACGGGGTTTTCATTCGGATTGGTTAAAGTTGTAGTGACAACCATTTGGTTTAAATAGGTTTTTATTATTTTATTGATCTTTTATATAGATTCCTTTATATTTTGTGAATGTGAGAACGTTGTAGGCTCAACAGACTGTCGATTTGCGGACTATTTTGTATTTTTGTTAAGTATCTTGTTGACAGGCCTACACTGTCCTCTCATACCTATTCAAACTGTACATTTTTGAAAACATTGTAAAGCCCATTTATTTTTTTAAAAGAGTAACCGTGGAGTTTCTTGCCGGCTCTTCTCCATAGGAAACGACCAATTGGCACCGTGCACCTAGCTTCTGACGTTTCATAAGTGCCCGTGTAGGTTTATGTGAAATAAAATATTTTGATTTTGATTTTTTGACCTGCCTCTACTGTAGACTGCTACAGTAGAGGTAGGTACTTCTGCGGTAGCTATACCACAGCTACTGTCGACGTCAATCTGCGACCACATGCGGATTACTTTAGACGACTATTGTAAAAGACTTTCCAGTCCTTTAGGATAATGACTGTCTATAACAACTGGAACATCTTCAAATCCAGTATTTATGTACTACTCATCCACGTGACGGACGTGTATGTTAAGTGTGACATTTCCTCAAGCGTCACTGCGCTAGTGAACAGCGTGAAGTCGTTAAAGTGTGCAGTAACTCATCGAACACTCGCCACGCTATCTCGTTCTGTGTTCGAGTGTGTTATGTCACTGAAGTTTTTTTCTCTAACATAAAGGTCGTTGTGACATAAGGCGCGGTTCACACGGAACAGTTTCCACGAGCCGTCAATGTGAATGCGCCGCACACGTACCCTGCATGACACTCTATAAGCAATCGTTGATGTTACATAGTTTAATATGGAGGTACCTGCCTGTATCGCTATCTCCGTCCGCTTTGCTGCCGGAGCCTGAACACTACTCACGTACCCGTAGCACAACCACATATTTGAAGCCTTCCTGTTTATTTTGTTGGTGTTCGTTCCAAATACTCCGTTAAAGTTTATGATATACAAAACATTTCGTTACCGGTAGTTATGTACCCTACTAGGCGTTCAATAAATACCAAATAATAATAGGAATCCAATTCGTGGGATGTTCGTCGACACAGCTCGGTGAAAGTGTCGGTAGGCACATCTTGCAGTGACCGGCTGACCTGTTACATCTAACAGTTACAGCTATGAGTAATATGCATTGTGTGTGCTCAATAATCACATAAAAATGATCTATAACGTGATTTTAAATTAGAATTACGTGTTTAAATATTCAAATTATAACTAAATTAAAACACTGAATTGGTAAGTGACTCTACAAATTAGCTTGCACTCAGGCATTTTCTGATCCATTTGTTTACATTTTAAACAGATACTCTCGGAACAGACCGTAGTAGTTGATGGACTTCGATACTCAGACAGTGCCTCCTCTCGAATACGAAACTCCTCGAAGATGAGTCACGTCTGTGGTCACGTCTACAAATAAGAGAGCACCTGTGACGGTGTCGGCTTACACTTAGTAATTAAATATTAATTAGTTATAAATAGCGTGTAAGCTGATGTCATCATGCTGTATCACGTAGCGTGTGTCCCCGGGGGGCAACAGGTGTTCTGCTCATTTCGCCGATGACACTATCATTGTACGTAAACAGGGGACGGCTTGTTCTAGTTATATTATATCGTACCCACTTATAGCTTGTATCTGCAGAAGGCGGAGGAGTATTTGTTACTTGAACTAGCTGCCGATGTAACCTTCGCGGCGATCGCTGTCGGCACTAGCGGTGGCTGCCGGACCTCTGTTGGAACAGGGTGCATGATGACACGAGCCTAGTATATACAGCCAGCTAACAAGTTTGGTTTATACTAATATAAATATTTATCTGACTATAAATTACATTAGCACTGCCATTGTGCTCGTACCATGTACCAAGTTATACTTAAAACTACTTGACTATCAGAACAATCACAACATTGTTAGGTTAAATCCTTCGCGTGCTGCCCTTATCTCTGTACTGCTTCACTCGAGAGTCGACCCTCTGTCCCCGACCTCCGCTCTTGCGGGTGACGTATGCGGCGTAGGGAAGGTTAGTTGTTGTTTTCTATTGTCGCTAAACATTTGTTACGACAATGAGACACACTGCAGACACCGTCAGCCGCCGATTGTTTGTGTGATTGTTATCAAACAACTGACACGGTGTGGGTCATAGATAGCGCTGTGTCAGCGAGAGAGAGCGCGCGGCACACGCCGGAGCATCGTCATCATTGTCAACACTCAAGGGACATACGCACTGCTAAAAGAATGCATACAATACAATTATAAGTTAGCGAAAAAAATCTAGTCTCGAAGGTTTGAGCCAAAAAAAAAATTTAAATTTTTAAAACTGTGACGAGAATTCACGAAAATCTGTTTCATACAATTTCTATGAATTACAACGAGAAATAAGCTGCTGTTAACTGTAAAATTGTGCGAACTCAAAAAACGCAGCTTCCATTGTGTGTCTGTAACAGAATCACTGACCCGCGGCTAAGCGTATTGAATCAGAGATGATTTACTTTAATGTTAATGTATATCCAGAACCGATATCAATTATTAGATCGAATGTTGTTCGATGCGGGCTGAGCCGTTCATTAAGGAAAGTGGGTAATGTTATGGACAAGTAACGAGAGATCTGGAGACCTGAGGGGCAATTCCCGTATTTTTAAGAACGTTCCCATTCGCATCTCATTCGCAGTCTGTCAAAAATACAATCAATTTACCAAAATTTTTGACTAGTTTGACAGATTGCGACTTGAATGTGAAAGTTTTTTATGTACGAGAATTGGCCTTCTGGTCGTAGTCGCACGCTGAGTCCGGGCGCAAGGTGGTACCTACGTTATTTGTGGTTGTATGGCGTGGTCGCTGGCAGCGCATGCTTTGCGAACATGTCGTATGAGCAGGATGTACAGCAGCGCATGCTTTGCGAACATGTCGTATGAGCAGGATGTACAGTAGCACTTCCCACCTACTCCATAACGCGCTGCGCTTGCACAACCAGTGATCGCTGTCTCGCGATAGCGCGTCACGCTCGGGGCCGTCCCATGCACGTGCGCTACATGTTGCTCAATACCATTGTGGTGTGTTGTGTGTCCAGCGCTCTGATCATCTGATGGATGTGCCAGAGTCCTCACAATTAATGATCTATGTTTATATCAGCTCGCCCAACACATTCAAATGTAATGAATGTTTAATAGTTACCTACTATAGTTTTGTAACAAATCTATGGTAGCCTTAAGTTCAAGTCTTCATTGGATAGACAACATTTACCATCATAAAACGAGTTGGTTACGCTACAGTTGGCAACACCCAAATGACAGATTAGCATAGATCGATAGTACATTCCAGTCCAGCAATGTAAAGTTTCACCGTGGTCATGAATAATGTTCTCGTTTGTTTGATCTGATTGCAGACTGCATCGTCACGATCGGCCTGTCTGTAGTGCTGTGTAGTTAACTCTCTTGAAATCGTTCGGTAATGGTAGCTGTGAGCTTGCATGGTGTTCGACGGTCTTGTTTTGTTCCGTCCACTAAATAATACTGTCATCATCCAAAAATAAAACTCCGCTATGTGGCGTTCAAATAACCATAATCAGCACGATTTGATAAGCAGTTTCAGTTTTCAGATGGGAGTCTTCCCATCTGGAAATAATTATCCATTGCTCTGTACCCTTTTTTGTAGCCTTAAGTCAAAGTCAAATCATCACCAAATGAATCAGGCACAAAAGGCACTTTCGAATGTCACGCAATATACTAGAAAATAGAATTGATTCCAATTGCTCCTTCCGAAATATAATTTCGTATGGAGAAGAATGGGCAGGAAACTCCATACTTACTCTTTTAAAATGTTTCCAATAGGAATTCCGTAGCACATTTAGTTTCAATTGTAAATAGAGCATCAGTGTGTCTCAGTATGAGAATGTCATGGAAATGGAAGGCGAGCAGTTTCTTGTTCAATACAAACACAGAATATAACTACCATGAGTACATTTAAATAGATAAACGTTGCGCGAACGAAAACACAACACGCGTTGATGTCTTTTGTATGAGCGGATAACTATGTCCAGTACTGCCCAGTGGTCGGCGCTACGGTAGCATTCTAATATACATATTGTAATTGTAGTTTAACTATATTTAATTAGATAAATGTAATTAATACTAATCATAGAGTAATAACGTTCTTTACAAAGCTCTTTTACTTACTGTCTTTTTGGAATTAGACAAATGTTTACGATTAGGTGCCCGTAATAGAAATTTCCGAGTTGATAATGAAATTAATTCACATGGCAAAGCTACGGAAAACTAGTAGTAGTTGTTTTCTCAAGCTAACAATCTGAGAACAATCAGGATTTATATTTGCATCTGCATACTAATCAAGAAAGGCACACAATCGATGTAATATGTGGAGATTGCGTGATGTGATAAAATACCTCCCCACATACTCCAACTAAATGAAACGAATAGCATTCGAAAATATTGTTGGAGCTGCTGAACATTGTAAAAACTATCTTTACATTGTATAAATTCAATGTCTTAATATTGTATAATTGCATAGCATATGTGTGAGCACTGTGACTATACATGTGGATCTGGACTTACGACATTAAATTAAAACGAGCACAGTACTAGTCCATCGAAACATTTTAAAACACGAAGATTAGTAGTTAAAGGAAAATTTAAGAATTGCAATTTTCAAACAAAATTAATAGCAAAATCAACTGCATAAAATGTAAACACGCTTTATCTACGAATAGTCACTGACCTGTTGCGCGGTGTGGTGCGGGATGCAGCGGGCGGGGGTGCGGGACGTAGGTGGACGTAGGTAGGTACTTTAGTCGGAGAACAACAAATCCGCGGCATAAACTCACTAAGTTGCGCGTTGTTAATTAATAAAAGATCACTAATTGAATAATCAATCACATATTATCACATCACAATCAGAATTTAAATCATCAATAAGTAATTAGTCAAATTTTTAAATTTTCAAAGTGTCCACCGTTGTTCATTATGCACAAGCGACATCGTCTTATTAAATTTTCACGGACACGTCTTAACAAGTCCCCATCTGTTCTTTTAAGTTTGTCGAAGGCATTAATTATTCTAATTTTTAAATCATCCACAGTATTGACTTCTCGTGCATACACCTCGTTTTTTACGGCCCCCCACAAAAAGAAATCCAGTGGTGTCAAGTCCGGTGACCGTGCTGGCCATCGAACAGGTCCAAAACGGCCAATCCACTGACTTTCAAACATATCCGTTAGTCGCTGTCTAACAGGCACTACGGAATGGGCGGGCGCACCGTCCAATTGATACCACAGTCGTCCATACACGTCCAAAGGTAAATCGTCCGTATAGTCTGACACTGAGCCACTAAGAAGTTCTAAGAATTTCTGTCCGTTTAACGTCCCATCAATAAACACTGGACCTATTATTTCGTTCCTATGAATTCCAGCCCAGACATTTAGTGAAAACCGGTACTGGAATGAAGACTCTCGAATTAGGCGCGGGTTTTCATGACTCCAATATCTCAGGTTTTGTCTATTCCAAACTCCATTTCTTGTAAACGTGCTCTCATCTGTCCACATAATATTAGATATGAAGTCAGGGTGGTCTGATATTTTGTCGAGAAGCCATTGGCAAAATAACACTCTGACTGGCATATCTCTGGATAACAGTTGTTGTACTTTTCTGAACTTGTAAGGTCGCCGTGCATGCCGTTTCAAATATCTATGTACAGTTCTGTGACTCACTTGAAACCGCCGCGCTGCGTTCCGGAGGCTAGAAGTCGGGTTATTTTCAAAATGTTGTAATATCCGTTCCTCGATATTTGAATTTGAAGACACGCCTTCTCCTTGAGGAACCAAAGGCCGATTCTCTCGTAACCTCTGAACGGCCAGGGTAAAAACACGGCTGTTGGTAGGGCACGTTCGTGTGTCACCATATCTCTCCCGATATGTACGCAATGCTAAAGCCGCATTTTGGTGACATTCTCCGTACATCAGTACCATGTCAGTGTACTCGGCAGCTGTGTACCTTATTTGAGGCATAATATTACCTAAACTAAAAAACTTACAAACCTAACCTAAATCCAAAAACTAACTAATAAATGCCTAATTAACTAACTAATAATACACTAACACTTAACAATATGTCACAATAACCTGTGCACTAATCTAACTATCATAAATCGTCTTTAACACAATAACAACTAAAACTTTTCATAAAATCACAACAATGCGCGCGCGGCTCGTCTTGTGATAACAAAAGTAGGCGTGTGCTCTCATCAAAGGGCTCCGCTGTGCACTGACTGACATAGTTACGTTACGAGTCAATAAAAGTCTTTTTGCCGAAAAACTTCCGCTCACATACACACTCGCAGTTTTCTATGCACCACTAATGCATTATTTGCGTAAGTAATATTTCTTTTTCTTTCTAATTGGAGTATTTTGTGGGAGTGGGCGGGGCGCGTAAGAGTGGGATGGTATGATACCTTTCTCTGTCTTTCAAGCATATTGAGACGTAGAGAATAAGAGAATAGAATCATACGTTTTTGCACAGGTTCCTGACCTTACAATGTTTACCTATTATTACGGACTCAGATCTACATCATGTTGAAAAATAAGAAAATGAAAAATAATTTCCTGTGGCTAAAGTATTCATTGGATTTGATTGATTTTTTGTATACGGGTAAAGAACATGACACTCTTTACGTGGTTTAAAGGAATGTCAATCGTCCTGCTCCACTTTGTATATGTATACCTTCTATAAAGCTATCATTTACAGAGTACGTCTTTAAATGACTTGAATGAATGTGCCCTGGCTGCTGAGAGTATGTCATGCTCACTCAAATGTCTCGCTGGTGGTGGCGTGTGTGTTGGATCGTTAAGTTTCTTTCAAAATGGTTGAGTTGAATGGTGGTACTCCTTCAGTAGGGACTGCTCATCTCTTAGCTGCCACGGCTTATTTTTATTTTTGAATTGTTTTTATCTTTTTATTACGGTCGCTTTTATCGTGCACTTCTTTCTACATTGTTTTCACATGTAGATATAATTTCAACATGAATGATGTAACCAATATTTGGTAACATATACCGTTTCCGTTCTTCTCCATAGGAACCTACTACGCTTTAGAATGGACGACTAGCTTCATCTTTCTGACTGACCGACCGGACCCCTTGATAATTCAAAAGTGTACTTAATTGGTTTATTTGAAACTAGCTGCGGCCCGCGGCTTCGCCCGCGTGAGTGTCGGAAATTACCCCATACATCCCCATGGGTTTTAAGTATAAATATCGAGTTAATCGGACCGCGCGTTAAAATTCTTCCATACAAACACTGACACCCCCCAACCCCCCTTTGGGGGGTAATTTAGAAAAACAAAAAACTACAAACTAATTTATTTAGATAACTATTCGTGCGAAGTTTCATGTTTATTACCTCAAGGAATAAGGTTTTTCATACAAACTTTCATCCCTTATTTTACCCCCATAGAGGTTGAATTTCGAAAAATCCTGATACACGTTATTCTTAATTTTTGGGTTTAAGTATAAATATTGAGTTTTGAGTTAATCGGACAGCGCGTTAAAATTCTTCCATACAAACTTTGACACCCCCCAACCGTAGGATAGGATACTTTTCCGGGATAAAAAGTACCCAGTGTGGTGCCCAGGATATTAAAGAATAATTATACCAAGTTTCATCGTAATCGAACCAGTAGTTTTTGCGTGATGCCTGAACAAACAGACAGACAGACAGACAAAAATTTTTTTAATCACATTTCTGGGTTCGGTGTCGGTCTAGTAACACCCCCTGCCATTTTTTTTTTTGATATTTTCAATGTACAGAATTTTCACTTCTACAGATTTATTATAAGTATAGATATAGATAAATGCTTTGAGTTTGAGTTTGACACAATCTGTTCACAAGTATGGGAAAATGGAAACACCCCACATTTCATACATGCTAATGAATACACAATACCGATCGTCACGATACCGCCCACATGCATGCATACGCGTAGCATACATTCATACGCATGCAGGAGCATGCATACACACGTATGTACTCGTATGTTTGATGTGTGCACGCGTATTTCGCATCTCGTAAATCTCTTTGGTTCAACAACTCGCGGCAAAAATGCGTGGAAAGTGAGAGGAATCCGCGCTCCCCCCGCACCCCGCACGTGCATCCTCCCCCCCCGCCCCCCCGCGGGGAAAGTGATAGCACCGCAGTACTACAGCGACACGAGCATGTGCGAACAAGTGCCATTACCAACTTAACTATACGTTACATTGTATGGTCTGCGATTTCGCATATTTCCTTAAGACCAATGAGTTTCTAAACGAAATTATAATGTTTTTTTTTTAAGTTGTAGAGTTTTTTTATGTTAAGTTTATCTGTGAGTTAATAATGAACAATCCAATCACAAACGCCCATAGTTTGCCATATTTGTTTAAACCCACTATTACTACGTATAAATACAAGTAATACGGGGCGAGGAGCAGTTTGTTAAGGAAATATTCTCACTCGTGCCGTAACCGACAAACTCAGCTAACAATGTGTGTAGTCGCGGCAGAGTAACAATCATTCGCCTCGTTCAGAGCGCGCCACCATCCTGTGTCACCGCCGTTATACAACCGTTATCTAACTAACATCTTGAGCGAGCTCACTAGGAAACACACCAACAATGGCAGACATAAATCCTCAACAAACAACATAATATTTAGTTGCGCATTTCGTAATTACACCAAAACGATGTGTTTCCTTCATTCTGTCTCAACCGGTGATCACCCGATGTGTTAAGGCATCTGTTTGTTCCTCAGAGTGCAGTGTGTGACTCCATCATACAACTCGATCTAGGGCTTTACCTCTACCTGTTTGGGATTACTTGTCAGGTCCCATCTTAGTTATTTTAAAACAATTAATTGTCATCCTCGCTTTTGGGGTTCGATGGCTCACTAATGAACTCTCCTTGACTTATAGTCAGCAGCTATGAAGCCACGCGGTGGAGCCAGTACCACCTCACACATCGCACTCATACGGTTGGCACGTATCAACATGAGACGTGCGCTATGCCATCATCGGCGTCTTCATCGGCGCGCAACAGGTGTCGCCTCAACTCGCGGTGCACTGTGACGTCATGCAGCGCCGGACTGATCAGCTTCCGACACTCGTGCGATACCGACGTGTGATAACATGCTTTATGATCACCCGGCGCGTTGTGATGTTGTTGTTGTGTTATGTTATTGATTCCTTAAAATTAATGTGTAGGTAATCTCTATGTACCTCTGTAGTGTAACACGCGTTCACGATGCACGGTGATGGCCATCGGTGCGATCTGATGAGCCTCCGTGCGTGACGTAACTCGCACGCTATCTGGCGAGCGAGCTCGCGGGAACTGGCTCACATTAACATATTATCGTTTATACGGTATTATATCAGCCAGCATATTCAAAACGACCAATACAAATAGTATTGCCATGCTTTACAACTATGCTTGACGGATAGAATTAGCGTTAGTAATCACATGTAACGTCAAGCACAAAATGAGCATAGATTGTAAGGTGGAAAGTTTTAACACTGGACTCTGGAGCGCAATGTGGCGTCACTGACAGTCGCCAGACGAAGCACATCTATTAACACTGGACTCTGGAGCGCAATTTGACGTCACTGACAGTCGCCAGACGAAGCACATCTATTAACACTGGACTCTGGAGCGCAATGTGGCGTCACTGATAGTCGCCAGACGAAGCACATCTATTAACACTGGACTCTGGAGCGCAATGTGGCGTCACTGACAGTCGCCAGACGAAGTACATCTATTAACACTGGACTCTGGAGCGCAATGTGGCGTCACTGACAGTCGCCAGACGAAGCACATCTATTAACACTGGACTCTGGAGCGCAATTTGACGTCACTGACAGTCGCCAGACGAAGCACATCTATTAACACTGGACTCTGGAGCGCAATGTGGCGTCACTGATAGTCGCCAGACGAAGCACATCTATTAACACTGGACTCTGGAGCGCAATGTGGCGTCACTGACAGTCGCCAGACGAAGTACATCTATTAACACTGGACTCTGGAGCGCAATGTGGCGTCACTGACAGTCGCCAAACGAAGCACATCTATTAACACTGGACTCTGGAGCGCAATGTGGCGTCACTGACAGTCGCCAGACGAAGTACATCTATTAACACTGGACTCTGGAGCGCAATGTGGCGTCACTGACAGTCGCCAGACGAAGCACATCTATTAACACTGGACTCTGGAGCGCAATGTGGCGTCACTGACAGTCGCCAGACGAAGCACATGTATCTGCATTAGATCGCGGACGTGACTGACTACAACTTTTATAATATGCTTTTGCAAGTTGTTGCACAATGCAATAGTTAAGTTAAAACTGGTCGAACCCATTTAGCTGAACGTAACATTGTCGCCTATCGAGCAACCGTTCACTCAAAAATGACACGGACTACCTCTATGTTTAACTATCAGATAGAGATAAGTGCCGCAGCGGAGATGCGACTGGTGCGAGGCGGAAACATGAAACACTTGTACAACCGTCGCTCCGAGTGTTTACGTAACGGTATAGAGCTGTGCATGTAACCCGTGACCGCGAGGAAGGCGCCTCCACCACTAATCATTACATACAATACAGTAGGCCCCATCAGTACTGCATTGCCTTCTTCATTTCGTTAGCGGAGAACTGTTCATATTTAAAAGAACATTACAGAAAACTCAAAAGTATAAGTATAAACTTTTGAGTTTTCTGTATAAGTCGCTAAGCTTCAATGTACTCTTGTACGTGAGAATCTCAAGTGAAGTCAGTCGACATATACTTTCTCTGATGCTGTGTGTACATTGTATTTGGTCGCGATGTCCTTCGTGCCACACTATATGCTCTCTCGCCAGGCCACGGTCGCACTGCATGCGGATCGGCAACAATTAAATTGAATGATAAGTTTATTTTGCAACACCTACAACTAAATTTACGTACTGAGTCATAATGTTGATGTGCGCACATGAGGCCACTTTCTACAGTAATAACATTCATGTGCGGCTGTGCTCGGAACTTGTTCTCTAACCGCTGGAGTTTCACTTAAACACGCCGTTTAGTTAAACTACATAATTTGAAAGAAACCGATGGCAGTCTGCTATACATACGATATCACTGACACGCTTGTCCCCAGGAACAAGTAAATACTTGGAAGAAATTGTCATTACCTTACGTGATGGTTGCCTCACTCGTTCGCACTCTAAGATTGTAACGTTGCCAAAGATTGCAGGTTGCAAGCGCAGTGTGCGAGTTACGACGGTAGTATGAATCACGTGCATATCGTTCATTATGACCATACTTTGGCTCTGATCTATATGATATCACAATATATTATATCCACGACGTCAATTGTTATCCTTCTCTAGTCTAGTCTTCAATGATATATCGTATGAAGGTTCGTGAACACATTCGTGAGATGTTGGCAGAATCATTGCAGCGCTGATTTGCTGGATTTGTTTTCTCCTCTACCTATCGTTATTTCTCCTGACAAAGTTTATTCTGTTTATATGTATGTATCTATGTATTTATTCATTTTCAAGTTCGCTATGCCTTATGTTGCTCCTGCCATGTTTTGTCTCTGCATCACCCTAAGGTTGTCTGGTAGAAAATGCCTCAGGCATTAAGTCCGCCTTTGTACAGTTTTTTTTTTACTTGTGCATAAAGTTTTAATAGATAATGAATATATATTATATAGCAGAAAAGGGAACTATTTAATTGCTCCACTAACAACATTTTGACATTCTGGAGCGCAGGTTTGCATGACGTACGAAGGCAGTTAAAGAAGCGCGTTTTAAAGCTTACTGTTAGTCCTTCTACACGTGCAGCCTGTGGGCCAACTTTCACACGTGCAGCCTGTAGGCCAACTTCTACAAGTGCAGCCTGTGGGCCAACTTCTACACGTGCAGCCTGTGGGCCAACTTCACGCAGCCGGCATGCCGCGACCTACGCATTCAGTATATTAATGGAGGCTAAGAACGTTGTTGGCTCAACAGACTGTCGATTTGCAGACTATTTTCTATTTTGTTAAGTATCTTGTTGACAAGCCTACACTGTCCTCTCATACATATTCACACTGTAAAATTTAATATCCATTTATTTTGAAAAGAGTAACCATGGAATTTCTTGCTGGCTCTTCTCAATAGGAAGCGACCGTGCACCTATCTTCTGACGTTTCATAAGTGCCCATGTAGGTTTATGTGAAATAAAATATTTTGATTTTGAATGCACTGAGAGTACTGCTGCGGCTAACGTGGCGTTGTAGTGCATCTGGGATGTTTGCGCATAATAATATAGATGTGCATCCCGTGGTCGCGGCAGCTGCAACAGTATTCTAACGTGGCGTTGTAGTGCATCTGGGATGTTTGCGCATAATAATATAGATGTGCATCCCGTGGTCGCGGCAGCTGCAACAGTATTCTAACGTGGCGTTGTAGTGCATCTGGGATGTTTGCGCATAATAATATAGATGTGCATCCCGTGGTCGCGGCAGCTGCAACAGTATTCTAACGTGGCGTTGTAGTGCATCTGGGATGTTTGCGCATAATAATATAGATGTGCATCCCGTGGTCGCGGCAGCTGCAACAGTATTCTAACGTGGCGTTGTAGTGCATCTGGGATGTTTGCGCATAATAATATAGATGTGCATCCCGTGGTCGCGGCAGCTGCAACAGTATTCTAACGTGGCGTTGTAGTGCATCTGGGATGTTTGCGCATAATAATATAGATGTGCATCCCGTGGTCGCGGCAGCTGCAACAGTATTCTAACGTGGCGTTGTAGTGCATCTGGGATGTTTGCGCATAATAATATAGATGTGCATCCCGTGGTCGCGGCAGCTGCAACAGTATTCTAACGTGGCGTTGTAGTGCATCTGGGATGTTTGCGCATAATAATATAGATGTGCATCCCGTGGTCGCGGCAGCTGCAACAGTATTCTAACGTGGCGTTGTAGTGCATCTGGGATGTTTGCGCATAATAATATAGATGTGCATCCCGTGGTCGCGGCAGCTGCAACAGTATTCTAACGTGGCGTTGTAGTGCATCTGGGATGTTTGCGCATAATAATATAGATGTGCATCCCGTGGTCGCGGCAGCTGCAACAGTATTCTAACGTGGCGTTGTAGTGCATCTGGGATGTTTGCGCATAATAATATAGATGTGCATCCCGTGGTCGCGGCAGCTGCAACAGTATTCTAACGTGGCGTTGTAGTGCATCTGGGATGTTTGCGCATAATAATATAGATGTGCATCCCGTGGTCGCGGCAGCTGCAACAGTATTCTCAGTGTGTTCGCAGATTTTAATTCTATGTTAAATCAAATCAAATCAAACTTTATTTGTGAACATAGGGTGTTAAATACATAAAAGGTGTTAAATACATTTTAGGTTGATCTCTATGTTCTACCAATACAATTGGTATACAAATAATTTGTTATACAATATTAAGTACTTTTTTAATTCGGAAACATGCAATAATAATAATCAAAAGAATTTAATATGATTTAATAATAAGTACTTTTAATGATTTGGAAACATACAATTATAATAATCAAAAGAATTTACGATTTCAAAAGTCCAAGTCAGTCACTAACCTAATATAATGTCGATAATGATATATATTTGAAGCATGCATGTTTGTTCGAAAACACAAAGATCTATTTAAAACAGCAGAGGAAATAAGCTCTCGAAGTCGGCGTGACCACAGACTTGTGCTGGATGTGCTGCCTAGATCCGCGAAATATAATAAAAACTCTCTGGCTATGTGTGTACGTCTATAATTATAATAAATTACCAACTACGTTTAAAACATTAAATTGTAAATTATTTAAAATCCAATTATATAAATGGCTCTATTCTAATCATTTCTATAGTATTAATGATTTCTTAATTTGAATTTCAATGTAATATATTTCAATGTCATAATGTATTTTTTGTACCTAAGTAATTTTGCATGCTTAAGTTTTAAGCAAAACATGCTCGATCTAATATTTTTAATAACACCTTCTATACCATGTTTTATGCAAGTAAAATATCTTATATCTTATAATGTTAATCTGTCTGTACCTACTAACACTAGATATTAAGTAAAATTGTTACCAACCCTTTAGACTCTGTCTGAAAATAAAAGTATTCTGTTCTATTCTAATGATGTTCGATTTTTTAGTAAACATGGAAAAAAAATGTGCCTCTTAAAATGTAAGCTTTAAAAAAAAAAACCTCTTTTAACTTTCTGGCCTTTTCTCGAAGTAAGATTGCAGTAACTTCGCTATGTGGGTATACCCACCTGTCCAAATGGGCTAGGTTAGTTTCAATACACTGCCCCGCGCTAGCAGTAGGTACAGGTGTCCTGATATTCCAATCAGTATGTAGATTTGGGTGTTACCGTCACTATAAATGTGTCGCGACATTCATGCTACTTCTATTCTGTATATTCTGACGTCTTAGGCCGCGGACACGAAGTCAGTGTCGGCGGCGGCGCGTGAGCGGCGCGTTCAAGTGTATAGTTTTATAAGGAATTGTCGCCGCTCCCCGCGCCGCTGCCTTCGACGCCAGTTACATATAAATATAGGCTGACTAGTGACTGGTAATTAGTGACGCATACTTAAGCACGTGATTTTACCCATCTTTATGAACAACTTTTACTATGGGACTTAATGTTCGTGTATCTCGTCAAAATGTAGGGACCAGCAGATTTATTTTTCGCGATTTCAGGTTTGGTCCCATATTAAAAGTTGTTCATAATGGTGAGTAAAGTCTTGTGTTTAAGTATCGGTCACTAATTACCAGTCACCCTAGAATATGCATTTGAGCGCGCCGATCCCGGCGCCGCTCGCCGCCGCCGCTCGCCGCCGCTGCGCCACAGACTTCGTGTTTGCGACGTTATAGTCGCCTGCTCTCAATTTACATAGGTAGTAAGTTGAAATCTTATTTCGTTAGCATCGATAGCAAATTATTTATTTAAAAGCATGAACGTGTTCAAGCCGCAGAGAATGACTGTTGCAAACTTCTTCTTGCTAGACTAATATTACGTAATGTGTAGGTTGCAATGATGAGCTGAATGTGACGCTCCCACGTCAATACATTCATTATTCGTATCGAATTAAGAAAGTAACTAGTGGCTCTGTGAGACACACAGGCACGCCCTCGTCGGTTGATCGATTCATTTAATACGTTCACTATATCACACCATACTTCTGCTGCTTGCTCTTTTTTAGGGTTCCGTAGTCAACAAGGAACCCTTATAGTTTCGCTCTTTAGTTTCGTCTTTCCCATGGTGTGGGGTATCTTTGGAAAGGTCGTTCAAAAATATGAGTTTGTGAAAACCATTTTTGGATTCAAAGATCCGTTTGCGAAATATAAAGCTTTAAAGTGCTAATTTTTGTTAGAGTCAAGTGTCCCCCCCCCTGCCAGCTATATAGTATTCTGGATATGTGGAAAAATTCACAGCAGTAGTATATATATATATAACGTTTAAAGGAAAACCATCACAGCTTAGTAGGCTTTACAAGTTAACGAGTAATTATCGACCAACTTATATTTGCACTTGCAAAAACATGTTCTCCCATACATTTCTTATGAGCGAACATGTTTTTCAACTGCAATGTTAAGTTTGTTCTTGGGATAAATTTTATTCATCCCAGCTACGGAACCCTTCATTGTGCGTGGTCCGACACGCACTTGGCCGATTTTTTTCATACTAAGATTAAGGCATTGTTTGCAAAGTTAGCAGTTTACGTAAACTGCCGGAGACACTTTCTGTGTTTACTCAGTTCAACTGGACTCACGCGCAGTAACTGCAAGGAGCAGTAATGTGTTGTATGACATGTATGACGTCACAGCCGCCACGCTGGCTGCCGCCGACGATATACCGCCTATGTACAATCAGAGTTACAAATTGTTTATCTTTATTGTCTACTGAGATTGTTCGTAAAATCAAATCATAATACGGTAATTCTATGTCAGTCTCATGAAATGGCATAAATTTCGAATTTAGATTCTGTGTTTAGCGAAACACGTAACACTTGGATTACATCATTAGCTACAGCTAAAGTTATTTTGATTATACCTAGAACTATTAATTTGGCCACCAGGTGACCAGTATTTTTCTGTATTGTTTTCTAGAAAGCAATGATGTTTAGTACACAGCGTTAAGATCAACAAGTGAGAGTGGGGCGTGAGTCGATCAGTATTTTTTGTGCGCACCGGTTTATTTACCGGAGGCGGTCGGAGTGAAACCGGAGCAGTCAGCGAACTTGTCGCTTTCAACGGATCGGTCACGGCCTCGCCTCGATTATGTCAACCATGCGGTACATACAGATGTACTCTCAGCTCAGTGGTAGTAAAGTAGCGACTGCAGAGCGTGGGGTCGATGCTCTGGTCGGGCCAATTGTCATTGGGTCTTTCCAATACGAATTTCTCAGCAGCAGCCTTGTGTCGGATTTGTAATGGTTGATAGCAATCCCTATTGCTATTAACCGCTGTTTGAATCCCCCACATTGGATTAAAAAATAGCTGGCATTTGGGTCTCTAACTTACCGGCCTTCGGAGATTTCAGACGAAATGTTATGAAGACGATTCTCGTTTTATATTCTAAAGATACTGAAATGGGCCTGTTGATGACCACTGCAATGAATAGTCATGGTTCGTTGAGCGTGTTATAATTACAATAGACGTAGATATATTTAGTAACCTATTCTGCTCAACTATTCTTAAAGAGCGACGAGCGAGTGAGCGTCTCAGCGTCCAGCGCTCGGCGTGTTAACACGTCGTGTACGGGCTCGCGACAGTCAATCGTCATCCTGAGGATGCCTCGTTGAGAGGTTTTTTAAGACTCTTTAAGAATAGTTGAGCGGAATAGGTTACTAAATATATCTACGTCAATTGTATTTTATAATGGATTTCCGCCAATTCACGCCTGAATCAATTAACTATCCGTGTTATAATTATAATGCTCAGGTATATAACGCTTTCTGCAGATTTTACTATCGAACTTAGTTTTTGGGGTTCCGTACCCGAAGGGTGCCAAACCGAACCCTATTACTAAGCCTTCGCTGCCCATCCGTCCATCTGTCTGTCTGTCAGCGGGCTGAATCTCATGAACAGTAATAGGTAGACAGTTAATCATAGATTGTATATTTCTATTGCCGCTATAACAACAAATAATAAAAAAATTATAACTGAAAGGGGATTAATTGTTTTTTTTATCTTCAAAAATTAAGAAATAGGGGGCCGTAAAGGTTATCAGTCTTAGACCATTCTTGTACGAGCTCTGTCGCAACAACTAAACAAGTTAGAAATTTGAAACGTTTGTATATTATGTTCCATATAAGTACTGCATATAGGGTGGCTGGTAATTAGTGACCGATACTTAAACACGTGATTTTACCCATCATTATGAACAACTTTTACTATGGGACCAAACCAGAAATTGCAAAAAAAATCTGCTGTTCCCTACATTATGTTCATGTATCTCGTCAAAACGTAGGGAATACGAGTAGTAGATTTTTTTTCGCGAATTCAGGTTTGGTCCCATAGTAAAAGTTGTTCATAATGATGGGTAAAATCACGTGTTTAAGTGGGTACATATTAGAATATCGAAAGTTATAATACCTACGGTTAAAATGCCAATGTTCAAAACATCGAAATTTAAACATCGATTGTATCGAAATATCGAAAATTGTTATACCTAAGCATAAAATGTCTAAGATTGAAATGCCGAGTGATTAAAATATCGAATGATTCAAAATGTCGATAGTCATTATACCTAAGTTCAAAATGTCGACAGTCATTATACCTAAGTTCAAAATGTCAACATTCAATACACTTAAGTTCATTATATTTACGTTAAAAATAAGTACTAGTGACTTTGAGGTCAGGTCCCCTCTATTGTTGGTAAATCATTTGGATTAGATTAGGTTAGAACAGTGACCAGATCCCCTCTATTGTTGGTGGATAATTTGGTTTAGGTTAGTTTAGAACAGTGACCATTAACGGTTTATTGTTCAATAACAATAAGGCGTAGTCAACGGAGCCTCGCTATATTTATCTGAACTAAAAAAAATACAATATGGTACGAATCCCTTCATGTGCGAGTCCGACTCACACTTGGTCGGTTTTTTAGTGTCACCAGCCAATTTTTTATAGGACTAGCTTCCGCCATCGGCTTCGCCTTCGCGTGATAATTGTCGTTATAGATACTACGTATGTGCTCAGTGAGGGATGCTCTGTTTACTCGAGGATTTATATACCTCTTGGGAAAGTGCCGGGCGGTACGTCGTTTACTATGTGGGTTCAAATAACTATTTGATTGATGGCACAGCATTTACTTTTATCCTAATAATATGTTGAAACTATTACAAAACTCAATATTGAGAGTAGAACAGTATCTACCTTGGGTGCAGTACAGATTGATCTATAGACTGTCGGCTTGGTTTACTATTCCGATGTTATCTGTAATATAATCGAGAACGTAGAATATATTTATAGAAGCGCTGGTTTAGAAGATAAGTGTCACGATGGGCTACCAACCTATTGAGTTGGGGTGTCAAGACTGACAAACAGCATAATAATTTCGATTATTTGTTTATGTTTAATTATTAACAAATTATGGATTAATTAATGTGTCTCCTAGACAGAAGAGGTTTCGATAAAGTTCTTTCTAAAGAGCGTTCCTTTCGACACTCCTTTTAACTAGTTTTGACATAGTAAGTATATCTTCAGTTTCTAAAGGTCTTTTATAACCCGTAAACACTGTGACGGGCGATAGTTAATTGGTCAGGTTACGATTATAATTAGCATGTTCTATCGCTAGTTCACACTGAAGTGGATTTCGAGGTCGCCCTTATTTCGTCGCTACATTTACACAGACTGGTACGTTCAAGTCAGAATAGATCTGTTGTATGTTACCGCAGAAACCACCGCTGCAGCACACGAGCATCGCCCATATGTCTTCACGTTAGAGTCTTGTGGGAGTGCACGTGTAAGTTGGCACGTATAAATCGTTTAGTTTTTGTGTGGCCTGACGCGCTGCGAGCACTTTCTTGAGAGCACTTTCTCTCGCTCCGATGAGGATAACTCATGAGACACACAAGCACACAGACGCGCGCGTTTGTGTGTGATCATACCTTCAGTCATTGAGCGAAGTGAGCCGCTCCCTGGCTGCGTTAGATGCAGGTGACGCAGTCCGGTTCGCAAGGTTGTGTCGTGTGTATCTAGACCACTAGCTGTTGCTTGCGGCTTCCCTGCGTTAAAGTTCAGTGAGCCATTATGTTTGTATACTGTGCTCAGGTATAAAAATGACACACCGAGCTTCAGAAAGAGACTGTCACAAAAGTATGAGTCGCAAAGGCGACGCTCTATAAAGCTAGAACTTGAGGCATATATTTTGTTACTTATAATTTTATGTAAATCGACATTTACCAAAAATAATACGTACCTTCAGTATCGAGTCACAAAAGCTCAAAAATACAGCGCAAAAGCACATTGTGTTTTGATAAAAATAATGAATACACTAAAGTCTTTTATCTAATCTGTTCAGTTATTGAGTGTTTCTGCTCGAAAAGACAAATGGACGCCACAAAGTTGACACAAGTTATAATGTTAAGATAAAGTTGAGCAGCTTCAAACGAATATAGTAGGTGTGTACGTAGATAGCACCGTCGACAGTCACGACGTCGCTGGTAGGGGCGCCGCAACTGGCACAAGGCAAGCTGTGGACATTTGTCAGCCGCGAGATAAGAGTTCAGTGGCGATACATTAGTACGTATAAACAGCGTGTATGTTATAGCTTCTACCAATGGCAGAAATATAGTCTGTTATAAGTTAAGTGTGCTTCCTCTCTCCTACTATTTTGCTGAGCCAGACAGGACAGGGTCCATAATGATGTGATTATATTTTAAGTTACCAACTCAGTACACATTGTGGAATGCAATAAATGATTGAGTATTGAAATAACAGTTACGCATTCTTAGCACCTAGCAGCCAGGTGAAGCTGGCTGCTAGGTGCTAAGAATGCGTAACTGTTATCTGGTCTAGCTGATTAGTTAATACTATATCACACGGTTCAAATGCTCCTGTTCTTAGCACCTAGCAGTCAGCTTCACCTAGGTCTAGCTGATTAGGTAATATTATGTCACTCGGTTCAAATGCTCCTGTTCTTAGTACTTAGCAGTCAGCCTCACCTAGGTCTAGAGGATTAGTTAATATTATGTCACACGGTTCAAATGCTCCTGTTCTTAGCACTTAGCAGTCAGCCTCACCTAGGTCTAGATGATTAGTTAATATTATGTCACACGGTTCAAATGCTCCTGTTCTTAGCACTTAGCAGTCAGCCTCACCTAGGTCTAGAGGAGTAGTTAATATTATGTCACACGGTTCAAATGCTCCTGTTCTTAGCACTTAGCAGTCAGCCTCACCTAGGTCTAGATTATTAGTTAATATTATGTCACACGGTTCAAATGCTCCTGTTCTTAGCACTTAGCAGTCAGCCTCACCTAGGTCTAGATGATTAGATAATATTATGTCACACGGTTCAAATGCTCCTGTTCTTAGCACTTAGCAGTCAGCCTCACCTAGGTCTAGATGATTAGATAATATAATGTCACATGGTTCAAATGCTCCTGTTCTTAGCACTTAGCAGTCAGCCTCACCTAGGTCTAGGTGATTAGATAATATTATGTCACACGGTTCAAAAGCTCCTGTTCTTAGCACTTAGCAGTCAGCCTCACCTAGGTCTAGCTGATTACTTAATATTATGTCACACGGTTCAAATGCTGTTCTTAAAGTTCTTGCTGACACCAGAGAAGTTACAAACACGAAAACAGTTCATATCCCACGGACGTCGGTATAGTCCAAGTATGATGATGACTGGTGTTAGTTTAATACTAATAGTATTGTAGCAGTAAAGAAGTAAGTGCTAATGCTCAACAATATTGGTCGTAAGAGAAAATAATTTATTTATATAGTAATACAAAGTGGTACAAAAGGCAGATTTAATGCTATACACGGTCATATTTTTGAGAACCGCAATTGATTATCGCATGATCAATTACATTTCGTAGGCAGACAATATCGAACCTAGAGGAATTGTTTCACTTCAAATGTGTATCAGTCATGAGTGCGACATATTTGAGTGCGTCGTGCTGATGTCGTGCAGAGATGATCACTATTAGAAAGTGATCGCTAATTTAATGCACACAACACTCTTATATACAATGACGTTTTTGTGAACTTCACTCTCGATGTACTCATGGAAGAGCTGCATCTTGTTCATTTCGTTAATGAAAGCGAACAGATTCTTCGATACATACGATTTTTAAAAGCTAATTTAAAAAAAGGCTCAGCAGTGAATGAGAACACACCTGGCTACAATACACTTCACAACATTGCGAGATCAAAAAAATCAGGAAATATCACAGCTCTGTGATGATCATCAGATAATTGCGCTTCAGGAAAGCTGGTTATTCCCTCATCATTTAGACATGTTAAGTACAATTAACAATTTTACAATTATCTGCAATCGACACGGAGCATGGAGTGGTACGAGGGAGGCCGTATGGAGGTGTTCCGTTCCTGAGGGATAAATGTGTGTTTATAATACCGTATGGTCGCGGTAAAACTTACGCGCCGGGTCCGTAGTAAGCTAATATTTAGTGTGTACATGCCTTCCTATACTGAAGATAACTTCCCCGGGTTTTCGCAGTATCTTGCCAATATTAGTGCTATAATCGAAAGTGTGGATATTGAAACTTTCTTTGTAATGGGGGACTTTAATGCTCACCCCGGTGCCAGGTTTGGAAACGTTACGTTTTAAAGCGTTTTCTTGTATAGACTGTAAGTTGCTCGATACAAACACGCATACTTATATCAGTGACGCTAACGGTTCTCGCCGGGGTGGCTCGATCACTATGTTGTCTCCGTGGCAGCCGAAGCAATAGTGAGGTACGTATGCGTGCTGAGTGATGCGTACCTGTCTGACCACTTTCCGCTTGTCAGTTAATGTTTGATAATATTAGTTGTAAAGCAATAACTGCAGAATAAGCAAAGTTCTCTTCTCACAAAAAAATAATTAAATACCTACTATAAACGAATTTAAATAAGTTTTTATTTTTATTATTCAATTATTTTTTTAACGACATGATTGCCATTAAATCTGTAAAAAATCTGAATTTATATCCTCAAAAGCCACTAATAGTTGAAATTAGAATTATAGGTATATCATGTTAAATAATGAAAAATTATGTAAAGGACTAAAAATGAAAATTAAAAAAAAATATAGGTATAGGAATAAATACTAATTTGCGAGCAGTTAATAGACATTTACATAGTTAAACCAATTACTTTTGAATTGTCAGGGAGTCAGTCAGTCAGAAGATATGAAGCTAGTTGCCCATTCCAAAGCGTAGTAGGTATGGAGAAGAACTTTAATGTCTTGAGTCGGTTAAAAAGTGTTATATTACGCTTTTTAACCGACTTCCAAAAAGGAGGAGGTTCTATGTTCGTAGAGTATGTATGTTATTTTTTAATTTTATTTTTTTATGTGTGTTCACCGATTTCTTTGTCACCGATTTTCATTGTGGACCGATTTTGAAAATTCTTTTTTTTTTTTGAAAGGTTATGCTCTCGAGGGGGTACCATATAAATTTTATCAACTTTGCTTGGGTACTTCTTCAGTTAGCTTCAATAATAAGTATTTGTCCCACTTAGTCTATGTAGATGATGTTTTAACATATTCCTGTCACTGTTATTTACATAGCAGGTCGTGATATTCGAATTTGTGGAGGGTAGGTACCACAACTAAAAAGTGAAAAATAAAAACATTTTCCAAAAAAAAACAACCGACTTCCAACAAAAAACACTAAAAATAACTTTAATTTCGGAAGTCGGTGGCAAAAAACGAAAATTCAAAACCAAAGACACGCAAACAAAAGTTTTTATTTGCTAAGGACTCGTGTGATGTGGGATTGGAACATTCCATCTCTAAGTTCTGTAACTGACTTTAACAACTTGTTGTAAAAGCGGATACTGTTTATAAGAAATGACTTGCTAGTTTTAGTTAATCGAGTATCACAATGTCATCTTTGAGGGATATTTATTAATTATTTATTTAACCACAACGGGGCAGCTCTTTTGCCTGAATTTCACGTGATGGTAAGTGATGATTAGGCCGAAGGTGGAAGCGAGCTTCACCCGGAATCCTCTACCACAGAGGAACTGGCTATCTTACATCTTACTGCCGGAACACAACAATGCTGGTAACATTGTTGTTATGGCTACAAACTTAGATAAGATGGTGGCAGCTAGCCAGGCGGACTTAAAACAAGCCCTACCACCAACCAAACCCAGCAGAAAATTTTGCCCCCTCTGGTAATCGAATCCGGGACCTCTGGGTCTGAGACAGGTGGTCTAACCACTACACCACAGAGGCGGTTAAAAGCGCGGCGGCGAATATGAGGGACGAGGGACATGTTGTTCACTTCACATTAATCTATATCTTTATATTCAGTTGGGAGTTCTTATTTATACTTACACGTAAAATTCTATCTTATTATACTGTATTTTTACGAGCAAGTTTTTAACGGCATTGTTGAGTATGTATGACTACAGTAAGATGTAATAAACCAGTGCATGTTCGCAATATAAACCGGTCGCTAATCAGTCATCGTGTGTCATCAGTTCGTCTTACATTGCGTCGCCTTTTGGTTTTTATCTGTTGTTTACATAGTATCCTGCTTTGTGTAGTTTACAGTTCAGTATCACTAACGTGTGTACATTGTTCGCAGGCGGCGCCAGTGCCCAGGTGCGTTACTTCGGCAAGGAGCTGGGCCCCCTGGCCCCGCTGCAGCACGGCGTGCGCGGCCGAGTGTTCGCGGTCGACTCGCGCACGCTCTACCTGCAGGACTTCCACTACGACGGAGAGGGACCAGGTCAGTACCACACACAGTTACACATTTACCCACACCTCTCCTCACATGACTGCTCCGCTTTTAACTTTATCACAAATAGTCATGTAACTTATATTATAGTACAAACTTTAGATGGTCGCGAGCGACCAGCTGGCAGTGTAAAAAAAGCACGTACACACAACGATATCGCTAGCGATAAATCTGCTATCAAAATCTGTGTGTGGACGTGAGATGTGTGTACCTAGCATAATGGAGTGTGCCATGGAATTAGTATGTACTTTTGTGCATTAAAATCTGTGTGACCAGAGTGCACGCAAGATAAGAGTAAGACGGTCGCGCGATCAGATGACGGTGATATTTAAAATTCTCAAGGGGAATTTTTGATGTTCCAATAAAATCTGCAATCTAATTGTCCCAAATAATTACTGTCGTGGCAGAAAACACCGCTTACTGGGTGTTCCAACTTGACGTACTGTTGCACACTCCAAGTCACCTATTCCTCGGACATTGGCCGCTATTAACGCTCTCCTGAACTCAAACACAGATCAGAGGCTAGATAAAAAGCTTGCAGTTCATGCTTTCTTGACTAGATCTTATGCTCGCAGAGCATTGTCGCTGTACCGAAGGTTCCTTGCTGTTCCGCGATCCGAGACTCCGGCGTACTTTATCTGCGTCCATCAGACGTGCATTACTTTATCTACGTCCATTAGACGCAGATTTACTGCTCAACGCGCTAACATTAACAAATGAAAGCTTACAGAACTGTAGTGTGGCTACTAATAACCCATGACACACAAACCTTTTGTTAATTGAACCACATTCGACGCAACACATTAACAGTAATGTCCTGTATGCTTTTCGACTCTCAAAGTATATAAACATTCATTACGATGAGATGGTTTCGTGGCGACTGAAATAACTGTGAGCTTTCCTTCATAAATATTAAATCAGGCTATAGTTTATATTTACCGTGAATTTATGAATTTTGACATCGAAAACCCTATTTTATTTTATTCTTATTAAAATGATGGGGATGACTGTATTTTGATTCGATTTTGTACTGTCGAAACCTTTGCCAGACGCAAAAGAATATTATTTACGATATTAATACAATACCTTTAAAAATAGAGGCATATCCGAAGTTCAATATTGAAGGCAATTGCGTAAATATAATGCAGCATACAGCCTGGAGGAATCCGGCGCTATGAGCCTTTCGTAATAACAACTGAGATCACGCGCACTAACAATAGGAAAAACAACCGTATTACACAAACAATACGATGCATATTGCATTGTGTATACGTAAAAAAGGAACAATACGTGCCGTATTCGGTCTGTTTCTTCTGGTATTGTTTGTGGCTAGATGCAGTAGTGTGGCACATAACACAAGGAAGCGTTCAGTCCTACTGCCTGGAAACACGAGTCGAAAGGCGATGCTACGTTTCTGCTTTAATAAGACCAGTTAAAAAGCATCATCGCTTCACCCGTTCATTCTTGAATATAGAGGTATTATCGTTGGAACTGTTCTCGCTCCCCGCGGCGCTGCCATCGAGAACAGTTTTAAATAAAACGATGCATTTGAACGCGCCGCTGTCGTCGCCGCCCGGCGCCGGCGGCCCGCTGCCGTCGAGAATACGGCCTCAATGATTTTAAGGAACGTCTCACAGTATCACCATGTGAATGGAGCGTTGCTTCCTTGCGGGGGACTATGAGCCCTCCAAATCCTATTATTCATACACCAAGCTGCCACGATGTCCACTTAGGGTTTTTTCTATGTACACTTAGGGTGTAGATCAATTTAAGCTGTTGCTTTCTTGACTGTACTTATGCATTAGCGGGTGTAGGGCTCACGATCACGACTGACCGGTTTACTTCACTGTTGATAGGTGTAACTCTGTAGCTAAATGGACAGCCATTTTAACAACAAAACATACCTAACGTAACATCACGCCTGTATTCCCCGAAGGGTTGTACAGAGCTGTACCTATAGTACACCTACATTTCGCCAGTTATGTTTGAGTCCCATGTAATAGCCTATGGTGATCAACCGGGCCCAAATCCAGACTCCGGGCTGCTACGGGGAAATTTCAGATGGAAAAAGCCAATCATACTTTGCCCAACCCGGGAATCGAACCCAGGACCTCATGGTCAGAAGTAGCGCTTACGACCACTAGACCAAAGAGTTAGCTATACAGCCATTGTTACAACTATTTACTACTTTAATTCTGGCTAAATATAAACTAGGAATGTTTGGCGATTATGATCAGTCAATGTAATGTGCGGCTATCAATAACAATGAGCAATGGTCAAACAATTAGAACTATTACTTGGTACAAGTACTTGTGTAGATTGTGATAACTTGTCTAGAAGGGCCCAGTACTTCAAGTACCTATATGTATGTATAAGTGTAGTCTGCTTAGATCACAACGACTAGAAATCAAACAGTACTTTACTATGTACATTATATTCATCCATGCTTTGATAGCTTCGTTGGTCGAGTGGTCGCAAGCGTGACTGCTGAGGTCCAGGATTCAATCCATAGGTTGTTCAAAATGTTATTTGTTTATTAAAAAGGAACTTAGGTTTATGGTGGTTTATGGCAATAGTCTTGCCCCTTGTTACATGGGATTAAATAAAATTGTCAAAATTATAATTTATTTGCCTAATCCTTCGGGGAATACAGGCGTCATGTTATGTAATGTTGACTGAAACGAATCTATAGCGACACAGTGGCTTTGTAAATGAAACACATCTATAGCAACAAAGTGGCTTTGTAAATGAAACACAAATAGCAACAAAGTGGCTTTGTAAATGAAACTCATCTGTAGCAACACATTGACTTTGTAAATGAACGCAGACGCAGATGAATGCAGACGCAGGGTAGCCAGCCTTTCGGTATTTTACAGGATACATTTCGGAGAGTGTGCGCAGGAATTGCATGAATTAATTCCGCCATCCCCTTTCCACCATCGGACAAGCCGTCGTACGGCGGGTATCCATCCTTTCGTTGTCCAAACCTCTACGGTCCGGACTAAGCGTTTCGCCTCGTCGTTCATACCGCGTACATCGAGGGACTGGAACAATCTGCCTGCTGCGGTTTTTCCGTCCGATTATAATTTGGGTGTCTTCAAGGCTAGACTGAATAGGCTCTTAATAAGCTAGTGCGCCTCACCATCGACGATTGCATCACTGCTTACCATCAGGTGGGATCGCAGTCAAGCGCTAGTTTATAACTATAAAAAAAAAAAAAAAAAAAAAAAATGAAACTCATCTGTAGCAACACAGTGACTTTGTAAATGAAAATCATCTATAGCTACACAGTGGCTTTGTAAATGAAAATCATCTATAGCTACACAGTGGTTTTGTAAATGAAAATCATCTATAGCTACACAGTGGTTTTGTAAATGAAACACAAATAGCAACAAAGTGGCTTTGTAAATGAAACTCATCTGTAGCAACACAGTGACTTTGTAAATGAAAATCATCTATAGCTACACAGTGGCTTTGTAAATGAAAATCATCTATAGCTACACAGTGGTTTTGTAAATGAAAATCATCTATAGCTACACAGTGGTTTTGTAAATGAAAATCATCTATAGCTACACAGTGGTTTTGTAAATGAAACACAAATAGCAACAAAGTGGCTTTGTAAATGAAACTCATCTGTAGCAACACAGTGACTTTGTAAATGAAAATCATCTATAGCTACACAGTGGCTTTGTAAATGAAAATCATCTATAGCTACACAGTGGTTTTGTAAATGAAAATCATCTATAGCTACACAGTGGTTTTGTAAATGAAACACAAATAGCAACAAAGTGGCTTTGTAAATGAAACTCATCTGTAGCAACACATTGACTTTGTAAATGAAACTCATCTGTAGCAACAAAGTGGCTTTGTAAATGAAACTCATCTGTAGCAATACAGTGACTTTGTAAATGAAACTCATCTGTAGCAACACAGTGGCTTTGTAAATGAAACTCATCTGTAGCAACACAGTGACTTTGTAAATGAAACTCATCTGTAGCAACACAGTGGCTTTGTAAATGAAACTCATCTGTAGCAACACAGTGACTTTGTAAATGAAACTCATCTGTAGCAACACAGTGGCTTTGTAAATGAAACTCATCTGTAGCAACACAGTGACTTTGTAAATGAAACTCATCTGTAGCAACACAGTGACTTTGTAAATGAAACTCATCTGTAGCAACACAGTGACTTTGTAAATGAGAATTCATACAATCGCGATCCCGTTATTGTATGACAGTTCCAGAATATGACGATTTGGCATTTTGGTTATTTTAGTTTTTTTTTGTTTTTGTTGTAATTTAAAGCTAATAGGCGTTTTTGTTGTTTGAATCTTATGGTGAATTATACCTGTAATGTAACAATATTTTTTGGCAATACAGTAGACACTATGGACTGTGCCTTTTTTCAATAGCGGTGAGTTGCTGATGCCTTCGAAGGGAAACCGGTAGGAATCGTGTTGTATGGTGCTTTCGCCACTGTAGCTCCCATTATTTTCGTTTAAAAAGTTATAAAGTTTGATCATTTTTATTTCTAAAACAACGAGTTTTTCAGGCATAATTACCTATATAGGTGATATATAAGGCAAAGTTAGACGGGCGCCATGCGCTCGTCATAGACAAGGGCGCGAGCGTGTCGTGCGCAGGACTCCTAGCGCGATATATAGAGTGGGCGTACTCTGGAGACAACACGCTGACAGAAGGTCCACCTCACAACTCACTAACAATAAAATAAAAATCTCCCGCAAGCAGATACAGGAATAAAAGGAAACGATGTTGTTGCCCGTAAACCGTTTGCAATCTGAGAGAAAAAGATAAATTTATTGCATTTCAAGGAAGGTAAAAGTCGTGGGAAGTGGGTATCTGTTGAATGCGGGAAGCACAGGAGCGGTCGTTGTGGCGATGCTTTGGGGAGGCGTATGTCCAGCAGTGTTGACGGAATGATGATGACGGTGATAATGAGTGGATGCCTGTCTGAGGAAACACCGTCACAGCGTCACTGCCACAAAGTGCAACAGGAGTAGCTTTTACTTACTAATATAATGTTTTGATTCGCGCTTTATGAGTTCCCCTTCTGCGTCTCTCTGTGTCGCACACCTAGTTGCAGCACAAAGCTTGGAGCGTGACGTAATTAATGCCAATTTAACGCGTCCCCTTCCCGCGCCGGCCATACCTTTACATACGAACTCTGCCCGCCAGCGGGGGCGGGGATTCCTCCCGCGGGAGATATGCTTTGACCCTTTGTTGGGTGGTCCTGCTTTGCATACCGGAGCCTGACGTGACGTGACAGTCGTGACGTCACGGAGGCATCTGTAGCACGCCGCTATAATGCATTAAGTCTTGAAAGTGACTTGGCCCTTTGAATTCCGAGCATTATTTTAATAGGACACACAAATCCTTTAAAATAATATTAAGACATCAGTAGTCCATAATCCGGTTCTATTGACTGAGGGTTATTTGAATTGTATCCAGCTGCACATGCGTGTCCAATTTGCTAAAGAATCAGTTTCCCTGACTGTGCATAACACTCCAAAGCTGGACTAACCAACTTTCATGTAGTTTTATGTCGATCAACTAATGGAAATCGACAAGAACGCTAAAAATTTGGTTACCGGACGCCACTAAGTCTGTCAAAGTAACGTTTTACAAAAATAAATATTAGGCGTTGCTAAAAGCTTGTCCTAGTTCCGGCGGCTGAACTGAGCTGTGAGCGTAGTAGGTAAGTCATGTAGCGCGATGCTAATAGCCGGCTGATGAATAAACATGGTGTGTCCGCGCGCACACGCCTAGGCTGGACGGATTTGTATGCACCGTACTATACTAGATATATAGATATGTTATAAACTTACGCCTGTTTTTCTCAAAGACAGCAGCGCATAATACCCGCATTTTGCTAGTTGTATTTAACTCTCAAGTAAAAGAGGACAGAACCTATTACAAAAACTGTGCATCAATCCAACCACACTTTGGACTGCTATTTACATAAGTAACGATGAATTTCTGGTTTTTTCTACAAGATTGTCTTCAGTAAAGTCAATAAAGTTCTAGAATACGTGGATTGCTTTCCACAATAAACTTAAGTTAATTGCATCAATTTCCAATGCAAATTCAGTCAATTATAAATTCGATTTATGAATATTAATCGTGATAATGATGTCTACGATGTTAAACTCTGATTGGTTCCTACTGACACACTTACTTTAAACAAGTTGTCCTCTTTGTGTAGAGAGCAGAAAAGAGTTAAATGTAACGTCACATAAAATACTGAAGGCTGTAGAGTATAATTAGTCGAAGTTTGAGCCTAGGTCCGGCGATGCCGTGCGACGTCGTTCGATACTGTCGGATTCGGACATCGATTAGCGTTTGCCTGCCCAATTACTGACCGGACACACTTGCTCACTTACACCACACTCACAACCGTAGCAAAAACTCTATCTGAACACTTCATGGTTCAAATTGATTTGCAGCCAAGTTTGATTTAGCAGGACCAGCTTATTCGCAAATACAATCAATTTTAAACATTGTCTCTTCGTGTGAAGTTGCCTTTTAATTTTTGGTCATGACGAGACTTTTGCAGTTGATGGATGTCCGCGACATAATTATTGTAATGATTGTTGTTACAAGAACTGCTTTCTCTTCCTTATCATCTGATGGGTGGCCCGCGAGTTTGAGTGACGGGCCCTACAGGCCCGGTTGGGATCACAGACCTTATCAAACATGGTATAATCGATGAAAGTGAAAAAATATGGTATGAAGAGCAGCTAAGTTATGTTGAAAATATTATTTTTCAACGCTTTGTTTTCTATGCGTTCTAAGAATACACACTCCTAAAAGAATCAATACGACGAGGTACTAATTTGAGAAAACTGGTTAGTTTTGGGGAAAAGTTATGAATTTCCTCTTAAAATCCGTGACTGTACCTAATCAGACAAAACTTATTCTTGGGTAAGGCCCATTTTTTTAATGCACGTAGAGGCTTTTTTACTACACAAAAGGTATTATGTGTATATTAGCATGTGATGAACAACAAGACAGAATGAATTGATAGTACCTGTGTTAAATAAAATTGTCAGCGAAATTAATTCTTTAGCCGATTGACCCACTACGTCTATTTACGATGTTATAGAAATTTCATACGACAGTCAAATAATAACAGTGGATAATATGAAAACACGGACATTTTCAATTAGCTAATTAATCGGTTTCCCTGAGAGTACATGATTCTCCTTCGTATTACATTTATGTGCTGCTACATTTTCTGGGCAGAGAGAACTCACGAACAAGTTAATTAAGAGCTAATTAAACGAGTACTTACTGCGGTGTTCTCCATTTATGAACAGTTCAGTAAGTTTAATCATACGGCAATTTTTTACCATCGCGTATTTAATTTATAGTTTGATGGGGATTGTAAATAATTTAATTCTTGCGAGTTATTAACGTGTTTTCCGATCAGAAGGCCAATTCTCGTATTTAAAAAACGTTCACATTCAAGTCATAATCTGTCAAACTTGTCAAAAATGTTGGTAAATTCATAGTATTTTTGACAGATTGTGAATGAGATGCGAATGCGAACGTTCTTTAAAATACGGGAATTCCCTCTCTGTACAGGGACTTTTATTTAAATAATGAATCATAGATTGGGATAAACTCAAACTTTTTATTTTTTGTTGCTGCTTAGCAAGCTGCGTAAACGCGTCACTTTCGGTTGACAGTTGTGCGACAATCGTGTAAAAGTTGCGCCGCTATCGGGTGACAGTTGCGCTAATATCGGGTAACCGTTGCGCTACCATCGGCTGACAGTATCGCTAGTATCGGGTGATAGTTGTTCCACTATCGGGTGACATTTGCTCCACTATCGGACGATAGTTGCGCCACTATCGGCTTACAGTTGCGTCACAATAGCTGCGCTGAGCTATCAGTCACATTCATGATAAAAAAATGTATCTCCAACAATGTAACATGTTGTTTTTCTACTCGACAGCGGCGTACTTCTACGTGGGCTCTTCGGGCTCGCCGAGTGCGGGCACGGCGGGCGCCACGCGGCTGCGCGACGAGCGCGGTGGCGCCGGCCCGCTGCGGCGCTACGGCGGCGAGAGCGTCACGCTGTCGTTGCCCGACGGCAAAACGCTCAAGGACTACCGCTGGTTTGCCGTCTACTGCGATGAGTACTCGGTCAGTATAGAGAACGTACAGTCGGGGAAATGTATTATTTAGTTAAATATGTGGATATATTGATGGGCAAAGTTAAGATATGTGATGGCCTTTTTACACCCTGTGTACAATTTTCATAACTGTGTGCATCAGTTTTTAATTTAAACATAACTTTTTGAAGCTCTACAGTCTACCCATAACGGAAAACGGATACGGATTACGTTCATTTATTTTACTTCGATAGTCCTAGTTTATCATTTTTGTGACTTCGAGTTAGAAAATAGAATAGAAAGAAATAGAAAATAGTTTATGGTCCAGGTAATACAGTAAGCAAGTTTACAGGAAGAGGTTTACAGGTTTACATGAGTATCTTAAAATATTACCTATAACTAGGTTACAAAATTATTTACCAGTGAACCCCAAACTAGACAGTTAGTCTGTATCTTTGGGGCTCGGGGTACGTCTTCCAGAGTGGAGACTAGAGAGGTGATTTCAGGTGTTCTTTGGTATTGTGTTTGTGTATGTATGATGTGAGTGTGGTGTGTGGATTATGTGAGTGTGTGTGTGTGTATTTGCGTGTTTGTTCCCATTGTGTATCGTTTGATTCAGTGCAGGTCATGGTATTTATATTAATTGTTCCGAGTGATCATAACCAGAGTTTTGCAACATTTTCTTTATAATGTTTTTACAACTGAATGAGGTGAGCTTTAATAGCTATATGTAAGTGGGCACGCCCTTTACGCCTGCATGGAGGCTTTTATTCGGGTATTTAAGTTCTGTTTACGTTTTTAAATTTAATTTTCGCTTGAGTATAGATTTCGATGTTTTTTTGGGCGTGTGCTAGCTGACATATTATGGCAAATAATTTGACACAATATGTGTATTTTTTTATAATGTAATTTTATGTTTTGTGTTTCGTAATTTTCATTATTTTGCATACTATTGTATAGTTTTTTTTTTCTAACTGAATAGGCAGCTGTGCTGCTGGGAAAGTTGCGCCACTTCTTCTTCCCAGCTAAAGCACTAGGAAGTGGCGAAGGGTGGGCGTTTTGGAATACCATCTTATGTAATTTTGACGTTCGAAAAGTGCTGATTCTCAGCCTAGTTTGAATAAATGACTTTTGATTTGATTTGTGTGTGGCCAGCGACCAGGTTAACGTTGCTTCTGTCAGTATTTGTGTTCAGTTCTTTCCATGTTCGTTCGCACAGCTAAGGCTCAGGTACTATGTGAAGTACCGGAGGTAGTTGATAGAGATAGATTCGTAAGTAAGTATTACGAACGAGGTCGCCATCCCGCCTCACCGGACTAGTCTATAAACAATATAGCATTTCTGTTCTTGTGACCGTACAGCTGTGTAGGAGGCCAATCTGATGAGAAAACTATAGCACTGACACGACATGTTTCATAAAACAGTGTTTAATATTACCATTCTATTCTCTTATTACAGAAACACATAGGTAGATTACGTTTTGTGGGAAGTAAGTCATTGTGAAACGTTCCACTCAATTTTGTTCGATGTCATGTTAACATATTAATATCGGGATTAATTCCCGATAAGGAGAAAGAAGCGTTTGTCAACCAGCGCGTGTGGCGCAAGTGAGAAGAGAGGCGCGGGTAATAACCGCTTGAAGCGTTAAGAACACGTTATGCGCGGTACTAGTTTCAAGAGATGCTGAAGCGGAATCGGTAAATTGTAGGATTAGCCTTAGAGACCCAACGCGAATGTAGTGGAACTATTTCTATGAAAACTTCATAGAAGTTTTTTTACCAGATTCGCGTCGCGCCTGTCTGTAGGAGCGCTTAAGGTTTTCCAAGGATTTTACTTTTTTAAAGCATTTTTCAAATTGAAAGGAAAACATAAATAGTCATAAAATGTTTGGGCGGATAATTTTAGCCTTTTTCTAATATTTCTCATTAATAAGGCTTGCACCCTTTGTCAAAACTGTGCCCGTAGATTATTGTCCTACCCTACAAGTTTCCAGAGCTATACAGTCATATCGTTATCTAATAAAAAATAAAGATTAAGAGAGATTTTGTGTGAGAGAAACAGAGAGAGAGTTATATCTTACTTCTCTCTCATGTTACAAAATGTTATTAAACGTGACGCGTCCTTGAAATTTCACTCTCAATTCTCGTCCAATTATCGAATCACCGCCTAAAAAGTTTCACTTCATAAATCTTTACACAACTACCTGACTCTCCCTATAACTTGGCTACCCGCTGACCCTCCTCCTAGCTCGCGCCCACTTCTAGCGCGCCTATCAACCGCTTACTCGCACTCGCATAGATTAGCTTTAAGCCTCTACTCTCTCTTATAAAGACGCTTATATGACGCAGTATTGTGCAGCCAAGATACCAAGGATTTTAATTGAGATCTGTTTTCTGATTCACTTGCATTACTAGTACAAATACATTTCCTTGAATTCAACTGTTTTTATGGAGAAGAGCTGCCAAGAAAGCTAGAGCCTTCTGCCAAATGCCCTTAATCCGGAACGCAAAAAGCGTTAACGATTCAGTAACTACACAATCAAGGCTCTCTTACTTAAACGGTATAGCTTACACAAAGTTCTTGATAAGTAACGATCATATTTATCGTCCAGACGAAATTACTAGTTCCCTCGGTTATCCTGGTCCTCAAAAATACGCTGCAGGCGCGTTCCAGCGCAGGAGTTTACCTGAACGAGTGAAGTGAGCCACAACCACAACGAGCGACGAATATTCAGCGATAGAATACGGTCACCCATGTTGGTGGTAACTCTGAGCTACGAAAACCGTCCTTACTGTTACGCAATAGAGGCGCTGTTGATGTGAAATTGTTACAATAGACGTGCGGTTAACGGTACGCTTCCGACGTTGTCGACACACGTTGCTTCTATAAACAGTGAGTTGTGGTCGCTGGTCGGATACTTTAGCTGCAAGAATGTAACATGCTTGTAATGGAACACCCACATCCTGTATGTTTCATCTTCTTTTTAAAGCTTCTCTTGTGCAAAACCATCAGTGTTGGAATTTTAATCGCTCTCAGTAATTCCGAATACTAAATTGCAAATCTTGATGTTAATTGAAGTGAAAGCACGCTATAATCCTGGGAGAAGAAAGAGGATTGATGATGCACCAACAACTCATCAGCGCAGTTTTAGTGCGGATTCAATTAAATGTCATTGTTTATTAGTTATGAAATGGGTAAAACCGTCACTGTTTACGTCTGTGATATCTCTAAATCTGCTAAACATTACATTTCTCTAACTGTACGTAGTCGGCGTGTAAGACCACCATCATCATAACATTAGTTCTGTTTATCTTGTATAAGGCCACATTATGATGCTGCCCTCAGGGTTACTTAGCAAACACAGATGGCATCAACTTTTTAAATGACCAGCTTCTGCCCGTGAATTCGTTCGCGTGGAAGTCATAAGACACGACAATATACTAAAATAACAGCCACATTTTTATAAAACTTCCCCGTACAGGTACTACGTTTCTAGTTTTGGTCGCCAAAATATACACTGAGTCAGAACTGGGAACGAGGAAGTAAGCGACGTACGTCTGTGTGAGAAGCAGCTCGTCCTGAGGTTGACACCCGCAGCCTTCAGCGGCTATTTCCCATTGTTTGTAAATTTTTTCGTTTTAAGTAAATTACTGAACGTCGCGTCGGTGTCAGGAAAGCAGCAAAATAAATAAGAGTATACTTAACAAAATGTAAAAAAATAAAACGATAGCTGGGAGTGGAACTTGCTTTGTTGACAGTTCACTAAAATAGCCGTTGTTTTATATGTCATAGAGCTACCAGTCAGATTTGAACAAGTCTTTTTCGTGTATTCCCGTTCGTCCTACTGCCGTCTTCCCACTGGCGGGACGAACGTTTTGAAAAATAATATTAATTTTATTTCCGTTCGGCGCACTGACTTTATTTGCATTGGAATTCTTGAGGAAGGTTAAATGCTATGGAACATCACGCTACGACCCTTGGCAGCCAAGCAAAAACAAAACAAGTCAGAAAGAACGCTAAGCGAAAACGAAGTACCTATTAGCGCGTGCGGGCACTGGGATGCGACGCGGTGGGTCTGGGGCCTGGGGCTAAAGTTGGTCCGTGGTGTACTCTATAGACCGAAACTATAAGGGGATACAAACATACTGCAATATTGCTCAGCCGCCATAGCAGACAGCGTGATCATTTATAGCCTACATAGGTACTGACCAGACTTATAAGAAATATCTATGGAACGGAATTTACCCAGTAGTAGGTATTTGCCTGATGATGATGCTGGAACATACATTTAGAAAAACAAATAGATAAAAATTCAAAAAACTATCTTTTAGCAATAAGTTAAAAAAAAAACTATTCAATGGACAGTTTTGACTTCGCTACGAGATTATTATATACGTGTAGTTTGTCTGGCAGTTAGAGTACTTTATGCGGTCTACCCAAATGTCCTTGCTTTGGTATTGTTCGTCGAGTCGTTAAGCTGTTGAGTTGCGCGACTACTGACACATGCGTGCACTATCTGGACAGGTCCACTCAAATCTGTGTGGCTCTTCGTTTGTATTGTTGTGTATGTAATATTAATGTGTAACGTCCTATGCAGGTGAACTTCGGCGACGTGTCAGTTCCGCGCGACATGGAGTACCCCCGGCCCGCGAAGGTGGCGGCGCTGCGCGGCGTGCACGGCGTGTCCTCGGACCCCGTGGTGGTGGTGGACGCACAGACGCTGCTAGTGCCTAACTTCTCCTACGACGGCGAGGCACCCGGTATGTACTGCACAAGTGTTATAGTCAGGAAACCTGATCATTCAGCAACAAATAATTTAGTCAATCATAACATTTGTCTGACTGTACAACAGAAGCATGTACAGGCATTTTATAAATATCTTACAGAATTCAAAACCGTTTTTTTTTTCGAGAAAAATGAATGAAGCTTTGAGAAAAGACTTAAGAGCCTCAGGTTTTTATCTCGCTCGCACCATACTACTCGCGGACTGAGTGCAAGCGAGACGGAGGGGGCTCCAAAGCGGTAATAGTTTAGGTAATTGCTTTTTACGGTGAAAATAATAGTAATAAAAAAATAACATAGTCGCTGCTTTATAGTTAGTTATGTTAGTACCTATGCAAAGTTTCATGATCTAATTTGAAGTATTTTTTTAATAGCAGCGGTTTATTGTTCGGTTTGGAGGTAACTTTGTTTTTTTTTTCTATCGATAATATTTTATGAAATCGTGTTTTCGGCTAACATAGTACTTAACATTAATCCTCAACTTTAACATATATTTATTGCAAAATTAATGCTATTTTTTCCTTTTCTTTTATAAGTATCACAATTGTTGATACTTTATTAACATTACAATCTAGCCTTTTATTAGCTAATAAGTAATTTAAATATAACTTAAACTGCTAAGTCACTATATAAACTAATGCTGCAGTAGTTTCTATATAACGGCGGATCTTGCTAAGCTATTTGGGGTCTTATAGACCCTTAAGTATTTCAGAATAGTATGGTTTCGATAATACAATATTTGTGTCACCATAAAATATCTATCAATATCTACTTTAGGACAAGATCTCTTTTGAAACCTGCGAGAAAGACAATATTTTTGCCCGTGAATATACAGTAAAAGTACATGATACGAATACACAGATATTGTTATTTTTACCCGACTACGGCGAAGCAAAAAGGAGGGTTATGATTTGACCGGTACGTATGTATGTATGTTCATTTGTTCCCTCATAACTTCTAAATTACTCATCATAATTTGACAAATGGGTTATCGTCGGAAGCGTCTCGGTCGTCCGCTGGTTATAGGCTATGTGACGTCACAATAAATTAAATATGGCGCCCTCTACACGACAAAAAGTCTTGAAGTAAAAAAAAAGTTTTTTTAATGGTGCCATGTATCAAATGAAAGGGCTTGATTAGCACATTTCAAAAATATATAAGATATATTACTATATTAAATATATATATTTTTATATTAGATATTAAACTAAAACCCCGTTTTAGTTTTTATACTTTTATTTTTAACTAGCTGCTGCCCGCGGCTTCGCCCGCGTGAGTGTCGGCAATTACCCCATACATCCCCATGGGTTTTAAGTATAAATATTGAGTTTCGAGTTAATCGGACAGCGCGTTAAAATTCTTCCATAAAAACACTGACACCAACCCCCCTTTAGGGGGTAATTTAGAAAAACAAAAAACTACAAACTTTATAATTTATTTAGATAACTATTCGTGCGAAGTTTCATGTTTATTACCTCAAGGAATAAGATTTTTCATACAAACTTTCATCCCCTATTTGACCCCCTTAGGGGTTGAATTTCGAAAAATGCTTCCTTATTCCTTGCCTACATTATAAAGGGAACCTCTGTGCAAAATTTCAGCTTTCTAGGTCCAAGGGTTTGGGCTGGGCGTTGATGAGTCTGTCAGTCAAGACTTGTCTTTTTATTAATAGGTATAGATATAGATAGTAGGATAGGATACTTTTCCGGGATAAAAAGTACCCAGTGTGGTGCCCAGGATATTAAAGAATAATTATTATACCAAGTTTCATCGTATTCGAACCGGTAGTTTTTGCGTGATGCCTGAACAAACAGACAGACAGATAGACAGACAGACAGACAGACAGACAAAAAAAATTTTAATCAAATTTTTGGGTTCGGTGTCGGTCTAGTAACACCCCCATTTGCCATTTATTTTTTTGATATTTTCAATGTACAGAATTTTCACTTCTACAGATTTATTATAAGTATAGATGTCTCAGAAAGTTGAAACCGACACGGGTGAAAACCTACCAGAAAATAGTAGGTACATAATTCAGCTTTCATTCATCGAAGTAATGATAATTGTTGTTGAAAATAGAAATTATACCTACATCTAATAGTAATTAAATTATCATTAAGATTTGAGGAAGGAAAGGTGGAGGGAAAGGAAAAGTCAAGGAATATTTAGAATACCTTCCCTGGTTTCACTTTTCATGTTGGATTTAGAATTATGTACAACTTCGTGAACAATTAATTATTTTGTGTCGTTAATAGCTAACAAATTACTATATTCTCTTAAATTACAGCTATTACTTTCACTGCGCTTTAAATATCACACAAGAAACGTCACGCGATGTACTAACTTAACTTCATGAAAATAAATGACTACGCATATACAAATCTAATAAATTATACAATAATATATTATAATAACGATTCAAAAGGTTTGAGTAAAGACCACGCGTGCCACGCGCGACCACGCCAAGTGAAAGTATAAATCGCGCGCAGTTTATGAGCACATCGTGCATCGCGCGATGTAAACGCCTCTTGCATTTGACGCGAGGTGGCGCGTCCAGAGTCGCCGCGCGCCCTGCCGCCTGCCGTGACAACAATTACGATCTTTGTTTCCGCGAGTGTCAAGGAATGACTTCGTGAAAATATACGGTCAGCAAGCTGCAAATGTGTAATTGTTGCAAAACATAGCCTTTTCAAGCCCTAGAATTAAATTCGTTTCATTACGTTTAAAGTATTGGTTTTGAGTAATTAAAATGTAATTTTTTCTATATCTTACCGCTGCTAATACTTTTGAACGCTCTCAACGGCGTCGTCGAGTCGTAAATCTTAACAGAGGTGAACGCACCGGTGATGGTCACCACTTTCGCTGATTGATCTAGTGATGATAATCGCATCATGTTTAATGGCTATAATGTGCATAAATCAGCAGTAACAGTGTGAGTGTAATAATCGTCACGCTTGCCGGCAGTGACGGGTAGTCAGAGAGTAGGTTTGCTGAAAACAACAAAAAGCTTTCCACTGAATAATTTATTTGTCATTTTCTACCCAATTTTCAAAGAATTACAAGAGCTCCATTACTTATTGTGACATCATCTTGTGAATAACGTTCTTTTTCCGTGGCATATGAAGGTATAAAAATGATCGTGGCGCGCGGCACTTGACGCGGCACTCTGCTCGGGAGGAGGCGCATCAACACACGATTGTTCACATAACATGAACTACCATAGCGTCGCATGCTATCTCAGTTGACCAATAGTACCTATAGTTTAAATAAATAGATATCAAGATAAACAGCAAGACATCATCAACATGAACTCGATGCTATCATTTGGAATGAGTTAAACCCACATCTATTTTGTGCAAGGTATACGAAAAGCAATAATGCATCGCCAAGTACCATTAATTATGAAAATTGAGACAATATTCCAGCGTCTATTTCATGTGCGGTCCCATAAAATATAAGATTTATGTGAAACCATGTGTTTTATCAAGCTATATCTATTCCGAGAGTGTGGGTACAATACATTGGCAGGAATTGGAATATCACTACGCCTTGCTTTGCATCAGGGGCTCGTTGAGGCCTTCACGTACTGCTTGTCGATACTCTGTGGATTCGTAAATTATTTCTGAGCTACAATTATACATTAAGTCACCACGTCTGATATGTGTGTAAAAATTACCGGGACTATTCAATTCCGTATGAAATATTACATCCAACATACTGCGGAAGTATTTCCCAGAGCAGATGAATTATTATGAAAATAATCTCTTCATACGGAGGGAGCTCCCCTACGATCAGATACAGCACGTAATAGTCGCATCCCTTGAGCGAGTGTCTCCATCCGCCACACGCCGCGCGGTGCGGAACCAATATCTCAGCGTGAAGGATATCTATCGTGTGTGTGACGTCACACGTTGCGCACCTGAGCCACACGGAACCACCGCAGACACTCAACTCCCGAAATTCTTTGCACACATACACAACACAAGTTACGCACGGAATATTATAGGAACACAAGGAGAAGATACTCGCGGCGTAATTTGAGGGAAAATGATTGCTTAGCAAATTGAGTAGGTATCCAGTTTTCGTACATTTAAATCTCAGCCGTTATTAATTCGTATGTAATGGCTACTTTACGGAAAATTGACAAAGTGTTTTAATCTGCTATACAATTGATTTCCATGTCTGTACAAGCATTAGTACGAGAATGAGTTTGCTTATGTTTGCTTAAGAGTGAAGTATCGGTATTATGACCTCTGAGAGCTCAAATGAAGTTTGTTTTCCGGGCGTGTTCTGGAATGTTCCACGTAATGATTCTCAGGGGTGACACCGCCCCGTATAGACACGAGAAATTCTTTTATGGTGAATATTTTCATTTAGAATGCTTTTGGAACGTGTGCCAACCTTGTGAGTTACGTCGACTTTCATGAAATTAAATGTGAAATGAATACGTAGGATGAATAAATTCTATAGGCTTTTATTTAGATAAAGAGAATACAATATATAGGAAACGGATAATAGACTGACTTTAATAATAAAGTAAACTTCATGTACTTAGTACGTACTGATTATTATTAAATTTCAACCGACAATTTCAATGACAATTGTATGTCATTTAACATTCGTAGAGTTGTTGCTAAGATGTTGTGTTGTTGCAGACGCGAAGTTCTGGGTGGGGCGCGGCGACAAGCCGTCCCCGCAGGGCATCCGCATCCCCGACGAGAACGGCAAGGAGGCGCCGCTCAGGAAGTACGACAAGAAGACCATCGTGCTCACGCTGCCCGGGGTACGTACCATCATTCAGAGCATCGACTCAACGATCGGTCCTATGCTTCTTGCATCCAGTGGGTTCTCTCGACCTTCACCAGGTCGTTGGTCCACCTTGTGGGGCTCCTCCCACGTATCGAGAAGTGCAACGTGGGTTCTTACCCACGCTACGCTTCTCAATCGCGGTCACTCCAGAAAGTTTGGCCCTTTCGGCAATCTATTTAGCGCACTAAAGATCTTTGGGCTATGTTGTTTACCTCGGTTCTAATGCGGATCTACACATGTCTGATTCGCCCTTATCCGACACCTTACTCATAGACCTCTGTGCTGGGCAGGAGCTGACAGTGTTCGACATTGGGCACTTCGCGGTGTGGTGCGAGGCGTTCACGGTAAACTTCGGGCACGTGTCGCTGCCGCGCGCGGCGCTCGCCAACGTGCCGCCTAGTCTGAAGATGCTCGGCGTCTCACCGCAGGTATGTCAGCTGACGAGCTCACAGAGACAGAACAAGCGAATGGAGTGCTATTTACAGGAAACATTATTAAGTTATTATCGCTTAAAGTATTTTTCGTCGTGTTGGACTGTTAATATTGACGGTAAATGACAAAGTTGAAGAATATAATATAGGTACAGAGGTGCCGCAGCATTCCATTTACTCTCTACTCCGTGAAGCAATAAGAAGTAAAGAACAAGGATGATTTTACATTTTTACAGCAATCAAACTATTTTGCCATAATGATATCTATATCTAGAATGTTATAAACAAGGGACTTGCTAGGTGGTCACGGCATTCGTTTCGAGCTCACCAGTTCACTTGAATAAATACTAAGTAGAACTAAAAAAGTCCTCAAAAAGTCGTGCAACTAAACCTTGTTGTATTAACTTCCCCTCGTCAATATACCGCGGAGTGCAGTCCGTGCCTGCTTCTGACCTCAACTCAGGAAACTTCACTCATTACTTGAACTTTCAGCGAGAGTTACATGTTTTGTTCAGATCTCTCTCGCAGAATGAAAAATAAACCTTACTATTTATCAAGATATTGTTTCCATAGAAGACCATTGCCGAAAACCGACCGATTTGTTTTAGTTATCCAGGCCCAGCGGGCTTGTTTTCTAAATACTCCTAGAAATACAATACTAGAAATACGATACACAGATTACACTGAGCGGATTAGTCGACTCCTCATCTGCAGTTTAAACTAAATCGCTATTTACATTCCGAAAATCTAGCTTCGTTGCCACTAGTACCATTAACAGTTCCATGATGGAACTACTGATGATTTTTTTAAATCACTAGTTCCATTTTAAAAGAATCTGAAAATAATGGAAACAATTTTGAATTTTGTATCACTAGTACCACATTATTATTTTTGACACTTGGACACACACAATTATTAAATATAGCTGCTGCCCGCGGCTTCGCCCGCGTGAGTGTCGGAAATTACCCCATACATCCCCATGGGTTTTAAGTATAAATATCGAGTTAATCGGACAGCGCGTTAAAATTCTTCCATACAAACACTGACACCCCCCAACCCCCCTTTGGGGGGTAATTAGTAAGAAAAACCAAAACTACAAACTTTATAATCTATTTAGATAACTTTTCGTGCGAAGTTTCATGTTTATTACCTCAAGGAATAAGGTTTTTCATACAAACTTTCATCCCTTATTTTACCCCCTTAGGGGTTGAATTTCGAAAAATCCTGATACACGTTATTCTTAATTTTTGGGTTTAAGTATAAATATTGAGTTTCGAGTTAATCGGACAGCGCGTTAAAATTCTTCCATACAAACTTTGACACCCCCCAACCGTAGGATAGGATACTTTTCCGGGATAAAAAGTACCCAGTGTGGTGCCCAGGATATTAAAGAATAATTATACCAAGTTTCATCGTAATCGAACCGGTAGTTTTTGCGTGATGCCTGAACAAACAGACAGACAGACAGACAGACAGACAGACAGACAGACAGACAGACAAAAAATTTTTTAATCACATCTTTGGGTTCGGTGTCGGTCTAGTAACACCCCCTGCCAATTTTTTTTTTGATATTTTCAATGTACAGAATTTTCACTTCTACAGATTTATTATAAGTATAGATAATATCACATACTCAAAGATCACATCTTTTATATCCAATTAATATATATTATTATTACATTCACGGAATCACTTGCCCCCCCCCCCCCTCACACCCACACACTGCCCCCACACACACCCACATACACCCCCACACCTCTACACATACATACATACATTGCACACTATTTGTGTTACCGATTAGTTTTTGTTATTATTTGTTTCTGTACAGCTGTTAGTACAAATCATTCACACTATCTTCACTAGTTTTTGGTGGTGAATATTAACAGAATCCATTTGGCTAAACCCTATCAGGCTAGTCCTAGTTTAAAAGATAGTCTACTATTGCATAATAATGTTTTCTCTTTTTTTTTTCATACAATGTTTACAGTGCAAAGTGCTGTTTTTTGTGAAATAAATACTTTATCATTACTATAGTCATCATTGCAGCCGAAAGACTTCCACTGCTGGGCATAGGCCTCCCCCGAGCACAGCCACTATGACCGGTTCTGTGCTTTAGAGTAATTGTGAGCAAATGAGAATTTTAACAAAATAGTTTCAACAATAGGTATGAACGGAATTGGATTGGAATACGGTTTACGCGTATTGCGTATGCGCGGCTGACTACATGAGAAGTGAAGAGATAGGAGTAATAGGGTCGGTGTTCAGCGCACCATTGTGTCATATGATTTATTGACATTACTTACAGCAAGTCTTTGTTCTTATTCATTGCTCTAGGAGAAGTTTTGGGCAATGTTCGTTACATAATCCTGTCATATGCTTTTTTGAAAGATTGGCAGGGTTATTGTTTTACGTTGATTTCATCGGTTATATTTTAAGATCGTCTATCGAGTACATTGTCGACTCTGTTACTATTAATTTATAAAATTATATCACTTTTGTGAGACAATCATTTATATTAGAAACTAGCTGCTGCCCGCGGCTTCGCCCGCGTGAGTGTCGGAAATTACCCCATACATCCCCATGGGTTTTAAGTATAAATATTGAGTTTCGAGTTAATCGGACAGCGCGTTAAAATTCTTCCATACAAACACTGACACCCCCCAACCCCCCCAACCCCCTTTAGGGGGTAATTTAGAAAAACAAAAAACTTTATAATTTATTTAGATAACTATTTGTGCGAAGTTTCATGTTTATTACCTCAAGGAATAATATTTTTCATACAAACTTTCATCCCTTATTTTAACCCCTTAGGGGTTGAATATCGAAAAATCCTGATACACGTTATTCTTAATTTTTGGGTTTAAGTATAAATATTGAGTTTCGAGTTAATCGGACAGCACGTTAAAATTCTTCCATACAAACTTTGACACCCCCCAACCCACCTTTAGGGGGTAATTTAGAAAAACAACAAATTACAAATTTTTTCATTTATTTTGATAATTATTCGTGCGGAGTTTCATGTTTATTACCTCAAGGAATAAGATTTTTCATACAAACTTTCATCCCCTATTTGACCCCCTTAGGAGTTGAATTTCAAAAAATGCTTCCTTGTTCCTTGCCTACATTATAAAGGAAACTTCTGTGCAAAATTTCAGCTTTCTAGGTCCAAGGGTTTGGGCTGGGCGTTGATGAGTCAGTCAGTCAGGACTTGTCTTTTTATTAATAGGTATAGATATAGATAGTAGGATAGGATACTTTTCCGGGATAAAAAGTACCTACCCATTGTGGTGCCTAGGATATTAAAGAATAATTATACCAAGTTTCATCGTAATCGAACCGGTAGTTTTTGCGTGATGCCTGAACAAACAGACAGACAGACAGACAGACAGACAAAAACTTTTTTAATCAAATTTTTGGGTTCGGTGTCGGTCTAGTAACACCCCCTGCCATTTATTTTTTTGATATTTTCAATGTACAGAATTTTCACTTCTACAGATTTATTATAAGTACTAGCTGCTGCCCGCGGCTTCGCCCGCGTGAGTGTCTGAAATTACCCCATACATCCCCATGGGTTTTAAGTATAAATATTGAGTTTCGAGTTAATCGGACAGCGCGTTAAAATTCTTCCATACAAACACTGACACCCCCCAATCCCCCTTTAGGGGGTAATTTAGAAAAACAAAAACTACATACTTTATAATTTATTTAGATAACTATTCGTGCGAAGTTTCATATTTATTACCTCAAGGAATAAGATTTTTCATACAAACTTTCATCCCTTATTTTACCCCCTTAGGGGTTGAATTTCGAAAAATCCTGATACACGTTATTCTTAATTTTTGGGTTTAAGTATAAATATTGAGTTTCGAGTTAATCGGACAGCGCGTTAAAATTCTTCCATACAAACTTTGAGACCCCCCAACCGTAGGATAGGATACTTTTCCGGGATAAAAAGTACCCAGTGCGGTGCCCAGGATACTAAAGAATAATTATACCAAGTTTCATCGCAATCGAACCGATAGTTTTTGCGTGATACCTGAACAAACAGACAGACAGACAGACAGACAGACAGACAGACAAAAAAAAATTTAATCACATTTTTGGGTTCGGGTTCGGTCTAGTAACACCCCCTGCCATTTATTTTTTTGATATTTTCAATGTACAGAATTTTCACTTCTACAGATTTATTATAAGTATAGAATAGATAGATTAATAATTGTCTGGGCATCGAGTCTAGGCGCTCATTTACTACCACTAAACCGCTGAGTCAGCGTCGTTAAGGCTGATAAAGAAATGCTACTCTTTTAGAGATCGATTTCTAGTGTTAAATTCATTCCGATTACAGTCACATCACGTATTTACATCAGTCAGTTATTACTAAACTTGTTAAAGTACACTACATATATTGCAGTGGCAGCAGATTGAACACACATCGTACATTTCTCAGAATCCATATTTCTCTCGGAGAAAGTCGTGTGCGGTATAATATATGTATATGTACATGCATTTTCTAAGTGATAGCTGTCGCATGCGGCGTGATGTTTATATCAGCAATGAGTTTGGTTCAGCAACATCCTTGTTGCTGGACCAAACTCATTGCAGACATAAATATCACATCAAATGATCCTGCATTTGAACAATATACAGCGATGTTCTTTCAAACTCAAGTTGAACAGTGTGTTGAGAGCTTTTGAGAAATCTAAATAATTAAGTCCAGACTGTCGCTTGTTGTCAACAATGCGTAATGAATCGATTAATTTGTCTAAGGTTTAAGCAGATCTTTTTCACCTGTGTCGTCACATTTACCATCATTCCCATCAAGTACTTCTGATAGCCCTTTCATTTGGCATCTTAATCTGTAGAATTTTTTATAAAAATAATTTATATAATATTAAATGTAATCAGTGTAAATGTACCGACGAGATGATAAAGTGATGAGCATGATTGAGTCTTGTCGCGGAGGACGTCGTAGGGGGCGGGGGCACCGGGATAGGGAGGGGGCGGGGGCTCGTCTGGGAGGCAGGGCACAGTGTCGTCACGTAATTAATTCGGACGAGGCGACACAGATTGCACCCGGCGACTCGCGACGGTTTAGATAAAATTGTTACTTTACAGCGAATTCATTATATCACAGTGGACGTTTAATGTTCTACTATACGCTCAGTTACGATATCATCATTCTTTGTAATACCAGAAATTTTTTGGATCTCAAAATTCGATGCTGTGTATGTGTGATCTATAGTAAACGAAACAAAATGTTTGAACTAAATGTTAAAGTAGCTACGATTGTATCACACATATCACACGTTTTGTGGTCTTCAGAGTTTCATGATAATAATATTTGAAGTGATGTCGTAAAAAACCAAAATATGATAGGTAGACAAACTGATTTCTTCATCTAAAATATTATCATATAAGTTACGCTAGTAATATATAAGTCAATGATATAAGTACTTCAAATATCCGTCGCTTACGGCACTCGTGAGGTACTCGTCGTCATTAGCAACGTTTGATTCGAGTGGTTCGCCACGCCGCCGCCGCCAGTGTGTGGAAGCACAACATTACATTTGAATACATTTTGTAATAACTTCACTTCAGTTCATCATGTTCTGCTTACGACAGTCGGTCCGTACAGACCAGTGTTTACCAAACTTATGAAAGATCTAATTCCACCCAATTTCGAAACTGTATACACTTTATAACGTTCGCGACGCTCAAAATCTTCACTAATGTTCCCACACGTCAATATTGCAACCTTATTTTTATGCAGATAGAGTTGCGAATTCAGTAAAGTTGGGTAGATTTCGTCAGATCTTAGCAGATGGGTGGCAAAAAGAGCCGATAGTGAGATAATGTTGCGCAACGACGCGGATTTGTAAACGACGTCCGATTAGTTTCGTGCGGAGACATAATGGACACAATTAAGTCTAGCCCGCTGGCTCAGCTCGGCCAACGACTTTTCTGAATTTGGTGATTTAGGTTTATTTGGCGTGTGTCGAAAGAAATATCATTTGTTGAAAAATAACTGCTTTCTAACAGTTGAACCGATAGGTATAACGTCTGTAAGTTTTGTGTGATAAAAACATTACGGTGGCTTGATGACGGATCCAAGACCCTAGTAAAATACAGTGTCTCAGAAATGTGATCAGTCCGAGACATTGGTGAATATTCTCACAGGTAACATTGTTGTGAAAAAACCGAACTTAATAAATCATGTGCGTGTTCTTGCGCAGAAGGCAATAAATAAGTAAAGCGTGTTAGATTTAATTTTTGAAGAGGTACAGGTACAGGTACAGGCGTCCCGCACGCGCGCGCGCGGGCGCGGGGCGTCGCAACAAACGATACGACAAGAAATATCGAGAGCATTCATTTTATATCGAGTTCCTACAACTTGGAAGAGGCTGTGTTTAGTGGATTGAGATTGATCGATTGATTTTATACATTTTATATTAGTCGTTGTATTGAACTTTATTCTTGTAGTCAAGATTTCCAATTGGATGACAGACAGTTGGAGTTTTTGGTAAAGTTTTAGGTGTTATCTAGAGAGAATTGTGTTAGCTAAATAGTGATAGATTGGTTTTCTATTACATCAGACGTAATCTTTAATTGTAAATAATACAGATTCTAGCTAATCTTTTGAATACGACTTAACTGCTGTGTACTATTCTGAATACCAAAACTTATTCTTCCACAAATCTGTTTCCTCTTTAAGACATTCAATTGTTTTTATGTGATGTTTAGTTCGCTTATTGTGGGCGGCGCCGGCGCTCGGCGCTCGGTTAAAGACGTTAAAGTTAACGTGAGTTTGCACAAAACAACCGGCTGCCGTGAAATCGAGCGTTTTTCGCTGTTTACATAGATCATTGTTATGAACAATAAAGCTTCTTTGTTATTCTTGTCTTTGCTTTGTTTTAGTAAAATTGTTTTGATTTCTATTTTTGCGTTTGACCGTCTGTTTGTAGATAAATGAGAAAATAAATTATGCGTTCTAGGTTAGCAACTTTGTGTAAGCTTTGTGGTGGCATCTACATCGCCACATGCGAACTACGCATCAAAGACCTGACTTCACTAATCCTGCATCCCGCTATTTAAGTTTACCGCGCAATTCACGTATATACGACTATCCGACATCAATCCTATTCCTTGGGCAATTGCCCGCCAGACACAACACCCGTCTGGTCGGAGGATCATCCATTTTCTATAGAGGATGAGTGAACTTTACACCCTGTTCTTTATACCTCTAAAGCTTTATAACATTTCAATGCAATATACTTACTGTTCGGGACAGCCGTCATCCACATCTATACATCACATTTAATAAAAGATAGTAACGAGCAGCACTACAAACTTAATTCAACATTACAGCGTCACTACCTCATATACATTGTTTTGGCTACCGCCAAGGAATGTTTAAACAAATGGAGTTAGGTATTGCTAAATCTGTAACGAAGTATTAGTAACATCTCCATAGTGATAGAGGTCCTAAGGTTCTTAATTATTTGTTATAACACCCAAGTTAACAAAAACAAAAACATCATTTGTGACGGTAAAGGAAAACGGAGAGCAATTCGTGACATCGTCACCGTCCAGTTGGTCCACCGTTTGTACTGAAACATTCCGATAAAACAACATCGATCGAACATTCACTGTGGTCCTACAAACGCTGGTCGTTTACATTGGCGCACGTGAGCTCTTCATTTGTTTACTCGTCCGTGGCAGCGCCGTGCAGTGCTCGTGCAGTTGACGGAGTTACACAGTAGGTACACTATCATCTCTTAGCATAATATTGTGTTAGAGCAACTTATTCAGTTATTCGCAGAGTCCCATCGGAACTGAGATGTTAAATAGTCGGGGAGGTTGAGGAAATGCAACAATGTTTATTGGTTCCAAGTCAGTTTACGTAAAAGACGTTTGCATAATTTTGGTCGTGTTTAAAACTTGTAAGTGAAGCGACAGCAAGCTTGCAACTCAAAGCATTTATTTCAATTAAACCATTTACAGGCACCATTCAGCTCAACCATTTGGAAGGGAGCTAAATGATCCAACACACACGCCACCATGAGCGAGACATCTGAGTGAGCATGACATACTCACAGCCGCCAGGGCACATTCAAGTCAATCAAAGACATAATAAACAACTATGGCAACACATTGTCGTAACTTTCGAATATAGAATATAATATAATAATAGCTTAGCTTTCCTCAGGTTATATGAGTTCATATAATTGTTTATTTTATGAACAAAATAGACTATATGTAGTTGAGTATTTAAAGTCTATTTATTTAAATGTTACTTCCATTTTTTATTTATTGTTGACATAATCTACTCATATAATGTTTTTTACGAGTTGTATTGCAATATGATTGTGGTTAGCTAGCGACCTCGACCATTGATCATTATATATTATTCTTGCCTGAGCAACCGGCAGCAAGTTCGTCATGCTCCCTTAGATGTCACTGCTTGCGGTAGCGTCTCTAGCTCAAATATGGCGAGGGGTGATGGCTGATATTTGCGTTATGCTTGTAAACGGGTGCTGCTTGTGGTGACTGATCGTGTTATTGTTATTAGTAATTAACTGTTTATTTATTTTACTTCGATGGTCCTAGTTTATCATTTTTGTGACTTCGAGTTCCAGTTTTAATAGCTTTATGTAAGTGTTGTTGGTTTCGCTTGTGTATAGATTTCGTTGTTTTTTGTGGGTATATTGGCGTGTGCTAGCTGACATAAGACAAATCATTTAAGTTTGACGTTTTTGTGTTACGTATTGTTAATTATTTTGCATACTATTGTATAGATTATTTTTTTTCTATCTGATCAGACAGCTGTGCTGCTGGGGAGTTTGTTGCGCCACTTCTTTCCCAGCAAAAGCACTAGGAAGTGGTGAAGGGCGGGCGTTTTGGAGGACTGTGTTATGTAATTTTGACGTTCGAAAAGTGCTGATTCTCAGCCTAGTTCGAATAAATGACTTTTGATTTTGATTTAGATCTCGCATCAGCTTTTCACTCGTACGGTACGTGGATGTGACGCGCTGACAGCAGTTGTCAGCTGAATGGGTGACGTCATTTGTCCCTGTGTGCGTGCACTGTGTGCTGCAGCCATTATATATCTACTGATACACTTTTGTTTGGCGCAAACAGTTACGTTATAGTCGACGGAAATAACTTATTTAATCTATATAATGATGTATATCGCAGTTTATGTATGTATGTATGGTCGCAAGTCGCAGCTCTAAACATGATTAACACATTATAGAAGAGGATCCATGTGATTAAGATATTATGTACACCATGTGGATTACATATATAAATATACAATAATTACATAACTTTGATTAAAGAATATCCGAAATTTGCATTTTAATTTATTTATATGTAGGAGAACCAACAGCTATAACAGATGAATAACAATGTATAAGTAACGTAGAGCCAATTACAGGTTCTCACGGGGAAAAACAGAAATAGTAGCAGAAATCTTAGGATCACTAACAAGCACAATAGATAGGAAAAAAAAGTATAATTATAAGGTATACTAAGCACTATGCACTCCTAAAAAAACACAGTTATTACATTGTTCATTGCTCTGTAAAATTAGACATTTAAAAAAAGTGGTAGCTCTATGAAATTAATTTTGAGAGTGACGTTATTAGTTTAAAGCGATAGTTTGTCTCCGACTTGTGGTGAATATATTAAAATGGTGGAAGCGCGGCTAATAAATAACGCGGCCGCGTCGGTACCTCGGTACTGTCGCGCTCGTAAATAATATCGCAAGCAGTACTCTCACACACTCATGTGATTTACAGCTACAGCGCTCGACTTGTGTGGTATTCTGCTCAATGACTGTTGAGTGTTATTGCATCGTTGGTGTAGAGGTCTGACAGTGAAGCGGTTCTGGGTTCAATCCTCGGGTCGTGATCAATAAAATGCAACATTTTATCAGATGTTATGTCTTCTGCCAATGTGATTCAGATTTGATTTCATTAGTTGTCATAATACACATCATTATTCCATAAATATACATAACTTCAAAAGTAAGTTTATCTGTCTGTTACGAGTTCACGTAACAAACCAGTGGGGCAGTGGTCCAAGTCTGAAGACGAGTACTATTTCTGGCACATCTGCATAATTGTTAGAAAGGTGACTTCCTAGTATTACCGAGATGTTAATATGTAAGACTAAGCGAGTGTCGCATGTACCTGACATGTCGCCGGATGCCTATTGACACAGACTTACAAACATACCGACAAGCAGCTCCTGTTGTTGGCTGCCCATGGTTAGTAAACCAGCGCTAATCGCACGTTACGTTATAAGTTAAACTGATGTAACAAGAAAATTTCAATTCGTGTGCATTTTGTTATTAAATGGAAATAATTGCCTTGTAATAATCCTTATTTAACGTTAATACAGCAAAATATATCCAAATATGATTCAAAACTACACAATATAAAAACTAGAACGAAATCATTGGACAACTATTGAATCAACTGAGTTCACAAGTTGGTACTACGTCGTAGTGGCGTAGCGCCGTAGCAGTTGGACGTGATCTCGGCGTGTATCGCGAACAAGGTCAGCGTAGCGCTTCGCCTGCTACGAGTGCTACGCCGACACGTGACCCATTCTGTTCAAGGATTTTACTTTAATTTCAATGAGCACTTAGGAATCAAATGTGTAATTTTATAGGCTGGAAAAAATTAATTAGCTTACTTTATTTACTAGAATTGCACAACTATAGTTTATGCTTTACACGAAAATATTGTATAGTGGCAGAAATTGTGTCTCCCTGTTTTAAATCGAGGTCATATCCTCTTCATTAACTTCATAACCCGTTCTTTGCCGCCTCATACTTATAATAATGCAGTTTGCTGTATAAACTGCCGAGATTTCAACTTAGACTTGAATGTACACTTCATTTATTTGTAAAGGATGTGATCCAAGCTCTGTGTGTAATGTGCACATGTGGAATAATCTCGAGTCATTCAATCCATTCTTTAAAATATCATAATATATTAAAGTAGACTATTATTCATAGACTACAGACACACGTAATATCGGAAGCCTTAACATTTGTTGTGAGCGCTCTGTTTACGTAACGTTAAAGTTCACTTGAACCGAGTGTAATGTCAGAACTCACACTAAGCAGACAGGCGCAGAAGTACAGCATTTATTACAAGCGCGATTGTAATTAACTTTTGAATTCCCAATAAGGCAGTTGAGTTTACGATATCGCCGCGAAAGCTACCAATAAAAGGTTTAAATGGGCACGCACTGGAAATAATGTGCGCGGCAGTAAAGTCAATTTTGCAAAGAAGATTAGTGACTTACAAAACTCCTACAAGCATCAGAAAATGATTAGTGACTTACAAAACAGATTAGTGACTTACAAAACACCTTTATGCATTAGAAAATGAGTAGGGACTTACAAAACTCCTACAAGCATCACAAAACACAAATTTAATGGATTTGTCGTTTAACCTGTTGCTGCTAGAAGTTAAAAAAAAGGGTTTAATTTATAAAAGCCTGTATATTATTACTTTCGTAAACTGTTTAAAGTTACCCTTCTGACCGTGGCAATAGTGTGTGTAAGCACCGCGGATGCGCGAGGACACTAGGCGCGCGCGCCGCTTTTGGAAAGTGAAGCGTGAGGCCGTTAACCTCGCTTGATTCTACCTCTGACCGCTTATGTATTGCTCGTTATGTAAATATTTAACGAATTATAAGCATGTTACGTACTGTGGGCATTAATACACTTTATTATGACGTATATAACGGCAACGCATTGTAAAATATGTAAATATCCGGCTGATTGAGATCATTTTATAGCAGTATCAATAGATAGTCTCTACATTAGGAAGTTAACGGGAAAAAAGCGGTGTTGATTTCAGTTCTAGGAAGATTGTGATTATCTGAAAAAATAACATGAATTTACCATACATTTTGCAAACGCTTATTACCGTTTAACCAAGGTTAATGATGTGATGGCAAATAGTAGCGTTAGGCGGTATTGACTCCATAGTTCATTGACGTGATGTTACAAACGGATGCAGTTCGTAATGATTTCGCACACAGCTTCATTGTACAGTGACTTGAAACTATAATGAATACTTAATTAGACTCTGTGACCGACTTCCATCTAATGCTCCATTTAATTGGGATTTATGATAGCCCATGGGAAGAACCACGTTCACCCATACCCCATACCGCGTGGTCACTCAGCTTGTCAGTGACCGTCAGTCCCGTCCCCCGTCCCGCTCCCGCAGTAGCTGAGCGCTGCTTTCCTGTTGCAGAGCCGCAACAGTGCGCTGGCGGGCAGCAGCACGGCGGCGCCGGCTCCGGCCCGGCCGCGACGGCCCATCGCCCGGCTCGACGCCACAACGTACCGGCCGCTGGCACGGCTCCGGCCCGGCGCCGGTGTGCTCTCCGCGCTCGACGCGTCCGCTGCGCGCCTGCCTCTGCACCGCCGTGCCGACTCTTACACCCCTCCCGAACAACAACTCATCTCCATACAGAGCTCGAAGGAACTAACGATCAAAGAAGATGGATCACTCGGGCAGCCAGATAAACAACAAGCGCAAAACCAACACCAACAAGACCTCAGTCAACCACTGCAACACTCACAACAGTTACAACAACAACAACATGAATACCAGCAACTGTTGTTGCAACAGCAGTTGCTCCAGCAACGCCAACAGCATATTGAACAACAGCAGAAGCTTTTGAACGAACAGATCTACTACAGTCAACAACAAACCGAGCCACAGAACTATCAGCAGCAGCAAGTCAGCCAGCAGAACTACTACAACCAGCCGCAGAACGAACAAGCGTACCAGCAACAGTTGTACGAACAACAGAGACGAGCGTACGCGCAAGCACCGCAGCGCAACGAAGAACCATTCCAGTACCGCCTGCTGCCGTCTGCCGACGGGCGCGCGTGATCCCGCGGTGACCTTGACCCACATCGCGCTTGTGCAACGATGCGCCGCTGCAGCACTGTTGCGTAACACTCTCACCGCAGCACTCATCCTCGCCTCTCGCGCGGCCTCGGCTACACAACGCTTCATCTGTCACTCGCAGATCGAGGTCATGGGCCGGTGCCATCCTTTCATCCTTCCTCCCATCCATTCAGTTTGAGCGGTCACAGAGCTTTTTGAGTAGGGTTCATGTCCCACAGCGACTTATCAAAATCATTTTAATTCATGCTAGCTTAACTAAAAACCATATACGCTTAAATAAACAGCATTTTTGTGTGCATCTGTAAATGTCATGCGTGTGAATTGAATCCTACTTAGTAGGTAGCTCAGGGTCTTAAGAGCACGAAGTTTCGTCACGTAAGGAGGTATATTATATGTATTAACATGATTGGGCAATTAGCGAGCGCCCTTCTAGACCTCTCACTTCAATCGGATGTAGCCTTGACGCAGCACACAGCATGCAACTGCGAGAGACGCATTACTCGACCTTCAGCCTATGTTGCCATCTTCTGAACATGTTGTACAATTGTAACAAGTCAGTAGCTTGTCGTGTTGGGGATGTAATAGTCACAGAACAACGGTGCTTGCTACATTATCCTAGATTTATTTGAACTCCTATACAAGTTGCAGTACAGGTACTTACTGAACAGTCCTTTGCAAAATAAAATTAATACATTCTTTCTTATTCCGAAACCATGGTAGTGTGCTACGAAGTTTTTTGAGCTTTGGATTAATTAAGTTCAAAGCTTCAAGTGCATTTACGCACGAACTTTTGACAAAGAATGTTCACTGTGTCATACCAAAGTAATTGCTAGGAAAGGCAGAATATTTGCCATCAAAAATTGCATTGTATGCGTCCAAAACTAGATACAAAGATAAATAATAGCGTATTGTTCAGTTGTTCTCAAAGTGCATACAATTGATTCTCTCACAGAACTGCGGGGTTGGCCAATGCTCCCACGAACAACGGAAAAATAAGGACGCGGTGTGTTTTACGCGAGTGTCAGCGATACACATCAGCAGCGAAATTAAAATGTTCTGTTGGTACATGTGTTATTACAGATAATGGTATTCCCATTTGCGTGGCATTACTACTCAATTGCTTGCGTTTGAATATAGACGTAATATCGAAATAGACGAATCTAAAATCCACGGTTTGCGAATGGCTAATTGGACACGTCATACAATCATCAGTTCATTGCCTTGGAAACATTTTGATGTGAATTTGGAACACGATTATGTATTCTATGTAACCATACAGATCTAGTTTTGAATACTTCACAGCTGCAATGCACTACATATCATAACCATTACATGATGAAACTATGATCTGCTATTGCAACGGTGAAGTACATAGGTATTGAAAACTTTTAGACTGCCTTTAACACAATGCTTAATATACAATAATTCTAGTACGAAATATTGAGTCGATACAAATAAATATAAATTAACTGTTAAACCACTAACACACGGAGTATGCTCGCGGTGTGATCAGCTTAGCCTCATTAGTGAGTGGCGGTCGCTGCAACGAGTCGCATCGCATTCAAAGCCAGTAGTTACCATTAGTTTTAGTTTAGACTTATTTAGTGCCACGACGTGACGCCCACGTTAGCAGGACGTTGTTCTACGAGCTCATACATTGTTATCTTAATGAAGAATTAAACCAGGGGCAGATTCATTATTTGCTACAGGAATGCTTCACGCTAATTGATTACAATTCATAATGTGCGAACATTTCGTGAAGTAAACAATTGCATTGTTCATGTGTTACATTCTTTATGAGCGCGTAAAACAAATGTTCTCGTTATATAATTTGTAAGTTTGTAAGTGCTATTATTTTTTAACGTACTAATTATGTCATAATCACAGTGATGGGAAGTGTCGATACATATGTGATTGATGAATTTTGTTTATATCGCAGAACTTTTCGACAATTAGTAAGAACCGCGTGAAACATTCACTACTCTATTGTTTCTATAAAGTGACGCAAACTACTAACTTGCCTTTAACTGGACGTGGCTGAGGATTCACTTGGGGTGATATCCTTACTTGTACCTAGTTGTTTTCTATTTTTACTTTTAAGCGAAAAAACCACTGTCTTTTACCTCTTGTGATAAAATGTAAATACTTTCTACTTTCTATGCCATTGTGATAGATACTCAGTACAATATTCCTAGCTGTGATATAAATGTGAAACAAATCGTTGGTGTTGCTTAGAAGCGACTATGTTTTAACGGAACGGCGAAAACATTATCATATTTTTGTATATTTTATAGTTTTATATTTTATGCAAGTCAAACATGTATTAAACGTTTGCTAAATCCTGAATCTGGTGTTTCTTTCCTTTAAGGAACTAATTAGGTACTCACATCCCACCTTGTATATCTTAACGGAGAAGATGATAAGATAGTGAAGACGCCTTACCTAACAACTACTTACGGTTCGGTCAGTCTCCTAGCTCCTAGGAACCGCACATAGTTGTTATACTTTTATTGCTTGATGGCATTAGTAGGTAGAGTTTACACAACACTTTCAACGCACAGTTCAATACTTCAAGTGAGCATATATCAATATGTTGTGCGATGTGTACACTGCTAGTACAATCTATAAACACGGTTGCTTTACAATATATCACAATACGGTGATGTAATTAATAACGTCTTCTGGCAGTCCCAGTTGAAGGGGATACTATTTGCATGCTATTCTAGTTTTCTTGAAAATAATAATTGCGAAATTTTCTAAACTATTCAGAATATCTCAGATTTTAATGTTTTTAATGATAGGTGGAACTCTTCGCTTTACGTCATTTGACTTTGGACCACTACGTTTGAGACACCCTGTAATACTACTGCTGTGAATTTTTCCACATATCCATAACTTACCATTTAGCTGGCAGGGGGGGGGAAACACTTGACTATAACAAAAATTAACACTTTAAAGCTTAATATTTCGTAAGCGGATCCTTCAATCCAAAAATAGTTTCAATAAACACAATATTTTTGAACAACCTTTCCAAAGATACCCCACACCACGGGATAGACGAAAAAAACCACCCCCACTTTACGTGTAGAGGAGGTACGAGTACCCTAAATCATTTTAATTTACCACTTTGTCGGAGTAATTAATATGTATACTCATGCCAAATTACAGCTTTCTAGTACTAACAGTCTCTGAGCTAAACCGGGGACAGACAGACAGACAGGCAGACAGACAGATAGACAGACAGACAGACATGGCGAAACTATAAGGGTTCCTTGTTGACTACGGAACCCTAAAAATCGGTCCTTCCAGACAATGCTAAAAGTTAACAAGACTCGTCTCCGTAATCTTCTGTTCATCTGCACTCTATCTAGGTCGGTACGCTGGGTGGGCAGAGCGCGCGGTACGCGTGCGTGTCGCTGCCGCATTGCGTACTGCGTACCGGACGACATACTCCTCTCTATAGTAAACTAAGTGTGGGGTCTATAGTGGACCCTCTCAGAGGACAATTAGTTTGTTTAGGATTTTAAGTGTAAATGTCCTGAATAGCAGTTTTAATGTTAAGTAAACTTGTATAGGCCGAAAGAGAAGCTGTTTGTTGGGAATTCATTATTATGTTTGCAGAAGAGCGCTTACGTTAGATATTGAAAACTATTGCTGTCTTTTGGAGCAACCACACAATATAATACACATAATTATCAAGTAAACTTTATACACGGCACTAAGCTCCGCAGTTAATTCGTGAACAAGCAAGTGGGAGGTCGCCATTTCGAATCCCACCGGCTTCACTAACGTTAACCCATTCCAAAGCATTTTTACTTAGTTGGAAGGACTTGTTGGAATACTAGTAATATGCAACCCACAGTTGAAGTATCGATAGCATATTATCACAACACGGTTTTCAGCAAGAGGGGTAGACGTAGGCGTAGTACTCACTTATTTCTTCACTTATTAACGTTTAATTCCAATATACTCAAAATCAAAATCAAAATCAAAAAGAAAAAACTACAGAACGCCACCTGCTACGATCATTACAAACTACAGAATGCCACCTGCTACGATCATTACAAACTACAGAACGCCACCTGCTACGATCCTTACAAACTACAAAACGCCACCTGCTACGATCCTTACAAACTACAGAACGCCACCTGCTACGATCATTACAAACTACAGAATGCCACCTGCTACGATCATTACAAACTACAGAATGCCACCTGCTACGATCATTACAAACTACAGAACGCCACCTGCTACGATCCTTACAAACTACAAAACGCCACCTGCTACGATCCTTACAAACTACAGAACGCCACCTGCTACGATCATTACAAACTACAGAATGCCACCTGCTACGATCATTACAAACTACAGAATGCCACCTGCTACGATCATTACAAACTACAGAACGCCACCTGCTACGATCCTTACAAACTATACAGAACGCCACCTGCTACGATCCTTACAAACTATACAGAACGCCACCCGCTACGATCATTACAAACTACTGAATGCCACCTGCTACGATCCTTACAAACTACAGAACGCCACCTGCTACGATCCTTACAAACTACAGAACGCCACCTGCTACGATCCTTACAAACTATACAGAACGCCACCTGCTACGATCCTTACAAACTATACAGAACGCCACCCGCTACGATCATTACAAACTACTGAATGCCACCTGCTACGATCCTTACAAACTACAGAACGCCACCTGCTACGATCCTTACAAACTACAGAACGCCACCTGCTACGATCCTTACAAACTATACAGAACGCCACCTGCTACGATCCTTACAAACTATACAGAACGCCACCCGCTACGATCATTACAAACTACAGAACGCCACCCGCTACGATCATTACAAGCTACAGAATGCCACCTGCTACGTTCCTTACATACTTTCGATATATTTTATTTTATTTTATTTTATTTATTTAGGAAAATAAACAGTTACACACTACAATAATATACAAACAGTTCATACAAAGTAAGCAAGTGTATAACCCACGACATTTTCCACAGATTATAAAAAAGAGTAATTTTTAATGTTACATAGTGCGGTTGCAATTAATAGTTATATAATATAATTGTAAATAACGTGCTTAAAATATTTAACTAAAACTAAAAAGGAATTCAAATACAAAAAAGAAATAATTTTGTTGATAAAAAATGAGTGGGTTTAAATTTCTGAAATTTCTGTGCGGATTAGGCTACGGAATTTCTCAGCATGTAAAGCGAAGATATCAATATTGCTGAAAACAGTATTAAATTGGGCAGTAATGCGACGTAGGGGTGCGCGCAAGCCAGCATTCGTACGAGTTGATGTTATAGCAAAAAGTGGTCTCGCGCGCACACCACGGCTTATGGTAGTTCTAGGTACTACGTAACAAATCTTATTACTAATATCAATGCAGTCATATGAATGGTTGCATAGGTAAAACAAAAACATGGTCTCTAAAACAATTCGTCTGGCCTTTAAGTTTAATAAATTATACCTATCCAGAAGGTGACTGTAAGATGCCTGATATAGTCGTCGTCGTTGGTGTAATTCGTCTGTCGTGTGTTGATATGAAGCAATATAAAGTATTCACGATACTTTATGATTGAGGAGCCATGTCTCATATTTCAACGTGGGAACTACCAATATTTAGTAGTAAGTTATCCGATTTTGTAGCCCCGATCCTGGAATTTGTAGTAAAGCCCTTAAAAAGTTACAGGACCTTTTATGTGGCTCCTCAAACCTGACGGTCTATAGAAAACAAATGTAATGTAGCTACTATATGCATTACTGTCGTGGCCAGCAACTCAAGCATTGATGGACTATCGTGAAAATGTGGGCCGAGGCGTAGCCGAGGCACACATACGTGAGTCCATCAATGCCTGGTTGGGGCCAAGGCTTGTATATTACTTTTCTCAAATAATGCGCGGAAATTCAATCGAAGTAAATGAATTATAAATTCTAGAATCAATGACGGACAACGATAATTTTTCACGTCGCAATATGTTAATTTGGTGCTTCTTTAATTTAAACAGTTCTATTTGCAAGCGAAATCGAACATAAAATCTTTGATAAGTTACCTCCTTGGTTGTCATGTGTTGAAGTAAAAAGGTAGTTCCTTTATTAAATAACACGACAGGTGAGTTTTCATAGCAATTTATTTGGCCGCTACACAGGACAGATATGGATTTTCATAGTAACTTTCCCCGCCGTATAGTCATTTGTTTTTGACCAGTACAGCAATTTCTATCTATCTCGAAAAAGGTTGTCAAAATAATGCTCGAATTTCCCAGCATTTTTGAGAAATAGTTATTTATGCAACTGTTGTATAATAACCCCTTATTAAAACACGAATGTGTGATAATGAGTGAGTGTGAGTGAGTCATGAGTGTTTTAATACCTAATTATACATATACAGTTGCATACGAGTACAAGACTTTATCTACACCCATGATAAGAAACACACCAAACGATAGAGCATTTTTTTTCTGATCACTTTGATAGACTTACTCATTTTCGACAAAATCGGACTTATACCCCTTTTCACTAGGGTCACTGATTTTGAGTATAGGGTGGCCATAAATAATTCAAACCATGATCATAAATAGTTTTATTTGCTTATAAATATCATTCTACGAGTACGAGTGCCTCGACACAGTATAATAGAGTAACAGTATTATATCTCGGCAGTGACCTTGAAATAATTATCTACGGCCGCTCAGTAGATAAAGCATCCACGTCCTTGCGTAACTCCGCGCACTCAATACTGTTGCGTATACTCTGGGATATCGAAGCGCGTCGTTTCGGCCGTTTTCTATGAAGATATAATACTGTTGTTATTCGTACTGTGCCTACGCGTACACGGCCGCAGTCTGTATTCAGCTCAAGGCTGTCATAAAAATGATGACAGGGGCAAAGATTTAAATCGTTAGATTCGCCCTACCGCGTCAAAAGATAGTCGCGTTTCTGTTTTGTTTTGACACCTATGAAACACAATGACTCAGTGACTACACTTGTTTCTCATGTAACGATATTTAATAATGTGTAAGCTCATGCTTCTCAGTATGGATAGTTTTTCTTGCGACTGAGTACGGTGACGGAAAATCTAGCGATTTAAAGCTTTAGGTAACTCCGCCCGGGTTATCTTTACAGTTACTGTTTCATAAAAGCTGTCTATGAAACCATCCTACACAAGGGCTCTTGTTTTAACGCGACTTTTCTTGACGCGCACTTAATAGGGACTATGCACGTAATTAAAAACTTATTCATTATTTAAATATAAATTCTATAGGAGTCAAGAAACAAATTCCAATAAAAATAAAATAAAAAATGCATTAGTTATTTTAAAATCCATTATTTTATGTTGTGTTTTTGGTGGAACGGAACGCAAACTCGAAACGCGTCGTCTTCGAAAATGCCGGAAGTGACCTCAAAATGCATGTGAATAAAATCTTTATTTAGCAAACTGCTTGAATTCACACTAAGGTAAGTTTGTAAGTGCGATTTCTGCTTGAATAAAGCACAAAGACAATTTAATGTATATGATTTGAGGCTAGAAAACCTTAAAAAACAGATGTAAATAAGCCAGTAACGTGTCTAATGACGTCACATCCTGACACATCACAACTGTAGTAGAAAATTGTTGTAGTTTCATAATTTCTTGAGCAACAAGCAGTAGTTGAATTTAACTTTTAATACTTTTCTTAGGTGTATATTACTGTATTTTATTGATTTAGGAAAAAAAATTACATGCATATTCCCTATTAATTAATAAAATTATAATATTTATAATATCCTAACGTAACTAAAACTATTACATAGCAACAAAAAAAACGAATTATCTAAAAATTCCGCATCTTTGTCGACTGGTAATGTAGGTACATAAAAAATATATTATAATATTAAATAAGCACTATTAGATTCGTTTAGGTTATAATCTTTTACCTTGCATATCTTTTTTCTCCGAGCCTCTACGACTTACTGCCCATATGTTTTTTTGCTAGTTTTATATAGTTCTACAACTAGTTATAAGTTTCCATACGGTTTATAAACGGTACTCCTAACAGTGGGTCCCATTGTACATGCAACCTCGCCATTATTTATTATTATTTATTTATTTAATACTTCAAGCACACAAATGTACAGAGGCGGCCATTCTACTTTAACAAAAAAGACCTATTGCCTCCGACTGCATGAGATCGTGTAAAGTAATAAGTGGGATTGGAGACATAAATAGGCCACCTTTTACGCAGTCGGGTTTTTGATTTTTTAAATTTCGAATGCCAACTGGCAAACCGTTTGGCGAGACATTTTGGCTGCTTCTCAAACATCACGCTAATATTCTGCAGACATTCAGTTAAGGCCTTCCGATGCAACTTTATTTAGGCCCACTCAAACTACAAACGTTAAACTTTAAACATCATATTATCGTCTGTCATCTTCAAACAATTGATAGAAATAGAACGATGTTTTAAATTCGTTGTGCGCTAAATGCATTTAGTGATTTGTGGTGCAAGTGGGCTTTTGAATGTGTCTACTGTCACAATGTGTTATTTTATATTGTTTATGAACACTGAGAAAGGTCTGAGACCCATAACTGCATAATTTAGTTTATAGATGAAGTCCTTATTTTGCAAGTAAATAAACACAACATGTCGGAGCATCAGCAGGATTTATTTCATTAGAATCAGACATCATCATCATCACGACTCTGTATGTATAAGCGCGCTTTAGGTGTGGGTAGATCACGTGCTGTCGCCATTGGTGTGCTTGCGATTCGTTTAGCGACCGTACTAATGACCGTCTCCGACACAAATTGTTATTGGGAGATTTTATCTATGTATGAATAGTAACTTTACTTTGCTATGATATTATAAGTTATTTTCGTTAGTAGGTGTAGATATAAATAATAAATAATCAATTCTTATCGCCATATTTATTGAGTAGGTAAAATAACATGTAATATGTGTGTAGAGTGTGTAGAGACCTCACATTATAGTTATTTATGCATCAAGTGCGGAAATCATCTTACGCTCGTATATCCTACAACGTTTTACTAAAAATTATGCGAAGGAATAAAAAAAAAATATATTTAATTATGAATTAATATTAAACAATTTTAGAAGTTAAAACTCATTGGTTTTAATGTAATTTAATGATAATATAAATAATGTAATGTAAATTAAATGCGTTGCTTTCATATTAATATATGTGGAAAGGAGATAATAATATGTGTATTAATATTATTAATTTTGCGTTTTTTCTTCTCCTTATATACATATACATATATCTGCGTCGGGTACCATCTAGTAGAATAGTGGCCATCAACGCCAGATCCCCACTATTGTTGGTCAATCATTTCAGTTAGGTTATGTTAGAACTGTGACCAGCGAAAGAAAGAAGAAGAAGGCGTTTTTATTTCACAATTCTAATTTATCGGTACTGTAATAATCGGAATTCGTATTTTTGATGTTTCGAATTATCAGTCAGTCGGACTTATTGTTATTCGATCGATTGAAACGCGGTATTTTGAGAATAGTAATTTTATACGTTAGGAATATTGAAATTTTGGAATTATAAAATTAGGATGAATGATAAATCTGAGTTGTTATATTAGGAATTTTGAACCATTCGGAATGATGAAAATCGGTATTTTGAAATTCGTATTTATGACTGACGGAATAAAGTTTTTCGTATTTATGTAGTGTACCCCTTTCCGCTACCTAATTAGATTTCCATCCACACCGTGGCGCTTGAGGGTCGTAATATTTCCACCCACCGTGGCGCTTGAGGGTCGTAATATTTCCACCCACCGTGGCGCTTGAGGGTCGTAATATTTCCACCCACCGTGGCGCTTGAGGGTCGTAATATTTCCACCCACCGTGGCGCTTGAGGGTCGTAATATTTCCACCCACCGTGGCGCTTGAGGTTCGTAATATTTCCACCCACCGTGGCGCTTGAGGGTTGTAATATTTCCACCCACCGTAGCGCTTGAGGTTCGTAATATTTCCACCCACCGTGGCGCTTGAGGGTCGTAATATTTCCACCCACCATGGCGCTTGAGGGTCGTAATATTTCCACCCATCGTGGCGCTTGAGGGTCTTAATATTTCCACCCACCGTGGCGCTTGAGGGTCGTAATATTTCCACCCACCGTAGCGCTTCAGAGTCGTAATATTTCCACCCACCGTGGCGCTTGAGGGTCGTAATATTTCTACCCACCGTGGCGCTTAAGGGTCGTAATATTTCCACCCACCGTAGCGCTTGAGGGTCGTAATATTTCACCAACCGCGGTTACGACCCGCAAGCGCCACGGTGCACCGTAGCGCTTGAGGGTCGTAATATTTCCACCCACCGTGGCGCTTGAGGGTCGTAATATTTCCACCCACCGTGGCGCTTGAGGGTCGTAATATTTTCACCCACCATGGCGCTTGAGGTTTGTAACGTCGGCTCCCGATTCAGCAAGTAGCGTGGCAGAGGTTCGCCTAAAACTATGGCCGGTGTATAATTGAAGCTCTGGAAGCCCGAGAAGAACAGCAATTTCGCCAATATACTGGGCAGTACACTTTCCACTGGCATAATTCTGAAACTTTACACCCTGTTCCTCATAATCCTAAAACGATATAAAACAAATTATTCTGACTATACAACGACCATACCTACCAACTACTTGTATTATGACGAACTTGCTAATAACTACTAATTGAGTTCAGAATCTTGGCAACTTAGTTCAATTCGTACAAACTATATTAATAACAAACGGGTAACAGTGCAAGTTATCAGTTACAATAAGTTGCGGTGCTTCGCACGACATCTTTTAACAAGCGAACATCTCCGACCGTCGCCGCGCTTTGTTCACCAAACAACGCGACATCAACCCTAACGACACTTTTTCTACAATGATTTATTATATTGCAATCCTACTTATTAATTTCTTCATATTTATGTGTTTAAATTAAGAATTAACACTTTCTGCAACAGTTTCATACTACTTCAACTTATTGCAATCAAAACTTCATCAGGCGTTATCTTTGTATTGTGCTTCTTTTTTAACCGACTTCCAAAAAGGAGGAGGTTCTATGTTCGTAGCGTATGTATGTTTGTTCACCGATTTCTCCGTGAATTGTGTACTGATTTTGAAAATTCGTTTTTGTTTGAAAGGGTATGCTCTCAAGGTGGTCCCATATAAATTTTTATTAACTTTGCTTGGGTACTTTTTGAGTTAGCTTCAATAATACGTATTTTTCCCATTTAAACTATGTGGATGATGTTTTAACATATTCCTGTCACTGTTATTTACATACCAGGTCGTGATATTCGAATTCGTGGGGTTGCGGGTAGTCCTAAGGGGAAACCGTGGCCCCTGGCATGGCAAGGGAAGGAACACGGGTGGGTTTTAGTCAGTAAAAATCTGACACGCCCTTCCGCTCCGCCCAGAGCGGGAGAAGTCATTGGATGATTTCCCACCCAAAAAAAAAAAAAAAAAGGTACCACAACTAAAAAATGAAAAATAAAACCTTTAAAATAAATAAAACCGGAAAAAGGTTTTTCCTTAGATTGACGTCTAGATTTTCATTTTAGCATTTTTAGAAGGCTTCTCAGTTACTAAGGTAGAGAAATGAAAATGGTATCAAAGATAGGTTACTAAAAGGGCTACAATACTGCAAAAAAAAACTGTGTAAAATGTTTATAGCCTTTTTTAGGGTTCCGTAGTAAACGAGGAACTCTTATAGTTTCGCCATGTCCGTCTGTCTGTCTGTCTGTCTGTCTGTCTGTCCCCCGCTTAGCACAGAGACTGTTAGTACTAGAAAGCTGTAATTTGGCATGAGTATACATACTAATGAAACCGACAAAGTGGTAAATAAAATCATGAAAAATATATTTTTTTAGGGTACCTCCCCTACATGTAAAATGGGGATACCTTTTTTTTTTTTCGTCTATCCCATAGTGTGGGGTATCGTTAGAAAGCTCGTTCAAAACTATTGTGAGCTTGTTAAAACCATTTTTGGATTGAAGGATGCGTCTGCGAAATATTAAGCTTTAAAATGCTAATTTTTGTCTGAGTCAAGTGTCCCCCCCCCATGCCAGCTAAACGGTAAATTCTGGATATGTGGAAAAATTCACAGTAGTATATATAACGAAATTAAAAGGAAAACTATCACAGCTAAGTAGGCTCTACTAGTTAACGAGTAATTATCGACCAACTTAAATTTGCAGTTGCAAAAACATGTTCTACCATACATTTTGTATGGGAGAACATGTTTTTCAACTACAATGTTAAGTTTGTTCTTGGGATAAGTTCATCCCAGCTATGGAACCCTTCATTGTGCGTGGTCCGACACGCACTTGGCCGGTTTTTATTTAAAAATTTCAACAATTTTGACCGCTTCTTTTTTCAAAGAATCTTAAACTTGTCAAAAACGAAAAGCGATATCGAAAAAATATGCTGGAGAATTTAAAGGGCTTCAAAATGATGCCATTCTGGTTTCGATAGGATTATAAGTAAGGCTAGATGTCTGTTACTTTCGGAGACACCTTTTTGGTGATCACATATTATTATGTCACAGATCACAAATGCTTAATGACATAATATAATATGATTATATTGTATAAATTTATGATATTATAATATAATTTAAATAAATAATATAGCTGTCAATATTAGTATTGTTATTGATATTATAAGTATTATGTATATCACTAGCTTTAGCCCGCGAAATTTTGCGTTCTTTTTTTAGATTTTTATTTCATTTTCTTAGTGGCACCTCTTTAGGTCAAGAGATAACCGAATATCAAAAAATATTTGGCCTAGGTCTTAAGGGGGAGGCGTGAAAATAGATTTCCATATCATACAGTATACATATATAAATATATAATATTATATAACATGTCTGCCTCGTTGTTCTAGTGGTCGCAAGCGCTACTGCTAAGCATGAGTTCGATTCCCAGGTCGGGCAGTGTTATTGGGTTTTTCCATTAGGAATTTCTCAGTAGCAGCCCGGAGTCTGGATTTGTGCTGGTTGATGGCAATAGGTTCGGCCCCCTTTACATGAGACTTAAACATAACTGGCTTTGGGGCTGGCCCGCACCCGACGCACCAGGGACGCGCATCTTTTTCGCATCTTAGCGTAAAAGCAATCGACACGAGCATCAGCAAACATCCCTGATGCACTACAGAAGCAAAACAGCCCCCCATCAATACCCCGAACGCATTATTGTATTGAACCCGAAGGGCGCTGTACGATTTTTGAGTGTAATCTACGCACAGGCAGCACGCTGGCAGTTTGTTGTAATGTTCCGTTGTGTTATATAATATGAAAATTACATAAAATATACAATAATACCTTATAATACAAATATTCATTGTATATTTATATTATAATGTTATGAATATAATTAATTATGTACGCATGGTGGATTTTTGAAATGGAGCAGTAAGGACAAGGACCATAACCTTTTGAACAAGAAAACGGTCTTATTTATTTATTTACTAGCTTTTGCCAGCGGCTTCGCCCGCGTGGTTGTAGGAAAATTTCTTTTTCATAAATACTGAGTTTCGAGTTAATCGGACAGCGCGTTAAAATTCTTCCACACAAACTTTGAAACCCCCAACCCCCCTTAAGGGGGTAATTTAGAAAAACAAAAAATTGCAAACTTTATAATTTATTTAGATAACTATTCGTGCGAAGTTTCATGTTTATTACCTCAAGGAATAAGATTTTTTATACAAACTTTTATCCCCTATTTGACCCCCTTAGGGGTGAATTTCGAAAAATGCTTCCTTATTCCTTGCCTACATTATAAAGGGAACCTCTTTGTAAAATTTCAGTTCCTAGGTCCAAGGGTTTGGGCTGAGCGTTGATGAGTCAGTCAGTCAGGACTTTTCTTTTTATTAATATAGATAGATATAATATTTATTTATTGGATCTAAAACAAATGCTACACAATTTCATGCAAGTTTACAAGAACAGGGAACAATCCTAATGTGCGCTTCCAATTATAGCTTTTATAAACTTTGACGTTTTGCATGTAATATCTTAGGCGACTGTCCTTCCCTTTTTGAGACATTTAGGTCTGTATTCACTGAAAAAAAATTACAGTCACGAAGAAAATGTGCAGTTTTCACAAAAACTTTTTTGATCAATCAATCAATCAATGAATCAGTTTGTTTAGATGCCAATCGATACTGTTTTTTATAAGGATCAAAAAACTCTATTGGGCCGAGCTTTGAGTACCTACTAGAATAGTCGAAATTAGCATAAAACTTTTTTCATACTTTTGGCAGGAAAGAAACTCCAACTACTTCCACATCGAACTACTACAGCCAAATAGAAATTTCGGCCGCTTAACATGACAGCAATGGATTTTCATACAAACATTGCCGATCGGGCGGTCGCATGTATTTGATCGGTACAGCAATTTCGATTTATCTCGAAGAAGGTTGTCAAAATAATGCTTGAATTTCCAAAAATGTTTGAGAAAAGTATTATTCATTATGTATTCTTATTAATCTTGAGATGCTTGATTGAAGTTCTCCCTTTCTTTTAACTCCTCTGATTATTAAGTGCCTTTAAAACATAAAAAAAAAAGAATTCCTTTAATTCAGACTATTATGTCCATAATTATCTTGTTAGTATTACATTATCTTAAAACTATGTTAGTCATAATGAAATAAAGTCATTTTCAATGCTCCGGAAGGTCGTGATCATTTATTTATTTATTTATTTATTTATTTATTCAATTTTCTTGCACAACATTACAGAATATTCTTCCAATGCATTGTACAGAATAATTTACAAACTATTAAGTGACAAACCATATACCTACCACAGTAGGATCAGTAAAATATTAATAAAAATAAAAATAAACTATAGATGTATAACACGAGAAAGAACAAAGGTTAACAAACAAACAAACAAAAAACATTTGTATGCAAACAAACTGCAACCAAGAGGAAAAAAAATAAAATAAAAATACGAATTATCTTTCGTCCAACTTCTCACAATAACGTAAACATTCACGACACACATCAATCCATCTCCCAGCAAACAAGTCACATTCTGGTGTTGATGTCAATAGAGCATTGAACATAGTAAGGGCCCGAACGAGGGGTGAGTTAGCTCGTGAGACTGTGCGTGCTGACGGTACGGCTAGTAACCGGTGACTTCGCGGCCGGAGTTGTTGTTTGGGCAAAACAGGGACAAAAAGCCTTACCAACTGCGCTACCAGTTCCGGGCAATCGGACTCACCGCGCATGATACGGCAGGCAGTGATAAGCAGGAAGTACTTACGCCTAACTTCGAGAGAATTGAAATTTAGGATACCAAGTAAAAATTTTGTAGGATAAAGGAATGGGTAGTATCCGAAGAGTTTTTTATATAGAAATCTAAGGAAGGCCTTCTGGACTTTTTCAATAAGTAAAGTGTAAGAGCATTCGTATGGATTCCAAATCACTGCAGCTGCTTCGAGCTTACTCCTGACTAAGGCCATGTAAACTAGTTTAATAGCCAGTGGATTGTTAAACTCACGCATATTTCGAATAACAAAACCTAGTCTTCGGTATGATTCAGCAGCGAGCGTTCTAATGTGATCATGAAAAGTTAGTCTCTGGTCAAATAGAACTCCGAGATCTTTTACTGAAAGTACACGGGCTATTGGTTCCTCGCCCAGGACGTATTGTACTGTTCTGGGATTGTGTGCACGACTAAAAGACATAACGCTGCATTTGTTAATGTTAAAGAGTAACTTGTTGTCGATGCTCCACTGATAGACGGCGTTTATGTCCTCCTGTAATTTTTCTGAATCAGAATCCTTTTCCACGCCATATATTAATTTAAGGTCATCTGCGTAAAGCAAACACCTGGCGTGTTTAAGAACCTTTTCGAGGTCATTAACCATGATCCCAAATAGTAAAGGTCCCAAAATAGTGCCCTGACTTACTCCAGACCGGGTGTGGTAAGGCGCGGACACAAAGCAACCATGTCGAACATATTGCTGACGATCGCGTAAGTAACTTGCAAAATTTTTTAGTAATTTCGGGGTAAACCCTATGTTATTAAATTTAGCGAGCAATACATCATTATCAACGCGATCAAACGCTTTTTTAAAGTCGAAGTAAAGAACATCAACCTGTATGCCTTTGTCCAAATGCTCCGAAATGAGATCCACCAGCGTTAGAAGGTTCGTATTAACAGAACGGTTAAATCGAAAGCCGTGTTGAGAGTCGCAGAGAAATGGTTGTACTTGGAAACTAATAAGCCTGTGTAATATAGATTCAAACAATTTAGGAAGTGTAGAGAGTATAGCTATTGGCCGATAATTTTCTACGTCAGAAGTACCATTAGATTTAGGAATAGGTTGAACTCTCGATACCTTCCAACGCTGTGGATAGTTTCCGGTGGAGAGCGCCAAATTGAAAATGTGGAGCAACGGTGATTTTAAATAATCTTTACATCCTTTAATGATATATGCGGGAATATTGTCTGGTCCTACAGCAGAGTTTGGTTTGAGTTTATTAATAGCCGTTTCTACATCAGTTAACTTAATTTCTTCAATATGTATAGAGTTTCCAGGGTTGCTTTGATAGCTATTGTTTTGACTTTGATAATCAAGAAGAGGGACGTCCGGCAAGAAAACACTTGAGAAGAATTCTGAAAAAGCATGTGCAGCATCACTACCAACATGATCTTTCCCATTATAACTCACCCTGGTCTCAAAGCCACCTCTAGCTTTGAAGCTGTTTATATGTTGCCAGAACACACGAGGATCGTGCTTAAGTTTGGTTTGAATGTGCTTGATGTATTCGTCGTATGCGAGTGACATTCTTTTTTTAATAGCTGCCCTAAGCAAGGAGAAATTGACGTAATCAACTTGATTTTGAGATGACTTCCACCTACGATGCAGATCACTTTTACATTTTATGTCACTAATTAGTTCTGCTGAGAACCAAATCGGATAGCGCCTACATGCTTTACGAGGTCTGTGTTTTTTTGGTACACACTCATCAAAAATTCGGTAAAAGATGTTATAGAAACACTCTACAGCAGTGTCAACATCGCGAGCGAGAATCACCTCCTGCCATGATTCTTCAGATATTAGCCGGTGCATCTGTTCAAAGTTTCCTTTGGAAAAATTCCAGTCCCTCTGCGTGTCCAGGTTACTTGGATCAATTTTTTCCGAACTCAATGGACGCATCCTATTGGTAGGAGTGAAGCAAACATTTAGTGGCGGATGGTATGCATCTCGACGTGGTACAAGACCTCCACCATCAATCTCTGCCACATCAACACAGCTAATGCAATCTGACACCAACACTACATCCAACTTACTTCCATGCGCATTCATCACCTCATTCCTCTCAATCAGACCACAAAAACTTAAAAAGTAACAATAGTAACTTAAAATATTATTAGATGTACGGTTATCATTTAAATTCAAATCGCCAACAATAATCACTTCACTTTTTAATGAATCAATGATAGATTCCACTTTTTGAAACCAACGCATATATATTTCGTCTGATGCCCTTGGGTGGATATACACTACACAAACATAGAAGATAGAATCATTTGTTGTGAAACGTGCCCACATGTCCTCGCCAGCTGGTGTCTCTAGAACACAGCAGCGTGTCATCAGCGTGTATCATGAATTCTATGGATTTTTCCTGCCTGAACACACATCTCAAAATTAGATACCTATGTTTTGCCTTTGATACGGACTTGATAGACAACGATGTATGCATGCACGAACAGAGTTGAGGTACGCAGTGTGGTGTGTGATCGTAATGTTTAACATGTCTCCAATATGCCGGAGACCCCAAGTAATCTTGATGAAGATAATTTTGATTTCGATCAGTCTTAAAAATAATTTTCTTCGAATAGAAAGATCTTTAGAATGTGTTCTGTATTGTAAAAATTTTGGCAAAAATTATGATGTTGAGCCAGCTGACTTTTATGTATTTAGTGTATGTCCTGCTGAATGCCCTCTGACTAATATCACGTGTTTCTTTGTGACAGTCGAAGCTGAACTGCGAGGTGTTGTACGACGATCTGGCCTTTGAAGTGCGCTGGGCGGTCGCCGGTGACAGCATTGTGCTGCAGCTCGTGGCTAAACTTGGTCAGTACCACCTTCCTATTACTGAGTCAGTATAGAGAACCAAAGCAGTTGACGTATCCTACAGAATCAGCGAGCTGAAGTGGCAATGTGTGTGTGTGGCAGTGGCAGTGGCAGTGGAAGAACAATGAGCGTTGCGGTTGATGTGTTCTTGAATGAAGCATGTGTTCGCGACTAGGTGGATCGATAATCTTCGCTCGTTAATGGTGAATAAAGATGATATTGTACCCTAACTTCCTAACATGTGTATTATTTCCAGAGGACGGCGAGTACATGGCGTTCGGCGTATCTGGCGACAACCTAAAGACACAGATGGTGGGTGGTGATCCGGCTGTGGCCTGGGTCGATAAGCGCACGCTCAAGGGATATGCTGAGGACTACTACCTGGACGCTAAGAGTCAGTGCGCTGGAGTCCGGGGATCCTGTCCCGATGAAAGACTTGTGGTAAGTGCTGAATGTATTTCTGTTACAGCTGTGACTGATTAGACAAAAGAAACTCCTGCGGGCAAGCATATTGCTCCCCACAGACAACGCCCTGCGCTCTCTATAAGTACGTCATCTCTTAGGTCGCTCGTGACAATGTGGCCAAGGTACATAAAACAATCCACAATCTGTAGTGATACCCCGTTGAGACTTATGGGCGGAACACTGAGCGGCTGCTGCAATAGCACCTACGCGTTAAATACAAGAAGCTCACTCTTCTTCGAGTTGTATTTTAAGCAATTCTCCTCCGCATATGCCTCGCCGGTCGATAACAACTTCTTCAACCCACCCGTCGAGGGACTGAAAAGTTTTTTTATAAGGATCATATCGTCTGCATAGCTTATATTGTTGACACACGTTTCGTGAATGTGGTAGCCGATATGTGTACCGCTCAGTCGCTCGATGAGCTGGTTGATATAGAGGTCAAATAGCAGAGATGAGCTTAACCCCCGTGTCTGACTCCGCATTCTAGCCTGTACTCGTCCGACAGAGTACCCACCCACCTCACCCGGTTCTTTTGGTTGGAGTACCAATATTTGAGAAGGGAGGTGTATTCCGCCGACACACTCGCGTCCCTCACCTTGTCCCATAGTACGTCATATGACACCAGATCAAATGCTTTTGACAAGTCGAGGAAACACGCAAGTACGGCGTCCTCCTCGATGTGTAGTACATGACAGTTCGCTTCAAACTCAGAATAGCGCTCTCCGTTGAAACTCCTGCTTTGAACCCGAACTGGGCATCGCGCAACTCAACCTATGCTGTGAGGCGACTATTCAGCAGACTGTCAAGTATCTTGGCTGCTGTGGTAGCGAGTGAGATAGGCCGGTAGTTACTAATGTCAAACGTATCACCCGTCTTATTTTTCACTATCGGAACGACTATGGTCCGCATTAGCGGCTCCGGAAAAAACGAGAGGCCTATGCACAGACTGAAAAACATAGACAGCACTCGTGGCAAATAAACCCCCGCCAATTTATAATGCTCGATACCTACTGAGCCCATCGTAACCAGGCGATTTCCCACGCTGGTTCAATTTAGCTTTAAAATGTTTCCTCGCCTCCGATATCTCATCAAAGATTCGATCATTAACTAGTCGCGCAGCTAAATCCCACATTTGAAACTCAAGCCGCGCCTCCCGATGATGGCCCGCTACGTGCTTATTCACCTAATGACATACCTCCCTTCCTGCGACACTTTTTTGTATATGCTCGTGATATCAATGGTCCACCTGAAGGACTAAGTGTGGAAACCAAACCCCATAACATAGAACATAGAACGCTCATTCAAAAACAGAAAAAAATTGTTTTATATTAACATCAATTAAACGACATTGAATTAAACAGGCATTTTTTCAATACGAAATCAGGAGAAGCAAGTCAAAAAAACTTTTTTACAAAAAAAAGCATCCAATAAGTTGGTTGTCTGTTTTTTCCCTCGTAAGTGTGTTGAAAAAAGTTGTATGAAACGCGTATGCATATTTTGATCGTTGCAAGAGATCCGAGCAAGTTAACATAAATTTAATAACACCCGACACAAACAAAGTCCTCTAAAAAGAAAAAATACACCTCCCGCCCTCCCCCCAACTCCCACCCATTAAATCGATGGATGGATGATCTATACCTAACCTATTCATTGAGACTATTCCAATGCGCCTAAGCACGATACCGGTGCTGTAAGTTAGTGAGGGAGTTGGGTATCCTGCGAATTCCATGTGATGCTGCAGTATCAGTTCAAGGTTACTATGTTCTCCTAATATCATTGAAGTAACAGAATACTAAATTTCGAATCGATCAGACCTGTGGAAGATACGCACATCCATTCATCAACTAGAAAAGAGCTCATAATCTTCAAACGGCTGAACCGATTTTCTTGAATTGTAGCTAAAAACACTCTCGATCAAGACACCTTTCAAACATAAAAATAATGATCAAAATCGGTTCAGCCGTTTGGGAGCTACGAGGGAACAGACAGATACGCAGATACACACGTTAAACTTATAACACCCCTCTGTTTCCGTCGGTGGTTAAAAATGACGCTTTATACTTTAACGTTTTTGGGTCTCAATTTTATATACCTTTGCTACCTGTTACCTGCCAAAGCCACGATGATCCAAACTTCTTAGCAGCCAGTCGTTCCTACCTCTGTTGGGGACATTGCACAGAGGAAGTTTTAGCTTTTATACTATGACGTAGGTCTAGCGTTCATGGGCTTTTGCTCTAACAGTCCTAGTCGTAAGAATATTTTTATCATACAACAATCAACTAAAAGCTTAATGTACTTACTAAAAAAAATCATCTACATCATCGTCAACGGAAAGAGTTACTAAACTAAGAACACACTGACGGAACCTCTCTGTGCAGGAGAACACGAACTCAATCCGCCTGCTGAATGCGGCGCTGGTGAACGGCTACTCCATCGTGACGTACCAGCGCTCTTTGAAGGCGGCTGACGAGCTGGACCGCGCCGTGCTCACCAACGGCAGCCAAGCCATCATCTGGGCCATCGGACCGCTCAACTCCAGGAATGAAGTGTCCTACCATCCGCACTTCACCAAGGTTAGTAGACAAAAATGTTGTATTATGAATATACTAGCTATTCATTCGCAACTTTATTAGGTACTTATTACGTAAATTAAATATTCATACTAAGTGCGAATTTCACCAATGAAGCAGCGCGAACAGCACATCTTAACCGCGTTTAAGAGCTGTCAGTGTCAATATTCCACAGAAAATAATGACACTGACAGCCCGTAGTTTAAGTACTGATCGCGTTCAGTTTCTTTGGTGAAATTCGCCCGAGTTTATAAGCCCCAGGTCCCCGGGAATAAGATTTGTCAACTAAATGAAATTCCCCCTTTCATCTCAATCTTTCTTAGTGAATACTTACGTCACGTAGGGAACCTACTATCCCAATTTCAAATGTCTACCTTTAGCGATTTGAGCTGGGCGATGATGTGCCTGTCGGGACACTTGTCTTTTGTATGTTATATAGATCAAAGTCAACATTTATGATCGCAGCTACAAAAATACTGTTAATTCTGAATGACTACAAAACAATCAAAGGACGTGGGACAGGTTTATTTCGTTTTTTTGATATCCACAGACATTAGGTGCGTACGGCTAATACTATAAATTAATTTTCAATACATGTTGTGTGTGATGAAATTGATCTACATCCTAGTTTGGTGTTTCGAATGTGTGTGCAGGGCGACAAGTTGGTCGAGTTCGGGCGCCCGCCGGTGTGGAACTGCCCCATGCCTGAGGAGGACGACGCACCAGCCGAAGAACCGCAAGCGACACCCGTGCGCTCTGCGCAGCAAACTGTGAGTATACAGGGTGAAAAAATACCCATGACATGGCCGCTATTACGCATTCTGTGCATCAAACTTCAAACTCATTCTAGTGCTCCTACACAAGATGAATTTTTAGACACTCTTATCATTTTTTATTCTAACTTTGCCGTAAGTACTTTCATTACTAGGTGATTGTGTACCTTTAAACCTAGGTAAGCTGCTATTAACCCAATGTCACCACCAAAAGTATCTTTCCTAATAACATCAGCTAATAGCCATTTCGGAGATTAGCCGGAACAAAAAGCCATACAGATAGAGATAAAAATTAAAAAAAAAAAATATTAGTACCGTAAATGTATACTTTGTTAAGCGTTTATTAAAATAAAATAAAAAGCTGTTATTTTGCTATTAGAAAGAAAGAAAAATAGGTTTATTTGTCACAGAAAAACATGCATTTAGAAAGATATCAGATGAACAGAATTAATAAAATATCAGATACATTAGGTAATACGAGCATAAAACAGACATAGTCGGCAGCTGCACGTCATGACTGTGACAAGAAGGCTTCCACTCAGCATGATGCTGTGCTATGTGAGACCCACAGCACAACACAAACAGACACTTCATGTTTAATTATTTGTATGTAATCTATGTATAATTATTGTATGTGTGATTCTCGCTATTGCCTACCACTGTTTGTCTCTGCATCACTCAAACGTTGACTGGTAGAAAATGCCTACGGCACTAAGTCCCCCTCTGTACATTTCTGTGCTTGAAGTATTAAATAAATATATAGATGTATATATAATACATGTATAGATTCTTTAGAACACGCCCGCCTTTTTGACACTTGGACTTGAATATTATCAAGATGATTTTGTCAAGCAACGGTACACACATTGTGGAGATATTGAAAGTTAAGTAAACATTTAAAACTTGAATTTGTTAAAAAAAGGTTACAACCTGAGGGCCCAGGCAAAGTGATATTCTATCAGTGATGACGGAAAGTCAAAAATGTATTATAGTGACATAACATAAACAACATAACATCACGCCTTGTTTCCTCGAAGGGTTGGGTAGAGGTGTACTTAATACACCCACATTTCGCCAGTTATGTTTAAGTCCCATGTATTAGGGGGTGAGCCTATTGCCATCAACCGGGCACAAATCCATACTCCGGGCTAATACTGAGAAATTTCAGATAGAAAAACTCAATAACACAGTGACATTGGTACCGAAAATTTATTTCTGATGAAAGTTGTTGTAGAAATACGAAACGCAAAGCGATTGCCACTTGTGTGACGGAAAGAATAAATGACTCTCGGCTTAGATACAATGTCAGATGGTTGAACATGAAGAAACTCTCGTATACGCTGCTAGCTTTATGTTTGTGTAGCATAATGTTCTCTTGAAATGTCCTGAAAAATCGTGCTCAACTTGAAAATAGATCAAATTTCTCTTAAAACACAATACCCTCCAGGCGCAAGTGATCAAGCCGAACCCCGTGCCGACTCCTAAACCCGTGGCTCAGGCGGTGCCGTGGGACATCCCCGCCATCCAGTGCTACGAGCCGCCGGACGGCGTGCTCTACGCGCAGATGGGGCCCACCGGCGGCAAGCAGGGATACTCCGCCATCACCGGTAACTCACTGTTCCGTACTACATTTATTACATGGTTTCATGATTGATTCAAGCCATACGTTTGATATCCACATTAATTAGCACGCGTACGTATCACTATATTAAACCAGTCCCCTAGACCCTATCATCCTGCAAATTGAAAATATCTACTTAATAAAAATCATCACAATTATTCAATGCCAGACAACGCACAGCCTGACCCGCTGGCTTCTGAACTGCTGGCTCCTGAAGAATTAAATTTTGCACAAGAGTTCCTTATATAGCGAAAGTGGGCACCAAGAAATTGTTTTTGAAAATACACCCCCTAAAGGGGTTAAATAGGGGATGAAATTTTGTATAGAAGTTCGTCATTTTACCCGTTGGGAAATCTTATCGTCGGCTTGTTATATTAATAAATCATAACAGACTGACTGTCAGTAGCGTTTAATCATGTATTGCAGTGGCCCCAACTTAAACATAGAACTTACCAGAGCTGCAGAAAAATGAGAAAATGAAAATAAGTAAATTAATTAATAATTAATTACGGGGTAAGCTCAAACTCAAAGCATTTATTTTAAATAAACCAATTACAGGCACTTTTGAATTGTCAAGGGGTCGGTCAGTCAGAAAAATGAAGGTAGTTGCCCATTCCAAAGCGTAGTAGGTTCCTATGGAGAAGAACGGGCAAGAAACTCCACGGACACTCTTTTAAATCAAAATATATGTTACATCATTCATGTTGAAATTATACATGTGAGAACAATGTAAACAGACGTGCTAAGCGTGTAAATAAGTTAATGCGCTCTGTTTTGCCAAAATTGAGAAACAAATGATTAAACATTAATCTTGTCTTATAATCTAATCTATTCTTGAAAAGAAGCAAGTAATATGTTTCTCGTCTAGTATTACGAGAACGCCACCTGCTATGATCCTTTCACATTCTTTTTCTTCGTACACAATACATCTGAGGGGCAATTCTTTTAATAACGTTTGCATTCTAATCTCATTCGCAATCTGTCCACAAGTAAATTATAATAAATAAATTTAAATTAAAATAAAAAAATAAACACCCGACAGAATCAAAGACCTCTAAAAAGAAAAAAAACATCTCCCCTACCAAGTCCCACCCCTTAAATCGATGGATGCTAAACTGAAATTGCCGGAAGTAAACTTCAAGTAAGAATTGCCCTTTGCAATTCTAACTTGAAGTTTACTAGTAGATTATAAAAATGTATTAAACACTATCATGGTATTTTACAATTGCAGCATTGTTTCGTTTTCGAAATATTAACGAACTACAGCATCCATACCTCACTGTATTAAGCACCCTACTCTATCATACCCAATCGTACTCATTCATTCATTCTCGTTACACATTCATACTCTAATTCGCCACAAACGGTAAGAAGTACTACATCGTATAAGTACCAAAATTTCATATCAATTAAGCGAGTGAAAGCTTAGTTATTTCCTCCTCCATCATTAGACCCTGTTCACGACCTATCTATACCTAACCTATTAATTGAGACCATTCCAATGAGCCCAAACACGATACCGGTGCTGTAAGTTAGTGAGGGAGTTGGGTATCCTGCGAATTCCAGGTGATGCTGTAGTATCAGTTCAACGTTCCTATATATCTATATATATCCTAATATCCATTCATCAACTAGAAAAGAGCTGATAATCTTCAAACGGCTGAACCGATTTTCTTGAATTGTAGCTAAAAAATTATAATCAAAATAGGTTTATGCCGTTTGGGAGCTACGATGGAACAGACACATACACAGATACACGTTAAACTCATATCACCCCTCTGTTTCCGTCGGGGGTTAAAAATACAATCAATTTACCAACATTTTTGTCAAGTTTGACAGATTGTGACTTGAATGTGAATGTTTTTTATGTACGAGAACTGGCCTTCTGGTCATGCAAGCACCATTCATTCATCTGCACCTTTGTGTGTAGGTCACGTGGGCTGGGGCATCTCCTGGTACATAAACGGCCTGCTGATCCCCGAGATCAACGTGGTGCGCGGGCGCAAATACACGTTCGTGGTAGAAGGTGGCTCCAACCCCGACGTGCCCGCGAGGTACCATCCCTTTTACATCACCAACGACCCCGTCGGCGGGTACTTCCACAAGACCGATAAGGAGAAGGAGGTAAATAAATAATTTCGTTTTTTTATTTTCAACAAGATTAGTAAGTTATACTGATGACAGCCCGTCAAACTGTGGACTAAGGAAGTTGTCGGCCATATGTGAGCGGTATGCGGAGGCTCATGGCTTGAGGTATAATGCTACTAAAAGTGAGGTGGTGGTTTTTAAAGTAGTACATAATAATACACCCACGAATATACCATCGGTGACGTTACAAGGAACTCCATTAAACGTCGTCATTCAATTTAAATACCTCGGCCATGTGGTAACGGGTTCTCTCACAAAGGAAGACGCCAGAGATAGGGAGCGCAGGGCGTTGGCAGCTCGATGCAATATGCTTGCCCGCAGGTTTGCGCGGTGCATAACACTGATGCTCCACAAAGCCTACTGCCAGTCGTTTTACTCGTGCAGCTTGTGGGTTAGGTATAAGCAGAAGGCTTACATCGCTATGTTGGGCCTGCCTTGGTTTAACAGTGCATCGGGCAATTTTGCGGCGCAAATTGATGAATTTCATGCCATCATGGGCAAACAGTGGTGTGCATTGAAGTTGCAGCGATTCAGGGGTAGCCCTAACAGTATTTTAGCAACAATGGCGGACAAGGTTGATGGACCATTTATCAGGCTCTGGGCTGGCAGACATGTGCGTGTGCATGTTCATGTAGTCAATTAATGTTATTGTATTTTTAAGGGTACTTGGTATAAAAAAAAAAAAGAATTTATTTGCTGTCTTTAAAATGATTTTCATTTTCAACGCTACAAGGTTCTTTTGGCGCGTGGCCATAAACGGAACTAATGCCGCCATCTTGTTTTCTCGAAACGGTTTCTGTGACAATTTCACAAGTATTTACCAACAACAGTCAATGTGATTCAGGCGCCACAAGTTCCTTGTATCACTCTATATTCCGTTGTTTGAAAATTGTGTTAAGAAGACAAACATCAAAACTAGACGAATTTATTTAATTTATTAAGAAATGCAACAATGCTGTTAATGATTTCACTTGGTCTAAAATATCTCTATTTAAACTAAATCTGTATGTGAAAATCCGGTATATTAGGTATATCTCCGTACCAGAATTCGCTCAACTTTACTTCGGCGCGCGGGTTAAAGTAACAAATAATGTTCCAAATCCAAACTCGTGCATTTAAAATAATAGTGAGATCTCTTAGCTTTCCATATTTATAAAACTGATAAACTTGAGAATCCTTTTAATCTGCTTCAAACTCCTCAAGAAGTGCGCTCCAGAATATCTTGTTTGTTAACTCCTGAAAGTTTCAGTTTTACACTTTCAAAGGCTTTATTTAGAGCGCGCACTAATGCAGACGTTATCAATATTTTTATTAAAACAGTATTTATTTACATTTGTTATGCCATACGCCTGTGTACAGTAAGGGAAATATAAAGTTTAGCGGATGCACACACCACCTATACTTGCTGTATTGGAATCATTTCTTTCGATGTGCAAAGAATCACAGTGGTCGAATACACGGATAGTTAAAGTTGGTAGCTATTAAATCGATTTCCTGACTGTTGAACATCCCACGTCTTGCACTATAACCACAGATGAATAAAGGTGGTTCACTCCGCAAAATCATTTAAATAAAAAGCGACTCAATAAAGTGCAGTTCACAGGTCGCACAGCGCTAATTACCTACAGTTATATTCACCTGAAAGTTGCCTCCCTATCTATCGCGTAACTCTTTTATCATCTGACTACGTTACGCCCACTGAATTAACCCGCGGACCTACTTGTAGCTTCATACCTAAAATGTGGAGTGAATCATCTGTATTATAATCTGCGCTATAATAACCCCGTGGCCTCGAGCTACACGCTCAAGGGACACGCGTGTTACGATTGCAGAGAAAACAAATTTTAATGAGAGAAGTTATTTGGAGCATGCTACGAGTCACCGCGACGTGACTTGCGGGGCGACGGTCGGAAACAGGAGACGCGCAAGTCATCGACCGTAACGGGGCCTTTCATTATTTGTGCACTGTATCACTACTAACATTTTTCCAGGGTGTAGAGATATACGCGGGCGTTCGTCGCACGCGCTCCGGCGGGCTGAGCCCCAGCGGCGTGGGGCGGCTGTGCAACTGGACGCCCGACAGCCGGGGCCCGGAGGCCGACGAGTTCCCCAGCTTCGGCGCCTACCAGCGCTCCCTCACGCTCGTGTGCGAGGAGGGCAACCCAGGGGTCGTCACGTGGGTCCCCGACAGGAAGACGCCTGACACTGTCTACTATCAGGTCAGTTGCCACCCTCCTGGAGTGAAACTCACTAGGTAGATTGTGGACATGCATGGCGCATCTTCGAGTAACTTTGGTCACGGAGTAGTGAAGAAATGCAAAAATAATCGCGTAACATCAGCGCAATTCTTGCACCAATCCACAGATTTTGTCTTAATGAATAAGCACTTCTTTTATTCACTCTTATACCATACGAAATCGACAAACGCAATATTAATTGTCCAACATCAGACAATGACCGAAGCCTTTCACTATTATTTACAAACCATTACCTTCATCTGCTCTCTACATATACATATTATCTCATAATACATTATTCTTTACTTCACTATTACATACCACGCATGCATGAACGTGTCTAAGTAAACGCAACGCAGTACTGCGCATGACGCACTACACATCACAGTACGCGCCCGTTAATATGAAACGTCGAGTTTTAGAAAAAGATCGACTTTGGCAATCATACTTTCATGACAGACTTCTTCAAAAACTTGATGTTCCACTTTAACGCCTGGATACTATGCCCATTTATTACTTACATCACAGGTTAAATTAATACTGGTACTTTACGTCTTATACTTTGCTAGACGCATGCACATGGGCAACGCTCTTATTTGAAGCTCGATATCTATAATGTTCAAACACAAACTGTACTCGGCGAATCTTCTATGAGTCAGTCGGTCACCCCAAAAGACAGTAGATATTGTAGATAACTAGCTTTATGACCGTCAAGATTTGAAAAAAACGAGCGTTTCCGTGTGCCTGCATCTGGCGACGATTTAAGAGGTTAAGTATCCATGTTATATGTAATCTGCGCCTCCGCTGTGAAGCATACACTGTATGTACATAATCTTTACTATCTGTTTTCTGTTTCAGCCTTCCAAGCCTTCTCTGTGCATGAGATAGCTCGATTACTTCTCAATGTATATTATTGGACGGTGAAAGTTTCATTAGCTTGCAAAGTTAGTTTAAATTCCCGGGATTAACATGTTTGTCTGTTGCAGTGTTTCACGCACCGCCATCTCGGGTGGAAGATAAACGTGGTGGACGAGTGCGACGCCACGGACGCTCAAGACGCGCAGGAGAGCCGCGTGGTGCAGGCTGTGGCGCTGCCCGACGACCTTGCCGGCGAGGAGTCCGTGCAGGTACCGTCACGACTCTCTCCGAAACGTAACTTTTTAGATGAGCGCAGGAAAATACAAAAAATAATCAATACGAAAACGAATTATGACAATTTCAGTAGATTTAAGAGCGAGGGCGGACTCATGGGAGAAGTGTACCCAGAGATAGACCAGACGCCGCCGTACCACAATAAGAGACAGGAGTATTCTGAATTGCCGATATCCAACGTACAAATCAAGGAGGTGATACAAGCCGTGGAGACCCTGGAGGATACGATGAAGGACGACAAGAAGAATGCGACGCACCTACAGTATCAGGTGCACGAGTATGGACAGGACAATTTGTTCGTGGCCGAGCAGCCGCTGCGCGACGACGACGAGTATTTCTTAGAACCAGGGAAGATCACCGACAATTACTTCTTACCAGTCAATCAGAAACCTCTGACATTACAATCTGTATTAAGACCAGCCCCACACAATTCCCACAAGCCAATGCATAATATGAGACCTAGTCCGTTCCGCCGTCCAGCGCCGCCTGAGATCAAACTCCGTCGTCCTGCTTCAACATATCAAAAGGGGAACATCAACATGAACATGGGCTACCCGCTTCCCCTCCCAAACCACCAGGGCTCGCACGGACCGCAGAAGAAACCGCCACCAAAGTTTAACCAAAACCGTTTACAGTCGAACATGAACCGACCACCCATAAACGGTGTGCCACCGATGAAAACATTGCCCCCGATGCATCAAAATAAACCCAACTATAATACATTAGGGCCCAAACAAAATTCAGGGCACCCACAAAACTCAGCGCATCAACAAAATTCAGCGCATCAACAAAATTCAGGACATCCACAAAATTCAGGGCATCCACAAAATTCAGCGCATCCACAAAACCCAGCGCATCAACAAAATTCAGTACATCCACAAAACTCAGCGCATCCACAGTTTTCTGCGCCTCCACAAAATTCAGCGCCTACTCTATTTGCAGCGCCTCCACCATTTGCGAAGATACCGAATAGTCCAGTACAATCTATAATTATGGGTAAGCCGAGCTCTAATAATGTACAGTTAACGGTTCCGAGTCAGACGTTGAATCTAGGTCAAACCGACATTATCGCTAATCAAGTGGTCAAAAGTCAAATAATGCTGCCTCCCGGGAGTAATGATGTGATAGCTCAGCATAGCAACGTACAAACGTATTTCAATAAACCGGGACAGATCATACTCGGCAAACCTATGGATAACCCGATGCCTCTGGACCAACAGATGATCCCAACAAAGCAGCTCGGTATCAGGTCACCGCCCACTCCAGCACCAGGGTTCTATCAATCAACAACAAGTATTCATTTGCAACATGAAAACGAACATCAGTCGCAAAACGAAATAAAGTCATCAGATTTCATTGGCGAGTCTGCCGATAAGTCTACGATTCTACCTGCCGTCAACACTGGATTTAAACCTGACTCGATCGTAGTTGAGAGTGGGTTCAAACCTATAATTAGAGAACCACTGATGGCTGGTGAAGACAGGATAACTGAATTCGAAGGAACCGCCAACAGACGAGAAGACGCCGATGTTGAAGACGATTATATCGAGTCCCCGTCGCTTAGTGCGCCCGCCAACCACCAGTACCCCCCTAGTGATAAGGTCACAGAGACGTTCGAACCGATGTTCATTCCATCCCCACCAGACCACTTGTTGCCCACTAATGACAGAACTAAGGAAGTGTTCCCAACTAATCACGCCAAGGAAGACAGACCCCATCCAGTGTACTTAAAGAATGTCACTAAACTGAGTAACGTGACAAAACTGATTGGTTTGTTCAGCAAGAAAAATATGGAAAAGGAGGTTCCTGGCGATTTAATGATGGAGTCAGATAGAATCAGCCCGCATTACCTCCCTCCCGACCCAAAACTACCAAAAGAGCATTCTCAGAAATTATCTTCATCCAGCGATCAAACTTTCACCACCTACGATGGAAAAACTGTTTCAGCAGCGACACTGACGAGCATCTCCGATGGAACTAAAGCCCACTCTAAATTATTTTCTGCTAAATTACCAGCTAATTTCGAGCAATTGTTAAAAACGCCACAATTTGGTCCTTTCAAGGGTGAAATTCCACCACCAGTAGCTGCTCATATTAATAAAGAAGCCCAAGACACGAATAAAGCCAGCCAAGTTATCGATACAAGGACGACACATCTGAAACTTGTAAATATTCAAGAACCTAAAGATTTGAAACCAGAAGGTAGTAAAAAAGACGAGGTGACTGTACAAATACCGCAGCTCGAAGAAGAGACCCAAGAGGAATATGAGGACGATGTAGAAGATGAAGATGAGAAGGTGAGACAGCGAAGAGATACAAAAACCACTCAGTTCGAGATGGGAGAAATAGAAGAAGTTCAAACCAACGGGCACAGCATGCCTAAGAACCAAGTAGAGTTTGAGAACGAGACGCACACGACAGCCGCCGCGACCTCGATGCGACTGTACTGGATGACGCACTTACTGCTACTGACGTTATGTATCAAACTCTTGTAATATATTATTTAAGTTAATTATTTAATATTTATTGGATATGTATAGGGCTTGCCATGAAATGCATTTCGTGTTGGATATGTAAAGTATCGGGGTTGCCTGTGGGCTGTGGGACGCTCTGCATCGCTCTTCTCTGCGCCGCTCGGCCTCTCGTGTTAAATTAATCTGAACCACACCTGTTACCAATTTGTTAAACGCATAATGCAATTCAATACTCCGTTAGTGTTTTAAGGATTTTGTAAATACTTTTATTTTCTAATAAAATTAGTTTTACATTTTATCATTGTAGTTTAATTTCTGCATTGAAGGCACATAAGAAAATCATAAATGCACAAGTGTTAAATCACCAATCCTAATTGAGCAAGCGTGGTGCTCATTGCTCATGCATTTTTTATGAGATGTTTTTGCCCTACAGTGAAACAACAATAGCCTGGTAGTGTAATTTATTTTATTGAGATCGTGGAAACTCATAGTCCTTATCTTTAATTGTACATGTAAGACGTACCCACATCGGTTCATTGGTGTCAATTCTTCTTAATACGTGGACTGGGCAGCTTGAGCAGCGAGTGCACGTTGTATATCTTCTTGCTGAGGCGCGTGAAGTTGGCGAGCGCCTTCTCGTGAGGGTAGCTGGTGTCCACCAGACGCAGCACAGAGTCACGACTGCGGCCTCTGGAAGTTCAAGATAAGTTGTTAATCCGTATAAACGTCATCGACCACAAAATGCTATGCGCAGCGCGCTATTGGAATAAAACTACTATACAACTTGTTACAGGCAACTTAATATAAAGTACCTATATAAAGAAGTAGCTAGCAGTAGTAAGCAGTTACTTTTTTAGGGTTCCGTACCCGAAGGGTGCCCAACGGAACCCTATTACTAAGCCTCCACCGTTCATCCGTCCGTCCAACTGCCCGTCTGTCCGTCTGTCGGTCAACGGGCTGTATCTCATCAACCGTAATAGGTAGACAGTGGAAATTTTCACAGATTGTGTATTTCTATTGCTTCTATAAAAATAAAAAAAATTAAAGGGGACGACTCCCTTTAATTTGTAACTTTATTTAATTTTATGCAAAAAACTTTTAACCCTGGCTTGTGGGGTGTCATTATCTAGAACTCATCGAATAGAGTACACTTTTTAAAATTATTTTTTTATCTTGAAAAATGATGAAATAGGGGGCCGTAAAAGTCGTCAGTTTTAGACTATTTTTGTACGAGCTCTATCGCAACAACTAAACAAGTTAGGAATTTGAAACTTCTGTAGATATATCATGTACCTTATACTGTATTTAATCAAATATTAAATATTAATATCAAATATTAAAAACGCCGAGTTATATGGTATTTTACTTAAATATGTGCGATTTTCTGCAACTGCAAAAAATTTCTTTTTAATTCACAGTATCATTATGAAATACAAATTCCTGTTTTCGATTTTTAAAATTTGTGATGAAAAAATATTTTTCGTTTAGTATTTTCATTTATCAGAACTAAAAAGAAATACAATATGACACGGAACCCTTCTTGTGCGAGTTCGACCCGCATTTGGCCGGTTTTTCAGGGTTCTGTACATCCGAAAAATAAATGGAACCCTTATAGGATCACTCGTGTGCCTGTCTGCCTGTCCGTCTGTCCCAGCCAATTCGCTCCGAATCGAATGGACCGAATATGTTGGCATTCGAATTTCTGTGACCCAAACACGGACGTGTAACGTAAATAAATTAATTTTGAAGACGGAGGCAAATAAGAAAATGAAATAAAAGGGGCTTACTGTGAGGGTCTCAAACATATTTTTTTTACACATTTTATAGTTATTTAAGAACACAGATGAAAATTAACCATTCCCCTTACGAGTATCTTAGAAACTAATGGCCCTATTTAGAAAAAAAACAGAAATTAGTTCTACACTTATAGATTACAGGAAAAACTTTATGAAGTCTATGGTTTATAAATAACATGGCACATCTCTCAATATTGTACGTACTTACATTGAGAAATGTGTTCTTGGGATTTTATCCTATGTACGGACACGCACTTGGCCGGTTTTTTACCGTTTGTGTGTTCCTGTGCGTGTCCCAAATAAAATATTTTTCTTTCTTTATTTTTTAACAATTTTATTTAGGTTTGGTAGGGATAGATTAACCCAAGATTATTCCGTGTGGCAATTCAATGCATGTGAGTACTTTCAACCTATTTTTTTTTTGTAACGTATGTAGGTAGTACTTTAATGTGTGCACGATCACTCACTGTTTGTTGAGCAATCGTGCGACGGATGTGAGCGGCAGGCCGGCGCGGTCCGCTATCTCCAGCGCACTGCCGCGCACCACCAGCTCCTCTATCACTTCTGTTGCTGCACCCTGACATACTGCGGGAATACGCCAATGTTGCATAAATATCATAATAAAAGCATAACATCTCGCCTGTAATCCCCGAATGGCTGGGTAGAGGTTTAGGTATCTATGCATCATCTACATAACGCCAGGCAGGTTTAAGTTCCATGTAATAGGGGGCGAGTCTATTGTCATCAACTGGGCACAACTCCAGACCCCGGCTGCTAATAAGAAATCCCTGACAGTAAAACCCAATTAATAATTCCTTCCACAATAGGTAAAACATATTAAAAATAAAGCAATGACAGATTAATTAAATATGTGATCGATACATAGTATATTATAAGTAGAAGAATTCCCAAGACAATAAAATTACGAATGATGATAAGTCAGTGTGTGAGTTAAAGTAATCACAGAATGTTAAATTAATGTCATAAAAATAATAAATTAAGTATACAATTAAATTATCAACCAGTTGGATTGTCTTATAGAATAGAATAGAATAGAATAGAAAGTTTTTATTTCAGACCGGAGTCCATAGGGTTAGTAACAATTTTTCTTAAATTCTAGCGTTAGTAGGTTACAGACATGAGAATATACAATTAAAATTCAGCATGGAGCAGGACCAGCTTGTTTCCAACCATTCTTATCTTGGATATAATCCTCTAATTTGTAATAAGCTTGTTAACAAAGGGTTCTTTAATAAGAGTTTAAAATGTTCTTTCATTTAATTCAAATCAAATCAAAAATATTGGTACATTGTTGTTGTTGTTTTTTACATTGTAACAGCGAATCAATTTTCGCGCCTCCCACTTGAGATCTAGACCAAATATTTTTTCATATTCGGATAGCTTAAAACCAAAGAAGTTATGTCGTGTCTCATGTCAGAGGAGGCCAAGGCATAGGCCCCCTCTAACATGAGACACGATAACTACGGAAAATTTTATACTCAAAACAACACACACTTGTGGTTGGTGGTAGGGCTTGTTCTAAGTCCGCCTGGCTAGCTACCACCATCTTATCTAAGTCTGTCGCCATAACAACAATGTTAACAGCATTGTTGTGTTTCGGCGGTTAGAGATAAGATAGCCAGTTCCTCTGTGGTGTGGTACCCGGAATCCTCCGGGTGAAGCTCGCTTCCACCTTCGGCCTGATCATCACTTACCATCAGGTGAGATTCAGGCCAAGAGATTCCCCGTCGTGGTTAAAAAAAACACAGTTTTTATATTTAACCAGAATTTAGTCCAGAATAAATGTTTCATTATCTATACTTATAATAAATCTGTAGAAGTGAAAATTCTGTACATTGAAAATATCAAAAAAATAAATGGCAGGGGGTGTTACTAGACCGACACCGAAACCAAAATTTTTTGTCCGTCTGTCTGTCTGTCTGTTTGTTCAGGCATCACGCAAAAACTACCGGTTCGATTACGATGAAACTTCGTATAATTATTCCTTCATATCCTGGGCACCACACTGGGTACTTTTTATCCCGGAAAAGTATCCTATCCTACGGTTGGTGGGTGTCAAAGTTTATATGGAAGAATTTTAACGCGCTGTCCGATTAACTCGAAACTCAATATTTATACTTAAAACCCATGGGGATGTATGGGGTAATTTCCGACACTCACGCGGGCGAAGCCGCGGGCAGCAGCTAGTTATTAATAATAGCCTTACAAGCTCTAAACAGCGGCGTCCACCCGTGGCCATCCTCGGCGTTGACGTCGCCTCCCTTGTCGAGGATGTACCGTAGCATGTCCAGGCTGCAGGAGTCCACCGCATAGTGCTCCACACGAAGACAGTTCAGATCGCGAACCTGGAACAGGTGTCTCTTAAAACTGTGAAAGAAAAGGATATGTAATACGCATGTTAATTGTTTGTGAATAAATGAATTGAATTGAATTGTCCTAGAACCATTTCATGTGACATCAAACAATCACCGCTGGGCCCGCGTGGTGTGACCGATTTCTAGCACTGGGCACATTATAGGCTGATTTTGTAAGGGCCGTCAATGTGATATGAATGTAACAAATACCTACTGTTGATTTTACTGCAGGAAGTTTTATTTAAATATCCCTTTTCTGCACTTAATTCACCCTTTGTTAAAAAAAAAAAAAAAAAAAAAAAAAAAAATATTTTATTTCACATAAACCTACATGGGCACTTATGAAACGTCAGAATCTAGGTGCACGGTTCCAATTGGTCGTTTCCTATGGAGAAGAGCCGGCAAGAAACTCCACGGTTACTCTTTTAAAAATAAATGGGTATTACAATGCTTTAAAAAATGTACAGTTTGAATAGGTATGCGAGGACAGCGTAGGCCTGTCAACAAGATACTTAAAAAAATAGAAAATAGTCTGCAAATCGACAGTCTGTTGTGCCTACAACGTTCTCACATTCACAAAATATAAAGGAATCTATATAAAGGTCGAATAAAATAATAAAAACCAATTTAACCCAAATGGTTGTCACTACAACTTTAACCAATCCGAATGAGAACCCTACTTTAAAATGAAATTTGAATTGTAGGCATATAATGTCAAATAATGAAACTACATGTCAAGTAGTACCTAAATAAAAAAGTAAAATAAAATACATATCGTAATTTGGGAGCAGTTAATAGACATTTACATAATTATGCCGTTAATGAGGTACCAGGGAGGCCACATGTGCAGAAGGAATTATTGCCAAACTTCCTTGTCATCAACGTAGTCTTTAATCTTGTAATATGCTTTTTTGATAAGGACACGTTTTATGTGGGTTTTGAACTTTCCATCGTTAAGTTCTGTAACCGACTTTGGCAACTTGTTATAAAAGCGAATACTGTTTATAAGGAATGACTTGCTAGTTTTAGTTAATCTAAATTTAGGTATCACAATTTCATGTTTACTACGTGTATTTATATTATGGAAATCACTTCTAATTTTGAAAAGTCCTAAGTTTTTGCGAACATACAAAATACTTTCTAAGATATAAAGAGAAGGCAGAGTTAGTACATCAACTTCTTTGAATTTGTTTCTAAGGGACTCACGAGGACCCATTCTATAGATCGCGCGGATTGCTCTCTTTTGTAATATAAAAATTGAGTCTACATCAGCTGCCGATCCCCACAGCAGAACGCCATAAGACATAATACTGTGGAAATAAGCAAAGTATACTAACCTAGCTGTGGCTACATCAGTCAACTGCCTTATTTTTCTTACTGCAAATGCAGCTGAACTTAATCTACCTGAAAGAGCTCTAATGTGGGCACCCCATTGCAATTTAGAATCTAGAGTAATTCCTAGAAACACAGTTTCTGCAATTGCATCTAGTTTTTTGCCATCAAGTTTTAAGTTTAGACCTACTTGGGGTACATTTGGTAAAGAGAACTTAAGACATTTAGTTTTGTTCGCATTAAGTAAAAGATTATTAGCTGCGAACCATTTAGAAAGAACTGCCAAACTATCGTTGACATGTAAGACATCCGTATCTTTTCTATCTATTTTAAAAATAAGAGACGTGTCATCAGCGAATAGAATTATATCCGATAAGTTAGCCATCATGTAGGGAAGGTCATTAATATAAACTAGAAATAGGAAAGGGCCAAGAATCGAACCTTGGGGCACGCCCATCTTTACTAGAGACCCCGAGGAAGTCACCCCGTTTACGCTTACTTTTTGCTGCCTGTTTGATAAATAAGAAAGAACAAGATCAGCAGCCTGTCCACGAATTCCGTAGTGGTGTAATTTACAGATCAGTGTGTTGTGGTCAACGCAGTCAAACGCTTTTGAGAGGTCACAGAATATGCCAATTGCATCCTGGGACTTCTCCCAGGATTCCAAAATGTGACTGATGAGTTTTACTCCAGCGTCAGTCGTCGACCTTCCTTTCGTGAAACCAAACTGTCGACTATGTAAAATCTCATTTGAATTAAAATGTGACAACATCTGGTCCAGCATGATTTTTTCATATATTTTACTCAGTGCTGGTAGCACAGATATTGGTCTATAATTAGAGGGATCACTCTTACTACCCGATTTGAAAATTGGTACTACTTTACTATGTTTCATTAAATCAGGAAACGTACCACTATCTAAACATTGATTAAATATGCCTGTTAGGACAGGAGCAATTGTGTCAATAATATCTCCAAGGACCTTAACGGAAATTCCCCATAAGTCTTCAGTGTTTTTTATATTAAGACTTTTGAATACTTTTTTAATTGTAACAACAGAGATGGGCTTGAATTCAAAACTTGGAATGTCCTTACTGAAGTTTTTTTTCAGAAGAGATTCAGCTAATATAGATGATGAGGGGAGCGATTTCGTAACCTCTATTGGGATGTTCGTAAAGAAATTTTCTAGTGTCTCAGCAACTTTTAGTTAGAAAGAAATAGAAAACTAAAAATAAAGGAAAATATAGTTGATGAAACCATACATACGTCTAATTGAAGATATTCATAATTTTCCATGATTTCACATTACGAACACTAATCTCGGGATCTGTGCAAGACAGGTAGGTTGTGGAAGTTATAAAATAACTCAGAACTGTTACTGTGTTCAAAATTAACGAACAAATGCAACGGAATATTGCATCAACGATATCGAAACTTTAACGAAACGGATAGAAAGCGGTGAGTATCCAAATAGAGCAGTGCTTATTTAATTGATTCAGGCGTGACTTGGTGGAAATCCATTATAAAATACAATAGACGTAGATAAAATTTAGTAACCTATTCCGCTTAACTATTTTAAGAGTCTTAAAAAAGTGTTTTACCTCTCGACGAGGTATCCTCAGGATGACGATTGACTTGTCGCGAACCCGAATACAACGTGTTAACACCCCGAGCGCTGGACGCTGAGTGAGCCACATCGCCCGACAACCTCACTTATATAGGATCTCTTATCGGATCGTTATCAGCACGATAAGGGGAGAACAATCGCAGTAAAGGTGATATTGGAATGCTTGTATTTAATTCGTTCAACAGTGTAACGTTTCCTGTATTATTTTTTGCTATTTCTGAACTCTCTAGTACTGACATTCTGAAACCTTTGTCACATGTGTGTAAAATTTCGAAGGTGATATTATTATTTAATGATTCAGGTCATTCCGTAGTGTGCAGTCATTTCTTATGTGCCCATGTTATAAGAAATAAAATATTTTGATTTTGATTTTGAATAAGAATGTATTATTACTACTTTTCATGAGGTCAGTAAAAGTACCTAAATCGACACATTTATTAAAAGTAACAGCTACGATGATTTTATATTACTTAAGAGTTTAATGGAGATACCTCAGTAACCAGTATTTTTACATAACTTTAATTTTGGAAGTCGGTGGCAAAAACCAAAAATACTGACTATTTTTCACTACACGGCGACGGTAAGTAGGTAGTGTCTACGTAAGTGAAACCGCAGGAGGCAGCTAGTGTAGCATAAAGTTTAATTCATTTTTACCTGAAAGTCTGCGCCTTGCTCCAGCAGCAGCTGCACGATCGGGACGCAGCCGTTGAGCACAGCGATGTGCAGCGCTGTCTGGCCAGTGGACGACGGCTGCTCGATCTCTGCGCCCGCGCCTAGCAGGAAACGGACCGTGTTTATGTCACCTGAAATATATTAAGAAAACCGGCCAAGTGCGTATCGGATCACGCATAATGAATGGTTCCGTAGCTGGGATGAATTTATCCCAAGAAAAAACTTAATAACATGTTTTTGCAACCGCAAATGTAAGATGGTCGATAATTACTCGTTAACTTGTAGAGCCTACTTAGCTGTGATACTTTTCCTTTTAATTTCGTTATAAATACTACTGCTGTGAATTTTTACACATAACCAGAACTTACCATTTAGCTGGCAGGGGAGGGGGGCACACTTGAGAGAGTGGTGATCTTGACATCCTCATTTTACCAGTTATTTTTAAATCCCATGTAGCAGCGAGCCTATTGCCAGTAACCGTGCTCAAATCCAGATTGTGGCTGGAGAAATTCATGATAGAAAAACCTAATAGCATCTTACCCAAACTGGAATCGAACCTAGGACCCTAAGCTCTACAGTCGCGGTGTGATCAACGAGGGAGGAAGAAGAATTATGGCACGGAACAGGCAAGTAAGTTTAACCCAAATAACCTGCTTTCTGCCTCTGTTACAAGAATTCTATAAATACAATAGATCGATTCTAATATGCATGCTTAAAACGTTGTGTTCCGTTCAGGTCTCTGCACCGGTTCCGATGACCTGGTGTAGCTCATCACTAATGAACGGCCCGGACGGCCGGCTATTCTTACCGGATCTGTATCGCGTCCAGTGTTGGAACGATGGATACCTTTCCTCACGGCTGTCGCGAGAGGTGTGAAGCCATTGCTCGGGTTCATAATGCCGATTAGAGCTGGGCGTTCATCGAGCATGCCTTGCACCTAAACAATTACATTAAAAAAATTACATATTTTAAGATAAATGTCATTTATTCAAACTAGGCTGAGAATCAGCACTTTTCTAACGTCAAAATTACATAAGACAGTCCCCCAAAACGCCCACCCTTCACCACTTCCTAGTGCTATAGCTGGGAAGAAGAAGTGGTGCAACAAACTTTTATACAATAGTATGCAAAATCATTTACATTACGCAACACAAAACATACATTAAATTATTAGCCATTTATCAGCTAGCACACGCCAATATATCAATTAAAAACATCGAGAACCATACTCAAGCAAACATAAAAAAACTAAACGTAAACAAATCTTAATATCTAAATAAACGCCTCCAGGCATAAAGGGCGTGCCCGCTTACATATAATAAACTGGGACCATCGAAGTAAAATAAATAAACAGTTAATTACTAATAACAATAACAAAACCATGATCAGCAAGACGATCAGTCACCACAAGCAGCACCCGTTTACAAGCATAACGCAAATATCAGCCATCACCCCTCGCCATATTTGAGCTAGAGACGCTACCGCAAGCAGTGACATCTAAGGGAGCATGACGAACTTGCTGCCGGTTGCTCAGGCAAGAATAATTAATGATCAATGGTCGAGGTCGCTAGCTAACCACATATTGCAATACAACTCGTAAAAAACATTATATGAGTAGATTATGTCAACAATAAATAAAAAATAACATAAAAATAAATTGACTTACAGTCAAATAAAATATAACAATTACATGAACTAAACTACTTCTACTAAACTTGAAGGTAAGCTAATTCTGGAGAAAGAACATAAACATTGTCTTGAGTTAATCACAGCGACCAACTGTTTTTATAGAATATAGTATGCCTTTGAATAAAGGTTGGATTTTACTTTCGCTTTAAACGCATTATAAGGCAAATCTAGCAAAGAAGAGGGTAGCTTGTTATAAAAGGTTATACCAAGCCCAACAAATGAGTTATGAACCTGATGTAGTCGGTGAAAGGGAGCTCGTAGTTTGTCCTTATTGGACAGATTTGGAACAAAAAACGTTTTATCATACCTACAATAACAGAGTTAAGGCGGCAATAGACTATGCCTACCCAGTTTTCAATCCTCTCGTTGGGTTGCAAAACTGTTGCAAAATAGTTCATGTTCATGTTCATGCAAACATGAACATGAATGATAAAAACCGTAAAGTTGTAATCCCATACAAGGAGGATGCGATACATTGCAGGCCAGTGCCAGCGGATTTTGTCAATTTGTAGTGTCTCCGATTCCCTGTCATTTACTGTTTTCATGCATATTATATCAGTATCATAACTAAAGTGCTACAAGGATCATTTGGCGCTCGAATGACGTTGACATAGGGGTGCTGTTGGTAACGATTCGACGTTGTTTTGTGAAATGTATTTAAAAAGCAAACAAAAACAAGATGGCGGCGCTAGTTCTGATTTTGGCCACGCGCCAAAATATCCTTGAACAGCTATAAGCAGTAAGCACCTGTTTGATATATCCACATCGTACCGCCATGCAGAAGCACACGGCAGATGTGCCGTCGGTGTCAGTGCTCGACCACGTCGGCTCCGACCACTGAGACTCCAGCCATTTGTGAGCTCCGTTCCTAACTTGAACCAATCTACTCAGACAGAAATAAATCAAACCAACAATTTGTACTATAGCAGGCAATAGATTTTTGGAAAAGATCATTTTTATAAAATACTAGTAACACGTGCTTTACACGATTTTACGACTTATCAAAACATCAAGATTTCAGTATAACCTTATGTTAATTTACATAATTATATATATACATAACATACATCAACTCACGCCTTTTTCCCTTATGGGTAGGCAGAAACTATAGAACGCCACCTGCTATGATCCTTACATACTCCTTTTGCTTCGTTTACGTTCTTACTCGTTCACGCAAGCCTGTTGCGAGTGAAAAACTATGTAAGCATTCTCTTTTAAATGTTTGTCAGTACATGTTATTTTAAACCACACCGTTGCCTTTTTCGAGGACATCGACTGCCTGGTTACATCACAAACGCATGTATATAGCAAGCACCATTCACTTTATGTCCCGCATTTACTCTCCTTTCCAGATCTTAATCAATCTTTGCATCCCTTATCAACAGACTCCCCAAATATACAAATTCATGAACCTACTTGCTCCACACTCTTATTTCAACATCACACATCGATACATCCTCTTTTATTTCAAACACCATGACCTTCGTCTTATTCACATTTATATTTATCCCTTTCATCTTATATGCTTCATCCTTTACAGTCACCATGACTTGCAACTGTTCTGTTGACGATGCAAATAGAACTTGATCATCTGCGTAGAGAAGACATTTGACAGGCAGCTTAATCATCACCAATCCGCACTCATCCTCTTTCAAATCTATCAGACAACTTTTCATGTACAAGTTGATCAGCCACGGTGTCGCTACACAACCCTGTCTGACACATAATTTATCCTAACATAAGTACTGGAATCCTTGTATAAAGTATTTCAGTGCCCCATACCAACTGCCAGTCCATACCGTATATGGATAGTGTCGACAAGAGTGTTTATTGTAGTTTAAGTTATTAAATGATGGTGGAAACTATATCTAAATCCGTTGCGTTGTTACAAGATTAAACTACGAAACGGATATTGATGTGGTTCGTATAGACAGACACGAAGAGTGACTTTAATTTAATAACAGATATAGATAGAAGAATATATTTCCAAAAACCAATAACTATTTACCTCGTTTCCTTAATTTCATCCTGACCATCTCGACTTTCTTCTGCTTTTCGACTTTTATCGGTATCGATAGATTGTGCAACGCTTGCATTACTACGTCCTCTATCATCACTGTTACTGTCAGCACTCTTTTCTTCTCTCTGCTTATCAACTGCCCTCATCTTCTCATACACAGACGCTTCATCACCATAGAACTCGATCGCTCGTTCTGCGAGGGTAGAAACAGCTGTGGCCTTCACTATGACTCTTAGGCGGAATTTGTGACAATGTCTTGAAGCTAGGTTGTCAATTTCTTTCGATGTTTTACCGCCCCTGGAACGTTTTAATAGATTTATTATTTTAAAAAGTTGCTAAATAAAAAAAAAATGTAGTTACCTACTTGGCGTAATTTATAGAAAATATTTGCGTTAATTCGCTATTGGCTATTTGGTAATTAAAGAAAAATATTTTGAGCTAGCCAAACACCGCAAGAAAGACAAGATATACACCAAATGCTTTAGAAGGCTTTACCTATACACGACAACCCAAGGAGGTATCTTTTCATTCTTCTCCAGCCGGTACAGTAGCTGATCAGCGATGAACTGGAACGGCTCCACTCTATTCCAGTCCAGGGTGATGGAGAACTTAGTCTTCTTCAGCACCTCAGGCTCTGGGGGCGACCAGTTCGTAAACTGGTCTACTAGGAACGTTTGGAGATCCATTGTGAGCTGAAAATGTGTGGTAAGTAGCATGTTTGTGGTTAACTTTAACTTGCTGTAGATGTTCTTTCATAAGCAGGAACAGTTCCTTTAATATTAGTACGCCTATTGCCAAATATGGCCATGAAAACACAGCTTCATTACTCTTATTAACGTTTTGAATAACACTTATAGAAACTACTCTAATCAATTCACATGTTCTCTTACCAGACTCAACTAAATAGAAACAATATCACAAGAAACCAAACACTTTCCTGCAAACTTTCTGAAACAAATCCCACACGACACTGTTGGGCACGATACTCAAATAGCAGGAGGTATCAATAAGGAGCATCTGTAGAACATTTGTTTGCTTCGGTCGCTGCTCGAAGTTTGATCGATGCTCTGCGGTCGCTCTGCACTCCTGGTACTAATGCTGTATGTAGAAACTTGTAAGCATCGTGTTCCACTGAACTAATGGAATTAGTTGTGTCCGGAAATTATTTGGGTAAAGTTAGCTTTGGTAGATTAGGTGGTTAATGATTTTAGATGAAAAAAATTCAGAGTGTTAAGTATAACTTTTTTTTATGAATTTTCAGAGTAAAATGGACTATCTGTCCACTGAAGGCCAACCTAACTTATATTATAAATGCGAAAGTGAGTTTGTTTGTTTATTATATGCTTTCACGCTAAAACGGTTGAACAGATTTGGATGTTTGGCACCGGGTAGACCATGACCTTGGTTAGGACATATTCCAATATTCCCACGGGATCGAGACTTATGCGGATAAAACCGCGGGGCGCAGCTAGTTAGCATTTATAATATAAGTTATCCTATCCTACTTCCTACTATAATATTATAAATGCGAAAGTTTGTGAGGATGGATGGATGGATGTATGGATGTTTGTTACTCTTTCACGCAAAAACTACTGAACGGATTTTGATGAAACTTTACAGTGATATAGCTTATACATCAGAATAACACATAGGCTACAATGTATAATGATTTTGTTTGATTTTGCCATAATATAACGATAAGTATGAAGTAAGTCGGAAAAATGTCTGCCCTCTGAGAGCTATCTTGGCGTGCGCTGCCTAAACCGTTAGAGTTATACGAAGATAATGTATCGTGGGATTGTTTGTCTAAAATAGTTCTAAATAAAAGTCCGCGACAGCATATATCTATCTTTTATGTGGAAGCCATTATAGCTAAAATACTGAGCCATAAATACATTTAAAATGGAGACTTTTTTTACATTGCACATTTTGGAGTATTTAGTTAATTCTTATCAAAATTAATAACTTCATCGCTTTTGGTATTTAATGTAGATAAACTTTGTCTTTTACACTAAGACATTTGAAAGAATAGTTTAAAAGTTACAACGATAAGAATGAAGCGGGGGTGAGCGGCGGGCCAGATAATGACGCGCCATGGTCTAATAAAAATTTTTTGGTAGTATTTTAAGTAGAAATATATTATAGTACTTTTTATTTTAATTAGATATAAGAAGTCTTTCTTTTTTTGTTAGTTTAAGAATAACGGTTAGTTTTAAAATTCAATCGTGAATGTCGGAAATTATCCCACAGGAACGTGTTACATGTCCTAAATCAACGGGATAATTGCGTAACACACTTACAATAGCAATGGGTTTCATTTTGACAGTTCGACAAAATTAATTGCGTTATTTATGTTGTTGACAGATTTCTCGAACATAATAATTAATGAAGCAATGGATTAGCAATATCCATAAAATCATTCAAATTTTGATTGATAGTGTGTTACGCAATTGGTTTTTATTTTAATTACTTATATTATCCTACTAATATTATAAATGCGAAAGTTTGTGAGGATGAATGGATGTTTTTTACTCTTTTACGCAAAAACTACTGAACGGATTTTGATGAAACTTCACAGTAATACTGCAATTTATATTTTTTTGTTTTTATACTAGCTTCCCGCCCCGGTTTCGCACTGGTAGCACTAAGTGCTTATCTACGGCACACCTACCTATCCACCTACCGTACCCTACCTATCCACCTACGCTACCCTACCTATCTACTTATCTACCTACCCTACCTGCATACCTACCTCTTTACGACCTATTGTCATACCTACCAAATAAACATAAAATTTTCGTAAAAATCGGTCGAGCCGTTTCGGAGGAGTGCGACCACAAGCACCGTGACACGACATTTTTATATTTATAGATTAGCCTACACTGTCCCATTGCTCAGCAAAGGCCTCCCCAAATACTTCCAAGCATCGTTCTCCAGGGCCTCCTCGATCCAACCCTTGCGGTTTGCGTCTAGGTCGTCTCGCCTCCTCTTCCTGGGCCGGCCTCGGCGGCGCCGTCCATCCTCAGGCACCCACCGTGTGGAGACTGTTGCCCAGCGGTCGCTATGCATGCGGCTGACATGACCCGCCCAATCCCATTTTAGCTTGGCAGCCTTTTTGCCTACATCAAGAATTCCCGTTTTAGAGCGCAGCGTAGTGTTTCGATAATTGTCAGTTCGTTTTACGCCTAGAATGCTTCGCTCCATTGCTCTTTGGCAAACCCCAAGAAGAAACTTTTGCGACTCGGTAAGTGGCAGAATACACATATCGATGAGTGTTCGCTTCAAGGAGATCGGCAGATCACCTTTCATTACCGTCTTAAGTAAGTAAGTAAGTAAGTAAGTAAGTAATCATTTATTTGCATTGATTGCAGGTACAGAAAATAAGATGTGACAATAAAAAAATGGATGATCCTTGTACAATCTACCTTAAATTAGGCATGCAACATTATTTTAAAATTAGGGAATTAATAAAATGAGAAGCAGTGATGTTAAATTATTTTTCACAAACAATACAAAAAATAAAAATAAATGTTATATATAATCTATGATAGTTACAATAGGAATACCAGAGACCAGTACCTTTTCCAGGCATTTTCGATGCAGCGATAGAATTCCTTTTGTTACCTGTTTTCGAAAGCAACTAACTGGCCCAAGTAGATGTACTCATCGACATGTGTTTCCTGCCCATCTACCTCGAAACTACACTTAGTGCTGTTGGTTATGGTTTTTGTTTTAGGCCGATTCATCGTGAGTCCAACACTGGGGCTTGCCGTGCTTAGGTCTTGAAGCATAGTCTGTAGTTCCAGAGCTGTGGGGGCAAAAAAGTACTATGTCGTCGGCAAATCGGAGGTTTATCAACCTCCTACTACCGACTTCAATGCCCTTGGTCATTCATGAGGCTGCCAGTGTCCTAAATATCTCCTCGGGAGTGCTCCTACTTACTAATATTATAAATGCGAAAGTTTGTGAGGATGGATGGATGGACGTTTGTTATTCTTTTACGCAAAAACTACTGAACGGATTTTGATGAAACTTTACAGTAATATACCCACTTACGAGTTACCTTTTACGGCTCTATTGGAAAGGGTATCGGTTTTCCAACCTCATTTAGAAAATCCTTTTGTTTCAAAGTCAAAGTCAAAGTTTTTTTAATGCGATTTTTGGTGATACAACAGGGTCTTAAAAATATTTAAAGTAGCTCAAAAATCTACCTTATAAGGCATGCATTGCTAGGTGACAATATTACAAATTAAGTTAAACACTAGTCGAAACATAATGAAATAATTATTATCTATAGAAATTAAAATACAAGATAAAATATATTGTAATAAATTAATAGACATGAATATTACATTAAAACATAAATACATAAAATGGTCAGTCACATGAAATTTTGTCAACTAGGAATTCGACAATGGTATAGTAGCATTTGTCTATTAAATATTTATTCAGTTTACGTTTAAATTGTATCAAGTTTAAATCTTTTATGTCATTTGGTAGCTTATTAAAAAAAAATTGAGCCATGCAAAGTATGCTCTTGTGCATAAGGGCGGTTTTAGAACTTCTTAGGCATAATTCATGTCGATAAGTTGGTCTTATGGATCGACAGCTTTGTTCTGAAGCTTTTTTAAATGAATCACCGTTTTTCTTTACGAACAAAGCGGTCTCGTATATGAAGACAAGGTAGGTAATGTTAGTATTTCATAAATTAATGTAGGTAGTCTATGTCGAGTACATTGCAGTGTACGCTTTAATTAAAAAACCTTTTTTACATACATATAACTGGGCGGATGCTCACAAAAAGCGTAAAGAATGCTAGTTCATTTGTTTCACGAGCAAGTAACAAAGAAATGCTTTTGTTCGGAGCTGACGTCGAAAACCATTCGAAAACTGAATATATTTTTATTCGTGGTGTACCTAGTGCACTTAAATATTCCCGAATGATTTTTAAGGCAATGATTTATAGCGGCTGTGGTTTATTGTATTTTTGGTAAATTAATAAAATATAAGTAAAAATCTTTTTAAAAACAAGCTTTTATTGATTACTTACGTAGATATATTTAGTAACCTATTCCGCTTAACTAGTTAAGCGGAATAGGTTACTAAATATATCTACGTCTATTGTATTTTCTAATGGATTTCCGCCAAGTCACGCCTGAATCAATTAACTATCGAAACACAATGTTACTATCATGTTTGTTTGTGAAGTCCCTATGATCACCTTCAAGTTCTATGATCAGACTCTGGATAGGTACTACTTGTAAAGTTTTATTATTTTATTTCTATTATTATTTCGTTCATTTATTTTTCATACTTATTTTAAACATTTTTAAATATTTCTTAAAAAATTATATAAAAAAACATTTAAAAATATAAAAAATAGTGTTCCGCCGGTGTCGGGAGCAGGGTCCAAGCTACCGGTGGTTAGGGCTGCAGAGACTATTTCTTCTACTATTTTTTTTTTTACGTCTCTTGAAATATCTCGGGACCCGGGGGTCCCGGACCTTTGGATGGCGTATGAGGGGCCGAAGCCAACTCGCAGAGGCCCGTTACACGTTTAGAATTAAATGAGGCACCAACCGACGATTATCCCTGTTCGCACTATGCAAGTGCAGCCAAGAACAACCCCCGGTTGGTGTAGAACTATTGCAGGATTACGGTTTTGGATGGCTAAGAGAACTGGTTATAGTGAACTATGGAAAGACTGCCTGAACAATGTTTTCATATAAAATGCACAGATAAAATGGTAGGGGGTGATTTGCTCACTCAATTATGGGCCCCCGAAAACGGTCACTAGCACAAAGTGTTGTAGCGACAACGGGGCAACAAGTCCTGAGGTGCTTATGATGAGTGGAGCGGTATACATAGCCGTCAGCACAATCCCGGAAGTATGTACCAGCAGTTTGCTCTTGTGAATCTCCACTCAAACCGGCCAATAAAGGTAAGAAAGAGGTGAGGAACAAGACTTTTTGAAAAGTGCTTTTTTAAAGAGAGATTGAAAATAAAACTAATTAGAGGTGCTAAACACTTTGCGAAATTCTTCCAAAATACTCGAGATATTCCGTCGTGCTAGGGACCCTTGTCGACGCTTAAAGCATTCAATGACTTTTCTACGGTTAACGACGTAAATTGTAAATTGGATATGATGATATGATTGGATATGATGACTATGAACAGAAAGGGAACAGTTGTCAGTAGTCTGCCATTAACTACGGACTAGCCAGTGTCATTGCCAAGTACATTTATATAACTGTGACTTTGCAGAAGTTAGGACTAAATAAAAGCGAGGGCAAAATTCTGTAAAATATTGAACAGGACCACATCTAAAGTTTTAACAGATGAAACACTGGGAAATGACATGCACCGTACAAATCGCACCGCGGGCGGGGACGTTAACATGTCAAGACTATGAAATTGAGGACATTCTTATTTGAATCGTAGTGTAGTTTATTTTTAAATACTGGAAGTTCCTTAGTGCTCAGAATGTCAATAGGTATTTTGTTGTATATTTTTGATGCAATGCCAAAGAAGCTTTTGTTAAATAGAGCCGTTTTGTGTGGAACATTAGAAACTTTTAACATATATCTTTTCGATTTGAGTTTATCAAATAGATTTTCATTTGCTTTTACAAATACGGCTACTTCATAAATATAAATTGCAGGAAAGATAAATATCTTAAAATCTTTGAAGTATGGTTCACATGAATCAGGAATAGGGATACCAGCAATCGCACGTACACATCTTTTTTGCGCTTTAAACACTAAATCCCTATTAGTGGCATTGCCCCAATATATGACTCCATATCTTAGTGTCGACGAAACATAAGCATGGTATGCGGTCAGAAGAACTGATTGATCAACAATTTTGGATAGTTTATATAAAGCATATGAGTACTGATTAAGTTTATTGCATATTGTGTCAATGTGTGTTTGCCAAGTCAAATCGTTATCTATCCAAAGCCCTAGAAATTTAAAGCAGCTGACTTGTTCAATGTTCATCCCATTATAATGAATATTGATGTTGTTATTTTTAATGTTACGCCCGAAATTGAGTAATTTAGTTTTTACTAAATTGATAATTAAGTTATTATCCGTAAGCCAGTTAATTATATTGCGAAGAGTGGAATTTATGTCATTTTCAAAAGTATCAGTATTTTGACCTGTAAATATGGCTGTGCTGTCATCAGCAGAAAGGATCATGGGATACTGTGAAACTTTAGGCAGATCATTTATGTAGATCAAAAATAGCGGTGGACCTAACACACTACCTTGCGGCACTCCATATAGTACTTTTTTGGGCATGGATTTATATTTTTGTTCGGTATTATTCAAGAGATTAATATTATTTATTTCTACTACCTGGTATCTATCATTTAGATAAGATTCTAGTTTATGGACGTTACCTCTTATTCCATAACTGTACAATTTATTTAAAAGTGTTCCATGGTGCACGGTGTTTTTCAAACAAACATTTTATTTCCTTAAAAATAAGAATTTTTCGTTATTAATTTTTTCTGAATTTTAACTTAAAATAACGGACGAACCGTCTAGCATTGTTCATAGGAATCAACTAACTTTTGGATGGTTTGTGATAGTATTTGAAATTGAAATATTTTTTACAAAGAAGTTATACAGATACAACCTCGGTCATAAAAGTACAAGCCCAACATTGATTAATCAGAGATAAGAATGTTATAATCTTGCAAAAGCAATTATCCTTAGGTATGTTTGTTGCATTTTCCAAATCCAAGTGAAGTGTGCCAAAAGCGAAGTGTTGTGGACGAAGATAAATGATCAGACTTCACTTTGCCCGCTTCTTCTAACCCCTCTCACCCCCTCTGTGAAATCCCGCGAACTTAAGTAACATGGATCCGGAATCCGAGAATTGTTTACACATAGAATTTTTATACTATAATGGAATATTAACTGGCACAACGAGTTTTCAAATATAGAACGCTGACAATATTTGTAGTCATTTTGATCAGTTCGGAAATAGGTTAGGAGCCATTTTTTATTGTTTTGAGATCCTTTCAGCGAATGATAATAATATATGACTGCAGCATTTACTTAGTTTTCAATATATTATGTTTAAATAATATTATGTGTTGTCTTACCTCAGCTTACGGCAGGCGCCTCTGCTATCCATTCCAGTTTTGCTCAATGACAAACATATTTTTGAGCGGGTTTTCGTCTTGTTTCCGACCTGTCCCTACCCTAATTTCGTAACACACTTTAAATCACAATCCGAGGGTTTTAAAGGGAATTCCTTATCCGTTGATTTACAGATCGTCTCTCAAACGTCTCTCTTAACAATGTAAATAACGCATTGAATGTGGCTGAACAGTCAAAATGAAAACGATTACCATCGATTGCCATTGTTTGCATGGTACGCAATTACCCTGTTGGGTGACGTACCCTGGAATCGATGCTCAGCAGTCATCCTTGCACCAACAACTTAGTCCATCAGATCAAGTCAGATGTTGTTACATTTAGTTTTTCTACTTATAAGATAAATGACGCAATTAATATTTTCGAACCCTGCCACAGAACAATTACAATGGTCTCTCAATGGTGAGTTTACGACCGTTTTTGTATGGCAATTCTGTCAAAAACTCATCATTGACAGACCATTGTAACGTTTATAACTTAGTAGACTTATTAGGCCCTTGATTCATCATTCCAATCATCAATAGATTATATAAGTGGTCAGTGCCTCAAGAGCAGTTGAGCAGTAGGTTCTATGTTCGATTTTATAACAATAAATAAAGGAACATTACCGCCAATTTTATCCTCATTTAAACATTGACTTTGACCGTTTAAGTGTGGCCACTCAGTTTATCGCTATAATTTTCGGAATAATTACCGCGTTGTTTATAGCGATTTGATCGTTGGACTCGCCCCAGCATAAGTGATTGTTGCACTTTTGCAAACTACCTTTAGCATAAAACCAGTGTAATTAGTTTTTGGGGAATGAATAAAAATAAATAAATGATCCTGGTGTCACCAGGGTCATAAGTAATATTTTTGGAATCGTCTCTTAAAGCCTTTTAAAAATATTTTTTCACGCTTTTACTTATTGGGTTCTAAAGTCCGCCATGTTGCTTTTTGTAAAACGTCACCTTTCACCTATTGGATTAGGAATTTCCTTCAAAATCCTCCGGATTTCCAGATCCGTCATCGTGACGTCTAACGACATGTAAATCATTAAAATGCATCCAGATATGGATGCTACGAGAGAGAAAAAATCCTGTATAAATAGGGCATAACTACATTTGTACCATACAAATACATAACCCTTCTTGTCAGTCGTGTCTGTCTTTGACGATATCTATTTTATTTATAACTCTGTGGTGCTGCGTATTGAGTCACTAGATTCGCGCAAAAAGTGACACTTTCTACGTTAAGAGTTTTGTTCGTCTCGTTTGATTTCAATTCGTTGTCTAGATAGTGACGGATTACGACTGAGATTATGCAGAGAATTATTATTAATCTTTACGGTTTCAATTTCTTTTTAGTATGTTGGTTCTAGAAAAAGAGCAGAATCCTCTAAAAAAAAACATGCTCTTTGATAACAGAAGAGTCGTGCTCAAGCGTTGGTTAGGTACCTATTGTACTTTAGTGAACTGACTCTGAGGGTCTATTCCACTCCCAAAGGAACTCGTTTTGTACTATCTTTTTGCTTTGCTATGTGGAACATTCACATGCATTACCATCATGGAAAAAAATATCCTGAATTATTCTGAGTATCGAGACATGAATACTATATTGTATAGTTCCTTGGTAGGAACGCCTCCAAAGTGAATCATTTTGTATTCTATCCACATTTTAGGCTAATAGTGGGTCTATACAATATTCATGTGAGTATAGGAACAGTAGGTCAGCCGCCATTGTCAACGTGAACCGAGCAGCTGTTGTGGACGTGTTGCAGCTCTGCCATGCAACTTTGTTACAGTTCGCGACACGTGTGTGCGGATAGAAGTTGTTTGAAATGTGTTAGTTCGATGTATAGGTGCAGTTTTTAAATACGTTATCATAGTCTGGTGATGGCGGTAAATGTGACTGCCTCGCTGGCCGGTCGGGTCTAATAGATCCGCGAAGCGAAGCGCGATTGCCGAGTTCGATCCTGGGTTCGACTCTCAGGCTGGGCAATCTCTTAGGGCAATATTTAATATTTACACCAGCAAGCTATAAGTTACACCATCTAGCTGTAAGTTACACTATTAAGCTATAATTTACACTAGCAAGCTACAAGCACTAGCGGGACTAAGAGAAGCCTGAAAGACATTATCACGCTGTTCAAGGAGACCGACCCTGACGACCGACGTGCCGACGTTTGTGGCGAAGGAGCTACACAAGCTTCCTCCCTTCACCTTCGACCACGTCGATGTAACCAGCCTTCTGAAGGACATCGTCTTTTTGAAGGCCCGCCTCGCGGATGTGCTAGCAAAGTTAGATGCATCCCAAGTTACCGTCGCTGATTTGCGCAAGGAAGTTAGTGGGTTGCGCAACAGTGTAGCGGTAATTAGGTCACCTGCCGATGCGTCAAACGTAAACACATGTCGCGGCGCTGGCCTCGATTTGTCGCCATCGAATTCTGCGTCAGCAATTTCGTCGCCAGCGCATCCATCGATTGCTGAGCTTGCTGAGCGCCCCGCCGGCGCGCCCCGCAGCCCCGTGCTCGTCACCGCGGGTCCTCCCCGCAGCGCCGCCCGAGCCCCTCGCCCCATCCCACGCCCCTCGCTGGCGAAACCCCTACAAAGGGATTTCGCTAGCGTCACCGCGAGTGCCCATGGCGTTCCTAGTACCAAGCCCATGCCTGAAAAGGCGCCGAATAGGGCTGATAATGATGATGGTTTCGTGACGGTGCAAAGGAGGAAGCGCCGATCGCGAACGAACAAGAATCGCTGCGGCAAAGCTCCTACGGAGCCTGAAGTGAGCCTGCGTGCTGCAAAGCCGAACACGCCGGTGTACATCTCCCGCCTCCACTGCACCACTAAGGCGGAGGACATCGTGGAGTACGTGCGCCGAAAGAGAAGTACACGCCGAGGGTGCATTTACTGGAGTCGAACCGGAACGTCAACTTCAAGGCGTTCGCCGTTCGTGTACCGAACTGTTATCTGCCCCTCGTCATGGAAAAAGAGTTTTGGCCTCAGGACGTGGTGTTCCGTCGCTTCCGCGGACAAGTTCCACAGGACAGCACAAAGACAGGCTAGTGCAAAGTGAAGTGCTACTAACATAGTCTTAAGTCTTATTTATTAACACAAGTTTTGTTTATATTAAAATATGTATATTTAGGTTAAGGTATTTCTCTATGGGCCTGCGTCGCCTGAAATAAATGGTATTATTATTATAAGTTACACCAGTAAGCTATAATTTACACTAGCGAGCTATAAGTTACACCACCAAGCTATAAGTTACACCAGCAAGCTATAAGTTACACCAGCAAGCTGTAAGTTACACCGGCAAGCTATAAGTTACACTAGCAAGCTGTAAGTTACACCAGCAAGCTGTAAGTTACACCAGCAAGCTGTAAGTTACACCAGCCAGCTGTAAGTTACACCAGCAAGCTATAAGATATACCAGCAAGCTGTAAGTTACACCAGCAAGCTATAAGTTACACCAGCAAACTGTGAGCTACACCAGCAAGCTGTAGTTTGTTAGTGTTTGAAAAGGTTCGAGAAAATCAAGGAAATGCGCTTAATTTTTTCACAAAGGCTTGTGAAAGAATTGATTATGATTGATCAAGAAACAATACTGATTTAAAAATTACATAAATACAATATGGAAAAAGAAAACGTGTTGCTCCGACGTCAAGTAACACGGGGCAAGGGCAGGAAGCTGATGATGATCTACATAGGTAGATGCCTACCTGCCTGCCTACTTGTCAATATCGAAATCAATGTACATGACGTAAAGACACGTTACATGTTGTATCAAGGAAAATAAAAGATTGCCCAACGTGTGTAGTTTGCCACTCATTTCATTTCCTTGTTCGTTCTAAATAGCTGAGGAATAAAATAAATAGAATAAAAGTGTTACAAAAAAAAATACAAAAAGTATTACAAAATTGATCACATCATGCTGCAGCTAAATGCTTAGATAGCCTTGATTTATGAAGCCCTAAGCCATAGATACATGAAGGAGCTCGTCCAGGGAAGTACTACCGCGATATCTTTTTCTGTTGCTGTGTTCTGGTGTGAAGAGTATGGATGGCGTCACTACAAAGTCAAAGTCAAAGTCAAAGTCAAAGATTTATTTGCAGATAAATATGGTTACAAAAGTTCTTACAATGGTAGTATAATAGTAGCTTAACATATTTAATCATAACATAATGACATGGAAATTTTTAGTACAGGTACATACATATACGTACAATTAGGTCATTTAAATTGAAGGAATTCATTTATAGTATAAAAGGGATGCTCAATTAGCCACCTGTGTAAAACCCTTCTGAAGCGGACCAATGGGAGACAGCTTTCAGCTTTCAGCTTTCAGCTTTGTCTCTTGCGTTGTCAACATGTCCATGCCGCGGTGACAACACGCCATCAGATGGGCCAATGGCTAGTTAGGTCATCTAATATCATAAACACCGCGTGTGCCTGACACCGAGATGGTTTCATAAGTATACTGTTTATCCAAAGGTCCGGCACACTAAAATAGCCTTTTCAAATAGTAAAAAAACTTAACTTGTTTTAGCGACAGCCTCTTCAAAAATATAACTTCCAACATCCTTCACCCTCAGAGTCCCATAACTTCCCCTAATCCACCAATCAGGGTAGCTTATCAGTGCTATTACCACTAACTGGCTCTTTGAGGCTTTATCAGCCTCTCTCTAGAGCCGATCGCTGCAGTTAAACGGCTCTTACAGTAATTACAGTGACTCTACCGTCTGAAGTAGAGTCAATTGAACTTGACCCCAAAACCTTGACCTTAGACATAGACTCATAGAAAAAGTGTAGACATATTGACTGTCAACAGTATGAGTAATGGAAGGCAATAAAGTGATTGTACAATATGCGTTGTTTAGTCATGTATTTATTTATGTACATAAATGATTATTTGATTGAAGTTAACTTTTATAAAATACTGTCTTTACAATAAATATTGTTAATGATAACCTATCTATTATCAGCTGCTCTACTGAAATAATCCGTTATCCATGAGAGTGTACAGAAGTAAACAAATAACTTATTATGTTTACTTTATTACAGAGACGCTCGGTCTGCTAATGTTATCTCACTTCCGATGCGATCGGGAAATACTCGCGCAATTCCTATCTCCCATTGTGCTACAATATCTGAATCAAATAAATGATAATACCTCCTTACTTTACGAGAGCGCCAAGCGTCTATCGCTGGCACATCGCAATAATTTTCGATGCCACGAAAAAAAAATACGTCATAAAAAGTAACATTGGTTCGAAATTCGAAATGATTGGTGTAAAGGAAACGTAACGCGGCGATGGCGGGGCTATCGATCCGCGCGGCCAGTCGGCGCCGGGCCATCGCGCGAAGCGCACGTATCGCGTCGCCACAAACACACGAATAACCTCACTGGCCACTCGCAGTCGACATCACGACCACACGGACATCAACACCCATCGGTAAGTCTATTTACAATACAACCTTTTGAAAAACTACCAAAATATACAGCGCGTGATGACAAACAAAATCTTTTTCTTGTAATAGTGAGTGTACACGTAATACATATACAAACAAATATGATCTTCCGTAGTGGATGATCTGTGTGCTACAGTAACTTTGTGTATTGACCGCTATAGCCTGTATACTGTAGTGTACTAATTACATTACGTGATATAGGAATAGTGACTCATGCATAATGTTGTTCTGTACAATTGTACATTAATAATAAGGTAACGTCACACGGATTCGCGCGCGTTTTGTGAACAACTGCAACGTTTATGAAGCTGACGATGTGAAACGTTAAAGAGAAAAGAAGGCAAGATTTCTTGCCGCTGATAAAGTTTTTTGGAGTATCTTTGTGTGTTAAGATAATTAACAGTTACAGAAAGATGCATAATATAAGCATTATCTCATTGAATTAACAGGTTTTATACAATATGCTATTTCTGTCTGTGTAAATGTGTCACAGAGAGAACATTGAGGTGTGTGTCACCACCTCAATATTCTCTCTTGAAACTGAAAAGTGTGCGAATCGATTTCCCGAAATACTAATTAGCCAGAGCCCCTACTGAATCGTTTTGAGCAACGCTACGTGCGAAAACCTCTTCATTCTAATCTTACATTCAACTGATTAAGCTATGTTTTTCTTCAAGTGTTTTCCTAAAACATAACCAAATCCTAATTTCATTTGTTTCTAACAATCTGCAATTAACGAAACTGTACCCAACAATGAGTATAAATAAGTACCTCAAGCACCATTGCCTTCGGTTTACGTTCGTTTGGGTGCAAAGCAATCGTCCTAATCGCTGGCCATAACATATTTTAATCGGCGACCCGAGTCCTTGGTGCCTTGCCTGGCTTGACCCGACCCTGCCCGAGAGCTGCCCGAGCACTGCCCGATCACTGTCCCGGGAATTCCGCCGAGCAAAGAGTTTTTAGCAAAACAGAACCTACACCCGAACGATTAAAGGAATGTGTAGCGAGGCTCTGAAGGTCATTAGAATCTAGATCTATTCACGTAGGCAGTTCTATCTCCTACGAAGTTAGGCCCTTTGTACATCGCACGGCTTCTTTACGGTACGGCGTATAAACCGCGCCGTAGAAAAAACGTCTGTCAACAAGCTTCCATAGTTATCCATACAACACTGATGACCGTGTCTACACAGGGCGAATAAACCGTAGATTTTCACGGCAAGAAAAACGTGTGTGTACAACGGGCCTTAGGAATATCTCAGTACCCGCCCTCGTAGTATTCCCCTGAAACTTAAACATCTTGCTTTACATGTGGGTGTACTTTACACCTCTGCTTATCTAGGAATAAAGGGGTAATGTTAACACAATAGAATGCATTATAAAAATGATAAATCTATCTCTGGCACTGTAATTTTCCTTATAGCAAGGAACAAAGGATCCTATAGAGACCACAGTACAAAGTCCTTCAATGATTCAGCCTGTATCTTAGAGTGTCTTGTAGGTATTTGAGTACAGTGAACACACACTATGGTACAGCTGGTCCTTGTCACTGCCCCGAGTGTACTGGCCAAGTAGCACGGCAACAAAACAGCTGACGCATATAATATAGCCTGCCTATAACTTACGGCCAGTACTTTGTAGGCGATGGGTATGCCCGAAGGATAGAAGCACCTTTTTGTGCTCTGGTGTGATAAACTACAAAGCTATCAGCTTCCATGTGTGAAATGGGAAATGATCTCTCATCCCTGAAGGTGGAAGGGCTATATTTAGCAGTGGTAGTCAAGGATCTAACCACCAAATGGTTCTAGACTAGACATAGATAAAGGTCTCTATTTTAATGGAAGAGTGTTGTTAAGATAGTCTAGATTTCCATAAGCTGCTTTCTTTCTATAACTGCCTCGGTGATCGAATATCCACAACTTCGCAAGCATGCAGGACTGTTGAGAATGAGAATGAGATCCTAGTTTCAATTTCCAGGTTAGACAAATTATTATTAGGTTTTAGGCTTCTAACAAATTTCAGACACAGTCTGGAGTCAGAGTTTATTTCCAGTTGATGGCAATGGGTTCGCTATAATATGGGATTAGAAATAAGAGAAGCTCCGTGTAACAAACTGTAATCAGCCACTTCTAATAAGATTGACAGAAAATAGTTAGAAAACCCTAGACAGATTCTGCAGGCCGTGTCTAGGATTATACGCCATTATTAACGCTCTGACGCTCAAATGAAAGGCTTTCAAACTCTGCAATTACTTGGCGATATGAATTATAATAATTAAACCGCATCGCGCTGATCTAAAATGTGCCTTATCAAGTTGTTGTTTCGATACATTTTCGCATGTGTCGCGCGTCTTAATTAAGCTCGCTAATTTCGATGGGCGCTGGGCTGACCCCCGCATCAGACGATACGAAAAACAAGTGAAGGGTGAATGTTTTAAGACTTTAAACGCTCCGTTGGGGAGGGACAGTCGGTGATAATAGCTAAGCTATTACGATTACTGTTCAGAAAATTATTATTGTATGTAATAATAACTATATTATTGTATAAAAATCAACACGCTTTAAAAAAAAATGACATTAAGAGGGTTTATTCATTATTATTAAAAAAAGTATTTGGTAACTTTCCAAATGCCTTTTTTTCACCTAAAACGGGTACAACATCAAATTCAATGTTATAATTTCAATTCATTATTAATATTCTAGTCAATTGGTTAGCCACATTTCTTATTTCCATACAGTGTTATTTCCAAATTAATCGAAACAGGTAAATATTTGACAGCTATTTACGACGTTGCCAACTTTTAGGATGCACCCTCTTAAAAATGGAAATGTTTCTGGTATTTTTCCCGAAAGGCAAAAGCTAATCGACTATACAGCACGTAAACAGTAATGATAATAATATCAAAAATATCCGAGATTCAGCGTTCGGCGATTTTTTTGCCTTTAAAGTTTAGTTTAGTCATATTGATCTACCGCCCCGCACTGTACAGACCTACCACAACTGCTCCCAGCGGACAGCCTCCTCTCGTGGTTCTGTAACATGTAAAAGATGACGGATGTTCTTCGGTCGGCCGTCAAGTTATTGCTCACTGTCAAAGTTTGTCAGGTCGAGGTCACCCGCCCGAGATGCGCCATTGTTCACACTTGTAACTAAAGATATGGCTTTCAGGAGGAAAATATTGAAAGCAATATATTCTTCTTGTTACTAGGAGAATTTTGGCTTCGATACATAAAATAAGCATTAACCCCGTTTATATATTTTTTGCTGGACATGAATATAAAAATACCCTAGTTCTGGCTTTGCAGTGTCATTATGTTATTCGCCTCTCTTTTCACCGAATCGTGAATGATGATGATGATTGGTCATTAACGTTGATAGCGAGTCAGATAGTCCAGGGTCTGTCAAACGTACGGGAACAACGTCTCATGTACATGGTTATAATTACTTGCAAAAGTACATACATTCATTCAAATTCATTGAAACTCCTCAGTGATCATAAAAATTATTATATAAATTGTGTTCATTAATTTTAATGAATCCCTTCCCAGAATACTTACTGCTGAAACATTATGTCACAAGTACCTAAATGTATAACAATGTTGGTGAAAGCTAATTAACCGTTTTCCACGAAACAACAGGGATTTTCCTATAACTAATCATAAGTGTATTATGTTGCTTTGTGAGAGTGTGTATAGTACCTATCTTAATGGGTATTTCACCAATTTGTATTGGTGAAATTGGCCCGTATCTAGTTGTATGCGAAAATATGAATATCAAATACACAAAAATAAGTATAAATCACATTTCATCTTAGAGTCTCAGATAAAATACCATACTTACTGATTATTAGGTACACCGAGATCATTCAGTCAAAGTCATCGACATCAAAGCTTATAGAATACACCTGATACGTGTGCTAATTCTCATGAAATCTCTGAATAATCACGCCATCAGTGAACACTAAACTTCTCATAGCCTCATTGCTGATTATATTCTGTACTAAGATAGTATTATGTTGTTGTAATAGGGGACGAGCCTATTGCCACAAACAAATCCAGACTCCGGGCTGCCACTGAGAAATTCCGGATGGAAAAACCCAATAACACTTTTTCCGACCCGGGAATCGAACCCAGGACCTCATGATAAGCAGTAGCACTTGCGACCACTAGACCAACGAGGCAGCCATCAAATTCAATTCTGAAGAAAATCACACTTGTATTGCTCTAAATGGTTACATTGCATTCCACGTGATTGTACCTCGGGTTGCTTCTGTGAGAAATTACACGTATTTTGTCTCCATTGACGGGTCTGTTCTTAAGAATTAAGGGATTAAGGAATTAAGTCGTCAATGCATTTAAAGTCTCGGTAGCGGAACCCGTTTTGGTTCGCGAAAGAGGGGCGAAGCGAGGAGGGGGGAGCTTTGTTCACTTGGCGAACAGTTGGTAATCGGATACATTGAGTTTTTTCTGTTCTTGAAGTTATTTTTTTTTTTTCAAAATACTGAAATAATGTTTAAGTACCACTGGATAGTTTTTGAATTGTAACTTTAGTTGTAGTTTTGTAAACTAAATCGCAGTACAAGAGTACATTGACCGCTCACCATTAGGTGGAAAGCCTGCTTTTTTACAAACTTATAATCTTAAAGAACATTATTTACATTTTAGAGCATTAATATTCTCAACTTGTTCTCTTGAAAATATTTAATAACCATCAAGGTACGTATTGTAGAATATTTTTATACTTTGTATCCGTACAATGTGGTATAGGGGAATGTCTTTGATATTGCTTTCTTTAATATTCCGTCCGACATCAATAAAATGTTCGCGATCTTTGTTAAAATGCAATTCAGAGAGAAGCATTTTATCTGAGACTGTCAAAAGACTTGTCTGAGCGAATGAAATGGATGCAAGATCATATTTTGTATTAAACTTGTAGATGGATCAATTTAAGCTTGTCTGTAGAAGCACGGTTACTTTCAATCAGTATAGAGACGCTTCACTTTTCGATTTATTTTTAAAATAAGTAGACTTCTCCTTTTTAGGGTTCCGCAGTCAACAAGGAACCCTTATAGTTTCGCCATGTCCGTCTGTCTGTCTGTCCGCGGCTTAGCTCAGAGACTGTTAGTACTAGAAAGCTGAGTAAACATATTAATAACGCCAACAAAGTGGTACACGTACAATAAAATCATGAAAAAAAAATGTTTTCGGATACCTGCCTCCCCTATTCGTAAAGTGGGAACTTTTAGCCTTAGTGAGGTTCAAAAATATTTTGAGTTTATTAAAACCTTTTTTGGATTGAAACGTCCGATTGCGAAATATTAAGATTTAAACTGCTAATTTTTGTTAGAGTCCAGAGTCCTCCCCCCCTTTTTCGACATATCCAGAACTTACCATTTAGCTGGTAAATGGTAAGTTCTGGATATGTCGAAAAATTCACAGCAGTCTGTAGTAGTTAGTATAATTATGAAACGAAATTAAAAGGAAAACTATCACAGCTAAGTAGGCTCTACAAGTTAACGAGTAATTATCGACCAACTTACTTTTGCAGTTGCAAAAACAATACATTTCGTATTGGAGAAAATGTTTTTCAACTACAATGTTAAGTTTGTTCTTGGGATTAATTCATCCCAGCTACGGAACCCTTCATTGTGCGTGGTCCGACACGCACTTGGCCGGTTTTTTCTTTCTGTTATACCGTAGACTTTTTATTTAGGAAAGCCCTTGGCTAATAGTACATTACTGTCGGAGCCTGCAACTTGATGGACTCAGAAAATGCCCGGAACATCAAACTGAATAAATTAATTATACATTTTTCACGCTTATATTCATTTGTTACTTCTTTACTTTAAACAGCTCTAATTGTAAGCCAAATCGAAATTTAAATAAAATATTTGATAAGTTACCTTCTTGGTTGCCGTTCGTTCCATTTAATATCTCGACAGATATGAGTTTTCATAGTTATTTATTTTGCCGCCAAACAGCACCCTGTTTGCGTAATACACGATCAATCACAATCTGAATCGTTTTGAAACCGATTGCTAATCCATTACTTCATAAGTTCGAAAAAAAATCTGCTCAACAACGTAAATAACGCGATGAATGTTGTTGAACTGTCAAAATGAAACAGATTAGTCTTAATCGTTTACGAAAATGTGTTACGTAATTAGATAGCAGGACAGATACGGAATTTCATAGTAACGTTGCCGGCCCCATATTCATTTGTTCTTGAGCAGTACAGCTATTTCCAAAAAAGGTTGTCGAAATAATGCACGAATTTCCAAGTATGTTTGAGAAAAAATTGTTTTCTATTATTTCTTTGCACGTGGTATTTATAATTGGCGATACCTAAAATATCCAAAACCCAGCAGCTATTCTGTTTTCTCAAACGTGTTTGGCACAGAGTATTCGTTTGTAGCCTGCTCTTTACTGTTGGCTAGGTTCTTAAATCTCAAGCAAGAGTTACTGTCCAAATTACACATTTTGAATTAATGCCATCTGAAAGGTTACACCCCCTACAGCGATAGATGGGTAAACCCTACAGCGATAGATGTGGCTACTTTTGTCATTTAATTTTAAAATTCAAATGCGAATAATTATGAACGCAAGAGGGGATTAAAAGTCATCATTAGGTTTCATTATAGTTGTCTGGGTTCGCAGACGGTCCTCTTGTACCTACTTGCAGTGCTCCCATCGCATCGGTCCAGAGTTCCAGACTCCAAGCATCGCGGTTGTTTTGTCTCATTGTTATTAAATTAAGTCTTAGTTTGTACCTGAGCATTGTTGGAGAGCACCTGAGCTTATCATTCGTTTTTCTCCAGTTGAAAACTAAATTAATTGAATTCGTTTCTAGAAGAAAGAGATTATTCTTTGTTTTATTTAAGAATTCTATTATTTATATTACAGTGGATAGTCTTGAATATGTAATGTTTATCTTCATTATCGTTCACGTCGACCGTCCGTTTGTAACATTTTGTGTACTTAATTCAAAGAGATTTTCATTTTAATGAAAAGTTGGAAAGGACATCATTCAGGCTTCGAACATTTTGTACCCAAAATTCAAAGTGCCGGCCAGAAAAAAAAAAAGCTGTTTTCATATGGGAAATAACATTTTGAACATTTTTTAATACTACAACGAAAGTCTACACTTAACCCCCTGGCTGCTATTTGAGTTTGAAAGTACCAAAAATCATAAAATTATTTTAAATGTTTTATATACAACGTTTAAAAAAATACCGAGTTTTAATTGAAAATAACATCGTTTTTTGTAATAACAAAAAGCATTTCGGCTAGGCGAACCTAACCTAACCTAACCTTGCCTATCTAAACCAAACCTAACCTAACATAATCTAACCTAACACTGATAAACTGATCTTAGATTTTGAAGGTCACATGGAACTTCTCAATGATGAAAAGCATTTGCATAATCTTGTGATTAGGTAATTGTACAAAAGATTAACAGAAAACAGCTGGTTAGGTTAGGCTAACCTAACTAAACCTAACAGTGTTCAACTGATCTTAGATTTTGAAGGACACATGGACCTCCTCAATTATGAACAGCATTTGCGTATTCTTGTGATTGGGTAATTGTACAAAAGATTAAAAGAAAACAGCTAGTTAGGTTAGGCTAACCTAACCTGACAGTGTTCAATTGATCTTCGAAAAAGTATCTAACTTATCAGACATTTCAAATGACACTGGTTTCAAACTTGTTGGAGGGTGGGGACGTCCTCCAACAGTCTAAAGATACATGTCATTAATTATGTTAAAAAAAAGAAAAGACAGAAAAGATTTGCTGTCTTTTTCAATTGCAAAGTCGATAGGATTTTTTTGTGATAAAAAAAGGTTTTCGGCAAATATGTGTTTATTTTTTAACAAAAACCATTGTTCTTATACGTCGCCATATCTTAATCATAAAAAAATAATGATACGATAAAAAAACTAGACTCTCGAACTGAAACATAACCACAACATTAATGAGAACGCCTCACCAAGAACGTCTCGAGAAATATCACTGACAATAGTAATGTTCAACTTAATAGTGAACGTAAATGTACAACTTATTTTTATTAACAACTACCTAACCTAGCTACTTTTACGTATGTCTTTTTTTCCTTGTGAATCCTTTGCGTGCTACAACCTCTGATGCGACAATTATGCAATCATTGATGAATGAAGAAAATCCATTGCATTGGTTATTGAACAGTGGGGATGTTTTCATAGTAGCTATGGGCTTTACCGATAGCATGAATGATATCGAATCGTGTGGCTATGAAGTCCACATTCCACCTACTTACCGGAACGCTAGTCAGCTTACAACAGACCAGGCAAATAAGTCTTGATTGATCACGATATTTAGGTGGATTGTAGAGGCGGTGAAGGATTAGGCTGTTGTGACAAACATATTTTAACCGTGCACTACATCACATGTTTTATCATTCTAAAATCGCAGCGGCCATAATAAACGCCGTTTATCGTGTCGCTGTTGACAGCAGACTCGCTCCTGAGATTGTTACCATAATTCATTCTAGAAAGAATACCTCCAAGCTTTGGCACGATAACGTACATACGAAAAACGTTAACAGGCAGAGAGTGCCTTTTGTAGCCATGGAAGGAAATCTTCCTTAATTCATAGGGTTTCCAAATTTTTCAGAGGAGGACGTATTTCTGTTTGTGCTAGGGAGCTATCATACTATAAGCTCGCCAGCAACCCAACACCTAGTCGTAACCGATGTCCCACAGGAGCGGGCCTAGGAACGGGCCCTGTGGAACACCGCACGACATTTCGCGCCGGTCCCCGTCGTTGCGTCCCTTGTAAGTGACACATTTCCGAGAAAACCTTTTTTTTTTTTTTTTTTTTTTTTTTTTTTTTTTTTTTTTTTTTTTTTTTTTTTATTAAGCGGAGAAAAATGCCTAACGCATACCGCGCCGTCCGGGGCGACGGTTTGGTTATGTGGGGCTTGCACCCACTAAAAAACACCGCCGTGAGCCTACTATCGCCTTGGTGGATGAGCCGCGAGAACTGCTACGCATGACGTTCATTTCCGAGAAAACCTAACCTAACCTAACCTGAGCGAACCTAACCTTTCCTAAAAGTGCCCGCGGGCGGCGCGGAGACTTATTTGCACACACAATACAATAAATGGTTACAATACATCATTTCAGCCGAAAAACGTCCACTGCTAGACATAGGCCTCCTCGAAGCATCGCTACTTCAACCGGTTCTGTACTTCTCCCATCCAGCGGATTCCTCCGGCCTTCTCCAGGTCAACGATCCACGACCACCTTAATAGGCCTTTTCCAACGCTACGTCTTCCGGTACGCGGCCACCACTCCAGAACCTCACTATTACCCTTTGTGTAACATTGAGTCTTCAAATGAGGCCCATTGTGGGCGACCACGTTTTAGTGCCATAGGTCATTACTGGCAATGCACACTGGTCACGATACATTAAAATGTAATGCTCTAAAATAATTTAGTCGAAGTATGTTTTTTAGTATTTTTAAACATAAATAGCGGCGGATGGGTTAATTGTATTCTCTCGTTGTAATAGTAAAAAATGTTGAGGGTGTTATTTCCCATAAGAAAACCGTGTTTTTTTCTTCTGGCTGACTTTAATTTTTGGGTACAAAATGCTCTAAACCTGAATGATGATTATATCATACCTGAGTAGACCTAACGCATATTGTCCATTTCTACTTTGAACAAAAGCTGTTTGCGTCTACGAATGTTCAAAACATTGTTGGCAAAATTATGATTTTTTTGGTACTTTCAAACTGAAATAGCAGCCAGGGGGTTAATTTTAGACTTTCATTGTAGTATAAAAAAATGTTCAGGATGTTATTTCCAATAAGAAAACAGCATTTTTTTTTTCTGGCCGGCACTTTTATTTTTGGGTACGATTTGAATGATGTCCTTTCATGTGTGACATTTTAAACTCAGAAATTTAACAGCAATACCTACTCTACAGCATGTGAAAGGTGTGATCATACACACATACCACATACAGACCATCAAACTGAACAACGTTGTCTATAGGGCACATCATAATCGCGAAAAAATTATCAAGTTCAATACTACTCTCGACCCAAATGTATGGGATGGCTGATTAATCATTTATATTTTAGAGGTATGAGGAACAGAGTGTAAGTAGTCTGTGGTCACGACGCGTCATGTTGGTAGATCGGCTGTTGTTGTGACCAGCTGTTTGATCACCGCATTTCAGCACTTTTAATATTTTGTAATAATTTAATTATTGCAACGTTCCGCAAATATTTTGTTGAGTGCAAAATTAAAGCCTCGTGCAAACTGGCGCGACTCGACATTGGTAATTGTTCTACCGTGAAGTTTTCTTAGAAATTGTATTGTTAGTTGATTCGCGCCGGTCTGCACGACGCTTAATGATAGCACTCATTAAGCGTCGTGCAGACCGACAATAAATTTTGCGTTTATACATTTGGTATCTTATTAAAGTTAGGTATTATAATTAGCTATTGGCAGTTTCACAGTCAAAACCACCTTTGTAGCAATACATAAGTTTGCACGAGGTTTATTCGACTTCAATGCAATCAGCACACTAAACTTTCAACCAAAATCGATTCCGTTTTGATTTTTAAATCAAATTATGTTTCAATTATTAACCTTACTTTACGTATTTTTGCAGTTATCGTACCCCTAATAATAACAACCAAGTTCAAATTGTGTACACAATACCTACACAATTTCAACACGGATGATTAGAATAAGAAGCTACCATTTCAACTGCATATTTACATCGACATCCTCTTTGTCGATAATATTATTACTCTAGCTATGTTTTATTGTTTTAATTTCTATGTATCTTTCACTTCCTTAATAAATCACGTGCCTATTACACGATAAAATCCGTGCGAATCCGCGTCTCTCGCTATAATAAATATATTGATTATCTGCATCCTAATTGCGTATACACGATCAATCACAATCTGAATCGTTTTGAAACAGATTGCTAATACATTGCTTCATAAGTTCGAAAAACACGTAAATCACATAATGAATGTTGTTGAACTGTCAAAATGAAACAGATTAGTCTTAATCGTTTACGAAAATATGTTGCGCAATTAGATAGCTGTTCCAGTTGGCGCGCTGTCTTGCAGCCGTCATTGACTTGTCTCACCCCCCACTACCTGACACTCCTAATATTTAGTGCTTACAATGTGTGAGTGTTCCCCACTTTGTAATCTCACTTGTCACAAAGTTGTCATGATTATGAATATGTATATATTGAAAAAAAATATTAGCACCTAAAAGAAAAAAAAAAGACGGAAAACTTGTTTATTCTGCACAAACTAAACGCACATTACATAAAACACACATTTAGACAATTAGCCAAAAGCCTCATATTCAACTGCACAAATTAGTAAAAAAATTGACATTGCCTGGTGTCAGGGTCAGAGACCAAAGACAATTATTCACCCTTCGGGCATTGCAGGTGTGATGTAATGTTAATTGTCGTTGGTTGGTTGACGAGGTCTTCCATTGGCACAAAGCCTGTATTGAAAAAAGAACTTGTTTCACGACATGGTGTGGTTGAATAAACTACAGTTTAAAGTCTAATATATTCATATAAGCATGGTGGTATATAGCAATCCCTATGGCGGTGGCTAATCTTAATTTCACGTATTTCATACATTTCCCGAGTCCGTTTGCCTAATATTAGGATACTCCTATATTATTGCGTTTGTTTTATAGCAAAGTAAGTGCTTGCGAGCGGTTAGTGTTAGAGACTGTTTGTTCAGTTGAGGGTTATGTGTTTAGCTGGTATTAAGCGTTTCATTCTCACACATACATGTACTTTCACACCGAATCCCAAGGTATTAATCTATGGGTACTTACTTTTATATTTAAAACGGGTCGAGTTGAGAGTTATGTCACAAATATTGTTCTTTAGTTTCTTCACGCAGGGAAAATGTAATAATAAAATGTTGCAAGCTTTTGAAGCGAAACAATCATCATCATGTTTTATACAAATAAATCTATGTTTTTTCTTAATACTAAGAGCTTTAGACATAATAAACTTCAACATATAGGTATTGCATAAACCTCAAATATATAGAGGTTTTCATTTCAACGTTTGTGCTCTAGGTAGGTACTGCGTGATAAATAAACAAACATGAATCACCTAGATGTTGTATTCTTTATAAAATCGTAATAAAACAAGTAAAGAAAAATATGAATTTTTACTTCCAAAAACAAAATCGTTGAAAACTAAAGGAATCAACTAGAATCAATTCTATTTTTTTTTATCCAAATACGGACGCGTAACCTAAATAAATGAATTTAGAATATGGACACATTTTTGTCCCGTGTGATATATAAAATGAAAGGCTAGTTAGGATAGTTATTTAAGAACATAAATGAAAATCTCTGAAACTAGTGAGCCTAAAATTTTCAAAAGAATTCAGAAAATTGTTCTATATACGCGCTTGGCAGGTTTTGTTATGTCTTGACTGCATTTTCCTTGACATAACATATTTTAACAAACATATTTTTACTACGGCGGTTTTTTTTAAATGTTTTAATTGGGATATCCAAATGTTGTTGGTGATCTGCTTTTTTGTCAGACTGTAAAGGTCCCTATGGACACTCTCGTCCCTATGAACAACGCAAACTTTTAATTCTGAAGGGGGAAGAAAATGAAATTGCTCGCCTACTATTGATTTATATGATTATTTGTATCATCTGCCCTTAAATTTTAATACTTATAACCTTAAAGCTTTGAAACAAATTCTATTTTCATTTCAAATAAAAATATTTGTATCATAACTCCAAGGTTTCTAAATAATATCTTGAAAATAAAGCATTATCTCCATTCTGTGAGAATAGCCGCGGGTTGGGTAAATAATTCTCATTAGTATTGCTCATGTAAGGTTTGTCCTGTCGGCGTCAGAGCTCATGGGTCGCAGTCATTGACGTGTGCCGTGTGCCGGCCACTGCCGGCTGACGGCACGAGGGTTTCTTAACAAATCATAATGATATATAACGAGAATATTTGAGATAATTAGCCGAGGATGTATTGATCTTTGTTCTTTTTAAGTGAAAACATGTTATCTGATTGTTATATGTTGAATTGTCGACACTTAACATCAAGTATTCCGCAAAGGAGTAGGAGTGTGAGGGAGTGGAGGTGTAAGTACACCCTCTCCGCTCCATAAAAAAGGCTGAGACCATTGCCATGACCAGGAACCAGGCCAAACTCCGGGCAGCTACTGAGAAATTCGTAATGGCAAATCCCAAAATCAGTTTCCCGGATCTAGGAATCAATCCCAAGACCTCATACTCAGCTGGTTTAAATAGGTTTTTTTTCTTTTGTTTATCCTTTACATAGATTCCTTTATATTTTGTGCATGTGAGAACGTTGTAGGTTCAACAGACTGTCGATTTGCAGACTGTTTTCTATTTTGTTAAGTATCTTGTTGACAAGCCTACACTGTCCTCTCATACCTGTTCACACTGTAAATTTTTGGAAGCATTGTAAAACCCATTTATTTTTAAAAGAGTAACCGTGGAGTTTCTTGCCGGCTCTTCTCCATAGGAAACGACCAATTGGAACCGTGCACCTAGCTTCTGACGTTTCATAAGTGCCCGTGTAGGTTTATGTGAAATAAAATATTTTGATTTAGATTTTTTTTTCAGCATCAGCAGTCTCGCTCGAGACCATTTAGACTAACGAAGCGATCACATTGTTAACTAGAAAGTACAGGTATACGGCAACAGAAAGTTTCATACCTAGCTACGTTTCGGCCTTGTAAAAAGAACAGTATTCTCCCCCGCACTGTACGCTTTTGTAAAAGCCGGCGCAGGATTTCCCCGCGTCAATGTTTTCATAAACTCTGCTTCACTCGGCGCGGTATTAGCCGATCGATTTCGGAAGTCGCGCCTTATCTGATGCGGGGGAAGTAAAGTACGGCTTTCCCATCTCCGTCGGGTGCTCAATATGTTTGAGTGAGGTAGAAACGTGCAGAAGTTAGTTTTGATAGAAATAAGAACGTTTTATTTTACAACGAAATATGCTGCAACTAAAAAAAATCCACAAATGCTCAAAAATTCTGATCGTGTTCTTATTTTTTTTCATACGGTCGAGCTCTTGACCTTGATCTCCCAAAATCGATGAAATGACAAAATACGATGATAACAATAATATGATGAATGATACACTAACTTAGACTTTTTTCATTCGTAGCATTTTTGTGTAAACTGAAAAACATACAATAATATGTGGGTTTTGTCAGACTGCACAGTGGATGTCTGTTGCCCACAACAAAAATAATAGCTTGAATTCTAATCCGCTTTCAGTTTACCTACTTTGGCGATTCGTTGTATGCAATTGTTGTTTTTAACAAAACATAACATAACATCATGCCTGGAATCTGCCAAGGGTTAGGCAGAGCTGTACCTATAGTACACCCACATTTCACCAGTTTTGTTTAAATCCATTACAAAACTCGGTACAAATCCAGACTCCAGGCTGCTACTGAGAAATTCCTACGGGAAACCCAATAACACTTGGCCTGACCTGGGAATCGAACTCAGGACCTCATGCTCAGCGGTAGCGCTTGCGACCACTAGATTAAAGCGGCAGTCGTAGAAGTCAAAGGCAGTCTAAGAGGAAGTTATTCTTTTTATCTTTCTGTATAGTGGCTCTAGGTACGGTAGCTACGGCTGACACATATTTATAATTAGTACTCATTTACTTTGATAAACGTTGTATACTGATCGAGAGATGTGCCACTTTGTGTTTGTTCAGCGACGCGACGGACGTATGTCACATGAAGAATTTGTACATTTCCCAATGTACAAAGGGGTTTTTTGTAAATTGGGAAATGGATATGAATATACGGATTTGTATTTGTACATTGAGAAATGGATTTGAATATATCGAAATTATCTATCAACTAGCTGCCGCCCCGGCTTCGCATGGGTAGCACTAAGTTCTTATCTACGGCGAACCTACCTACCTAGCCTACCCATCTACCTACCTACCTACTCTATCTACCTACCTACCTACTTGCATACCTACCTACCTACTTACCTACCTACCTACATACCTACCTACATACCTACCCAAATACCTACCTACCTACCCACAGAGGTACCTAAATACTTACCTACCAACATACCTACCTACCGTACCAACGATAACTAAAGCAATTTTTCTATTATTTTTTTGCACCATTTTTTCCCTGGACTTTCACAAATATTTCAAAACCAAAATTAGCCAAATTGGTCCAGCCTTTCTCGAGTTTTAGCGAGAGTCGACACTAACGAACAGCAATTCATTTTTAACCGTCTTCCAACAAGGAGGAGGTTATATGTTCAAAGCGTATTTTATTTTTATTTATGTCCCTCGATATTTTCGTCAATTGTGGGCGGATTTCGAAAATTATTTGATAGAAGAAACTTGCGCGATGGTCCAATATAAATTGTATTAACTTTGCTTGGGTAGTTTTTGTGTACAATATTTTGTTAAGGGACAGATTAGTAAAGTTTGCATAAAAATCCGTTCAGCGGTTTTCACGTGATCGCGGTCAAAAAAACAGACGTACACAAAAATTCTAAAAACTGTTGGAATGTGTTCTGATACCGATTCTAAGTATCCTAAGCCAATTTTTTTTCGAATATCTTCCGTGTACAGACTTTCGACCCTCTTCAGCTATATATAATTTTATAGCCTACCGACCCCGGCCCGCGCTATTACTTCGTTTTCGCTTAGGACTTTTTTTCATTTTGCTCGGCTCTTCAGGGTCATAGCGTGATGTTACATGGCCTATAACCTGGCCGGTGATTTTCTCGACAGATTAGTAAAGTTTGCATCAAAATCCGTTCAGCCGTTTTCACGTGATGCGCTCACAAATAAACAGACAAACAGATAAACAGAAAAAAAATCTAAAAACTGTTGGAACGTGTTCTGTTATCGATTCTAAGTATCCCAACTTTTTTTCGAATACCTTCCATGTACAGACTTTCGACCCTCTTCAGCTTTATTATATGTATAGATTCAACTGTTATAAAAAGTATACTAATATGTTTCAATAATTATCAAAAACTCCTAAATAAAAATAAAGTTATGAAAAGAAAATTAATTTTATTGTAAAAAAGCGTGGGGTGCTCGATATTGATTGTTGTAAATTAGTAGTTATTTGTAATCGTAGAGTTAGTATAGAAATATGATAAAAAGAACCCCACGCTTTTTTTACATATTTTGGGTTTATATGAAATATTGAATTCTAGAAGGAGACAAAGCTCTACGAAACCGGAGTTTTACTAAAATTCAATGTGGCATAAAAAAGTGTTAATTTTACCCTTTTGAGTCTGTATTTGCGCCCGGTTGATGGCTATAGCCTTGCCCCCTATTATATGGGACTCAAACATAACTGGCGAAATGTGGGTGTACTATAGGTACACCTCTGCCTAACCCTTCGGGGATTACGGGCGTGGTGTTATGTTATGTTATCGCCAAGCCTGCATCCTTTGCAATACGTTGCAATACGACTAGCTCGTTTATTTCCTTTGCCTGGATATGATCTTTAACGCCACTTCTGATTTTCGATACGTCTTAAAGACGTATGACATGTCCTCAGTTTCTCCAAGTTCTGTTTTGAATGAACTCTAGAATACACCAATTGTGAAAATAGAACAATCTTTGCTGCACACTCATTTTTAATGCCTAGGCAATCGTCCATAGTCCCACTGGATACGAATTTGTCCCTATAAACCTACTTCAAAAAGAAAAGATTTATTCGTACGACTTTCTTGCATATTGATTGTTATAGATACTGCAACAACTGTTATACCGATATGGTCGTTGTAAATTTATTCTCTCAAGGTCGCTTTTTGTACGGCCTGTCTTTTTTCCCGCCTGTTTCCTTATGTACGCGACTTATATCATAAGTACCATGCCATCTCAGGGCGCAAACGATGCATAAAATAGGCACTTTACATATTGTTATGATACTGTACGAGAAACACAGTGCGCTCTGATTGTTCATTGCTCATTACACTTTTACCTTTTTGTAGTGGGGAATTTAGGGGAAGAGTTTATACATAGTCGTTTTGATTCTATAAATTCCGACAGAGTTATTGGTACCAATGATAATTGCGGTTATCTTTTTGTACGAAAAAAAAGACCAGTGCCTTAATGTAAAACATACATAATTCCACTGAACAGAACACGAAACAGAAATAACATGATGCCAAATTAAATAATAAGAGACGACGGAAGGATGGCAACATTACAAAAGTTTATTTATGTCAGCGCCATGAAAACCTATAAAGAGTCAGAGGGGTAGTGGGAGGGGGGGCTGAGCCGGCCCGGCCGTGCCAACACAAAAAACCTTTTAGCTGATACATAAGCACACCCAAGTCTACGCTAAAATACACCGGCTCCCTAGGTTTTTTGCGCAAAAGCTGTCGGGGTCTGCCTATAAAGTTGCGATTGTTTCTGAAGGCAGATCCTGGTAGTATTACCAGCTTTGCGAAGGTCCGTCTGCTCGAGATGGCATTACTTGATGTAGCCAATGAGGCATATGGACGGGAAACTCGCTCTTTATACCGTGGGTAATGCTGCTCGAATTAGGGCTGGACCGAATCTTGAAATCACGCTCTTGTAAGCCTTTAGGATATGTTGTACATAGTGTACATATTACTGTGACTAACGTTTTCAGAAAAAAGTTTGGATGTTTGTTACTTAATCACGATTTCATGGATTGCGATCAAATGTAGAATGTAACTTTTGTACGAAAATAAGTATTAACCATACTCGTCGAATATAAAAATTTGTTTGAAAAGTTCTTGTTCCCCACAATTATTTATTAATATTATAACTATAACCCTTTTTCCTCATCCAACTTTACGCATTGTGAGGGATGATAAGCGGCTTATACCCTATAATATTATATCTATTTACTAGTATTTTTCTCTTTCATAATAATATGGTCGCCTTACATTGTACGCCATAAAGTGCTGTTGCATTTGACTACCTATGAACACAGGGTACAGAAAGTATTTAAATAATATGATAACCATCTTTACAAATTCCATATAGGTAGTTGCTGCAGCGTACATTTATTGCTTGTCTGTTCTATGGCCGCATTGGAGACAGTTATTCGACAATATTTGATATAAGCTCAGTACACGCTCCACTGTATCATGAAATGCCACATTTCATATAACAGTCAGCCGTGATTTTTAATTTTATTTGAAAAGTCAGATTTGAAATTTACTCCGTGCGAAGGTGGAATTTTGTCAGATTGTTTAACTTATCCTATAGGTAGTTTTATTCGTTTCTTTATAATTGATGACTTGATTCCATGGCATATTAACTCCCTTAAGCGGCTCATGTAGCCGGGGGCGTGGGAACGTACGATTCTTCCGCAACCCCCGACTGGTGCCGGCCCGCATCAGCGGGCCTCCTCGGGGCGGGGGGAGGAGTGAGGTGTTTAACTCCCCCCGCGATGTTTAAGAGGGGAACGCGTGGAGCACTACGCTCCGCCACCTCGGGTCCTGATGTGTGGGGGGCAACCAACATCACCGGATCCGTCACTTCTGGACCCGTTTAGGGGGGCTGGAAGAGGGTGTTGTCCGCCCTCCGCCGACGATCGGTGTGCCTTCTACGGGCCGGGTGCCAGGATGCCTGCGAGATTACTGCAAAACAGTAATCTCACAGAAGGATACCACCGCGACCCAGGACTCCTCGCTGCCTCATGTAGGTAACCTAACCTATACCTAAATAAGCCTTTGTTACTGTTCATTTTTATCTTATTTGACAAAAAATATGTAAAAAGTTTAAAATAGTTTAGATTACTTTAACTTAATCCTATCCTCGGCATTCGGTTGGTCTCCCGTCATAACAGCTTGTCTTTCGACAAACTCAAACTCAAAGCATTTATTTCAAATAAACCAATTACAGGCACTTTTGAATTGTCAAGGGGTCGGTCAGTCAGAAAAATGAAGCTAGTTGCCCATTCCAAAGCGTAGTAGGTTCCTATGGAGAAGAACGGGCAAGAAACTCCACGGACACTCTTTTAAATCAAAATATATGTTACATCATTCATGTTGAAATTATACATGTGAGAACAATGTAAAAAGACGTGCACGTTAACAAAAGCTTTTCTAAGGTTTTGGCTAAGGTTTTCTACTTGTTTCTGTCTTTTGCTGTATTGTACGCAACCATTCTGGATCTGCTACTTTCTTCGAATCATCTTCCCATGGCATTGTCTTCTTCCTCTGCTTTCTCTAGGGTACCATTAAGTTATTATATTGGTCCATTTCACTTTCTTTTCTCTCAACATTCAAGTTTTTGCATACTGTTTGAACTTTTTTGAACGTAGTCTTTCCTTTTACCTTTTTTAACTGTACTCTATCTCTTCTCCTTACTCCCAATACACTGTTGTTTTTCGGTTAAGGCCCAAGTTTGGCATGCACATTTCAGACATAGCAGGATACAAGCATTGGAAACTTTTCGTTTCTCCGACATTGGCATCTCTTTGTTTTTCATTATGTCGCTTAACGACCAGAATTTGTTCCAAGTGTTAGCTATTCTTCTTTCGATTTCTTTCTGCATGTTCACTGTTGGTGATACTAATTGCCCTAAATAAATGTAATTGTAGCGTAGTAATAAAATAATAACGTAGTCTAATTGCTGGTTATTGATTCTAATAGCCCCTGTTTGAATTGCTGATTATTTTTGTTTTTGTTATATTCATAGTGAAACCTGGTTTTTTCCAAGGTTTTCGGGCATTCAAAGAAAAGTAATAAATCGTCAGCGAATCTCAAATGACTTAATTTTTCTCCGTTCACGATAAATCCATAGTCCAAAATTATCCCAACCCATTCTCATAAAGATCATCTCCAACACAGCTGAGAAATATCTTCGGTGAAATAGTGTCACCTTGACGGATGCCCCTTTCGATTGGGAACTCGTCGCCTAACCTTACCTAATACTATTCATTGGGCACGTCATACAACGATATGACGTACTTTTTGCTTCAATAATAATGGTCTCAATTTTATTTCTCAAAAAGCCATGGTATGTTACTAGTGTTTACCGACTTACAACTTTCTTACGTTGGATAAAATAATTATTATACCTACCAAATAAATTGTTTTTTTTTTTAACTATAAAACCTCCAAAATACATGTGGTATAAGAACCTTTTTTGAACGCGATCTATTCTATTAGAGTGCACCTGGTAAAACGGGTTCCACACCTTACTACAATACTCCAGAATACTTTGAATAACGCTGTTGTAAATAGAAATAGTCTGGGGATATCTATTTAAGGGAAAAAAAAAGTTAAGTTTGTTCTTGGAATAAATTCATCCCAACTACGGAACCCTTGCGTGGTCCGACACGCACTTGTCCGGTTTTGTCATTGAATGAACAAACAAAACAAAACGAAACAAAAAGCGTTTTTATTATTGAACGAACATTTTCAACCAACATTTTGATACTCATCGATGAAGTCGTCTATTACAAGGAAAAATAAAGGCAATACATTTCGCTCCCTTTCTTCACGGACGCGACCAGGCGTGCTGACCTCTTGTACTGGTATATTAACACGAGGCGAAGGGTTCAGGTGCGTTGGTGACTGTGAGCCGGCATGATTGAGTTTGTCAAGCGACCTTATTGGTCGCAGCTCGATTATTTATAGTGGTGGAACATTATTAGAGGGTTCCATCGAAGTGAGCCCATATATCTATGAGCTTTATCACTTTAATGCATACAGAAGTGGATAGGAGTTCTGCGTTTAATCGAAGTACTTAACTGTCTTTATTTTCGATATCATTTCTGTCATCATATAGTAGCGCTTGCCTGTATCTGCTAAGCGATAGATCACCTCTACTTATCTCTTCTTGCCATGGGTACCAAAAGGAGTCACAGTCTGAACTCTCTATTTCTGAGAAGTGGGAACCAAAGATACTAAATGATCATTCAAGGTTTTGATTGCACCTTGACTGATAATTTAAAAACTGACAGATAATTTAAAAACTGACTGATAATTTAAAAACTGACTGATAATTTAAAAACTGACTGATAATTTAAAAACTGACTGATAATTTAAACCTACTGAACAATTATGAATGAAGACATTCAGTGCTGTCATTTTGCGAGATTGTTAGTAACACATCAAGAAGATATTTTTTGGAACAGTTTCAGCCTATATTCGCACAATCAAAGTAAAGGATGTCAGAACGTACACACCTCTAGCCTTCATTTGCCGATTCTAACCACTTCCCTCACATAAATTGGGGGGCAGTATGTAATGCGAGCCACGTTCCGCTAACGTGCAGATTGTCCCGGTTTAAATCAGTACCATGCTCCGTATTTGTTATACTCTCCTGGTGCTGTAAAAAATTCTCGATCGAATTTGGATTGCAAAATGGGAAAATTCTCCCAAATCCTTCATGATTTTTGGTACGACTCTCGCAAGCTACACAATTAGGTACATACCGTGGATTAAGATGTGTTTTTTTTTAATGCACATTGCATGCAATGCAAATTTGTCCGGAAACATCAAAAACTTTATTCAAAACGTGAAGACATTCAGACACGCTATCTACTCAGACAATGATCTAGGCTAAACTTACCAAGTTCTCGATTAAAAATGCACTCTACAAGTTTCTTCGTAATTTCCATATAATATAATAATATACAATAATAAACTACTCGCACCAATAAAATAAGAAGAGAACATATTTTTATAAAAACTTACACAATTTTTGCTAAATAAGAGCTACTACTCGGTAAACGAATATCAAGTGATAGATAAAGTCATAACCTAAGTACTCGACACTTCAACATTTATTTGATATATTAATTACTATTACATCTCTCAGTACATACCTGTTTGCATTTTGTATTAGTTTATCTCAGAAAATACCTACTTCATTATTATAATATAGTAGTTTGCTAAGTAATGTTATACATATAACGAACAATTGCTTCCTCTCTCCTAACTCACTTATTTTTGCTGCGCCCGACAGGGTCCATAAGATCTAATTGTAGGTTTACCACCTAAGAATACCTACAAGGAATGCAATAAAAGTATTGAGTACGTTTTTGATGATGCCTAAGTTTAGTTCCCAATGTATGCTTAGCATATTATCATCATAAAATAATCACAAACACTATATCCCAACAATAAAAAAATCCTAGGAATAAATTAGTTGCAGCTTTCTTATCTATAAATTACATTATACCGAGTTTACAATCCTTAAATGCAGAAAACACTAGCACTCTCCAAATAAAATCGAAGCTGTCTCAGTAAGTAAGCTACAAAGACGTTTTGCTCACAACACAATTAGCCGAAACTAGGAGCGTGCGAATTGTATCAAAGACGATGCAGCGACTTCAATTACGATACGCCCTGGGAATGTTTCCGTCACTTTGTAAAGGAACACATGCAGGTCAAATAGCGATCATTGGATACACGGTATGGAGGCACTGTGCGTGTGGTTTTGTGACGGACTCTTATTAGATGCAAGGTACAGAGGGTCTTGTACTAGGAAATGATAAGTGACTTCCACTAGATAACCTTATGAGTCTTCGACTCCAGTTTAAGAAAACCTTATTTATCTTTGTGATTCACTTTCATCAAAAGTTTTTTAAGGTTCATCCTTTTCGTCGTTCTTTCCTAGTAGGTATATGTTTTAACAAACTTATCTGTTAAAAAAAAATCTGTTCCATATTCACACACCCGGTATTTCAAAACAACTGCCTATCGAAAACGAGGCTCAAAACAAAGGCGTTGTCTCCCATACGTTAGCATTATTCGCCCGGCACCGACCGGCGATCCATTACGACAACTATGCCGTTCACTGCTGAGCTATTGGCACCATGCGTCATTGTTCTCAAGCGGTTGTTCGTACATATAATATGTGGATATGTGGGGACATTCATGAATGTTCCACATTTTGATCACAGGCTTGGATGCCAGCCATTTAGCCTATTGTTACATTATTTGGAAAATGTAGGGTAGAATATTATTCTGAAAAGAAATGCTCAGCATAATAATAAGCAGCTATCAATGTTCTTCGAGTCAGGGACCTGACGGCCAGTCAGTATGTGCCTCGCGCAGCGGCTACAGTAAGTCCCGCCGTGCGCCAGCCGGCGGCGGCGGGGCCCTAACCGTCATTTTGGGGAAATTTGATTGCCGCTCGTTCATTATTTCTCCAACCTGCCTGTTTACTAAAATAGTTATCAAGGTTAATGTTTACTAACTTTAAAGTATTTGCGCCGTTTGAGGTTTTCCGCCCCTGTACAACACGCCATGCTAGGAAGATGGGATGGTGCAAGGCCGTCGTGCATGTGCTGTCATGCAGGTGCAATGCAACACACGTGCATTGTCATGTGCCAAGCCTTGGGTTTTCAAATATCTGGAACCTCGGTGGTGATAAGAGCACGACGGATGATGTCATTGATGCTGTCATGATATCGGAGGCAGTCGACCCTTTCACCGCATTGACAGCGATGCGGAGCCACGCAAGGAGCGCCTAGACATAGTCAGGTAGCGAGATGGAAGGTGTTGTCACCCAGCATAGTGCCATGTTGGGTGACGCTAGCGCCCGAAGCCAGAGGCCCGCGGTTCACTGACCCACAGCCAGCAGGTGGGCACTCTGTATTGGTGGACGCATTAATAAGACTATTCCGTACCAGCCGGCAGAGCGGCTCTTCCCACTGCCTCTGGAAAGATGGGTCGTCTGGAAAGACGGGCCGATCTGTATCCGGGCGGATCTGTAGACGATGGTTATTTGCGATGCTTCAATGGTTTGATGTTATGTTTTCAGGACGCTTTTCACTGCGATTTTCAATCGTAAGTATTTATCGTAATCGTAAGATTTCGTGATATTTCGTTGTTAACTGATCTATTTGATGTAATTTATTAGCTTAGCAACCAGCTAGCGGCAATACTTATTAGTTTAGTATTGCACTACAGTCACGCGCGTCTGTCATTACATTTAAAAAATACTCTCATTATTAATATAGGTAATAAAAAGTACCAAATCATTAATTCACCTGTGGTACTAGCCACTACTGGTAGGTAGGTATACTCCGCTTTCATTCAGTGGTCGAAAGTAAAAACGTTGCGGGCGCGGCTTTTGTTAAATAAATGATCAGATGAGCGCTATCGCATCCGGCTCCAGCCCTTCATTCATATAACATGCGTTTGGCTTACATAGGGGTATGCCCAGAGACCCGGCTTTTTTAGAGAGGGTTACGTGATGTCAGACTCGCAAAGTAGTGTGAATACAAAGATAGATAAACATAACGTCATGTTCATCATGTCTCTCATCTAAGTTTTTTTTACCGCTGCATATTATTTACCAGCACCGCAATTGCTTAGAATACTCTTTACATATTATTAAGTGTGCTTAACAAACTTTCAATGACACACACACAAAATGAATGGCATTACCATTGTTTGTGTATTGCGCAATTACCTCGCAGCCAATAAAGTTGTGAACCTTACAGACAAAAGTATAATGAATCATGTGCCTGTAATTTCATAAACACTTTCATCCTTTAAACCAGAAAGCAGCAGAACAGTACCTACCCGGGTGTTACTATGGCCCATTGATCTTTAGAAGGAGACAAAAGTACCTACGAAGTTTTTCCTAAGAGTCCGCAGAAACATGTAATTATTGTATCTTATACTTATAGTTTTCTTTCTTTCTGGCAGCTGACATTGCCTAACTTGTATGCGGGTGAATGTAGCGGGTAATCAGGGCACGGCCTCGGCGGGCCCTATTTACACCGTAGCTATAGTCTGTTAATGCCAAGGTTCAAGTTTTGTGGGACTGCACGTGCCATTGAGACTGTAGACGGTTATAATTTGATTAAGATACTGGTATTTTAGTGCAAAATAGAGAATAAAGTCGAACTGCTTCGTTGGTCTGGTGGTTTCATAATAGGATCGTAAGTTTGATGCCCAGTGTTATTAGGAATTACTCAAAAGCCACCCGGAGTCTGGTTTAGATCTCGGTTGATGGCAAAAGGATCGATATACACCTCTGTCTTACCACAAGAGAGCTACATATAAGCAACATATAAGTTTACTTTACATAATATATATGTAGGTACATACTTAAATATACATTTTGCATCTTGAAGTAAAATGGAGTTGAGATATAATTTGTTTTTCTTTTACATTAACTTAACGATCGTTCGCGGATGTTTGTGTTGTACCAATCTTTGGGGATTATTTTCCATTTTCTTGGCCTCAAAGCTACTTACCGCTTTTCATTATTTTTGTTCATGTATTCTCTTTCCAATTAAAAATGCGTCTACAACAGATTTTCAGACGGTCTACACGGCCGATTTCCTTTTAAAGTTTAGTTTAAAATTGCTGAATTAGTGTTTAGTATGAAGAGAAACTGTCAGATGCCTATCCTATTTACTTAACAACAAGCCGACTAGATTGGACACTAATGACAAGTAATAAACTCGAGTAAACTAAGGATACCTCGTCCCTACTAATGACTAAACTGAAACACAACTGAATACGAGTTGCTTGTCGATGCATCCATAACAGCACACGCCTAGCATCTCAGCTGCCAGTTAGCGTAGCAAACACAGTGTCATTAGTTGAAAAACGAGATGACAAATGGTCGGCGAGGAGCTGAGTACGTGAGTTATGAGTATGGTCGGGTGGCGGTGACAAAGGACGGCCGGCACGCCGTGACACCGTGCCATTGTGTCGGTTTTTGTGATCCCCTGTTTGATCATCTGCGGATAAGGGATTTAAGGAAGATGTCGTTATGAAGGAAAGGGAGAGAGGGATGTAAACGTTATCTTTACCTTATAATTATTTAACCCGTTGTTGTTCGTGACTTTTTTTAAGGTCCATCGTCCTCGGCGCTACTCAAAAGTAACCCTATTTTCAGTAGCGTCATGGACGACGGGTCATAAAGCTAAGTTAAAAAAAATGTGAATATTGTTATACTATCTATGTATGAAGCTGAATTACAAGCTGATAGTTTTCTGCCAAATAGCTTTTTTATTTCGAGAAATAAGAGTAGGGCTGGTCAGTTCTCAAATGCCAACTAAAGTACCTAGGTATTTATTTAGACCTAGAAATCTGGACGTTCTTACTGGGCAGGATTCCAATTTTATTATTTCTATTCGATTATTCAGTGACAATCACAACTCTTTGCCTAAGACAATTTAAAAAAAAAAAAATGGGTCAGTGAATGTATGTAGGCATCTGCAAATTTTGCGTATTCTATAGCACAATACATAAACAGGTTTCTTCACAAAGGAAATGAGATTGCTTTTTATTAGCCGCCTGTTCTCATCGATAGTTATGGGCAACAAATATCGTGCCAACATTAATTCGGCACACAATCGGAAACTGGAGCAAGTACGATCTTAGATAAAGTTCTGATAGAACCCAGCCATGCTTGTATTATTGGCGCCACCATTCATAATAGATACTTTTTGGTCTCGATACTTTTTAAGCTAAAGTAAATGGAATTTTTGCTTTCTTGTGTAAGTCTCTAAAAGCAATTTCTATTTAAATTTTAATCAGAATTTTAGGACCCCTGACTTAACACTAATTTAAAGGCAATGTAAGGGTCTTGATGCCCTTGGGCCTCGCTGCGAGCTGACAAAGCACTGGAAAATGTGACAGTTTACATACGATAAAAGGTTTTTTTTTTGTTTGCTTAAGGATTTTTGCTTGCTGTATATGACTATAGTAATTTTACAAAAAAAATTAAAAAAAACTTGTTCATTCAAAGCCAGCGTTTCGTTTAGCCCCTACCTCGTGACATATTACCCACACTAAATCCATAGGCCATCCAAACACTTCATTAAAGTTTAAGTTGTCGTGAGTCTTGCCTGTCCTTAGGGAGTGTCGTCTGTAGCCCGCTTAAACCTTATCGAGCGTAAATTAGATCGCACGGTAATTCGCCCCTCCCAAGTCTTGTTATCTCGGAAAATTTGAACAAAATTTGTAAAAGAAATATATATTGTAGGCTTTGATTATACGCGGTAGAGTGGACGATACAACAATATATGAAGGAAAATCTTTTTACACATGATTATCTTTGTAAAAGAAAATGAATAGGGTAATCAAGTACATGTTATCGTCGTTTTCGTTTCGTCATAGTCGTTTTAAAGGATGCTTATTAGGAGGAGCCTTAATAGAATTGAGCTTTTCGGTACATAAGTGGCTGCTACGAAATTTGAAAGGACACACTCTAAGGAGTTTTTCACACGTAATGCTACTTCATAATTGGTAAATCACAGACAAAACAAAAAAATTGGTTTGGTTTTCCGTTGGAAGCGTGAAGCTACACCAATTAGTGAAGGGATAATACAATAGAACAGCAAGTGTAGCAGAATGGATGTTTAGTATCAAACAGTCGGATAAAGCGCGTTAAGCGGCTGCGGGGGCTGCGTCTGCACTTTGTAATGTTGCGGAAGTCGGCGCTAAACTGACGCCGCCGGGACTGACGGGATAATCAGCGGAATAGGCATGGAACTGGAATAGCTTGATAATTTTATTTGAGTATTTTAAAGAAAGCTATAGCTATTGCCGAGAAAAGTAACCCAACCGGTAAGGGCGGTAAATTGGCAATGTCAACAAGTAATAGTAATAACAACATTCTTACTACAATAATGTTGTTGTTGTTGTTGTTGTGTACATCTGAATGATCAATGATTGATTATTGATGAAAAAACATAGCCTAAATGAACATATGATATAAATATGGTAAAGTAAAGATTACTAAAGGTGGGATGAACTAAGTAGGTATGTCCTAGATAGGATATAGAACTAATAAAGCTGGGTTCAGATTTCAGCTAGCTGTTGGAACATTAGGCAGATCTAGTTAGAACGTTGTAAAACGTAAGAAACATGGTGCGAATGACGCACTAGTAAAAAAAACTATGACGACGAAAAAAAACTGCATAATATAATACAAAAACAATTAATATAGATACGGAACCTTAGCAGAAGATTCCTTAAAGCATTAAGCGCTGGGCCGTAAATATAGCAGTTTTGTAGAGCGTCTCTCTTTCACTTATACCTGCCGGTCTATTCTGTTAATATAGCACATCCAGATTCATCAAAGCTTAATCGTAGTAAATACGTTAATCATCAAATATGGGGTTTACTGACTTAACAATGTGAAAAGGTTTCATAGGAAGCCATAAAACGCTTCTCAATTGTGCGAGCGTATTTTAGTTCGTGACTGTCGATGCATTACGCGGCACTATACTGGGTGTAATTTTAATCACCGTTTTCCTCTTTAGGGGTCATTGTACTCATCATTATGAACAACTTTTACTATGGGACCAAACCTGAAATCGTGAAAAAAAAATCAGCTGTTCCCTACATTTATGTTCGCATAACTCGTCAAAATGTAGGGAACAACTGATTTCTTTTTCACGATTTCAGGTTTGGTCCCATAGTAAAAGTTGTTCATAATGATGAGTACAATGACCCCTTAAGAGGAAAACGGTGATTAAAATTACACCCTGTAGTTAACGCTTTTAACTTTTCTAATTCTTTGTGTAGTGCTGTGTTAACACACCAACCAGAACAAACTGTTGAAAAGGCTAGTTAAAGACATCCTGTATTTTTGAGCCAGCATGTGTTTAACTAAGCTTGCTCACTGTCAGCCTGCCCGACTGACAGCCTCGTCTAGTGCGTGACTATAGAACATGAGAGCTCTTGGGTTCGATATCTAAAACAGGGCATGGTGCTATTGGGTTTTCTCTGTAGAGAGCGAAGAGTTTGGATTTGTGGCCAGTTTAATGGCCAGAGGCTTGCCCCCTTATGCCGAAATGATAGTAGATCTCAACTTTGTAATAGCAAATATGATTATATTTTTAGCAAATAAACGTTTGATTTGATTTGATTTTGTGTGCAACAAGAAAGCAGTGCCTACTCCTACGAAGAATTCAAGTGTGATGTAACCAAGCCTACAGGTTAATCCTCTTCATATACCGGACAAACCGTCTCGGTGTTAGTTTATAGTGCGTCAATTACATACATTTTAAGCACCGACATACCCACGCACTAAAGGTAGGTGCCATTAATCAAAAGTTCCTCTCACATGACGTGCCGGTTCTATCTAGCTTTACTTTACTTTACTCTAAGCTTTGGAGTTCGCGACTTATCCCGACTATTTAATTTGTCGTCGCCTGGTTACTTTGTATCCTGCTTTGACTTGAACTAAAGCCGTATTCGTTAAGTATAAGTAAACTACTTATGTATCTTGTTTTGGATGTATGTAAATCTATAATTACACGGGCATTAAGAACAAGAGCCGTTGAGTTAAACCGCGGACAGACGGACGGACGGACAGACAGACTTGGTGAAACTATAAGGGTTTCCTGTTTTACTAGGAACCCTAAAACAACCAAAAATCGCACCAATAAATGAACTTGAACTTGAACCTGTATTGCCAGGAATCTAGAAATTATTTATTTCGTATATTTTCGGTAATACTTACGTGAATGAAACACAAATATAATCCCAAGAAAGTAACACACACGTGTAAGTACATTATGAAGTGAAGATCGCGTGATTATAAACAATTAGTCTCCATATATATCCCGCATGTACCTACATAGGCATCCCGCACACTAATCATACCTACAACACGGTATTGTGTTTGTATCGATTTGTATCGGCGCCTCGTGTGAGGCCAACTTACCGACGTGCCGGGATTAGCTGCTTATAATTATTGAGCCGTGTAATTTGGCGAGACGTACAATGTTCTATACATATATCATCGGTAGGTTTTGTTATATGTAGCGAAGTTGTGTAATTAGAAACAAAAACAGTATGTTATTGTAAGTAAGATTGGTATTATAATTACAATGTTGGGGATCAACTACCGTAATGTACACTTAAAGAGTGACAGTTGTGATTTGAATAGTTATACGGACTGTTTAAGTTAGTTGTCAATTTTATTAACAATTAATTTCCCTGACTTTACAAGTTATCATTCCGCTTGATTTGTTAACATTGCAGAAAAGAAGGTTGCTTCCCAATTTTGATATCACGACGATAACATCTAAATGTTGTTGAAAAGACAATTTTTGATTTTTAATTTGTCGATATGCTTTCTTTTTTCCACTATCTCACCTGAGGGTAGGCGAGTATCCGGTAGCGTTTTCAGTCGAGACATGAAAACTGCCAGAAATCGCAAGGAATTTGTTGTACCCAACTCATGGGTAAGGCACGCGTGTGCTAATTCCTGCACTGTTTACTATCCAGCTCTTGAGTCCAATTAACCGACGTTTGGATCCGGATGGCCACAGAATAGAAAGGTTCAGAAAGTCGACTCTATACAATGAGCGAAAACGCACGCACACATAGCTATAAACACAATCAAAATGCGACCAGTAGTTAAGGAATTATGAGGGAACAGATGAACAAACATACATCCTGTTAAAATCTTAACCCTCCTTTGGATTTGCCGTAGTTGGGTAAATAGACACACATTATGTACAGCGACAGCAACAACAACCCGCGAGTGGTATTTGTTAGATCGCCGCACGACACGTCTATGTATGTATCGCGTCTATGTGTAGGTGCGTTGTCCCTCATTGTATTGAGCCAGCCTTCTGTACCTATGTATTCTGTGGTATAGTCGCGGACATCAGTCGCCTAATGAGTGAAGTTAGTTCTGGCCCAGGGGACAGCTTCACTTGGCTCACACTTGCTTATTTATCCTAACTGTAGGTACTGCTGTACTTAATGAGCGAACCTTGTTCGAATAATCGTTTCATTGGTCTACACAGATTGGGGCAACGTTTTGTATTTTAATTACAACATAATTATGATATAACATCTCGCTTATATTCCCTGAAATACCAATAAGACTTTGCCCGACTTTGGGATCGAACCCTGAACCCCGGCCTCATTAGTTGCCCTTACACTGCAACCATAGTAGTGACCCGCGCGCCGCTACTTCGCATGGGTACAAAAAATCAGAGATTTTCGTACTATAACTAAGTTGAATATAAATGTAGTATACACCTTCCAGAATCAATTCTTTAAATTTTGGTGAAGACCGCATCAAAATCCATCATTGTATAGTTTAAAAGAACTGAGCGGTCTCAGAGTTACGAGAAGTCAATTTAGTTTTTACGGCTTTACAAAACATCAAGATTTCTTTATTAGATGTAATTATATAAATAAATCTTCCAGAATACATTTTCTAAATTATGGCCCTTAGCGCTGATTTATGACTAGAGCGATCCTACAGGGTATGTGGACTGCCACACAGACAAGCATACCAAATAATGTCTGTCTACGCAAATGTGTAGCAGACGTAATTAGCTGCCGTGCACTCGACACTCGACGCGGTAACCACGGGTACCACACAATAGCAGTGTTGCCAGCACTGGTTATGTGCGTTTAGGGTTGCTTATTAAAATCGACCGCGATTGACTATTTGAAAAAAAATTAAAGGCGCATAAATCCGACAATCCGACGCGCAAAAAACTATTTTATTTTGTGAATAAATTATAATTCTTGTTAGCTCATTTCAATCTCATAGGTGTACCTATCTATAACATTTACAAGACATAAAAAAGTTCCAGCATAAGTTTTACAAAAACAGGTATTTTTGTGGTGAAAATGTTTATTATTCATTATTCGCGTCATTATGAATTCATAAGTGCAGATCGATAATATATCATTACAATAACAAATAATGTATTTCACACATTCTGTTTAAATATAAAATCGTTTTAATCATTTATAGTTATAATAACAACCGTTAAAGTTCACCCTCACATAGCACACAATTAGACGCCTCGCTTGCACCCGATACTCAAGCACTGCTGTAGCACCGCTAGTGTTGCCAGTGCTAATAATACCGTGAGTGCAGTGTTGCCGCGGTTGCCGCTTAGCGCACTGAAAAGTGATATTGGAATTTTAAATTAGAGAAAATTTAATTGATTTTGGCACTGATTCACGCACCAACTGAAATGGTATAAAAGTATTACTGTAGAAATAACTCAATCGCATCATCGCTTAACATCAGGCAGCACTGTGGCATCAGGCTTAAATCGACATAAAAAACTTAGGAAACAAACGTGTTTGTTTTCTATAAATGTGTTGTAAGAACGTACTAGATAATGTATGTGCTATACAATAATATCTTAGCGCTACGTGTTTAGCTATCGTTATCACAATGTTTATCAACAGATATCAGCTTAAATCTCGTGTTTACTTTGATAATGACACTCGAGTTCGCTTATTGTGTTGCATCATAATATTATTAATGTACCATAAATAGGGCTTCTCTAATGTTAATTCTCCGGTCGATGCAAGTTTACATTTTCTAATGTTAATTCTCCGGTCGATGCAAGTTTACATTTTCGGTAAGCGTTATCAGGGATCAAAAATCAAATACATACATTGTTAAATTATGTTTGTTCCTGGAATATCAGATGATGATATTTGTTTACTTCTGTTGTCCCATCTTAATAAGACTGGAACATAATTGAAAACACTGGAAAAGACTTGTTGTTTTTATCAGGAATTGTATTCATAGTTTTGTAAGAATATTTCAGGTCACGGCTATTAAAGTAAGTCAACAATGAACTATTGCAACACCCATCCATCAATATCTCGAACAGCATAATTTGTAGCTAAAACGGAACACGACGTAATGTTGTAGCGAAGAACGCCCACAATATTCGCACATAATATGAAAAAATATGAACACATTTCTTATTGAATGTAAGAAAGAAAGGTTAAAATACATAGAGGGGTGGAATTAGATCAAGTTAATATAAATTGCTTCTTTGACAACGTTTTGATGTACAATCTCATCACTTTTCTTCTATGTATGGCGTCGTATTTTCCGCGCGCTGTTTTTCTATACATGGATACCTCCCTCCCTGAAAAATAATCCAGCGGGTGTCACCCAATTAACAATACAAAAGGTTCTAAACATGTGCGTTAAGGAACGAGCACAATGTCGCTAAGGAGTTCACACGGAGTCTTGACAAGCAAACACATACGGTATGCGGAATTAGTTTTAGGAACTCATTTTTTGTCTCTGCATACCTATTCAGAAATGTTTTCCAATAGTTAGCTTAAATCCAGAAGTATTATTTATCCCATAAATATCTAAAATATTTGCAAAGAATGTGCTGACGAACGTTTTGAGTCAGTTACCTGTTATCACGCCGGTAGTGGACATTCAGTAACTCTATCTATTGAATATCACCGACACCTTGTCAGATCCGCCGCCGTGTCCGCTTCCAGCCGTGACGTGTGTCGCACACATCGCGCTTCTCCCCACAGTGTGAACACGGTATTACATGACGCCGCCGGTACAAGCACTCGTCTCTTTGTCACCCTAATTAATGACGTCATCATACATTAAAACGTTGATGTACCATGCGAAGTAATTAAATTCATTTTCATTTCGTACTCAACTCAATGTAATATGAGTTTGACTAATCCAATTAATTATAGCTTTATCGGCATAGGTAAATTGGATTTGAAGAGTATAATTGATATAATTAATTTATTATCGGCTACACACACATTTTTTGCTTATGTTTCCAATAATTTTTCAATTTATAAACTTAAATTCAGGGTTTCTGTTTCGCGAGAGCTTATTGCGTACAGTCAGCAGCATTAAATTGTTCTCTCGTTAAAATTTTCACTTGTACAGAGCGAAAAACAATCAGGAATCGTGTCGTAAAGTTGTCATCGCGTCCGGAGCCGGACGGGTGGTGCGTATCATTGAATGAATGCGGATAATTAGCACCCGAGGGCCGCCCGTGCCGGACGAGTGCCGTCGATTGCCGTGCGAGTGCCGGCCGACAATTAATCGGCGCTGGATGTCAACGCGCGAGACGTATAGCGGTGTCAACAATATGTAAGCTCTTGTTTTGCCTTTATGGGTACTGCTTTTAAATACAAATACGTCAATTTTGGTGAAATTACATCTGTTTGAAATGAATGAAACCGATATTTATTGTTATAATAAAGAGGACTGAGACTTTGACCGTTTTGCTGAGACTTAAATTAAGTATTCTCCTTCCGAAAGTATTCGAAATATTCGCAAGACTCCACTTTATTAGTTATCTCTTCGTGCCAAAACGTTTAGACCTAAAATATAAGTTAACATTCAAACATAAATAAGTCGTAACACTTGAATAAAGCCTTATTTCGCATAATGTTTAAATTGTTTTGAAGTCTTAGGTAAGACAAATATTTCACTGCATTAATATTTTGTTCGTGTTTTGTGTTTATGTAATTCTTTGTAATCTATCTATTTTTATAAACAAACACTACAAAGTAAAAAAGAACGTTCATTTCGGAAGTCGAACCTATTTGATTTGGTTTTGAATTTTCATTTTTTGCCACCGACTTGCCGAAGTTTAATTTGTTTGTTTATCTTCTTCAGTCTCATTGCCTACGAAATGTATGGGAAAAGTTTTTTGCGATTTCTGACTTTTCTATTACTCAAAGCTCAGTTCGTCAAATAGACGTTTTTGATCCTTATAAGAAACAGGTTCGATTGGCATCAAAAAAAAGTTTTTGTGAAAACGGCCCATTTTCTAAGACCACATTTTTTTCAAAAACTGTGAATGCAGATCAAAATTTTTCAAAAAGTTAAACGTCTCCTAAGACCATTTTCCTGTAGCTACAACGGTTAGATAAGGTAGCTGCCCTTGCTGCCCCATCTCAAAAATCCACCCTGTATACAAATTATAATAAGCAAATTGTTTGTATCTGCCAATCCAGTAATCTTATAAACAAATTATAATCGTTCCCATCTATTAAGGCATGTCATCGAGCACATTTCATCATAATATTACGGTTGTGATCAAGGCTTGTCTGCGACCACGATTCAAATTTAATTAATAGGGTAGCTGACGACCCCTAAGTTGATGTATTGACGAACAGAGACACTGAACACCTATAGGAAGATGTACACTGAACAGTCAAGGAAATATATTGTTAAGCACAATGACAGAATACTTAACGCCGTGTTATAGCCATTTCATATGAATAATAAAAATATGGTGACTTGATTATACGGACAATTTGCTAAACCATCCGTTGCCTTGCCTTGGATGTAAAAGTTAAGCTAAACCTAAACTATGCATGTATGTCAATTAAACCAATTACAGGCACTTGTCAAGGAGTCGCCGTGTCAGAATAATTTAAGCTAGCTGCCCATTCCAAAGCGTAGTAGGTTCCTATGAAGAAGAATGGGTAAGAAACTCCATGGACACTCGATTATATCAAAGTATTGGCAAAAAAAAATAGCTTTTGAAATCGCAAACTGATCATTAAGAACCGTGACTAGCAGACATCCTGTTTATATATCCGTGATTTAAATTTAATTAATAGCAACCCCTCGTGAGGGGCGATGTGTAGATGTGTATTGGCAGTACACACCCCCGCACACCGCCGCACACACCCCTGACCCCCGTCAACTTGACGGAAGGGTAGTAATCGAACGGAAGGGCTGTTTTAAAATTATCACGGCAGTGTTGCCAATTTAATATTGTAAGGTTTTTGGGTGGGTAAGCCGGTGTTGGGTTGTAAAGGGATTATTTGTGGTTTATGTATGTTTTCATAAATAATTAAATATTTCATGTATCGTGGGAACAATTTACAGGCACAAATCTCGCATGAATAAATACAGACTCGCAAAGCCAAAAATTGTTTTTTAATTATTCTTGCTAAACTAAACAAGTTATTCAGCGTTTAAAGTTAAACTTATTATCTACTTGGAAACTACTTGCTACCGTGACTACGTTAGCTATTACCTTATTGTAAACTTAAATAAGCTTTAAGTAGGTATTAATTAAAGTCAGAAAAAAGCAGCTTCAAGTAACTAGAAACTTTACAAAGTTAGACAGCGAGTTAGAAACTTAGCACGGAACAAATAACTTTAATTACTAAAAGGCAAAGAATAACATGTTGTGCGAGCTGGGAGATAAACCCAGGGATTCTTTTTAAATTGGTAGTGATGCTTACCTACATAACTTCAAATTTCGGCTATATTCAAATATATTTAAACGATTCATTCTCGTTGGAAGAAGTCTATAGAGACCACAATCAAACTAGTTTTTTGGGAAAAAATAACCCCTTTTCAAACACTCGAATTCAATCCTGTGGCTTGCCGCGCTTTCCAGTATTTAGCAATGCGACCAAATATTATATAATAACAGAGTTACAACCTGAATAAACACTTCCCGACCATTTTTCCCGTATTTAAATCTATCTGTGCTAAAAAATACACAAAATCAGTAATTCAAATAATATAGAAAACCATTCAAAACAATCTCATCCAATAACAATTACACAATCGTATCGGTCTTTCAGTCAACCCCCGCTCCACTTCACCCCCTCTCTCCCCGTTGTTGGCTTGTTCATCTTAGTTGGTACGGAAAGTGCGGATGATGTCACTTTGACGCTCTCGACAACTTCCTTTTTGACGCCTTGACGTGTCACAGTAACGCGTTCACTTTAAAATGGATTCGTATGTGTGTGTGTGGCCTAGTTCTTGTTTGACAGTTACCCGTAGTGAGGAACCGAAAGGGGGCATGGAAATTGAGGAGATCGAAGAATTGAACGTAATTGGTAATTGTAATGATTAAGACGATATTGGTACTTTTTTTTGGTTTTTGTGATCCATGTACCATAAAAAATTGTATAAGAGTCATTATCGGGCTTTTTAATAGAAAGAAAATAATCTTTGTATTGCACGTCACTAGTTTTTCCGGGAGAAAGTTTAGAGAACAATAAGTTGCCATCGCAATATGAAAAAAGTTTCGTGTCATCGTGTCATGCACGAAAACTGAACAAACACCACACCACGACACGATACCATGACACGAGAGGGGAAACGTTCATAATATATCCACGTTGTGTTGTGGGAGCTGAGCCAGGATAATAAAAAAAAAATAACGAACCACTAACGTAAGACTTTCTTGCTAAATAGAGTAGCTTGTTAATAAGTGTACAATTTTAATTTGTCTCATGGTGTGGCAGTATATTCCCCAAGGTCGCATAAATAATTTGTATCATAGCAATTAAAAAAATACCAATCAAATTATTTGTAGAGGATCTTATACAGTTTATAGCACTCGGGTTATTGAAAAGTATTAACCCAAACAAAGGCACTTTTTGGCGCAAACAATTTTTAATAATGAATGATTTATTACTGTAAATTGCTTTTAAACAACACTTTTTTTACACGTCAAAAAGAAATAATAATATTTTAAAACTACATAGATGAGGTCGGAACTATAATTTAACGTCACTAGCATAGACGGGAGATAAATATTATAAGTTCAGCAACAGAAGTAAATTAACACGGTACTTGTACATGTGATCTAAATAGACCTACAGTTAAGGCTCCAGCAGACACGCGTGACGCGACGGCGGGTCGCGACAACGGTAGAACAATTTCCGTGAAATTTATATAAAAATTGTTCCACCAGTCGCGTCGAGCCTACGGGTCGCGTTGTCGCGTCGCGCCTGTCCGTGGGAGCTTTTATTCGATACACTACTTTTCAGCATTTCATCTAGATAATAGCTAAGAGTTTTTTTTAACCAATTATTTATATTGTGCTCCAAAAATATATTTGAAAAAATTGAATTGTTGGGCGACTTTTGTTGCTGACCGTATCTATAGCAATTATTTTGCACTGCAGTAAACCGAAAACATGTTTTTTGATTAAAACTTATATTCGCCAGTCGTGCACACGTGTCCGTTCCAAAGTTACATTTTATTTTAAAACCATTCTCTGGTTATTTATTCATAAATAATTCATTTTTTAATAATCGAGGTGCAGTAAAAATGGCAGATTTGTTGTACCGAAAAAAAGTTCAGCACACTTTTAATAATCATGTTTTTTATTTGATTTACATTGCAAATTGGGTAGTGTTTATTACTAGATTAAAAACAGTTATCATCATTCATTTTAATCGGTTCTAGAGTTTGATCAGCTACAAAAATAACATGGATTTCATACGAATAACTTCAGTGTAAACTACTTTAAGAATAACCTTAAAGCTTGTGACAATAATAAACAAACAAGAAATAATAATTTAGCGTCAAGAGCGGAGCCCACCTGCCAGCCGCGGAGTCTTCCGCGCCTATATTAATGTAATACCATTTCGTCGAGCTACGTCATAATGAGTTTTGTGATGAAACTCATCTATGTAATACTCCTCACACTTCATATTTGCCTGGTACTTCATGTTTGTGGAACTAATAGGCTGAGGTAATTAAATATTTGGCTTTTAGTAGGGGCCAGCATAATTATTGGTCTAAGGTCCATGTAACCATATAGCCAATTGACCTTCTTTTACCATAAGACACATGATGCATTTCATTTTAAGTTTTAGCTAAAACTGGTAGTCTCTATCAAAAACTTGCTCTAATTTTAACACACAGCATTTACCGGAAAGTGAATGGTCATTTTTATTAACTTGCTTGGAAAATACTACAGTTTCCTTGACACACTCAAGACTTCTTTAATAACAATAGAAATGAAGACAGCTACATTAGTTATGCAAATTCATAATTATGTAGATGTGAGGGGATATATTAATGACGGACCGTCTTGTAATACCCTACAATTGGCTGTAATGCCGTGAGAAAGCAAACAGTGGCTCCACTCCTTAATTTTATAAACTACTCATGTACTACTTACATTCAACATACATTGTGTCAGCTATCTAGTCGTTAAATTAGTTACAGAAAAGGAAAAGAGGAACAGCATCCGAGTAATAAGAGTAATATAGCACAATGATTCAGAAAACTTTGCTTTTGTAAAGCGTGCTCCCCTGTCAGTCATACCTAACTTTGCTTACCTACTCTGATTTTTTACCATACTTTTTACTTGAAGGTGCAATTACGATATTTTTGTTTAACCTGCCTGACAGTCTCTCTCTACTACTCGATGTGTCATATCGCCAATTGAGCTGTTCACAACATTACTATCACATACTAAAATATAAGTAAAAATGTTTTTTAAAACTAGCTTTTAATGAACTTATAAAATAAAGGTAAGTAAAAATCTTTTTCAATACAGGCTTTTATGAAATAATAAAAGTATTATACAAAACGTACGTAAACATAGAACATTAATATTTTTTAAAAGCTTGAGGCTTATCTTTAAGTGTAAGAAGGACATCTACGCCTCAAGCTTTTTAGAAAATATTAAAGTTCGATATTTAAAAATATTTTGTTTGTACTTTTTAGAATTAGAATTTGTTTAAATATCTCAACCTTCACAAATCCAACGAATCTAACACTGCAGGGCTATCTTGTAAGGTCGAGGAGTTCCTGTGGCCACCTTCTGGCTCCATCGTAAGACTTTGGACACCACCTAGTGTAATAGCACTTTGTCAATACATATTTAATGAGTCTTTAGGGGTATGAGGAACAGGGTGTAAGTTCTCTCATCCCCCATAGAAAAGGGAGGATCCTCCGACCAGACAGGTGTTATGTCTGGCGGGCAATTGCCCAAAGATTGATGTCGGTTAGTGTTATATATGTTAATCGCTCGGTAAACTCTTATACCGCGATGTAGGTCTTCTGACGTCAGGTCTTTGATGCTGTGTATGTGGCGGTGTAGATGCCGCCACAAGTCTAAACACGATAGTGCTATCTTGTTTGATTGAGGAGTTCTGATGGCCACTTACCTGCTCCATCATCAGACCCACCACACCACACCATCACACCATCTTGTTCTTGTCAAGACAAAACCAACGAGTTCAAACTCAACGTCGCTATCTTATTTAGTTGCGCAGTTCCTATGGCCATCTTCGGGCTCCATCATCAGCTCCATGGTATAATAGTTGTAACATGACAAGCCATTATTATATTTGTTTAAAGTGACGGCACACTCCACGTAATACCGACGTCCGTACAACCTTTTAACCTGAACAATATTCATTTTATCCATTAGCCGATTATAATATGCAAGCAGAGGGTGGCTTCAGGCTGCAGTGAAACACTATCTACTTTACTAAAGGGCAGGTAATTAGCTTGGCTGAAGAACTTGATGTTGACACGGTTATTAATAGTCTATAAGTGTTTATATTTCCGTCTCTATCTTTCGGTACACTTTTGTATTTCAACGTTTCTAATTATTTGAATAACTCTTTTGATCTTTCCAATCTTCTTCCTAGCATGTCGATGGGAATCTAAATTGTGTCAGCCCGGAATCTGGCTACGAGTTTGGCACCGAGTGGCACCTATCAGTTCCTGTAATCTACAGGCAACAGGACACGCTGAACACAATATTAAGTGCCCCATTGTTTTTGGAACATTTTCTTCATTTAGACACCAGGGCGGAGTCTTCAATGAATGAAAACCTGAGCAGGTTTTCCGTGGTCCGGCTTACCTGGGTCCGGAGTCTATAATCTCTATCAATCAATCCAATTATCTAATAAAGGTTGTCTTTGTCTCACGTCCTACCTGTCACTCCATACCTGTCTGACAGTCTCTGTCTATAGCTTGATGCATCACATTAACGGCCGGGCACTGTCAGATGGGGCGTGATTTGAGCACGAGTACTTCTCAGTTAGTTGTTCTGTCTGACGCATGTAATCCTTGTTTCAGTGAGGGCGGAAAGTGCTAACCATTTGAGAATATATTATACTGAATTATTATTGTAGGTGTTGAAATAATATTTAATGTGTCGCTGTACCTCTTGTTTTAATTAAATGTACATAAACCCTTTGCCCTACAGTTGGGAGTTACAGAATGTTTGTTTTTCTATAAAATATATTTGTTTATAAGCAGTTTTTATTTAAGTTAGGGTTGACAAAACACGCGATATGGTCTATCCTATGGCATTTAAACAGGAAAAAAATGACTTAATCCTTCTTTGCAGTCAGGTAACAGTAGGTACACAGTTATGATTTTTATTAAAAGTTTGTTTTGTTTGTTACAGTTGCATCGATCAGTCGTCGGTTCCACACCTTTTACATTTGACTGAGGTATGTAACAGATATCTACTATACATTACACAGCAAATCAATTTTCACGACTTCCCCATAAGACCTAGGCCATTTTTTTATATTCGTATAGCTAATGACCTAAAGATGTGCAATAAAGAATATGAATTAAAAATCTCGACTAATTAAAAAGCGAACTAGGAGAGCAGCGATTCACCCAACAATTCGTTGTACCTACACCATGTAATTAATAATGCATACTTTGTAAGTCATAGTCATGTGTTTTATTTTGACATTTAACATAATATTATAACAGGCAATTGCAAATGATTTACTTTATAATTAATTCATTTTGGTTACGGTTTACATAATAATTAATGGTTTAGGTATATTGTAATTCCTTTAATTTATTGTAAAATTTTGCGTAAAATTTCGATACGATGTATTTTTTTTTTACTGAATTATATGAAATGAAAACTTACTACAAAACCTTTATGTACCTACACAAATTATTCTTATTATTACAAAAAAACATTTTGTAATAATAAGATTAACAATTATATTAATTTCTTCTTCAAACGATAATAAAAAGATTAAAATAAATGCAGGTACAAAGATATTGACACAGATCCTAATCTGTTAATCTTCTTAGTTAAGTCGAAACGAAATCTAATTAGCTGCTACTCAACACCGGAAAATTATCTCTTGGATAAAATATTATACTTGAAATTCGTCAAATAAGACATTTTTATCTTTGTTGGTGACAATGATCTAAGACACAAGATCTATGATACTTGGCGCGTTTCCCTTCCCTTAAAAACGAATCTATTCTACAATAACTGCCTACTGGTCACCTGCACTGCAAAGTTTTAAGTTTTAACACTTTAAGTCACCACTGCCAGTGTAAGAAGTGAGTTTATATGAGATCATTTTCGGAATACCTCAATCCAAACCAAACTGACCAAAATACTTTACTTGAGCACTTGTCTTAGTTTTTATGACTAATGAGTCCAACCGAATTAATCTAAAATACAAAGAAACACATCAAGGCCTAGACAATAAAATGCCTAAAGGAGGCTATAAAAGGCTTCACATAAAATGTCAAATAAAGGTTTATGACAAAACCTGTAGTTTTAACAGAGCAGGAACAAAACTCATCCATCTAAATAATCCGATGTGAGTGGCAAGGTACTGGCCGTATATTTCATCACTTGTAACAAATTGTTGCGAAGCCATACCGCCGCCCTGTCGCGATACAACGATGGGGATGTTTCATATTTATGTTGCGGTGTCGCGTCAGACCCCGCAATGGATGAGGTAGCTTGTGAAGGGGTCGATATTGTGGGAAGTTTTATAGGGAAGGTACACGTCGATTGAAATACAATAATAACAAGGATTTACATAAATTCTTCACACAATTTGTATACTAGAGATCTTAATCTCCAATCTTCTAACAATTTCCATAGAAATATCACGGCTGTTTTTCCCCGAAGGGTTAGACAGATTTCTAACAACATATTTTTTTTTTCAATCATTTGAATAGATACGGCAGTAAGGGATGTCCTAATTATCATTGTACTCATTGTGGAATCAGTAAGTTATTCGAATGTTTCTACCGCAACTCTATCTTCTAACAAATGCTCGTAATTTACTTATCTATCATTTATCCGAAGGCTCGAAAGAAAAGATAAATTATTTCCAACGGCCGCGGCGGATAAAACTTTGCTTACGTTAATCATTGTTATCTGAGAAACTGTTTAGAGGAATATTTTTTGGACAAAAAATTAGTTTTCGTAATGCAAAATATTTTTTGCATTTTTTGACATGTTGTCTCAGAAGTATTTTTAAATTTTTCGTCTTTCTTTTACTACTAGCTTATTCGTTGTTCACTAGGCAAATTAATGTCTCTAGAAAATTCAAACAAATTGATCTTTGCAAGCTTTCCTGGGGTTATCCAGACTCCGAGTTGCTATTTTGAATTTCCTGATGTAAACACTAATCAGCAGCAGGAGCACACGATCAGCAACCACTATTGATGTAAACACTAATCAGCAGCAGTAGCATACTATCAGCAACCGCTATTGATGTAAACACTAATCAGCAGCAGTAGCACACTATCAGCAACCGCTATTGATGTAAACACTAATCAGCAGCAGGAGCACACGATCAGCAACCACTATTGATGTAAACACTAATCAGCAGCAGTAGCATAGTATCAGCAACCGCTATTGATGTAAACACTAATCAGCAGCAGTAGCACACTATCAACAAACAATATTGATGTAAACACTAATCAGCAGCAGGAGCACACGACCAGCAACCGCTATTGATGTAAACACTAATCAGCAGCAGTAGCATACTATCAGCAACCGCTATTGATGTAAACACTAATCAGCAGCAGGAGCACACGACCAGCAACCGCTATTGATGTAAACACTAATCAGCAGCAGTAGCATACTATCAGCAACCGCTATTGATGTAAACACTAATCAGTAGCAGTAGCACACTATCAGCAACCGCTATTGATGTAAACACTAATCAGCAGCAGGAGCACACGATCAGCAACCACTATTGATGTAAACACTAATCAGCAGCAGTAGCATACTATATGCAACCGCTATTGATGTAAACACTAATCAGCAGCAGTAGCACACTATCAACAAACAATATTGATGTAAACACTAATCAGCAGCAGGAGCACACGACCAGCAACCGCTATTGATGTAAATACTAATCAGCAGCAGGAGCACACTATCAACAAACACTATTGATGTATAAACACTAATCAGCAGCAGTAGCTCACTATCAACAAACACTATTGATGTAAACACTAAACAGCAGAAGGAGCACACGACCAGCAACCGCTATTGATGTAAACACTAATCAGCAGCAGGAGCACACTATCAGCAACCACTATTGATGTAAACACTAAACAGCAGAAGGAGCACACGACCAGCAACCGCTATTGATGTAAACACTAATCAGCAGCAGGAGCACACTATCAGCAACCACTATTGATGTAAACACTAATCAGCAGCAGTAGCACACGATCAGCAACCGCTATTGATGTAAACACTAATCAGCAGCAGGAACACACGACCAGCAACCACTATTGATATAAACACTAATCAGCAGCAGGAGCACACTATCAGCAACCGCTATTGCGATCACTAATTACTAAATAACAACAAAAACCTTTTCCCGTTGAACACCTAACAAGCTTCATCTATATTTCCCGGTTTCCCCGTCATCACCGCAGACCTCTAAATACTTAAGATTAAAACTTCCCGAAATTACGGCGACGATAAATTCACAAAATCCCTGATCTTATCAACATTTTCCTTCGGGCCATGTGGAGACCAACTTAACTTGACCCCTTATTCACGCACCTTTCTTATAAGTACAAGTATAAACAGACTTAATGGGTGTATAAGGGTTCCGTTTGAGCTGGACGACGTAGAATTGGGTTATGGAAAGATAATGATTATGGCACCCGGAACTTAAGTCAGACGCCCGCAGAAATCTTTAAACAATACCTTCCGAATTTTGTATGTAACATGGATTTGAAGATGGGCTTTTTAAACAAATAAAGTCTAGAAAGGTGAAGTTTTAACACGCCGAGCGCTGGACGCTTTCCGCCAAGTCACGCCTGAATCAATTAACTAAATTATTCTAAGGATAGTGTTATTTTATCAAAGTACCTAGCAATCCAATTGATTCGAAAAATCCGCAAGATTCTATCGTCCGATATTCTCCACAAAGCTCATACGGCATCCGAAGAGTACCAGGGCCGCAGACGTGGCGCGGAGCCAACGCAATCCTCCGACACTTTGGCAGAGTGCCAACTACATCGATCGCTTATTGAGCAGGTCAACGCTCGCCCTTCGCGACGAGAATGACTCCAGAGATGGAAACATTGCTTGTGCTTACGTCTCCTAACTTAGGCTCTTGACGATCATAATGAGGGTATTTTATCGGATTTTTTCTTCGTCGGCCGAAGAGCGGAGCTTGGAAAGGAATTTGTTAAAGTGGCTGAAGTTGGCTTTGAAATATCTTGATTGAATACCTAGCTGCTTTTTTATTCATGACTGTAGACTAGAGCTTGTCTACAATTTATGAATTGGAATTTTAAGAAAGAAAGCATAGAGAATATTGTTTTTCAGATATTTAATCCCACAACAATATCACACATAATTTTCTTACAGTTTAGACTTGGAAAATTACTACAGCAACATCTGTAGATAACTGAAAATAAAGTAACATTTTACTCAATATAAAAGTAACAGAGCTAGCTAAAAGCATCAAAGGGTCTTACCATAAAATTACAGGTATCTCAATTTGGGGTTAAAGCTCTAGGCTAAAGTGGGCACCAATTATAAGAAATGTTTCTTGCCGTGTACGATCCATGAAAGTATGAATAAAATCCAAGTGTGTAGTACAGACTGGCAGAGAAGTACCACTAAAGAGATAGGTACCGAAGGTCGGTTGACTACAACGAGCGAAAATGCACGAACACAAGACACGCTTCATGTATAACGTGTGCAAGCGCACTCGCGACTGGCATTTGTTGTGTGCGTGCAGCTGTTTTCGTCGCTTGGAGCCATCTTTCTGTACCTATGTAGTTTGCGGTGAGTGCCAACCCTGGCAAACAAGTACGAAATGTTGAAAATTTCAGATAATACGCGTAGTTGGACTCAGGAGAGGTGGTTTACGAGAATTTCATGTTGTTTTTATGATTGTCAGCGGACGGCGAAGTTTTTGATGAGTAGTTACTATGTTAGGCTTATATGAGTTATTGCACACAAATATTGTTTGTATTGTATTTATGGTTTTACTTTTATTTGATTGCTGTGTACACTCTTTATTACGTGCTTTAACTTCCATTGACACTATCTTCGAAATAAATAAACATATTAAGATTGTAATAAAACTATACAATACATTTTCGATTCTTCAGTTAACGGAGAAATAATTATATATCAAAGAGCACCACAATGTCTATAATACCTATTCGAAGCATCAGTCACACAATTCATTTTATCGAGATTTTCCTGATCATATTAATTATAATCTCCATGTTTCATCTTATTTACTTTCATCATATTACTAGCGTGAGTCAACCAAATAAAAAAAAATAACATACACACCTACCCACGTACCTACTCTTTTTACCCGACTACGGCGAAGCAAAAAGGAGGGTTATGATTTTCACCGGTATGTATGTATGTATGTATGTTCATTTGTTCCCTCAGAACTTCTAAACGACTCATCATAATTTGACAAATGGGGTATCATTGGAAGTGTCTTGGTCGTCCGCTGGTTATAGACCATATGACGTCACATTAAATTGAATATGGCGCCCTCTAGAGGACAAAAAGTCATGAACTAAAAAAAACGTTTTTTTAATGGTGCCATGTTGGGTATCAAATGAAAGGGCATAATTAGCAAATTTCAAAAATATATATATTATAACCCCAAAATAATTTAAATAAAAATAAAAGTATAAACACAAAAACCCAACTACGGCAAAAAAGTCAACTAAAAGGGTATAAACAAGTCATTTCAAACAGACAAATTAAAAATCCGGAGTCACACGTAATCTATTCGATTTATCCCCTAACACGTGTGACTCCGGATTTTTAATTTGTGTGTCTGAAATGGCTTGTTTATACCCTTTTAGTTGACTTTTTTGCCGTAGTTGGGTTTTAGTTTTATGAAACATTTTTTGTTCTTTGATAAATTACTTATCAAATATTTTTTCATATAAATTAGAGAGAAACTGGGATTATTATCGAGTGTCTATCACTGAACTATGTTTTAGTACAGACGGGCTACTCAAAGCATCGGCGATCAACGAACTAGCCACTCTTTAGAACAGTGACTAACAGAAAAGTCCAATGCATTTCCTCAAACGCGCGATTTTGTTATCATTAAATCGCGGATCGCTAATGCCAAAAGTAGCATGTTTGCGAATGTCTTAAGTTGCGTTCTTAACGATCTGACCTGTGAGCAAGATTACAATTTTCGCGATCTCGCGCTCACAACGAAGTATTAGAACGAACTGTATTTAAGTACAAAAACTTGGTGCAATCGGGTAATAATTTTAAACCAATTCCGTTATACCCACTCATAGTGCACTGCACTCCTGTACTTAGTAATGTATCGTCTGCCGCTGTGCGCTAGTTTTCTTTGGAGTTTATAATTGCCGTTCGATGTTCCGCCATATTTGGGAATTGAGCTTGTTTTTGTTTGTTATATTTATCTGTCTACTCATTTGATGTTTGAGACATATCTTTATTGCTTTTCTTTGTTCTTTCGTCTTTCCACTGAACGTTCAATTCTGTTTGTGTATTTTTTTGTCTCATTATTACTATTGATTATTATTCTTATTCAGAAGTACTTTACATAAATTGACATACGAATGCGTACTCTATTTACATTACAATGTCAATTTATCGAAGTCTTACAATTCTTAAAGTAATCACAATAACTACAATGAAAATGACATACCTATACATAAATACCAAATTATAAAAACTACAGTAGAATGTTACTTTGCCCGAATATCTCATATACTTTCAATTTACGTTTTCTGTGATCTATTCTATCAGTAACCTCATCGGGTATTATTACATCTTCTGTTCCTCTCACGTTCGTTTCCACTAATTCTCCTGATAACCAATAAACGAAATAAAGGCTCACAATGGAAAGATAATGAGGAAATTCACTCGTGGCCAAATGTTCTCGCGAAGATTCCTCCGTGATAATAACGCGATATTCGCGATGCTAGCAATCCCGATGATTGGATAGCTATTTTTATATTAACATATGTATTAGTACTTACTTCACAATTTTAGTATCAAAAGGATGAGGGAAATGTAAATGGTTTGTACAATTCCAGAATCTAGATAGCTAAGAGCGAAATGTGAAAATTCAATTGATTCATTTGAATCTGTACTAAAAATCTTCGCTGTTTTGATTCGTCAAATGAATGATGCTTAACATAAATTACAGCTAAAAATAATATCAAAGACAGCAGACAATTTAAAAAGACAGTTAAATAAAATTTAAATAAGTGACTATTTGTCAAATATTTTAATTTTAAATAGTGTTTTAAAATCTGATCTGTACATAATTATAGAAGTAAGACACGACAACAATAGAACACGAAGATTGTTGAGATGTGATTGATTACTTCACAAAACAGGCAATCTGTATTGGCTTTGTTTAAGACACTTAAGTTAAGCCTTCGAGAAACACCAATCTTAATTAATAATGAAATCAGAACAGCCATTTAAACAATAATGGATTGAACAAACGGTTCCAATGGTATCTAAAACAGTAATGAAGAATATATTGAAGATTAACGCTAAGTTAACGCAGTAATGGCTATTTTAAATATGTAAACTGTATCAAATGCTTTACATAAATCTGTGTTTAACGCCGATGTCGACATAATTTAAACCATGATTACTCGGTCGAATAACATCGATATAAAACCGACGGTATTTTGTCCGCAGTCGTGAGTCTGATCGATTGACTCCATTGAGTGGAAAACTTTTCGCTTCGTTCGATATTTTCTTATTTTTAGTAGTTATACCTAGTTGTTAGGGTTGCTTTATCTGTGGATAATAAACTTTTTATTATTAAGGGACATAGTCTTTTAGATAAGCCAATTTGAGTCCTGGTACATATAGTGTCGTTTTTTATTATTAAGTATTCACCCTTGTTGGCATGTTTGTGTTTTAAGCTTTATGATCAATTTAGACATTATTCGTAATAGGTGGTTTGAATTAATACTAGTTAATGTCAGGCAGTTTTATAATGAATAACGCTTGCTGTTGCATATGTGTTACTTCGAGTGCGTTGCGGTCGCAATTCTAACACCTATTAATAAATCTATTTTCATAACCGAATCATCCTAATTCGGTAATTAGGATAATTCGCTAGCCATGAATTTTAGATGGTATATATTAATCCATGCCAAATAAGACTGGACTTGGGGCACCCCGACTCGGACAGGTTAAGTTATTTTTCGTGGTTATTTTGTTAATCGGTATCTAATTCGGTAATTAGGATAATTCTGATACGAAAATAGAGCCATGAATTTTAGATGGTGTTATATTAATCCATGCCAAAAAAGAGTGGAAAGGTTTTTTGCGGATAGGTACCTATCAACACATTTGCATATTATCATGATGGTTGCTCCCGGAATATCTCTTTATAGGAAGAAGCTTATAAGCCATAATAAGAAGTCAGTTTCATTTCTATAATGACATACATTATGTTTAATAAGAGAGGTACAATCGTGTAAATGGCTACCAATGCCGACTTCATAAACAATAGTTTATCATTCCAAATGGTAGCTTTAAGCCAAAAGAATATATGTATGCTACACAAGTAGGTATCTAAATGCAAAGTAATAAATGAAATACTCAAAATGTAATCATGATTAAATCCATATGAAAGCTTCGCCCGGCCTGAGGCTACGTGCAGCTAAATCAGGCCCGCGGTCGACCGCAGCTCGTGATAATAATATATACATTGACGGTTCTCTATGAAATGAATTTAATTCAATCCTGTGTTTGAGGGGTAATGGAATATTCCATGTATTTATCATCGGCTTGTTGTAGCTCGTTACGTGAAATTATTCATTTTAACACATTCTGATTTGTTTGAAACATTATTTGTTACGTTTGTGTAGGCTTTAGTTTTACACACACAACCAGCGTTATAGCAAAGCGTTTATAGTAAAATTGTATGTTTTTGCAGATTTTTTATGGTTCTGTACGTCTGAATGGAAAAACGGAACCCGTATAAATAGGACCACTCGTGTGTCTGTCTGTCTGTCTGTTCGTCTGTCACAGCCAATTTGCTCCGAATCTAATGGACCGATTAAGGTGAAAGGTACACTTATGAATGTTTGTGTCCCAAACACGCACGAGTAACATAAATAACAAAGTAAACTGTGAAGGTCTCAAACATATATTTTGTTTTAATTTTAATACAAATAGTTTAAAAGTTATTTAAGAAAATAGATGAATTTAGCGGGTTACCCTTTTTTCATCAAAAAATATTGATAAATGATAACTTCCCAAACAATTTTCCGCATAATTTCATTTGCCAAAGTATGTCATTAGTAAATTAACTCTTCACAAATAATGGTAACGCAAACCTAATCTTTGGCAAGTGAACGTTTAAACAATAACTGTAAGCAAGTTATTGTTTAAATAAAAAATAAAAATAGTACTTTTAACAATTTTAATGTAGTCAAATATTTCAGTTGGTATAACATATTTTTCAACACACTTGCTCGTAAAGTGGCTCTTATTGAACCGCTTTTAGATTCATAATGCAGTGTATTAAAAACGCGTGCTTTTTACTTTACCATAACGAACTAGTGCTGTAATGCCACAGATAACTATTTACTAGTCGGAGTACCTAGTACCTATACCAGTCCTATGACATGGCAGTGTGGAGTTAGTAAGTACTATCATGGCGGCATGGAATTTATATTGTAGAAATTGAATTTGGTGAAGCTTTTTATTTTTGTAAAACATAATACTATACGCAAACCACTATGTCACCCGAGCAGAGGATGTGCGCTTTTTTAATCTCATCAAAGAGACTTTCATGCCTTTATATTATGGATAATATTTATTACATAAAATATGATGAACATATTTCATCATATATTATTTCATATTTTTCGATACTTACATATTAACCTTATGTTTTTAATAGGTACGTATTCAGAACAAAAATAAAACAAAAATACCTATTATTTTGTGTTTATTTAATAGGCTGTCTAGCAGTTTTTCCAGCGCATTTATTTAAACCTGCGCGCGAATCGCTGGCGCGGCGCGCGAAAATACAAACCAGCTCGTCATTTTCCAATACTTACTTGCTATCATTTTCGTTGTGATTAATTAACAAAAATGTCGACTTCACGGGCAATACGTAGGTTTGACTCCGCCGGAAATACTCATCGAGGCACGAAACGCGAGTGATAGCCTGTTGCCACCAAAATCTAAGGAGAAATACGTAGCGGCCTACGAAACTTTTATACAGTGGAAAAACAACAAAAATGCCAAGTCATATTCGGAAAACGTTTTTTTGGCATAGGTACTTCAATGAACTTGCAAATAAATACAAGCTCAGCTCGCTTTGGTGTATCTATTCCATGTTAAAAAGCACAGTTATGACCAAAAATAACAGTGTAAACAAAATTCCATCTTAGCACTCATTACATTTACTGATCACCACAGAACACATATACTCCTCTGATCACAGAGTACTTTTTTTTTTTTTCCGGTGTCAAAACGTTAGTCATAGACTGCGTTCCGAATTACGATGTAAATGTAATGAAATCGAATCGATTTGAGCGTGCTTACACCCGTTCCGAATAAGCTTGAGCGGGATAACTTATGTTTGTTCCGTGAACCGTTATTTGGCTGTGTTGTTATAGGCATTTTTTCGAAATTGTGATTCTGGCTACCGTCGCCACCTAACCAAAAAAGAAATAACATACACGAAGAAATTAAAGAAATACTATACACAAAGAAATAAGTAACGTTTTAAGTTTTGACGTTGGGCGAGCACTGATATGCTGGGGCCACATTGTCGCGATAAGACAAACTATACTGCGCGCGCTCTCTCTCGCACACAGCTCGACGTCTCGCTGAATAAAAGAGAGCCCGTGGAGTTAAGTTCGCTTTATCGCGACAGTGTGGCCCCAGTATTAGCACATTCACTAGCGTTCCAAATTGATGACAGCCCTCAGCTTTCATAATCATATCATAACTAAATTGGAACGCAAAATATTGATGTGAGAAGTGTGGGCGATTAGGGCATATCTCGGAATGCGGTCGTATAGTTTTTCGGAGGCGGCGCGCGACTCTATGCCATGTCCATGCCGACTGAACGGAATGTTGCCATTATTTATTATATTTTATTTAACCATTTACAATTTGATTACTATACTTATAGTAACATAAGGTGTATTTTTCTGCTGAAAATCTTTCTTCATCTCTTCGTCTTTCAAAATATTATTTTGTTTTTATACATTTTTTAATAGGTGTAGGCTGTTTAGCGGGTTTGCCAGTTGCCAGTGCCTTTATTTACAACTGCGGAAAAACAAAACCGTCGCGCCATTTTCTATACATATTTGTTCCCGGTTTCGCTGTGTGGTTATTTTCATAGACTAATACATATTTAAAATAATATTATCAATACGAAATCTAAAGTAACACCAACCTACGTTGAAAAGTTTTTAAAAGAAGCTCCGGATAATCAGTACATGGCAACAATGGTCAGTTGAACTTTATAATTACCTTATTGTAGCATACATTCTTACAAGTCTGTTTATTTCCTCGCAAGTGTGTTGAAAAACGTCGTATGAAACGCGAGTGCGTTGATCATTACACTCTCGACTACCTTATCGCGCTCGCCTGCGGCTCGCGCGGACAATACCGTCTCGTGTGTAATGACCAACACCGCACACTTGTATCATAATGTACTATTACGCAAAATAAAATAAGCTTTTATTCTATTAGTATCGTCAGTTTTCAATTTACCATTTCTATTCAGTAAATGCTTGACAAAAGTTTGCATCTTTATGTCAGTTGCACTGAATATACAAATTATATTAAAATATGTTTTGTTATGAGGATAGAGGTTATAATAGTTTTAGAAGTAAAGATAATTTTGTAAAACAAAATTTCGAGTTTTTGAACTTTATGGATATTGAAGTTTATAGCATAATTTTGTATTATGGATAGTGATTCGCAAACAAACAATTTAAGGACAAGAAAGGGAGTACCGATTCTGGCGTCGTGTGGTCACAGCCCTAACCTTTTTTTTTGAGATTTGATTTGATTTAAAGGCATAATTTTGGCAAAACGGCAGGTTTCAAAACCTGTATGAATTCTATGGTTTGAAAATATCAGCAAACTCAATATTGTGCGTACAAACTTACATTTGCAGTTAGAGGGTTTTTTTATAGGAGAACATGTTTTTCAACTACAACGTTAAGTTAGTCCTCGTTTTTCGACTAATGTTTATTTTATATTGTTATTTTTGTAGAACCGAATCCTCCGTCTTTAAATACGCAAATGAACAGGCAACTGCTTTAAATCTCTACGTTTAAAGTAGACAGCCCAGTATACTGTTTTGTTGCAAATGATTTATATCAACAAGAACAACAATATAAAGTGACATCTGTTAAAACCCCTTGCCATCCTCCAGTGAAGCTACTGCGACATAATATTTATGCCTATTTTCCTTGCTACAGATAAGCCACCATTTCACATCTTCGGGTAGAATACCAAACTTATTGCGGAACATTTTACGTCGCGCTCCGTAAGCGATTGAAATCGGGAGTCATTTATTTGTCGACGAACTTGTTCTAAGTAGGAACCACATTTTTATACTCTTGGTAAAGTAAATGTAGATAAGGAGCTGATGATTTTCGATTTTTATCAGGTTATTCAGTTTCTAGAGCGTTTTAAGTTTCTTAGCGAAGCGTTTTGTTGAACATTTTAGACAGAATTGCTGTAGAATCGTAATAGAATTTTACGTTTTATTTATATTTTTTTATTTCATCAAATGGGAATAACAAACAGCTACATTATGGGATATTACAACATGATAACATTTAAATAACTATAATAATGTAGCCCACAGCGCTCTTTACAGATTACCATTAATGACTAAACCTTAAATTACTAGGAAAAGCTGGTCATGCATGATAGTTAAAATATTCCCCAAAAGCCTCTACTTTAAAGTTGAAATTAGAATGTAGGTATATAATGTCAAATAATGAAAATATATGTCAAGTTAGTATGCAAAGAAAAAAAAAACGTATAATAAAATAACTATCGTAATTTGGGAGCAATGTGATACTAATCTTCCTATAATTTTTGACGCAAAGTTGTCATGGTTAACTGCTGGCAGATAACACGCCCGTAGTCTGAACTAATCCTTAATGATTTAACAGGGGCCTACTCTACGCACGCTCAAGTGACGTCATCAATCGTACTCCTGGGCAAAGAGCGTGAAGGACAAAAGATAGGGTCGGGTGGAAGTAGTTATGTGTGTGTGTGTGTTTTTAAATACTGACTGAATTGTTCTGAATGGATGACGAGATTTTTGTGTGCCAGTACTGTATAAAAATATACATAACCATTTAACAACGAAACAATCACGATGAATGTTTTGGAACACCAATATTATTCAAAGTATTTTCTAAATAAATCCTTTCGCTATTTTGGTTGCTAATTAGGTTTTTCACATTATCCAGATTTATACAGATTGTATTGATGTATATATAAACAAAATGGCGGAAAACCCGAGCCATAGCAGGCGGAGGGTTAAGAATCAGACAATCATTATTATTTACAAAAAAAAATATAATTGTAACATTTATTATTGTAGTATTTGCTAAAAATCATCCAGTTTGAAAACCCCAGCCATAATAATGAAAAGACATACCTATATGAAACAATGAAAGAAACAATTTATTTTTTCATCTTGAATATATTCATCGTTTATGTTGTCACTAAGTGCAGCCGTAAAACTTTTAGTGCTAACTTCATTTGTTTCAGTTCCGTTACTTACACTAGCTCCACTATTTACTTTAACTTCTATACATTTGTAAGTTATACAAATAAACAGTGGCTGCCCTCCATGCATCACCAGCAGACAATGACATACCACCGGTCGCACTAACTAGTGCCACTCGAGTCGCACCCTCATCAATTTTAACTCTGCTGTCACTACAAGCTATATGTGTGGCGAACTTAGAACAAATTGTATTAAATCACTTTGTAATGACTACTGGTAACAGTGGTTGGTTGTTTGTTGAAGTAACGTCTTCACGGTTTTTTGTTGAATTATAAACAGCTATTTCTTTGTTTGTTGCAGTATGGCTATTTAGGGAGTTCTGCTGATCTCGTTTGGTATGATCGAGTAATGTCTTTTTATCTTATTCTGTATTACACCTTACATACATACTCTTTGGATTTCATGTTTGAAAAATGCGATTATAGACTGTTTTCAATCATAATAAACCGAACCATTGATCGGTTGTTGTCTCCAAGCGATTAAATTGATATACGTACACTATTTGTACGCACATTAAATTGACAGAGGTATTATGTTACATAGAGGGTGACATGTTTACATAAACAAAGCCACAAAACGCTGTCAATGTTTACCTTCAGGTGTGGTAAACAGAAAAATAAAGATAAGTAATGTCGTGGTAAATAACGTAATAAAGATGTCTTAGAGAAAAAAAGCTATGAGTTACAGTTACTGCTTTATTTGTCTTATTGCCGAGTGTTAGGGGAAGGATTTGAATCCAATGTCATATGAATGAATGAATGAGATGCAACGACCCCCGCGGTGACCAGGATCGATTAATCGAATGAAACCAAACATTTGCAGTAGCCCCTCGAGCCTCATGTATCATGGTGTTACAGAGATAATTGCATATCAAGGAGTAGACCGGCAGGCGCGGTAATAGTAGGGAAGACGTGCCGACGAACTCTCTACAGGTACCTGAGTCCAACACGTGGTTCACTCCAAATATCTAAAAATAGAATGCGCACTCACAAAAAACAAACAATTTTGGAACACTACAGCACTATAACATTATTATGTACAGTACGCACATAATAATATTATTATAATTGTCACGCACGTATTATACTTTAAAATTGGTTGAACAAATTGTAAATACAGCATTTAAGATGTATGGATTTATAATGAGATCCACTCGTGACTTTAGGCGGACCTCTGCAGCATATCCCTGAAAGATATAGGTAGATCTCAGCAGATTAGCTTGCACGGGGTCACTGGGTCTTGCAGCAGGTATTCCCTCGTATGCACTGGACTGGAACGCACGGGTTTGTCCTCCCAGGTTTGCACCGCTTTTATGTATTTTTTGGCAACGTAATCTCACAACCACAGTAAAACAAAAGAAACGCTATTCGATTTCGATGTCCGGTGTCATGGTGTTGTGTACGGTACGTACGCTCGGACTCGGCGCAGCATTTATTTTTCTTCCATACAGCCTCTTTCTGGCTGCATCATCTTACATACAGTCCATCCATCGTTTCTTTGCTATTCCTTTCCTCATCCCTACTCTCAGAGCCTTCCGAATTCATGAATACTCAATTTAAAGAACATATTCTATTACGGGACTCTCAAAGACACTCTACTTTTTACATCATTTCGTCATTTCTTTCACCATCTTCGATGTAAAAGTTGCTTCCAGTTCCCCGTCTACAACATATCCTCCAGGTTGAGAATGTACAATATGATATTCTATTAGACAGGCGAAAGGGAAATTGTCTAGCTTTACGCCGTCATAAAGTGAGATCGTATTTGGTGCATGTTTTGATTTAGCGCCATCTGCCGGCGGACACGGCGACTATAAAGTAGTTTATGTTTGCACGTGCTTCGAGTCGAAACTATCAATTTATGGGGTACATAGGGTAGGTTGGAATATTTGGTGATCTGACGAGTTGTATGAATTTAGTAGCTAACCAGATCGAACTATAAAAGTAACTTTACAGCCCCAAAAAAAGCACGTTCTTTGCTTCTTTATGAATCATAATGTTAAAACTGGAGACAAGAACCGGTAACTTGACTACCCTACGATCTTTGAAATAATAAAATTTAAGTTTTGTGGACAAAAAAATCTATTTAAAAAGTACGCTTTATATGATGTTGAGAGGATGAATAGAAGGCAAGTGTGAGTGGAAACGCGGAAGGACACACATGGTGACCTTTATGTAGACCTCAGGTGCGTAGTACTCGCAACCAGCGTGCGTGAATGTATGAACGTAAACCAAGCAAAATGAGTAGGAAGAGGAGGAGGATCGTAGCAAGTAGCGTTCTGTAGTTTCTGCTACCCCCATGGCAAAAAGACGACTTTATGTATGTAAGTGTAAAATCTATTCATAAAACACAATAATTTTAAAGTTAGTGATAATATATATATTATCTCTGCCACGTGTATCATTAACCCAAGCACTTCGTTTGTGTCTAAACCCAACTTCAAATATAAAATACCCAGTCTCAAGTGCTCTACTTTCAATATAATTCTTCAAGTCCATGTCGAAGGCATTAGGCGGGATATTGAGAAAGTCAAAGCTTTTATATGTTGTCAGTCTTCATTTACATTGTGTTCAACACGCGGACGGATTTAAGATGAGACGGAATTAACAACGCGATCCGATTGAGAAGGCACCAAAAATAAAGTGAAAAGAAAAATCTGTTTTCTTTTGAGCCAATGCGAAATTAAAACGTAAAGAAAAGCTAAGAAAGATGTCGTTTTATGTACTAATTAGTTATCCAATGCAGTCAATAATAAATTATAAATACTACCTACAATTAAAGAACTTCAGAACATGTTGAATCAAGACTCGTTGTAGCGAAAAAGCGATGTTTGTACAGTGATATTACGACCAATTTTCTCTTTAACAATTTCCAATATAGTTTCAGAAAATTTTGTTTCATCAGTTACAAAGTAAATAAGAAGGCCAAATATGATATTAAATACACTGCTTCAGATAGGTACTAGAATTTATAAGAGAAACAATCTCGAATCTCCACCAAGAAAATGAAAATGTAAGAAATACCCTTAACAGATATTATTTTACACTTTAGAATTTAAAAATTATTTTCTATACAATTTAAAAAAAAAAACAAATCATCAAAAACGTTGCTAAGAATGTTGATTTCAACTGAAATGTTCGCTGTACATTTAACTGTTATTTTAATTAAGAAGAGTTCTTCTCTTGTGTATTGTATAATTTTGCGCTGAAGGCTGAGAGTAGCGCTGCACTCAGTAGCTGGAAGTTCTATCCACGACCATCGTAAAGTTGTGGAGGGCTGCATTTTGTATGCGACGTTTTAGCTCAAAAATGTTTGATGGGTAATTGTGTTCCCAAGTAGTAGTGGCGTGTACTCGGCGACATGTACAAATGGGGCTGCAATAAAGTCATCACTTTGAGGGAAATGTCGTAAAAAGAAAATAGTTTGAAGTCACGTAGAAAATTACAGATACATGTGCAAAGTTTGTTCTTTATAGAGTTTTTAGGTAACTGTAGCATTTACAGCTCTCTTGTTTGTGTTCACCGATGTTAGCGGTGGACCATCATGAGATATCGATCTGAAAGGATTACTTCACTTATTATAATACAGGTTTGGTCTAGTCTCTGCACCAAACCTTCGCTTCGGTCCAGATTCTAGACAATGTTGAACTGAAAGCGAAGGTGACTCCACTTTGAGAGTAACAGTTTTCTTAAAACTAGCTATAAAAAGTCAATGTTCTTACCTAAAAAATATATTTATAATGCTGGGAGTGGTAATTTTTTATTTTTTTTAATGGGACAAAACTGTCTAGTGGGCGCGCTCCACATATTGAGCGAATACATTTCTTTTATGCTCGAAACACTGTTAAGTTCTACAGAATTACCCCAAATATATGCCATAACGCAAAATGGATGCAACATAGCCATGGTTTGCACATAGTGCCGCATCAACAATAGCCACACGTGTTAATCTGTATAGAACGAATACAAACCTGTCTACTTTTGTGGTGAGTTCGTCAATATGAGTTTTCCAGTTACAGTTTTGCCAATTGTTATTCCTAGGAATTTTGTAATCTCAACCTCTTCAATTGTATCATTATCATGCTGTATTTTTAACTGTGGACGCTTACTGTTGTAGGTTTGGAACTGGATCATTTTGGTTTTGCTAATATAAATGTGGAGATTATTTTGTTTCAGCCATGTGATAATTTTATTTAGTGTCTCATTACTTTCGGTCTGGTACTCACTTACGTCATAATTGTCGTTTAGAATGCTCAGAGTCGTATCATCAGCATATAATATGCAGTATGGGAGGGTACGCGAGCTAAGCCATTAGCATACAGCAGAAACAAAAATGGTCCTAGTGTGTTTCCTTGGGGAACACCACAATTATTTTCTATAGTGAGATATGCAGATGATTTTTTGGTGCCCTGTGTGTCTCGAGATCTCAACACATTGTTGTTGATGGGTGAGGTAGCTTTCGAGCCATTTTCGCGCGTTTCCTCTAATCCCGTATCGATCCAGTTTGAAAAGAAGCAATTTATGGTTGACAAATCGAAAGCCTTGGACATATCTACGAAAATAGAGGTAATTGGTATTTTATTATTAAGACTTTTGGTTATAAATTTCAATAGAGCAAAACAAGTTAATGTGGTAGATTTATTTTTCCTAAAACCACAGTGTTCTTCATTTAAGTTAACGTATTTTGATATGAAGGAAGCTGTATAGTTTTTCATGCATTGCTTTTTCAAAACTTTTGAGGTAACGAATACCATTTTGATCACTAGGGATTTCACGCAGATCATGGCTTTTTTTCTGTAGGATTATATAAAAGGATGTGTCGTGGTCAATCTTGAATATAAATAAGGAGAATATTTGTGACTTTGTTAATGGGATACTTAAAAAACATTAATTTTAATGAAAAATAAGATAAAAAGCGATCGCATGTTTAAGTATCATAAAGGGAAAATAAGATCTACCTAATCGTAGATCTTATTTACCTTATAAAATTGTTAAGCCTGAATAATATGACGGCACGGTTGGCGCAGTGGTTAAGCAATTGACTGCTGCGCTGCGTGTCGCGGGTTCGATTCCCGCACGGAACAAATATTTGTACGACCTACAGGTAGTTCCGGGTCTGGCTGTTTGTGTATGTCAGTTTAAATGTTTGTAAACGCACCCACGATACAGGAGAAATTCCCAGAGTGGGGCAACGTTTAAAAAAAAAAAAGAATTTAAAAGAAAGTAAAATTAAAATATAAGTACAGAAAAATATCTGGTATTTTCGTTTGGATTCAAAGTAATCTCAATTTAATGTTGTATAAGTACTTCCGAATTGGCCACCCTGTATAAAGCGCGTATAATTTAAATCATGGAATAGAATGGTTGATGTTGATTATTTGACAGCTGTGCTGGTTCGTAACGGATATTATGATTAGCACCTTAACTCTTGTTAATACAACTTGGTAAATTTTGCCTGTTTTCTTAGCGAAATTGAATCTCAAGCTAACACAACTCAATATTCTACTAGAGCCACAACAAAACTCCATACATATGTTATTTCAGCTGCGATACTTCCGTTCCAATATCTCACCTACGAGTCCTCGGCGACTGACCGCTCCCCTACCATCCGTACTTTATTCATGTTCCAATATTTTGTGCCACCTGGTTGATCAGTTTTATGTATTTTGAGCAAGATTTTTGTGTAAAAGTAATGTGTTTTTCAGGTACCTATGTTCAAATGTGTAACTCTAGCTTTGTCCAAGTTTTTTTAATAGAAAGAAAGAAAAATGGAGATATAAAATAATATGGGAAAATAATAACTGGTCCTCTAAAAAAAAATTGGGTTTCTTACGATGCACAATTTTTTAAAATAAATAAACCTCTTTCTAACTTTCTGGCATCTTCTCAAAGTTGGTCGCAGAAACTAAGCTATGGGTACCCCGACCGAATGGGTTAGGTTAGGTTAGACTGTTACCAACCGTTACATACAAGTTGCTATTAAGTACCCCACTCTTTAGGAGTCCACAAGGAGGTTCACAAAAATAGGCCATGATTAGAGTGTTCAATAATAATTTTTGGAAAGCCAAATTGTAATTATTGGAGGTTTGATTAAGTACATGCCCAAAAAAAGTCCTTAGGTACGAAAAACAAGTTGTTACACGTCCTCAAAAATTAATACCATTCATCGCTTGCTCGTTCCACTGTTTACCTTTAATAGATTGGTGATCACAGAAATTGTTATTAAAACAAAGCAGAAAGCTTCTAACTCCTTAACATACTCCTCACTCCATTTAACTGAATTCATTTTACCAAAAACTTGGCATCAAATTAATATGCATGACGTGTCACTGCTTAACTAAATTGAAAACATTCTGCATTTCTTCGCCAAAAAATAAAGTACCAAAGTACTGTGATAAGGGTAGAATTCTCAAATACAGCAGACGTTTCGCGACTACCCATCTAAATAAATAATGTGTTTGAACTAAAAACGAAGCAAATGTGATGCTAACTGTGCATTGCGGCATCTGAATGGGTCTCATTTCGTCGTCGCTCTTATTAAACGGCATTCTATAGCGGTCTTCGCGTCTTTGTAGCTGTAAACTGTGATTTACTTGACTTTTTTTTTAAACGTTCGTTGTTAGTCAATTTTATTTAATGTTAGTGAATGTTTACTGTTTTTAAATGAGTTTTCTTCTTGAATTAAGGCGAGAAAAAGTCTTGTGGCGAAGAATTTCAAGATTATTATTCTGAAAGGAGCAAGTGAAAAGATTACCCCGTTTTTTACCCAAACTTTAAAAATGCCACATTGTGTACATCATAGTTACGTATAGCATATGTGTGTCTGTATAACGTGTGTATGCGTAGAGCATAAAATAATAAACAAAAATACTTACATCATACATCAATAATTAAAACAAGCATGAAAACATAAAATTCTGTTTCAAACCGACGAACAAAAAGAACATGAATATGCATCCGATCAACGTCACAGAGTCGGACATGTACCGGCACAGAAACTATGATCAAAGTGCAGTCACACATAACACGGTTACGTACAGTCGCCGTCAATAAAAGTTGTGAACTAAACTGACGCGAATTCGTGCGAGTCGCGACAGGATTACGGAAAAGTTTCTGGTGTATACCGCAATATATATACTGCTATTATAGGTTGTGTTTTTATATAGTGTTTACATGTTAACATACATTTCACAAGCGGTCATGTACGAAAATCTTCTTCTTCAATGTGATGACTGCAATAATCGTGAGTTTCTTTTTGAACACATCTGAGGGCCTAGACAAAGTGACAAATCAGTGTTAACGAAAAAATAAAGTGCTTGGAACTGACACAAGCCACCGAAAATTTCCATCCTGTTAAAAGACGTTGTAGAAATACGAAACGTTATGAAAGCGATTGCCACTTGTGTAGTCCCTCTGGCGAGTTTAATTAGTTTCTGATATTGCTATCCCTTCACATTATTACCTTTTATAAATTGTGACGTATGTATGTGTGAAAACAATTAGAATTATTCAAATAATAAATGAAAATTTTGAACAAATCCATACAAAAATTGTTGACAAAGTATCCTGCAAAATATTCTAACACAACATTCCACATACATACCTATGAGTTACAAAATGGCGAAGCGAAGGGAATTAAAGCTTGTTTTGAATGTTCGCCAACAACGCCGACAAACATGGCAACCATTTTTATTATTTCCATTTTTGTATCGTGTGTGTTATGCCTGTATTGCCTGCTTGAATTCTTTTGCGAATATTTTGTTTTTATCCCATCGAGTCTTTAATTCGATGTATTTGGTATACAATCAGTAACAAAGGATTTATCCTCTCGTTTGTCGATTTACAATTCTTTTGAAGTTTGAAACAAATTGTTTTTTTTAATAACAAACGTGCTAGCCCAATTATCTCTGTGTTGAAAATGTTATCATTCAATTGAAATGAGTTAGTTTAACTGCATTATAATAATCATGAAGATCAGTTATTGTTGATTCTACCGTAACAGATGATTCTTTCTTCGACAAAGGTAACGTAAGGTATAGACAAATAATATGACCAAACTAATTTGTAATACCTACATGTAATTTTGCTATCTTTGTGGCCTTTAATTTCTCTCTCGCGGTTGCTGACTCAGAAAATAAACTTAACCTATTTTAAATCTTTTAGTCAACACACCTTTCCTTCATCTCCTTAGTGACACCAACATAATGCGCGCACGATAACTCAAAAAGCCAACCGATCCATTACTCGATACACAACACATTTTTTTCTGACCGTTCTAAAATCAGTGTAGCGTTCTACCTCTGCGGGTCCACATTGTACGCTATCGCCACGACTTTCGTCGCGCGGCATAAAGCCGTCTGGCGACGACATTAGCTATTGTGACCCCTTTCATAAAGCCACCGTAAGGATTGTGTGTGGCGTGTGATTGTTCTTTTAACGACATATTTTTCAATTGAAACTGTTTTTAAACTTTGTTTATTCGCTTGGTGAAATTTTGTGTTTTTAGCATGTTTTTTGCATTGGCAATAAGTGATAAGTATTAAATTCTTTATAGATATTGTGAAATTGCATTATTATTGCTTATGCCGCCGTTTATGGCTTTTTAGTATTTGGGGGACGGTTATTGTTATTATGGTAGTTAATACAGTACAGTACAGTAGTATCATGTAGTGAACAAACTAGAAACCAGCTTTTGCAAGCGTCATCAGTCAGGTTGATAGATTATGAGATGGTGTCAGTGACCTACATAGTCGTATCCACTCCTAAGGTACCGCTACTAACAAAAGGCGTAAAAGAAGCAGAAAAATACAAAAATCATGTTTACCAGCTACCAGAGTGGCTACCAATGCAATTTATTTTCATGTTTTTGAAAATAAATTGCATTAGCGTTATCTCTGTTTCAGCTTTTAATTTAAATTGCGGCCTTGTCCGTAGATTTAATGTGTCCCCGGGGTGTGATCACATTGATCACGGCGCTAAGAGTCAAACGGATGGGCAATGGCGTCAATTTGCATACATATATAACAAAAACGTTTGTTATTAGACTGTTTCACTTCATGATAAACATTAGTAATAATAGTTGACGGTTTGTACAATGTTATGTAGAATGTTGCTAAGTAGTGGGTGTCTAGTAACAAATGTTGTGCGCGTTGCTTGATGTAACAGGCACATCAAGCAACGCGAACAACTTTTATTTCAGACTAATTAATGATCCCAAAATATTCTAGTGATGTTTTTCTTCAACACCTTACTGAGACATGCTAGATATTCAAGCAATTTAGTGTGAAGCGAGTATCTTATCCTCAATATCAAAAAATAATAAATATAAACTTGAAAGTGAAAATAAGTTCCTGTTAAAATCAAATTAAACTCATAAATCGCTGTAAAGTATTACTTATAGCCGAAGTTTTATTCAATATCGAGAGAAAACTTTTAACTGTCCATTAAAATATATTTATAACTTATATCTTGTTCAAGTTTGCTTATTGAATTAACTATGATAATTATATGTTCACACCACGTATGATTATTAATACATAGATTCTCAGTTTATGAACTTTTGATACTGACTTTTTTGTCTTTATACAAGGTGTAATTGAAATAACTGAACACGTCTTAAGGGGTCATTGTTGGTAGAAATAGTTATGAGACAATACCTGAACTCGCTGAGACAGAAGCTGCTTCATTCATAGATTTATGTTTTTGTCGTAACTCGAGAAAATGTAGGGAACCGCAGATTTCTTTCAAGATTTGAGGAATGGCCCCGTAGTAGAAGTAGTTCTTATTGATGAGCAGGTACCATGACCCCATAAGAGGTTTCAGTTATTTCAATTACATATTTTATTTAAACAACGTTAATAATGTATTGTGATATAATGAGGGGTTTCTGGAATGACGTTCACTAGGTGGCAGCACTGAGACGTCAGGTCGGGCACCTGTCAAAAGGGTCAAAGCACCTATATTTTTTTTAGTCATGAATTAATGATGAAAGAATGAATGATACGAATCATGAACGTCATCATATAAATTTTATATTCATTGTCAAAGTGGCGCCAACTGGTGGCGTGAATTTTCATGAAACCCCTCATTTAAAAGGTTCAGAGCTTCGGCTTATAATACAATATTCACATTTAATTCATCAGATAAAGTGGCTTCTTCAGAGAAACACAAACGCAAAAACTAGCGACCCAATTCAAAAGCCTGTACAAAATATTTAAAATCCCGTGCATCGTCGAAATCTCTGTTATTCTTGAGCCGGGTCGTACACAATACTCCACAGTACCATCATCCGCACGTATATATGTTAACAAATTGACATTGACAGAACCTTTACGTCCTAGCTTTAACGGTGTTTTTCATAGTTCAAGTTTTATATCTGACTGTACTTCTAAGTTTATATTGAGTGCAGTTCATATGCCTCCACTCGCGAACCGCGGTACATCGCTAGTCTCATTTGCATTGTAGGAAATTGAATTTTTTCGTGACCTTTAGTGGTGGAAAACTGTTCGTATACGTACATACATATAGACAGCCGGGTTTAATATACATTATATTATTATATGGAAGTCTGTTGGGCCTGCGGTTGCAGCAATTATTGCGTTATTGTGTTTACATTTTTGGTTTTGTTTTTATGAAAATAATCCAGATGAGTTTAGCGACGCAATAAAACAATAAAATTAACAATTTTTAAAGGAGGTGCGCGGGGTCTGAGCGGGTTGAAGGGCGGCTCCTGGTCGTTCATTTTATGTTGCGATGACGCAGTGCCATTACTAACGCGACGGACTGCGGCCGCTTTTTAGCTCAGTGTTTTGTTGTACAACAATACAGTTTTAAAATATAAATATTTTCTCAATATGTGTTGTTTTACCTCGATTCACGCCCTTATCAAGTGCTATGCCTTATTTAAAGTGAAAATATGTGTTATTGCTATATCGTATACTAAAATGAGGAGGCTTAGCACAGCGTTGAAGTATCAAAAATAAAGCTGATCCGCATTTACGTAATTCAACTAACAAATAAATCGACTAAACTACCTTCCGCATCCCCTTTTCTTCAAAGAACGTTGCCCTTGAATAAAATAATTCCGCTAAATAATACAGCTACGGCGTAGCGTGACCGTAGCAGCGTAGGCTGCTACGAGCCGAATGTTTGAAAGGAATAAACAAATTCGATATCTACTTATGCAATAACGTCGTTTAAGGCTTTATAGTCGTTATAACTTAACTGATTACTTAATGCGAGGATAAACGTAAGTTTAAGCGCGGTAGGAGCGTTGAAGTGCTGCCGTAGTTTTATATAATAAGGTTGATTTTTGTCCTCGTTTTCTTGATGTTGTATGGTTATAACTCGTCCCTTGAAGTCTTTTCTTGATATGAACATTAAATTATTATGTTTTTTTTTATTGTTCTTTTATGTACTCATAACATACATAACAGTACGCCTATATTCCCCGAAGGTGTAGTAGATATCTACCCTTTATTTATTTACTTTTTATTTACTCCTGTATCATGCACGTCTTTTTATCGGGAAATAATAAAGATTCCGAAAAAAAAAAAAAAAAAAAAAAAAAAAAAAACTAAAGACCATTCATCAACTTTACACATTCAATTCCTGCATTCTCATTAGAAAAATTCTTAACAAAACCATACACACACAATTATCCTTTAACATAAGAACATCCAAATACAGCCAAAGAAACCCCAACCAAATACAGTCGCGCCCCCCGCGGACGCAATATGGCAGGAGAAATATAAAATACGAAGGAGTACTATACTTTATAATAATTTACCGGCAGATATAAGGAGCACATCCTCTCATAACATATTTAAAGCTAAACTCAAGCAGTACGTCACTAACAACACAAAACTATTAAGCTAGTCTTGCACACAAAATGCGACATCGTACCTACCTGCTTAAAAAAAAAAAAAAAAAAAAAAACAAAACTACTGGACTACACTTACCTTAGTTATGTATTTATTCGCTAAGTGAACAATGTATGTTCTTTTGAATAAATAAAGAATCTTTAAACCCAATTAAACTTCCAGCGATCTGTTGCTGACTGTAATACTAACTAAGCTGTGTTAAAATGAATTTCCGAAAAAACGACTAAACTACCGAAAACATAATTATTGTTCTGCTACAGTAATCGTTTTCTTAGGCTTTATAGAAACCAGCTTAATTTCTACTATTGTTTATAGAATAGCTTTTTAATCTCTCAATTTTAATGAAAATAACTACCTACCGGTCGGCCGGTCGGCCGCTTCGTCATTGCCATTTCTATAAACAGCATTTTTAACCTTATATTAAAATTAAAATGTTGTCTTAGAAAGGCAATATATTGTGCTATAAAAGTTAGTGACAGAAACGAATTGCTGCAAAATCGTCTCCACTTAGTTCTGGTCTGCCCTACCCCCTGTTATTTAAGCCCGCGTAGGCGCAGAGGGGTGAGGCGGCCCGCGACCTGAGGAGCAGGTTCAGCTGCGAAGGCGAACGTTCAAAACCATCTGCGACGATAAGCTCGCGTGGCACGTCCGAAGCCCTGCAGCGCCGGACCGGTGACAGAAACCATGCCTGCTGCATGTTGCATACTCGCTTGCATGCTGATGCTTGCTTTCATGTTGCGTGCATGCTTACTTGCATGCTACATTCTTTTGTTTGCTTGCATTTCTGAGATATGATATTTCTGCCTTTTAATGACTATCGATATGAAATATATGCCTAAAGACGATTCTGACTTACAAAATTATGAGTTTTGAATGTAGGTATGATAAATGAGTATTTGCCAAACGATATTGTGCGAAATGTAGTTTATGCTATCCGCTGTTATGTTTATATAATTACAAGCACTTTCTAATATTTCTTAGAAGTATCTATGATATATAAATATAAAATAAAATTAATACAAAATTATTCGACAAAATATGTTGTATTTAACAAACAAACAGGGGGCCTACCACAAGCTCTTAAAGCAGTATTATTACAATCTTACTTTGACTTTTCGTACCATGACGTCCTTAAAATAAGCTTATTATGATATTGAATTAATGTTGTTTTCTTAGCGGTTTCGGTGACGTCACCTCTAAAACTTCATTCAATTCGTACCACGAAGTGTCTTTTGACAGCTAGCAGGAATGTTTTTACGTCAAATTTAGCCATCATAAAAAAGTTCCTCGGACTCGACGGAAATATTATTATTTTGCAAATTTATGATTAAGAAATCATTATCGTGTCCTTTAAAGTAGGTAAGTCAAATGTATTTATTTACGTAAACTTGCCGAATGAATTGTGTACCTAGTGATTTTAGTCCATGGGTAATTCATTTCGTGTTTTATTTTTTTTATTTTATTTTATTTGTTTGGGACAAAAAACAGTTTAAATACGTTACAGCATTGATTTACAAAAAGTAGTTTCATTACAGTCGAAAAAACGTATAACCCACACTATTGTCCACGAAGTGACATCGAAGTATGAAACCGAACGCGTGTTAAATGAAAAGGAAGAAGTACATGTTTAGAAGAAAAACACTATGTACCGACGAATTAAAGGAAGCGGATGACAAGAGCATCCGGCTTATATGCGTTATATATGTGTTTGATTGTAGATGGCAAATATGTAGGTACCTATACGAAATGTTTTGTAAAAAAACGCAGAAGCCAAGTACAAGAAAGCGGCGTTGTATGCAGCTACGTCAGGAAGCAACCCCTTCAATTTTATTTCAAAACACTAATCACTGAGTCTGACCATACATATTGTTTTGAACTATCTTCGTCAAAACATTACAGAAAAAATGTTTCTTTGTTTTAAAACTTATTCACTGAGTAACCGTGTTTAACCTTACCTTGATTCCATGTCGACTTTGTAGCCAGTTAAATCTTATTCCATTATAATAAAATAAGTTCAACCACTTAGAGTATAGCACTTGAAAACAAAAAATATCACTACATCGAGTTTCAAATTTCATTCTGCTATAAACACATTTTGTTCCGAATCATATAATGTCACAACCTCGTCACAACTTAGTCATAGCTTATTTTTAATTGTTTCAATTGTTTTTCTCAGTTTGCAAAGCAAAATCTTTAATATTTGCGTTCATTTCATGGAAATTACTCATAAAAATTAGATTGTAATGCAAAGTAACATTTTTTAAATAAAAAAATATAATATTTAGCTTCAAGACTTATTTCGACGTACTTCGTAATAGCGATTCGGACCAACGTGTGAAAGGGACAGCGCTATACAGTTCGTATAGCGTTGTTTCTCTTCGACTATCAGCAGGGAATAGACAAATCTTACAAATTGTTCATTCTTTCCCAGCACTAAGCAGGAATAAAACAATATTGAATGATGAAGGTCATGGTACGAATAGGAGTAATGTTATTGTAAGCTTGAAACAAAACTCTCTTGAAATAAGATTGTTTCCTAAAAGATTGTGGTAAGCCCCCTGGAGCTAATTCAAATTAAAGCAGGTGGTTATAACGCTCACCACCGCAGCCGATAAGCTCAAACTCAAACTCAAACGAAATGTTATCTTCTGTTATCCAAAATAATATTATTACAAGCACATTTTAATATTTCTTTGGAGTATCTATGGAATAACATATGAAAGTATTTTTATAATGTCACAATAGTTTAACAACCGCCCCAGTTTATAAAATGTGTTAGGTTAGTTCTAAATTTATAACAGGTGTTACGATTATAACGACTAAGTGTAGTTTTCGGTAAAACGCAATTTAAGCTGGTGTAAAAAATATTACGTTAGCAAATGTTGTATTAATTTTTCGGAATTTTCAGTATTTTATTCGGTCGTTTCTTTATTTGTATTCGCTTAAAAGTTGTCGGAAGATTAGTATTTAAAGCAGTATTGAGTATGCTCATTTTTTTTTCAGAGCTTTTGTTACTACCTCTTTTTATCAGTGATTGCAATAATAAAAAATAAGATTTTTCATTACCACTATGCAGCGTTACAACTAAGAGAAAGGAGTGTTTCGATGAACTCCATAATGAATAGTAGATAATGTTAAATAGTGATAAACATTGATTTTATGGATTTTAATGAACTACAAGTTACTTGCCCGTGCTTCTCCATATAATAATAATAAAATCAGTCGAGAGGTGTCGTGGGACGGGGAACTTCGTTCCAATATATTTTTATATTTTTCATCTTCAAATAGGTATTACAAAAAAAAAAAACATTGTTTAAACAATGAATACAAGAGATAATATTAGAAAATAATATATTAGATAATATCTGACTATTGAATAGTTAACCGACTCCGTTAACTGAAACAATGTTTGAGATGTTCACCTGCTATCATAATCCTGTTTACGTGATTTATTGAAAATGTTAACTAATGTTTGTTTTTGGAACGAAGTTCCTCATCGCACGCACACTACAGTGCACACACACACAAGTGACATACACTTGTGTGCTCTCTGCACACTTGGCGAATGAGCGGGACACATTAACTGCGGGCTTTCAATAGAAATGGAGACTCTACTTGATAAACTTATTGGTTCAATTGTGGAGAACACAAAGGTAACAGTTTTGAGATTTTCATATTATAATAATATTTTTTCATCATAAGCGATATCTTCACGAGGATAGACAGAAGGTTTACCCTCTATCACAGTTTGTAGATTCATAAAACGGAAACTGGAAGGATCTTTGTAAAGTCAGCGAAATTAATTATTGTAATGAAATTGTCCGTATACTGAAACCACAACTGTCATTCCTTGACAGTTGTATGAAAACCTCATCTAGCTTAGCTCTAATATTTTTATATGACGTGTAAAAGTGATTCTGATATCCTATTTACAGAATAAACAATTTCATTTCATTTCAAAAGATTATAACAGCCGATCGATGTATTGTTGCAATTTGATAAACAATTTATTTCGCAGACTGTACTATGGAAAAAGTGTCCGTGTCTTGCAATAAGTAAGCAAATAAATGTATTGTCAGTGATGGTTTATTACGTAGATACCTTTCGAGATTAACTCAATTCGTACACGATTTACAGCCACGTCCTACGGCTTTATTTTTGTAGAAAAAGAGTAAAGAAGTTTCACTTAATTATGAAGAACTATAATAAAACTGTATAAATGCATCTTGACCCGTATAAGTGGGTCGTGAAGCCGCGCAAGTGTTCACAGCTGAGCAACTGTATAGTGTGTGTAAGGAATTTTGTTAAAACGTCAATAATTGCTTTTCGATAAAGAGAACGTTTAATTGATCGTCAAGAAGAAATGTGCTATTAATTGGCTCATCAGAAAATAACGTATGAAACACGGCATGTAAAATACAAGTTCTTCAGAATTATCAGCATAACGTGGACGGCATTAACCAGGGTTAGTTCTAGACTCCGACCTGGTATTGAGAAAACCCCGATAGTAAAACCCAATAGGACTTTGTCCGACTTGGAAATCGAACCCCGAAACCCAATGCTCAGCAATTGCGTACTTGAACCGTGTACAGGTAAGCATTTAAAATCCAATAATGTAAGCAAGCGTTAGGTCTTGGGTTCGATTCCTACGTCGGGCAATGTTTCGTTGGATTTTTCCATCGCCCGGAGACTAGATTTGGTTAAAAGCAATAAGCTCGCCCCCTATCACATGGTCGAAATGTGGGTGTGCATACTATTAGTACCTCTGCCTACCCCTTCGTTTTTTGTGTGTAGGTAAATATGGCGATGTATTTTTAACATAATTACATTTTAACTACTTTTCACTTTCACATCCTCTCCATAATATGTTCTGATTGTGTTACCGATAATAATGTTCTCTGAAATAACTCAATTTGTCGTCACCCTCGCACATGATAACACAATTGTACATTACATTAGGGACATGTAATACATGCTGACAGTTTCCTTGAGCTTCAGCGATTCTTCTTGACATGTGTTTCAGCGAATTTATTCAAGAATATTTAAAATCCTTGTGCGTAGAACTGACTCAATGAAAACAATACCAGGGCGCAAACTTGTAACAAAGCAGTCGCTTCATCAAAGTTTTCTAGAACTGTCTCGATGGTCTAGTTGTCGCAAGCGTTACTGCTGAGCACGCAGTCCCGGTTTTGATTCCCAAGTGTTATTGGGTTTTTATATTTAGAATTTCTCAGTAGCAGTTCAGAGTCTGGTTGATAGCATTAGGCTCACCCTCTATTACATGGGACTTAAACATGGTTTTTGCCCAACCCTTCGGGGAAACAAGGCGTGATGTGATAAAAACAGTTACCGACACAACGTCAATACATGAATGATACTATGTTATACACCCGACACGTTGTTGACAAGTGTTCTACTTTGTAGAAAATAAGTATATCAATTTGTATTTGGGTGTAAACGCGGGTATGACACACTAAGTCAAAACCTTTTTCATGTTCGTCCACAGGTACTATGGCACAAATCGCGATCGCAATACTTTTGTCAAGGACCGGCCGGTACTTTCGCATTTGAGTAAAGTAATAAGTGGTTAGTTCTATATTTTTTATGATAGCGGTGACGGGTAGAAACAATGTGGTATAATTAGTAGAATAATTTTAAATACCTACATTAGTAATTGGAATAAATATAATACTAGATAAGGGCCGATTCCACTGGTATAAATTGAAAGTGACCAAGTTACTGCATTCTGAGGAGCTAATCTTCATTTCATCACGCCGAAGATCCTCATCAGATCGACACCAAATTGTTATGACACCAACTTAAAAGAAGAACCACCGAAATCGGATCTCATTAGGCGGAGATATCTAGTAGCCTTTTTGGAGGAAGTATTCCTCCAATAAAAAATAGCCAACGACATAACAATTCTATAAAATCGTAAAACACATACACGTCGTCTCGTCCCTGATCGGTTGTGAAATACGACCTGTACAGGAGTACCAACAAACTGACACACGAAAGCAAATGTTGCCAGATTTGAAGCAGAGACGCGACAATTAGTGAAGTAGTCACACAATTGGTAATGTTCCGCAAAACATCCATTTATTATTCAATCTTTTCTAGATTCTAGTAAACACGCAATATAATTCACTTAGATTTACTTTCTTATCGACCAGCACCCTCGGTCAGTTAGGGCAAGTCTTGAGTTATAGGGTTTTTATTCACTAGACTGTAATCCTTAACGCCTATATCATAAGGTTGGAATTCCATGGGAGGCGTTATAACATTTTAGCATAATGGTTGGTCTAGGTTATTTTGTAAAAGCTGTTACAGTTTTGTAGGTGTGTTTACTAGTGTTATGGTGTTAGGGGGACATATTATGTCGCGGGAAAGTCCGAAAGAGTTACCGTGGCCCCTGGCAACACACAGGCAACTGAGGGAACATGGGTGGGTTTTAGTCAGTAAGAGTCTGACACGCCCTCCCGCTCCACCCAGAGTGGGAGAAGTTATTTGATAATAACCAACCAAAAAAAAAAAAAATGGGGACGTATTATGAACGAAGGGCTAGCTTGTGATATTTGAAGGGCTACATACTGTGAATGTTATTGTTACTAATAATATTGGGTAGAAAAGCCCAATGGGAAAACCAGAGTTTCTTCGTTATGTTTATTATATTATTGTACGAGCTGCGCTGTACATTGACCTTTGCGGTAGTTTGTAGCTCATACTCAATAACGCACTTCGATAATGTTTAGCTGTACCTACATTTCTCGACCATAGCATAAGTCTAACAAGTGTCAAGTTTACCTATATAACAAATGCATACAATTTTCACTGTTGGGCGTTACATGCTAACAATTATATTTACTTGCGGGTAGTCAGCTGCATCTGGTTAGACTGGAAGCTGACCCCAACGTAGTTGGGAAAAGGCAGGCAGATTGATTTACATAAAAGTTATTTACATTTTCACATCACCACCATCCACCACCACCACCATCACTTATTTTTAAAGGTTCGTTGTTTTATGGATTTGCCAATTAAACTAAATAAAATTGTGAGCGAAGATACCAGACCTTCTAGATAGTCCAAAGCAATATTCGCTCTTCGAAAATAATGACGAACAAGTAACATTGTCCCTTAATCCAATAGCAATTAAGTTGTAAACTGCCTAACAAAGCAATTAATGAAGTTTTACTTCAGAATCAAGTAAATAAAGGTTTTGTTGAATTTTAACAAGTTTACTGTTAGTCCTTATCGTTTGGGCGATCCTGGATAATAGTTGCTTATTGTATTTAAACCTTTTGTTTGAAATTAATTGAGATTGGAATGGCACTGGATTAAAAACCTTTGAGAAGTATTAAAGTTTCTGATTGATTCATTTCTTTGAAAACATTTTGGGATAGATAACAATTTTGGAATAGTAAATGAAATAATATAACATAACATCACGCTTGTATTCCCCAAAGGGTTAGGCAGAGATGTACCTATAGTACACCCAGTAAATTAAATAAACCACTAGAAATACCTAAATTCATATTTAATTATGAAAAGGATAGTTTAAGTTTTCTCCTGTTGCGAGGTTGCGTGTATACTCGAAAAAAAATATATGCTGTTTGTGTAGCCTACTGTTATAATAATATGTATTTCATACCGTGCGAGAATCAAATCAAAACTCGAAGCATTTATTTCAATTAAACCAATTACCATTACTAATTAAACTAATTTAAAAATACGGAACAAAAATCTGACATGTCACTCGGGCAGTGTTGCCACTTTTTTTTGTCAACTTTGTCCATAGTGTGAGGCTAATTTGAGAGACACTTCGCCACTATAGCCGGTCTATTCTGTAATAATGTCACCGTGCAAACTTAGGAGAAGTGACCCTGAAGTGAGCTGTCATTCCGCCTGATGCTAGGGATTGACACTATTGACTGCTCATTTCCGGCTCAATTCACCTCAGTTTTCAAGGTGAGATTTTAACAGAATAGATCGGCTGACATGTGAATGATGGTGAAACCCAACAGTTTAAATCGCCTTATCAATAATGTAAACAATTCATCCATCTCAAAAGTACCGAAGTACTTAGAATTTTATTCTGAGAATTTAATAAAAAGGAAATCAGCACGCAATTCACTTACTTGTCAGTGGCTGAGCTATGATTGATGAGCGCGACCGAGTGAACGAATGACGTGCGACCGAGAGCGAATGGATGACGTGGAGGAAGTTGTGCTGTTACTGAAAGGAATGCCACGGCACAAGATTATTCTTGTTACAAGTTTGATTGGTTCCATGTTTTGGGTGTATTGTACCTACTAGTGAAAGATTTAATAAAGGGAAATAATAAAGCTTCCGAAAAATATATTTTTTTTCCATCGATCAGCCGACCTATTCTGTAAAAATCTCACCGTGAAAACTTAGGTGAAGTGAGCGTGAAGTGAGCTATCAACAGTGTGAATCTCACTTCAAGCTCACTTCACCTAAGTTTTCACGGTGAGATTTTTACAGAATAGACTAGCTGTTGCTGACTGTTATACTAACTAAGCTGTGTTAAAATGAATTTCCGAAAAATTAATTCAAAATTATGACAAAACATGTTTTTACATATATTTTATTCGGTCGTTTCTTCATTTGTATTCGCATATAAGTTGTCGGAAGATTAGTATAGAAAGCAGTACATTTCATATTTTGAGTATGCTCATATTTTAATTGTGTTTCGGAGCTTTTATTACTACCCGTGTATGAATATGGTTAAAACATTAAAGTAGTCAACATCGTGCATGCAACGTGCCGCGTGCGTGCATTACTTGCTAGTAGAACTGACGTAACCGCGAGAGAAAATAATTTTCCCCTGATATATGTTGAACAATTTCATTTATCTCACGTTATTCAGGCTTCACCGAAATTGACGTACTATACACAAATTGGACACAGTAAATGCATCCTGGTAGATGTCAGATTCACTGCGCTGTTCCAGCGAGGTTGTATAACGTTATCAGCAGAACTGTGGACAGCTGCTGCGGTGTATGTAACTGTGTTATCTTATCAGTGACAGCAACTGTGTTATCAGTGAATGTTGGGGAGCTGAAGGGATTCAGGGAATCTGCTTCGAGGTTGATTATTGGTTTTGGCTGTTACATAACAGTACCGAACACATGCCTGTACAGTTTATATAAAGTATGTGATTTTTTTTTATTTCTGACGTGTTATTTTGGATTTTTATCTTAAAATCATGCTTCAATTAGTGATTAAAGTGATTGCATTGAAATTGAAGTGCAAAATTAAATAAATAACAATGATATAACCACCAACAACCTTGTAACGTCTTATTAACGGTATGGAATGCAAATAAAGATATATTTTTTTTGCAGAACCCATGTTAGTTACAAATTAACAAGTACGACTTACGTGTCCTCAATATATTATACATAAAAGCGCATGTACTCTTAAACCGACCACAAAATGTGTGCGTGAGCGTTCCTCTCTGCTCTCACTTTTAACTCACAAACCATCTCTGATTGCCCGCCATCGGACATGTTTCAGCTTCATTCTACAATTAGCAGAGGGGATATACCAGCAGAGGGGAGAGGGGTTAGTACGTGATCCTACTGCTGATGTGGATGTACTAGGTGACATTTGTAACAATTTGACTTTAGTTATCGCCTTTATTGCGTAGCAGTAAGGGCTCTTTTCGTAGTACAAGTGTTAGTGTGTGTTGGTGTGTGAGTGTATTGCGAAATTGTAGTGTGACTTGCAGTTTAATGTTGTTAGTTGGTTGTTCTACAGCTTGCTGCGAAGTGAAGTCGTGTGTTTAAGTTGCTATGTGTGGCTTGGTTAGGGTTTTAGTGGGCTTTCAATAGGACCAAAATAAATGTATCGGTTCTCATATCGTAAAGTTCTAATATTGAAATAAATAATAATGCCTTAATGACAGACTACATCCACGTGCAAAACTAATAAAATTAAATAGTTATTTTATATCACACTTGCACTAGCAAAATAATGCTTTCAAATAACTTTTTTCTATTAAAGTTCGCCTCGAGTAGGTTCTAGTTGCCGTCGACGAACGAAATAATTAAATTAGGCAACTTAATAGTAGTATTGTAGTGGAATAATAGGAAACAAGAATGTATATGTATTTAACTCACACTCATGTTTTAAATGTATATGTATTTAACTCACACTCACGTTTTAAAATCCCCTGACATGTAATAGTTTCATAAACTACTAACACATCATAGACGTGTTGTTTTTTTTTAACTTTATATACTTGGTCCTGTAAACGATCTTAAACTGTCACAATAAAATAACTATTCTGTAAATACTAATACCAGTTAATAGTTTGACAACTATTGTAATGTCCTAATATGTTACTTGTTGCAGGTAAGTGTCAGCTCTTTATGTCCCTCTCTAGTCACCACGGGCACCACGGGCACGGGCGAAAGCTGGTAAGTTATTGCTTGTTATAGCTTAAAGTAAAGTATATACATAACAGAGTAGTGGTAGCCGTGAATTTTGTTCCATTCATTGAGCTACATTGACGTAAACCCACTCTTTTCACACGGATGTTTACGAATTGGATTAGTTTACAAGACAAACGTAAAATACCACCAGCCGACGTTACCCATGAAAATACTCGCTTAGATTAAATGTCACAAGCACAGTTTAAATGTCTATCTTCCAGAACAGATCTCACAAATTCTTAAAACAAACACACAAAAGAGTCGTTTCAATTGAATTACCCTTTCAAACAGCGAGTGCATAGAGTCACCGGTCACGTAGAGCTCGATAGAGCGCGGTAGAGCACGGTAGAGCGCGGTAGAGCCGCAAATACTTCGGTTTACTCTCTGCATACGATACGTTGCGGTGACTCTATGTATCTTGATTGATAGAGACTGTGAGCAACGAGATATTGCATGTTATGTTAGTGGGTTATAGAGAACTGAGTAATATTGTGATATTATGATGAGTATCGTGTCTTTTTTCAAAGATTAGACTAGTTTATTTGTTCCAAGAGATCAAAATTGTCTTTATATAGTAAAAATATATAAATACTAAAAATATTCCGTCGATTTAGTTTTTGATCGTAAATAGAATTGTTAATACATCTAGGACATCTTGCACCACATATATATGTTAACGGAAAAGTATGTAAACTGTCATTGTATATAATACCTAGGAAATGTGTTTCCTAAAGTTAAGTGTTTAAAAAATTCCTAAGATAGATAGGATATCTATGACATATTTTGTAATGTGTATTAAAGAATCTTTGAAACATTATTTTACACATTTCCTAAGTAAGCTCGGAATTGTATATATTTACTAGGGATTGTGTGCAATTCCTAGGTTTCATACATTTCCGGTAACATGTTATTATTATTTATAACATCGTTTTGTCTCGGTCATCTTCAAACGATCGACATTTTTGTGAAGCAAACAGTCATTAATAAGAGCGGCTGAATGTTATTTCCCTCTGCTACGGCGTAGCTAGCGTAGCAACAACGTCTACGATATTGCGTAGCCCTAATGGTTTGTTCTTCAAACGCTTTTGTCGTTCATATTATAAGTTTCCGACACTCAGCACAAGAGGTACAAGGCTCATATTTTCCGGGAACACGGATTAATGAATAAATCATTTTTAGAACCACAAAGTTTATAAATATTGTCTTTTCAAGCAACACACTGACACAATAATAATACCCTTCAAACAGCGCCTAAACTCGTCTTCATAACAAAATTAAACACACGTTCACATTATCATCCCCCGGATGTTGGATGGAGGATGGTGGATGGTGGGCAGTCATAAATAAAAAACGCATCAATTATGAAGCGCTCAGAAAGGATCCGCCGCGAGGAATCTCGAGCTCAAGAGCTGCGTGCGTTTATCAAGGAAAGGCGGATTTTATTGTAGTGTTATTTTATTTTTGTTTGGATATTTTGTTTGGCTAACATATATCGCATAGTATTGCAGATAAAAAAGGTAAGTTAAGCTCTGAGTAAAAATAATTTTCGAAACTATTCAAATGTGCTAATTTGCATTACTAGTGTGTCTCCAAGTAACACTTTTAAACTATTTTTGTCTTCGATCATGGTGTTTTATTAATACAAATGATAAACAAAATATCATTGAAAGGTATATTATGTTGGTATTTATAAATCCACACGTATAACTAAAGCTACACATAATATTTTATGTTTGTTTTGAATTAAATTAATCGTTTTATCATTTTATACAATATACAATCTAACACTAAATTAAATGACTAGAGAATTAACTATACAAATACATACAAATTAGGCGTCGAAGTACTCGTCCGCATCGCTGTCATCCGGGAACGTGCCCAGAAGACTGGCAGCATTGCCACGTTGAATGGCAATGCTGTTTCTATGGCCAAACCGGCCGGGCCGGCCTCCAGTCACCGGAAGTGTCGACTAGTCGCCAGAGATCTCCTTAAACATGAGACGCGCACTCGGGCCCTGTTTTATGTAATATTGAAATATAATCATCGCGTTAAATGAACTGAATAAACATTACATAGTAGATATATCAAAGATGTCATGATGATCACTCCATGTTATTAGTTTATGTTGTGTATTATTCATAAAATTCATGTTATTAGAAGAACACGTTTTTGGAGATATTTTTGACATCAACCTAATAGTTTCGATTGAGCAATTCACTTTGTATACATTTTCTCGCGGCATCAAAGCGCGTCGATAAGTGAGCGGCAATCCTTATCGCGGTGCGTTCGAGTAGAGTTTCCACCGCCTTCGCCTTATCGCCACAGCTCAAGGACACAAAATAAATAGTTACAGAAGGTTGATATCAACGAGCGGGAAACCATACACACACGTGGTGAAGTCAAAGTTCCAATAAATGCTCTGTACACGTATACGCGTGTGGTGTACTGTCTAATTAATACCAAGCTATACTGCGCGGTACATGTTCTATTAAATTCTAACCACAGAACCTGTACTATGATGTTGACGGCCCCGACTTACGAGTTGTAGGTCGTGGGTTTGGACCCAGTCAGGAGCTTTACTTTGTGTAAATTATTTTATCACCACTGCTCTCAAAACGGTGAAGGAAAACATCGTAAGGAAACCGGCATGTCCTACAGCCAAAAATTCGAAGACATGTGACATGTACCAACCAGCACTGGGCCCGCGCGGTGGATTACAGCCCACTCCTTCTCGAAGAGAGGAGGCCTGTGTGCCAGTAGTGGGAACATTACAGGCTGATTACGCTACATGTTCTATATTCCTGATCAGCACTTTACAGGTTATAATGAGTAACAATAAAAAAAGAATGCTCTGCGTTACCATGACAACGCTTTGTTCGCTCCGCTCCTTGTATGAAGCTGGCTTACTGTACGTATCTTCTTTGTGTCAGTGCTGTCCGGAGCCTCGACGATCCCAGCGGAGGAACAAAGAATGATGCCTTCTTCCTTCCTTATTCGGGCGACATTTTTTATGAAGTTGATTAATTAGCGAATTGTTTCTACAACGATATTGTCTCATGGTTTTATTAAGAGAATTTGCTCCACATTTTTTTCGTGTATTTTTTGCTAAGACGTTGTCTTTTGTAATAATTAGGAGTGACAAGTTTGTATTTGCTGATATTTCTTTTTCAATTGAAATAATAAATGAATGTGGTGTACATGTTTACTAGGAAGAAAGAAATAGACGTAAAGAAGGATTCCTATTTTTAGATCTCTGCCCACGGCGTTATTATGATGAAGCTATAAAAAAGGTGCAAAGAGTAATGTCGAGAACAAATAATTCAATGGAGAACCGAATCAATTATTATTGTTTATTAAGGAAGGTTGAATTTACAGATAATATCACACATGTTCCAACCACTTTTTATTCCCAAGCCACTGAACTATTACTACTATTACTAAGTCCCAGCACCTACAATGTAAAACATTACAAAGATAAAAGAACAGATAGCAACATAATGACGTCACTCCACAGCCGAGCAAGTTCCGCTCTGATCTAACGTGTACGAGTACAGTCAGGAACGATACATTTATCGTTATAAACAAACACGTTTTTACGTCAAAAGAAATAATAGTATTATATTGACCAAGCGAGAGAAGCGTCTCTGCTTCAAGTCTGGCAAAATTTGCTTTCGTGTGTCAGTTTGTTGGTACTCCTGTACCGGTCGTTTAACTACTAGGTAAGCATGGAGCACCTGGGAATACCTTCTCATCAACAAAGTAGAAAATATTTTTTAGAATTCTCCAAAACTCGGTTAAATCAATGATAACGTTAGTTTTACAATAAGATCACTAGATGGCACTACTGTGCTCCGCTAGATCGCGTTGTCGTCATCGCTCTCCAAATGCATAGGATACCCCACCCGTCAACACTTTGTGTGACTGAATTTTGTTAGGTATAAAGTAGCTTCAAAAGTAAAGTCTCGTGTCGTAAACAGATGGTAGTTGGTTAGATGTGGGTTAGTTTATTTCTTTTTTTTAAATTTGGATAGGTATATTAATTATAGAATTTTAAACTGACATGGTTAGTCTCACTAGTAAAAGTTATTTGAAACGAGATATTTACCATGTTTTTTGTTTTTAAAAACATCGTTTTAAATAACTTTAATGGTATATTAATTGTTGCAAAAAAGTTTGCGCTCGCGAGGTCTACTACTACTACTGGTCACGGGACTACTACTTTAAACTAAGTTAAGATTGGTGTTTCTTAAACCCCGAAACAAACAATCTCTTTTAAAGTCCAGACATTATCTTCGTAAGATCATGTGGCGATTTTCTCCTATTATTATTATTCATTTAAATTATAAGGTGTCGTGCACAGCAGCACCTTCGCAAATACACTTTTATGAAGTGCATTACATTTCGATAATTTAACCAATAATCTACCTACTAGAAATTCGTTTCAGTTTTTTGCAAAGTGAGTAAATATTTTTTCCCTCGGCTGTACACCTACCTCGCTTTCTTTGCATGCTTATGTAACTTGCGCTAGCCCTGAATGAGAATGGTGAGCCACTCGACCTCGGCTACACCCTGTATAATGTCAAAGTTTTTATGTGATATCGCTGAACACCGCGGCTTTGCTCGCCTGTTCTGTTATGGAGATCAGCTTGTAAAGGATATTGTGTGTAGTCTTTTTGTAATGTATGTATGCTTGTGTTTTGTTTTTGAAAGTAGGAGGAAATGGAGGAAAAGGAACTTACAAACACGTTTTGTTTGTTTTTTTACTTTAAATACAACTTTGACTTAACCAAACATTTAAATTGAATAATCTAATGTCATATTTTTCTTAATTCTTATTCAATATTGACAAATTTATGGTAAAAAGATCTTCCCATTATTGTCAACTGATTTTGCATTTGTTATCACCTTCTTGAACCTAAAATGTCGCGATAATTAACGGTTCCTCTCCATTCGCATCCCTCCATTTAACAATACACATTCAGATTCATTCAAATTACCATGTCTTAAATTGCAGACAATAAGTGAGAAGATATAACAGTCCATTACTGCATATCGTATCATTCACTATTTCAATATCACCTGTCTATACTCAGGTGGTAGTTTCGGCAATGCTTTGCACGGGTACCACATGTGCACCGCACGGGCACCGAACGGGCATCGGCAGAGGCGTGATGTTAATAATGCATGAGCCTTCGAACGCTATTTAATATTATGCACTACTTGATGCTGCTGCTCTGAGGCTTCGTCGACTATTTGCCTTGTAAAGGATTACATGAACTTCGGAGGTGTATGAGTTTTGACTTATCTGGTGTTGCAGATGTTGTAGGAGGCGGTGAATTTGTTTACAGTTCAGGATCGCAATTGTGGGTCAATGATTACAGCAATTCTGTTTTGAAAATCGCTTTAATAAATACATAACGCCTATAAGAAGCTTTAAAGCAGTAAGTGTCTAGCCATTAACAACATATGAACCAACACGACAAATCATAAGAATGCGCATCGTAATCTTGTATATTAGAACAAAAACCCAGTAATAACATACATTCATTATTCTCATCGCTTACCTCGGTACAATTACTGTACCTTTTTTACGATAAGCCGTCCCGACAATTTCTCGGACTTGCCATTTTTCTGCAAACGTTTTTGTTTATTTCGTAATATCGTTATAACGGGCTAAGGTTTTATGTTGTAAGCGAAAAAATAGGACAATATTCTGGATGCTGAATATTGACATTGGTATGGAAATAATTCAAAAGTGAATTCATTTATTTTTAAAGTAAATCACCGAGGGTTTACATACCGCCAGTGGGCTGTGTTTGGATTTCGAAATGATGCTCGAACAGTTCTATTAGTTTGAACATGCACAATAGTGGAATGCTTCAAGAAGTTTGAAAACATGAGACAGTCATTATACCTATCTTCTTTTCCCACGCTGTGATTATGCCGATCTTCTGCTTGATCGTTCACACTGTAGTGCCAATATTCAGTCATTATAAGCAAAATCGAAATATCTACTCATATTAAGTTATAAATAGAGTTTAGAAGTATTTATTTATTTATAGTATCTTGGTAATCCCTGAGTTTTTTTAAGGAACGTTGTTGTGCATCTTCATACGATCTTTCTTCAGTTGATTTCAACCATAAAGTTGTTGCAATAACAACCAGTCGCCTGATATTTTTCTTTCTCACAATTTCTTATCACAGAACTTGATATATCTGTCCCCTATCGTGGCCACAATGAAGCATAACGCAGCAATATGCTAGACTGGTGTATTGTTCGCCTTCGGAGTACGCTATATGTATGTAAATGTGAAGTATTGAGAGATACCAAGTGATGGAGCACGTAGGTAACTGGAGACATACGGTAGAACATGAGTCAGAGGTTCGGTTTACCTATGTTACTGCCGAGTTTTGAAAGGTGTTGTGTGACTACAAATGTGTAGGTAAATGTGATACTAGACAATTAGTAAGTTCTATAATATTTAACGATCTTCGGTATGGCCTAATGTTTAAGTTCGAACCTATGATGGTACGAAGTCAGTGATATGAGATAGAAAAAATGTTTTGTGTATATTTTTTTGGCTATTTGATTTACGCAAAATATTACTAAACCGTCGCTTATTAACAAACTAGTGAACGAAACCCCTAGAACTTAACGAATCCAACATGATATGCTTAATTTGCCCAATGTGCCAACAAACAAATACAAAATACGTCAAAAGTCTACTCTAATACCTGTACCATTAAACAAAGCTAAAGCCAATAGAATATATCCGTTAAACTGAATTTCACGAAACTGAACGTGATGCGACAGGATGCTCTATTTCATTAACTCCCGACATCTCACAGTGAAATATCCCGGTAGTATTGTACCCGATAATCCGGGCCGGGGTTTTTGTCACATTTTATTCTTTGTTTCGACGGGGCCTTGAAAAATTACATTTATTAACACACATTTCAAGCGACAGTTTTCTATTGAACGGACTTTTCAAAGGGATTTTTTCTTTGGATTACGACTATCCGCCTCACACTCTCCACATGTTGTGCTTATATTTGCCAATACTACTATGTATAAGCTGTGCTAATCATTTCAATCGGGCGAGAAAAATACCCGCAAAACGTCCTCAATTCTCATTCATACTGGTTGGTTCATACAGGTTCATGACCTGATGTATAGCAGGATATTGCAATTTGCCATGAACAGCTATTAATCTATCAGACTATATCACTATTCAGCAGTCAATAAACCGTAAAACGAATGCTAATATCAAAGTTAATTCATGAAATCGTTCATGAAATATGGAACAAAATATTTTGCATTTCAGCTCAGTTTTCAGTACGTTTCAGTAATTCATTGATTTCATGCTCATTATGGATAACATGGTGTCGTATATTGCTGTAATCACATTAAATCATTGTTCGTACATCACTCAGATATCGATTTCATGCGATGTTTTAGTATAGCTTTGAGTTTTATTATGGTTAAACAAACATAAACAATAGGGAAATAGGTATGCGCAAACTCTTCTTTAAAAAAATGTAGGACGAGATGAGCATAAATATTATAACAGGTATTTACTTTAAACTACATGCCACTACATAGCGCAATTTCAGAAACTTTCATCCTCAATATTATGCTAAATGGGGTCTCAAGCGGTAGTTTGGCACTTTGCCAATGAACTATAACATTTCGATGCACTTGCCTACCCGCTCGGGGTCATAAGCGTGAAATGCAATGAAATGAAATGATGAAATGAAATGAAATGATTTTATTTTATGTATATATTTTCTATATTAACTGATATAATTTTTAAGTTTAAATCAGTATTCATTACATTGCCCGATTTGACTTGACTAGATTCATAATGACCGGGTACTATACATAGTGCCCTGATTAATCACTTGGTCCATGACATATACATATTTCTTATTTACGTTTTATAGATATGAGGTGCTCGTAGTTAAATGGCTACGGCGTAGAGGGTTAGCTACGGCTTTGGGGGCTGGCTGCGCCATAGGCGACCATCGTTGACAAGATTTAAATACATAAATTACTGCCATTAACACAGATTTAGGAAAATAATGAAATTTATAATGGAAGAGGATTTTTAATTATTTTGTTTGTGTAGGTTCAAGGTCTCTTGGGTACATTACCAGTGGACAGCGTTGCAGATGAATTTTTCGAAGCCTTATTAAATTTTATTAATTTTATTTTATTAATTTTGTTATTTTTATTAAGTAGTTTATAAGTTGTTATATACTACATTATAAATAAATATAAGTCAAAACAGTAAAAAAAAAATTAAAACATTTAATTGATTTGCTATTCAACTAACTATTTTCATACACTTGAGAAATTGCAGCTGAGGCACAATACACCTTCACACCTTCTCCGTAAATCTAGCTTAAAATTGAACGCAATAGTATAAAATTCAAGTATAGCTGCAGCCAATCTCAGGATTACACTCAGCTGGAGGTTCGCGCTGCGCCTGATTGAAAACTGTGAGCAACTGAGCAAACATTCACGAGATATGTGCGGAACCGCTGAGGAATTGTGAACTTAGCTATTGATGCAGTGATGAAGTTTTGCTAGATTTGTTTTGGGAAAGACGGTAGAACATTTTGTGGCAACCGGAGAAGGTTGGGATGGGATTATCAGTCTGTAGTTAAAGTGCTTGTACCACTCTGATAAGTTTCTGACAATTTCTGGTAGATATAGTCTCTGTTCTGGAAACTGTAAAATAGCCCTTAAATGTTGTAAAATTAAAAAACGAGCCTCAACGTAACATCAGGTTTATCTTCACTTAACCCTTGCGTGCTACATAAAGCTAGTTACCCACTTCAGACGCACTCGAAACTATAGTTCACATTAACCCTACGTGACGCCACGCAACCCCGAAACGTAAACTTACAACAATAAAAACGCTTGAAAGCCCCTCGTAAAATAAAACAAAGATGACGCCGGCGTAATTACCGCCATCTATCGGACGGAAGAAGAACTAAAGACAACAGACATCGCGTTCATGAAGTTTTCCAGCAAAATTATGTCCTGAACATAGTTAGGCGGGTAATCGGGTGACGTAAAATTGCTTATGGGGTGTATATAAGCTGTAGAATAAACAGGTTAACTAACATCGAGCTAGGACACAAATATGTTACACAAAGTTTTAACCTTCTGCGCCATTCCACACGGAATAGCAAATTCTTTGGACAAAATTTGTTTGTATTTTGAAAAAGTGCTTTGCAGGATAAACATTTATTTAAGTTTTACAGTAAAATCTGGTTCTTCAAATAGGGTAATATAATGCTAATTATAAATCTATTAACTTTTATGGTTCTTACTTGCTAACTCTGTATGAAGACCTTAAATTCATTTTTACTGTTTATACGTGCGATGAGAATGTATAGCAGCGGCGAGAGCGCAATCATGTAGGAAGTCACATAAACAATCTGTGTTTTATGTATCATACATTGTGTAAGATGTCTATATAACCGGTACAGTCACGTATCACACGCAATTTACTAATCATTTTTGTTTTGCTCAGCGTTTTAAGAGTATCCCAAACAAAGGTAGCGAACATTATAATTATTTACAAAGTAAATATTTTGCGATACACAGTTTGCACTATATAAAATATTGCACATTGTAATAGGTAAGTAGGTAGATGTTGCATTATTTAGTGAGAGACTCAAGGGGCTGGAATCCCTTGAGGCTTGCTCCGAACACAGGTAATTAGGTATTAGTTTAGTCTAGTGCCTCTAGTGCCTTCTAGTCAATATATTGTATTAAGCTTATGGCTGCTTCTACAATATATCAACATGTTCGCAACGTACGTAAGTTCGTGGCTGAGTTCACTTTGATGCATCGATATTAACATTTTGGCAAGCCAGCGATTTCTCTCGATGCTGAATTGTTGAGTTATAGCCAAAACGTGCACTGCCTGAACTTGCTATCAATAACGAACTGCAAAACCCTATTTTTAACCGACTTCCAAAAAGGAGGAGGTTATATGTTCGTAGCGTATGTATGTTTTTTTTTTTTTTTTGTGTATGTCCGTCGATATTTTCGTCAATTGTGGACGGATTTTGAAAATTCTTTTTTTGTTTGAATGGGTATGCTCTCAAGTTGGTCCCATATAAATTTTATTAACTTAGCTTGAGTACTTTTTGAGTTAGCTTCATTAATACGTATTTTTCCCAGTTAGCCTATATGGACGATCTTTTAACATTTTCCTGTCACTGTTATTTACATAGCAGGTCGTGATATTCGAACTAGTAGGGGGTAGGTACCACAACTAAAAAGTGAAAAATAAAAACTTTTTACAAAAAAAACCAACCGACTTCCAAAAAAAACACTAGAAAGTTTTTTTTGTAAAAAGTTTTTATTAAAAGTAAGAAACGTTTCCTCGCAAAAAAGCGGACTTAAATGCTGGTGACAGTCAATCCACATTAGTACCTTACAGCTGACATATGTCTAGGAGCAAAATTCTAAAATTCATTTTGAGTTTAATCCTTTAGAGGTTTTATTAAACTCAAACTCGACTTTGAAAACATCTTTCACAGATTTATTTTCAATTTGAGCGCGCTCTAGTCCAAACGTGCTTAAACTAAGCCAATTTGGCTTACCGCCATTGATAGGGCGGCGAAAAATAAGCCAATATTGCGGTTGAAGAGTCAGCAAAACACTGCCGTTATACAATATTGAAGGAAGTTGTGCGAACGGTCATCGTTTTCTTCTGAGCATCGAATTATTTTGCATTATAGTACATTTCTGCCAAGGCCAGCAACTCAAGCATTGATAGACGATCACGCCTCGGCACACATACGTGAGTCCATCAATGCCTGGTTGCGGCCAAGGCTTGAATAGTGCTTTTCTCAAATAATGCGCGGAAATTCAAACAAATTAAATTAATTATAAATTCCAGAATCAATGACGGAGAACGAAAATTTTTCACGCGCCAATGCAATGTGTTCATTTGTTACTTCTTGGTTATCATGTGTTGAAGTAAAAAGTTCGTTCCATTTTTAAATAACACGACAGATATGAGTTTTCATAGTCATTTATTTGGCCGCTACACAGGACAGATATGGATTTTCATAGTAACTTTGCTAGCCGCATCGTCACTTGTTTTTGACCAGTACAGCAATTTCGATTTATCTCGAAGAAGGTTGTCAAAATAATGCTCGAATTTCCAAGCATGTTTGAGAAATAACTATATTCATACAGTCCACTACTAGTTTCATTGAAGGGAACCAAGAACCATCTCAAAACTCAAGTCTAGTTCCTTTATTAGATAATTATTTATTATTGAATTTATAATTCTTATAATTTTATTTAAAATATTTTTAGCAAAGCTCAGAAAGTCAGAACAGGTCAGTTGGCATAAAAAGCAGAAGACAAAATTGCATTTCCCTCGGTGTCGTAGTAGTTTTCATGAAAATTGCGAATATTCTCAACAGATTTGAAAAGAAAATTACACGTGCTTTTGCAAGACAACTGTCTCGTATAACATTATCATTTTAGATGCGTCTTGGTGGTCCCACTGTTTCTGTACTTAAAAACCACACTAAAAATATGTATAAAAAATATTCTCCACTTTAGTATGACGGTGCGTGATAATGAGGCTCGGCTGAAGTGACGTCACGCGCTGAAAAATATACATGGCGAAGTAAAACCACTTGAAATGCGCACTTTTTACGTTTAATATGAAAAATATGTAAAAAGAGACATAAAATGTTGTGCGAAGTTATGTTCTAGTCCTTTATGTGCGTCGTTAGTATGTTGAAGAGATATTTTTGTGCTTGTCTGTATTGTAGTATGTAAAAGTTTGTATTATTTTCTGTTATTTTGTCTGTCTTTTTGTTACACAGAATAATTTCCCTAGTCGGCACTTCCTAATGAAACTCTTTTTATCCAAGATTTATAGCTTGTAATGAAACTTGTGACATTTTCAGTCCAACACTGTTTGTAAGAGCAATAATCGTTAAACCTTTCGTGACGACAATTTAAACTTTTCTACAAAACATGGCCATTTGTATTTTAGATGTATTTTATTGTTTCCATTTTATTTCCTAACATTCGTCCTTTGACGATCGACGATACAATGATAGTAAACGTGTAATATGCGACGAATTCTATCCAATTCAATGAATAGTTGACGTATACTCACGTAACTTTCGCGTAAACAGAAAATACAAGATAGAAGTCGCCCCGTAAATCAGAGCACGTAAAGTTACTGCGAAGAAACGCAGCAATGTATTTTAGTGGAGGCGAATTGGTCGTTTATCTCTAAGGAACATTGTACGTAGGAATGAACGTACATGCGCCTTTGCTTTCATTTATGGACTGGCTTTAAAATTTATGTGATTTTTATAAAGGAACAAGTTTAATGGCCGCAGTTTCAAAGTTGTGGTTCAAAACATGTTATAAATATTAATAAAATTTCAACGTCGCTCGTAACACGACATTATATTACTAGATAATTTCATTTTTTAAATAAGGTACCTTCTCCGGCGCGCAACCAACAACTTACCAAAGTTTAATCACAATCGTTCGAGTTTTTGCGAGACTAACGCACGGCAATTGATGTATAAATAGATAGACAAGTTGCTTGTCCAACCAACGCCTGAATATATAAATATTATGATTAAAGAAGTTCTATTTGAATATAATGAGAGATTAATGATCTTGTTATTCCTATCGATTTCTTCACAAAGCTGTATTTCATAAAGGCTTTAGCATGTAAATCACAATCATACACTGCGCTAGGTTATACAGAAGACCGAAGAGTATAACCTGTATCTCTGCTTAGCGTTTGTGGACTACGAGAAAGCCTTCGATACGATCGAGACTTGGGCTGCACTGCAGTCTATCCAACGGTACCAGATAGTCAATCGGTGATATAATCGAGGTGCTGAAGTGTTTGTATGAAAACGCTTATAGGTCAGTTCGACTCCAGGACCAGGCCTCGAAACTAATCCTGTCGACATAGCCCGAAGAATTATTACCAAACTGAAGTGACAGTGGGCAAGGCACATTGCTCGCAGCACAGATGATCGATGGAGCCGAAAGGTTCTGGAGTGGCGACATTTTATCCGGGATTTTACAAAAGCTGCTAAGTGGAGTATACATATCTGCCTACCTCTAAGAGAAACACACGCTTGTTTTTATGATTACTACATAATAATCTGAGTTAAACGCACTCATCTATTCTCCTGTTTCAATGGTCAGGTCATGCTCAGTGCTCAGTGCAGCCGCACTCACGCTTCATTTGATTTGCGACTAATTAATAGAGCGAATGGCTAATTGATTGTATTCACACAAGTATACAATCCAATCAGTGCTCAAGGCAGCGTTATGTAACGGCAGGTAAACTATTATATAATTGATAAGTGTTTGTAGGTTATGCCTGAAGGCTTTTATGGAGGTATTAAGTTCTGTTCACGTTATCATTTTTGCTATTGAGTATACTTAGTTTTCAAATTGTTTGTTGGCATATTGGCGTGTGCTAGCTGACATATTGGCGTGTGCTAGCTGACATTGTGGCGTGTGCTAGCTGACATTGTGGCGTGTGCTAGCTGACATATGGCAAATAATTCAATTTAATGTGTTGTGTGTGTGTTTTGTATTTTATTTAATTCACAAAGTGTTATGTTGTTTTTCTATCTGGAATTTTTCAGTAGCAGCCCGGAGTCTGGATTTGTGCCCGGTTGATAGCAATAGGCTCGCCCCCTATTACATGGGACTTAAACATAACTGGCGAAATGTGGGGGTACTACAGGTACAGCTCTGCCCAACCCTTCGGGAAAACAAGACATGATATAATAGTATTTTATTATTGTATAGAATCAAGTTCTGCTGTGCTGCTGGGGAGTTGTTGCGCTACTTCTTGCGAGCTAAAGCTATAGGAAGTGGTGAAGGGCGGGCGGGTGTTTTGGGGGACTGTCTTATCTAATTTTGTCGTTCGAAAAGTGCTGATTCACAGCCCAGTTTGAATAAATGACTTTTGATTTTGGTACACAATCATGATTTATCTAGTTTTATAGAGCCTCGTCTTTGGGTCGGCAAGTACCTACTCAAATTGGTTGTTACTTTGTCTAAATAATAATTCATTAGCCGAGCCTACTCAGCAACTCATTCTTAAGATTGACATTTATTTTCTTGGGTCAGCAAAAATACTAGTAATATTCTTTATGAAAATAGTTAAATGTGTCTTGTGAACTATTGTAATGACTAAATATTTTATTTCCAAAAACAGTTTGATAGTTGGCCGATAAGTAGTTCCAAATAATTCCCCGTACCAAGCACAGTGGGCTAACATCACCATCGTCTGGACAAAACGCAAATCTTCGAAGTGTGTGCATAGCGCCCTCTGTGTGCGGACATATTTAAGCTTAAACAGACAACGGTCTGCTATGAGGCTTAGCATAACGTTGACGAACCACTCGTCCATGTTTGTGGTAGCTATTGATGTTGTCGATATTCAATGAACCGAGAGATCTTGGCATTTATCAAAAAGCAAAAGTCGAAGTCACAATTGTCTTTATAAATAACTTGAAATTCTAAAATTAACGAGATTTTTTTGTCAAAACAAAAAACCCTAATGGGCCAGCAATCGAAGCCGGCGCGGCGGCCATATTGTGAACTAGATGCTCAACAAGGCGGAAACCATGTTTTGATTACCAAAATCGGTTTGCTGACATCTCGGTATTTTGTATCTCGAAACTCAACCTCAGTATTGAGCGTTCAGATTCCGTGTCTTGGCAAATATTTGTGGAAATACAAGCTTCTGTTTGTTCCGTGTCTCAATATTCTGCTGGTGGTGATATTTTATACAATTTGCTTTAGAGAATTCTGTTATAGGGCGGGCTGTACGTTTGGTGCATGTTAATAAACCTGGTCGCGTGCCTGTCAGCGAAACTTGTCAAGTAAATGAATCACTTAATTTAATATGCGTCACATTTTCCGCCAGACATTCAATTACATTCATCACCTTTTATAATTAATTTGAGAAAAAGTAAAATGAAATGAAAAGACTTTTATTTTAACACAATTCGAAATTAGCATTTTTATAAATCTTTTTATAGTTACAATGTCTTTTTTTTAATTCGAAGATAATAGGCGCACAGTGCACGTCTGGTGAATAAATCCGGTTAATCACAATGTTGAGGGTGTCTCGGCTCCTATTTGTATGTTAATAGACATCTGATGATGGTTCGTCGCCCACCAAACTTCCTTGCTGACTAAATGAAATTTATCATGAAATTTTTCTTGGGTCGTTTGCGAAATGGTAATTTGATTCTTTTTTAGTGATTTTGCCTTTAATACGGTTATATTTTCTTATGATTTTATCAGTTACTTGAATTTCAAACAATCTGTTGTAGTCATTGTACATACGTTTTGTCTGCGGTTATCAAAAACGTGGCGGAAGAAAAGTCGTGTCCTGAGAGGAGATTAAATACCAGTTTCCTCTTTCGCGTTTCTTAAAAAGTATAGTTTTGAAATTATAAAGTAATTGACGTTGACTGTCTGTTAAGCTTTAAAGTATTATCTACCTCTTCCCTTTCTAGATTGCCTTTATTCTATAATCAAACAAACTAACCTTCACCAAACCTTCTTAACCTTTTTTCTTAACCTTCTTCATCAAACTTACCTTCAAAATTATTCCTTATTTTGTACCTATTTAATAATTCCAGACTCAACTTAAAACAATTAACAAAATAATTATCACAAAGTTGAAAGTGCTGTCCACGTCGGGTGTGAGTGGGCCCACTGTGCGGCTCCGCGTGACAACTTTGCGCACAGCTTTATTTTGTTGTTAGTTCAGCGGCCACCACTACGGAAGTCATTTCGCTTTTAGCGCGTTGAATATTTTTATGAATACTTTTCAGTTCCTGTTATTTTTTTACTGTTTGTTAAACTTTACAAACTGGTTGCTAGTTTCAAACAATCTGCATTTGATTTAAATTTATTATTTTAAATAAAATGTGGTTATTTTACTGTGAACATGTGAACATCGTTGCGTTCTGCATTCATTTTATGCATACAATTTTTTTGGTAACGAATTCGATTCATACTTTTATTTTGGTTCTGAAAAACGCATTTTTCTTTATTTTTGGTAGAACTAAGTGTTTGTATTGTGTTAACTAGTTAGCTTCATGACGTTCGTTATTTTTATTGTAAGTAACAGAAAACTTTTTAAACTTTAAAAATAATAGGCATTCACAAAACCGGGGCGCACAGTGTGTCAACTCAGTGCAGTGCTTGTCAAAATGTACATTAAAAGCTTACATGAGAAGCGTGCCACTCTCTCACACGAGTTAGTGAGTATGTTGTTAAACTTTGTTCAATATATTATATATCCTTGTGACGTGACTGCACTGTTATGTTTCCTTAGTTTGTTCTTCTGGAGGTATTTAAAGATATGGTTTCTTGTTCGATTACAAAATTAACGGTTTATAATAATCATGGTCCGTAATATTGCGATTAATTTATGTCGAACGCAACGATAAAAGTAACATTAAAGGTTTAAAGTTTGTATTTACATTTAATTTATTATCTCAACTCTTTCCTTTGCAGTGCAATCAATTTCAACTGCCCCAAATATTTCCAGTACATTTCACAATACAGCGCACAGTGCGCCGTGTTCTCTCTCATAGTCCGTCGTCTTGGGAAATCTAAGATCAGAGTCGCGACGAATTTAATCAAAACGAACAAAACCTTTCTTTTTCTTTATTGGACATTAAACTTTTATTTTTGGTCTTTTTTTGCAAGTAAAACGAGGAAAGGTAACGTCTAAACAGTTTGGGAACATTATTTGCAATTTTAACGAGTTTTTTTAATGTATTAAAACATTATGTACCTACATTATATTCTATAAGCCGCCTCAAACATCTGCGTTATACTTTGTTAATGTCATCTGTATATCTAGATAATAAAATAATATTTTATTAAAACAAATGAACACTTTATTGAAATGAAATCGTCTACTGGGGCGGGGGGGGCCTTTCTGAAGTAAGTTTTGCGAGTCTATGTTGATTATAAGGCAGAAGTTTAATATTTGGGACAAAAATGAAGAAATAAGACTAAAATGGCTTTCACAAGTTTGATCGACTTTAATTTCATAGTTTTAGTTTTCTTTTTTTTAACACATACTCTATCCATTATTAGGGCAAAAGTTTTCTGTCTTGTTTTCGAGCGATTCTCTTCTTTACGTAAATATTTTGAAGGTATCTTTTCCAATACACAAACACCCGACCCTCGTTATCCGAATCTTGAATAAGGAATTAATTCCCTTCACCGTGCAACTTTGATCCCTATCCTGTTTGAACATAAATTCTCATTATCTTAGAATTTTATCGAAGAATTTGACTTTTAAATGAGACCACAGTGCAAGAAGTGTGCCCTTAATCGTTATAGCGTGTAACGAGGCTTGTGTCCGAAAATAGAGTGCGGTGTCTTTGTTATAGATAGTGCAGGTTGATGCGTGTTCGGTAGAGGTAAGGCTCGGTAGGATAAGCCAAATAGAACAGACATTTTATTAGTGCTAAATAGTGCTAGTGGTATAGTTGTGAAAGCAATATACGAAATCTGAATAATAACCGAAAAACTAACCCGATTTACTCTAAAATTCAATAATAATTATAATTTAAATGTGAAATTAGTTTTCAAATTGTAATAATTATAGCCTATTTCACCATAAAAACACAATCATATTTCATACATCTCGCCACTCCTGACACTTTGCCTACCTCTACAAAATTATAATGAACGTAATTGATGAATCCGAGCCCCGGAGACCATAATATACGACCCACTAGGGACTCGCTAATTACGTATCTTTGAATGTCTTTGCCTACAATATTCATATTTAAATTCTTTCCGACGACTCGAAGGTACAAAGACTTATTATTCGAGTTCGGGAAGCCGAAAAAGAGGATTATGAGTTAATCCTCTTTTATCATATTAACGTGTACAAGAACGAATGGGATATATTCTACGTTAAATCCCAGACTTATATTTGCTACACCATTTCATTGCCATTTGCAATCTGGCAATCTTCATCATTTCTTACGTTAATTCTTTCCTCCAAACGAATAACCTTAAATGGGCATAGAAGCCAATTTATGATATAGGTATATATTTAGTTTATTAGACAGGCTAGTGATTAACATACAATTTTTTTTTTTACTGCTGCCAAAGTTTGAAATGTAGAACCATATCCACTCAGACTTAAACTACACCGTGTGAGGTAAAAAACCTAAGTCAGAAATGCGTTTTTTTTTTTTTTTTTTCCGACGTGAGTCATGACTTTGACCAAGTTTCCGCGACTCGGCCCACTGAGCGAGAAAATTTTAATTTATTACCGTCCTGTTGAGCTTAGAGAAGTGATTGCAAACAATCGAACTGTACTTTTTACGGGCACAGTTGGGTAATTGGAAAAGTTAAGAAGAATGTTGAGACAATGGATGTTTAGGACCCCGCGCCCCGGGACGCCAATTTGAATATTTTTGAACGGGTTTTGGACCAGATAGACTTACTATAGGTAGGGTTTATTAGTTGAAGTTTTAATCGTTATTCGGACCCCTTTTCGTCTCTTATCATTTAAAAAGTTCAGAAAATAAAAGTAATATCTGGGTATTTTTTGTAGCTAATACTTTCGTTTCAAAATAACTTACACGCTTTTTCCTGAATATGATAAATGGGGTTAAGTGTTTTTCTTGGCGAAGTGAGTTCTCAGTTTTCACTCACCATTATTACGAAAAAGCATAAAAATCAAACTCCCCAGAATAAAAGATGAATTCCACACATTTTTATTTAATAATCGTCTCCTAGCACGCGACCTCGATTTTAAACCGTAATTTAAAAACGCATTCACCGACACGGTTGCCGCTACAAAAATTCCCGTCTCTCCAGAGATTGCCAACCTTCTTGCGCCGCGACCAAGGAGTTTCTAGTAACGAGTGTGAGGCCACAAGGACACAATTACCTAAATGCTTTTCTTCAAGGCTGTTTTTGGCCTACAGCCAGAAACACTTGACAAGGGAAGTTAAGACGTGACTAGTTATTTCATCCATGATTTGGCTGTTCCTAGTTTTCCGATTTACTATCGCAGTTTCCCAGAAACTTCAAAGTCATGTCGCGGGTTTTATTTTCTTTAAAATAGCCTGCATGATGTCAAACTTGTATGAGCTTGGGCGATAGTGACGGTCCAAAAGCGTTATTTTAAATAGCAGCAAAAATAGGCGGTACCCAAAAAATTACAGGACATGATCCTACGTTAGCTTGTTGAATACTTCTCTTGTGATCAGTTGAATAGAATTCACCGAACCAGGTAGAATGACTACTAGTTTGAAAACAACATAAATAACTACAACATAAACATTTTAGTTTGTACTATGTATGTAGATATTAAGGAGTCTATTTTTCACCCCTGCCATACCAAAGTGAATTCAGAACCGACAACACACGTACAAGGCAACCTACACAATGATAGGTACGTGAAAACACAACGTTTTCAACGAGTTTAGCCCATGTTTAGCGCTTACCACACAATAAGTATCATCACAGTAGTTTTTTTTGTTTGTGTTATTGTTATGTACCTACCAACATTATCCCGCGGATTTATATATATATACATAATTATATTTTTATTCATATTCTTTATAGCACTTCTTTAGGTCATGAGCTATCCGAATATCAAAAAATATTTGGCCTGGGTCTTAAGGGGGAGCCATGAAAATCAAATCGCTGTTACAATTTATAGTAGATATGATACAATTTAACATTAACAGCTCCTTTATATCCTAGCGGTAAGAGTGGTGTTCGTAGTTCAAGTGACATGAGGTTGACCGTACAAGCCACGTGAGGTTGACCGTACAAGCCACGTGAGGTTGACCGTACAAGGGCTAATATAACATTAATTTTAAAAGGTCAAATTCTTTGTGCGTTTAAACGCGTCCACTTTACACTTTACTTACAAGTTTATTTTAGACTTCTATTTTTGGAAATTCGTTGACATTTACCGTATGTATGGGCGCTTGACTTGGCTAATATTGTATAGCGGTGACAGTTAAGTTAATTATTACTTTACGTTTTCATGAAACAGAAATGTGTGCTGGCTACTGATTATATTAGTTGCAAGCATTAAATTACGTAAGAGATAAAAATAACTATAAGTTTAATAAGAGAGAGCATAATATAAAGATGCTGCATACCTGTTTAGAAATACAAAGATTTCATTTATCTGGAAAGAGACATGAATCCTTATTTTCTCAAACTGGTAACGTTAATAGAGGAACATTTCGTTGAAGGAATAGTTATAACGATACAGTACTACTTACTTACCTGATGTTAAAACCTTAGAGAGCTAGTTTCTCCAAGGTTACACGACTGTTTGTTCTCCACTAGACGGAACAGCAAGAATCATTATAAAATGGCAATTAGAAGGTGAGTATACTGAATATTGAACAGTAGATGTTGTTATGTGGGTGCAGAGTTAGAGAGAGAGAGTTAGAGGTTAGTCTGTGTCAAATAAATGTATTTTCTTTCTTTCTTTCTTTCAGAGTAAATGTAATGAAACTTCAAAAGATTATAAAATTGAAAATAATTTCGCACGTAATATTAACTTCCTTTGTAGAGTTTTTCATATCTATGGGTGTAATATTAAAAAAATAAAGTAAAATGCTATAGGAGCTGTATTTATGATTTAAAACGGTACGATTAACGTTACGAGTCGCACATTTGTGAGTCTCTTGTATACACTTAAAATGATGTTTTATGATCGAGAAATGTTATCTGGCCAGAACCGTATGAAGCGTGAAATTTGTATGATTTTAAGATCTTCTAGCAACTTATTCTTACATTTTAAAGAGAAATCTGAATATTCAAAGTGAACGTATCAAGGAGTTTATGTGAAAGGGCAGCGAGGGGACAAAGTTTTCTCGTTGAGCTGCTCGGCCATTCATGAGGAGAAACTTATAATGATCTGATATCGGCTTCATACATCCCAATGAAAATATCTTCAACTTTCATATTTTCAGACCCTTTGACCACTTTCCAGTTTTCATGATAGAGATTATAACTTTGCATTTGGAGCTGAAATAATTATGTTTAATTTTAGTAGGATGATTTCTACGGCGTAGTGGTTGCTACGCCTGCTACGGCGTAGCACATGGTACGATGAAATCGCTGCGTCTACTACGGCGTAGGCAATACCGTAGCAGCGTTACTAACATAGGATTAATAACAACCAATCTTATTTGTAATTAACCGACTTCAAAAAGGACAAGGTTATGTTCGTCTGTATGTATATTTTTCTACTGAAATTCATCGATATTTTCTTCAATTTATTATAAACTGTTACTGAAAATTCTTTTTCATTTGGTTAAAGAAGCTTGCGCGGTGGTCCCATAAAAATAGTAACAATGCTTGGGTAGTTTTCGAGTAAGCAATAATAGGTATTTTTTCATCTAAGTCTTAGTCTTAGTCTATGTGGATGATATTATAATAACTTCCTGGCACTGCTATTTACATAGCAAGTAGTGCAATTTAGAATTTGTGTGGGGTAGGTACAACAACAAATAAGTGAAAAATAAGAACTACTTTACAAAAAAAAAAACAACTGGCTTCCAAAAAAACACTACAACGTGCAAAATAACTTCCATTTCTGAAGTCGGTGGCAAAAAATTGAAAATACAAAACCGAAGACTACAACTTCCGTAATTAAAGTAATTTTTCAACTTTGTTGTATTTTTATGTATCGAAACGCGACAGATAAACAAAACAAAAAAATCTCCGTTTTCACATTTCCTGACGAAGCCCTGAAAAGGAAACGTTCGCTGAAACGAGTGCATGAATAAAGCTCGGCTTCATACTTCGGCCTAATTTAGAGCGCTCGTTGAATATTTGAGGCTTATATCTGGAGAGTATAACATTTTATTTCTCTCCGCCTTCAAGCTGCGATAATAATATGTTTATTTAACGACGCGAAGAGAATTTTTGAGATTTTTTCCCAAAATTGAAGGTTTTATTACATCGATTGTTTGGGAAGGTTAAGGATCAATTTAGTGAAGTAATATGAAACGTTTACTGAATTTCCTTAAAAAAAGTGATGGTAAAAATAATAAATGGCTGGTAATAGAGTAATCACTTAATTCGAGAGCCTATGATAACTTAAGTTTATTTTTCCAGATTAAAATAGCGTGTACTTCTGTTGAAATACTACATTACATTGCAGAAAGCGATACTTAATGTTACATCAATTTTATACCATCGTAATGAAATATTCAAAAGTCAATATACTACATAAATACGTCTCACATGACGCCCACATAACTCATTATTCGGACGTAACAATTAATCAACACAGCTCACAATTATTGTATCAATTATAATGTCAACGTCAGAATTGAACACATTCAACTCGAGTAATATGAAAGAACATTCACTGTATAGTCAGGGGAAAATATAATTATGGACTTGCACCAAAAGTATTGACCAACATTTTGAAATATTAGAGTCATTATAATGGTGGACACAAAAACGTATACGCTTGTCAACGCGTGTCTAATATCAGTCTTATGTCAAACTTCATACTTAAATGTCATGTTTAACAGTTGTTTATCCTAAACGGTTTTGTGGAAGTAAGTTTAATATCTTTAATATCGTTAATATCTATAATCTCTCTCTATATCGTTTAATAGATATTTTAGCAGAAAAAGGCTCTTGAAATTCGATAAACGTAAACTATATTGTTCGCCTTTGACAGTACATCTCACTCACCATTTCACATCCACACATACAAATTGCGCAGTGTTGCAAAATAGATACGCACAGAAGGCCAACGCCATACAACGAGCGAAAACAAGCACACATAGACGCGTACGTACGGCGATCTCAAACAAATGACAGTCGCGAGTGCGCTTGCACTAGCTAACTGTGAAGCGTGTCTATGTATTTAAATATTTATTTATTTAAACTTCTCGCACACAAAAAAGGTACAAAGGCGGACTTAATGCCTTAGGCATTCTCTACCAGTCAACCATTATCGCTCCATTTAGGGCGCTGACCGCATTTCGAAATTTGAAAAGCCAAACATTTGTAAAAAAAAGTCCGTACATTTTATTGTTAAATCTTTCTTTTTCAGTATTCAATTAAAAACTTTAAATTCCAAAAAAAAAACTTTTTTGTAAAGTTCAGACAAAAGACAAGACAGAGACATCCGGACAAAGTTGACGGATGACGGGCCAGGAACCGGGATATCCGGTCCTTCGGATATTCGGTACTGACCTTCTGTACCTATCTATTGCGTGGCACTGTGCCCGATGCGGTGAACGCGACGCAGCTAATAAGGCGCGATAGAATTCAACACCGAACAGTGTGCCGCACAGTGCGCGCCCGCCTGGAAATAATTCACTGCATCGACTTGTCGCCACCACTTTTCACTACATTTTTCTGTTATCATTTTCGGAGTTTTCATTCAATCGTACGAGTGCTGCCGTGAAGCTTTATTGCGTAGTGTTATTGAATCTTAGTGAATGATTTACTTTTGATGGAGAGTGAATGTGATAACGTCTAGGGGTTTTCTTAACAATGATATTAGAATATTTACGTGAGGAATTTAAAATTGAAGACTTCTTTTAGTAAAGTTTATACTTGTTAGTATGTAGCTCCACTAGAATGTAGAGATAAGAATTATTTTATGTTGAAGGATAAATAAAATATTCCCTGGCTTAGAGATTTCGGTTATATGTCAATGGAATAGTGCCGTACGAATGTTAGCAATAGACGTTCCTAACTAAATCTGTTCCATTGTCAGAATAACGACTATAATCGTATGACTCTTCAATTTAAAAAACAAAGCATTAGGTGCGGTCGGCAACAGAAGTACATTGATACTGTTATATAAAAATAATCCAAAATATTTTGCAGGTAAAATAATAAATAATATAATAGATAAGCATAATGATAGTATCTTATTCGCTATCTCCTGACTTTGACTATAATTATTTAAGTTAAAACTTGTTCCCACAATAACAAATTAAAGATCTCCTAAAACGAGGCTTCCTCTCTCCTACCCTTTTGCTGTGCCCTACAGGGTCCATAATGATCTAAATTATATAGTTACCACCTAAGTACACATTATGGTAAACCAATAAAGATATTGGGTCTTGAATATTGAGTTACTTTGGCACACGTTATTAAAAGACCTAAAATTATTGGATGCAGTACTTTTGAGCATTTAACGTAATAGCTTAGAGATCGTATTACCTGCATTTTTTCAGTACCTCAAAAGGAAAAGCGTAACCCTTATAGGATCACTTCGTTGTCGGTCTGTATTTCTGCCGGTCTGTCTGTCTGTCTGCCTGTCAAGACCCTTCTACTCAGGAACGCGTAGAGGTATCAAATTGAAATTAATATCAATTACGTAAGTCTACGGCCCCGTGGAGCTCTAAAAAAATTCAATGTTCTAGGTAAACGCAATAAAAAATAAGATCATTAATGTGACACATATTTGGATACTCGCATATAAATCAAAACCTATTCGATACTTCCCATTGACCAGGAATCATAGGCAAGAAGCAAGGTCTTACAGCACAAGTGAAGGAAAAAGTCGTTAATTTGTAGTTTTATCACACAAACATATTAATATTTTGCGATTACAAGCATACATTTGCAATTGGAGAATTGACCGTGACGTATATCGATGTATTCAGAACATGTTTTTCAACTACAGTGTTAAGTTTGTGGGATAAATTCATACCGACTGTGGATAAAAAAAAAAAAAAAAAAAAAAAAAATACCGACTACTATTGTATATTGCTCAAAATTTAAGATATTTTGCTGACCGTACCAATGAAACATAATTCACCAGTTAGAACCCAAACACATCTAATCCCCAATAATTATGAAGCTCATCGCATAATTCTCTCTCTCGATCGTATTACTAAGTATTATGTTTGGGAAGGATATTGAAATGTATCCGCTGTCCCGTGAGGCTGGTGGTGAGACATCGTTACGCGCGATTTATCGCCTCGCCACCCCACGTGGGACGGGGACTTGCTCCACTTATAAGTTGTGTGGAGTTGAGTTGGTAATTCGTCGGCCAAAAACTGTGTAGCTCGAAAGTCTGACAAGCAGTCTCACTATGGCGGCATCTACAACGCCACATGCGAACCCTGCATCACACTGACGTCCACATCGACGTCAACGGTCGGGCAGTAGCTTAGAAGACACGCAACCGGCTGGTCGGAAAATGCTCCCTTTTCGAAACGGATGAGGATCTTTCCACCATTTTCCTTATACCTCTATATTACCTAGGGGTATTGTGTTTTCCGTAACTGAGTTGTTGACGTCAGATAGGCAGTCGCTCTATGCTTTTTTACAAAAAACAATCACCGATTTCCGAAAAACACTACAAAGGGAAAAATATTTAATATAAAATAATTTCGAAAGTCGGTGGCAAAAAACGAAAATACAAAACCAAAACTGTTCTAAACAAACCGACGCAAAACTCTTTGGTCAACTTTAACTTTATTTATTTTCTCAACTCGCAACATTTCGTCAAATACTAACATTATATTTGTTCAAAATTGTCATCCTGATATTGAGTTAATCGCAGTGCAGCTCAGTTGGAACTGTCCGCACTTTGATGAAGTGCGTTCGGAACGAAATGCTATTAGTTTGACCAAAATGGAATTTATGATGTTAGCTTCGAAACTCAATTCTGAAGTGTAGTTAGGAAATACAAGTTACATTTTACTGCGAACATAATACTGCACACGTCCGTTTTAATAACCAGTATCGAATTGGACCAATCGCGCCTAGAGGGCTGTGATCACTATGGATTTTAAATGCATTGACGAGGAGGTAATAATTGCTTTTAACATGAAACCAGACGGTAATTTGTAAAATTATCTTATGACTTATCCGTTAAAAACTTACCTATGTTGTAAAAGAGTGAATAACTGAATAATTATCCTCGTTTCATTTTAAGAGATATAAGAAAATAAAATAAATAGATATAAGAAAGACAGAATGCTTAAAACACAATGTAAAAGATAGTCACCCATTCAAGATAGTCACCCATTCAAGGACCAATTTCGCAAAGCGCCGCTTTCAGACAGACCGATTATTTTCCACGAACCTTCAAATATTAAGCCTTAAGCCCTTTCGAGCCCACTTAAATAAAACCTAATCCAGGTAAGGAGAACCATCAATTACCAGAGCTTTTTTACATCGATAATTAAGTAAGGTTTCTTAAGTAAGAGCCTTCAAGAATAATCCCCCCGAGGATGAGCCGCCGTCATTGGAGCAATCTATAGCTCCGTCTTTAGGGACCAACCAGAGTTGTACTATTCTTATTGAAATTACGTAACGTTAACGTATTTTTGGACAAAAAAAAAATTAAGACTAGTGGAACGAATTTTGTGTACTAATAAATGTTGTGATTATCTTGAAAGAGCGGTGTTGAGAATGTGGTGTTACAATATTATGATGTTTGTGAAATAAGGTTGTTTTGTAACAAAATATGCTCGTTATGTTACTGAGTAACAAGTGTAAAAAAAAAATTTATTAATAATATTTGACTTTTAAAAGGGCTTAGAAGTTTTACTTACGGAAATAAACATTTCATTTCATATTTATTTAAGCCTTATATTTAGTTCTGGAGATCAAACCTGAGATTCTTAACCGCGAAAGTCTCAAGAACCAATCACTCAGAAAAACGATTTTTATGTAATTATAAACAAAACCATTTTTGAACACAGAAATTAGAGACAGAGATAGAACGACAAGTAAAGTATTAAGGTAATGCTTATGTCGAAAGAAATCTCTTCCAGCTTACCTGTGATAAGAATTTAAAGATGTAGACGCAGATGAATAAGTTGATACACAGTCTGTAACCTAACCCTCTCAAGATTTCTAATGAAAATCTTATTAACTGTCTGAAAACTAAACAAAAGATACTCTTTACTTATTATAAAAACCTCGCAGGTACAAATTCAATCTAACTTTTAAATTGACTTCGTTCTAAGATTAAAATCAATCATGAATATTCACTACCACGTCATCTCTTAGAGTCTATCAATCAAGAATATTACATCGGGAATAGTAACGAAGCAATGGAATTTACAATATGTGTGACCGCGTTGTTTTTATAAACTACGTAATGGATTTTGATGCGGCTTACACCATAATTTAGAGAATTTATTCCGGAAGGTTTATGTGTAAAAACCTTTCATTTCTGAAACTTAAAGATATAAATGAAATCTCCATGTTTTGTCAAGTCGTGAAAACCGTGCGAAACTTGGCGGATCACTAGTAGTATACAATAAACGATGCAATCGTTGGCTTTGACAAAACGTAACAAGTTTTTTATAAAAATGTTATGTAAATGTGTTTGCTGTTATTGTAGACATTCAAGTGCATATATCATTTTGTCGTACAAATACTTTTAAAAATACATTTTCCAAGACGTCGCGTCGTTACCATTTAGGCTAGTTAACATTACGTAGAAGTAGAGACATTAAGGAGAGTATCATATTGTCACAACGCTTGATTGAAAAGTTTTGAACAATCTTTAGTGTAAATAGTAGTCTACATAAGTTATCGTAGTAAGTATAAAATGTACCTAAATCTAATATTACATCTGTTCCATTTTAGTTAACCATTCTTAGGTAATGAAGGGATATGAGAAAGGTAAACAATATCTTTGGTATCCCTAGAATTTGATCCCAAAATATATATTCCAATAAACCAGCAACAAAATTGTTGATAAAATTGTGCAGACTAAAATAATTGGAATATTGAAATATCTAGTTTTAACGTGTCGTAGAAATAAGTTGGGTTTACCTAGGTAGTCAAAGCTAACAATGTACCTCATTGGATCCCTGGGGCATACCACTGGCTATACAAACGATGCTAGTTTTTGGAAAGCTCTATTTAGTTATATATATTTATATAGTTATAATATTAACCTGGAAAAAACGGGTTTGGTATGCCAATAAAAGTCAGTATACTTTGTTCAAAATGCCAAGTTTAATTACTGGCTAGACTCTTTTATTTGTTACCAGCTAAGCGTTAAAGGCTGTGCTTAAAGGTCGAGTAAGGTTTATTTACAATGTAAGTCTATATTAATTGCTGATTCAGAAAGTCTAAAATATAATTATTAACGTCTTATTGCTGTAAATAAGACAGATTAAGCTGGGTGTTATGTTTTTTAAAAGTAATACGTAGTTTCTCATTTATTAACATTTAATGCTTATAAACAATTATTATACAAAAGTGTTGTAAACTGCGCAATCTTGAAAGATACATACTAAACCAAAACAATCTATGTTGAAGCGTTACTTCAACATAGATTGATGCACTTTATACTAGAATGCATACTATTTCATCCAACATCGTGTGCGAAAGGTACAAACACTGTGATGAGCATTAACAAGCTAGTGCGCGCTCGGATACACACTCCCGTATATTTCAATGCACGAATGCATGAACCGCACGATGATTTATAACGAAAACGAACGGGTAAAATTGTATGAACTGACCTTTGGGCGTATTGATATAATGAAAAAAAAACTTAATCTCAACATAAAATTATTTGAACTCTTGAATCATTTATCTATGTACGGTTTCTATTTTTCCATTTTCATACTACTTTAGTTGTTTATTTACGCCCAAAGATGAGTTAAAATTAGTGTTGATGAAATATGGAAGTTTCGACGCTGTTTTGCCGCTTTTTTTTGTTTGTGCTTCCATTCAGAGCTACATAATGACAAAGAAGAGTGATCACCATACTACGTTTGTATGGAAAAATGACTGACTAGTGTAACCTTAATATACATATTTATTTTGTTTATATTCATATTGTAGTAGTTTTGAGAAACTTTGTGGAACACATTTCGCCATTAATGCTCCGGACGCACATTTGATTACATAATTATATCATTATCTTAATTATCTTCATAATTATGTTATTAAAATCCCTAATAGTTTCAAAACCCATAACATAACATCGCGCCTGTATTCCCCGAAGGGTTAGCAGACACTTATAGTACACCCGCATTTCGCTTAAGGTTATGCTTAAGTCCCATAAAATAGGGGGTGAGCCTAGAGTATATTGCCAGTAACCGACATAACCGACTCTTTCCATAGTATGAATTCATTGGTTTATAACCCGCTCGGCGCCAGCCGATAGGAAAGCGGAGTTTTTGGTCCGAAATAATTAATAATAGCACACTTTGCGGGCACGACTTGGCTTTTACCGAAATCACCCAGTTTTATATATTTGCTGTTTTCGTCCGTTACCTGTGAAAAACATTTAGGTTTCGCGATATTTAGTTTAATTTATTCAATAAAATGATAATTATGAAAATCCTTTGTTGCATTCCACTACCACATTCACGCCTAAAAAAATAAAAGTAATAAAAACTAAAACCCAACTACGGCAAAAAAGTCAACTAAAAAGGTTTATACAAGTTATCACAGAGAGACAAATTAAAAATCCGGAGTCACGCGTTTTTGGGTATATAAAATGGTAAACTGACTGACTGACTGACTGACTGACTGACTGGGTGATATATCAACCCACAGCCCAAACCGCTGGTCCTAAAGACATGAAACTTGGAGGGTGTGTGCTTTCTGAAGAGCAAGTACCCACTAAGAAAGGATTTTTGGGAATTCCACCCCTAAAGGGGTAAAATAGGGGATGGAAGTTTATATGAAAGTCCGCGAGTTTTGAAGATAGGATGTTCAAATTTTGGGTTTAGGCTAACGATTGAAAATTAATGTATACGTGTCTCAGCGTTTATGATAATGCCACCACCGAAGGGTTAAAAAGGGGGATGAAGTTGAAGCGAAAAATCATTAAATTTACTATCTAGGCTTATGGTTGGAAGCTAACGCAACGTGCTTTCCGAGGCACGGACGGGTCTCTGTATGTAAAGATGGTCACCCATCCACAGACCAACCGCGGCAAGTGTAGCTTAACCTGATCGATCGACCTCTGCGGCTGTTATTTAATATTATAAATTCGAAAGTAACTCTGTCTGTCTGTATGTTACCTTTTCACGCCTAAACCACTGGACGGATTTCGATAAAATTTGACAAGGAGACAGATGGCATCCCGGGGAAAAGCATAAGCTACTTTTTGTCTCAAAAATAACCCTAAGGGGGCGGATATAGGGGATGAAAGTTTGTACGGGAAACCTATCATTTCTTAAGTTAGTGCTATGAAAATTTAAATTTATGCTTTTGGTAACAAATAAAGAATTACGTATTTTACCGTTTTTCAAAAATCATCCCTCAAGAGGGTAGAATGGGGGATGATTTTAAAATTCACATGTAATATTGTTTTTCAGTGATTCTTTTCAAGAGATTTAAGGGTTTGAGAATATAGTGATAGTCCGTATCTTGAGGTTACATTTAGTGTTTATTTCATTTAAATCGGTCCACCCGGTCAAAAGTTATTACTACCTGGCTTGAAACGCATGGGAGGGATGGTGGTATTGATAGCCGGAGATTTTAGACAGACTCTGCCGGTAATAACTAGGGGATCACCGGCAGATGAAATAAGTGCATGTCTAAACACGTCGACATTATGGGGGCATATAAAAAAGTTTTGTTTAACTACAATTATGCGAGTACAACTGCACAATGATATAGAATCGGGGCAATATGCGGCAGCACTTCTGAAAATTGGCGATGACCGAATGGTAACAGTTGGTAACGGCATGATTACATTAATCTGAAAATTCTGTAATATTGTTCATATCAACAACGTGGATAGACGTTGTTTTTCAGATAATCTGAGCGATCTGCAAACTAATATGGAGAATAGAGAATGGTTGTGTGAAAGGACAATTTTGGCACCGGCGAATGAAACTGTGGGAAAGATTAATGAAAACATTAAGTCACATGTGGAAGGTGATGTTGTGGAGTATCTCTCGGTACTCCTACACAATGTCATAGACACCGAACAAGTAACATCACCCTGTTGAATTTCTCAACTCTTTAGAGTTATCAGGAGTGCCTTCGCATACGCTGAGGCTGAAAGTGGGTTGTTCCAGTTCTGTTAATGCGTAATCTTGATGCGCCAAGATAATGTAATTACACACGGTTACAAATTACTCACCTGAGGCGGAATATTGTAAAAGCAATAATTATGTCAGGAATAGTAAAAAAAAAAAATGTTAATATTCCCCGTATTCCAATAATTCCGACAGATTTACCTTTCCAATTTAAAAAGAGTGCAGCCATTGTATGTGGCGTGCTTACGAGTATCCAGACCACAAAATCTACGTTTTAGCAAAAAATAGGAAAACCAAAAAAAATTGATAAGATATTCCAGTTTTATTCATAATTCTTTACAGATTGGGATAGACGTTGTTAACCTTTCACAGGCAAATGTGTCATATTTTTTTCATAAGACTTTCACACAGTTTCATACTTCCGTCCATACTATCCACACTAATATTATACGTACGAAAGTTACTGGCTGTCTCATGTCTGTAACCTTTCTGTAACGCCTAGATAGACCATGACATAGGTTTTGGGATCTAGGATATATTTTTATCCCGGTAGGTAGTACGTTCCCGTGGGATAATTTCCGACCTCCACGCGGGCGAAGCCGCGGGCAAAAGCTAGTTGGGTATAAATCGAATAGATTTTTAATTTGTCAGATGACTGACGATCGTGATGACTTGATTATACCTTTTTAGTTCACTTTTTTTGCCGTAGTTGGGTTTTAGTTGTTATTACTTTTATTTTCATTTAAATTATTTTGGGGTTATAATATATTATATATGTATATATTTGAAATGTGCTAATTAAGCCCTTTTATTTGATATCCAACATGGGGACATTAAAATAACTTTTTTTTTAGTTCATGACTTTATATCCTCTAGAGGGCGCCATGTTCAATTTAATGTGACGTCATATGGCCTATAACCAGCGGATGACGGAGACGCTTCCAACGATAACCCATTTTTCAAATTATGATGAGTAATTTAGAAGTTATGAGGGAACAGATGAACATACATACATACATACCTGTCAAAATCATAACCCTCTTTTCGCTTAGCCGTAGTCGGGTAAAAATGATTAACTATCGGAAGTAATTTTTGTGGAACTTTCTAGAATTACTTACCTACTCCATTCACACCTGAAAATGATTCAATATCAAAAGTAATTCTGTTGTGGCTCTGTTGAATGCAAATATGAAACCTGTAATATCGTTTTATAATTAAAGTTTTTGGCGCGTAATAATATTAATGGCACTGCACAGTGCAACAGCCCGTTTATAGACATTACTTAATTAACATTATCATTAACATTATTTATTTACTTGAATTTTCCTGTTGAGAGTGTTATTAATGTTATATCGTGTTAATAATAATATTGTTTTTGTTACAGGTAAGCTGCTTAAAGAACAATCATCAGTGTGGTATGATTAAAAATGAAATATATATATTCTATTTTGTGAGGATATAAAATAGTTCGCTTTTGCAATATCAAAATGTGCACACGCTTCGAGTGCTCTATTTACTGTCATTTTGTAAAGATTTGCAGACACGTATCAAATTCTTATTATAGAACTGTCAAATAGCAAAAATATATTTTTTCTCTGTATTTATCAATTGCTTTGTTAAATTATTAGACGATAACGATTTAATGACTTAGCTTATTATTATTTTTTTAGGACAAAACCCTTTAAGGTTTGTTTTTGGGTGTACTTTAAAGGTTGTCTGCAACCTTACGTGCGTCGCTCAGACCAATAGAAAAATAACTATGATAATATATTGATAATAGTCAGCTGAACATACGATATTTCTCCTAACGTATACAGTAAACAAAGCGTCTAAAGGGTTATAATGAATAATTATCAGCCAAAACAATAGTCACGCTGCCTTGTTTCTAAGCAACGTTCCCAAGCCTGGATGCTATCAAATCTCAGCATATACATATCATACAACCCCAAACACATGAAACAAACCCCGTGACAATAACAATACAAACGAACGCCACTATAATACATGTTATTATATACTAGTAGTGTCGGTTGAGCGGCACTTGTCTCCTATTATAGGGCTACCAATTCACATATTCATAAATTGAATTGATTGCGCATTTCACGCAAAGAAGTGACGAAAATATCTGCAATTACTTTACACGAGATAGATTACACAACAAGATCAAACATTCAATAACTTTGAAAGGTATCAAAAAAGAGGCAGGAAAAATGAACTACTTAAAGATTTTTGCTGACTTACTATAATGTATTTTGAGGTTGCTCATTTGCCTATAATTATTTCTTTATAAGCGAATACTTAGTCTAGAATTTTATAAGCTACCCGTCTCTCGTCTGACCGCGAATAAACTTACATAAACTTACGCAATATTTTGGCATAATTCGAAAACCCTGGCGTAGTCCACCAGTTACCTATATGAAAGGGGATGTGTATATGTGCGGGAAGGGGGGGGGGGGGGGCGTCGTGCGCTATTGTCTATCGAGTGCGAGCCTTTGGGAAATTACCGTGAAATGTAATTTACAAGTAGTTATTAATATTAACGACAGTATATACAATGTGCTAAAATATTACATATTACAAGTTCTTAACGAAAAGAACTTCGCTCGTTCTTAACGAGAATTACTTGTTTCATTAATGTGATTACTGCTGCTGAGAAGAATTATTATTAGCTATACTTGTTGTTGATTAAGATATACATAATGTTTTTTTTTTTATCTAAGAAATGCCTTTCTGTCCTACTGCGCATAGGTAGGAAAGCTATATATGGATAAAATAGGATTTGCATTCATTCAACAGATTGCAAAATGGCCAATAAATCGTTACAATTGTGAAAGTGTTTTTGCATAAAAAATCGTGCGCACCTAGAGCAACGCAATGAAGAAAAAAATACAATATTGAGATTCAAAACTGCTTGAGTTGAGTCTCACATCATCAATCAATAAACATTCATATTATTCTTCCCAAACATCCGTAAACTTGAACAATGCTTGCTTGAGGCAACATATATAGGTAGGTACTTGTAAAGTACGGAAGTAAACTGAAAATAAACTCCGCAAGTAACACTCCGTCTGTAATGACTTTCTGATGGCGCTTGTCAACACGACCGTCATTTGTGCGGTGCTCGTTACGCCACAATGACGTCATTCAGGGTATATTTGTATTTGTATTTTTTAGGCATGTTTTTCAAAAAAATATTAATCTAATTGTACAAGCCTTTCAATAAATTACAACATTTTTAGTTTTCTCCAACCCTCGGCTTTCAATTCTTTTGCTTTAAAATCATCCTGTAAACACTGGTGAAATACCTTTTGTATATTAATCACTAAAATTGTCTTGATAATATCGAGTTGATATTTCATATTGGCATAAAAGTAAAAGACAAAACAACATAAATTTTCACAATGCATCACATTTTTGTTCGAACAAAATGCGAGTCATCAATAACCCCATACATAGCCGTCAATGGACAGCTAAGCCCGCCCAATCAATTGACCCACAGAATCCAATTAATATTTTATCTATATTAATTGTTTGCTGTCTAGGCAGCGTTTGATGGAAAACAGAATGAAACGAGTGGTACGAATGTGGTCAGCTATTGAAATGCTTGATGTGGGCAGGTATACAGACAAATGAGAGAATGAATGAGAGAAATGAGGTTTTAAAGGTTGTATGAGAGGTAGTAAAAGCTAAAACTGATAGAAAAAGAAAGTCATCATCATGATCTGCCGAACCTTTCCCCTACTGCTGGGGTCGGCTTCCAGTCTAACAGGATGATCATGATCATTGCAGCTGATTTCCAGTATTTTACATGGCAAATGAAAAGAAAGTATAGTTTAATAAATACATTTAGACGTCGTGATGGCAAGTCACTGTACAGTCACTTATTAATGTATGTTTGACTTGTCAGCTGTTATATTAAAATACTGTTTCTGGTAAAAATAAATACACTGGATAAAGTATACTAAATTAACTAAAAAACTATTAAATTAAAAATATAATATCGAAACGTAACTAAGTTTTTGTTACATTTATTAACAAACTTGACAGCTAATATATTATGTATTGAACAGAGTGTATGTGAAATTATCAGCAGATTAGGATTTATCCAACGGTAAAACAGGTATTTTCATCCGCCTATTTGAAAACACCATTAATTCAGCCATCTTAAATCCCCCAAGTAGCAGAGTATCCTTTTTAGGGAATTATCCTGCTCAGCATCATCTGTTAAGATCCATCCTTTTTAGGGATCATCCTTCTAAGGTCACTTTAAATACCAAAAGTAGAGATACTTTGGAAATATAAAATTCCTTCAGAATATCCCATGAACTTGCAAATATCTACATACTCAATGTCTAAGATCCCGCGATGAAGTACTAGGATCACATAGCATCAAGCAGGTGACACAGATTACCTCTTCGCTCGGTTCAGAATGCCTTGCGTCGAGTTAAGTCCTGTGCTTAGCAATATGAGGATCAACACGTTTCTAAGCAAAGCAAGCTGCTTGGTGTCGTAAGAAATATTACAGTTTATTATGTTTGGAATGCGTCACATCGAGGCAGTCTTAGAATGTCAATGGATTCACCTAAATACGGTTATTAGAAAATCTGTTGTTCAACGTCCTTACGTAAACGTAAGTACTATTGAGGAATAAGGGTCTACGAATGGCCTACGCGACCGCTAAGGCGTAGCACCTCGGCTACAATATCGTAGCTGTCGTAGTATATCGTCGGTTGTTTGTGCCTTTAGACCTTAAATACCGCGTCTCTTAGGGCCATAGTTTCGCGCGTAAATGGCTGTGATTGGTTTAACTCTTTTCTCACTATTAGCAATGAACACTCAGTATTTCAGCAGTTTGTAATCTTAAATAATATCACAAAGTTGCCACTTCAGCCACGAACTGTGCCAGCCGAGGTTTGCTGATAGCATGGTGCAAGTCATAACAGGTTGTTTTTGGAAATCTTTCTGGAATAGTACATTACTGTCGCGACCTGCAACATAGGTAATCATGTACGATCTCGAAAATGTGAGCCAAGGCGATGCCGAGGCACACATACGGGAGGCCATCAACGTCTGGTTGCGGCCAAGGTTTGTATAGTACTTTTCTCAAAATTATGAGAAAATAATTATAAATTCCAGAATCGATGACGCCCAAAGATAATTTTCCACGCGCCAATGAGTTCATTTCTTTCTTCTTTACTTTATACAGCTCCATTTGTATAAATCGAAATTTTTATAAAATCTTTGATAAGTTACCTCCTTGGTTGCCATGTGTTGAAGTAAAATGTTCATTTCATTTTTAAATAACGAGAACGAACGAGAACGAGTCGACAGAAGCCCGAAAGTCTGACAACCAGTCTTACCAAGGGGTATCGTATTACCCAGTTACTGGGTTGTGGAGGTCAGATAGGCAGTCGCTCCATGTAAAATACTGGTATTCAGCTGCATCCGGTTAGACTGGAAGCCGACCCCAACATGATTGGGAAAAGGCTAGGCAGAATGATGAATGATTCATTTTTAAATAACACGACAGATATGAGTTTTCATAGTAATTTATTTGGCCGCTAAAGATTTTCATAGTAACATTGAAGGCCGCATATTCAATTGTTTTTTACCAGTACAGCAATTTCGATTTATCTCGAAGAAGGTTATCAAAATAATGTTCAAATATCGAAGCATGTTTGAGAAAAAAATGTTAATACATAATATTCTTATGTTTAAAAAAATGGAGTAGGGGGTTAGAAGGGTTTGTCAGAATATTATTCTGACAACCCCTTCTAACCTTCTTAGATCATGAATTTATTATTTCATGCGCCAAAGAAATAACTTGAAACTTTTGACTCGGTTATGTTAGATGAGCTAAAATCGGCTTTGTAGAGTATTGTCTCCGACACTAACTCTTATGTGACAGTCTCATTCTTAAGTATAACATGCCAGATTAAAGACACTGGTTACTGTACTAAGGGCAACTCACTGTTTTATATGGCTTATTAGATAGTCTTTTAAGTGTAATATACAGCTTTGAATCACACAAGCCATCTTCACTGATTTATATAGCAATTTCTCAATAGCTCTTCTCACATAACTTTCATTTGTGGCGGCATCTACAACGAATCATGAGAATTACGTATCACAACAACGTGACGCAAAATCATGCATCGCGCAAGCAGGTTTATCCGTGCGACAAGCATGTACATATTCAACATCCCAACATCAACCGTTCGGCCGTAGCCCACCAGACACAACACGTCTGGTCGGAGCAGCCTCACTTTTCTATGAAGGTTGAGGAACTTTCCATCCTGTTCCTCATTCCTCTATAACAGCTTGCGCTCCCGCTCCTAACTTCCGCCGCCTCAACTGGCCGGTGCCATCGGCTTCGGTTTCAATTGCCCCTCAGATAATATCTGCTGTAATTTAATCAAAACTTGCCGGTTGCCGCGGAAGCCTAATTGATTTAGTGTTATTTTAACTCGACATTATTATAAATTGGGATCGGGCAACTTTGTCGGCTTCGCACTGATTATTGTTTAAGATATTGGGTATTAACGTTGGGTTATTGTAATTAACGGTTGTTGTTGCAGGTCGGGTTATATTATAGTATATGGCTCTTGTTGGCGCAGTCATATAATTTATGCTTTGCACATACGTGGCCTCGCCTCTGATGTACCATGTTATGGGTTCAAATCCGGACAAGTACTAATGTGGCTTTTTTAATCCATTTACATTCACTTCCTAACTTTATCTTGGACATCACTGACATCAGTGAAGGAAAACTTCGCGAGGGAAAATAATTACAAATCCACCCCGAGCAAGGGTGGTGATCAATGTTTGCATCTCTGTATGAGAGGAGGCTTTTGCTCTACAGTGGGACAATAACAGGCTGGTAATATTTGGATTTATTTACTATAGATACGTTATACGAACGCCAGGATTTGTTTTGTGAGTTACTTGGTCCTACATTAAAGGTCAAAAGGCACCGAATATCCAAGACATTTCCTGCTGCAGTCAATCTATCAGTTAACCAAAATAAAAAGGAACGTACCTATGTTCATTTGTAGTAAAGTATGCTCAAAGGTCTTTTTTTGATCGCTCTAAAGTAGACTCTCACGAAACAGAATCAACGGGAACTGTTATAAGACCTTACAATTCAATTGTTTACTCTTTAGGGAAAGAGCTGTCACCACCACGTTTTCACGCATTAAAAACGTTGCCCACCTTATTAGATTCGCCGCAGTCAGGTGAACAGAGAGAACAGTACCCCCTACTAGGTGCCACTTCCCTCGGCACAGTCATCCATTAGACAGCCATCACTTTAAAATATTCGTCCATTCAGTAATAAAGGACCATTTTGCCTTTAGTTTCTGTTTATTCGCTGTAAAAGGGTTCTACTATTCAATCTACAGCTCTATTGGTTTTAGACGAAGTATTTCAATTCAATTGAGTCTCTTGAGTAATTGACTCTTTTAGTTTCAATTAAAAGTGGAGTGATAGTTATTGCTGGAATGAAAAAGTCATCTGTGAGTTAAGTTACAGTTCCTTTATGTTCAATTTCTTCTGACAGCTGGGAAAAGGTCAAAGGTTTCAGGAAGGTAAATTAAAAATACAACAATGCTGTTTAATAAACCTACCAGCTAATGCCATGCTATGCGTTGCAATGCCTTTATTTTTTGATAGAACCCTTCTCAGGCGCGCACACAACCACTTACTAAAGTTTCATCACAAACGGTTTTTACGAGACTAACGCACGGTAATTGATTTATAAATAGATAGGCAAGTAGCTTGTTCAACCAACGCCATTGTTATATAAATATTATGATTAAAGTAGTTCTTTTTGAATGTAATGAGAGATTAGAAATGGATTATTATATTGTATCCAAAACTTAGTATTTTAAGAACTTGGACATTACCAAATTGAAATCCATAATATTTGTATAAACGCGAGAGTAACTTTGTCCGTCTGGACTTTCGTTGCGAAAAAATAGCTGACACTTAAAATTAAAGTGTTAAGGCAAGAGGTACCCAGGGCTTGAGGAAGGACATAGGTTACCTGTCATGATTGTTTGTATTGAAAATTATGAAATACACACTGACGAATCAGTCGTTGACAACAGCTTAGTGTAAAATAAATAAACAAACAATTTAAAATTCAACAGAAAGGTAACCTGAAACGTATTTTACTTTAAAATAGAATCCCAATTAAAATCTCTCATAAATATTCGCAAAATGAAAAGAGAATTCAATTGAAACACAGCACCTTTATCCGTTTGACTGCCACCCGCCCGACACTAGATAGGTGTACACTACCTACCTACGTACTAGGCAAACCACTTTCAACCGAAAACCCAATAAAACATGAACATGTGCCGTTAGTCAAAGCAAGTAAATAGATTTTAAATTTTTCACCCGTAGCTGTCTATTTCGGTCGTGTGTCAGCCCTGCGCTAAAATATTAACGACGCAGCGTTAGGGTTGCCGCTCTAAAATAATGGTGTTCGATTGTTTACAGAAAGTGGGCCGGGATGGTTATTTCTGCTGTAGTTCGAGAAAGGTTATTTTGTTAGAACAGTGCAAAAATATACCCACACGTAAAAAAATTGCAGGCATTGTCGTCATGAAAGCATCACATCGCATCACATCACCATCATATCGTCATGACATTGTGGACAGTTGTGGGAAAAAATATGAGTACAATTATGGTGAGAATAAATGATGAACTGTAAATTCTCACTATCATAGTAAATGTTAGCAGATAAAAAACCTAGACAGTACGATGAATATATCTCAATTTCAAAGCTCATAGTTTTGACAGAAAAGTTCTTCTTCAATTCGCTAAATGTAGGTAGAAACATACTTTAGCTTCAGTATTCTGCTTCCGACAACACAGATTGTATTCTATGAAGTGTCTTTTGCTTCGCTTCCTTAAAGTCCTTGTTTTCTGATAAACTTAGTATAGTTATTGATTAAATTAAAATGCAGCATGGTCTCACATTTTTTCTTCATTAATAAAACCGTCAGCTGCTGTGTCAACCCTGAGTTAAAATATTAACGAGGTGACGTCAGGGCTGCCCCTATTTATAGTACCGATCGATTGAGAAGAAATGTGCCGGCTGCGTCGCATGAATATGTACCTAACACACACACACACACCATGAGGGGGAGAGGGTGTGTGTGTGTATGCCAAAATTTGCGAAAGGGTGACACGCAGTGTGATGGGGGTAGTGTTTTGATAAATACGAACATAACTATATAACAATAATATCTCGAATCGATATGATGAAGGACTGACAATGTAGCAATAGTTTGACGTTTTGTGACGTAGGTGTTTTGAATTAGAGGTGTTTGACCTTGAACTTGGCAGCTGGCATCTCTCTTTTGATCTTTTGTACATTTAAAAACTACAAACTCATGTCTGTTTGTGCGTGTCTACCGATACAGCGACCCATCGTTTCCCTGGCCTGCCGTAAGACGTGCCATACCTTAGTCACCAGTGTAGCGCTATTCAAAGTTCACTGAATGCGAAGTAAACTTTTAAAGTAAACCATCACGGATTCTCTCATCGACATCGTAAGAATGTTAAAGTTATGAACTTTAGAGAATATGTCACTATTGTAGAAGAATTTTAGAAATCTTCAATGTAAATAAAGTACCTAAATGATCTAAACACAATACTTGTGAAACGTAATTTAAAACGTACAATAACATTATTTTAACACACACACACATACATAACATCACGCCTTGTTTCCCCGAAGGGTTAGGCAGAGGTGTGTCTATACTACACCTACATTCCGCCAGTTATGTTTAAGTCCCATGTAATAGGTGGCGAGCCTTTCGCCATCCACACATCCAGACACAAATCCAGACCTCAGGCTGCAAGTGCGCAGTTCCAGAAGGAAAAACACAGTAACATTTTGTCCAACCCGGGAATCGAATTCAGGACCTCATGCTCAGCACCTAGCGCTTGCAATAGACCAACGAAGCAATCGTTATAATATTAAATTACGTTTATTTAATGGAATTTTGTGGTTTGTTAGATATTTCTGTCAGTAAAGCTTCGGTAGCAATATTAATTTAAAACCGTCAGCAATTAACAGTTTCTACGTATATTAATTAATTCATTTGATTACATATTTTATTATGATTGAAGTTAATTTATTTAAATTCATAATTTTAGCTTTCTGTTGCATGTTATTATTAAACATGTTTTTCGCTGATTGGTCTACCGACCGCCCAATTGTATTATTTTATTTTATAAATTCATTTCCTTTTTGTAGATTTCCTTAAGCCAAGCCGAAATTTTTTATGAACAATATCTCGATCGAAGATCTATCTTTCGGGTTTTAAACCGACATGTGACTGTTTTTAAACATCAGTCAACGTACTCGTGCCACTGGAACTGTTAAACATATCACTAGTTAGATAATGTTACAAAAGTGGTTACATTTATTTTAGGTATAATATAGTATTAAACTTTGTGGAAGCTTGTAAATGGCAATGGTATGCACTATTTATCTTGCTGAAGAATAAATAAATAAGTAAGTCGTTAAATAGTATTTTAAAGAAATAAAAAGGGTTATCCAAATAAAACCATTTCGTATTGAGAGCTGCTAACGAATGCTATTTATGGGTAAAAGAAGTTTACTAATTAACTGTAAGTACATACCAATCGTTAGCTGTTTTAAAATGTCTTTAATGTATAAGGCCCACAAAATATCTAAGTAAGTTCAAGTTAATTACATTCTTTATTCAGATCACATATCCCTTTAATAAGATTCCCAAAGTTAATCTAATTTACTTTTTGTTCCACTCGCAAAGTCCCCGATATTATTAAACTAGCTAACAAACACAAAAGCAGCGCAAAAGTCTGTCTCCTATGTTCGTTGTTAGGTAATCACTTGAGAACTTTGGTAATCTAAGTTGAGGCAATATGTAAGTTACCAGGTTCTGATTTGATGACTGACTTGCTCAGTTTGTGAGGGAGCCTGGTCAGTGATATTCCTCTCTATGCTGCTTCTAAAATAATACGTCTGGAAAAATAAAGTTTTTTTTTTTATACGGAGATTCTTTTTCAAATTATTTGACTACTGCATAGAAAACTACATTTAATTACTTAATAACAAAGGTTAAATCGCATAAACCTTCGACCAATGTCGAGTTAACATCAATTTAAAACCTTTTTAACGACCTGGCCATTTTATGACATATAATTTTCAGAGTCAGCTAGTGTCATATTTTTAATTCGGTCTGACATGTACAGAAGATGGCTGAATGTCATTCTGCGATATGCACGCAATTTATAATGCTGAGTCGGTAAAGCAGATTCTATCGTGCAATGACCAGACAAATGTAGCCCTTATGGTACTGATTGTATTTTGGCTATGACTGTACAGTACCACTAGCACACTGAGTCGTCAAGCTTTGTCCAGAATCAATATTTTGAAAAATATTGTGCGATATTAGCAGTCTTTGGACATTGAAATCATACATAGATATGCGTGTGCATAGACAGAGGTTCCTATAAAATCAAGTGGATAATCAAAGTATCTGTTTCTTGTTCTCCTAAAAAGTCCCACTTTGCTAGAAAAATCCTAAGTAATGCCCAAATTTGCATCTTATATCAAAGTTTTTTTTTGCTGGATACGATATTTTTTGTTTTTTTAGTAAAAATTTTTTTTTTTAGGTTTCTTTAAAAAACAACTACTTATTTTCGGATGCTGATACCTGTCTGAGACGGGGTGGCGCAAGTCCCGACACATTGCGACTTAGTAAGAAGGCTATAAAAATATAGGATGCAAAGAGAGCGAAGCGAGCTCGGGACTTGGGGCAAACCGACTCGTACAGGTTCGCTTCTCCTTAGTGTTAGGTTCCTTTAAACCCTGCAGACACACATAGAAGCCCCGCTTAGTCCTTCGTCGACTAGGCCTTACTTCATAAATCTGATATTTCCCATATATTTTCCATTTTATTTTGTCCTTGACTTTCGAGACGTTTGACATTGTTCTTGAAGATGTGTCTCATGTGAACTGGTGGGTGGGGATGACTAACCCTCTTGGTTTCTCCTCCCTTCCACCTTCCACCTCCCTCTATGTTTCATTTATGAACCTTTTTATAAGATTAATGCCAATTAAAAAAATCGTTGAAAAAATAAACTCTCCGGCGGGTTTGTGTGTGTTCACGTTTTTAAACTTTAACCTAAATAAGGTATTTACTTCATTGAAAAAGTTAAAATTAACTAGGAAACATTTCTTACCCGATATTGGAACAGAAATAGTAGAACCTACTATTGGTCATTATACAAAGTTTTATTAATAAAGTTGGTTAGCTGGCAAATATACTCGTAACTATGCAGGTACGTAAATCTCTTGATTGTGGTTCCTCTAATGAGGCAAAATTTTGCTATTATTTTAGTTTCATCTGAGCAGCTTCTGCCTAACAAATAAAGTAAGATACTGCATAACTATTCTGCTTTTCATATAGGATGAGTTTTAATAGAATTTAATATTTGTCTTTATAACATAACATCACGCCTGTATTCCCCGAAGGGTAAGACAGAGGTGTATACCCACATTACGCCAGTTATGTTTAAGTCCATTGTAATAGGGACGAGCCTATTGCCATCAACCGGGCACAAGTCCAGACTCCGGCCTGCTACTGAGAAATTACCAAAAACACCAAATACCCAATAACACTTTGCCCAACCTAGGATTCAAACCCAGGACCTCATGTTCAGCAGAAGCACTAGACCAACAAGACAGTCTAAAAATATGTATTCTTTCCATTTGGGACGGAAATCTTCGTTAATTTAATAGTCCTTGTACTTTGAAGTCGAGTGAAACGTCTTGTGATTGTAGTTGTGTCATGACGTTTAACAAACAAGACAGAACATCAAATAACGAAGGCTTCTCATGAATCAAACAAAACTTCACCCTTTGTAGCTGGAAGGTAACTTGACAACGTAACGCGGGTCTCATCTACGAGTCGGACACTTATTACTAAAGCTTGAGACACAATAGTCCCGCGAGTGACACATTTTGTGGCCACCTCCTTTTTAGGGTTCCGTAGCCAAATGGCAAAAACTGAAGTCTTATAATTTCGTCATGTCCGTCTGTCCGTCGTCGTCGTTCCGTTCGGATGTCGCACAGCCATGTTACTAGGAGACTATTTGCACTACATCGCTGAAAAGTGAATCATTACAAAAATAGATATAATGAAATATATAAAAAACAATGCATTTAAGAGTGTGGGGTATGGTTGTCAATCCCACAATCGAAAAAAGTATGATGCTTCAATATTTTATTTATTTTCAAATAGCTACTATGAAAAACAAATTTACTTTAGCGGTCAATAAAAACAACTGTGTATGTAAATATTAATAATCCAGAACCTTTCACTGTGAGTGGCCCGACACACACTTGACCTGTTTTTTATGCTTAGTATTCGCAGAAATATTTTGAAGATTGATAAAATTAAGGAAAGAACTGATCTTTTCTTTTTTTCTGTCATATTAAAAGATCAAACGTAAAAAGATTGCGTATTGTAACGACTGGGCAAACCTTATTCTTTTTAAAAATTTACGTGAATTTCTGAATGATAGCGATATTTTGGATTAGAGATAATATAATTCTTTGAGGGCATTGTATTGTAATTACATAATCTTTTGAGTCGATTCGTGCGAATGGATTCTATGCCTCGGGGCGTTTTAATTATCACACAGTCAAAATATATTTCTACTGATTACACTACCGAAATCATTGTATGGGACGAGAAAAGAGAATACAGTATTGTATTAAATACAGACTGCGGTCTATACAAGTCTTTTATTGTGAAGCCATATTTGGATATTACTACTTTATTAGGATTCAGTACGTCCGAATGAAAAAACGGAACCCTTAAAGGATCACTCGTGTGTGTCTGCCTGGCTGGCTGGCTGTCTGTCTGTCCGTCTGTCACAGCCAGACACAGACAGATTTTGGTACACATATGAATTTCTGTGACCCGAACACGGATATGTAACCTTATCTCCGAAACTACTGAGAATATAATTTAAAAAAATACTGAGAATGGTTCTTTACTTATAGATACTTACTTTACTTTTACTAATAAGAAGTCTATGGTCTTAAAATAACATGGTAAATCTCTCAATATTGTGCGTACAAGCTTACATTTGCAGTTGGAATGTATGGGAGAACATGTATTTCAACAACAATGTTAACTTTGTTCTTGGTTTAAATTCATCTCAACTTCGGAACCCCTCAGTTTGCGTGGGTCGACACGCACTTGGCCGGTTTTTTCGCCATAACTTGAGTTGATTGTAACTGTCTTCATCTTATTACAAATCAACAAAGAAGATAGTTAAACATATTTTGCTTCACAGCCATAATTGCTACTTTATATTACTAAGAAAACGTAGCCATAACAGCTTTAAGCAGTAAAACGAAACTTATCATTGAACTTTTATCGCGAGGCTTTCAATATGCTATTAATTCAGAGCTTTTACCCCCATGCCAATTATTACTCATTTAATGTCTCAGTTGTTGCTTAAAACCGATCCCGTTGCGACTGCTGTATCCATTGACTTGTACCGCGCCATCAGATATTCGCAGGACTATAGACAGCCGCATGGTAAGTGTGAAGCTACTTCATGACCCACGCCACTCAGTGCACAACTATAACCCAGTGCTCCAGAGGTTTAAAAGCCGCTAAAGTTTTCTTGGCCGCGTATAAGTCCAGCCGATGGCAACCTCCAAACATGTGGTCTTTGGCAACAGCTGCTTACTGCTCCTGATTTCTTTATAGAACCATCAGAGAGCCTCCCTCCGAGCACAAGTTACCGTGGCCAACTTGCAAAACCTTAAATAGACTTCGTACCCAAGTAGGCCTCAGCAAGGACAACCTCCACAAGTGATGGTTCATGGACGGTTCAGATATCACAGATAACTGCTCACCTCCCGCCTTGCACCGCATGCCCTCTCACCTGCATACGTGAGGACTTAATGGGTGCATCAGCAAACGGTACTCGCGTTTCTGAACTCTGGGCCGAACTTTAAAAACCTATTAATATTTTTTCGTGTTATTTTTGCCATAAACACGGTAAGAAGAAGTTCCACATTGTTTCCGTGTTTTTGATTAAAATAGTGGCTATATACTCGTATTTTGGAAACCTTGCATCGTAATTACTATTGTTTTTCCAATATTTCCCACAATATGAAGACCCAGCAAATATTTACGTAGATTATAAAACAGGTGTTTTGGGGCGATCGATACCAGTATTTACTAATTACTAGCTTACCTTTGATATTGTTTTTTTAAAATCCACAATTGGGAATCTCTTGGCCTGAATCTCACGTGATGGTTATTGATGATCAGGCCGAAGTTGGAAGCGAGCTTCACCCGTAATCCTCTACCACAGAGGAACTGGCTATCTTACATCTTACTGCCGGAACACAACAATGCTGGTAACATTGTTGTTACGGCGACAGACTAAGATAAGATGGGTGGTAGCTAGCCAGGCGGACTTAAAACAAGCCAACAACCAAACTGAGCAGAAAATTTTGCCCCCACTGGGAATCGAACCCGAGACCTATGGGTCTGAGACAGTTGGTCTAACCACTAGACCACAGAGGCGGTTCTAACTGAGTACTTGCCTTACGGAGGTTCACTAAATGTTATGATTGAGACTAAAAGCATACTCCAACAACTTGAAGGTAAAGGCTTGGATAAAGATGAGCGTATTCCATAATGACGTTAACGAAGCCACTAACTGTAACACAATTATCGTAAAGGAAGTATATCTTTATTACGTTAAATGCGGGCAACATTTGTAATTCCACAATTACATAATGTACGCCACCCTCATCTGAGTCAGGCAAGCGTTATCCATGACGTTGCTGTACAACGTTCATATAATGATGTCTGTCTGTACGTAGATACATACAATTGTATGGGAGTGTAACTTTAGCTGAGCGAGGACAGTTACACGCACTTCTACGTACCACATACATAATTATACGTACGTGTAGTTACTTAGGCAAAAGTATTCCTGAAAAAAGTTGTATGATCTTATCATTACTGTATGGTGTGAAACTTCAAACATTTTTGTTAAGTTAAATAAAATAAAAATAGATATATTTGGAAAAAGGTTTAAATCCTTTGATAACATGACGGATGAATAAGTTGTTCGTTGAACATTACATCAACGATGCGTAATTTGGAGATCAAAGAAAACCTAATGGCTACGCCGTAGACTATGCTACGAGGTCGTAGCAGAATGCTACGACGTAGACGGGACATATACCTTTCCCCTGAATCATAATGATATTAATTAATTGATATTTTCACAAATATGTAATCATGTTACAAACTATATTGGACACACAAACTCATTAGACATAACTTACAAACAAAACACACACATTTACATATACCTACATATACATAACACTAGGAAAATCGCGGCAATTCAAGCTAAACTCAAACGTCGTATGTACGTAGATATGTATGTATTTATGTATATGTTCGTCGCGACAGTTCGACGCAAACTTTATGCAAATGTGGCGTGTGTTTTATGTTAATACTACCCTCGGTGACATAGTTTAGGGTGGAACAGTAGGCTTACTTGGACTAAGTGTAAAATGGAACCCATATTGTACATGAATTGTTACTGATATTTAGAACTAGCGGTTGCCCGCGACTTTGTCTGTGATCCAAGTTGAAAAGTAGCCTATGTCCTTTTCCAGGTCATAATTTACCCCTGTGCCAAATTTAATCCAAATCCGTTCAGCCGTTTTAGCGTAAAAGCATAACAAACAAACAAACTCACTTTTGCATTTATAATATTATAATATAGTTAGGATATAGCGAACTACTCCTGCTTTTAATACGCCAGAGAGACTATTGCAATGAAGTCCTTAATCGTGTTAACTGAAAGCCCGCAGTTCGGCATTTTTATATTTTGTTTTTATTATTATCAGCTTTGTAAATACATAGTTGGTACCTTCAAAGCCCAATTTCCCTTTCATCTGTAATATTGCTGTCCTGTGTAAACTATGGCCGGCCGCTTACTGTTTATCTTGTCATGTCCTATCTGAGATTGTGGAAGTTATGACTATTTATTATTGTATTGAGACTAGAACTGATAGCAGTTATCTGCACTGATATCGTCGTTTACTCTATTTTAAAACATTTGTCAAAAAAAATTATTATCTACTTATTAATTACTTCTGAAAATCTGAAATAGGTGGGAACACGCCTTCTAACAGCCAGCTCAATGTTGAAACGATGTAGTTAACTTAGTTCACTGATATTTTTGTTCTATTCCGTTTTTACCTGACTGCGGTGAGTCCAAATGTGTACAAGATTTTGTGTATATTTTTACAGCAGTAGTGTAATAGTGGAGTTAATGTTTTAGGGCTTTTTCCGAAGTATATGTGAACCTTCTTAGCATATCTACGTTGTCCCCGCGATTCTATAGATTCCCTTCTGCTTTGAATGCGCATGTACCTACATACATACATATCCATTGGTAAGTGCGCGGCGTTTGTATGGCATCTTACGTCTTATGGTGGATGGCTTTAAATGCTTTTACGTATTCAAATGTTGCGGTTTTGTGAGCATCTGGGGCTCTCTATGGGGTTATTATAGGATAGCAGATTGTTTATTGTTCTTCTTTGGTAAAAATATCAAAGGATTCTTATCTGTGTTTTTTCTCGCATTTTCCTTTATTCGAAATTGCTTTTTCCGATTATATCGCACTCTGTCAACTGTACATGTTTTTAATGTTATCACAAAGATGGTGAATCGCTGTTCCATCTATGATAGATCATTAGCTCGAGTTCCAAAGAACAAAAACAATATCGAAGTAATTAAAAAACACATAAATAAGAACATGATTGACAGACACAGAGATGATAAAAGAGATGCCATAACATTTATTTTATTCAGCGCATCAAAATAAGATTTCCTGTGTAACGGATAATAAAAGCAAATAAATCCACCTCCATCTAAAAATAACATGAAATCATAACAATGGCGTACAGAAGAGTTGTTATTTTCCATCGATAAGCAAAGCTTGTCCCCGAGATCTCAGAGAAGCTGGCTACAGAAGAGCCATTTTATCATTGTAACATAAATGTATATATAGATGTGTAGGTAGAACTGAGCATTTTGATTCTTCTCAAAGATGACTTCTGCATTTAGATGAATACTTCCATCAAGTAATAGGCTAGTCTTACTCTCATGTAATCATTAATACATAGATAGGTACTTACGCGCCGCCTAAATTGACATTCAAAATGTTTAGCGCTCCCTATTTCTGTCGTGTCAGTTCCAGGTACCTTCTCTTTCCGTGTAATTAAAGTAAATGGTTACATCTTGTCTTAGATAAATATATTATACTACTTAGAACCTGACTAATAAGAAATTAGTACAAACGGGTTCCAGCAATGCTATTGTTTGTATAATATCAATCAATGTCGCAGGTCGTGATGTTTAGTAGGACAAAATCGTCCCTTATGGAGCCCGTAGGAAGGTGCCATGTTTACTGGATTTATTATGGAAGGTATTATGAGTGAGACTTCTGCGTCCTAAGATACTTATAATTTAATCAGTTCAATAAGCGAGTAAACAGGCGGGCGCCGCGTCGTCGCGGCGTCGCCGGCGGCTTGGCGAGTATCTGCGACATACTGTTGTTTATGTAATAGAAAAGTTGATAGGTTTTTTGGCCTTACTGGGAAAAAATAAACGGAATTGATTTAAGTATAGTCCTCGAGTTCCGAAGTAGAATAAAATTGTTCGTACTGTTTTATTTCTCGCATCTTAGTTTGTCGTTAAATCTTTGATCAAATCTGAGTCATCCCTACATTCGTGTAAGGGTTAAACAAAAATACGCAACGTAGTGGGAGAGTACTTTAGATTTTTTTATTTTCAGAAAACAGATTTTTAATAATGACAGATATTTCTATTTTTTGCTAAAAATAAAAATAGATGTCTGATGATTTATTCGCATTTTGTTATGTTATCATAACAAAATGCGAATAAATCTAGACGAAACCGAAACTGGCTAATTCATTCAAATCTATTTAAGAAACAAGTTGACTTTATCAATCAATCAATCAGTCAATCGGTAATGTTAGTTAATTAACGGACAAATGATGTAAGTTAAGAAGTCCAATCAATTTGATGGATCACTTCATTAGGCTCAGATTTGGTCTAGACTGAATTAATGGATGTTGTTCAGTCTGGACCAGACAATGTCATTAATTTTAATGATTAACATTATTTACAACGGTTTTGATTTATGCCAAAATTAGGAAAATAGAGATATATAATCAAGTGTTAAAAGAATAAGATTTCTTTTAACGCTTGATTTAACTCCAATGATTATATATCTAAGATAATTTCGGCACCTAAATCCGAACGCTTCCAAAAATGGAAGCTCATGCCAGAAAAACAGCTTTTTCTATTAATTTATAACTTAAACAATCCGTGTGCCCGATGGGATTTTCCATCGACAAAAATGACGAACTTTCATACAAACTTTCATTCCCTAACAAACCACTTAAGGGATATATTTCCGTAATGCTCGCCTTCGTTATAAAAAGAACTTCTGTTCAAAATATCATGCTTCTAGACCCAGCGGCTGTGCGTTGTGTGTCCGTGAATGAATGAATGAATGAGTTTAAGATATTTTTTTCAGTAGATTGAGTGTTTTTCTATTGATCTGCGCATAAACCACTGGCATGACCCGCAATACAAAATGTCCTAGTTTTACTACTACTATCTATAAAATGGTAAAGTTATATAGATAAATTATATGAACAGTGGAAGTCAAAAAGTTAGTAAATGAGCTTCCCGTATAAACGAGTGGCGCGTTCGTCCGCTTCAGCGATAAGTCGCGCTTAGGCGGCGGACAAGTTGGCGAGCGGAGCGGACGTGGTTGAGCGATTTGCAGTCTTAAGCCGATACCGATCAAACACTTAATGAATCAACGTGAAACAAGAATTTATTAGAGAACCGATTCAATGATGTTGGATTCCGGCACTGGAAATCTTTCACTTTGATTTAATTTAAAGAAAGGAGCAGATGAACGTTCAATTCTATTATAATTTTGTCACTGTCCTCTGAACGTGGAATGAAGTAAAAATACATCTTCACTCTAATGAAATCGTTTTTGTTTGCGTCGCTTGCAATTAGTAAACTTCACCATAGTGGCCCACATTTACTAAACTTCATGTAAAATTGTACAGCTACAATCAAAGTCAATCAATCAATGTTGTCTTTAAAAAATGTTGTTGTTTTTAGTTTATTCAAAACAAGTCGTCTTATTTGAATAAATAATCTGGAAGTTGACAGTAAATACAGCCCGCAAAAATGTACGCTGTTGACTAAGTAGAAGTGTCCCGTCTCAGATTGTCATAAACAGAGCACTTTGGTAACTCAAGTGGTACCGCGCTGGAGTTATAATGGATTAGGTACAACACAAATAGTACTTCTATGTGTTACACTATTTGTGTTATGAAGCGTAGTTGGGTAATCTCGTTCAAGAGTGTTGGTTTAGAATGTACATTAGTATAAGTGGTGTCCAAAAGTTGTCGTCTTAGCCCTATTTTGCGCATTAGTTTGTTTATTGCGATTACCTACAAGAAATCATAACTGCTGCAATATGTATGTTGGGTTTGTAGGGTGTTACCCTATAAATATTTTTCACAGGATTCTGGTTAGGTAAAGGATTAGGCACTTGACAACTTTTTTTTGATTTAACAAAAATTGATTTAACATTATGAATGATGGCGTCATTATTGCCGGAGATTTGTAATATTTCATGACATCTTTTTAAATGTAACATTGGCTTTATCAGTAATCGCTCTTCGCCCCACACTGCTCTCACTCAAACAATTTTATCGCTGTGCACTCTCAGTGGGCAAGTTTACAGGCCAGTAGCCCGAGCGAACCAATTCTCTGATTTCCTTCCATTTTATATATTTTATGCTTTAAACTTTTTGCCGCAGTGATTTTTCGGTCTGTATGCTTCTGGTGGGAAAATATTCATCCACCGTTCAAAAGAGTGATAGTGTTGTAAGAAGTGACTAATTAATCTCAAGATGGACAGAATCTGCTCGTTTAAATTTATTGTAAAAACCAAACTCTTCGAAACCTACCATGGAATTGTTTTCTGACTCTCCGTTATATCCGGCACGGCAGTAGGTATTGAATAGTATACAGGCTCAAAAAGTCACTGGAAATATTTTAACCACGTATTCTAAACATGATGCTTCTTCATTTAGACCAAAAACTCTTTTTTTTTCAATGTTGCAAACACAATGTTGTTTGTTGTTTGTTGTTTTTGCAAACGAAGAAAAAAAATATGTTTTTTTATTTTTATATACACACGTGGTAGTTATTTGGACACGTGGTTAGAATATTGACGCTGGATTATATTTCAGCCTGGATTTAATATTTTAAGAAGAACTATTTAATGATGAACTTTTTGTCTACGGCACTTACATGATACAATTGATTAATCACCTGATATAGGTACAACACTTGTCAAGCACCTCGCAGCGGTTGGGCCTTGGTTGGGTTCTTTGACAGCCCATAAACAAAAGAAAACCGCCTCCTCTATTACCTCTTCACCTCTATAACTCAAGTATAAAAACATAATCTTCCCTCTAAATATACAAGGTATTTGTGCTATAAATATTACCCGACTTTGTAACGAAGACGTCGGCTAATGTGTTTGTTCTTATTTCAAGGACAGGCTCCGATGTCGGGTACACAATGTATTAGGTGAAGGTCAACTGATGTATGACAAAGAAAATACTTGTGTATTCTGAAGGCTTCTGCAAAACATTGCTCGCCAAAATATTATATTAGAAGACTGCATACTTTGCAGTTTGAGTTTTAACATTATTTTTCTCGGAAATAAACTGGAATATTTGTGTTGATTTTACACGCCTTCCGATGAGAGAATACGTTCCTAACACCTGTTAGTTGTAAGTATTTTATTAGTTACTTATGAACTATTTATTATTTTATTTATCTTTTATATTTTATAGATGACTTTTTTTTGTAAATGTGAGAACGTTGTAGGCTCAACCGACTGTCGATTTGCAGACAATTTTATATTTTTTTAAGAATCTTGTTGACAGGCAACACTGTCCTCTAATACCTATTCACACTGTAAATTTTTGAAAACATTGTAGAACTCATATATTTTTAAAAGAGTAACCGACCAATTGGAACCGTGCACCTAGCTTCTGGCGTTTCATTAGTGCCCATGTAGGTTTATATGAAATAAAATATTTTGATTTTGAGTCCTATTCCAGTTATTTTATATGTGACAGTAACCTTATAGCAACGACTACAAAGATCACTGTGATGCAAAATTACAGATAACATAACTATGAAAGGACTGCAAATGCTGAGTACAGAAGAATACCTGTTGTACGAATTTCAACTTTATTAGTTCCTAATCGTGTCAAACTGATAGGTTTCCGGATATTTGAGACCATTTTTTAACTAGTTCCAGAATAATCGTTCTAGAATGATTTAATATCTTCTCATTACCCCAAAATAAAAAACATTGAAATGTACCCAACATTACTGACCAAACATTTACCTATTTATATACATTACAACAATTCCAAAAATCTTTACTGACCCTTATCTCATCTGAACAAACAGCATCCCGATACGACACGTTCAAACTTAGACCATCAGGCGTTCAGAACAATCACTGTCACTGTTTGAACGCGTGTGTCTCGGCAGCGGTGATGTACGAGGGAGATTTGAAATAAGATTGAGTTTGTAATATGATGTAATTAAAAAGATAAAGGCTTTTAAACTCCACTTAATTTAAAATGTAGGTAAAGTCTGCCATGTTAATTACTGTTCTCGTCCGTCGTGATTACACAACCTTTCCAGGGATATTAAGTAAATAAATAATATGTGAAATAGGAGTAGTTTTTTCCTATCTTCTTGACATACTCCTTTTGTCGTCCAAACTACACCTACCGTCAAGAAATATTTATTATAATGAAGTAATTTTTTCCGGGAAATTAGACTGCATAGTTATACATTTCAGTTTACTACAATTTTCTAGGTGCGGATTTAAACATGGCCTAGGTTTTACTGCGCCTAGCTCTGACGTAAGTCGTAATTGCCTCATACATAGTAAGGCACACACAGGCGCACAAAAGAGGCTTTTTGAATAAAATAGCGAAGCTTTAGCAGTTCAGCTTCAGGTGAATGTATGTAAGTACAATCGCGTGCAATTACCTGTAGCCTTATTTATATGAGTACCGTTATGGTAATGAGTTCTATGAGTTGTAAATACTACTTGTGTAGTTCAAGATTCAAATATATTACTTACCACATTTCACTTTGTATTATGGTACGTGGATATTCGTATTCTATAACTACTTGGATGGTTTCTGTTACACTGGTGAATTTCTTTATTTTACATACATACGTACATTAGAGTGTCCCAATTATGGCTCAAATCTTACGCAGTTTACGTCAAAGAGAAAAACCGTGAAAGAAAAACTACAATTATGGCCAATATTATTTTGTTTCAAACTAGGCTGAGAATCATCACTTTTTGAACGTCAAAATGACTTAGGGCAGTCCTCAAAAACGCCCGCCCTTCACGACTTTCTACTGCTTTAGTGCGTTTCGTATGGAGATCGAACCTGCAACCTGTATAGGTTGGAAAAATAATCGTAACATTTAGGAGTTATGTATGCTTCTCATAATTTAGCAGACCGCAATCGTTTGGGTAATATATTTGACATCGCTATATCATTACCACTTCACCACGCAAGAAAGTAACATTATAAAAATGTAACACACAAAGCTTAGGTTACATCGTGTACCCAACACATTGATATGTAAATACGGCCTACTTATGTGTCGTAAATAGAGGGATAACTTCTAAGTTACCCTTTCAGGAAAATACATTTAGTGGTAGAAGCCATTATGTTGTAGTAAGTGAAGTGGTAATTTCAAGAATATAAGAAAGAGGGAGTGGCACATTGTTGTTTTATCAAAATCCTGTTTTGAAACAAGTTGTTTTGTTCTCATGTCTAAAGTAACTGTACACAATATTGTACAGTAAAGGTACATGACACATACAATGTGTTTTTGTCATTATGTCAAACTTTCTATACCCAATTTATTTCAACAGAGTGCCAAGCTGAGTGTGTGCTTATTTGATTAGCTGGCAATTGAGCATTTTCCTTGTGTGCGAGTTAGTTACTCTGTGACAAAGACTGAGCAATTAGTATTTTATTAAATAAAGGGATATTATTATCATTCACACATATTTGGCGAAATTATTAATAGGAATTCTCTTGTGAAAGACCTATTAAATATTTCTGAGTCCAGCAACTTGCTCTAAAGGTAAGGTTCCAGGAAATAGGTACTTAGATATTACAACTACGCCGAAACCATAAAGCATTAGCAACTAACTTAATATTTGAAATACCCTTATCTAATAATACCCGTAATTTACCACCCTTAGTTCAATACCACACACAAAATACGTACACTCCACAGACCACAGAATGCGACACAGACTGCTCCCTCATTTGATTAACTGGCAATCGCGGGGCGTCTTTGTACAGTAATTAGTTCCCCTGTGGCAGCTCGGCCTCCGTCCTTGTTGATATGTCGCTTCTTGCGGACTATCAATTTATTACATGAGATTTATTATGTGACAAAGTTTGTGTGTTGTTAGATTATTATGTAAATTGTGGTTAAATCTTCTTTTGTAACATTATTAAATTATATTGCTTGTCTGTTTCGGTTGTGTTTGACGTTTCCATGATAAGCATTTAATGAATAATTCGTTTGATGCTACTTTCATGTAATTACATACTTGATACTTCTACGCACCTTCTCACCACCATTCAGACTTGGAAACATTTTATTCTTTTAGTTTTTTTATAATTGCTTGGTTTTCGTGACTTGCCTTTTGTTAATGAAGCGATGATCTGGCTAAACAATCACGCTCAAACGAATTCATTTCCCTCCTTTTAACGCCACAGCAATCGTTTAAAAAAAAACCACACCTCCTTTCGCATACAACATGCGAGATCACACGGACTCTTGCGGTAAGATTCCTTAAAGAAATATCCAGCAGATAAATTGACCGTCTTGGTAAACTGAGACAAAATACGGTCTCCCGGGGAAATATATAGCGTCGAGTTGGCGCGGCTGTCCGCTGGACGCGATAAATAAAAGTAAGAGTTGTCGGGGAAAGAGTTCCCTCCGTGAACATCGAGAGTTGTTTTGTTTTATCGTTTTAGAAGTAGTTTGGATTGTTTTGAATGTGTTGTGGGCAATTCTTATAAAACGTTTAATTTGTCCTATTTACGTTTGTTTCTATGTCAAGGTATCAAAACTAATTACTTGACCAAAACGAAATAAAGACGTTTCTTTTCATCCAAATTGGTCGTGGCCTTAACAAGCCACTCCTAAACATCAACAACTTCTAAACATCAACGATTTTCAGTTGTTTTCTACACAGACACAATATAAACGGTAGTCAGCTCATATTGATGTGCGGCTAACACGAATCTCTCTAACAAATTGGCGGGTACGTTGAGCCGGTACCTACGTTGAGCCGATACGTTGATTTATAACCACGGCGAACACTCTAGTTGAGGTCAGCGAGGAGTGATGCCGTCTTTCTATCGGTTATGGGGTAAGGAATAAGATTTAGATGATTTATGAGAGGTTTGAACTTTCACTTTTATCTAGTAGTAGGAGTGAGATAGGACAGGGGCAAACCGCGTATGTTTGTACAGTTTGAATCCATTTTCTGATCTGGCCCATTGTCTTTTACACGCAATTCTTACCAAGATTTTCTAATCATACAGTGCGAACAACGTTTTTAACCTGAGCCTCAATTTATCCTTGCGAGTTTATCCCAAGATCAAACTTAACACTGTAGTTGAAAAACATGTCCCCCATACATTCCAACTGCAAATGTAAGTTTGTACGCTCAATATTGAGAGATTTACCATGTGATTTTATAGGTTTTCCTGTAATCTATGAATAAAGAATCATCCTCAGTACTTTTTTCAAAAGCAGGATTTCGGAAGATAATGGGGGAGGAATGAACGCTTAAAATATGAAAGAAATAAAGAAAATACATTTATTTAGCACAGACTAAAAGGCACACAATTGAGTGTGATGTAAAAAATTTGCAGAGATATACATTTAACAGCAACGCTTAGTACTAATACCAAACCTGTAATTAGCAAAATACCTTTCAAGCCGTCGCTTTCACGAACCGATATCTACAGAAAACTTTACACCCGCCCCAAAAGATTTCTCCCATATAACGTATACATAGGTATAAAATATCCGTGTCAACATATGCTCCTGGGTAACCCCTCCCATCATTTAGGGGATATTACTTGGGAAAGTTAGCAAAAGCGTATTAAAGACAAATTGCCAACCCATAGCTAACGAGACCCATTTACTTTTACCGTACAACCTTTTCGATTTGTCACCTTATAATGTGCGTGTGTATGGCATCTTTTGAAATAGAATATCCCTGTTTTGCCTTTTATGATACCTTAAAAGGTATTTCAAAAATGAGATTTGAGATAAAAATTATTTGTTAAAATGTGCTTTATAAAAATATTAAATAATAAAAATACTTTTCCTGACCCTGGATTACCAAAACAAGCCAGGTATATTTTTCTTTTTCAGAGTAAATTGTCACCGTATCAGTGAACTATATTTACAAATTCTGAACTCAGTAAGCCAGGTGATCGATGTTCTTTTTCTGTGAAAGTCTTTGTTCTGTTAGTGGGATATGTTTATCAGGATAATAATATAATTATCCGAACTTAAACTGATTTTAAACTTCATTCATTCTAGAACCCCTCTTCAATATAAATTGGCTAGACCCTAAAAACTCAATCAATTTACATAAAATCGCCTTCCTACCTTCTGTTCCCTCATACAGCCTGCCACACAAGTTGTCACCACATATTGTGCCCATATTGTCCGGTGTACATGTGTGTTGCAGACCCATCGTGTTCCAGGCTGTACACCGCCATTTGGCCGGGACAGAGTCGATGGGCGGCATTCGATTATCCAATAATTGCTTGTCTGAGCGGTCCAGCTCCTGTGTGATGCGGTTTGTGTGGTGCGGGAGACGGGCGGTTATGATAGTTTATGATCGTAGATATATTTGCCACAACGTCATCAAAGTAACGGGAAATATACATTTTTACATGACTTTTTTTTAAGGTCCCAATAGGTTTTCCAAGCATTCGTGCGCCGTAAAGGTGAACCGCGGCGAAGGTGGTGTGACGATCTAATCATGTTTACAAGGCCAACATGACCAGAAATCGCACAAAACAGAGAGATTTGGACAGCATTTAGACGCAAAATAAGCTAATCATAAAAAAAATACCATATTTATACCCAACGCTTCCAGGCTGAGATAAAGAGAAAATAATATTTGTAGAAAAATCCTTTGATAGCTGTTTGAAAGAGATCTTGTAAAAGCTTTTTGTAAGAAATTATATTATTATCTGCTATTGCGACACTAATTGCAATTTGGAATAAAACTTTTTACTGAGCAAATAGTGGGCTAAAAACTTGTAACTATTTTGTTGTACAGGGTTTTACTAAAGTGCAAATGAATGGGTCCGAGTGCAGTCCAACCACCACCACCCTGTCGGCAGTAGAAATTAAGTACTAATATAGCAAATATGTAAATTAAATTAAATATAGTATAAGACCTTATAAAAGGGGGAAGAGCTCATTGGGCATCAAAAAGTTCATGCGCATCGCTGTCAATGGGGAGTCTAATATGTGTATGTAAATATGTAAATTGTTTAGTAACATCTAGTACGTTAAGAATGTTTTTGTAATTGGATCTAGTCGTCTGTTGAATAAATAAATTATTATTATTAAATCCACGTATACGACGAATGAATAATACTCGGAATTGCTGCGGAACTCATTTGACTAATCCAAACAATTTTTTTACCAAAAACGTCATGTTAAAAAGATAGATCTAACACTAATATGAACACCTTATAAATTACAGATATAAATGTAGATACACCGGGTGACATAATAGTGTAAAGCTATTAATTATTACAAGCCAACATTGCTGTTTCTTATAACTTGTACCACACGCTACGGCGGCGTTGGTTTCCGTCGTCACTATCGACGAGGGAGCCCAATTTATTTGGTGCGGTTGTCGGCATTCATCGAATTATTTCAACTCGGCCCCTAATTACTGACCCTCTGTGCCTCTAGTGTTCTGTACTAGTAGAAATGTTTATAGAACAGATGTACGAAATGTTTACTTACTGTTTAACTTAAACGTAAACTTTTTCTTTACTTTCACACGTTCGTAGTAGTTGGTCCTATCTAGGTATCCGGTACCAAGTTTGGTACCAGGTCACTTGACGCACATACACACATTATATTACCCAATGGCAAAGTACATCGGGTAGTTGGTGCCAGATACCCGCGACCGGAACATAATTAAAACATGAAATTAGCCTTAATGTAAAACGGATGGTCTTAATGTAAAACCACACAAAGATTTTAAGGACTTTGCGATGAAACTGTGTCCTATGTCACTTTGTGATGAAACTGTGTCCTATATCACTTTGTGATGAAACTGTGTCCTATGTCACTTTGTGATGAAACTGTGTCCTATGTCACTTTGTGATGAAACTGTGTCCTATGTCACTTTGTGATGAAACTGTGTCCTATGTAACTTTGTGATGAAACTGTTTCCTATGTCACTTTGTGATGAAAATGTTTCCTATGTCACTTTGTGATGAAACTGTGTCCTATGACACTTTGTGATGAAACTGTGTCCTATGTCACTTTGTGATGAAACTGTGTCCTATGTCACTTTGTGATGAAACTGTGTCCTATGTAACTTTGTGATGAAACTGTTTCCTATGTCACTTTCAACTCTTAAAGTCAACAACGCTGCCGATATTGCTACTGTGTTCACACACAGTATGCTATAATACGTCATAGATGCAAAAAAATACAAAATTTTGATATTTCAAACTAGGCAAGCTATCTTAGGCACCAATACGGAGGATTCTAGCTTGATGTTGTAACACTAAAAGAAGAAAACGGTTCTACTCACGAGTGGTAACTTGAGAAATCTCAAGAGGTTCTCAAGTAAAGGTAACTTACGTAAACATTAACATAACACTATGCATAATTTACAAGTCCGTGGACGTTACAGAAAGTTTGGTTAGCGCGGAATGTGCGGACACATAGCTGTGGAGTCGTTGGGCTGAGTGTAATGCTCGTTTATTGTCCCTACGTATGAATATAGTATGAAGCGAGTTAGCGGTAACCCTTTCATTGCCATTAGATTCCAGAAATTCTAGCACTAAACGTATTTCACTGCGACTAAACACTAAGAAGATTCAAAGTTTATACCTGCGATTTAGCATCGCCATTCACTAAATTATAAAATTAAATTAAAACTAAATTAATGTATGATCGTTAACGAGGCAAAAGGAGTCTGTTTGTAAGGATCGTAGCAGGTGGCGTTCTGTAGTTTCTGCCTACCTCCATGGGAAAAAGGCGTGAGTCCGAGTTTATGTTTATTGTATGTATGTAAAATTAAAATGAGGATGCATTGGACGTACGAGTCAGTCACCTTGCTGACTGAACGACTGTCAAATATCTACGAATGACTGCTTAACGTGCTTTCCGAGGCACCCATCCAAGAACCGACCTCGTCAAGCGTTGCTAAACCTTGGAGATCGACACGAGCGGCTGTTATTGTTTAGCCACGAGCACCTCAAATAATATTGGAGCTTAATTCATATACATTGTATTTCCTGGAAATATCTTACAGAGACTGTTCCTTCTTCTAAAATAAATATCAACTTTATCACGTACACGTTAAATTGGTACAAACGTCTGTCATGAATTATTAAGAGACAATATGGCGCCGGTAATTATTTGCAATTAACTTAACGATCGGATGGCAGCGGATACCTATGTTTGTTTTCTTTCAAGGGAAATTGGATTGTCCTTTTTAAATTAATTTTAAGCATTACATGATAGATTACTCCTAGTGGTCTTCTAAGATATTTTATGAGGAAGTATTTTGCCTGTTTTGCGGTTTTCAGGGTATCGTGTTACCGAGTAAATAGATTATGAAAAAAAAACCGTATTTTTCATTTCAATTTCATTCAGCTGCATCGGTTTAGACTGAAAGTCAAACCAACATAGTTGGGAAAACATAATTCGTATCCCACAAAAAGACGAATACTTTTATAAAAAGCAAAATAATACAAAGACTCACCTCCAATCTCATACCTATCAAATAAAAACAACATCCATGTCACGTAAACAATGGTCTCCATTTACCTCACGACATACAGCTCCAGCATTATACAGCTAAGAAACCGACACACCCGACAGAGAATACTGAGAGCTACGTGTTCTATTGCTGACAGTATTATCACGGTAGAAAAGCGAAAGTTTTGAAGTTCTACACGTGCTTATAATTTTAGGTCAGTTTTTTTTTACTTAAAAAAAAAATAAGTTGTTGCAATAAAAAAGGTGATCCCTGAACATTACTTTAAATAAGGCATGCAAATGGACATTATGTTGGATAAGTTTTTTGTTTTTTTTTTAGAATCAATCAAAGAAAAATTATACTTTTCCATTAATTTTTTATTGGTTCAAAAGTGAAACACAAGAGATTATTGAAAAACAATAATAAAAGCTGTGATACAAAAACATGAACATGATTATTCTATCGATCTAGGTACCTAATCAACTCAGTAAATAAATGCTTGTAAAAATGCATACACGTGATCGTTATAAGATCATGATTGTTATTACAATGATTATATTAATTTGTAAATAATTGAAAGCTGAACCTACAAGGTATTCAAAATGTGGCATCCTTGGCGAGCCAATCCAACTCACACTTTTACGTATTTCAGTATGATTTCATGTAATATTTCGAGCAAGTTAAAGGGTTCTGTCTACTTGTCGTGTATGAGCGTTTGTTAGCAGTTTTATTGTTAAAAGGAGGGTAGAATACAGATAGCAAATACTATGATGAGGATTGTGAGTTTACAAAGACATGGAGAGGTTTCGTAAATGTAGATCCAGGAGATAAAGTTCATTGAAAATGTTCGTGTGAGTGTAGTTGAAGGGAGAACTCGAAAATAGAGAATAGAATAGTAGATCCTCAATCCGATTACGTCGTTTAAATAAATAGTTTTTCTTATTATTTTCAGTCTTTGGTCTGTTTTTAAGTTAAATAAAAATGAGTCTCGCTTTGAATGTATTGTGCCAACTTTTCAGACAATTATCACCTTTGTTGTCGTGCTTTTCGACTCAATTTGCTACCTTTTTAGTCATTTGACGCGATTGCTAAGATTCCTAAATTGACAAAAATAGAAACCAAATAGATACTTAGAATATTACTTAAAAATACTTTATCCAATGTAGCATCTCGTAAAACAGGTCAAAACACTAACTCAAGTCTAACTTCAAAGTTACCTTATTACATAGCTCTCTGGCACATTACTCGTGCACTTAAAGGCACTTTACAAACTATGCACCGTTATTCACGGTTATGCACCGTTATAGCATGTAACTACATGGTTATGTAAAGGTAGCCCTTTGACGTTTGTCACCCGGTGAGCTACCTACGTAGTCAGAACGAGAGTTACCTTGTTAACCTAGTTTTTTAGAAAGTAGTTCGTGTGAAGATTGCTAATTACTCTCTAATTAGTGTGACGTTTAAGGTTCTGGGTCTCCCACTTCGGTGGTTAATTTGAAAATCTTTACAATTTTCATGAGATTGACTGCGTTGTGGTTCTAGTGGTCGCAAGTGAGAGTGCTAAATCTCACGTCTTGAGTTCGATTCCCGAGTTGATTTGTTTTTCGGGTTTTCAATGATGAAATGTTTAATATCAGCCTGAAGTCAGATGTTTACCCATTGATGGCTCGCTCCCTATAACATATAATTATGGGACTCAAAATATACTGGCGAAATGTGGGCATAATTTAGCCTACTCCCCGGAGACTATAGGCGTAGAAATATATTAATAATGTGTTCATCATCTGCGTACCCTTTTCCCAACTATGTTGGGGTTGTCTTCAAAATACGGGTATTCAGCTGCATCCGGTTGGACTAACCTGATGTAGCTGAATACCAGTATTTTGCATGCGACTGCCTATCTGACCTCCACAACCCAGTTATTATGTAATAGCATACCCCATGGCAAAACTGGATATCAGTTTTGGGCTTCCGACCACCCGTAACGACTGTCAATTTTAATTATGTGTTGTAAAGTAGATATCGGGAGCGCGACGGACTTATTTTTTAAATAACTTGTTTGTGATTTCAGTGTTGGTCCTCTCTAATGAATGACGTCACTAACTGGATAGCTGTATCTGTGATAATGAGAGCTGTGTTAACTGTGATCAATTTGCACCATATTTCTTTAAAAAAAAACAAGTAATGGTTTTCGTTTCGAACAAAATAATACAAACAAAGCATAGTTGCTACGCCGTAGCACCTGATTTGTTAGCGCGTAGCAATCTAGCTACGACGTAGCACGACAGCTAAGCTATCTAGTGTAATATATTTAATTATTATATAATTTTACTTTGGAATAACTTTTGTGTTCAAATACAGATATAACTGTTTTTAATTATAATAATTATATTGTTTTAAGTAAATTAATGTGTATTTTTCATTTGTTACAGGTAAACACCTAAATTCAGAATTAACAGAAACAATAGATAACTAATTTAGAGGCGTTTTACAGGTGAGCTAAAGTAGCAAGTAGTTAAGTACGTGCTTTAGTTATTGTGTATACTAAATTTATTCTAATTTATACAGTGTTATTAAAGAAAAACAAACTCGTTTTGTTTACGCTCGTTATTTAAATTAGTGAGTTCATAACGCAAATATTAATACCTCGTAAATATTACGTTTTATAATTTTGAACAATAATTTGAGTTAAATTGTTATGAAAATTACTTTTTATAAAGGTAATAAAGCATAATCAATGCTCTTAAATTAAAAAGGTTAGTCATAACAATTACTTCTTTACAAATAGCTATCATATTAAAATTATGTTTTTATTGCCATTTATTTTCCGTATCTACGTACATTTATGCATTGTCAAATATTTTTTTTTTTTTTTTAAACAACTAACTGATCAGAATTTCTACTGTTCAACCAACTAGGATCTTTAAACCTGCTCACTAATAAAAAACCTATTTAACCAAACCAAACAAACAATCTTTCTTAAAAAAATGACATAGACTCCTAGCTCTTTAAAGTTACCGCTCCACATAATCGCCGATCGGTAGCAGAGCAATAACGATAACGCCACAACTATGCGCTAACAACTTACTAGCCTGTATCTGTATCTGTAAGTGAACTAATAATTTGATACGAGTCGTAAGTGAAGTTATAACTGAGACTGAGGAAAAACAAGAGTTCTGTACCTTTAAGTAAATGTAAAAACTTTTCATTTTAAGGTGTTATGCAATTCTGTGTCCAAGAAAAGAAAAAATAATAAAAAAACAATAATACAAGTATTATTTACAGTAAAAGAAAAAAAATGGCATCTTTAGGTAAATGTGCCAGATAATATGAAAATTAAAATCAAAAAGATAAATCTATTAAAAAAATATTTTCCGATTGTTAAAAACTAAAGGGTATAATGTATTACGCGGTTACTGAGTTATGGAGGTCAGATAGGCAGTCGCTCCATGTAAAATACTGGTATTCAGCTCCATCCAGTTAGACTGGAAGCCGACCCCAACATAGTTGGGAAAAGGCTAGGCAGATTGAGTTCATTTGTATCGGCAGTCATTTCAAAATTTACAGGCATTTATAACTACTTTGGTATTAAAAAACTTTGCGAGGCTGCTGAATAAGGGACTTTCAGAAAGGTCAACAGTTGTCATTGCGGTATTTCAAATACTAATATCGACTTCTAAAATAGTGATAACAACTAAATATAATAAGATTCAAAGATTTGTACTCTTTTGTCTACCTGTTTATGTACTAACAAGTATTTGTACATCTGATTTAAGTACATCATACTTAAATCAGTAAGTTAATGCTGTATTAATCTTATCCCCATATTACATGGGACTAGTTAACATCACTTCCAAATGTTGGTGAAGTGTACGTAAATATCTGCGTAATCCTTGGGGGACAAGAGTCGTGTGTTTGTGTTCGGTGTGCTAACTTTCATACTGTATATGTTTCTAGCGCTCACTTAGGTTCTTTTTTCTGTGCCTCAATTACGTTCAAATACCCTAGAAATTGCAAAAAATACCACTCATTTTCCGCCAACGGATTCCTAATGAATATTCAAATCTCTTTAGCCTTTTAATTCTCACATTCTTCTCGCTCCGGTAAAAACGCCGGTCGATACATTCCTCGTACTTAATGAACATAGTTGGGAAATCGGACCGGAATACCGGAGTCCTGCCGGCTCCCGCACTCGGTCCCGGACTATTCAAAACTCGTTTTTCAGCGCTTCTGTACTTTTTTTCAGGCCGATCGTCTAAGTTGTGAATGGTACTATTGTTATTTATTGTTGAATGTTTGTTTCGTTCAATTTTAAAAGATGCCAAGTTGTCAATTTTAAAAGCCGTAAACTAGTAATTTGAAAAATAACACATAATAAATTACTGAACTGGGCTAAGTGTTTATGAAACAGGTGTATACTGAATTTAGCTGGATTTTTGTTCAAGCGAAGCCTAGCTTTAACAACAATCCACCTCCTCATGACAGAATATTAAAATAGGAATTTTATTGTAACTTAAATTGTCCTTAAACATAAATCATTACTGTAATATTTTGACAGTTGTATAAAAATGGCTACAAAACGACAATTTGGCTTATTGTGTCGATTTGATAAGCCAATAATTTCCCTGCCTGTACATGACACACATTAATGAAGCGTTTGTTATTTTTAACAAAATTTTGCAAAATTCTATTCATTAAAACTATAAAAGCAATGTCTAGACATCTCCAACTTCTTTAATATTTACCGAATAAATATCTTAAATATTTATGAGCGGACTTATATTTTTATGGCGCCGTAAAACAATGTGTTTGTCGCCGTCATGGAGATAATACTTAAACAACAGAATTCTCACTTTAACGAGCGACACACTTGTTCAATCTATCGGAAACAGTGGAAGATATTTTTAACGCGAATATAAGTATGTAATAAAATCAGAACAGCGTATTTTAATAACGACTCAGGGCTCAAACACATAAACACGTTACGACGACGCAACGTGACACGATGCATTTTTTAATTATAGTTTTCTGCAGAAATCAATAATGAAAAAATGCAACGTGCCACGTTGCGTCGTCGTAACGTGTTTATGTGTTTGAGCCCTCACAGCTAAACCAAGTCAACCTGGTTTTTAAGCATTCATTATGTTTGCTTTTTCTGAATATTCTTGTTCTGCAATTTATTCTACTTCCATAGTTGTAAAATGACAGGCCCTGTTTCTACGTTTCTTTGAGCATGAATTTTTTTAATGATAACAATATTTCAATTGTTGTGAACTTTATCATTATTATTAAGACCTTGTAAACACATGTGTTATGCAATAAAGATTTGAAAACTACGCAGACCTTACTCAAATAATGGCACTAACAAAGTTAATTTGTCACGCGCCGCAAGGTTGAGGATATATCTAACCGTATCTCTGATTCTTATGTCTCTCAAAGACAGACACTTGCCTATTTCTTAATTTATTTTAAGCTTATGACAAAATTGGCACAGAATCTGCTTTTTCGAAACTTCTTGCATTTGGCATGAGAACATACACTACACACAACCAATACATATACCTGTACATATTCCTATATATATACGTACTTTCTCGTTACGTGCACGGCCACACAAAGGCATCGCTTCTCCGCAGTTTTTATTTGAGTTCCAGCACGTTACAGTTCAACTACTGCAATTTTCCACTTGCTGTAATTTGCACGCGTTTCATATCAAACTTGTGTGGGCGCCTGTACGCTTGTACTGTATTGTACTGTACTGTATTGTATTTGTTCGAGAGTAGTTTGAGTTGCGCTACTCGTTAAAATTGGTGATAAAGAATTGAGCTAGGGGATATAGATAGATAGATAGAATACGTAGACGTTAATCAATATAAAAATAAAACTAAACACCTTAGGTAAGTAGATTACAATATGAGATTTTGAAAATTACGTAGGTTGTCTCAATGGCTAGAAAAATAGTGCAGACACACATCAAAGTATTGTTAAAAATAAGATTGTATGACTTGTATTTTGGTAATCTTTTTATCGCAAACGTTGCTTTTTCTCAAACAGAATATTTAATGGTTATAATACAATATCAAACAGAATAATGAACTAAATGAGCAGTCACCCATTTGAACTTGATCTTATTCTACAACCATGTAATCGCTTTCCATCGATCCTTCGTTCATCGTCATCATAAAACCACACAATTCTCTCGGGTACCTTCTGTAATATTCGTTTGTTTTATTGAGCAAACATTTTATGTGTTCCCTTTGACGGCGAGCGATGAGGGAGAGATCAGGAAATGCTAAGTCAATACTTTTTGTGTTGTATTGTTTGATGATACGGGGAATATCGTATGAGATAAACTTATGGGCGCCGGCAGGTTTATTTTCAGAGGGGTGCATCTTCAGCTCCACGAAGCGAGCTCGATCATTTTTGCAGTTCACCTCGGTTATCATTTGTCCATTCATACAGGGAACAGCAAATGTAGGATTCAAGAGCGAGCGAAGCGAGCTCGATAATTTAATTATGTATCTCGCCTGCATAGGTTTTATTTTGTCTATTCATACAGAAAGAGGACTAACTGTGTCTATTTATACAAAGAAGCTTAAGAATTAAGATAGAGTATGATGCAAGAGCGAACGAAGTAAGCTCGATTAGATTTTCGGAAATAGGAGTTCGGTACTTTACCGACTAATGCACAGAGAAGCTTTAGAATTGAGGAATCGCAGAATGCGACCGAGCGAAGCTAGCTCGAAAATTTTAGGATTTAACCGGAAATAGGTTAAGTTTTCTATTAATGTGTTGGACGTAATGTTTTTACACCTAAATTTTATTTTGAAGCCAGGGAGGTGCATGTGCACCCTCTTGCATCCCGCTTCCAGTGCCCATGGATAAACTGCATATAATTTCGTATATGTGGTGCTATACAATCTATATCTATATAAATACTTATTATAAAATAAAGTCGCTTTTCGTGTCTGTACGTGTAGGTCACACATACGACCCGAAAAGCGACTTTGTTCTTCTAAACTATACAACGAATTTTAAAGTGGTTTTAACCATCATTTAGATAATTTATTCCGGAAGGTTTTATATGTATAATACAATAACATTAATCTATACTTATAATAAATCTGTAGAAGTGAAAATTCTGTACATTGAAAATATCAAAAAAAAAAATGGCAGGGGGTGTTACTAGACCGACACCGAACCCAAAAATGTGATTAAAATTTTTTTTGTCTGTCTGTCTGCCTGTCTGTCTGTCTGTCTGTCTGTCTGTCTGTCTGTTTGTTCAGGCATCACGCAAGAACTACCGGTTCGATTACGATGAAACTTGGTATAATTATTCTTTAATATCCTGGGCACCACACTGGGTACTTTTTATCCCGGAAAAGTATCCTATCCTACGGTTGGGGGGTGTCAAAGTTTGTATGGAAGAATTTTAACGCGCTGTCCGATTAACTCGAAACTCAATATTTATACTTAAACCCAAAAATTAAGAATAACGTGTATCAGGATTTTTCGAAATTCAATCCCTAAGGGGGTAAAATAAGGGATGAAAGTTTGTATGAAAAACCTTATTCCTTGAGGTAATAAACATGAAACTTTGCACGAATAGTTATCTAAATAAATTATAAAGTTTGTAGTTTTTGTCACGCGGGCGAAGCCGCGGGCAGCAGCTAGTCTTATATAATATAATAAATAAATCTCGATGTTTTTTCAAGTCGAAAAACGTGCAAAGCAGAAGCGGGTTGCTAGTAATGGATAAAAGGCGGCTCATTGATTGTGACTATTAAAGGTTTTCTTTAAACCTAAGACATAAATAAAAATTCGTTAATTATAATGCCTTAAAATAAAAATCCTTTTCCAAAAATTAAGCGGTTGCTGTAAATTGTTTAAATAATTTGACGGTAGAAGCTTTACAGACATGCTAATTAATATAGAATTTTAGACAGTTTCAACTGTAACCTATCTCTTAACATTTTTGATATTCTAATTTTAGATTTTTGCCGCACAATTTTCCGCCATTCTCTTTCGTATTCACTTGTACCAAGTGACAGGTCGCCCTTCGTCTTTCAGCGGATGGTGGACGGGTACCTAATAGCCCCGCTTCCCTTCTCTTGACCCACATTACTTAGGGATGACGTACAGCTGATATGGACTGGTTCTTTTCATAGCACCCTTATGTAGAAGTTTATGTAGATATAGTGTGTTTGGTAGTGGTAAAGTTTTTGTCTTTTTAGCATACAATGAGAAGCCCAAAACTGGTGCAAGCCGCGTACGGGCGAGTTGTGCCTTTGTGTTCATGAGGTTTTGAAGACTGAAATGAAATAGGAACTTGATTATTACACTAGTAGATATATTCTTGACGTAAAGTAATTTACTTTTTTTTTCCTTTTAAATAAAATATCCCAGTTGGCGATACTTTGTTCACATTACAATCTATATAGCCTATTAACTAATAAGTAATTGAAATATAACTGCTAAGTTACTCTAAAATAAATAAATCGCCAATAACGTCTTTCTTATTCACTTTATGTCCACTTGATTCATGTGTTCTTTATAATAGTCAGCAAATACGATTTTTTTTATGAAATAAATAGATGTTATACAATAATTTTCAGTAAAAATATAACAACTTTAATAGGCGAAACAAACAATAAAAGTAATGGACAGTAAAGTGTTACTGTCCATTAGTTTAATTAATCAATGTTTCCCTCCTTCCCTTTGTAAAGCGATCCATATAATGAATACCATCCTCAATAACATAATGACACAACTCTAAAAACCATAAATAACGAAACTCAACTGTAAACAAACGTAATTAGAACTCATTTTCAAACAAACTCAAAATCGTAAAATGTTGACTTAGGTCGCTTTGCCACCGAAAGCGTATTCTTACATAAAATTTAATGTACAAAGATACGACGATGTTGAATTAATTTTCTGTTTGTGTCGTTGTATTAATTTTGTTATCATTCATAATTATTTAAGTGCGCTTTATAAATTTTGCTATTATTCATAATTATTGAAATGTTGACGAAAAAAATAGGCGGCCAAAACGGCTCAACAGATTTTCTTGAATCATAGCTAAGAACACTCTCGCTAAGCGAAAACAACGTTACAGCGCGGGCGCGATGCGATGCGACGCGTTGGGTCGGGGGCACAAGAAAATTCACGCGGGCGAATTCGCAGGCAGAAGCTAGGAATATTTAAGGAACTCTTGTGCAAACTTTCATGCTTTTAGACCACTCGGACCCGCCGGGATCGACAGTGTGTTGTCTGTCAGCGAATTCATGAATTTAAGATTTTTATGAAGTAGCAGAAAACATTATCGGTACCTAATTTAAAATTCCACAAAACGAACACCCATTACTACGAGGCAGATAATATCCACAAAAACAAATGACTGTTTCCTACTTTCAAACATTCTCACGTTCTTCGCGGTAAAGACCTTCGAAAGTAATTTGAAAGTCTAGACTGCCTGTTAGTAGCAAGGATGAAACATTGTGCTTGTACTTCATACACGGCATCCAGTATTTTTGACACGTTATAGAGGCGCTGCATACGAAGATTTTTTTTATTTTTTTTTCTAATTTGAATATTGTTACGGGTCAAGGAATATCAGACATTAAAACTTATCGTTTATAAAGCTATTATTTCAATACTCAATACTTTATGGCCAGTCGCCAGTGGCCTTTGTGGCCAGCTATCAATATTTTTATGACGACAAAAATTCCGTGTGGCGGCTAGGTTAGTTGGAAATCATAGTGATCTTTAATGACTTTGCTTAACGATATATTTACGATATACTAAACTAAATTTTTACCCGACTACCCCAGAAGGAGGGTAATGGTTTTTGAGAGTATGTATGTTTGTATGCATGTATGTTTATTTTAATAATATTACTGGCACGCTTTGTAGCCTAAACAGCTTGATGGATTGCATATGTGCTGTCATTAGATTCGTCTTAATTGTGGGATTGACATAGGCTATTTATATATTGCATCTGCAAATACAAAAAAAAGGAGGGGAAGGTTTAAAAAACAAAAACCCCGAGTGTAAAATTGCATAACTGAAAATAGCAAAACAAGCATTATAATCTGACAAAAGTTGCACCATATTTCAGGCTATTGGTTTATCCCCCGCCTGCAGTACCAAAATTCAATAGATTATATGCTTGCTTTTCTGAAATTACATGAATATGAAATTGTATATTCTGTAAATAGGATATCGGAATCACACGTCATATTAAAAAAAAAATTGAACTACGCTAGATGAGGCCGGCGTTTACTATCTGACTACTCTGGGAAGAAAGGCCTAAACAAACTTTAGAGTACACAGTCTCTTTTAAAGTCCAGACATAATCTTGGCCAGGCCATATGAGGACCATGTAGATTAGTGTCTGAAATTGTATTTTGAGGAAAGAACCACACAGATTTGAATGGACTTGTCCAGTCAGTGCAAAACATTTGCCAGTAATCGTGGAGCTCAACTCAGAACTTAAGGAGCTCAGCGACTCTATTTTCAGTTGTGCGTTCTTGCAGTCGCGTTTTTTGTTTTGTGAAGGAATTTTCTTTATTTATTAACAATTTCTAACGAATATGGGAAAGAGATAAAATTAATTAAAAACTAAACTAACTAGTGTGATGGCTTTGTAATAACGCCATTCATTTCAAAATTCATTACTCTGTTCTCGAACCAAGCCCTTAATGGATGCTAAAGTACCCTCTGCATATTCCGCAGCCACTTAAATCACTTCACATACTGAGACACCTAATATTGAATTAAACTCAGGAATGTCATCTGCAGCACAAAGTTAGCTCTTAGGCGAGCAGTGCTGGAACAAGGAAAATAGTTAGGAACTCTCTATGTGCTATGTGCTCCTGGTACCTATGAACATAGTTTTGTAAATTCTGTTAAGTGGCCAGAGTTTCAGGGAAATTTAGGATGGAGGTAAGTTATTCAAAGGTGAGTCTTGAACGGGAAAAGCAAGTGGTAAGTAAGTCTTGAGCTTGAAAGACCGCTGTAGTTTTTTTTAATACATAACTGATGACTGATGTAGTTTGTTAAAAAAGATCTCTTTAAATTGCAATATTACCTTTGAATTTTTATAAAGGATAGAAAAAATTACTGACAACAAAAAAAATATAACGCTGCACATCAAAAGAAACGGATTCGTTTACAATTCTACTTAATCTAAAAAAAATACAACATAAAATTACATAATTGGAATAAAATACAAGTTAACCTCAAATAGATACACAATTTAATTACAAGGCGGCAAACAATATTTCCGTTGCCCGTCGCTTTCTGTCACTAACTTCCGAACACAAGGCGTTGCGCCAACTGTCAGTCGCACAAAGAATGATAATTAGCTCCTCTGTACCCTGCCCTCCCCCCCCCCCGTTGCCCCTTCTCCCCCCGGCGTCGTGGTCGGCTGTAATTCTGCCCGCGACAGGGAACAGCCCCCCATAGAAAACGCGACCATTTTATCTCCTGGCAACTTTGTAATTTCGAATCCGCTCTGTGATTTTCATTGAGTCGAGTGTTGATTTTTGAACTGGTAATTAATGAGGTGGGCTGTTTGATCAGCTTGGATTTTGTAGATTGTATTTTGTTTTTAATTGGAAACGTCGTTTGTTTGTGGGAATTTAATGACACTTCGAAATATTATTTAAGTTACCAATTACTTTTGTAACTTCTCTACACCGTTCGTCGCACTCTTTCTATAAATCTCTCAAATCTTCACTAAAACTTAGATGTTACCATCGACCGATCAATCAAAAATGAATATCCCTCTTTCCGTTCTAAAAAATAATCCAGACGTAGCCTAGAGTTCTGTCTTTTTTAATGATGGATGGATGCGCTAAGGTAACTTCAAATTGCCTTACGTGTTCATCAGTCAGGTTGTTTCGCAAACGTTACAAATACGTTTTTACAGAATTATAATCATAAGAATCATCCATCCAACTCTCTAAGTTAGAATTTGCTTCAAATCTATTGAACGACTATTGGATGAAATCATGACTTTCATCCAAAAGTCATACAATCGATTTGAACTTAGAGAGTATCTACTATTGCATACATACTTATACTAGGCAGAAACCACATAACGTCACCTGCTATGATCCTTACATACCTGCTATGATCCTTTTGCTTCCTTTACGTTCATACTGGTCCTACACGCACGCCGGTTGCGAGTGCTACGCACCTGACCTTTCTGAAGAACAATACCAACAAAGTCACTATACGTCCTTCAAGTGAGTCCGGCGCGGCGGCGTTTCCACTCACATCTGCCTTGTAAATACCTTTTGTTAGTCGCCTTACATTTATCCTCTCAACATGAACAAGCCACAAAGCTTATGTAGTACTTAGGTATTGATTATAATTCTGTTAGTAAATATTTGTTACGGCCACAATTTATATTTTGATCAACATACAACCTAATACTGACCAGAAAATAACATAAGATAATTTATTTTTTTGGGCTTCACTGGCGATTTCGCTTTAAAATAAAGTCTTAAATTCAGTTCGGGTATCACAGCGCTCCGTGTACAAAGAGTTCGTTGTGAACCGAGCCACGTACTGGCAAACAGGGGACACGTTTTTATTATAGCTAACAAATGATAGGGACACCGACTTGTCCAGGATAATTTGGGGACATAGTCTGTATTTTTGTGGAAGATTAGGGTACTTACTCTGTTTTGTGATTTCGTTGTTATTTGCTTGTTATTGGTTTTTAAGAGTATCAAAGTCGGTAGAGTTTTTAACAGTGAAGTAAATGTTTGTGAAAGAAGGTTTTATTACGGTTACGCAGAAATAACAAAACGCCACGTAGGTACACAATGATTGTCTTTACTAAACCATGGTCGGCCTCTTTTGTAATAAAATTCTGCCCCTTTTACAGCGACCAAGGAACGTTGTGGGAAGCATGGTAGGTATAAGCTCAACATATTGCAGTGGTTTACAGGCAGAGAGTTTTCAAAAACAGCGTGAATGGCACAATGACAGATGCAGTCATAGCAGATGGTTCGCTAAATCTCTTATAATACACAGTGAGGCACTACACCACCTTGATGCAGCAGCAATAATACATATTTCAGTCTCCTGTTCACTGGATAGCCCACAGCTACATGGTCATTGACACCCGCGAAATCAGATACCACACAGGTGATGATATATGATGATGAGATAAATGGCAGAGCATTCTCAGAAAATTAGTGGTGTACCGTACCATGCTCTTAGTGATGAAATTCCAACTTACTTTTTTGTGACGGATTTACAAGTTGCTACAAAAGTCAGAAATCAGATAAAAACTTTTCTCATTTAAGTCCAAGCGTTCTAAATTATGTGAGGGCATTTTTTCTTAGAACCATCACCACCAGAACCATGTCCGAAATCACCAGCAACAAACTATCTAAATTCTGTTCTCCTATCAAATAAAATTATAAGTAACGCAATATGCGTTACTTATAATTTTATTTGAGTTTTTTGAAATTCGAACTTTAAACTTTTTTGTTTCAGTCTCTCTTCACTGTAGCGGCCTCCGGGGTTTTATTTCCTACGAAATGTATGGGAAAAGTATTTTGCGATTTCTGACTTTTCTAGTACTCAAACCTCATTTGGTCTTGTAGAGTTTTTGACCCTTATAAGAAACAGGACCGACTGACATCAAAAAAAGTTTTTGCGAAAATTTTACATTTTCCTCAAATCTGTTGATGCACATTAAATTTTCTTATAAAGTTAAGGGCAGTCTCCTAAGACCGTTTTCCTGTAGCTACATCGGTTATACCTAGTACCTACTATAGGTACCTAGTACCTAGACACTACAATAACAAGGTAGTAGTATACTCTAGTAGCAGGTAGTACTAACTCTTTCTTCGTTCTTCTTTAAAATAACTTTAATTTCGGAATTCGGTGGCAAAAAATTATAATATAATCTAATCCAAAGACTTCCGAAATTAAAGTTATTTTTCACTTTGTAGTATTTTTTTTGGAAGACAGTTGTTTTTTTTTAAAATTGTTTATGTTATTTTATTCAACAAATTCTCTAAACATTAGCACCTAAACAACGTCGCACGATAAAATTATCTGTCTTAAACATCTCCATTATTCTACATTCACTAAGTTCTGTTCAAAGTTGTCTAAGTAAGTAAGTACCGCTAAGCGTCGCTTATTATCTCCCGTCCGAACATGACGACTCATCAATAAACTGAATTACAAAATGTTTCCGTTGTTTTCGGCCGGAAAGGGCTGATAGCCCGCTAATATTGAGTGGGAACTTACGAACGGTTTTGATTTTGTGGAGGTAAATTATTGTATAAGGTTACCTATAAGTACAGTATTTTTAAAGAAACCCTTAATTTACCCTTTACAAGCCCTTTATTTTGTATTAAACTATAAACTGTTTTAAATTCAAAATAAGCATTTATAAGATTGTCACGTTAAAGGATTGTGAATACACTACCTCACAAGTGTTGAGCACCATAAACAACAAGTTAACTTTTTCAAATTCCGTATGATCTATCCGACTGACAAGGTTATGATAAATTAACAGTAGGTACAATTCATAAAAGTTTCTGACGAACTAAGGAAGAGTTTAGAGCAGGTAAACTAAAATATCTAGATTAATTTAAACATAAGTGTACTACAATACCTTGACGTACATCTCTTAACATCCATCTAAGTTCCATCTACTTCCTTTAATTCCATTTACAAGATCTGCATTATAAATTCCCAACACAATTGCAGAAACATTAACAGCATAAGAAACAAAAGATAATCAAGAAAACAATGGAAGAGAATTACTCGGAATTAACTCGAAGACATCCCACGGTTTGTTTTCAAACTCTGCAGTCCATTAAATGGGGGGCACGTCCCAGCTATATATCGGCTGACAGGGTGGGGGACAAACGTGACCCACCAGAAATTAACAGCCAGATATCTCGGAGATATCGCTTAAATTGAAGATGGCGACAGAAGTAGTGATAAATATGAATTATTTAGCGGACGGTGGATAGAAAGCTATGTAGGGTGGCTTTAATAGTTGATGTGTTTTTACTATAGTGTTAGATGTAAAATAAAAATACATATAATTTGTTAGGTATAGGTATACACGGTCTGAGAGGGAGAGAGGGAGGCATTTGTCCGGCAGTGGGACTGCAGGCTATATAGAATACAAATAATTATTTAAGTAGCACTAGGCTGCTTTTCTTGCATATTATGTAAGTTATTACTTCAGTGAATAAAACCGTCAATTCCATATCCTGGAAAGATAAATATTCTCACAATGCCCAGTATTCCAATTACTAATTTAACCTAGCATCGATCAAAGATCCAATCGGTTTAATTTATCACAATAACAAGAATTAGTGTTCACTAATCCAATACACATGCCAGCTTGGATATTCGCCCCACATACTATTTCCTATGAAATTCGACGTCTATACTACAGTTCAATTTCAACCAAGCTATGCACTCCACTATCAATTTACAATATGCCAATACATCCGAGTTCCACAATACCTCTACATGAGTCAGATACCAGTATCCTGCGTTCGCAATATAGTTTCCAATCATGTAAACAAGTACTTGTTGTTGGAAAAAGAATTTTACCGTTCGCGCTACACTACAACTTCAAATTGTTTTATAGGTTTTTCAATAGTACTATCACATAACACACCATCACGACTGTAATTCCCGAAGGGTTATGCAGAAGGTTTAAGCACACCACCACAACAAGGTTTAAGGTACACCTTAATCGTCGTTTAAATGAAAATAAAATCAAATTGGAAACATGGATTTGAATAATAACATTGAATAGGTATTTAATGTATTATGTTATATTCAATGTATTGAGAACTATGCTTTTAGGTTGTTTCAGGTATTAATTAATGTTTATGCTATGTCAAAGAAAGGTAATTATACGTTTTTCAGTGGGAAGTAATATTGCGATTTCGTGGAGTTTCATTTATTAAATGTTAATTACATTATCCATGTCCGAAATAAATGTTGCTTTGAATAAGTTGTTAATTAATTTAACAATAAATCATTGAAGCCACAGCGCCTTCGTTAAAGGTCTAGGTATCCTTTTCCAGGTAATTAACTTAATTATATCTTTTGAACATCGTTCTTGTATAACCGTGATAAAGTACATAGGTACCGAACTCATACAAAGAAACCCTCCTTCGCTTTTAGAATATTAATGAGCGCGAGGAATACCTACCTATAATATTCTCGTTTCATCTTTCTTCTGTTTGAAAAGACAAGAATTGTGTATTTAATTTTACTAATTAATCTATTGGTTTTTTCTACTATTATATGAAGCAGATACTTGTATCCTACATTTGCAATTTAGTTATTAAACATGTAAACTATTTATCCATTGGTTTATTTTCTACTTATATAATGATCGCACCTTTTTTACACTCATAAACACAAACCAACTCCCAAATATGATCATTGTGACATCACTCGCCTATTCATTGTATAAATCCTATTGTTGAAGACCAAATATTGGACACTTGAACGTTAACCTATTTCTGCAGTATTGTCACAAATTGAGGATAAAAGAAAACCTATTGTGACAGGCGTCTTGTATAAAGGGAATAAAGAAAATAAAGGTACAGTTACGATTGATTGAAAAGCTCTTAAAGTGAAGTAAGTAACTGAACTGGATACAGATCTTAAATAAAGTTGAAACGGATAATGTAACATCACTCCTGTATTCAACGAAAAGGTAAGCTGAATTGTATAGCGCAGCCACATTCTTCGAGTAATGCTTAAATTCCAATAGGAGGCAGATTTATTGCTAAATACAGGAATACATTTGAACTTCGAGCTACTACTGAGAAATCCCTAACTCTAGAATCAAAACCAGAACTCCACTCAGCAGTCGCACTAGACCAATGACGTTGTCAAACAGCACTAGAAAAAGATGTAAGAACCAAAACATTCAACGCTAAAACCATTGCACCGACAAACTTTAAATCTAATAATAGATTTGACTTTCAGTTCAGCTCAAAGACTGAATCTCAGCTGAATGACGCACCATCGACACCCTTTAACACGTCACCAGTCAAACGTCAAGGTGTCAAGCAGCTGATTACGCGCGCGGTGATGTGAGGAATCAATTCCGATAGCATTGTCCCACGGCCATTCATGCAGCTTTAGTTCAGCGTCTGTAGTTACTCTGTGGCTTGTATGGAGTGACGTCATCGGATGTAGTTGTCTGATTGTGCGTTGATTAATACAAGAATGTTCTTAACATATTGACTGTCTTAACATATAATGATGTCGTTTATCTTTCATTTTCACAAAATATCGATTTCTATTGCAGTTTGACGACTCTTCAGATTATTATTTACCACATCAAGCGATTAGCGATTTTTGTGATTGGTAATGAGAAAAATGCTATTATAGTATAAATACACCTACGAATTTTTAAACGACGAATTATTTAAGTCCTATCATATCTAATAGGTAAGTATTAGTACAGTAAACAGTATGGATATATAAAAATGTATTAGATTTAGTTCAGAAGACTGTTAAGCTAAGTTTTCAAAGCTTCCTATTCTCCAATGGACCCTGGACCACAATAATCACATATAACACCAACGTGTTAACTTTGGTGTTATATATACTAAGTAGTGGAACGCAAATAAACTATTGAGTAGTAAGCGATTATCGAAAAATGTATTTCGTTTAACAACAATATCGATTGGTTCCTAGAATTTCAATCAATTTTAAACTCATAAATTATTTCTACAAAACTATTATTCCATTCATCCTCTTGCATGTACGAATATTTTCATTAAACATTCCATAAAATATGGAATTTAATCTAGGATTCAGATTTTAAACCCTTGCGTTTGATGGTTCGGAAGTCGGAAAGTTTATTTCCGTTAATCTGGTTCCAATATTTCAGTTGAATTTCAACTTCAGATTTTGAAATTGAATTTAGTTTGCGCTCGTAACTTTACTATTTTCGTCATAGAGTAATCAAGAAACTTTCACTGAATTAATTTAATCTCAACACTTTCACTGAGTTCTTCATTCAACTCAAGTGTCTACCTATCTCAGTTATTACATTGAAAGGAAAATCAATCTTGATGAGAGTGTAACAAAATCTCTCTGCTTTTTTATATAGACACAATAGAAAAGCAATATAGTTAGACGCGTAGATACATGTGTACCTGAGGGCTTGTGTCTATGTATAGCTAAATAATTTTTACATTTTTCCAAATAGTACCCCCTGCCTATTTTCATTATATTTTCGTCATCACAATCCATTCCAAACGTAGTTCTGTCCACATATAAATTAAGAACGAAACTGTTCACACTCAGCTACCAAGAATCTTGTTCGAGAGCCACAACACCAACTTTGAACATGCACAGCTTTCGGAAAATTTCCATAAACGGAACAATGTTCTGAAATTCCTTGGTACCTACTTGGAGTTCCTCAGATTCTCTCAAATACAGCTGCTCACTTCCATCACAACTAGTTTCAAACGTCCATTCGCCATCTTGAATAACTTAAACTCAAACTCAAAGCATTTATTTCAATTAAACCATTTACAGGCACTTTTGAATTGTCAAGGAGTCGGTCAGTCAGAAAATATGAAGCTAGTTGCCCATTCCACAGCGTAGTAGGTACCTATGGAGAAGAACGGGCAGGAAACTCCACGGCGTCCGTGGAGTTTCCTGCTCGGTCTTCTCCTCTCTCTTTTAAAATAAAAATTGTTACAAAAATTGAAAAAAAATGACATTGAAATTATACATGCGAGAACAATGCCGAAAGTAATAACAGCTGCACGGGTCGTCCCATCAGGTTAAGCTACGTTTGTCAGGATTGATCCGTGGATGGGTCTTTAGATATCGCGAGTCCTCCGTGTCTCGGAAAGTACTTTAAGCAGTTGGTCCCGTCTGTCATTCATGGACCTTTGACAATCGTTACGCTTCGTCAGAAGGCCTAAAAGGCTGATAACCAGTCTTACTAAGGGGTATCGTATTTCCCAGTTACTGGGGTGTGGAGGTCAGATAGATAGTCGCTCCATGTAAAATAGTGATATTCAGCAGCATCCGGTTAGACTGTAAGCCGACCCCAACAAAGTTGGGAAAAGACTAAGCGGATTGATTGAATACTTCACTGCTCACTGTCGAAGTAATTTCACTCGAAGTTATTAAGTATACAAAGTAATGACAAAGGGATACGATGCGGTGGGTCCGGGGCTGAAATTTCACGCGGACGTAGTCGCGAGCAGAAGCTAGTATGTTATAAAAATATCTTGTCGATTCAAGCTATTGATTGATTATTTTTAATTACGTCTTTGATTGCGCCACTAATAAAGTATAATAAATAAAGTAGACATACCTACAATACTGGTCTTATGTATAATTGAAAGCATTGAAGTACTAGTCTCCACTAATGTAAAACACTAGTATTTTAATGCTTCCAATATCTAACCAAATCTATTTGTTTCGATCAATATGGGCGTTAAATTCGAGCCTTCAAATGTCTCGATAGTTTAATATTAAATGACTTGAAGTAAGTCTACTTAGCAGATATTGGAAAAGATAGGTAAACTAAATTGTCTTGACATTGCTCAATTTTATTTTATTGGTAGTATTAAGATCTTTTGAATGTTGTCCGAGCCTAACATAGTAAGATGTTTTTTATAAAGTATTACAAAATTAAATATCGCCTAAGAACGATAAAGTATACATAATATATTATAACATTTGTATTCACTTCAATGTTTTGTCACTCTCACTACTAAGTTCCTGGCGCCGCGCCGGGAATCCATCTATCTAAGATTTCACTTGTATAACCATGAAAATAAGTAGGTACCTTAGTAGTAAGCTACCTCACATTTCATCATCATCGTCAGTCTGTAGCAGTGCACGGCAGTACATAATAAATAACTCACCAATCAGACGCTATTCAACTCGAACCTACCTTTATATACATTTTCTTATACAGAAACTTCTTAAGATTCTCCAAAATATAAACCATTTTTATTTAAACCCAATTCAGAAATAACGTAAGTAATCCCTTGAATTTCATCTGAATATATTTCTAGCGCCATTTTTCATATAAATCGTCTAAATGAACCGGGGTTTGTACTTTTACACTAGTCTTAGACTGATCTGGGATTTGCATCGCATTTGCCTTAGACTTATGTTACTAACAATATTTATTTAAACCTCAAAATGGCGTCTAAACGTGTTTAAACAATTTAAATTTAATTCTTTAAGTTGTCATATTATTTGTGAAAGCATTTTATTTTGTTTTTATTTACATATTATTTGGTCTGGTATTGTAATTGTATCATTTATTTGCATTAAAATGTCATCTTTTTTGAGAATAATATAAAATATCGACATATATACACTACACGACATATGTTGACACTCAATTTATCTATATCAATATAATTATACCAAAAAACAATGCCAGCTATTTTCATTTCAACTCTGGGAGAAAATTACAGTGCCATATTTCAATTTACTTGCCACGTTAAGCCGACCGGGACAGCTAATCTATTACAAATGTACATACATTATGCTCATAATGCACCCTAGCAAGCGCAGAACAAATAAAACGTTATTGTTCTCCCTCCCTACAATCCCTCCTCTGTTTAAACACCTCTGTAAACATAACAGAAATTACTTAAAACATTATAAAGTTTAAAACCAAGCCAAGCCATCACATTTACTTACCACAATCAAATCGTCTAGCCAATCTAAAAACAAAACGACCTACGAAACCATTCTAGATGTTTACAAAACAATTTCTACAAAATTGCACCTATTTTAAATATTTATAAAACCTCCTGCATTTTTTAGTAGAAAAGGTCCGAAATACATTAACATAACGTATTCAGAACGTGAGTAGGATTAAATTAAGTACTAACTACTAACATATCTGAATAGAAAAAATAACGTTTTACACCATTAATGCGCTCCATTATCTTTGCGTTATGAAATACGCGATAGTAGCCCTTATAACCTAAGTGCCGCAAATAATAGTGCCTTTACTAATTGTTGAATTTACATAACAGAACTGGTGTAACGTTACCCTGGGTTTGCCACGAATTGCCACTCTTACTCGGGTTTGTTTGTAGTTAGTAAAGTTGGTTTGTCTAGCGGTTTCAAGTGTTGTTTCATAAAGAAACCTTTGTTCTTTGATCAGATGAAGTAAGTATGAAATTGATAAAGTCCTGAAGTTTCTAAGTACTAGTCGTTTTGAGGCAAAAGTTTTGAGTGTTGTTGTTCCTGTCGTAATTAAGGCATTTAAATAAATATATTTGTTTCTTAGACATGAATTATTCTAATAGCCTGTTTCATTTGTTTACATCATAAATATACAAATTATCAAAGTTGAGACTGTATCTATTCATATTTGGAATGTTACATTATCATTTCAAATAGGTTATACCATTTCAAAATTTATTAAATCTGGAAAGTTGATAACTCTTCACTTTCCACCATCCAGTTCATTCAGCGTCGAGATAAATCTCGCCTATTCATTTGGTAACATGGATAGCGTCAAGTTTTCTAAAGACTATGATGTCATCTAGGTACACTAACCGTTGTAACCTCGTTCTATAACCACTGTGAGCGTCGTGTTGTCAGCAGTATTGAATCTGGGACGTATTCAGACCTCCAGTTCTCAAGCTATTCTGCCCCACTTCGTTTGTTAGACGCGTCTAACTTTTGTCTTTTGTCTGATCGGGAGTAACATCGATTTGATAGTAGTTGCGGCGTGAATCAATTATTTATTTCACTATATCGGTGGAGCGCTCCAACTTTTAGTACTGGATTTCAAAATAGATTTTAGTTTAATAGAAATACCTTTTCTGTGTGTTCCAGTTCGAAATAATTGATTGAAGGCTTGAGTTCAAACAATACTGAGGGGCGTTAATGGGAATTCATTAACATTTTGGGATCCTTAAAATGGTTACGTAACGCCGCCGCTTCAAATTTTATGAAAATTCGTGCGCTCGGGGCCACCTCTGTGGCAGATGATTAAATCACGATAACACTCGATATCACAAGTAGGTCAAAGCTGCCAAACGTTCACAAAAATGTTATTATATTAAATTCTAATGATCAAACTCAAAATTGAATACGTTTTTCGATAGCATCAAATTACAGTATCTTTAATATAAAAAATGCTGGGCTGCTATCGGATACCTTAGCGAGGTAGAATAAAAAGCTGGTCATAATTTACGGTGCATGGATGGCTTTTGAGTTTCGTTCAACTTTCAGAGTTTTAGCGTGGAGTGTATTCCCAGGCTGGTAGGCGTGATTAAGCCACTTTCGTCTAATTGTTCTAATAAATTCAAAGGGGAAAGCCTTTCATTTCCTCCGCCCCCTATTATTTCTCCTGATTAAATTCGTTGTGGCTCCCAGACAACTTAACTTGTGATACTTAGAACTTCATTACTTGGAGTTATTGTTTGGTCCACTTTCGGCATACTATTAATGCCGAAGGTAGGCTAGGAACCCAACCAGGAAATGGTAACTTAGAAAACTTTGAGAATATATTGATACCATTTTACCTGCGTTGTCGTCATTAAATGGAACTGTCCTATTTCAGGAAACAAAGGATTAAGTTACTATGAAGAAATAGGAAAACAATCAAAATATTACTTTCTTAATAACTTGGTAAAAGTTTCCTACCAGTAAAACAGAAGACGTGTCAATCAGTCAAAACATTAGTTGTTTGTATTTATACTTTTGGTATAGGTTATCGAATATTCGTAACTCTAAAATAACCTACATGTTGCAAAATGGTATAGTAGATGCCACTAGTATGCATGCTTTAAATACTTATCACATGAACACTTCTATTTCAGTTTATTCCACATTACGAAAAAGCTAAAATAAAATTAGCAACCACTATTAAAAAGGCCCAAACCCCAAACCTAGAGTAGTTTCCTAACAAAAGCTCTTTCAATTACGAGCACGTCTCGCAGACGGCCGTGTGTGATGGAATTCAAACAATTTATTTTATTCACCGTCCAAATAAAAGGGTTTCATTCTCAATGGCACCGAATAGGAACAGAAGGTCAGCTCCATACAATGAGCGAAAACGCACGCACACATACATGCTTCACGTACAGCTAGTGCAAGTGCACCGGCGACTGACATTCGTTTGACATCGTGTAAGTACGCGTCTATGTGTGCGTGCGCCTATTTAGCTCATTGGAGGCGACCTTCTGTACTTATCTATATTGTGCCAATGGGCTGAGAAAGTTTCGCGTGAAAGCCTTCCTTTGTGTGAATTCCTTAGCTACGGAGCTCAGAGCGAGATGATGTAATTTAATTTGAAGGTTTATGGTCTTAGTGTGAATTGTGATGCTTTTGTTTGGTAAGCAGGACTTGAAGTGGTATGCCTTTTGAAGGTTTGTAGGTTATTGTTTATTTGTTTTGTTTTCGTTAGTTTAAGAACATCGTTACACGATCATTGTACTTTTATGTTTGGTGAAGCACAACAGTAAATTCGGTGTGCCGGGTGTTGGTCTGCTACTCTTGAATATTTTAATGTATCGCATTCTTATTTCACATATTTACGCACTCCTTTCATGATGTTTACTTTTTTAGAAAAAGGCATCAATATTAGTTTAAAAATCTATCGTCACCAAGACAATCAGATGAACCTGATACAATCGTTAGTATTTTGCGGGAACACAACATAGATATCATGATAAATTATCTAATATTCCGGGCACCGGGACATAGATATCATGATAAATTATCTTATATTCTGGGCATAAAGACTTAAAATGTATAAAATACAGATAACCCGAAACCATTTGTAGTAGCACTTTACGAGAGAGCTCTGAATTCGACAGTATATGCCTTGAGTGATGTAATAAACTCAGCGTTTTACCCTCCTCTCAAGACTTTCTTGTAATTTAACTCGCAAAGCGCCAGTATAGTACAGAAGGACGGCTCCGCACAGCGAAAACAGGTGCACGCACACATAGACGCGTACTTACGGTGCGGCGCGGTGTCGCGTGTTATCTCAAACAAATGACAGTCGTGAGTGCGGTTGCACTTGCTGTATGTGTAGCGTGTCTATGTGTGCGTGCGTGTTCGCTCGTTATATGATGCTGACCTTCGGTACCTATCTCTTTTGTGGTTTATATTAAGTACCGCTAATATTGTATTTAGTATTACAAACGGTTGACCTACATCTTCGCTTCGGGTATTGTCCGCTGTTTTTCTTAACCAACTAACTGAATAGAATTAATTAAATATATATTCTTTTGTTTTCGTCATACTGCTTTTTATACTTTTATTTTGTTTGGAGAAGTTTTGGCTTGGTATTGCTTTTCTGGTATTGTAACTTTAGATAATAATGTAATTAATGTGGAATTTCTGACTTTTCTGAAAGTGACCTTTCGAAAAATTTAATAGTCATCTTATTACAATGTTAGAACATCGTGATATTAAACATTAACATCATGCCTGATTTCACGGAGGGGTTTGGCAGAGGTATATGTCGGCGCTTGGTGGCCGTCGTTGCCGGAAACAGACATATTGGTTTGCATCAATGAATCACGAATACACAGAAATAGGAAATGGCAGGAAAATATTTAAGAGAGTACAATGAAAATACCTTACTTCAACACAGGGTGTTTATTCCACGGGCAGCAAACCAAGAAAAGTCATTCCATCCGCATTACAACAGTTTTTATACACAAAATTACCGCCAAACTTTACCGCCAAAAATAATTATATAAATCAAGCGGATATGTAAGTCAAAATAATTCCTGAATAATGTTAACTCTAAAGGAAATTACATTTTAAATTATTCAAGCGGATGTCAAGATAAATCCTTAATAATATTACATTTTAAACAATTCAAGAGGATGTGTCAAGATAATCCTTAATACCAACATTAGAAACTTAAAATATAGTCAACCGGAAACGCACAATATTTTAAACAAATTAAAAGGAAGTTTATTGATAGAAACTTTATATAAATCCAACCAGAAATCGCAATATTTTAAATAAATCAAAATAAAAACTTAACATAGGCAATTAAAAACATGGAAGTCAGATTAAGTACAAAATAATCAACACAAGCTTAAAATTAAAATCAAATAATGGTTTGGCGCCCATACGGCCATTCTGATCCAGCGCGCTCTCTGCGCTGTAAAACATTTTACATCACAACGGCATCACCCACCTCGGGTTTAGCCAAATTACACGGCATCACCCGCCTTGGATCTAGCCATATTCCATGACATCACCCGCCTGGGATATAGCCCCCTAACATGGCATCACCCGCCTTGGATCTAGCCATATTTCATGGCATCACCCGCCTAGGATATAGCCCCCCAAACATGGCATCACCCGCCTTGGATCTAGCCATATTTCATGGCATCACCCGCCTAGGATATAGCCCCCTAACATGGCATCACCCGCCTTGGATCTAGCCATATTTCATGGCATCACCCGCCTGGGATATAGCCCTAAGACCAGGAAAAAGGATACATGGTGGCCAGCCAGTGTAATAGGTGGGAAGGTGGAGTAGCTAATTTACAAATCATCCGCCCATACGGACGGTTCATAAGCATTGTCATCCATAAATGGATCATTTTGGGCCAGAGGTGCTGGTCTCAAAAATTCATGACTAGCGATCTTTTCGAAACATCCCCATAAATTGACATGCTTTACTTTGTAGCGATTATTAGGCAATACTTCTAGAACTTCCATGACCAAGTTTACCAAGTTTACCAATATTTAGGACTAAGTTTAGTCGTATGTCTTTCATGCTTATGAATTAAGACAAAAATCCCCCTTTTCAAAAGGCTTATTTTGTTCCGAAATGATCGCTCGTCCATCCTTAATTTACATAATGATCTAACAGTATTAAGATCTTCAATTGGTTCATCATCATCGATTTCTAAGAGCTTAATATCCAGTGGCGATTTTTTTTTTTTTTTTTTTTTTTTTTTTCAAACAACTCCATGGTTTATCTTTCCGTACCTTTAGAAACGGTATAATTGATAGCCAACTGTAAATCTCGAATAGCAGTGTGCCACTGTTTATTAAGCTTCACAACAGACATAACAAAGATGAATTTCATAATAAGTTCTACCTGACCGTTTGCCCGACTAGCGCCTTTAGGTGGTACTACGTGATGTTCAATATAGAATCGATGGCAAAAATTCTTGAAATCAGATGTCATACTCTTGTCCTGATCTGTTATGAGTATTTTGGGGTGCCGAAAATAGAAATAACTTCCACAAACAACAACAGCAAACAAGTTGTAAATGTATCAGATGTTCGATCATTGGTATAAATTAAATGAGTATATTTGGTAAAAGCATCAATAAATACAAACGCATATTCAGTGTTAGAACGTTTACCGTTCATACTTCCAGTTATGTCGGCAAGTACGGTATGAAAGCGAACTTTATCTATAGGATGAAGGGTAACTTGTTTAGCACCCGACATACCTTTGCAAATTTTGTAACTAACAAAATTTTCAGTATACCTTCGAACTATTTTTGACATATTGGGAAACCAATATTGTTCCCAACTGAAGTGTTGAAGACTATCATGATAGTGGGAAATCAGATTCCATCTACAATTACGTAGCACAATAATAAGTTTACGAGTTTTTCTATTTCAACTTTAGGTATAAGCAATTTATCTTGCGATTATGACATGACATAAGTGTCAGCAATTTTTTTTTGGGATTGTATCTGAACTAAGTTGTTCAACTATATTTTTAAGAATTGGACCACGTTTTTGTTCTATTAGGAGCCAGTTATGATCAAGTGTAGAAGAGTTTACTAAAAATTGCAACGAGATATTATCTATAGGAATTTTACAGGGGCTCGTTACGGAATATCGACTAAAGAAATCGATATGAGATAGTCTGTCACCTTTCCTATACTCAATAATAAAATGAAAAGTTTGAAAAAAATGCCGACCAACGGTGTGTTCTTGGCGTTAATCAGTTACTACTTTAAAGCATCTACCGTACAAAAAGTGATGGAAATATTTAATAGCTTTGACGACAACAGTTTTGAGCTCATATGAATGCTCTTAGCATTGATCGTTCGAATACTAAAATAACCAAAAATGACATGAGGATTGTATCATGCTGCTGAATTAAAACTGCACCATAACCTAAATAACTAGCTTTTTTTTTTTGGTACAGGAGACTTAGAGAGGACTAGGCTTTGACGGTTCCGTTTTCTATTATATTTCCTAAATATTCAACCAACCAAATGCTTGGGTCGGCAAGGTCGGTATTTAGTTTTATTTCCGATTGTGCTGTATGACCGTCAATAATAATTATATTTCTCGAGACAGTCATATTTTTATACATATATTAATCTGATAGTAAGACCCGGAATTTGTACTAAATCATAGCCAACTAAAATATAAAACTGGGTTTGGTAATCTTCTACAACAATTAATAGTTCTAATTCTACACTAACTTGATCGATCGATTTAAAAAAGTTAATGAGGCATCAAAATGTTTATGTACCTTATTTTTTCTTTTTAAGTTTTTATTCTGCACTGGCAATCGACAAAATGCACGCTACCCGCATCGTTTGATATTCTGCTGTTTCTTGTGTAGAACTACCTACTTCTGATTTATTTTATTTGGTATGATAATACTATGAAGTCAAAGTGTAATTGTGATGTTTTCTTTTTAGGATAATTACGTACTAACGATCAATTTGCGCCAGAATGAAATAGGATATGAATTAGCTTTCGGATTTTTGATTGGTTGACTTCGATTTTTCGTCATTTTGCTTACGGAAACAAGTTTTCTCTAAATGTCCCTTTTTATGGCAATAGTTACATTCAATGAACTTACGGTTGTCTAGCGTAACCTGAGAGGCTGGCTTTGCGGAAATATTTGAGTCTGTATTTTGTGTCGGTTTTTCCTTACAGTCACAAGCTCGGTGACCAGGTTTTTTACATTTGAAACATATTGGCGACTGACCTAATAACGAATCAGGGGTTTCTGAAAGCCGGGGTTTTTTGTTAAGATGATTTTTGTCTGTACTGTCAGTTTTCGGTCGGTCACGTTTCCGAAAAGTTTTCAGAACGGAGACTAGTTTGGGCAAAGAGTCAGGCGTATTTCGTAACAATTCACATTTCACAAAATCAGGGTAGACACCAGTGATAAGAGCATCAATTACCTCAGTATCAGAGGCTTCGGGCCGCACTCTCTTGAACAGCGTCCAGCCCGTGGTTGCGTAGTCCGCGTAGCTGCTTGCCTGCTCCGACGTGTAGTCGCGCCACCGCTGGACGTCGTCAGCATACCGGAACTCTTCGCCGAACGTCTGGATCAGGTCTTGCTTAACTTGCTCCCACGTGGTGGATTGAAGGGACCACGTATCAGCCCACGTCTTCGCTCTCCCTTTCAGCTGCAGTATTGCCTTCATGCGAGCTTCATGCGGTGAAATGCCAATAGTTGCAATGGTTTGGTCAACATTGGCACACCAGTCCCTGATGTCGTGTGAGCGCACATCGGGATCGAATGGCGGTAGGTAGAAATTGCCACGATCCCGTGAAGGCGCTGGAGTAGCGGACAGCGCTGCGGCCACGGCGCTTGATGTGGTTTGCTTCGTGATTGATGTCACCAGACTCATCACTTGCTCCATCGAGAAAGTTGGGTCTGGCTGGGCGGTCGGCACTGGCTTGCGGACCCGGAATCCTGAAGACCTCAGTAGGGGCGAGGTGGATCCCACCGCTGCTGTCGGCGCTTGGTGGCCGTCGTTGCCGGAAACAGACATATTGGTTTGCATCAATGAATCACGAATACACAGAAATAGGAAATGGCAGGAAAATATTTAAGAGAGTACAATGAAAATACCTTACTTCAACACAGGGTGTTTATTCCACGGGCAGCAAACCAAGAAAAGTCATTCCATCCGCATTACAACAGTTTTTATACACAAAATTACCGCCAAACTTTACCGCCAAAAATAATTATATAAATCAAGCGGATATGTAAGTCAAAATAATTCCTGAATAATGTTAACTCTAAAGGAAATTACATTTTAAATTATTCAAGCGGATGTCAAGATAAATCCTTAATAATATTACATTTTAAACAATTCAAGAGGATGTGTCAAGATAATCCTTAATACCAACATTAGAAACTTAAAATATAGTCAACCGGAAACGCACAATATTTTAAACAAATTAAAAGGAAGTTTATTGATAGAAACTTTATATAAATCCAACCAGAAATCGCAATATTTTAAATAAATCAAAATAAAAACTTAACATAGGCAATTAAAAACATGGAAGTCAGATTAAGTACAAAATAATCAACACAAGCTTAAAATTAAAATCAAATAATGGTTTGGCGCCCATATATACATATGAGTGTAGTAAGTACATCCACATTTCACCAGTTTAAGTCCCATGTGGCTCGCTATTACGTGATATTAAAATGTTACCTTATTTTAATACGTTTATAATTATGTTTATAGGCTAATTTAATTCAAAGTTTTACAATCGAACTGACTCCGTGAAACGATTTTAAGGTGACATTTTAAAGAAGGAAGCAAAAGCTTTTATTTCTCTCAGCATTTTTGTTTGTATAAACAAAATTATATTCTGCCATAACAAAATGTTTACTTTCGATTTTCTTACGAACATGAGTGTAAAACATTGTAACGTTTCAAAGAATCATATAGATAATGGATTCGGAAGAGTAAATTGTTGGATGCTGTCAAGGATGGTCCCTACTTAATGGTGGAAGGATAGGAGAGCTTAGCAAACCTTTTTGTTTATGAAGATTTGTAGGGGATGATGTGCCTTGTGTTTCATTGCGTGTGCTAAGCATGTGATCATATTAAGTTATGGTATGGTTATAAGAAATAGGATTTATGTCATGGTAAGTTATATTTTGTTTAAATTTTTAAAATAAATGTTGTCTAAATTGTTTAGCCAACATTTATTTTAAAAAACATGCCGTCTTGCTTAACATAAATAAATAATGCCAATAAACACATGAAATAAACCACTCCACCACTAATAAAGGTACATCTCTGCCTAATCCAGCGGGGTAAACAGGCGTGATGTTATGTGTTGGAAACTCAACTACGTTGTTAAGTAATTCAAAAGAAAGTTTTTTTGTTCAATAAAGTACTCTTTATAGAAACATAGGTACCACATGATATTCTACTATTCTCTATTATTCACTACTTTTGAGTATATATAATATTATATATATATAGTATATTCTCAACGAAACCTTCAACAAATAATTTTCATACAAAACCACTACCTCACACACTATCTTGGCACATTATTCAATCTCCGTAACCATAACTCAGCAGAACGATAATCCCTTCACCTCCACAATAGCTGGTAGAAGCTCGGAAGGCATAACGTATCAGATATCGGTTCCCGAAAAACATATTATATCGTAATCGTCCGGATCCGGATCCAGAGCATAATTCGCAGCTTCCAATGCCTTCCGGCGGCTCCCGATTACGATATCGGCGTAAATCATGAATTTTGTCATCCCCTTCAGCCTCCCTTATCCGCTCAACCCCTTTATCCCTGGGTGATTCATCCCCAACTGGTTACGATAAGAACCTGTTTTAAAACTTCAGTTCTGCTACTGCTTTGAAGATTAAGAGGCTGGTTTTTGTGTACATTATTAATCTGTTTTTATTTGTTATTTTAAATTTTTATATATCCGAAAATGGTGATAAGTGAGTATACTATACATCTTTCCACAACCCTGGCTAGATGCAGCCGTGATCTTATGTTATAGGTAGGTTTAAGATAACTTTATTCTCATCAGAATACATTCATTAACTAATATGAGATGAAAACTAAACATTACTGTCGCGGCCTGCACGTGCGTCCATCACTGCCTGGTTGCGGCCAAGGCTTGTTTTGTACTTTTCTCAAACAATGCGCGGACATTCATTATTATCATACATTTACAGATTATTGACAGATTTACAATGTTATTTTAAGACCAAAAACTTCTTATAAGTTTTCCTGTAATCTATGAGTAAAGAACCATATTATATATTTTTGAAAGCTTTTTCTACATGTTCACATTGTTTTGAGTATTGAGTTCCTCTTTCGTTTTCTCCTTAATATAATTTTAATCATGCATCATTGCACAAGCGAACTCACAAATACAAGGTCTGTTTTACTTGAATGAAGTAGAATTGGGTCATAACATTGCTTTGAAGCTAATTGTTTATTAGCGCTGCACTGCTATTGGTCAATACCGAGCTGTTTGCAGCCCTCAAGACGAACTGTAGTATTAACAGGGTCGTTATTGGTATGTACTTATATTATGTGAAATATTATTGGGTCATGTTGTTCCGGGCTAACAACTAGCATATCAGCCTATAATGTTCCCGCTACTGGGAACTGGGACACAGTGCTCTTCTCTGTGACCCTCTCACAGACAGGAGGCCTGTGTCCCAGGGGTTATAATCTACCACGCCGGCACAGCGCGGGTACAACTAGCAATTCCTTATTATTTTCTACAAACGATCCTTTTCAAACCTGTATTACAACAGTCATGATGTGCGTGAATTCATTATTATTTGGAATTTTACGGACATTTCTCTTTACAGAATGCCCGACGAGTGTCGGCCATAAACGAAAGTTTTATCTATGAGCGATTCATTATGTTAAGCGAGTCGAATTTACACGCGAGTAATTCCGTATACATGGCTTTTAATGATCATGTCATATGCAGTGTAACAAAACTATACTTATGTCGTTACCTTTATGACATTTCTCGTTTCATCACGGAGTATGGTGATGTGTCCTCGGGTTTTTTAAGGTAATTCTTACGGAACAGTTCTGCCTGTCTAAAATAGGTATAAATTAAAAAATAAAAACTAGTTCTAGTGCCATTTCTTAGTAGCGTAAATTAGCATAGGAACAGTCGTAAGCGCCCATAAATATACCTAGGTACTTTTCATGAGAAGTAATGTTGTAAGTTTAACATCATAAATCGCTTGTTCTCGCCTTCTCCATATAATACGTTTTTTGAGCTACATACTGTTGAACACTAAACTTCGTGAGAGATTGCGACCATCACGTCAGACTTGCTGAAACTTCAGCGTGTACGGCAATCTTTATAAAAGTTTCATGTATTCACATACTTTGCAGAGATAACTATGTATAAAGATTAGACGCACTTAAGTCTAACGGCATAATTTATTTAAAATGTCGTCATAAGATTTGAGGTCTGAAATCTTTTGCTAAGAACTGCCTTAAGAAGTTATTAAATTAAAACAAAAAGAAGGCTTGAACTGAATTAAGCTAAGCATAACTAAATATAAGACTAGCTCAAATACAATTATCATAAATTATACTTTTCGAGAAGAGTAGAAATGGGAAAGTTATTTTTAGCTTAAATTAATTATTATTAGTTTTCGTCGCATTATTTCGTTTTAAGACATTTAACGCCCACAGAATTTCTTGAGTGTACAATGAAGTCGACAACACAAACGAAGTCACAACTACTTTTCATTCTAACAATAAGAACTTAATGAACATTTCTATCAGTATTAAAACTGGGGATTACTCCTAATCCCCCAGTTTTATGCCTCCAGGAGTCCAGAATAATGGATAATGAGCGAGTTTCAGTGAAGGATGTCTTTTTTCAGCTGCGACCGATCCCCAGACATTACTTACTTTAAATTGATGCTTCGTTTCTGTTTCTCTGTTACTGCCGATGCTTTTTACAGATTGGCTGTATCTTGTGTAATTTCATTTGGATTATTAAAATTCTTCTCTTTTGTATAGAGTCTTGTTTTTGATTAAAATTTAGTTGTGTAAGGTTTCGTAGAAAGATTTTTTGCGATGTTCATGATCATTAATTATGTCAAAGTTGAGGAATAAATCATGTTACAAAGTTCGTCGCGTCCACAAGAAAAAATCAAAACGTACCGTATATTATAATTATACAACGCCAAGCAATCTAAAGTTGCGCACTTATAAATAAAAGTTGAATAAAGTTTTTATTATTAATGCTTCAGCAGTACAATGTTGCTCAAACAACCGTTTTCGTGATTCTCATATTTTGGCGCTTTTCCGCCATTCGCAATACACTTTACAGTCCATTTAGGGACATAAAATTACACCTGAAAGCACTGACAAGATAAAACGCATGACGCTACTACGCTATTGACGTAAACTTTACAGTAGTACCAACACATAAATATAGTGCTATATCCATAAAACATGTACCAACTTTACGACCTTATGAAATATTTTGCAGTTTGAATTGTGCCGAGTTCGCAAACTGCCTCGCTATATTGATTCACGCGCAAATGCCTACAAGCCAAAATAGACTTTAAAAGACTGACGTACAGTTTATAACTGTAAAAATTTAGAAATAAACTTTTAGTGAAAGACGCGTGCTCTCAGTTTAGAATACATAGGGTTTCAAAGAAAATGTCTTGCTTTACAAGTTTAATCTTTAAAGTCAGCTAATAAGGTTTGTATCGCTTTGTGACATGTTATTATTGGATTCCCGAGACAGTTGCAAATAGAATGGTGCATGTTTTTCGTTTGTTAACATGTAGTGTTTCCTCGTAGTGTTTGCGAACTCCTAAGGTTTTATTTTAAACATAAGGTTTGCATTTTATACGTATCCTTTAACTGTTTTTTGCTACGTTTTCACTTTTGTTCTGGCGCTGTCTGCGTTAGTTATTTTGCAATTAGAGTGGAATTTATAACACATTGCCCTTTTTAGTTGTGTTTTTATCTTGATAATTTTACTTATTCGAAAATGCGTTAATTTTCAATTTCGCTTTTTCTTTTAGGTATGTCTGTATTCTTATCCTTTGAACAGTCAGGAAAATTACTTGTTTAGCAGAAATTAATTTTCCGTGATAACTGCCCATACAAGTCTCAAAGGATGATACTTGTGATTTAAAATGGACGATTTAAGTTGACAGTCAACTTGCTAAAAAAACTTTAAAAATGTTTTAAGGGGAGGCCTTTGGTCTGCAGTGGGACATCATTCGCTTTTGATGATGGTGATGATAAAATATTAAAATAATAATTTATCTTTAATTAAAAAACTATTACCGCTAAGCTAAAATTTCGCTGTATTAACCAAAAATAACTTGGTGTGAAAGTAAAGGAGTATGCTCAGAAACTCTCTGCGTTTATGAAGTGTCCCGAACGAGCTGACCTAGTTGAAAACCGCCCGGTTATTACCCGGTACCAATTACTGGCGGTCCCCTGAGTGTGGCCGGGGTAAAGTCCCCAGAGATAGTTCACATCTAGATCTCAGTATCGGGTTGTGTTACTTTAGAGTTTTTACCCGACTACGGCAAAGCCAAAAGGAAGGGTTATGATTTTAGCAGTCTTATACATACATAGGTATATGCATGTATGTTTGTATTTACGGGTGAACTGATTTGGATGGCCAGGTACTGGCTACTACCCTCGATTGAGTTAATTTTGCACCTAAATCTTATGGCGCTAATCCATGTGCTTCGAATAAGGGCGAAAAAAACTATTGGTTTTGGAGTGTAGTTTTATTTACTGGTAATTGTAAAATATTTAAACTGGACTACAGTCCTCTGCGTGTCCATCTGTCAACTTTACTTCAAGTTCCGCCTCCAGGGGAGAGGGAGAGAAATTAGGGGTGAATTAGTCGCTTACTGACACTCTGTTTAAAAAACTGTAACCCGACTACGGGAAAATAAAAGTGAAAAAAGTACGAAACAAGAAAATATTTCAGACAAGACAGGTACAAAAATAGTCAAGGTAAAGCCATCGTCGTCGTAGTTAGCAGCGCATCAACATTTAACATCGGGGCTAATTTATACAGTGCATATATGTACTTACTAATTTTTTTTGCTTAAGGCTTCCGTATGGGCTTTCCAATCTAATTTTATATCTATAATAACTCCAAGAGAGAGAAGAGAGAGAGAGAAGAAGATTCGGTTGTGTCAACTTTATCTATGTAATGATCACAATAGCGCACATTAACATTTGGTATGGTTGATCTTTGGGCAAAATGCATAATATTAGTTTTTTCAAGATTTAACTTAAGATTCTGTGAAGACAATAAAACAAAAAACTGTTTAAACTGAAAAGAAGAGCTCTTAAAACTTGAGAGTATATTCTATATTTAATTTCACTCCCAAATGACCGCGAAAGAAACTTGCTCCAGCAATAAAAATGTAATGTAAACGAAACGCCAACACTTATTGTGGAAACTTTGTTACTTACAAACAATTTTTGTCTTGAAGTTAGAAACAAGTTTAACTTTCTAAAACAATTACTAATATTGTATTTTGCTGCAGTTTTGTTTTAGTAATGCCTCGTTGGTCTTGTGGTCGCAAGCATGCCTGCTGTGCGTGATATTCTGGATTTGATTCCTGAATTGATCAAAGTGTTTTTGTTGTGTCCTTAAGTAAAATTTCAGTGTTAGTAGTTTAGTTACGTGCCTGGTGCATGGCTGAAGGCTCGACTTGATGGGACCTCTGACCATGACAGGGGACTTTTATGGTTAATGTGGAAAAGTGGATGAGCGATTCACATCTGCCATCTCCTTCGATAATATGGGTGATATGTCAATTATGGGTAATCTTCCAAATATTCTGGTTATGCAAATAAATGGTATTTGATAGAATGTGCTGGTGTTGGTAGAGAGCCAAATTGTTCCTATGTGTCGTTGATTATGAATGATGATGAATGCACAATATGATAAGTTGTACAGAAAATTACGAGTTTAAGGTTCCTGCAGTCAATGTCTTTTTTTGCAGAAAAGTATATTTTAAAAGAAAATATTTAGTAATGTACAAATCCATTTCACTGCCTTTCCGTTCTATTTATATTAATCATATTCCTATCTCTTTGCCAAAATAGACATTATCCGAAACATTAATGACAATCATAATAGGTACTCAAGAAACCGGTTTAAGAAATATATTGACACTGAACACGGTCCTTATCAACAAAGTATTATGTGTCAACATAACCCTGCCAAATTGACCGACACATCAACTCAAACCCCTCTTAAGCTCCAGAGATCCTCTCAAAATGGCCGGGTAACAAATTAGTTGAAACTTAAAGGTGGGATTTGAAGTCAGTTGGCAGGATTAATTACATCCCTGGGACTTGAGAGGTTATACGACATATGACAATGATAGCTCAGACGTTAGTTCTGTGTAATTGGATTTATGGATTTGGACAGTTTCGGAGCAATCTTCGCAAACTGTATTTGTAATGAAGTTAGGAAGTGAGACATATGAGGATTTCGACGACAAGTTCGAAGTACAGTTAGCGATATTAATTGTTTAGCAGATTGATTTACTACGTTACTTTTCCGTGTTATAGCCATTTCATATAATTGTCCATGAGTGACCGTTGTTATTTGAACATACAGACAATTTAAGGCCGCGTTCCGAGTTAGGCCATAATCGCTCACAGCGCTGACATCAATATTTTGCGTTCCGATTTAGATATTACGATTATGACAGCTGAGGTCTGTCATCAATTCGGAACGCTCGTGAACGCGCCTACAGTGCTTGCTAAACGTCAAAACTTATAACATTACTTAAATTCTTTGTATAAACATCAGAAATGTCTTTTTCTTCTTTGGTTAAGTGGCGACGGTAGCCAGGAGCACAATTTAGAAAAAGCCACGTTAGTTTATAGATATATGCGACTCAAAACTACAGCGCTGCCAAAAATGACAGTTCAGTCAACTGTCATTTTTGACAGAGATCACGGTGATATTAGTAAAAGGCATGGTCGGCGTTATCGCAAGATGGCGCATGTCATGACGTCATCTATGTCCTTTCATGGGTCGGTGTTATCGCGCTAACGCTTATTCGGAACGGGTGTTAGCACGCTCAAATCGATTACATTGTAACTCGGAACGCGGCCACAGTCGGTCGGCGTAAACATGTTTGGCAAGGTTGGCAATTTGGCCAACAATAAGGCCGCGTTCCGAGTTAGGCCATAATCGCTCACAGCGCTGACATCAATATTTTGCGTTCCGATTTAGATATTACGATTATGACAGCTGAGGTCTGTCATCAATTCGGAACGCTCGTGAACGCGCCTACAGTGCTTGCTAAACGTCAAAACTTATAACATTACAAATTCTTTGTATAAACATCAGAAATTTCTTTTTCTTCTTTGGTTAAGTGGCGACGGTAGCCAGAAGCGCAATTTAGAAAAAGCCACGTTAGTTTATAGATATATGCGACTCAAAACTACAGCGCTGCCAAAAATGACAGTGCAGTCAACTGTCATTTTTGACAGAGATCACGGTGATATTAGTAAAAGGCATGGTCGGCGTTATCGCAAGATGGCGCATGTCATGACGTCATCTATGACGTTTCATGGGTCGGCGTTACCGCGCTAACGCTTATTCGGAACGGGTGTTAGCACGCTCAAATCGATTACATTGTAACTCGGAACGCAGCCTAAGTTAATAGTCATTTTCCATCTATCAGCTTTCATTATTGTACAGATGTCCAAATGGTTTCAATAAGCGGTAAAGGTAAAGGGATTTTCTCAAACATGCTTGGAAATTCGAGTATTATTTTGACAACCTTCTTCGAGATCAATCGAAATTGCTGTACTGAAAACTCATATCTGTCGTGTTATTTAAAAATGGAACGAACTTTTTACTTCAACACATGATAACCAAGAAGAAACAAAACACATGGCATTGGCGTGTGAAAAATTATCGTTGTCCGTCATTGATTCTGGAATTTACTTTGTTTGAATTTCCGCGCATTATTTGAGAAAAGCACTATTCAAGCCTTGGCCGCAACCAGGCGTTGATGGACTCACGTATGTGTGCCTCGGCTACGCCTCGGCCCACATTTTCACAATCGTATATCAGTGCTTGAGTTGCTGGCCTCGACAGAAATGTCATCAAAGGATTTTAATGGAGAGTGTTGGTTTCATTAAGGATGACCAATATCATATAACAGTTCTTACACCAAATATTATAATAAGTGACCTTCTTGTAAAAGAAGCTTTTATGATAGATGAGGTCTTTCTGAAGCAAATCTTCATGTCCAGCCACGAAAAATCGACCTAGTCGATGCTTAGTCTGATATAATTGATTACATCTCAGAAAACGCAAAACAGTCTCCATGCAATGATAAACTTGTATAAAATTATTCAAATAAAAACAATAAAGTGGAATCACATTAAAAAAGCACAGTCTGTTTTGAATGCGCAATACTTTAAGCACCAGTAGCCTCTTCTGTTTCTTTTCTTTCAACAACACCCAATCTACAGATACACAATTGAAATTGTTTTCTCTTAAAATCGAAAACATGCGAAATTGCAAAGCGCTTCCAATACTCGATATCAGTAAAAGATCAAATAAGCATACAGCAAAAAAAAATGGAAAAAATATCGCTCAAAACGGAAATAGCATAGGAAATCTTGTGAAGTGGTATTACGATTCAAAATTGCATAAAGTATCATCTCGGGAGGACGTTGGAGGAAATCAGATCTTATTGTAATAGTGTTTGGTTGTAGATTCGAGCGCAGTTGACGTGCCTGATTCAATAAAGTTGAGAGGTAAGGTCAGACACAGACGGATTGAATTGTGTGTCGTGAGGCTTTCCGTGGTTCGCCTCCGCTTTTAACATTTTGTTCAGAAATGTGGATATTTGCTGTGCAAAGCCTGACATCTTGCCTTTTTACAAGTGTCTTGGGACTAATTCTAATGTATACGCTTTGAGCGCCGCTTTTATGAAGACTGCTTTTTATTTCTTTGACATTGCCTGCGTCATTAAAATTCAATCCACGATATTGCGGTTGGTTTGTGTTTATTCAGCATTTTGTGTGAACTCGCCATTGAATATAATAACTTCCGGTTTTCTATAGCGGTCATTATAAATAATTAAGCGATTATATTGTGTCTTTCTTTGACTGTTTTCACAGATATATAGGTACCAAATTGCAGCATCAGTTAATAAACTGTCTTTTTCTTCCACTAGACATCATTCTCAACATAGATTACCTCTTCACTTGTAAAAACCATTAAATATTAACACTATATAAACAAATTCAATCATCAATACAATAATTATGATAAATTTGTCAAAACTAAAACCTCACAATGGCGTCACATGATCATTACTCACAGTCATAGCCTACAAAAGATATATACGTTACCCTCTCAAAAACGATCGCACAATTTTGAGCGACCAAACAAAAATATAGCCCCGACCTTTATTTAATAGACATTTAACCTTATCAGAGTCATACATTACCCCCGTACCGCCCAATAAATCCCTTCCGATCTCATTACAGTCTCGCGCCGTTTGTTCCGATCGTTTCACGTTACATTGCGTTGTTTGCATGATTCATTCGCTTGATATACAGTGAGCCAGCAATGTATACTTAGTACCGCAATATTGTATCAAGGTTTTTGGAATTGTGGTGCGGGACGAGGAATTTAATTCGAAAATAATGGGTTCTAAATTGAGTATGAAATGTCTGTAGCAATATTATTTTGAAGGGTATTGTGATGTTTGTAATAATATGGTTTACTTCAGAGAAGACACAATATCTAATATAGTAGAGTGAGAAATTAATAATGTTTTACTTTCATATGTCATTAATTTTGAAGGAGGCAATTTAGAAAGTTCGTTATTAAAGCTAGATTTAATTTTGTGCGATCGTAAGGCAACCGTGTTGTTAATAATATTACTTTTTTATGGGTTATGAAGCCAATGTGCAATTGTCAATACGTATTTGTTTGTCTGCTCATCTTCTTCCAAGTTAGTCATGTAAATAAAAGACATCTCGTAATCAAAGAATTTGTGTTAATTAGCATCTCAATTAAAAAAATAGTGCCAACTGCGTTTATCTCAAAGCAATCACAAACTCCATACAAAATCCATCGCAAGCTCGACTTCCTATATTTTTCTAACCTCAAAATTAGACAACAGAACCGCGCTAATACATACATAATTACATGGTACACAAGCAGACATTTTTAATTACCTCCAGGGCCCACATAATTGCGGTGCCTTTAAACCGAACGCAAGATCCTTCCCTTACAAATGGGTGAAATTAAAAAAGGGCATAGAGGGAGAAAAGGGCCTTTCTTTTGTGAGTTTTTTTAACAATCCGTGTAAAATTAGCCACATGTGGCGTTATGTCGTATACAATATGTTATGTAACACCTCTCGTTAATTAACTGCCATTGTCTGCTGTTGTCATTTGGTTTGCTGAACTTAATTATTTACGCTGTGGATATGAATTTTGTGTTAATTTTTAATTGTAGTTTGTGGATATTTTGATGTTTTTAACTTACACTTTGAGGCATTTGTAACTTTTGTGTTTAGTAAAGGCGAAGAAAAACACGATGGTTTTGAAAACTGTTTTATTTTTATTCTCTGTATGGTTTTTATAATAAGAATATTATAAAAACCATACAGAGAATTGGGGAAAAGCATTCTTTATTATATCAGAATTGAGAATTAGAAAGAAAAAAAAAATGTTTATTCTGCACAAGTAAGACGCACACTTATTATTCTTAAGAATATGAAAATAAAGTAAAAACACGTAACCATCGTTTTTTCTTTTGCTGCTTTATTTAACAGCAGCTTAAAAATATTAAGCAATTCTAGTCGTTGTCATTATTTCACGAACATTCAACAAATATTGCCCAAAAAACCCCAACAAACATCAAGGAAAAACATGTTCTTCAAACAACCGTTGTGAGTAAATTAAAAATATTTTATGATGTTTCGGGAATATAAAAGTGCGGTCGCAAGTTATGAAAAAAACCCATAATAAAGAAAAAATAATTTTGAACAAGCTTATGAACATAATTATTTATTACGTATTTTACTGCTACGCTTGACTTACAGACCATAAATATTATTATTCCATTGACTACTGAAAGCTAACGTCTATAAATTTTGGGTATAAGTATCACCTTTTAGTAAAAAACATAAAATACTGTAGTTTTAGTATTTGATATTTTGGTGTACCTACAATAAAGTCTATCTGTATCTGTGTATTTTTATACCCTCACCTTTGTCATTTGTAAGAAACAGCATATTTTATGACTTAAGCCTAAAAACATATAAAATCTAATAAGCTTGTCCAAAAGAATCTTATTCGATCTTGTTCTTGGTTGAATCTTGTTTGCTACGCCACTCGTAGCATATATTATATGCTACACTGCTACGAAATCTCGTAGCAGTGCTACGCGGTATCTTTCTTGCTCTAAAATCTTATGACATTATCATTGCCCTCAGAGATAAGCCGCCTGTCTTGCATTACTATACTTGCATATCAACAGTATACACTTTTTGTTCGAATTCAAATCGTAGTTAGTTATCAAAGTAAACAGGTCGGTTTGAATGGTAGTTCTCAAGTGCTTTGAGCTTGCAAGCGGTTCTGTAAACAATAGTGCTACTGTTATATTATAATAACTGTGTATTGGATTCATGTTTAGGATTAAATTGGATGCAGTATTCAATCTGCTACGGAGTTCGTGGCCACTGCTACGAAACTTGGTTATGTCATTAATGGTTGTAGTACAATATTTAATTAGTACATTTACAAAACTACTGTTTATGGTTTAACAAAGACTGCTAATTAATGAGTCATACTAGATGCCGTTTAAATTACAGTTTTCATGGAAACCTTTATTATTTTAATAAATAATGGTGCTTTTGATATATATTTACAACGATACAGCTGCTTTCCTCAACGCATTGAACGTAATATTTCAGCGTCATTTATAACATTTTGCAAGCCGTCATCTGGTATAAAATGATAAGACAACAATTATATGTCTGGGTACAGCAAGTAATGAGTTTTAGCATTCTCAACTAACATAATGACGTTAATTTATTACACATTACAAGAACTTTTACTGTAAGAAAGATCAGTTTAATAGCATCAGCGAATAATACAGAACACCCAATTTCAATTAAAATTGTCCATCCATTCTAACTCAATCGATGTTCCTTTGAGTCCCAAACAAAACCGTCACACACATTTCAGTGGAGGTTTTGAGTCACAAGCATCACATCACAATACACGTCACACGTGACTCACAGCTCAACAGCCTTTGAGCTTTGACCCTTTGAGCTCACAGCTCACAACTCAAAGAAACATCGTAACGAACTTTGGTGAATACAAAAGAATATCTCAAATGTTTCAGTTTCAGGATTATTTAAAGCCGTTGCTTTTTGCATTGTTATTAAAGTTGTATGCAATTGTTTGTCGAGACCGTCTGAGAGTGTCGAGCTTACTAAATACATTTACAAATTACAGACTTGGGATAGCTTGTGAGAATGGAATGCCAGTTATTTTAATTTAATTTTGTCGAGCTACTTTTAGTGCTTTTGTGAATTAAAGCATTTACTAACTTCATCACCATAATACTACTTGAATTCTGCTGGGCACAATCTTTATTCTTCTGCGAATTTATTCCAAGTTCGTCATGCTATAGCAACAATGTTGTTACCAAGTTCAAACAAACCATACTGGTGCTACTTAAATGCTGCTAAGAATTCTCTTAATACAAAACCCAAATAATTTCCTTTTAAACGTACTTCTTACTGTAACAATCACACAGCCATGCCCTTTAAATAAAACCTATAGTAACGGTCGGCAGAACGTTTGTAAAGAAGCCTCCACTTACACACCGCAGGATGCAGAGTGTCCGGCAATAAGTCTTCGCACAATAGGGACAGCCCTAATGAGCTCCGTGGATTTATTACACACACACACGTGAGCAGACAGCTGGTGGTGTGTGTGTGTGTGTGACAAGGGGCTGTGTTAGTGTATTGAGCTTGTAATCCAAGTCAAGCTATGCTGCGCGTAAGCTTACTTTCTCGATGCATGTGTTTTAAACAAAGCGTTGCCATGGTTGCAATGGCCGCAGCATCACATTGTTTTGATTGCTTCCTGATTTAATCAAATAGCGACCCACCCCTACCTTCCATGGGTGAGATCTGCTGATGTGGGCACTATACATTTCAATACATCCAGATTTATGTCTAAGTTATACATAACCCTCCGGAATAAATGCGCTAAATGATAATGTAAACCACGTCAAAATGCAGTCTGTAAGATAAGATGAGATTTGATTTCTCACAACATAAAAGTACAGTTTTCATTATACTGTGGGAGACTTATGCCTAAGCTACGCCTAGGTATAAATACAGCTCAGCACAGCGTAGTATATCTTGATGTTAGTAAGTCACCCTTAGGGTTGTGGTTACGTGTTAGTGTAGCTAATAGGTTTTCTTTTTGTATGTGTGAGAGTGTATTAGCAACCATGACCTATGGTCTTTAGTGAAGTGTGGTATTGTTTTAATGTTGCGCATGTTGTGGAAAGAATGATAGTTAATAAATAATAAAGATACTTTACTTTTGATTGTTAGACACAGTTGGAAAATATCGTTTACCTCTAAATATAAGTAAATATTATTAATATTAATAACTGTGTTTCGTTTTTCAGGTACGTGGTGACTTTACCAGTTTTCAATCAAATACTTTTCGTGAGTACGTAAATCATAAGATATTTAAGTATTAGTAGCACTAGTATCTGATATAAACTTCAACTTTTTTAATACTTGAAATCGAGCCCACACCCTTTCTTTTAAAAGCTAACAACAACGAGATCATGGCACAGTCTAGTGGAGAATGAAGTGATAATCACCACACTTAGTAGAAGGTTTCTCCCACAGTTACACCGCATACAAATAAGGGTAGACACAGCTACTGGGACCCGTGATTTACTGCTTTATTCGTCTGTTACGACACCTGTGGGGGGGGGGGGCTGCGTAAGAGACTTCGGCATTACCATCGTTAATGGGTGATAATAAGTGTATGTTAAAAAAATTGTGTGTAATTGTGGATAGAAACTTGATTATCATTACCAATTCTACTTGAGTTGTTTGACAAACGATAAAGTCGGACTAGTGAGGAACACCGTCCATTGCACTATTTATATTTAAGAACTCTTCTATTATTCTTCTAAATACAAATGAATGTGTTATTATGTACTAATTCCCTTGATTGGGTGATTGCGTAAGAATTTAAGCTGAGCAGGGTTTGTTTACACTTTTTTATTAGATACACCACTCACAACAGACACACTACAGAACAGCTATACATATTTGTTTCGGCCGCTTCTAACTTTTTTATTACCATACAATCTGATAAACAGACCTGCAACTAACTACCCGCATCCCCCTTAAGTTGTACTCTTTGTACTGTTATAATAATATGTAATTTATGTACTTGTACCAACACCTGAACATTGTACTTAAAAGGTAAAGTGCCTTTTAAGTGATGCAAGCAGTAATTAGCGAGTTAGTTCCTGAAGGAAAAAACCTCTTTGAATTAGTTTTTAAAAGTTCAAAGAAAATATTCTTTTCCCGTTTGAGCCTTTGTTACCGAAATTGTTCTTCTAATTTTATATTGAGTTAATATTTCTCATCACTTATAATTTTTCTTTAATATCCATTTTTATCTTGACTTTGTTGATACAGTTGTGAAAATAATTGTTGTATTTGGCAATAAATTCACATTATCATTCAATTTTTTATTGAGATTAGGTTGCAATAGCATTAAATATGTAGTAAAACAGTCTAAGGACCGGTAATTCTATTCTTACTATAATATAATTGTTATTATAAACTTTCTTCACTAATTACTGCTTTGTTAGGACTGCCAATATCACCACACTTCACCAACGGAATGGTAATAGACATAACTAATGTTGTTACCTACTGTAGGACGGTGTTGATGGTCTAGAGCAGACGTGGCGAACCAATGGCAGGCGTGCCATTGGTTCTTTGTTGTGTTCATTGTTAATTTAGGCACTGCATCATCTCAGTTTAGGTACCTAAGTCATCTAGTACCAGCAGAAGCCAGACAAAGTTGTTCTTAAATTTAAATAAATATAAAACTGTTGATATTAACATTTACTGTATAATAATATAGGTATTATTGTGAAAGAACTTAAGTATATAATTGTTTGTTGGCACGCCATGGCTAGATTCAATATGTTTTGGTAAAAAATGGCACGTAGCTGATTTTGTCATTTCAGAGAGATTCGCCATCACTAGTCTACATAGATTACCTGCAATCCCTTCGTTGGTTTAAACCACAGTAAGGCTAAGAACCCTCATTCGTTCCTCCAAAATAGCAATTTGTTCCTATTACTCCTACAACTAAAACTGCACCTGCACCTACAACTCTGCCCACCCCACAATAAACACGAACTATCAGCGGTTAAGCGTAAATCTCGCCAACCAGGTAATTTGTTGTCCCACTCCAACACCCAGTTAAAGCAACGCGAGCGAGCGAGACAGACGGTGAAATGTGTTTATGTCTTACCGTAAAATATTGCTTTTGGGAGAAAAAAGCGAGTTTAGTAAAATAACGTTCAGTTGTTTTAAAAGTTTGTTGCCTTGGGGTGGAAGGTGAACGGTTTTTATTCCGATGCGAGGAAAACTTGTTTATTTTTCAGAAAAAGAAAATTTTTCATTTTATGTACCTCTACTTGAGAGAATAAAATTAATAATACAGTAAATAATATCTGGGTAATATAAGTATTATCTACAGATACATCATTATGATAGACTTTTAGGAATTAGTGTCTGCTAGATAAGTTAACCAGAGCTTTGCAGGAAGTGGTAATACAATCATTAAATAAACAATAACTAACATATATATTTGCAATGGACAATCGTTCACATAAACTGAAATCGCTAACGACACTCGAACCAAACTATGCGGCTTTTACTACTGTATGTAAATTATAGATAAGTCATAAAATAAATGATGACCTCACTTTCCAATAATTAAACTCACTTTATTACTGTTACATTTAAGCTGCCACTTGAAGTTAGACCACTTAAACTTTCTCCCAAGTACAAAAGTACAAGAAGTACAGGTATACCTCGGTGTACTCGAGAACACTTGGTAAAGTGAATGTGCTCTCACTTAAAAGCTTTGAGTTTCTACGGAAAGCCGTGACAGTTGAAAGGTATTGCATTTTACTTTTGAACAATCGACAGGTTTAAATGTGGTTTGAGAGAGCGGTAAAGCTGTCAGAAACACTAATGGAATTGTGACATTTTATGCGTTCTTTTATTTTAAACTGCCGTTCTTTTTGCTGCCTCGTTGGTTTAGTGGTCGCAAGCTCCTACTGCTGAGCATGAGGTCCTGATTTCGATTTCCCGGTCGAGCAAACTGTTATTGGGTTTTTCATCAAGAATTTCTCAGCAGCAGCCTGGAGTTTGGATTTGTGCCTGATTTACGGCAATAGGCTCGCCCCCTAGTTATTAAATGTGACTTGAACTTAACAAACGAAATGTGGGTGTACTATGTACACCTCTGCCTAACCCTTCGGGAAAACAGGCGTGATGTTCTGTTATATTTTACATTGGATTTTTCTTCTTACAAAATAAAGAAAAACTATTAAAAAAATAAAGTTATTTTGCGCTTCATACACATACGATAGTCATAGTAGGTTGTAGACACAAATTCATTCTGGAACATTTAGTATTAAAAATATGTATTAGGCTTTAGGTATTTGTTCCAACTAGGAATAGAACCGGTCCGTAGTGTAGTAACCAATCACTCAAGCACTACGCCAATCGAGCCCTAGTACATTTATTTACATAATAATTATTCTATTCGTTGCGCTGTCATGTAGATAGTTGGTTATTTTCAGAGACCCAATCCTCCCAACACGTTGTACACAATGGGTAAATTTGATTCACACTCTTCTTCGGAGACTCGGCAAAGTAAAAAAAACAATCTAACCCTATTTTATTTCTAATCTAGCCAAACCTGAGAAAGACAGCCACAAACAATCCCTCGTCTGTGTTGTAACAGTCGGATAACTCGACACGTGCCGCGGAACCCGGCACAACCGACACAACCGACGCGACGTGTTCTCGATAATGTTACAGACAGTGAACCGGAACACCGTACACGTCTCTTCCTGACGCGGGGACACGATTCGTGACTTCAGATAGGCCCTACGCCCTTTAGATGAGAACATTCGTTTTAGAACATTTCTTCTTATTTTTCATGTTTTTTTTTTTTTCATTTCTATATTGAAAAGGATTACTTAGCTGGTGATGCAGTTTTATGTTAACCTTCGTTTTTAAGCCAATAGGTTAGACGATAGCAGCCCTCCTGTGTCGTGATTGATAGACTCGCTTCTGACAAATATCTCACCGGATGGCAAACTGTTTACCATCGCCTATAAACTCATCGTAAATTAAACTCAATCTAGGAGGCAACGTTGAAATATCTCATACGCCGAAAAACAAAATTTACCAATTATTCTTAGAGCGAATTCGATGAAACATTTATTCCAAAAAAAAAAGAATTTTTTATAGCTTACTAAACCCGGGCAAAAATATATTATGATAAATGGAACTTTTTGCAAAACTTGACGTGTAATTTTTTTTTACCTGTGTGCCCCACTGCTGCAAAGGTTCCTCTACAGTTTGTCACTTTCCCTTTTCCTCTCGTCTTATCAATGTCTTCGTAGTTTGAGCTACCTGTGAAGAGCCCTATATTTATTTTTTCTTTTCCTTGGAAATCGGTCTCACACACACTTTCACTCTACTCTAAAACGTAAGAGTCTTTTTACTACAAACACAAACCTATCCCAAGGTACCAGTCCAGTACATGGGCGTTCCAGCCAGTGATTAATGAGGCGAGTGATTCAATTCGCGTCAGACGACAGATGTCGGGAGGTGCCGCTGTTTTATTAGTGTAGACTAGGCTTAAGTGGAGCGAGTTATTGATAGACTTGTACGACGTGATGTTTGGCACGTGGAGTTGGCTTTTATTTGTGTGTAGGTAGTTTACATAAATAAAACATGAAAAATTATGAAGGATCAGCCAGGGAAATTAATTGTTTATCCAGTAAACACACACTAGCTACGTCAATTTGCCGTGTTGTAACATACAATTGACAAAGAATGTCATTGACAGATATATTTTAGCTTTGTTTCTGAGGCGGCAACGCACATGCGATGGCTCTAGTTCTGCAGATAGGATGGGATTGTCCATAGACCGATAACTACTTACATATTTCATTATTTCTTGGCCGACGTTTAATACCATTTCTTTTTTTCATTCGATTTTGTCTCCATTTACATAAAACATTCGTGAATCTAACTGATATGGAATGTCAGAATATTCAAGTCATCCGCTAAATAAAACACAAACATTACTACCATCCATAAGTACACACAAAACCGATACGCATCATCCTCTCCTCTTTCCCACTATAACTTTCACTAAGACCTAATAAAAATTTCACCAAAAAACGCTTTAAACTTCAGTATTAGGCTACAAACGAAATCGGCAATCGGCAAAACAATCAGTGATATCCGACGGCTATTAGCCGGTGACCGGTCCAAGGGTGGGGGAGCCAATTAATCTTCGCCGGACGGGGGAGGGGCTGTCGGCAACATCCCCCCCCCCTGATCAGCTAGGGTGTAAGTTATTGATGTGTGGGGAATGTAAGTTTGTGGTTTTGGTTATACGTGTGTGTCGGATTCGGCATAGTGTATCAATTTAGTGACAATATGTGGTTGTGGTGGCATGACACAGGCAGCTTTACTGAAACGAAACAATCTGACGTTTCATTGTAATATTATTAGGTATTGATGAGACTAGGTGCTGCTTCATTCTAAAACAAAAGAGTAACGTTGGCATTGGTACAAAGCTAAGAGTCTTTTCGCTTTTTTTTTTTTTTTTTTTTTTAATAGTTATAAACTAGCGCTTGACTGCGATCCCACCTGATGGTAAGCAGTGATGCAATCGTCGATGGTGAGGCGCACTAGCTTATTAAGAGCCTATTCAGTCTAGCCTTGAAGACACCCAAATTATAATCGGACGGAAAAACCGCAGCAGGCAGATTGTTCCAGTCCCTCGATGTACGCGGTATGAACGACGAGGCGAAACGCTTAGTCCGGACCGTAGAGGTTTGGACAACGAAAGGATGGATACCCGCCGTACGACGGCTTGTCCGATGGTGGAAAGGGGATGGCGGAATTAATTCATGCAATTCCTGCGCACACTCTCCGAAATGTATCCTGTAAAATACCGAAAGGCTGGCTACCCTGCGTCTGTGCTCAAGGCTTTGTAGTTTGGATTTAGCTAAATCTGGATCCCCAATTAGCCTCTTTGCACGCCTTTCCACTGAGTCCAAAGCTGCCAGGTGGCATTTTGCAGCTCCAGCCCATATGTGGCAGCAGTACTCCACACACGATCGGACCTGTGCTTTGTATAACATTAGAAGCTGTCCCGGTGTGAAGTACCGCCGGACCTTTGCCAAAACGCCGAGTTTTCTAGCAGCAATCTTGGCCTTGGACTCAATGAACCGCCCAAAGTTAAGATCGGAGGAAATTTCAACTCCCAAGAGCTGAAGGCGGTCGGCGCATTCCAGGGATACATTCCGGAAAGCAGGAGCCAAGGTGAACGGGCTCCTTTTAGCGGTGAATATACACGCTTGTGTTTTGGTGGCGTTGAATCCCACCAGATTGGCTTCGCCCCACTTGGAGACTGCCTGAAGTGAGTCATTCGTACGCTCTACCATAGCCTCTCTTTCAGACCGGATTAACTCCTTACTAGCCTGAGTACTCGGCAAGTATCTCTCTACAACTGTGCTATCATCTGCATACCCATAGATACCGGGCATCAGCAGATCGTTAATGTGGAGCAGGAAGAGAGTTGCAGAGAGAACAGACCCCTGAGGAACTCCGGCATTAGTTATCATGGGCTCTGATGAGCATCCGTCGACAACAACTCGGAGGGACCGTTCACTCAGGAAGTCTTTTATCCAGTTAATCAGGCCAGGAGAGATGCCGTACGCTGGAAGCTTACTCAAAAGGCTAGCGTGCCATACCCTGTCGAAGGCCTTCGAGACGTCTAAGGAGACTGCAAGTCCTTCCCCATTCTTCTCGAGGGCCTCGCCCCACAAGTGAGTGGCATACACTAGTAGGTCCCCAGTAGACCGATTGCGACGAAACCCGTACTGTCGGTCACTGAGGAGATCGTTACCTTCCAGGTATGCCATGAGGCGCGAGTTCAATACACGCTCCATAATCTTGCAGAGTATGGAGGTTATTGAAATCGGCCGATAGTTGGCAGGATCGGCACGACTGCCCTTTTTGGGCACGGGCTGCACGTTGGCAAGCTTCCAGGACTTGGGTACTATACCAGTCCTATATGAGAGGCGATACAAGCGTGTCAGAACAGGAGACAACTCGGGCGCACATGCCTTGAGAACAATCGCTGGAATACCATCTGGTCCACTAGCTTTATTCACGTCTAGACGACACAGTGCTCTCAGAACCTCTTTGTTCCTTATACGGACCTCGGGCATCGAGGTGCCGCAGTGAGGTAGAGTCGGTGGAGTAGCACTGCCAGTGTCAAGACGAGAGTTATGGGCGAACAGAGATGCAAAGAGACCTGCTTTCTCTCTCGCCGTATGAGCTAGTGTTCCATCTGGCCGAACCAGCGGAGGCAATGTGGGCCGACAAAAGTTCGCTTCGACCGACTTGGCAAGGGACCAGAACGCTCTGCTACCGGACGGTTGTGCAGATAGCTTCTGGCCAATGTGGGAAATGCGATCGAAGCGAGCCTTCCTTAGTGCCTTTTTGTAGGACTTGGCAGCATGGTTGAAGGCTCTCTTCTTTGAACTCAGGTCCGGAGCTTTGCGGTCACGAGCATCAACCCAGGAAAGAAACGCCGAGTGCTTTCGCTTTTCAGCTTCAGCACAGTCGGCGTTGAACCATGGGCGGGCTGAGCTACCGACGGGTACGTCACTATATGGGATGTAATACTCCATAGCTTATACCGTTATCAACCAGAAGTGGACCTTTAGGCCCTAGAACCTTTGGATGAGCAAGATTTAAACAAAATTATAACCTCATCAGACTAAACATTGTCAAAATTACTAATTACTTACAAGTCAATTCCACTGAGCAATTGCGATCGCTTTGCACCAGTAAACGCATAAGTAGTAAATGATCAGTTAAACAATACTGCTCACTTACCACTTAAAACAGCATACATACATTGTGTGATGGTGATGGGGTATTCACTGAGAGTGAACAAATGTAACACAAGATTAACAATCAAAACACTATTAGCAAGTTTGTTCGTTCCAATTTTGTACGTGTTCTGAAACTAGACGTGATAATATTATTGTAGGTACATACCATCTACCCTAGCTAGTAGACCCATACGTCACCGGGACGTCGCCAGGTCGCCCTGACAACCGGATGATATTGTACATACAAATTTCATTTCATTTATTTCAGTAACAATTACAGTATAAAGCTACATAATGGTTGACTCACCTGGCGTCCGCTTGGTTACGCGGCCAACCATACATTTAGTTGGCGACGTGAACTGGCTGCGCCGCCATGGCGACCCGGTGAGGTATGGCTCTTAGTCTCGCATTGGGACGAGGTATGATAAAGGAAGCTCGTGACAAAATATTGATAAGTGTATAAGGTTGGTAGCATGCTTGACTGCCTATGTTGAGTTTGATGTACCTACTTGAATGTCACGCCAATTTATGGGGACCTCTAATATATGTATATTTTATAATCTGTCCAAACATTAAAACAATATTTGCTCATATTTTACAAATAATTTTATTTTACAGAATATGTTAAATGCCTTTCAGTCTATGCTAAATAAATGTATTTAATTTTTTTTAAGAAGCTTTTTGTACATAATAAGAACATAATTTAATTCCTATTACTTACTAAAATATTAGAGATAAATAAATATAACATATAGCGTAGTACGTTTCCGTATTGTTTAAAAATATTTCGATATTGAAAATTCCATCGCAGTCTTCGCAGTAATATTGGAAGCTGCGAGCCACAACGCTTCCCGATAATAAATTCCAGCCAAAATGAATAAATTCAATATTCTATGTCAGAAATTTGCATATTATCTGTAATAGACAAATCAAACAACCGAAGCTGATTATTATTATTCACAATATAATATCGATTCTGAATTAATTGAATCGAGATAAAATACAAATTAACTTCGATGTCTGTATTTGAATTTGAAATTAATGTAATCGTTTATCAGAATTATAATTTCCTCTGTGAAAATACTGGATATTGGGCACTAAAAAGGTACACTTAGCTAATGACAATAAAATAAGAGATTTCACGACCTAATTTTTCCCCACATATGCCATAATTAAACTGATACTTACTTTAAAATAATACATACAACCATATTTGACCATATTTGACATCACACATTTGATATCACAAACAATAAAGTTGACCTCAAAATGTGGTTCCCACTTTTCCTTTCATACGTAATCATGGACAAAACTTATTCCCAAGAATTCTTCCTATAGGAAATGGTGCTTGCTAAAATAGCATAAAAACACAAATTACAGTCCCTGAAAAAAATATTTCCGCCTAACTTACCCAAACCAAAAGTAACTGCCAACACCTGTAAGCTATAAATACTTATGACCCACTAAACTTGATTCATATCAGTCCGAGGTCACCTATATAACTAACAAATAAGTCTGATTCGAACCGACGACCCGCAAACTGGTGACCCGCAAACACTGGCGACCCGCCAAATATTAACACGATCAATAAGCTACTTTGGCACTGCATTACACTGTGATTTAAATTCAATCAGGCTTTCAAGCATTTGGCAGTGAAAGAATTTAAAACATAGATTTAGCGATAGCGACAAAAATATGGATGATTCAATAGTTCAATCCAGGTTCAAGTAGTCCATTCTAGTAGTTTAGGTACTAACTACTTGTCATAGAACTTCTTGTGAAATATGCCGTAATATAACTATGTTTGTTACTGTTGCTAATAAACATTGTTGTTATTCGATTATAAAAGTAAGGGTGCCGCTGAAACAGGGAAATGAAGTATTTTTATTTAGAACAATCACTTAAATCAACAATATATCGGTAATCCTATTCGTAAAACAAGTGATGATAACCGTTCCCGGCTGGCCTGTGTGCTCACCAACCTACAAAACCTGCCGCGTCAGTTTATATGGCATTAAACTTGCGTCCGTTTATAAAAAATGTTTGTTTTCAACTCGCCACTGTTTTTTACTCTTAACCCAAATACGAGTCAAATACTGTTTGTTACCTAGTTCCACTGGGGTTAAAAAAAGCATCGCTTTCCACGCTTGGGAATGTGGTTGTTTATCTAAAGCCTTTATGGCTGAGCCCAATGGCAGCTAAAATGTTTAAAATTCAACTGTAGATTGTGAATTTAAATGGGAACACGGTATTTGCAATGCATATCTTTTACATTATATATTGCATAATGCACGAAAAATCTATTTTAATTTATGATAATAATTATTAGTATAGCGCGATTCAGGCTTTTTACAAAATCATCACTACAAAAATTGACATCAAATTACCATGACCCACAGATGGCGCTATTATCAAAAACCATTTACCCATATTCCCTGCCACTAAATCTTCCTAAATGAAACCGTTTTCTACAAAGAGGTTTTAGTGAACGTAATGAACCGTCAAACTTGAACGTGAATACATTAAAAATAATCCCAGTTTACACACGTAAGCCTCATTTACTCGGCTCGGCGGTAAATGGGACACTACATCATTTACAGCCGACATTTTCAGAATAAAATAGGTATTATAGCCGTAATGTGTTTTGATAATTCGCTCGAACGACTTCGGCAGTTTTTTTGTTTTACAAAATGTCTGTTTATTTCTTTATGACTTGCTATTTCTTTCTTCTATTTGAAGTATTGTGTGTGGTGTGCCTAAATGCTTATTGCGCGCTGGCAACACTGACGACAGGTCGTCAAAAAAACGACCTCTTAGTTAAATATTTTAGATTATTAAATAATTGTGTTTAGTTTGTGTTAAATCTATTGTTTATCTTAGAATACAAGTATAAAGTGTCTCACACAGTGTTTGTGACGTGTTTTTGTCGTGATTATTCATTAAAATCGATATTCCGAAAAATCTTCTACCGGCTGTCAACGTTTGGATTGCGGATTTGAATTCATCGAACCCGGGGAGTATTTTGTTTTATTTTATCACTATTGTAGTTATATTTACACACTATACATCACTTGTAACCACAGCTCATAGTTATGAGCTACGTCCAGTACACACGGGCACCGTTTATGTCTCCTTTTGTTTGACAAATTGTGGAAGCAAATTCGACGGCGAAAACACTTGCCCCAGACATAAACATACACTACAAACTTTACTACACACATATTAATCCCTTAATTGCTATATAATATACTATAATTTAATATGCTATATATAATAGGTACTATTGTTTAAAACTATTTGAAGATTATATTAATTAGCTTCCTACTTTCTTACACCTACCTCCATTTTTTCATAATCTTTTCTAAAAACCTTAATCTTTTATTTCTAGTTTATTTAGATTTATTTTAATTTTTTATCTCTTGTTATCTGTCTTAGCCTCCTACCTTCTCAAGTTCTCAACTCAATTATATTCCTCATACACTCAGTTGTCTCTTGTCACATTCCAGGTGCCATTTGGGGACATTTTTGAATATGATGACCCGCGGAGCCACAGTTCGTGACATGAGTGACAAACTGAATGCAACTCTGAAGGAGCTGGAGGCATCAAAAAAAGAATGCAACCAGCTTCTGCAAGAAAGAGAGGACAGTGAGGTTGAAGTCAAGAGGATTAATGACAAAAACACTCAACTCAAGAGCCAGCTTGTAGAACTTCACACCCAGCATATGGACATACTCGACCAGCATCACCATCTGCGTCAACTAGTGTCAGATTTTCAACAATGCAGTGACATTCATGATCAGGCACTTAAACGCATATCAGGCCTTGAAGTGGAATTATGCGAGGCGCACAACACCATTTCCACCATCAACTCTCTGAAAGCCAGTGCACAGGTTGCCAACACCAATAACCTTTTCAACGAGCTGGTTGGTAGTGCGTCGGGACTGGAGTGTGAGAAGCCCATCGTTGCCATTGACCTGACTGGGGACGATACCTTAACTAGATGTCCAATTTTAACTAGTCATAATAAAATTAAGAAGTACATTAAAATTAATAAAAATATCAAAAAGTACAAGAAACTATTAAAGTCACAAAATATTTATAAGCTTAATATTAATCTTAGGAAAGAACGTATTAACTTAAGAAGTCAACTCAATGTATGTAATATAAAGTTGGAAACTAGCAGACAAATGTATGATGTTGACATACAAAACCTTCACAAGGAATTACTGAGCAGGGAAAATACACTTAAGGAAATATCTTGTAAGTATGAGTCTAGTCAACTAATGTTAAGCGAGCGCTTGCAGGAGGCCTGTGAGTTGGTGGACTTGGTGAAGTACAATGCAGAGAGGTACGAGTCACTGACAAACAATCTCACCTGCAGTTGTGCTCCCACTTCGCCACCTCTCATGTCACAGCATGTTGTTCCTGCTACGTCACCTAGTCTAACTCATACTATTGAATCTATCAATCCCACTCAAAGTAATGTTTTGGTATATTCAGACAGATTAGGCGCAGGTTTTGGATCATTGTTAAATAACCGCTCTAATCATACCATAACTAACTGTTGTTACCATAACCTGCATTTTAATGAGCTTGTTCATAAAATAAAAAACACACAAATGAATGAGCAAACTACTGTAGTTCTTTTAATTGGAAACAGTCTTAACATCACAAAAAGGGACATAGTTAAAGGTGTCGACACCCTACTTAAATTAAAATTAGGTAAATTAATATTATGTGCGTTACCATATTCAGATAACTTGTATGCTGAAGAAAATGATTACATTTTTAGTTTAAATAACGTAATGCATATTTTGTCATGTCGTCATAGTGACCGTTTATTGTATTTTGATACTAACAATTTTGTTAGAGATTTTGTTTTAATTCGGGAACATTTGTTTCTTCCCAAAAAAAGTCAACATGTATTGGCTACTTTGTTAGCTTACAATATACACGCAGTTATTGATAATTTAACTGAGACTAGGTTAAGTGACGAATCAGTATTATCTAGTATTTCTAATAATACTGTAATAGATTCTTTAAACTCTTAGACTCGACAAAAGAGAAGCATAATAGGGATATTTTACTGTATCACCAGAATATTAATCGCTTCTCTGGCAAAATCCTAGACGTGGAATTGTTAATAGATAAATATCATATGGATATCTTATGTTTTTGTGAAACCTGGTTAAGACCAGATAAGATGTTGTTTAATGTAAATAATTTTTCAGTTGCCAGTGCGTACAACAGGTCCTCAATAGGGGGTGGTACTTTGATATTATGTAATAGTAGTTTCAGATATAAGGAAAGGAAGGATATAACTGCTTGCTCTGTTGATCGCTTATGTGAGGTAGCATGTGCAGAGGTTGAAGGCCATACTTTCCTATGTGTTTATAGACCACCAGCCGCGAACTTAGCATCATTTTTAATAAGTATGGAAGAAATATTAGGTAAACTTTTTAAAGATAATAAATTAGTTTTTGTTTGTGGTGACCTAAATATTGATCTTTTAGTTAACTCACCAGATAAATGTAAGCTTGTATCATTGTTCAAATCATTTAACTTAAAATGTGTATTTAATGAAGCAACTAGAATAACAGCAACCTCAGCTTCATGCATTGACAATGTATTTACTAATTGCAAAATAAAAGACTCTTCCTTAATTAGTGGCGTTAGGTCAGACCACACTGGTCAACTTGTATCATTTGACTTTGATAAAAAGTTAAACTTAGATAAAACCATTAGAATAAGACCTCTCACTAAAAATAAATTGAAATTGTTTAATAATAATGTTCTGAGCAATCTTTCAACTGCTAGTTTTGATTCACAAGACCCCAATATAAACTACAGTACATTATTTACTACAGTATGCCAAGAATTCAATAAAGCATGTCCTGTAAAAAAAGTAACAATCAATAGTAAACCAAAATTTAATGAATGGGCCACTGCTGGCATTAGAAAAAGCAGAGATATTTTATATAATTTGTACCACGAGAAATCATTAACTTCTGATCAAGCCCTTCATAATTATGTCAGAAAGTATTCTAAGATATTCAAAATAGTCTGCGCTCAAGCTAAATCTAAATTAATAAGTAACAAAATCAGTAATTCAAATAATAAAATAAAAGCTGTGTGGCAGGTAATTAACAAAGAAACTGGAAACACAAAACAGCGGGACCAGAATGAATTGTCTCTAAAAATCAATAATGAAACCATTTCAGATAAGCTAAAAGTTGCTGAGACACTAGAAAATTTCTTTACGAACATCCCAATAGAGGTTACGAAATCGCTCCCCTCATCATCTATATTAGCTGAATCTCTTCTGAAAAAAAACTTCAGTAAGGACATTCCAAGTTTTGAATTCAAGCCCATCTCTGTTGCTACAATTAAAAAAGTATTCAAAAGTCTTAATATAAAAAACACTGAAGACTTATGGGGAATTTCCGTTAAGGTCCTTGGAGATATTATTGACACAATTGCTCCTGTCCTAACAGGCATATTTAATCAATGTTTAGATAGTGGTACGTTTCCTGATTTAATGAAACATAGTAAAGTAGTACCAATTTTCAAATCGGGTAGTAAGAGTGATCCCTCTAATTATAGACCAATATCTGTGCTACCAGCACTGAGTAAAATATATGAAAAAATCATGCTGGACCAGATGTTGTCACATTTTAATTCAAATGAGATTTTACATAGTCGACAGTTTGGTTTCACGAAAGGAAGGTCGACGACTGACGCTGGAGTAAAACTCATCAGTCACATTTTGGAATCCTGGGAGAAGTCCCAGGATGCAATTGGCATATTCTGTGACCTCTCAAAAGCGTTTGACTGCGTTGACCACAACACACTGATCTGTAAATTACACCACTACGGAATTCGTGGACAGGCTGCTGATCTTGTTCTTTCTTATTTATCAAACAGGCAGCAAAAAGTAAGCGTAAACGGGGTGACTTCCTCGGGGTCTCTAGTAAAGATGGGCGTGCCCCAAGGTTCGATTCTTGGCCCTTTCCTATTTCTAGTTTATATTAATGACCTTCCCTACATGATGGCTAACTTATCGGATATAATTCTATTCGCTGATGACACGTCTCTTATTTTTAAAATAGATAGAAAAGATACGGATGTCTTACATGTCAACGATAGTTTGGCAGTTCTTTCTAAATGGTTCGCAGCTAATAATCTTTTACTTAATGCGAACAAAACTAAATGTCTTAAGTTCTCTTTACCAAATGTACCCCAAGTAGGTCTAAACTTAAAACTTGATGGCAAAAAACTAGATGCAATTACAGAAACTGTGTTTCTAGGAATTACTCTAGATTCTAAATTGCAATGGGGTGCCCACATTAGAGCTCTTTCAGGTAGATTAAGTTCAGCTGCATTTGCAGTAAGAAAAATAAGGCAGTTGACTGATGTAGCCACAGCTAGGTTAGTATACTTTGCTTATTTCCACAGTATTATGTCTTATGGCGTTCTGCTGTGGGGATCGGCAGCTGATGTAGACTCAATTTTCATATTACAAAAGAGAGCAATCCGCGCGATCTATAGAATGGGTCCTCGTGAGTCCCTTAGAAACAAATTCAAAGAAGTTGATGTACTAACTCTGCCTTCTCTTTATATCTTAGAAAGTATTTTGTATGTTCGCAAAAACTTAGGACTTTTCAAAATTAGAAGTGATTTCCATAATATAAATACACGTAGTAAACATGAAATTGTGATACCTAAATTTAGATTAACTAAAACTAGCAAGTCATTCCTTATAAACAGTATTCGCTTTTATAACAAGTTGCCAAAGTCGGTTACAGAACTTAACGATGGAAAGTTCAAAACCCACATAAAACGTATCCTTATCAAAAAAGCATATTACAAGATTAAAGACTACGTTGATGACAAGGAAGTTTGGCAATAATTCCTTCTGCACATGTGGCCTCCCTGGTACCTCATTAACGGCATAATTATGTAAATGTCTATTAACTGCTCCCAAATTACGATATGTATTTTATTTTACTTTTTTATTTAGGTACTACTTGACATGTAGTTTCATTATTTGACATTATATGCCTACAATTCAAATTTCATTTTAAAGTAGGGTTCTCATTCGGATTGGTTAAAGTTGTAGTGACAACCATTTGGGTTAAATTGGTTTTTATTATTTTATTCGACCTTTATATAGATTCCTTTATATTTTGTGAATGTGAGAACGTTGTAGGCACAACAGACTGTCGATTTGCAGACTATTTTCTATTATTTTTAAGTATCTTGTTGACAGGCCTACGCTGTCCTCGCATACCTATTCAAACTGTACATTTTTTAAAGCATTGTAAAACCCATTTATTTTTAAAAGAGTAACCGTGGAGTTTCTTGCCGGCTCTTCTCCATAGGAAACGACCAATTGGAACCGTGCACCTAGATTCTGACGTTTCATAAGTGCCCATGTAGGTTTATGTGAAATAAAATATTTTGATTTTGATTTTGATTTTGATTATTTTTGGTAAATTAATACCTACATTCTGACTTTTTCTACGTGCCTATACGTTCTTGTGGGTTTTTAACTTTGAACTTTGGCACTGCCAAAACACAACTGCAAACTGTTTGTGAACCAGTTTTTCCTTGCAGTAACCGGTTTTTCAAATTATTAACATCTTTAAATCTTCAAGACTCTTATAGTCCTCCTTGCTAATCATTCCAGCTATACGATTATTTTGAATTTTCTTCAGACTGAGAACATCGCCAATTTCTTTCCCATAACTGTCTTTAAATTTTTCCCCAAACTTTAAAAAATAAATAGAAACATTAATTCTTCTCGTATTTGGGTTCTAATTAAACTTCCTTTTGGACGTAACACCCTATGACCCCCGTAAGAGCGAGAGAACCAATACGTTGTACATTCGTGCGTCAAAATAATCGCGCGACAAAAAGTCATAGTGCGTGGTCGCCCTAAGAGGAAAACCGGTTCCATGTAAGAAAAGTTCTGTTACCAAAAAGTTCCATGCACACCATGCCAACTGTTTGCTAACTGCCATTTAGATAATCCCGTGCCGCAAGTTTGTGTTAGGGAACTTTTCTATTTATTCGCGTCTTTGAATTAAGGCTTTGACCTCATTTATTTACATCGTGTTCTGGCTTCACAGTCTTAATGAGTTTTGCCTGTTTAATGGTTGAAGGTAATTTTCTAGGATTCTACAGTCATCCGTGCGTTTCGACGTCTTGGCAATTTACATATCTTCTTGCATTTACCCCTACTCAGACCAAGATATATGGCTATATTTCTATTATCTTCAGTCTGATAGGATCTCCAACACTGAGTGTAGTGTTTTATTTCGATTTGGCCAACATTCACTTCGTTTGTAAAGTTAGGCCGCGAACCAGGACGCGTGGTCGCGCCGAAAGGGCGCCTTCCGGTTTCTGAACAAATAGTGAATAGTGGTGAATATGTGAATGTGACGATTACGTGTTTGCACAACGATTGCTTTTGTTTAGGACGCTGGGTGAGACTTCACACCATAAGCTAGGGTAGCTTTCCGGTCATGTTCCATAAAAAATTGAACAAAAAAGCTGACGGTTACATAACCTTATTTTTTGTTTCATAAACTCAGCCATATTTTTAGACTGCTAAGCTGCCAGTGAAAGTCAAGATGCACTCACCAGAGTAAACAGCTGATAGCAGCTCCTGTAGTTGAGAGCTGTGAAACTAAAAGCACTTTTCTTAAAACTAAATATTTTTAGCCGTTGGAGGCAACAGCTTATAATATTAAGTGCAATCGTGATAAAGTTAAGTTAAGGACCCAGGTTACCCTTAGATTTTAAGAACTTATGTTAGCTACCTATATTCTTGCAAATAAATATATCATTCATTTATTAATTCAAGGTAAACTTATTGAGCGTAAGTTAAGGACACGTAACAGGTAAATACCTACTCAATTGACTTTTTGTATGTCTCTTTTATGGATCGATGAAAAAGTCGTAGTTCTACTTGTTCTAGTTTTAAGATAGCTAGGTAGATATGTAAGTAAAACCTACAAGGTTTTTAGCAAGTATCTAAATAGGTAAAGTGCCTAGTCGTAACACGTGCAGAGGTGGAGGTGGAGAGGGCGCCATGTAAAAAGATTTCCTGTTAATTATAATTTACTTCTCTTTCTAGATACCTTACCAAAACAAATTTGAAATTACATACAAAGAAAATTATGCTCAAATATAATTAAAATTACCACCCAAAAAGCATAAATAAAAATAAAAGTAGGCGTAAAGAAATCCCCGGAAAATTATTTTGCCGTAAAAAAAAAAATCCCTTGGTTGTTTGAAGGCAATAGTCATTCATTTTAATTGTCCACCGATGGGGAAGTGACTAATTTGTTACTTGTAATAGGGGAGGGGGGGGAGAAATCACGCCCTGATTATAGGAACACAGTTTAGTTGATTTATAGTAAATACAATAAAATAAAATAAAATAAATATAGTTGTCGTGGAGTAATGAGTTTTAGGGCAGTTTTGAAGGTTGGGCTAAAGGTCTAATGTTCCTCGAAAATTATTATATTGGGGTCGTTTTTTTGATACTGTGTAACAATCTTTTTACACTGTCAATATGCTGTTATAATTTATAAATCCAATCCATCAAAAATCCGTCAATTCGTAAATTACCCAGTTCATAAGGCCTCTCCTCTCATGCTCGAGGTTGTGGGTTCAAAGCCAGACAAGTATCTGTGGCTTGGCTTTATCAATTCTTGTGTACTTTCTAAGCTTATCTTGGACATCACTGATACGGTGACGGAAACCATCGTGAGGAAACCTGGACTTACAATTGATCTGTCGTGATATCTATGTAAATGCGGAGGGAGAGAAAATGTATGTGACAACGTCTGCTGCAGCCCACGAACACGTTACGCACGAATACGAGATTAATGACGTCATTGCTACATTGCTTGCTCGTACAGGGAGGGCGCCCATGCAGTTTAACGTTGTCACGCTATGCACGCGGTATACAGAAGCGTGCTTAGCTTCACTGCGGGAAGTGGGATGGGCAGAGAAGCGACGTATGAGAAACTGTGCTTCGCTACAGTTGTACATAGTCGTGGGTTTATATTCGTATATAGTGTGTGCTGCAGTGGAAACGTAGACCCACGTTGTCAAACAAACGAACCCGCTCAGCTAAAATACGTGGCGTGCCCGTGCACAGAGTGCGCCGCGTGCCCGTGCACAGAGTGCGCTGCAGTTGGCCAGCGCCTTAATTCTAACATCGCTTACGCGTCTTAACAATTTAAAACTGTTTTGGAAAAGCCCGTTTCCCATTGCCCAAGGCAATAAAATCCACCACTAATTTAATTAAATACCTAGTTGTGTAAGAAAAATAATTCATCATGTTGTGTGCCAAATAATAATAGGCGTAACCAGATTATATGTTTATTTAATACTTTGTTAGTTAATTTAGTTTATCCAGTGTATATATTTTTATCCTCTTTAATAAATATTAGTAGGTACTTAGGCCTATGCCTAATTATTACTATTAATAATTAATAAAAAGTCGTAAAACCCTACGGTCTATACTTATTACAAGATCAACCTCCACTTCCCAATGTTTGTGTGCGAGTAAATTGTTACTACGGTTAACTTTAATTATGTAACAATCAAGACTAATTACAGTTTTTGACTAGCTTCAGTAGTTTTGTAGTTCTTGTGGGACCGATTTATTTTAGTTGCTTTACTTATCTGTAGTTTGTTTGTAAAAGACCTTATTACTATTTTCGAGCATGGAAAAGTGTAATAATAGGTACCGAGCAATATAATAATAAATAATAAATCCTAATCACTATTAATTGTTAAACTTGTTTTCTTTACCAAAACATTTTATCGGCGAAGAAGATTCTGCTTTAATAATCATTTGGAATTCTATTCTTACTTTCCTGTTTCCCGTATTTCAATATTTTAAAACCTTTATGAAGTTTGAAGAATATTTATTTAATAAACGAGGATACATTAATATTTTAAACTCCGGTTTTATCTCCGGTACTAAAACCAGCGTAGCATATCCGCAGCTCTTCGTAGCATATTCGTAGAACTTCCGTAGCACCAACGTAATAGTTCTACGAACATTTCGAGATCGAATTCTGGGTATGCTTTTATTGGGCTGTAAACTCAATTTTCCGAACCAACGATATTTAACCCGATCAGTTGTAGATTGTATGTAGTAGCTGTTTTTTCTGAGTATTCAGAAATATAGTTGGAAATGGTTTCGATTTAAAAAGTCATATTTCTTTGAAAATTGTGTTTGAGTGACGTTGGTAATTGAAAATCTCAATTTTTATTTATTACTGGCAACCCGACCGGCTTCGCACGGTTTCGACAAAACATCGATGTTTCTTTATTATATGAAAGTTCAACATTAATGTGTTATACACATAAACCTTTCGGAAAAAAATCTCTCAATGATGCGATAACTCCGCATTGAAATTCGTTACCTAGTTTAGAAAAATAACGTGATCGCACAGACAACCACGAAAAGTTACTTTAATTTATAATATGTTTAAATATATATTATTTATTTAAACAAAAGCAACCTAAATAAAGTTCAGCAAATCTTGATGCAACTGAAATTATTACAACGACAATAACTTCTCATTTGTTATAAACAACCACCTACTAAATTGTATCTCACCTAAAACAGGTTACATAAGCTCTAAATACACGTAGTTAACCAATGCTACGCGACTCGTAGCACTCGTAGCGCTTGCTACGTAATATCGTAGCACTAACATGTGGCGTAGCACATAACGTTAAATCAGTGCTACGAGCGAAAACTTTTTTATGAGAGTTCGCGAAACAGTTTAGGCTGTCCCTACTTGTAGTACTATGACTCTTTAGTCATAATGTACCGACGTTGTAAGGCCTTAGTTACATAACGTAAGTTTCTTAAAGAGTATTTTTGTAATAACTACAGTTATGCTTATCTTTTATATGCTTTAGCCTCAAATTGACAATTAAATCGGATTTAACAAGCAAAACAACAACAACGAGTAAAATAGACATGATTCATCCTGTCAAAAGTGATTTTATCCAAATTTTACTTTACTTTACTCTTCTTTTTTATACATGTAAATATTATTCTTATTATTTTAAGTCTGTTAGCTTGTATATTATGTAAATATTTGTTTAATTAAGACTTCAAAATAATTGGAATTCAAAGATTTGGAAAAAAAAGGAAGTATGTTTTCCGAGTTTGTTTTAAAATACTAAGAAACTAGGTCAGAAAGTAACAAGTCAGAGATTTTCATAACTGCACACAAATCACCTAAAAAAATATCCTTAAAAATGTACTCCATCACTTTGTTTGTTATTTTATAATAACAATCTCATAATTTCCGCTATCTATGAAGTATACATTGAATCCTGTTGACGTCGCTTAAGTTATCATTTAAGATGGCATCCAATTTTCTGCGTCGTCGCGACTCGTTTTTATATGGCGAGGGGCTGTGACGTAGCTTGTGTAGTGCAGGAATGTTGGCAGTAGGTTCAGTTACAACAAAGATTACTGACAAAGGTAATTTGTGTTGTTTTTATGGAGTTTTTTTGGAAGTCATATAGTGTTTGTAGGCTTGCTTTATAAAATACTTAGACATGGTGAAACAAAATGGCAAATTATAAAATAAACCATTGAATTGATTTAAAAATGCCAGGTCAATGTGCCAATATATACGATTTTGGACTGCCCCACTTACAATTTATGAGCACTGTGCAAATTGAGACACGCACCACAAAGACGTTATTTCATTGTTTATTTTGTATTATGTTTTTTTGAGACAGAGGATCCCATACACCATCTACGTTCACGTTATGACGTCACCCAACGAACCTTCTGCGCTCCCCCGCACAGCGCTGCGGTCGCTTTCAATTCCTCTCAGCGTCACGCTCCAAGTTTTTTGAATATTAACATGAATGCTCTCCACCGCCGCGCACGGAGATGCGCTGCATCATTACTCTAAGAGCTCTAAAATTAATTTCTGCTATAATGTCGTGGAGGCTGGTGATATAAATTAAATTGTGGGAAGGACTGGGTTTTTGAGGAGTTGGGTGGTTATGGATAACAATATGGATTATACGTTTTTTAAGGGTTAGACAGATCCTTACCTATCGTACATCGATATGTCGCCAGCTATGTTAATAGTTAGTTCAGTTGTTAGTAATAGGCTCGTAGTACACTTGGCTTAAATCCGTTGCTGCTATTGAGAAATTCCTGATGGAAATACCCAATTTAATAACACTTTGCCGGACTTGGAAATCGAACCCAGGACCTCATGCTCAGCAGCAGCGCTTGCAACCACTAGACCAAGGATGGCAGTCGGTATACAATTATTGAAAAGTGCGGATGAACATTATAAGTTCTCGTTCCTGTTTAGTATCTTCAATAACATCAAATACTGTGGTAGGTAGAATTGTCTTTGTTACATATTAAGCTAACACTTTCTACGATAATATTCATTACACGTTACAGTAATTAACGTGAAATTGTTTTTATTTACCTACAAACTGAATTTTGCTAACTGGATAGTATATTTTCTATTCCAGTATAAGCTGATCTTGTATTGTATACGATTTCTGTACATTAAGAGGTCAGCTTGTACTAAAAGTGTATAGCTTGATATATAGCCGTGTGTACAAGGAGTAATTGAAACAACTCAAAACCTGTTAAGGGGTCATTGTACTCATCATTGTGAACAACTATTGTTATGTATGAGCTGTTATGCGTACAGTGTATAGAGCAGCTGGTTTTTTTTGTTTATGAAGGATTCCATTTGGAATAGAAGACCCAGTGCCGTACTGAAGTAAACTTTTTATAACTCGTATAATTTTCATAGATCATCCCTCAATCACACCGCCTCCTGTAAATAGGGGTAGGCAAATAATAACTGGTCGAATAAAATGAGGTATTTTACTGAAAAACATCTTTTCAGTTTCCAGTCGAGTAGGTTTTCACGAACCACTGGCTCTTCAGTATTTGTGTACATAACGTTATGTAGCAAATAATCTGGAATCAGTGAGTATTTATGAGAAGGGGTGAAGGCATTGATACGGTTTCCTGCGACGGTTTTTGAAGTTATAATATTATGTACGGTTGTATATGTTTATTTATTATATGGAAAAGGATTTGTAACAGCCGTCCATTAATTTATGCGTTCAAAAATAATGTTTATTTCAAAAGTTATCGTAAAGTATAAAGTTTAAAAATATTAGTTTGCTCAAGGGCCTTTTCATGCTAAATACACAATATTTCAAATGCCACTAGAAAAGTATCTACATTAATATTACTACCACTACCTTCAAAGTTTACACGAAACACAAATAATTTATTTTAATTTTTTATTTAATCCATACTGTTACAGTTTTATTTTTTACATAACACCTGCCAAACTGCAGAGCAATTTGTCGGCAGTAGGTTCTCGTGGATTCAGCACGCATCTTTAACATAAAAACTAAATCTAAATTAATTAAAAACATAACGCCTGCATTCCCAAAAGATTTGAACAGTAGTCACATACACACTCATTTATCCAGTTTAATAACAAATACTTAAATAGGTTAAACAAAAACTTCCACAACAGCCTTGTTCTATCAACACACCAAGCTTATGCCGTTTTTACCTTTTAGCGTTTAATGTAAATACCTTAGGACTGTCTGTAAACGTTCCGTAATGGACGTTTACACTGAAAACAGTTACGTAAGAAGCTTTACAACACTATTCGTTTGTTTCTGTTTCCTCTTTAAATGAGCGTTTTAAAAAACGAGTAAAAGAACAAATGAGTTCTAGAATGTATACATATTTACGCTATTTGTTCTTACATAAGGTATGTAAGGGTCGCCCCCATAAAATTATGCTGTTAATTATACTTTAAGTACATCTTATACAGAGAAAAGATTTGTATTTTTGTTTGTAATGAATAAACAATACTGAACCAATCTTAAAAAATATTTCACCAGTAGGATCAATGAGTAACATAGGTTATAATTTATGAAGATAAAACGTGGGCGAAGTCGCTGGCGAATCTAGTAGGAAATAAATACTTTTCCCTTTTAATTATCTTCTTTCTTATTAGTTTAGTATATTTTATTCAAGTCAAAATCTACATAGTCAACATTGTTATTAAACATCAGAACCGCAACCGAAAAATCTGTAGTAACTTCATTCATACAGTTACCAAAATGACCTCAAACACAATCACAACAAAGCCTTTATTAACGTCAAAAGAAAACAAATTCGGATCAGAAGCTCTTTATTACCATCACAAAGATATCAGAATGGCACAAAAAGTACCAAAAAGAACCGTGGCCACTTCATTAGTGGTGACGTCATCACAATAAGGTACGTCCCATTGTTTGAGTAAGAAATTTCACGGCGACCGGTTAGAAAGAGATTTTTTTGAGTTTTTGTCGGGTAGTCAGAGATTTTTACTTATTGCTTGAAGGTGTTAGAAGCCATCTTTGTTGTGTACATTGGAACCTTTCGTTTTAGGAATTTATGTTATTTGGTGTATTATTATTCCGAATTAATTTAAAGTTAATTTAGTTTCCTATAGGATACATGGTACATCTACTTTTCACAAGGGTTCAGGGGCCTAAGTCTAATAATTTATAAACGGTACAATGATCTCTCAATGGTGAATTTTTAACAGTTTTTGTATGGAAAATCTGTCAAAAACTCACCATTGAGAGACCATTGTAACGTTTATAAATTAGTAGACTTACGCCCCTGGATTAGAGGTCTCTATACCGGTAGGTATAGAGACCTCTAATTATTTACCCTTATTTACCCTTTAACCGTTCAATTTAGTATAGTGATCATTGGAGACCCATTTGTGGTTTTGCAATCGCCGTTTCTGGACTGCACATCAAGGCCATTTCCCATCTAAGTTGATGACAAATACAACTATTACGTACGCAACTGAATAATATCAACATTTTCACATTCTGACTACACAATATAACAATGTTGTTGTCTGCAAACAGAACTGCTAACATGCTATATAACATTTATTTACCTAAGTTTTTGCATCTTTCTATAAAGGTACTCATTTTTAATTTATTTCATTAAGTATTTATGCACTTCTTAGCCTGAAGCACAGGTTCAACCTAGTTCAGGCAAATAAGCAACTGTGTTCTATTTGAATTGTTAAGTTATTTATTGTAAATGTGCCCCTTTTATAAATAAACGATAATTATAATTAATTTTCACTTCTTATTTAAAAGGTGATACACTTATCACATCAGCATGTCCTCCGTTAAACTTTTACAAAGCCCCTTAACTACTTTACTCATAAAATGTGACCTCTCCCTCCAAGAAAAGACTCGCGTTGATCCGACGCACTATTTCTCACAAGTTTGTAACAAAACTTGTCAAATGGCGGCGATAAAACCGATCATAAATTCCGAACACATTGATACTCGTCCACGCTTACTTTATTTGACTATTTTTATGGGACTGATCGATACCTACATGACATAATTAAGTAGGTAAGCAAGTGTCTTGTGACTGCAATACTTAAAGTTCACTTATTCTTAACGAAACTGATAAATTCATAAAGTGTAGACCTTTTGTCTAGACTTTGAGATTTTGCGCCATTGTAATAATAATATTTTATTTCGTTCAGTTTTATAAATTAAGCTAAAACTAGAACAGAATAAAGTAATTTTACATTGCCACAAAATAAAACAATACACAGAGACACTCACACTTTATAATATTTGCCCCTTAAAATCAAAATCAAAAGTCATTTATTCAAACTACGCTGAGAATCAGCACTTTTTGAACGTCAAAATAGTAATCCCAACCCCCACCCCCAATCACCTGTTTCTAAAATAAGATAATCATTTATTTGCTTAAACTTGAGTTTGACCTAAAATTGTACAAAATCATGAGTAAATTGTCAGCATACAAATGATGTTAAAACTAAAAACAGTAACGTCAAGTAACTCAAATTCGCAAAAGCAATACACATCAAACATATTATAATTCTTAGATAATAATGTGCATGAAGGTACCTCCAATAATACCACAACACCTGCTTCACTTTCTAAATTCGTATTATTATAAAACTTCACAGATTAGCATGTAAATTGAAAATTAATTACTTGCCACACAACAACAACATCACTATATCCCGGACTCCGGGATTATGTAACAGAATCCCGGCGTCTAATCCCGGTGCGCGAAGCAATTATTATTTTATGTTTATAAACTGTCGGCGGTGTGTTAAGCACTTGCAAATCTATCCCGGGACTAGCACCACGGCACTGTTTGGGGTACCTCGTTACTTTTTTTTTTTTTTGATGTTTCCCTACACTAGGAGTTTTTCCTGTATTCTGGGTGCGTTTACAAACATTTAAACTCACATACACAAACAGCCAGACCCGGAACAACTACTTGTAGGTCATACAAATGTTAATAGTTCCGTGCGGGAATCGAACCCGCGACACGCAGTGCAGCAGTCAATCGCTTAACCACTGCGCCAACCGTGCCGCCGAATAATAGTAGGTAGAGGTATCATAATACAGGTATCAAATTAAATTAGCTAGCGAAACTCTGCAAACGTGATGGGTATCGATATCTGAACACGATAAAATCTTTACCGGTTTAGCCTTGTGTATCCCTCGTGCGCCATGGCCAACTCTTGGAGACGTGGCCATTTTTACAAATTTAAAACCTTCCGTGCATTGTTAAAATGAAGGTAAAAATCGAAAATTCTGCCATTTTACGATATTGATATCCTACTTTAGATTGTACAAAAAACTGAAAATGGTATATTCGTCAGGATTTTTGCTGGAAAAACCAAGCCTTGTTTATTTCCTAAAAATAGAGCCCAAACACAGCACAGTGATTTCAATACCGAAAGCGAAAATCAACTCCTAATTAAAACCGACATGGACCTCGAAAAAGCCATAAAAATTCTTCCCAACTTTGAAAATTTCAAACCCTCGGCACAAGCGCTGAGTTTGAACCCTAAAGTTGTGGGTCCAAGTGGTCCCAATTGTTTATGAGGCATGCTAATTAGCGGTTGACCTCTATTTAAAGGGCTCTTGAGAGTTTTACAACGTGTACCTGCAATTTGAACAGTTCAAAGTGTCAATAGTTTAAAGTACTACGTAGGGATAAGGATTTCTAGGTAATAGTGATGATCGTTCGAGAAATCAAGATCGTTTAGGAAACTTTCATTTTGAAACCTCTGCTTTTCTGCGTATTTCATTTGTTTTAAGCTTACGAAGCTTTAAGATGTTGTTCACACTCACCACAACTTATCTGATTGGCATAGTTTTCATGACACCTTTTCGATAGCACATCCACTTGAATTAATTAAATCATCATACATAACTAAAGGTGGTATAGCGGGCGGTGACCCAGCTTTTTAACAATATTATGCCTATCTCATTTCGATTCAACTTTAAATGAGTTTTTATAATATCCAACAATTTTACACAACCCAATTGATAACCTTCTCCTTTTTGCGAAGTCGGTTAAAAATCAGCGCAATTTAAATATAGAAATCTCAGTGCCTAGGCTACGCCCTCGAGAAATTGCGCTGATTTTCCTTTTATTTTAGAAGTAAATTGTTTTATGTTCAAGTTATAGAAAAAATTAATTAGTTTAGAAATGAAATTAGTTTTTTTATAAAGTAGGTATTTACGGTAGTAACACGGGCTTTTTAATTTTTCCCTTCTAACAACTCAATACTGGAGTAGTAGGAAGGGTAATCAAATTAACGGTATTACTACTGGTAGTAAGATTGGTAGTAACATGGGCAACAAACGTTCGTTTTCAATATAAAACTCTTATAGAACGCCAACAACTTTTTTTTCACTCAAACTCAAACTCAAACTCAAAGCATTTATTTCAAATAAACCAATTACAGGTACTTTTGAATTGTCAAGGGGTCGGTCAGTCAGAAAAAAATGAAGCTAGTTTCACGGCTAGCACGGTTTCAAATTCTCAATTCTTCGTAATTCACCGCGCCGTCTGCGAAGCGGCGATAGTGACAATCCGGCTGATCCTTCCCACGTGTGGCCATCATGTGAGGCCGTGTGCCAGCATGGGCAACCACGCGACTAAGCCGAGCGGAGCAGAGCGAACCCAAGCTAAAACGAGGGAAGCAGAGCGAAGCCGAGCGGAGCCCACATGTGCTACGTCCAGTAAGATTAGATAATTCTACAGTTACGATTGAATTAAGGAGGACTTTCAAATGAAACAGTTTCTGCAGTTGAATAATGTTCTACTTATATTATTCTAATGTAGGAAACACCAACAGGAACAGGACGTAGTCAAATAACGATACAGTGATTATACGAAACTGTCTTATATTTCTCTTGATTACACATACAAAAATCGATACTTAGCACTAGATACTTATTTAATAGATTTACAGGATTATTCTATTACACAACCTATCGCGTCGAGTCCAGTAACCCAAGAGACCGTGCAACCGGGCAAGCGTTCCGTTGACCCACGTTAACCCTTCCATTTTTGAGCGGGAAGAAGTGAGCTCTCTGATTGGTTCCCGCCATTTTGCGTCAACCAATCACAGAGAGGCCATGAATATAAAAAGAGTAAAGTTGCCAGCGTAAAATATTAAAATCGAGCTGTATTAATACGAATATCGATTAAAATACTCGATTAGCAAAATCAAAATTCACAAACCCTAACAATCGACCGTCCTGACAACGTGTGCGTCCCCGCACACGACACCAGGTGGAACCCTAACAATCGGAACGCTGGCGGGTTGCTCAGTTTTTTTACATATTTATTGTTTGACTATCAAATTACAATAGTAGGAAACCCTAAGACCCTGCAACCCAACTGATATGAGTTCCCCAGAAATTGCGGCTAATTGAGTAATACAACTTTACAAATTAATAATACTTCTAATACGAATTTACTAAGCTAAATAATATAAATATTTAATTTAAATTAGGTATAAGTTCAATAAAATAATTATGTATAAACATGCTAGCTAGCAGTTCATTAGGTTAAGGTCAATATCTGATGTAAATATTAATAAACTCAAGATTACACACATGATTGATTCAACTGTCAAGGAACGTAAAGTACAAATCAACTCAATAGATTCATGTAACAATTTCTACGACTTAGTTATTGAATTACATCCATCAGATCAGTAATATCTTGTATGATCTATATTATTAAACTCTATGAATTTGATCAGAAAACAGCGATCGATTTATGTTCTCTGTCACTATCACATTTAAACTTTGCTTTAGGGTCCGAACGATCGATTAATCGGTTTACCCATCATCGAACTACTCACCCGAACGATCGATTTTTCGGGGCCTAACTGATACCTACAAGACGATCGATTTACTTGTGGCAATCAGTAGGACATTTGCTGAATCAAGTCACGATCCGATCGATTCTCGTGCCTGATCTGAAACAATGAATGACACGCATCTGTAGTTAGGTGTCTCTAAAACTTAGTGGGATACATTATAGAGCAACAAAATAGAATAAAATGGTCAAATTATGGTTCAGTATGGTCCTCGTCATCAGTGCCACTGGTATCTGAATTATTCACCTCTAGGGCCGCAATATGTATCCATGGCATCATACGGTCTGCTGCCACTGTTGTAGGCCGCTTGTTTTGCATGCTAGCCAAACCCGGAACCGGTGCTACCCTATATCTGTCCCTGCCTAAGACTCTGGTAATACGATAGGGCCCTATAAACGAGGGCATGAGCTTTTTACTTTGTCCGTCATTATTGAAACAAGTCTTGGTTATTTTGACGAGTTCTCCCTCGACATAGAGCCGGGCCGGCACCCTATTTTTATCATAAACCTGCTTTTGCTTAGCCTGCTCGTTATCAATCCTTTTCTTGACCCCAGCTCGAATATCGGTAATTTCGCAGTTTTCGCGAGAGTCTTTGGTAACTTCGTTAAGAATGGGATTTATTTCGCTACTCATACTAGTTCCAAATAGTACCTCTGACGGCGTCCTACCAGTGGTTTTCTGGAGAGTATTGTTTAGACCCCACTGAATTTTCCCTAAATGACTATCCCAATCCTTTTCACCGTATTTAACAGTCATCGCTTTCAAAGAGTCGAGAATTGTACGGTTGTAACGTTCGACCTGGCCATTTGATCTCGGACTGGCTACTGCATTAAGGATATGCTTAATTCCCTTGTCAAGGCAGAATCGATTGAAAGCATGAGATGTAAAGCATGTACCACGATCGCTTATAAGACGATCAGGGACCCTAAATGTAAAAAATATATCATCAAGAACTCTAATTGCATTCAAACTGTTAGTATTTCTAACGGGCTTCATAAAACAGAATTTGGTGAAGGCTTCTACTACTACAAGCAAGTAAGTATAGCCTCTCTTTGACTTGACAAAAGGCCCGAGGTGGTCAACATGCACCGTATGAAATGGTATTTCTATTTTGGTGATGGGATGGAGCAGACCCTCGTGTGTTTTAGTCTTGTTCTTTGCATATGCACATTCAATGCATGAACTAACATATTTTTTTACAAACTTGGACATTTTACTAAACCAATAGTGTTTCTTTATTCTTTCGAGAGTCTTTTCCACCCCAAAATGGCCAATATCGTCATGGTTCAACCGGCACACTTGCCACCTCGCGCCTCTTGGCACCACCCAACGAACGTTATTTTTATCATTACATAAACAACGAAACAATTTGTTATCCTTGACCACAAAATTATCTTTTATGTATCGGAGTTCCTTCTCATCAAGACTATCATTTAAAATGTTTTTAATCCTACAGAGTTCGGTGTCTCCAAGCTGAAGCGTTTGTAACCAATCCTCACTACTGATCGACATAACTGAAAATTGATCGATGGGATTCTCTACCGAACTCTCGATTGGATTGCGGGACAGCGCATCTACATGGCCCATCTTTACGCCTGCTCTATACTCGATGGAACATTGGAACTCCTGCAGTAAGAGCCACCAGCGTGCTATCCTCGGGATTAGATCTCGTTTTGAGAACGTAGATCGTAGAGCACTACAATCTGTAACGATCCTAAATGATTTCCCTAGCAGGTAGACTCTAAACTTTCGCAAAGAACAGATTACTGCCAAAGTTTCGAGTTCATACGAATGAAAATTCTTTTCCTCAGGAGAGGTTTGTCGACTGTAGTAAGCTACTGGACGGACAGCACCATCACCTTCGGAGCGCTGCAATAATATTCCTCCAACACCTAATTTGCTTGCGTCGGTGTGAAGCTCTGTCTCTGCTGCAGGATCATATATTGCAAGAACGGGCCTATTAACCAACTTAGATTTCAAGGCTTCAAAAGCCTCCTCTTGACTATCACCCCATGTCCACGAGGTGTCCTTTTTTAGCAACTTACTGAGGGGCAAGGCAATTCGGGCAAAATCTTGGATGAATTTGCGGAAATAGCTAGCCAGACCAAGGAACTGACGTACATTGTGGACATTCTCAGGTCGTGGAAAATTCATGACACTAATGATTTTTTTATCACCTGGCCTAACCCCAGCAGCGCTGATTTCGTAACCAAGATAATCGATTTTGTCTTGTAAGAAGTCGCATTTGGAAAGATTCAAAGTGAGATTTGCTTCCTCCAAAACTTGCAATACCTCCTCAAGCCGTACCAGACATTCATTAAAGTCTTTACCGAAAATAAGGACGTCATCTAAATAAGCAGTTGCCTTGTTGAATCGAGCCGACCCTAATATCGAATTCATCATCCGTTGGAAAACGGCCGGTGCGTTAGCCAAACCAAACGGCATGCGGTTAAACTCGTACTGACCGTCTGGCGTGACAAACGAGGTGAGGTGTTTGCTCTGTTCCGAAATCGGTACCTGGTAATAGCCTGATGTAAGATCGAGCGAAATGAAACAAGCCTGGCCAGAAAGACGTGCTATTTCGTCTTCGATAATGGGCATAGGATAGCGCTCTTTCACCGTGATAGAATTAAGCATGCGGTAATCGATACACATTCGAAACGATCCATCCTTTTTGCGTACGAGTAGAATTGGACTAGCGTACCCTGAGATCGACTCCCTTACTATCCCCGCATCCAGCATCTCCTTCAACATCACCCGTACCTTCTCACGTTCATGATGCGATAACCTATATGGGCGATAGACGACAGGGCGTTCACTGTTTAACTCTATACTCATTTCGGTCGTGTTGGTACACCCTAGGTCCCTAAGAGAAGATGCGAAACAACGATGATATTTTCTGAGCAACTCTAACAACCTTTGTCTCACGTCTCCTGGCACCTTATCACCGACACGAATAAGATTCTCATCGAAGTCGCCCTCAATCGCTATAGGGATTTCTGGTGGTTCGACAACTACCCTGCTAACAACCTCTACTCGCTTTGCACGACATAAAACTAAATTATTTGTGATCCAGCAGGAATTCGAACATGGGAACACGGTTATACAGACACGACCATTTTCAGAGCGATAGAGACCTCCACAAACAAAGTACTGTTTATTTGGTTTCCCAGCGACAACATTTTGTAAGAGAATGCTGCCACATGTGGAAGGTTCGATCCATGCCTTCACTGATGCTGCACCGTAGAGTTCTACCAATCCTGTTGCCCTAATCTTAAGAGAGGACTCCGCTAGATCCGGATCTGGATGTGGCATTTCATTGCCAATATCAATAAATTGTAGCCTAGTTACATCCTTATAAACTATGATGTGAGCCTGTTCGGTGAAGGACTGCCCTATAAGCGCGGATTTCTCTAATAAATTATCACACACAACCTTGCATGGAACCTGAGCATTGACGCCATCCACCTCAAATTTAAGTAACAACCCTCCTAGTGACTCTACTATACCGTTTCCAAACCCTTTCAATAATGATGGTATGTGATCGTGGGTCAAGCCCAACTCCTTAACTACAGACTCCTTTATAAGCGTGACTTCGCTCCCAAAATCTACAAAGGCTTGTTGTAATGTACCATTAATTTTTACATCCTTCATAAATTTCGAGTTTGGGCGCGAGTCGCGTCCTAGACTGGCCACATCGATACACATGGCTTTTGGAATATTACCACTGGGTTTTGCGCCGTTATTTTGTATCTGCGTGTAACAATTATCAACTGTATGCCCTATTTTATTGCATTTTGTGCATTTTATAAGCGGTTTAGGACAATGTAAGAAGCTATGACCCCTTTCTTTACAATTATAACATCCAGGGAATGAACCCGACTTAGCACCCGACCTTTGACTGGGCTGACCATTAGGGACACTAGAGTGATCGGTTTTGTTCTTGTTATGGTGTCGATCGAAATGCTGATAAGAATCTCGGCTGCTCATCAAAAATTGCAAGAGCTGATCGGGGTGAGAAGACCGTAAAGCAAGAGCACCTGATTTGAGGGTCCTATCACTGATCCCATGAACGATACAATCTACCGCACGTTTCTCAACAATGTCACATTGGTTAAGTAAAGCCAGTTTCTCATAAAAATAAACCTCTATAGGTTCATTATACCTACTCCTTCTTTTAAGCATTTCCTCCAAGGCCTGACCGTAATTTTGTTCGCAAGGGAAGGCATTTATTAGTTTCTCTTGCCATTCTTGCCAGTTAAACAACACTGAGTTTAAACCTTCATACCATGTTTTGGCAAGGCCTTGGAGTTTCTGCATAGCAAAGTGAACGATAGTTTTGTCATCCCAACCGTACACACTAGCACACTCGTTCACCTTTTTGAGCCATACATCGATTCGTTGGTTTTTTGTAGATGGATCAAAATTAGGCAGTATGTTCGTGTAATCAAGTTTTTGAAAGGACCGTGTGTCTCGAGCGGGTTGAGATGCCAAACTATCCTTCAAACATTTGAAAACATCAACAATATATTTTTTAGATACAGATGGACTACGTGACCTTTTAAAATGTCCCGCGACGTTACGATGCTCAGCATGTGGACCGTCACCGTCATGCCGATTGACTTCCGCTCGTCGCCGTTGATGGTCGAGTGTCCCGCTGCGATGGCTGCGACTGCGGCTTCTACGCTGGGTGGCGTTCCGCGACGATGTGTGCCGCGCGCTGCGGCGGCTGCGACTCCGGTTGCAGGTCTTGGCATGCAGAAGACGCTCCCGTTCTTGTAGCAGCTGCCTCTCTAGAAGCTTGACTCGTTCATGACTGGAACCCAGTTCTTGATCCCGGTTGCGACATGAGCTACGAGTTCGCAGCCGACTATGGCTGTGGTCTCTCACCCGGCTCCTACTTCGATGCTCCATCGCGTAGGGCGTCTGAAGTCGTCGATGACTGGATTCTATGCTTGGCCGTCTAGATGTCCCATTCATGGTGCAAAAGCTCAAAATAAAAAAAAACAACATTAATTCATTTTAATCTAAGTTAACTAAATAAAAGTAAGTTAAATTAGCTTTAACCTAAGCGATTTCAGTTTGTCTTTTTAATTTTAATTTTTTTAATTTAAAGTGAAACTATGTACTCTGTATGCGTATGCGATTCAAAGCTGGCAATTGGCATAACACTTAACCATTACTAAATTACGAGTGCATTCCACTATCTATAGTTATGGTAGGTATGTCGAAAATGGAGCGGTAAAATGTTGCTTCCTTTTGTAATATACCTGAACATACTATGTTAATCAAATTAAACATAAAATATTTAAAAATCTGGAATATCTTAGTGAATAAAGATCGAATATTCGTGATACTCAAACATTAATGCATTTCTGTCCATAAAACTATGGTATTATTTAGCTAATATAGCAAGCAATCTTATCAAAATGTTTAAGGGTATATCGTAAAAATAATTCACACTACTTAAACTGAGATGAATGCAAGAAAAACAGTGTAACACAGCATAGTCAATCATGGAATATCATAGTAAATAGGTAGCCTTTACTCGGTAAAAGATCGGTATAACTTAAGGTTATTGTGGGTAGGTAGTAGGTACAATCATAATTATGTACAATAATTATCAAAACCGTTGAATTCTTTATCTGTGCTATGTAGTTATTAAACAGACCGACTTTAAAGTTCTATTTACAACCATTAGAAATTTAAAAAAAACCATGTTACCAAGCAGTGGCTATTGACAAAGAAAAATATAATTGCAATCTATGGGCGTGTACTTACGTTGCTATCCCACTTCTGAAATGTAGGAAACACCAACAGGAACAGGACGTAGTCAAATAACGATACAGTGATTATACGAAACTGTCTTATATTTCTCTTGATTACACATACAAAAATCGATACTTAGCACTAGATACTTATTTAATAGATTTACAGGATTATTCTATTACACAACCTATCGCGTCGAGTCCAGTAACCCAAGAGACCGTGCAACCGGGCAAGCGTTCCGTTGACCCACGTTAACCCTTCCATTTTTGAGCGGGAAGAAGTGAGCTCTCTGATTGGTTCCCGCCATTTTGCGTCAACCAATCACAGAGAGGCCATGAATATAAAAAGAGTAAAGTTGCCAGCGTAAAATATTAAAATCGAGCTGTATTAATACGAATATCGATTAAAATACTCGATTAGCAAAATCAAAATTCACAAACCCTAACACTAAGTTCTTCAATTTATTGGAGAAAGAATAATAGAGCATAATGGTATGTCGTTGCCAGAACACCTGTGTTATTGAAACTAGTACCTGCACATATTATGTTAGATCCCAGCGGAAATTAGGTTTTGACTTAAACGTGTATGCGATCACAGAATAATTACCAAGTTTAATCTTTAATATTCAAGTTATTATAACGATGCTTGGCATTAACTATGAAATATTCAGTTATTGGGATCCAGGACCCTTTACAGTTGAAGTTTAAATCGAACATAACAATCCGCATTAAAAATGCATGTTTCTATATTATGATCCACTTATGATACTGTCCGTTAAAAGCCTTTTGTTGTCCACCTCCAGTGCTTCCCTGTCATCTACAATTAATTTATAGACGTTTTAACACACCATTACGTTTTAGATTATTTTCATCATCTACATAGTACATGAGATACACCACGTTTTCAAGATTGTTAGGTAAAAACAGTCTATAATATAGTTATTGGCCTTTCTGGTGGTGCATGTCTATAACTAACGGCTGTCTAAATGAAAACTTAAAACCGACTGTACAGGATACACTGAAATGAGTGTTGCTACTGGCATGGTAAGGATGACAGAGTTACTATTAGTTAGTTAGATGATGAGTTACAACAACTATAATTGAGTTGTGCAATTATGTAAAATTCACTTTAAACTTCACTCAAATGACCATTCAGATTATAAAGCGAAGTCATGCGTTTTAATAAATCATCGCAGATTTGCACCTCGACATCGTTCGAGTTTTGAAGTGATGTTTTGAAATTAGGTATTATAGGTAATGACCACAAGCAACCACAATTCTTTTATAACATTGTAAATTAAAATTAACAAAACAATAACTGAAGTAAGCCAAAACAAACCTCATTTAACTTTCACTTTTCCTAAACATTGAACAATCATCCCTTTTCTTAAAACAACCCTAACGGATTATAGCACCTGAAACACTTCAAACAACGCAAGTAATCCTACTTATAAAAAAACATGACGTTACCGGGAAATACGTCGGAATCTTTTCAAGGAACCCTTAAAAATCCGCGCGGAAAGTTTTTTATCGAACGCGGCGCGCGGGCGGATCGCAACTTTTTGTTCGGCGAGTTTTCGACCGCACGCGATTTGTTTAGCTCCAAAGTCCCCGTTATCCCGTCTGTAGTGTGGGGCTAGACGGTTAGACGGTTAGACTACTTTTAAACAATGTTCGCAACACGGGATTTTAAATGTTTTACTGTTGCGTTGCTCGTTTAGTTTTGACCGTTAAATCGCAATGCAGTTGTGTTTAAGGGAATTGGGTTACATTGGTGAAGCAAGGAAACTAACAGGCTGTTAGTGTTAAGTCTGACGTTAAGAACCAACTGCATACAATGCTGGAACAAATGATTTTCGTTTTAAAATGTATGAAGGTAAAGTAACTAGTTAAATAATTTTGTGATTGTTTTAACTTTTTGCAACCAATAAAAGACAACTTCAATAGTTAAGATCAAATTCACTATTTTATCATTTAAGTTTTGCTGTATTTTGTTCGGTACTTTGTTATTAATAACTAAAATCCTTTGGGCTATTAAAACAATAATTTTGTCACAAGTCTGTAAACTACTTTAACTACATTTACAGAGGACGAGGAAAACTGTTCCACCGAAATACAGTTTAAACTAGTACTTACAGGGAGCAGAGTGAATCAGTTCTGCTTTAAGGCTCGTACACACTGGCGCGACTTGTCGCGCGACGGGACACCGGCAATTGTTCAATCGTGAAGTTTTATTAGAAATTGTATTGTTAAAGTCGCGTCGCGCGATAAGTCGCGCCAGTGTGTACGAGCCTTTAATGCCGATACATACCAAACAAAAATGTTTCCTAGCTTTACTGTTTATTTGTAACAGAGTTGAATTTGTGTTATATATATTATTAAATAAGATCTGTGATCATTTTTTTATGCTGATCTGTGATCGCTTTCAAAAATTGGACTTCTAGTATAATAATCAGAGATTTTGCCAACGTTTCAGCATGCAGAGCAGAGTCTCCTATTCACAACACTAAACCTATAAACACGCCACACCAAAATTAACAAGCTATCTAAAACAGTCTCAAGACACGACGAAGTTAACGCTAGAGCCCAGTTCAACCAATTCAATTCCCGCGACGATTGAATTGCGTCCAATCGCGTCCAGTGGTAACCAATAGTAGCCAATCGCGTCGCTCCAATCGTTGCTGATTGAAACTCAGAGAGACTACAATAGAATTAGGGGTTGCGAGGAAACTGATTCAATGTCCTTTGTTTTTGTCTTAACATTGTTAAGGGTCTGTGAGTCTGTTATTATGTCGGATGGTGTTTTGTTTTGATTTTAGATTAACCATCCCGAAGGATAACTATAATTCAAGAACAACATAACGTTAATTTCCTACCTCTTCCCCTCTTCCCCTCTTCCTTTCATCACAAAGATATCCCTGTCTAAGAAACTCCAACAGATTCAAATTTCACACTATCAATCTAGCTCATTTCCACACTATCCAATAACCGATAAATTCTCGGAAAAAAACGTCAAAATCCGAATTGAGACGCAAACAGTTCGATATCTGGGCAGCTAAAATGCCGTGAAAAGCATTTCTGCTAAAACCGTTCCATTCATCCGGGCAGCTAAAATGTTCTGAAAAGCAATTCTGCCGCGAACCGTCCCGGGATTCATTGCCGGCAATTTGTAAGCGCCTACGTAAGCGTCCTTTGTTCGGCGGTTTTAAAGTCGGATCAGTGGAAAGAGATGTGTTGTCACTTTAAGACACGACCGCTCATAGATAGATGTGGGGAATATAAATTATCTTATTAGCTTGGACGGGCTAATATTAGTTAGTTAAATCTTTTATTAGCTCATAATTTTGGTGAAATGTGGGTGTACCTCTGCCTAACCCTTCGGCCATATAAAGCATTTAAAGCCCTTACTACTCAAGAAGAAGTCAATGGCTCTACGTGATTGAGATGTCTAATGAAAAAAAGGTTTTACTTGAAAATATTTAAAGTACACTAGATATTCGTTTTTCTTAAACGTCAAAAAAGTATTGCTTCCGTGTCAGCACTCGCTTCATTCCTTGCTAAAGTTTACAATGCTTCAATAATAACCCCTAATAACAATTTTATCGCTAACCCATACGAAATATTAAACAACAACTCAGCAGCAAAAACAAAAAAACAACAATAAATTCGAAATTTGAACATCATATCGCGATCGTCACTTATTTTACGCGCCACATCTGCGCAATTTTACGGGCGTAGTAAACCGGTCGCGTAAAAGTGCTGCGATACACCGTATTTCACCGTAAACTGCGTAAAACCAGTAAACTTACGATGTGAGCTCGTGTGTTGTGTTTATTGGTCTCAGTATATTGTTTAGTTAGTGTATTGTTTTATAATTCAGTTTCATTTTGTGGTAGAAATAGTCTCGAATGTACGAATATTTTATGTCTTTTATAACAAATATAGAATTTCGTTTACAACTGTAACGTGATAAAAGTAAAAGTTAAAAAGTAAGAAAACATGCGAAAGACAAAACAAAACACTTAAAACTTACTACTAGTATGAAACATGACTGGGATTTAAATAATGTCCTCTCTTTGGTATTATTCGTCGAATCGTTGAGCTCCTTAAGTTCTGAGTTGAGCTGCACGAGTACTGAACAGGTTCATTCGATCTGTGTGGTTCTTTCCTCAAAAGACCATTTCATAAACCAATTTGCATGGTCTTCACGGTCTTCACACGATCGGACCAAAGGTTATGTCTGGACTTTAAAAGAGACTGTTTGTTTGTTGTTTTGTTTTATTTGTTTATTTGTTTGTTTCAGCCTTTTTTCTCAGAGTAGTCAGCAAGGAAACACCGACGTCATCTAGTTTAAAAAAAAAATGATTCACGTGCAAAAGTGTTTTTTTTACAAACCTACTTACAGAAGTAAAATCACTTATGATTAAACCCCATTAACTATCAAACTTAAGAGTGAGAATAAGATGCAAGATCATAATCAGCTTACAGTCTGTGCATGTTTTCCATCCAAATTAGGATTACTGCTATCCCATGTAAACACACCACACATTTCCAGCTATCCTAAAATTTATAGCCTCCGTGTATACAGCTTATCTGACACATCGAACCGGATTTAACCGACCAAAACCGGTTATATGCGTTCCGATCCGGACGAATCTGGCTCTGAAATTCCATTTTACTAACCCCAATTAATATTTTGCGGTTATGCAAACAAAAGGCAAGTGAATTTGACCTTTATTGGATGAGAGATAAGAGTTGATATATGTGCTGGGTGTGTATGAAATTCTGGTATATTTTATGGAAGTATTATACGTAATATCGTTTTAAAGTTCCTCGATGATAGGGGCTTATTGTCGAATGATAAATGTATCGTATTTTGTATTTCCTTTGGACAATATTCAACGAACCACTTGATTAAAGAATTTGCGATTGTCACTTTTATTATTGAATCAATTGGATGCCGTCAGGAAAATTCTGATACCATTCACATTGTAATCCAGAAATGTAAGATACATTTTTCAATGTCAATATAAAAATATGAAAGCTCTCATTTTTTAAATGACCGGTGTTTTTTATATTGGTGACATGAAAATTAAAGAAGAGATGTTCTGAAGTTTTTATTATGTATAACTAGAAGTAATTTTTCATGTACCTAGATTATTTCTGTGTTATCACAACAGGCTGCAAGAACGTGGCAATAACCAATTCTCAGTAGCAGCCCAGTATAGACTTGTGCCCTGTTGAACAATAGGCTCACACTAAGATCTCATAACATAACTAGAGAAATATTGGAATTCTATACTTACACGACTGTCTATTGTTTCGAGGAATACAGACGCGATATTACATACATAGTCAGGAGTATTCAATTTCGATTCAAAATCCAAGAGTTCTAAAATGATAACATTTCATTCTGTTTTTGACATAAAACACGAACGATGTTGTGTACGTTTTCCTTTACTTTAGTTTCGATTCCAGATACATGCAAATGTCCCTGAACATAGCAAATGTCCCTGAACATCGCGAATGTTCCTGAACATCGCGGAGAAAACAGACTGGGTTCAGTTAACGACATCAGGGATTTGAGCAAAGCGAGACGTTTTTCTGTACATCGATAGAATCGTAACTACGTTGACTTTGCATATGTAGATAGGTGCCGTTTTATGGGGACTTGTCTTTAAAGGTTTCTAAAAATAATCAGGCGATATCCAGGTTTGTCTGTTCAAAGATTTTGAGAGCTGTTATATGTAGATAAAAACCTGCCTACACATTGAATTAACAGTCAGTTTATAACTCATAATACTTCTGCACGGATGTGTGTATCGTTACTGTATCCTGACAAAACCCACCACTGCGACTAGTGAACCTACCTGCAAATACATGTTCTATGTGCACTATTGATCACTAAAAAATCATAAGCCTTCCTTTTGGCTTTGCCGTACTCGAGTAAAAACTAAAAATACTAATAACATTACCTGGGTACATAACATGACCTTGAGGAAAACAGGCAGGCGTTAAAGCTGGCAATTTCCGAATCATTACAATCATTTCGAAAAGCCAATTTCGAATACTCGCAACACATATTTTACTTGAATGTAGAACAGATTACATAATCTCATTAGTGATATAGAACACATAATATAGCTATATCATAATTAAGGTTAAGCCGATGAATACTAATTAACGAATTTATTCCTATGTAATCGGTAGATACCTATATAAATTGCCGCAAAGTTTTGTTTTATGCAAAACTATTTATCGCTTGTAAAATTCTTGATACGTGAGTCGTGTCTTGAACATTACAATAGCTTTGTAATGGATGATTATTCGTTCTGATCACATTGTTCACTATTGTACAAAACAATTTGTATAAAGCGGTGGATATGAATGTATAAATCCAAGCATGTTGGTTTTACCTAAAATAACATCAACATAACATAACGTCACGCCTGTATTCCCCGAAGGGTTAGGCAGAGGTGTACCTATAGTACCTACACCCACATTTCACCACTCATGTTTGCGGTAGGGAAAACATGAGTGTTTTTAACCAAAAAGTGCTTATCTATTCTACTCGTAGTGTACCACTTTTCGTTAATGATTTACCGTGATTGACTAGTAAACACGCTCAAACATGCAAGTTTACAGTATAAACAGTTCTACAATGCATTACATAAGCAATGCAACGCGTTGTAGTCAGATTACATCGCACAGCAGTGCGGGTTGTTGTTTCATTGCTACAGTTTAATGTTTTAGCTGAACTGTTAAGCAACGCTTATTAGACAGGTAACTCGAGATTCTGCAGGTCTTGAATTCAGTTGGAGAATTTCAGCGCTCTATTTGACAGTGTTGTATTTTTTGTCTTTATTTATGTCTGTAATGGTGTACATAATAAAGAGTATTCTATCTATCCATCTATCTTTTTTGTAGTGGGAAAGTGAGGTCAATAACCTCACTTTCCCACTACAAAATTCAATCCATTCCTTCAATAACGATTGTGTCATACCTAATTGTGAGTGTCACTGTATATATTTCAAGAAATTATAAATCTGTAATTTATATTGCGTACATACATAATAGGTAAACAGTATTCTATTGATTTATCTACTTTAGTCACACAAAAACGATGAGCTTTTCATTTAAATATAGGTAAAATTTACGTAGATTCAAGTCTACGTAAATTTTATTCTTAGAAAATTAAGCTACCTTTTCATTTAACAAACGTTTGTAATTACAAACACAATAGACATCTCAATAGACTTAGATGAAAGCTGAATAAAGCTGATGAAAGCTAAAAGCAAAATTCGGTTTTAGTGCAGTCAGCACAAACACTGAAACTCGTAAATACTCGTAACTGGCATCACTATTCCAAAATCGACCGACCGTAGTATGGTAATGAGTCTGCCTACAAGTGCAGTCGCAGTTGGTCACCGTAGCCGAGTTGGCGGCCAATTTAGCGGAGTCGGCGGTCAATCGGGCGGAGTGTGCGGGCGATTGAGAGCTACTCGCGGCCAATCGAGCGCAGTATTAGCATAAGCTTAGTTAGGACTTGCCGGAGGTCTTTGCGTAATCGCTTTGTAATAACTAGTTAACAGGTGCTGGGCATTGAATTAGGAAATTTAAGGAAATGAGCTCGGGAATTAGATGGCGATGTGACGTGGCCGCATAATGTAGTATTGTGAAAAATCCTGAAGACGTAACTGCACGACTATGAAATATTTTAACTAAGAACATAAGTGATAACATATGTGACTGTCTCGGTCACAAGGGTTTTTCTTTGGGCGTTTCTAAACATGATTCATGAATTTGTACCTGATTGATGGCAATAGGATCACCCCCAGATTTTAAAGGACTTCAAATATAACGGCTAAGTATGTATGCATTGTTCACCTCGGCCTATCCCTTCTTTGTTTTGGATAAATAAATAATTTGCCTGATATAACCACGTCGGAATTTCCTAAGCAAATAATAGCAAGCTACATACGTCTACAACAATTACTCAGCAACACATTAGCATTCCTTGTCCACCAACAGATGGTGCCACTAACAAAGCGCGTCCGACTTGTCGCCGCGGAACAATACACCGCGCGACACACGAGGTGACAAATTGACGCAGCATAATGACGCCAGCTAGTAATCGTGGACGACTTGTGGGTGGGGGATAAATCTTATGGGACAGGACCATTACGTAGATGGTCATAGCTTTGTAAATGTATTGTCTTAATGTTGATCTAGCGTTCGTGAATCTAGATATAAGAGATCTATCTGACAGTGAAGTTTGCTTTAAACTACTGCATGCAAAGATCAACAAACTTTTTGATTAAGTATTCCATAGGGATAGACTAGTATCAACAGTGGTCGAAAAAAAGCTCATTGTCGTATCAGCATTGTAGGCTAATGATACGACATTATTATTCGTCTCTCTGGTAGGTAATCCTACTGATTTGATGTTTGCCCGACAAAGGAATAGTGCGCACAGGCAATTCGTAGAATTGGTCTTCTGTTGGTCGGTTATCGGCATTTCTTACGATGGCCAAGTTATGGGTGCCATCCAAATTAATGGTCATTATTGAAAATATGATCCAACTGTGGAGGCTTATAAATGGCTTGTCGTCAATTACCTCACTGTTACTTCTATATTGATAGCTGAAACCACCCAAACACAATTAAATAAATAAATATACAAATCCAAATTCAAAATGTAAAAAAAAACTAAAAAACTAGGTATACACAGTGAAAGTTATTTTTAACTTAAAAACGCAACATAGCAAAAAGAAAGAATGTCAGACTCAGAGGCTCAAATCCCTCACAAAGCAAAAATGTACGAGGTTAACAAAAAAATACGTCGGAAATACTGAAACTTTTTCATGGAAAATATAATAAAAAATAAGGTTAAACTGAAAAACGGGAATATTTGTGACAGCTTGTTGGGTCAGTTTTGTTTTCAGTGCTAGATACGGAAATTAAAAATACAATACTCTATAAATATAGGCGTTTATGTATTTTTTAGTTTTTATTGAATTCTAAACATATTTTAATGTAATAAAAACCGACTCTGTTGGTTTTGAGAGAGAAAGTGCAATATGTAAGTTTTGGAATTCCACTGTAATATTATTGTCATAAAATAGGTTTAACCACTTCCGGAAAAGTTACGGTTAACCTATCTATCTATCAGATAATTTCAAACAATTGCTGTTCCATTTAGAAACTTTTAAAACATTGCTTATGGCCGGTTTTTCCTACCGGATTAGTTCTACTTAACTTACCTGGAAGATAGCAGTGGTCCGACAGCAGTGGTGGCCCAGTGGTAACGGTCCCGACTTGTAGGTCGTAGGTTCGAACCCAGGCATGCGCTTAACTTTGTGTAAATAATTTCATCACCACTGCTCTCAAAACGGTGAAGGAAAAATTCGAAGAAATGTGACATCTACCAACCCGCACTAGGCCCGCGCGGTAGATTATAGCCTATTCCCTCTCGAAGAGATGAGGAATGTGGCCCAGCGGTGGGAACATTATAGGCTGATTATGCTACCTGGAAGATAAATACAAACAATTTGGCATACAAATGAAGTACATACTAACAGGCAACCTTTACAGTTTTAGAATTCTTACTTTAAAATGCAAACCATAGTAGCAAATGCACAAGACTGCAACTAACCCCCTACAATACTAAATCCGTGCGGAACTAAGATTAATGAATACCGCTCACAAATCTGTAACCATTAACAAATTGAGCGAATCGGATCCGAGCTGGATTCAAATCAGAATAATTGATCCTCAAGCTCAGTCTGAGTCATTTGCTATTCTCATGAGAGCTGCTAAAATGACCTACATATAATGTGCTGAAATTGTGAAATTAGGTTTTGATGAAATTAATTTAAATAACGACTGAAAACGTTATAGCATAGGTATATATTAGGGATGGGCCGAAATTCGGTTCACATTTGGTTCAACCGAATTTCGGCAGCTTAAACCGAACTTCGGCCGAACTTTTTATTTTAACCGAATGTTCGGCCGAAGTTCGGATTCGGTTCAAACCACATTCGGCCCATCTCTAGTATATATTCAGGGTGTTATTTCGTACGTATGTCTTAACGTAGATGATAACAATTAGTTATAGTTAAATACCATTGTATCGTAAGATGTGACGTGCCCTGATTATGATCGTAAAAGAGATCTTATCATTGGACCGGCGTGATTACTAAGATCGTCGAAAATCGTTGATGTGGGTGGGACACCCTATGTTTTATAACTTGCACAAAAAATATTTCGCCATCTGGCTGTCATTGAAATGTGGGTGTACTAAAGGCTCTACCTACCCCATTGGCGTATACAGATGGCCATTGGTGTATTCTGATGTTTAATATTTCAAATTTAAACTAAACGGACACGAAATCTCACTTAATTCAACATCAAACAAGCACTAATAACCAAATTACCGAAATTCCCCGCATCTATACAATACATACAGAACATGGTCCAACTATGTGCTATGCCAACTATATCGCATTTCATACTAAACCGCAGTGAAACGTGTTCGGAACAATATAATATGGAGAAATAATTACGCTTCCAACGCAAATCGAATTAAATGTTCGTTGCGGTTCTATCATATTATGTGTTTTAGTAATAATATTGTACATATGTGGTTGTAGTTAGTTGGTATAGTTAGTTTGCAGAATAAGCCTTGTGTATTTTTCGGCTACTTTATAATTGCTTTTACACAACGATGCGAATGAGGTGTGCATCGCTTGCAGGCTCGAGTGCCATTTCTCACGGGATGAAATAAATGTAAATAACTACCTATAAGTAAAATAAACTAACATAGTTCTTAAGTTTACTAACACATGGAGTCCTGGTTGCTTGAATAAAGAATTTAAATATAACATAAATATATACCCTATAATGCTTGTGACGTGTGTTATAAGTGTTCGTATGATAAATGATAATCATAAAATAATAGAATATAATACTTATTTCTGTGTTTTCATTCAAAAAATCACTTTTAAACTTTAAAAATCAATGTTTATGGTTAACACAGTTATTTCTATCACTAGTATCACTGTGCAGTATTCATTTGTTTTTTTGCAGTTTTGTACAAAAACATAAATCATTTAAAAAATCTCCGGTTAGCCACACATTACAAAAAGTGCCCTATGTGACGGTAATCAGTTTCCATAAGGACAAAAACTCACCCAGCTGAGGCAGCAGAAAAGTGAAAAAGTGATCCAAGTCCTATGAACAGAACCTTATTTGCCAAAGCATTTAGTATACTTTTCTTTTAAAAGACAATTACACGTAGTGACAGATTGTCGACCCATTCCCAAAACAACAGCCCATCTCACAAACGACGTCAATAAAAACGTAAAAATGTACAGTCAAAGCCACACAGCAAAATTAATTGCGTAACATACGTAGTACTTTTACGTTAGGTGTTAACTATAATAATTATTAGTTTATTAAACACCAATAATAGGTAGGTATATTTACCCAATTGAAAGGGATATTTCTATTTATACTCTTAATGAGATCCATCAACGATTTTCTCGTGTAAAGCATTGATTGAAAAGATGAGGTGCTGTGCTTAAAGTAGCTTTATTTACATAATTTTATATTTTGTGTTACATTTCAACATTACACCTTTGTAAGTGTTGCCATATTTCTGCTCTTGACTGTACAAGAAAATGTTCAAGTAATGTTTAGGTGCAATTTATCTCCAGAGTTTGGACATAAATTATTTTAAATTATCAGTCGCGGCTGCACACTCTTCATGTTTACGGCTTGTTGGTTTTATCTTATTGAAGTTACATAACGGTTTGAGAGCATGGTGTACCTATAGTAGAGTTCTGAAAACCAACAAAAAAATTATTTCGTTAGAGAGAATATGCCAGAAACCTTGCTTAATGGGGACAAAAGAATAGAAAGAGAGAAAAGAAAGATAATAATAATAACGATAAAAACCAGCTTCTTTTAAAATAAAGAGTTTGATAACTATTATATTCTAGCACATGGCAATCAATTTTCTCAAGTTTATACAAAAAAAAACTTATTTCCCACATCCCTCTCAGTGAGCTTTTAAAAATATTTATCGTCGAAAATAGGTTTTCATGAACCTGTAAAAAGCATCAATTCGTCAAATATCACATTCTAAAAGACGCAGAAAAAATAAGGATAGAAAACAAAAAAGAATTAGCGCCAGAATCCTAACTAATAGTATAAATGCGAAAGTGAGTTTGTTTGTTGTTGCCGCCGACGAAGTCGCGGGCAACAGCTAGTGAAAAATAAAAGAATTATAACCGGAATGAAAAATACTATATTGCAAGCACACCAAGCTCTTTTTTTTGTTTGATATGCTTCATTAAGTTTTTTTTTTCTGCAATACGATCTAGAACTATGATAGTCCATAGTTATGCAACAGCGGCCAGCTATATTACCACAATAACCAACCTGCGTTAAGAATAATAACGACCTGCATTATACGAGGCGGTCATGGCCATGCAGCTGTAATAAATGTAAATGAAGCCATTACAAGAAGTTATAGAAGCGGTTAACCGTAGCACCGTAGCTGTGTCTGCAGCTGCTATTTAGATCACAATCACACCGACTCACGGTTTAAGAAGGAGTCCATTAGGCATAATATTTTTTTGAATACGGATTTCAAGAACATCACTCTCACTCCTGAAGGTATATTCGGTAAAAATCTCACCGTGAATACTAAGGTGAAGTGAGCTGTCGTTCCACCCGATCCTAGAGATTGACAACTCACTTCAAGCTCACTTCACCTAAGTTTTCACCGTGAGTTTTTCACAGAATAGATCGGCTGTATTCCTCTGAGAAGTAACTAGAATTGAATAAGCATACCAACATTTAGCCAGATTATTTAAGTCCCATACAGCCTCTTGCCAGTCCCCGTGGTCAAAAAACATTCAGGCTTCAGACTGCTGAGAATTTCTTCATAGAAAATCCCAATAAAACTGTTTCAGAATCTAAACCTATATCCCACACTCAGCGGCCGTGCTTGAAACCAATAAAACAAAGTGACTACCATTTCTTAGGCTAAGCTAGATTCTTATCAAAGACGTAATTTCAAACATTAAAACTTGCAATCAAGGCAGTTTATGAGGCTAGCGATTCGCTTTTCAAAGCTTATGAGAGATAGTTTTAACTGATAACAACATAACTCAACACACAATCATTATGGGGCAACTTATTTAACGCAAATTATTTAAAATATATCTACGATTGTATTTTATCATAGATTTCCGTCAAGTCACGCCTAGTAAACTGTATAAATAATAGCCACGCAAATTATTTATACAGTTTACTGATTGAATGTATGTAGGTACCTATATCAAAAATTGTTCAAGTTATTTGCTGATCGCACAGTGTACGCATATCAATACTAGCAAACGTGCGACCAATGATCATCGGCTTGATCATTGACTAGTCGCACGTCAGACGTAGAATAACCAAAAAGCATTACCAAAAAACTAGGGTTACATAGGGGATGTATGATGAAGATGTACACTGTGACATTCACAAACTAATGACATTAAAACAAGTCCCGGCGGCCACTAGACGAGACAGACAAGACCAGAGTTTCTCGGAGAAAAATAATTGACCCTTTTCTACCTTATTTTGTATAACATTTTGCTCATAAAAACCCATTTTTGTCACCTTATTTTACTCTTGACAGTTTGTCGCCTGCTTAACAAAGTGTACAAACAAGTTGACGAAGATATAAGAAAATCTGTAAATATAAGAAAAAACTTTTAATAATTTAATAGAGGAATTTTGAATAAGCAAGACTTTTTGGTAGATCACAATTTGGATATAGACCTAAACTAGCACAAACGTAAACTTTAACAATCAAAAACATTTTATATGAATAATGTACCAATTGTCTTGAAGAAAGGTATCTTCCCCTTTTCAAAACACTATTCAGTAGTGACATCTTTTGCTGATAACTGCAAAGAAGTTTGACTGGTAGGGACAATAGATGTCGCGCACTGCGCTTTGAACTATTAGTTCTGGTTTCTTCTACAAGATAGCGCTAAAAGTTGTTTGATTTTTGTTTTATATTTTAAAGTTTAGGTTTACGGAGTAACTATCGAGAGTTGTTAGTGAGTTGATCATACCTAGTAAAGTTGAACCAGTGCTAACATTGTTATAAATGTTTTGTCCGTGATACCTAATATTTCAGAAACTCAAGCTCACGGAAACAAAGAAAATCGTAAAAAAAAATCGGGACACGTAAACGTAAATGAGTTTACAAGCCTCACGAGCCACGGCAACACTCAATGGTCAGTGTTGTCATAAACTTATGCCTTTATGTCTTTATTCGTTTATGAGATCACTTGTTGTTGTGGGATTTGAATTTACAAACATTGCCAGTGTAAATAAGTTGTAAGTACCTATCGTAAAATGACTTCGTCTTTCATTACGATTGTTTTGAAGAGATCTTTCAAGGGAATGTATAGACATTAAACGTGTTGGAAATTACTTTAATTATATGTAACGAATTAGGTATTACGTTTCAGATGTTTCATTTGTAAAGTTTTGACATTAAAGATTGACATTATATTATAATACCTACTGTATGTGTGTGTGTCTTATTCAAAAACTTGGGAGAAATTCGGAGGTATGTTGTTACTTATTCTGAAGAATTAAGTAACTTTTACAAAAGTCTCTGCCAAGAAAAAGAGGCGATTGATGCCGAGTTCTTATACCTTACATTCATTGACGTTATGTAAAGTGACCTTAAATAAGTAGGTTCTTACCCTAGAAAAAAGAAATGTAGATAGACATCATTTATTTGGTTTCCAAGATTCAAGACAACTAAATTCAATTTCCATTTCAGTATTTTTCACGCGTAAGCTTTACTTATTCAGTGGAAAAATTTACACAAATTCATGTAACATTTATGTTCCGTACTTAATTCCGACCACGAAATCAACATTCCGAGAAACTCCGACAATGAGAGCCGAGCTAAATCGTTTACCGAATTTATTCGGCATCAGCAAACCGTATCAGCAAGCGCGATAAACAATGAAAAATGATCTCTGAAACAACAACCTGAATCACACCGTTTCTCCAACACAATAAGACTGAAATTACCTCGGAAAGTTACAAGAAAAACGCTTACAGCAACAGCGTAAATATTCAAAAGACATCAATCCACATGCCAGGTGGGAGAAAACAATCAATCTCTGATTTTCCGTGACGAAGTATGTCTGTCTCTTTCTTTCGTATAGTAAATTGATGGGTGTGAGCAAGAGGGAGGGTGATGTAGAAATAATCGGAGCAAGTTAAGCACGCGAAATTTTCTATACATTTTGTTCGTTTTATTTTTATTTGGGGTAAGTTGGAGTATTTTTATTTTGTAAGGTAATTACGAATTTGGGGGTAGTTACGAGTAGCCGGTGTTGCCTACTTTTCCTTTCATGAATATTCGATCCAACCTACTTTCAGGTTTCGCATTATTGTTTTTTAATTTTACTACTAAGATTTGGAAACAATGATTTCTTTGTATTTTCACGCCTTATCTACGTTATAAAATTGAAAACGGAAATGAAACTATTTTGGAGAAGGTCACATTCTCATGGAAATACCTCAGGGTAAATTTTTTTTAAATACCATTAGCCTTAATGTCCCTTGCGCCCTTTAATCTTAAAGGTACCAAAACTCAAACTCAAAGCATTTATTTCAATTTAACTATTTGCACTTAACACTTACATTTATTTCAATTTAACTATTTGCAAACTAACAGAATTGTCAAGGAGTCGGTCAGTCAGAAATGAAGGTAGTAATGAAAGTAGCCCATTCCAAAACGTAGTAGGTAGCTATGGAGAAGGATGGGCAACGAACTCCACGGACACTTTTAAATCATTATTGTTACAAAATATTATTATCAATCTAGTTCAACGTAGTTTTTCCATCCCAAAAATGAGACCTAGATTTCCACAACCTTATTTTACTTTCTTATATCCAAGGATTAAACTGGATGTCAATATTTACATCTTATTTCGATAAAACTACCAAACAGGAAATTCTGAAAAACTTGACACGAACCACCTGAAAACCGTAGGATCAATTTCACACAGGCCACTCACCAACCAACGATGAAACAGGATGACAATCAACCCCTTTGGGATGAAACCGTGATAATACTCGTTGAAATTCAAAGTGTTTCAGTACGTGCAAACAATTTGTTAGTAGAGCGACGTCAGCCGTTGATAGAGTCACGTAATAAACGGAGAGAAGACTCTACATCTCTCAGACGTACTCTACGTACTTTGTAGAGTTTTCCTTGAAATTCTCTTGGATTTTCGTAGGATTGAGATGACTTTGTTTTAAGGTTTTATAGACTAGATATAATTTAGAATAATAGATGTAATATGCTGGGGAATTTGCAATTTTAAAACCTTTAGATATTAATCCCATTAACCCAAATAAAATCATTTTATGATCTTATGAACTCACTTGTCATTCGGAAATCAGCAAAATCCAAAGCTGACGTTTTTATCTTGTATATAAGTACCTACCTGTTTCTGTTTGTGTAGTTGAGTACTAGACTACTCGCAAATATGAATATTAATTAACTGTTACATAATTATGTTGCAAATATTATGATTAATTAACTGTTAAATATGTTGCTAATAGCTTTCTCTTTTGTTGTACAGGTAAACACAGCAACAACATTGAAGACGAGGTTTGAAAAACATTAAAATTGTCAATTATGTGAAATCGATTTATTCATTCAAGAATTAACGTTTCTGTTTATATTTTTAATTTTTAAATAATACAAGCCGTGTGTCCAATGGTATTTCTCATCGGCAAAATTGACAAACTACCATCCCATTAACCCCTGTTTAGGGGATGCATTTTGTAAAATCGTCCATTAGTGCTAACTTTCGTTACCTACACATTTAAAGACTAGACAGTGGTACAGTGCGGTGTCTATCAGTGAATGAATGAATTTAAGATTTTTATTTAATAGATTTGGAATTAAAACAACTATTACAGATTAGTGCTTTATTTTCCAAATCTATTCACTGTCTCCATAAATTATGATCCCGTGAAAGTTAATTAAGATTTAAATACATAAAACGAATTGACATTTACAAAATTTAAAAGTCAAAGAAATTAGAAAACATCTGAGAAAGTACTTGAGAAGCTTTGCAAACTGCGAGTTCAGAGTTCTGATTAATAATTAATTAGATTTAACTTTATGCTAAATAGATAATTATTGAGCAAACACTTTAAAGGAAAATTGTTACCTTCAGAACAATCTGGGTTTGAACCAGCAGACTGATTATGTAACACGCTGGTAATATGTGTGATTTTCACAGTTCAATAAATTACATTGCGTTGTTTAATTGAACGATTAGCGGACTCGACTACTAAATCAACGAAAGGAATATTGTTCAACTGTCAAGATAAAAGTTATTGCGATATAGAGAAGCGTGTGACATGCACACTCACGCTTGGTTTATGAATTAAGAATTTTATGTTGATCACAAACTCTACTGCATAACTCAAACTGTTTTTTTGTGATTTACGGCATCATCATCATCCACAGCCTGACTTAACTGCTGAGCAAAGACCCCTTTTCATGTGCCAATCGCTGTTGGTAACAATGTCGTCCGCCCATCTCGCCGCCAGACGACCGACACTTCGTCTCCCAGTCCTAGGACCCTGCCTTATGCTTGTCATCACTGCACCTTGCCAAGTATCCTGCCCAACTCCTCCATTTCAGTTCAATAACTCGTTTTCCGATATCGAAAAGGTGGAAGTGAAGTGGTTTTAAGCCAATATTATTAAAAACGACACACTTCTCGTGAATTATTTAGTCGAATGTTAAAACTGCGGGTATTAAAATATAAATTAAGACATTTCATAACAAATTAAACCCAAGAAAGTCTAATAATCCAATTGAAAGCCAATTGAATAACCATTCGGCAGCCCATTTTAATATCATATCTTATTGCCTTACTTTTTCACTGCAATGCAATTTTCTGAAAATGCCGACGTTGCAAATCTCAACGTTGTCACTTCCCAGACATTCGCTTAACTTGCAATCATTCCTGCAATGTTCAGGTTTGCCTTATTTCGTGGCAACCTTTATTTATTTCTGCTGAAGTTGGGAAATACGCAGTTCCTATCTGTGGCGCAAGAAATATCTAATTATTTTTTTAGGGGTTCCAAGCCTTAATTGGAAAACGGATTACTGAAAATCCTAGTTACGGATTTCAGTTAACTTTTTCCGGTTTTTCGGATAGAAATCAAGTTGGATCGACAAGGTAAAATGTTACACAAAATGTAACATTGTTTACTACACATTCATACAGAGTCTTACGTTTATAACTCGTCTTATCTATTATTCCACTGTTAGGTACATTCGGCCATAACTCCAATAAACTAGATCCTGCACTTTTAAATAAAACAAAGTTACTTCAGCTAGCCTGCGGGCGCCACACTACCTACGTTTGTCGATTCCTGGAACACAAGAACTCGTCCTACGGCCATCGGTTTGATGTCTATCGTGTTACTATAATATACTATACTTTTATGAAACTCGCCCGAAGCCGTTCTTAGAACTGCCACACGGTGTGCAATAAGCCTCCAATCCCTGAACTTCGATAACTTACCTACGGAAAATGTCCGAGCCTTAGCCAACCAACGTTACACTGCGAGTCTTCTATAAAACTAAGTCGGCTTCACCTGCAGAAAGGTGAAAAGGCCCAGTTGTCACAACCCGTGATAAGAATGTCACAAACAGAATTCGTCATAATTAACCTTTACTTAGTTTGATAAATTATAAGCTATGAGAGCACATAATATGATAATTTTCTGAACTGTGTAATGCAAGACTAACACATATACAGATATTCATCAAGAGGATTAACAGTACCGTCTTGTTGTGTGTATATCCCACAACCAGCAGACAGTGAACTTATGTCACTGACCTACTTGGCAGGAATGGACCTGGTGTTTACTTGGCCTAAAACCGAAGCAACACCGTGAGCATACGAAGTGATTAATGCTCATTCCTTCTTAATGAAAAGAGGCTCGCACAACTACCGGCTAATATTACAAGTGCCAATGTTCCCAAAGACTGCTCGTACAACAGAGCTCGTTTACATACATTAGTGCCCCTTCTGCAGTAAGGTATCAACATTTTTACGTACGCCGATGTCACAGGGTTCCTATATAAATGCAAATGCGGTGACCCTTTGTTACGGGACCTTACAAAGTAAATTTGATGGTACATTACTTTTATTGGCACTGTAGGCGAAATGCGGAATATTTTTGATTTTATTTTGACCCGTTTTGGGTCCAATTGCGTTAGGATTTTGATGTTGGATTTCTGGTACAGGTGTTAGAGATGATATTTCTACGCGGAAGTATAAAGAAAGTTGATGTATTCTTACACTTTTAATAAGGCTAGGGCTTTATATTGTCTTTATAATATGAGACACTACAGGGTGGCAATATGGCGGGAGTAAATTAACTTTATAAAGTGAAATACAACAATGGATCCGGAAATAAGGCACTTACAAAAGGGATTATTATCATAGTCACCTTCTTTAGTAAACAGATAGACAATAGAGTTTACACATTATTAATTTGAACCCAAAATAGAGAATGAGCCGTCACTGTAGGGGAAACAATCTCATTTATCAATCTGAAAAACTCTAAATTCAAACAAAATTAAGTAAGATAAAAAATGTACAGCATCAACCCAAATAATTTGCACGCGCCGACCTCGTTTTCCGGCGAAACGCTCGGAAAATATACGAAAATGTATGGAAACAGTAAAACAGTGGAACTCGGGTCCCGTACATATGTGGCCACAGTTGTACAACATGCATCGTGTTTCATTAATTCACTTTTTTGTTGAGTTGATTTTTTTGTGACGAGTGTGTAGATCGAAATACGAAACGTGTTCTTTGGGACTAATCTGAGAATATATTTAAGCGTGTTTGATTCGTGCATCGTATTAGTTGTCCTGCTCGATAGGACAATCTAGAGTCTAGACTAGGAATTTAATTATTATAATCTATTCTGTGATTACTTTAACTCACACACTGAAATATTTTTGTAAATATGTGAGCACCATGTTTCTATCACATCATTAATTTATCTGTCATTGCTTCATTTTTAATTCTTTTTAGCTATTGTGGTATAGTAATTTTATTCTGGGTCTGGGCATCGTCGTCACATATTATTATAAAAATGTACATAAAAAAATTAAAAAAAGTAACGGTGAAGTTTCTTGTCATTCTTCTCCATACGAAACTATCTTTTGGAAGAGGCGACTAGAATCAATTATATTTTCTTGTAAATTTTATCGTTCAAAGTGCCTTTTATATGCCTATTTGAAATAAATTATTTCACTTCGTTAATAAGTTTAATGACGGGTAAACCCTGAATAAGACTCGCACAGACCAGGAAAGCATAGCACAAATTAGAGGAAGCCTGTACTCAGCAATGGGTAGAACAAGGCTGCCAATGATGACGATGAATCGTTTGAAAACAGAATGGTCACTAACCAATCCGAAAGCCTTGCTGCAGCGATGCGCTTCACACACATAATAATTAACAAACAAACACGCAGAGCCACGCAGAGCCTTTCAGTCACAGACCACGAGGCTCGTTTAGCATTCTATGCTAAATAGCTTTCGAATAAAACACTCGCAATATTTTCATAACCATTTTATCAATTCTGGTTCAGAACACTAAAAGCCCACAATGCATATTGCTCGAATGTCACCCGCTCACAAACTAGCGGCAAAACAACAGGGGTGTCACAAAAAATGGCCGCCAGCCTGCGGTAGATAAAAACTTCGATTTCCCGCATACTGATGGTATGTTAGATACGTTTGTGTTTCATGTATCTATTTGTACGGGGCTGGTATTGGTTTTGGAGACAGAAAGAGCTATATGTACCTATATATGTAGGTATTGTGGCGGTATCAGATTATTAGGGGTCTATTAAAAGAGGGCCTAGGAGTGAGGAGATTTATATATTTAACATCCCCGCTACAAACCTCACTGACTGTTAGAATATCCTTCCATATAAGAAGTTAGTCACATTACCTAGCTTACTAGAAAGTTCTGTTGAACTAAGGGCATCACCTGCAACCCAGAGGATTAATTTATTAATGAACGATGACAAAAGCGCCGTACGAGTGGAGTAGGTACTGCGTTAGTAACCCAACACTAGAAGAAGAAGATTTTCTTGACAATTACTGTAGATATTCTTTAGATTTTCAGTACCTATCAGTCTATCCTTGTTGCATCCAAAAACACATCGGTCCAATTAACAGTAGCTTAATTCAGGCAGGTTTCCCTGTTCCCTGTATTTAATTACAAAGCTGTTCTTGCATGAAATGCGTACAGGCGTAAATTCCTCGCTAATTAATGACGCATTCAAGGCTGCGGTCACTCGGTCCGGCTGCGGATCTGCAGTGCGTCGCCGATGTGCAACGAAGTGTGAAGGTACAGTTAAACGCCGGCAGTAACAATACTTGAACTACAAAAAACGCCTTTACTGCTGGATAATGAAGACGCTGTCAAAGTTGAATTGTTGCCTTGGATGTGGGGTTGGCTGTACATATTGCAAGAGGTAGGATACTGATTTCAATTGCGAATGCGCGTAATAGTTTGCTACGTAAAAAAAAAAAAAATATGGTATTCTGACTGCTTAGTAGTTGAAATAAACGTCTTTAAATATACACAGTGTGAGTCTTCATAATGTGCACATATCGAAATGGGGGAATCTATGCTTAATTTTATCGACGGAAAAAATAAAAAATAAAATCTAAATACATTTTTTTTCCATTTTTTTTTATTTAAAAAAAATCGTCTTATTGATTTTTTTTTACGATTATTGTAAAAATTGATTAAAAAAACAGATTTTTGGACGAAATACCTGTTTATTTTCAATTGAGGGTTTTTTGGGTTTAATTGGGAGGGGTTTTTCCCACAATTTTCATTTTATAAGAACACTTAATTACTACCAATCATTAAGGAGTTGAGTTTGTTTCATCGCGATAGATCATTTAAAAGTTACACCGTTTTTTTACATTGGGGTAAAAAATACAAAAAAAATAAAAATAGATTTTTTTAAATATTTTTTCCGTTTGTCAAATTAAGCATAGAATCCCTCATTTCGATATGTGCACATTATGAAGACTCACACTGTAGAACGGGGATGTAGCAAACATTATGATAATTTGCAAGTCAAAGGTACTAAAACTAAAGCTCAGCAAAACATTGCCACTATCATTGTTAAAGGATTCCTTCACAAATATGAGACAGCTACTGCTGAGTTACAAAACTTAAACAGGACGTATAGGTAGGTACAACCAACACAATTTCAAAAACCAAATGAAAACTGCATCAAACCGGAAAAAAATACTTTATAAAATTCCGAATTAAACTGTAAGTACAAACAGCTGTTTGCGCTGAGGGCCGAGCGCAGTATTTAATTCTTGACTTAACGATGAGTTTTAATGGCTGAAAGTAATTGCTGAAACCGATGCTTCGCTTTCATGAACGTTGTTCAACAGACTACTCACTGATCATTATTTGAGAAGAACTGTGTGTTGTTGGTTCATTGTTGCAATATTCCGTTACTCGCAAATAAATCAAAACCACCGGTTCTTTACGTTAACCTAGAATCATGAAATTTGACAATAAACCAGATCCCACAGCACTTACTTAAGCTTAACTTAAGGAAAAAGTCTTATCACATATTTTTTTTTGCGATTGCAATCTCACATTTGTACTTGGAGAATTGACCGCGACGTATATCGATGTAGGGAGAACATGTTTTTCAACTACAATATTAAGTTTGGTTTTGGCATAGATTCATCCCAACTACGGAACCCTTCATTGTTTGTGGTCGAACTCGCACTGGGCCTGTTTTTTTTTAAATAAAACTTCATTAATAACACAAAAGCAAAAATACCTGTTCCTGTTAACTTCTTGAATTTTTCATTCTTTCTTTTCTAATTGTTTGCTTTCATCATTGGCTTTCAAGAAGCAATTAAACTGCTCCGTATAAACGGGTTTTCAGAAACACCTTTTATTTACCGTAGACTTTTGTACGTAATTTTCTTTTTAAAGTTCGTTTTGAAGACCTTTGCAGTAGTGCCTTTCGAATTAACTAATAATATCCAATAAAAGAAAACAGTTTTTACTGCACTGCAGTAATAGTGGCCAAGTCTTTTCAAGAATGCAAATTCAAACTATTCAGTTACAATAACCCAAAACCTATAAAAAATACATAATTCAGTTATTTCGTTGCTTTTAGCAGATTAAAAAAAACGTTTGTACACTGAAAACACTTTTCATAATATCTTTAACTTAACTGATGCATTCACATTATCTTCGTACACACCATCACCTCCATTTGATTGTAAAATAATGTCCACATAAAGTGTACAGGTCAACATAAAACGCAAAACGTGGTTGGCATTGGAACCAGTGGAGCCGCGCATCGAGAGCAAAAAGTGTCGAACGTCTCTTAACGACATTTTAACGACCCGGACGTAACGTTTTAAGTGATTCTTTAAGGCTCATAGTCGTCACGTCACTGGCAAGTAGACAGATTAGATATTTTCAAAGTTTTTTTTTTCTCTTTGGGGACTTAAAAAGTAATAATTCTTGAAGTAAGACGAACGCTAAATTGATTGATAATATCATCTGCCTAGCTTCCCAAGTGTCTTTCAGTCTAACAAGATGTAGGTAGGCAGCTGAATAGTAAGAGTGTAAGACTGCTAAATAGACATAGTTACGTATTTGTATGACAGCTATGGAAACACATTTGACAAACCAAAATAAGGCGTAGGTAGCCTTTGTTTCAATCTAGCCACTAAAACCTGAAACTATAAAATTTATATTCCTACTGAAACAGAAAGGAATTTACCTACATCCATCCATTCATACAAAGAATCAGTAACAATGTGTGTAAGTTACGTCCCTCGTCAAAGTTGCTCGCCATTGTTACATCTACATACAAAGTTACTGAGGTAACTGCCGCGGAACAATAAGTTCTTTCATAGTTTATGACTAGTTTTCAGTCGGTATGATTCCTTGGTAATGTTAGAGATTTAGGGCACTCTCAGTCTTTACGTGGGTGTTGTGGTGAAAGGACAATCACTTTAGGCTGCGATGTTTGCTTATTTTAATATTTAGCATAAGTAGGTAGGTACCTTTCTTTAGAATAGCTTAATACCATTATTCAAGATGACTGCTTGTTATTTACTTTGTAACAAAAAAACTAAAAACTGATAAAACCTCATTTTCGTTCAAGAAAGTGCCGCCTCAAGTTTTCCTTTATCTATGTCGGTTACCATGGTGACTCGTGGCGTCTTAAGTTGACGGCAGCGCCAATGCGGAAATCGGCACTAACTACGGACACCCTTGTCTTCCATCTTAGTTTATATTGTCAACAATAGATGGCGCTGTCTTAAACTTTCTTTGCGTTGGAAAATTAGTTTTTTTATTAATTACTGCTCAATAGATTTATGCATACTTCTTACTATAATAAAAAAACAACTATAAGATTTTTGTCGACATTATTGGATTAAATCTTAATCGGCTTACAAAGTAAATAATTTTATTTTAAAATCATATCCCATTTTTGGGTAAAATCCGGGTAACCGTTCCGTCCCTTGAGACAAGGTTTCGTGTCTACTTTTTGAAATTATTTATTTGGATAAATAGGTTTTAAAAGGTTGGTATGTAAGAACCCAACTTTGAAGTGCCTTATAAAAAATCCACGCACCATCTACCAACGTAATAATATCATTTAAAGGTACGTATTTAATTTATGTCAAATCTTAGTGATCACTGACCTACCAGAAAGTAACCAGTTGATTAATATCTTTCCATTCACTATATTACTTAGCTGGCATTATCACAACATCCTCTAATTTAACCAGACCTCAGAAAGCATATTCAATTAAATCGCGGGTCTGTTTTAATTAAATTGGTTCCAATCCCGGCCGCTCGGCGCCACTGTCGCAACTGCACTTGACAACTACACTAATGACTGAAACTTTGTCCCGTAATAGGGTACAGAAGTAGTTTAAAGAGTGCTGTTAATTCTTATTCTTTTTCTAGTACTCTAGTAAGGAAAGGAAAGGATTTTTTGTTTTTCTTCGGCCGGAAACTGACCTCAAGTTATCTGGAAAAGTCTTCATTGGGTTGGAATGATACAGGTAGATTTTTCTCGGTATCCGTAGGTATCAGCTAATGGTAACCCTCTCAGCAAAGCAAGGTCAACAGCACAGGGTATATTGGACGTCCCATATGTCATACTTCACTCAGTACCTACCTACTGGCGGTTAAGTCAAAATGGAAGACCCATTTTATTGTAAAATAAATAGTAGTTTAAAACTCCGCCTGCAGTCTGTAACACTCCCTGGCATACTAAGTACAAGGCATCGGTCCAGCCTACCTTAATTACTCTTATATTACCTTAATAAACATATTATTTTTGAATGGAGTGATAAATCACTAGATGAAGTAAAAAGAGAAGTGATTTGTTGTAGGAGACCGTTGGAACGAAGTATCCTTCGCTGTATATTATATATTAATACAAAGCCATCTAGTATGGTATCAAGTTAAACTTACATTAATAAGGAAAAATAAATGAAGGAAATAATAGCCATTTATTTCGGACAGAATCCATAAAAGTGTTAGTCTTGTAACAATGTTTTTAAAATCTGTGTTAGTAGGTGGTATATAATACAAGATGACTACCTAATACTATGGCTCTATATTAAAAAACTTTTGACACTTGAAGGTGACTTTTTGGGACATAAAGCTTTTTCGTTACGTGACGATTTCTGCCAGTTAACTCCTATCGCAAGCCGCGTTAAAGAATTTGGCTCCAAAAGTTCATCGTAAGGCCTCATTGATCTGATATTTTCAGTACCAACCTTTGCCAAAAGACGCACTTATCAAGGGTCTTAAGCATTTCTTGCCACTAACTATAATAAACGCAATAAAACACCTATTTTCCTGTAGCAATTAGAGAAAAAGCCGCTCTCATAATGAACCTACCCTCCATTTGCGATTCCGCTTGCGATCGAGATCATAAAGTTAGGCTATAAAGCTGATTTACTGCAGAATCGTTCCACTTCAGGAGTTCTATAATATCTAACACTTATTTGATAATAATGGATAGTAATTTGAGATCAAAAAGGATTGTATAAATTGGCATTATTATTTGATTTGTCAGCTCGTCTTGAAACACGTAGTGAACATAACATAACATAACACCACGCCTGTAATGCCCGAAAGGGTTAGGCAGAGGTGTACCCCCACTATAATAAACACATTCACACTTTATGTTAATTTCATAAGTAATAGGGGGGGGCGAGCTTATTGCCATCAACTGGGTACGGGGTATCCAGGCTCTGGGCTGTTACTGAAAATTTCCTGATGGAAAAACCCGACAACACTTTGCCCGACCTGGGAATCGATCCCAAGATCTCATGCTCGGCGGTAGCGCATGCGGCCACTAGACTAAAGTGATACCTACACGTAGTAAATTCTTGCGGTAATGATGTCTGTTTCGATTCTTAATATGGAGTTTTTTTTGCTGATTTAAATAAGGCTAGGTTAGTAAGGTAGGCTGTTATTTTTGGCTGATGTAATGTTTTTCAACTACAATGTTAAGTTTGTTCTTGGGATAAATTCATCCCAGCTACGGTACCCTTCATTATGCGTGGTCCGACATGCACTTGGCCGGTTTATTTTTTGCTTAGTTACTAGGTAACACGATACCCCTTGGTAATAAGATTGATTGTCACACTTTTGGGCTTCTGACTACCCGTAACGTCTGTCAAAGATCTACAAATGACAGCCGGGACCAACGGCTTAACGTGCTTTCCGAGGCATGGAGGGGTCTCTTATAGTCTCTTCTCTGTGTCATGAATGGTCACCCATCGACGAATCGACCCCGGCAAGCGTAGCTTAATCTTCGATAGAGCCATAGAAATATATGTATCTATGGATCGATCCGTGCTCGAGCCACGAGCCCCTCCAACAGATGAATACCCAAACATAAATAACTTCTTTAGAACATAAATAACGGACGATACAAAACTGGGAACAATTTTAAAGTGGGTTCGCATCCCGACATTAAGATTTACAATTGACGTAAAAACTTTTCTTTCAACTGAAATACGACGACATTTTGTTATGAAGGATTCTGTTGCTTCTTTTTGTAAGATGACAGGTCACTGAAGATATGAATATTTCTGGATGAATATTGAGTTTCTTAATTATGTTATCGATTGGCAAACATTGGTTCTAAATCATGTATCAGAAAGGTGTTCTCATATTTAAGGGTGTGGTACAAAAAATTATCAACTCTCCCATACTCTTCAATGGCCAAAATGTATGGCACAGCTGGTTATTTTTTGGAGATAACGCAATTTTACCACACTTTTCTAATACACACTGGCATTAACCAGGTTCAAATCCAGACTTCAGGTTGCTATTGAAAATATTTAGATGAAAACCCCTATCACAATGCAACACCCCGACCTGGGGATCGAACCCAGGATCACACGGTCAGCAGCCAGTCTTGCGATTAATAAACATACACTATTACACACTATTAAATATGCACCCGTAAACATTCACTGATAAACAAATCTTGGTATGTAAAGAGTCGTCTCCCATCTACGGTCTGACCTTAATAAGCGCAGCTTAACTTTACAGATCTATTAATCCTCACATACAACTCAGCTCGATCCGCTGAAATTGGAACAACCCATAAAACACAAAGCGTACTCCTATATCTACGTTTTAATTGTGTCCCAACAATAAATCGCTTTCAGCGCTTAAAACGTAATCCAGCTCCCGATTGATTGCTATTTCATCAACCAATTCCCGATAAAACGCAGCTTTTTATGCGATAATAAAGAATTATGAGTGTTGGAGCGTTCATTAAGATTGACCATTCTTTTCTTTGGTGTTATTTATGAAATTAGTGAAATTAGATTATTTTCCCGGTCTATTAAGTAATCATAACGGTTGTTTTGTTTACCAATCGTTGTTCATAAATTCATTTCAAAATGTGCAAATTTCTGAAAAGACATTATAAAATAAACGTAACATCACGCCAGTATTCCGCGAAGGGATAGACAGAGGTTTATAGTATTTGTAGGAGTACATACATCATGTATAGGTACTAAGAGTTTCCACACTGAAAACATTCAAGTTACCGTGCTTGTTTCATGAACTGTTGCAAATTATTCTTTCTTTTCTACCTAATGCGCCCTATAACACTATATCCGGGGATCCACTCTAGAACCCCATGCTCAGCAGTCGTACTTGCGACCACTAGACCATCGAGGCAACAATTCCCAGTACTCTGGTAATAAATACTTGCCTTTTCAAGTAACTAGTAACATAGTTGTTTGTATTGTTCCAGTTAAGAGAGTAGACCAGTAAGCAGCGAAGATGGCGGCGTTCGTGGCGAAGCAGATGGTGGGCAACAAACTGAGTGCTGTCAAAGGTATGTAACTACTGATATAATTACTCCCCAAAGGCATACTATACCATTTATGAGACTGACAAATATCGTGATTTCTTTATTATAGTGATGCACTATACTGGCACATAAACCTTCCGGAATAAATACTCTAAATGTTGAAGGTCTTAAGAAGACCAACGCGTCTGTGTGACTGCGTTGGTCTTCTAAACTACACAACGGATTTTGTTGCGGTTTATGTGTAAGTATAGTACTTCGCTACCTACATTTATAATACTAATATAAAATATTATCATGTGCCCGGTTGATGGCAATAGCCTCGTCCACAATTCCATCCGCTGGCTCAGGTATTGAGATGTCTGTAGACGACACCGACGGCGGTGTCAAAAAAAAACATGGAACATAAAACAGCACTGGCTAAATGTTGGTGTATTTTATCTCTGCCCAGCCCTTCAGGGAATTCAGGCGTGATGTTACATTGCTATGTTAAGTCAGGGAAATTTTTAATGTTTAGCATATTAGTAAAATAAAAAATTGACGTACCAACTTAAATTGTATTCAAATAGCTGAATCACAACAGCTGTCATTCTTTGACAGTTGTAGCTATGAAATGGCTGCTATAGCTCGACAAATTGACGGAGGGTGTCAATTTGCTTCGCAATTAACTTATTGATTTCAAGAAATCAGTAGCTTGGATACAGTCTGGTCAATAAATCTAGGTAGCTCACAGATAATGCTGCATTCAAAGATAGTAGAAGTCTAAGCATCTGGAACAATCCATTTAGATTTAGTGCCCATTTTATTGTTTGGAACAATGTAGTCGCCGTAGAAACTGCAATTTGGTTACATTTATGGCTCAATTTACATGAAATGTAACTCCATATGTACAATTTACTATACGTACGGTTTACTATATGTACAATTTTTTTGTGGAAACAAAAACTTTACAAGACCCGTGCGTTTAGAGACGGCCGCACGATTTCACAACTATTCATAACATAACAAAAAAATATCCATTAATGTTTATACTGCTAGGCCTCCTCTCTGTGAGAGGGAGTGGAGGTGGGCCGAAAACTTATGTTCTCTAAGGCCGAAAAACACCAAAACATTTAAAATGCAACCTTTTTCTTCCATCTGACCGCCTATTTAATAAATCCGACAGGTGACAGGTGACTGGCGGCAATCCAACAATCAGATTGTTTCTTAGTTTAGTTTTCTGTTTTATTATAGTTACAGGACCTGTCGTGAAAATGTGTTTTTTCTTTTCAGTTTGTACAAATATGTCGCATTGTAAGATATATTAAAACATTGTATAATAGATAAGGCCCTGCAATTATAAACCTACAATACGCTTTAACTTTTTGACTTTAACTTTATGACAAAACTTAACTCTTCACAATCTTCAAACTCTTCAAAAATGGGGTTTCCCATTTAAAATCTTCAGATATCATTAAAAATCATTAAGAAAACTTTAAAAGTATCGGTAAAAGCCGGTGTGAGAGAACTCGCAAGTCGTAACAAGCGGCGCCGGCGTGTGCCGTGCCCTCGGCATTATTTAGCCAATAGAAAACTTGCCGTGTTGTGATCTGTGCCGTTTCGATATTGCTGTAGTTTTTTGCGCTGAAGAAGGAAGATTACGTTTTGTTCTGTGCGATGAAGTATTAGTAAAATAATGATGTAAAAGGTTTTACTAATGTTATCTTGCAAATATTTAAAGAAATATATCTCGTGTGTTTTTCACCTTTCTCCTCCTAAATGGCTGGACCGATTTGGATGAAATTTTGTGTGTATATGTGAATGGGTTTTTTCAATACTCAATACTTTTATTGCAGTCCACATGTAGGTATTCTTAGATCTTAGATGGTAAACTTATAATTAGATCATTATGGGCCCTGTCGGGCACAGCAAAATAAGCGAGTTAGGAGAGAGACATTTGTTAATTATATTACATTACATAACTAACTTCTTGATGTTTCTAGATGGTTTAAAAACACAATTGGACCCGGTAGGTGGCGCTGCTGTTGTATGTCACCTTTGATTTAGGCAGGACGACGTATGCCGGGACCGCTAGTATAATATAATACATATTTATACGAAATAGTCGCTCGCTAATCCAGTGGTCGCAAGTGCTACTTCGGAGCATTTGTGATGATGAACCCCAGGGGCTTTCATATTAGGATTTTTTATTAGCAGTCCCGGACGTGGATTTGTGCTCGGTTTATGGCAAAAGACTCATCCCCCTACTACATGGGTCTTCGTCCTACAAGGGCACAATTTACACGAAAAAGAGATGACAACCAACCAACATAATCAGTCTATAATATTCCCACTACTGGGAGTTAGCCCCCCTTTCAGTCAGAGCGAGCGGGCTGCAATCCACGCGGGCCCACTGAGGGTTGTTAGATGGCGGACAATCAAAGAAAATCACTCTATTGACTTGTATAGAACGGCCTACTTCTATTTTTTACATAACGAGGCCTATCAACAATCACCTATATGTTGATACCAGTGGGGTACCACTCCCCCACTCACAAACGGTATCGGTATCGGTATTAGTATTGTGGGGTATTATTTCATTTCCCCGGGGGACTTGCAGACTGCTTTGTTACCGTTCCTCTTTGAGTACAGGTTATTATACTAATATTTACTTGTTATTTTAAGTTGTGGTGGTTATACTTTTTTTCATATATTTGAAAACATTTTAAAACCCCATACTTTTAAAGAGTAACCGCGGAGTTTCTTGTCGGCTCTTCTCCACAGGAAACGACCAGATTGGAACCGTGATGCTACTAGCTTATGAGTTTTCATAAGTGCCCATGTGGGGTTTGCGTGAAATAAAATATTTTGAATTTATTTGAAATAGGTACATAATATGATTAATCACGTATTTTAACAGATCAACACCAGCAGAAACATTAAATTCTCGTTGGTGTTTTGTGGTGCAAACTTGGGAGCTTCTTATGTCCAGCAATGGACTGAGATGATTGATTCTCTCCAGTCTCCAGTGACAATAAACGTTGACAGTAAAGTACTGGGTGCATAAAAATACCAGAAATAATTATAAAAGTATTTTATTGAACTAATAAATTCGATATTACACTGAGTAAATTGATGTTATGGCACGTAATATTTTATTTATATAAAAATATAAATCTATCTTAATTCTAATCTTACCTCTAACATGATGATTACAACTAGATAGCACATTTTTACATGAAAAAGGATGAATCAGGTTTATTTTTTATTTTTATTAGTTATGTAGTGACCTAATTGATTATGTTCTTCAGACAAAACATGGCCAGATGTATGAACGTAAACGAAACAAAAGGAGTATGTAAGGACCGTAGCAGATGGCATTATATAGTTTCTGCCTACCCCCACGGGAAGAAGGCGTGAGTTTATGTATGTATGTATGTAAAAAAAAAAAGTAACAAAATCTAGAAACAGAAAATAACTAGGGGAAGTATTAAGTAAAAAACATGATAAAAAGTCTCCTACAAAACATTCGATACTCTGTAGAAATAGCTTCAGTTCGAATACATGCTGCTAATTTACAAGCAGTTAATAAAAGCTTTCCATAATTTATTTCTACTTCTATAATTATTTCTAAGATATCATATTTCCAGTCGATTTGGCAGTCTTTTAAAATGAGACTTTTACTTATTATTTAATGAAAATTGATAGGCTATTATGAACTTTACCACATAATATTGCAATATATGAAGTAAACTAACTTAAACTATGTAACATAATATTAACATCGGACAGCCAAATATGGCTTTAGGGTATTCTATTAATTATACTGTGACCCTTATCAAAATATTTGTTTACCGATACACCCACGAAATATTCAACATACATTGCTTGCCACTAATAAAACAGATCTAATATCGATAAACAGAAACCCGCAATCTACAGTTTATTTTAATAATAAGGTTCCAACTTTAAATTCAACTGCCAAAATCCATGCAGTATTCCTTATTATGAAAGAGGCTTATTAAAACCCTCTTTCTCATTCCGCCATGTAGGTCGGGGCTATATCCGTCCTGCTCGCACTCTTTCACATACGCTCTTTTTATTCTCTCACTGTTATCGGGTATGAGTATTTGTTTTCGCTTTTTCGCCTTTCTGCTTCGTTTCGTGGTGGTCCAAGTCAATGCGGCTTCGTTAGGGCTGTCGGCCATCGGTGAATGGAATAGCTTTTTGCTGATTGGCTGTCCGCTCGGTTTTCTTATTGGTGAATCCGTCTCCATCTGAAACGAGATAGTTTTTCGTTACGATTTATGTTGTTAGTAGTTGTTTATATCGTGATAGATGCTCTGGGTTCTGTTTATGGGGAGTTTATGCGACATAGGGAACCTTTTTAGGTGTTTATGTTGATGTTTTTATCTTTTATGACGTGGAGTGTTCTATGGCTGTCAATATTGCATTGCAACTTGCGAGTTACATTAAATAAATCCTAACGATCTTTAAACACGTTAGCTGTTAAGTTGGAAGAAAGAATAATACCTACGATCTACTTCTTTACCTACGATAACTAAAATAGTACTTATTCAATAATTACGGTAGGTACAGAACTCACTGACAAGCAAAAAGTCAATATTAAATTTTTCCTCTAAAAAACTATATGGGCTTCTGATGATGTAAACTTTTTTAAATCAGTGAACCTCTAAAACTTTTTGGGCTTCTAACGATGTTTTTTTTTTTTAATAATCGTCATTTTAACATTCTGGCCTTTACCATAGTTGGTCGCAGCAACTAAGCTAGGACACCCCGACCCAATGGGTTAGGTTAGAACCATAGATATAAGAACTTAAAAGTATTTCTATGGTTAGCACTGTGACAAACCGGTACATCCATGTTGGTCGCAGTTAGTTACTATTTTATTTAGTATTTTTAGGAAACCAGCAAGGTAGGATAGGTACTACTCTTAGGCCCGTATTACAGAACTTCACTCAAAACTCAAGCATTACTTAAAACTAGTTTCAACCAATCAAAAGGTTTTAAACGAATTTTAAGTAATGCTTGAGTTTTGAGCGAGGTTCTGTGATACGGGACTTAGACCCACTAAGAGAAGCGTAAAAAGTTTTGGTACAGACAATCATGGGATACATCCATGGGAAAAAAAAAACTTCAAAGTAGCTCAACAACAATGAATATCCTGTCCAACAGGTACAATAAACGGGTAATATTGGAATGTTAACGTTGTCAGGAATTCCAGTAACCTTGTATCAAAGCCACCGCTTCCCGTCATGGAAGCTACCTGAGCTATAAAAACAGAGGTAGGTTTATTTTGACCCTGTTCAACCAAAATAGCCTGAAGACAGACTATCAACATTTTAGAGTTAATTTGAATGCTAACATATAAATGGCAATTGGCTCGCCCTCTATTGCATAACACTGAAACATAATTGGCGAAATGTAGCCCATGTAGGTGTGCTATATAGGTGCACCTCTGTCTAACCCTTCACGGAATACCTACAGGCGTGATTTATGAAAAATAGAAACATTAACGAACCTACCCGACCATGGTCAAACGTGTTGAGCCAAACAATACATTTTAACACCTATAATAAGCATCATACCATGTATATTATCTACACATGTTTTTGCAAATAAATGAATCTGAATCTAAAATAGGCCATGAAAATATACATAAGGCATTAGCAGCGACACTAAAACTAATTTATTTTTACTGCACGTCATAAATTTTATGAATAAAAACTATGTTGATTGACACTCAGTCTATTTATAATTGTGTTTCTGATTTGAAAAAAATATTAACGCGTGTTAGACAAAATATGAGATACTGGAAGCTAAAATGATTGTGTGAAAAAAATAAAATGACGTTTTCATCATAGTTCTATGATTCATTCAACACTAAATAATGCCACTTATTATTAACTTAGAACTCTAAGCGCATTCAGTACCATTGGCCTAATTAATTCACTTGATAACATAACCCAAATCCAACAGTTCAGTAAAAACGAAATATCTTCCTTATCAACAAACATTCAATAACAAAACTTTGACAGACAAGACCGTTATTTAAAAGTTCATAGACAACAAACCACCACGATTAAATAACACAATAAAATTAAACTCACCGTATCACAGTCCGAAATGAATTCCAATGAATTATTCAGTATATTATTAGCTATCAATACTGTTAAGTTCTCTCTAGTAACAGTGTTGATTGGTGTTGACATTACGTCGTCCATTTTGTAACAAGTTTTAGATTTGACGTTTGTGGGAGGAGCGTGCGTGCACGCCGCTTCGAGGTCGGCTCAAGACTGCTTGCCAGAGATAATAAATGTAGGTTGATTGATTGATAGTGGGTAGTGTTGCCAGTTGATGAATTATGATAACTACTAATGAGTTTGTGTAAATTAATCAGTAGTAAAATAAAGTAGGTGTACTGATATCGTATATTTATTTAGTGATCTTTTGAATAAATAAATATGGATTGCTTTTCGTTCGTAAGCGAATCACTCGAGAACGAGTTTTTTGTTTTAAATTGATCGTAATAGTCCAAATACTTTTTTATGGAAAGAAAACATACCATAATAATTTATTTGTGATTTTTTCTACTGGTCTTTTGTATGAAAATCAAGGCAGGATAACGTCTGTCGCACAGAGCATCATTATAATACTGGTAGTCTGTCGGGTCAGCTAGCATTTTTATAAAAAGGATTGTGACATTTTCTAAAGACTTACTATACTAGGTTTTGTGCATTGGTGTATTTTTAGCTAAATAAGTATGAATAAAATACTTGTTGGTTATTGGTATAATGGATTTTTAATGTTCGTATCACACAAAACACCTTGCGTAGTCACTTATTTACTAAAAAATAACAAAGTACACTTATATCTGTAACTAACGTCTTATTAATTATAATAAAAAAATTACCAAAATCAATTGGTTTCGAAAGAATTAACCTACTAAAAATTAAATTGCACAGAGGAGGAATATACAATTTTGGTAACAGCGCCACCTAGGATATCTTAGACTAAAAAATCACATTTTACGAGCAAAATCAGCATAAAAAACACTACCAAGTTTGTGCTTTTGCATTTTTGTCAATTTTGCTGCTAGTACATTTTGATAATTATTAGGTATCATATTTAGGAGCTCTTTTCTTCTAGACTCGTTAATCAATATTTTAATTTTATTGGCATTTTTATTTGCAATGAATGTGTGATCTACAGTAAAAGTAGGGCTTGCACCATCTCTCAAATCTTCTGTTTTTGTATCAGTGTTAACTTTGTCCGTATCTTCTAAATTATCTAAGAAACTGAAATTTTTCGGTATATTGCTCCAAGTCTCTAATTCATCTTTCAAGTATTTCTTTTTGATATACATTGCGATGTTATCTACAGAGTTTGCAGCTTCAGTTTTTTTGGCAAAGTCTTGAAATTCTGCGAGCAAAATTCTTAGGGATTTCGAATGAGTTTTACAATACTTTCTGATCATTTGACTGGTTTTGATAATATCTTTAGTTGTCGCACATTTTTGTATCTTCATATCGTGGAACCCTTCGAGGTTGAAGACACAATTTTCGAGTGTGATCTCTTGTATTTCTTTTATGTTCATTTTGTTGTTCTTGGTGTGTCGGTATAGCTTAGGGAAGTGTTCACTGAGGTAATGTGACGATGGTGGAAGGTTTGAGAGTAGGCTGAACTCATGGGCGCGACTCGTCGCACGGTCCTCCGCTGATAACTTGTCCTCCTGGAATTTGAAAGAAAAAGACTTCGTTCTATTGTTTTTCTTATGAGCAGGCAGTGTCGTTTATACTTAAATACTATAGCTGTACAGACACGTTTACAATGGACTCCTACTGCTAAACATCTCTTCTCCTCCCCGTGCCTTTCTCCTCAATATTAAAAGTCGAGACCCCCTCCATGGATCACCTTTTTATTGACAGTGTTACTTTGCCAGTTGTCTTAGCTGTGTTTATCCATCTAGCAAGTCTGTATTGTCCTACTTCAGGGAAACGGTCTTCCTCTACCTTTTGTTCTCTGCCAATGTGGAGCTGTCCTTCCGGTAGGAGTCAAGCTCATCTCTCCATTGTTAATGTATTTACGGTTTATTTATTATGCTGATTAATAATGTTGAGCTCACCATAGACTCGAGGCGGTGGAAGTAGTTGCAGACGTTTCGGAACTCGTTCTGCTGACCACAATGCAGCCACACGATGAAGGCTCTCCTGATGGTGACGGTAGTATATGCTGGTGATGGCGGCTCCAGCAGCAAGTGGCAGCTGCTATCGTTCGGCAGGAGGGAGAAGTGGCCCATCATTGTACTGCAAAATGTTGAAATAAGTCGACTCATTAGAAGATACGTGTTAGAGTTTGTGAAAACTAGGTTTGAATAATAGTATCGTCAACATGGACATAGGCATACAATAGTATATAATACTATAATAAATAAATAATACTGTTATGTAACAGACATTCATCCTATAATTTTCTCACTCCTGTGACACGAGCTTCCTCTCTGTGGGAAGGAGCGAGACATCCACCACGCCCAGTGCGGGTTAGCGGATGTCACATGTCTTGATTTTTTGTACGGTGTTTTCTTGACCGTTTTGAGAGTAGGATGGTGATAAAAATACTTAAATTACAATTATAGGCATATCATTATAAAAAGTTTCATGTTCTCATTATCATAAAAATTATGTATTGTTTGATACATCTCTGCCTACCCCTAATGGAAATACAGTTATGTTATGTCATGAATGATTCTGCGTTATTTCAGAACATTATTTCGTATCTACAAGCTACCATGTAAGACAGGAGATGTCCCGGGTTTGTCCTAATTTTGACGATGTCAAGGGTGCGACCGGGATTTTAAAAGCATCCGGGTAAGATTTTACGTTTTCAAGTGCGAATTCATCGCACTTAAGTGCCTGCAAAAGTTTAAAAGAACCCAATAGCACTTTCTGTTTAAATAATTAAATAAAAATGAAAACTGCCTGAAAGACCTTGAACTACTGAACCAAAGCGATAGTTTTAAGTAGATATTTCAAATCCAAGTAGCTAACATTATTACAATTAATCTGCCTAGCCTTTTCCCAACTATGTTCGGGTCGGCTTCCAGTCTAACCGAATGCAGCTGAATAACAGTATTTTACACGGAGCGACTGCCTGCTTATCTAATCACTACAACCGCGTTACCGGGTAACACGATACTCCTTGGTAAGACTGGTTGTCAGACTTGTGCTTCTGACTAACCGTAACGACTATCAAACATCTACGAATGATAGCCGCGACCAACGGGTTAACATGCTTTCCGAGTCATGGATGGGTTATGTAATGGATGGTCACCAATCCACGAACGACCGCCGCTGTGATTATTCAAAAAGTAATAATTAGTTGTAACTATTTACCTAACACTTTAATTTGAAGCAATACTATGTAGTAAATACGCTCAGGTGGGCCATTCAGTACTAGCAATCAAAGGTTTGTTTTTCTTTTATTTTACGAATCTATTAAGATCTACAATATAAAACAGCAAACGATCCACAATAAAAATGATTTGTTTCAGACGAAAATAGTTCAATTTGTAAGCAAATAAACAAAATGAAAGTTTGACACTAAAAATTATAGCTAAGATCTATTGTAACCGTTCTGAAAAATATTTCAGGTACGGTCATAAAAATGAATGATTTTTTCTAACACTTACAACCGTTATTCCCGAGTAGTAAAGTTGAAAATCGAGTAGCAAGTTATTTTGCGAAATTATAGAGCGATCCATAAATTTTGTTTATAACTTTGGCTGAGCTATGACCTCCGTGTAATGTTCTAGAACAGTAAACATTAAAAGGATTTCGACTGTTCTTAGTAAAGATTAAGTTTATGGATTCTGTAGAAAGGAATGGTATTGTTTTAGAATAGATGTACTTGCTAAGGCTTATAGGACTACCTACCCGAAGATATCGTAAAAAAAGGCCAAGTGCGACTCGTACTCGCACTCGAAGGGTTCCGTACCACCGTACAATATTAACACTACATAATATTTTTTTACTACTTTAGCGAAAAAAAAACGAATCCTTTTTCTTTTTTTTTTGTTACAGCGACCATAGTAGTGCATAGAAACAAGAAAAACATAAAAGTTATAGACAATCTGTTTATAGTGGTTTATGGGTGGTATTGTAAAGGAGTAAATAGAAACTACAGAACGCAGGGCTTCTAGGGCATCCCGAGAGGCACACAAAGCATCATACCTAGAAGGCATAGGAGGTATCTTCTGCACTATTTAACTACAGCTGATAAATAGCAATTACACCTCTGCAGATTATTACGTTTTTATCCCCATTGAAATGTTTTCCGAGTTTCTTTATACATACCTTATTTGTCAGACAAGAATGACTTGGACATAATAACAGCTATGTATATTACCCTGTCTTATAATTATATGACTACATAATTATTTAGTTAGAAATAATAGCAAACCCTATCTCACTCTATCAATCAATCAATCTGTGTAGGCTTTTCCCAACTACGTTGGGGTATGATTCCAGTCTAATCTGATGCAGCTGAATACCAGTATTTTACATGGAGGGACTGCCTATCTGGCCACAGCAGCCACAGCAACACGATACCCCAAGAAACCCTATCTCATTATAGAACATAAATTACTTACTTGTCTCAAAAATATAACTCGAATCCACCCACACTTCAAAAGACGTAATTCGTTAACTATGATTGTATTATGTAAATGAATTAATTACAAGTATAAAATGTCGTGTCTGTTACGTGGCGGCCGCGCGATCGCAAGCTTTGTCTAAAATGATCACCTACAGAATAAGTGACGAAAATATTTTATTAATTTGCAAAATACCCACGGTTTTTGGATGATTTGTGAATATATTAATCAATCAATTTGTGGGTCAAATTCTCGTACAGTTTGTGGTGTACCCTTACTTTATGATGATGATAAAAAATATCGACGGTAGGTCAACAAAGGTTGATATGCAAATCATTGCAGCGCGATTTTAAAAGATTATTCTCCATTTTTTTTTCATAATAAGTAGGTATATTGTGTCTAAAATGTCAGATTCTTGAGCCAATTCCCGTAACTAAAACATTCAAAACCTATTCGCAATCTCATATGCCGATATGAGTCAACAATCAATCAACAATCAATGTCAAAAACTTGTCAAACATGTTGGGAAATTGCAGGTATTTTTGACAGATTAAGACTGAGATAAGAAGGAATGCGAATCTTCTTAAAAAAAAATACGAGTGCTATCAATGACAGGTACCTAGTTCAGGTGATCATGCCAACATTTAGGGTACCAGATGTAGTCATTCAGTCATTTCATCTAATTAGTTTTGTATTTGGAATATACGGGTACCTACTTAAATGAAAGAAAACATAAATGTTAATTCATAAATATTTTGAGTCATAGTTTCTATTTAGTGTTAGCTTTTGTCGAACAGAATTATTCGAAAGTTATACAATTTAAACAAAAACTTAGTGATGATAGGTCGATTATTGTATTTTTTTAACATAATGTAGCAGAGGAAATGTGGAACCTGTGTGTGATTATTTTCTTATTGAAAATAATCTTGTAGATTTACAGATATCTTTTATCCTTATGGTTGTAATGTTAACAATGCATTTTTTTTTGTTTTACCTACAAAAACAGTAAGAATCAATTTTATGTTTTTTTTTTGTTTTTACTCACCACAACGGTAAGATTTAATTTAGTCCTTTTTTAATATTAGTACATAATTATGTTTCAATACATTCAGTCAGTTAGTAAATATAGTGTAAATATCCTAATATATAAATTATAATTAACTAGAATACACAAAAGATTTTTTTTATTTTTTTGTACATTTTTTTGAACTTAAATATTTTAAAATGAATAGCACCGCCACCTAGGCAGTGGCGTGGGAACTATCAAGTCTGAGCTAACTTACATAGACAAGTAAAAGCACCTTATTATATTACGTGCATAATTGTAATACATCATTATTGTAATATACATAATATATTATTGTAGTTACACTTAAAGAAAGTTATTACAACACGATAAAAATCGATTATTGTATAGCCATCTCGTTTTAGTAAAATTTAACAAAAAAATATTTTTTTGCACTTTTTGTTTTAATTTAATTGTTTAAAGTGCAATGTTTTATCAAAACAAAAGTTTCAACTACAAAAAACATTAGTCTTTATGTTTTTTGTTGTTGTAAGTTATAGTTTTTCAGGACTCACAAGTTACCTAGTATAAATAAGTTACTTCACATAATATAAAAATATACACGTAGATATTTTAAGACAAAATGATGAAAGTCAGTTTTTGCAATCACCATTCAACTTACCACCTCAAAACCGTAATTTACAACACTTGACTAATACATTACCTACGTATTATAAGGCCACTCTTGTCAATCACTTTATAAAAACAACGCAATGTACTCCATAATCCATTTTTAACATAAACCATCAACATGCGAACGCGGTCTTAGGAATTGCTCGATTCCCGCTAAAGTATTTGAAGAACGCCTCGACAGAACTATTGCCGTCCCTTTCTGACTCACAACAAAGAATCCGCTCCCTCGCGGTCGTCTCTTTCAGCCTTTCGTCACTCCATATTGACTTCGGGAAAGGGGGCCATGAATAATTGACGTGATCCAGCACTTTTCTCGGTACGGGGAAACTAACCCTCGAAGTTGATTGGGTTATGTAAGGTATGGAAGCCCTTATCCAGATGTTGAGAGAGATTGGCGAGACTTTCTCCAAAACCGCTTTCGCACGTTCATTGCTGGCCATGTTCTCGGGCCATCTCGGTGTTGGTAGCGTATCTGCTGGTGGTGCAGCGTTGTAGTAGATGTCATTAGATGCTCGATCGCTTTCATTTGGGAAGGCGCTGTCACTGCTAGCCATAGATACGGTGGTGCTTCGGAGGGAGGATTTCCTTGAGCACCGACATTTGAGGCGATTGCAAGCAAAGCAGTCGTGGAACTTGTATTCTTCTAGCAGTTTGATCAGGTCGCGACGAATGGTTTGTAAGTTCAACTCCTGTTGGCAAGAAACCAAAAAAATATAAATGGTTGAACTTAGATAAAAAAGTTTTTGCAGGGTGGGCAAATATTTAATTAACGTATGTAAATAAACAGGCATAGATAAATTATAAAGCACTTATTTTCCCGTAAAACTTAAACTAAGGCTGGTAAAGTAACGTACATAAGGATAGTTTATGTAGGGAATACGTTTATAAGGTTTTCAAAGTTGTTACGTGTTCTCAAAGAACCGCAAAGACTTTACTGTACTATACGTGACTTAAATCCGCTAACTTGTTGCGATGTTAGGTAAACTACACACAACATAGGTCTTACAAAATAAATTGTTAATTTTTCCAGGGGATATTTTGTGTTACTTTGAAAGTACACACAAAAACAAAGCAATTATACCAATATAGTCCATGTATGTTACGATATGAATCGTGTTAATTAATTATCCCATCAAAAATATAAAAGTAAGCATGGGAGCCAAGTTCGATATTAAAAATATGTGTGGTTATTGACTTCGCCGACAAAAGAATTGGGATCTAAATAGGTGCCAACTTCTGTAGATAATCCTGAAATGTTTAATATTTGCCTTGGCTAGTTTAAGAAGTAAATAGGCATGTAGATATATATTCCACAACTATTTACAACAATGTAATGTTGAAATAATTATATTATTTACTAGCTGCTGCCCGCGGCTTCGCCCGCGTGAGTGTCGGAAATTACCCCATACATCCCCATGGGTTTTAAGTATAAATATTGAGTTTCAAGTTAATCGGACAGCGCGTTAAAATTCTTCCATACAAACACTGACACCCCCCAATCCGTAATTTAGAAAAACAAAAAACTACAAACTTTATAATTTTTTTAGATAACTATTCGTGCGAAGTTTCATGTTTACTACCTCAAGGAATAAGATTTTTCATACAAACTTTCATCCCTTATTTTACCCCCTTAGGGGTTGAATTTCGAAAAATCCTGATACACGTTATTCTTAATTTTTGGGTTTAAGTATAAATATTGAGTTTCGAGTTAATCGGACAGCGCGTTAAAATTATTCCATACAAACTTTGACACCCCCCAACCGTAGGATAGGATACTTTTCCGGAATAAAAAGTACCCAGTGTGGTGCCCAGGATATTAAAGAATAATTATACCAAGTTTCATCGTAATCGAACCGGTAGTTTTTGCGTGATACCTGAACAAACAGACAGACAGACAGACAGACAAAAAAAAATTTAATCACATTTTTAGGTTCGGTGTCGGTCTAGTAACACCCCCTGCCATTTATTTTTTTGATATTTTCAATGTACAGAATTTTCACTTCTACAGATTTATTATAAGTATAGATTTACATTAAAAACATATAAACTACTTACCAACTGAAACATCACGTCGTCATAATAATAAACTTGAGATTTCTTCATTTTCACCAAAAACACAGAACACTAAATACTTAGTTTATACACTGCATATCTGTCACACTCGGAAATCAAATTAAACTAAAAAAAACTAAAATAAAAATCTCGAAAGTAAAAAAACTTATTTCCTTCAAAATCGTCCCTCAGTCCCCGTTTTCGACCACCGGGTAACTGAGATCGATTTTTGTTTTGGCAATGGTTTTATGCCTTTGCGCATCCCCTAATGAGTCCCACTTCGGTTGTTTCCGTCAACGTTCGGGAGTTCCCACCGCCCTTACGGAGGTTTACGAAAAAATAACATGTTACTAAGAAAGTGTTTAGGGATTATTTCAAAGATGTTCTAACTGTTCTTAGTTAATGAGGGTGATTTGTAGTATCCAGTAAAAATATTTTCAAGTAATGTGCTAATGGGTGATTAGTAATTCTTGTAATTAGGGTATTACCCGTGAGAATAAACTTGTTATTGTAAATACTTTAGTGTCACACAGTAACACTTCACATTCCGATGCTTATGTAAGTATACCTATCTAACGACTTTAAAAATGTCAATTGTCATGTCAATTGGACCATTTTTTTTTGTTTTAATTTCCCTCTTGAACTGTTTACCGAGTCTGATAGTTTCGAATAAAAAAAAGTTCAATTCAATCTTAATTCTATTAAAGTGGATATTAGAAATGGACCACTTCTTAAGTCGCAAATCCATGATTCTGATCAGAGCCCAGGATTATTGCTCCGAATCCAACCAATCAGATCCAAAGGATTTAATATGACGATTTTCTTTATAGCAGAATCTTGATCAAGCCTATGCAGACGAACAGCAAGTTGCCTAGCAACTAATAATACCAAGCTAAATATTATTGCCCCACGAAGGCGCTAGCATTGATTACCACGTTTTCTCAAGACGGCTTGGCGATCTCAAACTTATCTATATTAACCAAATCACGATATTTTCTTTCACCAATCTCAGTAATGTCCAAAATAAAATCGGAAAGTATAGTAACATATGAAATTAAGAAATTCACATTGGTACTTGCCCGGATCCGAACCAACAACGTTATGCATGAGAGGCGAGACCTGAATCATTACACCATTATGACATTTTCATCTCTATAGTCACGTACCTAATTGTAGTCTAGGTCAAGTGTGTTTTTTCCTCGCAAGTGTGTCTAAAGAAATATTAATCTTCAAAAACACAGAACACTTCTTTACAACTTAAACTACTTAGCACCTTTAATCCTTAAAAACAGTTAGTAGAACTAAACAATTGTTTGTAAACGATTATTTGCTTGTGAAAGTTGAAGTTGTAAAATAGCGGAACGAGTCAAAGTCGCCGACTTTTAAAACTTTAAACAAAAGATTAGTTGGAATGGCGTTACTTGCAATACACATGTTGCTTGCAATCATCATTCTTTACTGGTATGGAATGCAGGCGGCAAAGGCAAAAAAAGTTATTTTGGGTTTCTTTATGAAATGTCGAATACAGCGAAACTCCTTTAGTGAAAGGAACTAATGGTCATTATAAGCACATCCTTTAAGAACGGTTCTAAAAGATTAAAGTTCATGTAAAACAGCGTGAGAAAGACTGGAGTTACCAATTAAACAGTCTAAAATCGCCAACACGTTATGAGAAAGTTTGCATGAATGATGCTTCTTTTACTCCGTACGAGAAAAGACCTTCAAAAGAACATAATATCACGCCGGCTTTCCCCTAAGGGTTGAGCAGAGGTGCACCTACATTTCGGCAGTAACGTTTAAGTTCCATGGTAATAAGGGGCCAACCTATTGCATTCAACTGGGCACAATACAGACGAGTAGGTTAATTGCGTAACACACTAACAATTGCAATGATTCCTTTATATTTTGTGAATGTGAGAACGTTGTAGGCACAACAGACTGTCGATTTGCAGACTATTTTCTATTTTTTTAAGTATCTTGTTGACAGGCCTACGCTGTCCTCGCATACCTATTCAAACTGTACATTTTTTAAAGCATTGTAAAACCCATTTATTTTTAAAAGAGTAACCGTGGAGTTTCTTGCCGGCTCTTCTCCATAGGAAACGACCAATTGGAACCGTGCACCTAGATTCTGACGTTTCATAAGTGCCCATGTAGGTTTATGTGAAATAAAATATTTTGATTTTGATTTTGATTTTGAATGCCCTTCATTTTGACAATTCGACAACATTCATTGCGCTATTTACGTTGTCGAGTAGACGATATTTTCAAACATTTATATTACAATGAATTAGGAATTACTATCGTTGTTACGGAATTAGGGTGCCGAGTTGCTACTGAGAAATACCTGACGGAAAAACCCAATACCACTTTGTCCGACCTGGGAATTGAACCTAGGAGCTCATGCTAATCAGCTTAGCGCTTGCGAACACTAGACAGTCAACCTACAGACAGTATAATTATGATGATATTGTTATTTGGATATTGCTTGCTGAAAGAATGACCAACTACTGTCTAAACTTGTATAAAATGTGTTTTTTTATAAAACAGCCTTTCACGATACAGAGAAATGTTATGTGAAACCCTTACGCAAGGGTCGATGGAAAAATAAAAGGGATGGCCGACTGAAATATTAATTTAAATCCCTCTTTTTGTACTAAACTGTGTAACGTAAGTTAGAATTGATGGAGCAGTCGCCGGTGGTATGAATAACTGCCATCCAACTACAACCTGAGGTTTTTATCTCACTCGCGGACTGAGTGCGAGTGAGACGGAGGCGGCACCAAATTATAGTCGCTGCTTTATAGTTAGTTCAGTTAGAATGCAAAGTTTCATAATCTAAGTGTTTTTTGAATAGCAGCGGTTTATTGTTCGGTTTGGAGGTAACTTTGTTTTTTTTTCTATAGAGATTTTAAATGAAATCGTGTTTTCGGCTAACATAGTACTTACCATTTATCCTCAACTTTAACATATATTTATTTCAAAATGAATACTGCCGTAGTTTCGATATAACGGCGGATCTTGCTAAGCAATTTGAAGTCTTATAGGCCCTTATAGTCACGGGTTTAATTTCGATACCTAAGAGGTACTCAGGCGGTGTATAGTTCCCGTTATGTAATAACATAGATTAGCAAACCATTTACTAGCCACTTTTAAAACATCCATTGAAAGACTTTTGCCTATTTATACATTTCCAACCTTAGAATGCATTAGATAAAAAATCGTGCATTTTAATTTCTTATTGCAATTTCTAAGATGTAAGATTTACTTGTACTATATTCCATTCTCTTTGTCGCTCGAGGCAATATCCTTTCATGAACCACTATTGAACTATTCCTACTTATTAATGCATTTATGAAGCCAGTTCCTCTGAATTACTCTACTATACTGAAAAACAGAAACTAAACGTAATAAACGTGTTCAGTTTACCTATCACTATTGTGAAGTTTAAATAAATAAATATAAATAATACAGCTTCCTTTTCCCGTTGCTCGCGTGGTTGTGCACCTCTTCAGGTCATGAGCTATCCGAATATCAAAAAATATGTGTCTTAAGCGCGTCTTAAGCGAGGCGTGAAAATTGTTTCGCTGTTATATTGTATGATAGATAGCATCATCGGTCGGTAAACATCCACTGGTTATCATAGGCCTCCTGCCTTCCAATCTGACCTCTCTACTCTGACGGTATTTGGGATGACTGACTGCAGTTAATAAAGCCACCACAACTTTAGTGCTATTCTGTAAAAAATCTCACCGTGAAAACATAGGTGAAGTGAGCTTTCAATAGTGTCAATCTCTTGTATAAGGATCGAATGACAGCTCACTTTAAGGTCACTTCACCTCAGTTTTCACGGTGAGATTTTTACAGAATCGAGTAGCTTGTCTGTCCAGTGCGTTGTGCTATCCGTTTGTCTCAATTCATATTGTAGTGTTGTAACACGAAGGTGTCGATACTTTTTGCTACATTATAACAATTTGTTTTCGAGGAACGATAACAATGGCTGGTAAAACCTAACGCGTTTTAGAGCTGTCAACAAGATATTTTGAGTTCCTTGATCGACTTTTGCGGAAGGATATCTCAGCAGCAGACCTTAGTTATCTTTAATAACTAATAGAAATGGTAGTACATTCACTTCACAACGGAACTTAAAATTATCGAAGGCAAAATTCAGTTCGGTGAAGACAAAAATGTCATATGCACTATAAACTTAATATATTTTCAAATTGGGCTACACGAGAGTCAGTTCATGTTGCTGTTTTATTATAGTCTACTTCATGAATTAATCTGACGGCGACAATCTGCACTACTCAGCAGTCAACTGCAGTTACTTTTAAAACTTATTACTATTTTCATTTACTAAAATAATGTTTTTCTTATTTTACAGGTAAGTTCGTGATCATGAAAGTCTCCGAGCAATCGTTACGTACTTTCTTCCTCATAAGGTACTTAGTTTAAGGCTGTTACGCAAAGTCAAGTCCTGGATTTCAATATTATGTTAAGAAATCTAATTAATTTTCACTGAATCGCTAGTAATTCAATTACTTTGAAGTTTTTCCTTAAGTAACGCTAATTAATTTACTAAGTAAGAACCACGAGGCTTTTTCAATAATTAACATTAATGAGGTCAATTCAACCTATCGCAGTCCACTGATGGACATAGGCCTCGCCCAGGCTGCGCCACAACACCCCGCCCTCCGCCTTTTGCATCCAGTCTATCCGCCACCTGCTTAAGGTCGCTGGTCGATCTAGCGGGGGGCGTCTACCGAGCTGGATGACTTGACTCTAGGTAGACATACTCCTTCAAAACTTCGAGAAGCGATCCTTCGATGCGGATTAAACTAATAATGTACGTAAACAATAACAACAATAAATAAAACACATCTGAATACATAGAAGTTATGGGACTAATCTTAAGGAGACAATTCCTAATCAAATTCCTACATTAGATATCCTATAATAGTAAAAAATCTATGTTCATATAAATGGGGGCCTTCCAGTCGCAAATAGCCCCACAAAGACACAACTACGAACCCATTATCCCAACACTACATTCAATAAACCCCATTATCCTTCCATTTAACTGAAAAGCACATCGCGGATCGATATCTCATATAGCCCAGCATTGTCTCCCAACACTGCGAAGAATGCCATCTTAATATGCGAGCGGCAAATATCGAGCGCCGCACTTCACTATGCGAGGAATGCCACTGACGCGTAGGGACGTGACCGGATTATCAATACCTATATTGCGATGGAATATTTTATAAATTGGAGAAAAATTCGAGGTGTCTGTTGGTTTTATAAGTGGTGCGTGTTAATGAAGACGAGACGTTAGGATCATTTTTAGGATGTGAGGCTATTTGTGAGTGGAAAGATAGAGAAAATATTTGCAAAGCTTTCTAGTGGTTTTGAAGATTAGTTTACATAATGGCTAAAAAAATAATGACCTTTGTGTTTCTATTTCAATAATAATAGGTGTTATTAAGACACAGAACACTGAAATAACCTTGAATAGATAGAAAATACGTCACTTCTTTTACATAACAAGCATGACTGTACCTACACGCAATTAATTGAAAAAATATATACTCCGCAGTTCCGCACCACTATCAAAGTAAGTCATAAAACATTCCTTCCTGCACTGTAACTACCGTGTAATTACTTCTTCCACACAATAGTTTTCAAAATACACGCAAATCATCGACTATGAGCGATTAAGGCTCATTTACATACGTACGGTATGCGGCTGCGTGCGAATACCGCATTTCAATTTAAAGTCATAGTATTCGTAGGCTCAAATGTTAACACCCTCGTTAGTTGCAAATGACATTTGAATAGAGTTGTGTAGTTAGTAGTGGTGTTACGATTTCACTATTTCAATTATGTTTTGCAAATTGTGAATTAAAACTAAGTAATATATGTATTTATCTTTAAGTGATCTAATTCATGTCATACTATAAGTTCTGAGTTGAGCTACACGATTTCTGACAGACCAACTCAAAGATATATGGTTCTTTTTTCAAAATACACGACCTAGCACTAGCACATCAGCATGTTCCTCATATGATTTGATCAAATCATTTCTGGACTTTAAAACACAGTTTTTTCTCACAGTAGTCGGTTAGGAAACTCCGACCTGTAAATGTTCTAGTGTTATACGACATAGTCTTTATTTTAGACAACAAAAACAATATTTGGTGACCTTGACTTATAGTCCCTGTAGAATCAGAAGGAGTGTTAATATTATGATTACCTCCGTAGTTACATGATAAACGAATATTAAGTAAAGATAACAACACAATATTAAACATGACCAGTCAACAAAAACAACAACAACAAGTACTAAACAGATTATGAAATACAGATAAGAATGCATCACACCTTCCACCCGTTAACCCAACCCCAGTTGATATTCTTACGTCGTCCTCTTCCGGTATTCGTGCCCGTTCCGACCCGTCCCGAGCCGTTCCGATCTGTCACGACACCGCACATTCCTTGGCACGTTATGAGCCATAAAGTGCTTTGTAATAAACCCCTTTTTATATCTAATCATGTAATGGATTGCAGGGCGATCATTTTTGATAGGTGAAAGGTGAGGGTGAAGTGTACAGGATTTTGGTAGATTGGTCGTGATGATTATGTCATGTTGAGGAAAGCATGATGAATGAATTAAGGTTGTTGGATATTATTTTCTTTGTGACGTCTATGAAGTTGTTATAAATATTTTTGTAAATGCCCGTGTACTTATAGCGAAAGAATCCAAGTTTAAAATAAAGCTTTTGTCTTAATGTTTTTCAAGTTTGTAACTAGAGCTCTTAGCCAATTTTAATTTATGTAATCGTTGCTGCAATTTTATAAAAAATGATAAATCATTTAATAGTCATTTGAAACATGTTTTGTATGAAAATTATTATTATTTTCTTCATTAAAGGAATAAATATAACAAACTATGATGAGGAATCAAGACGCAAAAAAAAAATCCGACCTCAATACCAGACAATACCGCTCGCTAAACAAAATCTTATGCCGACACAGTAATAGTGCAATAGTGCAAAATATTTATCATCGATATCTTAAAGATCGACGTCAGCCCATCTCTAACCATAACGAAGGGGCGTGGCTAGACGTGTCGTTGCCATAACAACCAGTTCGACTCACCCGCGTTCCGGAAACATACGGAAGAAGGAATTTGAAGAGGGCGCGAGCGGTTTTTGAAGAAGGTATTTTTGTGTGATGTTTTATTGAGCAAACTGGAGCACAATATGCTTTGAGCATTTTTTATCGATTGGCAGCCTTGTAAAATTGTTCATAACGCATAATATTCATAAGGAGCATGGTTGACTATAATGACGGAGAAAGTCCAAGTTACTTTATTATTAAATTTATTGTTGGTCTTTCGACCTCATTTAGCTTTAAAAATATCTTTTGTCGTGTTTTTTAAAACCAAATACCGTTCTTAAAAATAAATTTCCATGACATGCTTGTAAAATTGGGCTTCATGCTGGCCATTTCATTACTCTGATACTAACATCATGCAGGTCTGTATTCTCGAACAATTCTTGCAGTGTGCTCCCTTGCATTATATCATGCATAAAAATGAAATGCTGCACAAACTCAGCATATGGCATCACATGAACCTCTAGGCATTGACAAATGTATGGGTCGCTATTTAGTGGTTGCAAACGTGATCCTGTCACAACCTCAAGGCCAGTTCTTCTTTCGGTGGAAATTCTGCTCCAGACTATCCATGACTGACCGCCATAACTAATTTCACAGCTGTTCACTGAAGTGCCACAGCTTATGCGGCTACTACAGGTGCAGTATCCATAATTTGAACGTCACAATAGATAAAAAAAGAAAAACAAATTGATATTCTTTTTATGCAAAACAAATAACGAAATAAGTATTCATCTACAGATGCTCTAATTAAAGGTCCGTTTTTTTTCTTCTTCAAATTCATGACCTTTGATTTAGAACAATAGTGATACCGAAATAATGGCCAGTATACATACTGGCCATTATTTTTTTAGGGTCATTATTAGCTTCGAAACTGCATAAAATCTTTTTCTCTGACATCATTATTTTGATGTCACTTTTGTCTATAAACATAAAAATGCACGGTGGCTCGATTTAGAGGGCCGGGAGTGTATATTGTGCCTTTCTATGTGCTATAATAGAAATAAAAACGCGCGCCCATCCCAACTACTAGCCCGTATATTGTCCTATAAAGTCATACCGTGGTAAAACCTACACGCGCTTGTATTAAATTTGATCCCGACACTGCGTTTCACTTATTTTATTTTCTCAACGCATCGGTATGTAGAACTATCACTTAATATTTATTTATTTTCTTTTGCAAATGTCAAAGATATAGTAAAGGTGTAAAAAAGATGGCTTCTTTTTTTCTCATTAGTGAGGTCTCGATATGTTGAAAGTCATTTTTCATAATATAAAGGGATTTTTTGTAACAGAAGTTTATCGAATATTTAGTTGGTTGTGGTGTAGTTTTTCATATTTTTTTTATGATTTTTGTTCTTAAATGGTGCTGTCATTATGAAAATCGTGTTTAAAAGATCACGTATATTTTTACCCCGTATTTTTATTGAATTTATTTTTCACTAGTACTAGGTGTAGATCAGTATAGGAAGAATTAATCACAGCTGTATATAGATATATTATATAAAAGTCAATTGCCGTGCCTTAGTCTTGCAAATATAAACGAAAATGGCTCGAGATTTTCTTTTCTGGTCGCCGCAATTCTAGGGTGGTTTAGGAAAAAAGGAAATTAGGAAAATCTAATAATCGAAAAAATCTTAATTTAGTCTCACGTGGCACGTGGTAGACCGGGTCATCTAGTTTTTAATATTTTCTATATCGAACTGCTTTCAAAGAATAATACGTAAGACAGATTTAAGTTTCAATTTAAATTAAATTTTGAACAATCTTAAAAAATCTCTTAAGAAATAAAGAATTTAAAAGTCCTTATTATACTTTTTTATTATACCTAGATTTAATTAAGTTAATACTTTCAAATCTTCTAGTCTTGTCACGAGTAAAGCTTGTTAATTTTTTAATAAAATATTGCTTATGATAAGAATATTTGAGTAAATCGAGAACTAAAACGAATTATGTTATTGCCTCGATACTTCATTAGTAACTATTGGACACAAAATTTGTTTATACTATTACATTATCATCATCTTCCTCTACAAATGTACTAGTGGTCGGTGCAACATATATTTTTCTTCCATACTTCTCTATTTGCGTCATCTCGGTAGTCACCCCTTTTATAGCCATATCATCTTCCACAGAGACTATTTATACAAACAAAATAGAAGTTGAATAACATGTTACTTTCATCAAAATTTGTATGTCTTCCGAACAGCATCCATATTTAACAATAGCTTTTTTAACCCAGTTGAATTCGTCGCCAAAATCATCCACTGTGTAACCCATATATCTTATAAAACCATCTAAATCCCCCAAATAAAATACAGTTGAATTGAAATTTAATGCATAAAAACATGTCAACGTATTTACAAAGATATATTCTTTTCTGATCCGCGCCGATATAAAAATTTATACGTGGACAATCCTTAGGTCATAAACAGGGATTATTTCGGATACCCGCGGATATAACTCACGGTTTGCGCGCGATAAGGTCGGATACTAAGCGGATATGGGTCGGATACGCGGATATCGCTACTGTGAATAGTGCGACGACATTTGTAAGGCAATTGTTCGACGTTCAAATAGTAGTTTGCATGTATTTTTTCGATATACTGGAGTGAATGTATTTAGTGTTGTGTGTGTAAGAAAAAAATACAGTTTTTTTTTGTTAGTGGTCTAGTGTAACGCGGTGTTTTGTTCGGTGTGTTTACATTTTTTTTTACTTCATAACATAACAACAGAAAAAGTACAATTTAGAGATAACGTGGTCACAAACTAGGCACAGCCCTTCTTGGGCACCATTCGATAAAACGATCTACTGCGATCACTATTGCTACGCAGCTACGGCGTAGCAATTGCTACGCAGCCACGGCGTAGCAATTGCTACGTCAAAGCCAAGAATACGTGACATTTTTAAAGAAAGTTTAAGAAACCAGTCAGTTAAACGAGGAGTTCCAATGTCATTAAGGTTAAACAAGTAAATATATATGTAGGCACTAGGCAGTGACAGGCTATATATCTTGCACAAGCCGTTAAATACAACTAGTTGCGGCTAAAAGTTAAAGTTAATGGTCTGGCAGCCGTTAAATAAATCTTCTGTCAACTACCTCTGTGACTTGAGTTAATAAGTAAACTAGGTTTAATTTAACAAGTAACTTGTCAGCGTGAAGCATGACCTTAATCTTTTCTTAACGTAACAGTCTAGTATTTTTTCTTGCTTGTTACATTTACAGGCAAAATAATGATGTCATCAATGTACTTAAGTTTGACATACAACAACTATCAGTAGTTCTTCAGTCGGTCGTAGAAGCACATTACTCAGACATTGCGCCTATGAATGAAAAAATACATGTTTTAATTACGTAAGCAGTCTCTAGCCCGGGAGGTCAAAACCAGCACAGTAAATCATACGGACTATGCGCACTTAGTGACCGTTAAAAGATAACTGCTGGTGTTCAAGCTGGAGCTTAAAGTAAGCGGTCATTACACCTGCCGGTCTATTCTGTTAAAATCTCACCGTGAAAACTTAAGTGAAGTGAGTGTGAAGTGAGCTGTCAATAGTGTCAATTCCTAGCATCGGGTGGACTGACAGCTCACTTCATCTAAGTTTTCACGATGAGATGGTGACAGAATAGCACCGCTGATGACACTATAAATTGCCGACTCACTTCACCTACGTTTTCACGGTGAGTTTTTTTACAGAGTAGATCGGCTGTTCAAATAAATGCTACATTTACACCACTTGTAAATGTTTCTAAATTCCCTGGAAATTATCTCGCTACAATTTTCAATTATTTAAAGCATGTTTTTTTTTGTTACTCATTCAGATTGTTTGACGATTAACGAAACAAAACACTAAGGGCGTTTCTCACGTTCTCAAGTATAATTTTTCGAGCAGTTTATTTAAGATGTCGTATCTCTCAAGTCCCAAAAAATCAAATCAAACACCATATCCGTAATATTAAAAGCAGAGCGTCAGAACCCTAAAACAATTACGTTCGGCAGTGAAGCGCGCAGGGCTGTCGCGGCCGATAGCGCCGCCTCGCCGCCTCGCCGCGCGCCAATGTGTTGTGACACCCCTGCTATTTATGTGCCAGTAATAATGTGGACCCTGTTGACGGTATTTGTTGAAAAGTTAAATGGTTGCCTTGGCTTTAATGGGAAGATTGTGCGCATGGTTTTGGTGAAAAATCTTGGCGGAAAATGTCTTCAAAGATATTTTTGTTCGACAACATTATCTCAGGAATGTTCCTTATGATTATATCTGTCTGTTTGTACTCACTTCATCATAGTTTTAGCCTCAGTAACACTATATTGAATCGTAATAAATGAATAATCACTTGGCAAGATGTAGGTATGAAAGAAAAAGCGGTACCTACTGCGACGATAGCACAAGACTTACCTGATGTTAAACAGGCTACTGCCGTATTGATGATCTCACCTCAAATCTTACTCCTTTTTACAAATGGATAATTATGTCCAGCCCTTGAATTTATCTTAATCCTATAATTTACAGCGTTAGATAACGAGTAGCCTACTATTTCCAAAAATACATGAGTAATAAAAGTTTACCGAACTCATCTTGTAAAAGCTCCTCCACAAGACAAGAAAAGAACAAGAACAATAACATCCCGAAAAAAATCACTTAATATCCATAACTTAAGGGTCCGAGAGTACATAGCCCATAGCCCATAGCCCGATAATTTGGCGGGTTTCCGGTCGGCGGGTAAGATGGCGCGGGCAATTTCCGTTTGGCGCACTTTGAGTCACCCAGTGCGTTTGACGCGCCTCGAGTGCCTTTGCTCAGATAATTGGAGCTCTCTGACTACACTTGGCATATTCCATTTTTGCGGGTGAGTGTACTGTTCGGTTCACGTATTGTTTGATAATTAGTGGTGGGGATTATTTGTTATTGTTTTAATGTTATGGAGGGAGTTGTGGGTTGTGTTGTATTTGTTTTAGTAAGAGACGAGCGTCTCAATAAGATTTTTTTTGCGTTTTGAGAAGGACCTCGTTACGTATAAAAAGGCATGTAGCCCATATTTCATGTTATGTATAATGCCCGTATTTAACGTTTTCGATAATATCAATTGACAAAAAAACGCATGTATCAGAAAGGTCAAATGTAAGGATGTTGTACTAGAAATTATCAACTGTCCCATACAAAACTTCAATACCTACTCGACACAACAGATAATTTTTTTCGTGATTACGATGTTGGTTCCATGGAGAAAGTTCTTCAGTTTGATGGTCTGTACCACACCATTAAAAGCTGTATAAGTAAGGATCGTGTGTGGGTGGCCTGCGTGCAATAAATGTAAAGTATACAAACGATTCTGTACTAGCCGGGTAGGCTATATATAAGCACAAAACAATCAACACATAGATACAAACCAAATGATAAAAAAACTAAACCAATAAAAATCAGTTAAATATATTTCCTAGAAAACTCAATCCCCAACCATACCAATTGTATCCTCCACAATACCGAAATCAAAAGGCCAGCGCTCCTCTCTTGTAAAGTTTAGTTACTAAATAAAAGGATCCTTCTCGTCGGTAATCCGTTTAGACGCTCTTTGATTACGTAAATCACTGTTCTTAAGGCGAGTACGGTTGCGCTAATTTCATTATGTCGCTGCCTTCTTGTATTGTGCTGCGTTTAAGATGGCGAGTGGTTACTGGATGATAGTGGGGGTTTGTTAAAGATTTATTTTTGTCTAGTATCTCGCACACGAAGAGTTCCGTACCACAAGGCAAAACACGCTGAATAAAACACGTTTTTGTATGGGTACTCAGGGACCCCTTTAATTTTTTACTACTTTCTGTTTTTTTATTATTTGTTGTTAATAGCAGCCATACAGCCCTCTGGCGGACGGACGGACAGCGGAGTTTTGGTAACAGGTTTAGTGTGTTAAATAACCGAAGTTAGACCTCCTAATGTTACTAAGGGCTTACGTCAATATTATCGGTAGCATAGACATCATTAGGTTCTGCTTATCTACTACAGTCCACATTTACCTATTTCAGTTTTCCTTTCTTCATTTTTTTTTAAACTTACATAGATTCCGGATTTAATCTTCATTAACAAAAAAATATAATAATTTTATAATTGACCGTTACAAAACAAAATATATAATATTTATCAAGTCCAACTCATCACACATCTGATAACAACTTTATTATTGTGTATTTCACCACTTTGCTGCGTATAAAATATTACAATAGTGTAATGGCCAGTAATTTACCCATTATTTATACATTACGGGACACCATTGTTTTGTTATAGCTTTTTAGTTTTCTATCAAAAATATTACAGAAAACATCATAATAATTTCTATTATTGAATAAGAACAGTAAAAATATACGGTTCCCGAGCTGGACAGTAAATTATATCAGTGGTGATTTTCTTTCAGTCTCGAATCGTATGCGAGGGTTTTTATTTTAATTATCATATCTCCTATGGTGTATGACGTTTTAATCACGCTCACAGTAGTGACTGTATTTTAATTTAAAACAAATTGACATAAAAAGAAAAACAAAGTAGATACCCATAAACTAGTCGTATAATGAATACAGAACGCAAATAAAACTTCAGTCAATCTTAAAACTTTTCAAAGAAAATGATTCAATTCTCCACTTTCGTCTTAAACCAAACCAAGGAACTGGCTGAAACACAAATCTCTTTAACAAGTCCCATTCACTCGCAGTCGCTACTTGCCTCCGCACTAACCCAATTGAACGCAGCACAATACTGCCAGCAGATTTATTAGGGTTAATCAAAACGAAGCAAAGCGTCGCTTCCCGAGTCCTATTTGATTTAGTTATAATAAACATTTTGTACTCTAAGACTAGCAGCGCCTTAACTTGAATACAAGTTGGGAATGGTTCCAAAGAATGGGGTTTCCATTGTATCTTAGAATTAATGACATAAAAGAAAGGAGGAACACGCGTTTATTAAAAATAACTTGACTGATATTTTGTTTATAAAATTCTTATAAATCAAATATCAACATACATCATCATGATCATTCTCCTGCCCATATCCCAATTTATTTGTCGTCGGCACAGCATGTCTTCTTCTTCCATACTTCTCTATTAGTCGCCATCTCAGTAGTCACCCGTTTTCTAGCCATGTCATCACAAAAATTGTATTTTTTTAAATTTAATTTCTATAAGTAGTTTAGTAAGTTTTTTGCCAATACTGGAGAATGATATGTCCAATTTATTAGTTCAGTGTTGGGCTCAATCACATTTTTAATCGCTAGAAATCATGAGTTGTTTATTATGCTCTGAACAAAATGTGTTGGAAGTATTACGAGTTATCATCCACTGAAATAATTACCAGGCCTGGCGTTATTGTCTAATAATAAAATCGTAGTTTTACGAAAAAAAAATCATTATTAAACTAAGATCAAAGTTATTAGCACATCACAACCACTCAATCCCAAATAATCCTAGGTCTCATAAATCAAAACCTAACATAGTCATAACTAAGTAGGTTTCCTGACATAACGTAATCTTATCGTCAACCCTCTCTCCGCCAATGTCATCTATCAGTCATGTTCTGATTAATCGTGCGGTAATTAATCAAGACGCGAAGAGGGTTAGGTCGGGTCGTGGCGGCTACTTTTATGAACATGTGACTGAGAAATATATGGCGGCGAGAGAAAGGTGGAAATATAAATGAGCATGTAATGTATTAATGGGTTAGGTTTTTGAAGGTGTTATTTAGTTTGAATTAGATTGACCCTTTGATTCCTAGAATCTTTTTAGACTTCCTGTCCATGAAAAATCTATTATTCATCCGAGTGTCACTGGGGTTGTAGGCACGTTAGTTATATATATAGTCATTGATATAAATAAAAAATGAATTTATTCTGAGAACTATGAAAAATTCTGAAGAAACCAATCGTCGCTGCAAATCTTCTTAATAGTATTAAAGCATTGTCTTCTACAAAATGCTACGTCTAACTTATTCCTAATTAACCTGAAAAATCGAAGACGTGTTGTTCCAAAAAATATAAAGCTAAAAAATTCTTAGATCACTCTGTGTAAATAATAATAATTCAGACTTTAATTAATGTTCTCACAATTATTAAATTTTACGCCCAGAAAGATATTCCAATATCCTACCCACAGTCAAACAAACTCAAAGGCAAATAATTTATTTCAAATAGACATAATTATAAAAGAGACATTTGAACGTCAAAGCTTAATTTTGCGATAATTTCTACTAATGCATATAACTTGACGATCATTTTTACTAATGCATAAAACTGAGCGATAATAATTTATAGTTATGCTTATACTACAGCGATCATTTCTACAAGTGATCTGGGATCCGCTGAGATCTGGCCCGCTTTAGATCCGCGGCGACAGTCACGCGCGCCCCTTTCACGATGCATTACGCTTAGCACTACGATTGTGTGGCGTGAGTCATGAGAGGTAGCGGGGCGAGTAGTAAACGGACAAGAGAATGCGCCTTTTAACAGTTATAATGGTTTGAAATGATGATTGATTTTATTTGTAATAACCATGGGCTACTGAATTAAACTTACTGCTTTAACTAATCGTTCTTTACGAGGCACCTATCTTCAATATGATTTCCAATTTTCCATTGCAACTTCTTATAATATCAAGTTTAAGAATTATTTAATTGAAATGCATAATTATGTTGGCTCCTCTCTGTGAGAGGGCGGGGGCCGTAATCCACCACGCGGGCCCAGTGCGGGTTGGCAGATGTCACCACATGTTTTGGAATTTTTGTTTCTAGAACATGCCGATTTCCTCACGATTTTTTCCATCACCGTTTTGAGAGCAGTGGTGATGAAATATTATACACGAAGTTGAGTGCCTGCTTAGGATTGAACCCACGATCTACAAGTCGGGGCCGCTACCACTGGGCCACCACTACTCCATGCCCAGCTGAAAATATTATTTTATAAATATGTGCTGCCTTCACACACACATAAATCCTATTGTATGCTGGACAAATCACACATATCTGGGTATCTCGGTGCAAATAGACTTAATTCGTTGTTTTTTTCGGTCGGAATTAAAGTAGTAAACACTTTACCATAAGCCGTTTTATTTTCATATTACTTACTTCAGAAGTCGCTGCCATTTTTATCTCGGGCCACAACCCAGACATCTTGAGAGCACGGCTAGTACAGCAATAAGTTAGAATTTTCCTAATAACAGCAGAGTGTAGGTGCGAGTAGAAATGAGCGCGAAGAGCCGGATAATGGCGGCTGAGATATGGCCGCCATGTCTCTGTGCCGGGTTTTTTTTGTTGCGGGCTATTTGGAGAGTTACTTTAGAATAGTTGGACTTTTAGTTAGGAAAGAAAGATGGTGGGGGCTGGACTTTGCCAGTTTTAATTCGACTTTCAAATCCTATTTATTTTTATTTTCAGAAATGTTTAAATTATTCTGCTGTTCGGCAGTTTTATATTCAGGAACACAGCTTTTTTTTTCGGTAGATTTGGCCAGGAATGATTAAAAAAATTACTATGAGTAATACTACTGCATCGGAGATATCATCATTAATTTCATATTTTTTATTTTTTATTATCATTCTCTTGCTCTTATCCCAATTTATTAGTGGTCTGCGCAGCATGTCTTCTTCCGTACTTCTCTATTAGTCGTCATCTCGATAGTCAAACCATTTCTAGCCATATTATGGATGGATCCATCGTTTATATGAAAGTATATATTATTTTATGCCAGTATTTTTATAGTCTTTTTATTTTCCGGTTACGCGCAAGATGCATGGGTATATAGCGTGAAATGCAATTCTTTGTGCTGCTATCGAAAGGACACCTGTTGATTCTACTCAAAGTTCTATTACATTGTAAAAAAGTTTTATTTCATTTTTATTCACATAGAATAGAGAATGTTTACTGGTAGCAAAGTCCGAGGTTAAAACGGGTGAAGGATAATAAAAAATATTAAATTAGAGGCTTTAAAGCACATATCTCTTAATCTAAACAACATTTATTGTGGATACAAGTATGTATTGCATTTCAAAATTATTATTTTTCCGTATCGACTGAAATAGGATCCATTTCGTAAAGCATTGTATGTAAACTAAAGACTTGTAACTTAAATTGGGTTTGTTAATACCAATATCGGATTGTTATGGCACAAAATTTACCACAAGAAAGGCGAAAAGTGGATGACACTTAAGAAACCCAAGAAACAAAAGCCGACTAACCCGAATTAATGTCCCCCTCCCCCCGCCCCCTGTAACGCCTTCCGATAGAATAATTTCAGAAAGCGTTCTCTCATTTCTTCACGCTATCACTACATATGTATGAGACACTCGCCCGATTGTCCGCACAATTAATATGTATGGATTTAACCCTTGGCTCGGTGTGTAGTAGTGTTTGTAGTGTAATTGTAGTCTACTGTTTAGGGTTATAGGTGGTACTCTTTGTAATTGTTGGTGTAGTTTTATTTTTGTTTGATTACACAGTGATTTCAGAGAGTGGCCGAGATACTCCATTTCGACTATGAAGAATGAATCTGAGTTCAGCTAATATGCTTTGCGTTGATTCCAATTAACTGAGTATAATATTTTTATGCGCTAATGTCAGTATTTATGAATTGTTTCAAGTGCGACCCACATTTATAGAAACAATACATATTTTGCAGCAAACACAGTTCGTAATAGATAACTTCGGATTAATAAGGAAATTCTTTTAATATTATAATACACACGTCTCTCAGTTTGTCTGTCCGTTCCACTAGGAACGTGATACATACATAAACTCACGCCTTCTTCCCTTGAGGACAGGCAGACACTACAGAACGCTACCTGCTATGATAGGAACGTGATTTTGGTTTTAAATCATAGATATTTTCTCTGGACAGGTTTTAGCACGTAATTTACAAATATTAGTATATTAATTGTCCTCTGATTTCCCACTGGACATCAGTAATTGATTGTTCAATACCATTTGATTGACTGACAGAATTGATTCGTTCAATTAACGCATAGTTTGTATGCAGCCCGCATTTTACTATGCAAGTTGAATTCTAAACAACTGTGATTCCTGTGTTTGTAGTTTACTTAATCAATAACAAATTAATTTTTCACCATAATTATTGCAGATCATTGCTAAATTTAATGTGATCATGATCATCAATGATAATTGTGAAATTAATGTAATTATAATAATATAATCTGTCTCATAACAATTTGTAATGATAGCTTAATTATTAAAGATTTATCATAATGGTTCAGGGCCCCGATACCTCATACCCATGTGTTCAAAAATAGAAAAATGAGATTCAGATCGTGTCAGGGAAACTGAAATCAAACTGATCCAGGTTCAAGCTTATATTATATCATCATCTCCTGCCTTTATCCCAATTGATCAGTGGTCGGCGCAACATGTCTTTTTCTGCCATACTTCTCTATTAGTCGTCATCTCGGTAGTCCCCCCCTTTCTAGCCATATCATCTTTTGCACAGTCCATCCATCGTTTCTTTGGTCTTCCCCTAGTCTTATAGCTTCTTTAAACTTTTTAGGATGAATGTCGATGACATTCATCCTAAAAAGTTTTCAATTTCCTCATTTCAACATTTTCCTCATTCTCTCATTCTAGCATATATTATAGGTAATTATCTAAAATCCAAAAGAAGAAACTTCACAGAATTTATGTTTTCTTATTTTTACGCTAATAAAGTGGAATTACTTTTAGGCTTTTGCAGTTAGCAGTGTGATAACAGGGTCTCCTCAATAACAACAACAACAACACCTTACAAACCACTTATTCCACAATATAACTCATAATTAAGGGCAAGTCATTAAGACGTATGTGCAGATCAATCTTGTGAATGAGCGGCATTTTCTTAAGGGCAGCAACCCTTTATTAATCGAAGAACATTGCTGGGGCACACCCCACCCCAGAGATGATCAATGGGAAATACGAGCCCATTGTTGGGACGGACAATCGACGGTGATTGGTCGAATTGATTGTTGATTAAGTTATTTTGAATTGAATTGGGATGCTGTTTAGGAGGAATAGTAGTATGCAAAATAATTTTCTGTCATTTTCTGGGGGAAAATCATTTATTGGAAAGCAATATTTAAGTTCAAATTTTTGATAAAATAATACCTTTTACTGTCTCACTACTAAGAAGGCACAAACATCCTCATCATAACCACCAAGCTTGCTCAACATGAAAAAAAAATGGTTGAAGTATAATCTATATCTATCTATACTTATAATAAATCTGTAGAAGTGAAAATTCTGTACATTGAAAATATCAAAAAAATAAATGGCAGGGGGTGTTACTAGACCGACACCGAACCCAAAAATGTGATTAAATTTTTTTTGGTCTGTCCGTCGGTCTGTCTGTCTGTTTGTTCAGGTATCACGCAAAAACTACCGGTTCGATTACGATGAAACTTGGTATAATTATTCTTTAATATCCTGGGCACCACACTGGGTACTTTTTATCCCGGAAAAGTATCCTATCCTACGGTTGGGGGGGTGTCAAAGTTTGTATGGAAGAATTTTAACGCGCTGTCCGATTAACTCGAAACTCAATATTTATACTTAAACCCAAAAATTAAGAATAACGTGTATCAGGATTTTTCGAAATTCAACCCCTAAGTAAAATAAGGGATGAAAGTTTGTATGAAAAATCTTATTCCTTGAGGTAATAAACATGAAACTTCGCACGAATAGTTATCTAAATAAATTATAAAGTTTGTAGTTTTTTGTTTTTCTAAATTACCCCCTAAAGGGGGTTTGGGGGGTGTCAGTGTTTGTATGGAAGAATTTTAACGCGCTGTCCGATTAACTCGAAACTCAATATTTATACTTAAAACCCATGGGGATGTATGGGGTAATTTCCGACACTCACGCGGGCGAAGCCGCGGGCAGCAGCTAGTTTAGTAATAAAACAATTGGTCTTATAACAATTTGAATAAGTTATGTAAAAATAATTTGCAACGATCACTTTGCTTTCGTAACTAAAGAGCTACGCCGAAGTAACTTCGTAACTCATTGTCTACCGTAGTCAATCAAATATTATGGTAGTACGGAAGTTTATCAAACTTCGTAGTACGCACAGTTTGCAGATCCAAAGCCTCATGTAGTCATGTTTGATAACTTTTCAATTCATCGGTAACTTACACATAACCACTGAGTATTGCTGAAGGTAAATATAGTTTGTGAGCAAGCCCTGTTGCCCTACTTGAGAAAAGACCTCACAGTAGCAGTAGCCCTCAACAGGCAGACACATGTGTTTGAATTAAAGGTTGTATATTTATTTCCAGTCTATCATTCATTCTCATGTGTAGCCATTTGATAGCCTTTTCAAAACTGTGTTGATGTTGACTTCCAGTCTAACCGGACGCAGCTGACTTGCAGTATTTAACATGAAGCGACTATCTTAGCTCTATTTTCCGTCTACGATAATCGTAGGTAATGATCATAGCTGTTGTCAACTCGCCTCCTAGATCTTTTTATCTCAGACCTTCACTACTACAATATAGCCTTTATCCAAACTAGGTCTTAAACCACCCCACTCCCCCCAGACCGCACCCCCTTGAGCACTGAATACGCAAGTAATTACCAAGTACGAAGTAAGCGTCATCATGCAAGTACAGACAACCGCACGTCAAAGGAACACTAGAATGCCCTTATTGCTACAACATAAACACGCTATCTATGCCAAACTGTTAGCATGTACGTGCGGTTCACTGTAGGCGAAACTCATGCAAGTCATTGTGCAAGTACTTGCGATAGTCTGCAAGTCATTGTGGCATCGTTTGCAGGCTCGTTGGTCAGTCTTACATTAATTAATTGTGCATTGCTTTGAGTGTCGGAGATAATTATTTACGAGGTTAACTTTAGAAGAGGAGTTTTAAATGTGCTTGTTTTGTTTTAAAACATGTCGTTAGATAACAATAGATATGGGTAATGTGCCTCCCCGTAGCTAGATTATTATGAATTCAGTATTATAATAAACCTTAAAGGATCAAAGTAATCCTCCACATTGTTGTCATCCAGAAACTTGCCAAGAAGACTGGCAGCATTGCCACAGAGAATTGCGACGGTTATACCATTAACACCCGACCTTAAAGCACAGCATCATCACGTCTACAGTACATGTTGTAAAATAAATAAATGTAAGCATTACTAGTTACATAGTATTGTTAATATTTAGCTGCTCCGTGTAAACGTGTCTTACCAAATAACAAACTTTCATTACCTCACAATAAAGCAGTATTCGGGTCCATTAAAGTGTTTAATTTCATTACTTTAGGTCCTCTACGTACCAAAATCTTTAATTCGCAAAATCAACGAAATTGGATTCGTAGTTAACAAAACCATCAAACAAATTCACTTCAGCACAAATAAACATAAAACCGAACACAAACAGTCTGTTTCAGTGTTAAAAAATTACACCGAAAAAACATCCAACAGAAAAAACCAGCTCGTAAAATATTCCGGTTATACATCAGCCGGAGCGGGCCGGATCCGTCACGGTCCGAATCGGACACGGCATCCGTCACTCCGTCGATGTATGCTAATCATTCGGACTCCATTCGTTTGGCCGGTAAAAAGCCGGGGCTGTAAGAAATGGGATGATTCCGTTAATAGGAGGTGCTGAAATGAAATAGCTTGGGGTGTTTGTGTAGGAGGGTAGTTTTATTTAAAGTTATGTTATTGACTTAAAACATTATTTTCTCTTTTTACTTTGTTTTTGTATTTTGTGTGTCACGAACTGTATCCAAATAAAAGTTATTCTTTCTTTTTTTTCTTTGCTTTCTAATTTCTTGTATACTCGACCTCGTAATTGCCAATACTTTTGACAACATTTTCCAGTCATTTGAAACCGCACTAAGGTTGAAACTATCGAAATGTGACTTAGAAAAAAAAAACGGCCGTCTCGGGACGCCCGACAGATGTGAAACATTGAAAAGAGAGGGGGCATGACGGCACAAGAGAACGGCATGCCGTTTGCCGTCACGGCACACGAGTTAGCGTTACCTCAATTCACCTACACATTCATCACAATTCACCTACATATTCACAACCAGTCACCACACACCCTTTGACTGCTTTTTTTGTGTTATTTTCTTTTTATTTGGTAATTTTTTTATCAGAAATACATGTTACTTGCCTGTTTATTTGTATGATGGCCTGTAACACAGGCTTTTTCTAAAACTTACTTCAGGCACCAGCTCTCACAATGTGTATTTTATAGTCCAAAACTTTTAAGCAACTGATAGTACAAAGCCATTGTAAGGGAAAATAAATAAACTTAACTTAAACTTAATAGATTTTTCACATCAAAAATAGACATTGTAGTTTTATAACGTGCAAGTGATATTCAACCTTAGAGTGGTCTAGCAATATGTTGACTATACTTTACTGGAAATCGTAGAAATTCCAACACAATGTTGCCGCAGTGCCAGAGCAGGTGCTCGACACAAAACTTACTACACACAGGGCTGTCTATGGCGTCAAATTTTACTTATCGACAAACTTTCACCTCTTATTTGTCGCAGATCAACATTTGAAAAATGAGACTGACGAAACAGAAAAATCTTTAGGAATTCTAACATCTTCGTTATTAATTAATATTTTACTCCATTATCATTCAATGCTAAGCCAAGACCTTTCAATAAAAGATCAATAAATTCTACAGTTCACTCCAAGAATTTAATCTTAACCCTTGAACACTACCAAACGTCTGAACTAACTACATCACTAGAGTCGTTCCTGATATCCGCCGATATCCGCCAATATCCGATAATATCCGCCTCTCAATAAATAATAATAGTCGATTATCGAATGTCCGCTGTTTTAGCTTATTTCCTGTTAGTACGCGGCTGATCGATATCAATTTGTTATTATATTGGAAACGAAACGTGTAACAGCAGTGTTGAGGAACTTTTGGAAATAGTTTTTCCTCCTTTATAATTTACTTTTTATGAAGCACTAGCGACCCGCCCCTGCTTCACACAGTTTTTACGACTTAACAAAACATCGAGTTTTTTTTTAAGAAGTTTAATAGTAACGTATACATATGCACCTACTGGAAGAAATTCTCTAAATGATGGTAAAAACCGCATCAAAACCCGTGTGGTGTAATTCAGAAGAACAACGCGGTCACAGACACACAGACAGTCACGAAAAGTGACTTATGTATAGAAGCAGTTTCTCTTAAAGCTTGCAAACGACCATTCATTCTCAATCAAAATATTTAAGAACTTCAGAGAACTTTAGCATACATACATCTATGTTCTCATATACACATACTTTGTCAAAAAAATTGTAATTTAACTTATAATCTAAACTACATATGTGGTCCCATTAATATAATCATCTCTATCAATACAACTGCTTCAAAGATTAACAACGTGTAAGAAACAGTCGGATGATTGCTAAGTGCTGTGACTAGCAGTTATGAAAATGCTGCGTGTTCCGATGTGAGTGATTTCGTCAAGCGGGCTCCTTCTTTTTCGTGTTGAGAAGAAGTAAAAGAAGCCCATTTGCCGCAATCCGCTTGACTGGTCCCGACATGTTTCTGCGTCCCGCTATTCCGTCGACGCAGCTGTACTTGTCACGTTCAAATCGCTCAACGAAGGCAGAAGAGTTCGTGGAGTACATCAAGATGAAGACCACATTCTCCTTGAGAGTCGAGAAGTTGGAGTCGCGTCATAAGATAAACTTCAAATATTTTGTGGTGCGGGTTCCGACTGATCACCTGGAAACTTTTATGAAGGAGGAATTTTGGCCGACCGGTTTCGTGTATCGGCGTTTTTGCGGAAAGCTACACGACTCAGCGCAATCAACGTCATCGATCCAACGTAGTTAATAGATTTTGTAGTGATGTCTTTAAGTATTAGTTTATTATATTGTATCTATGGATATTAGTTGCCTGAAAATAAAGCAATTATTATATTATTTTCCTATTATAACCTTTTTAAATAACTATTTATTCACCTTTTACGACTGAAAAGAAACCCCACGAAAATCAGTAATGAAACCTTTCGTTTTCACCATTTAAGAGTTAAAAAATTACTAACGGTTTTATTTATTTTTATTAACGGTAAATTAAAACTAAAAATGTATATTATCATCTGAACAAGTTACTGGAAGTGGCCTGAACTCACATTTGTCTGTGGAAGGCTGTCAGTCGCAGGAGGAGCTCAAAGCTTTGTCTCTGGCCAAAGGATGGCGACGTTTTACTCCTAAAACTGTAACAAAACAGTTTTGGAAGCCCGGACTATAACTATTATGTTAACTTAAAACTGTAAGTAAATGTGGTACCCATGTGGATCTAAATCTACACATATTATAAATTAAACTCGCTTTTCGTGTTCGTCTGTGTGACCGCGTCGTTCTTCTAAACCACGCAACAGATTTTGATAAGGTTTTCACCATCGTTTAGAGAATTTATTCCGTAAGGTCTTGGTGTAAATACGTTAATATTAAAGTTACATAATTATAACTAAGAAATCTCGATGTTTTGTAAAGTCGTAAACACCGAGCGAAGCGGGACTTTTTACATAAAAGCTATCATTTTTAATTGTTTAAAGGTAAAATAAAGTTTTCTAATGTTTGTTGGTTCCTGATTAATTCAATGATTAAATATTAAAATTATCTAAACGTATTCATTTAATTATTTCGTAGCTTATAAAATACCTTAAAATGATTCGTTCCATGAGGCAGCAATATACTATCGCGTTTCATCTGCTTTCTTTTTCCCTTGTTTATTAAATATTGACCACTGAATACCACAGCTGCAGCACACGCAGCAATTCGCTTTGTATCACTTGATATGTTGGAATAGCGGCCAACAGGCCGCACCAGGCCAACCCACGTCGCGGGCCGCGATAGGCGTGGCAACGTCTGGCGCGGCCTGTCAGTTAGCGAGCCGTGGGACCGCAGCTTAACACGTAATGTACATGGATTCATACGACGTGTTAAAATAAAAATAAAACATTTTTTGTGTTGTAAAACGCTATGCAATTATAGGTAAATACGAAAAATGCAAACAGTCTCGGATCTATTGTAGACATAGCTTAAGGCGAGGGGTAACTTATAAACTTATTTCTTTAAAGTGTTAGTTTATATTGTCTTTAAAACATTGTAACGTTACATAACATTACGCCCGTATTCCCCGAAGGGTTAAGTAGTGGTGTACCTATAGTACACCCACATTTCGCCTGTTATGTTTATGTCCCATGTAATAGGGGGTACACCAGACAAATCCAAACTGCTGCTAAAAAAAAAACAGTATTCTCAATAAACAGCAATAATACAAACGTAAAAATTACTTTTCTTTAAACACCCAACCACACATACCACTCCCACCCATCACTTAAGCCACTACTTAAAGCCGCAGCCTCCAGCCAGTCTGGCCTGACAGTCGGGACTGACAGTCTGGATTGACACACGGATTGGACGTAAGACGCAAGCTAATAGCCGCCGTTCACTTAGTTAGCCGTTACATGCCACGCACAATTAACTTTCATTTGTTTGAAAAGGAGAATCACTTCGATTGTCTTGATGTGGCTCGGATTAGGGAGAGAAGTCTCGGGTTTTTTTTGCTGAAGTAAGTACCTTTTAGTATATTGATTGAAGTTTTTAAAAGCAGGTTGCATCTTAAAGGTTATTAATTCGTAAGCCAGGCAACTTGCAATGGTGCATAGTTTTAACACATCAGAGTCATTTTCATCGAAAATAGGTACAATAAAAACTGGAAAAAATATCACACAACTTTTTTGACGTTCCTTATAAGCTGACAAAAATAATAAATGGTATTCATATTTAAATAAATATAATCCCAGCACAGTACTGTTGAAATTACTGTAAGTTCAGGATAGTATTTTATCGTGTGTTCGTATTTTTATTCTTCTGTTCAATTGCAAACTATTGTATGCTTATATTGACAGTTTTCATTTCCAAAACATCACATTTTATGAAATAACAAATGATTTTTGATTCTGCTTGTAGAGTTTTCCACGTCAATATTATATGTATCAAACTATTTAACGCTGGCATATTCACATTCCTGCATTCATCCATTAACATTAACAAAAACCACCTTTCATACATTCCCCTGAGGCTGCACTATCAATGCCCCCATATTCCCCTCTCGATACGCTGAAAAGCTCCTAATTACAAATCCAAACAAACCATTAACACTTACTGGAAAACCGTTTCCAATGTGTACACGTACTCGAGGGTCAGCAGAGGAACGAGGGGGAACGAGAGGGACCGGGGAGGGGGAGGAGAGAGGAATAAGAAAACGTATTTACCCCCGGACCACTTGCGTTCAGACGTAACTTTATACCTAAACGGTGCTAGGGATGTCCAGAGTAAGATTTTTATAGTGCGTAGGGTTTTTAAGGTTATTTTTTTATTGTTGGATGGAAAATGTATTCAGATTTTTTAGATTAAGATTTAATCACGATTGCCTAATACATATAACAATTGTTAACCTAACAGTAGACTCACACTTATTATAAAATTAATAAAGAGATTATGTAACGAATTCACTATAGTATTTGAAAGTCCGATGTTTTTTTTTTTTTTTTTAAGTAGGTATTCCTATGGTGAAACGCGCCTTGCCGTTACTAAATCATGGCAAATAAACTAACAGAATAAGATCTATCTACTCAATAAAAATCTTATTAATTTTCTGACAGCAAACCGCTAGGTCCTACAAGAGTTTTATACAATGAAGGTGAACAGTAAGGAACATTTCTGATTAAGAAAAATAAAACATCCCCTAAAAGGACTAAATAGGGAATCGAAGTTCATAATTTTGATCCATGGTAACTCCCACCACGGCTTGTGTCAGTAAGAAAAGTCTAAAATAAATTGTAATTTATTTATACCCAATTCCACAAAAATCTAACAAAATTAAATGCAAACCCACCTCATCCATATAAACAAATACCTTCCCATTTTATTCCCCCACTTCAGAGCTCACGCGGGGCAGCCCTAGCGCGTCCATCAAAGATCCGCGTTAAGTATATCAAATGAATTGTAAATGAAATCAGACGCGAGTGGGCCCCGGTTTATCGCTCCAGTACCGCTGACCTACCGTCGACCACTCGTGTGCCGCTAACGTACCGCATACCGCTTGTGTGCCGCGGTAGGTAGTGTTCTACATAATGTGCTGTGGTGGGAATATTGATTATAATTGGTTGATGGAGGCTATGTAATCGTACATTTTGGATTGTAACTCGACGCAAAAATGGTTCTAAACTGCAACAATAACTGAGTTAACCTGGAACCTTGCCTTAAAACACACACGTACACACATTAGTTTGAAGTAAACGTGTTGAGGTTGATTTTGATTTCAATATTATGTGTCGTGTAAACAACCGGTGTGGTAGGGACGATCGTAGCTAAATAATAACAGCCGCTCGGGTCGATCTTCAAGATTAAACAATGCTTACTGAGGTTGGCTCGTGGATGGGTGACCATCCATTACATACCGAGACCCCTCCGTGAAACTGATGAGCCCAGCTGTAATTTCCAGATCGTTACGAGTCAACGTCAGTAGCCCGAAGGTCTGGCAACCAGTCTTACGAAGAGGTATCGTATTACCCAGTAACTGTAATAATGGCCACACTATTGAATTAGGAAATTCCTGTAATGATAGTGATGGTGAGTTAATAAATAAATAACTGAAACCAAAACATATTGCTAAGCTCGGATACAGTCCCGGGCCTATTTGTAAGGAACTGTTCTAACTCCTACTAAATAAAGCTACAATGATGCCGGGGTCTTAATAAGACAAACATTTTGAAACAAGAACTGTCTGATGTTATCACGTGGGTATCAGAAAAAGTGATCATTTTTATTACGAGCAGCATATTAATAAAATATAAAATTTTCGCCAGAATATGACATCTTAAAAAAACGCTTTGCTTTGTAATACAAACAAGCATACTATACTTACACACAAATATAATCAGACTAACTAAGATTAAAACTATTTAACTTCAACAAACTTCTTAAAAAACCGCTTAAACAAAAACCCTTCATACCTCAAGTTGGAATTACCGTTTTAAAAACTACCCGCATCTTATGAAACTTCAAAAAAAGTAAGGAATTGAATAGAATAAACTGAATTCTTCAATGTAAAGGCAACGAAGTGCATTGCATTATTCTTTTGTTCGAGCGCTACGCTTTCGTAGCGTCAGCTACGCCGTAGCTACGTAGCAGTCTAGCTACGATTCGTAGCAGCGTAGTATGGATTGTTGCATCTCTTTTGGTTTTAATGAATAAGTTTACTTTCGTGATTGTTTATGTTGCTTTATTGAATTAAGAGTGAACTATTTAAGTATGGAAAGTGAACCCGGAAGTAAACCATAACTTTTTTCTTAACTATGTGAGACTGAAACTATATTTATCTGTATATAAATACAATTGAATTAAAACTAAAGCTGCACACATAAATGCATGTCGCAAAAAAAAACAAAATGGTACTTATTCCCAGATTAAAAACAGTATAAGTATTGGTAATGAACGACTAATGATATTTATTCTTCTTTTTCAGGTAAATGTCATTGAAATACATCAAAAAACGTAAGACCGTTCTCTTTACTAGAGTACGCGCAAGGTAAGGCTGCGCGTGACTGGTGGCGGTGGCGTGCTTAATTCTATACTTTAATATTGAAAATATTAAATTTATATCAATAATTAATCTTATTTTCTGTAAGTAACGGTTTGTACAAACACTTTTACACGACAATCATATTATTATGTTTTTAAACTAGATGAGGTCGGCGTTTCCTATCTGACTACTCTGAGAAGAAAGGCCGAAACAAACTCAGAGGTCATAGTGTCTTTTAAAGTCCAGACATAATCTTGGTTAGATCATTTGAGGACCATGCATGTAGATTAGTATCTGAAATGGTGTTTTGAGGAAAGAACCACACAGATTTGAGTGGACCTGTCCAGTTAGTGCACGAATTTGTAAGTAATCGTGTAGCTCAACTCAGAACTTAAAGAAACTTAATATTATTAATCTTACATTAATATTAAATAATTCTATAATTAATTTGAACTTAACGACAAGACGGTGACATACTTATTAGTTCCGATTTCAGCCGCGCGCAGTCTTATCTTGCGCACTCTTGGGCCGGTTTTTCAAACGTCAGTTAACTTATATCTGAAGAAAAAATATGGCGGTTTGACATCTTCTTTTGGATACGAAAGCTGTAAAACCTTCATTTTTATTATTGAGATAAAAGTTATCTGACGATTGTAAAATCGGCCCTAAGTCAATTAAAGTCACCAAATGCAAGTATTCGAGTAATATCTCCTTCCACAATCTAACAGCACTATATAAATCACTATAAAAAGCCACGATTTCTCTTAAAACTAGTCATATTCAGTATTACAATCACGCGCTCGGAATCTTTTCCTTTGTCAAAAATCACTTACTCACCACAGCCTATACGATTTCCTGCAAGTGAGAAAGAGACAGGCATATTTTCGCCAGCACCGCAGCAAGGACAATTTGCGCGTACAACCCCGGTAAGAGGTTTCGACTTTTATTTTTACGGTAATGCATACTTTCTTTGGCGGGACTTATTGGGTGGGCTTGAGTGAAGTGGACCGGTTGGTTTTATGAAAAGCATAATTCTTGAATATTGCCCCCTTTCAGGCTTTTACTTGCGAACGATTGGAGGCACGGATTAAAAAAGTTTATATGATTTTTTTACGATGATGATCGTTTTTGACTTTTTTTAAGTGGCCCTTTTTGTTCCTATTGTTGGTGGCACAGGGTGGTGACCCGTGAAATCTGTTTCCTTTGCTGACATCGTTTCGACAATCGTTTGTTATTGTTACTTTACTTTGTGAGGAAGAAGTACTTTATATTTGGCAATTTCCCCCTTTTTTAAGATCTTGTAATCTAACTTTTCTTATTGGTATTTTTTACTGTGATGAAAATCATTTTTAAACATTTTTTTGCGTCTAGTGGTCGCACTTCCTTCTCCATCCACCGAGTATTATTAACTGATTTATAAACTCAGAATCATTATAATGTTATAAGCAAACATCCTATTACATGCTTCACCACATCTTAGAACAAAACCTATAGACGGGTTTTATTGGAAAATAAAGGCACGATTACACAAACGCCATTAAATCCAAGTCATGCACAATAAAACTACGCACAGTAAAATTAAACCATTAAAACTCAAAAACCAATCAAAATTCCCTTCACTTACTCCCTCCTCCACACAACAAGACATAATAAATAATAATAAATGGAGAAACTATTTATAATATCCGTGTTTATGTCACCGTTTAATATAATATTCAAATGAGTGCAGAACGCGGGTAGTTTGAAGTCGGGCCTGAATCCTAATCATAGATTATGAGGTCTCCTACTGAACGCAGGAATCTTGGGAATGTCAATATTGTGGATGTAGATGGTGGGGAAATGAACTGTTGGATGAAAGGAAATGAGTTTTAATGGGGTTTTAAGGTTTTATAATGTTTTGAAGTTGTTTTTAAGGTTTTGTGCGTTAATGTGTCGTTTATTTTTTTATTAATCTTGTTTCAATTGTTTTCCTGACTGTTTTAATTAAACTTATACATCTTGGTTTTTTTTTGTCAATATTGAAGCGTAGTCTACACAGATAAAAACCGGCCAAGTGCGTGTCGCACCACGCACAATGAAGGGTTCCGTAGCTGGGATGAATTTATCCCAAGAACAAACTTAGCATTGTAGTAAAAAAACATGTTCTCCCATACGAAATGTACGGGAGAACATGTTTTTGCAACTGCAAATTTAAGTTGGTCGATAATCACTCGTTAACTAGTAGAGCCTACTTAGCTGTGATAATTATCCTTTTAATTTCGTTATATATACTACTGCTGTGAATTTTTCTACATATCCAGAACTTTTCCACATAACCACGTAAATTGGTTTATAGACATTACATTGAAACATAGTTTGTTTAAAATATTTCAGTCCGAATTTAATAGCATACTTCAATGTTTTTACTTCTTTAGTACACCGTGATAGACCACGTTACTAAGAAAATTGGCATTTTCACTTAGTTAAGTTTCACGGGTGTCATTAGAAACCGCCCTATATCTTCACAAAGCCTATCCAACAATAGAACAAAGTCCTAAGTAAACGTTCCCGGCACGGAAACGGTTAAAAATACGGAAGCGAGCCGTGCCCGCGTGCCGTGCTCGGGTGCCGGCCGCAGGACGCGTATTTCAACCGGCCTCTGTCAAATGCAAGGTATAATACTAAATTACTTAATGCATCGACCTATAAAAGATTTAACACACGCACACTCGCAGCAGGCCACACCCCCACCGCGCACCCTTTGTTCTTACACCCTCACACATGCGCAACCCGCACCCACCACCCATGTGTGCGTTAAGGGGGGTGAAATACGCATCCAATTTTTCTTACTTACATTTTATTTATCGTCATTCTGCCGTATTGGCGATTGAATTTTAGATTTTAACGATTATTTCATGTTAAAAAATACGCAACATTTTGTTCCTTTCACTAGAGATAAGCTTTGATTTCTTAAATTGGTACTATCTGTTCCCGGAGGGATGAGGCTTTCGCTCAAAAATTTAGGAAAAAAAACTCTCAATAAAGATAATTACGATCATTATTAAAAGTACAATTTGACGGGAATCAATTTTACCATTTCCATTACGACGACAATGGCGGAACGATTTCCCTTGTGCGCCCTCTTAAGTGGTGCGGGTGTGTGAGGGGTCTGTGAGTGTGCGTCTGTGTGCGACATCGTCAGTGCGCACAGGGCTTAAATAGGCGCGCGGCGCTCTCTGGGCAGCATTGGCTTGCCGCCGCTCGCGTCGGTCAGACGTCCCTCTCCGTTCAAACATGTCATAGCTTCTTACGTACTTCTCTTTCTTCTTCTTATAACGATACGTATCATGTATTTTCTAATGTAGGCAAAATTTGGTGCTCAATATTACAAATTAAAAGTATTTTTTATATACGGACTTTATGGCGACTTGTTACTAGATTGTAGGATATATATATTATATTTTTGGTACGGAAAGTGTGATAGAAGAAGCAAGATGAACTTCATCGGTAAGTTGAATGCGCTTTTAAACGCTTTTCTTTTATTTCTTGAGTTTCTGTTGTCATTCTTCCGTAGCTTATGTTTTTCTATTCTAAGTAAATCCTATGTTTGTGTGAATTTTGTTCAAGTATATTTAAAATCCTTTTCTGTAACTTTTCCGTATGCATATTTTTACTTCAACCCTTTTTTCTGCGAAAAACCCTTTTTCCGCATTTTCGCTACGGTTACATAAAATGCGGGGTTTACATGTTCACTGAAGTATTCGCAGCACGTACTGCGCCTTCTTTTTATAAAATAACCTGTAAACATACAAAGCCGAGCCGACATTATATTTTTTTCGTACCTTTCCTCGAAAACCACGCTAGTTTCCTATTCGTAGGCAAATATTTTCACCTACTTTGCAATAAGGAAATTATTATTTCTCTTTTCATGCAACTGAAAAGATATAATGCATAAACTAGCATAATTATCTAGAATTAGCAGTTGAACCGCTGGAAACATGTCGTCCACTGCAGTACTTTTTAATCGATAAGGATTCCAGTAATTGGTTTCATTATGATGATCCTTTAAGCCACACATTAGCATTACATTATGTTTGCATTTCATCATTCTAGTAAGATAGCAGATATTATAGAAAAAAAAAAACCCTGTAAGCTAACCTTTACTCTAAAACATCGCAAGCTAACCTATACAAAGAACAAGTCTTGCCAAATCTCCTCCGACCTTCACTACCCAAATCTGTCTCACCCCCCCGAAACAAAACAACATCAATTTTCTTTTTTTCCTACCCTTGGAACCCCTCGTGCCCTGCTGACACGGCAATCCTGGGCGAGCTTGAAGCAGCCATACGCGTTGACCGACTTGTTTCAAGGCCACTGGCAACGTGCCAACTGGGTTGGCCCAGCCAGAACCCGAAATAGGTTGACAGTAGAAGCAGGCGGTAGTCTGACTATATAAATAATTTAGCCGAGTTAGGGAATGTTCAGTTAAATAGTTCAGTGGAGGCGAGAGGTATGAGAGTTGGGGTTAGTTGTGTATTGTGTGTGAGGGTCTTGGGGACAGTTTAGTGACATTTTGCATATTTTGGTACTTTTTTAAGTTCCATCGGGAAAATCTGAAATAAACTCAATTTGTTTTTTTAATATAAAACAAAGGGAAAGTGGTTTTTATCTCATCGTGATTCTCACGTCTTATCAAATCAAAGATGAGATCTTATGAATTTAAACTTCTCCATTTCTCCATCATAACATAACATATCATAAACTAACCTAACCAACAAGATTTTTTTTTTTAAGTTTCAAAACTGTACCGACTACGGAACAACATGCCATCTTTTTTTGTTTTTTTTTTTCATTTCTTTATATCCTTTAAAGGGCGCCATATAGCCCATAACCAGCGGAAGATCAAGACGCTTCCAACGATACCTCATTTGTCAAATTATGATGAGTAGTTTAATAGATAAGAGGGAACAGATGAACATACTTACCCACATGGATACATAATGGTGAAAACCATAACCCTCCTTTTTGCTTCGCCATTGTCGGGTAATAAAAACTGTAACAATAAAAAAAAAAACTCTTCTCTACAGAAATCAATAAGCTAACGTTTAGTATCGCGTATATCGTCTAACTCACTCTTTTATCTTTAAACCCTCGACTAAAATAATACCCAACTTATCTACTAAAATCAGTTGTAATCCAAATCGGCACAACTCTGATAATGACCGCAGTTATTTCAGTTGGTTGAGCGCCACTATTTCACGAGGATTTCATTGAAATTTACACGAACACAAACACAAACTTCAGGAGGAATGTGTTATTTGCAGGCAGTTTCTGCAACCTAGTTAAAAGGAAAATTCTCTTTTAGTTCACAAACATATGCTAGCTTAAAATAATGCTGCTATTATTTTTGTGAAGAGGCTTTTATTTTGGAAAATATAGTTTTGTTTTTTAAACGAGTTTCTGAGAATGGTGATGATAATGCTGAACATTTGAGCATAATGCTGCAAAATACATTTATATTTGTTACTTGGATGTTTCTTCTGGAAATGCTTTGCTTAACTTAAAAGAAACAAGTCTTGCATTTATTTAACTTCTCACAAATCTTTTGTCCATGATAGAATAATGCTATAAAAATGAATATTCTATTAAATAAATTAAATTATTTCAAGACAATCTAAAGTCCAAACTATACTAGAAGTAAGCAAGCTATACTGGACAAGCTAAATCTCTTAAAATAAAACATTTAATTTAAAAACTTTGAACTCGTCAAACACTAATCTTGAACATCATCAAACATTTCCGCATAAAAACAATTACGACAGTTCGCCGAGTTCAAAAAAAAACTTTTCCACACGTAGCACTTGCTACGAGCGCTACATTATATTCGTAGCAGCTACGGGTCTACGCCGTAGCCTCGTAGCCAAGAATTTTAACATTAACATAAAAATTATTGCTCTTGTACCGGATGGGTCACCCGTTTTATTGTCCTATATTATATTGTATACATTCATGGATTACATAATATAATATTCAATAAATACAACTTTTACATTCGGACGATATATTTTATGTCGGAACATTTTATGACGTTCTGAATTATTAGTATTACAAGCGAACTGAGTCTGGTTGATATGTCACTCATACATAGATAATCTTCACGCTTGTAATATCAAAAGGAGGTAGGTAGAGGTCCCTACTTTTTTATTTACTTTTCATTATGACACTTTAAAATTTGAATACTGGGTAATACGCATATAAGGAAATTATATTTGTATAAAACATATAACGGTATACTATTGTCCCACTGGAGACCAAAGGGTTTTATACAGAGAAACGCTTGCTTATTTCATTTTGGCCATTTGAGACTTATATTATTATAAGGTTCCCTCATGAAGGTTTCATTCATCGTACGTCAGTGACAACTAAAACTAACTAAGAAAGACCTGTTATTTGAAACTAATTCCAACTGAAGTTAGATCCCTAGGAATATAAGAAAAACATCGAATACGAAATTAATTTATTTATTAATAAACAAATTATATACAAAACTCAAACTCAAAGCATTTATTTCAAATTAACCAATTACAAGCACTTTTGAATTGTCAAGGTGTCCGTCGGTCAGAAAGATAAAGCTAGTTGCCCATTCCAAAGCGTAGTAGGTTCCTATGGAGACGAACGGGCAAGAAACTCCATGGACACTCTTTTAAATCAAAATATTGTTACAAAATATATTTTACATCATTCATATTGTAATTATACATGTGAGAACAATGTTAAAAGACGTGCACGTTAAAAACGTCCGTAATAAAACAAAAAACAATTCAAAAATTAAAATAAGCCGTGGCAGCTAAGAGGTGACTAGTACCTACTGACGGCGCCCGTTCACTAACATGACGCATGGATCAGCACCATACAGCTCAACAATTTTGAAGCACACACGCCACCACCAGCGAGACATTTGAGTGAGCATGAATTCTCTCAGCCACCATGCGTACCCAGAAAGTGGTAGCTATAAAGTAGGTACATAGTGCTCACACATGTGCTATACATAGTACATGCACAGTTTACACCACACATACAAGTTATTTACAAAAAACAGTCGGTGTACTGTTCACCTCTGCCTAACCCTTCGAAGAATACAGGCGTGGTGTTATGTTACGTACAAAATTACTTTCTAAATCATAAGTTTTATCCAAAATCATAACATCTTCCCCTTTTGGTCTTCCTCCCGGTCAAACACAAAGCCTCCAGTGGTCGGTAACTGAATTACACCTCGGAGGCTAATCTAATGAGCATGCCCGTATTGCCAGTTGATGCCAGTATTGCCAGGATGGCTGGCACCGTGCCAGGTTACTTCAGGGAGGCTTCATATTTTGTGAAAGTTGGACGTGTCTTGTATTTTAAATGAGGGTTTCTCTTGGAGATAAAATTATTATCTTGAGATGGTTTGTAATATTCGTTTATTTTTTTAAACTTGGTAGCAGTTGCTTGGTGGTATAACTTGGTATTTTCAAGTTATTTAAATTCTTATCAAATTGGTACGTGTAAATGGAATGGTTTGAATAATACACATATACGGGTTCTAAAATAAAATACACTTATTCACACTACGAGCTATTTAATGAGACTATTCTAAGTTTATTAACATTATAGCTAACTTACATAAACATACATAAATTTTATAACTAAAGGTGGCTGAAATCAAAGAACTGAACTAAGTTTTGCAATTCATTGTTACACATATCAGTAATGGCCAGAGATATTATGAGAACTTGAGATTTTCATTGGACTGTGCATAAGCAAAGCTTCTGGTAGTGTAGATATCTATTGACAGAAATACCCGAAACAAAAAAAAACGTTCCAGAAAACTAAAATTTTTTCGTCTTAACTTTTCCTTATACTCCAAACTTTTTCGGTATATGTACTTGAACCCTATGCCACTACCCCCCTCCCCTTTCCCCCTCTCAGTAAGACACATTCTTCCACAAATCTTAGAGACGGCGAACTTTTTAACGACAGCGTAAAAAATACCCTCTTGCAAGTACTAGCCATTACCGGTCTTCCGTCTCTCCCATTCGTATGGGGCGTGACAGGGACAGAGATACACACTCTAAACGAATGGTGTGCTGACCAAACATACATCGTTATGCTTTTAGATGGCCAGCGGGATTATGTGCGAGTACTTCATAATAATGCTGGATTATTTTCTTGGATTAAAAGCTGTGTTTTTTTGAGTTATGAGGATTAGAACATGGTTTTATTTTATGTGGAGAAATTGTTGGGTTTTTAAAAGGGGGTCATAAATGGTAGGCTTACATGAAGTTCAGTTTTATTTTTGTTTATTTTGAGCAATTTATAGGTTACGTGCTTAAACAATGATATAATTTGGAAATTGACAACATATTTTAATTCCAATAAATTATATTGAAGTAATGGTCCAATCTGCTCTCAACAATTAAGTTGAATCAGAAATATGAGTCAGTTATTCACGTCACATAAATAAAATCTAGCTCAAATTATATTGCCTACATAGTTCTGTACCCAATTAAAGTAATTTATGAACAGGTCACTGAACTTTTTACAAACAAAACTAACGTTTACTCGGAAATACTTTGTTATTTATTGTTAAAAACTATAATTTCAATTTAACTAACCCATAATTTTAACCGTTGATGTTTCACTATTACTGATGTCAGTTTAGGCAACATATAAAACGTAATCGAGAAATTAATCGAAGTCGTTGGACATTATAATACCAGCTTATAATTGTCCCACTGCAAGGCAAAGGTCTCTTCTCATACTGAGAAGTCATGTGTATTGATGATCATGCTTGCTCAAGACGGATTGGCGATTTCAGACTTATAATATTGTATATCGTCACGGTGTGCTGGACATTGGCTTCTTCCAAGTTGCGATGCGACACCCAGTTCTCCGCCTTCCGCATTCAGTCTTTTCCGGCCGATTTCCTAAAGTTCTCGAAATTGAAGAAGTAACTTATTTTACTTGGAAGAATTCTATGTGTAAACTATTGCAACCAGAATCAACAATTTACGTAATATTATATCGTTTGCGTAACAAAAAAATATAAACTGCTACAAGCAATAAAGACATGCACGAGTTACTAATTAAAATGTGTAGTTTACAGCCTGCCAGTGTGTCTGGCAATCTTCCTCAAATGAGCCGCAGTTGTCAGATAGTGTTGCCAGCCCCCTGCTGGCATTAAAATGACGCTTTATTGCCACTGTGATTGCCTTAACACTAGTAATTGAAAGTCTGACAATGTTGTAGTACTTTGCGGAGCTATATGTTGGAAACATAAAGTAAATAGACTTCTTAATAGGAAAAAACAATTAGTTACATTCCACGTGTCAACAGCGTCGTGTATCAGGATTCTTGAACTTTTAAACATTCTTTTTCCCCTCAACTTGAGTAGAGATATTCTTAAAATAACACCTGTACCTAAAGAAAGTTATCTTTACTTATACTGCAAGCCTACCACACCGATGGGCTAAAATCTTATTCCACAACTTTGAAACAAAACGGCCGAGCTAATATGGACCTTACGTATTCAATGTAGGTCATTCCAAAATGTTATTCAAGTTCTGTATTACAAATTACGAAATAATAATATCATTTAACCACCCCACTGCGGGCTAACTACCTCTTTTCAGGCAAGGAACAAGCATTGTTGAAACATATCGTCCTGTTATTCTATTTGCTCTGGTCTCGGAGGTGTAATGTAGACCAAGTGTCTCTACTACAATAGTCATGCAAAACGTAAATGTTATTCTAGGTGTAATTATAGCGGTAAGCACTGCATTCGAAATGAATCTCTAGATTTATGGTTATTGCATGTTATGGTTGTAAATGAGGATGTGAGACTAAACTGGACTTGTATGAATGAGCTAGTGTGCAATATAGGGTTTTTTTTTTGTGAATTTCCTGGAGTTCCCAATGCCGTTGTTTTAGCCTTTTTGCGTAATTAATTATTTTATTAATTATCTCCCAAATTATTGCAACATTAGAATAGTTGTTAAGCCGAGAACGATCCTGAAAAGGACAAAATAATTATATTAGTCCTCGCAATTTATGACTATTATGTCATCATCATTAGCCTAGAGCAGTTCACTCTGGTCATAGCCTCTCCTATCGCAACTATGACGTAATTATCCAAATGTTATGTTTTTTAACAGTTTCGGAAGAAAGTTTAAACTTAAAATACAGAACGACAGACCTAGCCAGCCAGTCATAAGGTCAATAACCCGCTGTAAGTCCTCACATAAATTCGGAGCCTTAAGTCTATGAAACCATCCTTCGATACAAAAAATGTGACATCTACCTATTTACCTACCATCTTCGCGTGTTTGTCAAACATAAAGCCTTTAAATAAACCAAAAACAAACCTAAGTCAACAAAAATAAAGTCCAAATTCAATTAACATGCGAAAAACAAAACAGAGCGAAATAAAATCCTATTTTATCGTAGCTTGCTGGCTACATACAATGAACATTGGCGGTTCTTTTTATAACTGTTCGTTGTACGCCGAAAATCAATATTTGGGTCACGAATTGGCCGTGAAATCGTTTTAAATCATCGTGGCTTAATTTACAGGCGAATGCGGGTTTACTAAATGTACAAAAATATTAAGTAAATGTCCGAAATTTACGACAATTTTGATGTCAGTTGACCTTGTGTAACTGATTTGCCAGTTAGTTATTGTTGATGTCAGTTTTCTTTTGTAATGGGTACTGTTAAATAAGAATAAAATTACAATATTTTCCTTATGTTTTAGTAATTGCAACAACTTAGTACTTTTTCTAGTGGTCACAAGTGCGGTTGCTGAGTGTTGTAGTTCTGAGTTCAAACTCAGGGTCGGCGAAAGGGTTAATAGCAGCCTAGGCTCTGAATTTGTTTCCTGTTATGGTAACAGACTTGCCTCCTATTATATGAAACTTACTACTGATTAAATGTAATTTACTTTAGTAGGTATACCTCTGCCTATACCTTCAGGAGATAAAGGTGTGATATTAAATGAGAAAAAAGATTTTAAGTATCATTTTATTACATCAAAAACCCGCCTGATAATGCAGCTAACCCTTTTGCTCACCCAATTTATATAAACAGAGCTATGCGGCTAAAGTTGCTCAAATCATCCTATTTTTGTATACCTTCAACTAAAAGATGCTAAACGTTAATAAGTGTACACTTACTCACCTAGCGTCCGCAACAATATACATGTAGCAGTTAGAATCGCGTGCAGTTCGCTAACACCGCGCTTACCGAAGCTCAGCCGAACAAAACTAGGCTGATCGTTTTTTCAGCAATTATTACCCCCCGTTACAGTTAATTTTCTAGAAATAGCATTGTTTTCGGGAATGTATTTTCTTATTGCTCCTTATATTCTGTACTAGTTTTTGCCCGTGGCCTTGCCCGCGTGGAGTTCGAAAATTATCCCACGGGAAAATACTACCAGGATAAAAAATATCCTATTTCCTATCCCAGGTCATGGTCTACCTGCCTGTACCTTTAAGGTGTGAAAAGTATCAGACAGAATGAGTTACTTTGGCATTTATAGTATTAAGTATGATCATTCAACCAATCGGTTGAATGTAGCCTGGTTTGCAATATAGTGTAGCGGATTTCTAGCAAAGATTTCTACATATTGTCATCGCAGTAATATTACAGCATATTTATGGAATAACTAAAAAACCAACTTCTTTTATTTCTTTTTCAATATTGCTTGCCCAATTTAAATTACCAGCGCACACCGCTGGAGGCGCAGCGCATTCGTCATTGCCAAACAAATACCGACCTTGCTTCAGTTGAAATAAAGTTGAAAATAAATAAACTTCCATTACCTCGAAAGCGATGCGCTGCGCCTCCAGTGGTATGCGCTGGGCCTTAGAGTTCAGCAGACGAAGAACCTAGGCTGAGTCTTAGTTAACATGCTAACTTTAAACACTGCTACTGGGAAACGTAGACGGGCAATAAATAATAGGTACTATTATCGGTTGGTATTATTTTGTAGTAAATATCGAGGGTACATCTCGTAGAGGCGCGATGTGTTTATCAAGTGTAGGTGATAATGATGGAGCAAAAGAGCCTTTATCTTTCTGACTGACCAGCTCCTTTACAATTTAAAAGTGTATGTAAATGATTGAATTGAAATGAATGCTTTGTTCAGCTGAATCGGCTTATAATGTTAGCTGTATACCCATACCCTTTTAAGTACAATAAGCATTATTAATAATATATGTAGATCAGCGGTTCCTGTACTATTTATTTTGTTTTTCACTTCATACGAAAGCATGCCACGGCTCTGAACTCCCGACCTTTGAGTCACCAATACGACCTCAGTTGTTGATATATTATATATTAAGATTAGATAAGATGGTCTAGACTTTGGCTTATTTCAGAAGTTTGATGTAATTAGTAAATTATTTTATACAGCAAAGCCCCTTAACCAAGTTAAATTCGAGTTTTTTCTACAAAAATATTATTATTTTAATCTTATATTAAATTCAAAATCTGTTACAAAGTATAGTGAAACCAGTTCCTAATCCAGGTATAACATACTACATTATAATTCAATGTATGATAATATCTATAGATTGCCTCAATGGGCCGTCGTTATCTTAATTAATAGCTTCATAAGCCATTATTAATGTCAAAGCTTACATGTAGGTACATACTATTATTATCATTATATTGTTAGTTCTCAAGGTCGATACGCAACAGTACCAGGTAAGTACACTTACCCGTATTGCCCGAAGGGGTGAGTACATCACATTTCGCCAATTATTTTTAACTCCCATAAATTAATAACGCCTACTGCAATCAACCAAGCACAAATCCAGACTCCGGGCTCCAACTGAAAATTCATTAACATAATGTTCGACCCGTGAATCGAACCCGTGACTTCAGCAGTCAAGAAAGCGACCATGAGGCAGTCTATTTACATCCAATATTGATCAGGGTAAACGTGACTACAACCGTCCCCCATAGACTAGTGATTAGTATTATCAAAGGGGAACTACCCCACTTCTTCATACAGACACGCAGCTTCGATGTGTTTAAATAGTATCGAAGCCTGGGATATAATAGGCTCTTACAACACTTCCTGCTTGGACCAAACCACAATAGCATAGCTGTTGTATTGCTAAACATTAAATAAATAAATACAGACATGAACTAAAATTTTAAGACATGTAACATTTACTATCATAGATAAGACCTGCGAGTCAGCAGTGAGAACGTAATAGGCTGATTACATTTCACATAATTGTCTATAGACATGTCATTGACCTCTGCGAAACATAACACCTCCTTACTTTACGTTACGAACTAAATCAACATTCTTTATAACTCCCCCAAAATGAGAATCCTGTTCCAGAGCATGCTCCCCACATGTAGCTACATAGTTGAGGCACAACTTACAACTAACTGTATCATAAAAGACTTGCTCGTCGCGGAAACTTTTAATTAAGTAAAAAGCCGTGTGCGGCAGTAGACGTGGGGAGACTAGAAGACATTGCAGAGCATTTTTTAAGTAAACTGATTTATTTAGAGAAAATTGTGAGGATAAACCAGTACGACTAAGGACCAACTTGTTATTTATTTAATAATCAAACTCTGAAGCAATATAATTTTACGACTTTTAATACCGTATGTGTTTAAGCCCTTAAAAGTTTACGATGTAATACGGTTGCTGTAATATGTAAAAGTCTGAGCACTAAATCAAATGCCTGTTTTAGCTATGGATTGGTTAACCCAATGTTTTTTTTTTTAATAAGTTTTTCTTTTTTTTTTAATCCTAAAAGTTCCTGATCAAAACAATACCTCGGAACACAAGCGAAACAATATCTAGGTGTCTTCAATCAAAGAATGTAAATCGAGTTTCTCAAAAACTTTTATAAAAGAAATTAATTTAAAAGACAACAAAAATCTTTTTCATATCCAGCTCATAACTTTTTAATAAACTCGGCTTAATTTTTCCGCAACACATAAAAATGCAACCACATCTAGCACCTCCTATATCACACGTCGTATACTATATCCTTGTCAGTGAAATTAAAAAATAAGCACAGCAGCGCCCTCTCGCGCTCGCCCCCAGATTAATGAACTGTGTTCTGTCTTGTCGGGGGCGAGTTGACGGGGGGTGAAAACTATTCCGAGATTCCAATTTGTTGGTCGTGTGTCGAGTTTTTATCGGAGTTTTTAGACTTAGTTAAGGTTTTTATGTGTATAGAGTAGATTAAAATTGTTTCATTGAAGAAGGAACGTGCAAGAACGCTGTAAATTTTGACACCGTTGGACATTTTGAGAATTGGACATTTTGACCCTGAACGATTCTGTAGTATTACATTTAATCTTGCTAATCGTAAATGTAAGAATTGATCGGCGAGTTATTTTTATAAACACAGAACTATCAAAGCAGTTAAGTTTCATCAATTGATAGACATCAAATATCGATAGATATCAAACAGATTTTTTCCAATAATTTACATAATTTCCAATAAATCAACTTCAAGCAATGGAAATAGATTCTAATCAACATTATTCAGCAATTCGTTTGATATAGCCACAGTATGTACTATGCCTTGCTCTCTACTATGTTTGTATATCTATGTAGGCTCATTACTAGTAACACGCGATTTCCAGTTACTTGGTATCTGTTCCATTAATTCTGTTGTAAATCCACATGACTGAATTATAATTGCGAATTCTGGAAAATGGTATCATTAGGTATTTACTTATACATATATTATGTAAGTCTCGCCTTATCACATTTAGAGAGCGGGGTTTTTGGTTTAATGGTAATATTAAGCACATTGTCATTAACCCTCCTATTTTTATGGGACTTAAACATAACTGTCAAAATATTGGATACACACCTTTTTCTACCCCTTCGGAGACTCCATGCGTGATTCGATGTTTTTAAAGTAACATTTTCCAATTTGCATGCAATGTAGCTCTTGTTAAACACTTTTATCTATCTTTTAACCCGCCTAAAATTAAATTAAAGGTTGACCAATATTAAGGACAAGATATAAGCTATACTCCATTACTTACTCATAACAGACTTACAGTTATCTAACTGGAAACTCAAACTGCATTCGACAATAATAAACACAATTCCGTATTGATGTCTACGGCAGATGTCTACGAAACTTGCCTGGCTACGACATTGCTACGACAGTGCTACGGTGCTACGTCTCAGTGCTACGACGCTACAAGACGCGCTACGGAGTTAATCAGTGTTATTAACTAACTTATGTTTGGTTAATGCGTTGTATTGTTTTCTATTTTCAACTTTCGAGGGTCTAATAAGGTTTAAAGATACTTTGGTTTCCATGTTAAGTCAATGTTAAAGGAAAACATCGTGAAGAAACCAGACTTAATAAAATATAAAAATGCGAAAAACGTGATGATAATTACAAAAGTTCGTTGCCCTGCAGTAGGACAGTAACACAGCCTGATATTATTTTAGACCAGACCGTAAAACACACTAAGTTGTATACTCAGTTCAAACAATGTTCAAAATAAAGCTATTATTTATGCACAAACATAGTAGAACGTGGTTCTATGTAGACACAATTTATTCCCTCAAAAACGAATCTGCATTTTTGTACAAAACATTTCACTGAAAACAAAATATAAAAAAACAACTAAATCTATTTTATACACAATTTCGTTAAAACATTATAAAACTCCAATAAATTGCATCAAGTCCCCAATTTTAAAACAACAATCGATGTCCATATTTTTATTCCGCGATATCTATGCCGCGAACTAGGTTACAGTGTTGCCACGCTGAAAATAATAGCTTGTTTGAACGAGCGCACATTATTTATGTTGGCAGCTCTGATTGTATCGCGGCCGGCGATGTATTAATATTGCTATCTAACGGTTGGTAGACGGTGTTTATGTGTTGTCGGGTCAGTTGAGAACGGCAATATAAAGCTATAAAGGTTTTAGGTTGGAGATAAATTATTGTTTGACATTACTGTACCTTCTGTAGTTGTGAGTAAACTTATTGTTAGTAGTCTTAACTTCTAATACTCAGAAAAGAGTACTACCGACTATTACGAGTCTAATAAATATCTTCGTATATCGGTTTAATTTATTACTTGGCAATCAAACTTATTGGTTTGCAAAGTACATCTTTATCATATTTTGCCTAAACAATTACAGGATATAAAACTTATCAACTTTATCTCTGAAGTTGGCAACACATAACTTATAAGAAAATGCACTTTATTCTTTGTTGTCAGCTTAAACAGAATGAGATAATACACCTAGTTATTTTTTTAGCCAAGATGTGAAATCCTTTTACTGTACCATTTCTTTAACGCACCTACATTTTAAATAATGTATTTCCGTTTACTGCTGAACACCAAGCCTCAAAATTATTCTTACTTTAAAAAATACTTTTACCCATAGACGCCACAACAAAGCACCAAGCAATTAAACAATTCAAGAAAAAAATGAAAAACTTTTCTCAAAAATAAGATTAATTTCCTCAAAAAAGCAATTCGAGGAAGATTCCATACTTCACATTGTTCCTCAGAAACTTTTTTGACGGCATTTTTTTAATTAACCGCAAAAAGTTCTGACTTGTTCTGAAAAGTCTGAAAGTTCAGAATTCCTTTTGCGTTTAATTGGCGAGGAGTTATCTGTTAGATATGTCCGGTTTGTGAATTCAGTTCTATCCGAGGGTGGCCGGAGAAATGAAACGTTTTGTAATTCCTATTTACACTGCCAAGGATTTTCCGTTTTGTATAAAGAATTCTTAAATTGGGGACTGTTAACAAAATTAATGTTTACTAAATTACAAAACAAGGGTTTTCTTTAGACATGGTTTAAGCCATCGAGACAGTTTTTGAAAAAAGAACCTAACAGCAATCGAAATACAGTTCTTTTTACAAAACTGACAGCTTAGTCCTGTACTTATGTAGTCAGTTTTTTAGGGTCCCGTAGTAAACAAGGAACCCTTATAGTTTCGCCATGTCCGTCTGTCTGTCTGTCCCGGGCTTAGCGCAGAGACTATTTGTACTAGAAAGCTGTAATTTGGCATGAGTATACATATTAATTACACCGACAAAGTGGTAAAATAAAATCATGTTTTTTAGGGTACCTCCCATACACGTAAAGAGGGGATATCTTTTACAATACAACCACCACGTTCTCCAAATTCTCAGGGGTCACTTCAAATCAACAAAGAATAACGTATTCTAAATAAACTAAAAAAAACTTTAACTTAATTTAAAAAAACCTCCTTGCCGTGCTTCAAGTATCGTTTCCCATGAACATGGAAGGTAAAAAAACTTATAAAACTAGGCGGTGAGCACAGGTCAATGACCACATGCTTGCATAACTGTAGGATATTGAACTTGTGTAGGTTTTCGCATCGATTATGTAATAGGTCACTTTTATATTTATGAAATATCGATTTCTGTTTCATTGTAAGGTCATTGATATATCTCTTAAATATTGTATCTTCTACTAGCAGAAGCTAATAAAACTCGGGTGTATCCCACAGAAATGAACTACCGTGATAGAAAGTATGTCCTAAGCCAGGTAATGGTCTATCCGTATGCCAAACATCGGAACCTGTTCAACCCTTAACGGCTTAGTTAAAAAAGATAATAGACAGTCAGACCGCGTTACTTTCGGATTTATAATAGAATACAAAATATATAATTATATTATATTATATTCATATTTCGGAATATTAATAACGGAGTATGAATAGTGTGGATACAAACACTTTAGTCGAATTATTGTTTGTATTTAAACCAACTTTTTTGTAGCAAAAATAACACAATCGATTGCCTCCAGCATGAAATATTACTACTACAAGTCAAGGCTACGACATGCCTACGACGCAATACATTGCTACGCCGTAGCGCTACGCCAACAATTTCAATACTCCTGTACAAAATAAAGCCTCCGAACTTGAGACCCTCAAATCAAAGTAAATAATTCAAGTCAAGTTGGAAGAGTGACGCAACTTGAGTTATTAAAGGTTTGAACTTAACAGTAACTTAACGGTAACTTGGCGAGTTAAGTTGGCCACAATTATGATAACGAGCGCTCTTTGTGCTACTTACTGCGACTTTTAGCTTTTGAAATGACGGTGAGGTTATTGTGTTCTTTGTGTATTGTTATTTTTGAGGCGTCTATTGTGTGTGGCTTGATCAAATACATTTTTATATGTTCTTTTACGGAAGTATATAAATGTTAAAGTGAGAACAATGTTTTCAAGATCTCGGCGTCTTGATCTGCTAACTCAGTCGTTTGACAATTGAGTGTTTTTTTCATATTTACACATAACTGGACGAAATGTGGGTGTACTACTATAGGTTCAACCCTGCCTAATCCTTCAAGGTAACAGGCGTGATGTTATGTTTGTTACCTTATTTTACATACGTATGTTCGGTCGCATGATTCAAATGACATAAAAGACACCTAACCTATAACTCAACTTTGATTTAATCACTTTACTCATTAAAACTCAAAAAACCTACGATAACTTTAAAACCAAACGTAAAGTAACACTTTTGTTTTCACCGCAGTAGTTGTGCTCAGTGGATTTAGTTCAACAAACTGTAACGGAGCCGGCGGCTATCGATCGCGCTAATAATAGCCGCCCGGCGCCGCCTGTCGCCACTACAACTTGCTACTACAGTGCTACCTACCCTACCTATGTGTTAGTTTTATCATCAGGTTGATTTCTTGCCATCGTCACCGTAAATAGAAATAAATACGCAGCGACTGCTTTGTTGTTTTACGTTTGATTCCTGAGTAACGTAAATTGGCTTTTTTATAAAAAGAAAGGAGCAATCGAACCTTTTTTTTTAATAGGAAGAGCACCTACTCTTAATTTACCAGTATTAAATAACCTTTGAAGACTTGAACAATTACAAAAGGTGTTAATCGGTGTTATAATAGTCTTGGTCTTGAAAGGAATTACGCTGAGCTCTAACAGAAAAGGCTTCCAAGATGGTGTTACTTATCAAGTAATCAGTGAAATCTAGATTTCAACACCTTTTTTAGGGTTCCGTACCGTCAAGTCCCTTTTTGTCAGTAACGCGTGGAGGTATCAAGTTGAAATTAATACCAAATATGTAAGTTCTGATGCTCTAAAAAAATCAAGCTTCTAAGCAATAAAAAATACGGCCATTTATGGGACATATTTTGATACTCGCAAATAAATCAAAGCCTAGGGTACTTTCCGTTGACCTAGAATCATGTAATTTGGCAAGAAGCAAGGTATCACAGCACAAATAAAGAAAAAAGTCCGAAAATCGTTAATTTGTAGTTTGATCACATAATTTTTTTTTTTTTGCGATTACAAACTTACAGTTAGAGAATTGACCGTGAGTATACGCGACGGTTAATTCTCCATCCATCATATTACATGGAGAACATGTATTTCAACTGCAATGTTAAGTTTATTTTTGAGATAAATCCATCCCACTAACCCTCCATTGTGCGTGGTTCGACACGCATTTGGCCAGTTCTGTTTGAGGACTAAACGAATAGTATTGACTAAAATTTGATACTTCAATTACAATAAAGACAAACACAATACACACACAAATTGGCCAAAATTAAACCAAATATAAACACTTCAAAATAACTAATCATTTCACTACAAATTCTCAACACAAACAGGTAACGTAACCGTCAATAAACTTAAAATAAAAATACAAAAATAAAAACACAATATGAAAAAAGCCTTTCCAAAAAGTCGGCCAAGAAACACGTAACACAAGTTATCATAATAAAATAAAAACCTTTCCTAAAAGCTTAGGTGAGCGATAAGGATTCCTGAAAAACTCGGCCCGTGATTACTTTCAGTCCCTTTTGAGTTTAGCAGCGTTAGGTAGCGGACTGAGGAGTGAAGCGGAAAATTGGTAAAGGATTTTTATTTGATTCGGGGTGTGATTAAGTGGGGATTGAAAATTATTTGCGTCATGACATATGGATAAAGGATTAATTCTGGATATCCAGAACTGGGAAACTGTCTTTTGTAGTCATTGTTGAAAAATATTTTATAAACATACCTCCTGATCTCCACTCACAGTCCATGAGAGCAGGCCACTGATTACAGACTCCGTGGAGCAGGAAAATAAATAGGTAGATGAATTCTAAACAATCCATAATTAATTTAATGTACTTTATTCAACTTCCTAAAAGTTTTATGTTTTAAACGACTTCATGACTCACGGTCACCGGTAAATTCCACACTAGAAGGCAAAGTTAACACATACTCATTGTATAAATCTATGAGGGAATCATTCAAAAATAGTTATTACCTAGTTCCAAACGTGTTTCTAATATTAAAGTTTTTCTTTTCTAGTACATAAAGCCGCTTCTCGCTCCCCTCTACGCTCGACACTATACTGAACCCTAACGTATCAATTTTGGGTCGTCCCATAGGCAAAGGAGGGTATTACATTAGGTCCCCATATAATGTGTTATCTACTACATAACACTTATAATACGTAACATACATCTTTATGAACAAATGGGATGTATGTAGGTTGTCCCTGTCTTTTTATTTGCATTTGGAAGAGACGAAATTAATGGGGGTTATCTCGGGGTAATTTTAATGACTCTTGTATCTCTGTAATGGGTTACATGGGCATGTTAATGTTCATCATTTTTTTTCTCTTTCCAACGAGTTTTACATCTACTTTTTTTCCTGACTGTAATATGTTTTGTTCTGTTGGTTTTACCAAAGTTTCATGTTTTTTTGGGTGATTTGGGCCAAAGTTACTGGCTAAACTTTCCAATACAATATGGTATATTTTAGTTTAAAAGAAAGTTTTTTTTTCGATAAAAAGTAATTTAGTATTTCAAAACGTATCTTGTCGAATGAAAGTCTGAAATCGCAATTCTGTAACAAACGTGGCTATCACTGGTATGCTTTCTCTATGAGAAGAGCCCTTTTCTTCGCAGTGGAATAGCAACAGTATGGTATCATTATTATCTTATAATGTTATTTCAAATGAGTAGCTACTACAAGCATAATAATCTTCATTGTTACATAATTTCGTAGCAAAAGGAAGTTATATATCATTCTGCATCCCTCAGGAGCTATAAATATTAAGTTGCTATAAAAACGTATACCTTTTACGTGGCAGCATATTATTTATATCTTAAGCTGGAGGTACACTGGCGAATATTCATAAAATCGTTACAGGTCCACTTTAACAAATGTTTTCTTTATGAATTTGTTTGTCGTAATATATTAGTTGAAACTCTATAAGTGTAATCCTAGGATTTACATGTTTTTAAAAGCCAATTTCTTAGAAAAATGGTCAAACGTTTTTTAACAATGGCTTGGCTAGCCTTTATTTAATTTAGTTTTTACGACTAAAGGGACGGTAAAGGGTTCAGCGGCAAGACCTTTTTATTAATAAAAGTTGAATTCTAGGTTTTCACAACGAGTACCGTCTGACCTTCGTAACTCTTAACCTTTTAGACCATACTACACACCATCTTCAATGCAATCCATTTTGTTAGAACCTCAATAGTATTGGCACAGAATGGTATCAATTGTGTGAACTTCTCATTGTTATCTTCTTTAATATTTCTTGAAGCAAGTCGAGCAAGCAAATGTCGAATGCAATACAATACTCATAGGAAGTTAGCACAATACTCGGTGGAGATTATTAAATTTTTCTTTTATTTATCATGTCTGAGTTCCTAGACAACTTCAGCTTCTTAGCGTGTCGATGGTAATCTGAATTGTTTTGGCGTCTCGTGGCGTTCCGTGTCTTATTAGGCGGAGCCTGAAGCCATTAACCGGGCATAAATGTAGACTTCGGCTCGTACTGAGAATTTCCCAAACATATGTTTAAGAAAACATTGGTTTATACTTATCGGTGTGTACGATCAACCGCATGTCCTTTGCACTACGAAACCCGCCTTTTCTGTTACTAAATAAAGATGATATCATTGTTATCATGGACGTGCGGTTCACTGCACAAATAACACATTAAAATGAATACCCCAACTGTTTTTCACCCTCCAATCACACTTCATAAAACCTGTATTGCAATGCACTTAACCTGCATCACTTGTCCCCAAATCTTTCCCCCATCCCCCAAATATGGCGATAATAACAACATCGCCGTTCCGTTCCAATTAACTTTACGAGTTTGTTTACTGGGTCCGCCATTACTATAATGACCTCGTTACCGATACCCGGTTTATGACTGTATTTGCTTTGCTAAGTGATGGTGGATATCACGGATATCACGGATTTGGCGTCTGTTGGGAATTGATTAAATGATTTTTAGATGAGAAAGTGTGATAGAAATTTCTTAGGAATCGGAGGAGAGAATGGGGTCACTTGGGAAGACCAGAATTATAAATAACATTCTATAGGAAACCTTTAAATTGATAGTGTCAACACCACCTACTATCTTTTGATATCGTACATGATTTACTTTACTTTACGGCTTTGTTTCATAGACAGGCCAGTTTCAAATTCAATTTAAATTGATCATAATGTATAATTTTCATTGTGCTTTATGGGTTTTTGTTGACTATTACCCTGCAGTGGTACAATAATAGCCTGGTACTATTACCTTATTATTGACAAAATTTATCCATCTCATCATAAGAATACAGTCTTGTTTGGGTAAATTGAGTAAATTAAAAATATCTTTACCCTAATTGCGTAACACACTTTCAATCACAATCCGAGGGTTTTGAAGGAAATTCCTAATTCATTGCCTTATTGATTTGAAAAATTCATGTGCTCAACAATGTAAATAACGCAATGAAAAAATTTGCGATGGAGTACCATTTTATGTTTGTTACGCAACTAACCCGCTGTTTCCCGTAATTATAGCAAATCGTTACATATTATACCTATAACCAAACACACCAAATCTAATTCCTCCTCCAAACACGATAATACATAAATCAACAAACTAGTCGAGAGCTCGGCGAGCAAGGCTAGGACTAGACTCAGTCTACTAGAGCTAGAGGGTACCAATTCAATTATAAGAGGAAGCCATACTGCTCAATCGCTGGTTATGTAATTATCTTGTTGTAAATTTTCATGTGCTGTATTGAGCGTGTGTTTTCTTGTGTAACCATGTAATTTTGTAGAATTTGTGCTAAATATCATTTGTGTTACTATTTTAGCTGTTCGTTCATAATTCGATGAAATTATGCAAAGATAAAGTTTGTCCGCTATTTTTGCAAAATCTACTATAATTTTTTTCTGTGACCGGTAAACTTGTTATAATAATTTAACTTACTGATCATTTGAACTAATTATTCATGACACGAACATGTAGTATAATTATTCGAAAATTATCCCACTCCAAACAATGCTTTTACGACACATTCCCGACATTATTTTTTTAAACTTTTATGAGTACATTTCAATTCATTCTGCTTATTCATACAACGCCATTGGGCAAAAAAATATTCATAACGCAACACAAACAACAAATTCATTATTATTTAAATATAAAAATAACCTATAAATATTCACAGAACGTAAAGTTAGATGGATATTTAATTTAAAAAACTCCGAAGAAACCCAAACGCAAGGCAACGTTCCACAGTCCCACTCGAAAATTATTGAATTTGAATTGTTGAATCGAACTCATTATTCTGTCAGAGACACGATGCGATCAATTAGAGGTTCTATAGCCCATGTACGACCGCCTTTTTCTTAATGGGAATCATTTATTGGGGAGGCGAGAGCAAATTGAATTGTTGAGACGCCTCGCCGTCGGAATTCGTTTACGTTCGATATTGAATGCAGGGACATTGTTCGGTGCCCGATATGGAAATGAGTGGAACTCTTTTGGCGGTCGGAATGCTTAGTGTGCGTGTGTGGTTTGTAATATGAGCTTGGTATTATGGGTGGTTATATTTCAGGGATACTTTATAGGGGTTGATGAGGTGCAAAAGTGTAGCGGTTATGGCTAAGGGCACACTTGAGAAATGTCTAGCTTTTGTTTAAATTATTTTATATTTTAATAGTATCGCATCTTTTTCAATGATATCAAATAACTTTGTGGACGAAAATCTCGCTTGTAGTCTGGACTTGTAAAGTCAAATTTCATATTGTGGAATTTGAGTAAGAACTAGTTTTATTTTTATTTATCTGCAAAACGGCAGACAGGTCTAAGCTTTCAAGAATTTCTTGTAAGAAGCTTATGAAAAACCCATTTCAAGTTACGTTTTTATATTCCTAGACGTAAAGAAATGGTATAAACATCTGTACAGTATAACTGTTACACTACTTTTGACATAACTTATCTTAAAGAACTTGGACTTACTTTATGGATAAGTTAGCACAACAATGTTATTTTAATAGCATACTTAGACTTTTATATTTTTATTTTTTACCTACATTTGTTTTTAACTTCCAGCGCATGCAAATCAAACATACCAATAAACACTCCACACGTACCCGTACATTTATCACCATATTCTAAACAAGAGGCACAGACAATGCAAAAAAAATCCGCCATTTTTTTTCAAGCGGATAGAAAATTGTATGCGAAGCGTTCGCGCCAACGCGTGCGTTCGACGTGCGAATTGTTCAGATTGACGTGAAATGGATTTTTGAATAGCAGCCCTGTTAGATCGACCACTCGACCGGATGGAACCGGGTTGAGGCGGTTCAGACCGACCGTGAGCGGTTAGGAGCGGTGCAAAAGTGTTTTCTAATTTCAATGCGTTCTTCTGATGAGGGGAATTGTTTTTAAATTAGTTTTTCTTGATGCAGTTGTGACGGATATAGGGTAATAATGAAAGGGAGTTTCTTATTTTATCATATCAATTGAAACTTCTGAATTTTGTCGGTATTATACATTCTATGCGATGGCTAGCAAAAACTTTCCAAGTTCTGCCCCTCCTGTCCCCATTGCTTTGTTTTAATGATTACCACTTTTATCTGCCATTTATCAATTCCCTTCGGATATGTCGGCTAGTAACATTATACCCTTTTGTTACTTTGAGGATACTTTAGTAAGTGCCATTTTCACACGGTTCATATAATTTCATCCTAAAATTTTATGCTAGTATTTATTTAGCTTCCCAAACAACATTTCTGTTGTACTAACCTTGTTTTTAGCAGTTCTATTCCCAGATTACTTGATAAGGTGTTTGTTAAAGAACAAAAGATCATCTAAGCAAACTCGGTACTTAATCAAGAGAGTAGTTACAAAGGCTTTGCTAATTTAAACACTAAAAGGTACCGGAGCTCCTTGTTTTATTTTGCTGTTCACAAAATTATGTAGGCGATTTAAATTAAATAGTGAAGCTTGAAATATTCTTACGTAAGTAGGAATTTATCTTTTCTTCATCTTCAAACAACGTTCGACGTTTCGTTGACTTGTTTACTTGTATAGTCCAGTTATTGATTTGAAAAAATACGTTATCTTTGTTAAAACGATTTCCAATTTCTGCAGAGAGTATTGGCATTCTACTCATTACGTTTGGACTACTGTTTTGCTATTTAAGGCTAAAAATAATCTTTGAAGAATCCTTGCATTTTTGTGCTTCTCTTATGGTTCCATCTTGGTCCCATAAAAACATTTTTATAAAACAAATGACTAACACAGAACTCCTCCTTGTTACAGGGGCAGTCGGTGGTGATGGCGATGACAGCGATGACAAGGAAAAGGAAGAAGAAGCGGAACGTGAACGACAAGAAGCCATCCGTGAGGCCGAAGACAGGCGCAAGGAGAAGCACCGCAAGATGGAGGAGGAACGCGAGAAGATGCGCCAGGAGATCAGGGATAAGGTAAGAATAGAGAGTAGATAATGCTGTAGGAAGTCTGCAATGAATGAGACGTAGTTATAGAATACGGTTGATAGAGAGACGACTTCTAAGAAACTGAAGCTGAAGAGAGATGTTTAGATATTATACATACACTTCATAAAGATAAGAACACCGTCACACACACACAGCCAAACAAACACACCCAACACCAAAACACAACATCACAACACCGACACAACATACCGCACCCACCGCACCTCGCCGCATGGTGTTGCCAAACGACCTGTACTCCACTGAGACGTGGCGCGTGTACAGGAGACAAATACGTGCATTAGACCGATTCCACCTGAAGTGTCTTCGCGATATCTTAAACATCAAATGGTCCGACCATGTTAGAAAAACGGATGTCCTGCGAAGGGCTAATGTCTGCGGAATTGAGATCTACCTAATGCGTCGTCAGCTGCGCTGGTCTGTCTGGACACGTTGTGATGATACCTGACGAGAGGATACCTAAGCGTATCTTCTTTTCTAAACTCAAGTATGGCAAGCGGAAACAAGGCGTCCAGTTCAGCAGATACAAAGACGTTAGAGAAGACATATGAAGACATGCAAAATAGATCCGTCTCGTATGAAGGAGTTGGCAAAATATATAAATTTTTTGGAGGCGTTTGGAAAAACAAAATGTTTATGACTTTGAAGACCAGTGGAAGAGAGATCTCGACAGCAGGCGAGATGGCCTTAAGAGTAAACCACCTTCTAGAATAGAATGCCACAATGGCATTCTAACGTGTCCAACTGTAGCAGTCAAGATAGGTTATATTAGCCAAATCAGAGCACACGCTGGTAACTTATAGAGGTCGGAAATAAAAATAGTCACAGTGGCCGAAATCGGTATAAATATTAAAGTAGATGTAGGACAACAAAGGTTAGAATTACTAGAAGTTACAAGAAGTCATAGGGATGTAAGGGATTAGGAAAAAGAAAAAGTAAAAGGAAACATGGGGCGCGGTGAGAGGATTAAGTGAGAGAGAGAAAGGTGTGTTTTGGTTGAAACATCAGAGGAGAGGTCATCGTAAAAATCACATTCAAAAGCTATTACGTACAGAAGATACAATAAAAAGATAGAGAAGCACTCAAAAGCTCTCGATATTAAAGCAAGAAGATAAGTTAAATAAGAAATATATGTAAACGAGCAAAATTTGTCCCTAAAACTATAACCACTTATAAATTGACTATTGTAAATAAAAACTTGCCTTTTATGCTTTCTCCTTAACCTAATATAACATCGTCCTCATACAATACCTCGCCAGTGCCGTCACACAAACAAGTCAACAATTAATGCAGACGCGCGGAAGTATGTCAAGCGTCCTCAAAGCCCTTCCACACATGTCAGATAATTTGTTCGACGCGCGTCGAGGGCGCTCCAGCCGCGAGTGTGGGATCACCTTTATATTTTTGTTTTTCGGTAATTGAGTGGTTAAAAAATTGAGTGCTGAGTTTATGAATATTTTTTGCTAATTGGTTTGGTTAAATGAGGCGTATGTAATGTTCAATATGTATAATGTTTTTCGGTAAAACATCCGTTTATTTCGATCCACATGTGTCGAAGTTTCAGAAACAAGATCCAAGCTAGGTAAAAGCAGCTAAAAATAAGTGCAGAAAATCATAATAAACTAAGACAGATTGCTTGTACAACAACATAATCCAGAATCCCCATTCAACTCTCCAAAACTCCAAAAATAAATGTTAATCCAGCACAAGCATGTCAAGGATAATTTAACAATGAAAATATCGCTCGCAAAACCCTAAAAACGTTGAAAAACCCGCCAAGCTATCCGGCTAATTAAAAAATCTCTTTAAGACCGTCTTTATAACATTTAAATTGACCCAAAACTGACATAAATCGCTGGCGGAATAAAATCGCGTCTTCATTTACGAAACAAAAGAACCTCTGGGTGGGGTTCACTTATTCTTAATTAAAAAATTCTAATAATCCTCACAGGCCACGGTATGCGAACCACGACATTTTTATGGGGTTCCGTGGTACCCCAGTGTGAGGATTGTAATTGAAGATTCCGTTCAGCGCTTTATTAAGGCTCTGGGGAACATAATAGGGGTGATATCGGTGCGGAATTTAATATAGAATATTATGGATTGCTCGTATTTTTCGAAGTGTGATACATGACGCTTTTTAGTTTAGTTTTGTGCTACTTTTCGGGTTATATTTAGATGTAAAGTAAGTAATAAATAATTTGATTCATTAAATAAAAGATTTAAAAAATACAAAAGCTAAACGATAAGCGACTGCAGGTAACAAAAAAAACTAAGACAGTTTCCTTCCAAATTCAAGCCAGTGGAAGGTAGAGTTGATAATTCTTTGTCGTACGGAACTCTTCATCTAAATGAAGTCGTGTCTGACAGCTTTTTTATTCGGTCGTATCACTTTTCATCCGGACGCGGGCGGAAGAAGGAACATAAAAATATGAAAGACGTTAATGTGGTGTAGACGTTATACTAATTATATTCATTAATTTAATGCTTCCGGGTTTATATTAATAATTAAACGGTATTTTTATGTGACGAAGTTTAGGAAAATAAAAATTAAGAATTTGCATTATATTTGAGAAAGTGTGTAATGAATTATTTTTATTAATTCAATTGACTCTTGTCAGTAACTAGTCTGTCAATCCCGATAAAATAACGGATAGAAATGCTATGCAACCGTGTATGCAACTTGCAAAATAATAGACAAATTAAAAAAATCGTTCCATGATTTTTAAAACCTGTTCAATCAAAATACCGTAACTATCTTTTTCTTCGATAAAACATGTAAGCAAAATAATTTCTATACAGAGTGTGTGCAAAACATTATGAATACTAAACAATATAATGTACGCACACAATGTTTACGTATGAGATTAAAGGAGACGTGATTGGTCCGGTCTTAAGCAAACACCCTGTGTAGCCACGGCTTACAAACAGAATGATGTAGGTATATAAAGGGATTTACTGGAGAATGTTGTTTTATTTTCCCTTTTTGGGAAATTCAATTTCTGTGGTAGAAAGAAACGTAAAAATTCACCTGTTGCAAACATTTTTCGACTTGGTTCCTCCAAGTCAACAAATGGTAGCAATTGAATAGTTGCCAGTCATCGTTTCAGCCGAAAGTCGTCCACTGCTGGACATAGGCCTGCCACAAGCACCACCACTTCGACCGGTTCTATGCTTCCCGCATCCAACGGATACCTGCGGCTTTCACAAGGTCATCAATCCACCTTGTGGGAGGCCTTCCAATGCTACGTCTTTAATAGTTGCTAGTACTTATATTCAATTCAAAATAACCTTAGCACTATTCATCAAAACTATATTATTATACCTGTAGGTTTTATTTTATTCAAGGAAAGGACATCATTCAGGCTTCGAACATTTTGTACCCAAAAATCAAAGTGCCGGCCAGAAAAAAAAAAAGCTGTTTTCATATGGGAAATAACATTTTGAACATTTTTTAATACTACAACGAAAGTCTACACTTAACCCCCTGGCTGCTATTTGAGTTTGAAAGTACCAAAAATCATAAAATTATTTTAAATGTTTTAGATATAACGTTTGAAAAAATACCGAGTTTTAATTGAAAATAACATCGTTTTTTGTAATAACAAAAAGCATTTTGGCTAGGCGAACCTAACCTAACCTTACCTTGCCTATCTAAACCAAACCTAACCTAACATAATCTAACCTAACACTGATAAACTGATCTTAGATTTTGAAGGTCACATGGAACTTCTCAATCATGAAAAGCATTTGCATAATCTTGTGATTAGGTAATTGTACAAAAGATTAACAAAAAACAGCTAGTTAGGTTAGGCTAACCTAACTAAACCTAACAGTGTTCAACTGATCTTAGATTTTGAAGGACACATGAACCTCCTCAATGATGAACAGCATTTGCGTATTCTTGTGATTGGGTAATTGTAGAAAAGATTAAAAGAAAAAAGCTAGTTAGGTTAGGCTAACCTAACCTAACAGTGTTCAATTGATCTTCGAAAAAGTATCTAACTTATCAGACATTTCAAATGACACCGGTTTCAAACTTGTTGGAGGGTGGGGACGTCCTCCAACAGTCTTAAGATACATTAATTATGTTAAAAAAAAAGAAAAGACAGAAAAGATTTGCTGTCTTTTTCAATTACAAAGTCGATAGGATTTTTTTGTGATAAAAAAAGCTTTTCGGCAAATATGTGTTTATTTTTTAACAAAAACCATTGTTTATACATTTATATAGATATGGTTATCTTAATCATAAAAAAATAATGATACGATACAAAAAACTAGACTCTCGAACTGATACATAACCACAACAATAATGAGAACGCCTCACCAAGAACGTCTCGAGAAATATCAGTGACAATAGTAATGTTCAACTTAATAGTGAACGTAAATGTACAACTTATTTTTATTAACAACCTAGCTACCTATACGTATGTCTTTCTTTCTTCTTTCTTCAATCATTGATGAATGAAGAAAATCCATTGTATTGGTTATTGAACAGTGGGGATGTTTTCATAGTAGCTATGGGCTTTACTGATAGCACGAATGATATCGAATCGTGTGGCTATGAAGTCCACATTCCAACTACTTACCGGAACGCTAGTCAGCTTACAACAGACCAGGCAAATAAGTCTTGATTGATCACGATATTTAGGTGGGTTGTAGAAGCAGTGAAGGTTTAGGCTGTTGTGACAAACATATTTTAACCGTGCACTACATCACATGTTTTATCATTCTAAAATCGCAGCGGCCATAATAAACGCCGCTTATCGTGTCGCTGTTGACAACAGACTCGCTCCTGAGATTGTTACCATAATTCATTCTAGAAAGAATACCTCCAAGCTTTTGCACGATAACGTACATACGAAAAACGTTAACAGGCAGAGAGTGCCTTTTGTAGCCATGAAAGGAAATCTTCCTTAATTCATAGGGTTTCCACATTTTTCAGAGGAGGACGTATTTCTGTTTGTGCTAGGGAGCTATCATACTAAGCTCGCCAGCAACCCAACACCTAGTCGTAACCGATGTCCTAAAGGAGTGGGCCCAGGAACGAGCCCTGTGGAACACCGCACGACATTTCGCGCCGGTCCCCGCCCCTGTAAGTGACACATTTCCGAGAAAACCTAACCTAACCTGAGCGAACCTAACCTTTCCTAAAAGTGCCCCATACGGGCGCGAGATGCGCCGCGGCGTGGCGCGTAGATTTATTTGCAAACACAATGCAATAAATGGTTACAATACATCATTTCAGCCGAAAAACGTCCACTGCTGGACATAGGCCTCCTCGAAGCATCGCTACTTCAACCGGTTCTGTACTTCTCCCATCCAGCGGATTCCTCCGGCCTTCTCCAGGTCAACGATCCACCACCACCTTAATAGGCCTTTTCCAACGTTACGTCTTCCGGTACGCGGTCACCACTCCAGAACCTCAATATTACCCTTTGTGTAACATTGAGTCTTCAAATGAGGCCCACTGTGGGCGACCACGTTTTAGTGCCATAGGTCATTACTGGCAAGACACACTGGTCACGATACATTAAAATGTAATGCTCTAAAATAATTTAGTCGAAGTATGTTTTTTAGTATTTTTAAACTTAAATAGCGGCGGATGGGTTAATTGTATTCTGTCGTTGTAATAAATGTTGAGGGTGTTATTTCCCATAAGAAAACCGTGTTTTTTTCTTCTAGCCGGGACTTTAATTTTTGGGTACAAAATGCTCTAAACCTGAATGATGATTATATCATACCTGAGTAGACCTAACGCATATTGTCCATTTCTACTTTGAACAAAAGCTGTTTGCGTCTACGAATGTTCAAAACATTGTTGGCAAAATTATGATTTTTTTGGACTTTCAAACTGAAATAGCAGCCAGGGGGTTAATTGTAGACTTTCATTGTAGTATAAAAAAATGTTCAGGATGTTATTTCCAATAAGAAAACAGCATTTTTTTTTTCTGGCCGGCACTTTTATTTTTGGGTACGATTTGAATGATGTCCTTTGTAACAGCCAAACATTTTTCTTGACTAGCAAAATAGTACCAACAACTAGACGATTGAATAGCATTATTCAAGCTTGATACATCTACGTATAAATTTTCTGGGGAACTATATGTAGAATCATCTAAAAGTACACAAATATCTACATAATATCACGCCTTGTTTCGCCGAAGGGTTGGGCAGAGCTGTACCTATAGTACACCCACATTTCGCCAGTTATGTTTATGTCCCATGTAATAGGGGGCGAGCCTATTGCCATCAACCAGGCACAAATCCAGACTCCGGACTGTTACTGAGAAATTCCAAATAAAAATACCCAATAACACTTTGACCGACCTGGAAATCGTACCTACCTAGACCAATGAGGCGGACTACCAAATATACCTCTACCAAAAAAAAATACAATAAAGTGAAGACAACATCTAATATCTAAAACATTTACGCTTATACAAAATAAATAAAGTAACCGCAAACTCGTAGAGTGCTTCCTAAAAACAAAATTTCGGAGCTTTTAGCGTTTCAGCGCTTTTGAATAAATCTGAAGCTGAAAGCTTAGCTACTTTGTGCTGAAAGTTAGTCGCTGAAGTATTTTATGATGTTTTGTTATGAAACATAAACTAAATAAAAAAAGCTAGTTTCTTGCGGAAAAGTTGTCTTGAGGCAGACTTCCTACCATAGATTTTTCAACTTGTCAAACAAGATAACATCCAATGTCCAGGCATAACAATTATGTGTTCGAAAGATAAAGAAAGTTATGCGCAAGTTTGAAGATCATTCATCCATAAGTGAAACATAACTAAATTATTATTTAAAAAATATATATTTATTTTAGTTTAGGACCTTAATCTTCATAAAACCTAGTTTTGTATTGTTAAATCAAATTAAATCAATTTACTTTACTGTTCAACATAACATAACGTCTGTATTCTCCAGAACGTAACGTTGAGGTGTACATCATTTTACTCTCACATTTTGGTAATAGGGGAAGAGACTATGGCCATCAACCGGCCACAAATCTAGACTACGGGCTGAGAAATTCTTAATGGAAAACTCAACAACACTTGAATTAAACCCAGGACTTCCGACCACTATACTAAATCTAGACCTCCACTTATCATAAGACTTGCGTCTCCTCCTAAAGGCAGTATAATTCGCTTCCATCTTCAATATCAAAAACAACTCAAGGAATTACGTACAAACACGTACCCACATAAACCTTCCTTGAGTTAGGAACACACACAAGTCTCACTAATTTCAATTGGACAGAAACATAGATTCAATTGTACAAATGGAATCACAAACTACGCGGGTGGCGCCACCTGGCGTCTGCCATTTACATAATTGGTGCACCTTGCTAGGCTTACACAAATACAATGTCTATGCAGTAGAGTATATTGTTTATGCTAATATTTGAATGTCCGTGTTATCTGGTAGAACATATATGCATAACGTAAATAGGTAGAGAGATTTGATTTACAATTAAGATGTAGGTTTTTCAAACTCCGAATGGTGTGTGATCTTATAGCGGACGATTTCTTACAAAATATTAATACTCGGAAAGTTAAGAACTTAGAAATCTAAACTAATGTTATTCAGAGGTTTAATTGTTTGAACAAGGTAATCATAGTAAGTACTGATCAGATTTCAAAAATGTTTTTTTTTAATGATTTGACTTCCACGTGGATGAAGTCGCGAGCAGAAGCTATTGCGATTTATGTATTTTGGCTGTCGTATTTATTCTTTAATACAATTATTTCCTAGAGAGGCAAAAATAACAACTAACTATACATGTGTTAATTCAATTGAATAGATAGCCTACAGACATGTAAACTACTTCTTATTCCTATCTAAAATCCAATATACCTACATCAAACTTCACTTCATCAGCCCTTCATCATGAACACCTGAACATTCAAGCTCTATTAAGGTTCCTACTTTTAATTCACACTTCCTCATTCTACAAACTAAAATGCACACACCAGTTACCCCCATCTTAACCCCATTACATGCACTACAATATTCACCACATTTTTCCATAAAAATAAGTACCACTAAACGCCCTACTTCCCCCCCCCTGCCCTCCCTAACTTTCCTAACCGGCGTAAAGACGAAGTGCCACTTTACGCGCGTAATTTACCGCGGGCACCATTGTGAAGCTCTCGCGTCAAATTACGAGCAATTTACGCGCGTAAAAAGCCCAGAAGTTGCCGCGAGAAAAGTGACGCGAATTAGGACTAGATTGGCGAATGATTGGTTGATGTCGATTTTATATTTGAGTTCAGTTGTCATTTTCTAATAGCTGCAGCTGTTCTCTGATCAGCCCTTTGGTAGGACCTCGTTGTGAAAGAATTCATGCTGAGAATTTCTACCTATACACGATGAAATTTTAATCATCTTTTTCCTCTTAAGGGGTAATTGTACTCATCATTATAAACAACTTTTACTATGGGACCAAACCTGAAATCGTGAAAAAAAATCAGCTGTTCCCTACAGTTTGACGAGTCATGCGAACATAAATGTAGGGAACAGCAGATTTTTTTTTCACGATTTCATTTTCTATTGTCCCATAGTAGTTTCCAGTCTTTCTGACACCATGCAGCGTTGTTGTGTTCTGGTGACCTGGGTATGGGGGTCAATACAGACAGTTACATATAACACCATTCAGCTTTGCGATGACACTTACCTATGTCATTTCTGGGATGGCTTAGAGCTTATGTGAGATGCACACCCTTCCTAACCTACCAGGTGTGCTACGCGCACCTAATCATTGGCAAACAAAGCAGCAATATGTAACAGTTTTTCTTTCGAAATTTTGTCTCTGTAAACAACATAACATTACGCCTCTATTTCCCGAAGGGGTCGAGGCGTATAGCGTATAGTAAGCCTAGTGACATGTCAACTTTACGATTATTATTTCGTCTCGCTTCCTAAGCACAAAATATTCTACTGTGCTTCAACTCAAAGCTAACCTCTAATCATACAGAAATATTTACTTCGTGGGCTGAAGGCCAGTCCCCGTATTTAAAAGGGTTCAAAATGTAGTCGAAGACTCATTTCAACGACAATCAATGTCAAAAACCTGTCATAAATGTAGGATAAGTAAAGGTATTCTTAACATAAAATATTGAGACTGAAATAATAATGCAAACGTTGTTAAAATAACAGAATTTTCCCTGGAGCAAAAGCTAGACACATCTCTCCTCACTATCAAAACAAAACACGATCGCTTTACAAAAATCTATACAGCGTCCTCATAATTGGCAACACTTTAAAACTGTAACACTTACATTACTCCCGGCTCGGACTATTAGTTGAGCTATTACGTCGCCGCTGCTCCGCCGAAGTGTTCCAACGCTTTCCCTCGCTAATAAAATTTGTACCCTAAATGGCTACGTCAAAGGACCCTCGGTAATTTCGAGTTGGGTGCCTGTGGGGTCACAGGTATGAGCGATAGCGATATGGGACAGCGTTTATCAAATCGCTAAGTCTTGTCATGGGGGATTGTATGATGAATTGCATTTGAATGAAATACTTACTATGACGTGACATAAATTATGGGTTTACATCACATGCATAAGCTCACGCTTGCTTCGCCGCCACCTACTTACGTTCCCTACATACTCTTTTTCCTTCGTTTATATTCATACGCCTAGTCACACACGCACACTGGTTGCGAGTACTGGGTTTATGATCTAGAATGCCAACCGTGGGTTTTTCTTGTAGGTACCTTTGATATAATTAAATATACAAAATAATGCTCTCAGCCTTTTGTTGATGAAATTATTTTATCAATAGTAAAAGTGTTAGTTATCCTGCTATTTCATAGGTTATACTTAAGCAAAATTAAGGATAATTTGGTTTTTAGGTAAAATCATTGTATTGTTATCTGCAGTGATAGTCCTACTTACAAGTAACTACTAATCATGGATAATCATTGTAATATCTTTAGAGGGTAAATCGAAGTATTTCAATGGCATCTTTATTATCACCTTTATAATAAAGAATCATAATATTTTACCAAAGGTTCTGAAGGACCTCAGTTTCCAAGTTCTCAATCATAAAATGTGCTACAAAATTGAGGAAAACGTTGGTGCAAATTAAGGTAACGTTCAGAAACCCGATCTTCAGGCAAAGGGTTGTAACGCGATACATTTTACTTGTGTACGACCTCACAAATGTCTTAACAAATAACGTTGATGGCGCTTGAATACTGTATCTTTGAGGAAAACTGTCACGGCGGTTTTTTTTCTTGTTAACTGCCTTTTTATTTATCTCTATTTCTGTCGATATTACCCCATTTTCGAGAACGCAAAACGTAATAATTGTTATGTGTAGCAAACATCTTTGAGTCAAAATCAAAATTATGCTTTATGTTATCCATGATATATTGATAGCCAAATAGTTGCTGACCGATCCATTTCCAAGCATTGTTATCCTAACCTTTATTGCAGAAAGCTTGCAAATAAAAAACAATAATTTATAATAAATTAATTAAGTGGTTATATCTGAAAACTATAAATAAATAAATAAATAAATAATAAATAAAACTTTCCAATTTATATTTTCATTTTTATTGACACCACACACCAAAGTATCACTGTAAAATAATATTTCCTAATACGATTGGCGTCCATCAATTGACACAATTAGCGTCGTAGTGTCGCCATCTGTCAGTAAACTTGATTCGTGATCTTATTAAAACAGTTCCGTTCCTCCCTAGTTCCGTTCCGGTAGGAGGTACTGCCACTTATTGAGAGTTCAATGATACCTTTGATGTTTTATCTACAGACTCCAGCATTGAAAAGCTCCCTCTATTTATTTCCATGGGATGGTAAGTAGGAGCGTCAGAATCTTCCTTGTATGCGTTACTGATAACTTAAATCAGTAATGAGCTTAGGAAAGTGGGATACAATGGTTATCTAGAACGTGTAGTGTCATTTACTCGAGGACCTTCGAATTAAAAATGTATTAATAGTTCATTGAAATAGAAGTTTGCAGGCCATCATTCGTTCAATAATCGTTTTTATGCAAAACACGTACGAAGAACGTGCTATTTCAAGCAATAATTAGAGGCATCGTTTCTTCAAACGTCCATCAGTAATGCGCAAAGAAACTACCCTTCCTAATTAAATCGAATACCGTATTACCCTAAAAAAACCTGTCGGTAATTTTTACTCCCCATCGACGTATAATAAAAGCACTTATTCCCCCAAATTCCCTTTAACTATGAACATTACGTTTCCCTCCCCCAATGGGGCCCGGCCTGACCCTACAATTAAAACTTGCAGTAACGAAACTTTTACGCGAGTTGTCGCAACTTTCCGCAAATGTTCGCGCGAACGTGACGGACGGACTTTGATGACGAGTCCTTAATTAAGTGTAGCTGAGCTCTGTTCGAATGATGAGATCCTGGTACCCTTGATCTGATTAATAAACCCATGTTTTATTGGGATAACTTTTTGTTCGATATTTTAATATTAATTTAAATTTTCTCGCTCTCTAATTATAAATGAAATTTAACTAAGCAAGTAAGAGCTCTCATCATCGAGCCATAGTTGTCTCGATGGTGAGAGCCTGATCTTTTGCCTTTAAAACCATTGGAACGGCGCTTGTATCCGACGATTGCGTGAATTGCTAAATTAGTCCTTTAATTTCATTTGTTTGCATGACAAAAAATTACGCAGCAAAATTAAACAAATGAACACTATTAAAATAGAACAATGGAACTATATTATGTGTTAAGTTCAACAATAGAACTCAGAGTCCGCTAACATAAATATGCTTTTTCTCAAACATGCTTGGAAATTCGAGCATTATTTTGTGAACCTTCTTCGAGATATGTCGAAATTACTGTACTGGTAAAAAACAAATGAATATGCGGCCGGCAATGTTACTATGAAAATCCATTATTCTAAATAAATTACTATGAAAACTCAAATCTGTCGTGTTATGCTTTTTACTTCAACACATGACAAGGAGGTAACTTAACATAGATTTTATTTAAATTTCGATTTCGCTTACAAATAGAACTGTGTAAAGAAGAAACAAATGAACAAATTGGCGCGTGAAAAATTACTATTGCCCGTTATTGCTTCTGGAATTTATAATTAATTTACTTTGTTTGAATTTCCGCGCATTATTTGAGAAAAGTACTATAAAAGCCTTGGCCGCAACCAGGCATTGATGGGCTCGCGTATGTGTGCCTCGGCTGCGCCTCAGCCCACATTCTCAAGATCGTCCATCAATGCTTGAGTTGCTGGCCGCGACTGTAATATAATAATTGGCAATCATGATAAAATGAATGATAAATTGTTTATTTTTGTAAGTACAAACCAAATTTTTTAAAAACCAGATGAGGTCTGCGTTTGAAATCGAATTTGACATGGTTATAATATTTTTGAAACTATAATTAACTTGGTGGCCAATATACCAACCCTTCAAGTTTAAAGAATCCATAGTTAATAGTTCATTAACCTAAATGTACTACAAGTTACTAACAAATCGACGTAAAACGTTAATTGTAATCGCGTGACTGGCAACACAGTGCGTGAGTGTTGCCAGCATTTACGTCAATTATTTATTAAATGGTTATTGGCTACGGACTGGCAATAGACAGCCTAATCATTTTCATTATGATAGACGTATTGTACATTATATAATAGTCGGAATTATTGAATAGTTTCAGTGAATTATTGACAGGCATCGGTTCAGGAATTATTAATGAGAATAGAATAAGGGAATATACGTAGTTACAAGCATGACGATAACATAATGATATATTGAAATAAAAGATATATGTATAAATCCCACGATCGCTAAAAGTTGCAGGGCACTACATGGTCTAACTGCCATAAAAGGTAGCAATATTGTTTTATTTTAGTTATAGTTTACTACAAAAAAGAAAGCGACTTTCAAATCGAGCACCAATTAAATGTCGTCGCCGTGCAGTGAAAACCTCGTAAAGAGAAAATAAATGTTTTTCTTTTTGTGTCGTAATGTATATTAAGAACAAACGTCCAGATCTATAAGTTCTAATGCCTTCTATTGATGATAATGAACCTCGGAGAACCTCAATTTTCAGAAAGTTTTTTCCCCTGTGAAATAACGTGTATTGCAATCACGGTGACGACAAAGATCCTACAGCCCCACAGAACCTTAACAAATAAAATTCAAATCTAACAGCGCCAAGTTAATAGGCAATTTAAAGCTAATTGATCGGAAAGCGGATAATCGTCAGCTGGGACAGACGGTCTATAATCGCTCGCCCGGAGAATTACTAATAAAGGCCAGCCTTGGGCATTGGCAGGGCCTTGTGACCTAGTAAATTTTATGATTCCATAACTAGTATAGTCGTTATAGACGATGGGTGACCCTTTGCTGGATATGGGTTCCTATTACTTTACATAATCCGCTAAGTGGAACGGCTTAAGTTACATAATTGTTGAGTGGTCCCGAGGAGTGCTAGATTTGAATGCCTGCATCGTTGGTTGGTGGCAAGCGTGCATGAGCATGGGGTTCTGGGTTCGATGCCCAGGATTGTCCTTAGAACCTTTACTACAAGTTACAAATAAAACTGGTGAAATGTGGGTGTACAAATACATCTTTGCCTAACCTTGCGGGAAATACTCATGTGGCGGCATCTACATCGCCACATGCGAACTACGCATCAAAGACTTGACGTCACAAATCCTGCAACGCGCTATTTAAGTTTACCGCGTGATTCACATAATTACCTATATAAGACTATCCAACATCAATCCTTGGGCAATTGCCCGCCAGACAGAACACTTGTCTGGTCGGAGGATCCTCCCTTTTCTATAGAAGATGAGAGAACTTTACACCCTGTTCCTCATATTTATGTACTTTGTCACACCGATAGACGTGCATGTCCAAAACAAACTCAAAGCATTTATTTCAATTAACCCAATTATAGGCTCTTTTGAATTGTCAAGGAGTCGGTCAGTCAGAAACATGAAGGTCGTGGCCCGTTCCAAAGCGTAGTAGGTCCCTTTGGAGAACAACGGGCAAGAAACGCATGGAGTTTCTTGCCCGTTCACTCTTTTAAATCAAAATATTGGTTACATCATTCATGTTGAAATTATAGGTCCTGGAATAACACATAGAATACTTCTACCCTTGAACATAAAGTAAATTCCCTGCGAAAATAAGAGCAACTAGTGTAACTGTTCTTCCATAACCATATATAAAAGTACGAGGAGACCATGAAACCCGAAGAGGTACTCTTGGAGCGAGCAAAACAAAGTATCGCTAAGTGTCGCAGTGGACACGTTGGCAATACTTCCGATACATTAGGCTCGCCACACGACGTCAGTAGCGACAGCAAATATGATTAGACGATGGTTTTGTTTTGTTGGACCGTTTTAAGTGGGTTTCTATGTTGTACATGGGTGTTATTACTCGACTGAGTGACAATATAATATGCAGAGTTATGTTTTTCTATAGATTAACAGTGTTGTGGGAATAAAATTAAAAAGTATTCGAACGACGAAAATAGGGCCTTAAACCCATTGCAACAATATATACTACCTACTGCTACTAGCAAATAACAATAATACAACATACTAAATAACAAAACACGATCAATATACTGCATTAACACTATCTACATGAACTCCTATCTACTACTATCGAACGTTATTAAACAGCCCAATATACGTCGAGCAGACGCATCAAACAACATTCACACTTTAATAAACGTCGGCGTCGCTTACTTCAAAATAAGTACACAGGATACGTCTCCGCGACGCAGTTCCCCATATAAAGGCGTACAAAATCCCTGTTTATGCAAACCGTACTTGCGAACGTTTTACACATCATTTTCCGAAGCCATGCGCCCCATAAACTTCCCTATAGCAATTTTCCACCATAACACGCACACACACCCCCACAGATATTTATATACAAATAAACAATATATATGTATAAACGTTCGAATGTGTGAATAAACGATCGTATAACGATTTCGCACGACATTCGCACACTAAGAAAGATTCATTGCGTGTTTACACACACATATACATATGTTATACATTAGTGTGCGTGCAATCTCTTATTGCGTTTATGTACAAACAATCATGACGTAATTTGCGTGTGTATATGTAGATAGGTATGTATACATATGTAGTGTATTGTAAGGGCTTGTAGCAATCATGCGTCATGCAACAAGGGTAGATGCATTTGTACTTGTATAGAGAGATTAATACCTACCTAGGTTTAATTTTTAATGAGAGTTGAGGTTAATTTTCCTGAAAAAATATCTCTCGGCACTACCACAAACTAGACTCCTAATCGGTTCACTCTTGAAGTCAAGGTGTGAAAATAATAACATATTTTATTGTAGTGTCAATAAAAACAGGGTCAATTTCACGGTTATGTAAATTATAACATGGGCGATGAAATTTAAAAGGCTTTATAGCAATTTTCCACATCACACACACACACCATGTCTTTATACGCACATGTTTATGTGTGCGTTTTATGTTGCACAAATGAATAACTCAGAAATTATAAAGTATAGATTGTCGATTATCAAATCAAATCATTTATTTTACTCATAGTAGTAATAATATATTTTAGATCATAAACTAAACCAATTTGTTAGGTAATTACATACACATCTTAAGCACTAGTTAGTACATACATTTGGAAATGTTTAGTAATAGTTACTAATAATGTCAATATCCTTAATAATACAATAATCAAATATGCAATAATTAAATGAGAATGTATATATAATAATTATTTAATTAATAATTCGATGTTTAACAGCATTTCAGCAAAGATAAACATTTCTATCGCCTAACTGCGCTGAGCTTTGCAAAGCCCCTTTTCTTTTTAAATGCATATCACTCTTCAAAACATTGAAAGCCTAACTAAAGTTTTTTTCATGTTTTTTATTCCACCTCAAAATGGCAATAATTTCCAACCCATTAACCGCTACTGCACTATTTTGCGCAGGAATACCTATTCCTCATGACTACAACTATCGAATAAAAAGCCGCCTAGCTATACATCTTTATGTATATACACCGGTGGCCGCTCAATTTCTGGCCAGATGAGTTTCGTAACACGTTTAGCGCGCCCCAACGCGGCAATCTTGCGCAAATTGGAAGCATCACAACGGCTAATGATAGTAGGTACAGGACGCCGATATTTGAAACTTTTATCACAAACGCCAATGTTATTTAGTGTTAAGTTTATGGTTATTTATCGGATGGGGCAAGAGAATTTTGGTGTACCCTCTGCTCTCTATAGAATCTTTCTTGTGTTTTTAGACAGAGTATTCCCCCTTATCGTACCTATAGGTATTGCCAAAGTTGCCATGATATTATAAGTAACCATGACGTTTTCTTGTCAAACCCTGCTAATTAATTTCTATGGGTGACGATATAAATTATACAGATTGTCCATATTTAACTGATTGTAATGAATTATTGGATTGAATTTTGGTTTCTTGAATTGGTATTTAAATTATTGCATAAAATAAATAGAACTATTATATGTTCATGATTTAAGTAACCGAGAGATGAAAGGGTTATTAATTAGTTAAAGGGTGTTTGGATATCCGAAACTTTTATGAATATTTTCGAAAACAAATTGAGGATAACTATTGTTGGCTTTGTTTTTCATTTACCAATTAATTAATACATCAGCGGCTGGTCGAATAATACTAACTTTTTTTAAACTAGCTTATTGCATAAAGGTAATTTTGCAACATCCAATTTTCCTTATATTGTCAAAATTGGTTTGGTGAACATGTTCATTGTCGTATTATATGTAGATAAAATTGGATTGACGGTCTGAATCAATGTCTAACTGTGCGTTCATATTTTAATCACAATATCTAGGCTTGTACCTACTATTTTCCACATCGCACTGTACGTAAATCTAGCAGAAGAGAAGTAATCAACAGAAGAAAGAACGACACAGAAAATAGAAGACACAGCTCTTGGATGTTAAATTGACTCTAGTAGGGAGTCCGTATAAACGCGCGACTCCCTAATCGAGTCAGGTTGACTTCTTTGAGGCTAACACTGCGCCAGAAGACGACAGGAGGGAAGAGAACAGGCAGAATGGGACAGAAGATTTGTATATTCATTGTGCTGTTAAATTGTAATGTTTGTGCTGGTTTTTTCTTTCCTACTTAATTTTTTGTTACCCCCACGCCGACACATCTGACACATTTTCCATAAAAATAAAAGTAATAAAAACTAAAACCCAACTACGGCAAAAGTCAACTAAAAAGGTATAAACAAGTCATCACAGACAGACAAATTAAAAATTCGGATTCGGATTCGGATTCGTTTAGGGGGGATAAATCGAATAGATACGTGTGACTCCGGATTTTTAATTTGTCTGTCTGTGATGACTTGTTTATACCTTTTTAGTTGACTTTTGCCGTAGTTGGGTTTTAGTTTTTATTACTTTTATTTTTATGGAAAATGTGTCAGATGGGTCCTAACACCTATTTTTTTTTGTAACATCATTTCTGTTTAAAACATCAATGCTTCCTTTTTTTTTAAGTTTATTTTGAGCAGATATTTTAATTATTATTTAAATCCAAAGTACTTTCTCGTAGCGAATTTAAATTTACCACTGAAAATATGATACTCTTTTTACAACATTACTACGAGTAAAGCTGACTATATTTCAGCCTCATTTTAATTAATCAAATCCCGGGAAACCCCAGGGTATCGCTAAGCCGGTGATTATTTCAAATTATGCCATCTACATGATTAAGGAAAATGTTATATTTCGTACTCTCGGTGATGTTGCCAGAGGTAAAATATGCAAATAGCTTGTTGTGGTAATATTGTATTAAACTGAAACTATGTTTTTGTGGTTCCTGTCCTCAGAGTCATTATGTCATTTTTATCGACTAGCATTCAATCGAATTTACGTTAAAGTGCACTATGATAACACTGGGTACAGGAACTAACCATGCAATTATTGTAAACTCACTAGAGCATCTGTTAATCACTTGTATGTTACTTGTGAGTTTGTTGCGCCACTTCTTCTTCCCAGCTAAAGCACTAGGAAGTGCTGTCTTATGTAATTTTGACGTTCAAAAAGTGCTGATTCTCAGCCTAATTTGAATAAATGACTTTTGATTTGATTTGATTTGATTTTGATTATCATTTTGATCACAAACTGAACATGTTGCAGACTTGCAGATGGTTTCATAACTTTTTCAGTTTCATAACCGTTAAAACATTATGCCAGAGTACGACAAAACTATAGCAGCAAATCCTCGCTCAATATATGAGACAACCCTAATGAGATCTATAGAGGGTTGCCAGCTAAATAATCCTTTTAATTAAAAAAATAATTCTCATTCTGCCAACAAACTCAATATGCTCTGCTGTATATAATTGAATAATAGACTTAAAATAATAATTATGTACATGTATAAAAAAAGAGGAAAAAGGAATCATAGGGCATCAAAATATTTGTCGACATCACTGTCAACAAGAAAAGTGCGCTGGCTACTGTCACGTTGAATAGAAATGCTGAATCTTTGACTAAAAAAATTGGCTAGCCTTCTGGACACGCGAAGAGTCGAACGCGCACTAGCTTAGGCTATGTATATATCCAATACATATTTCAACATCCTTGTCATTGTAATATTATGACAGATACAAAGAAGCTTTTAAGAAAAAATCTAATTTAAGACCGATACCCGCAAAGCCTCGCTCAATCTCCAGCTACCACTGAGACAGCCTTAATGAGATCTCTAGAGGGTTGCCAGCGGAAAAAATGCTTTTAAAATTAAAATAAATTCTTCCCGAGACTGTCCCCGCTGCATGTAATCAATTGGAGATTAAAGGCAAGAGGATTGCTCTGAGCCTCGCGGTGTAATTTTCCATTTTATAAATAAGCCTCTTTGTGTCATCGATCTGGAGTGGCTTAGAGGTTTAGTGGCGTGGATTACAATTAAGTGGATGGACTTGGGCCAGGATGTACCGCAACCATAGCTAGATGCAATTCTACACAATTTGCTCCGATATCATATATCCTAAATATCAAATTAATATTAATCCAATAACGTACTCAGCTTAATTTTGTCTTCTTTAAGAAAAGAACCGTATTCATTACAAAACACTTTGCGATTCAATACCGTTGAGAAACTAAACCGTCCCAAAAATAACCGATAAATAAAGCAAAAATAAACAAACAGTTCCAATAAAATAGAGGTTGCATTAGTCCCAGCTGCGGGAATAAATCGCGAGTTTACAGAAAAGAAGCCAATCTATTTGAGTGTGGCAACACAGAGCGTTCAGAAATCGAATGCGCTGTACCTTTGGGAAATTACGGCTGGCAACCCGGAGGTTCCGCTGAGGAGCCGTCATAGCTTGTTACGACAGAATAATGTATTAACTGGTAGTTTGATGGGATGCAATAATACTCGTTTGAGCTGCGCGGCCGATCGACGGCATTCGGCATCGGTAATCGCTTTCGGAAACTCGGAAAATTCTCTCTCTTGGCTATCGGATACTAACTCTGCTTTTGATTGTGACATTGCCAATGTTTAGTCGGTTTTAAAATAATTAACAAAATGATTCGCACGAGCATATTATGTAAATGTATCAATCGACCGATATTACCGTATTAGGTACTCAGATAGCTACCACAGTTAAACTGAACGTAGGTGTCCGCAGTCTGCACTCACTCACAGATGGTAGCTGGACTAGTACATAAAATAACGAAAGTTTTGTTTAAAAAAACGAATCAACATTGGTTAAAAGCGCTCTAACAATTTTCTTCTTGTTAAAAAATATGGTAATTCTGCAACTTCGTTTCACTTAAAATCAAACTTTGCGATTATGTCTAACTAGCTGCTGGCGCGGCTTCACCCGCGTGTACGATATATTGTTTTTCTAAAACATTAAAAGTAGCCTAAGTTACTCCATATAACAGCAGTCCAGTCCAATTCCAGTCAAAATCGGTTCAACCGTTTCGGAGATTAGCTGAAACAAACAGATACACACAAAAAAATATAAGTACCGTTTAAACTATATTTCATATGCATTTAGGAAAAAGCTGTTATTTTGACAAAACAAACAGACACTTCAATTTTATTTAGTGCTAAAGATGAGATCACTTGACTGGATCGAATCGATTTTGCACAGAAACTTAACTATGCTATCATGTTACAACTGCAGATGGAACCACTTAGAGTACTTTAGTGCAATTTGAATTAGCTTTGTAGGCCACTTCCCTCTATTTTGGGGTCCTAGGTAAACTTCCCAGATCGTGAAAACATTTCATTCGGTTTTTCCTCTAGGAATACCTTAATACTTGATAGCAATAGGCTAGCCCCCTATTCTTCCTCTTCTTCTTCATCATTCCCTCAATGCTTAGGATCGCGACCGCATACTCCCCCTATTAACTGGGACTAAAAATAACTCGCGAAATGTGGGTAATGCACCCTTTAGGGAATTCAGACGTGATAATTTATGTGATAGCTAAAGTTCCTCTTCCTTCTGCTTCCAGTACAAAATCCCAAAGAAGGAGGAGGTGGTGGAGCAGCAGCCCATGGAGCCCGACAACCCGCTGATGAGGAAGAAGAAAACTCCTGAAGAACTGGCGGCCGAGGCCGAGCTTGAAGACCAGGACGAGTTCACCAGTAAGTTACACAAACTATGAGGCTTCTGTTAGGAACTGCCACTTCCGAGATATTATACACAGTACGATAAGATACGTTATGTATAAAGCAAAATAAAAAATAAACTTTGGAAGGAGGATTTTTAGGCACAATGATTGTTTTACAACAATGGCGTTCATGTGAAAAATCAACACCAGTAATATTTCGAGAAGTGCTTACAAACACGAGAATTTTTCGTAACTAACCATGTCGTGCCTATGTCTGCCTGTCCATGTCCTGTCTAAAATGTTACTGAAAATTCCATGTTTCACGTTCCAGAACTGAAAAATACCATCGAAACGCAAGTGAATGAACTAAAGTCGCAGATCGAGAGCAAGTGCGTGATGCAGTGAGCGCCTCTCGACCATTGTAAACTATCTGAATACATGATGTAGCTGAGCTAAGGTCATTGTTACGACGATGTTTCACAACCCCTGTATACACCCCACCACCCCCACACGACCCCCGAATAGCGAATAAAAAAAATAACCAAAAATAATAACAATTTCGTTCGGACGTATCAATCATTCGCGCTCAAAATTTTTGTAGGAGAGATTCGAATTCTAAATTTTTTCGGAACGTAGTTGGCTAGTGGCGCGTTGGTGCTTGATAATAAGCAATAATATTTTTATACATTCATAAAAAATTTTGGAAGGCAGCCCTCGATACAACTGTGATGCGCGTTTCAGAACGTTTCAGAACGTATGGTCAAAAAGTCATGAACTACCGAGCGGCAGACGAACGAGTCGTGAAACAATCCGTTTTATATGTTGAAGCTTGTGATATATTGTTATTTAAGTGTAAAGTTGAAATAATATAAATACAACTAGAACGAAACGGTGTAATCTATTTAAAAATGGAAGCAAAATTATTATAAGGATTCTAGCACGCGTGTAGACTCGACAATCGATTATTCGACTATTCATCGCCTTCTCTTCTCTATTTCGCACTTACATTGAAATAACAATGTATTCGTCCGTCAGGATATTTGTTTCATCCAAATTCCACGCTTGTGTGGCGACCTGCCGAACTCCGTGGTTCTCTACGATTCGCTTGAGCTCTTCGACTTTTGCCTCTAAATCTTTTGCATGCGTGCTTATGCAGTGTTAATCTATGTGTCAATGTATTTTTTTTTAGATGTACATACCTGTAATCGACCTAGCCTTAATATCCACATCGAATATAATAGGTAATTGTTATGGTGGCGCGGTGACGCCACGTCGGCTGTCGTTGTCCAATACTTTCTTGCATGTTTAATATAAGAGTCAATGTTCATTTAGTGTTTAATGTGTAAAATGTTGTAGATAAACAAGTAATTCGCGTTGTGTTACCGTCGCGCCGACGAGCGTTGTTCTAATCTAATGTTTTATCGATGTTTTACGCTTAGGTATTAAAGTTAAATAACACATTGTGGTGTGAGCAAATTATTCGAGCGATTACGCCATCTTGGATTGAAATAGAGTGGGAAAAGATTTGATATCGATAGATTATTAACTAGGTATTGGTAGACACATACTGGAGCGTAAAGATCGAATAATACCGATGCACTAAATGAGGACGTTGACACATATAGGCAGCTGGTCGATGGGGCAGCATGGGAGAGAAGAGCGTGATGAAGGCATGACGCGCTAATTGTTCGAACAATGTTGTCCACATAGTTATAAAGCTGCAAATGCAAAAGATTTGTTATCGTCAAAAGCTGTGATATATGAATATATTAAACTAAAGCGCGCAATGCGACGACCGCTCGCGCTCTTAGCTTCTTCAATCTTTCAATGTTCAATGTTCGACACGACTCTGTCATTCTACCTTCTTGTAGATCATACCTATTCGGATTACAATCTCTTCAATCAGCACATCATGTATTTTATATATTTTAGTTATACTTCTTCACACGCGATGCTTTTTGGTATAGTTTAGTAAATTCTTGAAGTAGACTTATCTTATGTATAGATCTCATTGTGATAGTTGAAGTGGTACGTATACATGTTCGAGGGTTATGTAATAATGTAACAGATGTTAATGTAATTCACCCGTGCACTGTGTCCGTTTATGATAATTATATGACTTACACAAACATAGGTATCTATAGGTTAATTTATTCATTTAAAATTCTTCATAATATACTTTTTTAAGTACAACAGGAATAAGGACTCTGACACCAATCTGCATAGTTTAAATCCATGGCACATCACTAGCTAGTCGAGTTTTCCGACGGTTAATCGATGTATTGATTCGCAACAAATCGCATCGCGTGTTAAATACTAAGATTATTTTAGATACTTCACTTACACATTTAATGTTACTGCTTGCTTATTTTAATTTACGTTATACTGACATCCTGTCAATTACTCCTACCTTCTCTTCACACATTATACTATTCAATATACAAACATGTAAATAAAAAAAGTAATAATTTCAGATTGTTTATTGAGAATGCTACTATTTTCTGAAGTATAAAAATCGACTATTTTTCGCACTGTACTGCACTCGATATATTTTCATAGCTTGTTTCATAGTAATCTTGTTTGGAGCACGCACCGCTGTACTGTAAGATGGGCATCACTCCTAAGGCCCCGTCCGGCCACATCACTAACGTAAGTCATAAAATATATAAATTTAAATTTTCACAATGTATGTGTGGTTAGACTAGGTAATAATTATATAAACATAGTTCTACCGTATGTGCATGGCAAATCTAGCTAAATGGTTGTATGTAGACATTCAATACAATAATAGTTGTTAAGTCTATTGGACCTGTCTGATGACCAAATTTCGATCGAATCTATCTTTCCTTACATCCTCTTGTGTGTTAGATACTTATCTATAACCTTTGTCTATATCTTCAATCTATCGTAGTTTAGTCTGCGTTCTACGTTGTTGACTCTCAAGTAGCTGATAGTTTAGATAAAACGTTATTTTGGTATAGAACGATCTGTAATCGGGAGTGTGGACTTACTGTCACTAATTTAAAATTAACGGAACTTACATCCTCTGCGCTGTCAGTGAACTGTCACGATGACACTGACGTTTCGAAATGTCACGGTTTGTATTTAAAACTTGTCTGGTATTATTTGAACCTTGTAGCAGCGTGGAGACAATGTAACTTCGACGGTTTCTTGCGATAAGTTGTGGTTTTCTTGCATGACAGTGTTGAGAAGTGTGCTCTTGGCGTGTTGGTGTCGTTCTCTCCTAATTAGTCTTGTTTCAAGCTGTTTGTTATTAAACATTAATGTTTAGACGCTTCTATTAATGTGTATATTTAAGCTTTCGATGTTCAGTGTATAGTTGATAGTTATTAACGTTGCTTAACTGCGCCATTTCTAAAGGAATTTGGGTGATATCAAATGGTTGTTGAATCCTTTCTCTGTAGAACCGAACGAGTTTCTACGGACAGTGTTTTATTTTATAATTATTGTAATAATAACAAATGTAACACATCGATCTCTTCGCCCTATCTCTCTCTCATAATGTAATTAACTCTTCACACAACAATGTATGTTTCTTTTTTATAATATTATAGTGAATTTATAAAGAGGTTTATACAAGGTAGATGTGTAGTTTAGACATAAAGAAAATAATTGTAAAATCAAAATTTTTGAAAAGAATATAAAATAATTATTTCCGTGAAAACCCGTAGTGTTAATTTTAAGGAATCCAAGATGTCACGACCAATGTTTTATATTTTTTGCCACGAGGAAGATAAATTGATGAAACAGTTGGATATTTTCAAATCTTATGACTCTCATACTCAGGGTAATATACTATTTATAGTTATTTGTTCATAGTATGATTTAGATCGTTTAGGTATGAAATGTATGACTTTTTGGCCTACGAAGGCTTTTCTAAACCTTTCTTCTAAACTTTTCCCTCTATATGTAACCCTTTGACCCAAACGGTAGAACGTCTTGATATTTCACTGTTGTTCTTAAATCTTTAGAGGAGTTATGAAATGGTAGACTAAATAACATTTTATGACATAACTTGTTAAACTTATTACATAAACTAGCCTATTGATAGTTGCACTAGGTTTAATGTAAGGGGGCGTCTTGTGATGGTGCATTTGTTCTAGAGACACGCGAACATACACTTGTACGACAGTTTACTGTGAGTGGGATGAGATAAGACTAATTTAGTACAAATGCATCATTATCTACAGAGATAAACAGAGACGTGGAGAAGAGTCGGTAGATTTATCATCTGAACTTAGAAATGTCATAAAATGGTTATTAGAAAGAGGAAAGAGACGAGAGAGAACTAGAGAGGACATTTTATACAAACAACAGACATTTATGTAAGATTTATTAAACATCCTTGTTAAAATACTGACTGTTACACCAACTCTGTTAACCATTCATATGATAACACTACCGACCGCTCAAACATTTCAAAAACTGTTCGTTACAACCAAAGACAACAGAACGAAATGAGGTCGGTGATTGCAATATAGCATAGACAATTAGAGACAACGACACTGTACCACACACTCAAGAGCTTTTACACTTAATTCCAGTATTCATTTATTGTTAACATTCTTTTGTAAACTCAGGCGGCGCAGGACGAACAAAGAACTGATTTTAAAGTGCCACAGACTATCAATATTGCGCTAACAATTTATTTTTCCTTCTCTGCGCTGTCTTTTCGATGTGATTCTTAATAGTTTTAAAAACATATGTTATTGCACTGGAAGGAGTATGCCTGCCTCGTAATATCTGCCAATATTGTTGTAAACTAAATCTCGGCACATTCCTTCCAGTTTTTATTGTTTGTATATTATATATTATAGTTATTGGCCAACACACTAGTTCGTTAGCTTTTAATATTAGTGACATTATAGTGTTAAAATTGCAAGTTTACAGAATGTATAAAATTTCAATGAAACCATTAAGTACCTACTCAATATGAACCGGGTTCATATGTATGTTGTCTTGTTATATTTAAAGAAGAAAAGGTTAGTAGTTTATCCACAATTAAATTTAAACTTAGGGATTATGGATGAATAACGAAAAAGGTTATTGTTGAAAAATGTTTTTAGGTAATTAAAAAAACGGATTGAGCTTCTGTGACACCTTGTTGTTAACAATAAGTTAGGTTTGTTTGCAGTAAGGCAGCTGTACACGGCCGATTCAAAATATATAAAGTTGAAAGTTATTTGATTCAACGCTGCTTCGAGTCATGCAGGCTCTGACATCTGTTACAACTACCTTTACACACACCAGATATACCGAGCTTGCTAGCAGCTACATAAATATAAATTACATCTACAATAACTTAGTTCTCGAACGCAATTGAATCGGCCGTACAGCCTGTGGCTATCTTCTGGCTGTATACAAACTGCCGTAATGAACTCTATTATTATATTAATAAGGTTAGTTTTCCTTTCACGACTGTATCACTGTAGTACATAGGACGCTTGTTTGCTACCACTTCGTTCGCCATTACTGTTGCGGAGCATTGTTAATATTTATTTACAAGGTCCCTATTAGTTATTGTATAAAAGTTTAGAGGTAGCCATTTTCATATGTACGTTGAGTTAAATGTGAAAATGGTTTATCTAACATGTTGTTAAATAATAAATAAACTACATTGTACCACTATTTGTTTGTTTTATTTCATAAACCTGCCAGTATTCAACAAAAAAAGGCAATAGAACAAAATGACTGAAGAATTACACTGCGTAGCGGCCCTGCTACGAGTCTACGAAAGCGTAGCCTGTGGTTCCGTAACTGGTAGCAACAGTGCAATTTCAAGGTGTAATTGAAATGAGTGAAAAACCTCTAAGGGGTCATTGTACTTATAATTATGACCTACTTTTACTATGGGTGGTTTTCATATTTCATTTTCAAGCATCAAAAATTCTATAAGATCATTAATTTATTGACAAATCAATAAATAATGACCATTAAATGGTCATTTTAGGTCCATTTTAGGACGCAGCTTAGTTATCCCCCATATCCCCCATAAGGTAATCATAAAATGTATCAAAGGCTGGTGGCTTCTTTTTCTTTTTCTGTTCTATAATAGCGCGGTAAACCCATCAACACCCTGAACGCATTATTGTATTGTAGGCGCAGGGCGCTGCATACCCTCTGCGTGTATTTGACCCACAGCCTGCAGATATAGAACGACTGACAGGACTCTGTACATACCTACCTTTACTTCAGTCGTACATTTTCCAAATCTACGAGCCAACATATTGCAGCGGACAGCCAACGCCCAGCACTCACGCTCAATATCCAGACTGTCTTTCAGGTCTTCGGAAACCCAGTGGCCCAGATACTTGAAAGAAGTGACTTGCTTTAATGAACTTACGCAAAGTTTCAACTGTGGTTCAATCGGGTAAATAGTTCCTGCCTTCAAGACTAGGACCTCACTGTTCCTAACATTGTACCTGTGTGTGTATACTAACAAAACGGAGTACACTCATGGGTCCGAAATAAAGGATTTTAATTTAATTAGTAATACCTAGTGCAGAGTCAGTAGAGCATCATTCATTGCTTAACTCTGCACTACTAGAGTCAAAATTAAAGAATTTTCATCACCCCCTTGTATGAAATGGGATGTATTTCTGCAGATTAATGGCTGACTTTTAATTGTCCTTGACCGTGACTTTTGGCTGTATCGCAAAGTGATTTTTTTTTCTTTAGGAAATTGGCAGCAGCTCGGAATCTGAATTTGTGTCTGGTATTAGTTGCACCCCCTTCTACATGGAGACGGTAACTATAAAAAATTGGGAGCTAAACAACTCTGATGGTGATGATTGTCTGAAACTACAAAAGTTTCAGCTGTCTGCTCTTCCTGTACAACATTAACCATTTAAAAAGAAATACATTTGTTAGAAAAGGTATAAAAAATATATTTAACCTAACATAATCACTGTACATTAATCTAACAAATTGATAGCATTCCAAACTCTATTCAAGTTCATGTTCAAATCTTCTAAAACATTCAGCATGCTCTTCATTGTAGTCTTGATCATTCCGTGGTTAGAGTCTTTGACCCTAATAGTAGCACTATCGTCCGATAGTTCAGTCTTTAACACAATCCCTTCTGTAGAATCAGTGTCACTATCCATATGTTCTTTGGAAAGATCAGCAAATTCTTTTTTTAATTTTTGAAGCATCTTCCAACGTTTAGCTTTGTTTTTACCACTAAGGTCGGTTGTATCGTTTTCTGCTGATATTTCTTCGATGTCATTACTAATACTTCTTCTTTCTCTTACTACTGCTTCTAAACTGTTTGGTGCTTCGGTAGATAATTTGTTAATGTCTTGATTTCGTATGGTAGTTTTATCCAGTGTGTCTGAGGTTCTTTTAGATATGTCTTTCTGGGTTTTGCTTTTTCTGTTAACTTTATTTAGGAATTCGTCATTATCTTCTGAAATCTTTTTGATGTGTTTGGGTTTTCTATTAATTCTTCTAAGAATTTGACTGTCTGCCTTCAATGAGTTAAATGGTCGGAATTTGGAGTTCTTCGAATGCCTCTTGCTTACTCGATTGAGGTTTAATTTTGGTAGGTTTGGTCTCAGATTTTTCAGATCATTTACTTTTTGTCTCGCTTTTTCCAATAAATCATCAATAATCCTTCTAGGATCAAAGTCACGATCCTCGAACCGATATCCTCTGTCGGCTCTGTGTCTATATCCTTGTTTTCGAAGTTTACCTTTTCCAAAAATATCAGTATCTTCTCTTTTAAATCTATTATTACCTAAGTTTCTTTTGAAAGCTTTTTGTATCTTATCCAAATCTTTATTCATATCACTAATTCTGCTTTTCAAAGCATGATTGTCAGGTGCCACAACATCGGTGTCCTCAAAATCGTACGAAAGATCGGCTATGTGTGTGTAGTCATCAAAATCATCATCGATAGATCTTTTAGCTCTAAAGTTGTCATTGCTTACAGTCTCTGCTTCGATGAATGTTTTATTTTCTTTAACTACGTTATGACAGGCTTCAATGTTCGTGTTGGCGAGGACCCAGAAGCCGAAGGATTTAGCTGGTAAGTTAATGAGCAGGGTCTTGTATGGGTGGACTCGTTTCACTACGGGCTTTAGGTAGCCTTCGTAGTACATGGGACGACCGTTCACTACTATGTTCCTGTAATTGAAAATGAGGGAGATATTATACATGTGAAATAATAACACGATGATTAATAAATATGTTATTACCTACATATGAAGTTTTGACATTTTGAATTTTTGGCATAACCGTATGGATTCAAACCCCCATTTGGTAACAAAAAATATAGAAAAAACTAAATAGATCTGAGTTACCCATTGAGTTCAATAGTGAAGAAAGAATCATTCGTCGATAGCACTAACTCTGCTAAGGTTGACTATACATAGCTGTTGTTTTGCTTCAGAAGATCAATATCATAACTTATGATTCTGTTATGATATTGACCTTTTACAAAAAATCCTTACCCATTATGATCCTTCCCCAGTATAAACTGCATGATATCGCCACCCTCTTCTCTCCGCGACAGTTTGAGCGAGAACCTAGCAGGTTCGTCATCCATGTTCACTCCAAACAGAGTGACAGCACCGGGCACTGGTTTGTGGCGCAGCGATGTACAGTGACCGAAGAGTATGGATTGTCCTGAATCCATTTCTACGTTCAACACTCGTTCACCTACCAGATTTTTGAATAGGAGGGCCATGTAGAAGCTCTGAAATGTTATTACATAACATTATATCATGATGGTATTCCCCTAATAGAGGCTGAGGAGTATTTAAAGTCCAGATTTTGCCCGTTAAGTTTAAGATCCATGTAATAAGAACCGAGCCTATTGCCATTGACCCATCCTAAATCCAGACTCCGAACTACTGCTAAGAACTGGTACAAAAACCCCAAACAATTTGCTCGACCGGTGACCTGGACCTTATATATTTCTAGTCTACATAACATAACAGAACATAACAACACGCCTATTTTCCTCGAAGATTTAGGCACTGCGGTGGTATTACACCCACATTTCGCCAGTTATGTTTAAGCCCCATGAAGTCTGTGGGTTACCGTACATGGGCTAATATTGGAAGATGAGTGATTTTTAAATAAGAGAAGCTGTCTATTAAAATGGTTCGAGATGTTTAAAAGTCATCTCGGATTAACTCACCAACGTCGGCTCATACATGTCTTCTTCCTCTAATTCCCGGTAATGCACAGCAAAGCCGTTCTTAGCCGAGTATCCCAAACTGACCAGCCAATCAGCAGCCCTCTCTAAATCATTGTATCTCTTCTGATTGGTCTCTGTCAACCAGAGGGGGGTCTGGCTCCGGGAGAGTAAACGCAGGAGCTTCAAACGATCGTGTTCTGTCATGCGTTCCAGTTCGTGGGATGAGGAGTTGCTAAAAGACGTAGGTAAAGGGTATTAAATTAAGTACATGCATTTATTCTGAACTAGTAATAAATAAAAAACAAAGGGATGGGTGCTAAAAATGGAAAATGAAAAAAAGTTTTTTACGGTGTTTTGTGCCGCATTTTCTTACGCATGAAACAGATTTTATACTCAAAGATATGAAGTAAATTCTTACGCTCTGACGTATTCATGCAAGAAGTTGAATTTTAAATATAATTCCGAAAATTTTCGGTAAAAAAAACGCTGTTATACACATGTGTATTGCCGTAGTAAACTAACATTCCGTTATTAATCATCTGCTGTCTTGATCACAGCAGATGATTAATAATGTTTTCTCCAGTACTATTAAACTAGTGTTACTTAATTAATTACGAAATAAGAATTTTAATTCAAATAAGAATTTTGATCAAGAGTTCGAAGAAACAGTTTCGTTAAAAAATTACATACCCATTCAATAGCAACGCATCCATCATATAATTGGACAGCGTCATGTAATCCTTGAAATCACTCTTGGACTCTGCCTGAAGACACTTGGTGACGTCACCCCCCACTACCTTCCATTCTGCCGTCCGTCCAGGAGGAAAGGTCTCGATGATCACGCGCAGAGTCTCGAGGTCATTCAAGTATTCTTCAATGGACTGGTTTGTGCATTCTGATTATAGGAATGGATAATAAGTAAGATTACATAACAATTGACTTCACGGCTGGATTGCCCGAAGACGTAGGTTTATATATTTGACTAGGACACATGTTATAAAGGGCCGGTCATCTTCTAGAACCTCGCACAAATCCAGGCAATTGGGAAATTCGTAATGGAAAAACGTAATAGCACTTTGCCCGGCCTCGAGATCAATCCACCAAGGAGTTTTTTTTACTACTTCTAAGTAGAACACCATGCCCGTCACGTATTTACGTCGAAAAGGTCATATTTTATGAAGAGAGGAAGAGAACTTAAGATCTCACGCTAAAGGAAACCACTAGAAAAAATGTGCAGTAAAAAATTTCAAGTACATACCATAACCAAGCTCCCAGAAAATATCACCAACTTTGACCTTCTCAGCAACCGTCAGAATATTCAGCGCAGTATTAGGATCCCACATGCCAGACGTTGTTCTCTCCTCATTGTTCAAAGCGAAGACCAGGTCAAAACCGGTAGAATTGGCCCACTGGACGAATTTCTTCCATTGTCTATGGGACACAGCCAAGTTCCTTGTATGAAGGTCTAAAGGAACCCTTCTTGGAGCATCAGAGTCTATGGCTGTGATGTCGAAGTTCTGTCTATTGTCGGGGAAGTCGACGTCATTGATGGAGATGGTCGTGTTGTGGAATGTCATGTGGGCGGTAGATGGGCCAGCTATGCGGAGATACGCTGGTGTGAGGGCTGACGCCATGCAGATACATTCTTTGCTGGAAAATAAGAGATAGTTGTTAGAAAGATAGAATGGTGCTCGTGAATTGATAAATGTGAGCTTTTTAGGTGGCTACATGCCAACCCCTCTAATAGATCTCAGGGAGCAGAATACCTTACGCAGGTAATTAAGAATTTCTCAATCGTACACAGAAGTTGACAAAAATAATAATCGTGTATCACAATCAAATAAACACTACACAGAGTTTACATTGTAATATAGGTAAGTAGTTATAATTAAATAACATACATGCATGTGTGTACTCGTACCTGCATTGTCATAAAACGCAAAATCAGCAAAAATGAACAACAAACTCACCTACTATACTTCTCACTGCTCGAAAACAAGTACTTTGGATCTATAGTGAAGCTCAAAAACCTGCTGTCAACGAAATTCTCATGTTGTTCTGTAGTTATCTTCACGTTGTATGTGTCGGCACTGGACAGCGATAGAAACCTTAGCAGGATGAACAGAAACAAATGTACTGTAGTAGACCCCATCGCGTTGACTACGCGAAATAAAATGTTCAGCACTTCCAATGCAGTTTATATCGACGACGATACAGGAAGAATTTGTGTTGCAGTCAAAGTTTTAAAAAGTAGTGGGTAGAAAAATTTCTGGGCAGTTTGAATATTTCCGAGTGAATGTTTTCGCGGCACTACTCACTTTAGGACTAACTAAGGTACCTACAGTCCAGTAGTATTGTGCATTGGATAGGGTGCTAGCTGTGAATTATTTAGTATTCATCATCTCGTATAATTATCTCCTGCTATCCGCCTAATCTTATGCGACAACAGAAATAAGAACATATATTATAGCAGTTCTTTGTTAACACTATTATGACAAAAATAAGAATCTAACTTAATGATGATGAGCCAGCAATGACTTGAGAGTGAATTAAAGTGCCACAGTGAGAAATTAAATACCAACTGCAAAATATGATAGAAGATTATACAAAAACCTGAATTCCCATTACGGTCAGCAACCCAAAAATGCTTACTCTTGAAGCAAGCGAAATATTTGAACGCATGCATTTTTCATATTATACATTATTATAGCAAATGTTACACAATCATTTGTTTATTTTGTTATAAACATTATGGCACGTCTCAACTTGCATTCGTATCTCGTGAATAATTTCGCGAAATGCGTCTCTTACGTGCATATTTTGGGTTCCACGTTTAGGTACCTACCTACCTCATCGAACCGGATGCAGCTGAATACCAGTATTTTACATGAAGTGACTCCCACTGACCTCCACAACCCAGTTACTATAGGTAACACGATACTCCTTGGGGAGCCCACGGCTGAACCCATAACGGCTGTCAAAGATCTACAAATGACAGCCGGGACCAACGGCTTAACGTGCTTTCCAAGGTACGGAGGGGTCTCGATATGTAATGGATGGTCACCCATCCACGAACCGACCCCGACAAGCGTAGCTAATCCTTCGATCAACCCGTAAGACTGTTATTACTTAGCCACGACCTCTCCCTACATATCTACGAGATAATTATTATATGAGAATAGATTGTGATTTAAGATCGCGTGGATTCGCGTACAAGTACATTATTTATTTGGTACTTACGCACAAAAAAATCATAACCCTCATTTTTGCTTCGCCGTAGTCGGGTAAAAATGGGAAGTTTTGTAAGATAAAATCTACGGTCTAATAAAGCAATAGGTATTGCAAACTAGTCTTCTAGCCTATACTCCATTTATTTTAACATTAGACACATTAACGGTTATCAGCCTATCGTTATTTCGATATAAAGCAACGTAATCTATTTACCATTTAAATAAAAAATATAGTTCTGAAGTGCAGTCATTTCAATAATAGTTATTTGTCTAATGCTAAAGTAAATGGAGTATTTATAAGTACGTATCAGGGCATAACTACCGCGCCGGTACCGTATCAGTTTCAATGATACGGGGCCCCGAACTACAGGGGCCTCCCGACGGCGACGCGACTTGTGTAGGAACCAAAAACTCGTAAAATAATATCCGAAACCTCAAATTCTTATTGATCAATAATAAGCCTGTACAGTTATTCGGAACCGCTCGATTCGCTATTCGATTCGATTCACAAACAATGACAGCTTAATCTAGTATCCTAGTCACGATCCTCCAATTTTCGAGATCGCTTCGCTCGCTCTTGCATTCTCTTAGTAAAACCACATTGAAAACTTAACTTATCCCGGTCCAGAATGATCCAATTTTACCTTCATGTGACAATGCAATGCTTCAGGCAGCAAGACAGCACTATGGAACAATTCCATACAGTCTGTCAGACCAGCCCTCAAACGGAAATAATACTGCTCTTCCGCACTTCTCAGAAACCAACAAGCCTTTGATAGGATTTGGCATAGGGGTTTTTTATACAAGATAAAATTCCTTCTGCCATCTTCATTCTGTACCATCATAGAATCCGATCTAACTGACGGAATCTTCCAAATAAAAGAAGACGAGTGCTCATCGACATTTCACCCTATCTTAGCTGGAGTGCCACACGGATCCGTGCTTGGCCCTTCGCTATACACTTTAAATACGTCCGATCTACCACAGTGTGACAATGTTACAGTAGTAGTGACATTTATGCAGACGACATAGCTATTCTTGCATGAAGTCGTTGTCCTACTGAAGCTTCGATAATCCTGCAGATTGCCATAAACAACTTAACGAGTGACTAATAGAGGATAAAATCTAGTGCTAGGAAATCAGTCCTTTCACTTTACGCAGGGGAAACTGCGCATCTGTCACGATGCGTAATAATCAGCTCCCACAAAGGGTTTAAGCATCTGGGAATGGACTTCGATCGGAGACTTACATGGAGGAAACACATAGAAAAGAAAGGAGATGAAATAAACCTGAAACACAGAGTACTTCACTGGCTACTCGGTATGAACTCAAAGTTATCCATCGGCATCGATTGTTTCTCTGGATTCTTACCTACATCTTAGGCTCTAGGGCGCATTCTAAATGCAAAACCAATCATTATTATTAGAAATCGACCTTACTGGCTTACAGTTTTGTCTGCAAGTTCAACCAAAGTATGCATGTCCATAGTGGTCCATATAAAAATATTTGGATAAGGCCATTTTGACCATTAATTTAATCTACTGTGTCGCCACAGTAGATTAAATATCTACAACGCCACATGTGAACTAAGCATCAAAGACCTGACGTCACACAAATCCTGCATCGCGCAGTTAGAGTTTACCGCGCGATCCACATGTATAAGACTATCCGACATCCATCGTTGGGCAGTTGCCCGCCAGACACAACACCCGTCTGGTCGGAGCATCCTCCCTTTTCCATAGAGTAGGTATAGGTGAACTTCACACCCAGTTCCTCATACCTCTAAACTACTATATAAATGTTCAAAAGATCTATAACTAAAACATAAATCTACCCTATGCGAGGCAAAGTGCTAAGATTTTTAGTGGCTAAGTACCTTGGTCTTCTTGCTTCTTGGGCAGCTGATAAAAAGAATAATACCTATAAATAAATCTTTAACATCATTAACATAGGCACTGGTTAGGTACCTACCTATCTCCTAAGAAAAGAAAAATTTATCTATTTCAACATCTAGCGATAGCGAAACAATGATCTGACTTGACTTGAGATGTGCTGACTTTCATATCGGTAAGTGGATATTTTTAATCTCTTTTGATAATAAAAGATAATAATTAGCGCAACAGAACACTGACAATTTTTATGTACCAGTTCACGTTCTTTTATGATAATAATTGGATAAGTAGGTAGGTACCTACCTAAGTACAGTATTCCTACAATTTTTACTAGCTTAGAAAATGATTGAGGAATTCAGATAACATCGCTATCATGGACATTATCATCATTATGACGCTATTATGTAGGTACCTATACTATCAGATGAAAATCTGTTAAATCCGGATTAAAAACAGTTGCTGTGCGATGTCAATGTGACCGATGCGAGTGGGAAAAAAAAGTTCTATTATTCATAGATAACATTTAATAAGCATAAAAACTCCATTCAAAATAACATTAGAAAAATAACGGCTATCCCTTTCGTTATTTCGATATAAACTATAACAAACTCCGTTATCGTTATTTCACGATAAATACAATGTAATTTATTTACCATTTACATTTTTTAAATAACTCTAAAGTGCAGTAATTTAAACAGTATTGCGATTAACTGTCGTTATTTAGTAAGTTTTCCAAGTAGTTTTCCAAAAGGTAAGTAAGTTTTCCAAAAGGTTTGTCATAATACTTAGACTGAACACCTAGTGTGACCATCGTCATAAAAAAGTTTTATTTTTATCACACTTGACATTTCTGACGTCACACCTGTCAAGCGCTCACGCGATGACTTATGTCATTAGTCATCCGCTATGTATCTGATATTTATCTGGAAATATTTTAGCGAAATACAAAGTTATCGTAGCAAACAGCTAATATTACTGATAATCACTTTCACGTAACGCGTGATAGTGAATGCTGGACGCGCGTGCGATGAGAACAAGTGGAAAAATTGAGTGTGAAGTTGTATTCCAATGTTTACCTCAGTGAGTGTTTTTATTATTTAAAATGGATAATAGCAGTGATAAGAAAGACGATACGAGTGCTCAAAAGAAAGAGGTGCTTTCGAGTTTACAGAAAATATGTTTAGTGTGTGGGGATAAGGCTCTAGGTTACAACTTTAACGCAATCTCGTGCGAGAGTTGTAAGGCGTTTTTTAGACGCAACGCCCTAGCTAGCAAAGAGTTCAAGTGTCCGTTTACGAACAACTGTGTGATCACTGTAGTAACTAGAAGGTTTTGTCAAAAATGTCGACTAGAAAAATGTCTTTCTATAGGCATGGTGAAAGAGTTCATAATGTCGGAAGAAGACAAGGCGGAAAAGAGACGGAAGATAGAAGAAAACAGAGCAAGAAAACGGCAACGTGATCCTGACGACGCAGTAACAAGCTCTAAGAATGTCAAACGAGACGATGAAGGTGACACGGGATTCATTCCGTTACAAGACACCGTGATTCAGTATGATACTTTAAGTACAACATGTAGTCCTAGTAGTACGGTCCAGTCTCCGCTCTCAAATGATCTGGACACATCAATACAGTCTCCTCAGTACAACTACACTCCCGCTCCACCTGTCACAAGTAATGATCCACCGTACACTATGAAGATATACCCAATAGATGAGAAATCAGTAATTAACAGGGCAATATATGAACAACGAATGATGGAATCATACATGTATGAGAATGGAGAAAGTAATATGTACGGGGACACTCTGAAACAGAATAGTATAAGGTTTGTAAACTTATAGTTAGCAATCAAGTCAATGAATTGTTTCTGCTTTGTGCACAGATGAAGTGTGAAATGTCATTATTATCTTTTTTGCCCTGTATGTAATTTTATACCTATTGAATTAGACAAGTATTATTTATACAGTGTGAGTCTTCATAACGTGCACATATCGAAATGGGGGAATCTATGCTTAATTTTATCGACGGAAAAAATAAAAAATAAAATGTAAATACATTTTTTTTTCCATTTTTTTTTATTTAAAAAAATTCGTCTTATTGATTTTTTTTTACGATTATTATAAAAATTGATTAAAAAAAACAGATTTTTGGACGAAATACCTGTTTATTTTCAATTGAGGGCTTTTGGGTTTAATTGGGAGGGGTTTTTCCCACAATTTTCATTTATTATAAGAACACTTAATTACTACCAATCATTATAGAGTTGAGTTTGTTTCATCGCGATAGATCATTTAAAAGTTACACCGTTTTTTTACATTGGGGTAAAAAATACAAAATAAATAAAAAAATAAAAATAGATTTTTTTAAATATTTTTTCCGTTTGTCAAATTAAGCATAGAATCCCTCATTTCGAATAATTTCGATATGTGCACATTATGAAGACTCACACTGTATATAATATCTAAAGAGAATAATTAAGATCCATTTGTGGATTTTTTCACTAATATATTGTTTACTTTCATTGTAATTTATATTCATTATAATTAAGGTCTTGCAAGTCAAGGCCAGTAAAGCCTGAAAATAAAGCCCTTTTTTAAACTATAGCTTGAAAATATCCTGAAAGAGTAAAACAAGTACAAAATCCCCCTCTTCCATATTTATGCTTGACCATAAATGGATTTGTAAAGTAAATAATAATGATAGTTTAATTTAGGTGCGCAATTATTGCGCATGATGGGAACCTTGTGAAAGCGGAGAAAGATAAACAAATCAAGTATCTTCACTTGGCTTGCGAGGTTGCCCGCATGTGGGCTGTGGACTCAGTGATCATTGTGCCCATAGTCGTAGCACTCAATGACTGAATTGCTAAGAGCCTTGACCAAGCGGTTCTTCTGGAAACGGCTCGCATTGTTAGGAGATTCCTCTCTGGAGCCCTGACCGCCGGTAGCTAAAACCCTGTTCCCAATACCGGTGGGCTACTATTTTCTATATTCTAATATTTAAAAATATAATAAAATGTAATAATGAAATAACAGCAATACCTCTTGAATGTTCATTCCTCATCAAAACATACACACATCGCTCCCTCATATAGAAGCCCCAATATAATGATTGTAATTGACAGATCAATATTGACAAATAGTGACAAGTCATCGCACAGAGAGACGCGGCCACAGCATGTGTGTGAGGAGATCCCGTCTACCAGCAACAACCCCGATGTCAACAAGGCGAGGGATATACTGCAGGATGTTGAGAGGTGCGTACTTCTTTTATCTTGCATTGGCATGAACTTTATAAGAAAAACTCATAGTAAAACCTACAAATGTTAGGCAGACAGCAAATTGGTACCTTTAGTCTGTTCCAAAAGAATCTGATAAAAGTGTAAACAAACCCTGAAGAATAAGAATAACAAACCCTGTGCAGTCACTCACTAAAGGGAATTTTCCAATAATTATCATTTGAATACTAAAACTAGCAAGTCATTCCTTATAAACAGTATTCGCTTTTATAACAAGTTGCCAAAGTCGGTTACAGAACTTAACGATGGAAAGTTCAAAACCCACATAAAACGTGTCCTTATCAAAAAAGCATATTACAAGATTAAAGACTACGTTGATGACAAGGAAGTTTGGCAATAATTCCTTCTGCACATGTGGCCTTCCTGGTACCTCATTAACGGCATAATTATGTAAATGTCTATTAACTGCTCCCAAATTACGATATGTATTTTATTTTACTTTTTTATTTAGGTACTACTTGACATGTAGTTTCATTATTTGACATTATATGCCTACAATCCAAATTTCATTTTAAAGTAGGGTTCTCATTCGGATTGGTTAAAGTTGTAGTGACAACCATTTGGGTTAAATTGGTTTTTATTATTTTATTCGACCTTTATATAGATTCCTTTATATTTTGTGAATGTGAGAACGTTGTAGGCACAACAGACCGTCGATTTGCAGACTATTTTCTATTTTTTTTAAGTATCTTTTTGACAGGCCTACGCTGTCCTCGCATACCTATTCAAACTGTACATTTTTTAAAGCATTGTAAAACCCATTTATTTTTAAAAGAGTAACCGTGGAGTTTCTTGCCGGCTCTTCTCCATAGGAAACGACCAATTGGAACCGTGCACCTAGATTCTGACGTTTCATAAGTGCCCATGTAGGTTTATGTGAAATAAAATATTTTGATTTGATTTGATTTGATTTGATTTGAATAATATTATTAATTTTTTATTGAAAGATCATCGACATCTTAAATGAGATAATAAAATTAACCTCAATTATTGACAAATGAAAAACATAGTTGAAACGAATGAAAATTGTGGGTTAACTATTCAAATAATTGAATCAAAGCACTCAATGTGCTGAAACTTAAAGAACCATTTGTTTATATTTTCATCAGATACGTTTGGATCAGATCAGATGCAGACTGTCCAGAGAGCTAGAGTGTACCAGACCTATTTATAAAATCATAACCCTCGTTTTTGCTTCGCCGTAGTCGGGTAAAAAGTAACTCCATTCGTGAGTTCGTGACAGCTATTTTTACCCGACTACGGCGAAGCAAAAAGGAGGGTTATGATTTTGACCGGTATGTATGTATGGATGTTCATTTGTTCCCTCATAACTTCTGAACTACTCAACATAATTTGACAAATTGGGTATCGTTGGAAGCGTCTCTGTCGTCCGATGGTTATAGGCTAGGACGGACGGTGTCACACGTAATCTATTCGATTTATCCCCTAAACACGTGTGACTCCGGATTTTTTATTTGTCTGTCTGTGATGACTTGTTTATACCTTTTTAGTTGACTTTTGCCGTACTTAGTTGGGTTTTAGTTTTTGTTACTTTTATTTTATTTTTATAGTAGGTAGCTTTTTTGTTATGAGTAGGTATATTGAGCCATACTCCGTCACTAAGAATTTCCTCAATAATAAACCCATTAATACATTGAAAAAGTTAGTTTCGTTTGTTACCTTACATAACATCACGCCTGTAATTTCCGAAGAGTAAGGCAGAGGTGTATCTATAGAACACCCACATTTCGCCAGTTGTTTTAAGTCCCGTGTACTAGGCTCGCCTATTGCACAAATCCAGACTCGGGGCTGCTACTGAGAAATTCCTAATGTAAAATCCCAATAACATTTAGCCCGACCTGGGAATCAAACCTAGGAACTCATGCTCAGCATTAGCGCTTGCGACCACTAGACCAACGAGGCAGTTTGTTAACTTAATAAATTTAAAATGGAATTCTCTTTTCCTAGCGTATTTTACCGCTGAATTCCTTTTGTGCGTAGTCTGACACGCACTTTGAATTTTAATATTGATCCAAATTGCCCCAAATTAAGTTTCAAGGATACACCTGCAGTAAAAGCGCTATTATGTTTATATTTATAACGTTATCTACGATATCGATAAAGGAACCTCGCGTAGACACACCTGGTGATAGAACACCTGTGTGCCCTTCGTAATAGTGACTCAGATCACAGATTTACGACGGGATTCTCAAACGACACTAAGGGCGATTTCACCAAAAAAAAGTGAACGCGATCAGCACATAAACCACGTTCAAGAGCTGTCAGTGCCATTATTTTCTTTATAATATTGACACTGACAGCTCTTGAATTCGGATCTGATCGCGTTCAGCGTTTCATTGGTGAAATTAGCACTGAGTGCGAATTGTCAATATTTCAAAAAAAAAAATGACACTGACAGCTGGTTTATGTGCTGATCGCGTTCAGTTTTTATTGGTGAAATTCGCTGTTAGTGCTGATTTCACCAATCAAACTGAACGCGTTCAGCATTTCTAAACCGCGTTTAAACCGCGTTCTGAACGCGTTCAGTTTCATTGGTAAAATTCTTTTGTAGTAGGTACAGCTATTTGCGAACGAGCTCATCCGGGAACAGGACTGCCACAATACCATGATAACTTTTTCTGCCACCAAGCAGCGTTTCTGTGTTCCCTGTTTGAATTAATAATAATATTCATTTATTTCGTATTAATTATTAAATACCAGCTTCTGCCAGCGGCTTCACCCGCGTCATTTCTAAACTATAGTCTATGTTACTCAGTAATAATATCTACTGGAGCAAGATTTTTTTAAAACGGTTCTGTGTTTTTTGAGTTTATTCATTACAAACAAGAATACGAATCTTTTCTCTTTATAATATTAGTGTAGACATTCAAATAGTTGTTAGTAGCACAGACATGCTTTTGACGAGACATGACGGTTTAGAAACTAAATACACTATTGGACAATCCGACACCCGTACCGTACCTATGCGTATGGTGCCTTTTACAGGTAAAAGGTACAGGCAAATGAGTCATTTCAGCTTTGTGCCTGGCACTACGGATGACGGAATGATATTGTCGGGCATGACCACTTATTAACAGATGCGCTTATTACATAAACAAGTCGCCATGACAGAAGGGGTCTAACGTTAAATAAATAAAAAGGAACGTCTTTACAATAAAAACTATTTAATCAGACTAAAATAAAGGAACACGCTACAGGTTACTGTTACTATAACTCGGAATTTTAGTTCGATTCCAGATTTGACAATTTCAGTGTTGCAACGTTATGACAAGTACTAAATAGTGACGTTGCGAAATTATTCGATATGGAAATGGAATATTTCCGGATCGATTCTTCTCGTTTATAATTTTACTCTCGTAAACTAAGTATATCAGGAAATTAAATATTTCTGAACCGATAATTTAGTTTTGACGATTAATTAACGATCTGAGACTTTTCTTTTATAATTGTGTGTGAAATAAATAAAAAAATGTGATCATGAAGGAACATGACAAATAAATCGATTTTTGTGTTCATCACTACACTATTATATGTGGTATCATTATTTCACAAAATGACAGTAGCTAATGTCAAATCTGGAATTGAATTAAAATTCTGACTATAATCTTAATTTTACATTTGTTGTTTACAATACCTACTCACTAAAAGTGTGGCTGTCACAGTTTATGTTGTCTCTGCCAGAACTTGAAAATATGTCAAATAATGTATGCCAAATTAATCTAATTAAAACTAAATTGATTAATTTGGTAAATAATAATTAATATGGCTTTTGATTTTGACTATGTTAGATTTGTAACATTGAATGACTTTTTCATAAAATCATGTCATTTGTGAACAAATCTCACTGATCCACATTAATTAGAAATGCCAAAAATGTTTTTAATTTTTGCAACTTATTTACCCTTTGTTGACTATTCTGGCAGCGTCACGGCAGCACGGCAGCGCAGTGTCGTTTGAGAACGCGGCAGCTATGATAGTTAACATGTGGTAGCATTTCGAGTGGCTCACAACTTTGTTGACAATACATTATCTTTGTGTAGATTACGTGAGGTTGTAAGAGAGAACACTCATCGTTTGGGCGATAAACGTATGTTGTACCTACTGAATGAGTAGGTACCTATAGTTTACTTATTGTTTATACGAAGTAATGATTATTATAATCAACTAGCTTTTAAGGTCAGATATGGTCCCAACGGAACATACTACCGGGATAAAAAGGATCCTATGTCCTACTCTAGGTCATGGTCTGCCTGTGTGCCAAATTTCATCGAAATGCGTTCATACGTTACTGTGAAAAAGTAACGGATAGAGTTACTTTCGCATTTATCATTTTAGTTGGACGAAATAAAACCATGTTATCCAATGATGTATAAAACTATAGATACGTTGTCCGCACTCTAAAATGGCAACATGAAATGAAGCCAATTGGCCACATTGCGCTCAGTCACGCACCAACCTGTCGCGCGTTTTGTACGACGCTGCGTATAAGTAGTTATCTAGTATTTTCGCCGTTTTTAAGCGCCGAGATGTTTGTTGATAACGTGTCTATATATAATACGTCATTGATGTTATCGCTAACTTCAAACACAATCTTAGAAGGAATCTAGTTATTAATCTACGAAACGAAATTGAGTATTAGGTATTGGATTTGATAGATCCCCGAATCAGGCAACATGTTATTGGGTATTTCTATAAGGAAACTCTGCGTCTGGATTCGTGCCTAGTTATTTTTACTAGGCTTGCTCCCTATACTAGTAAAATTTATGTTCGGTGAACCGGAACGCTTGGTCGCGCCGACCTCACCTCTGGTTAGGACGCGGGGTAATGCATATCAGACACTTCACTCGAGTGATGGTTCATTTATGTTTCATTCCACGTTCACACGACACAGATAGAATTATATAGGAGTGAACGGTTCATCCGCTCCATTCTTTTAATTTTTTTGATTATTCTGTAGTTGAGTGAAAGAATTCATTTTCACTTTTGATTCATTTTGTGTTCACGTTTCACTTCTAGTACAGAGGCCTTAGTGTAAGTTTGCAAGTGAGTAAACGAAACTATCGCGTTTGCGTTTAGATTTTTTATTCTCACCTTTATATTCTTAGCATTATGATCTATCAGTCAAATCTTAAAGCAAACGCGATAGTTACGTTTACTCACTTGCAAACTTACTCTAAGGCCGCAGATACCGGCACGGTTCTTGTGCGCTCGGCGGAAGAGTGGGGATCGCTTTGCGCATCGTACACTTATGACAAAATACGTAAAGGGACCCAAAACTCACTTTTGCGCAGGTGAAGGTCAGCGCTCAAGAATCGTGCCGATGATTGTAAATCATGGCGAATGAAAGGCAAATATGAAGCGTCTGATATCGGCTTAAGTACGTACGCACATACCGACTTAAAATGGCCCGACATGACGACGCTCATTCACACTTACGTTTGCCCACAAACCTCGGTAGTCAGTGCAAAATGATATAGATAACACATTCTTCAATAATCTCCTTATCAGCTTATCAGCAGTCCTTGTGTATCGGGCTAGCAACAGCCATTGACGGAAGACTCGTGTTTTTAAACGGGCTGGACGCAACTTCAATAATACAATTTCAACGAAAAATTCACGGTAGAACATATACCGGTGTCGTGTCGCGCGACAATTCGCGCCAGTATGCACGAGCCTTTTGAAAGAGCCTGGTATAGTATTTTTATCTCACGCAGCGACGCGTGCTTTCCTTGTGGTTACCAAGTGTACAAACACGCTGTGAATGTGTGCGGGAGGTCTCGGTACCGTCCGAGAGAGAGAGATTTTGAAGTTGGAAGTGTGTGAGTGTGTTATGTGCTGACCGGCCTACTCGTCTTCATGCACAGATTCACGGCGTGTTTGTACACTTGGGCTACCACAAGTAAAACGCGCGTCTCTTCATGAGTTAAAAATACTATATGAGTGACAGAGATGACGCTCTACAAAACTGACATTTTAATAGTCGATGTGCCATTTAACGGCACAACCCGTATTGGCCCGAAGATTTTTCCAAAGATCCACAATTCGCAATTTAGTCTCGCAAGAGAGACCGTATCTGGGCACAAATCAGGACTCCGGACTGCTTCTGAAAATTTCGAAATATAAACCTCAATAACACTGCCACACCAGACACAATTTTATTTTATTTTTTTGTGTTTGACCTGCACCCTAATTGCGTAACACACCATCAATCATAAACTGAATCATTTTGAAGGATATTGCTAATCCATTGCTTCATATCTTTGAAGAATATTATTGAACAGTCAAATCTAGCAGATTCTGAATTAGGGTGCAGCACCCAAATTGCGTAACCTGGTCGTCGCGCCGTGACCTATAGACAGATTCAGTTGTGTTTGGTGGTCTCGTGATTCAACGTTACCTAGGCAGACCGGCAGACCGTGTATCACCCTCAACGTGCTTCTTAGAACAGACATCTTCTATAGAACAGTTCGTACAATCATAATAACCGTGACTTGTTTCATCTTTCCAGGATAGAACCAAACTCAATGGAGTCAATATTATGTGAAGCGATAAAGCTGGAGTTTGAAGCATATACGTCAGTCAATCCGTGCAGTGGATCTTCTAGAGAACTGAATGAGGTGAGGAAAAATGCGCTTTCTTCAGTTTAAAATATTGCCCACGCACAGTATACAGGGTTAATAAAAGACCCCTCATGACCGAGTCATTTGACATTTTTATTTCATACATTTTAAAATGTAAAATGTCAAATTACTCGAAAATGGTTGGCATTGGCATAGGGGTCATGAGAATTCTTTTGGTTGCAAATGACCTCTCCTACGTCCCCTTAACGGATTGCCGACATATAACCAATAACCCTGCATATTTTACAGAATTACAGAGTCTTATCTTTCTAGTTTAAGAGGGTAAAGTTTATACAAAAAGTGATTAACCAAAATGATTTAAGGGCAAAATTTATGCGTAAAAAACAAATTGACAGATTCCATGGCGAACTTTTTTCTCCGTCAAAATTATCAACATAACATTGTATGACGTAGCAGCATTGCCTACGTGCTTCTGGATTAAAGTATTCATCGTTCGTTTAGCGTTTTCTCTCTAACCGGATGCAGCTGAATACCAGTATTTTACATGACGCAACTGCCTATCTAACCTCCATCGCCAATTACTAAGTAACATGATACCCCTTGGTAAGACTGGTTGTCAGACTTTCGGGCTTCTGACTACCTGTAACGACTGTCAAAGACCCGAAGTAAAGTATTCTGTGTGTTAATCCAGGACATGGTATTATATTGTGTGCTTAACGTCCATATCTGTGCGTGGTTGCGTGATCTTTACAAACTACCATATTACAAGGAAAAAATCATAAAGATGCGTCAGCTTTTAGTAACATTTTCTTCTCAATTTTCAGGTAGAACGTGCCAAATTAAACGAGCTAATAGTAGCGAACAAGGCGCTAAACGCTCCCATAGACGATGACATCTCACAGTTAGTAGGAGATACCGCGTGTACGGCTGGCTTCAAGGTAAAACACATTTGTTTTGTAACTGGGAAATGAATCATCGTGAAAACAACGTAGTATAAACTTGAAACGTTTTATATTGAACTTTTAGTTGTTAAAAGGTGTCCGTTCACTTGTACCTTTGGAGACCTAAAGAATGCCACTGATGCTGCAATTAACGTGGCCACCTGCTGGGCTCAACCTATGTACAAGAAAAGTACCATTGACACGAAAATAAGAAGTTATTAGAAACTTTTTTGTTAAGAAAATAAAACCAATTTATGAGAAGTACAAAAAAATGGTCACCGAATGCTTGATTTTAGAGAAAATTATATTTAACTGTATTCGCGAAAAATCGTATTGTTTAGCCACAAACAGAGCCCTATCATTGTTGAAATAAAATATCAATAGTTACATGAATCACCCTGTGAGAGAGACAGAGAAAGAGTATCTTTTCTACTAAACTAAATTAGATCTTTAACATTACAGGAAGGTGGCAGCAAACACGATCCCCGGTTGATAACGATAGTGAACCTTACTGCAGTAGCAATAAGGCGGTTTATCAAGATGGCCAAGAAGATCAACTCCTTCAAGAATATGTGTGAAGAAGATCAAGTAAGGGTTTGAGTATTTGCCCTTATTTATCTATACTTATAATAAATCTGTAGAAGTGAAAATTCTGTACATTGAAAATATCAAAAAAATAAATGGCAGGGGGTGTTACTAGACCGACACCGAACCCAAAAATGTGATTATAAAATTTTTTGTCTGTCTGTCTGTTTGTTCAGGTATCACGCAAAAACTACCGGTTCGATTACGATGAAACTTGGTATAATTATTCTTTAATATCCTGGGCACCACACTGGGTACTTTTTATCCCGGAAAAGTATCCTATTCTACGGTTGGGGGGTGTCAAAGTTTGTATGGAAGAATTTTAACGCGCTGTCCGATTAACTTGAAACTCAATATTTATACTTAAACCCAAAAATTAAGAATAACGTGTATCAGGATTTTTCGAAATTCAACCCCTAAAGGGGTAAAATAAGGGATGAAAGTTTGTATGAAAAATCTTATTCCTTGAGGTAATAAACATGAAACTTCGCACGAATAGTTATCAAAATAAATTATAAAGTTTGTAGTTTTTTGTTTTTCTAAATTACCCCCTAAAGGAGGATTGGGGGGTGTCAGTGTTTGTATGGAAGAATTTTAACGCGCTGTCCAATTAACTCGAAACTCAATATTTATACTTAAAACCCATGGGGATGTATGGGGTAATTTCCGACACTCACGCGGGCGAAGCCGCGGGCAGCAGCTAGTATATAATATATTATTTATTTATATACAACACAAAAAGTTCTGACTTGAGCTACACGACTACTGACAAATGCTTGTACTGACTGGACAGGTCCCACTGAAATCTGTGTGGTTCTTTCCTCAAAAGTTCATCTCAGACACTAATCTACATGGTCCTCATATGGCCTGACGAAGATTATTTCTGGACTTTAAAATTGACTGTGACCTCTGAGTTTGTTCCGGTCTTCTCAGAGTAGTCGATACTCTGAGAAGTAAGTACTGAAACAAACCAGAGGGAATAGGAAACACCGAACTCATCTAGTTTTATTTTTGACGTGAAAAGTGTTTGTTTGAACCAATTCATTTACAGAAATAAATACGAAGACATTGATTGGATTAATTTCTCTGTTATTGCAATAGGTGGCGCTTCTAAAAGGTGGCTGTATAGAGATGATGGTACTCAGAAGTACTATGACGTATGACGGACAGGGAAACCAGTGGAAGGTAAGATACTTGCAAAGTTATCTATATAATAAAAATGAATCGCTAAATGTGCTGCTAAGCGCAAAACTTGAGAACGGCTGGACCAAATTGGATAATTCTTTTTTTGTTGTGTTCCTTATTCTCAGGAGAAGGTTTTAAGGTAGGTAGGGTAGGTAAGGGTAGGTTGGTTAGGTAGGGTAAGTATTTTATTTTTGTATTCCTAGTACCTACTACGACCTATATTCGAATTATGTCTTCTTCGTGACGTGCTTGAAATATAAAAGTTAAGGAGATGGATGGAGAGGATTATTGTCGGATTTTTATTTTTATTTACTTTCCGTAAATAAAAATAAAAATCCGACAATAATTAAAACACGCGCACTGGATTTTAAACGCACTGCTTAGCGCCGAGAGTTGAAAATCCTACAATGTATTTTCTTGAAGCGCTAAGATGCACTCTGTTCGATTTTTAATGCTCGACTCAACACTGAGCGTTGAAAATCCAGCGCACAGGGCTGGGCTAAAACCGCAAGACACAGCTAGCCTAAGTATCTATATCCACCTTCCAGATCCCGCACTGCCAGGAGCAGTTCGGCAGCATCCGCACGGACGTGCTGAAGCTGGCGAAGGGCAACATCTACCGCTCGCACGAGTCCTTCATCCGCTCGTTCGAGCCGCGCTGGCGCACCGACGAGCACGTCATCCTCATCATGTCGGCCATCTTGCTGTTCACGCCCGACAGGATGAAGGTCGTGCATCCCGATGTTATTAAGTTGGAACAGGTGAGTTGGTATCGGGGTCTTCTTCCATACTACAGTTCCATACTCCATACAGTACTCACTTCTCGTTTCTTACACACTTTTAATTTGTTGGAATGGTCAAATTTCATCTATTTTCTTAAATATCTTTAAAAGTATTAATTTTAATATTAAAAAAAAAAAATGAGATCCTCACAACAAGCCCTTACGTTTAATATGTCACATGGTACAGTTTTCCAATTTTCCCCAAAAAAGTGACACCTTATTCAAAATTCGCGTCCGTGTTTGGGTCACAGAAATTCATGTGTACCAAATTACAACTAAATTGGTCCAGTAGATTCGTAGCAAATTGGCTGTGACACACGGACAGACACACGAGTGATAAGGGTTTCCTTTTTCCTTTGGAGGTACGGAACCCTAAAAAACGAACATAGGTTTAGCACGGGCACGAAAACATTTGTCGTGTTAATCCGACTGGGACGGTCAACAGGTTAAAATATACCGTAAATACATTTCGATTCAAATTTAATGGCAGCTCGGAACACTCGGCGAGTCGCTGCGCAGTAACAATGTCATGTGTCATCGGTGGTGAGGGGTGGGTTACTGCGCAGCGAGTAGCTAACTTCCGAGCAGCCATTAAGTTTGAATCGAACTGTAACTATCTTTTTCCTTTTTAGAACTCCTACTACTACCTACTCCGTCGTTATCTCGAAAGCGTATACCCAGGCTGCGAAGCGAAATCGACCTTCCTAAAGCTGATACAGAAAATTCTAGAACTCCGCAAATTGGCTGAGGAGGTGACCGGCGTATACCTAGACGTGAACCCCATAGAACCGCTACTGATGGAGATATTCGACCTCAAACACCACGCCGCATGAACACAGGGTAACATAGCATAAGTATTTATAACTACTTCGGGACACAGATTGGTAGATAATGAAGTGTTAGCTAAATGGCCGTCGCATGCAAAAATAACTTGACACCAAATCTACTTAAAAGTATACTCCCGTATTCATGTTCAATGTTGCGGTGTTATGCAACAGGTTCAAGCAACAGCAACATTTGTTGTTACTGAAAGCAATATTTAGGAATAGTTTTTCAGCTAATGAATACGAGGATTTAAGCATTAAAATGTGAGCTTTATATCGTATCACGTACATTTATGCTGTACGTGACACGACTCCTATTTCAATGCTCTATTTCGGGTCGCGTTGGTGTTGAGTTGTTTCGGTATGCGACAGCCATTATACGTATACCTTTCACGTTATTATTTTTATATCTTTATTAAATAAAACCTGCTCTATGAATTTTGATTATGTAATCTCAAATACATATGTATTTAATATATCATATGACCTAGAATATTGTATTCTCATACAAGTTTTATGGAAACAAATACCAAAACCAGTGTTTGTTGGCGTTAACATTAACACTCCATTCTTTACCAATCCGTGTCCAATTTTCTTTGTCCGTCTGTCGTATCGGCCTAAATAGCTTCGGAAATATTTATATTTATTCATAAGTCACAGTCAGTTGGGATTTTTTTAAATATTCCATTTGATAAGATATTTAAAAAACGTTATTCTTGTGCAAATGTTACTCGCAAACCGACATATCATAAAAAATGAATTAAATCAAATGCCAAATTAGTAATATTTGTGATATAAAAAACTAACAAATTGTAAGGCTAGGCTACATGTCCGATCTCTCACGATGTTTACAAGTGTATATAGTATGTATGTCTATGTAGTCAACGCCTGTCATTAATTATAAGTACAATTAAGTATGTGTTAGTCGTTTTTCACAAGTAGATATTGTTAGCTTGGGGGATCATGTTTGACTGGACGCAAATTGCGACCTTTTACAGTCTACAATACGGCCAATGAATCATGGCTTGTCCAAACTTTGCGCAGAAGGCTGCGCAATAATATGTTTTAGGAACCGAATGGTGACATGAGGCGAGTGTGAGTGAGAGAACATGCGCGAAAGTTTGCAGAGCCTAAGTTCAGACCGGCCATGATTCAAGAAAGTCAAGCTCAATAAGATAATATAAGAAGCAATTTTGCTTAAGGAAAGTTCAACTAATAGGCTGCAATGAAAACCTCATAAATGTTGTTATCTTTAGATCGGCGATTTAATATGAACACACATTTAGTTGCATATAGTATTTACGACAAATATACGACATTAAAGTAAAAGGATTGAAATATCGCGACTGCTGAGCATGAGGCCCAAGGTTCGGTTCCTCCAAAGTGTTTTTCCATCTGGAATATCTCAGTAGCAGGCCGGAGTCTGGATTTGTGCCTCAACAAGCTCGCCCCCTTCATACACCCTCCTTTTACATGGGAGTTACACATAACTGACGAAATGTGGGTGTACTAGAGGTGCACCACTGCCTATCCCTTCAGGGAATACATGCGTGATGAAACGAAGAGGAGGCGTAGGTTTGTAATAGTAATTCTGTCATAGGTGATTCTACAGGCATTTGTCAATATAAGTAGGGTATGTTGGCAATATTTACCTGTATCTTATTTTTTACCCGACTCCGACGAAACCCAAAAGAAGGGTAATGTTTTTGCAATATTGCCTTAATCTTTTTAATGCACATCTGTGCGATAATTATGATATCCACGATCTCTCTATTAAATAGCATCACAGTTGCCATACTATTTATACATTTTCTATTAAATTTCTTATATTTATTTATTGGTTTTTAAATACAAAAAAATTGTTTTGTACACGATTATACCATTGTATACATAGCCTTCTATCAGCTATGTTGTGAACATCAGCTCTGATGAGTATTTTACATGGAGCGGCTTTTACTCTGACCTCCACAACACATCCTTGGCGACACATTTAAATATAATGAAAAAAAATCGTAATAGCGGTAAATCTTTTAAATTTTTATCACTAGCGTCACAAAATTCGTTGAAATTATAAAAATATTTATTTTGTTTTAAGCTGTAAATAGTTTAACTTTAAAACTACGTTTATTGTTAATTAAGAGAATTTATTTTTATATTAATGTTTAGAACACGATATTGTAAGTGCAATAATGTATTTTATAAGAAGGAAATATATTATAATTTGTTTATTTCATTGTTTTATTATGCCATACACTTATTATTTATGTAACTATTTGAATTTATAGCAAGCATATACTACACTGGTACACCGCTTGCTCACCCCTTACTTACGTGAAGAAGAGACGTGTGTTTTTCAGTAAAACTACACAAAAAACATTTAATAATTTATTAGAACACTTTCAACTCACGCCAAATATATTGCCCGGTCTATACCAAGCAATAATTACACACACAAAAAAATACGTTGCTCCGGACATCACTATTCGAGTTCCGAGCAACCAAGAAGTTTGACAAATATTAACTATCTATCTACTACATTGCTGTGAACAGCTAATAAAAAAATAACATTGAACAAAATAAAACATAATTTCTTTAATAAAAATATAACTACCTAAAGGTACAGTAAATTGTGACCTTATAATAAAACCACACAATTATGAGATCAAGTGTTTAAGTGCTCATATAATTATTTGGGTGTTCCACTCCGTAGAGGAGAATATTACGTAAAACAAACCCCGAACACGGGAAAAACACACACCTAGTGAAAGCCATTCAAACAAAATATTTGACACCAATAGAACAATAATTCACTACGGGTTCAATTGAACCTGTAGTGAACGGAGCTAAAATCTACAACTTTCCATCCTCAATCCCTAAAGCTAACTTCATTTCTAAGGAATAATTCTGCTCTACTCTATCAAACTTTCCTTCAGCGCCATCCTTCTTATCTTCTGCGTGTATCTCTATATCATCTACACAATCCTCAAATACATCATCAGTAGATACATCATTGATGAAAACTTCACCACTTGATTCGTTGATTCTAGAATTGTGTGGATCTATATCGTTCTCATTTGCATTACCTACATTTGTATTTCCATACGCTCTATAGTTGAAAACGGAAACATCTCCTGAGCCAGAAGCAATAGGACTACTCCAAGTATCCATATCCTTCACTTTACCATCTTTGTCTAGTTTTCGTGGCGTATCTTCACCAGGATTATCCTTATCAGCTTTATCATTCTCATCAACACTTTTATTAACCTCAGTGGTATCACTTAGTGTAGTATCGTTACCAATTCCTGAATCATCTTCTACAATAGCAGCCATTTTGTTCACATTCTCATCTGTCAGAGTATCTTCTAGGGATAAGGAGGTGTTATGGCTCGGGATGAGGGTAGCTTCGTTGTCATCGTTCCCTTCATTGATTGATTCGTCGGGACTGCCTGGGATGAACTGTAACAACTCGCCAGCCCTCCATCTTTGTTCAGCGACGTCCATGTGAGCTTCGAGGATACGAGATACTTCGGGAAGCTGAAAAATATGGATTGTGTCAGTATTTCAACCAGGTACACATTTTAACAAGGAACGTTAGGTAATGCTTCGGCCAAACCTGCGCGTCAAGTATAAGAGAAGCCAGAGCGTCAACAACGCGAAACTAAACGTGCAAACCTGCGCGACTACGGCAGTCGCGTACGTGCGCAAGGTGACATACATGAACACAAACAGCGTCCGCCGATGCTTAATTTAGGCAAAAACCATGTGCTATGGATCTTGTCAATAGTGGAAAGGTAATGTATGGTCTGCTAGTGCGTATCTCAGATCAATGATTTCAGATGTGCTGCGCATAAATCCAGAAATGCGATGAGTGCTATTTATATTAAGCCTTCATCATTGATAAATTTAGTTTAGTAATTAAACAGCCTACTTAATATAAAAATACCAAGTACTTGGTGGTAGAAGGATAAACGAAACTCACAGTATACTCATTCTCCAGCTGATCAGAGATATGTTCAATGATGGTATTGGTCCTGTTATCAATGTTCCCGGCATGGCTGTTCATGACGTCATATTGACGGTACAATTCCCGCTCCTCATACTGAAGCGTACGGTCCAGTATCTCAGACGCAACGTTCTGTTCTATGCGAGCATTCTCTGCCATGTCCGACAGTTTTACTCCTAGAAACAAGAGGGTAGGAAATGAGGTTCAAAAATTAGAACACCGTACTGTTCTTAAAAGGTGAAATAGGATGTTTGCCACACCAAGGTACAGTAGGTACAAGGCTAATAATTTAGCATTATCGAGATTTAAGAGCCTTAATTCAAAAAGTTGGCAAAGTCTCAAATAGCTGTCAAATATTTACCTTTTTTTTATTAATTTGGCAATATTACTGTATAGAAACATGAAATATAGTTAACTATAGTGCGCGCGGAACTAGTTGGCCGCACCTTAGGTGAGGGGGCGGGTTGCCGCACTGAGTAATGAGAACAAAGCGCCCCGCCTCTCCGTGCCACCGCTCACATACCCAAGGCGCGGCCAACTAGTTCCGCGCGCACTATAGTGAACTAGAATATGAATAATGAATTGCAAATATAACACTGAATTTTATGTTGTAATCGTTTTAGGTGTAAACAGGGGATTTGGATAGTTCCCAAATACTTTTTTTACACTTAAAACTAAACATTCGTGTTACGATATTGATTATTGCATTTCATAATCAATATTTTAGTTCACTAGTTTGCCATATTTCATATTTCCATATAGTATATTAATCATATTGCCAAATTAATCAAAAAAGCGAAATATTTGATATCTATTTGTGACGTTGACCTTTACTTTACTTTCAGAATACGCGCTCAAAAGAAAAAGTGGGCTTTGTTGTCACATAAAGCTCGTATCACAGTCTTTGTCTAAATCATCATTAGCAGGCACAGATATTGGTACTTCCCTGATCTGCTTGTCCCAGATTTTTGGCGCGATCTTTTGTAGGTCATTCACCCATCTGGCTAATGGTGCTTCAGTCATTCTTCTACGAGATCGTCAACGTCTTGCTAAAGCTACGGCTCATTTTCACCTATATTTGACATTAGGGTGTCAAAAAACGCTTTGTGTTTGGACAGCCGTTATTGTGTAACCGTTCACTGCTTTCTTAGGAAACCATTCTCCATTTAAAATTATTACATCGATATACTACTATTTTTATATTTCAAACAATACCTTGCGAAGGGAACCTGTTATCATTATAAGAATTGATAGTGCTTATTATGGACTTCTTGGCTTCTCTACGATCAATATTTAGCATCGTATCGTAGGCTGAAGGCAACACGTTACTAGTACTGGGATATGCCGAACTTGCATCTACAATAAAATCATCTATAAACTACAAGCTTGTTAAATCTGAACGCCTTTTTGACCTTAAAAATTGAGTGGTTATACTAATTCAAGTTTTGGAAATCCTTCAAGACAGTTACTGTCAATTAATATGAGCCTTGTCATAAGTACGTTATAATGGCAGCTCGAGCATCTGCATATAAGTAAAATTTTACTGGCCATAAGTAACACGTAAGAACTCGTGTTTTTGGAAGAACTTTGAGAAATACAACAGCAGTCTCTTACTTGTATCACCAGACGCGCTGGGAACTGGTTCCTGTTCATTAACAGGAGCCTCAGCTGCTGTATCCTCACTATCTTGATTCCCATGACGTCGACCAGAAGACTTTCTATCTGCTTTCTGTCCTCCATTTCTCTCATCACTATTCGCCGTGCCAACAGTCTTGTTTTCAGCACCAGTTTTATCATCCTTCACACATTTGCCATTATCTTTAGGAACAGCAGTTCCTTTAGCAGATTCCTTTTGATTTTGTTTAGCATTGGACGCATAGGCTGGTCTTACAGACGGCTTCTTAGTAACTTTAGCTTCGTTATCTTTCAATTCGTCTTCACTTGCGCTTGATTCTGATGATATGTTTATTGAATCTGTTTCACCAGATGATGCTGGAATTAACAGATAATTTACTATTTTAGTCAATAAGGACTCGTTTGACTGCTTATAAAAGTGCATTTCTGGCGTATCATTGCATAGGAAACCTTGCTCCTCTCATTTTATAAACGCTTCTAACTAAAAAAATATTTGGAGCTCGATACTCCAAAGATTTTAAAACGCTACTTCTTTGCATTCTTAACACAGTTTAGAATAGGCCCAGCTATTCAAAAATATGTTAAAACTACAACATTTTATATTAATCATGCTAATTACGGGCCGACTCGACTTCCTCCTCTCCAATCTCATACTGCACATCTGTTGTTGTGGGCTTCTGGTTATCCAAATATTGGAACAGCACAGCGCCCTGCACATGCGTCAACTTCACTTTAGTTTCGTCTGCAATGGAAAGTTATTATTAACATCGTCTTCTTCATACATTTCTTCTACCAGGCAATTTGTACGTCTACTTTCATCGGGATAAAGTAAACTTTCAGTTAGACGCAAAGAAGCTATAAAAGAGAAAGGACTGACTACCCAAATCAAATTCTGAAAGTTTCCTGTGCTGACATACAACGATTCGCAAAGGCAACAATAGTGCATCAGTTTCGTGAGCACCATCCTTTTCAGTTATCATTTAACAACGTCGTAAAAAGCTGTCAAATATTTCACTTCACGCTTAGATTAATTTGGCAAAATTACTATATGGAAATATGAAATATCGCTAACTAGTGAACTAAAATATTGATTATGAAATGCAATAATTAATATCGTAACAATTTAGTTTTAGATGTAAAAAAAGTATTTGGATACTTTCCAACTGCCATTTTTACACCTAAAACGGTTACAACCTCAAATTCAGTTTTATAATTGCAATTCATTATAATATTCTAGTTCACTGGTTAGCGATATTTGATAATTATTAAATAGGTAGGTAGGTACATTATAATTCTGTAGTCTGGACTTCAGATTGTGTTTTTAATAGAGTTTAGTGTTGCTTTGTATTTTTAAAGTTTAGATTTTTAAGTATTAGCCGTAAGTTCATGTTTAAATTCATTTGGTGTGTGTTTGCTAACCACTATTGTATTGGGGTCAACCTGTAAAGATAGTGTAAGTATGTAATTTTAATAATTCATAATATTTTTCCATACAATAATAATGCCAAATTAATCAAAACAGGTAAATAATGACTATTTGACAGCTATTTGCCACCTTTTAGAAGGAACGCTGTTTTAAATGTGCTCTTTAAATTATTTAAGTACCTACCTACTTCAATTTATTTCGCTATGGCCGTTTTCACCAACACTAAAGAAACCTAAATGTAATGCCTAAAAAAATACAGCGTTGGTTTTTGAGCATTCAACTGCGCGGCGAGAGTTGCAAATTCAACAGTGCAATAATATTTAGGAGGCATTTTTTTGTTTTTTGTCTCGAAATGAAATGAAATGATGAAATGAAATGATTTTATTTTCTGTAAATAGGTTTGTAGAAACACTTTTACACGTCAATAATATTTTAAGTACTAGATGAGGTCGGCGTTTCCTATCTGACTACTCTGAGAAGAAAGGCCGAAACAAACTCAGAGGTCACAGTCTCTTTTAAAGTCCAGACATATTGTTTGGATCATATGAAGACCATGTAGATTAGTGTCTGAGATGGTCTTTTGAGGAAAGAACCACACAGATTGAGTGGACCTGTCCAGTCAGTGCACGCATTTGTCAGTAATCGTGCAGCTCAACTCAGAACTTAAGGAGCTCAACGATTCGACGAACAATACCAAAGAAAGGACATTTGGGTAGGCCGAATAAAGCACTCAAACTGTCAGACCATGATTAAAAGTAACTGCAAAAAGGAAAAAAAAAACAAAAATAAAGAAAAAAATACCCACACAGTCTTCTCGTGTGTAGATGTCAGTGTTAGCGAAAAAGCATAAGTAAATGTTTCATCTTACCGGGTTTGTCTCCACCAGTTAGTTGGCTGAATGCAATGCGGTCGAAGGCATTGTCGTGTCGATAAGTTGTAAACATTGTCTTTTCTTTCACTAAGTGCGCTGGTATACTCTTCATTTCCTTGTGGTATGCGTCCATCTTTTCCTTGTCGTACAATTTCTGGATCAAAGTTAAAATTTGTGAGCGATGTGAGCCATTACTAAAGGTTAGTTAAAAAGTTTAGAGGGACTCCTTACATTCATGTTTCACAGAAATATTATAATTCTACTGCCATGTGCATAGAGCATAACATACCTAACAAGAAAATTGCCAAGTATGAATGGATATGAATGTAGGTAGTACGCCTCGTACACACTGGCGCGATATCGCAGGCGCGACAGGCAGCGGTACCCTTGCTTGTAGCGCTAGCGATATCGCGCCAGTGTGTAGGAGCCTTTAAGAAAAACGGCAGTATAAAGAGATTGTTTGGAAATGAAAACCCAGAGATGACTGTTGATCAAGATGTAAGGAATAAAAAGGGGTAGGTACTGCCGATACTTCAAGAGCTACTAACCATGGGATCAACAGCAGGTTCTCCCCTATCAATCCTAGCCTGTCGTTCTTCCTGTTCTCGGTCCAGCTCAGCAAAGATCTCCAGGTCTTCTGCACTTGGCTCCAGATCCAGGTTTTCATCATCAAACTCCTCATTATTCATGCGGTGCATGTAGTTTATCAGAGCTACCCCTTCGCCTGCCAATTGTCCTGGAAAAGCAATATTACAAAATACTGGCGCCTTATTTAAAGAGGGCGAGGTTACTGTGCTGGCCTCAACAGCAGCTTTTTTAAATGTAAAGTTCTACACTGCATTTTTTTCTGAATTTTCCGATCCAAGTTTATTTACACAAATAAAAACATTCTGATAACTATTTTTATACACAGCTATGAGCAACTCACCACTAGGTCTTCCTTCTCCTTGTCCTTGGCTGGTAGACGCTGTGTTATCCCCTTTATCTTTAATATCTTTACTCTTGCCATCTCCTTGTTTAACACTCTCCTTCTTCTGTTCGGTTTTCTCAGGCGAGTCTTTCGGAACAGCTTTCTTGCCAAGAGGAATTTCTTTAATCGGAATTTCTTTAATGAGAATTTTCTTAGTACCTTCTGGTTTTTCGGTTAAAATCTTCTTGTCGTGATCTATGATTTTATTGCCTTCAACTACTATTCCTGTATCATTGCTAACCTCAATGAGTTTCTTTTCGTTCATTGTGTCTTCTTTATCTTTTCCTTTCTTAGTATTTTCTTTAGTAGTAGTAATATCTTTTCCTTTTTCTATAATTTCAGTATTAGTATTGGTCACATCTTCAATAATAACTTTATTGTCTTTGACATTGGGTTCAGTTCTTTCTGCATCTTTTTTCTCTGTTGAATCTATTATTTGAATCAAAGGTTTCTTCTCAGCTACACCCGCAGTTTTTTCCTCGTCTGGGTTGATTTCGGTTACTTTTAGTTTGTCTTTACGATTTTTGGAGTCTATAATTAATGTAAAATTGTAAGTAATGACGAAATTACTACAAAATAAAAGTACAACACAGTAAATTTATTTTACCTTCCAAAATCTTGGTAACCCCCTTTCTTCCTGTATGGGGTGGCTGATTAAATAAGAGATTGTTGATAGCTTGGAAATCTGAGGTAATATCTCTGTAATCATAAAGAAAGAGGTTAATGTACTTTTTGCAATTAAAAAAGATATATAGAGGCTAGGTAAAAAGCGACGATATTCGCAAGGTGGCGGTAGCAGGTGGAGGATCGCACGCCATTTTCTCGATCTTATAAGGGTTCTTCCTTATGTGTCTATGTCCAGCAGCTGCTAAATCCTGATGATGATGAGAAAATTGATATTGACTATTAACCTTTCAAGTACACCGCGAATTCAAAAAACAATTCAAAAAACCCGACTGCAACCACAAAAGTTTGAGAAACAGGCCCACTTTTCAAGCAATCTGATACAGTTAGTGGCATTCAATGAGAGATTGAACTAAAATGACTGACACTAACTGCATCAGACTACTTGAAAATGAGTTTATTTTGTACTTTTTAGTTGCCAGGTTGCCACCAAGTTTTTTTTTTAATTTTTTTTTTTTTTTATCATCTACTCAAGTCCTTTATTTTCATAAGTACCCAACAATCCCAAATAATCATGAAGCTAAAAAAATATATTCAAGACTACGTCTTTTAAATCCGCCATTTTGATTTTATAAAAACAAAACCTAGCATAAAAAACCATTGCGCGTCCTAGACGAGACAATAGACACCCCATCCCTCACCTCAGTATAAAAATCCATCCAGCCGTTAAAATTCTTCGAGGGTATAAAGAATCCGATACTGTGTAAGTGAATGGAGTAAATCTTTAAAATACTTAGATACATAAATACGCGTGAAAAACATAATCCTGATTTTGCTCTCGCGCAGTCGGGTAAAAAAACTCCTTAGACACTTACGGCTTTTGATTCTTCGGTTTGATGTTCCCGTAGCCATACCAGTGGTCTTCCGGCGGTGGTGGGGGTGGTTCGTTCGAGATCTCTTGCACCAAACGCTTGCTGCGGTCTATTTGAGACCACTCGATATTGCCAGTCTCAGGACCTGGTTGTAATAAGAGAAATATTTATTGGAAGTTTGCTTGGGATATTGTGGGATCCTTTGTTGACAGTTTTTTTATCACATAGGATATAGAAATTGCCTCGATCACTTTGATATGAGACAGGAATACGAAAAATGAACCTGGAGATTGGAAGAAGGGATCCATTATTCATTTCTTCCAATCTACAGGTCATTGGAATGGTTAATTCGCATTCAGTACGTAACTAGCAACGTCACATAAGTCTCCCACTTTCATAAATGCCTTCACAATATTTTTAACAGTGGAATTATTCTACAAGCCTATCTATTTTCCTAAACAGTATTTTATTACTTACCATCATCCTTATTATCGCTCTCATCACTACTTTCTTCGCTTGTAGAATCATCTTCTTCAGAAGCTGACAGCATATCCACAGCCACTCCATCCTTGGCTTTTACCTCTTCTGGTCCATACTTCACCTCCAGAGATGATGGACCTTCAATTTCCAGCAGTTTTGGTTTATTTTGTTCAGCTCCAACAACTGATGTGACTTCTTCAGGGTTTCCTTCTTCCTGTTAAATTAAGTAATATTTATATAAAGGTTATTTTGTGAATAAGTAGGTATAATTTGAAACTTTAATACTTTAAATTCTACATAATATGTTTTGTCAAGCTAGGTATAAATTTACTTTTAAATCTTAACCTTTGGCGGAAGTCCTTCTTTCTCCCGTGCCTCCTGTTCCTTAGCCTCTCTTATTGCCTTCTTCTCATCACGCATTTTCATTAAGTATCGAACACTCTGCATCACTTTCTCCTGATCTTTGGCAATCCAGCTAAAAAATAGATACCAAACCATGTATGAAAGTAATCGTTATTTCCGCACCGAGCTGTTGAAATCGAAACTCGCAATGTTTTAAAATTATGTTACATGTAGGTATGTTAATGCTACTGTTCCTATTATAGGTACTTGCGGAACCCCAACGGAACAAAGTCGCATATAGTAGTTGGCCTATAATATGGCACAGCGATTTTCTTAAAGGGGTAATAATATTTACAACTCTTATTTAAACATTAGGAAGGTATTATGATCAGTTGAAAAAATTCACAGGCGATATTAAAATTTTTCGACGGTTTACCAAAATTAGTGTGACACTATAACATGAACAGTAATAAAAAGAAAATTGGTCGGTTATTTAATTCATTCTACAATGTCATAAAAAAGACTCAAGTAGTGTAATAAATGAATGACCAGTAAAAATGTTGGAATGGGCAGTAAGATCAATAGATCGGCAGTTCATACGTAAGGTTGGAAATGTGACCAAGCACGCGCGAGCCGAATTGGTCGCAGTCGAATTTCTCCGCAGTAACTAAGCCAGGGCACCCCTACAAAAGTGTTAGGTTAGGTTAGAACTGTGACCAAAACGGTGCGGGCCGAGTGAGCGAAACGTGCGATGCCGCGGCAACGCCGCCGGTAAGCGCTATTTTCAAGTTACATTTGATACCGACCAATTCCGATTTGTTAACTGCCCACACGTAACTCCCCGTTCAGTCATTTAACTGCTTAATTATTTATTTAATTAACCATTTAAATATTATTTTGTCAGCTCAGTTTTACTGCCGAACTTCTTAATAAACATACATTTTGTCATTTTTTTATTACCAAAACTACAATAAACAACTCGCAATAAACGCTCTAAATCAATGCCTTTTTAAAGTTCAGAGCATCGTCTCTATGACTCATACTGCACTACTCTCTTTAGCACAGCCAGTACCCAATAAAGCTCCTTGCGGAACCCTAACATCCCCAACTCTACCAACTTGTGTTTCTACTTAACTAACGAGAGACAAGTGATGTCTCATATGGAAGTGCGCTCACCGCTTCCTCTCTGCAATCTCCTCTTGCAGACCACCTCGTTGCCAAGCTTCAGCGCATGCGCGGTCTCTGGGGAACACCGGACGGTTGTCCAGGTTGAGGAGTTCCGTCAACCGAAGAGTCAGGGTCTTGCGGTACGCGGGTATGTTGCGGATAACTGGGTTGCCAGTTAAAACCAGAACTGTGAAATATATGGCTGTTTAGTTAGTAAAGTTAGTGACAGAGGTTTTCAGCTTTATCTCTGTTGGTCTGGTACGCCACCAGTGTGACGGTCGCATTACAAAAAAAATAAAGACATAAAATACACACTTACAAAGTAGCCAAAGGCCTCGTACTTCATTAAAAATGTAAGGTTGCCAAATTATTGGTACAAAAACAAACCTAAAACAAAAATCTCAAAAACGTGTCTGTTTATTTGAAATACCTTTTAATATATTCATATCGGCTAGAACGTCGACTATGAGAGGATCTTCCAGACGATTGTAGGATAAGTCCAATACTGATAGATTCTTGCAAAACTTTAGATGCGCTAGGTCGTCTGAAACATTGTTAAATGTTATTAGATACTAAGGCACGTATACATAACGTTTTTCATTCAGTATCCTTATGAACAACGGGAGAAGAGTGCTTAGTTAAAATTTCAACAGTCTGACTTGATTTCGGATAGCATGTGTAATCGAGCCTGCTTTATCTTCACATCATCATCGGCCGAGCCTTTTCCAAACTATGTTGCGGTCCGCTATCTCCCAGTCTACCCGGATGCAGCTGAATGCGAGTATTTTTCATGGAGCAACTGCCTATTTGACCTCCACAACCTATTGCAGTCCCTAGGTAATACGATACCCCTTGGTATGGCTGGTTGTCAGACTTTCGGGCTTCAGGTTACCCGTAAAGACTGTCAAAGACAGCCGGAACCAACGGCTTAACGTGCTTTCAGGCACGGAGGGGTCTCGATATGTAATGGATGGTCACCCATCCAAGGACCGCCCTCGATAAACCTTCAACCTTGTGCGGCTGTTAATAACGAGCCCCTATCTTCACATGCAGATTGTGTTTATTAATTTTGGATTAAAGTATAAAGCGTTTGTGTGTCTTCTCCGCATATAAAATAATGTGAACTTTCACGAATGCAAATTTTTATTTACTCATACTTACCAACACCACTGAGCATGTTATGAGCAATGCTGAGCGTATGTAAATCTGGCACCGCGTCCAGATTCTCTATTGTTCCAACGAAATTGTGGTCAATATTCAAAGTGTCCAGCTTAGGACATCCATCTAAGTTTTCAATCTTCCTCAGGACATTATAATGCAAGTATAAGCACTTCAATTCAGACAACGTGTCCAGTCCTTCAATCCTCTGGATGCCGTTGTTCTCCAAAAATATGCATTTTAGACCCGTGTATTCTTCTAGGTTTTCAATTTTTGAGAAACCCTGCAGAAGAATAGTATATAGTTTTCCAAACATTTAAGCCTAGACTTATCTTGGTAGACTATTTTGCTATACTGGTATCAATTACAATCGCGAGTCATGGGAATTGAATGTTCCTGAATTAAGGTCTAAATTGCATTGATTGTCGCGCTCCTACGAAATTAATGCAAAACTACACATTATTATTGTACCAACTTAATTGTTTTCAATTTCATAGGTATACCTATGAAATTGAAAACAATTAAGTTATCAATTGATACGTCGATGTTAATTTTTTACATAATGCATACTTTACCTGCTTTTGTTAAATTACTTTTACCTTAAAATGCAAATACAGAATGTCATTGAGATATGGCGTGCTATATAATTTGTGTTGTCTACAATGGTTTTTGATGAACTCCTTTGTCATCCGTGGGGTTTTTTCCATCTCCTCTAGTTCTCTCTGCACTTTTTTCTGAAACTCTCTTTGCCTTTGTCTCTCTTTTTGAGCGTCATCTCGCTTCTTTTTTTCTTCCGTCTGCTTCTCGTCTTCGCCAGTTTCGAACACTGAAAGTAACAAGACCAGGATTATTGTTAGATTCTCGTTATGTGAAAGCAGCCTGTGTAAAATGAAGGAACTTAGAACTTAGGTCTCATGACAAGATCTTTAAATAGAGGAGATAGATTTTATTATTGTAAGGCTATACGTTTGTTATTTTATTACCAAGTTTTCCGTCAGTGAGCATGGGTACTTCTTTGCAGGCCGATGATTGTGATTCTCCCGCATCAATATGGTCTCCTTGAGCTTTTGTATCAATCTCTTCTGGCGCTAACTCATAAATCTTTCCAGACTTATCTGCAAGAGCCTTCTTCTTATTCTCTTCCCTCCTCAGCATATTATTGGCTAATTTCATGACGTCTTTATTATCCTTCATCTTATCCTTAATATTATAAAGAAGATTGTTTATCCTTTGGCTCCGTTCCTGTTCTTGTTTCTTTTGCAACTCTGCAGTTTTCTTCTGTTTCTCATCTTGGTACGAGAAATCAACATCCCACAGTTCCTTACGTATCTTCTTGCCATTTTCATCAACTTGTTCGGTTTTGGTAGCAGATTTTTCTTCAATGGTAGACTTATCGGCAGCAGTACGCTCATTTTCTTCTTGTTTAATTTTTCTGGCTTCTTCCATTTTCTTCTTTATTGGGTGCAAAATGTTATGAGATTTTAAAAGTATTTCATCAACTTCTTTGATGAATGTCTTGCACTCCTCATTTCTCTGTTCATACCTAGCCTGGCTTTGATTAACTCTATCTTCGTGATGTCTTATCTCAGAATTTAGTTTTATTATAGCATCATGTATGCTATCCATTTGTGGGTCAGAAACTACATCGGTTGGTTTTTCTTCTACCCGAATGTCTTCTGCTTCGTCGGTTGGTTTTTTTGTTTCCTCAACTTCCTTTACTTTTTCCTGAATATGTAACCCACACCTAAGATTTTCGCCCTCTTCTTTTATTTTGTCATAAGCAATGTTGGATTTCCTTGAATTTTCTAATGCCTCATTAACATCATTCAATAATTCGTTCATACTGTTCAGTTTATTGGTTATATCTTCACGTATTAGTGTACTTAGGTTTTCAGCACCTTCCACGATGTTTCGAGCTAGATTTTTCATTTCTTTAACTTCCATTTCATTATTCTCTGGCTCTCCCTTGTTCGTCGCTTCAAATATATTTTCCAAAGTGTTTTGTAAAGTTTGCTCCGCCTGTTTATCAAATTTTTGTAGCTCATTTTTGTTAACTGTTTCTGATGGTATTTCCTTGACATCGATTTTATTTTCATCAAAGTTCGAGGATTTGTTATTATTGTTGTTTTCTGAGGTCTTATTCAATTTGGGTGGTGGTGGTACTACATTATTTAGCACAGAATTTATTGCACGTAATGCCTTCTCAGTATCTTTAAGTTTCGCCCCAAAACTTTTAGGAAATACATCTTCTACGTTGATATTTTCGTCTTCCTCGCGTTTTGGTTTATCTAGTTTCATTTTACTTTTTCCGCTTAGATTTGGAGTTACAGGGTTGCCCACTAGAGGTATATTCAAGGCTTTGTTTATAGCATACTTTTCTTTTACTTCCTCAAATGCTGAGCGCCTTATTTGTCCTTTTATTAACTGCACAGATGAATCTTTAAGTATCGGGTTCTTCTCTATTTCTATAGTTTGTTTTGCTTTAGGATCTTGAGATGATTCTGCCTCGTCATAGTTATCAGCCATTTTCCCCAACATATCTTTAGTTTCTTGATATCTTGTTTCATAAGATTTAGTAGTGTACTGACTAACCACTTTTTCTATCGCATCGTATTCTTTTTCATCGCTATCTGAGCCAACACGTTCACTGTGCTCTGAACCAGTTTCATCGCGTTCATTTGCACATTTCGCTTTATAGTCAGATACAGAAGTCATTAAAGAAAGCATGTTTTTGTAATTTAATTCGTTAATTTTCTTCTTGTCACCTTTAGCAGCATCCAACTCCCTCCTCATATCATTGTAGCCTGTTACGTTTATTTCGTTCAGGGGTACAGCTACTTGCTTGTTCAAGCCTTCGTTTTGCGACATAATCTGAATTTGGCGCGCTTTTTCGGCTATGATAGGGTTGTCCTTCAACATCTCTTTTATTTCTTCTAGAGTCAATGGTTTATTATGGTCATCTATTTTAGTAAAAGGCTGACCAGACATTACTTCCTGCTCAGTTTTTACTTCGCCAGGGTGAGAAGCCGCTATATATGGTCTATTTATACCCGCCGTTAGAGGTTTGAGCTCATTCTCAATAGCTTTTTCGATCATTTCTTTAGGAAGTTTGGCATCCTGGAAGAAAATTCGCAATTCTTCCCGTTTTTTCTCTACATATTGAGGATCCTTTAAAGCTTCGGGTACTTCCATTTTCTACTGAAATAATGTTATTCTACTGTGTAATATTGACCAATAATCTTTATTTCAACCAGATAAATTAATAAAGTAATACTTATTGCTTTGTTTGACACAAATCAAACAAAATTTGGCGTAGTTACTTATAGCCATAGCAACCAGACTATTTTGTTTGGTCGATTTTGAATATGGAATTACAATACGGCAAATACGGTATGCCAGGTAGGATTTCCAATGAACTTATTACAGTGCGTTTATTATAACTTGAGCCGTGTCGCGATTAGTAGCACTGAATTTTGCAGTCTTAGTTTCAATAATAGAGTTCAAAATAGCGACTGACGGACCCGAAGTACCAATCACATGACTGCAAAATTCAGTGCTACCAATCGCGTCACGGGTCAAGTTATATTGAACGCATTGTAAGCATGATAGAAAACGCTCTATAAAATAACAGTGTTCTTCTTACAAATTCTTAGAAAAAATATATCAAACAAGAAAAAATAGAATCATCAGCTAAAAATTCTTGTTGACTTATTTTACGGAATGTAAGAGATTTCAGAGTGTGTGGATATAATTATAGGGATATATAGCTGCGTGCTGTCAATTTTTCAAATCAAAATGTCAATGTCAGACTGTCCGTCAAGTTGACACTGTCAGCACCATTTCAAAATAAATATAGGTATATTTTTCTGGTTTTCATCCATCTTCTTCCACATTCTTCAATTATCTTGAAATCTTGAAATTGAATTTCACCAGAGAATTGAATCAATGCGAATGATGCTGAATAGCTAAAAGTGCTGAAAATTGGCCATGAAATTACAAAATGACTGACGAAAGGAATTTTCGATCGTCATATTACGAAAAAGTTGGATGCCGGGGGGTCGAGGAAAAGAAGTCGCTTGAAATATTGATGAAAGAGAAACCGTGGGACAAAGTGAAACTAAAACAGTTCTGTTTGAGGTTTACAGTGCCTGCTGCGTACAGAAATCTGGTGTGGAAAGTGTTACTGGGTAAGTTTCGTTTACTAGAAAACTAGAATATGTATTCAAAAATAATGCTAACTGTGACAATATTGGCATAGAAAGACGATATTTTTCATACATTACATGTAAAATAAAATCCTGTTTCCACCAGCGACGGTTTGGAACAAAATGTTTACATAGCTGGAATATTATTTTTGTGATGTGACTCTAAGAGAGAATTCATTTCACCTTAGGATCATTAGACCACACTTACCAATCTCTGTAACAATTAGTCGCTTAATCAAATTGTAAAATAATAAAGGTAGTAACCAGTTTCAAGTTACGAGTTTAAATGCCACTAACGAGACAATCAAATTTTTATTGTTATCGACTTCTTAAGGCAAATCGACAGTAAAGCGGTGACCCAACATAATAACATTACTTTCTTATTTTTATTTAAAAATACCCACATACTAAAACAAAGACTGCATTAGCAACCAACAGTTTTTACCTGAATAAGATCTTCAATTAATATTCATCCTATTTTGGCATTTATTTCACCTCAACCATTATCCCTTGCAGACATATTGCCCGTCTACCCAGACTCTCACCAATATGTAATGGAACAACGCACAGAGCAGTACCAAGACTTGTTGTACGCAGTAGAGATGTTTGAGCTGGTGGATATGGATGCTCCTCGCTGTCAAGTACTGTTGGAGATGTGGCTGTTGGAAAATGAGGAAAGGAAGCCTCCACTGTTCCCGGAGACTAATTTCTCAGTGAGCAGTATTTATAATACCTATTATGATAAATGAGAATCTGATAATCTGATAACTTATGAAAATTATTCAAAAACTTTAGTAATTAGGTAGGTACTTATTTCTGCCATTTTCAAGATCTTCTCCTAGAGTCTGAAAGACCAAAACATTACATTCTTTCGGGTTATTATTCAATGGTCAGATAAGTTTTTAATCTGAGGAATAAATATGACCTTTTGTATAGAAAATGTGTCAAATAGGTACCCATAATTATTCATTAGATAAAAGGTATCAGGCCATTAAAAATAAAAAGTCTACCCTTAGGCAATAAAAACTACTCAAAACTCTTTTCTAATATTATCAATATCTTTCTCCAGTCCGCAGACACATTCCTGCCAATAGTGAATACTCTGCTAGAACTCTATGTTGATGAGGTAGACGTGTACTGGCTGGCTAAAAGTCTGACTGATGTGGTGCGGAACATGCAGCGGGATCTGCCCAAACTGAAGGAAGCTTTCATGACCATGCTTGAGAAGGAAGATGGGGATCTATTTAAGTAAGTTTTACCAAGACCCCATACATAACATAAACTATGACTAGAGTAGTATGTGCAATTAAATTCTCTAATCAATTATTTTTATTTCCATGTAAAGAGGATTGTAAAATAATTATTATCTATGATATGTGCATTTTTTTTCCAGTCATCTGGTTGACATTAATGCTTTGGAAGTGTTGCCACTCACAAAATGGTTCAACTGCTGCTTCGCCGGAGTTTTGGATGACACCTCTCTTACCAAGTAAGAATATTATGTAGATAAAAATGAAACTTCTCCACACATCACATCTTGTGTATCAGTCTGTGACAACAAGTATTTTTCTCTCTTCTTCAGAATATGGGACAAAATATGCAGTGGGGCTCCAAAGATACTCTCTTTTGCTGCCGTTATGCTGATCGTAACGTTACGCAGAAATATACTGCGGTCCCAGAATGCTGACGAAGTGCTGAAATGCGTATCTGAGGTAAAAAATACACTTTATCGAGAGACTATTTTCTAGCATAGTTATCAGTATATTATACTCGTGTAGCTTTTCTTTTTAAGTTAGTAAAAACCTTTTTCAACCACTTTTTGACACTATCAAGTGGCCATCACTCAGTTAACACTCGTTCCCTTATTTCTTATTAATTTTCGTTGTATTATATTTTCCAGATAACGGAACAATGTGAAGAAGTAGTAGCTAACAAGGCGATAGAGCTGTGGCAGTACTACGGCGCCCAGCCTCAGAGCGACACCTTGGCCAAGAAATGATGTATGACCTTCTAATGGGGTGATCTCATTAGAAGGAAAACGGACTGTCTTTGTCTAGGTTACTTCAGCTTAGCTTTTGAAGTTATGGAACCTGTATGCAATGGCCTTTTTTGGAGTAGTTTTTTATTCTTTTATGTAGAGGCAATATAGAAGCAGAAGAAATAATGTCATCTGAATTCGTTTTATAAAACACTAGCTTCTGCCCGCAATTTCGTCCGCCGACCCACCGCGTTGCGTTGCATCGCCCGCCCGCCCGCGCTATTACTTCGTTTTCGCTTAGCGTTCTTTCTGACTTTTTTTTCGTTTTGCTCGGCACCTAAGAGTCGCAGCGTGATGTTGAATACCCTATAGCTTTCCTCAAAAATTGTTCTATCAAATGCAAAACTTTTTTTTTTATCCAACTATTAGTTCTACTGAGATTTAACGCGTTCAAAAAAACAAACTCTTCAGCTTTATTATGTTACTATAGACTACATCAAGCTTAATAAATTAAGGGGAGGCCCCGATGTGTTTATCAGGAGTGTAATAAGTAGTTCACCAACATTTCGCCAGTTCCAAGTTAGATTTAAGATTAGTATTAGTCATGCTAGTTATCAAGGAATTTTATGAATCTAGAATTCTAGATAGCAGTAGATAAAGTTGGCTGGAAAAAAGGGACACGTGTAGAATAAGCTTAAGTATATTTGTGTAAACAACTCGCTGGGTATGTTGGACCCAGCAAGTGCCTTAGGGCAAATTTCACCAGTAAAACTAAATGCGTTTAGACATCTAAACCTCGTGCAAGAGGTGTCAGTATAAGGGCCTTCGCAAACTGGCGGACGGAACGCCAGAGGATTTTAAATCGACGGAAAACTGGGCTGCGATCAATGATGTATAAAACTATACGTCATTGGCTGCGATGCTCCAAGCTCGATCACCGAGCATGGAAATATATATCTTATTTCCATGGGATAAGTATTAATTTCAATTGATAAATTTCAAATCCTCTGCTGACCCGCTATCTAATTGCGCAACGCATTTTAAGTCATCGATTGCGATTAGTTGCTTTGGTTTCGATAGGTATTTACTTAATTTTACGACTTTCGAATTGCGTAACTTCAAAATCAGTGAAGCCGATACCAATCGCTTAAGAGTGAACGATAAGCGTCTAAGTAGGCTAATATTGGAATTGTGTAACTATTTTGACAGTTGGAAAGCGGCTTCAAACTAACAACCGATATGTTTCATCTGTCAAACGAAACCAAAGGCAACCCTGTTGGTTGATATCATTTATCTTAGTAATTTTTTTGGGATTTATTCGTGTATTCTCCTAAATTAATCTTGTTCTAATTCATCTTGATAAATTATGAATGTGTTTTTGTGTAGAACCACAACGATAAATCACTATTTTTGGTATTTGAGATACCGGCAATATTGTCGGCAGCCGCACGTAAGTAATATAGTGTTAGTAAACCTCGCCTTTGGCTATTTCCTAATTTAATTTTTGTTTCAGCTGCCACAATGTCACGAGGTTATTTGTTGCTTATCGCGGAAGATCAACGCCTCAAAAACGGGTTTATTATAAGCTGCAGACTTTTGAAGAGTGCCTGCAATCGGCTCGATCGGCCAACAAATAACTTCGTGGCTCACTTTAGGCTAACAAAGTCGCAATTCTTGAAGCTTTGCGAGAAAGTATTTCCCACTTCTGTAACCACGTCGCCACTTTGCTGCAAGCCCTGACCTAAAGGTTACTTTTCTAACAAACTTAGATAGGTTGGCCAATTCAAAGCGTTATATTTCAATTAAACCATTATCAGGCACTTTATAAATGACAAGGAGTTGGTCATTTAGCCCTTTTTTGTTGGTCTGAGGTCAGAAAATTGAAGCTTGTTGCACTTTCCAAAACATAGATCCTAATGGAGAAATAGGGGATAGAAACTTCATTGACCTCTGTTAAAATCAAATGATTACAAAGACTAGGCAAACAACTATCTTTAAACATGTGTCTTCAAAAAATGTGCTTAAAGAAATAACATCATTTTATTTCAGGTCTTAGCAGCAGTAGCCTTTTATGCCAATGGGACATAACAGAAAAATATTTGAGCATATTACCATGTAGGACTGTCACTAACAGGAGTACCTACATGATTGTCTGGGCGAGGTAAGTTCTACCATTAAATATTCCTATAATATACATTAAGTATTAGCAGTTGTATACATAGGATAAGTAGGTATTTAAAACATTTACAAAACATGCCTATCTAAGTTGTAAAAATGTATCCTGTCATAAATTATAGGATGTCCAGTGTAAATAATCAAAATCAATATTGTAGTCTACTACCATACTATGATAGTCTTGAAGGTTATTATCTAAACATAGAACTATAATATTATGGTACTTACTTATTTCTAAAGTTTATTGTTAGTTTATTATGTGGAACCCTTCAAAATACTCTTTTACCACAATTAGCAATGTATGAGAGGCCTATTAAAGATTGTGGATGGTAAGGCGTGATGAATTGATTCTTTCCTTTTATATTTCAGGTATCAGGCTCAACTACATTATTCAGGAAAAAATTAAACTTTCTCTCATGCGCTACCAGCAAGTATTAGCAGCAGTATATAAATTATCCAAGATAACTTCCACAGGAAGATTCGATACCAAATTCGACTAAATCATACACTATATTTATACTTACCAATTTCTTTTTGCCTCATGTATATTTCATGTAAATGTGAATAAATGCTAATATATGTAATGATAATGATATAAATAAAAAAACAATTTGTTTACTATAATTTATTTATTTCCCATTTTTTACCTACCTCACCATAGACAATTAAATTGACTAAATACCACTATTTTCTAAGGCCTGTGTTCACCAACATTAAAACCACCTGTTGGTCTACGTCAAATTTCTAAGGAAATTTTTGGTTGATTTAAATTTTGGTGAACACAAGTCTAAATTTAATATGTTAATCACTTGTATTTATTTTGAAGAAAGATATTAAATTCTTTAATATTCAGTTTCCTGCTTTTGCGCAAACAACGGCATTGGGGTGACATCATTCATGCTGGCTTCATCTCTTCGTAACACCCCGGGAACTCTCCTAAAGTTATAAAACAAAATCAAATTATTTACTGCTCCAACAAACGTTATGTGGCTAACTAGGCCTTCATAAGCCCATGCCTATAACAGCCATCAGCCTATAATCAAAATCAAAGTCTGCTGCCGGTTGTTTAATTTCTTCTTTATTTAGGACACATTTATCAGTCTCCAGATATTTTTATATAACATAAAACTATATTAGAATGGTAGTTAGGTATACATAAAATATATGATAAATGACTATGTAGAAGTTTCCCCAAGGAAGTACCTATATTCATAATTATGTTGAGTTGCTGCTTGATTCTTACAAGCAAGCTTACCTTTAATGATTCATACAGAAGATTGATTTTCCGTGTCTAGCCTTGCCACCAATAATAAAATCCTCTATGTTTCAACTAGATTGATTAATTTGATTCTTGTATTTTCAGTGCTAGCACCGTCTGTGAAAATATTATGATTAATATTTTGTAGGCAGTTGTTATTTAGTTATTATAGTTTGTTTCAGCATCAACTTATGTAAATCCACAAATATTAATTAACAATTTCAGTTGTTAGACTGTGAGGTTGCCGGTCATAGTAAAAATAATTATTATTTTAACTGCAGTAAATAGTTAACCTCACGTAAGTTGCTTGTGTCTACACAACAAAGGAATGATTGTCCCTGTGTAGCCTGACCAATAATTTACCTCGCTAGTAATTATAAGTCAATGCTACAGCTGCAATAACTTAATTAGATACGAAGGCACAGTCTTACACACGTTATTCTTATTTATATTGGTTTACTTACTTGTAGTGATTGACTTTGTTACTTTTGGCTATTGATCAAAACAACCTACGTCTTTCAGACAGTCAGACAAGAAAAATGTTCCAAAACTATTTATCATAGGCCCATTATTTCCATGTGAGAATAGTAAATATAATTCTCTATGTAGAAAAATATAAAACAACAACAAAATTCAAGGCAAAACAATGCATAAGTTTGAAGCACAGACTAGTTTGAAGTTTCGTAAAACTTTTATTCAGTGTTGCCAACTTTTTCCCGACCGACGTACGGTTTGGTTGGAGATCCATTTATTTTGAAGATTGGAGAATGAAAATAAAACTGCATACGAAATCACTCATTGTCATTTTTATGGTTCTTTATTCAACAAGGAACCCTTATAGTTTCGCCATGTCCGTTTGTCTGTCTGTCCACGGCTTAGATCCGAGACTCGTAGTACTTGAAAGCTGTAATTTGAAAATAATCAACCAACTTAGGTACATTTGCAGTTGGAATGTATCAAATCAAATCAAATCGTTTATTGTCTGTGTCCGTTGTATCCATAATGTACACTTACAGGTGGTAAAAATAAAAAATATATAGAAACAATTATGGATCCTGTGTTACATAAGTAGTGAAAGGAAGTATGTTTCAGTACCTATAGTAAAAAGTACTCTGTGAATGTATGGGAGAACAGGTTTTTTTACTAGGATTTTATCACTCAGTCTGTTCTTGGGATAAACTCATCCCAACTACGGAACCCTTCATTTTGCGTGGTCCAACACGCCCTTAGCCGGTTTTTTCACATACTCCTAGTTCCTACCTACTGTAATATCACAAAATATTTCGTGAAGATATTTGGATGTTTGTTAGATACATAACGGCTGAACGCCTGATTTTTTTATCCCTGAAGTATGTTTCCGTGGGATATTTTTAGGGGTGTCCAAACCCCCAGGTTTAGTGGAAATCCTACTATGTTGACAACACTGCTTTTCTACGATTTTTTCATTGGCCACAGATAACAAAAACACAAAAAGTAAAACGTTTTGTTTCGTATTTCAATTATGGTAGTTTTTGGTAGAAAGAGTTTTAAAAAATGGTTTTTAATTTTTCAGCAATCAGTGTACATTTTTATTTTCATGCATTAGTAGACCATCAATTATAATGAAAACAAAATTAAATTATATCACATTAATTCGGAAACAAATCATGCCTATATGATGAAACAAAACGCTTCAACGATGAAGATATGGACTATTGTTTCGAACATCCCTAGTCAATCCTACTCAGATGATCGGTAAATGTATTACGCAATTCCAAATAAGGAAAGCGATCCAGATCGGAGTTGTCATCGTTTCGGAATTGCTATCAGAAATAAAATATGTTACGCAATTAGGCTGCTGTCCGCTAGTCTGCGCAGGCCATAACGCGCTCTTCGCTTCTAGCTGAGGCCATTTCATACGGGGCTTTAGAATGTATTGTGAAGTTCGATGTCGATTCTATATTTATATTGTAATAATTGGCTATGTAAACAATGTAAATAAAATGATATATGAAGAAATATTTTGTTTGATTGTTCTATCGTGTCGTTCGGTAAATACAGTACCGGTCGTGGCGATGATTGGGGAGATCTCTGTTCAGATGTGGATGTATTTTTGCTGAATAATTTGAATTTTTCACTTTAGACCAACATTTTCATAACTTTCATCACAGTTACGAAGCTGATTATTTCATGCATAAAAGTACTAATCACGAACATTAGTAAAAAATCTCATAAAAGTCTTTTTAAATTGGTCAGGTCGAAAATACTCAAAAATTCATAACTTGAAAACATCAAAAGTCGCGGAACATACATGGGGGTGATTCGGATACCCCAAGATACGAGGGAACTAAATTTTATTTTTGAACGTCAATGTTCCGGGCACACTGTCGATGGTAATTGACCATTCCCCCTTATGCCCGAAACTAGAAAGCCTAAAGATAAAAAAAAAATGAAAAAGCGTTTATTTGTGGTTACAACAGGTTACGATACACACACACACACACACACACTACATAGACACAGATACAGACACCAGACACACACTACATAGATTACAGGAAGACCTTTAGGAGTCTATGGCAAATAACTCGTACAAACTTTTATTTGCAGTTGGAATGTATGAGCGAACATGTTTTTCAACTACAATGTTAAGTTTGTTCTTGGGATAAATTCATCACAACTACGGAACCCTTTATTGCACCTGGACGGATTTAAAAAAAATCATCTCTTCTCACGTTGGTACGAGCTGCAATGGAATGCTCATGCCATGCTCATATCTTTGCTCAAACAAAAGATTAACACATTACAATTTTGATAGCGAGTGGTCTCCCAGTATGCCCGATACGTTAGGTAGAATGGTAGAATAATGTCGTCATTTAATTAAAACATTCTTTTAAAATGAGGTTTTGATAAAGATACTACCATCACCTTGTTATTTGTCGAGTTCATTCCAACCAAATGGAAAAGACACGAATGTGAATGTCTCTTGACCTCCGTTAGGAGTATATGTGTTCTGTGCTCTTGACGATACTGGAGTGGTGATTCTGTTTTCTGGAGGTTTTCTGTGCTTACATCAATTTATACGATTGTTGCGTAAATATAATGATGCTAGAAACAGATCATACTTCATAAGACTTCATTATCAATTTCGGGGTGGCGACACTGTCTATGCGCTGCCGCGTTTGTAACGTTCCGTTCTACATCACATTACGAATATTCAACTTTATTCTTTTCTCCATCTGGCAACATTTGCCCACTCGCCATTTTGCAAGAATGTCAGCCAAATCATCAGAGCGAGTTTTTAGTTAATTTTTATGTTATCGCTCTTTAAATTACAGTGATTTTGTGTTTTGAATATCGTTTTTATTGATAAACAGCAACAATGGACCGTTTTATAAGTATGTGGAAGGTGCGGGAGTTGGCGGACAAAGTGTAAGTCTCATGAACATTTTTATTAATTTTTATGTAAATTACAGCAATCTGTTTCACTAATGTGGTTATTTATTGCATTTTTTGCGAACCTTGATGATAAATTTGCATAGATCTTGATGTATTTATGTTTAGAAACGAATTACTCGAGTGTTTTTGCAAACCTGTCTCGGTCGGTGAAGAATGAAGATAGGGAGTGTATGGACTAAAAGTAGCGAAAATTAACGTTATCAGCGCCTCGACTAATGAATGTGGTAGATTAGCAACCGGTTCTATGATTATCTGGGTTTTCGGGGGCAAAATTTAACTACAAAATGCCTATTACAATAATGCAATGAACTTTACATTAATTACTTTAGATTCGCGTCTAAACCTCCCACATAATTGACTAAATTAACAATACCAATGTTAAAATGACCAGTAATTTGTCACAAGTTAACAAGCTCTGAAATGGGCTTGTAGCTGCCACAAATTATCATGGTCAGCCCCAATTAGAAGAGGTTTGTTATTTAAATTTCTACATGTTAACAGTTTTGACGTTTCATCACTTTCAAAACTGAAAGTGTCAATCACTGCTCTAACATACAAACATAATATTTATCTTTTGTTAATATGGAGACACAATGTAACTATCATTCAGTCATACTATTTTCCTCAAAAGGTTGGTTCAACCATTGGCACTCTGGCTAGGATTGATGCTGAGTATACAAGTATTAAAGTAGATTGTATTATTTATTTCTGTAATTACATTGGTAGATAATTAAGATTCTAGTATGATATTTTGAATTAGGAGTAGTATACAAATTAAATTAGTTAAAATATCAATGATTGTGTGATAATATATTATCACACAATAATTGCTTGCTACACATACAATATACAGTAAAGCATATAAGGTATAAGGTAAAACGGGCTGGTGTCCGCAACTCCACGTCAATGCGCGTATTTTGCGTCCGGGTGGGAATTCGGTTATTCGATCCACCCCAGCTCCTCAAGAAAGGCCAGCAACGCCTTGATGTTCCTGACAACTTTACAGAGGGTACCTGGGTTACCGAAGTACTTTGCCCTGTAAGTGGCGACCGCCGGGCAGTTTAGGAGCGCATGAGCTGCTGTCTCGTCCTCCTCCATGCAGGCCCTGCACAGCGGACTGTCAGTGACCCCTAAGACAGAGAGGTGTTTATTCAAAGACCCATGGCCAGTTATGGCTGCAGTAACTGTACGCAGCTGTTGTTTAGTTAGTCGGAGAAACTGTTTCGTGAGGCGGCCTACAGTAAAGCATGCAGCAAGATATACATTGAAATAAAAAACTTAATGCAAACATTAATCATAGACACATTTGATGCATTATCAGCAACATAATGTACCCATCACTATTCATTTTAACAGTAAAAAAAATGTATAAGTGATCACAATAGGGCACACGTGAGCAATTCAATTAAACTGTGTAACCTTGGAACAGGAATTTCACCATTGACACAATCACGTGTAGTCCATTGACCTACACAGTGAAATGAGTTACCATGTCTGTCCATAGAGAGGCAATGTAGTTGTAAGTTAATCAATTTATGTATGGAACATTTTTAGCATGTACCTCATTTTCATGACAGTGAAAACTGGACCGTAATTTTATAAGTTTAAAAAGAAAACAACAATGCAACTATCTTTGATAAGTTTTGAGTATGAATGTAGAAGGCTATAAGAGTAAAAGAAGACATAAGAAATGATAAATGAACTGTGTGAAAGATGATATGGTTAGAAAGAGGGTGACCACTGAGATCAGAGCTAATAGATCAACCTCTCTAGCCTTTTTCCAACTATGTTGGGGCCAACTTCCAGTCTGACCGAATGTAGCTGAATACCAGGATTTTACATGGCCTATCTGACCTCCACAATCGAGTTACTGGGTAACATGATACCCCCTGGTAAGACTGGTTGTCTGACTTTTGGACTACACCAACCCCAAATAAATTGGAATAAGAAGGCACATGTAAAAGAACTGTTTTTGTTATTGTGTATCCTTTGTTGGAGATCCCAAATAAATAAATAAGGATTACGATGACCAAGAAACTTTTCGACAAGCAAGCTCAAAAATGTTTAGCATAATGTCATATCATTCATCTCAAAATAAACAGAGCATAATGCACATATTTACTACTTCCCGGACTGTAAAATCCTGGAGGACAGGGCGTGGGAGGCGGAACCAGAATGGACCCCAACGGATCAAGACTGGTCCAGAGCCCACAACATAGTAACGGAAGACCGAGTAAAGTGGGCTATTAACACCTTTCAGCCATACAAGTCGGCCGGGCTGGATGGCATTTTTCCAGGCCTGCTGCAGTGGGGGGTAGAACACCTAACGGCACGGCTGGTCGAGATCTACCGTGCCTGTATAGCACTCAGGTACATACCTCCCGCGTGGCGTGAGGTGAAAGTCATTTTCATACCCAAACCCGGAAAACCAGACTACACGCAACCTAAGGCCTACAGGCCCATAAGCCTAACATCTTTTCTACTGAAGACCCTCGAAAGACTCTGCGATAGGCACATCAGAGATGGGCCCCTCAGAGCAAGACCTCTACATAGACAACAGCACGCGTACTCCACAGGCAAGTCAACAGAATCCGCGCTGCACAGTGTGGTCTCTAAAATTGAATGCGCAGTGGATCACAAATGCTCAGCACTAGCCGCCTTCATCGACATCGAAGGCGCCTTCGATAAAACCACGTTCAACAGCATAGACTTAGCTCTCAGCAGACACAGCATAGATCCGACCCTGAGCGGCTGGATCACCAATATGCTCAAACTGAGAGCTGTACAAGTGACCGTAAATAACACCACGAGAGCCATAGTTGCAAAGGGATGCCCACAAGGGGGCGTTCTTTCGCCGCTTCTATGGAACCTGGTAGTAGACACCCTCATCAAAGCACTTAACGACAAAGGTTATTTCACTGTAGGCTACGCCGACGACATAACCATAATAATAAATGGAACCCACGAAAACACCTTATGTAACCTCATGCGCCAAGCCCTGAAGATAGTAGAGGAATGGTGCAACAAGCACCAACTCTCAGTGAACCCCACAAAAACCGAACTGGTTCTCTTCACGAAAAAGCGGAAATTGGCAACCTTACAACTACCACGTTTCTTCGGAACAACTCTGAGCCTATCAACTGAAGCCAAATACCTGGGCGTATTTCTGGACAAACAGCTGAACTGGGCAAAGCACACCAACTATATCACTACAAAAGCCAGTATATCCCTGTGGCAATGTAAACGACTGCTTGGCAGGAACTGGGGAATCAGCCCCAAGGTCACCTACTGGCTATATACCACGGTCATCCGACCAATCATAACATACGGCTCACTGGTCTGGTGGCCCAGGACAGACCTGAGCACAGCCCAAAAAGAGTTAGAGAAGCTGCAACGATTTGCATGCGTTGCAATCACTAGCAGTATGAGAACCGCACCCACTGCCGCCCTACAAGCAATGCTTGGACTGCCACCCCTGCACCTCATTGTGCGGGAGGAGGCAGCCCTGGCTGCCTTCAGACTAGACCTATCAGGGACTCTAAGCAAGGACTCCAGAGTTAAGCATACTCGTATAAAGGAGGATGCTATCAAGCGACAGCCAATGATGGCAGCACCTTGTGACAAAGCCCCGAAGACACACCACTTCCAAAGACACTACAGCATAAAACTGACAGAAGAACAGTGTGACTACTCAGGACCAAAAGAACTGAGAGTATACACCGATGGATCGAAGACCGACTCTGGCACCGGAGTCGGAATTTTCTCACATGACCTCAATATGAATATATCCAGACCGCTAAGCATGCTCAACACCGTCTACCAGGCGGAGTGTGTGGGCATCATACAAGCGGTCCATGCCATAGAAGCCCGGAGAGTTACGGACTTTCACATACGCATACTCTCCGATAGTGCCTCAGTCCTCCAATCCCTGGGAAAGAAATATATTACCTCTAAACTTATACTAGAATGTCACAATGCACTAGAACGCCTATCAGTGTCTAGTCGCAACAAGGTGACACTGCAATGGATAAAAGGACACAGCGGGTCGATGGGTAACGATGCGGCGGACGAACTGGCTAGGAGAGCATCCGGCACACCAGTCTGTGGGCCCGAGCCCATTGTACCCATCCCCTTCAACCAAATACGCAGGTGGCTACAGGAGGTCACCCATACACAAGCAGTGAACTGGTGGACCTCGGCACCGGGCTGCAGGCAAGCCAAGGAAGCTATGCCCACCCCGGATAGCAAGTTAACCAGGCGTCTTCTACGCCTGGACAGGGACGGCCTGCGCCTGGTGGCGGGGACCATCACAGGACACTGCTCACTAAATAAACACTTCCACACAATGGGCATAACGGACAGTCCTCTGTGCAGGGCGTGCATGGAGACTGAGGAAACCGTTGCGCACGTGCTCTTCGAATGCACGGGCGTCACCCAGATCAGAACAGAAACCCTTGGATCATCCTTATCTTACACAGACGTTCTTAACAGACCAGGAGCTTTAATTAACTTCTGGAGGGAGGTGGGCTGGTTGGAATAACCACCGCCGGCCGCCATGGCCCACGCACAATGGTCCACTTGAGGACTAAGTGCGGAAACCAAAACCCCCTAACATAGATGCACATATTTTCATCTTTATTCCACTGTTTCTATCTCTGGCTACTCTCCAAAATGTCATGCAAAGGTCTTGGTCTCACTAATCTTATTGTTTTAAACACAGTGCAGTTTTGGCCACACTTCAAGAGTTTATCCAATAGTTTACCATTTATGATAATGTTTGCTTCCAGACTTATAAGATTTAGTATTTTATACAGATTATTCTGATTTTAGAAGATATCTACATCCTATGATCCTCATTGTAAGAAAGATAAAAATATTTGCTAGTCATGCTTGCAACATTGATTTTAAAGTTGTGTTTTGTGTGAGGTTTTTCAAAAATGGCATGAAAACATAAATTCAAGTTCACCAACATATTGGTAATCATTGATGTAGCAAATGTCTATAAGAAGTGGTTACCACTTTACACAACTGGCCGACAAATTCATTACACATATTAGAAATCCCCATGGGTTTTAAGTATAAATATTGAGTTTCGAGTTAATCGGAAAGCGCGTTAAAATTCTTCCATACAAACACTGACAGCCCCCTTTAGGGGGTAATTTAGAAAAACAACAAATTACAAACTTTTTCATTTATTTTGATAATTATTCGTGCGGAGTTTCATGTTTATTACCTCAAGGAATAAGATTTTTCATACAAACTTTCATCCCCTATTTGACCCCTTTAGGGGTTGAATTTCGAAAAATGCTTCCTTATTCCTTGCTTACATTATAAAGGGAACCTCTGTGCAAAATTTCAGCTTTCTAGGTCGAAGGGTTTGGGCGTTGATGAGTCAGTCAGTCAGGACTTGTCTTTTTATTAATAGGTATAGATATAGATAGTAGAATAGGATACTTTTCCGGGATAAAAAGTACCCAGTGTGGTGCCCAGGATATTAAAGAATAATTATACCAAGTTTCATCGTAATCTAACCGGTAGTTTTTGCGTGATGCCTGAACAAACAGACAGACAGACAGACAAAAAATTTTTTAATCAAATTTTTGGGTTCGGTGTCGGTCTAGTAACAAAATAAATGGCAGGGGGTGCCATTTATTTTTTTGATATTTTCAATGTACAGAATTTTCACTTCTACAGATTTATTATAAGTATAGATTTAGCCTACAAAGTGCTATGGAATAATGGGAATAGCTTATGCCATAAAGAAGGCACAAATCCAGACTAAGGGCGAACTACAACAATAAAACTGAACCCGATTAGCACACCCCAGAGTCATCATTTTTGTAAAATATTGACCCTGACAGCTCCTAAACGCAGTTTAGATTTCCTAATCGCGTTTAGTTTCATTCGTGAAATTGGCCGTATCTCTTAGTGCGAATTTTACTAATGAAACTGAACGCGATCAGCACATCTAAGCCGAGTTCAACTTCAACAGGCGTCAGTGTCAATATTCAAAAGAAAATAATGACACTGACAGCTGCTCTAAAACGTGGTTTATATGCTGATCGCGTTCAGTTGCATTGGTGAAATTCGCCCTAATTCGTTCATTATACTGAACAGTTTGTACACTTATGTGTGAGCTGATCAAGCTCACAATGTGTTCAACTCGGCAAATGAAAAAAACATGAATGTAGAATGTACACATAGTCAAGTGCTACTCATGTTGTTGGTTTATTTCTTTTTTGTAATCATTGTCCACTACTGTTTTGAAAGCAAATAACTATTGTTTGAGGAAATCAAAGTGAGCTGGTTTCCTTATCTCTAGTTCTTAATTAATTTCTAATGTTCTATGTCGTAAGGAAAATTAACCGAGTTTAGATTGTTATAATATTTTTAGTACTTACTAGACTAACCCGTCAGACTAGTAAGTTGTCTTGTTAAAATTTTAATTTCGTTTTTTCGTATTCAAGCGAACAAAACAAAAATAATTCAAATCGGTCGAGCCATTTTAGAGTTTTTACGAGACTAATGCACGGCAATTGATTTTTATTTTTTATATATATAAATACGTAACAAAAACCTAAACCGCCCTTGTAATTTCAAATCTCACAAACATAAATGGCGCCGGACCCGGAACAAATTATCTACAGTAGCTCATACAAATATTTGTCTGTGCGGGAAACAAAACCCACGACAACAGCCATACGCACAGCCACTTGAATCAAATTGAAATTTACATTTCAATTATGGCCTTATTTGTACAGTCAGTCACACAATCAATTATCATCTTCCTGTCCTTGTCCCACGTTACGGTGATGTGGTGTGGTCCATGTTGTGGTGTGGTCGATATTGTGGTCCGCGCAACACGTTTTCTTCTTTCTTTCTCCGCTGTCAACCATCAGGTTATCGTTCACTCTCTTCTCTTTCATATCATTCCTCACACAACTCATCCATCTTTTCTTTGTTTCTTCGTTTCATACCTCCTCATCTACTTTTAGCGAACGATAGTGTAAACTTTAAAATATAGTTGAATGATAGTTTTACACATCACAAAATATCACGATATTGATATTTTTACAGTCGAATATACATACATACCGAATATATTCTATTGTACCTATGCATGTGTAAAACTATCATTCAACTATATTTTAAGTTTGTACACTATCGTTCGCTAAAAGTAGATTAGTTTAAGCAATATTATAAACAGGTAGTGAGTCTGTATGTAGGGTGTAATCATCGGAGCTACTAAAACGATTCCGAAAATTCTTTCACTGTATTCTAAGTTAAAACAAGAAAATTAACGCGGACGAGGTCGCGACAGAATCTGGTGTATCAATATAATAATAAGTAAGTTATTGTAACAGGTGCACACAGGCACTGCAAGTAAATGTTAGTAATGGTACAACTAATAACTTTGAGTTCGTAGGAAAAGATTCCTTGGTTCAACATTAACGTAATTTTGCACATTGTGTGTCAGGAAGGAGGTAAAAAAAAAAGTTGCTATCCTGGACTTGACCCAAACCTTTCCACCACCTCATGTACTCTAGGCTTCATAATTTCGCCACAACCAAAATTCGATTGTACCATTACAAATCTGCCGAAAACCTCACCCACACAGTTGCATCGAGGCAACACAAGGTTGCCTCGATGCAACTGTGACCTTTCACTACAGGTTGCATAACGCCTCGTGTGCGAATAACTTGTTGATCTCCTTATGTGTTGCGCACGGACGGTTATTGAAACAGCTCAATGACGTATCATATGGTTGTTATTGGAGAAGGGGTGGGAGGGAATTAAAGCTATTTGACCTATTTTTCGATGGCGTTATGGGATATTGTCATAAAGCCACTCAGTAATGTGCAAGGTCCTCATTTGACCGCACTAAGATAAATTCTGGACTGTAAAAGATACTTCTTTCATTCAGAGCTCACCTCATCTACTTTTAAACCATTTTACATAAATAAATATCATTTCAACTAATGAGAGAATTCATCGATCGTCCTGTCCTTATTAAAATTTAATTTATGATAGCGTCCGAACGAGGTTTTTTATAACAAATTCTGATAAAAAAGTAGCGTATAACTAATTAGTTTACGAAATTGTTTCATTTTACATTACTATTTACAACTTATTAAAACAAAAATTAATCGATTCATTATTCTATAGCACATAGGTTGGTACATAAAATAAAATACTTTCAATTTCATTTTACTCCGAAATAAGCGTTAAGGATATAAAAATGAAAGTATGACGTGTATTAATGTACCGACAGCACTGTAGAAAGTTAAATTGCTTCACGCCTTGCTCCCTTGGGGTAAAGCAGAGTAGACTATCAGCTTTTAAATAACACACAACTGCTGGTCAAAGAGAAACTACAGGCAACTAAATTATGTGCATCCGCATCACGAAATGGCTACGCTAATAACCAAAATGTTTGTATTACCTGTTTGTGGCTTGGTCCTGTAGCGTCACAGTTTCACAGACGACGAAAAAAGCATTCACGACTTCACGAGTAATGGCGAAATCAAAATCGCCCACATACAAATATAAATGAAAAAAAAACCCATCGAATTCATAAAATTTTACTGTTTTTGAAGGAGGTTAAAAATATTTCCGAATGAAAGTGGAAACCTGGCTTCATGAAAATTATCTGTGTAAATGTACTGACTTGGAAAATTACCCGAAATAAAATACGTTTCATTTATTTTGTATGGATCATTATTCATTCAAGGTAGCTGAGTGGGTACACGGAGTACTTCTATATACAATAAACCGTAAAGTATTCAAGTTCAAGGTGTAAAGCGGCATAACTGTGACGTTGTCAATGTTATTATGATGCGCAGTAGGTACGCCATCGCCCTCGCTGATCCTTCAATGAGGCCAAACACGTGCCTAATGTGTATGTGTTTCACACTACATAGTTGGTTGAGTCGATTTTTTTGAGGCTATTGCAGTCAATAGCAGGACATTATACGTCTTTCTATACAAAAAGTTACAGCATAAGCTTAAACGGGGTGCCCCTTTGTTCTCCCATACAAAATGTATGGGAGAACATGTTTTTCAACTACAATGTTAAGTTTGTTCTTGGGATAAATTCATCCCAGCTACGGAACCCTTCATTGTGCGTGGTCCGACACGCACTTGACCGGTTTTAATTTATATGGCCGTGAAAGACATTTGCGAGTGCGTACGATACTAATATGCAAGACAATCAATTGTTTGCATCGTTAAATAGTGGTTAATATTAATATAATAATATAATATAAGTATCGGTTAATATTGATCTACGTGCATGTTGCATTGCATCTCAGTGCAACTAAGTGTTTGTCAACGCGTTATTTCGTTTTAAAAGTCTTTTTTTTTATTTTAACCTTTATTCTTCTATGGATTCATCTATTAATCTGAGACAAACTCCTATAACTGACCCAGACAATTTTAGATTTGCTTACAGGACCACTATAAAATGCGCAAACCACGTTGAAAGTAATATTTTGTTAAAAGACTCAAATCCTTAAGCCATAGCAGTATCATTAACCAGAACCTTTAATATTGTTACAGCACAAACGTAGTAATGAACTACACGGAAGTGGAAGGCAAGGTGCGCGAAGCGACATCAGACGAAGCGTGGGGCCCCACCGGCCAACAGATGCAAGAACTGGCACTAGCCACGTTCACGTACGAGCACTTCCCCGAGGTCATGTCCATGCTGTGGCGCCGCATGCTGCACGACAACCGCAGCCACTGGCGCAGGACTTATAAGGTGAGGCACATCTAGTAGTCCCACTGACAACAGATCAGGGGCCTAAGTCTAAACGTTGCAATGGTCTCTGCAATGTGAGTTGTAGACCGATTTGTCGTACAAAATCAGTTGAAATCTCACAATGGCGGGACCATTTGTAAATTAGTAGACCTGGCCGGTGTGATGACACATTTTCAACCGACTTAAAAAAAAAGAGGTTTTTTCTTTCTTTTTCGTGTGGTTAGAGACTAACCTGGTGTCAGAGTTTTTATGCCGCCCATGGGCCTCTAACTTGACTTCACATGCCGTCGAGAACTAACTCTCAGGCGGGCCGGTGCCGTCACGATGTTTTCCTTCACCGTTTCTGCAGCAAGTGATCATTATACAATACGCACATGAATCCGAAAAGTCAGAGGTGACACCTAATCTATCAATATTCCAGCTAACTTTCAATTCCCAGAAAGGATTTCAATCATCTGAGGAATTCACCCCCTGACTGGCTAAGATTTGAAAGACAGCCGGTAAAACATTCCGGACCGACCCGTTTTTAGGACGAATGGAGTACCTAACCATTAAAAATTCTATAAAGATTCGCGTTACGATAAATAAAGATATCGTTGATAACGTTATACATTTTCGTTATCCAAGGCGTTAAAGATTAACTAAGTGCACTGTGTGAAGTCATCGTGAACAATGTCTTACAATGTTCTTAAGTATAACTCATTTGTTAATTATCGGAACATGAGCAATATGTGCACGGACAATATGATAAGTAGGAATGTCTAATCTATAATTGGCTAGTTGCGCCCCGCGGTTTCTCAGTGTCAATCCCGTGGGAACATCGGGATAAAAAGTCATGGTCTACTCATGTGCCAAATTTCATCCAAATCCGTTCAGCCGTTTTAGCGTGAACGTATAATAAACAAACACTTGTTTTACCAACTTGCAGTTCAATAATTAATATTTAACGTTACGACGACGACTACTGTGTTTTTTCAGCATTTCTTCTTAGAGATTGTCAGAAAGAAATATCGGCGCCATTTAGTTTAAAAATATTGACTAATAAGGGTTGTTACAAGATGTAGTTACAAAAATAATTATTTAATTCCAGTGTTTGCTTCTCCTGAGCTACTTGGTACGGAACGGCTCTGAAAGGGTGGTGACATCGGCGCGGGAGCACATATACGACCTCCGTTCACTGGAGAACTACACATATGTTGATGATGTGGGGAAAGATCAGGTGAGGAACAAAACTTCAATTTCATTTATTCAACGATATAAGGCTGAAAATCAGGACTTTGTAGACGTCGAACTTTACAAAAGAAACCCTTCACTACTTGCTGGTGTTTGTGGTGGGAAGATTTTTTCATCTGCTTCAGCTCGTTAATGCTTATGGTAGACAGTAACCTTTTTCATTCCCTATAACATAAGCTCGGGAATGAAGTCTGCTCCCTGTGTAGTCCGCAAAAAAAAAGTAGCTGCTTACGTAACGATATATCGTAGCGATTTATCGGGGCAAATTGATCTACACAGATGAGTCGACCGTGTGTATGACAAATCGCTGCAAATTATTCGATTTGCGTAGGCCATCGGCAGCAGTTGAATTTTACATTCGACTAGCTTTCGCCCGCGGCTTCGAAATGAAATTATTTTATTTTCTTTAAATAGGTTTGTACAAACACTTTTACACATCAATAATATTTTAAAAACTAGATGACTTTGACGTTTCCTTCCTATCTGAAAAATAAAAACCTTGTCCATGAAAAAATACACATAATGTGCTAAGTTTCATGTAGATCAGTGAAACTGTGTTGAAGTTTATCAATCTTATGTATACCAACATCCATTTTTATATAAAACGTGGAGACAACCATACGACAATAAATTAAACTGTGTATATCTAATGACGTTTCCAGTCTGCATTCAAAATCAAAGATATTACTCAAAGATTGGTAAAGCTGACCCATCACGACTATTTAGTTGGTTTGAAAAAAATACTGTTTTAACTTCGATGCTAGTATTTATTTGATAGTTCTTAAATACTCTTATGCATTACTGCCTTTACATTTATTGCCAGTGTTTTCATAAATTGTCATATTGTCGTCGTAAATCGTTTCGAGATGATAATAATTGACAATAATAAACTTTCAGGGTATAAACATAAGGCACAAAGTGCGAGAGCTGATAGACTTCATTCAGGACGATGAGAAGTTGCGCGAAGAGCGAAAGAAGGCGAAGAAGAACAAGGACAAGTATATAGGTCAGGGTCTGTTCCTCACTCTTATTTATTACCTAACTGGCACCGAGCCGACTGCTTGCATACAAACATTAACTGCGCCACACTACAGATCAATGTTATCTTTTTCAAGACCGTTACTTCCGTAATGCAAAACATATTTTATGTCCAACGCATAGAGTTCGTTTCTATTTTCAATTAAAAAAACAGTTCAGTGTATCTGGAGAGCTTTACTCCAGATACATTGAAGCTCCTTGGGAAGAACTAAAATACTAATAAATAGTAGGCATGTGTTCTGCAGGCATGTCTTCGGACGCCGTCGTGATGGGCATGCGCGGCGGCGCGGGCGGCTGGGGCGAGTACAGCGACCGCAGTGCAGGGAACTGGGGTACGTGTGCTTACCATCATTATGTTTGTCTTTGAAATAACCAATAGTTACTTTAGCAGCAATTTTTGGAGTAGTTTCTGAAGGAATTCGTTCAGTGAAGTTCTACCACAATACCTACCTATTTTTGTCACCAAACAGCATTGCTATGTTCCGCTTTGAGGTAACCCTATGTCACAAGACATTTCAACTTAATTTCTGGGTAATGTACCTGGAATCTCTAAATTTGTTTGTCAATAAGGTTTTTAATTGCTTAAAATAGTTTTTTAATAAAGTTCGCTTTGCTTTCCAGAGGAGCCAAAAGAGAGGAATGATGAAGATGATTATGAGCGAGAAGATTCAGACGGAGACTACAGCCATGGACCGCCGCGAGAGCGGAGACCACAGAAGTAAGTACTCGAGGATTTGTTAACTCAAACTCAAAGCATTTACTTTAAATATAAACCATTAATAGTGATTGCCGAGTGGTTAAGGCCTCGACTCTTATAAACGATGTTGAATCTCAATTGTCTTTTATTTGTGCAATTTCATCAGACTCGCATGTGTTTTGGCCACAAATACTAAAATATTCTTGTCCTTTTTTTTTTCAGAGAAAACGTATATCGCGACTCAGAAGTAGTAAGCTCAAGTCCTCCCCGCGCGCGCTCGCTCGACGGAGAGCGAGTGGACCGAGCGGAGCGAGCCGATAGAGCTGAGCGGAGTGAGCGGAAAGCGCCGCAACCATTCAGTATCAACCTCAAGAGTCCCGCTAAGCAGAAAACTAACACGCCTGTCAAGAAGATTGATCTTGGTAAGATTAATACTAAACATAATATATTTTACATGCCGTGTGCCGGAACAGGTCACTCGAAGCAGCAATGACTCTTCCTTCAAAATGTATTTCCAGTCATGGCCGTGCATTGTTAGACTCACATAATATCTTAATAATATAATGTTTGGACTTTAAAAAGATCATGACCCCTGAGTTTGTTTCGACATTTCTTCTCAGAGATCAGTCAGCTAGGAAGTGCCGGCGCCATCTACTGTCTAAATATTGATTTGAATTTTAAGCTAACCATTTTATGTTCCGTTCTCGCGCAGGTGCTGCAGCCTCGTACGGCAAGTCCTCGTCATCCTCAGCACCAGCTCCTGCAGCCGCCCAGAGCCAGCAGTCGCAGGAGCTGCTGGACGACCTGTTCAAGACCTGTCCCGCGCCGCCCACTCCGCCCAGCTTCGCTACCGGCGGCACTATGCTGGATGACTTCGATCCTAGGCATGTAGCTATCTGCCGGATAAAAAAAAATATATAGTGTGCGACAAAATAAGACTGAATGCGACAGAATACCCGCGAAAATTCGCGTTATTTATTTTTTATTTATATTCTATATATTGACCGCCGCGAGAGTGGAGACCACAGAAGTAAAAAAACTCAAACAATGTATAATAGATTATATCGTTTGCTTTGCGGCCAGTGAAGTGTTAATTTATCAATCATGGATTTTATGTGCCTATTCGGGTGTTTAAAGTTCTTCATTAGAAATGAAGAACTTTAAACACCCGAATAACTGTAGATACAAAAACAATACCAAAAAAAAAGTTACAAAATAAATACCCAAAATAATAATCGTACATAGAATTTTAGCTCAAACATCTCCGCTCAAATTCTACACTATCAGAAAAACAATGTAATTAAAAGCATTAACATTTATTATTTCTTCAATTTTAGAGCCGAAGAAGCACCACTCCCGCGCAAAGTATCGACGGAATTCGGTGACTTTACCAACGCTTTCGGCCCTCCAGCGAACAACAACGATGGATTCGCCGATTTCTCTAGCGCCTTCACCGAGTCTACCAACAATAGCAATAATATCAATAACCTGATGAGTTCGGGCAATAACTTGATGAGTACGGGCAATAATCTGATGAGTACGGGCAATAATTTGATGAGTACGGGCAATCATCTAATGAGTTCGGGCAATAGTTTGCTTAGTTCGAGCGCTAATATTGTAAATACGAGCAGCATGCCGTCGGCAGGTGAGTTTTCATTCATTTACATTTTAATGGTATAGATATTCTGTAGACTGTCTGCGACTGGGATACCATAGGGATAAAAATACGGCAATCATATTTGTATCACGGAGCCGCCATATTGTGGCCTTTGCAAGTACCGCCAACACCGGTCTTCCAATTATTTTTATAGCATTCTATGGAAAAATATCAAACGTACCAATATGGCACTTCTATACATAATATAAGTATATTAAAGTCGCTTCCCGTGTGTGTCCGTGTGACCGATTAGTTCTTGGAAACTTCATGAATCTTGATGGATTTTTCTCCATCACTTAGAGAATTCTGGAAAGTAAGGTATATGTGTATAAATCTCAATGTTTTGTCGAGACGTAAAAACCGTGCGAAGTAGGGTCGGGTCTCTAGTACTTTTTAATATATAGTACTAGCTTTTGCCCGCTAATGAACTAGACACCTAAACTTTCGTCATGAATCCGTTTGGTAGTTTTTGAGTTTATCGCGTTCAGACAGACAGACAGACGCGGCGGGGTGACTTTGTTTTATAATTTGTAAGGATTTCAAACAATACTTGCAAAAGCAGTACTTGATCCTTGATCCGAATTTGGATGCCCGAATACAGAATGTCAACAAAGTGTAATAGGCTATTTGATTTCTATCAAAAATATACATGAAAAGTGGAAAAATGGAGAAGTTACACGATTTTAAAATTATTCTTCTATCCTTGTCACACAAAACGATCATTGTACTGAATGACGCGAAGTTATTTGCTTTCTGTCTGTGGTGTGATGCCAGATGCGAGTATTTCGGTCTCTGTCTAACACAGATTTTAAAACGCACACAACTTCGAAATTTTTTGAGATATTTTATCATTTTCGTTTACTGTGGCGTAATTTCTTTTCTAGGTTTTAAATAATCAAAATTTCAAGAAAAAGCTGTCTTATTTCCTATCGTTTTCTAGACATTACAAACTTTGATACTGACCGCAATTTTATATCAACAGCTGCATCCTCCAACCTGGACCTCCTCAGCGAGTTGTCTCCCTCCCCGATGACGTCACTTCCCGGCTTCGGCGCCGTGGACGCGCTGACGTCACAGCTCGCCTCCAGCACACTACAGCCCACACTCACACCAGGTCAGTAACATACACACTCGCTGTAGCTATAAATATAAAGAGGAAAAAAAAATTTTGGTAGCAGACTATGTTTTGAGTTATACGAGGTTTTGTTGGTTGGATATAGAAAAACAAACAAAAAGAAAAAAACTCATAGCTCGTGGATCCCATGACAGTTGACCCCCTAGAACCAATCATTCGAAGATATGTGACCTCTACCAACCCGCACTGTGGTGCGGTGGGAACATAGTAGGCTGATTATGAGGTTTTGATGGGTATCACTAGGAACATGTCTGATGATTGATACTTCGCTCTATACTGTGCTGTACGTTCGACGACCAAAAACAGATGCGGAACCATTCCTTGAGCGAGAAACTTTTCTCAAAATCGAGGCTTCAGATTCGAAAACGTCAAAATAAATAAAATTAAAATTAAATAAACTTTTCATAAACACGGTCGAAAGAACATCGTAAAACTTTAAAGCATTATAAATTCAGTAGACGATTCTCAACAATCGTTGAAAGTTTTCGACGATAAAAAAAACGAAATCTGCGGCTTCCTACAAAAGTGCAATACGCACTAAAAAAATGTATGGAGCAGCTGTTATTTTTTTTAAACCAACCTAGAATTTCAACGCTGGTGTAGAATCATGTACTAAATCTGTAGTAAAAGTTTTGTTACCGTGTACGTGTATGATATGATAAGCCACTTTTGGTATTATTACAATAATATTGGACTTCTAAAATGTTTGATAAATTTTGGTGTATGACTGTTACGTGTGTTAGGAGTTTTAGATTTGTGTTTTTATAAGTAATGTTATTATTTATTTGTAAATACAGTATAATCTCACTGAAAGTGAAAAATTTACGTTTGAATTTTTTAATTTAAATTTTCAACTTTACACATTTACCTAGTACTTAGTTCAACTAAGTACTAGGTTTTTATGATCAAAAGTTGGAAATTTCAGTCATAATTTACCGAACGTAAATTTTTCACTTTAGACCAACATTTTCATAACTTTTGTCACAGCTACGACGCTAATTATTTTATGCATAAAAGTAGTACTCATGAAGATTCAGTTGCAAAAAAAAAATCTCGTAAAAGTCTTTTTAAATTGGTCAAATCCAAAAATTCTCAAAAATTCAGAAAAAAAAATCATAACTCGAAAACTATCAAAAATCGCGGAACATACATGGGGGTAATTCGGATACCTCACGATACGAGGGAACTAAATTTTATTTTTGGACGTCAACCGTCCGGCCACCCTGTATATATATTTTATAAGTCCAATGTTTGTCACTGATTATTTCAATACTTTTTACTCGTGTTTTTCGCTTATAAAATATTTATCAATTCATTGGTTAGGATAAGAGCCGGAGCAATAAAAGACATTTTAACGTGCGATTTACAATTAATTGTCGAAGATTCATTACATGTCCTTTCGTCGTGTATTTGAATCTGTCAACTGTTAACCGGTATATAAATCTACGACGCGTCATTTCGTTTTTCTTTTTACAAAAGTGCATGTGAAAATAAAAGATGTACCCAACAGTTTTGGACACTTTCAGGATTTTTTTATTTGCAGGCGAATCGAACCCGGCGTGTCAGCAGGCCTTGAAACTGGCTATTCATCGCTTAGTCTACACACAGACCATTCAGACTGAGAAAGACCTGAAATACGCTGAAAACTCCCTGAGAGAAGTTCTATTGTTACTGCCTGGACCCATCACCGTGCAAAAGCTGAGCAACATTGAAGACGTTGTACTGACACCGGATGTACTAGACACGTACATTGAACTTCTCACTACGATCGTGAGGATGTTACTTCCACAGTGGCCGGTTTGCAGATTTGAAATACTCAGCCTTTTCATCGTAGAAGAAAGTTTTGAAGTTAGTCATGAAATATTGTCCAGTCTATGCGGGTTCTTGAAGACTGAAAGGGAAGTTGTGACGTTAAAAGCGTTGTCAGAAATACTTATGACGTATATTAAAAGTGATATGATATTTACAGCGATAGTTGATTGTAGTCGCCCTAATAACCAACCAACTGAGGTATATAAACGAGAGAATGCGTGGGAGAATTATGTCCAATTGCTGGCAACACTGCCGCAAAGGGTTGCCAATAGACTAGAAACTGATACCCCGAAAGGGTTTTCTCACGAAAATTATTCTTACTATTTAATCTTTCACGTTATTAGAGTGATCGATTTTATGTCTGACAGCAGTTTTTATCAAGGCACACAGTATAATATAAAATGCTTGTCTCAGTTACTATCAAAGATTATCACGAATTATTATATGAGTGGGGAATCCCCCGTAATAGCCAGTTTCGTCGACATTCTCTCAGGATGGACGGAAACCTCTGAACCAAGTAGATATGTCAAACGCAGGCTCATACAAACATTACTGAGACACTTATCTCGACAAGCTGTAGAATATCTTTGCGTTATTCTTTTGAAAAGATGCCCAATACATTATAAAGCTGATCAACAAATAATATATAACGTTATTGGAGATAATTTCGATACAAACAATGATTGGAAAGAAATACTAAGCTACAAAATCCCTTTTTATGTAAAACCTAAAGATTTTAAAGATACAACTATACAGGAGAATCTTTTGTACTATCTATCGTATACGAAGAATTCTGAAGGAAATATGAACGATTTGATTTTAAGATTGGCCACTGTTTGGGCTGATGTAAGAATTGCCAATACTTCGAACTTGATGGAGCATATCTATATATCTCAGTTGCTTATTCTAGCTGTCAGATATAGAGTTACCATGTCTTTGTGGAGTAAATCTGTTTGGAAGACGAATGAGCTTAAAAATATACTGCTGAGAGGTATGGGGAAGCATTTAGATGTACTATCCCAAGAGTTTCGATGCGTTGGTACCGCCACTATAGAAATCATACTCAAAGTAATGTCCGAATTAGAATCCGATAAAGTCGAATTAAAATTTCAATACGAAGACATGGGCGACATTTGCAAGCAAATATATCGGAATCTAAAAGATCTGTCACACAGATGTCTTATAGACCATAGACGTAAAGGTCCCGAGAAGTACGTGCCAAGATCTTTGAATCTGAAAAGGAATTTAGATAGTATTGCTCGCAAATTCGCTGATGACGAAAATTCTAGAGTGCATAACACTATAGTCAGTTGCGCTGTCAAAGGACCTGAACAGACTAAGGAAATAGTTAAAGCTATAATATCTGTCAAGCTGGATGCTTTAGACGGCAAGCAAGAGGATTTAGACTCCGATGATGACTTAGTACCATATGACATGAGTAATGACGTGCCAGCTAGCGCTAAGAAACATCCTAAGTACCTTCGAGATTTGATAGAACTAATAGTTGATGCATCAGACGTAGAACTGTTCGAAGGTAGTCTACAAGTAGCTGAACAGTTGGTCAACAAACAACTGAGAGATGAAGACGCGAAAGTAGCCACAGAACTATTAGATCTGTTCGTACACCTCGAGGCTAAATACCAAATAGACAATTTCGATCCTATAAAGTTCAAAACTTGTGTCGCGATCGTTTGTGAAAGGCCTGAAGTAGCGGCCGAACATTTATGTAAAGAGATACATACAGATATGGGACGGTATTCCATCGCGACGAAGATATTCATGCTAGATGTGTTATCTGAAGCTGTGAACCGAATAGCTGAGGTATACTCAAAGAAAAATATTGAATCGAAGACTGAGATAATATGTGAGCCACAAAAAGATGTACCGGCTGAAGAAATAATAAGGCGACGCCTGATTAACAAAACGAGGTATTTCCATACAATGCAGTCGCATCCTTTCTCGAAGGCGAAGAAAAATCGTTTCGCGAGCGTCGCAGATCACTTCTTCTACCCTTTACTAGGTGGCTTCGGTCACAAACAGCTAACACTAAGCCACCACAATCTAAAACAGGACATAGACAATATTCTACTGCTAAAATATTTATCTGTGGTCGGCAACGTGGTGTTAGCATCGAAGAACTGTCCAAAGGTGTCAGTCTACTGTTGGGAAGTCATCAGAATTGTGCAATACATGAGATATACTCCCGATCCTAAGATACAGACGGCTGTCCTGTCGTTGCTAGCTTCCATCGTGATCGCTTTGCCCCCTAGTATCTTAAAACAGGAATTTTTCAATGTTATGATGGAGCTAAGGTCTTGGCTCATAGATTGTTTGAATAATATAGACCTGACGATGCGACTTGGCGGGCCCAAGTCTGAAGCAGCTATTTTCGCTGGACAAGTGCTCGGATTAATGGAGAAAAGTTTGGCCGAAACTGAATAATATCAACGTATTATTAAACGTCGTCCTAGTTACTTAAGTGTAGTGATTGTCATTTTGAATATAAGTGGTAGTTGGCAAAGCCATGAGATTCCATGTAACTCTGTGTTAGTTTTAAGTAGTATTGATACTATTGCAGCATATTGTAGTGATTCCTAATGATCTATGTGTCTGTATATACCCACCGTCAATAAAATAATTACTTGTCAATATGTCGTAGTTTTATTCATTCATAACGTGTTTTCTTTACTTAAAGAATCGTATATCAGTATGGAGTACACTTCTGCTCCTAGCCTTTCGCTCACGCACTCTGTGCGAGCGAGGTAAAATAAACAAAATGGTTTGCAAAACCGCCCCTTTCCCTTGTGATTCTTCAATTAAAGATATTAACAGCACGCGAAAGCGTTAGAGTTCAGTTAAAATATGAGATATCGCTGACAATAAGACGCACCCACGATCTCGCTTACTGTACCTAACATTTACACTTTTATTATAAAAATAGCAGAAGAAATACCCATAATTATAATCCAATTATCCAACAATTCGTACAGGTATTCAACCAACACCCGTCGGTCTCCTGCAACCAATCGCACCAAACAACCAGCAGCAGCAACCTACAGCAACCAACGCTAAACCGACAACCAAGCTCGGGGCAACCTGGGCAGACACCACCGGGGCTATCAACATCGACGTAGACAACCTACTAGCCCCCAGGTCACCTAAAGCCGGCCCTGCACCTTCTATGAACCAGTTAACATCGAGCCCGAACAGCCCTGCACATGTTCCCCAACAACTGCCCATGCTGACACCACAAATGCCCATGGGGGGCTTTATGATGCAAAATAATATCATGATCAATAACTTTGTTAATCCAACTGGTCAGAACAATAATATGATGCGGCCTGCGCCCGCGTTCGCGAACCAAAACTCTTTCCTCCAATGATATTGGCTACTGGCAGATTTATGCCAGAATGGTTGAGTTAGATTTAGATACGGATTGGAGCAATGGTAGAGAGGAATATGTGTTTTATTTTGATTATTCCATTAGTTTTTAACTGAATTATGTCCTGCTCAGATTTGAGATTACTTTATATTGATTCAATCTTGCGTGCGTTTTCGTACTAAACACTAGTTGATACTACATAATTATATAATTTTGATGAAAATATCCTGTTAATTTAGCATGTGTATAAGCTTTTTTTCAATAAACGCCTCTCCCTAAAGTTCCTCTAATTTATTCGTAGATTAATATCAAAATATTTAATCTGACAATAAAACTACTGCATTTGCGCAACGAGTTAGCAAAGTACCGCTTTTGCGCAAATACAAATGTACCATTGCTCCAAAACCACAAGTACCTATTGAAGTGGGTTTCGGAAATTAGTCCTAAAAGTGAAATGAAAACAATTTTTATACGAATTTGATATTATAATGAATTTGGCGCGACCCACGCATGTACATACGTACATATCAAACTATATCGCCTGATATTATTTGTGTTGTTTCGCTCTGGTGGCTGATGATGCGATACCTATCATATATTTGCGAACATCTGTATTTACGTTTAAAACTACTGTTTTTCTAAACCAGTTATGCTTATGGGGGTGTGGCCGACATAACTTGGAGGTTCGCAAAGAAATATACATGTTGTTTAACTTAAAATCCTTATAAGAATTTACTTCTCTTAGAGAGTCGCTGTTATAAAATGTGGCAAGTATTTTTAAGGGCCTGCATATCGTAAAAGTATTGATAATGCGGTCTGTATCATGTAACCTTCATGTAGGTCAAAAGGTTGAGCGCCACTGTCTTTGAAACCTCTTCTAATTCTTCAGTATAATAAAATGTTTACTTTACAAAACATTGGGTCTACGGGTGACAACATAAACGCAATAAAAATTATAACTTGACAGAGTTTATCGAAAATCTTCTACAGTTATTTTTTTAGTTTATATACGTTTTACTACAAAAGTGATACATTTGTTTTTATTAATATTCATAAAACTGTTTGACTATTGCTATGTTATCTTGGGCTTGCGAAATTTTGGTTTTTCCTCATGTAATCTAAAATGCTCACTTTACATTCCTTCCATTTATTTCCTACTTATTAAGTTAATAAAATTATAGATTTCTTTACAAGGTTATATTTATTTTCACTTTCAGAATTCCCATTTTAGCTTCTTACATAACGCAATCATTATATAATAATGAAAAATATACCAGAATAAATAAACTGCCGTTTCAAAGGAATTTTCTGATAAATAAGGCTCAGTTTATATATTAGCTAAGTATTCCGCTCATAGATTATGAGTAGATAGACAAACAACTTCTCACAATATATTTGTAAATCGATTGCTCGAAACGAGGCAGCCTCGGAGATAGAAATTTAGTCCTCGAGTCACATTGAATAGCAAAAGTTTGATTTAAAGCAATCTTGTAAAATGTATGTGGAATTCCATCTCGTAGGATCAAAAGTCTATAACATCTAAGACCAAATGCTGGAAACATAATACATTATTCGCTATATTGAAGTCAGAGGCTGCCTCGAATCGAGCAACAGTTAATATCACAAGGCATAAACGAATTGTAAAGACTTTATCGTTCTGAAACTGATCAACAAAAAGTCAAGATGAAATGAACAATCAATCGACGATAAAGTTCTATAGGAATGACGATTTTATCACGAGATCAGGTTGTAGTGTGAACTAGTGTATATCCGAGGTCATAGAATATTTTTTATACCCGCTTGAAGTAGCTGATGTGTAGTGTCAAACCCTTAGTGTTACAGTTTTTGATGTAAGTGTTACAATAATTAATAATATATTGTATTATAGTAATGTATGTACGTACTGTCTTGTTGAGTTTGCTCGGAATGTAATGGAAAAATTCTGAGATCAAAAAGTATTATTATACCCGTACTTTATATAAAATGAGCTTAAAATACAAGTTATGGAGTCTTTTGGTAAAATGAATTCATTTCAAATACCTTTTATTACTATTCAATGTAATTAGATCTTTTGAATGAAATCGACCGTCAAGTTTTGTTTCAAAATAATGCAAAAGCTGTAGGGGCTATCAACACAGAGCTTTGTTTTAATTGGTTCCGTGTCAAAATCATGATAAAATAATTGATGTTACATTTCGAGCAAAACTAAATTGTACGTAAATAGAAGTTTGAGATACGGAATGAATTTGTATACTGGTAGGATTATCAAGTATTATATCCTTCATTATTATTATTGTACTTAAACTATTATTTTGTATGTAATAGTTGAAATTTTAAATCTTTATTTCATAGCACTGATTTATCTATGCATTTAATTCATTCCGTTTTTTATATGTATAACAAGCGTTGTGGTTTGGCAGCTGAATTTTATAATTTCTGTTTGGAATAGTTGACTTTTATTTCGAAATTATAGTTTTTGGTATTTTACTACCAACTTATGTACATTTTCTACCACTCAGCGCTATATATCACAATTTATAAGTAGTCGACTATTTTGAACAGAACGTATTTAAATATAATTTATTTTAATCTGTGTTTCATCACCATGATTGTTTATAATGCGTCTTAGCGAAAAATAATCAATAATTGGGACCAAAGTATCAAAATTTATTTTCACCAGATTAGACACCGCAACTACGGGCGGGCGCATCAGATTGATATCACCTCCTTTATGATTTAGTCTCATGATTTCTCTAACAATAAAGCTGGCATTCCTATAGACCACTACAAACAGCATGGTTGTGCAGAACCACAACCGATAAAATAACGACGTGGTCAAATTGTTGTTTTTTTTATAGGTGTGTATGCACGAACTTACTATATCCATGCCCATCAAAAATATATCTATAGTTTGAGCAAATGAGACTAAATCAAACCGATGTTTAATGAATTTAGAGTGCTTCTGTAATTTTGGTGCGTAGTTTTATTTTGAAATTAAATTGTTTAGTATTTCTATACGATCATTGTATTATAGTTGCATCCTACATACAGATTGGGGCATCGTGAATTAAACAAATGTTTAAAAACTCGTTAATGTTAACATCTCAAATGATTGTTTATTCTTTATTGATTGATCTCTTATTGAAATTATTACAAACCTGTGAGCCATTTGACCGGTACAAGTAGTTTTAACCACTGGTAAAACTAATTAACACGAAACTATCGGGATGAATACAGAAATGGATTACTCACAGAGTATTGTTGTTATTGTCGTTTTTAACCGACTTCAAAAAAAGAATCAGGTTATTTGTGACAATCATTTGTGATGAACTCAATCTATAATTTGGGATGTATGTAAATATACCTAATTTTCGTAGTTCTTCCATTATTTTCATCATGATGGAGATTTATGAAGCAATAATTATGGTTTAAATCATTTGTTCGTAGTTAATCGATAGAAACGAATTTTATTAGTTTATAATATTATATTAATTTAGAATGTTTATCATAAAATGTATAATTATGCGTTGAGTGTCATCATTACTACGATTATTCGCACAATTATTATAATTAATGAAATATTTTATTTTTGTGTAATAATACGATTATTATTGAGAAAAAAATATTTTACTTTAATAATAACCCCACCTGGGTGTATCGCCGGCGGGCATCATCAACAATTGTAATAAATAGCCCATATTATTAATTATTATGTAATTTGTAATATTTTGTTCAACTGTATGTAACTGATTATTGATTTCGGCGTGTGGCGGATGTTTCGACATGGTATAGAATCAAGGAAGAATTGTCTATGTTGATGAAATGTATTGAATAAAACTTAATAATTAATTTGTTTGTTTTATATTCCAATACAACACTTCGTAGTACACAGGGTTACACCCAACTTAATATCGAATGCAAACTAAGTATGTTGTACTAGACAGGAAGGTGCTTATGTTCAGCCATTTACGTCTTCAACACCAAACACTTCCATGTTATGGCTTACAATGAGACATGTTTACAAAAATATTATGTCGTTCAGTATTCCACTCCAATGTTCTAGAAAAATAAAATATAGATGTAGAAGTTGAATGTTCGCGGTTCACCCTGTGACATGCAAAAAACAGTATTGGGTATTGATAAATCAAACAAAAACATTATTAAAGCCATTAAATTTTATTCGTGAAAAATTGAGCGCATTTGAACTAAGCCTAAACAAAAATATACTTAAAATTAACTATGTACGCTAAAATTAATATAATTAATGAATTATTTACTTAATTTCAGTTGACATTCACTGACGCGACATCACTACTGAACTCGGAAAATAAATACTTTACGTTCATTGAGATTTAAAAAAATATTCGATATTATTCAGTCTTATTAATAATTAAAATTAAAAAAATGGAATTTAAATAGAATCAAATGGAATGACACATCAATCATTACCGTTAATTACAATTATTAATCATTATTAAAAACATACTCAATAATATGACAATAATAAAATATTATAATAAATAAATATAAAATTGGAAAACTGCACCACGACATTATAAACATAATTATTTAACATTACATGAGAATTAGATAATATGTTATTTTATTTTTAATACTGTTACTTGAGAGAACGCCCCTAAAACACGCATAATTATCATAGCATTTATAATTATTAATAATTCAATAAAAGTCAATCAATAACTTATGGTGCAGTTTAATTTAAAATACAAAATCAGATCAAAGTTATTCAAATATACCTCTATTTTTCAAAAATAATTAAAATAAAACTACGCTGGATGGAATTGTAGGACATAATAAAACATATTTAGAGAAATAATTGAATGGACATAAAAAGGCAGTGAAATCATTTCAGTTTATCTAAAGCGCTCAGAATTTGTGAGTAAAAAATGCAACCCCTTCAACTTATTTATCGTATAACTAATTTATTTATTATTCACTGGTAAACTTTTCTGCACTCGTTATTCCTAATTATATTATTGGGAATATTTTATCGGAGTAAGAATATGTCAATATCATTCCGATAATAGTTTCCAGTCTTACAAAAATCATGAGATATACCGATAAATAAGTGAAAGAGGCATAATATTATAATTGTTTATTCTATCTAAATCGCGGTGTGGTGCGCGGTACACGTACGTATAGTACTAAGCTACCATCAATAACAACCGTTCAGCACAAACCTTGCCACTTTATAGTGATATTATTTTATCATTTTCTACAAAATTGTAACAAATTCATTCACTGGTATTTTTAATACAATTGCTGACTTAAAAGTGTAATTTAGTACCAATATAATTCCGATACTGATCATTATCACACCGATATTTTTTAATTTCAGTACGATTTTAATTAATCTTATCGAAGATGTATCACCAAAAACGTAAAGTTGTTAAAATTCTGTAGAAACTGATCAAATTTTCGCAACGAAGCGAATAGTAATAACACTAAAATTACAGATTATGATGCGTTAACACTAATAGCTGGATACATCAATAATTTTAGCTTTATTACAAGTCTTTATTATTGTCAGTCCGACGACACGCATTCTTTATCGGGAAACTTGACACAAGTTGAAATGTTTATAAAAAATACAAAAATAAATTAAATAAGACATGTATTGTCATGTCAAAAAAATACTCATTACGAGACGGATCATAATCATTTTCATTATATTATATGAAAACCTAATAAAATAGATTAAAAAATACTGCGTATTGGGTGAAACATCTAACTTAACTTACACTAAAGATCCATTTTCAACTTGTATCAAAAATACAACTTCTTTTCTTCCCTTCATTTCTAGATAAACTAGCATCTAGCATTATCCTATGGTGTAGTTAAAACAGTGCAGATTCAAATAGTTGCCATGAGCAATAAGACAGCGTTGTAAACCAAGTGTTTAAGGCACTTTGACTGTAATTCTATTTAAAACTATGGTCGACTTTTAACTTAGGGTCCCGTAAGCAAAATATTATTATTTCATAATAATTAAAGACATGAGTCGTATTGTCATGGCAAATGCACGATTTTGTTATGTTAATCAAAATCGATATTTTAAAGTGGTTACGAAACTCATTTGAGATATTTTATGGATACAGAACATAAGTCTAATAAAAAGAAAGATTTAAAAAATCGACCAAACAACATTCAGGAAATTACGCTTAACGCATATAAGTATGGCGAAGGGGTATCACACCCCATAATACATCGGAGTCTTCATACACAATCAATTCAGGTCGATTTAATTATTAAATTAATAATTTAATTGGATTAAAATCACTTAAAATTACAACTAAATTAAATCACATATTAAATTAAAATTGAAAGTTTCGTAGTTCACTGAGAATCGTTAAAATTAATAGTAAATCATTAACAGTTAGGATCGTTTTTTTTTGTTATTTTGTGCTCATAATACGAGTTTGTTGATAGATGGCGCTAGTGTAGTATGAGTATTGCAACATTTAATAATTGTAATTAATTTATATTCGATTATTATCAAATTTATCAAGTCGAACAAAACGAAAACATTTTTATATTTTCTTTACCAAAAACTCTAAATAAAAATGACGCAAATTTTATTATAATTTTGAATATAAAATCACAACAGTAACTATTTTTGATTTAGGGAAGATTTAGAAAACCAAACAGAATCATAAATATACCATGAAACTCATTGTAACATCACTTATATCTTTTGATAAAGCTTTTCCCAACTATTTTATTCTTAAAAAATACGGAATACAAAACATGCCACTATGCTTAATGCCCATAAATTCGTGACAAATTGCCCATATAACCAACTAACCTTCATATACCATTAGCGCCATCTACCATCATTCCCGGTTGCCTCTCAGTTCGCCCGCGACTTCGGGTGCGATCACACGTCTCCTTTGAGCGCGTACATCACGCTCGTGTCGAAGGACGCGGCGACCGTGTAGTTCTTTGTGAGGAGATAATTAGTTGTCTTGTTGCGAGTTGTGTCGTTGTTGAATTGTACTTCTATAATCTGTGAAGATTATAGAATTATTTGTTAAAAATAATCCTTATCAGTTTAATCCTTAAACTAAGCTCGGTGGCATGGATCCCGTGGGGATGGACGTTGAAAAGCAGCAAAGATTTATTATTATTTAGCCTATAGCCTAGTCCCACTGCAGACAGATGGTGGGATGAATTGAACTCATATCTAAAGGACTGTCTTCAGAATGCAGTAGACAGAGACAAGAAGAAGGATCCTTGCATCTCTCTTTAGAGTTAGACCTAAAAATTCTAGCAAAAAAGTTTTACCAAGATATCATTATATTAAGTATTTAAAAAAACTTTGCGAAGGCTGAATAATAAAATAGCAGATGAGGAATGGAATCGTAAGGGTTTCTGCAGGAACTTAGAATTTGGTATATTATGTAGGCGTTCACACGGCGTAACTGTACTATATTTTCCAGTATAATGTAGCGATCACATGGCACATTCCCACTGCTCACGGTTAAAACCAAACATTGTTTAAACTTGTAAGGTCCTTCTCGAAACTCACTTCCCAAACAGTACAATCCTAGAGGACAGGACGTGGGAGGTTGAACCAGAATGGATCCCAACGGATTGGTTTAGAGCCCACAACATAGTAACATCGAGTAAGATCAAGTAAAGTGGGCCGTAAACACTTTTCAGCTATGCAAGTCGGCAGGGCTGGATGGCATCGTCCCAGCCCTGCCGCAGTGGGGGGTAGATCATCTAACACCATGGCTGGTGGAGACCTACCGGGCCTGCATAGCACTCACATACATACCTCTCGCCTGGCGGGAGGTGAAAGTCATTGTCATACCCAAACCCGGAAAATCGGATTATACGCAACCGAAGGCCTACAGGCCCATAAGCCTCACATCTTTCCTACTAAAAACCCTCGAAAGACTGTGATAGGCATATCAGAGATGGGCCCCTCAGAGCAAGACCACTGCATAGACAACAGCACGCGCACTCCACAGGCAAGTCAACAGAATCCGCGCTGCACAGCGTGGTCTCTAAAATTGAATGCGCAGTGAACCACAAGTACCACAAATGCTCAGCACTGGCTGCCTGTATTAAGGAAGATGCAATCAAGCGACAGTCAATGATGGCATCACCTTGTGATAAAGCCCCGAAGACACACCACTTTCAAAGACACTATAGCATCACACTAACAGAAGAACAGTGTGACTACTCAGGCCCGAAGGAACTGAGAGTATATACCGATGTATCGAAGACCGACTCCGGTACCGGAGGAAACCGTTGCGCACGTGCTCGTCGAATGCGCGGGCGTCATCCAGATGAGAACAAAAATCCTCGAATCACCCATATTTTTTACAGACGTTCTGAACAGACCAGGAGCTTTCATCAACTTCTGGAGGGAGATGGGCTGGTTGGAATAACCACCGACGGCCGCCATAGTCCACGCCCAATGGTTCACTTTCAAGGACTAAGTGCAGAAACTAAAAACCCCTAACATAGAACATTGTTTAAACTTGCTGTGTGATCGCAACTTTATACTATGTAAAATATCGTACAATTTAATGTTTGTACGTAGGCTATGTCTGATTCACGAAATCAGTGATAAGTATTTCATTTCTGAGTTCAACAGACCTGAGTCAATTGAATACTTTTCTATAGTTACTCCATTCTCACCTGTAAGTGTAGCCTCTCATCTTCAAACGGCAGATGCGTGAGCGCAGGCAGAGCGTTGTTACCTCCCAACACCACATAGTCGGCGCGCGTCGCATCAGCCGCTAACAGTACCGTGAGGAGAGGTAGGCAGAGCACTCGGGAACTGAACACGCTCTCTTGGCTCTCTGTCTCTTGATAGGTTACCTGGAAATGTAGGTGACGAGTGTTACAGATACTATCAGGTTGTGACGAGGATGAGAAATCGTGTCTTACATGCAGGTACTCTCGCGCGCACAACACCCCTAAGGAAAATGGATGATACCCATGTAAATCCAAACAGTAGGTCGGTTGGTGCTTTAGATTTTTTTTTGAAGAAATATTCAATGAGAGTCTGCTCGATCTGGGAAGCGATCCCAGGAACCGAATCAGTCATCGCGTTTGCGACCATTAAACAAATAAGAAATTAATCATTCCAAATAATTTATTTTATTTCAAGGAAATGGCCTCGGGATAAAACAGATAAAGCGAGTTAAATAACCGGGTTTTAAACACAATAATGGGTTATTGTGTTTAAAATCCGGTTATTTTGCTATGGTCTTGTACAGATATCCATAAAGTTTTCCCTTCGCTTCGCTATACTAACTTCTCTTGGATGCGCAGTAGGACTCAGACAAGCGTGCAAGGCCCTGGCGGCGCCTCGTATAGAGAGGTAGTCCCTCGCGGCCGCGCGCACGAGCACGCCGTCCCAGGCGCGCGCGCGCTCCAGGTATCCCGCCGTGGCCGAGCGCGAGCCGCGCGGGACGAACTCCACGAACGTGCCGTTGTACTGCGGACAGGCAAACATACACGCTTCAATTCACAATTGAAGTACCTATACATGTTTAGAAACAATTATGCCAATATTAGTATGAAGCATTGCAGCAAATCCAGCTGTTGCCCGCGACCTTCAGTAGGAAGCATTTAACATTAATATACACGTTTCAGGGGCATTCCTAAGCTATGTATTACATTGTAATGTATAACATAACTAGCTGCCCGCCCCAGCTTCGCACGGGTAGCACTAAGTACTTATATGTGGCGTACCTACCCTACCTAAAACCTTCTCCTGAGAATAAGGAACACAACAAAAAAAGATGGTCAATTTGGTCCACCCGTTCTTGAGTTATAAAATTACAACGAAAAGTGGCATTGATTTTTATATAGATAATGTGACATATAAATATCTAATGTATAACATAATATTAGCAATAGATATTCAATCTATAATCGATATCGACCTCGCCTGTTTCAATATAATGTAGATGATTTAATGAATTCTTTATTTACTTGAATTTCAAAGAAGCCAAATAACGTTTTGTTCGGCCTTATAACACGCCGCGCATAACAACAAATGAGTAAAACAAAAGGTCAAGGAATGTGTTAACAATGGCCGAATGGCGTGAGAATGGCAAATCAATATTATATTTAAAACATGTATAACAAAGGTTACTAATGATTTCATTAAAATTTTCACAACTTTTCCACTCTTACAGAGAGGACTGTCCCAATAGTGAGAATATTATCTACAGGCTGATTATGGAATGCTGTTATTTACTTCGAGACCGCAGTTATAAGACTCCTGTAGGTGTTATTTGTTTCCTCGTTCCCATATCCGATTAAAATTCACTATTTTATTAAGTATGAGGCGACGTAGTTCCAATGACGTCATCACCATAACATTTAATCTAAATGATAGTCATGAGTCAGAAACTCTAAGTCTAAACAATGAGAAACGATTAGCCAGTGTGGATCATCGCTGGTTGAAAGAGACTCTAGAAATAAGACTGCCTTTGAAAAAAGATGGCCGTGATGGACTGGATGCGGAAGGTCGGAAGGAGAGGTCCAGCTATGGATTGTGATAGGCTGATCGATGTTGGCATGATTTTTCGTGACACGACCATCCACATAATATGACTACAACCATCATTTATTATTTTCATGGCGGCAACGGTTACCTATTTACGTGAAGCAGTGCCGGATACGGCCTATGACATAAAGCTGGCCTTGACTCGCCTGGCACAGTCTAGTGTTTCTGCTTTGTATAACGAATTGTAATGTAACAATCCGTGTGCTCGATGGAGTTTCCCATCGGCAAAAATGATGATCTTTCATGCATCTAGCCAGCCTCACAGCAATGTAAGCCTTGCGTTATCTGCCAGTGAATGAAAGAATTTAAGAATTTTATTATTTATATATTATATAGAAGAAGATACTCACAATCTCGCCATATAGTTTATCCATGACGTGTATCTGCGGCGTGGGCGCCGGCGGCGGGTGCGAGGGCGGCGCGGCGTGTCGCGGCGCCAGGTGCAACTGTTGCACGAACGCTACTAATGCAGCTGATCCTTGCGCGATGCTGGCTAGCTCGTAGTCACGAGTCATATTTGCGCGAAACTTCTGGGCGCCAAGGGCTGGACACAGTTTCATTGTTAGTTCAAAATCCTCACAAAAATGCGTAATAAAATAATGATGAGTGAATTACATGAACAACTTGAATCAAAGTGATATTTATAATCACTTTTATTCAAGTTGTGACGAACTAACAGACGGAATACCTATGTCAAATGCGTATCTATGCCTATAGCATTAACTTCGCCTTACTACATTTGTGTGCTTAAAGTATTAAATTAATAATTATATGCAGCAAAAGTGGGATGATAAATGGTGAGTGCATTGACCAAATGCATAATGACGTTATTTCAAGTTTTGGTATTAAAATAGTCGCCAAAAAGGCACTGACACAACCACACAGTGATCTTAAAACAAAGCTTAACATAAAACAATCCCAAATTGCTTTAAGTTATGACAGGTGTTCAGATTCACTGAGATTCAATGAAAACATTCTTATGTTTTTACTACTAACATTTGATAACAAATAATATAGGAATTATAGTTATGTTATGTAATTTCTTATCTTGGTAACTTCACAGGAATTCTTTGTTATGAGATGAACAACAGATAGAATCAAGGCTTGAATAGAAAGATGATTCCTGCAACAGTGTACCTCAAAAAATATAATTTTATGAAATAATCACTACATTATTTATTCAGACACTAGAAAAGAAAGTTAAATAGACAAATTAGTAATAGATTTTTCTTTCTTTTGCTTCACTAAACAAATCTATATTCATTTCTCATTAGTTTTATTTACACTTCTTCAATTAATGATGTTTATTTTGTGAATTGGTTTTAGCAAACACATTACAATATTTAAAAACTAGAGAGTCATCTTCTCAGAGTAGACGGTGTTTACTTTCCAACTATTCTGGGAAGAAACACCAAAACAAACTCAGAATTAGTATCAGACATACATTATAATTACAAATACATCACAACTCACCAACAGTATCCATATAAATCAGCAGCATTGTCATAACAGTCACGAATGTCAACACAAACAGCATTGCGGGCAGCAGCCTCCTGTACATATCATTGGGTGAGGTCTTTGTGAACATGGGTATCGACAGCCGCGGACTGACCACAGGTGGTGTAACCACAGGTAATGGTACTGTAGTTGTGGTCTTGTCTGGTAACGGTACAGTTGTTGTGGTTTTATCTGGTAGTGGTACCATTGTTGTGGGTTTGTCTGGTAGTGGTGTTGGTACTGTGTCTTTTGGCTTGTCACCCTCTGCAGGTTGGTCTTCCGGTAGAGGGTTTTCTTGGATTTTCTGGATGAATAAGGTTTGTATGATTAATTATTGTGAAATTTGAGATTGATTTTCTTATAATTATTTTGAAAAAAAAACAATACAATTGCTGTTATGACTTATGTAAACAATTATAGGTTTGCAGGATATGATCAACTTTCAATGGATTTTTTGCACAGAACTTTGGTGGCAGTGTTAGTTACTACTGCTTGAAACTGAATTACTACCTCATGTAATGTAGGCTCGTCGCTAATCTTCGTTTTTTCAGATATGGCAGATTTAAACATAATTTCCCAAAATTTAATTACACATGCAATTTATAGAATTTAGATTGTTTTTTTGTTAATTACTTGAGTAAAATACACTTGAAATTTCGCGTTACATGCCAAAATGAAGACATACACGTGCCACAGACAAGACAGGTGTATTTTTTTTTGTTTGACTAACGCACAAACAGCTGCAAAGAGTCTCGATGCCAGATTTCTAGGAAAAAAAACACATTTGGTGCCTCACGTTAATGTCAAGTTTCTTACGCAATTTGCGAGCTAATTAACATTTTTTGTATTAATACTGCAGAACGAGAAACTTAATCATAGTAAAACGTTTATGTGGGAGGCTTTGGCTTCCGTAATGGCAGAAAAATGCAGCTAAAACTTACCTTTTCGGCCATCGTAACCTTTTGTTTTGTTCCTTACGTAAAATAAACACGCACAACGATCACTTTCTGTTGTAAAATACGTCCTTTTTATATTACAAAACAATCATATTAATATAAATACAATTATAATACTTTACACTTATTTAATATGTGAATAATACTGAATTTTTTGAAAATAAAATAAAAATATAGGTACGTCAAAGAAGCGTGAGTCACTGACCGCATTGGTTGCGACTACATCGAAATTTTAATTTCTACCACACAGAGAATAAATCTACTACTCTACTATTACTAGTCAATAGTCGAGAAATGGATGTTTTCTATTTTATGAAATGGTTTTCAATAGTTTTACCGCGCCTGTTTAGGTAAGTTTTTATAGCTTACCTACTGGCACTATAATAATTTATAAATCGTCGAATTCTAATCCTGCATAAAAAATACAGTACATATTACCATTTTATTTCATTACCTACCTAGCATAAACATACATAATTATTATACTCACGCCTTCTTCCCATGGGTAGGCAGAAACTACGGACTGCCAGCGCCATGTGCTACGATCCGTACATTCTTCGTTTACATACGTTCATACATTTGGTCATACACGCACGCCCGTCGGTTGCGTTCTACATACTACGCACCTGAGTTTTCTAAAGAACATCACCAATAAGGTCAGTAAATGTCCTTCTAGCGCTTCCACTCACCTCTGCCTTGTACCTAAATACCTTTTTTTTGTCGCCTTTCATTCATCCTCCGAAAATTACCAACCCATCCAAGCATACCTACTCTTTTAATTTTTTGTCAGTAGGTACCTACCTACAAACAACTTTTAAACAACACCGTTGCCTTATCACATCATTCTTAATGCTACGGCTACATTGTCGCGATATAGCGAACTACCTATACTTCGCGCGCGTCGAGCTGTGCTGTGTGCACGAGGGACAGCGCGCGAAGTGTAGTTCGCCATATCGCGACAATGTGACCGTAGCATCAGCCTAACATTCATAGGTATGCCACACATGCTTCGCAAGGAACGCATTTCACTAGCTACAACCCGCTGACAGACAGGCGGACGGATGGACGGACAGCGGAGGCTTAGTAATAGGGTAATAGGGTTCCGTTTGACACTCTTCGGGTACGGAACCCTAAAAAAGCATCGCACAGTAATTCATTTAGTGCACTACATAAATTACTGATAAGATAAATTACAAATACTTTCCAATTGGCACTAAATGATCTCCTGACTTATTAGAAAAACACCATTTTACTTTAAGAAAAGGTCTTTATTGTCAAAGTTTATGATAAATTACACAATATTAACGGCAATGTTAGTCAATAATCTGTAACTTTAGTATACTAAGCTGAGATTGACTTATGAGATGTATAAGTATGTACAATGATAGTGTCTGTAAAAAGCTTTAAAACTCTATAATATATTTCAGCTGAAAAAATTGTGCAATCGGTGTAAAAATGACACAAATAACTACTTAAATTCTTATTTTTAAATAAATTTATATTTTCATTCAATGATCGAAAAAATTTACAATTAAAATATTTACATTATTGTCATGTTATGTAAAGATTTAGAGACATTTAAAAAGACAAAACATGAAAAAACTAAATGATTCTCACAGAACCTATTTTTTTTTTTCGTTTTTTGTCGACTACATGAAAGTGTATTACTCATTGTTAATAGCTTAGCTACTAAGTTACGCCTGTAATATCTATTAAAATATATATAAGAAATAATGTTTTCTCAATGAAGGATTCTTTTGTATTTTGAAGAATGTAACTCGAATCCGTTATAAGGTACAGAATCATAGGCAAGCTGAGAAATCTCAACGAATACTTAAATAATAAAATTTGATAAAAATTAACGGTTGAGTTGTATCAGTGGATTAACAAAAGCTTAAATGTTAATTTTTAAGGTTCTTATTTATTCAAACTTTACCTAAACCTATGATATTTTAAAATTTGATAGTCATTTTAAATATCCCATCATGATGACATGACATGTATTCATTTTACAAAAAAATAATTGTGTATTTTACTTTCATATCATTTGACAGTAAATGTGTAAATAAAAAAATGTTATTTAGAATCACTAATTATGTCTATCATCAAAAGAGTTTAATATTATCATACACACAACGTAGCAGGCTTTTATCATTAATTGCACTGTATAAATTTGTATAAGTTTATCTATATTATTACAATAATTAACTATCAATAAAATTCTTAAGTATAACAGAAATTTGTGCATCAACATCTACAACTACAAAGTGTAAAATGATTTTGTTAATTACTTACTAAAATTTTTCGCCTAACACAATACGAGTAATATATTTTTCTCAAATAATTGATCTAAAATTCAAAATGAATACGTATTATTTCAAAATTACAGGTGCAAAAAAACGGTTGCTAACTTTGTATTAAATATTGATCACAAATCTATGATGCATCAAATATAATGCACGTGAATATAACAAGATGCCTTTTAGGCTCAACACTATTTAAATAGAAATTAGCTCAAGGAGTAAATATAATAAAACAATAAATCTAACAATGTTTTTTTTTTTCAATCATGGCAACTTTTTCAGTTGGTCTGTCAATCTATGAAAAATACCTACAAAATGTGAAAATACGGTCTGCACAAAAATTTGCGATTCGGTTTTAACATAAGTATTTATTTCAATCAACTATCTATAATTGTGATATCTACGAGCATGTTTTAGGCATTATTACAATGATTTTGTTTAGTAAAAACAACCCTGAAGGCGCTAAGTATAAAATACTTATAACATTTTGAGCTAAGTATTTCATAAAATATACACCTATTATAATGCTGCTCTTATTGTATAAAACAGAAGATATTATACATGTATTACTTAAATATTAAGTTTACTTATTTTAAAACGAAGGTAGTAGTATATCTGCGCGTAAAACAGAAACCAAATAAATGAATATGAATGTTACTTTAATAGCAATAGGTACTGATCTTTGTGATTACAATAAATGGTTTAGGCAAAAGCCTTTTACCCTGCTGTTAAAATAATAAAATAAAAAACTACCTATATTTTATTTTAGGTAATTCGTTGCAGTCAGATATGACTCACAAAGAGTAGCTTTACAGAAAGTGAAAGAATATACCTACATCAATGAATAATTATTATATTGAGTAAATTAAACAATAAATAATATTTACGACACGAAGGTGACGTTCAAAAGTAATAAGTATTTTATGTGTACCTACCTACCTTCTCTTATTGGAATGAAATATGACTTTGAAATTATGTCAGAAAAATTCAGGTCTCTGCGTTTAGTAAGCCTCTTACTGTGCGTCATATCTGGTCGCAACCTCATTATAATTACACGAAATTATTGTCTTTCGTTATTCACTGAGAAACATTACTCTACTTACACTTTACAGTATGTAAACAGCCCAAAAAGTTAATAACTATTTATTGTCAATTAACGAAGTCCATTCAGAAAGCGAGTGAATTTTATAATAGTACGTACTAAATTTAAGTTCGAAGAAGTTTTATTGTCTGACATTTCAAATTTCATAGTCTCTAAGGAAAAAGATTACACTAAGTAACTTGTATTTTATATAAAAGGGCTTACTATAAATGTTTGTTATTGTCAAGCACACGACGAATCCTTATAAATAAATGATTCTAAATAATAATTACTTTTTATTGTCAATGTTTCCATTGCATTAGCATTTATTTATATTTAGTTCAGTTAAGTGATTTTTTACCGAATTCAGAACTGTCTCCTAAAGTCGGATTTCAATTCCGTACAATTATTTATTAATATATAATTATTATTACCTATGTATAATAGTAATATCTAATTACTTAGATCAGTGGTTCTCTTTTAGGTTAATATACATAATGTAATGAAAGATTAACAATATTTTTGGATCTGAGAACCATCAAATATTTTCTTTCTTTCCCGAAAAATCTGAGCGATATTTTAATATATTATTGTCATTGCTTGGAGATAATACCTTAAGTAATATCTCATTTTTAACAGTTTACAAATACAATATATAACGAGATTTTTAGAAATATATAAATACAATATTAGTAAATAATGGTTTTCCCTAAGGAAAATCTCGAATTTATTGACAGTTTTCAGCAATGTCATCCATGTACTTTTTTTTATTAAGCGTTGTCGCTGGAAATGGTGGTCATGTTTAGCGAGCAGTATAACTATTCCCTTCCATTCGATACGCTTCCGTGCCGAATCGAACATCAATCACTGTTATCGAAAGAGTCCTATAAACGCTGTTCACAAATCCAAAACCCGAAAATGTTAACAGTTTTAACCAAATAGACGACCGTTATTCTTCCGACAGCTATTTACTCGCAAATCAGCTATCGAATTGCGTAAAACGTTTTCGTAAACGATTCCGATGAATTTATTTCATTTTGACCGTTCAACAACATTAATTGCGTTTGTTTTTGTATTTACGTTGTTGAGCAGATTTTTTTTCCAACTTATGAAGCAATGGATTAGCAATTTGTTTCAAACCGATACAAATTGTGATAAATCGTGTTACGCAATTAGGGTGCAGGACCGAAAATGTGTCATTTTCGACGCAGAACCTTGTCGAATGGTTGTGAATAGTTATGCTGGTTTCCAATCTAGTTTAACAACCTAACAAAATAATGTTATTAATAGTATTTACTGTCAGTTTGTTTTTCACAATATTTTTAATGTTTGTTTTTACAGAGCGTTTTATTAGTAGTCCGAAGATATGCAAATGTCAGTAAGTTTCGTACATAGGTAGCTATGTAGGTAGATATGATACTTTGAACGGACTTATGAGTTCAAGTCAAAGGGTCTCTTAAATACAAGGGCTACTAGATATCGTCAAAATCCTAAATTGTAAAAATGCACTTTCGCGCTCCACATCTGATATGAAATTGATATTATGTACGTAGATTGACATTATTTACCCATTTTCTTTATAAATACCTGTACAAACTGGCGAATTCCATACTCTTTACATTCTAAATTCGTCCAACAATATCACAATCTTAACTCGGATAAATCGACGCGAATATAATGTAGGATGTTATTATTGTTTTTCAATTAGGTTTCAATAAAATAACACGGATAAAGTTGAACGAATGCTACATTTTTGAATAAGTATTAATAAAGTTGTATATTATATAATACGCCAATTTAAAATGTATATAATTTCAGTTTACTCTATATATAAAAACAACTAACAATATATACGTTGTATACTTCTAAATACATAGTTTTATTTGTTGAACAATTTTATTTTATAAGTGTAAAATTCAATTAATTAAGTAGATATATTTATTTTTTTGCTTATCCTACATTATTGTCATTATTTTGACAGACGTCGCGTACAGACTCAATATTTATCGTCTACGACTTAACAATACAGATTCAAAATTATTGTCTTCGTTAATTACAAAAATTATCGTCTTATACTTTCCTACTCTAAAAATTTCACAACGGCATCGAACGTATGCTCGGTATAAAAAAACCTGTAAAGTCTACAAAATCCAGTGAATATCATGTTATCCTCGCGTCGACGTCCGGTGGGCCTGTCACATTACCGCAGGCGGTTGGCGAGGCGGCCGGCCGCGAGCGCGAGCGGCGCCAGCGCGGCCAGGCGCGCGCGGGCGGCGGCGGCGCGGCCCGCCACGCCCGAGCCGGCCAAGGGCACGGGGGTGCCGGGCTCTACTACGTGGATTTTCCAGCCTAAATTGTTGTGGGTGTAGCACTGGAAAATATTATATTTATTAATGATGTTAAGAAAACTAGGTCAGGGCCGGATCTAGAGGTCCGGAGGCCTCGGGGCAACAAAGGAGCGGAGGCCCCCTGACTCCGAATTATTTTCCAAATAAAATGAACAATTTTTTTCAGCCGAGTTTTTCAATAAATAATTTATTGTGAAACCGAGTAGATTCTTTTAGTATTTAACAAACATATATAAATATAATCGAAAAGAAGAATTATCTGAAATTAAATTTTAGCGTTAACGAACGAAACCTTCCGAGCTTTCTTCGCCGAAAATCGCTTTCAATGCTCAGGAGAGAAAGCTTCGATAGACGGTTTTGTCCCATCGTGGAGCTACGGGCAAGTACGACCACACTCAGCCATTGAACCATTGGGATACTCCCTCAAGATGGGTAGTAAATTGCAAGTGCTTATACGGGCCATTTAAAAATTTAATATTTACTGATTGCCTAATTGGAGTGAACAAAAATATAGATCAATGATTTCTGTTAATACTTAAGAACAATATAATCATGATTGAACGAAGTACTGTAGGTAAAGATAAAACAAGGAAATAAAATGAAAGGAAAAGTTGTTTACTAGTCGAAATTTGAATGATTTCTTTTTTCGAAGTCTCTATTGTGGGGGCCCCTCTTTTGTGGAGGTTCTAGAGGCACGCTTCGTAATTATTTTGTTATATCTAACCGCGTATTGGATACGGTATCTTTAACTGAAGCCATGTTTGCCTAAATCAGTGTATGCAATTATTCTTAACTAAAACCTGTGGATATTGACAATAAATCTGATAGTAGTGTTCATATCTTGTTTTTCATTGGTCACCAAGAATCTTCTGTACTCAACCTAGGTAGTGGTGACGGGCGGGCGTGCCGAGTGACTGTAGGTATAATGTCATTTTGGCGTGTAGTGCTGATTGTTAGCCTAGTTTAAATAAATGAGATATGATTTGAATTATAAAAATATTTTGAAAAAACATGCACGATTCAGAGTTCTAATGAAGTGATGTCAGTTTGGACACTATTTGTTGACTTAGGTACTGACGACTCGGACACAATTATGTACTAAACAGCTTCAATAATTTTATGGTGTCCGAATTGTCAATGAAAAAAATAAGGAATTAAAATGTGTCAATTCGGACACTGTCCGAATATATTGTGTCCGAGTCGTCAGCAAGTCTATTTGTTTATGTTAGACTGTGTAATCGTCCGCAGTGGTGTGGGAGTGGCAGCTCACCTGATAGTACAGCAGGTCGGGCGTCTCGTGCGCGACGGTCCAGTTGAGCACGGCGGGCTCGCCGTCGTGACACTCGAGCTGCACGGTCTGCATGTAGTCCTCGAAGGTCTCGGACGTGGCCGCCTGGTCTATGGTCTTGTGGGTCCACTCGCAGTAGCGACCCACTGTGAACAGAGCATAACTATTAGAAAGCATGGCCAGCTTTAAATGTCCTTCTGAATAAGATTCACTTCGTAAAAATATTCAACACCAACATCGGGAAGTGAAACGAATGAGCATCCATTTTAGCATTCTGTAGTTGAAGAACATTTGAAAATAGTGTTTTTTTTATTATTTATTTTTACTTGATTCTGGGGCAGTCAAGTAAAAATAAATTTAAAAAAAAACACTATTTTGGTGGTGGATGGTAATGTTTTTTTATTTTATTTTACAGAAAGCTTACAGACTAATAATTAAAAGTAATTCGTAGGTAGGAAAATTTGCTAATTATAGCTTCCACGTGTATAAGTTTTAAAGAGACTGTCATATGTACTACAGGTACGCATCACAATGAAGAAATTAAACATTCCTAATGTTGGCTCTGAAAACCAAGAGCATCTTTTTAAGAAACAAATTAATAAGCTTGGGAATTATGACCGACTGTTCTAAAAGACGATTAGGTAATTGAAGTCCTAACATGACTGTATCAAAATACTCTAAAGGTCGAATGGTTTCGGAGTTCTGTAAATCCGAAATCCCGTATATATCCCCTTGTATAGTATGACCTGTAGACAGTAGTTTCCTCATGTATCTCGTAGTTCACTCACCAGCAGTAGGATACGGGTACCCCTCGTTATCGTACGCCACTCCCGCGAACACGCGTTGTTTCCTCTGGTCCTCTTCCTTCTTCTGGCCGAAGCCTCCTTCTGAGCTGTCGCTGATGTAGAACGGATGGAACCTAGAGATTTCAGAAAAAAAGAAGATTTAGTTAGTACTGTAGAGGTACCAGACGTTGATGTGATAGGAAGGTTTGTTTCAGTAAGTGAGGTCTTATTATGATGTGTTCTTTACATCATAGTCCTTGTCTGCCATAGATTGACTGACCCACGTCACTCTGTTCCATGGTATTATCGTGTATGAAACAAGTCGATTGAAGAACTTGTGTAGAGTTTCCATTCCTTACTAACCAGTAAAGATTCATGTTTCGATTGAGCTGAAAAAGATAATTTGAAACCACCGAGTCCTGCTATGCATGCTTACGTCCAAAAACAACAAGTTTCCATCAGTCGGTTCGTTACATAGAGTGTGTATGTATAATCATAGGAACAGGTCCTCACTTGGCAGGGTTGGTCCTGTCGTCTCCTCCCTCGACCAGGAAGCTGTAGGTCTTCCCTCGCTCCACGTACAGCTCCGGGATCAGCTGATCGTTGATGTACCACGCGATGCCCCAGGATGGGTGACCTGGATGCAGACGAACTAGTTAGGCAACGTTGTAATTTTTACCAGTATTTGACATTAAGTCAAACCCCGCTGCCCAAAGATTTAAATCGGTAGATTTGCCTTCACCGTACTACTACACGTACTAAGTCATAAGAAAAAGTTTCCATACTAATAAGAGTGAGCTCACACGTGATTAAATAGCATTTCCATAACAATCAAGTGAAGTCGCTGCGTCATTGAGTGTCAGAGGTTTCAAAACGAAACAGAAATGCAACTATCTTTTGACGCGATATGGCAAATCTAACGATTTAAATCTTTGCCGCTGTCATCATTGTCATGACAGCGTTACTGCGACAGTCAGTGGCAGAAACCGCTCTACTAGTTATCCGTAGCTTTAGAGATAAGACAAGTAGGTATAGCTTACCATATGGAAGGAATCCATTACTTATATCATTGTCTGCATGAAACAGAATAATGTTAAACATTAAATATTGTTAAATAATTACAAAGCAATCACCCGGCCAGTCTCTAATGTGATTCATAAGGACTGGCTAGTGTGCATTTGTACGCTTTGTCCTATGAGGGTATTGGCATCTGGTTCAACAATACAAGAGGACTCATAATACATTTTAAGATAGAAAATTGTTTTAATGTTGTAGTTTATCTATTTTATTGTATGTAAACACTATCTCATGTACGTCAGCAGTGAGGTCGCTGTCATTAATGTCAACTGTCAGTTCACCATGAATGGCGGGAAATGGTTGAAAGCTGGAGCGTGCCTGCACAAGCGGCTTGGTGTGGTGACGAGCCAGTCCAGTGATGTATTCTACTTATCTACGGAATCAACAGGTGTCTACAGGATTCTATAAATGTGGTCCCTGTTTTGTTTAAAGGACGTGGTCGAGCATAACGCACGAGCATTCCTTCGAGCAGTGAAGTGTAATTATAGAACGTGTACATTACCAGTGATAGGCGTGTATCCCCGGGCCCCGCCCGCGGGCCCGATGCGCGCGGTGAAGTTGGTAACGCCGGAGATGACGCGCGGGGCCCACGGCAGGGGGCCCGACGAGTCCGTCTCTGCGAGGCCGATGCATGTGTTTTCGTTCTGTGGAAGGAGGCGATGAATATACTAATGTTTCGAGTGGAAGAAAGAAATCAGCAGCGTAGAATTCTTATAGCAGACTCTAAGAGGATGTATAGTCTTCAGAGGACGTATAAAAATAACTATTCCAAGTTATAAGACCTCAACATACCTGAGCACCAAAGTCAAGTTGCACATCATTCCTGGTGGTGTCCATGAAGGAGTGCGCGTTGGCCTCGTAGCGCGAGTTGAGCGGCCCGAAAGCCGCGATGACGGACTGCGAGCGTGACGTCAGCACCTCCTTGTCCTTGCCGGGCTCGCGGCCCGCCAGGGGGCGCCGGTATGTTATTGTAGTTATACCGTTCTTCTGGTTGCCTGATACTGTTGAGAGAAAGAGATGGTTGGATTAAAGATAAGATAGGTATAAAGATATAGTCTGTTGCAAAAATATCTGATGAAAAAGTAAACAAATGGATCAGAAAACCTACTTGTGGATGCACATTTGTGGTGCCACTTATAAAATTCTTTTAGAATAATATAACGTCACACCATATTCCCCACCACACCTTGGGCAACGGTGTACCCTTTAATACACCCACATTTCGCCACTTATTTAAGAATAATACCAGCCTATTATTGTCCCACTGCAGAGTAAAGGCACTAGCACTCATCACGACACTTGCTCAAAACGAGCCTTTATCCACCACGCGGGCCCATTTGGTAGATGCCACATGTCTTTGAATTTTTAATTCTATGACATGCCGGTTTCCTCACGATGTTTCCCTTCACCGATTTGAGAGCAGTGGATGTGAAATAATTTACAAAAAATAAAGCGACCTAGGGTTCGAACTTACGACCTACAATTTGTAAGTCAGGGCCGTTACCATTGTCTAAAATAAACTCAGAAATTACATAATATGAATTGACAAACACAACCTTATGCATGAGAGGCGAGGCCTTAAGCTATGGGCCACTATGACATTTGATTTAATTTGAATACTCAACTAAATTTTAAAACATTTTTAAGATGATTTTCATATAACTTCACTTTACGTCTATGATTTTTCAATTACCTTCAATTTAATATTTTTATTCAAACAATAATTGTTGGAAAAAATGGCGAAATATAAAGTTGAAACCTTCTAAAATACAGATGAAAGTGTTACTAATTCCAGGGAAACAATAAACGAAGAAACAAAGGTTGTTGTTTACACTTTCAACTGATACTTTTGGAACAGACCATATACATACCACATACCTACCACTAAGTATAGCAGTTTACTAAGGTATCAGGTGATACAATGACAACGCTGACATACCAAGCTGTGCGTCGTTGGTCCCGCCGATCCTCTGGTCGGGACACACTCCGCGCTCGCCGTCACACTGCGCCAGGTGACTGATCGTGTAGTCGGACACGCGCGGCTGGTTCACCCTGGTATCCCAGTAAGCGACCACGACGTCTGCGCCCAACATGGCCGGTCTACCTTCAGCTCCAGAGATGCCGAACGCCATGTACTGTTCCTTGCGCAGGCGGGCTGATAGTGTTATCTGAACCTGGTCGCCCTGGAAATATCATGATTGGGTTTAGCGATATAGACCTGTAGAAGGGCGAAGGATTCGGAGGATTAATATGGATTGACATTTTGGAATATGCCAGATGGCATTGAGCATAATTATATTGAAACTTTGGGAACAATAGTATACTATACACCACAAAGTAAGATTATACTGCGAAAACCTGTTTCAAGATGCTCCGAATAAAACCAGATAGGAACTTTGTCATACCGAGCACGGAATCACCGCGACCGCAGCCTCTAGAAACGACATAGTATTAAAATCGTGGCGCCAAAAGTGCGTTGAGTGCACAACTTCTGTCAAGGATCACTATTCAAAGCTGTCAGTTTCTATACGTCATTAATGCAGTAGTGCGAGTGACTCGCTTGGTTTTTATGGAAAATGTTCTAGAAGCGGCGCAGACGCGTCTCCGTGCTCTGTACCAGCTCGTGGCGAACAGAGGGTCTAGATAGGTCCTATTTAAACGATTTAGTCGAAATCATTACTCAACCAATTTTTCTCAAGATTTTCCGGTGTTTTTCTACGAGAAATATAGGGTAATGTAATGATATCGACTTTCTTACATTAAGCAATGATATTTTACCTTCAGTATTCTCTGGATACCCGCTTGAATGAAAACATTAACGGACTAATTATTATGGCTAAAATATAGTGACAATTAAATTAAATTATTTATGGCACAAGTAAGTACAAGACTTCAAGCTCTAATTGTCTTTTTTTTAATTCAAAACGTTTTTCATATTTGAACTCTTGGCAGTAGTCAAGATTCTTTGGTAGCAGTACAAACATAGTTATGACACTCTTCAACGTCCATCGGTGCACTGACCATCCAAAGCAGCAAGAAAGTAGAAAGTTCTCCTCAATGGACGCTGAATTGTTTTCAAATTCAAAATAAAATCAAGAGCCGCATAAGTACTTTAAGAAAAAAACTTGACTTCAAACAAGTATTTTACCTTACCTGTTACTGAAAAGGGAATTTTTGAAAAATCATTAAAGTCTCTAATATAATACGGTTTTACAGAAAGTTGTTTGCTAGAACAGTTGGTTGCGGTGCTTCTGTATTATATATGGCAATACCACGTGACGTTCTCCAAATTCAGCTAAACTTTTAGTTAATATTATTTGTATTGTGCGCACGACAAGCTCTCATTATTAGTAGAACCTATGCAAAGCCTTAACAATGCGAAGTCAGCTTATACTGGAAATTTATAGCTTGATTATCTTAATTAACTCTATTAACTAGATCGGAAAGCCAATTCTCGCACTTAGAAAACGTTCATATTCAAGTAGAACTGTCAAAAACTTGTCAAAAATGTTGATAAATGGATTGTATTTTTGACAGATTGCGAATGAGATGCGAATGCGAACGTTCTTGCCCCTCAGATAGAGTCACCGTACCGCAACACAAGCGATTCTGTGTCCTTCCTTTTCAAGCTCGGAAGCAGATTACGTAAGAGGGTAAAACCTAAGACCTCACCTGTATCTCCCAGCGCACTTGTAATCTCTTGTCGAGTATCTCTTTACAGTTGTTGGTGGCGCTGTAGGGCGACTGCGAGGTCGTCGAGCTAGTCTGTAATAATAGATAGGGTTAAGAAAAACGAATTCAAGAGGGTCTATTCTGGGCCCTCAGTGTTCAGGGACATGTTCTGACGTCAGCAATGAAAGTGGATTAACACCTTTATACAAAAATATTCTGTGCTTAATAGTAGATTGTTTGAAACAATTATTTTAAAGGCGAAAGCGTTTCTTTGAATCCAGAGCAGAGCGAAGGATTCTAGAGTAGAAACCTAAGCGTAGCGAGCGAGAGATTCATCTTGAGCGCATCAAAGGGAGGGATTCAATGTACGTCACTTGATTCTAGTTAAATAAGTGTTGCTCCCGAGGTGGATACTCTACTTTTTATCACCCTCAATGAGAAATTATAAGTAAGTGCAACTTATGAATAAGAATAGTGAGTTTATTTATTTCATTCTCACTACTTATCCGAATTTGAGTGATTACGAACGAAGGCGGAATCATTCCGCGCGTTTATTTTTTCACAAACTTTTTTTTTAATTTTACGCGCATGGTTCTTTGTCCTGTTACTTGTTCATACAATGTTCGTGATTGATATCTTTGGTGATTGGAGCTAACAATATCCACATTTTCAAATTCAAATCTGAATATGAATTTGGAATGTGACTAAAATATCATATATGTGGAAGAATATATGTTATAATTATGCTCTTTTTGAATAAATGTTATAAAAATATCTTTGCTTTTACATAATATCATCTACAATTGCACAAAATTAATCGATAGATACCTACTCTGTTTTTCAGCATTTTCAAGTTTTGAGAGTTGGTGTTATCTATTGTAATTTTGTTTCACCTTTTCATAATCATTCGTTTCGTATTCATGATTTAAAAAAACTAAAGTGTTAATCGGTTTCACTATTGACTACAGGTACATGAAAATTTTGCTTAGTAAACCCAGTACCTCGAAATTGCAAATGTCTGGTTAAGACTTCCGTCATATAGTTACCACGGATTTACCTGTTATTTATCCCGAAGATTAATAAGGAAATTAAGTATTAGGGTCATTCTTAATGTAGGTTAATAATTCATACGGTTAATATTGTAAGTAAAATGAAAATAAAGTAAAAACTGCTGTTACGAAACTAAATTATCTAAACCGATAGGTAATTAAATAAATAGATATGTAAATAATAAAATACTTACAGGGTTATACCACCAAGCAGGCTGTAAATAACAACATCCAACATCCCAAGGTAAGCAGAGAGGAAAGAAACACATAACGGAATGGATAAGTTAAATAACAACATTTTATTAAGTACATAACATTAAATAACAACATTTTATTATTCAGTCTTAGGCGAGTGTCGAACCAGGATCACTTCATTGATGTTTTTAAGTATGATAATAAAAAGCAAACCGGTACTTAATGGAGTAAATAGGTAATACAGAATAATATTACTATATAACTAACAGTTTATTTAGATATGGATCGGTTCCTGTATATAGGTACCTTAACTAAAAAATATGATAAATGATAATAATGACTTCTGATTTTGATTTTATTGTTTTTTTTAGACCTCCACGTGGACGAAGCCGAAGGCAAAAGCTAGTTTTTTTTCAAACAAAACAGAATTTTGCAAAACAAAAACAGAAATTATCCGGAGGCGGGGTAAACAGCCCTCGTAGTGTACGAAGGAAATAAAAAAAGGTACGTTTTGCGATTCTCAGATAGAATCACACTACTTTTAAAGAAAATCAACGATGTTTAGATAAATAATATTGTTGATCCTGATTCGTAAAGAATTGACTCAGAAACCAGTGAACCAATCAAATGAGAACCATTTGGGTTTAACACTAGATGGAGTTTTTGTTAATCTCTGTGATTTAGTGGTCATATTGCGTCCTTTGGATGACTTCCGTTTACCCTGCAAAGATTGGGAATAAATATATAAAGATATGGTTAATTATGAGAAATGTGGTGTTAGACATCCGGGCAAGCTGTTAGTAAAATGATAAGAAAAAATATTAATTCAATAAAAATGGAACTTTGTAAAAAAATACTTTTAGTAGTATGTACGAAGGGATTAACACATTTTCAAGAAAGTCCTTAAAATCATATCCGATTCACTCTATTCTCTTCCTCATTCAAACATCATCATTTTTAAGCCTTACACGTTTTCAGCAACAAAGCGACCGCTTTTATTAAAGGCCTTCGGCCTGATCATCACTTACCATGCATCAGGTGAGATGCAAACCAAGAGCTTCCCGGTTGTGAATAAAAAAAATAAAAAAAGACTTCTAATTATGTCAATTTCCAAAGCATCCTGAATCATGGAATGGTATCCCTTTCACCTATAATAACCCGACCTATAATTTTCTCCCTCCCTAAAGGTCTCCCTACCCCCCTAGCCGTTTAGGGAGGAAGCAAATTCCAACATTACCCAGCCAGAAATTGCAAATCGACCTATTACGACCCTTTCTTTTACAAAATCATCAAGCACAACCTGTTCACTCCATCCTCCCTATATTGAACCTTCCCAATATCTCGCAACAACTCACAGTAATCTTGGTCTGCCCCAGCGCCGGCGGCACATCCAGGTCCTTGGGAATATACACGTGGCCGAAGTTATGTCTGTACTCCACGCACCACACCGCTAGCCAGTCGATGTCGTAGGCAGTCAGCTTGCCGGGCAGCTGGATCTCTATGTCTTCGCCTTGGTAGCCGCGGAGAGGGTGTAAGGAACCCATCTCGTTGGGGACCTGGAAGATGAGGAGGATTTTGTTAAGGCACATGGTTACTTTGATGCTTTAAAAAATAAGGTAGACTGAGACTTTCGAATCTACTAGATCCATGACTAGACCATTCCAAAGAAGTCATGACAACGAATTATATAAAAGAGAATTAACCAAATAATTCCTATTTTTACCCGAAATAAACCTAATATTCTTCTATAGCAGGATAACCAGAAGATTGGTATTATACATTATACATAAATATCCTGAACTAACACGAATGAAATGTGAGCGTGTTAAGTAACTATCAGTTAATGGGAATATCGTGTAAATGTTTACCCTAACTTATGATTAGTTTGTTTGGGAACTGCTTGTGAGCCAATACCCACTATGAGGCTTGTCAACTTTTGAATTGACGTCATCATAAAATAACATCGCGATTCACGCCTGTATTTCCCGACGGGGTAGTCAGAGGTACTTGTATTTCTTCAGATAAGTTTAAGTCCCATATGAAAAACCTCAATTACCTCGACCTGCGTTACTTTCCTCGACCTGCGTTACTAACCAGGGACCCCATGTTGGGTAGCCGAACTTAAGACCGCTAAACCAACGAGACATTCCCCAAATCCATAGACATTTTCATCTTCCTACCTTAGTTCCAAAAGGATTCGGCTCCGATCCATTGCCAACCCAGAAGTAAGCATCAGGACCGGCTCCATCATAGTGCAGGTTTGGTATGTAGAAGGTCTTGGCGTCCAGAACGCTGATGTTCCCAGATCTGAGGCCGTGGGCCAGGCGCTTGAACTCCGGGAGGACGCGCGGGCGGGGAGGGTCCAAGCCAGGGGGGATGAAGACATCGCCGAAGTTTACCTGTGGGAAGAAATGGTATGAATAAATACAGGATGTAAATATAGAACTATTATAGAGTATTATCAAAAATAATTGCTGGGAGACGAGATATTGGTAATCATGCTGTGAAAATCGATGTTAGTGCGCAATATAACGCACGCAAGACATTGTGCTTTTGGGCGCATGCAACGTTACAGGAGTTGGACTATTTAAAGTATATAGTGTGTGTGTGTGTGTAGTGTATAGTAGTGTTTTTATTTATTTTATTATTTACTATCTTCCGCCACCGGCTCCGCCCGCGTGATATCTTTATAAATTATAGCCTATGTTACTCAGTGATAATATAGCATTCTAATGGTGAAAGAATTTTCAGTAGTTTTTGAGTTTATTAATTACCAACAAAAATACAAACTTTAAAGAAAATATTAAAGTGCTATGTTTCCGTAAGTTTTATTTAGTACCTTTAAATTCACTAAAAGCTTGTTTAAAAAAAGATTTTTACTTATTATAAAGCTAGACAGTTAGTCTACGAAATCCAATCTAGGACTTGAGAGCTGCTGGACACACCGCTCAGGGTGTCGCGAAACGGAGCACTTATACTTATTTTTTTTAATATTTATTTATTTATTTCAATCAGCATAGGATCATAGAATTGAAACAAAATTAGAAATTAGAAACTTATGTGGAAATAAAAGTACGAATAAGTTCCTACTATACATGAATCGTAAGAAAAAATAAATAATAATAATAATAATAATTAGCTAGGTTCTGCATTCGTAAACAAAGCGTACTATAAATGCATTAGGTAGCGCACGCGTACAACTTGCGTGGGATGAGGAAACGGCAGACGAAATAAACGTGGGTAGATATGTCTGGTGGTCTGGAAATACCGGCCCTTCCTAGATATCGACGCGACGATGGTAATTTCAAATGTCGTAAAATAATTGTCCCTTACGACATTCGACATTTTCACCGTCGATATTATTATGTAAGTTTTTTTTTTTGTTATCACAACGGGGAATCTCTTGTTCTGAATCTCACCTGATGGTAAGTGATGATCAGGTCGAAGGTGGAAGCGAGCTTCACCCGGAATCCTCTACTCTACCTCTTACTGCCGGAACACAACAATGCTGGTAACATTGTTGTTATGGCGACAGACTTAGATAAGATGGTGGTAGCTAGCCAAGCGGACTTAAAACAAGCCATACCACCAACCAAACCGAGCAGAAAATTTTGCCCCCACTGGGAATCGAACCCGGGACCTCTGGGTCTGAGACAGCTGATCTAACCACTAGACCACAGAGGCGGTAAAAAGGCGTATACGTACAATCAATGATATTTTAAGTACTTAATAAAAAGAGATAGATGTTTGATGTTTAACTACCCGACATTCGACTTGACTTTCTATTGTTTAAACTCTCTCTCTCTCGTCTCTTTTTAAATAAACATAAACGAACGCATCCATTGACAAAGTCCGCGACCAATAGCAACGCGCTGAATGCAGGCAATGGCCGCCAAACGTCACATTTTGGCGCGAAAGTTGTAAGCATGCGCGTCAAAAGTAATCGATATTTTGTTTCGGTTGTTACTTGCGGGTGTAGCCGTTTTTGCGTATAATATGCGGTAATAATTTGGAGTATGTTACATGAACCGAAAAACTGTATTGTAATACAGGAGATTTTTTTGTTATGATCGAAAATAAAACTATTTACACTTTTTAGAGAAATAGGAAAGTTGTAATTTGTAATCCAGTCTCATGTTTATTTCGTTCTATCTCAATCTCCATATTGTTATTCAAATACTTAGGTACTTACTAAATTAATCACTGCAGTGAATTCGCACATAGCAGGTATTTCTGTAGCAATATATCCAACCAACCAACCTACAGGTTCCCGATCGTACCCATTGAAAAGTTCAACGACTTCCCGAAACAGACTCAATATTCCCGACTAACGTTCAAGGATATCGGGAAAGCCAAAAGTCGTCAAAAGTACAGTGATGACTTTGATACAAAACATCAGGCATCCTGCTTAATTGATACATTATTCTCAGAATTCCATGATTTGTTGTACATCTTGTTTTATGTCAATACATAATTTTTATAGTTATTTATATACTGCGATCATCTAACAACGCATATTCGAGTATAACACTAAAAAATCATTAGTAACTTTCGCTGCTCCTTAATGCAAAAGAGAAAGTTATTTATTTAGACTTCCAAAATTTGAGAAATGAATACGAAGATTACAATGCATATCCGTACCTACAAGACTAAAAAGGCCCTTATTAAAAGGCTTTTGACCTTTTCTCGCCCTCATCAACACGCCCCCATGAATTAAATTTTGAACTTCATCATGAACTGTGATCACTTACGGTAAACCTCCGGCACCAAACACTGATCCATTTGATGTCTCGGAGCCGCTTGCCCCCTGGGAGTCGCAGCAGAATGTCTGTGTTGCTGTGTGCTGATAATATCGGAGGGTCCCTGGAAGAAAAGATAATGCTCTGTTAATTATTGGCGGATTTCAATCTAAACTCAAAAATTCAAAGCACTTTTGAGGTTCCTACGGTGAAGAATGGACAAAAAAACTCCATGGTCACTCAAGATGACGGAATGCGAACATGATTACATGACGTATAGGTGAGCACCTGATCAATTTTTTTGAAGGGAAGTACTAGTTACAGGCTAGAACTTTAGAGTAAGGATTTAAAAATTGTGGAACACATTCTTTTCCCACGTCGCGGGCTCAGTCCTTTTTATTCAAAATCTTGACGATGCTTAGTCGGAATCATAATATGATAAACCGTGTTCTCAGTTAGTACATAGGTAGATACTTGTAGTACATTATGCTTTGTGGCAATACCTGAGTTCTTAAAATCTACTAAAAAAAATCGCCACATCCTTTTGAGCTGAAAAGAATTGTAAAACCTAGTAGTGGACTAAACGAGATCTTGTTCTTCTTGTTAGGACATTGTCGAGGAGTTTGTACTACAGAGGGTAGGTACATACGAGCGACGATTTGTTAACAAGCGACCTTTGTTACATTTTACGATTCGCACGCTTTGCAGTCGCGACGTGGAGATGCTTCCATATATTTTTATTGGTAGGATTACACAAGCACATACAGAGAGACGGCTGTGTTTTATAATGACTAAAGCTCGGATTACAGAACCTCACTCAAAACTCAAGCATTACTTAAAACTCATTAAAAGCCTTTGATTGGTTGAAACTAGTTTTATGTAATGCTTGAGTCTTGAGTGAAGTTCTGTAAAAGGGGCTAAGGATAAGTAGATAATACGTCAAATGTCGTAAAAACACCAAGTCGAAAGTTCGCACGTGATCGGAATCGGAATACAACAGTTTTCATTAAAATGCCGCCTGAGCCAAAAAACAATTCAAATACATACAAGGATTACTATGGTATTCCAGTCGTTGGGAACGTTTTGTTTTGGGCTGGCTAGTACTTTTCATTATACAGCCTTTCATAGTTTTAGGTCAACGGGACGTACCCTGTACGAGGTTTTGTTTTATTTGCGAGTATCATAGTAAGTCGCATATAAATGGCCGTATTTTTCTATTGCGTTCACTTAGAAGCTTGATTTTTTTTGATCTCCCAAGGCACCGTAGACTTACGTATTTGATATTAATTTCTCTCTAAGCGTTCCTGAGTAAAAGGATCTTGACAGACTGACAGACAGACACACAGAGAACGAAGTGATCATATATGGGGTTCCGTTTTTTACTTTTGAGGTACGGAATGCTTAAAATCAGAAACAAAATCATCATACATATCTTAACCGTAAAAATAACAAGGAAGAAAGAAAATCCTCAATTTCCTCAACGATTGTCTGAGCGACACACACCCCTCTTCTTACAGACCCATTACCTCTCCCTCGTAATTATCTTTATTTAATTACCAAACAATTTCACTATTGTGTAAGTCATATTTTTACGATGCCCCCAAATTAGGAAACGTTTTGTGTCCCGCCCCTGAGATATATTTAGGCTGTTTTAATGGGGTGGCTTGATTATTATCTGTATTTGCATAGCTTTTTTTTGTCGTCGAGTTTTCTTTAAATGTTTACTTTAGGAAAGGAATTTTAGCTAAATATTTCTTAGATAGGTATATTATGTATAATGTTAATTCCTACTTTATTGGTAGGTATAGTGATCAAAAGTGTGATTGCTGAGCGTGTTTTCCTGGGCTGGCTTCCCAGATTAGGTAGTGTTCTATTAGGTTTTTCCATTAGACTATCGCAGTAGCGAGCGGCCCGGAGTCTTCTACCAAATTTATTTAAAACAGCAGTGACAGCCTAATGGTGTGACCGTCGTACTGCCAAGTCATAGGTCTCGGTGTCCTCCTCCACCTCAGGCTATTCGGATTCATGTGCGTATTGCATAATTATCACTTGCTTCAAAAACGGCGAAGGAAAACATGGTGAGGAAACATGCCTGAGAGATATTTCTCGACGGCATGTGAAGCCAGGTCGGAGGCCCATGGGCGGCATAAAAACTCTGACACCAGGTTAGTCACTAACCACACGAAAAGGAAAGAAAGACCAAATTAATGGCAATAAGCTCACCCGCTTGTACATGGAAGCGAATAGAAACCAACCATAAGGCCCGGTCTCCACCAAAGCGGAGAGGAGAGGAGATGTGGTGAATAAACCAATCCGATTTCGTTATTTCCACATCGTGGAGAAGAGAAGTGGAAATAACGAAATTGGATTGGTTTATCCAACACATCTCCTCTCCTCTCCGCTTTGGTGGAGTCCCGGCCTAACTGGCGAAACTTGGTGTACTACAATTCTGACTACTTTTTTGGGCATAGACATACATTCTTCACACAAAAAGATAATCTGGGCTAATTGGTAGGGTCATGAAGTTAGACCTACACATATGTAGGTTGTTTCTATCATAAACACTCATATACATTATTATGTATCTGGGTATCTGTCGTAACTAAAAGGATAATAAGTAGCACATTGGCAGGTCACAACACTGCTTTGACACGATTTTATTGATTTTATTGATTTTAGGTTTGGTACCAAACCTAAAATCAATAAAACGCTGGCTAACCTAACGACTCATTCTGATGTTTTTACTTGGACATATATAGGAATAATATATAGGAAGGATCTTTTCTTTTCTTTATCTATATTGGGTGAAAATGGGAGAAAAGTGCGAGGTTTTGCATTTACCCCCCTCTCACTTCTGGGTTTGATACGAAGATTTCCCCCAAACCCACCAGCATTTTTTTCAAGTGAAAGTTAAGGAATGAAAATGTTAAGCACCTTAATGCAAATTTTTACTTGTACTTAATTATTTTTCCGCATTATGATTTCTTAAAGGCTTCCGCAGATAGGCGCGACGCGACACCGGTATTATTATTTAGTCCGGGTTATTACGTTGGGACATTTTTAAAGTTCGTACTTACCTAATAAGTAGGTATTACTTGATTTTAAAAATGTCCATTTAAACCCCAACTTACTAATTACAACTAGCCTACGCAACGCGGAAAAAGAAAACACTTACCAAAATTACATTTTAAATAAAAAGCTCTCCATGAATTACGTCCGAACATTTAAGGAGCTCAACAAGGAAAGCCCTCATTGATCGCAGGACGAATTTATTTCGTTTTGACTTCGTCCCATGAATACTAAGTACGACTTCGACGGTACGACTTCGGGGGTACGACTTGTGACGAATGTGATACTCATTTGGATGAATAACGAAAGATGGGGGAGGATGATACAGAATGTTATTTAAAATTAGAGGAATATTCTGATGATGGCAGTTGTAATAATTTTGAATTTAATATTTTGGGGTTTAATAGGATATTAACATTGTTTTTGACTGCCTCGTCGGTCTAATGGACGCAAATTTGACTGCTGATTACGGGTTTTTCATAAAACAGAAAATATGTAAGTTTATGACCACACGTTAGAAGTGAAAACTTACGACTGGAGCCGAATATACGCGATTCAGCGCCGAGTATACGCGATTCAGCGCCGAGTATACGCGATTCAGCGCCGAGTATACGCGATTCAACGCTGAGTATACGCGATTCAGTTTCGTTCACTGCTCGGAAAAAGCTTAAAGCGTGTCACAAGACGTTTTCACTTCAATAAATAAACAGCTTTATAGTGTTCATTCCACTAAAAATTATTTCATCAATCTTGATAAAATAATACCTAGTTAGCGGAATTAATACTTTCATTGTTATTATAATTTTGAACAACACAAAATTCTCAGTAAGCCTGTAGTCCGGATGTGTACACCATTTCTCGGATCGCCCCTTCATTACGCGGAAATAACTACATAACAGTCGAAATGTGGGTGTAACTGTACACCCACATCTGCTACATCTCTGTCTACCCTTTCGGGTATTCCAGGCGTGATGTTACTCTAGCATCTATATCTATACGTGGTATACAAAGCTGCTTGTTGTGTTCGTCTGTGTGACCGCTTAGATCTTCCAAACTGTACAATGGATTTTGCATTTTACCATCATTTAGAGCATTTATTCCAGAAGATTTATCTATAGCCACAGCCTGCCTTCTCTGTATGAGAGAGTATAGCACACAAATCTCGATCTTATGACAAGTAACCATCGCACTTGTGCGAAGCAACGGTCGGCAGTACACTATATATAATATGATAACACATACATTGTATACCTACTACAAAAAAAAACCTCACACCTTCTTCCCATAGAGGAAGACAGAACGCCACCTGCTACGATCCTTATAAACTCCTCATACACCTGACCAACATCATCAATAAGGTCACTGTATGGTATACCTCCTAGGGCGTCCCCTCACATCTGCCGTATTATGCATATACCTACTATATCTGTTCCAGTTTAGCTTCAGCCGGTCGGCAACAACCGATTTGTCCTCGATTAGAGCTTCATGTAGCGTCGATCGAATCCCTGACCTTTGTATTGTATTGTACAGCGGTGGAAACTTCATCAGTGAAGCAAAAGTTCGCCGTCATAGGTACAATACGTAACTGTTTGTTTGTCACCAGGCGGGTTGAAACCGGTTGAGTAACCGATTCTTGAATTAGACTGTTAGAAAGTTGGTTTTAATCACGGTATTGGTTAAGACTTTTAACTGTGTTTTGTTATAGCATTTATGTTTTACTAGCTTCTGCCTACGACTTCATCCGCGTGAAACGGTCCCAGACCCACCGCGTTGCATCTTGCATCCCATCACCCGCCCGCGCTGTTACTTCGTTTCCGCTTAGTGTTCTTTCAGACTTTTTTTATCTTTTTGCTCGGCTCTTAAGGGTCGTAGCGTGATGTTAAGTAGCCTATGATCTTTCTCAAGAATTAGCTTATCAAATGCAAAAAGAATTTTTGAATTCCGACGAGTAGTGCCAGAGATAAGCGCGTACAAACAAACAAACTTATTAGTATATAGATATTTGGCAAACAAAACTACCTCACACCTGATGAAATCTGTGTGCCAACAAAGGAATTTGATGAAGTAAAAGTCGGCAATAGGGATGTTTTGCCGACTTTGACTGTCTTATTATATAGTTATCATATTGGGTAGGTATATCATAACTAGAAGACAGCAATGCTGCCCAGCGGCTGATGAAACGTAGACTGACTACTTCAGATAAAATATTGGTTTCTACTCCTTGTGGGTACAAGGAGCTGAAACTAATATTTTTCTAACTAAACTACTTCAAATCACTCACCTAGTTGTATAATCCTCTGGATACGGCACCAAGATCCCCTCAGGACTTGGCTGCGGCGTATCGCCGACCCAGAAGTAAGCGTCGGGGCCGGTTCCATCGTACGCGAATCCTCGGACGAAGACTGTGTTCTCGTCCACTGCATAGACGGTACCTCGGATGCCGTGCGCGTATTGTGTGAGCCGACCAATCAGGCGGCCGTAGTAGGGCTCAGGACGACGAGATGTGACTGTACCTGTAGGAAAGAGGAGGAATTTAGAAGACATTTTAACAGGTTTTTTTTTGGTTTTTGGCTGGTTTCAAAGCTGTGGTCGTGTTCCCTTTGTCAATGCTATAGTGTTATTTTAAACTAAAACGTCATTCTGTGGTCTGAATCAAGTTAACAACTACCTATGATAATAAATGTAATGTACAGTCAAGAAAAAAAAGTGTTTAGCAGCACACTGCGTCAATTTGCCATGACATACTTAGAATAAGACTGTCAAATAATGCGACATTTGTAATTGAAATTCAGGTCAAGATACTACTCAATTATCTTCCCTGTCTTCATATTACATACCTATATACTTTCATAAGACCTCTCTCTATGTACAGTAGTAGCAAGAAGACAAGAACTTGTTTTGTTTTGCTCCGAGTACAGCGTCTTTTGATAAATTGCAAGGAAACTTGTACTTAGGTACTTATTCAATGTGTATTCCTGCTCATAGCACGCATTTGATATGCATCAAGGCAAATCCACAAAGGCATATATATGCATTTCTCAACAGGAAAAACCTTTGTATGGAATGCTATTTCAATGTCTTCTCTGAGAATCTATAGAAATCCAACCTCTTCTAGTTTCAATAACTCCAGAAATAATCCACAAAACGTCATCTCAGTTCTATGTAATTTCAAAAGTCGGATCCACGTTCTATTGTGATAACTATGAACTCGTCGAGTGGGAAGACTGAAACGGGTCAGATAGCTTAGCTTCTGAGCTGAAGGCTTTTATAGCGAATATCAAGTTTCTGAATAGTTTTCATTTACGTGCGAAGCTGAGTCTCGTAGGAGTATCCGAGAAAGTTATCTAGGGAAATATGTATGACTTTTATTCTGAGAAAGCGAATAAATGCAATAAGCTCTAAAGTATTTTATTAACCCTTTGAGAATGTGTGCACTATTTTAGTTGGTTCGTAGGTATAATAAAGGTTGGTCATACTTAGGTGTATTTTAAATTTTACTACCTCGTTGGTTTAATGGTCGCATGAGGTCCTGGGGTCGACTCCCCGGTCGGGCGAAGTGTTATCGGGTTTTTCCATTTGGAATTTTTTTAGTAGCTGCCTTTTTAGGAGTCTGGATTTGTGCCCGGTTGATGGCATTATAAGTAAACCTCTGCCAAAATCTTTTAGTGATTACAGACGTGACGTAATGTACATGTATTTTTTATTTAAACTCCTTGAATGAACTCCTTGAGTTCTGTAGTAGGCAAGCGTGCGCCAGCGACGCCCACAACATCGTTCATCAGGTGATATAGCGGACAAACGTGAGCCTATTCTACAGAAAAAACCCTCTCCTTCTTTGCTATAATTACCCTCCTTCTGGGACAGTCGGGTAATTATAGCAAAAAAAAAAACATTGGAATCAGTTATCCTCTAATTCGAGAGTTTTACCCAAAAACCTTACCCATAGCAGCCATGGTGACTTATCAAATCGAACATCCGTCTGCTAATGGATTCAACTGAGTATCACTCCCCCCCCCCTCCCCCCCGAGCTGATCGATCGCAGCTTTTAAGAATATTACTTTGTGAAAAAACTTAATTTGTCTCATTGCGCATTCTAATCTGCACCTTATTCTTGGGAAATTAGGTCTTGGATTCCAGGGGGGTGCTGTGGACTTAAGACATTTTGTTAGGGAGGGTTGTCCCCTAAATTCGGAAATTATTGTCACTCTGCATTATACACGGTGTATTGTCAGGGAACATTGTCGGAGAGTGATGAAGTTGGGGAGTTAACGTGTATTGATGATCAGCTGAGCGATGCCTATGTTGGCGGAATTCGCTTTTTTATTGCAATCCTGGCTTGGGCTGATAAGAATTTCGTTAAGTACATTCTTTTTGTATTTTTCCTACTAGTGTGAATGTTTTATACAGGCTGTCTTTGATTTGAGAGGGTACAGGACTCTTAAGCATTGAGGACTTAAAATCTGGAACCAACTCTGAAATAGCAAAAAACAAAGCAACTGTTTTTAACCGACGAAAAAAAAGGAGGAGGTTCTCAAGTCGACACGCGTACATTTTTACGGTTCCTTCCCTACACGTAAAGTGGGTTTCTTTTTCCGTCTTTCCCATGGTGTCCGTTTGAAAAGATCGTACAAAAATATTGTGATTTTGTAGAAACCATTTTTGGATTGAAGGATCCGTTTGCGAAATATTAAGCTTTAAAGTGTTAGCTACATGGTAAGTTCTGAATATGTGGAAAAATTCTACTATAAAAACTATCACAGCTAAGTACAAGTTTACGAGTGATTAGCGACCAACCTACATTTGCAGTTGCAATAACAAGTTGAGAAAATGTTTTTCAACTACAATGTTAAGTTTGTTCTTGAGATAAATTCATCCTAGCTACGGAACCCATCATTGTGCGTGGTCCGAGACGCACTTGGCCGGTTTTTATTTCTAGGTAAGCGTTACTGTAGCGGCCAAGAGCTGCAAGCAGAAAGCGGTGTTCAGATTTGCGTGTCCGCGATAGTACATCACAAACGGCTAAGTCGAAAGGAGGATAAGTACGTACTGATATTTGGTAAGTACTGCACCCCACCCCCAAGGTGCCACAGAACAAATAAGCAATTTATTAAATTAAAAACATACCTAGCCTTTTAAAGGTGTGTATTTCATCATAATTACATTGCTACAAAGGTTAATAAACCTTAAAGCCAGCACTCCTCGGGATTTTCGCGGAGGCGTAAACATCGTCGTTTATAGATATTTCTTAAGATTCTTCTCCTAAGTAAGGAAATGTCCTTGATGGATATCATTCTCAGTATAACGGTTTGACGTTGTAAAAGTCAGTAGGTAGTGGTACCATAACCAGTATAAGCTGGCCTCTTAATTGAAACTCCTATGCTAGATCTGCTAAAGGTCAAAGTGTTAGCACTGCCGTGTGCTCTACTGCATATCTATTCTGTCAAAATCTCACCGTGAAAACTTAGCTGTCATTCCAACTCATGTTAGAGACCTACACTTGACAGCTCATTGCAAGCTCCCTTTACCTAAGTTTTCACGGTGACATTGTTACAGAATACATGCGCCTGACCTTATTAAGGTTAATAGTAAGGAGTTGAAAACAATAGATACGATGCACTACCAACCTTAAAATTAAACAACAGACTGCCCGGTAGCTTTTAAAATTAATAATTCTCTATTTAAAATCACAGTGTCAAAATACATGAATTTACGCGTATTAAACGTAAATTCATTTATTTTGACACTGTAATTTTCAGCAGCGGTAAGATAATTAAATTATTTCATTATGAATAACGATAGTGCCATTCTCTTTCTTGAAAGTTTATGGAGTTTAATTTTTCTTTTCGTGTAATTTACTATCAATATTTTACAGAAAAACCGTCGGCGATGGAACTTTGATGCTCAAATTCACATTGTTTCATTCAATTCGAATAAAAGCTAAAATTACTAAAAGATTAGTTGAATGTTTTACTTGTATGAAGTTCCAGAATTTCTTTAAATTCTTTAAGTTAAAATGTACCTAAATAAAATTAAAGAAAATCCCTGTCAATTCAACAAATTACACGAAAAGAATGTGTAACTCAAACTTACAACAAAGAGAATGGCATTATCGCTATATATATAATCAAATAATTAAAATATCTCACTGCTGTTGAAAATTCCAGCGTCAAAAATCATGAATTTGCGAAAAAAAATATGTAATAGAGCTCTTAAATCATTCAAATTGATATAAGTAGGTACCTAAATATACCACATATATAACATACTTAAACTGATCCCAAGGGATCTACTCCTCGCGAAAAATATACTCGTATATGAGCAGGTAGGAGTAATTCCACTTCCCACGGCGGAATATTAAGCTTGTGGGTAAAACCGGATTAATTCCACTGAGAAATGTTCAGCGAATATTTTTTTTATGAATATTTAAGACTTTTTGGATAGCGCGAGGTTTTTTGGCGATAGTCGGTATAGGATGTAGCCTAGGTTTTACGTAATATAATTTACTAGCTGCGCCCCGTGGTTTCACACGCATTCTCGATCCGGTGGGATATATCGGAATAAAAGGTATCCTATGTCCTAATCCAGGTTATGGTCTACCAATGTACCAAATTTCATCCAAATCTGGTCAGCCGTTTTAGCGTAACAAAGAAACAAACAAACTCACTTTCGCATTTATAATATTAGTTAGCTTAACAGCAGTTTAGGCTAGGTAGTCTAGGGTTAGAATGAATAGTCAGACTGGTTATGATGTAAACTTACTCATAGCATAAGCATAAAAATTAGATTGACTACTTAGTTGCGAGTTCAGAGGAATCCTACAAAAGGTCCTCTACTATTCGCTAACTAATAATAATATTAAATTTTAATTCAATTTCACAAGCCAATCTATAAAAAAAAAACCTATCTTTCTTTGAAAACCAATCACGTTATATGTAGTTGAATTAATTGCCTTACAACCCAGTTCTCATTAACAGTTGAAAGACTACAATTTCACACTATATACCTACACCGACTTTATTTCGCCCCCTATTTTTTGGACCTGTATACGATCATCAGTAGAATGTGGGTTGTGTTTAGTACTAATGTGTTATCTCCTTGGGGAAGAGTCACAGAGGCATATATTTTAATTAACAGCCTGACGAGTTCCCGTATTACGAGTAAATTGTAAAAGTTTATTTTTGGATCTGTGTTAAAGTTTTTCATTTCCCGGGATTCAAAGCACCCAGTTATAAATGTTCTTTTCCACGTTTTTTAGGGGAAATTTGCTTGAATTTTGCAGATTTAGGTACTCGTAGATAGGTATTTGGAGCAACTAGCTAAATGTGTAAAATAACTAAATGTTTTAAGCAACTTTTTAGGCATTCACATTGTTGTACTGACATGCGATAAATTAAAGTATTTTAAAATTACTAAATCGTTCCGCGAGTGTACATAGATTTAATCTTAAAAAACGTGTAAAACAGACATTTTCACAATAACAAAATTGAATACTAAATAGTTTTAATAGCCCTAAAATACTACACAATAACTCAGTTTCAAAATAAACACCCCGTTTCAATTCATTGTTCCCCCTGCAGTCCCCAAGGCACATTATCGTTATCACCGGCTGCCTCGTCCGTATTTATCTAATATCCTAAGCGGGATCTGGCACCCCATTAAGGGATATTTTGATTGACATACTCAACCCCCGAGATTTGTTGCAAAAGCGGGGGAGGGTTGAGTTCTCGTTGTGAGATTTTTGTGAGAATGCTCTGTAGTTTTGTGTTAGAAATGGTATTTTGGGGTAGTTTCTTGATTTCTACTTATAGTTAAAAAAATTACCTGCTTTATTGATTAACTAGAATCGATCCCAGACGTCGTAGAATTAATTTAAATAATAATCTATGTACAGTTTTGACTTCGCTACGATTGTATTATATTGATGATTAATAAAATAATATCTTACTATACAGCTGTAGCTTATTTCACGACCGCCCAAACAGAAGTATAATTTTGAAATCTTAAATCCTGCGTCAAAATAAAGTGTTCTGTATTTCCAAGCAACACACTTTAAGCGAGAATAACTTCTGAATCAAAAATGTCTTGGCTAACGAATACAAAACGTAACAAACTTTTCATAATTCTATCCAAGTTTTAAGCAAAATATGACGAAATTAAGAAATGAATGTTACGCTGGATGAGATTTTGAGACGTTATACTTCTATTGTACACAAAAAGCAAAATAATAATATCCACTAAGCTCTTTGCTAAGCCCCATACAACCGACAATCATCCTTACAAAACTCCAGTGCGTCACACACAACCTCACACAAGTCGCACAGGAGTCCCCAAAGCCGAAACATAACCGATTAAAATATACCCCGCCACAACCCTACTCCACCCCCTGAGGGGTGGATCTCGCCCCTCGCCCCTAACACGTACACTTAATACAGTTTTGTCTCGCCATTTCGATACTCGTTTGCGTCTTCAACAAGACACTCGACGTTTTTTGCCTTATATATTTTTGGAAAAAAGGCTTTTTTTTGGGGGTTCTTGAGGAGACAAAATACTAGATCACTTAGAAGTTATGTAAAAAATTCTGTGACTTGAACAGTTCATTTGATAAAATTCGTCCGGGAAAGTACTGAAAACACGTCCAAGGCAGATGTGATCTACAAAGTATTGCAAAACCAAACTAGCAGATGCTAGGCACTGCTTAACATCCAGGCTATCTGCAATTCTGATCACAATTTAAACAAAAAAAATGGCTGCGTAATCCACCCATTTCTAGATGAACGATTACAATTTGGCTCCATAAGAGAATGTATTCTAAACAAAACAATATATTTCGTTGATGTCTATCTCCACCAGCTTCTCAGACGCTGAGATTAAAACAGAACTCAATACAATAGACAGCTCCCCTCATGAGGGGGCGTAATCAACGAACTGTGAATTTTCGGCAACACGAGTTATCGTATGATAGGCAGGTTTTATAATCATTGCTGATGTTATTGTGAGCTTATCGACGTTTGAGATGTGGACAATGGGAAGATAGGAGGAGCACGTATGATCGTGCTAATTCTGTCCAATCTAAAGTTACATAATCCCAATAACATTCCCACTGTATGTATAAACAGAGAGACTGTATGTTTAAATTAATTAAAAGTACACACACCTAAAAAGCGCTCCACGCTTTTTGATTTAATCATTGGATATAAAAGAAGTGACAAGCTACATGGTATCTACATAATTGTATCGTAACTAGTAAGTCAATTCAAAATGCGTGTTTTTTTTTAAAACTATTTTTTTATTTATCTTTATAAATTACATAAAGAGTATTCAATCTTTCAGCTACTAAAGGTCACCGTGTGAACTTATAAACCTTCCATTGGAGGTGGACTTTGTTGACAGACAGATTATTGATTGCAGTTTGTTGTTATTTACCAGACAGTATGGCGTTGCCTTTTCACATTATCTCTAAACGCCTACGGATTGTAGAACATCCTGACACCCACGGATGGAGTAAAGCGAAATAAACATCAATTGAATGATGAATCGGTTCATTTCTAGCTACATTTTCTAACCAAATAAAAATAAATGTAGGCAGCGAAAATTGTAAAAAGGTTAAACTCAGAATCCTCAAACGAAACTTTAGGTCAGTTGATTTCAATACCTATACTCGCCCCCTATTACATGGGACTTAAAAATAACTGGCGATATGTGGGTGCACTATACACTCTGCCTAATCCTTCGGGGGTATAGTCGTGATATTGTATGGAAGCAAGGTAGCTGACCAATAGCTAGCACTAAGCTGCTTCGAAGTATGGCCAACCGCACGTCAATAGTAACATTTGAACGACGAAAACCGCACTTATTGCTATGAAAAGTCGCTATCAATGACAAACTGTTACCATAGACGTGCGGTAGACTGTACGTGACGTCATGTTTACCGCTCACAGTCAACATAGCTGGAAGGAGAGGAGCTGTACCCCGAGTACCCGGTCGGTATTGGCAGCTGAAGTTGTGCACATCAATATACATTATTTACCTTGGAGTTTGTTGGTGGAAGTTTATTATGTTGCTGCTTATCAGGTATGGGTTTATGAAAAGCGGGTGTAAGAGTGATATATGTTCTGACAATAGTCACAATGTAATATAGTCTGTTACGAACAAAATACTTCGTAGTAGCACATCAGTTTGAGCAGCATATTTTCGACAGTCAGTCAGGTATGTAAATTAATTATCAGAAATTGACTCTAAAAATTTCTTTGAGAGGTTCCTATGCCTCTTACGTGTCCATTTGATGTCTCCCGATATACTTCATTGTATTCTGTGAAATGTATGTTGAAAAAGCCGATATTGTTTTGATAGCTCTTTTAATATTGATTTTCTTGTCTGCTTTCAGACGCCGTTATGTCTAGTTCACATATCGTGATGTTCTTAGTGTTTGAAGCATCTTTTCTGAATTCTAGTTTGATTATTGAGAGCTGTTCAGAGTTCAGACTTCAAAAATACAAATAAAAATAAAAGTTATAAAAACTAAAACCCAACTACTACTAAGTAAACTAAAAAGGTATAAATAAAACATCACAGACAGACAAATTAAAAATCCGGAGTCACACGTGTTAGCCATAAATCGAACAGATGACGTGTGACTTCGGATTATTAATTTGTCTAGTTGTGCCTTATCAGAATCTCGCTGGTCACAAGCTTCCCATAACAAAGGAGGCTATACTCCAAGCCATCACGTGTGGTGGGTAGGTAGTAGGTAGATAACGGAGCCCTCTCACCCGACTGACCCCGCCAGCCGAGCGTGGCAATGATTAGTAGGTACCGAATGTGCGGACGTTGCAGAAATCTTAGCATGTTGCATGGTTTTATGGGATTTTTATAGCCAACGTTGGTTCCTAACCCAAACTTGGCTATAATGGCTTGGCATTGCGTTTCAATTTGTTGATAGTAAAGTTAGGGAAATGAATTGACTAAAAACTTAAATTTTCCGTATACCTACTCATTACAACTGTTTCATAAAATTATTTGTCGTAAGCTGGGTACTGACCGGCGGTACGGAGCGTAATGTAACGTGTTACACAGCGAGCGTTCGTGCAGTCAGTACGGGGAAACGAGCACGAACACGCGAGCAATTATACGGATTTATGGACACGACGTAACGTTTGAGGCTCCTTGCGAATGTTACCAGCTTTAGGGTGTCACTTTACTTAACTATTAATTTCGTTTGTTATTGCTTTGTAGAAACTGTAAAGAATTTCATAATACGATCATAGATTTCTAATGTTCTAATTGCCGAAGAAATGCTTCTTCTCAAAAAGAGAGAAACGAACATTGGTTACTACGCTTGCTCCAGCTCAAGAACATCAAATTCAGGGTTCCTGATGATGTTTTTCCTAATTATGTCAGAGTTTCTAATGAGCTAGGAAAGTCCACAGCCAGAAAACAGTTGATTTGTTGTTGTTGTCCTCAGTGTAAATTCAGCTGCATCCGGTTAGACTAGACTGAAATGCGACCCCAACATAGTTGATAAAAGTGCGAGTTAGACTCTCGTACACTGAGGGTTCCGTACTGTATTAAGATCGAGCAAAAAACTTGTTTTTTTTTTTGTTATAGCGGTAGTAAAAATGCACTATCTGTGAAAATTTTAACTGTCTACCTATTACGGTTCATGAGACACTGCCTGCTGACAGATGGATGGACGGACGGATAGCGGAGACTTATTAATAGGGTTCCGTTTGGCAACCTTCGGGTACGGAACCATAAAAAACTAGGCAGCTATGATGGATGGATATGATCCTCAACGCGAAAAATCTGACGCAACAAAAAACATTGTCTTTGCCCGCAGTAACAAAACTACCAGTTTTCGAACTGACGCATGTGTTTTCACGAGGAACGTACCATATTAATTACCAAGCTCAACCTACCTTGAATATTAGGTACCTTGCAAGCCAAAATGCGCATTTAAATACTTAAGAAACACTCAACCCGCTGCCTGGGCTGTTCGGAGCACATTTAAGAATATGAATTCGTCGGCCCAATAACCCTTTCTATTCAAATAAAAGCGAATAGGTCAATAAAACCTAAGGTTTTGGAGTTAACGGCACTTCACGTAAAATTTTAAGAGCTTTGTGCGAAAGTGTTTCGAATTTCAATGCGTAGGTTGTAGGTGTGTTATATTCAGGGATTTTTGGCGAAGTGTGAAAGCCATACGATTGGGTGATTTATGCTAAAAGAAACCTATTTAGATTTTCAGAGTAGAATTTGTTTCGAAGGCATCTCAAGAATTGAATACAAAAATGGCTGTGATCGATGCTAAACAGCCAGAATTTTATTATATTGTGTGATTATTTTTTTTGGTTAACGTACACTCGTGGAAAGAAAGGGTTATGCAAGTTTTTTATACTTTCATTTTTCGAATCGCGGACACAGCACGTACCCTTTACATATTATTATTTTCAAATAAATGTGCCCGCGGCTTCGCTCATGTGTGCTCTGTGTTTTATATTGGCATTATAAGTTAAATGCAACGTGAATTTATATCTTCTACAACATCGGTTGATTGTGTTTATTTAAATTTAAGCTCCTTGTAGGCTCGACGTGATGATATTCAATTCAGTGGTTGAATCCGTATCTGTTAGCAATTTTTTTTTTTAAATCGTCGAATTAAATCTCGTTGTAAACTATAAACATTTTATTTCTCTTACTAAACTATTGAGGAATGCGGACATAATGCAATATTGCTAATCCCCCATAGCAAATAGTGGGGTAATATACCTATAGGTAGCCCATTCGATGACCAGAAGGAATATTTATGCAAAATTAGTTTTTCCGCCAATCTGTTACATACTATCCAGACAAGCAGACAAATGGACGAAATATCTAAAAACTATATTTTCGGCATCAGAATCGTTCCCACACCTTGTAGCAATTACATTTTATATACAGTTTTGACTTCGGTACTATTTTTTATTATGTATATAGTAATGTATACGAGTGATATACAAGGTGGATTTGATGATTAAGATGGGGCAGTAAGGGGACCTTTAAAGTTTTATCTACAGGAAAAAAAGTCTTAGGAGACTGATTGACTACAGACTGATTGAAATAACTACGTGACCATATGAGGTTTGAGGACTAGAAAAATCAGAAATCGCAAAAAACTTTTCCCATACATTTCGTAAGAAATGAGACTACCAACATTTTTTTTTACTTATTTAATTAAGTTCTTAAAATCGTGGTCGAATCTCTTTCAAGCTACTGATAAATATGGCGTACTATATGGGTATTGATATCAGATATGTCGAGAGTGAACGTGCTACCACGTGTAAGCAAGTTGATCTTGAACTTTGTGTAAGCTCACCTGCCTTGCACTTAGCATTGAGTGTGAATTATCGCTTCTGAAATTATTTAAAGGTGTTTTTTTTTTGTGATTCAAGAGCTAGACGACCGCTACTAAACATACAAAAATACTAGATTTATATACAAATGCCATTTGTTTTAAATTAGATAAAACATTAGATTCATACGCTCTTTTATTAATAGACAAATCATTAGATTCACCCGAACATTCACACGCTCATCTCACAAAACCCCAAAACATACTGACGAAATCTTTGACTACATTTTAATTGGGTAAAAATAGGCACGCCCTTGCTTTTCCGTAAGGAAAATAACGGATAATAATAGGTTCGGTATTAAAATAATTACAAAAACTGGTTTAAATCAGTTGTTACATGTCTTAGTTATTTCTGTAACAACTGGGAAAGTGGGGTCTGACACGTTTTAAAAGCAAGAAAGAAAATTTTAAAAACTCCGCAAATATAAACCTTAAATACATTTTTAATAAACATGGATAAAATCCTAACCCTCTACCTGCTGCGTCAGCTATAAGGGGTGATAAAGCACCCCATAGTCCCGCATACAATCTATAACCGACCCCATTTATCCAATGATCTCTTTGTATCAATCAAATCAGCAGTTTCCTAACGAAATTCCCTGAGAGACCGTAAATTGTATGCACCCCAGTCATTTGTCTTGTGAGGATGGTCACCCTAACTGTTGAATATTAAGACGATACTTTTGAGAGTTGCCATTATTTTTGTGTGAAATAGGCAGTTTTTTTTATGTGTTGCGTGGAATAGGAATGTGGTTTTCGTAATGGTTTGCTTTTCCTTCGTGGATTTTCTTTGGGCAATATTCAGAGCAGTCTCCTACGTAGAGGATAGCAGATCTTGCGTTAAGTTAGTTATGGTAGTTATTACGACAGTTAGTATTATCATACCTATTAATTATACATCTTAACTAATATATAAATGCGAAAATGATGTGGTGCGAAAGTTTGTTTGATACGCTTCACGCTAAAACGGCTAAACGGATTTTGATGAAATTGGACACTTGGATAGACCATAACCTAGGTTAGGACATAGGATACTTTTTATCCCGATATTTACACTGGATGGAAACTTTTGCGGGTGAAATCACGGGGCGCAGCTAGTGAGTATATAAACACTGACTATCGTCGATTTTACAATAATATTACACTGCAAGGCAAGAAGCCTGCTCTCATTCATAAAAGACATTGATCACAAGTACATATTCCGTCATCGTAATGCCCAGGTTACACGATGCTAGTTGTTCAGGCTAGGATAGCAAGTTTGTGCTAGTAAGCTAGCCACTCTCACCTCGTGTATACAGAACTACCTATCCTTATTTTTAGGCTAGTAAGCTAGTGAGAAAGATCGTAAACTAGTAGCACCCCCCACCACTGGTTTACCTGTCTGTTTAATTTAACATAAATAAAAATAAACAGTAATAAAAGTCAAATTAAAGCCTTGGCTCGAACACGTGTGACTCGAGCACTCGTGACGTGTAAACGTCCTCAATATCCTAGTCTCGTGTATAAGCAGTGTGCGCATGTTTATCCGGGGGGTGTTTGGGGTGTGGGGGGTGTGTGGGTGTCCGCCTCCCAGCTTAGATAGTATTGTGTTTGTGCTGCACTTTACACCCCTCAAAGATGCGGCTGATATGAGCCCGTAATAAGCTGATGGTGATGGTTTTTACAAGTAAAATTGTTTACTTTGTTTATTCTTTGACTGTTGTCTTTGAAATGAAAATAGAATTTTAATCTTAATCATATTAAAAAACATTGTATTGAACGGAGTTTTTGCTATTATAACGTGGGTTGAGCTGTTGCTTTATTTCTGTAAAAAAATCTGCCAATCTTTTCTAATAAAATTACGTTAAAAGTAGCCATTAAGTAATCTATGGCAGTTACCACATCAACCACCACTACGGCAAGAAATATTTTATTAGAAAATTGTATATAGCAACACTTAGATCAGATTCGTGTACGGTTTATGGCAATATCTCTCTTCGGGGAATACAGGCGTTATATACAGATTGTCTCAAACGTAGTGGTCCAAAGGCAAATGAGGTAAAGCGAAGGGGTCCAATTATCATTAAAATAATTAAAAGCTGGGATATTCTGAACAGTTCAGAAAATTTCCGTATAACGCCTAATAGTCGGTATCAGCCTATAGTTACCTCATTTGCCTTTGGACCACTACGTTTGAGGCACCCTGTATATTTTTTTTTTAAATATTTTTCCATTTCGCTTTAATTCCCTAAACTCCAACATAACCTTTAATTCCCAGTACCAGTGAGCGATCAATGGCTGCTCATCACGCCATCTGTACTTATCAGCCTTTATGAGGTTCAGCTCAGAACACTTCACAACTAGATATATTGTAAACAGCTGGAATCAGCACGATTTACTCAATTGTCGGAAATTGTACTCGATACATCAACGATGACCGAGTCTGGGAGTCTGTCTGACTCATTTTCATGGTTAAATACTGAGCTTAACCGTCGTATAATCCTAATTTCGGCGTATTTTGGCATGATGCAAAATCAGTCTATCCGGATACAGCTGAATATCAGTATTTTACATGGCGCGACTGCCTAACTAACCTCCACAACCCAGTAACTGGGTAATAATACGATACCGCTTAGTAAGACTGGTTGTCAGACTTTCGGGCTTCTGACAACTCGTAACGACGAATGAGAGCCGGGACCAACGGCTTAACGTGCTTTCCCACCTCACTCACCCATTCACCTAACACAAGTATCTCCTTGCTTAAAAGGTGATCCAACTCACATGTGTAAGGTATTCATAGTGATTTTTTTTTCCGAGGCCTGGAGGAGTCTCAGTATGTAAAGATGGTACGATCGACCCGTGCGGCTGTTATTATTTAGCCACGAGCTCCTCATATTTTGGCATGATGTAAAGCTTTATAAAGAAAATCATCTCAGAATAACAAAAAACCTGCTCTGAACAAGGATAAAAACACAAAAACCTTTTCTGATAGTGTTGCGTAGCTTGTGTTAGACCACTTGTCGTCCATGGTGCATGCTTACTTTAAAATAATTGTTCACTCGAGACTTGAAGTCTCCTAGATCTTGGAAGGTCTTTTCTAAATGTAAACAAATGGATTAGGAAACGGAACTGTGGATGCCAAATTGAATGATTTGATCCGAAATTCTAATTTTAAATCACCTATTATTACAAATCGCTTCATTGTCATAGCTTGAGCTAAGCTAGCGTTGTTATTGGTTAGTTTTGCGGTCATCCATCGCTACGCATCCTCGCTCATCTCTGGTGGAAACGCAGCCTAACACATGTTTTACATTTGACAATTGAGGTTAATTTTTAAGCAACTTCCAAAAAAGAGGAGGTTATAATTATGTTGGTCTGTATGTACGTTTTTTTTTACCTCAATTTTCGTCGACGGTTTTTCAATAACAATTGAATAATGTTATTCAAACAAGAATTGTTAGAAAAAGGTGTGAGATATACCTAAAGGTGAAACCTTCTTAATACAAATGAATGTGTTTTTAATTCCCTTTAGTGATTGCGAAAAAATTCAACTGGGTTTGTTTACATTTTCATCAGATACTTTTGGAACAGATTGGAAAAAAGGCTCCGGGACGGTGTCTCGTCCCACATCTCAATACCAAGAAACACTTCGTCAATAAGTAAAGAAGGACGTAGTTCTCACAATATGAGTAAGGAATCTTATCAAACTGTTGCCTTTATCCCAATTTATTCGGGGTCCGCGCAACATGTCTTCTTCTTCCACATTACTCCATTAGTCGTCATCCCTGAAGTCTGTCTAGCCATATCATCTTTCACTCAGGCCATCCACCGTTTCTTTGGACTTCCTCTATACTAAACTTATCAAAATGTCACGAGCGAGGAAAATACTACGATGAAGCATGGAGCTTTTACAAAAAATTTACCTTGTTTCCCAGAAGGGTTGGGCTGTGTGACTAATCTTTTAGCACTTCTTAGCAGAAAAATATACGCATATAATGCTGACTGCACGGTTGGAAAGTAGGTACTAACCCTCTACAATTCATTCTTGTAACAGTTACGAATTGCAGGAAGAAATGAATAACTGTACTTAATATAGGTAGGTGGGTAGGTACGTGTGAGAACAAATCTAAGTTTCTATGATTTACTGCATATTGCATACGGTTTTATGGGTACCGATCCCGACCGATCTAGTTTTATATATATGGCTTTTAGATTTATATTCTATGCAATGTGCTTCTTAAAGTTTCCAATAATGTGAGTAGAGGTAATAATTGGTAAGATTTTGCAACTTTTTGACTATGATGACAGACTTCTTACGAGAGACGAGGATTATAGAAAGAGAGGCTAGAGAAAGGGGTTTTCCACTCAGTATTGTAGCTACCTATTCAAAGAAAGCATCGTTGAACAATTCAATAAACCGTCACATTCAATTATATCAGTATACCAGTAATATTAGCCCAGAGTATTTTAATATTACGCCTGGATAATAGTTAAAAGGCTCATACATAGGATGATGGCAAATGTGGGTGAAATCAGATGTCTGGTTTGGATTCAGTCTGGATTAATACAATCTTTCACATGATTGACATGAAGCTGAATTTTGGCATTTTAGGCAACGGAGTGTTGGATTAAAACCTGATTGATATCATACGATGTTCTTGAGATATCCTTACCAACAATGAGGCGTTAACCTCCGTGCTTAGCAGTTCACATGAACAACTGTAACAATGCACAATGAAGAGACAACGCCATTAGAAACGACTTGTTTCGAGAAATCACTGTTTACTTAACAAATCCACCACAATGTAGTAAGTCCTTTGTATTGCTTCTATCAATGACTTATTTCGGACTTATTATCACAGTTCACAGCTGGTCACAGACCTCTCCCAATTTACGCTCACACCCGGTTCTCTTCCTTCCGCATTATCTGTAGGTAGGTACCAGCCTTTTTAAGCTCGTTGGTCCCTCTGGCTTGGTAATAAAAACATTTTGGTCGCAATCCAGCAGACAGCACCTGATAGTACGTGGGTCAACGCAGACTACAAGCACACTACACCAGCAGTATCAAAGGCATCAAAACTTAAAAAATTTAAAGCATTTATTTCAATTAAACTATTTAAATAAAGGCACTTTTATGAATTGTCAAGGAGTCGGTCAATTAGTCAAAAAGTTGAAGCTCATTCCAAATCGTATGTAGATCAATCTGACACAGACACTGCTCTCAAACTCAAACTCAACTCAAACTCAAACTCAAAGCATTTATTTCAATTAAACCAATTACAGGCACTTTTGAATTGTCAAGGAGTCAGTCAGTCAGAAAATATGAAGCTAGATGCCCATTCCAAAGCGTAGTAGGTACCTATGGAGAAGAACGGGCAAGAAACTCCACGGACACTCTTTTAAATCAAATAAATTGTTACAAAAATTGGTTACATCATTCATGTTGAAATTACTTATACATGTGAGAACAATGTAGAAAGACGTGCATAAAAAAAAAAAAGCGTCCGTACATAAAAATAAAAACAATTCAAAAATTACAAATAAGCCATGGCAGCTAAGAGATGACCAGCCCCAACTGACGGCGCCCGTTCACGAACATGACGCATGGATTAGCACCATTCAGCTCAACCATTTTGAAGGGAGCTAAATGATCCAACACACACGCCACCATCAGCGAGACATCTGAGTGAGCATGACATACTCACAGCCGCCAGGGCACATTCAAGTCAATGAAAGACATAATATTACCCGGTAAATGGTAGCTCTATAGTACATAGTACTCACATATGTGCTATGCAATTATATAATGCAAAAGAAATTGAGTCTATACAATGCAAAGATGTTCTTACAATCTTCAGCAGCTCCAACAGACTTTTCGAATGTTAATCAATTAGTTGTGGTTGTGGAGCAGGACCAGCATTGGCCCAAGCATTTTTATCAGTGATATAATCCCCTAACTTATAATATGCCTGCCTGCATAGTGTGCGTTTTATACATGTTTTGAATCTCGTCTCATTCAGTTGAAGTATGTGGGGAGGAATTTTATTATAACATTTTAAACAGTACCCCATGAAAGATGAGTCTACTTTAGCCAGTCTGAAACCTGGTTGAACTAATAGGTCCCTATTTCTTGTACTATAATTATGTCTATCACCTCTTTTACTAAAAAGATGTAAATTTTTTCTTACATACATGATGTTTTCATAGATATATTGACAAGGTACCGTCATGATGTTAATATCTTTAAACAGTTCCCTTAGAGAATCACGCCTGCGGAGATGATATATGGCTCTGATCGCTCTTTTCTGCAGAATAAAAATAGACTCGATGTCTGCAGCCCGTCCCCACAGTAAAATACCGTAAGACATGATACTATGAAAGTAACTAAAATATACCAGTCTCGCGGTATCTACATCAGTAAATTGACGGATTTTTCTGACAGCATATGCTGCTGAACTTAGCCGTCCTGCAAGAGATGTTAAATGAGGACCCCATTGTAGCCTTGAGTCGAGCGTGATCCCCAGGAAAACGGTTTTATCGACGAATTCTAGTTTCTCTTGATTCAATACTATCTCACAATCATTACTTTTTACATTTGGTAAAGAAAATTTTATGCACTTAGTTTTTTTCCCATTTAATACTAAATTATTAGCAGTGAACCAATTTTGGACCTGCAGTAGGGCGTTATTCACGTCGTCAAAATTTGTAGCACGTCTATCTACCTTAAATATTAATGAAGTATCGTCAGCAAATAACACCATTTGTGGTTGATTTTTTAATAAATGGAGTAGATCATTAATATACACTAAAAAGAGGAAAGGACCCAATATCGAGCCTTGTGGTACACCCATTTTTACTTTTAAACCTAGTGAATTTATACTGTTTATTTGAACTTGCTGTTGTCTATCATTTAAATAAGATTTTACTAAACTGAGCGCAAGTTTTCCAAGTCCGTAATGCTCTAGTTTCAAGAGTAAGGTTTCGTGATCGACGCAATCAAATGCCTTGGAGAGGTCACAAAAGATTCCTATGGCGTCTTGGGCCTCTTCCCACGCGTTAAAAATGTGTCTTAATAAGGTAACACCAGCGTCGGTAGTACAACGTCCTTTGGTGAAACCATACTGTTGATCGTGCAGTATTTTATTTGTGTTAAAATGATTGAGCATTTGATTTAGCATTACCTTTTCAAACACCTTACTGAAAGCTGGCAACACGGATACGGGTCTATAATTATTGGTGTCTTTACTGTCCCCGGATTTGAAAAGTGGTATAACCTTACTGTATTTCATTAAATCCGGGAAGACTCCTTGATCCACACATAAATTAAATATTAAGGCTAAGTAAGGCGCTATGGTCTCAATTATGGAGGTACAGACTTTAATGGACATTCCCCAAAGATCTTCGGTCAATTTTATTTTGATTTGCTTAAAAGCTTTTATTACCGTTAAGGGGTTAATATGCTTAAATTTAAATACAATCGGGCAGGCTGAAACGTTCTTCTTTACTAAATCAAAAGAAAGCGAGGGCGAGGAATTTAAGGTTTCAGTCGTTTTAAGTGGGATACTGGTAAAGAAATTTACAAATTCTTGAGCAACTTCTTTGTTAGTACTTATGAGGCCACGTGAAGTCTCTAGTGTGAAATCATTATTATGTCTTTTATTCCTGTTTGTTTCGTCATTGATAATATTCCAAACCGTCTTTATTTTATTATCAGCTGATTTGATCTTGTTGCTAATGTACAAGGCTTTAGCTAACTTGCAGGTATTTTTAAAAATTTTAGAGTAATTAGCAACGTATGTATTAAAAGTTTCGGTGTTAATATAAGGCTTAAGGCCATACAGCTCAAACAATTTTTCCCTACTTTTCCTAATACCTTTAGTTGCCCAGTCACTGAACAAAAATTTTGGGCAAATAGTTTTTGTCTTCTTTTTTAAAGTATTATCGAACTCAGTGCGCACTACCGAAAAGAATCTGTAATTCTTACCTGGTTTTAAATAATACATCATTCTATGGTTTATTACTAGTGGTAACGAAAATACATTAATTAAAAGCTTTTATCTAGACATGTATACTGGTATTTTAGTGTGAAATGTCACTTATAAATATAATTTACCTAATGTCACCTGATAATGTTGTATTTAAATGAATATTAACAGAAAAAAATATATATTAGTATGGCGACAGTTGTTCCGGGTTTGAGTCTGTTACTAGGTACCTATATAAATCCTAGGCCATTTAATGAAATAATTAAATTATGCAAATCATAGCATTCGGCCTCTATGTTTCAAAAATATAAAATTATTAAAATTATTTTTAACGTTTTAAAACTGTGGTAAACTAATCACAAAATATGTGATAAGTTATAGATGTTATGACTAGACGACGGCTATACCGCGAGAGCCGAGATGACAACAATTAGAAAAGTATGGAAGAAAAAGACATGACGCGCCAACCACTAGCACATAGGGACGGCAGGATAGTGTGATAGGTAATAGGTGCATTTATCAATTCAAGCTTTAGTTTTAAAACCGCCAATAAAATGGAACGACAGAAGTTCGTGAAAAGGCAGTCAAAGACAAAGCTTGGTTATTCGTTGGAATTTCAACATTTTAGGGTCAATTTTACATACCTTGACCTTTTAAAAGGGTAAAAAGGCTTTAATTTCGGATAGGGACATGGGAGGGACTTTGAAATGCAACTTTTTTGCGGCAATGTTGCTCGTTTGAGTTGGCTGGGAAGGGAAGCTCTGTAAACAACAGGATTTGAGCATATTGCAGGATATAAAATGGCTTTTGTTTTATAGGTGATCTACTGAAGTTCCAGCATACGAAGTAAGAACATAGCTATGTAGATCACCGCGCTTCTTCAGTGCGTGTTAGATATTTATTACACAGTCATTATTCCGGGTTTTCGGACAGTCTTAATAATATCACATGATCTGACCAAGATTATGTCTGGACTTTAAAAGAGACTGTGACCTCTGAGTTTGTTTCGACTTCTCAAGAGTAGTCAGATAGGAAAGCCCGACCCCATCTAGTTTAAAAAATATGATTGACGTGTAAAAGTTTTTGTACAAAGCAAACCATACAGAAAATAAATAATTTATCATAAAAATCAAACTAACATGAAATTGAAAAACTCGCACTTCTTATAAATATGCAATGTAAAATTTTAAACCAGCTCACCTCGAAATAGTGGGACAACAATGAAAAAACTTTTTGGTATAACCCGTAAAGATGTTCATAAAACAACATCAGACTATTTACATACTCGATGACCTAGACCAGTGGCTCCCAACCTTTTTTTGACTAGGGAAAACTTTCGTTTTTTTGTTTTTAGCCGGGACCATTATGTTTAAGAAATAAAAATAAATAAAATTGAAGTGTCTGTTTGTAACTTTTACTCAATGCATATGAAAGTACTTATACATATAGGTAATAAATTATAACAAAAAAACAATTTTCAAAATATTTACGGACGGACAGCGGAGGCTTAGTAATAGGGTTCCGTTTGGCACCCTTCGGGTACGGAACCTAAAAAACTAAAAATCATTGCGAATCATTGGTTGGGAACCAATGATTGGCAGTCGTCAAGATCCGGTATTTGCACGTGACATTATCAAGGTTAATAGCTTTTCATGTACCTCTAATTACGATAAAAACTGGGTATAGTGCCCAAGGTTTTAGCTACGCAAAAAGCTTATTTTCAAAGTCAAAGACAAATCATTTATTTCCAATAGGCACATAAAGGGCACTTTTGAACGTCAAAATGGTCAAGAAAGTAGAATTGATTCTAGTTGCCTCTTCCAAAAGTAGGTAGTCCAAAAGTAGATGGGCAAGAAACTCCATAGTTACTCTTTCAAAATGTGTTACAATATTTTGTTTTAATTATAATTATGTGTGAAGACGATGCACATAGAATAAAACTACCCTACTCAATAGGTAAGTCTTCATTGCTATTCATAGCTCTAAGATATTTATTAGAGCTTTTTCCTTGTACTCTGACTAACGCAGGTTTCCAAGAAAATTAAATGTCTAATAATAGGTATGTTAGTAAGACCACACAATTCAAATAGCCTACAATTACGTGGGACAGCAACAATAGTCAATTAACACTGTTATTTTAACATCTATACATTACATATATACAGGATGGATTTTTGAGATGGGGCAGCAAGGGCAGCTACCTTATCCGTTGTAGCTACAGGAAAATGGCCTTCGGAGACTGTCTTTAACTTTTTGAGAAATTTTGATTAGCATTCACAGATTTTGAAAAAAATGTACAGTCAGCAAGAAAATGGGCAGTTTTCACAAATAGGTACTTTTTTTTATGCAAATCGATCCTGTTTCTTATAAGGATCAAAAACCTCTATTGGACGAACTGAGCTTTGAGTACTAGAAAAGTCAGAAATCGCAAAAAAACTGTATAATAAATCTAGCTTCTGGCCGAGACTTCGTCAGCGTTGTGTGTTTCCCCGTACCACCCCGTCCGTCGCATCGCATCGCCCGCGCTGTTACTTCGGTTTCGTTTAACGTTCTTTCTGACTTTTTTCTTTTTGCTCGGTTCCTAAGGGTAGCAGCGTGATGTATGCTTAACATATTTAATTCTTTACTGAATAACAACGATCTTATAAATAGACACATTATTATCTTTCGAAGGTTAATAATACAGACATCACCTTAGCTTAGTAGTCTAGATATAATAATTAATCTAGAATCTAGATTTAATGGACTAGTAATCCTTGTTTACTTGAACTTGACTTACATTACGTAGTTTTATGATCGTGCTATAAAATAAGCTATCTGTGCACCGAGTAGGTACGTCTTGAATATTTTATTTTTATTTTATTCAAAAGTAACAACAAATAGGTATTTTATTCAAACTAATCATTCATATTTAAAGCTAAGAAAATGCGACGTTGTCTTATTTCACGTAAGGGTGTTTCACATTAATAATCGTGATTTTGTCGAAATTATTGTGTATGCAAAATGAAAACAAAAAAAATATATAATTGAAAAATAATTAATCTGCCAGTTCATTCCTTGATATATGGTCTCATTCATACTCTAGAGTTATAGGATATTTAAAAAAAAACACCTTGTATAGTCTGGGTTCGATTCACTTACACGAGAAAAATGTTACTTATTTGATTTAACGCTCGTCCCCTATTGAGTTCATGGAAGATAAGACACAAACAATCAAGATTTAAAGTATGGTTTGTGAATAAAATAATTAATAGGCAATATATTACTTCATTTCTGCCCACCCCTTCGCAGAATACAGACGTAATCTTACTTTATGTAAGCTCATTTGAATGATAGTTGAGTAACTTTTTATTCACTATTTATAAACTGGTTTGATGGAACTGGAATTATTAACTAGATTACTAGGCTGTATTTATAATGACCTTCGTCTAGTTTTGGTTAACTAAAAATAGTATTATCTAATATTTAATAGGTTTTGGCATAAATTTATATTTTCCGTATTGTTCCTAGTTTTGCTGAGCGGCACTTTTGCATGGATCAGCTAAAAAAACTAATCCACTTTTGTAATGTATGTTGAAACCCCATACAAGCTAAAACTTGACTGTCCCTATGGATTTCGCTGCAGCCGGATATAAACGACACACACATACATTAAATACATTACCTACACCTGCAAAAGAGACATTGATGGAGGAGCCGAAGTACACATACGTGAGTCCATCAATGCCTGGTTGCGGCAAATAGAAGTTTTCTCAAATAATGCGCGGAAAATCAAACTAATCAAATTCATTATAAATTCCAGAATCCATGACGAACAACGATAATTTTTCAATATGTTAATTACTTTCTTTTTTACTATAAACAGCTCTATTTGCAAGTCAAATCAAAATTTAAATATATTACATTACTGCCGCGGCCTGCAACTCGGGCATTGATGGACGATCGTGGAAATGTGGGCCGAGGCACACATACGTGACTCTATCAATGCCTTGTTGCGGCCAAGGCTTGCATAGTGCTTTTCTCAAATACTGTGCGGAAATTCAAACAAAGTAAATTAATTATAAATTACAGAATCAATGACGGACAACTTTCATTCATTTTTCACGCGCCAATATTATGTTCAGTAATTTGTTTTTTCTTTACTTTAAACAGCTCCATTTGCAAGAGAAATCGAAATTTAAATAAAATCTTTGATAAGCTACCTTGGTTGTCATGTGTCGAAGTAAAAAGTTCCTTCCATTTTTGAATAACACGACAGATATGAGTTTTCATAGTAATTTATTAGGCCGCTACACAGGACAGATTTGGATTTGCATAGTAACATTGCCATAGTCATTTGTTTTTGACCAGTACAGCAATTTCGATTTATGTCGAAGAAGGTTGTCAAAATAATACTCGAATTTCCAAGCATGTTTGAGAAGAAATCTTTGATAAGTTACCTCCTTGTTTGCCATGTGTTGGGGTAAAAAAATCGTTCCTGTTTAAAATTAAGTACCTATACTACAAGATTTGAGTTCTCGAGAGAAATTTATTCGACCGCTAAACACAACAGGTAAGGATTTTCACACTAAAATTGCCGGCCGCCTGCTCTCATGAACATTTTTGACCAGGAGGCCTTTCGATTTATCTCGAAGAAGGTTGTCAAAATAATGCTAGATTTATGAGAAAATTTAATTTAAAATCTAGTTTAAGCTTACTTTCAGTTTATATTAAAAGTAACACAACTTTCAACCTCGTTACGCCACATTTTATTATAACTCCCGAATTTTCTCAAAAGAGGTTACTTTTCTCGTCTTAACTTACCAAAAAAAAAAGAAACTCTAACATAACAACAAGAAAATCGACTTACCGGCAAGGAGTATCAGGATCGTAACCGCGAAGCAGACATGCGGCGACCCCCGCGGGGGCGGGACCCTCCCCGCCATTGGCCGAGCGATGGGGGCGGTTTAGCTATAACAACACAGCCTTCACCGACGAAACCTTCTTACAATACTACACTCAGACCACACAAAATAGAAAAAAAACTTGACAGTAATTTTGCCGCGTATTTTGATTTGACGTTTTGATTTTTTAATCGCGCACCGGTACGTTCGCGCTCAGCCGCCGAGCGCCACAGACTACACTTTCACTCGCGCTTCAAACGCTGATTGCGTCATTTGTTTACTTTCACTATAATCAGTCACATTCGAGATTATTGTTTAACTTTTTCGTTTAACTTACGAACTATTTATTGTCGGAGTTTCTGTACAGTCTTGGTTTAGAATTGGCTGAGTGATGGGTTGACATGAGAACTGAATTTTGTTGGTAGAAGGGTTGGAAAGTTCAATGAACTCTTTCATTGCAAGACTTCTGCTTTTAGGTACTTTAGTGCTAGAGTACCCAAGAGCTAGGTGGTAACAATATTTTAAGAATAATTTCGATGCGTTTTTTTTTCTTTTTTCTATTAAGCTGGTGCGTCGCTTTCCCGTTAATTTTGACTCCAAAAAAACCGTACTAATGTGAGTTGAAATTCGCGAAAGCTCTTCTTAACTACGAAGGACGGTCGTTGACTCCGAAACGTTGCATAAGCGAAAAAAGTACGTGCAAGCAAGCATGACGCAAAAGATTGTGTTTATAGTTCCACCTCATTATTGCACTGAAACCTTATTTAGAATAACTACAATCGTGACTAGGGTTCTGCCGTTAAAATGCTATAAATGTAATTAAACTTAACAGGCATTAAAATTATATTTTATTTAGCTTATTTGTAAAGGTTATCAAGTTTATTATTATATTACTACATTGATTAAATTACATCTATTTATTTAGAATAAGATCGTCGCATAAGTAAGTTTTTTTTACTTATTACGTCACTTTCTACTTACGTCAATGTATTTATAAATGTTTTTTATTTAATAGCCGGGTATCTATTATCTCTGTCCATATAAATAAAAGGCGATTATTATGCTATTATAATTATTCAAGCATTGCAGGTTCCATACAAAATAAAACCAAGCTTTAAATAATCCATAAATGCAAAGTAACTAAAAAGGCGAATTCAACTTGTATTTTTAAGTATATTCCTGCGAATATTTGTTGACGTCTGACAATTTTTATAAGGAAGACCCACAAGAAAACCATGGAAAAACTGCTAAAAATTCAAATATTATTCGCATGATAATAAATAAAGCACAGTCATGACATGCAAGATGCAACACTAACATTGTTAGTTCAAAAGCAAAACAACCAAAACGGGGTAAGTCATGCATCAAAGAACACAACAAGGAAATTAATGTGATCCAACTCTGTCTGTTTCGTAACTTAAACAGCATTGAATAACTAACACCAGTACCAATAATATAACTGTAAATATTGTGGGAAATCGGAATAATGAGGAAGTGTTATACAACTAGCTTTTCTTAAATAGTTTGGTAGGTAACACGGAGCAAGCAGACGCCTCGACGGCCGCTGCTGCAGACCGTGCTCTCAACACTGACTTGCAAAGAGTATAATAATAATATGGGAGCTGACTTGTCTTACAAACTAAGCGTCTATGAATGTCACCGTTTACTCATAGACACTGACAGCCCGTGACAACTCTAACAATGCCCTGTGACAGCTAGCTAGCTGGCGCTCAGTTGCGCCAAATTCGGACACCGATATTATTTGCAACTCTATCTCTAGTCGCTACCAGCGGCGATTTCGTGCTAATTACTGTGGTACCTACCTACTGTTTTGAGTCAAGAATCCCTATAATTCCGGATTCCGGAAAGATTCTGTCGACGTTTGTTACTTGAGTATACTGCATTTACTTTAGCATTAGACAAATAACGGCAGAATAACGACAGTTATTGTGTAACAATATTGAAATGATTGCACTTTAGAATTATATTTTTAATGTAAATGGTAAATAGATTACATTGCTTTGTACTTATCGTAAAATAACGGAGTTTATAAAACGTTTATAAATATCGAAATAACGAAAGGGTGATAACCGATATTTGTCTAATCTTAAAATAAATGGAGTATAGCTACAGTGAAAAAATATCACACTTGATAGTATTCCTTAGAACTTTTTCCCCAGACTTACATATTTCATAAAATCATTTTGAAATACGGTTTCTGCAAGTTTGCATCAACTCAATGCTACCCACTCATAGTTTTACTAAAAGCTTTTCCAGTTATTTCATAAAGTTCAGTTTAAAGCTACCTACATAAAAAATCATTTCAATATAAAAATGAAATCCTGTCCACAGAAACTCAGTTTTTTAATAAAACGTTGTACAGAAATGACGCACTTGTATACATTAATATCGCTTGCATCGGCCTTTAAAAACTACCCACCCGACAGAGGATTGTTCAATTTATCAAATAGAAAATAATAACTTGATACTGCGCACACAAATCATTGACATACATGATAAATGAGTTTATTTCTGTAAGTAGGTTTGTACAAACACTTAGGGCGTTTGTGCACTACAAGGTATTTTACGGATCCGGATGTCAAATCTCATATCTACCTATATTTCCGGATCACGTGATATTTACTTGAAAATCGGACTGCCGGACCGTAAAATTCCTTGTAGTGCACAAACGCCCTTACACATCAATCACATTTTTAAAAACAAGATGTGGTCGGCGATTCCTATCTGACTACTCTGAGAAGAAAGGCCGAAACAAACTCAGAGGTCATAGTCTCTTTTAAAGTGCAGACATAATCTTGGTCAGATCATGTGAAGACCATGTAGATTACATAATATTGTGAGCCACGAAAAACTGGGGATTGTGAATTTGATCAAATAATTAAGGCTGTTATACATTATGTATCAGAAAGGTGTATTTAAGGGTGTGGTCAAACTGAACAACTTTCTCAATGGAACCAACATCGTTTTCGCGAAACAAATATCAACTGTCCCATTCAACACTTCAATAGCTACTGTATTCTACATGGAGCGATTGCGTATCTAATCTCCCAGTTACGGGTAAGACTAGTTGATAACCCTCAATTTCAAAAATGACTTTCAAAGTACCTAGAGGTCGTCACAAAAATGGAGTCGAATAAAAACTGAGGAATTCTCTAATAATTCAAGTCTTTTTATGAGTCATGAGTTCATGACATACTTACCTTGCTTATTTATTTTCATATTTGCTAAATTTTACTCAACAAAAAAAGAAAAGCAGAGTTTGCAACATTAAACTTATTCCATTTTCAAATCTAACTTTCCCCATGTATTGTGACGTCACTCGTTAAGTCGTTACGTAATAGTTGGAGCGTCACTATCTCAAAGTTGTTTATGGGCCAAATAAGCGTGGGAGTTCAAATATTAAGCTGAGTACAGACTGTGACCTCTGACCTTACTTCCCACGTCGACTCATTACTATCATAGTGTGAAAATTACTTTTTGGCATTTGGGACAATTATCCTGAAATACCGACTTTTAAAATGGACACCATTTTTCATGACATTTTAATTTTAGCCCATAAATGTTAACTGATAAGAAATTTAAAACTTGTACAAATATCGATGGGGTCACCCGCATTGCACATTTATGTAGTATATAAGGTGCTATAAAAATATCTGCCACGGCTTTAATGAGAGGTAGTATTGTGTTTAAAGATAACAATAGTGAAGAAATTTCGTACCCCGGCACAGTTAAATCAATTTGAGAAAATAAAGTAGTTAAATAAACATTTACTCTACTCTGCATAACGTGGTTCACAAATTACGCGCGAAGTGCACTTCGTCAATGAAAACAACTGTTATCTCTTTCCATCTGTTCTGCGAATGAAAACTGAAATCAGCTGACTAGTTCGACACTTGCAAATTTATACGTACAATTTTTTGTATGAAAAAAAATATGACACATGATCAATAATTTATCTTTACTATTGTAATCTATAAACACAATACTATCTCCCATTGCAGCCGTGGCAGATATTTTTATAGCACCTTATATAAATAGTCAACATTATCTGATAGCTTTCACTCATTGTCATTTTTTTTCACAAGTCATTTCCCGCGTATGAATACTATGCTATGTAAGTAAATTTCAGTCCGGGGCAGAGGTCCGACTGCTCTGTCCAACGAGTTGGACCATGGGTCTTTAGGGGCAGTTTGGTCCCATGGGTCCAATGGGATCCATGCGTCCAACTACTTGTACAGAGCAGTTGGACCACTGCCCCAGACTGGTAAACTTACAGTTTTCAAAAGAGCTATTTTAATGTTGTAGAGGTTTCTAAGCGTCCGTTCCACTGATGTATAGTTTTCGAACTAGGTATACCTACAAACTACTATAATATATTTGTTTAGGTCACGTCACTAGTAACGTCTGTATAATTATAGAAACCAGGACCTGCTATCTAATTGCGTAACACATTTTAGTAAACTATTAAGACTAATCTGTTTGATTTTGACAGTTCAACATATATATTTACATTGTTGAGCAGATTTTTTTTTTCAAGCTTATTAAGCGATGGATTAGAAATCTGTTTCAAAACTATTCAGATTGTGATTGATCGTGTATTTCGCAACTAGGGTGCTGGTTTACTATGGACAGAATAACAATAAATAGTAGGTATTAAATTAACTCACGGGTTGTCGTGTCTCTGTTATTACGTACTAGCTGCTGCCCGCGGCTTCGCCCGCGTGAGTGTCGGAAATTACCTCATACATCCCCATGGGTTTTAAGTATAAATATCGAGTTAATCGGACAGCGCCTTAAAATTCTTCCATACAAAAACTGACACCCCCCAACCCCCCTTTGGGGGGTAATTTAGAAAAACAAAAAACTACAAACTTTATAATTTATTTAGATAACTATTCGTGCGAAGTTTCATGTTTATTACCTCAAGGAATAAGATTTTTCATACAAACTTTCATCCCTTATTTTACCCCCTTAGGGGTTGAATTTCGAAAAATCCTGGTACACGTTGTTCTTAATTTTTGGGTTTAAGTATAGATATTGAGTTTCGAGTTAATCGGACAGCGCGTTAAAATTCTTCCATACAAACTTTGACACCCCCCAACCGTAGGATAGGATACTTTTCCGGGATAAAAAGTACCCAGTGTGGTGCCCAGAATATTAAAGAATAATTATACCAAGTTTCATCGTAATCGAACCGGTAGTTTTTGCGTGATGCCTGAACAAACAGACAGACAGACAGACAGACAGACAAAAAAAAAATTAATCAAATTTTTGGGTTCGGTGTCGGTCTAGTAACACCCCCTGCCATTTATTTTTTTGATATTTTCAATGTACAGAATTTTCACTTCTACAGATTTATTATAAGTATAGATATAGATATAGGTATTCTAATATGGCTTGATTTGATTGAGATGATGAGTCTACATGCTGTGCTTAAAAGGCTATATACATTGGTCAAGTACTTCTATCCAGCCCTGGCATTCAGTGACACGGAACGTTATTGGATCAATGCAAACTTTTTTCAATCTAGTCCAGCAACCAGTACCTATCCAGCCGGTATCCAGCGCTGGATCGGAGCAGAACAGTCGTTTATTTCGATCCAGTGTCCAAATATTGGATAAATGTAAATGACCTGTAGGCATTCCCCGAAGAGTTAGACAGAGGTGTAAACATACAGGGGTTTATTTATAAACGCTGCTTAAAGTTAAGTAATGATTAGCGACTGTTTAACCATAATTTTTTGACATTTGATCGTCACTTAACTTTAAGCAACGTTTATAAATAACCCCGTTACTGAATTAATACGCATTATGAAAGTAGTTTATTCTGAATCGATTACTGACATTTTTATTATACCTACTTACGTAATTTTTTATCCCAAAAATAATTAAAACTATGTAATAGTCACAGTTCCACTGTGCAATCAAAGCAATCCAAAATGGACGAAGTACATACTACGATAGATCCTTAAACGTGTGCAACTATGTGCGAGCGTAGATTTGTAATGTGACCACAATTCTGTGTCACAATCAGTATAACTAATTTAATAAATAAATAATGTTTTATACATAATAGTAAAAATTCAATGTAAATATTATGATTATAACAAAATATTCTGATTGGGGTATTTGGTGGTCGTTTTATATATATGGTACACACGGCTACATATCAAGCTATACATTTCCATTATAAGCTGACCTAGCATTGTATAGGATTTTCCTACACAAATGCTGCGGTTCTGCTGTCGTGCTAATTATCGCACTATTTGTTTTATCATTCTCATTCCTATTAATTATTTGTTTTTTAAATATTTACCTTTCATCACACAATACTTAATAAATAAGGTAAACAAACAATTCTTTATGTCTCGTTAACAAAGACGTTTCAAAGGAGTTAGGAATAACCTTCAGGAGTACTTTGTACAGACAACGACAAAACTACTGAGTGGAAATTGCACCAAGTTACGAGGTAATCATGAAAACATGCAACTTGCTGATACTAGGGGTTCTAAGACAAGAGAAGATATAAAATGAATATAGGTAAGTATATAAAATGTCCGGTTTAGGTTTTTATGAAAAAAAAAATACGGGAAAATATGAACGTCCTTTTACCTATGGGATTTTGTATAAACTCAAGACCTTATTGAAACTTTGACAGGACTTTGTCTGAAATGTCAGCTAGTATCTTATTATGTACAATTAATACAGTGAAGTATGTATTTTATTATATAATTATTATTATAGGCTCATCCCCTATTACATAATTATGTAACTTAAATACATAACATAACTGGCAAAATGTGGGTGCACTATGAGGTACAACCTCTGTCTAACCTTTCGGAGAATACAGCCGTGATTTTATGTTATTATTATGAATTTAGAATAATTTACGTCTCATATATTCTGGAGAAGGGTGTCGTAGTGCCGTATCTATAACTTGTCAGCAAGCAAGACTACCTTTCCAGGATGGGGATGGGACGTTTTTTAAATACAGGACCAATAAAGATTCGAGTTCCTGGTAACTCGACGTATTCCCGGCAGCACGTGATAGTGTCGCCTACAATTTCTATGAAAACTTGATAAAAATTGTTCAACTAGAGTCGTGCTGATTGATGATTCGACTTCTCCTCCGTAGCCCTTATAATGTACGATGCACCCAAACTCAAATCTTAATTGGTTGATTGACAAAATTCGACTTCTGTTGCTGACTGTACACAAGCGCCGCTCACTTTTTGATGGCTTTTGCATCAAGGCGACTGACAATGCACAGTCGACAAAAGCGTGATTCTGGTACCTAACCTACCTATCATAGTACCTACAACAGACTTTTGCCCTAAGAAAGTATGTGTTACTAATCGAAATCTACTTACGATACAGGCCAATAGGTACTTGCAAGCTACTGTATAAATTAGTAAATAAAATTAATAAATAATAATAAATTAAATAACAATGTTGTATTGTGTTTGCATAATGTGTCAAATTTTTTATTAACCACAACGCTTCTCCAATTAAAAATAATTTCTAGTAAAAGTACTTAGCCGGTGATTATACATTTGTGGTAATTGTGCAATAAAAATAAAAAATTACACTGGCACATTCTAGTGTCAAGAGGAGGCATTTAATGAATTAGGAAGGGATTTGCATGTATTTTATTTACATGTAAATATCATGGGTCAAGACAAATCTGACAAAGAAGACAAATTAAAAGAAAAATACAAAATATTAAAAAAAAACAGTAATAGACTGTGACGTGCCGCGGGTAGGTACTTATATTTAAAAAAAACATGCATGGAAATAGTCTGTCTACTGTAGCATCGGATTTTTTTTTTCACGAGTCGGTTATCAGTTTCATAGCGAAAGATGTTTAGTATGTCAGGTAAAATTGACGAGGACATGCAGGAGACACCTGTGTACAGTGTAAAAGTCTCACTATTAAAGGCATTTTTTTCTTATGCAGCTTAAAACTTTGCGTCCCGAATTCGTACACCACACCGCCATATTGGCAACTGTGTAGCGAGAAATGTGTAAACTGAAACATTTTCTCAATATTTTCTTTCGAATTTTTCATGTGTAATTTAAGTATCTAAAAATATTAAGAAAATAAATTCTAAAAAGCTGGTTTGAATTTTATATAAATTGTTCGTGTTTTGTGTATCATTTTTTTTTTCAAAATTAGTTAAAAAGTATTAATTTAAAAAAAAATAGCAAAAAAAATAATAATTAAGAAAAATAAAAATATGAAAAAGATTTATCTATAATGTAATGAGAGATTATTTTTAAAAAATGTATTGATTTTTTTAAATTATATTTTATAAGTGAAATTTACGAGAATCAAAACCTGTTAAATTAATGAATATATTATAAAATTCCTTGATAAAAATCGGCCAAAAAATTAATAGTTAACACATGTAAACGAAAAATATTTATATTTTATAATTTTCACAACACTCCCAAAAACTAAACTCATTCCTAAAAATTCAAATTCAAAAATCGAAAAGAGCACCGCACGATAAAAATCAATTCTTTTTACTGGCAATTTTGTCAAATCGTCGCCGATTTTTATTTGAAATACGAATTTGGAGCTTTTAGTGTTAGCACAAGTTTATTTTTAAAGGTTTTTAGTTATTTTTTAATGGTTTTTAGTGTGTTTTAGAGGCTGGATGGTTACTTTGTGTTGGTAGGTGTCAAGTGGAGCGCAATACGCGCTTGCCGCGGCGCGGCCGGGTTTGTACTAAGCAGTTTTGGCGGTGGAAGCGGTTTGAGGGAGATTTACCAGCTTTTTTGGGAAAGAGGACAGTTTTTCGATTTAGTTTTGTGGTCGTCATATATTTGAGGGAAACGATTGTTGAAATACGGATAAATTGCTTCCAAAAATTCTTGGCAAAACTTATAAGTAACGAGGAAGATTTGAGAGAAAGAATAGCAACTCAAAAAATACTTTTATTGAAGCACTCTTAAATAAAGTTTTATTGAGAGACTTAATTAATATCAATGAATATGAGAACCACTGACGCAAAAAAAAAACATGAATTAAAATACACACGTGCTAAACACTTCAAACTTAAGTTCAAATAAAAAAAGATTTATTAAACCTAAAAAAAAAAAAAAACTTCTATTGAAATAATAAACTAAAACTATAAAAATCAAACTCCCACTTCTGTTCTGGCAACCCACCCTACTACGCCGCCCTGTGTAGCCGTAGACCCCGCCCGCTACGCTGCTACGCCGCTACGCGTCTACGCCATACATATTATATTCCACGTAACGTATTATTACGTTTCTGTAATAATAATCGCGCTTGGCGGGAAGGGGTGGGCAGAGGCTGTCTTTATCAATTAACTGGATAAAAGTTGACAGGTTTGTTTGTCCGTTTAAGAGAGTAAACCGATGTTGAAGATGATTTTTCGAGTTTAGTAATTTAGGTAGATAAATGGTCCTGTAATTCTTGGTTTTTAATACCTAGATTTTTAATTTAAACTCTCTTATAACACAAGGTTAAAGCGAGCGCTACTGCAGTTTATTCGATAAAATTTAACATAAACTCTTGATTTACGCAAACCGATTTTTTTTCCTTGTGCTACCGATTTTTTCGTACTTATCATTATCTTTACTAAATTTCCTTCTGCCTCCTACCTACTGCTCATTTTTGTTGCATAACAGTACATCGAATTATGCGTATAGACCTTGTGCCGAAATCAAGCTGAGAAGTAGTGCGGACAAGGTTTTAATTAACATTTTACAGTCAATGGCAACTCTGGTCAAATATGACATGCTTTGAAAGCTATAAGTATAATAATTTAAAACATAATATTGATGAGGCAGCTATTGAATATGTCGTTATTTACCGTCCATTGTATGTAAAATTACAGCAAATTTAAATAAGAAAAATGCCTTGTTGGTCTAGTCGTCGTAAGCGCTTCTGCTAAGGACCTAGGTTCGGTTTGTGAGTCGTTCAAAGTGCTAGGAAGTTCTCAGTGATTAACTTTCCGTGGGTTTGTGCCCAGCTGATGGCTACAGGCTCGCACCCTTTGAAATGAGACTTAAAAATAAAAACACTGCCTACCTGTTGGGTAAACGACGTCCTGATGTTATCTTATGACACTGTAATGTATGTAATATGTATCTTATTGTAATATGCACTGTGCCATCGACATTTGATACAATCATTTACTTATTTATTTATTTAGGATTTCCAACAAAAGATAAACAAAATACATGGCAAATAATAATAATAAAACTCATGACGATTTCGGTTACGGTGACTATTTTTGTTTCTTTTGTCTACAGGTTACGGGCGACAATAGCCACCTGTGCTAATGTTCTATATCTTGTCTGTAAAGGTAAGCAGTGTTACAATGCCATTATGCTAATGGTATGTATGTTAGAAGGCGGTTTACTCTTGAGCCCATCCCGCCTGCAGTTGAGAAGTCATAAACATTTCGATTTAACAAATGCCTCCAAATATTGTAAGGATATCAGGTATAACTTCATGTCTTTTCCGAACGTCTTTGTATCTGCTGAACTGGACGTTTTATGTCCGCTTGCCGTCCTTGAGTTCAGAAAAGAAGATAAGCTGAGCTATCCTCTGTCAGGCATCCTCACAACGTGTCCAGACAGACCAGCGCAGCTGACAACGCATTACATAGACCTCAATTCCGCAGACATTAGCCCTTCGCAGGACATCCGTGTTTCTATTACGGTCGAACCATTACACATTGGACACATGGCACATAAATAATGGACAACATCAGTATTAAGTGGAGTCCTTCACGTATAGGAGACCACAGCATGTGCAATAAAGTTAACAACTAAACCAACAAAGTTACAATACAGTGTGAGTCTTCATAATGTGCACATATCGAAATGGGGGAATCTATGCTTAATTTTATCGACGGAAAAAATAAAAAATAAAATCTAAATACATTTTTTTTCAATTTTTTTTTATTTAAAAAAATTAGTCTTATTGATTTTTTTTTACGATTATTGTAAAAATTGATTAAAAAAACAGATTTTTGGACGAAATACCTGTTTATTTTCAATTGAGGGTTTTTTGGGTTTAATTGGGAGGGGTTTTTCCCACAATTTTCATTTTATAAGAACACTTAATTATTACCAATCATTATGGAGTTGAGTTTGTTTCATCGCGATAGATCATTTAAAAGTTACACCGTTTTTTTACATTGGGGTAAAAAATACAAAATAAATAAAAAAATAAAAATAGATTTTTTTAAATATTTTTTCCGTTTGTCAAATTAAGCATAGAATCCCTCATTTCGATATGTGCACATTATGAAGACTCACACTGTATATATAATAGTCATTATTTTGGGGACTATAGCCCTACATAGGTTTTCAGCTACACCTCAGAGCTACACTATGTCAACACACAGATTACACCTGCCTGAAACAATGTAACTATGTATAATTTAGTTACATTGTTTCAGGTACAAGCCTTCAGCGAATGAGGTTACACGTCCGTCAGTCAGTGGAGGCGTTGACACCCGAACGCCTGATACGCCAGTACTACACCACTAGGTATAGTAAGTACACGTCAAACACGGCTCGCTTGACCCGACGATCATGGTGTATCCGATAGGCACTATCACTTATCACATGGGTGATTCTAGAACGATGGTCAAATAGGAATTTTGTATGTTAAAAGAGTTTACGAGAAAAAACAAAATCATTTCAAGATTGTGAACCATTTCCCTAAATAAAATATTGGGATTATGAAAGGCAATCGTGAATTTACCCACCTACTGAAAAGTGTAAGATATGAAAATAACAAAGTAGCTTCCTATAATATGATGTCATGTAATGTAATGGAAAATAAATAAATTATATTATGTGATGGAGTCAAGGCCTCATCCACCCTCGGGAACCAGCATAGGTTACGAAGGAATTAGGGGATAGGCATCAGCATCCTTGTGTACCCGCAGTATATCTTATAAGCATCAGAATACCTCATAGAGGCCAGCAGATTACTCGATGACCAGCAGCCAAGACCTCTAAAGGACAATGCTCACACAAACTCAACTCTACTACTTCCAGAAACCCGGTCATTTGCGTGTCGGACCCCGCACAGTAAAGTGTTCCGTATTTGGGATGAATATTTATACCTCTTTGCGCATACACAATACTAATTTTATCGCAAAATAAGTTTGTATTTCATAGTATTTCTCGAAAAAACTGAAAAACAAAGTTATCTCTGCGATTGTAACTGAAAATATCCCATCTCTCAAAAACTACTTATTAACTTAAATAGTAGGTAAAGTACCTAGAAATATAATAATCTTTGTAATTATGGAATCCTAAATACCCCGGTCTCCGACTGCTTAAGTATGTGCATTTAATTGTTTTTCCTCACTCGTATACTTATATGTGCCAACACTAATATTTTTTTTCAAAATTTCACTACCTTTTTAGCGGAGCAGATAATGCACCTACATTCCAATTTTCGTCGATATCGTGCAAATAGTCTCCGAGTAAAATGGCTGCGTGACTTCCGGACGGGATCCCTTTTTTTCGCATACTTAATGTTTTTTTTCCTAATATTCTTTGGCATAACGATTTTGGCATAAGTATTTTTGGTCTAATAATTGTTTGCCATAAAAAAAAATTGGCCTAAATATTTTTTGTCATAATTATCTTGTTGCATAATTTGTTTTGCCATAATTTTAATTCGCATAATGTTACTAGGCGTAATGTTAGTTGGTTTAGGTTAGGTTAGGTTAGAACTGTGACCTCCTACGCACGAGCCGAGCGAGCGAAGCGAGCGGTGCCGCGGCAGCGGCCGGCGAAGTGCCAGAAACTACTAGAATGATGAAAATATATTTATGCTTTTGAATGTTATGCTTAAACACTATTATGACTGGAGAAATTATGCTTAAAATAGTTATGCGTTTGCTGATATGCGAAAGTAATATTATGCGTAAATATTGTTAGGGTAAACAAAAGTATGCCGTGTTATATTATGTCTTAAAATTTTATGCAAATGGAGAGGGAACCCTTCCGGACAGACGGACATAACGAAGTATAAGGGTTCCACTTTTGCCATTTGGCTACGGAACCCTAAAAAAACTTGCACCACAATTTTCCGAAAACTCAATCACATTACAGAAAGTACAGTGACAAGTTATCCTCGTCTCAATATAACATGCATTAAGGTAATCGTGGTTCCTCCCCTGCATTTCATCCCGGGGGTGAGTCGTAAATATTATCCGAGGGTTGCACCCCCATGCTTTGTGGAAACCGGCCGGTTATTATATTTTGGGAAGCTGGGAGGTTCGGCTCGTTGTGGAAAGCTTGGATTAATTTGTTTAGATGGTTTAATAAATTTGTCTATGGGAGTTTTTATGTGAAAAAAGTGTTAAAAGATAAAGTCTGGGAAGTTTTCTTTTAGTAAGATGTTAGAAACCTTTTATTTATGTTAGTGTGAAACCGAAAACGAAAAATGCAACAAATGGAAACTATTCAAACCCAACTATCAAGAAAATTGCCTATTCTTTATTTCGCGTCTGCCGACCTTCGGATAACTTCATTTCACCAAGCAACATGAAGTATTTTATTGTTTAGAATAATAATTTTATTAAATTAAACACAATATGTAGATATTACAGCTAAAACATATTGGTTGTCTTAGAATTTAACACAAGAATAATTTCTTGACTTCCTGTACTAGGGTGTCTACGTCCGGTAGGAAGTTTTAAGCAAAATATCACAATAAAGTACAATAATATAGGCTTATGAAACAACTGACCATGATATTAAAAATGTACCTTTAATACCGTATAGAAAAATCTACAGGGTATCATACAAAATACGACAGGGTAATTCTCTCTAAAATGGTCTTAGCGACCCCCTGCGACGTCACTTAAGTGGTGAAAACTAACCCCCGGCACAGAGGGGTTGAAAGAATTGATTCTCATCTGATTTGCCGTGACGAATCTAAAGAGCTGATTTGAGAAGAAAGGTATTAAGATGTTGTTGAATAGAAAAGCTATGGGAAGGGTTGATGCAATCTTTGGCTAAAACGTTTCAGCTCATTTTGTACTCGAAAAAAAATATTTTAAATTTTTGTGTGCACAATAAAAAAGGCTTACCAGGTGCTGATGATGATGATACCAACCTAAGGCTGGATGACAACATCAAATTCGCTTGCGACAAAAAAAAACAACCGACTTCCGAAATTAAAGTAATTTTCCACTTTGTAGTATTTTTTTTGTAAACAGTTTTTTTGTTCATCAAGACAAGAAAAAATCTTCTTGTTGATACAGGTATTGCCATCTAGCGGAAATTATGAAACTAAATGGCTAATCAACCAGCGCAATTTTCCAGTTCTCCACTTGAATGAGTTTACAATTAATTCACTTCATTTTCAATAGATGTCGCTAGTCAACTAATGGTGCAGCAAAATAAAAAGAGTTTTGTTACCATTGCTTGGGAGGGTCTGCATTGCTGCAATCGGCAAGAATGCTCAGTGTCAATTCCTGCATTTTTAAGGTGTTTAAAGTTGTTGTATATAGCAATGAAGCAATGGATTGTTGATAATTATGAACTTTGATATGTATATAAAGCTGGCGACCTGTGTTGGCGTTATCAATGATCAAATCATTAGGGCTTGTTATCAGATGTAATAAAATGCTAATCATTTGATAACCGCTTTGACCTTAATTTAATTTTGATGTTTCACTAGTGAGTCATGTTATTTTATGGAATTATACACAGCTCATTCGATCATACCTAAGTATTTTTATGCACTGAAGTTCTACGGAATTATAATGTTTCTAGATAATAAATAAGTAGGTAGGTAGTATTAAAACCATATAAATTACTCGTATAACAAAATAAAAATAGTTGGATGGAAACGCAAAAGATTAGATATAGTAATTGTCGATTGTCAGAAAAGATTAGGATATTATGAGTATGTTTCGGTGTTTCTTCTCAGAGTAGGCGGAAAGAAACACACTCCATTTTCCGTGTTGTGTTTTTACAAACCAATTGACAGATTTATCAGTTCATAGTAATTCGTCGTAGGTGGCATGCATGTATACTGTTCATCTAGAGCCGCGTAAGCGCATCGGAAGACTAACTGAACGCTCAGGTTGCCAAGTTCGAATCCAGGTTCGGGCAGTATTTCTGAATTAATAAAATAAAAGAGAAAATAAAATAATCTGAGTTTCTTTTAATGGTAGGCTCTACTATAGTGAACATGTGTGGTGAAATGTGATGTGACCCACCTTCCAACCTACCCCGACGGGGAATACAGGCATAGCAAACAAAGACCCACTTGAAGAAAAGAAAAAAAAAACATTTGCTATTCAACACAATAGGTACTGTGTTTTTACCGTATCCTGCCTAAAGCTAAATAGAGACGTAGTCGTTTAATTTACAATTGTTAAACAAAGCGACATGTAAGTATTAAAAAAACTAGTATCAAACCAGTTTTTTAACGTTCAAAGTCACATCATACAGTTATTTGTATATCAAAGAATAAATTAAGAAACAGACGATTGTTATCTATGGTCTGGAAAACGCGGGTCGTGTCCTCACGTTGACTCAGCGCATGCGTCATAGCTGCGAGTGTGTGACCAATATGTCTTGAACGACGGTGAAATATGGAACTAACCAAAAATGTATTAAATTTGACGTGTATAGCTCTAAGCAGCGCCAGCACGAAAAAACAGTGTATGCTGGGTCCTGTCTTGTTACAACTTGCTATTCTTAATAGTCACAATTTTCAAATAATATTTGATTAGTCATAATAGCAGTTATTTATGTAGTACTTATAACAAATTTTAAAATATTCATTGAGTAACAGAGGTGTGTCCGTCAAAGATAATTTTCCACATTTACATGGAAAAATAACGTCATGGTTGTCATGAACTATTTTCTTATTATCAATTAACTACTTAGGTCAGTATTATACCTACCCAAAAGTAGAGTGTCTTCAAGACGGAATATACTCTTTATTTCGCTTCACAGATGACGCTCCTGGTTGGATCTCTAATTTCTATTTGTGTGTTAACCTAGTCAAATAACCTTTTGAGCCTAGCCACCCAGCCTACATCACCTAAGTTCACCTAACTACTTTGCTTAAGTACCGAGTTAAGACGGGGACATAAGATTTCAAATTCTATTTTTTTAAATAAAAATATGATGAAGGTATGCTAATAAAAGCGGAAATCCATTAGTATGAAAAAGGATATCATGCCGCCAGGAAGTTTAACTATTCCAAAAATACCTTTTACTTAAAACCCATATCGACACAAGTTGGACCACAGATATACAAGTAAATATTTAGGCCATGCAAATGCATTTTACGATGCGTACGATGCAATAAAATTTACAAACAAAGGAGGCCTTGCTTCCAATCTGAACTTCAATAAAGATCGTCTCTTTGTGTGCTGCCATCTTGAAAACTGCTGAACCGATTCAATAACTTGTCATTGTGGCAATGAGAACGTGAAAATTGCGTGATTTTTAAACAATTTTATTCAGTTTCATACCCGTCTTATTAACATCGGTTGTGTTGGTGATCCATTTTCCCCCACTTTCAGTTATCCGATTGAACTGGAATTTTTCAAACCCATGGCAATTCTAATGATGGCAACAAATTATGTATCTGTTCGTGCATTGAAGGCTTTCATGAGCCTAAACTTTACTTACTTTTGGCAAGCTCATCAGCAGTCATAGATTAAGCAGATTCTCCGCTCAATTCTCCGCCTATCAATAAACGGTATTAGTCCACAGAAAATTATTATACAGGCTGACTTTGAAAACATGCAACAAAATTTAAGGGGGTGTTCTACCCATCAATATTAACAACTTTTACTATGGGAACAAATAAGCACTAGCAAATTTTTTTTGACCTTATACAAAATGGTCCAATCGGGTATATTATCGGGTACCTATATACCTACAGGAAAGTCATTTTTTTTTGCGAATTCATGTTGGTCCTAGAGTAACAGTACTAACAGTTGTTCACATTGATGGGTCCAACACCCCCTTAAATTGTGTAGCATGTTTTCAATGTCAGCCTGTATAACCTGACGGGTATTAGTCACTCCGTGAGGGGTACGGTACAGGTGTAAAATATTATACCTACAGTCGTAGTTCCCTATTAAATATAACTATGTAAAGCTCAGTCCCTTTAGACACGGTAACTGCGCGTGGGACTATCTACTGTGGTCTTGTGATTAGCTGTAAATGCAGTAAACGACTTATTTGGTCAACACAGGTAGTGAGAGATATATTTAAACACTGTTAATAAACCTATAGCGAAAGACCGGGTGCACTATTTGGTGATTGCCAATCTCCTAAACGTGTACCTACCTAAATAACTAAAGTGGTACCAAGTGGTGAAATGTTTTGGAAATTCTTTTGACAGTTGACATAAACTGTACCTACCCTCTATTAATTTCCTCTTTGATTAAATATAAAAGGTTTGTGTAAAGGCAAACTGTCACCGCATAGGTATAGAACATGTGCTTGTACCTAGCAAATAATAATAAGTTAGTTCATAGTTTATTTTTAGACCCATCGGACAGAGCTCGCCTTGTACACCATGTCACCCTTGCACGTACTGAGTTATGCACTACATGGAGACTACACTTCAAGGAATTTATATACATTACGTATGAGAAATTCGTATTAATAGACCAGTATCACTCTGCACGTAGTTTTCGTAAGATTAGGTACCAGCTACTAACTACTTCTAAGGAATTAGGTACTTGTGTGAAGAAGTTGGGCAGCAGCGTACCTACTTTGAGCTTATAACAACTAACTGCTAAGTACCTACCACTAATGCAAGATTAGCAAGCATGGTGGTATTTAGCTGCGGTCTTCAAGGAAGTCCAGGTTCAGCAGAGGCCAGTAATGACCTTAATCATAGAAGAAGCATAAAGAAAAATCTAAATCCCGCAAATGAGAACTATTACTATTAAAACTAGCAGTAACAGGCAAACTAGCAGTCTGACAACTGATTCTGATATCGGTATATTTCTGTTGCTTATGACAGGTTGCGGTTGCTTTGTGAAAAATAAAGATTTCATTACTGAAAGCCCCACAACACACACAGCTGGGAAGAGGCTTGGTTAATAAGGGCTTGTTTACAACAAAAATAGTTTGTCATTACCAAGAAATCGGGTAACGAGCTAATATTATACATTTCAGAAAATGATTCACGAAAAATAACCTCATTTACCAAGTAAACCATAACTTACTTAGGTACAGTTCTTTGTTAAAAACGTTAACTAACACAAATATTTTAAAGAGGACTCATTGTTTTTTTCACATTGTCATCATGGGTATTTTTTACATGACTTATGGCCACAAAAGGTCTTACTCAGAAAATAACCTGAGATTCATTGAAACTAACCGACAAAAATGTATAAATAAGACAAAATAATTCCTAGAAAGTAAAAAAAAAATATTAAAAAAACAAAAGTAAGTAACCAGTCTTTATTTCTCTCAAGAAACACAAAAAAAAACAAAATAAGAAAAGTAAAACACAACAGTTTATTACATTTAAATTAGATAATTAGATGGTTATTGGTTATGGTTATCTACGTCTATTGTATTTTATAGATGGTTCATTAAAATTACGAGATTCATAAGTAGGTACCTACTTAAATTAGATCATAGTTACAAATACAGCGATAAGACCGGACATTAACATTTCACTGTATCTTATCTCCCTTCGTTTCTCGGAAGACAATCATACTCATGTCACAATTAACATTTAACTACCAATTACCTAATAGCTAAATCTAGAATAACTTGGAGCACTTACTTCCTAGAGCGTAAGCTTTGAGTAAGATAAATATGTACTTAGGTAGATCTTGCCCAATAAGAACAACTTATGGCTATGATTATGTATAAGGAACTTTGGCGCGCTTCTATTTAAAAGAGTAGTTGTGTAAGTTACGGAACAGCAATAATCATAATGATAGGTATTGCAAAGTAGTAGATACCTACATTTTTATTATTCTTTCTTCACAGACCTAGACTGTTATCCTAATACGCACTTAGGTTTCAAATTTTAACTCTAAAGCACCTTTGCCATGTCTGAACAACTAGAGGAACTCGGAATTAATCTAGCATAGCCTCCAATTTCTAGGTGTGATACCCTAGCTAGATTTCTTAGCTTTGTAAGCGAGGTAGACTGCTTTAAGCAAAAGAAAAATAATGAAAGATCGCTCATAGACGGACCCTGTAGGTACAGCGGAATAATGTTTACTTACGTAAAATATGTCAACTATAATTAATATTTTTCTGTATACCTACTAATAGATATTGGTTTTGTAGCACCTACAACCTTGTATTTTATAACTACGTTGGATTCTGATTGACTCATTGCCAAGGTTGAACATATTAAATGTAGACCAAAACAGGTTGTCTGTGAGTGAGCCTTGCCTTTTGTTACCTCCTAGTACCTACTAGCTACAATCCCCATACGTTAAAAAAATGGTCTGAAATTATGTAGGTAAGTGCCCGTAGTTATTTGCGTAGTCCAGACACGTCATTATCTGGTCCCAATCCTCTGGGGATTGGGACCAGATAATGACGTGTCTACAAGCAGTAGGGTCCTACAATTCAAATTTCAACTTAAAGTAGAGACTTTTGTGGAATACGGGGTTTTCATTCGGATTGGTTAAAGTATTTAGTGGTTTTTATTATTTTATTCGACCTTTTTATAGATTCCTATATATTTTGTGAATGTGAGAACGTTGTAGGCGCAACAGACTGTTGATTTGCAAACTATTTTCTATTCTTTTTTTAAGTAAGTATCCTTTTTTTTTTTTTTTTTTTTAATTAGTTAGTTTCACCAACAGCAGTACATACAAAAAATTAAGACAGAACAGTAATAAAATAAAATTAGGGGTATGCATGCCTATTACAGGTATACACAGCATTCAAATTGACAGGCCTTCAATTCTTGTTGACAGGCCTACGCTGTCCTCTCATACCTATTCAAACTGTACATTTTTGAAAGCATTGTAAAACCCATTTATTTTTAAAAGAGTAACCGTGGAGTTTCTTGCCGGCTCTTCTCCATAGGAAACGACCAATTGGAACCGTGCATCTAGCTTCTGACGTTTCATAATAAGTGCCCATGTAGGTTTATGTGAAATAAAATATTTTGATTTTGATTTTTTTCGATTTTGTTATCACTTTATCAGGGGCAAATTGTGCAATTAGAAATCTGTCTACTATTTTGAACGGGGACTATTTTGATTGTGATAGAAGCATTCGAAGATTTTTGTCAACTAATGATAGCCTACCTATGGGATGAACAAATTGGCCGTTAGTTAGATCTCTATCTTATTAGATTAATCACCTTCTAATACATTACAACGAAACAGTAATTTATAAAAATAGCCGGTAAAATTCGTGACTGATCAATAAGAAAACAGGATAACGCATTAGGTACCTACCTACATGATGTAAGCTAAATATTATGTTCCATTATCTAATTCAATAATGATATTTCTATATCGGTGAAAATAACGAATAGCATTTGAAAAGGTTATTTAAATAACGGTTTTTAACTACTCGATATTAATCATGTAGAGTGGTTGCCGTTTACAGTTATCGACAAGAAAAAATATCGATGAACCGTTTGTTGATTTTGGATTAGTAAAAAAGTGTGATAATATAAGTTGGCATAGAAACTATGTTTGTTATTCAAATTCTAGTCGTTTTGTAATGTTTGCTGACTAAAATTTAATTAAATATTGTCTCAGACTTTCGCTGCCAAGAAATATTTTCAGAATTTATAATTTTATTGGAATTTGGCAATAACATTTTTATTTACTTAACAGAAGGGTTTTGATTAAAAAGAGGTGTTTTTATTTTAGACTAGCTTACCCGACAGACGTTGTCCTGTCCAAAGAACAATAATTCATACAAAAATCCCATGGAAAACGGACGTTCAGTTGTTCCGAATTTGAAAACTATACGGGAATCTTTTCCAATTTTTCTTTCCGTAAGAACCTAAATTCAGACTATTACGAACATTTTAAAACAAAATTTTGCAAAATCGGTCTAGCCTCTGAGGATGTGTGCTTACCACAAACAGCATTTTATTTTATTAAATAGATACTTAGGTAGTTTTTTTTTCTTAAAAATCTTTTTATTTTTTTTATTTGCCAATGTAACCATATTTTGCCACCAATAAGCTTACATAAAGAATATCTAATATTTTATTTTATTTGTATCAGTTCAAAACTAGATCGCAACCCACGAGTGCAGTAAAAACTTTTGCAATAAACACGGGCACAATCCTGTCGCCTCCTACACGTTGCGAGGGATATACGATAACAATTATTTTAAAGGTCCTAGCTGAGAAAAGTCACTTATGACCAAGGATCGGAATGTCGGTGGTCATTACAGGTCAGAACTTGACATTTTATTTGGTAAGTATTCATTTATGGTATTCAAAAATGTCAACTTTGAAATATTTTTTTAGATTTTAAATTAAAGACCATTCCATTCAGTTGTATAATATTATTTTGTGATAAAATTTCATCTATCTACCTACCTATTTAAAAAAATATAGTAGAATTCAAATTAATTGAAAATTTACATTTTCTAGATCTCTGCTTATGATGTCTTGAAGGTTACGTAGAGATCCTTACTACAGTAGGAATTGAAGCTGTTTTTACTTGTCAGAATCGATATTGAATCCAGGAACAGTCTTGCTTTTACACATCAGTTTTAACAGTCTATTTTCGGCAAATCAAAAGTTTGGCAAGTCAAATGATTCGTCGATTTATTCTTTATTCTTTCTTATTATCTATATGTTTACATAAATGATAAATGATAAATGATAAATGATTTATTTTCTGTAAGTAGGTTTGTAAAAACACTTTTACACGTCAATCAAATTGTTTTAAAACTAGATGAGGTCGGCGTTTCCTATCTGACTACTCTGAGAAGAAAGGCCGAAACAAACTCAGAGGTCACAGTCTCTTTTAAAGTCCAGACATAATCTTGGTCAGATCATGTGAAGAATATGTAGATTCGTATCTGAAATGGTCTTTTGAGGAAAGAACCACACAGATTGAGTGGACCTGTCCAGTCAGTGCACGCATTTGTCAGTAATCGTGCAGCTCAACTCAGAACTCAAGGAGCTCAACGATTCGACGAACAATACCAAAGAAAGGACATTTGGGTAGGCCGCATATAGTACTCAAACTGCCAGACCATGGTTAAAACTAACTAAGAAAAGAAAAAAGAAAAATCAATGACCCACATAGTCTTCACATTCACAATAATAAACAAAAATAAAAAAATACTTTACATAGTAAATATTCATGTCATTGTATATAAAAAAAAAAAAGTTCATTAATGTCAATTTGATATGTATATAAAAACCACAGATAATATTAGTCAGATCATTAGAGGACCATGTAGATTTGTGTCTGAAATGGCCTTTTGAAGAAACAACCATACAGATTTGAGTGGACCTGTCCAGTCAGTGCACGCATTTGTCAGTAATCGTGAAGCTCAACTCAGCACTTAAGGAGCTCAACGAATCGACGAACAATACCAAAGAAAGGACATTTGGGTAGGCCGCATAAAGTACTCAAACCGCCAGATTATCATTAAAAGTAACTGAGAAAGAGAGAAAATATATTTGACCCACATAGTCCTCACATTCTCAATAATTAAAATAATAATAATATTATACTTCATAAAGTAAATATGGCTGTCATTGTGTTTATAATAAAAAAATTAAAAAAAAAAATCAGTAAAAGAAGTTAAAATAAATGAATTGGAGCAGCTCACTCCCAAGCCTTTTTATCATCAATATAATCTTTAACGGTATAAAACGCTTTCTGGCACAATTTACGTTTAATGAATGATTTGAATTTATTAAGGCTGAGGCTTTGTACTTGGCTTGGAAGTTTATTATAAAAGCGTATACATTGACATCTGAACGAGCCACCTATTTTCTTGAGCCTTGTTGAAGGTACAACAAATTTGTGTTTGTTCCTAGTATTTATATTATGAATATCACTGTATTTCTTAAACAATTTAATGTTTTTATGGGCATATAATAGATTTTCAAAAATATATTGAGAAGGCACAGTCATTACATTGATCTCCTTAAATTTCTCTCTAAGAGAGTGTCTGGGACTTAATTTATAAATTGATCGAACAGCTCTTTTCTGCAAAACAAAGATAGTTTGAATGTCTGCGGCATTTCCCCACAACAGAATACCGTACGACATTACACTATGAAAATAGCTAAAGTACACTAAACGGGCTGTCTCTATGTCAGTTAAATTACGAATTTTTCTAACAGCATAAGCTGCGGAGCTTAGCTTTTTTGACAATTTATCTATATGTGGGCCCCACTGAAGCTTAGCATCCAAGGTCAAGCCCAAGAATACTGTGCTATCTTCAGGATTCAACTCTTCGCCCTTCATCAACACATTAGTTTTCACCTGCTTAACGTGAGGTAACGTAAACTTAATGCATTTGGTTTTTTTTTCATTGAGAAGTAAATTGTTAACATTAAACCATTGAACTACTTTTGAGATCGCGCTATTTACATCGTCAGTAACCAGCTGCTGACGTTTAAGTTTAAACAAAAGTGAAGTGTCATCTGCAAACAACACTATATCATGATCCTTTATGAGGTAAGGCAAGTCATTAATATAAATAAGAAACAAGAAAGGACCAAGAATTGAACCCTGTGGAACTCCCATTGTTACTATGGATCCGGGAGATCTTTTTCCATTAACGTCAACATATAATAGAAGACGGGACGCATTAAGAAGTAGGTAAGTACTACCTACTACTTTTATTTACCCCTCGAAAATAGCAACACCCATCACACATTACATAGGTATAGAATACTGGGCTAGATACAAATCCATCAATCAGCACCACAACGTATAGCCACCACAACGAAGGACAGATAAAGTGACACATTTTATGTGGGAGAGCGGAATGTCGCCCGAAGTCAGGATAGATTGCCACTACCACGACTAATTGCACGCCATCGCAAAAACTGCGCTAATCGAATCAAATAATTGCGGCCAGTTGACACTAGTTGACTTAAAATTGGACTGTTTTCCCTGTTTTTGCTGTTGGTAGGAGGATTGTTTGGGTGCCGTTTGGCGGAATTATTGTCGAATTTATGGGTATACAGTGAATGAGGAAACGCGTGTTTAGCAGTGTTTAATGAATGTTGTATTTTGTTAGAATCAGACGCGCTTACTTGAGATTTTTTTCTTATTGGCAGAAACAGGAATAATGATGAAAGCCCTCAAAACATAAACAATCAATTTTGTCTTCCAAAGTTCACCGGTGAACTACTCTTAAAAACCTTTCCATTTAAAACAAATGGAGCGATGTTCGTTAAAACGATCACTGCCCATTACCACCCAAAAACTCTACAGTTGTTTTTATTTAGTTAAATACTCGCTAACCCATAAACACGACAAGACTGCTCATCATTGACATGGTGTAAGTAGTATAAGGAACATTTTTACGTCCTCCTTACAGCCAGTAGCGAGATTTTACGAGCAGAGGTTAACAAGAGACCAGAAATAGGACTAAGGTGAATGGTCGCTCTCACCCGTTTATTATTCGCTCATAAAAATAATATCTGCCGAATTTACTCGCTGAAGTGATGGAGGAAGTGATGTGAGTATTTCCTTGAAATGTGGGTTATGTCCACGCTTTTTCGAATGGAAAGTGGACAGAGATTCAAGCAGTTGTGGAATAATTTTAAGTGGCACGGGCTCCATTAATAGTTCAGCCTCGATGAAGCATTGAAGATACGTTGACTTATTTTAAGTAGGTAATCTACAAGTGTCCAATTTGATAACTTTTACCAGTCGATTTAATGTAAATAAATATATTAAGAAAATATCCGAAACAACATTGAAGAAGAAATGTACATATCTAAAATGTTAATTTTCGCCTGAGGAAACTCGTTCGTCATTCGTTTAAGGATTATTCACCGCTATAAAACTAGTACCAACAATGTTTCTAAACATTACGTCTAAAAGGGTACTAGTCGATAAAGTTTTCCCTTCCCTTAGCTTCAAAGAGAACACAAGCAACACGTTATAAATTCAATTTCTCAGTAAATCAAAGTTTGCGTCTCAAGTTGAAAGAAATAATGACCAGATCGTGGGCGGCATGTGGCACACACTTTTCTGTTAGCCCGCCGCATAAATTTTGCAAAATGTTCACTTTACTTTTTTATGCGAACGCCCTAAATTTTATTGCGGAAGTGGTAATGAGTTGCAAATAATGTCCTTTATTTCCTTATTATTCGCGCAATATTGGGGTAATTTATTTATGTGATTACTTGTCGATTAAAATAATTGGGCATTGAAGTCATTTTAATCAACGGGCTTTCTTTATTCAAGAAGGTTACGGCTAGTGCCATTTAAATCAAACTGAAGTCGTTAATTAGTGCCGGGCTTATTATCGATAACTATATTTTTATTATTACCATTATCACTTTGAAGTATCAAAAGTCAAATTTAATGAATACATTATATGACAAAGTTGGGTATCGTTGGTGTAATCGGATTGCCTTGCCGATAGCAATGTTGGCGAAGCTCTTTTCAAAGGTGAACCTCACTTTGACCTCGTTACCTAAATATGGTTAAGCTCTTTAAGGTCCGTCTGGTTTCTGCTTCCAAGTTGGTTTTTTCCTCACTTAACCGACTTCCAAAAAGGAGGAGGTTATATGTTCGTAGTGTATGTGTTTTTTTTATGTATGTCTGTCGACATTTTCGTCAATTGTGGACGGATTTTGAAAATCCTTTTTTCATTCTTCTTAGTTACTACTTCTTCCCATAATCAGCGAGAGAAAAGAAACAGAGGTATGTAGTTGTTAAAGTCAATTGTTATAAATGGGTCTCTACAATGTTTTGCTGTTCCAACATGTAAGTACTCAGTACCACTGCAATTTTCTATTCCTTGATCTAAAAGCTTCAGGATTTATTAAAGTAGGAACCTTGCATGTTGAATTCTTTTACAGACAAAGGCATGAGTTATGGTTTACATGCAAGTAATGAAGTCTGATTGAAAGATGTCTCTGTACTAATACTGGCAGATTTAATAAACACCTTTATTATACTTGATTACCACATGATGACTCAAACTCTAGGCAGGTTCTTAGCATACTTGGAATATAACAACAAGGCATTCTTAAAAGCTTAGTTATGAGAGTTGTAACTTTATGACAGGCAAGAGATATGAAGATAATATTCAGCTTTGATCTTCTATTTATTAATGAATGTTAGCTGTTAATTCACTGTGAGTTTGAGGATAAAAAATAATATCTTTATCTTTGAATAATATCAGTAATGCTGTCAATCATAATAATGTGAGGTAAGATAACATACAATATTCTTCTCCTAGCTTTATGCTGCTGAATTTTAATAAATGATTCTTTAATGTGTGAGCAGAATGAACCTCACGATTCTAAAAACGAATCTCACAAAATCAATTAATCAAACAAAATTAATGCGACAATTCCAAAACTCAAAACAGGCCATTAAGAGTTCAATAAAACTTAGATAAACAAGAGGACATTAGCAACAAGAAGAGATTAATGCTTCGCATCTCGGTCGTGACAATTAAATCACTTGAGATGTCTAACAATTCGAACGGCCCACACAAGCCACACGTTGTATGTCTCTTACATAGACAAGACGGTTCGGCTCTCCGTTTCACTGGAAATGGTTTAATTTTAGAATTTCCGTTCAGCCCTACTTGGACATAATGCGTTGACTGCGTTTAGTTGTGGATTTTGACATGTGGTAGCGTGTCGCCAATGTTTTATTTTTTATTCAGTGGTATTTTATCTGTCGGTGACTAATGTGGGATAGTGATCTTTTTGTGTATTTGTGTTTGTATTGGTGAGTTTTTTTTCTTTATCTGGAGGCCTGGGAATGTTGAGATCAAGCGGATTTTTTTTCTTTGTATGTAGATTTGTGACATTGTGCCGATTATTGTAAGCAGCAGTATATTGAACCCTCTAGTTGATATTTTTAACTTAAAATTCAATATTGGCCGAGTCGCAGTTCACAAAAAAATTAAGGACAGTCATTAAACTCTTATTTAGAACTTAAGTTAGCAAAATCAAATATCTACATAAGGATTGTTATTAGTACTTATTATTTCTGAGATTTTCGGCATAAGTATAAACACACAATCATATTTCATTAAAAAGGTCTAAAATACTACTAACATATTTTTTACATTCAACATTAACGTATGATGCTAAAAAGCATGAACTATGTAAATGTACTTAATTAATAAATAGAAAACCTCCAGTGACAAATAAAAAAATAAAATACACATTCAATCTACAGACACAATTGAGTAAATTATTAGGAACGTATAAATCAATGACTAGCTCTACAGTAGGTACACTAACGCGGTGATAATGTTGCGGTTCTTCGATCTTATTGGTACTGGTAGCCTATCAAGCGCTCCATGCATAGTCGCTTCCGACTAAATTCTAACTAGATTCTAAGAAGGATCGAACGATAACACTGCTAACTATGAGGCAACGTCAAACGTAAACAAAAAGCGTAAACACCAAGTCGTATGACTCACAATGACGAACTCCTCATTATCATATCACAGCCACACGCTTACGTTAGGAACCTTAGTTGAAACCTGACACTCGGCCCTCATTCTTGTCTTCTTGACGTGTTTTTTTTTACATTAATATCGAATTATTTGTTGCAGCTTCTAACCGATCAAGGCTGCTTTACAAGTGAACGCGCGTGACATACTCCGATGTGCCGCGTATAATATAACACGTATTTTTCCTCAACGGCGAGAACAAAGAAGTCCTTTCGCGAATTAATTTCAACACTTTCTAACTAGCCCCGCACCAGCCTGTTGATCTAACACGTGTCGCGTCTGTGCATACGTGAAAACGAGAGGATGCGAGCGTTCGACGCGCGCGTGCAATAAAAATCGAATGCAAAAATGATTAAAAGGAACGGTGATAATGTATTTGCGATCGCGTCGAGCAACAATCAGTGTCAAGGCGGTCGGAGCGCCGTCTCGCTCTGTCCCGGCGGCGGCGGCGCGGCCACGAGGATTCCGCGCGCCACTGCGGCCAGGATGACGCCGCCCGACGCGCAACCACACACCAAGGAGGCTAACATCGCGATCTCCACATACGTGGAAAAGTGGAAAAATAGATACGAGGACGCCGAACGAAAACACAAAGCTTATTTACTTAAATCCGAAAAAGGTAAGTGTTTCCCATTTTTTACGGTGAATATCTTTAGTTTTTGCGACTTTAATGTGGTTGAAACTGCGCATGTCACAATATCTCCCGGGTCGTATGCAAACGAAAAACCAAGTTGAAAATCCTATTCGCGTATTTGTCGGATTATGACAGACGATAACCTGTTGCTTAGACATTAATTCCTAATCTTCCCCAATCCTTGCTCGTATGAAATACCTAAACTTTTAATACCTTCTATTTGCCAAATAAATTCAAAACATTGTTGTTACTGTAGGTTAGGATTGACAAAGACACCAATAACATCTGTTTACAATGCATTTACGCATAACACGTATAAGGCTAATGACTAATCGCATAAATGGAATAAAAGAGTTATAAAAGGTAAGTACCGTTTCCAATAACGGTATAGATACGCTCTTTCATAGAAAAATATTATCGACTTTTTAATTGCGCAACACTATTTTTGTTTTCCTAATACGAAATGTCAAACAGTCAAAATGTCAAATTGTAATTGTAAATAATTTTAATTAAATATTAAATAAAAAAATTAGCTTTTTGAAACTTGTGTTAAGTATTTTATTTGTTGTAAATTCAGGCAGTAATGAATGATTTTAGGTAGGTAGAAAGATTTACCTTGTTGTCATTTAGTTTCTAAAGTCTGTAAGAATAAATTAGTTTTCGCACTCAGTAAGTGAAAATATTGATAAAAACATTTTATCTTTTTAAAAACACTATCGTAAATCCAAACATATTAGATAAGATTACTTGGGTATTGGTTTTAGGTTAAAATCTGATGCTCTGATGTAACTTATTTATAATATTGTTAATAAGTATGTACTTTACTAAAGCTTGTTAAGTAAGTACCAATTTTTCCCTATGTTGTTTACTGCCTAATTAATCAATGCTAAGCAAAATTTTATTTCATTATTACTTACATTCATGTAGAATTATTAACATTAAGTATGAGTTATTTGTGGTAATGTCTGGTTTTATGTTCAGAGTTATGTAAAAACTTTTAGGAACCTCATTTAAGTAATACTTGTGTAGATATAATCAATTTTATTTTATGGGTATCTTAAATATAATAATAATGACTAGAAAGGACAACTTACATGATGAGAACATACCCTTACATTACATGGGCTTTAAAGAGACATTATCGAAGAAGAAGACAGACAGGGGACAGCGCAACCCCTATTTATTTGAGAGCAGGGGGATGATGGTGGTGACATCCGATGGAGAATCTTTGATAGGTATAGAAAGCATATTTATTTGATACAGTATCTAATTATGGAAAACAAGTCAGTTTATTTTAACCGATAACAGAACATCACACCTGTATTCCCAGAAGGGATAGGAAGAGTTGTACCTTTGATGTGATTGTTGTTATTTTAATCCATTTTCCTACTAAATTACTGAACAAAGTTATTAATGGAATACCTAGAAAAATAATAGAGGGTACATACTTCTGCGAAATAAAATGGAACACATGAAATCATTACATGTGTAATATAGGTAACTATTAGGTCATCCATATTTATTGTACACAAAATAATAATATGTATGACTCCTACAAACACTGATAATACAAATAATACAATATTGTATTGTTTTGTTTGATTTAATTCTTAGTTGCATTGTATTTCAATAGATAATGTTAATTAAACATGATCAAAATAGATTAATTTTTCACAGGGATAATGATTTGTTCATACACTTTTTATAGAAAAATACTGGATATAGTTGATTTATGGGAATTTTCTACATTATCTCTAGGTAGACAGAATGCAATGATACCATAATCAGCCTTTTTTTTTTTCTCAAATACCTTTTGCAATAAATGTAGTACAAATGAGTTAAGCATCTGTAACCGAACTAGGCAAAAACACTGTTAGGTCAAAGGCCCTATGACAGGTTGGCTGCGGTTGGTGGATGTCACATATCTTTGAATTTTCGGTTCTAGGACATGCCAGTTTCCTCACAATGTTCCTTCACCATTTGAATAGCAGTGGTGGAGAACAAAATGACACAAAGTAAAACGCCTATAACTCGTAAATCAGGGCGAATACCATTAGGCCACCACTGCTCTCAATACAATGATAGATAGAGCACATTCTAAGTGAATTTGACCTAGAAGGTGCTGTTGTAATAGAAATAGATAAAGTTCATTGAAAAGAATATTCGTCACAGAAACATGTGCATATTAAAATGATAAGTTCACTCAAATAAATTATACTTAGTATCTAAAACAAAACAGGTCTATAATTAGAAGCATGTAGTTGGAAGCTGCATGTTGTGAATGTAACAAGGAGGCTCCCACTTGGCATTGCTTAACATATGTTAGGTCATTGCATATTATCAGCTTGTTCGCTTTCCAGCTACAATGCTAGGACGAAGGAAGAAGAAGGGCAGGCCTTTAGGAGGCTGTCTTACAATGTTAGTTTTAAAATGCTGATTATTCACTTGCCTAGGTTTTTTTTTTTATGTAGTAAACAAACTACTTAATATATGAATAATTCACTTTTTAACAATCCTTTTGGCAGGAAGTTTACAATGACATTAAACATGAGTTGATAGAATTTTTGTGTCTGGCTTCCCTAACTGTGGTTAAGTTTTACCACAGGCGCAGTTGTCAAGTAAAACAAAATAAACTTTCCTCAAATATACGCATTGCAGGGAAGTAAGTAAGTATTGATGATTCATTTTGTGGGTAGTTAGTAATAACATAATGAGCATTATTCATTACTTACTTAAAACAGACAAAGGGTTGACCTGTTACAATGACTTATAATATCAAGCAATCATTTATGATATAAGCTGGTACTTACCAACACAGCAGGGAATAGCGTCTTGAGAAAAAAATTATATAAGTATAAGGGCATTTGTTTCAAAGTTTCAATATTTTTTTGTCCAAATGTGAAAGTGCAGTGAAATGTAAAGTGACAATGGATTGTTCATAATAATTATTGATGTCAATAATGACTTACCTGATGAAGACCTGACGACAAGCAATGGCTGACTATTATTGTAAGTGCATTATTGGGAAAAGAAGAATCTGGTGCTTGTATTTTGAGTAGGTATGTTTGTGGTTTGGTCATTGGTCATTTATTTAGTTTATTGATGTTTTGTGACTTGTGAATGTTTGTTCTATACAACGTTTTCTAATAAAGACATTAAGTACAGTAATATCATTGCAAAAAATAACAAGGATGAAAAGCATTTTTTAAATTTTTACGCTAAAGTCGGTTTTTGCATTATCATACACAACAACGTTCCAAAATATTCGGTATCTACTTGTCTAGTCTATTTATTATCTTGTCCTAACAAAACCACAGAATTATGAATTACGCGCCACAAACATGAGAATCAAATTGTACAGTGACAGTTGACAGCAAAAACGTGACAGCCGTTGAGAGTGTTTTTGGACTAGGGATGTTTATGTTACGGAGACTTAGCGGGAAACTGGAAGGCGGAGCCCGGAGGTGCAGAGCTTCACTTCCGCGGAAGCGAAGGTTAACGGAGGCGGAGGCGTTACTAGGTAGAAAACTAAAGAAACCGGCTCCGGCTCCACTAAACGGTTGCTCACTCGGTAATGAACCTGTCGGTGTCGGTGACATTGATGAGTCTCCGCTTATTTTTGGAGCCGATTTACTTATATTAATAACTGCGTTAAAAAAAAATGCGGTGACAGAGGTACCTACCTACGGTTTCTTGCGGAAAATCCGTATTTGCAGAGGCGAAGCGGAGGCCAGGATCCGTTACATACAACCGTGGGACCCCAGTCTATGGCTAACAACTTTGGCCAGACAAAAGTTTGCATAGGTTCGCGAAGGAGATACTTAGGGAAAATATATTTATCTATATCTGTCTCGTTTATTCTTACTACAGTGCGTCCTTGTCTTAGGCTCTCCACAGCTTTGGTGCCGTATTAAAAAATGTTTAGACGGAAAAGTTCGCGAATTTTTTCTTTGGCACTTTCACATTTTGACCAAAACGGATGATGTCCTTTGAATAACTTAACTAAAATAATGGCCATACTTTATCATGCCCTTTTCGCAGTCAACTATTCCTTTATTTGATTCCTACAACGGGCAATAATTTTACCCTTGAATACTGTTTGAGAGAATGACACATTATTCTCTGCACACATTAATTACAGTTTATAAATTGATCTGGAATTAATATATAAGTAGTAGGATGCATGAATGAGACTGTGGGTTGAATGTAGGTATCTTTAGCTAGGTAGGTAGTTGATAACTAGGTGCACTACATAACAGTAGGTAACTGTTTCTACAACTGACTCATACTTATTTATCAACGTCTACAGATGCATTGACATTCATTGATAAATAAATTCATTCTTTCTAGCAAAATTAATGGTTTTACAATTTACATAGGTATCTACATATTTTTATTTTATTTGCATTTATTATGCAATGGCATTTATTCTATTATTATGTTCTCGAACTGTAGGCATGGGTACCTATAGGTCGTTGTGTTGTATTAGTAAAAAATGCTATTACTTAATTAGTGATTAATAAATGATAAAACTTCATTCAACATCACGACTGTTATCCACAAAGGGGTAGACAAAGGTACACCTGTCGTGTAGTGTAGTGGTAGCAAGCGCGAGGAAAATACAGACGTGATATTATGTTACTTATAAACAAAATTAAAAAAATATCTTTGTCTCTCCCAATTCCAGCCAAACGCGAGTACGATGACCTACAGCGCAGATACAACATTCTCTTCGAAGAGAGACAACACCTGGACGGTGAGCTCCGAGAGCGAACCAGAGAGCTCAGCAAGCTCAAGAATGTGTCGGAGAAGCTGTTCAATGAGTACCAGCAGCTCAAGAACCAGAGGGATGTGGATGCAGGGGTTATGCACAAGTGAGTACGGTTTTTGAACTATTTATGTATAGTTGGCTTCGTAACAACTTTGCCATCCTAAGGGTTGAATGTCACTTGCACGTCATAAAACGTTAAAAGGGCCGAGACAACTACATATTCAGCCTATAATACATCCAATGTTTGGACACAAGCTTCCTCTGATTGAGACGGAGTGGGCTGTAATCCACCACGCGGGCCTAGTGCAGGTTGGTAGAGATGATTGATTTTATTTTAGTCATTCTTAACTCCTATGTAGGCTTGAAAAATTTAAGGATAAACAAACGCGGTTTATCTTGACAAATACCTTGGTAACGGTTCATGAAATTAAAAGTTAATGTATTTCCGACTTGAGCTTATCTAAGAGGGCCACGCGTTATGTGGAACTTAAGTATCAATTAGTTGTACAAGGGCATTTAGCATTTTTGTATAATTCTTAAGGTAATTTGGAAAATTGACTAATTGATGGAAATGTCTTGTAATAAAAAAAAAATACCAGCCTTTTAGTACCCGACTGCAGAGTAAAAACCTCTTGTCATATAGCGAAGGTGGATTGGCGATCTCGAACTTACAGCTATATAAATTATTTCCATTCCATCATAACCTTCATTATCTTCACTATTTAGAGTGAAATTCTACCGACCAAGTAGAAAATTGAACCCAGTTTTAAAGACTTTTAGCAATAGAGTACCTACCTTTTCCAACTATTTTGGGGTCGGCTTCCAGTCTAACCGGATGCAGCTGAATACCAGTATTTCTATGACTGGTTGCCAGACTTTTGGGCTTCTGACAAGAAAGATCATCGAATGACAGCCGGGACCAAAAGCTTACAACGTGCTTTCCGAGGTACGAGGGGTTCGATATGTAGTGGATGGTCACCCATCCACGAACCGTAAATATAAATTCCCGAACCCAGTATTAAACATAACTTTGGTCTATTCCAGGGTGATGCAACAAGCAGGCGAGTGGTACAAGCAGAACAAACAGTTGAAGCGCCGCAGCACCGCGCTCATACAAGCCTTGCCGGCTAAAGCCGTGGAGATTGATCTCACTGACTCTTTAGACACAGGTAAGACCTTTGACTAAGTAGAACATCATCAATACAACTCTCCAAGTTCAATTGAATGACTATTTCATGAAATCGTGACACTTGAGACCAATTCTAACGTAAAGAGTTGTACTTATTGATGATTCTAATGATTATAACTTTGTAAATACCTATTCTATGTAAATACGGGCGCGAATCATATTTTGATGAAGATACAACCTCACACTAACCCGTCAAATTGCAAAAATCGTAAGAAACTTTACTAGTCGAGTCCAATTAACCACCAAACCAAAAATTAGCGAAACTCTTGTCTAAGTCATGTCAAGTGATTTGATAAGCTGTTATGTTTCCTTTCAATTACAACCGTTAACTAGCGACGTTTGCTAGCTATTTTTGTATTGATAGGCTTTTAGTAATCGATTGCAAACGCAGATCATTGCATCAAAACTGTTTTGATTAATTTTTGGTTTAGCAACAAATTATCCTGGCAAAAGAAGAACACACCGAAAGTTCTTAAAAAAACTTTTCATTTCTGTTTCAGCATCAGATGCAAGCAGTAACGAAGAAGTAGAGTTCCTAAAGCAAACAGTTTCGGAGCTCAGTCGACAGATAGCCACGCTGCAGACTGAGCTCAACGCGGCCAAGCTGCAGGAGTTTGAGGCGCAGGAGGCCAACGTGGCTATTGGACAGGTAACTGATTCTAATACTATCATAAAAAGTTTCTGAGGAGTCCAAAGCGATACCGAGCTCCTCTTGATACCAAAACAACAAGAGCTTGGAAAAAAAAAAAAAACTTACAGAGATTTGTTTAATCCTCAGACTACATTTAAACATCCTTGCATTGGTAATAGGGAGCTATTGGTACCTCATAAGGTCTCATTAGGGATATTTTTTATCTCCCTTTTCACCCATTCATAAGAATGCTGAGCATTGAGCGTGGTACTGCTGGTGGTGTTGTGCTGCTGTTGTTGAAATTATAGGAATATGAGACATTCTAGCTTTGTTTTTCGATGTCGGACGCATTAAACGATGGAAACCGTGTTGAACTTCGACGCAAAATTTCGTATAGGACATAAGCAACCGTCACCATTCAACTACCACCAGGTTAAAACCTACGTAGCATCGCAAAAGTAAAAACATAATGATTAACAAATATTTTTATCCAATTTTCCAGGAATTAGAAGCCGAGAAAGAGAAATCCTCGGTCCAAGAGAAGGAACTACAAGAGCTTCGCATACAAATAGAGAGACACAACCGCGTGTCCAAGTTGCTGATGGAAGAGGTGACCGGGCTGAAGAACAACGCGGACACGGACCGAGCGATGGCCGAGACGTGAGTTCTTGCTTATCTGCTGCTTCGTGTCGATGGCATGAGTCACAATAGTTTATTTTATTTTATTTATTCGGGAAACAAACAATTACATATTAAGAATTACAAAAAGATAGGATACAGAAATGATACATAATATATGTGATATCAACCACGTTCTCCACAGATACACAATGAGACAATTTGGTAAATCTTAAGACTTAAACAATAAAAAAGAGGAATATTAATATTAATAGTAGTAGTATCAGTAAGTATAAACAAGATTCCAGGTCGTGGTAAAAAATAAAAAAAACTGCCTACTACACATTCTTCTTTTAGTTCTAAGTGCATATTTTAAGAGGTGTGAACGCGGCCTTACCGCGTTCACACCATACGTGTAGTCAAAATGTATGAAAAAAAACAACTTCAGGTTATATAAGTTTGGTGTGATGAACATTTTTGTACTGAATTAAATTTGTCGCAGTCGGCTCTTGACCGTGGTCGCATCAGTGCGCGTGTTACCTTAATATGCTGACTGTTTTTTTTATATCTGACTATCTATAACTGTTTTGATCAGCGTTAAATCGTTTTTGAGTGTCAGAATTAATATGATTAGGCCGCTTTTTCCATCTATGGATATAACTCAAATCGAACAGATTAATTTTAAACACGTTTTTTCTGCCTACAGATATAAAACCGAAGCTCGCGCGGCCAAAAAGCGCGTGAAGCTGCTCACACACCAGAGCTCTCTCCTGCTCGGCGAGCTCGCGCTGGACGAGCGACTCATGTTGTTGCTCAGCGAGGTGGATAGTCTGAAGGACGCTCTTGAAGAACAAAATGCAAGGCATAGAGACCAGCTTGATGATCTGCAGGTAACTAAAGGCTTATATCATTTTCTTTCGTATTTTGTAAGCTATGTATATTATTCTGAAGGCTTTATCTGTGCAATAATACCCGTATCCGCTGCTGTGTGATGGAAGGACATACAAACACACTTTTGTATTTATATATAATGTTCGGTAGGATTGGGTGGCAGACTGATGCTTGTAAACTAAACTTAAAGTGAGATTGACATGATAATGTATTGCATTAGTCTTGAGATTTAGATATACCTCGCAAGTTTACCGAGCATGGCCTAGCTTTAAAAAAACTTTAATTAAACTGAATAGTAGATATAGTAGACAATAGTATTTTTCGAGATGCTTCTATAGTTAATATCCATTTTCATATCACCACCATTTTTATTTCACAGTTAAAACTAGCCGAAAAACACGAAGATACTGACATTCTCCTGTGGGAGGAGAAGATAAGACTGGCAGAAGAAGACGCGCAGAAGGCAGTAGAACGGGCAGAGAAGGCAGAGAAGAGACTGCAAGAGATGGAGAGGAGTAAACCTGTTCAGAAGAGGTCTACTCTTATGACCAGGATTTCTTACTTTGAGAACGCCGGGGAGAAGAAGAAGGAAGAAGAAGTGAAGGAGGAGGTTGTTGAAGCTGTTGGTGAGTGATACAAATATTTATTATTATACAAGGTGTTTTTTTTTGATATCCCATAACTCTTGGGTATGAATGAGACCATATCAAAGAATCAACTGGCTTAAGAATTAATTCTCAACTATCTTTTTTTTTTTTCATTTTTCATACAATATTATACGACAAAGTCACGATTATTAATGTAAAACACCCAGACCTACGTGAAATATGACTACTTCGCATTTTCTTACCTTTAAATATGAATGATTGGTTTGAATGAAAATGATTTACTCGTACTTATCAATGAAACTTAGATACACACATCGAGAGTGTAGTGTTATGTTATCTTCGAAACTATGTGTTTTTGGACCACATATTCTAGGAATTTTTGTATTATTTTTACTTATAGAATATAACCCTAGAGCTATAGGATATAAAAAAAAACACGTTGTATTTTCATGTTTCTTTCATAGCAGTGATAGCCTAGTGATGCGAGCGTCGGACTGCCAACTCATAGGTCTCGAGTTGTAACCGAATCGAACCACGCACGCACCTTTGACTTTTCGGATTCACGTGCGTTTTGTATAATTATCCCTTACTTCAGAAACCGGCACACCTGAGAGATATTTCTCGACGGCACGTGAAGCCAGGTCAGTGGCTCATGGGTGGCATAAAAATTCTGACACCAGGTTAGTCACTAACCACACGAAAAAGAAGAAAGAATCTTTCTGTTTTGTCGTAATTAGTGGTTGTAAGGTAGTTTTGATAAAGGTATACCTATTGTGTGCTGTCATCTCAGTGTCATTTCCTACGAAATGAATTGGAAGTTTTTTTGCAATTTCTGATTTTCTCGTACTCAAACCTCAGTCGGTCCGATAGAGTTTTTTGACCCTTGTAAGAAACAGGATCGATTGGTATCAAAAAAGTTTTTGTGCAATTTGCAATTTTCTCTCGGCAATTTTTTGCAATTTGCGCCTCATCGCCTCAAGATCAAGTGGAGTAGATTCCATATTAATATCGGAATCCTCGCTTGAACTCGTACTATTATTTTGTTTTCAACACTCTTGCTCATAAAGTGGCTCTTATTGAACCGCTTTTCTCGTATCATAATGCAGTGTATTATACACACGTGTTTTTTACAAATTATTAGTACATTATGATACGAGTGTGCGGTGTTGGTCATTACACTAGAGACGGTATTGTCCGCGCGAGCCGTAGGCGAGCGCAATAAGGTAGCCGAGAGTGTAATGATCAATGCACACGCGACGACGTTTTTCAACACACTTGCGAGGAAAAAAACAGACTTGTAATAATCTACCTACAATAACGTGACTATAGAGATGATACATTTAGATTTATAAAGTTCAACTGACCTTTTTGACAGATACTGCCGGAGATTCTTTTAAAAACTTTTCTACGTATGTTAGTGACAATACTTTAGATTTCGTATAATACCGTCCGAATAATACCGTCTCGATTGTAATGACCAACACCGCACACTCGTATCATAATGTACTATTATAAACTAGTTTTAACCCGCAAAATTTTAAGGATTTATATTTTTTTATTTTTTTACATTTTTAATTGATATTCTTTATGGCTCCTCTTTAGGTCATGAGTTATCCAAATATAGAAAAATATTTGGCGTAGGCGTGAAATTTGACCCGCTGTTACAATGTTTATTAGATATCAATCGGAAGATCGCAAAACCGTAAGGATACGCACGGCGCTACACAACGGAATATTCGGTAATACAGATACTTAGGTGAGAGTAGCTGTTTAACCGCACATTTCGTTGTATGGTGCGCATTTTTTAACTTTCGAACTTTTCTGTACAGGCTTCGTAAATGCATTTTTTGTGTTGAAAAATTACTTTTTTTTTCCTCGAATCACGTTACGTTATTCATCATCATCATCGTACAGGAGTACGGACACTTGGATACTCCATCAAGTGCGCCATATTTAAGTAGGGAGCACTGCATTCACACTGGACTTGGGAAGGATCCATAATCCCTCATTTTGCCATAATATATTATTATGTTACTTTAAGAAGTTCTTGCAAATTACAATGTTGTACAAAAAGGTGTCGTTAGATTGCTCCTGATACAGATTCTAGCTTGCGTTCAACAAGCCTCATCTCAATATTATTATTTTACCAATTCCAGCATCACCGACAGAAACAACAGCACGTGTGCCATCCCCGCCCCCTCCCCCTCGCGCCCCGCCCCCTCCTCCCCCCTGCCCGCCCGCGGCCCTGCCGCCCCCGCCTCCCCCGCCCCCCGCGATGCCGCCTCCCCCGCCCCCGCCCCCGCCGGCGCCTATGGCGTTCGAGTTCGGGCAGGCAGATGACCTGGCGAACATGTTGGCCAACAAGAGTGGTACGCTGAAGAAGAGTAAGCAGAACGGGGCCGAGTGTGGTGAGTTGAAAACTGTTCTTGTGTACCCAATTCTTGTTTTTCTCTTACATTTTTTAAATGTTCATGGAGTACCATGAACATTTAAAAATTGTAGGAAGTCAGCACGGTGGCAGCTGGGCAAATTGCCCAGGGTCAGCAGTAAGTGTATTTATGTGTATGTATTGCGACTCTTGAAGACCTCAATTATTGGATACGTAGTATTGCAACAATGAACTTAGTGACATCTAAATGTTAAGAGTTCGGTGACCTGTGTGCGTGCACTGTGTAAAAGCCATTTTGTGCCAAAAGTCTTTTCTTCTGAGAAAACAGGATACGCTCTTGTCCAAAAAAAAAAAACATAATAAACCCAACAGAGGTCTAAAAAATGCTGGCGCGAAAACCTAGACTCTTGCCTGACTGATTGGCAGGAAAAGGCAGCAGACAAAGATGAATGGGGGAGACCTAAGCCCAGCTGTGGGATAGTATAGGTTAAAAAACAACCCACAAAGTTTCCAAGTATCTTTCTTTTAACTAAACCATTTTTTCTCCCCAGGCGGTGCCATAGACGCAATAGTAGACCAAATAAAAGGTGGCAAGTTCCATCTAAAGTCCACTGACAGAACGGTGCCAGAGAAGAAGGCCAAGGAAGAACAGCCTGAAGCCGTGAAGGAGATGCTGGCCATCCTGGGCACGCTGCGCAAGAGGCGCGTCAGTACTAGGCCTGGGTTTGTGGCTGATGGGGACTAGAGAGTTTTTGTCGTTACTTCTATCAACGCCAGTCAGACATAGCTTCAAAGATTTTGTTCTTCTCCTTCTTAGTGTGTCAATGTGAATCTTATCTTTACTTACAACGCAAAAGGATCTTTTGGCGCGTTGTCACAATCGAAACTAACACCGCCATCTTGTTAATAAGTTCACAAAATAGTTTACCAACAGCGCCTCAGGGAGGAGCTGTTGGTGTATATGTCTTTGTATTCGCTTGATATTATTTCCATTGAAAAAAAAAAAAATCCTTTTGAAAGACGATATCGCAAAATTGTAGGAGTTTGTATGTTGAAGCTATGTTTGACGTCGGCTTAACAGTTTCAGGCTAATCCAAATAGATAAAGTTTGGTCTAAGCAAGTCCTTTAAACATACAGTAAGTAGATAGCTATAAATTGTGCTATTATTATGTTTTATATGTTACTATTAATAAAACAGTAATAGAATAAGAACACAATGTTATACGACGCTAGGAAGAATATAAATAAATAACAGACATATCTATAGGAATTGACTATCTTAAGATGTATTGAAATTTCACAATATGATAGTTATGATAATTTTAGTATTGATACTATAACTTTTATGGATATAATAACTAAACACCGGTTTCTGGAATTTCGCTTGTTTATAGACTATCAAACTGATACCAAGTGAATTAAAATGGCTGAGTTTTTGCCAATTCCAGAAGTTTAGATGGGTTTTACAGTCTGTTAGCTAAGTCTTTCAGGAACCTGGTAATTTATTACATATCAAAACAAAAAGAAAGACGTTTTATACAATATTGTAAATCTAAAGTACACAAAAAGTGCCTTAAAATGTGTGTAGTAGTGCCAATTGTATGAGTATTAACCGCCATCTTTGTCAGTGTTGCCATTAGCGTAAATATTAAATGTTGAATAGTAGAAAAAAAAAATGACCCTATTTTTAATTATTTTAAGAATAATATTGGCATCGAACAATACGGAAATTATTTTAGAATTGGTATAGGTTGTGCATTAGAAATTATATTAAGTAATACGTTTTGTTGTATTTATAATTATTCCAAAATTGATTGTGATTTCAGCATTTATTTTTTCAAATGCATTTTGATTGCATTTTTAACTGTGACAACATGCAGAAGAGAATTGAGCTTTTAGCATTTGTTTTTTTTTATCTGACTGATCTCGAGTCTAAAATATATCGATATTTTAACATTTGATATCATTGTCAAATGATTGAAATCGATTAACCATTCAAGTTTTTATACTTTACTAAACTATTTGTATTTAAAATTATAATTTCAACCAGATATTAACTTGACCGAGACATATTATGACAATTTAAATATAATTTTGTGACTTATTAGTTTTAGTTAATAACGTCATGATCTGAATACTCTAAGGTTTATGTTTATAATATTGTTTATGATATTGTATAGTTACTGTGAATTGCTTCCAATATCTTGTACAGGTTTAAATACATTTTAAAAACTCTATGGCCGTTTGCAATTTTGCATCTTTGTGGTACCGATTGTTCCAAAATATACATGGATCATAATGAGTAGTAGTAATTAACAATAAGAATATATTTAAAGTGGCAATATATTCCAGGAAATAAAAGCAGAATTTGCATAAACCAGATAAGTATTCCGAAACTTATCCAGAGGGAAACAGGCGATATTAGGCCCGATTTCTTAACATATTTAAAGAAACTTAATTTATTTACTTTATTATGTCATGCGTTGTAACTATGTATTTAGACGTGTCCAAGTATATAATTGATTGTATTTGTATACTAAAGTTACCCGCGGTGCCATTGTGTTGACGTCGAAATTGAAGCATTTTGTAAAGTATTATTTACTGTAGTCCTAAGTATACACTGAAGTTTTTATTATACAATATAGATATATCAGAATATATGCGTTTTTTAAAATTTATAAAGGTACCTTTTACCTGATAGGGCCAGGCGCATTTCACCATATCATCATTTTCTTGCCCTTATTATAATTTATTTGGGGTCGTCGCAACACGTCGTTTTCTTTCATGATACTCTATTAGTCGTCATCGCCGTTGTAAGTCCCTTCAAATAGTTTATCTCAAATATCTCAAAAATTAGACGTCCTAAGCGAAAATAATTACATTTTCATTTCCCCCTTACATGAGGGGGGATGAAAATTTCATTATTTTTACCCGACTACGGCAAAGCAAAAAGGAAGGTTATGTACTGTAGGTACTGTCGTCCACTCATAAAGACTTAAAAGAAAAACAATATTATCATCATATAAATAGTAATAGTTTCTCATACAATATACAGGGCAGTGAGTACAAAAAATATGCCATGCACGCTGCTCCCGGCGGCCGCACTGCGCGTCAGACCGAGCGGTAACGTTCTGTCTCGTCTGTCTGACTTGCTGTCCTCCCTGGAACCGGGGAACAAGAATTATTCTTAAATAGAAGCCCCTTTCAATAACACAGGTAATCTGTAAATTGTCTGTAATCGGTAAATTGAGTATATTTGGTAGCTATTGGTGTTGTGTACAAAGGGCGGATTTCACCAATGAAACTGAACGCGATCACCACATCTAAACCAACCAATTTAGATGTGCTGCTCGCGTTCAATTTCGTTGGTGAAATTGGCACTAAGTCTGAAAGCTTGAGTCCTTCATCAACAGACTGAAACAGTTAACTTTTGGACCTATCGTTTTAAGCGAATCTTACGGCTCTTGAATGACATTGACAGGGGGCGTTGTTGGTAAACATTTGTGATATTGTACTGCAAAAATAAGATGGCGGCGTTAGTTCAGAGATTGGCCACGCGCCAAAAGATACTTGTACAACTAAATGCGCTCGATCGTAACAGGCAAATAAAAAGCTTGAAAAAAAAAAGATAAGTTAAATAGTTACTTACTTTGGTATTAGCACTCTTGAAGATTAAAACAATAAGCATTAGCATTTTATTAGCATTTGTGCGCTTGAAATATTTAAATAAAATAAATAAGGACAATAAAACGAAGAAATAAAAATAAAACAAAACAATAAAATAATTAGATATTTATTTTTTAATTCTATTTCTACGAATTAAGTAACGATTGTTCTCATATTCATTATAAACTTGTACTGGACGGAATTGTTATACTAATAACAATAAATAACTATAAAAAATTATGCCAACAATTATTATTCAAACATTCTATTATAGTTATTTAAACATTAGGTAAAATAGAATTAAAATCATCGTAGCACAAAACAGAGGATAAAATAAAAAAAATAAACAAAACATAATTATTTAGATTTTCCTATCAAGATTCATCTAAAACTTAAAGATTATATAGAGACATAAATATAAATACAGAGGCTGCTTGCGTAAAACGAAAGAAAATACGAAATGTTCACTGATTACAAATACAAAAAAGGCTAACCGGATGGATTATGTGCAAGTGCACGAGAGTACAGCTACGTCTAGTGCAACTAAGTGAAACAAAACTATTTGCAAAACCAACACATGCACGGTAGTGTGCACAGCCAAGGTCGAAACATCTTCATTTTCTTTCTTCTTTATTATATTTATAAACGCTATATAAAAGACTTTCTGTCGAGACGACTAATAAGTACCATTTATTCATAAGGCATTTAAGCATGAATAACGTTTTTTTACTATTTGTTTTCTGAAAAATCTTTCAGCATTGCAAAGCTAAGCTAAAGCAGATACAGAGAGTAGTTCATCTTACAATTAGGTTATACCGACTCTCTTGTTCTCTGAAAGTGTCAAATTATCACAGATTTGGAAGCACAATAAAAGTAAGATACTACTTTATTTTCCAACGTAATACGCAAACGGCTTCATTCGTTCTCTAGATATATTGTGTATCGCGAATATAGATTGTAACATGACGTTAGGTTGTCCCTTCCACGGAGTCGCAGGCTGACGGCGGGGACTAAAAATAAACTGAGGGTTATACAGGGACATCTTTTTATAGGTTAGCTAAACTTCACAGACGGGATGGGTATTGGCATTGATAAGTATGTATATCTCAATAGGTCATCATCGTCTGCCGAGCCTTTTCCCAACTATGATGGCGTCAGCTTCCAGTCTGACTGGATGCAGCTGAATACCAGAATTTTACATGGAGCCACTGCCTGTCTGACCTCCACATCCCAATCCTATATCCCAATAGATATCTATAGATATTAGCATATTTTTGTATCGTTCTCAGATGGTAATACCGTATCATATCCGTGAAGTTTCGCTAACTTCAATTTAACCCTGTATAATTCGATTTGTCTTACTACTTTTTGTTCTAAAATCATCTGGGAATTTACTACTTTGTTCTAAGATATAAGTACTTTCTACGAATTGGTGCTAGAATTGAAATATAGGTTTGGGAAATTTTAAGATCAAACTAATTTTTTTTTTACATACTTGACAAAAGAAAGCAGAGAAATATTTCATTTCTAAAACCTATTCGACACTATTTTACAGAAAAAAATACAATTTCGTTGGCAAATCTAGTAATTGGATGAAAGCAGCTTTTCTACTTCATAAGAAATCGCAAAACATCAACATTCTAAGCATTTAGCCTTAAAAATAGATACAGCCCTTACACAGTCATGTTGCTTTGACAGCAGCATCCCAACAGCAATCATAATGCAACGTGAATAAAATTCTAGTAATTCTTATAAATAAAGTTATGCGAAATCAAAGTAAAAATAACTGCAAGGACTGTAGATAGCTTGTCGCAATTTCTTAGAAAGCGACAACATGCTGCGATCCATAAAGCTAAGCTACGCTTACATGGGCAACTTAAATTACGCAATTCTTAGCAACTGCTATACAATAAAGTCTTAACAATCCAGTAAATTACTCGGTGTTGCCGAGCAACACGTCATAGCCGCAAATTTGAGTTGCCCGTGTACGTGCACCTTTTGTTTTCGACAAAGCAGTCACATAAGTACATTCAAATTAATACATTTCTACATAACTACTTACATCTACTAAACGAAGCTTTTTACACTCCAACTAATGTTCTTGGCCCCAATTTGGACGCCACTCCGTGCGAATTTTTCACTAAGTTTCGGATATTTTGTCAGGGGAACACGTATTGTCCCACTTTTTTTTTCTTTAGTTATAAATTGGAACCTTATTTCATAAAACATAAGATTCATTCGTATGAAACATCACACATCACCAAGTAAAGTAAGCGTCTAATAGAGATATGAAACTTAACCTCATAAAGTTAATGTTCATATTTGTATCAAATGCTTTATGACATTCGCATAAACATCCATCATTATGGTCATGAAAACAAGGTTCATATTTGTATGAAACACTTAGGAAAGTAAAGTAAGAATCGGATACAAATGTGATTGTCTAAGTTGAATGTTGATATTCTTGATTGCTCACATTCACTTATATCTACGTTTATGAACATTATACACATCCATTCGTATGAAACGCTTACTTAGCAAAGTTATGTAAGTAAAGTGCAGTATTCTGCGAATCTCACCTTTACTACGAACAGCAAATAACTGTTTATTAAAAATATTCCCCTGACAAATCCCTACAGAGTGCCGTAAGCAAGGTCCTTACGTGGAGAACTCCCTCAGTTTGTCGATGACGGCGCGTCTGTTCTTAGAGATCCAGTCGATGTTCACCTTCGCCTTCTCGATGGCTTGTTCCACGCTGAGCTTGGAGTCAACCAGGAACTTGGAGTTTCTCTCGCGCCAGGATAGGAACTGTTGACAAGTTCAAAATAGTATTACTTTAAAAAAAAAGTAGCAGAATGACTACAAGCGCATAAATTAGGGATAAACAGAAAAAATGCTATGGATGACCAGAAACTGGAAATAGATTGTGCATGATGGAATACGGCCAAGTCGGAGATCTTATTATCGGAGACCACCATTACACGGTAAGCTAATTCTTGAATAGTAAACTACATGGTAAACACGTTTTGTTTTAGTCTATCTGGAGAAGAGGCTAGATATCAGACAGTGTGAAGTTCAGTCAAAAAAAAAACATTTTAAGTAGATAATAGAACTTACGTTGTCGAGCTCTGTCTGCGTGGTGAACTGTTCCAGCAGAATCTTTATGATGTGACCCACGCGACGACCTTGTCCCTTGAAGCTGGAAAGAAATTAAAGTGTATTGTTAGTCGACTATGTTATTGTATGTTACCAACATGGAATTTCATATTAACTTTTTTTTTCTTTTATTTCATAGTTCCTCACGATAGGATCATCTATGACCGCTCAAAGAAGTTCATGCCAAAAAAATAAAATTATTCTATGAGGGCTTTTTAAAATATTGAGGTCGTAAAACCCATGTCCTCTAACATGTAGGCCGGCGCTATCGTCCAATGTATAAACCACCACCTTGGGTCACGTGAAAGCTGAATTTTCACCTTGAGGTTACCAATAGGTACTCAGTAAGCAGACGCAGACGTGGGAATCACGCTATGAGACATTATCATTTGTACTTCGTGTGCATTGAAATAGTCTCTACGAATGGTGATACTTATGTCTAACGGTCTGTTCCAAAAGTATTTGGTGAAAGTGTGAACAAACCCTGTTCAGCAAAGCTCGAACATCAAGCTATGTTATCAATCTCATCAAGTCTATCATTTTCTGATCCATTAAATTTGTTTCCATTTTCATCAGATACTTTTGGAGCAGGCTGGAAAAGTGAAGGTTTTCTAAATACTCACGCATTGTGTATGTCCTCGATCCTCTGGTACACGAAGTCCTTGGCGACGTAGTAGCCCACCGGCGAGCGGATGATGTTAGCGATGACGGCGCCCGCGTCCTGGCGCCGCACCTCCGAGCCTTCCGTTATCGTCCACTCCAGGTATCTGATGACGCAAAATGAATGTTTAGAACGTGTTAATGAAAAATTAGTCCATTAAAATGTCACACATCACATCAGTCCTGAATTCCCCGAAGCGTTAGACAAGTGCTGGTGTCTCTGCATTCGCCAAAATGTACCTAACTAAGTAATTCACCAGATTTTTTGCCACATTTATTTCAGAATGACATCTTATCAATGTTCTCCCTGCTAAGAATAGGTCCTGGAACGCAAGATTGTCCTAGTAAACCTATCATTTACGTTTGGCTATTCCTATCGGAACATGTTGCGATAAAATTCCTAAAGGAAAAAGTAAAGGCAGATTCATCATAATCTCAACTGAAAGAGGTGGTCCTCTTTCAGTTGAGATTATGTTTTCAGTTCACGCTTATCGATGGTTAAATCTCTTATGTCGTAAGGCAAAGGAGCTTCAAAAAAACTTCCCGTTTCTAATACCTATACTGGATACTAAAACTAAAAATGTCCCATCTCGCAACACTCACTGCGCCAGGATCCATATCTCCTTGGTGCAGGTGAGCGCCTGCAGCAGCGCGTCCCTGGCGGCGGCGACGTTGGCGCGCTGCTCCCGCGCCAGCGCGAAGCGCCACTGCAGCACGCTGCCGCGCGACACGCCCACGCAGTACACCGTGCGACGCAGGTCCAGCGGGATGCTGCCCGGGAATGTTGCGGAACTTATAATACCACTTTATCACACAAAACCGACGAACATAGACATTGGGAACGTGTTGCTTCTGCTTCCAGCTCCCAAATTATCTATGACGATCGTTTAATTTTGACAATAAACTAAATTCCAGTTGTGAAATTATGTTACAATATTTAATTCAGATTATTTTTGACCATAAAAAGAAAAAAATATGACAAAGTCACATTTTCCGAACTTTAAATAATTATGAATGATTGATTTGAATGAAAATTATTTAAATACAAGACTTATCAATGCAACTTAGATACATACATCGAGAATATAATGTTAAGTTATTTTCGAAACTACATAGTTATTTAAGTTCAACTTGTTCTAAGACTTTTGTATTATTTTTACATACCTACATGCATCATAAAGCGTATAACCTTAGAGTTATGGGACATGAAAAGGAACACATTGTCTTAAATAATATATAAAACCAAGATAATATTTTAAATTCATAGATAAAAAATGTATAGGTACAAGAACTCTATTTAAAGTTCAGTGAATTAAAAAAAAATGGAAATTAAAATATAAACATTAAAAAAAATGGTCTCTGACTATGTCAAGGGGACACTTGGAAAGTCAGAAGTGGGTTTTAGCCAGTAAGAGGCCGGCGCTACCCAGACTGGCTCACCAGTGAGGCAGTCTGGGCCTCCATGAGGATTTCCCACTTCCCCCAAAACAAAAAAAACCAAACCTAATCGTTATGAAAAAATACAAATTCTTATATATAAACTAAGATCACTCACGGGTTGTTCTCATCAGGGTTTTCGGAGTCCATCCACTGCTGGAACAGCTGCATGGCGTTCTCTTCACAGCCGGGCACCTTCATACGACACGCCCATGCGCTTGTAGTCACCTATAAGTTCAAATAATTGATTCGCTTACAAAGTGATTTTTTATTAACTTATAACCCTTGCTTTTGGCTTTACCGTAGTCGGGTAAAAAGTAATTCTTTTCGTGCTAACAATATGACGTGGCGCGAATAAAAAAATTAAATTCAAATTCTTCATTGCGAAACATTTCGAGTGCTGTTATAAAAACCTGGCTGTACACTGCCATGCATCCATCTAATGACAAAACTTATAATAATTGCGATTTTTTTTTTCATATTAATGTATATTTTACAAAATAGACGTACCTACACAATGTTTTTCTTGTGACCTGTCCATTATTGGCAGAAGTATTTACTAGCTGAGTAAGTGGTACGGGGTACCTACTTAGTTATTTCTATTTTGCTGTGCCCGACAGGGTCCTTAATGGTCTCATAAAACTTCATGTTACATGTACGTATATTGTGGAATGCAATAATCGATTGATAATTGGGTATTCATTTTATTAAGACTCGTGCAGACAGGCGACACCGGTAGAACAATTTCCGTGAAGTTTTCATAGAAATAGTTCTACCCGTGTCGCGTCGCGCCAGTCTGCACAAACCTTCAGTGAGCATCGAGTAGGTGCTCAATAATAAATAAATACGGCAGAAACTTATCTTACCTGCATCTTAACACTATTCAGATCATTTCCATTCATTATCCTCCTAGTAGCCAGCCCTCCGGACTTCTCATACGTCTCGCCGATCAGTTTCCTCACAAACTTCTGGAAGGCGCCGTAGTCCGGAGTGCGCTTGAGAACGTTCTCGATTTTGGCGAGGGCTTTCAGACCGGTCGAGAGGGGCAGGTATTCCTTTTCACGTTGGAGGTAACTTGCTAGACTGGAGAAGGGAAAATAGTAAAGTATTATCTGTTTTTATTGGCAAAAAATTATCATTGGTCAATCAGCTTAGGCTGTATACAGAAATAAAGCTGGCAGCTATTAATATTTGTAATACTTCGTTAACCGTTATAATATCTAAGTAATCTATATGAGACCTTTGCCTTGAAAAGTTCATTAAACCAGCACCTCATATGATTTTATTTTTCGAACTTGGCTTTCACAATACCGCGTTTCCAGAAAACATGATGCACTTACGCGTAGTCACATTAATAATGAAAGCTGGAAGCAGTCATTCATTCGTATCTAGTTAGACAGGAAGGCGATAAAAACAAGACGCTGGTAAAGTACAAGGTGGTTGAGAAACCGATCTCCTTAGAAAAAAAGTACCTATTTAAGTTGATTTTTGAGAACCCATTTGTCCTCAATAAATGTTTGCAATGGATTTTGGACTTGGTCGTGAATGAGTTCGTGGTTCCAAATCTTGGGACTTAGATCTAAGATTCTGAATTCAAGTTTAGGTAATCTCAATTACCTGAGCGCAGTATTGTAATCAAGATGGTTGGTCCAGGCTAAGGCGAAGGCATCAGACAGCAGCTGCACCCGCCCCATGACGGGCACCTGCGCGTACGCCGCGCCGCGCAGTGCGCGCGACAGCAGCTGCCAGTTGCGCGCGTCGTAGTTCACGCGGTACGGCGCTGCGGGAGAGTGACATATACTTAAAATGCATAAGAAACACAACTGATGGCTGGTGTCTATTTATTGTGTACTAGGTCAAATATATAGTAGCTACATTGCTGTCGCGGCCGGCAACTCGGGGATTGATGGACGATCGTGAAAATGTGGGCCAAGGCGAAGCCGAGGCACACATACGTGAGTCCACCAATGCCTGGTTGCGGCCAAGGCTTGTATAGTACTTTTCTCAAATAATGCGCGGAAATTCAAACGAAGTAAATTAAATATAAATTTCAGAATCAATGACGGACAACGATAATTTTTCACGCACCAATATCTTCATTTGTTTCTTCTTTACTTTATACAACAATGATGCTTGGCGTCGTATATAAGCAGCAGATTTCTATAGGTACTCCTAAAACTGCAGGCGTGATTACCTTCTAGGACGGTAGCGGTATTCCAAATGACCTATCTTCCACAAGAAGCCCTGCAACAATTTTCTCCTCAGTTACTCACCGATCATATCATGGTTGAACAGCACCCACTCATCCTTCCCCGATCCATGCCGGAACGTGTGTAACTCTCCCACGCCCTCGTTAGCCGCCAGCCATTGTAGAGGAGTGGCCGGACCACTCACTTCTGGTTCACAGAGGACACTGAGGGGAACCCACCACGACGAGCGGGTCGGGGACTTAGCGGCCAGGGAGAAGTAGCGACGCTGGGGGAGAGAATAGTGATTACCGATTAGCATTTATTTGGAATCGGCCATATCTTTTCGTTAATCGAGTCGAAACTTAAGAATGTTGGACGCACTCTGGACAGTCAACCAGCGGGGTAACAGACATGGCAATCGATCGTATTGCCTTAACTTTAGATACTTTTTCTAAAAACCAAGCCAAAGCTCACTTCTATCACTTGGGACTAAACGTTTGTACGTTCGAAAAGTGCTGATTCTCAGCCTAGTTTGGATATGATTTTTTATTTTGACTTTGAAACATAATTGGCGAAATCTGAATGGACTATTCATCGGTTATCAACCTTCTATTAATTTTCGCTCGAATTCAAGATTTTGAATTAGAATTGTACATTCAAATTTCGTTAGATCTATTGTAATTACTTATAACACCCTATTTTATGGTTGAATGTCACTTGCACGTCATAAAACGTCAAGGTCCATTTTTGTTGTATTTTAATGGGAGTTTTGTCAAAGTCATAGGAAAACAAATTATACAGGGCCAAGTCTTCTATTCTCCTCTACCTAAACGCTGGAGGGATGCAGCTGATTCTCACCTGAGTAATAGTAAGCGACTTGTCCTCATAGTCCCTGGCGACGGTCAGTATCGGGTACCCAGTCTGCGTGGTCCAGGTGTCCATGATTTCCTTCACAGTGACATTCCTGGTCAGACCTCCGTATTCCTGACTGACAGCTGTCAGTTCGCGCCAGAGGTCGTCCTGTTCTGCGTTGCTGTAGGAGTACTTGAGGAGGTAGCTGGTGGAAAAGGGAAAAAAATACAGTGCTATATAAAAAAAATATAAGTAGATATAGTACGCGTCAAACTTTATGGCGGCTCTGAAGTGCGCTACTCGCTGCGCAGTACCCCGCCCCTCGCCCCGCTGACACATACATTTGCTACTGCGCAGCGACTCGCCTCATGTTCCGAGCCGCCATACATTTTGAATCTGGCTAATATGAACTGAATATATTCACCTCACAATAAGAAGAAATACATTTAGTTTGGATTAAATCTCACTAAAGCTTGGGTTTCCTAGGAAAGCAGTTCCGTCATTGTCTATCGGAAGTCTTGAAAATCTGCTATTTTCAGAAGTAACTATTTCACATTAAAGTGTTAAAAAAACGCTTTGTATTCGCACAGCCGTTATATTGTGTAATTCATCGCTTTCATAGGAAACCAAAGCATAAGAGTGGTACAACCGCAAAAACTTTGTCTGCGTGTATTTTGTATTTCACTATTTTTAACACAAAAATCCAGGATGAAAAGTAGCCTACTAATGTCTTTTCTCCGGTATTTTACATGGAGTGACTGCCTTATCTGACCTGATGGGCAGTCACTCCATGTAAAATACATTCTGGTATTCAGCTGCATCCGGTTAGACTGGAAGCCGACCCCAACATAGTTTGGAAAAATATATTTGAAATAAAATATATTTAACGTATCCTTACTTGTGGATAGCCTTCCTGAAGATATCGGTTCCGAGGAACATGGTCATCATGCGGATGAGCGTGGAGCCCTTCCTGTACGAGATCTCATCGAATATCTCAGAGATACGCTTCGGGTCGTCGATGGGCACTGACACCTGGAAATAATATCCTTAGTTAGTTCGTTTTTGATAACTTTTTAAGGCAAATGCTAGCAGCGGAAATCATTCTTTCCTTTCATCAAGTGGACCAAGCACTTGATGAAAGGAAAGGTTGGTGGGTTAGTATTTTATCAACAGTTCTTGCGGTTTCGCAGAACTAGGTGATCAAATATTGAAGTCCAATTTCTATAACCATTAACCAATCATTCATCATCATCGTCATCGTCTCAGTTCTATTTCTTCCAAATAAACCAGACAACTTGGTTTAATTAGGCAGAAACACAAGTTGTTTCTTTTCTATTCTAATGCATATCATAAATTGATTGGTAACTAATTTGTTATAGTTTTTTTTTATAATTTAAAGAAATCAATAACAACAGTTTTTCTGTTTTGATATTGATCAGCCGCGTAATGACCTAATCGAGATGGATAATACAAATTCAAATAATAAGTTAAATTATAAGTTTTTAATTTTAGGCAGTCAGATAAAACAGAAGCTAAGCTCAAAATCAAAATCAAAATCTTTTATTTCACATAAACCTACATGGGCACTTATGAAACGTCAGAATCTAGGTGCACGGTTCCAATTGGTCGTTTCCTATGGAGAAGAGCCGGCAAGAAACTCCACGGTTACTCTTTTAAAAATAAATGGGTTTTACAATGCTTTAAATGTACAGTTTGAATAGGTATGAGAGGACAGCGTAGGCCTGTCAACAAGATACTTAAAAAAAAATAGAAAATAGTCTGCAAATCGACAGTCTGTTGTGCCTACAACGTTCTCACATTCACAAAATATAAAGGAATCTAGGTCTGTATGGGGGTATCAAAGTCAGTATCACAATACTCACAGGATGCGAAGACTCAAGAGCATCGAGATTGAGCACGGACAGCATGTTATCAGCCGCGTAGCTCTTGTCGGCGCTCCACGTGGGCTCCACGTGGTTGACAGCCACTGACGCCGCGAAGGTGGCGAAGCCCTCGTTCAGCCACAAGTCTGACCACCACTTCATGGTCACCAGGTTGCCGAACCACTGGTGGGCGAGCTCGTGGGCTATAACCTGACGGAGGAGAGATTGGGTTAGTTTTGGTTTTTTTTTTCTGTAAAACTTTCGTCTTGGGAGAGTTAGTCGGCGTTTGTACGGTTATTCTTAATTGTACATAAAGTTTTAATAAATACCGTTTGGAACACAAACCTTCGTCAGAATTTGTGAGTTACATCTTCTGAGATCTTACAAAACTTAGTCTTTTCACGGCAAACTTGTAACCTATATTTTAAGTAAAATCACAAAACCTTCTAACTCTCAAAAATTACTCAATATCAAATATAATTCAGAATAAAATTTTAGCTTAATAATTTAACATTTATGTAGCAAAAACAGAATAGCATAATATGACTCATTCATCATCATCATCATCGCCTATGTCCAGCAGTGGGCTGGACAGCTCTTTCTCTATGTCTAAGGAAAATCGAGGTCTTGTACTTAACTATCATGTTATTGGCTGGCTACATAACAAATAAAGTGCAAATACGACAAATCAATTTGACTCAATTTAACTTTAAAATCATTAGCCAAAAGGAGACCATTCACGGTTCATACAATGTCCGGCCCAAAAGTCAAAGTGCCGGCCAACGAAAAAAAAGGTGTCAGCACTGTTGGGGAAGTCGGTCCGAGTATTTTTTACTATGGCACTAAGTCTCTACAGTCATTCCTACAGCTGATTTTTTGGTTTGAAAAATCAGGTTATGGGCACGTTTTATTTGACAAAAATCTTTTCATCAGCTGGAGAAAAAGTGATATGAGCTTGCTGGGATGAAAAACAAAGACTTCGAAAAATATTTTGTATTATATTTGCATCATACAATAAAGGTCCTTGCAGACGAATACAATATAATACAAGATGTCTTCTAAGAATAATGCTGGAGGGATTACGTGCGGCTCATGCCTTGCATAAGTTTGTACCAAACAATGCACATTACGTGCGAACAACACCCTACCATCCTACTTTTGCCAATGTTACAAGTGCAGTAATAATGACTGACAGCATGCCGACCGGACCGTTCAACGTCCTGTCAAAACCAACATAAACGTAATAAGTTTTCGCTCTCACATGACGGGATTGAATTCGCCCACGTATTATGCACAAATCTCCTCCTCCCAAGTCCCTGACATCTGATGCTGGCACTGAGTCACCCAATTCAATTAAAAATGCTCCATTCGCATTCACGTGTTCCCTGTAGTAGCTGATAGCCTGTTTCAATTGATAAATACCGAGGCTTAACAATATCAAGTCTTCTTCGGTGCGTCGGGGCAGATCACCGAACTCAGGAAGATTTGCCGACATTTATGGAATACAGTCCTCCTGTGGTTATGATTATGTCTAATGACAAGATCGGCCAACGTGTTAGGCACTGATAGCCTCTCTTGAATTATTTCCAGAAATGTTTCAGCTCGGGGGTTGTCCTCAATAAGTCTATGGTAAGCATTTAATAGTGCCGCAGCAATTCTGAATTACACATTCGTTCGTTCATTTAAGATAAATAAAAAACTAGGTACGAGTGCGCCCAAAGTAGAAAAGTTATTACGCAAGAAAAATAGCAATCCGCTGTAACCAAAGTCGCATGGAACTGGTCTAGCTCTGCACGCGTATCAGGACCACGGTAGAAACGACGGGAGAATTTTTGTCGTTTTGTCGACAGGGGTATAGTCAAAGTGACAGATTGTGATTGTTTATCTGTCATTTTGAAGCGATTTCTAGAAATAATCTTGTCATGAGACATAATTATAACCTCTCTTGCGTCCGGCACTGGTCCAGGCCATGGTACGGAGCGAGAGGGAATGGGGAGCCGTCACCTCCTTCTGCGAAGCAGTAATGCTCGCAAAGGAGGAGGCGGAGCGCGTGAGGGAGAGGCAAAGTTCGCGCCCTCACGCGCCTAGCCGCCGTAGGAGACGCCCTGGGCGTCGGGACTGCCTGGAGGATTCCCGGCCACCGTAGGCGCGGGCTTGCGGGCGGTGAGCAATGGCTAGCTCGCCCCCGATAAGGACCAGGCCCGGGTCGACGGCGCGTTGTGTTCCACGCGCGCCTCAAAGAGATGTCAGCACCAATGGCGGGGCCTACCAGGGCCGATGCCTGCCGGGGTTGCGGGAAAGTCCGAAAGGGATACCGTGGCCCCTGGCAACACAGGCAACTGAAGGAACACGGGTGGGTTTTAGTCAGTAAGAGTCTGACACGCCCTCCCGCTCCGCCCAGAGCGGGAGAAGTTATTTGATGATTTCCCACCCAAAAAAAAAAAAAAAAAACATTTTTAATTGAATTGGGTGACTTTGCCAGCATCAGATATCAGGGCTTTGGGAGGAGGAGACTTGTGCATAATACGAGGGCGAATCCAATTCCGTCATGTGAGAGTGAAAACTTATTACGTATACGTTGGTGTTGGTTTTGACAGGACGTTGAACGGTCGGCATGCTGTCAGTCATTATTACTGCATTTGTAATATAGGCAAAAGGACGGTAGGGTGTTGTTCACACGTAATGTGCATTGTTTGGAACAAACTTATGCAAGGCATGAGCCGCACCTAATCCCTCCGGCATTATTCTTAGAAGACATCTTGTATTATATTGTATTCGTCTGCATGGACCTTTATTGTATGATGCAAATATAACACAAAATATTTTTCGAAGCCTTTGTTTTTCATCCCAGCAAGCTCATATCACTTTTTCTCCAGCTGATGAAAAGATTTTTGTCAAATAAAACGTACCCATAACCTGATTTTTCAACCCAAAAAATCTGCTGTAGGAATGGCTGTAGAGACTTAGTGCCGTAGTAAAAAATACTCGGACTGACTTCCCCAACAGTGGTAGCACGTTTTTTTTCGTTGGCCGGCACTTTGGTTTTTGGGCCGGAAATGAATGATCTCCTTTCCGAATTCCCCAACCCTTTACATAAACCCTCACCTCAGCGACCCTCTCCTTATTCAAGAACGAGGATTGTTTCTCATCATACAGCAGTTCTGTCTCCCTGTAGGTGATAAGGCCCCAGTTCTCCATGGCGCCGGCAGCGAAGTCTGGGATGGCGATCATGTCCTGCTTGGGCAGAGGGTACGACACGTTGAACCATTGCTCGAAGTACGTCAGGGCTTTGGGGCCGGTTAATGCAGCGTAGGCAGTCTGTGGAAAGAAATAAGAGTAAGTTAGGGGCTGACGGCTAAGTGATAACAGCCGCACGGGTCGATCGATCAGGTTAAGCTACGCTTGCATACCGAGACGCTTCCGTGCCTCGGAAAGCACGTTAAGCCGTTGGCTGGCTGTCATTCGTAAATCTTTGACAGTCGTTACGGGTAGTCAGAAACTTCAAAGTCTGATCACCAGTCATACCAAGGAGTATCGTGTTACCTAGGTAGTAACTGGGTTGTGGAGATCAGATAGACAATCGCTCAATATAAAATACTGGTATTCAGCTGCATCCGTTTAGAATTGAAGCCGACCCCAACATAACTGGGAAAAGGCTAGGCAGATTAAGGGTGAGTTTTGAGTTAAAGATTTTCTGATGGTTAAATGGAAGTATGCTACACGAATCAATTTGGCAGACAATGAATTATCTCTTTAATTTGAGCTTTACTTTAGCTAGTCAGTCAGTTTTCTGCATAATCTTTATAGTCCATTATTTCGATAATATATATTTTTTTTAATGTTCTTACTAGTCAAACAAAGACAAGAAATAGTGGAACGAATGGATTGCTTTACGAGACTAGAAATGGTTTCTTTAGAGAAACCAAGTCTATCACAGCTGCTATGATCCCTATGGTTACTATATAAGGAACTGATGGCTACCCCCTTTTTGAGGCATTATATACGTATAAGTATAAGGTACTTTTGCAAATCCAGTTGTATTCCTTTCTTGCTAACAAAATGTTCTAATCTGCAACATACCTGATCACTAGCATCACTCCTGGCCCAGATCCTGAACTTGGTATTGGACAGCTCGGCCGGACTCTGGACATACGAGAACTTGGACACGACGAAGGCCACCAGGTAAGTCGACATAGGGACCGACTTCTCGTAAGTGTCCCACACGAAGTCAGCTTTGGGCTTCCTGAGAAGCATAAAAGTTATTTAGTTAGTTTAGGAGGAAATACTGTGTAAAAATATTATTATTGTGGTTATCACAATAATATAATGCGGTTGTCAAGCATTATGACTAAAGCAAGTTGACCAGTTAATGATTCATTGGTAATCATATTGTTGTTGGTAACAAAGCGGTGATAAAACAATAAAAGGTTGAAGTTACAAAAGTAGTTAAAGTTTTGAGTACTAACTTAAAAGTTTCCTCGATTTGACTCCATGGCCAGATGTCTTCAAGGGCGCTGCAAGAAAAAAAGAAATTAAGATTACGTTTTTTATATAAAATAAGGCAAGGCAGCAAAGGGAGGAATAAATTCAATTGTCAAATAACTGAAGGAAATGGGAAGCCAGATTATAAGATATTTTTTTCAGCATGACAAAACATGTAAGACCTTATGTTTCAAGAAATTGGTTCTCATCGATACTTCGTTCTTCATGCTACTTTTCCAGAAGGAACCAGGGAAGGAGACGCAACAGTCTCCCATGGCTGCCCAAAGAATAAATTGTTATAGCTTGCTAGACCGTCAAAAAACTCAGTCTCAATTATTCTCCATTTTGAAGTTCCGATTTACTTACTTTTCAGAAACAGCGTTGGCCAGTGGCATGTTGGAGATAGCGCTGAAGTCCTTGTGATGTCCGATGGTAATGGTAAAGGTCGCCTTGTACATTGGCTCGTCGAAGCACGGGAACCCTTTGCGGGCGGATATCGCCTCGTACTGAGTTGCTATCAGGTATCTGCGAAGGAAAAATATCGGTTAAGTATCTAGAGGCACTACATAACGCCTACAGTTCCCAAAGAGGGAGCAGAGGTATATTGTTACATCACAGATCCCCAAGTCTATATTATATTAATTAATATTTTAAAGAGATATTTGTTTGTTTGTTTGTAAGTTTGTATGTAGGGAGTAACCTCCGGAACTACCAGATTTAAAAAAAAACTTTTTGCATTGTGTAGCCCAATTCTAGAGGAAGGTTATAGGCTATGTAAGATCACGCTACGGCCCATAGGAGCCGAGCAGAAAGCAAAAAAGACAAAGAACGCTAAGCGAAAACGAACTAATACGGCGGGCGGGGTGCGACGCGGTGGGTCGCGGTCCGAAATTTCACGGGGACGAAGTCGCGGGCTGAAGCTAGTATGTTATAAATCTCATGTAGAAGGGACCAAGCCTATTGCCCTAACCTCACCACTGTAATATGTGTAAAAGGCAATTAAATTTTTAAAGAGTATTCGTGGAGTTTCGCGCCGGTTCTTCTCTATATGTAACGACCACTTTTAACCGTGCCAGCTTCCGAATTTTCTTAAATGCCCATGTAGGTTTATGTGAAATAGAAAAGTGTTTGAGCGGGACATAAATCCAGATTCCCGATTGCTACTTTTTGGACTTATTTATTTAATACTTCAAGCATATAAATGTTCGGTGGCGGACTTAATGCCGTCGGCATTTTCTACCAGTGAACCTTTGGATGATGCAGCAACAAACAGTGGGAGGTGCAATTACAGAGTTGTGATGTTTATCTAATGGAAAACCCAAACACCTTGGCCCGCGGATTCTCCGCTCTTCCAATGAACACTTGGGAGTTGTAAAATGCAACAAAGGATAACCTGAAGTTGATGAGCTGTAGCGTATGAATCCGCCTGCCAAACACGGGTAACTAAACTAAAGGTACTTAATGTGTTAAGTAGCAAAAATACCCTCCGATTGGAAACACACCTCACAAAGGAAGGAAGTAGATAGTCATAAATTCATTAGTAAGCAAACCGTCACATTCGTATATCCTTATAAAGCAAAATGTTGGCAGTAAGCCAGACAAGAAGAGATGTGCCTTGACGTTTAGACATACTGATCCAAATAAAATGGCTGTTTTCATTAACGAGACATCGCTGAAATTTAAATGCATTCAAAGAAGAAAAACCCAAAAGAATTTTAAATACAACAATAGTTTTTAGGGCTTCGGACTTGGGTGCTACCGGGACCCTAACACCAAGCTGTCGCTGTTTGCAGATCTGACACAGGATTGTATGTTTTTAACCTCTTTTAACATACTGGAGCTAGAAGACCCATTTAGTATCCTGATTCTTCAACCTCCACCATATTAATTTCGTATAAAACCTTTTTCAATACTCACTCTTTAGCCTTCGTTTGCTTATTAACATAAGTACTAATATACGCTCCATCCAATCCCTGCTTCAGATTGCCGTAGAACGGTATCGTCAGGGTATAGTTCTGGTTCTGATCCATTTCAACATCGAGCGCGATGGTCATCAGGTTGTAGGTATCGTTGAGCTTGGCTCCTATCACCTTGATCGTTTGAGGACCTATGACGGAGACGCCATCTTCATTTATTGAGAAGTCTTTCGCGTGGAGGACGATTTTCGATGTTGCTTTTTTTACGTGTAGCTGGGGAAGAAAGAAAATCGTTTTTAGGTGTTCTAAGGAAGTAAGTGGATGCTAAAAGTCTTCAAAGAGGGCAGTATGGAAGGTATAAGACAGTCTGTTAGTACCAGGAGAATTGAAGGAAGTTGGCTCATTTTATTGACTGCCTAAAATCTTTGGGTCTAGATAACCAACTTATCCCACTGGTACATAGAGGCCTCTCAAATTGCATGCCTCATGGCTTGTTCCTCGCCCTCACACGTTTACCTATTAATAGTCACCTGAAGTAGATCCTGGCTCCACCTTACCCCATGTAGATCCTGGCTTCACCTTACCTCGGAGGATGATACATGCGTGTGTTTGAATGTTTTTAAAGAATTGCATGTTATGTTGACAGTATTTTAGTCTGACTGCAAAATAATTTGCGCTTTCGTTTGTGATGATGTGTTGTAGTTAATGGTCATATCATAGCTGCGAAAACGACTTTTGAATGCGAGTTTAATCGTTTAGAATGGCGAGAAGGCACAGGTCACAGATAAACAACCTTCCTTACATAGAGAAGCCTTGACCACTAGATTTCTCTATGATCAATAAAAAGCATAAATTATCATCGTTTTTTTTTATCATCTGTTGTCACTGATAAACAAATGACCGTTATTTACCGTTTATTTTTCATAACTTTATTTTTTATGCCTTTGTTATAATTTGAAAGTATATTGCGTCAATCTTTAGGCCTTGGCAAGGCTGTTATGGCATGCCTAAAAATAAATGTACCTACTTATGTAGGTAGGCACGTAGGTTTTTTTGGGTAGTTATTTATAAGACATTCTTTAGGTTTGGGTGGGCCCAAGTGTTAGGACATTATTTACGGTTACATAACATAACATCATGCCTGTAACGGTGTGTAAGGCTAACTAGTACAACAAATAAGATATTTAAGCATTATTTGATTTTGATGAGATTTCTCTAGCTTCTGCCTACTCCATTAGTGTCCCTAATGGTCGCAAATGAACATAATAATATGGTCCGGTATACTGCCCGTTTAGACCAAAAGTGATTGGGGTTTCCCGTTATGATTAAACTATTTTCAGTACCAGCCCGTATTCTGAATTTCAGGATACGGGTGTGGTACTGAATAGAATGAAAAAACATGTGTAACCCTAGTTGCCCTAGTTGTCCTATGCAGCACCCTAAGTGCGTAAAATACTTTCAATATAAGTATAACAATCTGAATGATTTTGAAGGATATTGCTAATTTGTTGCTTTAATTTCCGAGAATTTTGTCTGCTCAACAACATACATAACGCAATGAGAGTTGTTGATCTGTCAAAATGAAAGCCATTGCTACTGTTAGTGTGTTACGCAATTACTTCGCAGGTCAACTGAATAAGTCCGTCTCACTCTCTCATAATAATATATTTATAATTACAAAGTAGGTAGTCTAGGTCGGTTATGTAAAAACATCCTATATAAGTATCTATTAATAAAGCTGAAGGGTTTGTCTGAGCGCGCTAATCTCTGGAACTTCCCGTCGGATTTCGAAAATTCTTTTTGCATTTGATAGATCCATTGTTGCCCTTAGGAAACTAGCAAAAAGAAAAGAAGACAGAAATAACGCTAAGCTAAAACGAAGTAATAGCGGGGGCGGGCGATGCGATGCGACGGGGTGGGGCGGGGGAACAAGAAATATCACGCGGGTGAAGTCGCGGGCAGAAGCCAATAACAGATAAAAGTCGGGCCTCCTCACTCAATTCCACTTTATCTGTGAACCTCTGAGCCTTGACCCCGTCAAGATATCATAAATTCATTGCCTACAAAATAAAAACAACATCCTATAGATGCCTATAGATAGATGATAGTTATGAAAGTGATGGGACATCCCCTGTGACAGTTATTTATTAGGTGACGTCATTCGATTGATTGAACGAGGGGAAAGGACGGTATGTATGTACGGTCAGCAACGAAAGTCGATTAAAACCTTCGGTTTTTAAATCATTACTACCACAGATTTAAAAAAAAAACTTGCTTTATATAAAATTGAGATATTATTTTGTTCTTTTTAGCGCATCGATGCAAATCTATTTAGAGTTGGCCCAGAACAGCGCCTATACCGTGCAGACAACAGGACACGCTGGACACGATTTGCAAATAAATGATTTCTGATTCTGATATTGAGTGCCCCATTGTTTTTAGGACACCACCACATTTACACTCTAGGGGGGAGTCTTCTGTGTTACAAGTTTACAACAATTTTATGAAATGGTGAAAAGCAGCGTTTCGAATTATTTTGTGTTTTTATGTAATTAGATAAACAAAGACAGAAAGAAAACTTGTTTATTCTGCACAAAAAACAGGCACATTACAAAAACAAGGCATAAAGTAGCCAAAACCCTCGCATTCAACAAAGTTCAAAGTTTCACAATGTTGTTTTGTTGCTGACCGTACGTATTACTTGTTCCTAATAAATGTGTTCAAAAAGGTCATATAGATAATGATTGCTTAATAAAACATGTAAGTATATTAATATTTTTCTACTGTCTTGATAAAGGTTTATAATTAAAAGTAATTAGTGGCTGGCGGATCGCTCCATGTAAAATACTAGTATTCAGCTGCATCCGGTTAGACTGGAAGCCGACCGCAACATAGTTGGGAAAAGCGTAGGTGATCATAGTGGCTGGCGGGTTTCTGTTCAGTGTAGGTAATCATCAATCAAAAAGTTTATATAATGTCACCCGTTATTTCATATCTTATCTAGAAAGTTATGCTTTCAAAGTCTCAAAAAACCGGCCATACCGATTCCGGCTTCGGCACCGGCTTCCGTACCGTATTAAAATCGAGCTAAAACCGTTGAAAACAACACGTTCCTTGTATAACATATTATGTAAGTGTGTAAAGCCGGGTCTGCTGCGCCATGTTTTAATGTTTTAAAAACATGAAACATCAAACACGAACCAATCAGGCATCCGCAAATCGCGTCGTGTTTGATGTTTCATGTTTTTAAAACATTAAAACATGGCGCAGCAGACCCGGCTTAAGTAGTAAGTAAGAGTAGTCTTAATCGTTTACCAAAATGTGTTACGCAATTAGATAGCTGATAATTATGTCACTATAGGATAGTTAGTATTCTTTGCATAGATAGTAATCATTTCCTATACATCATTACTCACAGTGATAGTGATTAGATCACAACTTGTAAACAGCTGATCTAAATTTAGCCCAGGCAGGCTATACAACCGAACTGGTTACCTAATCCTATTCATTCGTTAGATTATACAATAGCTGCTTGTTTATTAAAACATTTTTATCTAATTACTCTTACTATTGACTTGAGGACTGAGTGAGAGGAGCTCGTGGCTAAGTAATAACAGCCGCACGGGTCGATCAATCTGGTTAAGCTACGCTTGCCGGGGGATCCGTGGATGGGGGACCATCTTTACATACCGAGACTCCTCCGTGCCTCGGAAAGCGCGTTAAGCCGTTGGTCCCGGCTGTCATTCGTGGATTTTTGACAGTCGTTACGAGTCGTCAGAAGCCCGAACGTATGACAATCAGTCTTACCAAGTGGTATCGTATTACCCGGTTACTGGGTTGTGGAGGTCAGGTCAGATAGGCAGTCGCTCCATGTAAAATACTGGTATTCAGCTGCATCCGGTTAGACTGGAAGCCGACCCCAACAAAGTCGGGAAAAGGCTAGGAAGTTTTCTTTCTTTTTTTTCTCTTACTACATAATTTAATTATGCCAAAAGTTCAATTTTGTTTTTATGCGTCTGTAAACTCAACTCAACTAGAAGCATTTATTTCAATTAAACCATTTACAGGCACTTTTTAACTGTCAAGGAATCTGTATAAGCCAAGTAAAGCGCGTGTCGCTTCGTGACATAAGAATACTGTATAGTTAATTTATTTATTTATTTAAACTATTCGCACTCAAAAAAGGATACAAAGGCGGGCTTAATCTGAGGCATTCTCTACCTGTCAACCAAGGCAAGGGTGGGACAGAGATTAGGAGGCAGGTGCTCTGTTTGAGAGGAACAAAGAGATTTTTTAATTAAATTAATAATATATCATAATGTCGTAATATTAATATAAATAAATGACTTGCATGCCTTGCCAGGCATCTTCCAGCCAGATTTGAACTCGTTACGTCGAAAATTATGTTCACAGTCTCGAAAAATCCAAGTGGAAGTGTATATTTTTTGAAAATAATATAAGCAAAATTTTCTGAACTGTTCAGAATATCCCAGTTTTTATTTTTTTTAATGATAGCTGGACCCCTTCGCTTTACCTCATTTGCCTTTGGACCACTACGTTTGAGACACCCTGTATACGACGCGACGTTCAATAATTGTACCATCGTACTTAATTGAAACAAATTATTTAACATTGACGTCGATTTTGCTACAAGAAAAATTCTATGATAAATAAAGATCTGGGGCCCTAAGTCTACTAATTTATAAACGTTACAATGGTCTCTCAATGGTGAATTTTTGACAGTTATTGTATGGCAAATCTGTCAAAAACTCACCATTGAGAGACCATTGCATTGTCACGTTTATAAATTAGTAGACTTAGGCCCCTGCAATGCTGTCCAAAGTATAAAATATTGAAAAATAAAGGACAGCAGGCTTATCTTAATATCCGACTTTGCATCAAATTGAATTTGATTCAATCAGTTAAAATTTGACACAGATTTGCCATGAATTAGCATCGATTAGTGTCAGTTTGACACTAATGTTAATGAAATTTGATTCGATTCGGAACTCGGCGTTCTGTATCGATTAGGAAAGGTAAATCAAATTATGACTAAAGTTTTAGTACTAGGTACTTTTATCGAAACATTAAAATGTAAAACCGATGATAACCTCGGTGCATAATTACCTACGTCAATTTAAAAGTTGTCAAGTATGTAAACAAACAGAACACAAACTAACCAAAACATAAACTAGCTGCCCCACAGACATTGTCCTGTCCAAACAATAATTCGTACAAAATTCCTATGAAAATGCACTTTGTTTTCCAGAATTTTCCTATTTGCAATTTAATTTTTTTTTTCCAATCGAATGATTCGGACTATTACGAACATCATTTCATTTTTTATTAAATACCTATTCATATAATAAATATAATATTATATTCATTTTTATTATAGGCGCTTTTCGTGGCTGTTTATGTCATTGCGTTGTATATAAACTACGCATCGGATTATGATGGGGGGTTTCACCATCATTTAGAGAATTTTTTGCGGAAGATTTATGTGCATAATAAATTACTATTTAACTTACATACAATAAAGAAATCTCGAAGTTTACTCAAGTCTTAAAAAATGCGCACAGTAAGGGCGGGTTTGCTAGTTTTATTGAATAAAAATGTTTGTTCTGTTTGTCCACAATCTTTCATTGCGGTTGCCTCATAAAATAACGATCATAACCTCAGTGCATACTGCAATTTAAAAGTTTTCTGTAAACGAACACACCACACCGGCTTACATGTATAGATAGTACCTGTAGTATATAAAGAGTATATACAAGAGCGTCAAGAGGAAAACCTTCGAATAAGTTTGTCATTCCTGTCGAGAGCAGGCGTTCTATTGCGCATGGCAATTAAGTAAGTCAGTAGTGCCGGCGATTTGTGCTGCGGTTACGTGATGAAAATAATGGTTTGACAATTTAAAATGAATGCCACAAACTTGGGATAAAAAGTACCCTTTGTCCTTTTAGGCCATAAACAAACAAATTAGTTGTGTTATTAATCACAACAGGAGCTGACATGAGCTCTCAGAACATTTACTGATCAGAAATTTGGTCAGTTTCAGAAACCAAGGGTGAATATGGAGGCTTTAAGCCTTGCCTTGGTGGCACTTATAAAATGTCGGTTTGTTGCTTGACCAAAATATAACTGCAATAGAAAGAACCTAGCAGAGTTTCAATTATAATCCGCGAGTTTTGAAGGATATTTCTAATCCATTGCATTGCTTCATAGGTTTAATAAATTCGTCTGCTCAACCACGTAAATAACGTAGGTAATGAACGTGGCTGAACCGTCAATATGAAAGAAAATGCGATCAATTGTCATTGTATATGTATTACGCAATTTGTTGTTAATGAAGCTCAAAGAAATAAACTGAAGATAATGTTCTTGACAAGAAGCAAAACCACCGATGACAATCTTTAGCGACCACATGACATAAGCTCTAAGTCTAGGTGAAGGCAAACCGAAAACAACATTATTAATTGTTTTAATAAATACTAGGATAAGGATAATAAATAATAATACCTACTATCTAATGATTTGGTGAAGACGCTACAGACAAAAGGTTTACAGAATAGAGGAAAGAGGACAAAAAGAAAAGTGACATCAATTTTGGGGAAAACTGAAAGTCTAAAATTGCCGTTAGTTTTTGGCGTTCTGCGTTCGCAGGGTCGATCAAAGTGTTATTGCGTTTTTCTGCTAAGAGTTTCTCAGTAGCTGCCCAGTGCCCTATGTCTGGAATTGTGGCCGCGATGGCAATAGGCTCGCCCCCTATTACATGGGACTTAAACATAACTGGCGAAATGTAGGTGTACTATAGCTTACACCTCTGCCCAACCCTTCGGTAAACAGCCGTGATGTTACGTTATATATGTTCTTTGAAGAAACAAGTTTTTACTGGAAGTGAACGCGGGGTTATGAGGGTTTGTATGAAAATTCAGGCTACCAGTTGGCACCACTTTGACACGGGGTCTTCCATTTCGACAATGATTATAAAATAATAGGTCTTTACCTATGAAATTGCCGTTTTGTATGAAAAAATTTAAACGATTTTTTTTCATGTATTTTTTATTTGTATTTATCGAAGTAATCACCCATGCAATCAATGCATCTTTGCCATCGCAGTGGCAGTTTATTGATGCCCTTCTTAAAGAAATCAGCTGGACGGGAGGCAACAAATTCTTCAAAGGAATTTTGTACTGCCTCTCGGGTATTGAATTTTTTTCCCGCCAAGAAGTTATCCAAATTCTGGAAAAAGTAGTAGTCTGTAGGCGCAAGGTCTGGTGAGTAGGGCGGATGACAGAGAGCTTCCAACCCCAGTTCTTGCAACTTGGAGACCGTCTGCTGCGCAGTATGAGGTCGCGCGTTGTCGTGCAGGAGCAGCGGAGACGAGCGATTGACCAATGCTGGTTGGAGATGTGCCAGCTTCTCCATCATTGTGTTCAGTTCTTCACAGTACACATCTGCAGTAATGCTCACCCCGTTTGGTAAGAAGCTGTGATGACGCACACCGGCGCTAGACCACCAAACAGTGACCATCACTTTTCTAGGGGTAAGTTTTCGTTTAGGGCATTGTTAAGGTGCTGAACCAGGATCCAACCAACTTGCTGAGTGCTTGCGGTTATCAAACAGAATCCATTTTTCATCGCAGGTAACAATGCGGTTCAAAATTCCTTCATTTGTGTGTCTGTTGAGCAGTGCAAGGCACGTCTCGACGCGTACTTCGCGCTGGCGATCATTGAGTTCGTGGGGCACCCATTTGTCAAGCTTTTTTACCTTGCCAATTTGACGCAAATAGACCAATATTGTTTTGACGCTAACGTCGAAAGCTGCTGCTAATTCAGCCGTAGATTGTGTATCATCAGCTTCCACAATCGCCTTTAATTCGTCATTGTCGACCAAAGTCTTCGGACGACCGCGAGGTTCACTTTTCAGGTCGAAATTTCCAGAACGGAAGCGAGCAAACCAATAACAGGTGGTGCGTTGGTTTGTAGTGTTAGCTCCGTAAACGTCGTTGATGTTGCGTGCCGCTTGTGCCGCGTTGCTGCCACGACGGTACTCATATTCCATAATTACTCGAATTTTTAACGTATCCATGATGACGAAAAAGATTGAAATGCGATGAAAATGTAACACTAATCAATAAACAAATGACTACTTTTGGAAAAAAAAAACCATGTTTTTAAAATCAAATTAATTTGAAATTAGAATTCTTAGCCAAACAAAAATTATTTTGATTTGAAATGGCCAGTACTGCAGAACGGCAATTTCATAGGTAAAGACCTAATATATGATTACGTTCATCATTCTTTTTAGTCATTCGTTCATCATCAGCTTAACACTTGACAGGTGTCTGGACCTGACGTCTCGCAGTGCTGGCAAAAAACCCTCAATTGATCACAATCTCACAATGTCATTTCATTTTGACAGTTTCACCCACCTTCATTGCGTTATTTACGTTGCTGAACGGACGAATTTGGAGTTTCCTTCAAAACATGTGTGATTGTGATTTACAGTGTGTTAGGCAATTAGGGTGCATATATTGCATTAGAAACACATGTTCAATCAAAATGGATAGTGTGCAATGGTAGATAATTTGCAAACCACCAGCTGTTGAACTCTGTATAACCTATAAACTTCAGGGTTACTGGTTGAGCAACCGACACTAGAAGATGAGTCGTCAAAACTATATAGCTGATCATCAACTCAATTTGCATAATTATTTTTACGCAATAATAGGGCATATATGTATATACGTAATATTCCAATCGATCAGAGATTTTAGAACTACGAAGTCTGGCCTTAAGAAACTAGGTATCCTCAGTGATCCTAGCTTATTATAATAAAGTTTTTATTGACTTGTTTAACATATCTGTCTGGCGAAATGTGGGTGTACAATAGGTAGGTACACCTCTGCCTAAACCTACAGGGATACAGTAATTTTATATCGCGACGCGCACTGTACTTGTGGTTACCTACGTTATGCTTGTTTATGTGCTGACGCTACTCGTCTTCACTCACTCATTCTCAGCGTGTTTGTACACTTGGCTACCACAAGTAAAGCGCGCGTCGATTCGTGAGATACAAATACTATAACAGGCGTGATATTATGTTATATAAGTACTTGTTACAAATCACGGATGGAACAACGGACAAGGCTTGTCATAAAGGCATAATCATTACCCACTTGAAAAACTTGTCCAAAAATTAAATTGTGCACCAAATAGACCGACGATTCCTTCTGAATTTCAATTAGTGGCATATCACGCGACTTGTTGTCTATCAAAGTATCAAATGTTGTCATGCTTTAGTGAAAGTAGCCGAGGATCGCGATGTTGTGGCTGTGGCGAGGACAACATTCAATTTTAAATCAACAATCAAATTACTGGTGTTTAGACACACCTCTTCGTCCCTGGCCGCATGCGACATTTATAGTTTTTTTTAGCTCCATGTGACGATACCTCTATGAGTCTAAATACGTACTTATTTTTGGCCCACCCTGAAAACCCAACCCCGACCTTGCTTACTGAATAAAATAATTAAACAGTCACCAAGGTTATTATTTCCTGACTCACATACATCCTCTTGGATATTGGTCTGACCACGACTATGTCAAATGCATAGAGATAGATATAATATTCTTTTTGCCTGATGCAGCTCGCTTTACACTTTCATTCAATAGTTGTTTTATCAATTTCATGATTTTCTTCGTCCATAGTTGTTACCTATTATTTTCCAGTGTCAACAACATTATATTTTTAAACTCACTTCTTGTTTAGATTGTTTAAGTCATTCTTTTATGACTGTGGTTATTTGTTTCTAACAACATACATAACATAGTATCACACCCGTTTTTTTTGGAAGGGTTAGGTAGAGGTGTACAAACTTATAGTACACCCTCATTTTGCCAGTTTTGAAGTCCCATGTAATAGGGGGCGAGGGGAGGGTGTTTTCTGTTTGTCAAGTTCAAGGATACGTTCAAATTTTCTGAATTTTCTTCCATGTTGACCAAATATCCGGTTGTGGGTATATATATTACATTATATTAGAATTACAATTCTGCGCAATTTGGGGGGCTAGCAGTAAAGACTATTCCAGTCCATATTTCCATTTGATGTTATTTCCACATAAGTATACGAATACCAACTTTATGACTTTTCATAATTAAACAATTTCTATGAAAAAACCTCACGGAAATAGTTCTACCGGTGCCGGTGTCGCGTCGTGCCGCGCCGTCGCGGGAGCCTTTAATGTGATTTCAGAATGACAGTTACTGTCATTGCCTTTTCCAATACCAAATAGATACCTACGCTAGGTACCTATTACTACATAATAATGTTTGAAGCTGTAGCGCAAACTGAACTGGGTGGGCGCAAACCGAACGTGGGTATTCAAACAATGTCCATACTTATTTGTTTACATGTTTGGAAACTTAATCGCGAACGCAGTTAATTTGATAATTCTAGAGTTACCAGTTATGTCCTATTTTGTGGGTCAAATATTTGTCATCGCTCGCGTTCGTGTCCTGAGCTTATTAAGCTATTTCCTTTTTTTTCCACCCTTGCGTGGTAATACTGGTAATAACTGACGGCACGTTCGTTGAACAGCCTTATCTATCATACTTATTACAGCAGGCAGTCACAATAGAATTGTCACAAACTACACACTTAACTGAACTTTGATGTAGTGTCTCTGACCTCAGCTCTAGAATTAGAATTCATTTATTTGTCAGAATGTAGTTTTACATAGTATGGTGTTGAAATTTTTGTTAGTCCTATACATTCTACCACAATATATGGTGTACAAATATTCAATTGTCATTCAATAATAATTTTTAGTTATATGATTTACAAAAAAAAAGTCCATTAGGAATTAGTAATAATATTTAGATACAACGCAACGTTACTTTAAAATGTCATAATTAAGTTCATGTCATCTTGGATTTTTACAATCTTCCATAGATTACATTCGCCAATGTCATAAAATTTAATTCCCTGTCATCTTGTGATTCTTATATTCTTCTCTATGATTGTCTATTGTCGTTGGACGCCTACGTAATATTTACATACCTTCAACAAGTTCCTTCTGTACTTATCTAATAAGTATTATATACTTAGGTACCTACCTGAGTATATAATACGAACATATAACTTGCTATGTTTTTTTTTTGTAGACATTTTTGCAGCTGCCATTCAAAACATGCTTGGGGGCTTACGGTCCACACTAGACGCCGCCGTCAAATTTCAGCGGTTTGGAGGAATCCGGACAAGGAAAGCGGAAGACCGGCTGTTGAAGCATAATTTGCTATAACCCTATATCCAGCAGTAGACTGTGATAGACTGAGTAACGTCACCTGAGGCCTGTACCTATGCAGTGTCAATTAAATTAGCTGGCGAAACTCACGTGAAGGGTATCAATATGTAAACAAGTTAAGTAAAAAAAAAAGAAGTGGTGTCTTTTTGGACTTTGTAGTTACTTGAAACATCTTTAGATATGGAGACCCATCACGTCTGTGGAGTTTGATTTGACCTTGTAGAAGTAGACCCAAACTATTTCCAATTTGTTGCAAAACAAAGTAAATATTACAATATGCAAACTCAAAGTTAAAACATTTAGTCATCAAAATAAATCAAACGAGCTTTTTAAAATTCAAATAGGTTATCGACCGTAACAGGCAATAGAGAGGCACCAAACAATTTTCATGCTAATTCCTGACATACCGTTTATAACGGTAGATAGATACAATCTATTGTCTATGGACAACTCTAGACTTGTTTTTGATATTTAGTGGAAAATTTTATAGCCATAAATGGCTATACGGATACGGTACCTATCGATCTAGATTTTATTATGGCACACAAGTTTGGGCTATAAATATGTATGCAGTTGTGACTAGTTTTTAGACATAAACTTGGTAAAAAACGGTTTTGTAGCGAAATGGTAAAAAATAATAGCTGCTTCTATTTATTATGAGACAGTTTCCTCGTTTACCTAAAAATTTATTGTTTTTAAATAATAAAAAAACATAGTGATTCTTTGGCTGTTTACTGTTACGGAATAAATTACCTACGCGTGCTGATAAATTGTTGTTGTGTTCTTCGTATCCAATAAAATTACTAACAAACACTATAAATCTTATCCAGGGACGCAATATTGGGACTTACGAAACAAGAGAGTATCTAAAATCTGTTCCAAAATTACCTAATGGAAGTGAAAGCAAACCCTGTTCAATTCTTACGAATAAAAAACTAGTTTAATGACATTTAAAAATAGAATTAGTAGTATTAGTAGTATTCAATTAAAATAATCAAATTAAAGCACTCAATTCGTAAGTGCCACTTACGAATTGGCAATCACAGGTACGTTTTCTGATCCATTTGTTTACATTTTCATCATAATTCGTGCAATAAATTGAGTAAGTATAAAAATTAATGAAATAAAGCCAAAATATTTACTTAAAATAATAAATAAATATTAGGAAAAGTAATAATTAAATTAAATAAATAAAACCAGATTATATACTTACTTAAATCTATCTTAATAAATCAATAGAGCGCTCTTCCTCCTCTCTCCTACTATGCTGTGCCCGACAGGGTCCATAATTGTGTCTTTAATTTTAAGCCTACCAACTGTATTTATCAACATTATGGAATGCAATAAAGATTTGAGAATTTGAGAATTTGAGATATTTTTGGAAGAGACCATACATATACCTAATCCACACTACAACTACATAGAAATCTAATTGTATTGTTTCGTGTTTAGTAGATAGTATCAATCAAATCGACAGTCAATTGTCAAATGGCCTGAATTTTTTATGTCTGTCTGTATCGTCGTAGCTCCCTACGTATTGACATATTTCAATGCAATATTTGTAAACATGACGTTTAAAATGCGCTTAAAATAATACAGTTTAAATTACTGACGTAAGTTGCCAACCTTACCGTGTATGATTCATCGCCACTTAGAAGGTAAATATTGCAATTAATGAGAAGTGTAACAGGTAAATTTGAATTTAATGCAATGATTATAGTTACTTGCGATTTAATCGTATGTAATACTTGCAGGAATTTTAATAGGTAATGTTACTTGTTTATATTGGCATAGGTAAAGTGTATCTGTACTACCTGTGTACCTACCAGTATTTAAATGGGTTAACCAAGACTAGATATTTCTTTATTTAACCTCATTTCACGCAGCAACAGAACGACGAATCATAACTATTTGCATACTTAGGGCGAATTTCACCAATGCAACTGAACGCGATCAGCACCTCTAAAACGAGTTCAAGAGCTGTCAGTGTCAATATTCCATAGTGAATAACGACATTGACAGCTCTTAAACTTGGTGTATGTGCTGATCGCGTTCAGTTGCGTTGGTGAAATTAGCACTTAGATATAGTCCGGAGAGTGATAAAGGTTATTTTTTTTCCCTGAAAAAATGTACAGATCCTGTGGGATGAGGGAAAAGGCTCACGAAGTCGTGGGTAAAAGCTCGTAAACAATGTATGATATTTATGCGTAAATACATTGTACATATACGTATACGGCCGGTTTTAGCCGCGGATATATCTTGAGCTTACCTTAATCTAGCAACCTTGTTCCATATTCTTTTAATATAAATAAGTGTTCACTTACCAATATATCAACAACGCCGTAGAAGCTGAAGTTGGTGTTGGGGTCTATATCGAAGGCGTATTTCACATCATAGTGGTACGGAACCACGTCGCCTGGGAGCAGGTACTCTGCAGGTGCAGCCAGGTGCAGTAGGCATGCTACTGCTAGAGTGTAGAGCCAACGCATTGTGCCTGAGGGAAAAAGGTGGGTTTGAGTTCAAGATGGATTTTAATAAAGATGCGCACAGCAAGGGTTTTATGTACAAAAAATACCTATACAAAAAAAAATTGTTCATAAAAAAAAAACTAAAATCTAAAACTCTGCAGACGTTATGGCCATCGATATCGAACCACGATAAAACACAAAATGAATTTCACCAATAGAAACTGAACGCGATCAGCACACCAAGTTTAAGAGCTGTCAGTGATATTAATTTCTTTGGAATATCGACACTGACAGGTCTTGAACACGGTTTAGATGTGCTGATCGCGTTCAGTTCCATTGGTGAAATCCGCCCTTAAATAATTGATTTGATGATATTTTGTTGAGGTCTACGACCGTAGTTAGTGTAGTTACTTGAAATATCAGTTTAAAAAAAAAAAAAAACTGTGTAAACTTCACAGAAGTGATGGTTATCGATGTCAACCGCTTCTGCGGAGTTTCACTAGCTAATTTAATTTGACCTTGTATAATAAACAAGCAACATTGGTTTACCTACATTTTAATATAATATATTATAACAAGACAGTGTGCGAGATTTCTAGAGACACTTTCTGAAACGTGAAAGGATTCCTCGTGGAATTCACAACTTACGCAACTTCTTTCAGTAAACCAAGTAGTACCTAATCATTAAGTTATAATACAGTTTGTTTCACGGGCAAAATAATGCAAGCTCAAGAACTAGTTGAATGACTTCAAAAACTACAACATTAGCCGCTTACTTATTTACATAAACTTATATTTAAGTAATAATTAGTTGTATAGCTGTAGCTTAGTAATTTAATAATTACTTAAGGGTGATTTCACCAATGAAACTGAACGCGATCAAGACATCTTAACGCGTTCGTTCCCATTCTAGATTAATGATGACACTGACAGCTCTTGAACGCGTTTTAGATGTGCTAGATATATAAATAAATTACTAAGATGTCAGAAATATCACCAAATCAATCAAAAACAGACAGCTGTCAACGTCAAAACCTCACATGCCAGTGCAAAATCCTCTAACTAGTTATACCAATACTCGTAGATTCATTCCTAAAGATTTTATTTTACTATCAAAACAACCCTTGCTCCGCCGCCCTTGGCCGCCTTACTACCCGACTACCCGCAGCGGCACAGAAACATGTTAATGTAGCTACCCACTTAACGTAGATCAATATTATGTATACCCACATACGAGTACTATAGTTTATGTGTTACTATGCATTTTGATACAAGGACGGTAGATTAATGAATTGTTTGATGATGTGATGGTGGTCGGTGGAATTTAGCTTTGTTTATCTTTCTATTTTAAGTTTGAAGAAATTTGGCAAGTTTTGAGAATTTTATTCAGGAAAGGAGGACTTAGGCACCTGCTCTACAGCCGGCGATTAGCGAGTAGCTAGAGCTAGAAACTAGAAACGAGATGGCGAGCAATGAGCAGCGAAATTTTTTATTTTAAATGAGTACCTACTCGCCTATGGTCACAGGACTACAATATTACAATAATTAATTAATTTTATAGACTCAAATTAATTGAGGTAATATTCAGAGCTGGCAACCACAAGCTGCTTGATAATGTGTTCAATACATAAAGGCAAGGCGCTATCCTCAGAAAAACCTTTAAAAACACAAGTTATTGAGGTAAACTCGTTAACTTGTATAGGTTGTCAAGGCGTTTAAGCTATATATAGCAATTATAACAAGCGTTACAAAAATAAGCATAAACATTTAAGTATAAACAAGCATTTATTTATGTAACGTTACATTAGTATGCCATGTGTCACGTTTTTTATGGTAAATACATGGTAAATTATTCAGATTGTTTTTCTGGTGTAGATACCTATTTCTTTATCCAAATGATGGAACTGTGTCTGTGTTACTTGATCAGTCTTAAAGACATACATACAATAACATACTGTTATATATACTATATGTAACACTTAGGGTGGATTCGACCAATCAGGAATCATTTTTATCCGCGGTATTAGCCTTCTCTTCCGAGTAAATTTGAATTTTTGACAGTTTCTCCATATGACAAGTTTTCGTATGGTGGAACTGTCAAAAATTCAAAATTTATTCCTATGAGAAGGCTAATAAAATTAATTCCTGTTTGGTCGAATCCGCCCCTACATATCAGTTACATTTAGCAGATTACCATAGGTAGTAGGTACTTATGGTATACTAATTAGACAAATTGTACTTAAGTAACAATCAAAGTTTTTAATAACACTATATCATAAACTTTCACCATTTAAAAACATATAAGTAACAAAATTGTTCATGTTCCCCAATATACTTAGGTAAGTATTTACAATTTATTTTATTATATAATATACACACATAGCAACCAAAAGCATCACAAACCTACCTAAGTACCTATTTGAAATCGATTTAATTGAGTTGCCTTACTTAGGTTTTCCATTCATTGTTGAACAAAATGGCTGAACTTTAACAGCAGGTGAAAGTGCAAGAGAATGGCGGCCATTTAAACTATCACAAATTCACGACGTCGCCACCGAACATGGCGATCGGCTACCGATATAGGGATGTCTAAAAAGGTGCACTTCGAACTTACTAACTGCAAGTGCTTATTGAAATACTTTCGATTCGGCCTATGCAACGCTCTCGACATACCTAGGTATGAAGCTATACATATCCAGTATAAGCTGACCTAGCTGAGCTGAGCTGAGCTAAGCTAAGCTGGCTTTCCGTACAATGAGAGGTCAGCATTGTATTCTGGAAATAAAGGTATACTTAGCTTCGTCGATCGTAGAACATAACCTACTGACTATATAATATAACACAAAGTGAGTACCTACGAATAATAACGTATGAACAAAACCGCAAACGATAAGTAAAATAAACAAAAAATAATTATTTAATGATAAATCACCTAGACAGTGCAGATAACATAAAATACATAATTGACCACTTGACTGTTTTGTCGTCTTAGATAATAGCACTATTGTATGTTAAATACTTATTATTTGCAACAAGTTTTATGCAACTTGTCTTACAATAGGTGGTAAGTAGGTATGTATATCCAATCACGCATCGCTCAAAAGTTAATCATTTTTAGTTGAATTCTGCAAACGTTCACTGCTGAAAATGGAAAACCTACGGACAGTTTTCCTTTTTAAAAAGTAATTTAAAAAAAAACACTGAAAAAGGAAATGAAATTGCCATAAACATCACGCTTATTTTGCCCCAATTGGTTAATATCAACCATAGGAGGACCTGGAGTACACTGCTGCCTTTTTATGCTGTCCTAACACCTTGTAGGATGCGTAGGTATATAAAATTGTAATGCCATCATTGATTGAACCTCCAAGTGTGAATATCTTGAGTATTCAGTAAAAAGCCGCTGTTTTTAAGCGATTACGGAAGTTGAACTAAGTACAGACTGAGAAAAATACTACTTACAACGCGTTTTGGTAGTTGCAGTATAAGGTGGTTTACTAACCATATTTCCTCATTCAAATCTTGATCAGTTCTTCGTTATAAATTATTTATAAAACAAAAATATCAACAAAACATACCTAAAACACATTAAATGTTCGTATAATTAACAAAACCATATCAAATCCTTATGATTTCCCGTTAAACTTGATCTCATATCATAGCACCATATATTTCTCAAACAAATTTATTATAATTCACTATTCCAAATAAATAATTAACAAATAAAATAATATTCTCGCTATAAATATTGATAAATCTATCGAAAGTTCAAACGTAACGGTGACAACTGTTGTCAGTGGACGACTGTCAAAAACCGTAGACTTTAAATAATTGACCGCTTGATTTTTTTAAGTAGGCAAAGATTTGCATAAAACTTAATGATCTTAGACCATTTAAAAGTTTTATACAGAATAGTACCTACTTTAACATCTACAACAGCAAAATCTACAACAGCGTTTGAAAGGACGAATTTAACTTTGCTGAAATAAATAAGCAATCTTTAGCACTATTAATCCGTATGAAAAGGATATCGAATCACCTGTCTTTTCCTTACTGACCGTAGGTCAAGTCCAGTGTACTTAACATTGTGACAACGTACAGCAGTATAAATAATCGTGAGGTCAGTATCACGAAGGTTAGGACAGTGTCGAGGTCGGGAAAAAGGTGCGTTTCGCTTACGATAAGTTCGTACGATAATTTTAAGTAGGTATTGGATTGATTCTGCCATTGTAGTTCTTGGGAAATACCGAATAGGCGAATAATGCTGATCTATGTATGTTACTACAGTATAACATTTTATAAGATAAATATAAATATGATGTAGGTCCTGTAAGAATATACTTATATTGTTTTAATAAACGCGAACGTAAGTATATAAAAACTCGATCGTTTCCAAAATTAAATCAATATGCAGCTTAGTAGGTAATATTTATTGCAAAAGTAGTCTGCTAAGGTACCGTTACCAAAGAAACCCAAAATCTAAAGATTGGTACCCGAGCTTGTAACAACGCCTCGATATAACAATGAAACAATAATAAATTAACTAATAACTCGAATAGCTTTGTTTACTCTCATGAATACAGAGGTAATGCTGCATCTAATGACATAAGATGAGAAGCAAAAATAATAAAAAGTGTCATCGACAGTCATTGAACTTCCAAAACCGATATTATACAACAAAGAAAATATTTACATAAATTATGCCAACAGAATGGTATGATAATGCTTATAATAGCATTGTTCGGTTCGTATTTGTTCTTCAATTTAGCATCGTCTTGTCAGATCTGACAACAGTATGTAACTAGATGTATTCCCATTGTGAGTATAGTGAGCAAAAACCTGGGGCCTAAGTCTACTAATTTATAAACGTCACAATGGTGTCATAATGGTTAGTTTTTCAGATACAGATTTTCCATACAAAAACTGTCAAAAACTAACCATTATGACACCATTGTGACCTTTATAAATGAGTAGACTTAGGCCCCTGATCTCATCATTCAGAGAAGAAGCATTCATCGCTTACTGTGTTATCGATTTCATGGGTTTCCCCCTATTTTATTTAAAAACGCAAAAGCAAAGCAGAACTTTAGAATCCAGTATGAGCGTTTCCGTTCAAACGTAGGTCCGTTATGAGTTCAACGAACATTTTTATTTCGGAAATATTAAACGGTAGTCTGAGACAGCTCCTTCACCTCCTCCTACCTACCCTTTCGGGAATACAGGCGTAATGTTATGTTAACGATTTCGCTTCAAGTATTGTCACGATATTTTCGCGGTGTCCAAGAATAACTTAGAAAGTAGTATGACATTGAATAGAATTAAATCCAGCAATGGTCTGCGCGTACCCTGAATAAGTGTCCCCCTTTCGTCGCCGAAATTACGCAAAAGAAGGTGAGGCGCCTCAAGGTAAAAGATCCATCAATAGAGTAGGTAACAACGGAGTTCCTTCACCAAAGATAAAACGAACGGGCAACTTGGGGCAACTACTTAGTCCAGTGCTACCTACACTGTCAATAACTATAGCAGCTTCACTTTTCCGACCAACTTTCCAACTCTCTGACAATTCAAAATAGACAGATCTATTTACATTCAAATAACTTAAACTCAAACTCAAAACTCAAACTCAAAGCATTTATTTCAAATAAACCAATTACAGGCACTTTTGAATTGTCAAGGGGTCGGTAAGTCAGAAAGATGAAGCTAGTTGCCCATTCCAAAGCGTAGTAGGTTCCTATGGAGAAGAACGGGCAAGAAACTCCACGGACAGTGCTATGCCTTGACTACACCCCGAGATTGGAAATGACTATTTACAGTCTTCACACTTTTAAAACTATCGATCTTCATAAAAGTTCTAAAAGAAATGGGCAGTAATAATCCACAAACAAGCAGAAATAATGATAACTTTATCAAGATATCTCTATAATCACGAGAAAGCTTATCGATTGCTTCCGACCGACGCCGGCGCGACAGGGCGACACGGCGACAGTTGTCGGCGTCGGAAATGACAGCGGTTAACTAAACGAGTTCGTGATCACATCGATTTAGTTCAATTATTTTGTTTAGAGGTGAATACTGACTTCGCCTGTGAGTTTCTTTCCAGTAAAACACCTGTTGGGTAGTACTTTTATGGATACCGCTGGTGAAGAAGATGGAATTTTCAGTAGGGACATACATACATGCATAAACATGCACTTTCTTCCCATGGGTCCAGGTAGAAACTACAGAACGCCACCCACTACAATCCTCAAATATATACTCCTTTCGCTTATCATATATGCTCGCCGCAGAAGGGATTATGAGAAGCAGAAATTCAAAGATAAAGAAGCAGATTCGCTGCTAAAGAAAATCTTGTGGAATAGAGAATCGCCGAGGGGAACTGTGCCAGGGAATTTCAGGAGCACCCATTATCATGCGAAGTCGATGTTAACTCTAGAGTCTAGTTACGCCTGTTGCCTGTTGAACCCTCACTCATGTATGCCATGTCTTCTCGAATTAGAAGTAGATTGTGCCATTTTTATGAAAGTGAATTTGACGCCTTACAAGACTTCCCTGGCAATTAACTATGTAATAGTGTGAAGGTTGGAAAAAACTGTTTCTTTTGGCGGATTTTCCCTTCGAACTTCCTCGTATAACACCGGTGGAAATCCAGTCTTATAGTCGGCTTTCCGGGCTTGCTTCCTTATTCAATTAATGGAAGCCATTTGGACCTCTCTAGAGTTGTTGATCCCGGTAGCCATTTAGACCTCCAAATACTCCCAGTGTCAAATAGTCAAATTATTTCATGTCTACCTGCGTAACGCTTTCCCCCTACGCGACTGTTACAAGCTGGTATATATAACAATTTAAACAATATATTGGATAAACCGGACGAGCTCTTCCGATGGGTGACGTACCGATGTAGTACAAACTTAGTAGTAGTAGTTTGTAAATGTAATACTGAGGAACTAGTATAAAAGTGTAAGACACTGGCATGTTTTGCCCTCCCGATTCCGACGCCCTAAGCCGAGGTTCGTACCCCACAGGGGGTGCCCTTAGCGAGCGTCGCACTTAGCATAGTAAGAATATATTTACGCCCTGGCTGGAGGCTTTAAGATTTAAACCCTTAAAGTAGCCACAGGATAGCCCGGTTAAGCAGCAAAGACCTCATGCCATACATTAAAAAAAAACATGTTTTGTATTGTGAGATTGAATTTTGATTGAATAGGTTGTCCGCGGAGTTTCTTGCCCGTTCTATCCATACTACGCTTTGCAATGGACACAACTATAGCTTCATTTTTCTGACAGAATCGACCCCTTGACAATACTAATAAAAATATCCCCAAAAATGATTACTAATATATTATAATTTCTGTATTTTTGGTAAAATAATTGTATCCACCTAGGATAGGTATATAGGAAATAGAGTAATTATTACCATAACAACAATAACAAACATCCATCATCCGTCCTTGAATTCTGAACGAACTCAATAAAAACAAGTGGAGCGGAACAATTTGTGTAATTTGTTTGTTCTTGTCATTTTCAGGTTTGTAATGAAAAATTGACATTTTGTGCCTTTTGAAAGCTGAAATTGTTATCATCACTAAAAATGTATAAATTACATAATCTCACGTCTTTTTCCCACAGTAGGCAGAAACTAAAGGATAGAGGATATCTATGTATATTGGTATACACATCCTATAGATATAGGATATACACGTTATAAAAGAAAGACGAACCTAAAATCACGCCTGTATTACAGTATTTACCATGAGAAAGAAAAAATAAATATAACACTGCCCTACCCGGGAATCGAACCTAAGACCCCGCACAGCCAGTGGTGTTTACGACCATCGATTCATAATCGCAAAGTTATACAAAGGTAGGTGAAACCAATGATGTATAAAACTAAACACAAACACGTATCTTTTGAAACCTAACAGAAAATCTAATAAACTTTGTCAGATCGAAACCGACATCTCATTCCTCCAATCTTTCCACTAATCAACGAAGTATGGCCGCCACTTCACATGTTCACCTGTGAGACTCACGACCACTCCCGATCTCATCCGATAAGTACAGAATGCCACGATGAAACTACCCACATCGCTAAAATAGTAAATTGACTATTGATTTTATTTTGTTTTTTGTTTATTTCTTTTTAATCACGAAACGTATAATTATTTTAATTTAACAGGAAATTCTTATAAACAAAAAGAAGATATCTATATCAAGATTTTTATAGAAATATGTCTCGTTAATTAATTATTAAGGAAAGTGCTGCATCTCGCAATTAAAGTTTTCTTCTTTCTTAGCATATATACAAAGTAGGTTGTATGACAGTGGGGTGGACCCCTCTCTACGTGGGAAGCCGGGTGCAGTCGTGCCGGCCTAACACGACTGGATGTAAATGGAACCAAACTCAAGCAAACTGAAACAAACTTATGGTTCAATTGGATCTAGACTTTGAGCCAGCCACCACCATGTAGAGGCTTCGTCCACCCTATTTTTGGGTGATATGAAATATTAGCTGATGCCTGCGACTTCGTCTGTGATCCAGGGTGACAAGTAGCCTGCTTCTCCAGGTCCCAGGCTACTTATTGGTCAAATTTCATCCAAATCCGTTCAGCAGGTTTAGAATAGTAACGTGTTAAGCTACGCCTGCCGCGGTCGGTTCGTGGATGAGTGACCATCTATTACATAATCGAGACCCCGTGCCTCTGAAAGCACGTTAAGCCGTTGGTCCTGGCTGTCATTCGTAAATCTTTGACAATCGTTACGGATAGTCAGAAGCCCGAAAGTCTGACAACCAGTCTTACCACGAGGAATCTTGTTACAAAGTACTGAACTGACTTAAACGTATATAATTGGACGACAACTTTGAAAAAATAAAGTTATTACCGAAATAAAATGGAACGCGTCGCCCCGAAATCAACCAGTATTAGCTACCAACTTAATAAGACAGCTGTTTGATTAATGTGCCTTCAAACAAAGCAGTAAATAAAGTTACATCCAGTCAGATTAGATCACCGGTGTGCTAACTATTACACAAGAGGTTGTTGCTCTTCGCTGGTCTGTGTCTTGAGGAATAATTTCTAATGTTAAGTCATCGGCTTGTTAGCCTCAGGCTAACAGCGAACACTTTAATAAGATCTAAGTACTATGTTTTATGTATACAAATCTATACTTATAATAAATCTGTAGAAGTGAAAATTCTGTACATTGAAAATATCAAAAAAATAAATGGCAGGGGGTGTTACTAGACCGACACCGAACCCAAAAATTTGATTAAAAAATTTTTTGTCTGTCTGTCTGTCGGTCTGTCTGTCTGTCTGTCTGTCTGTCTGTTTGTTCAGGCATCACGCAAAAACTACCGGTTCGATTACGATGAAACTTGGTATAATTATTCTTTAATATCCTGGGCACCACACTGGGTACTTTTTATCCCGGAAAAGTATCCTATCCTACTATCTATATCTATACCTATTAATAAAAATAAAAGTCCTGACTGACTGACTCATCAACGCCCAGCCCAAACCATTGGACCTAGAAAGCTGAAATTTTGCACAGAGGTTCCCTTTATAATGTAGGCAAGGAATAAGGAAGCATTTTTCGAAATTCAACCCCTAAGGGGGTCAAATAGGGGATGAAAGTTTGTATGAAAAATCTTATTCCTTGAGGTAATAAACATGAAACTCCGCACGAATAATTATCAAAATAAATGAAAAAGTTTGTAATTTGTTGTTTTTCTAAATTACCCCCTAAAGGGGGGTTGGGGGGTGTCAAAGTTTGTATGGAAGAATTTTAACGCGCTGTCCGATTAACTCGAAACTCAATATTTATACTTAAACCCAAAAAATAAGAATAACGTGTATCAGGATTTTTCGAAATTCAACCCCTAAGGGGGCAAAATAAGGGATGAAAGTTTGGATAAAAAATCTTATTCCTTGAGGTAATACAAATGAAACTTCGCACGAATAGTTATCTAAATAAATTATAAAGTTTGTAGTTTTTTGTTTTTTGTTTGGGTTGGGGGGTGTCAGTGTTTGTATGGAAGAATTTTAACACGCTGTCCGATTAACTCGAAACTCAATATTTATACTTAAAACCCATGGGGATGTATGGGGTAATTTCCGACACTCACGCGGGCGAAGCCGCGGGCAGCAGCTAGTTTGAAATAAAAAGATTTGCCAGCGTGTTTGCCGAGCAGCGATTTGTGAACGTGCTTTCCGCGGGTGCGAAGCAATTAGCCGCGACTACGCGACGTGTTCTCCGCGTGTTCATAATTTTATACACTCGCTTGTCTCGCTCTCTCCTGTACTTTTCAACGTCAATCGCTCTCGCGTTACGCAAACGCGGTGTACTCGTTGCGCACATTTATTATTGTGGCGTGATCCCTACGCACACGCAACGAGCGTGCACGCCAGTGTGTATGAAATCGCCTCTCTGGAAACTCGCTCGCAAATCGCCAGTGTGTATGGGTCTAAGGTTTGTGAGTTTGTATGTTGGGGTTTGGAACTACAGAAGTTAAAAATAAGTTTGTATCTAGGGCAATCGTCGGAACTACTGATCTGATGCCGAATATTCTTCTCTAATGGGAAGCTACAGTATTGCTGAGAATCATAGGATATATTTTACATCAATTAAACCATTTACAGGCACTTTTGAATTGTCAAGGAGTCGGTCAATCAGAGATATGAAGCTAGTTGGCCATTCCAAAGCGTAGTAAGACCTATGGAGAAGAACGGGCAAGAAACTCCTCATGCGGACGAATTCGCGGGTAGAATCTAATTTTAATAAAGACTGATTCTAAGTAGCCCTAGAATAGAGAGAAGTGGAAGAAGAGCAGGAGGCCTTTCCCCTGCATCGAGACAATACAGGCTTCTAATAATAAGAAGTACCTAGGTACACTCGGAAAGTTGAGGGAGCATTGCCCACAGCTTGGATAACCAGTTTAGACCGTAAAAATATTGAGAGATTACCTACCTATTATATAAATCTACATAATTATAAATAAATAGATAGGTAATTTGTAAACTATAGTAAATTAATAAGTAACTTTATCCTGATAGTCATGAAGATTAGGTAACACCAGTGTATGGGTCACATATCAAGACACCTCCGTGCCTCCCGGGCTGTGATTCGTGGATCTTTGACAGTCGTTACAGGTCGTCAGAGACCCGAAAGTCTGACAACTAAGGGATATCGTACCCAATAATTGGGTTGTGGAGGTCAGACAAGCAGTCGCTCCATGTAAAATAGGTACTGGTATTCAGCTGCATCAGGTTAGACTGGAAGCCGACCTCAACATAGTTGGGAAAAGGCTGGGCAGATGACGATGACAGAGGTACTCTCCATGTTGTGGAAAAATATAAACTTAGTATTAATTTAATGCGAATTAAGAACGGCTTTCGGGGTTTTTGGAAGTCGGTTGATAAACTGGAGCAGTAAAAAAAAACCACCATAAAATTAGTATTTTATGCCTACGCATACTGACCGTATATATTTTGCTCTAATTCATGTACTTATCTTTTATCTTTTGCTTATTTTAAGTTTAACAATAAATAAATAGGTAATAACTACTTAGTCGAAGCTGTAAATAACGTATAATTCTAAGAACCACAGCGTCAATTATAAAAAATACGATCACAAAATAATTGTTCAAGAGTGATTAAATATGACAATTTCCTCTCACATGGGACTTAATCATAACTGGCAAAATGTGGGAGTACTATAGATGGGTGCACCTCTGCCTAACCCTTCAGGGAATAGGCGTGACGTTATGTTATTCATTAAAAATAAAAATACCTAACTTATAGGTAAGTATACATTGCCTTTATAAGCAACCACAGTATCAACGAATTAACTTCTAACTTTACCGTTAAGTTATTTGTTTAGCGTCAAATCAATCGCTATCGAGATCAATCAATTATTAAGTTCCGGTACATACACGTTTAGAATGTTATCTTCCCGCCTCACTTGAGAGCAATCTTTTACTGATTAAAGTCTGATTAACACAATACGATAATTAATTGATAAAAAAACAATTGTCATAATTGCCTGTGGCATAACATTCGTTGAAGGAACCCTACGAGTAAAAGTTGGGCCATCTGAACATTGTGTAGACATTTATTGCTTTAATTTAAGGTATTGTATGCCAGAAGCAGAGATACCTGCATCGTGTAAATGGGGCTTAAGGGGGATGCGATATGGGAGCCCGCAAAATTGAATATGTCTTATGTTCAAAAATATATGTTGATTAAAATATGATTCGCGACCGTAACAAATATGGTTTTACAGAATTATAATCATTAGAATCAGCAATAGTTGTATTGCCTTAAGTTAGAATTATTGGCCTCAAACATATTATCATGATCATGAAATAGTCATTCAATAGGGATAGTCATTCATCAGAACTTAGAGTTTTATTGATGATTTTTATGATTGACCAGCAAATCGCAAAAAACGTAAGAATATTTGAATTTGACGGGCTACCCTGACGCTTTGTTGACCTGACGGTTTTCTTAAGTAGTTATTTCATGTAACAACGTAACCTATACCTAAATATGTAGGTATTTCCTCAGTAAACCTATTCGGTCAAAATATTTTGAAAGGTAGGCTAACTTTTTGTAACTCCCCAAAAGTCCCAAAACCAGTTAATTAGAACTGGTAAAAAATCTCAAATCCAAAAGTTTTTCTGTATAATGACATGACAAATTGCCCCATATAAAAACATAACTTCCTAAAGAGTTCGTCATAATTATTCGAAGTACGTATTTATTTAGTAAACTGTCAAACGCTGAAGTGTTTTTATCAAAAACATCCTCCAATTTACACAAGCAATCAACGTTAGTAAAATTAAATATTCTTCCACAACACACAAACAAATAGTAAAAAAAAAACAAAACACACACACAAACAATAACAATTTTTATAAACAAAATACCTACACTCACGAAAACAACTACTTTCTTTTTAGTTTTTTTTTTAATAAAACATTCGCTTTTGTATTTCGAACAGTGATTCGATAATAGAGTAGGTATACTCACAATAAAGTGTCGTGTCCCGCAGTCCGTCTGCGACTGACTGCTGACCGGCCTCGGATATACAGTGGGGTTACTATCATAGCGCATTTATAGTGTACGATACGACTGTCCGACCGAGTTGAGGAATACAATATTCATTCGGAATATTCATTTTTTTGGAAGTCGGTTGTTTGTTCTTAATTCTTTTGTATAATTAGGTTTTTTTTTTATGTGGTGCCCCATACAAATGCATCTACTTATTTTGTGAAAATAACAATATCATCAACATAGACGAACTGGTTTTTTTTTCCGTCTTTTTAAATCCAGAATGCCGCATAGGCAAGGCCGTCTTTAAACCATTGGAGGCCTTGAGCACTTCAGGATAATGAGGATCCTATGGAGAATGCAGGATTCATGAAGACACCTCTACCTATGAGCGAGAGAAGAGAGGTCGAAAATTTTACACCCATCAGGGATTAACTTAGCTTTTCTTTTCACAGCCTCTAGCTACGACGCTGGAAAGAATTGGGCTTAAATCGCTGGGCCCTGGGCACTTGCCCATAGTGGCTAGTGGAAAAGACGTCCCTGCACATAGGACCTAGAGCGAAGGTATAGTTGGGCTCAGTATATTCACTGTACTCTGTGGGGTTTTCGCCTCGCGGCACGGGCACCCAACATTGACATGAACAAACACGGTATGTGTATTAGCGGCGCTGAAAGTGTGAATTGTAGGTTAGTATGTCTCGTAGGGTAGATTTGGGCGACAAGCGACAGTCTGCAAGCGGGTCGGCCGTAACAAAGCCACCATGCATGGCTCTCATGGCTTCCATCTTGCGCCCCATGCTGTCACCTGTAGGTACACGTCAGGACCTAATGTCTGCGTCAGCGAATAGTGTTAGCTTTGCTAAGTTCTGGGCCGAACAGGAAAAACATATCGATGGGAAGAATGTCGTATCGTATCAGAGTCGTACGGTATAAACGCTACTCAAGTTTCACTGAGAAGTGACGTATGGACTAAACTACAGCCGCCGTCACAGACGAAACTATTTGGTTTGCCAATTTAGTTTGTTAGCTGAAGACATGTCTAGAGTTGAACTTGAACATTCTAACAAACCGAAAAAAGGGACCATTGCAAGAATCACCAGGGTAAACCAAAAGTGGTTGACTGGTGACCCATTCTCCAGCGTACACCAGGGTGTTATTCACCCTCTTCCAATAAGTAGGTACCTACTTATAATAATACAAGTTGAGAAAGTCAAATTGGTACTTACCCGGATTCGAACCCACAACCTCGTGCATGAACCGCGAGGCTTTAAACGCTGGGCCATCACGACATTACAAGACGTAAAAATTTGCGTCTATAAACTGACAACGCCCTAAACAACTATGAAATTATCTCATACAGGTTCTCGTTCAATCCGGAACAGATTCGGTAATCGTTGATAATATTTTAGCCGTTTGAGTCATCAGAATCGGTACAACAGACGTTAAAAAATGATGTGGCCGATGTGGGTGACATCATTTTTTAACGTCTGTACCGATTCTGAAGAAATAACAAAGTAAGATTACATTACAGTTTACAAGCACCAGAATTGTATGCAACATAAACATCCCATAAGACGTTGAACCAATATCCGTTCGACCAATAGACGATTGTTTCTTCAATAAAGACTACAAACGTAAGGTCCATCTTAGTGTCCCATCGTTTGTGAATCAGCACCACATTTTCAATGCTGAAACGTTCGAAGTAGTCCAGTATTAGTAACGTATGTAGTTATTAGTATTTCTTTGCCACAAATATTTTACCATGATGCGGGATTCGAACCCGCGTCACTAATGCACTATTTGGGTCGCTGATACCAATGTGGACTATGTTATAGGATATTTAGTAATTACATACAATAATTATCGGTTATCGATAATTATTATGCCTTCCGATAACATGTGGCCGTGAGGATCGCAATTATTATTTCTATTCTGGCCAATTTTACCATATTTCGTCCATTTCTCAAAATACTGCGATCATCGTAAATGTCGTAGGTATAGCTTTCTACATAAATTCCCGTTATCACTAAAACTAGGCGACACACGCGATGAACACTTAAATGTAGACAATGCCAAAATAAAAAATAAACTGGCCAAGTGCGTGTCGGACCACGCACAATGAAGGCGGAACCCTTCATTGTGCGTGGTCCGACACGCACTTGGCCAGTTTTTTTTATTTTGTCATTGTCTACATTTAAGTGTCGCCTAGTTGGAATGAATTTATCCCAAAAACAAACTTAGCATTGTAGTTAAAAAACATGTTCTCCCATCGATCGATAATTACTCGTTAACTTACTTAGCTGTGATAGTTTTCCTTTTTATTTCGTTATAATATATACTAGGACTGCTGTGAATTTTTCCATATACTTATCCCCAAAAAAGGTACCTATCTACCCGAAAAAAAAATTTCATCATTCTATTTTACCACTTTGTCGGCGTACTAATTAATATGTATACTCATGCCAAATTACAGCTTTCTGGTACTAACAGTCTCTGAGCTAAGGCGGGGGACAGACAGAAAGACGGACGGACATGGCGAAACTATAAGGGTTCCTTGTTGACTACGGAACCCTCAAACGAGCATTAGATTTTTGTCTTCGCTAAATCTAAAGCACAATAATTATGAAACCCAATTATCATGTACCGATTACTGTCGCATGCATCCATAAAATCATTAGGTATAGTTTGTGTTATGCACATTATTGAGCGTTTGGCTATGGCTGCTAGTTCTCTCATTCGTCATATCGGTAGATAAAGCATTAACTGAGAGCCGTGAACTACCTATTACTTAGACTAATCGTTACAGTATAATTTCACATTTTCAATAGTTAATCGTAATTAATTAGAAGGCTAATTACGGTTGCAATAGCAGCATTATAAACATCATGCACATGTTCCCCAAATGCAGCAAAGAGTATAAAACGCACTGTTGTATGGGGGCGCGATCCTATCTTATTGCCATATAACATGACAACTGTTTATGTTTTTTGGTCGAAAAACTCCAAAGGCGCTGAACAGACTATCGACAATTTGGAATCGTATAGAAATCTAACGCACACATAGGAATTGTCCGTTCATCGACGCTCAGCGCCTTACGAAGTTACGACTACAAACATCAACTTCAACTCTTGATTCGTGACTTGTGAAGTCAGTACAATTTTCCTTTAAGCTACGGTTTCCTATGGCCGCTACATAGCGCCTGTAATTTACCGTTGAATGACGTCAATGAAATGTTATTTATAAAAATAAGGAGTCGTCCGTTAATCACGTGTTTTTTTTTAACTTCATAACAGTTTTAGGATATTTTATAAAATAGATGAAAATTGATCATTTATCTCCGTAACTACCGAGCATTAAATTTAAAAAAAATACGGAAAATAGTTTTACATTTACCTATTTATAGATTACATGAAAACCTATAAGTCTATGGTTATATTACTGTTAACAGTGATCTAAAAATCACCGTGTATTGTGCATAGGTAGGTACATACTTAAATTTGCAGTTGGAATGTGTGGGAAAACATGTTTTTCAACTAGGTACAATGTTAAGTTTTTTAATTTTCATGACGGCAACTTAAATAATTGTCTATTTTATTCTAACCAAAGGCTGCAAAGTTTGCATTACAACTAAGCCAATGAAGCGTAAACACCCAAATAAATGAAAAATTGCTCAACTTAAGTTTCTGTGCCAACAATCTTATTTTGCAGCACCTGCTGATCGTGACTCTTAACATGTTGAAATATCACCTCCATTCTCATAAAATGTTATTTAATTGCAAAGTTTGGTATGTTGACGACAAAAAACGGTCCATTTCTATTCTGAAGAGTAAAATATTAGCGTTCGTTGGGCAATGTAGCAAGCACCTTGTGCTAAGTTACGTAATCAGTTTACAACACATCTGCTTTGGACAACAAAGCTTGTAAATAAAGTTATATTGAATAACTGAAAACCTCAAAAGGGGTCATTATGAAAAACTTTTTATAACGAGATCAAACCAGAAATGGCGCAAAAAAAAAATAAGCTGCTCCATACATTCATGTTCGGATAATTCGACATGTAGGTACTTTCGAGTACTACTCATCATTCTCCTGCCCTTATCCCAATTTATTTGGGGTCGGCGCAACATGTCTTTTTCTTCCATACTTCTCTGTTAGTCGTCATCTCGGTAGTCACCCCCCTTTCTAGCCATATCATCTTTCACACAGTCCATCCATCGTTTCTTTGGTCTTCCCCTAGTCTTATAGCTATCGACATTCATACTAAAAACTTTCCTCATTCCTCCGCATCACATGCCAACCGATTTCCTAACAACTTTTCAGTCACCGGTGCCACTTTCAGACTTCCTCTTATGTACTCGTTTCTTATTCTATCCATTCGTGTAACACCACACATCCCTCTTAGCATTCTCATCTCAGCTGCATGCAATTGCCTTTCATTCATCCCTTTTGTGGCCCAACATTCTGATCCATACAGGACAGTACTTTCGAGTACTACTATAGAAATAAAAATATATTGACCGCAATGTTCAATGTGTTACTGAAATGGTGCTAAAATACAATAAACCCTATTAATCAGAGACCGATACCGGTATGACGGTGTCAATACGGGTAGTTTTTCGGTTACAACATTTATATGTTTTACAGGTATTTTTAGTTTTTTTTTTAACCACAACAGGGAAACTCTTGGCCTGAATCTCACCTGATTGTTAGTGATGATCAGACCGAAGGTGGAAGCGAGCTTCACCCGGAATCCTTTACCACAGAGGAACTGGCTATCTTACCTCTTACTGCCGGAACACAACAATGCAGAAGTAACCAAAAATCTTCTTGATTGAAGTAAGCACCTGTTAAACTAAAGGGGTGCTAAATAGACACTAAAATGAGAACGCAAAACATTGATTGCAATGATTTATTAAACAAAAATCGCCATTTCTATATTATAATAATTATATTTTATATAATTCAATTAAACTAAACTATACTTTAACTACGCCAAAATAAACGCATTAATTTTATTTTTTGTGTCTTTTCATACAACATTTTTGTGAGATTTCTCATTTTCAACCGTCGCTAACGTATTTAGAAGCCCTTGTACCCTCAGACGATTTTTCATCGCTGGATTCTCAACGCAGTGCTTAGCGATGAGAGTTGAAAATCTAACAGTGTGTTTTTCTGACGCGCTGAGACGCTCTGTTGGATTCTCAATGCTCGGCTCAACACCAAGAGTTGAAAGAATGCGCGATAAATGGATGTCTCTGCTTCAATTTTATAAAATCTTTGTTTATCTCTATGCACACAATATTATTACGAAGTTTGATCTATGCGACAGGACACAATTTGTTTGAAACTCAACGCGATTAAGGGCCAGTCAAAACACTAATTATTTTAACAATTTACTACAAAACGTTTCTAAGATTATTACGATAGTCTGGAAACAACTAGGGATCTCGTTCTACGAGCTTGCCAAACCCTTCCTAGATTCGTCAGTTAGAGCAGAGGGGCAATTCCCGTATTTTAAAGAACGTTCGCATTCTAATATCATTCGCAATCTGTCAAAAATACAATCAATTTATCAACTTAATTGAGAAGTTTAACTGATTGCGGCTTGAATGTGAACGTCTTTTAATTACGAGAATTGGCCTTTAGCCCCAATATAATTATAAATTTACACTCAGCAATGACTGGCCCTTATTTTCAATGTAAACACCTGAAATAATACTCATTGCGAACAAAACTACTTTCTAATTTAACACTATATTTTTTATTATAAAAATATCATTAATATCGAATTCGAAATCACTTATGTTATACAACCCTTTGTATGCGCAAGATACGACATAAAAACGTTGTTTATTTGAAAAAAGAAAGTATGAAAATTTTATTTGTTTATTGCTGCCTCTTATTGAAGTAAAACAATGACACATTTTAGCGGCATACTATATCATTTTCAGCTTTGTAATTTTTTTACTAAGATTGAGATCTATGTATAAAGCGTACTTATTGATAGATCTCAGCCTTAGATTTTAGCAAATCTGTAATCTTTTAATGTTTTGTGTGAATTACACAAACTTGAACAATTGCTATCTTACTTAACTTTTAACTTCAAAAGAGAACGTAATTTGCACATATCCACATAGACACAAATAATTTCTACGTACTTGTAAAAACTATTTCCAGAGTAATAAATTCGTTCGATTTGTATTATAGCTTTCGATTCGTGCATTTACTTTGATTCATTTGTATATTGACAAACAGATTTCATAAGTACCTTTTAATATTATTAGGTGCACTCGGCATTTATAATTAATCTCAATTTGTAGAACAATATTATATAAAGTCTATGAACACGTTATAGCAAAATGCATACAAATTGGTGGTTTTAGTGAATTTAATGATCTTATGGCAATGAGTCGGTGGTTCTTATTCCTATTGTCATGAGTGAAAGATCGAAAATGATTGTATAAAATATATACTATGAGATATTTAGCCATGGTTCGAGTGCATGCCAATCATTTTCTTGTTAATTTCATACAATAAATTATCATAGTTGAAGTTTTATGAAATAATAGCAAATCAGAACATTAATTTGTCGACAAACGAAAAATAACCTAAGCCTATAAGGATGATTGATCTGTTAGTAACCAGTAGTAGTTCAAATTATTATAAAATAAAAAATCCTGTAGATTTGTATGATCGAAGTTTATTAAAAAATGCACAAATATGCTTGGAGAACATAATTCTTGTTCATTCTTTGGGTAGACTTACAGTAAATGATCAATGTTAAAAGATAAAATCCGTGAAACCGATTACTAACCGAGTTTCGTTACCTATAAGTATTAATCTAACACAGCTGGGACATGTTAAGGACTAGAAAACATACAAAATATTACATTTTGACATATTTTTTATAATAATCCGGACATAGGTTCCATGTCTTGCAAGGAAACACACAAAAATAAAGATATTTTATTACTAACAATCTGATTCAATAACAATAAAACGAATTTTGCAGATTATTTACAAAATCGCAGTTAAGATAATCCACAAAGTTGATTCTATTACAAAAAAAAAAGTTTCTGGTCTTTATGAAAAACTTTTTATTCCTAACCATAGAGTTTGTACTCCCCAACATGTCCAGTTTAAAGTCAATCGATAAAACGATAAAATCATTCGGCGAGTTAAAACCGCGATACATAATAATATTATGTACAAACACATTGCTGTTTATAAACTTGTCTTTTACAACTAATCATCATATATCTATTTACTATATTACATTTTTATGTATTCTATTTTGTTTTTCTAGTGGAGTGTGTTATGGACTTTAATTTTGAACGTTATGCGTTAGTTTATTCATTATTGTAATCAACTATATACGAGTTTTAATTCTTGAGTCTATTTGCAGAAATAATTACCGAAAAGCATTTTTAATTGATTGTAGAAATTAATTATTTTTATGTTTTCGATCTATGAATAAATGTATCGAAATGATAATCGATTGACATGACGATGCACGGTTACTAGGATCTTGTGATTACGATGACATTAAAAATATTCTAGTACAAAACACACTCCACATACAATACTTACATACGGACAAAAGCGTTTGGATTCGCTATCGAAGCGATCGACGCCAAATATATCGAGACGACACTTATGTCATGAGTTTGTGAAGTAACAAATGAGTTATTTTGACATTATTCTCGTTAAATACATAAGAAACTGATTAGTGTCCAGATTCTACGTAAAGAACAAACAATGAACTCAGGCTGAGATTTGTAAACGTTATTTAGTACTTTTAATCTTTGGCTAAGAGTTATTTCTGTCTCTATCGCACAACTGTCAAACTACAACTGCAAGATAAGAGACGAAAGCATGTGTAACCCAAAGCACCAGCTAAGTAACGTTTATAGATTTCGGCCTAAGCTACTATGACAAGTCGTCGTTCTGACGTTGCACAGTACGACGTTGCCGGGTTGTTGCACCGTAAATTTGGCGCGCACGCCGGGTGCTTGCTGCGTAAAACAAAATACTTTTGTGACTTCATAACTTCATCTAAGTGCCTTCAACTCTTACTGAATCGTAAAAACGTATCTAAATAACATCTGATAAAGTCCACCGGGGCTATAATATCTTCCGCCAAAGGCTACACCCCTCGTGGACAGTGTCTCTTACATGATAACGCACCTCTTGTTGTCTTTCTCGTCGCCTATAAGCGGCACGGCGACGGGCTCGGGCGCGTGTGCGGGTGCGTGTGCGGGCGCGCGTGCGGGCGCCGCATGCGGCTTGAGCGCCTCGGGGTCGAACGTTTCGGCGCTCACGGGCGCTGTGAGCGGTAGGTCTGTGTTGATGCCTACGATCTGTGAAGGAAACGACACAACTTAAATGTGTGAAGTTGTCAAAAAACTTCTTGGGAAATTATAAATGCACTGAGAGCGAATTTCGCAGTATCTAGCTCTCAAGTTTAACTTAAATACCACTGTATTTTCACTAACAACACTAACAGATTAGCTATTATAGTAAAAGGTACGTCTCCAAATAGTTTCTGCCGTGAAATGATGTTTTGTTTAATAGATCTTATCTTGTGCACATATAGACACAGTATTTTTTATAAATATTCATGTCATTTTGCGCCTTTAGTACTGTCCATATTTGTAAAAAGCAGCGTCGCTTCAAAATGCAATGATCTAGTATCCTATACCTACTTCCAATTCACATCTAAATCGCGATCAAAAACTGTTAGCTATCTAATTGCGTAAAACGTTTTCGTAAACGATTCCGATTAATCTGTTTCATTTTGACAGTTCAACAACATTCATTGCGTTATTTACGTTGTTGAGCAGTTTTTTTCGAACTTATGAAGCAATGGATTAGCAATCTGTTTCAAACTGATCCAGATTGTGATAGATCGTTTATTACGCAATTAGGGTGCGTGTCAATGTCATCATAGTTGTGGAATATTGAAATTGACCGCTCTTGATTGCGGTTTAGATGTGTTTATCATGTTTAGTTTCATTGGTGAAATTAACTTTAAGTTGTTTAGGATTATGTCACAGATTATATTAGCATTTTTTATTTGTTTCTCTAAAGCCTGGTTTTCACAGGCTCAGTTTCTGACCACCCAGTAGTCAGTAACTGTACATTCTTCTGTCTATACAGTAGTCACTTTCCCGACGTTTTCTCACTACTGGGTCTGCATAAGACAGCTATACACAGCTATTGTGTTACTAGTTCTGGCCTGGTGTTTCTGACCCATTGCGTTTTCGCGAGGCCAGTAAAATGGCTGATTAGTGCGATATAATTAGAAAAAATATACGAATTTTATATTATCCGCATCACTCCATTGCCTTGCTAGATCTATTTTAAACGAAGAAAAAACGATTTAAAATGAAGAAAAAATCTGGCTGTCAAGGTGTTCATTGTCCTTCGGCATTCACCAGCCACTGTCTGGTTGTGTTCGTATGGAGCGAGTGACGACCCAGTAACTGTCCTCGTGGGAGTGGGGGAAGGTCAGTAGAAACAAACAATTTTGAAGTAGCTGACCGACAGGTACTGACCGGTCAGTACCTACTGTTTTCACGGATCCAGGAGCTGCCAGACAGTGACTGTCCTTTACTGTCCGCCAGCTTCTAGGCCTGTGAAAACTAGGAATTGTTAAAAGAATGTTACCTCAGCATTCCTCCTCTGCACAGCGGGCAGCGCGGCGGCGGCGGCGACCCGGCGGAAGGGCTCGGCCAGGCGCTCCAGCACGCGCATGCGCTTGCTCGCGCCGGCCAAGGGCTCGGTGAGCTCGCTGAGCTCGCTGAGCTCGCTGAGCTCGGCGAGCTCGGCGTCGTCAGCGTCCGGCTTGCGCTTGCGCCCCACCACAGTTCCGGTCGGGCGGCTGTGCGACTCTGACGCTGGGGATGTTACTGGAACAGAAAATTACATTATAATACTCCAATATCCTTAGTTTGAAAGGGTGAAAAATATTTGTCTTTTGCAGCAAATGTTAGATTAAACATTGAATTGACACGCTGGCTGCAATCGATGATCAATGTAACTCTATTTTATGGCTAGCGAGCAACTTGCATTGTGATTACTGAACTTAATTTGTCTTTTACTGGTTATAGAATTTTTCATAAACTCAATGATATTAAACTACAACTAGAATTTCCAAAATAATACCAAATATGAATATTTTTACTGATTACAAAATTCCAATAATATAAAGTTACAAAGTAACTTCACCGATAACCTAAAAGACAGTACTGACATTGAGAAAAAGCGAAGGTCATTATCTGTACGATACAATATATTGGCTCGCAGATTTACACGGTGTACAAAGAAAATTAAAGTAACATTGTTTATAGCATACTGTCAGTCCTTTTACACGTGGAACCTGCGGATTGACTATTTGCAGAGGGCGTACAGTGACCTATGAATGCAGTACAACAATGCATTCAGGATGCTGATAAGGCTACCGCGATATTTCAGTGCCTCTGGTATGTTTGCTGAGGCCCAAGTAGACAGCTTCGCTGCTGTCATGCGCAAGCATTGCACTTCTGTTACCACTGCAGCGCGAGCACAGTGCAGGTTTGAAATTTTCCACACGATTGTTTCCATTGCCTGCCTTGTTCTGCTTGTATGTATGTAAAGTGTAAGTTCTTTATATGTAAATATGTATACTCACTGCTAGTACTAGCTGTGGATCGCGCACTCCTGTTCGCGGTAACGTGTCTCAGTGTAATCTCTTTGAGCGGCTTGTACGATGATCGACCGCGGATGCTGCGCAGGCCACGTAGGTATGAACTATCGTCTAGTGGAGCGTCCTCCATGAATGAGGACGTCTCGGTTATATCCATCTCCATTGTTGTGTTGTTGCCTGTTAGAAAAATAAGAAGTTTTATGGTAGTTTGTTTTTGTGCCTATATTTGGAATTTGTAAGATCAATATAGGGGTATTTTCGTATAATTAGACATGGACCATGATTTAAAAATAAAAACGTTGTCTGACTTTAGACAGTAATAATCTATTATTGTAGTGGGTGCTAGGACTAAACAGAGGATACAATCTAGACTTTATAGGACCATTGTGGCCTTTCTACTTTCGTTAAATCAATGCCCACTACACAATCTCGGATTGTTTTCCAAAAACAAATGGGTACGTGAGTCGGTAACAATAAAACAGTGCCTTGGTTGTCTTTGAAGCTGATGGTTACCCATAAAAAAGCAATTTTCACCCAAAATGCCCAATTTAAATAAATAAATAATAAGTTTATTGTACAAAGAGACACATAAAATTAGTCTTAGAAGTAAACATGCTTGTACAAGTGGTGGTTTTAAGGTTTTTTTGTTTAGGTCAATTTAGTATGACAGAATGACGTAAAAAAATTACGCCCTGTGTCTAGGCAATTAATGGAAAGACGTCAGGTCAAGTATGTTAGAGATGTCAGCACCAATGGCGGGGCCCACCAGGGCCGATGCCTGCCGGGGTTGCGGGAAAGTCCGAAAGGGATACCGTGGCCCCTGGCAACACAGGCAACTGAAGGAACACGGGTGGGTTTTAGTCAGTAAGAGTCTGACACGCCCTCCCGCTCCGCCCAGAGCGGGAGAAGTTATTTGATGATTTCCCACCCAAAAAAAAAAAAAAAAGGTCAAGTATGTTTGTTCAGGTATTACTCTACTTACCGGTATAGTTAGCCTGTAGCGAGGTGTTGGTCTGGTCCGCGATCCTCATGCTGCGTCTGTATGGCGATACCTTGACCCTAGACTTGGAGAAGTTGGTGTCAGTCTTGCTTCGCTCCTTGTCTTGTGCCTCCTCACCTGCAATGATATGTCACACTACACATAACGTTACCGTATCCGTGGTTACATTTACTGGGATCGGTGTTGGGAAAGGGAGGGATTTCACTGTTCTATTTTCGAGGAAATATAACTTCGTCCTTATACTTTTTCTTTCTTTTCTATGTGAGTAGCGTAAGAGAATACAGTGTCAAATAAAATTTGCTAGCGAAACTCTGACTCTCTCACTCAGACATGATGGGTATTAAAATCAAAATAAATGCTTTGAGCTCAGAAAAACACGATAAAATAAAAACAAAAAAGGTTTAATGCTTTTTTTTAACTTGAAGTATGAGTTGAGAATATTTCTTTTATATTTTGTTTTATCGTGTTTAGATATCGATACCCATCACGTCTGTAAAGTTTACACATAAAAAAACTGATATTTCAAGTGACTACAATAACTGCGGACATTATCAAATCAATTACATTTTTGTTTTTATCATGTTTATACTCCTTCGGTTTAGGTAGATAAAGGTAAAAAAAATCGTAAAAAAGGTTTTTATAGAGAACATTTTTTGTTAAAAATACGTTTTATAAAAATTAAACTTATTTTAGATTTTTGCGACAGTTTCCTATTTTAATAAGGTATGTTAAACGTTATCATTTATTCTCAAACTACTCTTCGTAGATAAAACTGCTTGATTACTTACAATTTTTTTGTTAGATTTATAATAATATTATAATATTTTGTAATCTGTCTATTGTAAAGAGCCCAAACTCTAAACGTCAACGGATTATAACGTTGCTAAATTTAAGAGTACAACTGTGACGTAGCATGACAACTGAAATGAAACATATTACGTTTAGTCGATTATTAGACAGCTGTCTCGTCACGTGGTCTTTTTTGTTTACCTTTATTTAACTACCTAAACCGAAGGAGCATAGATATCGATAGATACCCAACAAATCTGTGGAGTTTTGCTAGCTAATTTTATTTGACCCTGTATAATCGGTAACACTGAATTGTGATGTGTAATAATAATTTTGTGGTTACAAGCAAGAAGTAAGCCACCATCTTTAATTTTGGATGTTTTTGAAGGCTACCAGAATTTAAGCTAACAATTTTTAACTACGATCCTCATTCTTCAATACAGTGTACATCTGGCAAGCGTGATAATAATGTCCTGTCACTATGGAAACCTTTATTTATGTTCCACTAACTAAATTTTGGGATTATTTTTGTGTATCTAACAATAACATAGAGATTACTTACGCATCCCAATACAAAGCACAACAAAGTGAAATTGTTATTATTTCGGTTCACAAACATAAGAAGTACGGTTAACCGCAGGTCAGTAACAACTGCACCCTATTTGCGTAACACACTTTCAAACACAATCTGAATGATATTGAAGGATATTGGTCATCCATTGCTTCATATGTTCGGAAATATTGTCCAGTCAACAACGTAAATAACTCAATGAATATTATTGAACAGTCTAAATGAAAGCCCTACTGTTGTTTTACGCAATTATCTCGCTGTTTGATTAGGAAACGCGCTACGAAATAATGGCGCTATTAGAGTTAAATTGGTACCATGGACGTGTGGTTGACTGTACACAAAAAACAAAAGACAAACTATCGACTTACCCTCATTGCCCGGCACTTCCAGCACAACTTCTACCTCCACCTCCTGATTCTTATCACTCTTGGCAGCAGTTTCATCTTTCTCTTCCACCTTCTCCAATTCTGACTTCTTCGGTGAGTCCAGGAGTTTATCCTTCAATGATAAATGATGTCTGTTCAGTAAGTTGGTTGTGAATAACAATGTCTTTTTTTGTCTTTGATATACTCTTACTTAAGTTCTTCGAAAAAATTCCATGTATTCAACTTCATTCATTAAACTTACACATAGTTCACAAAAATACAAGTAACAAGGCATGAAATTCAAACCAACAGATAACTTAGACAGATTTAACAATTATTGCCACCTTATCAACTATCTACTACCTCAGCGTTATGTCGTTTAAGTGGATTTTTGATTGACCACTTGTAATGAAAAGGTCCTAGATAATTTTTGGTTGTAATGGAATAACAGTGTCATGAAGTTGTAGAGTATGTTCCAAAAGTATCTAAGTAATAAGAATACAAGTTATAATTAAAAATTTAAACAACACCCGACACAATTCCAGGTGATGCTGCAGTATCGGTGCAAGGTTACTATGTTCTTCTAATATCATTGAATACTAAATTTCGAATCGATCAGACCTGTGGATGATGCGCACATCCAATCATCAACTAGAAAAGAGCTGATAATCTTCAAACGGCTGAACCGATTTTCTTGAATTGTAGCTAAGAACACTCTCGATCAAGACACCTTTCAAACAACAAAATAATAATCAAAATCGGTTCAGCCGTTTGGGAGCTACGAGGGAACAGACAGATACACAGATACACACGTTAAACATATAACACCCCTCTTTTTTCGTCGGGGGTTAAAAATAGACTTTACCTTCTTTGTAGTCTCTGGCTTCTTCCCTTCTTGAGGTTTCGGAGAGTTTGATGATCTGAGTCGTCTGTCTGTTGCAGTTGTTGCATCTTCTTTGAGTTTTAGTACTTTGTCTTTTGGCTGAAATTTTTTACGAGAGGTGATGAAAACTTTTGTTTGAATTTTGAGTTAGGTTTGAAGTTAATTGTGAGTGTGTTGGTTTGTTGAATGTAGAATAAATAGATATTGAATACTTTATACTGCTCCCATTTTTACTTAACTCTGGTTAAGCCAAAGATTAATGTGTTGAGTTTTCGATACATATACTACTATACTAAGTAAAATAAATGAATTCAATACATACATGGCGCATGATAGCTTGTTAAAGTTCAGTCATTAATATCACAAGGGGAGCAAATTTTTTTTTTTTAACTATTCAGTATTTCTTTCATTGAGAATGTTTACAAGGCCTACCATGTTTTAAAGTAACTATTTTGCAGTCAATAACAGCTTTACATACATCACTGACTGTATACCAATATACAAATAATGTTCACCACATGCCACTCCTCTTAAATAAAATCTCGCCCCACCAATATACAAGTAATTATCATAATTACACACATACAGAATTGGGTTAGTAGTGTTAGTATAGTCAACATGTGCATATTGTAATAACAGACATAGTGCAGCGTGTTAGCTGTGCAAATATGTGCAGAACACTGCTTTGCGAATGTGGAAAACTCATAATTACATTTCTATTTCTAATTATGTTAATTTTATTAAGGTTTCGGTCATATGAAAACACTGGGAATCTTAATTTTATCGATTTCAGATACACAAGAAAACTTGTTTTTACTTTTTCCAAATTCGCAAAATAGGTTTTAAATAACACCACGGACAAGTCAATAAATGGAGTGTCAATGTCAATATATAATCTACGACTCAATGATTGGGGCCTGAATTGCATTACGGCATGCATCCTAATTTTATTGTGTAACAACCTCCTAATCACAATCACTTTCAGTTTGGCGGTTCAACACCATCCACTAGTTGAGATTGACATCTACGTTAAAATTAAAGCAAGAGTCAGTGATGTGTTTCAAAATCAGGATGGCTGTATAATATGGTCAGCAAAACAGTAAGAATGATTGGTTTTGAAACTGATATCCACCGCAGGCTTAGCCAATTGCTTTTTTAAACCTAAGCGGCAAGATTTCTGCAGCAGGTGTCAGCTGTTCGCGACCCATTTATAATGCTAACATGAACCCTCCATTCATCCACTCCTCCGTGACATACATAAGTTTGCCGCGACTTACATCGTCCGCATCCTTGTCCGGCTGTTTGTCGGACGCGGGGCGGGGAGTCTCCGGCGTTCGCGTCGCTTTCACCTTTACCATAACAACGCTATTAGTTAGTTAGGGAGTGGGCACAAACACAGTGGAGGGATGTCTTACTGCCAAATTATTAGTTAAGAAGTTGAGAGCATTTCTCTTAACTTCGTAGAATATTGAAATGGGATTTCTTTTGTGATATTTTCAAAAATGTTCCTTATTGACTGCAAATTGCTCAAAAAGAAAGAAAAATTGAATTTCACAAGCTCCCCTGGCGCTTTCGCCTAAATGACACAAATAATGGAGTATATAACGCAACCATGAGAATTAATGAGTTTTGAAATTGATTGGATGAGGTTTTGGGCGCACAAATTCAAGTACTTATTATTTTTAAATCAAATTCAGCAGTAAAACATTAAAACACAAAATGACACCACAAAACACAAAATGTTCACCATTAACCAAAGAAACAACTAAATTCTTTATTTACAATGGCAATTTACCATTATTGATGAAACTAGTGTTCCATAATGACCAAGATATGATTGATGATCAACTTTCTGACGGATAAGTCTTCAGAAATCGGTTTAGTAGATTAAAAAACCTGCACCAACCATCCATGTTATTATCACGAGTTCTATTTAATCGATTTTCAATTCAATTTACAATCGACTATCAATTAATCGGAACAAAAATCGACTATCGTTTAATAAACGACTCAAATAATCGGATTAAAACCGATCATAGTAATCGAGTCATCAAATCGGAATAAACTATCGTTTAGAAATCGACTCGACTAATCGGAATAAAATCGACTAAAACACAACACAAAAAATTAATCGACATTCAGAAAACGAAAAAAAGCACAACAGGTACCGAATAAAGGTACCTGCGATCGTCGCGTGAAACTCCTACTGGGCCCGTTTTCCGGTGTCGGCAGTTCAAAACAATCGCCATCAGATGTCTCTTCGTACGTCAGCTCCGGGAACAAATCGTCTTGGTCGTTGTCATCAATGACGAGCATGACGTCATCGTCGTCCGAGTCCGCACTCACCGTTCCGTTGAGTACGTCATCGGTCCCGTTCGTACCGAGCGTGACGTCAGACACACCGTTGTGCACGCGATCTCGCCCGTTCTGTTTTGCCTTTGATGGCTCTGCCTTTTTCGTGTCTGGTTTTTCTGGCTGGAATTTTTAAAGGTTTTTTATAAGTATCAATATTTGGTGAACTCTGTAGAGCAAAAGCAATATTGATTTTAGACCAAACCAATGAATCGGGAAAACAGCAGTGGAGTTTCAACGAATAAATCTTAAAGATCGTAGGATCGAACAGACGTCAACACAGCTGTTAACACGAAAAACGTAGGAGATAAAAATGGTTCGTTAAACAAAGGACGGGACCGAGATGGTTGGTAATGTCGCACAACTTGAGTTTTATACGTAGGAATGGGTTTAATACGACCTGGGAACGATAATAGAAGGCCTATTTTCAGAAATGGATGTTAACAGACTGATGGATGATAATGGTAATGATCGAGTGATATTGCCTTAAGTGAACGTGGGTTGAATACATGTCATAAAGTAGTTAAATGTGGATGATAGGTACATGTTGCTAAAAACTCAAAACAATAATAGGATACCACTTGTTCAATTTACGGATAAAAATTGAACAAGTGGACGGACTTGTAAAAATACAATAAATTGGAAAGATGCGCCTCTATCTTTTAGCGCCTGTTTAGTAGTCAGAACTCGGAGTCATCAATGCTTTCAAGCAATGAAATGTAAGTCTTTCACACCTCTCTGCTTATTATTATTTTATATAAATGAAACTCACCTTTCCACTCTTATCTTCTCTACTGCTCTCTGCTTTGCTCTTCTCTGGCTGAGGTTCATGCTTTTTTTGTTCTTCTTTCGTCTGCTTCTCCGATTTCTTATCTACGCTCTTATCAAGCTTCTCTGCTTTCTTATCTCCACCTTTTTCATTCTTATCGTGTTTCTCTGCTTTTTCCGCAGCTTTTTCTGCAGCTTTTTCCACTACTTTTTCTGCAGGTTTCTCTGCTTTCTCTACTGTGGGTTTTTCTACTGTTTTCTCTGCGTGTTTGTCTGAGGCCTTTTCGGCAGCCTGTTTTTCTTTTTCTGCGTTGGCTGCCATTTTCTTTTTCATCTCTTTTACTGGACTGTGTGTTTGCCTCTGTGGAAGAGAGACATAATTTATGTTATTAACTGAAAACCAAAGGGAGGCAACGAAGAGGAAGCGCGACTTAGAACCTTTCACCGCTAATAAATACGATTAGTTTACGGTTGTCGGGTAAAATGGCTTCAGTAAAGAACTCACTGCACAAATACGATAACTAGGACGGCTTTGGACATTGAAGTTTTATAAAATGTAATAAATATTTGTTACGACTGTACATTACCTTTACCTTTTCTTTTTCCTCTGTGACCGCTGATTTGCGGGACACCTTCTGACTCATGATTTACCTGTAACAAAAATAGTATATTAGTAGTATTTAAAAAAAAAAATGTAATATGTACAGTTCTAGGGGGACCCGGCTGGTCGAGACCACACCAATTATCGTGTCTTTAGGGTCATGTTATTTCGGGAGCTGTCTCTGGGGTTAGAGTTCATAGGAAAGGTGACACTTCTTAAGGACCTATAAAACAACTATGTAAGCTGGAAAAGTGCTATTGGCTGTGGAATAGTATTCAAATGATTTAAGAATTGAACTTGAAAAGAGAAATGTCAAATAAAATTACCATCTACTTATATTCAAGATAAATGCAACTCCGAATAGTATTCAACGGTATTCGCGTGAACACACGTAAGATCTAAGATAAATAGTGCCGACATCATGTCCTAGACTCAAACTATTGTGTGCATAGGTGTTTGAATGTCCTTTTAGTATTTGAGACACGTTATGTAATATTCAACACACTTTCACGTATTTCGTAAGTCATACAGCGAGGTTGAGTGAAACAGAAATATTTTATTTGTTGTATTAGGAAAATCTGAATATTGATCAAGAATCGGTAGGTTTTTTCTTTGGTTTATCCACACTACCTGCAGGGTCCAGCACGGCTTCCGGACTACGCAATGGTCACACAGTCACACAACAGTCCTCAGAAGTCGTTGCTCAATTATAGTTATTTACGCAACTGTTGTATACTAAGGGGTATTAAAACACGAACATGAGTGTTTTAATACCTAATTATGTACAGTTGCATACAAAACTTTATCTAAACCCATAATATGAATCCTCTATAAGTTTCTGAAACAGTTTGCTTATTGCACTAAAACAACCATAGCCCGTAGCCCTCCAAGCGTGACAGGCCGTATTTTCGAAAATGTGAATCATGTGTCGGCGCGGGGGTTAGCAGGTGACCGGAAGGGATCGAAGAAGCAAGAGTTGCCTAATGAAATTTAGTACAATATTATAACACTCGTTTGGATGATATAATGGTTACTATGACACTGCCTGTTTTAATGTTGGCAATAAACTAACTGTTTCAGAAACTTTTATAGAGGATTTATAGCATGGGTGCAGATAAAATTCTTTATAGATAACTTACTAGTAAGAAGTAAACATGGTACAAACAGCGTTATTTCACTAATGGAAACACGCCGCCACCTAAATTTTTCGTGAACTCGTCTTACAAATTAGATAATAGGATTAGCCGTTACACAAAATGGCCACTCCATTTGTTACTTTTGTTAATTCCATTCCATAGAAAAAAAAACTCCACCTAAGTGCATATCACTCGCCATCAAAGGTGAATAACACAAAATTATCTCTAGCCCCATCAAATTGATATAATGACCATGCACTTAAGGTGCTAGGCAGCTATCAAGGTCAAGTCTACAGGAGCTTTCTCTGAGATATTAGTTATTTCCCTTCTAACACAAATAGGGGCGATGGGTTGAATGAACTCGTGCGCACACATAGATGGCGCGGTGGCTTGGTGTGTGGTCTAAATTAATATTATTCTGTTAATTATGAATTTTAAAATAGGGGAATTTCTGACAATAAACATTGTTATTGTCAGAAATTGCTATTGTAACATTAAAAATAGGCAATTTGAAATGGTTTTATTCTAGCTGAATACCTTTTTTACAAAGAATAGCCTGTTTGTATTTATACATTCGTTCCAAGCAATTCATCCACTAGTTAATAGAAACTTGTTTATTAAACTAAGAGCTTGTGAAGTAAAAATAAAGTGAGTTTTTTTAAAATTGTGTGTTCGTTTTTTTCACCATAAACAACAACTGCAACTTGTGCCTTAAATGCACACGGCATAGATTAACACATCAGTAAGCACTTGATTGTTAAATAAATAAATAATAACTTAATTACTGTTTGTTGCTATTTTATGCTTTCTTAAGGTAGCTCTAATAACTATGAACATGGACCAATATTAATCATACTTATACATTACAATATAATATTATGATTATGACCAAGTATATAAAAAAGGGGAAGAGCTCATTGCGAAAAAATTTAATTAATTTACTAACTCGCTATTTTCTATCTCTTGCACAACACCACTACAGGCGCTTATAAAGGCCATCAGCGCAAGGGCCGTTCATTTACCACTTGTGTTAACAGATGTTATACATCGATACCATACACTAGTACATCAAATCGTGATTAACACCAGCAGTTGAACGAATTATTGTTTTTTTTAAAGCCCCAATTTGGCATATAAACCTTGGATTAAAATTGCCACGTGCTTTTTGAATGCAACAACTTGTTAAAACAAGACATTACGCCTATATTCCCCGACGGAATAAGCTTAGATAGTTAGATGTTATTACATACATACATAAACTCACGCGTTTATTGTACTAACTACTAGTTTCTGCCTACCCCCATGGGAAGCATGAGGGTAGGCAGAAACAACAGAACGCCACCTACTACGATCCTTACATACTCTTTTTACTTCGTGTCATTTACGTATCTAATTTCCAAGCGAAGTTGTTACTGAGAATTTCCAAATGAAACCAATTAATTACACTTAGCATATTCACTTACAAAATTCATTTAATAATTACTAATTAATTAACGAAGTGAACCATAAACTTAATCATTTTGTAAGGTCCGGCGCGACCCGACGAAAGCAACCCTTTATACATATAGCTTGCAGCTGTATCTTCTATAGTATGTACGAGTTTACATTCAAACGCTATTTAGGAAGCCGACGACAGATTTATTTTTAGAGGCAAGTTTAATATGGGCCACCTGTTACGTGAACTAACGGTGTGGATTTTATCTAGTGTGGAGTGTTGATTGACATTTTATGTTTCCTGCATTTTTCTCCAGTCTGCTGATGGTTTGTTTGACATAATACAAGTTTATGCAGGTTTATGATGTTTCTTGCATAATAAATTAAATAAAACCCCCACTAGTTCAGTGTTTTAGTTTGATTTTTCAGGGCTGAGTATAATATGCTCAGATTATTTAACTACTTTGGCAATAAAAGAGCACGAATAAGTGAAAAAAAAAGCTTAATCAGATAAAAAAACACATTCTAAAGAGAGAAACAATAAAATGATTCTCACTTTCCGATAAGGAAATCAAATCACTGCTGGTGCCGAAATAGCATTCTGTTATAATGATTGATGGTTTTGGGGCGCTTCGTGAGTTTAGTTCTGATATAATAGAATCGTTTTTGAAAATAGCTGCTGCTTTGAATTGCTTTGTAAAATTCAAAGATACTTATCATTTGAACCACTAGATTTTATAAATGCGACAATTAGTGAATATGTTCGTCTGTATGTTACTGTTTTCTAAAATAATAATAATAAATGGAATTTGATTTGTTTTTGGTGTATATAACTTGGTATCTATAGGTAAGGTACTATGTGGAGTTAACACTTCAGCTGTAGGCACGACAAGTTTAAATATTTTTCGAATAATATAGTTTAGTTAAGGTTAACTCAACGCTGGCATAGTTTAAATATAAACTAGAATACATAAATATTTATACAGTTTAAATCTTCACAATAGGAACCTATTAACCAACCACATAAAGTGTTTTTAATTATAGCCATAAAAATATTTTTAGTGTTATCTGAGAAACGCTTTATGAGGTTTTTTATATAAAACTATATCTTCAGAGAATAAAAACAGCAAGTCACTCCTAGCCAGGTAAGTAAAAAATTTCGACTTTAAAATTGGTTAGTCCATCTACAAAGGTACTTACAGAACCAGATCCAAGCTGTATGCAATCCCAAATAAAATCACTCAATAACTAAACTGAAAATAGTTACACAAATACAACCCACTCAAAAAAAAAAACTAGTTTCAAAATAGTCTACAACTCCAGACAGAAAGTTTAACAACAATCACTGCACCTTGCCACCTACACTTTGAACTAGATGCATTGCAATGCACTCCCAAATACGCTGCGACAGAATTTGAAAGCTCATTAGTCAAAATTCGAGTAATCTAAGCACAATACCTGTTTGTGCAGTGTCCTTTATTGCAGGTAGGAGAGCCCGGTTTTTTATTTTTGCTCAGTCCCCATACAATTGATGGATGATTCACCGTGAATTTATGTTATGAGCATAGATTCCTTAAGACAATGCTCCTTAAATAGCTTATCATAACGTTATGGTTTAGTCATTGAAGTTTTGTTTGAGATTAGATATTGTACCTATCCGGTTTTTGAGGTCCCCAGAGAAACTCTTAATAGCTGTTGATATATTGGAAGCTCAGGAACGCAACGCGACTAGGTGTCGGGCCAATTGCACTATCGAATAGATAAATTCCCGTTTGGTATACCTCAGAATCCGATCATGGGTATGGTGGAGTACACATTCCTCATTGGACGATCACCACATTCACGGCATGTTTCCAGTTTCTGATGGAAAGCAATGTTTGCGCAAATTAAACACGTGCACCATTTCTTACTATTCAACTGTGTATTTTATCCACTTCTATTATTTAGATAGCATAGCACTATCTAATAATATAGTTAAGTTTAGCGTTATCGTCCATCATATATCGGCCAATAGTTCACTTGGGTAGTTTGAACACTTGAACATTATATCAATACGGAATTACTGATAAAACATGCAACGTGTGGCGACTGCATTCCTTATCACTTGACTGCCGTCTTTAAGTTCAACAAAGTTCGCTTGTAGTAATGCTTAGTTGCTAAGCTGTGATACAGCTGGTGCCTTCTTAATGAAGAATAAGAGCATAGCATAGAACATTAATTTGATAAATTCTGTTCGGATTTTTTCATTTTTACCGGTCGCATAACCGTTACAATTAGGTGTTCTTGTGTTTTCCTTTGGTTTTGACATATTCAGAGCTTCTGTCTCTCTAAGTCATCCTCCTGCCCTTATCCATTCGAAGCCGTTGTAGCATGTCTTATCTCTATCAGCCATCATCTCAGCCGGCCCTCGCCATGCATATCGACATAATATATCATTCTTCAAACAATTCATGCATCGCACGTTATCTGAATGTCTGATTCATTATCAAATTGAAGCATGCCAAAAGAAATTGAAAGGAAAGTAAAACTAAGTACCTCTCGAAGTCAGGTGTGGACTAAGGAAAAGCCACTACATATTGAGTATGCTACAAACTTACTAGCCACATCACAAACGATGCCTCACCTCACCTCTTATAGTGCTCTCTGTGCAATACCACCTGCACTATTGAAGACCTTTTCGAGGACAATACTCGATGTGACCGAATTCTGGTCGAAGCTTATATGAAACATGGGAATCATCGATACTACGAAGAAGGAGAAAGTAGAAGACATTTTATGTATTTACATGAGAATATGAAACTTATCATCGTCCTCCAGTCTTGCCAGCTGCATCTGTATGTTAAAATGTCGTAGGCAAATGCGATCGTGCAACGACCTAAAGGAAGGGTCAAGTGAGAGCGTGATGCGGGTGCCGTGAGGAGTCACGACCAATTAGTACATGTGTATTGACAGGTTGGTATTTAGCACATGACACAGGAAGCGTTTAGAATCAGTAAGCAGGAAAGTAGCTAGAGCCTATGCGAAAAGAAACTGACTGGAAATGAGCTGATAAAATAGGCCAACTAAAAAGGTCAAACAAGACATCGCAGACAGACAAATTAAATAAAAGCGTGTTAAAATCCGGAGTCATTCGTCGTGTTCATAAATTAGGAACAGTTTAGGTACGTGTCCTCTAGACCGAAATTCCTAATGGAAAAACCCAGCCGACACTCTTACTGGTTAAAATCACTATGCCAATGAGGCCCGTTGATGACAAAGTTGACATTGAAAGGGAGCGCAGGGCATTGGCGGTTAAAAGTAACATGCTAGCACGCCGGTTCGCTCGCTGCAGTTAACAGGTAAAGGTTACACTTTATAAAGCTTACTGCCAAACTTTTTACACGAGTAACCTGTGGGTTAGCTGTACTCAAAGGTCGATCAATGCCTTGTGTGTCCAGTATAATAATGGATGCTGCTAGGGCTACCCCGCTTTTGCAGCGCTTCTGGTATGTTGGTGGAGGCTTCCATGCTTAATGCGCAAGCGAACCGTCTCCCTAACTGCAAGGAATTGCTGAGAAGTATGGCTCGGCAGTCACGAAGGCTTTCGTTCGGATTTCAATCTATCCTTAACTCGAGCGAGAGGTTTCATGACTACACACCTTTTAGCAATGATAGACTTTGTCTGAATAAATAAATAAATTAAAATCATAACCCTCAGCCGTAGTCGGGTAATAAAAAAACTATGATCAGTTCTATGAAGGTTCATTTACGAGGAGTGGTTACTGATCACCTTGCAGCAAGCTAAATAAAACAGTTTTCAGGTGTGATAAAGATAGACGGTGCCATTTTGCTGCCGATACCCGATTGAACGATAATTTTAACTTTTACACCTAATGAATTGAATCGTGTGTTGCCGGAAACCAAAGGGAAACTGGGGGTAAGCAAGGGGGTGATTTATCTAATCCTCATGAACATCGTTTGTTTATTTTCACGTACCTACTGTTTGAAACTAAGTTTTGACCCAGTTTTCAAGCAACGGACTAATCAATACCTTACATAACATGAAGGTAAAACGTTTGCTATTTTACTACGACTAGATAAGTTCGTCAATTCACGTCATATAACCTTGGAGTACTAATTACGAGGTTATGTAACATGGAGTAGACAAAAAACTACGCTAATGATTTTTTGTAATGAGTAAACTAGTTTGGTTTACGCGTGGGCGATTAATTTTGGCATACCTTTTAAGTTTTGTTTTATTGATATTTGACTGAAATGCTAGATAAAAACCTAGAAACTAACAAGAATTTCCCATTGAATTGTAGGCGAAACCGCGGCAGACCAAGACGAAGATGGAGGGACGAACTCGGAATTTGACTGCTATTGAAGTCTGGGCAATAATATGAGTGGACTGTGTGGAAAAGGGTGACGGAGGTCTTTGCCAAGCATTGAAACAATGTAGGCTACTAGGCTCTAGCCTACCTATCTATCTATCTATAGATAGGTAGAATTTGAAACCATTGTTTAGGCAAACTAAGATCGATGTGTCGATTAACTGATGCGGAAACATTAGGTGAGAAAACCAGTTGTGGAGGAACTCCTATGAATACTTTAGCGATAAGACGGTCCATTGTGTCATCCTATATAAAATTTCTACATGTATATCTGTAATTGTCATGGTGTTCATGATAAAGAGTATTATATCTAACTTGTACAGGTTATTAGATTAGTGCCATGTTTTGTACTTTCAGATCAAAGGAAAAGCTTCGGTCTCAGTTATTAGCTTGAAGAAGTATACAACTATCGGTGAAGAAATAAATTTAAAAAGACGACATAAGAAATCATGCACGAAAATTGCAGGTTTCAAGTGGGTTACATAAATACCAATAAATACTACCTAAACACGAAACTAGAAAGTCTAGGCCACCGATATAATACTAATTTAGAAAACAAAACAAACATAGTCATTGTATTATTGCAAATACGTTTAGCAATATTTGAAGACTCACTTTTTAATATTATGTATATCCTAAACACTGACTCATCGCCAAAAATATGTTCTTTACTTAACCTGTTTGGAATAGTGTTTAAATGTATGCAAAAAAACCTGATTTTCATTCATACGTTTGAATAAGTATTTGGTATTGTGCTAATTTCTGATCTGTCAATAAGAAACTGTTTTCCAACATCGGCAGTCTTTAGACATAGGTTACTGCTGTTTACACAGGTTTTCTACAGGTCACCTTAAGTAAAAAAGATCTCTTAGCACACCTCATAGCACCAGATAAGACTGCTTATAACCTGATGTAAGAATTCATTATTACAACTACATCTATGGTACGAATTTTTACTCCAATTCATATTTTCTACGCATGCAATCAATTTCCATCTTCCTTCTTGATTCCAACTTTGCGATACGGGAGTTCTTGCAAAATCTTGCTGAAGATTCTAAGACGTCATGTGTACCTACTCATAAGCTGACTTTTGAACCCAAAAACTGCACGTAGAAAACAAGTACACAAGCAATTTGAATATTCTAACAAAAATATTTAGAAAAAGCTAAGTGACTAACTTTCACATTTTTAAGACCTACCCAACCATCAGAAAATCAACCTAGACCTGAACAATTCACAGTTACCTGAAATTGAACAGCTTCTTTTGACAAAAAGAGGTAAGTGACTGAAAAGTATTGTCCTATTTTTTGTTAGCTACATATTTTGGGTTTTCTTTTTCATTTTGTGGCTGCATTTTGTCTGGTGCATTGATCTTTGCTCTGAAAGCTGCATCATCGAATTGGTTTGCCATACTATCCCAGCATACTAATATTATTAATGCGAAAGTAACTCTGTCTGTCTGTTACCTTTTCACGTCTTAACGGCTGAACGGTTTTCGATGATATTTGGCACACAGTAGACCATAACCTGAGTTAGGGACATAGGATTCTTTTTTTATCCCGGCAGTAGGTACCCGTGGGATAATTTTCGACCAGGCGAAGCCGTGAAAAAAAAAATGTTGTATGAGCTTTTTTAATTTATCCTATCCTAAAATACATTTATTATAACGGACACACACTTCCCTGTGTTATTTTTTTTGTAGCGTATGGTACCGTGGTGGGTTTCAGCTGAAAATCAACGTCAGCGTTGCCCACTTTGCGTTGTCATCTGACATTATGCCGAGCTGAGGTCCTTTTGGCATTATAATCATTGTTTTCTGTTTCTATAGTTTTTAAGGTGTATTTTTCTGCTGTAATGTCAATAATTTTTCTTCCTTTCTTTCAAAAGTTAGTTTTATAATAATAATGAGCTTATCCAGTTCAGTGCTATATGGGCCTCGTATCTAAAGAAAGCAGTCAGTTGTCTCTTTATGGGACGATGGTCTGAAGAAAGCATTGCAGTTGGATTTAGAAAGATTGAACGCGGAAAACCGGGATGGTAATATGGCACACTTTCAAAGAAAGCTGTTTATTAGGACTCCGCGTTAAGACGAGTAGATTATTGACTCGCATAAAGTCATCCATACTATAGTTACTCTGTCGGTCTGTTAACTTTTTACGCTTTAAATGGTGAACAGATTTGGATGAAATTTGGCACACGGATAGACCATGACCTGGGTTTGGAGTAGGACATGGGATATTTTTTATCCCGGTAGTATGATCCCGTGGGATAATTACCGACGACCACACGGGCGGAGTCGTGGCCAAAAAAGCTAGTATACAATATTTTAGTCAGTAGACTAACGGAAACATCTTATATTGCAGTCAAAACACCATCAAAATAACTTAGCATTCTAACCACAGAGAGCCTCTAAAAACCATTAAACGATGAATCAGTCAAACATTTCAGACCATTATTTTTGCCAAGAACTTCATAAGAATCTCTAGTTCATCATCATAATATCAGACAATTAATGGGCGGTAACACAATATGCGATTGTAGAAGTGTTTTTTGGGACGTTGCCATAAGGGTCAACGGACTAGGTAATGATCCAATGTGGCGTACTTTGGGGCCAACATGTGGCCATTGATGGCCATTCCAATTGTTGAGAGCAGTGTAAAGTTTTATTTATCACTTTTAAACTATTTGTGGTTTACTATTTTCCATGTTGGAATGATTGGCCTTCTAAAGTTATTTTTCATTGTTTAGGAGTAAAGAATCACTTGTTTGAGATAAAGTACGTAAAAAAATCTTCGAGGAGGTATCCAACATTGGATCAAATGTGTTGGTGTATAGCGAGCGCATTGGAGACTGGCATACAGTAATGGATTTCTAATGACGCTCTAGTAACGGATTATAGATTTAATTTAAAATACATATGTATAATATGAATTATGAAGTTAGTGATAACGGTTTTTTGATTATGCTGTTTTGATGTGCTAGACTTGGATATATAGATGTAATGAAAATTAACGCTAAAATATACTTTGATTGTTACTGAATCTACCCAAAATCTAATTTACGTAAACAAATACTCTGAGTCTCAACTGCGAGTTGAACCTTGGGAACCTGGCACCTCACATCATGGCTGCTTCAAACTATACGCAGTAGGGTTGAGAGTCCTTAGAGAGAGACTATGCGGGCAATGTAATTTTATGTACGAGTCATCAGCCTAAGGACCAAAGGGCCCATGCTAAGGGCCCAAGAAGTACCTAACAAGGGCCGTCGGCAATACTTAGGACTTCACGACTCGGAGTAAAACGATAAAATCAACATTATTTTGCATGAAGGTAAATATGGACCCACCTTCTACAGTAAACTAGCGGGTGTAAAGTTGGCACGTTAACGACGGGCAAACATACCAAGTCAATATAAGTTCTCGTTTATCAGACTAGGTATGCAAAATTAATTAAACTTAGTTGTAAATGGTACGTAATAGTATCAGCCTGTTAGTCGGTTCTCCTCCAGCAAAGATTTCATCGGAGCATTGATCACTGCGCTTGCTTTTCTTCACGGATGTTTTCCGAAAGTGTAAAAAATACCCAAGAAATGGACCAGCCTTCTGACCAGATTACACAAGTGAAAATATGTTAATATGACCTAAGAAAATGAAAAAAAAAAATGAAAAATGGTTTATTATATTATTTGTACAAGTAAATACCTTAACGACTAGTGATTTGACCCTCCTTTTAAGCAAATAAGCCTGTGTTAGGATACTCCGATCTTCCTACTTAAGACACTTCTCATTACGCACTAAACAGAGATTAATGCCATTTTAATTTTGGATCTAGTATGACCGAATAGAATGACCATACATTTACATTTATTTATGCTCGACAAGCATTAAAATATTTATAGCAACTTTTCTCTTCAGAGACCACACCTATCATTCCTATCGCTTCAAACCGAAAATTTCTGCCTCACCAGAAAAATGAATCACGCAACCACTGACCATGAACTTAATCAATTAAATATCACCTTATTCGGTAGCGTGTAAAGACTGCATAAAGCTGTGTATCGACAGGAAGGGGGTCTATTGAAGCATGCGTATGCGCAGTGATGCGCGCATGATATGCATCACAATGTGGTGCGTGCCGGGAGTGTGTGTATGTCCTGAGGGTACGGTTTTGGTGTTATTAAATGTAATGGATTATGGTTGGCTTGTTTGAATAGTTCAAAAAGCTATATTGTTTGCAAACCTGACAACATCGTTGGAGGATCCAGAACTTGATAGCTGTGCCGTGAACTTCATACTTTTAGCATAACATCAACTGAATACGTCACTAAAATTAGCCAGAAGAAGGGACAAAGACTGAAAATACTGACACCAATAGATTAACCTTACAATTAATATAGTGTATGATGTGTTATATATGTCTAAATATAGATAAAATAGTTTTTAAAGCTATTTTATGTATATTTCACACAACTTTAGTGTCCCCAAAAGATAAAATAAATATTGCCTCTAGTTACTTATGGAAAACGTAACTGTTTCCCTATAAGTGTCACGCGTTAGATTGTGAAAGTATTTATTTTTATGAAAAATCGGACACATGCGCAAACAATTGCATGAGTATTTTGTTGTTAAATAAAATACCAATACCATGTTAGAATTAGAAAGTCCAAGTACTAAGTAGTTAGAGGCCATTGAAAAGGTCAGAAAACTCCTACCGGGTGCTTCATTTGAATACAGCTTATGATCCTCTGTTCAAATAATATCTGTCGATGAAAAAATCTGAACCGCAATAAACATTTATCGGAAGTTGGTAGACAGTAGAACAACCTATCCCTCTCCAACTATCTACAGAGTTCAGCTACGGAGGTTCCATACCCGTACCCGTGTTTATGGAATTCGTTGTTGACAACGTTCACTATTCAAATTCTAAAGTTCAGTCAAACATTACCTACAAGCCCTACAATCACATATCAACAAATTACATAGCATTACTTTTGAACCACTTACTCTATTATACTCCAACTATGCCTCAGAAATGCATCCTGCACGAGCTATTGACAACGCACAGACTGCATAGTTCCTCAGTTTTCTAAAGATTTGCAAGTTAATGCATATGGACAAATAGCTGACCAGTTTCAATGACCTCTAGTAACCCCTCTTGAGGAAAACTTGAGGTTTACAGCAAATAAGGTGCACGGTGCAGATTTGATTCTATGGCGTAATGGGAATGGGATGTGGTCACTTACTGGCCTAAACAATTATTGAAGTCGTTAAAAAGTTCGTCGAAAAGTTTACTTTGATCAAGGGGCTTACTATTCGACATATTATTATTTGTCTTGGAGAGAAAATGCATTTGGGGAGTTTCTTTCGCCACTAATCAAGAATTGAAGATCATCTTACGAGTGACGATGGTAAATGTTCAGTAAAATTTCCTGTTTGGCCCAGAACTCGGCAACTAATCTAAATTGCTGTTGTAAACGCCGGAGTTGAAGATGACAAAATGCAAAAGCTATTCCATCTTTTTACACTAAAATTAATCTTTCATTTAAAAGATCAATATTGAGGCTGATTAATATTGATTGATTGATGTTTTACGCAACGAAAAACTTGTTGCATGTTGCTTGAGTCAAAACCATATTGAGACGAATTGAAAAAGCCAGAATTATATCCATTAGGATGCTACATCAAAATATTCGTGCAGAAATAAAGACTCATTCATTCGTACCGCCATTTTATCGCACTACACTGCACTGTGCCTATAGACTATGTAAATGGTTTCGTGCGTGTGCCCATAACTACACACTATCATGAATGTACGTACCATAGGCTGAACCCATTCAGTAATTGGAGCATTGGATCGGTAAGCGAACAAACTGCTGATGTTTACACATTGATTGGATTTCAATTTGATATGCTATCAATGTCGGTGGGTCAGGCGATTGGAATACACCTTGTTTCAGTGCAAATAGGAATACTCGGAATTCGTTTTGTAAACTTAATTAATCCATGCAGTATTAAATTGAGAACGGGCTTAGATAATAAGCTACAATAAATTCACCAAGTGAAAATGTATCTAGTAGACTCTCTACCTAAAGATTTTTTCTGAAGACGTTAGCCAGCAAGGGTCGAGTTAATTTGGTGAAAATGCATTCTTGTGAGCTTTGACTATCAACTAACAGGAAAAGAAACAAACTACTAAAACCGAGAACAACATTTGGGTTGCTTGAATCGAAACCACCAGACCGAAGGCAAGATCTTCGACCTTTTCGTGAACAGACAGTACAAAACACCATCGTATAAAGTTACAAAAACCACAAGCGGTAGTTCACTTGTTGAGCACGGCTGGATGCGCTCGCGCTCGCCTGTCGTCACACTTCACTGGTTTCGATACCAAGGGTAGGGCTACGCTACGCCATAGCCATTAACATCTAGTCATACTCGAACTGATTGGCCGATAAAGGTGCCTTACTGTCGAAAACTATTGTAGTAGAACATGGACAGACTCTTCCGGAAACTTGAAGTGTAAAAGGACTTTGGCCTTTATGTCGGTGATGATATAGGACGCAGAAAGCTGAAATACCTGAATCGCGTGATCTATGGATGTAGCAATGGACTGCAATTTAATATAAGAGTTGTTGGTTAAATATTGTTATAAATCTATGGCTTTGACAGTGAGAAACGGAGGTCGCAAACCGGTAAAGCTTTTTTTCTAAAGCTCTATTCTAGTATTACTCGATCGCAGCACAAAAACTACCTCGTGTAAAAAACTGCAGTATCTATATATTCAATTAAGTCTAGAAACACCCAGTCTACTTAGGACGAAGCTATAGCTTATGATAAACTTAGCACATACCTACTAAGATTTAAGGCTCCCACAAACAGGCGCGACGCTACTTTAACAATACAATTTCTCGGAAAACCTCACGATAGAACAATTACCGGTGTCGCGTCGTGCGACAAGTCGCGCCAGTATGTAAGAGCTTTATTCAGTTTCGGTCCGTTAGTTTTTATACTGACGAAGACCGGGCGATGGGCTGACATCTTTCTGTGTTATTTAACTAATTGAGCTATTACAGTGCCGTGCCTTTGTAGATAATGGATATCACATTGGTACAGCTAGATTTTGATGTGAGATTAACCCATATTAATAAACATATCGACAGTTCTAAACAATGGGTAATGTTGCGAAATAGTGGAAGATATTGTCAACAAGCAGTTTGATTCAAGTCTAGCGTACTGCGTAGTTAGTGCAAAACCGGCAATATTTCATTCCGTTGTACTTAGCCTCAATGACGAATAGAATTGGAATCATTAGGCCTCCTACATCAAATCTATTTATGGCTATAAAACCTACATTCAACCAGCCCTTCAAGTCACGCTATTGCTATAATATTGTATCTGTTATAGTGGCTAATACCTTAAAATGTATCTAGCTTTTGTGCTAACACACTCCCAATCGCTTTGTATTCTTATAACGCAACAAGTAATGGGCAGGTGACTCAGTCTCAGATTCGAAGCAGCGTAACTTGACTACGAATGCAAATTATATATGTATGCTTCAGATGACTTCTGTTTGAAGATATGTGTCTTGAATTCTTGATAACAGAATTTCTATAATATTGGTGTTTGGTACTAATTTGTTACTGAAACCTGTGCAAAACCGGTGTTCGCTAGTCTCGGAACCAACAGCATCCCCTGCTTAATTATCAAATACTGCGATCGCCAATCCGGTTACTATGCTCATATTATGGCAACACTCGCCCACGATTTCTTGTGATATTTTCAATGGCAATAGCGTTCGCTTCCGTGATAGAGTAGGCACAGTTTGATGTGATGATGAATGATGTTGACGAACGTAATCATTTAGATTAGTTTAGTTAGAGGAGTTCTCGTCTCGTGCTCAAGGTCGTGTAAAAAAAGTCTGGACGTTATACGGTGATTTGTTTGTGCGTTGGCAAATACAGAGGCCCGTGAAAATGTTGTAGGTAGGCGCGTCGTTCATGAATGTATTTTTCATTTCTTTTGTTCATGTGGGAAACATGAGCAATGCCGCTATTCTAGCTAGTACGTAGCCCGTTCATCAGTGGCAACTTAACCAGTATAAGCTAGCCCCATATTCTATTGAAACTCCTACTACGCTAGGCCCACCCAAGGGACTCATTGTTACCATCGAAGTACGGACTATTGCAGTACAAATGTACAAAACTTGGATTGTTGAATATGGCCTCGGGAGGTTCATGGAGTAACAAGGTAACTGAAAATGATGAAAAGCATTGCGTAATTCGGAGAAAATTATATATCGTTGACGGATGTAAGTATCTATGGGGGATTTCTGAGCTACCTTTTTTGATATTCTAAAAACATGAATATTTGTTCATTTATAATATCGTAGCTAATAAGGGAATTTTCATTTTGAAAGGACATTATCTCAGTTGCCACAAACAAGGACCGTCTAGTTTATCTTAAATTCAATTCACTTCCAACTATCTCGACCACGTGGGTGACTAATTATACCGTGTGGTGCTTACATAGTGTTCTATTTAGTCACGCAAGATATAACAAATTAACAATGTAGTACGGTGTATGAGGATACTCGTAGTAAATACCTCGCGGCAATTTATGACGGAGATTATTCAATAAATGGGGTGTTGCGATTTGATCTAGATGTTATGAATTCGAGTGCCGTGGTTATAGTATCTTTTTACTTATATAATACTATGATTTTAATACTAGATACTACGGGACGAGACTTCCTTGAAGGACTTGGGGAGGCATTTGACCAGCAGTGGGACTGTGCGAATAAAAAAAAAACCTACGACGAAATACAAAGACAATTGGTTTTTTCGTCGTACTAGTTAAGTACCTAGGTTTTACGAGTTTTATAAGAGGTTCTGTATTTTTGTTTGCCCCTGCAATGGTCATTGAAAGTATGATGTTTCACATAAAATATTGTGTTACTTTACACGTATTGAGACTGACCAAAACTGAATGCCGTCTCTAAAGTTGAACTGTTTTTCATTCAGTAAATATTAAGCAAGGAGTTGAAACACACTTACGGGTCGGCCATGATTGCATGAAGTGTGTAGCACGCCTAATTTCTAGAAGATTATTCCGAAAAGTTCTGTTGCATTTATAAACTGCACATGGCTTCAGTATTTATCTGTTTGTATACCACAAGTAAAAACATCGATAAGAAAGTCGTCGACAGACATTGCCCAGTAATCTTGAAGTATGCTGATATGCTTGGGGGACCGCATGCGGTTTTTTTTTCCACTTGTCGAGCGAGCAGACTCGGCGGGACGCGAATGAACGCAGATTATCATACCCTTTTGTTTTTTTATGATTTATGTACCTACTGTCTTTATGCCAGCATGCACCATGTTATGTTGTTTCTGCCTGATAATTTGGTAAATAGGATAATAATCAGTTTTGTTTACTTTGTTCTTTACTAGCTTTATCCCGCGATTTATTTTTTATTTTTTATATTCATATTCTTTCTGGCACCTCTTTAGGTCATGAGCTATCCGAATATCAAGAAATATTGACCATGTCTTTTAGGGGGAGGTGTGAAAATTTATTCGTTGTTACAATGTATAATAGATTTATGTGACCATCACAGATTTGGTGGGGAAACTTATGTTCATAATTTTATAATATTTTTTGTGGGTATTAAGAATTGTTGTACCAAATTACCTGCCATAGGAAGTGTTTTTATGATAGCCTTGACTTTATAATATATTCAAATATATTTGCAACTTAACTATGTTGCTATGGTCATACAAACCATGGAGGTGTATTGAAGAACAAGTTTCAACTAAAACATTCCTTGATAACTTCACTAAAGTATTGCTTATCTATACTGATAAGCAAGTTCATTCACTCTGCAAAAATAATTCAAACAACCTGAAGGATATATTTTATCACTAGTATTTTACTCTGAAAATCATTGACGCTATGCTAAAGTACTTATTGAAATCGTATTATAAAAATAGAATAGTCTCACAAAGATATGAAGTTAAAAAAAAATGTGCCCATAATAAAGCCACAATTTTAATCTATAGAAGAAATCCTTCATGCTAGCAAAGAAATCGTAAATGCAATATTATCTTCACTGAGGAGTATAAACATGGAGCACTATAGATAAAGAGGTTACGGACAGGTGCGGCCGAGATAAGTGGAATTATCTGTGATTTGCCATGGTCACATCACTCGTTTAATTGAGATGTCTACATAAGAAGCTATGAATGAAATCTTAATTTTGATATTTTCACAGAACTAAAGGATAAAGATCATTGTTTCAGTGCATAGTTTTCATGTTAAAATTATTATTTAGTTGAATAAACAATGTACCAATGGACATCAACCTGTCTGGAAGGTGAAACTTAGTATCAATTTATTTTATTAACAATTTCCTGTTCAATAAAAACTGTGATTGAAAATATATTGTTTACTTTATGTTGAATATTTTACTAAATAATATTATAAATGCAAAAGTGAGTTTGTTTGATTGTTAAGCTTTCACACTAAAACATCTGGAACTGGATGACATTTGGCACATGGGTTGAAGATGACCCGGAAAAGGACATAGGCAATAGGCATTTTCATCCTGAATTGCAGACGAAGTTACGGGCATCAGCTAGTTAATAAATAAACAGAACAAGTTTATTTATCAATTATTGGGAATGCTATACAAGGAAAATAGAACAGCATACTCAATGGAAGAACAAATCTTTGAAAACTAAATTGTGTGAAACAAACATTTAAACTTTTATCTAGTTATTAAGTTCTGTTTACTATAGTTTCAAATTTTTCTAACTGATCAGACAGCTGTGCTGCTGGGGAGTTTGTTGCGCCTCTTCTTCTTCCCATTTAAAGCACTAGGAAGTGGAAGGGTGGGCATTTTGGGGGACTGTCTTATTTAATTTTAATGTTCTAAAAGTGCTGATTCTTAGCCTAGTTTAAATAAATGACTTTTGATTTGATTTGACTTTGTAAATAAACAGGTACATTATTTTGATAAAATTAATCAAAACATTAGCATATATAATATTGTATTAGATAAAGCACTGACATTTGATAGCTTAACTTTTTCCTGTAAGTACTATTATTAGTATGCTAGAGCTTTTTCTAGACAAAATGTCAAGGTAAATGTGGACTGCATTGTGCACTCATTTGAGAAAAGTTTGATGTGCTAAAAATAAAAGTATACCACATTGTTTTGACATAGCTATCGCGCCAAAAACTCGGCGAGATTTGTTAAAGATAGCAGTAAAACTACATCTATACTTTATTTATAAGGTCAAAGAAGAAATAAAAAGCACAGCAAGTTTTCACTTCCTAGTGAGAACCAAACAGGTCGAATTTCATTCATGTTTTGTACATTTTATATAGAAACACGCTATTTAAATGGTGTAATATGAGTAGAACGCTGCAACATCGTTTTATATTACTATGGAGCTACGAACGTAATTAGAAAGACCGACGCAAAGGTCCTTTGGGCGTGCGCAATCCATAACCTAAATAATAAACACAAGCATCTATAAACAATAAAAGGTGAATAAAGAAGTATTTGAGCTACTTTCCGGCAATTTTTGATAACATTTTCGAGTTTAATATTCAAGTTGGACAAATAAAAAAACAATAATTGAAATGATGGCGGGCGGCACAATGGCGCGCTCACGGTTTGTTAATAAAACAAGGGAGAAAACAAGGAAGATACTCACGTTTGATTAAAATAATCCACACTCACTGAAAATAACACTGAACAAACCAAATATCACCGAATTTGGCGTGTAACGATCAAATAAAACGTATTATTTTCGAGAAAGCGTCGTTGAAACACATCGTTTTTCCGGATTCAGAATGATTAGTGTTGCCAAGTGTTGCCAACATGCCAAACAAATGCAATCTCTATTTCAATAAGAAAATATATTTTATAAACATAATCAAAACACTACCTACCGCCCTGATTTACTCACTACTGCCATGTATAAAATGAAAAAAAATGACCGTTCAATAAAAATAAATAAAAGTCGATTTTTAGATTTTTATACTTTGGCAAGATGAAAAGTGTTGCTCGTTGAGTTCCCATAATTGTGGGAATGTGGCAGTGATAGAAAAATAGAAAATACAGGGTGTCTGGTGCATCGTGTGCCACAGTGCCAAGTTAAAATGATCGCTGAAGGGATCTGCCGTTCTATTCTGTAAAAAACTCACCGTGAAAACTTAGGTGAAGTGAGCGTGAAGTGACCGTCATTCCACAGGGATTGACACAATTTGACAGCTCACCTCAAGCTCACTTCACCTTGTTTTCACGGTGAGATGTTTACAGAATAGACCGGCAGCTGTCCTTTCAGAACCCATAACACCTCTCATGCCCTGTGGTTTTTTTATATCGACTTTTTATTATTTTCTTTAAAAATGCCCCAAATGTCACATTCAAATACATTTTTTTTTAAGTGTAAGGCGTAGGCGTAGCTTCTGAATTAAAGAGTACTTTTAAATACAAAATTAGAGACATCAGTCATCAAGATTTGACGGCACGGTTGGCGTAGTGGTTAAGCGATTGACTGCTGCGCTGCGTGTCGCGGGTTTGATTCCCGTACGGATGATAATTGTATGACCTACATTTAGTTGTTCCGGGTCTGGCTGTTTGTGTATGCCAGTTAAAAAAAAAAACTAATTGATGTTTGTTGACAAGTAATGCTTCTATTATTTATGTAATTATGAATAAATATTTGTAATAATATAAATGTGTAATAAATTATAGTTTTTTTTTTTTACATTAAGTACCTACTAAATCAAATTCGGGAAAATACAGTTTTTACGTGTTAGCCCCTCTGAACTGTCAATCGAATGTCAAAAACTCAAAATAAAATAACCAAAAATACCATGTGCGTTGCGCGGCGACACACGGTATTTGATCTATAAATAGTTATATCAAGTGATTGTTGTGCCATGGATTATGTGCTAGGCAGCGTGGCAGCCTTAATTACCGGCAACGTAACACCAAGCAGGCCTAAGCTAATGAAGAGAGCCTTAACTCCTACAAAACATCAGCCTTCACCCAACGTTACTCCGAAGAGTGAATTTGTTGAAGATAGATCTATATTTCTCTCACCAAGTATGCAGAAAAAGAAGGCTATAGTCAAGAAGTCGCCGAAGCGAATATTTCAGAACCCAGAACTAGAGGGTACTGAAAATGGTGAAGGTAATTTAAGTCTCTCTAGTCCGAAGGCAGATAAAGTGAAGAAACATTTAAAGGATGAATTAGAAGCAGACAGCGTGGCTAATCAAAGTACTGTGAGTCAGAAATCACCTAAAAACAAAGGTAACAACAAAAGAGAATCCACATCAACACAGGAAGGTAATAAAAGTGTTACAGAACAAGATGATAATGAAAGTACTCCTCAAAAGAAGAAAAAGAAACGGAACTCAGAATCAGATAATTCAGCAAATGTAAGTACACAATCTACAGGCAATGTAAGTACTGAAAATATTGCAGCTGCAGCTAAGAGTCCTAAAAAGAAGAAGCAGAGACGAAAATCAGTAGTCGCCACAGATAGTGTTAAGGAAAATGATACCAGTGATAAATCAATCGCACCTACACCTAACAAAAGCCCTAAGAAACAGGAAAATAAAACAGATAGTTCAGAAGCAACAGTGAAAATCAATGAGGTTGCAGAAACGAGTAATACTAACACTCCTAAAAAGAAGAATAAGAGGCGAAAGAAGAAACCGAAGGCACAAGCAGCACCACAAACTACTGAAAATAAAGATAAAGAATCAGATGAAACAAACAAAGAAAATGTTCAAAAAGATAATCAAGTAACAACAAAAAAGAAAAATAAAAAACGTAAGAAATCAAAAGGCCCACAGAATAAACCAGAAGTTATGGACACAGATGAACGAAAAACAGACGGTGAAGTAGAATCAGACAATGAAGACGAAGAAGAAAACACAGAATCTAAAACAGTTAACCCAAATGCTATAACAGACAAAGAATCAGATTCAGAACATGAATCCGACGATGAAATAGAATCGGAGAATGAAGAAATAAATAAAAAAGTTCTAGAATCCGAGAAACCTGAATCTTCAGATGAAGAAGATGAGGAACCAGAGAAAGTGGAGAAAAAAGAAGGGGAGAAGAAAGAAGGGGGGAAGAAAGAAGGAGGTGAAGAGAGAATTACTGAGGAAGAGATTAAAAGGACACTGTTTGTTGGCAATGTGCCCTTTAGTGTTAAGTGCAAGAAGGAATTGAAGAAGATTTTCGGTCACCATGGGCAGATAGAAACCATCAGGTAATTTTTTTATACATTCAAAATATTTCTGTAAATTTTTGAAACTAACATTGTAACCTTTCTTCTAATGACTATTCAGTCTCGAGCCAGTCTCAAGAGGCATTATATCAGTTCATAACATATCATCACCACCATGTTATATCCTCAGGATCCGCACAGTACCCATAAAGGATGGCCGGTACACCCCCAAGTTAGCTGTCATCAAGAATGAGTTGCATCCTGAGAGGACCACTGTCAATGTGTACATTAAGTATGCTGATGAAGACTCTGTTGAAAAGGTTGGTTTTGGGCTTTTCTTTAAAATATACATTCTTTTGGAGCTTTGGTCTGAGGCCCCTCTGTACTGGGTGGACTTATTTCATATACTGTCACTTGGCATATTTGTCAAAATTTTCATTATAGTAGGGAAATTCAAACTATGCCTTTACTTGTTGAGATAAAGTTCATTTTTTATTAACAAATATTTCCGCAAATACGGCAAGTGCCAGTATTAAAAGTATAGACTTCTCAGTATTTCATTCTCAATGCGTTTTTGTATCAATTTGTTGAAGTCTGAACTACTATTGATTACTACAACAAGAGGTTACAGGTCTACATAGTCCAACTACAATAAAAAATTTCAATATGCTGCCGCCAGTTGCAAACAGCTTAAAAAATTCGTAGGGTGTGACATCTCATATTCTTTCTAATGTGTATCTCTGAGACCTAACTTTGTCCCTTCAATTATCCAATGGGGATGAATATTTTAAATCCTTTTCTCCATCTACAGGCCCTAGTAGAAAACAACACAATCCTAAATGAGAACCACCTCCGAGTATCTCGCAGCAGCAGCACAGGTGCTGAACACGACCCCAAGTGTTCCGTGTTCATCGGAAACTTACCGTTTGCTATGGAGGATGAAGCTCTACGGGCCAAGTTTGAAAACTGTGGGGAGATACATTCTGTCAGGATTATAAGGGATAAGAAGACTAATGCGGGGAAAGGTGAGTTTTTCCTTGTTTGTTATAGAGAATGGATACAGTTACAATGGAGTCGTCATTTTGACAAGTCTATTATTGAATTTTTTGGTTGGTTCTGCTATTGGTTAGCTTAGCAATAAATAATACTTCTAACTGTCCTCTTCTAAATTCTTGACACTTTCTCCTTTATTACATGAAAAGATGAAAATATAGGAAAAGGACTATTGAATGTAGGGTGCATCAGTGGCGAAGGGTCATTTTTTGGGATAGGTAAGCCGCCTTTTCAAATTCTAATTTCGATTTACTTTTCTAATATGAGCTTCATGCGAATTACCGAAAAATGATTCTGTCCTACTAGTCCCGAACTCATGTACTTACCTAACTCTAAAAGTTACAAATATGTTTTTCATTCTGAACATGTTTTTGGGATGAAATCGTCACATTATCTGTAAAAGCCCCTTTATTCCACAAACTACTAGAATCGGATAAAAGTAGACACGGGACGCAATACATTTTATTTAATTTACAACTGCCAATGAACCATTGATATTTATCGTAACGAGATAGGTACTTACATAAAATGTTTAATCACGTACGCAAAACGTACTAAGTACCTACTTACTTTTCAAATCTACTCTAAATAAGTAATTTCAACATATAAACTATCTACTTACCCCAAATACCTAAGTACAACGCACACTCTCACTAAACTCAACACTAACTATAATCACTGTTTTATACCAACAAATAAATACTACTAACTAATACAGATAAACTAATTAATTCAACGAATAAAAATAAATAGTTGCAAATTAACTGCAAGTGTAAACAAACACCACACAACGAAAACTACCGAAGGCGAATCGTGATATCGGTCGTTCGCTCCATCTCGTTCACGCGCACGCAATTTCGAGTACAATCTTCACAGCAAGCCGTTGCAGACCGGCTTGCCTCGCGCATACGAAACCGGGGAGTCACGTGACCGAAGTGACGTAATGACCTTAAGAATTTTGAATGAATAGCAAGCCGGCGGCCGGTCGGGTTATTAGAGAGAAAAATGTTTTGCTGTTGGGCGACAACAAAGACAAAACATTGAATTTAGGCGTTTTGTATAGTTTTAATTTAAGGTGTTTACCCATAGTGTGATTATTGTACAGGCATTTTAAAAATACTACTGAATGTGTTATTTTATTTATTTTAATGACGAAAGAGTGGTTTTATTCCAAATGTCGTAAGGGAAGCCGGTAGGAATCGGCTTATAGGCTATCCTCGCCACTGGGGTGCATAAATGCTTTAGATTGCAGCTTATTAGTAGTATATGTCATACGTAACTATAAGATTTAATGCATATATGGACTTCAGGCATATACAGTATGTCTGAAGTTCTTATGCATTAAATGATAACAACAGTTAGTTAAAGAAAAGAAATACTTTTATAGAAAATCAGCTCTTTGTTATTTGTGTTAGAAAAAATTATGAAACTATATAACTTTATTTACAGGATTCGGCTATGTAAACTTCGAATCAAAAGACGGCGTAGAATTAGCCTTAGCTTTAACAGAAGAAGATCTAACAGTCAAGAACAGAATACTCCGCGTGAAAAGATGTACGCAAACTACGACGAAGAAGAAACCAGTTAAAACCAATAATAACGTGAAACACAGCGGATACAAAGGCGGCAACCACCAGCCTAATCAAGAAAGAGGGGGCTTTAATAACCAGCCCAACCAACAAAGAGGAGGCTTCAGAGGTGGTAATAACCAAGGTAACCAACGAGGTGGTTTTAGAGGTGGCAACCAGCAAAGAGGAGACTTCAGATCTGGTAATAACGACAATCAACAAAGTGGAGGCTTTAGGGGTGGAAATAACCAAGACAACCAGCAAAGAGGTGGCTTTAGAGGTGTAAATAACCAAGGTTACCAGCAAAGAAGCGGGCCGCCTAGCCGTAATAATCAAGGCAATAGGCAGAGAGCGTTCGGAGCCGGAAATAATCAGCAAAGAGGCGGATTTAATAATAAGTTTGGTGGACAGAGAAATCTACCGCAGAGAGATGAACAGGGTCGCGAGGGAGCGCATAGGCGGGTTATGAATAAGAGGAAGAATCAGGTAAGAGATGGAGAAATATTTGAAGATAGGCCCTTTCTTAAAGTCTGACATAAAAATGTAAATTACTCGACTGCCTAAAACGACCACCGCTAGCTAGAAAAACGACAATGCATTTTGTCGATGACGTTATAAAGGACCTATTCAGTCCTAAAGCTATTTTAAGGGATCTTCAGAATCAAACAATCATTTTATATTTTGTTTTTTGAATAATTAGATTTAATAACTTGTAACAAGTACTAACAATAAAATCAACTTACTCTCTGTTTTCAGGACGGTGCGGGCGGTGATGCACCTCCAAACAAAAAACCGAAAGATATGGACCAACCTAGAGAAAAGAAAAGCAGGAAAGAATTCGTTGGTATGACTGCTGAAAAGAAAAAGGTTAGTAACTCTCAAAACTCAGTGTTTCTTTATTCTTTTATTAATCAGACCGGAAGTGCGGCTGCATAATTATTCACAAGATTTTGTTGGCCTCTTCATAATCTCTTTAAGGCATTTGAATGTGTTAAGCTAATTACTGTTAAAAATAAATTTTGTTGTTAAAAGTTGTAGTCGTGCTATTCAGCTTTTACTGTCTTATATGTGTCAAGAGATAGTAGAAAGAAAAGCATAGACGTTGGAACATCATTATTTGGCTTAGTAAATGTTGGTGTCCCACAGGGCACTATTCTGGGTCCTCTCCAAATCAAGAATAGCATACGACCTTATGTTATCTATGTTAAGCGTTTGTAATATAAAAAAAAAATGAAAATTTATATCAATATATAAATATAATTATTGAAAATCTTTTATTTTACAGAAACACAAGTTCGACAAAGGACAGAAGAAGAAGAAGGCGTTGAGCGAGATTTTGACGAAATAGTGTGATTCTGGTGATAATGCTTCCAACTGTATGTAACTTATTGTTTTAATCTGTTCATTAAAATGGCGAATATTTTAAGTAAATATTATTGGATTTAATTTTGCCCTCATTAATATTAATCAATTTTAGATATTATGTAGCCACTTTACTACTACTGTACTTTACTGTATTGAGAGGCGTGTGGCAAGGTTGTTCCATGGATGGGTGGCCATCTTTACATACCAAGACCCCTCCGTACCTTAGAAAGCACGTGAAGCCGTTGGTCCCGGCTGTGATTCGCGTGGATATTTGACAGTCCTTACGGGTGTCGGAAGCCCAAAAGTCTGACCAGTCTTACCACGGGATTAAATTGGGTATCGTATTACCCAATAGCTGGGTTGTGGAGGTCAGATAGGCAGTCACTCCATTTATAAAATACTGGTATTCAGCTGCATCCCCAACATAGTTGGGAAAAGGCTAAGCAGATGATGTAGCGGTTTTACATAGTTTTAGTTAAGCCTGTGCTGATACATGATCAACTACATTGCACTGATAGTACCCGTATTAACTTTATCATTAGGTATTTTTATATAAAACCGCCTTGAGGGTCAGTGAACAGCTGCTGGGATTTGATAACAGTCCAGTTTAAATAATAATACGAAGGTTATTTGGTACAGTATTTATTGTATAGTTGTCATTACAAAAATGTCAATGTTAGCAAAAATAATCACAGTCTGACACTTCTAAGATACAATAATTAATTCTACACGCAACCGATACATTCGCTACGACATCTATCGACCGATTTACACAACTACTCGATGTTCATTTGCTAAGCGACATCTCTAGACCGAAAATTATAAAAAAGTGAATATTTTATACAAACGCCACGTATAACTTAATATCTAGACTCCTATCTACCAATACTAGACTCCATAACAACCTAACTTAACTGTACATCACTAAAATCTATAAAATGATGTGACCATTGATTATTATAGATTTTGAATACCATAAAGTTTGTGTTGCCGTTGAAAAAACAAGATGGCGCTGCCGTTTACTCAATAATTATTATTTTTCGAATAACTCTGTTATATTTTTATTATATTCACACAGATGTTTATAACAGAGCCTAACCGAAATTAATAATCATAAAGTTTTGAAGTTCAAACCAGTTTTTATATTTTGATCCAAAAAAGGTTTTTCGAAAAAAGTTCCTTATACACCATTAATGTTTATGGCACCATCTTATTCTATGGTAACTCATATATCAGGTATTTTCAACATTGCATGTCAAAATCTTACATTATAATGTCCCTTACCAATGATAGCTAGGAAAACCTGTGTTTATTTCGAGTTAAGATACATTTTCCTTATGGAGAACGGTGATTTTAGGGCAATATTTATTTAGCATATTGGCAACACCACAGTAGGTATTCATTGTTTTTATTTATACTATAGCAACACTGCTTATTTGTTTGAATGATAATCCAATACTGAATCAGGTTTTAAATAACATAAACTGAGAAATAGAGAGAACTCCCGAAATAAACACAAGAAAACACAATTTAATTAACCCTAAAAAGCGTTGGACCAATCATTATTGCTAACATTCCCGTTAACCCTAGAAGTATATCTTGACACTAACGCATAAATATAAGCTACTATTTACATTCCGACTAACAGTCAATTAGCTATAAGAACTAGGACATTAAAAAAACAGTTTTGTTCGTATTTTTGAGCAAAATATAATTTTATGGGGATGTTAGAGCAAAAGAGGTTTAACACACATTTTTTTACAATAAGATTTTACAAAAAAAATACTTTTTGCCTAATTTTTCAATATTTTTGATAAATTAATCGAAAATTATTTTGTTCCTTTCTTTCGAAATTGTTAATTGATTTTTCTTGAAAAATATAAGTTAAGCCACTTTTGCACAAACATTCTCAAATACGCAAAAAAGTGACCATGTTTGCCATACTAAATCGGATTTAGAAATCACATCATAGAAAACTTTTTATTGTACATTTTTGGAAAGAAAGCCGTACACTTTCGATATTTGGTGGTAACAGGCATAAGCGTGCTTTAGGCATCTCGGAAAACACCCAGATTTTTTTCTACATCTCCAGCCTTATGTTTTTTTGTATTTTTATAATTTTTTCTTCATATTTCTTTAAGTTTCGACAGTGTACAACCAACTTTGACTTGTCTACCTTCACCTTTATAATGAAGAAATAGATACTGACTAAATAAGAGGCGTGGTCCATGAAATTCTAATTTTCTTTATATCGTAAGCTACATCGTTCATAAATAATTTAAACATATACTTACATCAGATTTTTGTTTGTTTTAATTGATATGTCTGTCAATAATGTGATGCAAAATAAAATTAATGTTATGATTTATACAATTCAAATAATTACAATTCAATTCACTGATAGCTCACGATAGTCAAAATACCCCATTTTAAATGCTATTCTTACGTAACAGATACAATCAGAAAACTCTAAAGGACGGACTTTCAAAGTCGAAAAATCGACTTCCAAAAACGGACCAATGCCTGAAGCAACTGCAATGGCATCCTAATTTCTTTTGAACTTCAAAATGGTTATTGTGACGATTAAAAATAGGGCGATCCAGGCTAGAGTTGAGACGAAGCCCATGTAGACTTCTGGGTCTGTGATTGGCCATCCGCGTGTGAGGATGGACCGTAGCGAGTTTGTGGCTAGGGTCAGGGGTAGGCAGAGAGAGACATATCTTAGGACCCAGGGCATGCCCTCGATGGGCCAGATGACTCCACTGAGCAGTAGCGTTGGGTAGAAGGATCCAAGCGCGAGCTGGATGGCGTTTCGTTCTAGCTCGCAAGCCGCGGAGATTACGAAGCCGAAGCACATGCCGCAGAGACCTGAAATCATGAAATATTATTTAGTAACAACCAGAATGAATGAGCTCTAGTATCGATCGGATGGGGCAGTGACTCCATACCGTGCAAGATCAGGAACCATAATTTACCTATTGCTGAATGTCCCAAGAAAGATTGCATTAAAGAAGAATGTACAGTCATTAATACTAAATTAAGTTCATCCTTCCGCTCTGTCTTCTCACAGAACCGCAAAAATGATAACATTATCGTTTTGTATTCATCGACAAACAAGTCCAATCCAGATTGGTTGTTGCATGTTAAGATTTCTATCATTAAGTATGTATACTCGTATCGCCACGAATTATGAAAGAACAGGTCATGGCTTGGTCAAAATATTACCCAGTCAGCAAGGTGGTAGCTGATTTACTTCCCAGGGTGCACTAGACGCGCATTTAAGTCTTGCCTCTAATAATGCTATTTTAATCCTACTATAATATTATAAATGTGAAAGTTTCTATGTTTGTTACTCTATCATGCAAAAACGGCTGAACGGATTTGGATGAAATTTACACATAGGATACTTTTAATCCCGGTATTACGTTCCCATGGTATATTTGCCGACATCCACGCGGGCGCAGCCGCGGGCAAAAACTAGTACATAAATAAAAAATATTGTATTCATATTCAAGGCTACTGCTAAGTCTCTTCAAGGTTGGTTTCCGTACTAGACATAAATGTCCAAAGTTCAAACCACATAAATAAATGACATTAAAATGAGGAAGTTCTGCATTTATGTGCAGGTAAAGTTTACGAATTTCCGAGTGACTAACATTTTATAGTTAGAGTGATCTTGAACATAACATTATGCAAATAAAAATGAGATTATCCTCGATACCACTTCTAACAACGCATTAGAGACGTTTTAAAAAACCTTGAGAATTAATTTAATAAAGGTATGTTTTTTTGGTCACACTTAATTAAGTTAGGCACAACAAGGAATGTCTGATCACACATTGACCTTTTTTTACAAAACAACAAAATGTTTTTCTTTTGTAAAATGTTCCATGACTAAGTTTTTTGAAATGACGCAGGTAGGAGCAATGATGCGACACCGGTTAATGATTACAAAATATTTCTAAGACATTAACGTTACTCTATGACAAATTGTGCGTCATAAAGTATGACAGTTATTATCTTGTATTTAATGACCGCAAAAAATAAAGACATTAATGTTGGTCACACCGGTCATTATAAGAATTATGTGCATTATGTTAGTACCTATTAAAAGTTAGATTGTGCGTAAAAAAATAATGCGACATGCAACTAGCTGCTATCCGCGGCTTCGTCGGCGTGGACTCTAAATCTTTTTCTAAAAAAAAGTCCCGTCAAAATCGGTCCAACCGTTTCGGAGATTTGCCGGAACAGACGGACAGACAAAAAATGTGAAAAACAATTAACGTATAAACTTTCTTATGCATTTCATTTAGTAAAAGCTGTTATTTTGTTATTGCAAACAGACACTTCTATTTTATTCATTTTTATGTATAGATACTATAATAGGTATAATCTCCTGTTTTGAATATGTTTTTGTAGGTTTTTCTCACGGGTGAACCTAAACTTTAACAGTATATTATCTAAGTGCGTTTTAAACATCAGTGACTAATCAAATTGCATAAAGGTAATTCTTTTTTTTATTTATTCGTTGCATCATAAAATTGTTGATACTATAATAATTGTTGTTATTTACAGCATCTATACATTGTAACAGCGAATCAATTTTCCCGTTAAAACCTAGGCCATTATTTTTTGGTATTCGGATAGCTCATGACCTAAAGAGGTGCCATAAAGAATATGAAGTAAATATCTCGACTAATTAAAAAGTTATGCAACAACACGAAATTCCGCGGGTATTCTCGTCGTTTATAAAACGCCAGATTTGTATTTAATTTACATAATAATAATATCAAGTCAAGATTTTATGATAGAATGCAATTTTGCAGTACATGTAGGTACACTCAAGGTATTTTTTTTATTAGCTAGTAATTGTTCTGCCTCGTTGGTTTAGTGGCCGCAAATGCTTCTGCTGAGCATGAGGTCCTGGGGTTCGATTACAAGGTCAGGCAAAATTTTATTCGGTTTTTCCATCAGGAATTTCCCAGTAAGTCAGTCTGGATTTGTGTCCGGTTCATGGCAATAGGCTCGGCCCCTTTTACATGGGACTAAAACGTAACTGGCGAAATGTGGGTGTAGTTTTTCGTTTGACCACTATTTTATGAATGTTATGGCGCAATTTCATTAATCGATATGGCCCGCATGCGGGGTGCGAAAGATTTCTGGAATGACTCGATCGACCAATGAAATTGCGCCATTAGTCACTACCCCGCCTGCGGGGAGTCCCCGCATGCTGTATATCGACCGAGTTATCGACTAATGAAAATGAGCCATTATGGCAGGGACTATTGTGAGTTGCAAGTTGAAACAATCTATTCACTTGTTACTAAAAAACAACAAAAATGAAGACTACTCACCCTGCAATAAAGTCAGCATGATAACAAACACTATGTTTCCATTATTCTTGACTCCGAACACGGAGATCATGAATATGAGGACCAGGGCCGTCTGCCCACACATCACCACGAACTGGGTGACGACGTGCGAGAACAGGATCTCTCCGGGGGATACTCCAGCAACCCAGGACCTGTCCAGCAGACCTTCCATTCGTTCTACGATCAGCGCTGATGATGTGAGGGCGACGGCTAAGAAGAATACGATTCTGGAAGAGAAAATGGTGATAATTAGTTTAAGAACCTGTATTAGTATCTTTATAAGCAGGATCTATTAGATAAAGGGTTCCGATTGTACCATTTGGCTACGGAACCCTAATAAATAAAAATGGAAAATAATTTGAATGATTTTTTCGCCTAGATAAGTTAACAGAGACCTTTTTGAAAGTGAAGATTATAAATTTTATTATAATATCCGGATAGGTACTATCTACTAGATTAATAAAAATAATATTATATTATATTACATAGAATTTAAATCAAATTATCTGCTAGATAAGTTAGCAAGAACTTAGGAGGTGGTGTGGAAATATTAGTTTCACTGTATCCAGATTGCCACTTGGCACTCGCTATCAAATATAATGAAGAGATTTAGTAAGAAGTTATCGGCCAGATAAGTTAACCATAAAACAGTTTCAGGTAGTGAACGGTGGCCTGTATAATAATGAAACCAAAATCAAAAGTCATTTATTCAAACTACTCTGAGAATCAGCACTCTTGAACGTCAGTCACGCGCTGCGGCGCTCCGCGGGGGACAGCACGTGCCGCGCCACACACACGTCACACGCGTCACACACGTCACACACGTCACACATGTCACACACGTCACAACATCACACGTCACACACGCCCAGCAGCAGCTGTCTGATCAGTTAGAAAGATCTGAATTATGTAAAACTTACGTCAAAATAACTCCAGGAGCGACGAAGTCAGTGAACGAGGGGTTCTTGTTGCCGTAGATAGGGTCCATGAAGTCGATGGGGATGTCGCCTAGCTTAGGGTTGTATTTACACGTCTGTAGCAAGTCCTGGAAATAAACATTATTATCTGTTAAATGTTAGATTTATAAACATTGAAAGTAAAGTTAAGCAGAATGCTGACTTCTTTAGTTCAGAAGCAAGTCGAGTGCGAAAGGTTACACATTTTTAAGATACGAGTAAATAGTTAATAGTAAAAAAATAATTAAATGTGTTCATACACAGACAATGTTTTCATAAGACATTTGATTTGATTTTGAAGAAAATTAATCATGGAATCGAACCTCTTTTTTGCAAAAATATCTTTGTTAGAAGAAAATCACAACGAATTCATCAGAGTGTGGCGTACTACCTTGCTATTTCGCCGTTAAAGACGTAAGATTAAAGCGACTTTTACCTTAGCAAAGTCCCTGTACGAGAACTGTATATCCCTGTTGAGCATGAGACCGATCTGTTGGTTGGACATGTCGAGCCAGACTTGCACCTCCGAGGACGTGATGGTCTCGTTGTCAGCAGTGTCCGCTGTGGGCAAATGTGGTTATAGTTTGAGAAGCTGCTAATTAAGTTCATCATCTGTCCAGCCTTTTTCCAAATTTGTTGAGGTCACCCATCTATGGAGCGGGAAGCCTTGAACGATTCACCCAGCTGTTACTTAGCCTCGAGCTCCATCGAGGATCGTTGCTAACCGTACTATTATTTAGGTTAAATTGCTCACTTCCGGGCCAGCTTGCAGACTAACCGGATGCAGTTGAATACCGTTACTACCCTACCTTACCTACAGTTCCTTATATAACGAAAGATAGCACAGAGGAAGGATTTTTGACAATTATTTTTTAGAAATTGAGAGATTTTGTATGTAAGTTTGTCACTTTTGCATATGGGAAGTCCTATCGGGCACACGGCTTGTTACATTAATATTATCACAAAAACTCACCTAAAGCCAGTCTCGCGACGAGGGAATCGGTATAATTCTCGTTGAAGTACAACGCGCCCCAGGCCTCGCCATCTTCGACCGCTTTCAAGGCTGAGGACAGGTCGGCGTAGTACTCCTTTATAGTATGGTTGGTGAGGTTGTCCAGGTATCGACACGAGAGGTTCTTCATCGAACAGGACGCGTTGTAGGGACATAAGCCGTCGACTATGTGGACGTCGTCGTTCACTATGGCCTGTGGAGAGAAGGTAGATGTGAGCCAAATGTGCATAGGGGTTAGAACAACATAAGCAGGGACTTTGGCTAGATTCGGTGAGCGAATTTGTGACGTTCAATTTGCATCTAGCTCATGAAATCTGCAAATAACAAAGTCAGAGCTCCTGATGAGATCGAATAGCGACTACTCTGTAAAGCAATTCGATCCCCAAAGCTATCGAACATTCCATTTACATTTTTGATAATTTTTTTATTTTAAAATTCCGTGGGCATACCACTTTCTGCTATGGCAGTTGTATTTTGATCGTGCTTCGGTGTGAGAGACATTTCTTTCAACTACCCATTTTGCTTATTTCCCAAGAATGTTGCTTTCTCTTTTTCTAAGTGTACTCACCAGCCTCAACCCACTAGGGTCCCTGCCGATGGCCAGACAGAACAGGATGACCTGCATGACGGGCAGCACGAAGATGAACAGCATAACGCCGATGTTACGCCACATCCGAAGGAAATTCTTCTGGATTAACGCCTTTATCTTGCCGCGAGATGTGAACTGGAACGGAGAGAGAATTCATGTAGACTTTTGTTCTGCAGGAGATACACCCCTAAGTATTTGAATGGTATATAGTGGTGGTCTTGGTGGCCTGTTCCAGGTCTGGATGTATGTGGAGATTTATGTTTGCAAATGCACCAAAAATTTAGAATTAAAATCATACTAGGCGACAAAGAAGATAATTTATCCGAGATATCTATGTATTTTAAAATTTGCCATTGCAAGGTGCGCTGTGAACTGCTTTGATATTTTGGACATCTCGTAATAAGCCAGATGTGCTTCAATGGGACTTTGCAGTAGTTTTAATTATGATGGATAACAAGAAAAACTTACGTTCAGACAGTCTCCGCAGTCTTCACAATCAGGTGTGACGTCAGTCACCTTGCCAGGAATCTGTAACATGCCATAATATTTATTACTTTAGGTTTAGCTTGAAGACTTGAGGCACACGTTAAGTAATCCAGGGTAAAGGTTCCGTAATACATATTGGCCAAATACAAGTATTATTATCTGAACGGACCTGAATAAAAAAATTGGGTGATTCATTGATAGCCTTTTCTATCAAAATCTAAGGGGTAAGGGGGTTATTAGTTCGCAAGGGGGAAGTAAAATAATTTCTGCCAGAGAAATTCAGAGGAGAAGGTACTCCGCAAAATCTTAAACACAATGCTATACTTACATCACCATTTGAGCCGGCCCCATGGTCCACTATCAGCACCTCCTTGCTCTGATGGAACACCAGTCCCACGACCTGAGCATCCTCCGCCGCGTAGGGCGCCTCCTCTCGCTTCGACATCTTGTTGAGCCCCAGGCCTCCGCCCGTTACGTTGAGCTCCACAACTTGGTTCGCTTGGCCTGGAAGAGAAGGCACGTTTTGTTGGGTAGGTTGCTCCACTGAAAGTAAAAGGGAGTTTTTAGATTTCTGTGAAGAAAGAAACCTAAGAATAGACAAAGATTATGTGGGAAAGAGGTCAAAGTAAATAGTGTTATTCTAAAACGAGTGATTGTAAAGGCTTGATAGGCTGATTGAAGGGTGTTAACTTGGAATATTGAAATACAGTCGAATTTTCAAACGTAACTTAATTTTAAGTTGCCGGTAATTCTCATGCTGTACCACACTTTGTAAGTTTAATTGTAGCGACGGATAGAAAATATAGTCCTACTTACAGTAACACAATAAACATATTTTGAGAATTTGGAGAGATGGTAGTCATAAGTCAATATCAAAGAGTTGGGTGAACCCTAATATCATGGATCAGCTTAGTCGTCATTAGATAATAATGACCAGCATTTTTAGACAGTCACCAAAATAGACAAAAACTAGACACAATCATCTCTACAAACATTTTTATGATCGTCAAGGAAATCAAGATTTTACATGACCTATTCATGTTTGATAGTCCGGTATATAAAATCGTGTGATATCTCAACATAGCATTCTAAAATAAGATCATAGTTTTTGATCGAAGAAATATTTCATAGTCACGTGCATTGAGGTAGAAAATAAACGGAATGCTTTCTTTGTCGCTCTGAGGGAGAGAGTGCAACACGAGATTGGACATGCTTTGTGCGTTTACAGTTAATTATGGTTTCCGTTTGCTTAGACGTTCTACATCTGTGTTCAGTGTTCTATAAAAAAATCGACAAGATAATTGTCTCATTTCAAAATAACCATGAATTTCGGGTTTTTTTTTTGAACAGCACATTCCTTCTTAGCATAAATAAGGCTCGCCCGCAAATGACATGGGACCCATAGCGTACCTAACTGGCGAAATGTGGTTGGCTGTAGTACACACGCACCTATACATTCAGACAATAGGATTTTTTTAAATTATAAGTAGTTATGTAATATCTTCATACAACATTGTTGCAAATTTTATTAAAACAATATTTTCCTTCAACATATCAATTATCGACGATGCAGCAAGAAAAACTCAGATGATTGGAGTCCATCAAACAATGGTGCGACAACCTTCATTGAACAATTTTCTAGTCGTAATCGTCAATAGGTACACTATAATAGTACCTAAGCAAATTATTCATTATAAGTTATTAATATTGTTTTCGAGATGTGAACCAACACCAGTTATCTAATTTCGTAACACATTTTGCGTAAACGATAACACTATAATCTGTTTAATTTTGACAGTTCAACAACATTAATTGCGTTATTTAAGTTGTTGAGCAGATTTTTTTTCGAACTTATGAAGCAATGGATTAGCAAGCTGTTTCAAAACGATTCAGATTGTGATTGATCATGTATTACTTAATTACAACCCAGTAACTAGGTAATACGATACCCCTTGGTAAGACTGGTAGTCAGACTTTCGGGCTTCTGACGACTTGTAACGACTGTCAAAGATCCACGAATGACAGCCGGGACCAACGGCTTAACGTGCTTTCCGAAGCACGGAGGAGTCTCGGTATGTAAAGATGGTCACCCATCCACGGACCAACTCTGGAAAGCGCAGCTTAACCTGATGGATCGACCCGTGCTAGAGGACATCGTGGCTATTACTTAGCCACGAGCTCCTCTATTCCACCTATCTTCTTTCCCTCAATCTTTTATGAGCATTGTCTGTTACTTCATATTTCAGCTATTCCTTTGTTAGTTTTCAACATAGATGAAAAAATACTAACATTTAAAAAACTGCAAGTCTTTGATCTCTACATCATTTCAATGCAATTACAGATTCGTTCAGATTAACTTATCAACCGTTTTATGTCACAAATAACCATCATCACCACACGCATACAAAACGATTATTGTACATTGTAATATTTAAATACGCCATCAATAACGCGCTTATGTAGCTACTTAATAAGGTAAAACTAATGGTCGCTAGTCTATTAGTCAGTGACAACTCTATTCATTGCTGAATAACATATCTAAATAATCACGTTGAAATTATTCACAATTTGTTATCTCTGTTGTGAAAAAATGCGTTATTAATGTATTTTGACAGGGGTTCGTACGTCACCATCTTGACGTCTGTGGTCTGTTTTCTTATGAATAGGGACTTTTTATGGACTTGGAATTATGGACTGTTTTTTTGTACATTGATCTACCTAGGTGTAGTTTTAGGGGTATGAGGAACAGGGTGTAAAGTTCACTCATCCCCCATAGAAAAGGGAGGATCCTCCTACCAGACGGGTGTTGTGTCTGGCGGGCAATTGCCCAAGGACTGATGTCGGATAGTCTTATATATATGAATCGCACGGTTAACTTAAATAGCGCGATGCAGGATCTGTGACGTCAGGTCTTTGATGCTTAGTTCGCATGTGGCAATGTAGATGCCGCCACATAGTTAACGGCTATGGTTGTCGAGCATGCAGTCCTGAGTTCAGCTCTCGCTTCAGTGTATCTATTTTTTTGTTTTTTTTTTTGAAGTCGTTGTCAGGCAAAGAGCTGTTCTGTTACTGTTTTTCGGTGATCGTAATTAAATAATTAATTCGCTACGTGGTCAGCAATTCGCTTGTTAACCTTACTAACAGCATTTCTTTTTCCTACTGTCTCAGTGCCGTGCAAAGACCTCCCCATTTCTGCTTTCAAACCTCTTCATTTTGTGGAATATCTGGCCATGGGTGCTATACACTACCTCTTCTGAAAGACACCTACAGCCAACAGCGCGTGTTAACCAAGTAAGGTACTTGATTTCGTCACCCTCATGAATTATTCCTACAACCTTGACAGCAGACCTTTGACCCACTGTCGCAGTCAGAAATGAGTAAGTAAATAAAACTACAGTTTATGACGAAAATGATCGTCGGAACAATAGTGTACCATTTACGACCGGACCTTGCATTGTGCATCTGTTTCGTAAGGCCGAGCTGGCACGCAAGATGTGAACGTTCATCTAGGGATGGATAGCCGGTTGAGACTGAATATTCGGCTTAGGTTTTGTTATGCCGAATTTGAAAATTGTTAAAATGGATACAATAGATAGATAGACAATGATAGAGGTGTACGCCCCTTTTTCTTAATTGCATCTCATATGGGATGATAAATAGTTATGTTGATAGTCGGGAAAGTTTTTTTCATCATAAAAGACTAAATCTTATTAAAACGTAACCTATTATTAATTAATCAATTAAACTCTTTAAGCCTGAAGAGCGCACAGAGAATTAGAAAAAATATAAATATTTTCCTTGTTTTTAACATTTGGTCAAAACCCACAAGCCGAATACCGAATATTCGGCTCATCTCTATTCATAGCATCAACTTGTATTACAAAGAAGTAATTTTGCAACAATCGCAATATTACTAGAATTTACATAAATTACAATATTGTAAGTACCTACTGTTGTGCAACTTTCTTAAGTTTGATTTATCGTTATATATAATGTTGAGCAATAAATTATTTTAAGATGAAACGTGAATTCTATAATAAAAATCACGATTCAATCTATGACCTTCCTTAAAGACCCATAAAGACAATACTTAATAAATGTATAGTTAATATCGCATGGCAGAGATGCCAAATGTTTTTTTTTACCTTCAAAAAGACCAGGGAAAAGACAAATGTGAATCAAAGATTATTCGCATTCAAGATCAGTGGCATTCTTTAGGTTATCAAAGTTGCAAGTAAACGTGCACTTAGGATACTCTAGCAACTGGCCAAGTGGGACATGGTTTGATCAGAAGCACCGCACAGGCACCAACCACCTGGGCTCAAACAATATTATAATAATCAACCAAAGTACCGTCGACACTAAAACAAGAACAACACCAAGAAGAGGACCAATTAAAAAATTGCACCACAAAACGCAAATTACACAACACTTTCTAGCCGAATAAAAAAAAAGTTCAAGCCTGAAGCAACATATTAGGTAATATGTCGACCATTGAACTCCAAATTATGCCTACAACATAAGCAGGAGATTTAAACACGAATTAATATTTTACGAGCACGCCATTATAATAATATACTTCGCGATGAAACTGATTTTACTAAAGTTGGCCAACAGCCTGTTGTAAGTAAAGCGCCTCGCAATATTTGATGTGTGAAGTCTGAATAGAACCTATGGATGATATTTTAGGCGAAAAAAAGTCTAAATGTCAAAGTCCAATCATATATTTCAAGTAGGCCCTTAAAAAGGCACTTTTGAACTTGACTTTTTGACTCGTGAAGTGGCCTGCTACCAACTGAAGAAGATTACATAAATCATTGACTGATAAGTACAAAAAGACCAGTGAGTCAACAATTCCAATTCTCGATTTGCTCAAATCTACGTCCGGTGCAAGGCAGCTCATCGACCACCTTGCTGACGAGCTATTACCTAATATTTGCTGCGGCAAGAACCACCATTGGGTTGCAGAGGTCAGATAGGCGACCTCCATGTAAAATAATGGTATGCAGTGTCCGGTTAGACTGGAATCCGACCCCTACATAGTTGGGAAAAGTTTAGGCAGACGATTTTGAAGATGATGAGCTATTCTCGTTTTAGTAAGTGCCTAATAATAACGAGCTACATCCCTAATTCTAATACTAAGCATTGCAATATTTGAAATAAATCATTATGAAATGAAACGCGATAATAACACACGTGCGAGAATGGTCGTACTCATGAATTTACTGTTCTATAACAATTTAAGTACTCGATAATTTTAATGGCCGAATACGCAATCGAGCAGGTACCTACGGCCTATATAATATTGTACGTAGTTTGACGATTAAAACATCTGTCTAGCCTTCTCAGCTATATTTTATGTTAGTTAATTTTCAGGCGTGGAAACATGTGGTGGTGAAATGCGGGAAGTGCCGATTTATTCTGTAAAAATGTGACCGTGAAAACTTAGATGAAGTGAGCTGTCATTCCACATGCTAGAGATTGACAGCTCACTTCAAACTCACTTCACCTCGGTGATTTGATCTTAACAGAATAGACTGGCAGATGCTGAAGCTGTAAAATATCTGTAGGTATGTTACACGGAACTAATGATTAGAGGAGATACTGACAAAGTTCTAAGTTTTGGCCAGTTTTCAGTCAAAGGTAGCTAGCTAAAACATCAGAACCTGTATTTCCTCTTTGGCTGTTCTTGAGGACGTTGTAAAAGATAGCAACAAAAACTGTATTTTATGAAGCAAGTAACCAATCAGAAATGTCCGATTTGTAACCAGTCAGTACCAGGGTTAGAGTGTAGTAGTGGCGCAGTGGTAACGGCCCCGACTAACGAGTGGGTTTGAACCCAGGTAGGCGCTTTACTTTATGTAAATATTCATCACCACTGTTGTCAAAAAGGTGAAGAAAAACATCGAGAGGAAACCGTCATGTCCTAGAACCAAACATTCAAAGACATGTGACGTCTACCAACCCGCACTGGGCCCGCGTGGTAGATTACATCCCATTCCCTCGAATAGAGGAGGCTTGTGTCTCAGCAGTGAGTACATTATAGGCTGATAGTAGTAGGTAATGCAGGGCCAGCGTTACAAATCGTACAGTTATGATTGGTTGCCCAAATAACATTAACCAATGAATAGATAGCCAAGTAAGCCTAGGCAAATAAAGAAATGATTGAATATAAACAACCGGGCAAGAGTTTCTTTTGTTACTCCTGGGCAAAAGCCTCCCCCATTCCTTCCACTTCTCCCGATGTTCTGCTTCTTCTCGCCAATTCATGATTGCTTACCGTAAAATTTGTAAAAACTTTCTAAAGAGCCACATATGCCTAACTAAGATGAATTGCCAATGACCAATGTTATAATAACAAGGAGTCTATATTGTAAGGTTACGTTCCCATCGCCACCATATAAATATTGACATAATTGTAAGTCGTGTGAAAATGTATACTATTACTAAATGTATAATAGGTTTCAGTCGGTCTGTTTATGTGCAGTCATTCATTTAGTTGTGATGCATGAGAGCTGAATTTTAACAGGTTTTTATTTGGAGTGAATGTTTGGGTTTAATTTTAAAATTAATGGAGAAAGTGGAAGAAAATTACTAATCATTATATATTTTTCAAACTCAGTAGCAGGTCCCTAGTATAAAATTTCCTATTTTGCAGGTGACCAGCAATGCTGCAATGTTTTGATTTTAGGATAGCCTACGTAAGTTGGGGTAACCAATGACTGATCTACGAGGAACTACAATACGCTTAACCTTAGGTTTACAACCGTATATGAATATTTTGGCGCGTGGCCAAAATCAGAACTAACGCCACCATATTGTTTTTTCAATACGTTTTACACACAAATGTTTACCAACAGCGCCCCCTGTCAACGTCATCCGTGCGCCAAGAGATCCTTATAGCAGTGTACAGTGTCATTTCTATCACAAGTCTTTCCGACTCTTCAAAGTTGGGTAAAGTGACAGAGAAAGCAAGAACTTAAAGACGACATTGAGTTGCTTTTGAGAATTCGACTGTAATATTCAAACAATAGAAACAGTTTTTATAAGAAATATAGTTTGAATTCTTACCTTGTTTCCTGGATAGTTTGAGGAAGACATCTTCGAGTGATATGCAGCTGTACATCTGCAGCAGTGCTTGTGGAGACTCCTCGGCCAACAGGCGGCCGCTTCGCATCAGACCGATCTGGAAAATGAGGTACATCATCAGAATAGAGTAGGGCACGATATTTTTACAGGTTAGTTTTTAAAATTGGTCAATTTGATGATATTTTTCCGTTCTGCTTTGCAGTTGAATCGGGTGCTATCTTATGTCAAGGATTTTCACAAAATGTTGTTCCGCTGGATAATAGCGTAACACAATTACAATGTCAATGCCTTTCATTTTAATAATTAAATAACATTAATTGCGTCATTTATGCTGTCGAGCAAATTTTTTAAACATTATAACTTTATGAGGCAATGGATTAGGAATTTCCTTCAACTTGTGATTGATATGAGTGTTACTCATGTAGGGTTCAAGGAAAAGCTGCAATTGATCATTATGATCACAACTGGCAGACAGATTTTGCTGTAATAGCAATATTCTTCCACCATTTTGTTCATAATTATGTATTAATTTGTTTTTTTTGTTCATCAGAATACGTAATCACTTATTATTCACGACATATGCATAAATAATGACTTGTCCACGTCCAGTCTCGCCGTAAGAAATCAGATAATGATGTCAAATATTTCTCATAGTTTTTGCCAATAACGCCGAAAATGGGAAAAATATTATGTTAAGTTTTTGTACTTGCCTTCAAGTGGCTTGTGGTCAATTAGTTAGTACTTTGAACTTGCCGCGTGGTTAAAGTTAACTAACTTAAGTAGGTACTATGGATTTTCACAAAATTGATATCCAGACCACAAAAAGTAACGTTAGAAATAGAGATTCGATTTGATTTTAGAAACTTGTTTCGGAACAGAATCTACCTAAAATATTATTATTATTTAATATTATTTTAATATTTATGTGTATTTTAACCTATACATGTACGAGTATGTTGTGTGCATATTTTATTTAAAATAATGATATCTTTAAAAACAAAAATTCATCTCTCCAGTTCTCCACCGCCCTCGGTTGACTGGTGGAGAATGCCTAAGGTATTAAGTTCGTCTTTCTGCCTTTTATGTTACATACAATTTTATAAATATTATTTCAACCGATTGAAACTACTTAAGTTATAATAGAATCTTTTGTATAACAACTTTTGTGTCTATGCAAATCTGCAGACTGCAGATAGAAAGTGCAAAAAAAAAACTAAATAATAAAAACCAAAAACAACTGAATAATAGGAACAGGAATCTGGTTCACATTTGGAAATAGTGGGTTTAATAATAATAGAAAATTCCAAAATCAGGATTCGCAAAAAAGTATAATATTGTTTTGAGAGTTGATCAAGTTACATAAAGGCTGGTACACCCATATTGAAGACTTAAGAAAACGGTTAGAAAATAAAGAAGTAACCGGTCCTGAACTTTGTAGAAATTTAAAACCTATAAGACTACCTATAAGATTTGGGGTTTCTGATACCTAGTATACTATTATTTTGACTCTGTAATTTTGCTTTTTAACCTTTCGTACAACTTTAAGCGTTTCTCCGCAGTTGGAAAACCGCATTAACAAGACAAAATTATGCGAACAATATGCTAATGACACGGAGTCTAACGAGGAAGCTGATGGACCTCGATTAGTCAGTTTTTTGATACAAAAACACGTATCTTCAAGGAAACAGCATTCCGGAAACATTCGGAGGTAATATGATTGAGAAATATTATAAAATAATAAATAAGTTATACGAAATTCGCCTCTCCACTCAATCTACATGGTCTTCACATGATCTGACCAAGATCATGTGGACTTTAAAAGAGACTGTGACTTCTCAGACTAGTCGTAAAGGTAACGCCGAACTAATCTAGTTTTATTTAAAAATATGATTGACGTGTAAAAGTGTTTGTACAAACCTCCTTACAGAAATAAAAGCATTTATCATTTGATTAATGGTTATTTTATTACATTTTGATGTGTATTAATGACACCCATAAAAGGCAGGTATCATTGACTTGGGACCTTCAACAGAGATTAGAAATACGTCACATTTTTTTTCAATTTTTTTTGCTATATTTGACATCACCTTTAACTTAACATTGAGTGTCAAGTTTTTGTGTAAATACAATAAATTATTATTTTACATTATTTTGTACTTGAGACAAAGTTTTGTCAATAAGGCACGAGTTGCTGCTTTATTATATTGCGTGCGTGTACAATTTAAAACTTATGAAACCTTAAATGCCCTGAACTCTTAAATAGTATTTTCTTTGTTATAATCCCCATTTTGGAAGAGTTTCAAGAATGTATTTTGCTCATTATGGAAATAGTCAGAAAACTGGTTGTTGATGGTTTTTTTTGTGTATATGATTCCCAGAACACAAGAAAACCCAAGTTGTCACTGCTCATAATATATTACTGTCTATTTGGTACATTTCCGCGCCAAATTCCCTTCATAATTTCGATTCTCTATTTTTTACCAAGTTGCACAAAATACTCACACAATGCGCCTGCCGAGCCTCTTCAATATAATGCGTGGTGATGATGACAGTCTTGTCTCCGGAGCTGGTGATCCGCACCAGATGGGTCCAGATAGACTGGCGCAGCAGTGGGTCCACCCCCACGGTGGGCTCATCCAGGATCAGCAGCTCTGGGTCGTGCATGAGGGCCACGGCGAAGGAAACTCGGCGTTGTTGACCACCACTGTGGAAGGAAGAACAGATTAGTTTTGTGTGATAGCAGCACAGAGATATGACGTTTAAGAACCATGATTGCGAGAGAGATGGCTGTACATAATGGATAGCACCATCTCTTTTTCGGAACAGAACAACGATTAATGGCTTTAACACTACGACTCCAGAATGGTCATCATATTATGCAGTTGGTGGGTTCTGTGTGATTTCTTCGAGCTGGAGGTTGCTGGTTTCACACGAAACAAAAATCAATCAGTTCACGATTCGACTGTCTAACACTTGTGCAAACGGAGAGCAAATATTAGACCAGCCTCAAGAATTTGTTCTGTCCATAGTTAGTTTTGGCGGTATAATATTTGATAGCTTTTAGCGTTTGGCTGGCTAGGTCGTTTTAAAGCAGATATTAACACAGTGCAGTGAACTCTATTTGACGGACGAAATTTGCTTGTATTGCACGTTTATTATTATTACCCACGATGGGAAACATCTTAGTGCGTCAGACGTTTTATTCGTTAATCGAATCGGTGAGAACTATTGACCAGAAAATTGTCCGTTGATTTTCAAGATTTGGCGATTATCTCGGACGTATCGTAATCGATTGAATTATTCATCTTCAAACTTTAAACAATACAATGAATTTGTTTCACGCAAACTTGACAATCACTAAAGAAAGTCTGATAGAGTTAAGCAACGTATGGAATATGGCCTTTTCAAGAAAGATCAACAGCAATTTAACCTGTCCCAGCAGGCGGCAAATAGGTGGCATTCGAACATGTTACTCGACTCATCATCTACTATACATTGTTAAAGCGTGATATATCACAATATCGTGATCCCAAACAGGCAAGTCATATGAAATTTCACCTTTCAAAAAACTGCCTCACAACAGTTACAAGCCATTGTCGAGCCATCGACCAGCGAAAGTTGATTGGTTATGTAATATCATGACTTTAGATTTAGAGTTAAGTTATGAGCAAGGTGATTCAAATACCTAGTAAGTCTTAGATAATGTATACGTCATAACATCACACCTGTTATCGCCAAAGGGTAAGAGAGGAGCATCGTGCGTCCACAATTTGCCAGTTCTTTCATTATCATTATCAATCAGCCGTAAAACGTCCACTGTTGGACCTCTGCTTGGGATCAAGTAATGTAACAGAGGGCGAAGGTATTCAAATAAACTAGGCACAAATCGAGACTCCAAGCTGCTGCTGAGAAATTATGGTTTTAGCAGTTTAGCAATAGTCCTTGCTACCACCAGACCAGGCAGTCGAAAGGCGATTACTTTACAATGGTTGCGTAATGTCATAACTTTTAGACTATACTTATGGACGATTGTATTCATAAATTTGAGATTATGATGTGGTAATTACTCTTTTGTTGTAAGTGTTACTAAATATTAAGCAGGTATATTTTGTTGTGTAAGAGGAAAATAAATTCAGTCAATGTCAGTCTTGCGTAAGGTGCGTTTTTTCTAATGGCTGCCTTTTGCTAGCATTGACTTTTTCTAAGAAGCTGTAAGTGAGACATCATGCAATATTTTTAGTGTAGCTACACAATGATATAAAATTCAAAGGCTATTCTCTGGTACTTAATTGCTGGTTTGAGGTCATCTTTATCGGGGTTTTTCCATCAGGAATATCAGCAGCTACTCGAGGTCTGTATTTGTGCCCGATTGGGCCTTTTGTACAAACGTTTTTCTTGCCATGAAAAACGGTTTATTCGCCGAGTGTTCGCACGGTAGTCAGTGTTGTATGGATCACTATGGAAGCTTGTTGACGAACACGTTTTTCCTACGGCACGGTTTATACTCCAGAAACCGTACCGTCTACAAAGGGCCTTAAGAATGGTACAGCCGAGCGGAAAAACCGATTATGATTATGTAAATAATTGTTCGGGAATTACCCTAAGCTTAGCTCAAATTGTGCCGAGCTGACATGATAGCGATCAGCGAGGATATACGATGCCGAACGGAGTTTGCCGATTGGCACGAGCCGCATTAAAGCCGAATATGATTACTTTGGGTCGGCGTTATTGTTGAACAAATACTGCCGAATCGAATGTGCTGACCCGAACATGTGACTGAATCAAAGCTTTTATAAATCTATATCCTCGACCTATGAAGTGTTTGTTGAACCTTCAACACATGTTTTAGTCTTAAAGCACAATAAGTTTTTTCCCCATGTCTATTGTAGATCATTAACCGCAGTTCGTACATAAGTAGGTATATGCAACCGTTAATAAAAGCGGTCAAAGTCTCACAGTTGAGAATAGATTGATAAACGGTAGATTGGAAAGAAAAAAAGACGGATTCCTGTTAATAGAATAAAACCGTTTTGTTAACATGTGATTATGAGATCCGTACCTATTTATTAAAGTGACAATAGACATAAAAAACTTTGGCAATTTACACAGATGTAGTGGTCAGTATGAGAGGAGGCTATATTAAGCAGATCAGTGACCTGTTGGCAGTAGGTTTGTACCTACCGTATTAAAATTGGGAAACGGAAACCTGACTCAATTCAACATGAAGCAACGCAACAAATGATTTTTAGGTAGTGTATTTACTTACCTACCTAAAAATTCACGTTTTGCGGTAAATCTATGAGCTATGATTTTTTACAGGCAGGTATAAAATTATTCTTATTAAATATTAATTATTATTCTATCTGAAGCTTCAAGTTGGTGCTATAAAGCCAACAGATTACTTAACACGTGCTACATAATCAGCACCGATGTTCGAAAGTTACGATGATGAAATTAAGTTCAATACGGATCTAGCATTAACTTAACTCACACCTAGCGGTTATAAGTGATACAGGAACAAATCCCGTAGTGTACTAGATATGGCAGGTACTCGATAATGAAAAGACTTTCATAAACCAGGTTAAAGTTTAATGACCTGTCTAGATTTTTCTACACAGACCGGATATCCTTTACTTAAAAAGTTACACAAACTAATCGCTATCCTTACAGTGAACTTTTATCGTCAACGACAAAATTGTGGATAAGAACTTTATAAAATTGGTCTGAAATGAAAGAAAGAAAATACGTTTATTTGCGGTAAACATGACGCAAAGAAATCACATCCACGCAAAACGACCATCGCTCAGCATAATGCTGCGACCCTATGCGAGACAGAGCCCCAGCGCTGTTTTTCAGAGACAGCCGGCGAAACCTCACTGTGAAAACTTACGTGAAGTCAGTTTGAAGTGAGCTGTCAATTGTCAATCAGCATCAGGAGGAATGACAGCTCACGTAACTTGTCACGGTGACAATTTTACAGCAAGACCGGCTGTATTTAAAAGCACCTATGAGAATAGCAAAACTTAGGGGAAATTGAGAAGACAACAAATACCATTTCAGACTAGTTATATAATATATCCACAATTTTGTGATGATCGGCTGAAATTCAGTCGCAATCTCAACAATTAAGATAATACACATAATATTGCTCTAATATCCATAGAAACCTGATAAAATACACAATGCAATTATCCACACCAATTGCCTACACAATTACTAAGTCAGTTTTCAATAACCTACACGACACGGATCGACTTATGTCCTTTGCCACGACGGCTGTCACGCGTGTTGGGACACAATTGGCGTGACAAAACTCTCGTTACACACAGATTAGTCACGCTGCTGGGAACGTTTACAAATTAGAAATGTTTGTTTAGAGTTTAGATATTGTTTTGTAAATGTTTTGAACCTTTCTTAATTAGCGTGGGAAAATACGGCGCTCTGTGTGAGCTAGGAGTATGGAAGTTGGCTCTGGTAAACAATCAGAATGAATTATTGTCAAAGACTATTTACAATAAAGGATACCAGTACCTATGTTTTATAAGCTATACTTATAGGTACCCGTGGTGGTATTATTCAGAAAGTTAAAAATATTACTTATTTTTTCCATATTTGTTTATTTTTTCTTCATATTTTTAAGATAGTAACGGTTGCACAGTCGAGACTATTATAACAGGAATGCATCTTACAATGACCAATTACTCAACATTTAAATAATCTATTATTTATCTACTAACGTTTAACTAAAATCTTAGTTAAACATATGAACATCTTGTATTTAACGACACAACAAATAATGTTGCCTGTTCACACAATCGCTGAATTATCGTAAACCCATCGTTATAATCATAAAATTATCGTAAATATTACGTGTTGGGTAACCGGTTGAATAGAAATAATAGGTGTAATAAGCTAGACTTTACTTTTTGTTTGAATATTAATATTTTTTTATACTTGAATTCTGAATCCTTAGATTCATTGCCACTTACTCAACTAAGGGCGGATTCGACCAAACAGGAATAATTTTTATCCGCGGAATAAGATTTACTTCTGACAGTTTTCGTATGGACAAACTGTCAAAAATTCAAAATTTACTCGGAAGAGAAGGCTTATTCCGCGGGTAAAATGTATTCCTGTTTGGTCGAATCCACCCTAAGTACTTTACTGATTGTAGTATACTAAAGCTACGGTCATGAAAATGATGAAAGCGGGGTTTGACTTTTTGGTGTCAAAAAACGCTCTCAAGGAAAACACCAACTTACTTTCATAAATAACGTTTCAATGACGTCATTCGCCTGTAAATTGCGGACGCTATGTGGCGGCCATCGCTCTTGTAAATAACCGTAGTTTAAGTTGATTTTTGAGTGACCATATTTTGTACAATAAAGTTATTAAATAAAATCTGAATGCAATGTAATTTCAACTTTGCCACTTACAAGATTGAGATTGTTGTTCCAAAATTTTAAAATATCTAAGATTCAGAATTAAAGTTTATTTAATTCATATTTTATTCAAATTCACCGTTTGTTACTTTTGCAATAAATTATCATACTAAGCATTTTTAACGATGTCATTTTGCAGAATATTAATTTGTAGTTACTTAACAAGCGAATGGTATAACTATTAACTAAGACTACTTACAATTATGTAATTACTAATTACAAAATAAATATGTTCTACCTTACGCGAGTCATCCTAAGATGCTGAGCTGTCAATCTAATCTAAAAATAACTTGTATGACTAGCAATTTGTATGGAAAATACATAACATAGTGGAAATATTTGCATAAATACTAAACAGATACAAAATATGATGTTAAATACCTATGAGTCAATTTGAACGGAGATTCCAGTATTTGCGATTCATAAAGATTTTCATACATATAAAAGTCATGATCACTAGGTATGACTAATTAGTTAAACGAAGTAGTAATTATAAGTAACTACAATTTTTATTTAATTATTAACGTTATAACCAATTACGCTAATTAAGAACAACATACAGATCTTGTAGGTAGGTACGCTTAACAACTTCCGTTTCCGTGTGCCTTACAGGGTTTTGAACGAAAAAAAGGTAGAATGTAACTAAAACTCTGCCACTCGGTATAACTCATTTTGCTTTACCTTTGTTTTTGGGATACTTACATAGTTAGAGATACAAATGCGCCAATTGCAGTAGTGGATACCTACAGTTTCTCTCAATAGACAAACACCATGCAGCCTATCTATTCCGTCAGAAACTCAGTTATTTCGGTGAAGTGAGCTGTCAATGGTGTCAATCCGTAGCATCAGGCGGAATGACAGTCCACTTCAAGTTCACTTTAACTGAGTTTTCACGTTGAGATTTTTACAGGATAGACCGGCTGGGGTGCTTTTTACTGAAAATCCCGAAACCCCCTTTCCTTATGCGCCCTGTGTTCTCAGTCAGACAGCATTTAATTTAAGGCAGAGATTATTTTTTTAAACGGGTTTTGTCGACGGAAGAATAGACAACATGACAGATAAACAATACAGACTGTTTCTACGGTGGTCTTGTTACGCGTGCTGGCGCGAATAGTTGCGTGACTTCCTAGGAATTAAAACAATCGACGCACCGCACGCGGTCGCGTCCCGCATCCCGCGCGGGGTTTGCCTCAGTGAGTCCAGAACTCCAGAGCTTATTGCTTAGCCAACAGAACATTTTAATGTTGTTGGCATTTTAATGCTAACTTACGTTAATGAATCTCCGCCTTAGAGTAATCTTGATTGATATCTATTTAGCGCTAATCCATACATTTATAGATACATACCTAGACGTAAAATGTTTCTTTGTGAATTATTCTTAGAGAATAACTACGAAGTTTGCTAATATTGATAGTCAACACCACCGTGACGTCACTATTCCGCCATATACATCAACGCTTACAGTTTACATAACACGAATTCACACGTTAAGGTTTCCTGTCCCACTGCAAATAATGGACAAGTATTTAACCAACTATATTTATGGTTCCTTACTCAAAGAATGAAAATGAGGTCTTATTACTAAGTGTTTAATGCGCCATTTGCCTGTTTGAGTATCGGTTTATTCACCTGTCACAGAGGTCTAGAGCTCTCTTTAACTGTAAGAGGAGGTCGGATGATTTTTAGGGTTCCGTATAATTTTATATGTGTTCCAATACATTGTGTGTAGTCCGACACGCAGTTAGCAGGTTTTTTTTTTACAAAATGCATGTCTTTCATCCGTAAAAAATCCAAGGGGTATGTTCCTGCTCTTTCTTGTGGTATCATGTACATAATGTTCAATATTGACGGTGGCCCGGAACCCTTATTGTACGAGACCGACTCGCACTTTGCCGGTGTTTTTATGTCCTTAAGTAATTATCATTACTGAATTTAACAGGAAATCCTGATGATTATGCGTCTGGGGTTAAACTGATCATGTTGTGCCAGATATAAGATTCCGGTTTGCAAAATTGTTAAGAAGGTACTTACATTTCTTTTTAACTCAACCAATTTTAAATGTCTGACTTCGAGATCTTTTAGGTAGGTTGGGACGACAATACAACAATAAATGAAAACAATGGCAACACATAAGAGTATTTTGAAACCATCATACTTATACAAATCCAAATATTGTAATTAAAAAAAGAAATTGACCAAACGGCAGTCGGACTTTCACACGAAGGGTTCCGTACCACCGTACAATATTGAACAATACTTTTTTTGTAAAAAAAATACACCTTTCTTGTAAGGGGACCCCTTTAATTTAATTTAATTTTTATAATCTATGAAAATTTCAACTGTCTATCTATTACGCCCGCTGACAGACGGACGGACGGCCGATCAGCGGAGGCTTAGTTCCGGGTTCCGTTTGGCACCCTTCGGGTTCATAGAACCATATAAATTGTTTAAACTAATCTAAATGGTAGTGAAACCCATAGTCAACCCTATGGGTTTTTCCAAATCGAATGACTATAGTGATTAATTGGGTATTATGTAGGTATTTGATTGAATTTTCGTTAGTAGACTGAGAACGTCATTAGTTAGATAACCGAATATTTCATAGTCGTATTGGCGTCCCCAACCTGCCCTGTTTAAACTAAGTTGATTGATTGGATTTAGTAATATATGTAGAACAAACTATGGGTTTTGTACACAAGACTCGACTCAACCCTGGCCTTAATTGACAAGGGACACAAACAATTTAAATTGAATAGGTACTTTTCAAGTACCCACTGGATATAAAATTCACGCAATAATGACACAGTGGTCAATAAAGTTTAATTTCTAATGCCCAAAGACACTCTACAGGAATTTGTCAAGGTACACTTCCAAAGTTGAAGACATTTTTTCTTTTTTTGTGACTGATAATATTATTGTAGGAAGTGTATTTTGCTCTTTCCCTCTAGAATTTTCTCCTCTATCATGGCGTGGTTGCGTTTATCGGCGGCACAAATCTGAACCCTAATCCGGAACAACTATCTGGGGATCGAACTGGCGACATGTAGCGCAGCGTTCGATCGCTCGACCACTTAGTCAATATGATCGTCTTTCGATACCATTCTACTAATCGATACTTTCGATTTACGGAGCTATCATCCTCTGCTTATATCTTATTCTTCGATACTGTTATATTAGTCGTCATCTCTTTCGTCACCCTCTTTCAATATCTATATCTCCAGCTTGCTTCCACTCACCTGAGATTCTTAACCATCCTGTTCTCGCTGGGTAGGTCGAGGAAGTCCAGCAGGAACCTCAGCCTCTCCACGATTTCCCTGGTCTCCATGCCGAAGATCCATCCGAAGTACATCATCGTCTCCTTGATGGTAAACTCGCCGTACAAAGCGATCTCTTGAGGCATGTAGCCGACCCGCTTGCCGGGGACTCCAGAACCTGGTGGAAGATGGGGGTTATTAGAGAAAATGTTCACAAGAATCATCATTACCATCTTCTTGCCCTTGTCCTATGTAATTTGGGGTCGCCGCAACACTTTTACCTCTTCCATCCTGCTCTAATTATATTGACAAGAATACTTCTAGGTAATAATCTTCCCTAAACTAGCCCATCCTGTATTATGAAGGTCATAATAGTTTTTTTTAACAATATTAATAATATTCTTATTTTGCCGTGCCCGGCAGGGTCCATATGATTTATAATAAGTTTACCACCTAAGAATACCTATATGTGGAATGCAATAAAAGTATTGTGTATTGTTTGACATGCCATTGACGGTTAAGCGATAAAGACAAAGTGACAAATTGCATAAGAATTACAAAGCACTTGATGTGTCGTATTTGGTATCATTTTATGAATCCTTTTATCTATAAATTTAAAGTTATGTGGGTTAAGAAACCGTTCAGTTAATTTCTACCAAATCTTAGACATGTTCTTCTGTATTTTTTTCTTAAACCGTCTTGCTAATCTAAAAATGCTTGTTCTTGAAACGTGTTAAGCAGAAACTCTTCATAGCTACATAGATTACCTTTGGACATATAGCATATAGCCCTCTCCTTTTCCTATTTTTTGGAATATTCTGTTAGTTGATGGTGGAGGTCTTACCTTTCGTGCCAGGCTTGCCCCCGAGCACCCATATCTCTCCGCTGTTGAGTTTCCGCCTGCCCACGATACAGGACAACAGCGTCGTCTTGCCGCATCCTGAAGCACCGAGTAATCCGTATCTGTAAACAAAGAAATCCATTTAAGTTTTATGTACTTGTATAATTTACACGCCTTATTTAAATGGACTTACATTTGTGGCGGTATCTACAACGCCACATGCGAAGTACGCATCAAAGACCTGAAGTCACAAAGTCCTGCATCGCGCTATTAGAGTTTACCGCGCGGTTAACATATATAACACTATCCGACATCAATCCTTGGACAATTGCACAATTGCACACAGACACAACACCCGTCTGGTCGGAAGATCCTCCCTTTTCAATAGAGGATGAGTGAACTTTACACCCGGTTCCTCATACCTCTAAACATTCTGACTACACCTTAATGTAACCAGGCAATCCTGGCATAGATAGACCATATCATATCATTCATTTCTCTATGACTTGATGTATGTTAGATAGTATTTATTTTTCTATATTTATCCCTACGAAGCAATTAGCCTAGTAACATGCAGGGTGGGGTCCTAGTAACTGATATGTCAGTGACTAAAACATGATTTATTTCTAAATCTCTGAAATCATGCTACAGTGGGCAATGGAAAAATATGTTTAATTGTGATCACTAAACGTTGATTACAATAAAAATTAGACAGGCTACCTAAAACATTCAATTTCATCCAAAAACTATTAAATCTCAAGCTAGCACATCAGCATTTCCTAAAACCGTCCGAGATCGCAACGTAACGGTCGGACGCGCTTGCGCTTGCGCATGCAGCAACACACGAGGACGAAGCATTGCGAAACAACACCATTTACATTCTATTCCGTAGCAAACCAACTAACACATGCGGTTCACAACACTCTTATGTGATTGCAATACGGTTGATTTCTGCTTGTCAATCAACGTAGGATGGACATCAGTTACTTCATTGGAAAAAAAATCACCTTAAAAGAAACTTATATCATTGTAATAAGGTGGGTTTTAGATTGATAATTCTCATAGGATGGACAGTCAGTTTCTTCATTGGTTTGAGGAAAAGACGGTATTACAGTATGTGGAGGAAGGCGACAATTGTGCAGGCAGTGGCTGTGACTTATTTCTCAATGGTTTAGGATGTCGTTGTTTGCTTTGGGATTAGTCGTCATGGTTTGCGTTTGCGCATTTCCAAGGGTGACGGAAGGATAAAGGAGGTTTGCGTATGTAAATTTACCTTGCTCGATGCTAATTAAGGCGTGGATCGTTTAAATGGAGCTTTGGGCCTTTTAATCGTAAAAATGGTCAGCTGTATGAACGTAAATGAAGCAAAAGGAGTGTGTAAGGATCGTAGCAGAGTTTCTGCCTTCCTCCAAACGCGCGCCACGCGTCACTATTTTACTACACCTTATACACGGACTGATGATCGCCATTTGTTATAAATAGCAGAACATGAGAACTGTGTTGCCAACCGTGACTTCTTTAGAGGCGAGAATTTGCCATTCAATGTAGCCAATTTTTTCCTACAACCACGCAAAAATATAGCTGATTTACTACCTGAGAAATCCAAGTAAAAACGTTTCCTATTTTTAAACGATGATGGCACATATATTTAAGTAAAAAAAACCCATAGTTATTTAGTTATTTACATCAATAACATAATGTATTTCCTATAAGGTCATGGTGTTAGCGCCTATGTGTTAATGAAACCCATCAAATAACCACGAAATCATTCAGACGGATTGTAAAAAACGTTAAAATATATGACGTACGAAGTAATTTTTTGTAGCATATTTATGATCTATGTTGTTTTTGCTCTTTGTTCGATTTATTCAAGACGTCAATGGAAGTTATAAATATAGGCAATTATAAACTGTTTTGTATCAATACTGGGAACTTTGAACCTGATTTCTGAGTATCGTCTGGTGTTTAGAGACCTCCGATGGAGGGGTTTTCCCACCGCCTTAACTTCTGCTTTATTCAGGAATTTTCTGATGAGTCGCCTATAGAAGAGGTAGAGACAAAATGAAATACCTCACGTGCTTGTTATTTCATCAACACTGGGTTACCTTACAAACCGGAGAATATCTACTCTTCAGACTACCTGCAGGACCTATTGTCTCAACTTCTTCCTTAAATCCATCCAATGGTTATCTTAAAAAGATCCGCCAAATTCAAATTTTGTTAGGTTTTTGCAATTTGCAGGTTGTATCTTGATGAAAACACGATTCGCGACCATAACAAATATGTATTTATAGAATTATAATCATTAATACATCTAAGTTAGATTTTTTTCATAAGAACTTTTCCAAATGAGATTTGATAAGGTCGCGAATCATATTTTGAGCACTATACAACCTGACACTGACCTGTAATTTGCTAAAAACGTAAAAAAATAATATTTCCACAGCGAATCATCCTTAACACAATGCCCATAGTGTTACCCCATGAATATTTGAAATTAATAAAGATTTTCCTATCGATCATGCTAGATAACATTATTTGATAAGCATCTCTGTCCTTTTCAGTTGTACGATGTAAAAGTCAATTCAAGAGTTTAGTATGCAAATCTTTCCTGCCAACCAACCGTTATCACCAACTCATTCACCAAGCATGGTGGTTGGTTTAAAATCATCAGTGAAGACAGCAGTCTTCATCAGAAATTACGACCTCAAAACGTGCGCCATTAAATATATTCCGTCAATAATGAGGTCTCAATTTGTATGTCGTTCACATACCCTTCCCATATTAAGGCAGCCATCTTGACAGTACATAGCCATCAGTTATGTACCGCACATAATGTAATGGCCGCCATCGTATATGGTGCAAGTATTCTAATTGTTAGGCTTGACGTCATATATAGGACTTCCTGACGATGTTGGAACGACGACGTATTGTTACGTAGATGTTGGACTGAAGAGTTTAGAGCAAACGAACAGATGATATATGAAGGTGGGTTTGGACCAAACGAAGTAGAAGAAGAGAAGAGAAGAAGAGCAAGAGCATTCTTTTCTTGGTATCTTGTTATTTTGGTCTGGGTGGACCAAAGTAAGAGAATTGAGGCTTTCTGATTAGCTCGGTATGTGTCGCACTCCCGGACATACCGACCTAATCAGGAAGGATCAATTGAAATATAGGCGCTCGGTAGGTGCTCGGTAAGCTTTCGGTATTGCGTATATCGAGCATGCTGATGTCGCACCGCTGCTGTACCGACAAATCAGAAAAGGGCCTTAGTTACGCCTGGGTGCTGTCAGATAACCTACTGTAGCCTTATGATTCTAAGCAAGGAATTAGACTTAGACCTATTTTTCTTTTCGTTGTAATAGAACCAAAAAAAACATCGGGTCATCTAGAAATCTAGAGGGCCTAAACAAAGTGACATTCAATCAACGATAGCGATGATGAAGGTACCTAAGATACCGAAAGATGGCTGGGACCCTAGTTTTAAATACTAAGTCTTAGGCTGGGATAGACTGGATGCGGTAGGTGGAGGACAGGCTGAGTTGACTGAAGCTACCAAAAACCTTATACGTCAATCCCGTTGACATTCGTTGTAGAAATACGAAACGCTTTAAAAGCTATTGTGACTTGTCTAGGACGAATTAAAGTTAACTTTTTGGCGTGAAAACAATCATGTTTTATTTTTTAATCTGAAGAGAATAGACCCTGCTCATTCTTATTACTGTTTGTCTTTAATACGGATTTCACGAGTCACAATCGATTTTTCCAAAATGGAATCACCACATCACAACAATACCGGTCGAAATACGCCAGTATCTATTTTCTTACTTATCAAAACATGTTTTTCTTTAAATATATATAGACACCTATTATAATAGGGCGTGTTCCCCCATAATATAATTCTACGTCAATAATAATTGGCACTCCCATTTGAACTGACGTCGTTTGACGTCAATAGGCGTATGATGGAGTTCTTGATGTCTCTATTAGCTATTGATCTCTTTAAGTAATCCGTCTAATTGATTTTATGTACTAAAGTCATTGTACTTGGTAATGGCTTGGGTGACCATATACCCAAGTGGAAAGTATACAGTCTTTTTAGGGATGAAAAAGTAGCCTAGGGATATATAACTTGAGGACTGGGTTTCTTGGCTTAACTTGGAGTGGGCCTGAGTTCAGCAGTGGACTGCGATAGGTTTTTGGTTTAACCATATTTAGGTCATTGATAAAGAAGGGTATACACGATATAATATATGATTGTGAGACTTAGGGTTGTTTTTACTTTCGATCCTTTTACTTTTAAACAATCATAAATGTGTCCTAAACGGACACATATGAAACATTTTCGGAATTTCGAAATTATTTCATATATTTCAGACTAGCTTGCGATAGCGGCTTCGCCCGCAATATATTTTATAAATTATATCCTATGTTACTCAGTGATAATATAGCATTCTACTGGTAAAAGAATTTTAAAAATCGGTCCAGTATCTTTTGAATTTATTCATTACAAATATAAATACAAATCTGATTTGTAATGAATACATAAAAAAAAACTACTATCTTTATAATACTAGTGTAGATTGAAATACAAATACCTTAATCTGTAGTTACTTACAATTCCTAAGGTCTATGTATTTTTGGAACACAAGTTTTCTTTTTGTTTTGCCTCTGCTAATACTGGTATATAATTAGTTATATAATGTATACGTTTTAAAAATGATGAGTTTCTTGTTTTATCTCCGAGAACGGGCACTTATATATTTTACGAGTTGTTTTTACTAACTCTACAAAGAGTGTAAAAAATACCTAAGTAAACAGTAGACTGGTTTCAAGTCTTGCAATCAACTGGTTTTATAAACTTGAGTTTTTGATACTCAATAAATTATGAAATAAATGCAATCAATTAATTATAATTTATTTAAAACTGCAATAAAACGACTATAACACCCATCTTAGCTGTAAAATAAGGAGTTCTATATTTTTTTTGTTTAGTAGTTTAAAGTAGTTTTGCGTCAATATATAACAGGCTTATGAATCAATCAGGCTGTCAAAATAGGTTATAGTGAAGAATTAAATCTTAAAATCTAAATCGTTCTACCATTGTGGAGTTAAATAATAAAAAAAATAGCCTTACTACCACAAAACCGTGTTTATCAGTTGTTTAAACATTTTGGAGTTTTGACATTAGACGTTGAACAAGTGTCAAAGTTTTTAGAGTAAGACCCTCAGGATATCAAAAATTACCCCACACGTATCTACTTCGTTAGTTCCTTGCTAACGTTTAAATGACTAGGTAACTTTTCACAAAAAAACAAGGTCTCGTAACCCACGTAAATAAAAGAAAAAAAAACTAGCAACGAGCTTTACCACAAATAATATTATCTGAAGTTACTAATGATTATAAATAAATATACAGATTACCTATTAGTAAATCTGTTTAAGATTTACACGTCTCATCCTCCCAACGTACGTCCAAAACTTCCGGCTTACTACAATTACTGGGTACTCATATTATTTTATGTTCATCAATTATTGTTATATTACAATAATTATAAACATTTGTCAGAGGTTAACAATCTTTTGTTCTTCGCCCTTGTTACCTTGGCATCGTGCCAGGGACTTCCAAGTGGAAAAAGTTGTTTGTTAGTTAATCTATAGGCATTCTACCATCTAAGTATGAGCTGTTCTAAAAGTATCTAACGAAAATGTAAACAAAAGGATCAGAAAACGTACGAGTGGATGCCAATTTGTAATGCCACTTACAAATTGAGTGCTTTGATTTATTTATTTTAATAATTGAACCCGAAATGCTAATTGAAAATCACCTTAATAAAGATGTTTTACATTTGAAAATGATGGGTTTTCATCGATGTATTTTCAATTACAAAAGGTTATTAAAAAAAAAAATGGAAAAACCTGAACATGGAACAACCTGATGAAACTGTAAACAAACCCTGTTTACAGTTTCATCAGTTACTGTTGAAATAGACTATAGGTACGTGATAATTATGTGAGATTGCTATCAGGTAATCTGATTTGGCATTCGGCCAGGAATAGGTTATATTGCTTACTACTCCTAACGGGAAATCAAAAGGGTTGTGTGCCAAAGGAGATAATATTGTCATTAGAAGAAAATACTGTTGAATCGTTTGTTTGCAATCCTGATTTGGTAAAATATGTTAGAGGATTTGCCATTAAGTGTTTTCACGAATATTCACGCCACCAAGTGGCGCCACTTTAACAAGAGGTATTCCATTTCGACAATGAATATAAATTATACGTATATGATGACGTTCATCATTTTGCTTTGACAGTTTTGACAGGTGCCCGGACCTGACGTCTCAGTGCTGCCACCTAGTGAACCTCATTTCAGTAAACCCTCATTTTGGTACATGTAGCAGCATTTTATTTCCGATAGATGATGCCTTACTGAATTCAGTACCTATCGAAATAATCTGCACGGATATTGGCTTGCATAAATTGGACTTGGACTGGAAACAAAATCAATCTTTTCTCCAGTCCTCTATTCTCGTATCGGGCAAATTACTTATTTAGGTACATATCAAGCTGCGGCAAAAAAAAAGTAAGCGGTAGTGGGGCTGACTGCTCAGGGTGCTCTGGACGCAGGTACGTTCCAGTATTACCAATTTTGGAAAAAAGGGACCTCAGACAAGTGATTTTACCAGCCCTTGTTCTTGAGTTTATTCTAAGAGTCAACTATTTACTATATAAAGTAAACCAAATGAAGGTGTTATACTTACATGGTACCCTTAGCGACTGTCATGTTAAGGTTACTGAGCACGTGGTTGGGTCGCTTCTTCGAGCCGTAGTCCTTGAACGCGTGCCGCACACACACCGCCTGTTGACGTTTCTGCCATACCTGTTGATATAATAGGGTGTGAATATAGGTAACAATTTGACGGACAAAAGGGATACATAGTAATAAAGTAGAATCGGCCTGTATTTATTACACAAAGTCTGATTTACAAGGTGCGATTTAATTGTCTCTGGGCATACCATAAATAGAAGCAAAAATGAAAATCGCACTGCCTAAACAGTGTTTATAGAAAAAAGAAAAATTGGTTTAGACGATGCAAGTCATTTATTGCTTGAATTTATAAACAATAGTATATGACATGAAGAAGTCATCATCGGCTTAACCTTTTCCCAACTATCCTGGCTGCTTGCAATCTGAACAGGTACAGTTATGACGCTTGCATAGTCAGCCTAAGGACCAAATAGACCGTGGCAAGCGTGGCTCTAACTCTTAGGGCTACTTCAGACATGCGGGAACCGCGCGTTTTTCGATTAACGTTTTTCGATTAACCGCGCGGTTATATCTGAACGATTACTTAATAACTCATACAAATAAGACTCGCGCGATTTCCATGCGATTCTGAAATCGCGCGATTCCCGCCGTGTCTGAACTAGCTCTTACATGTAGACCTGCGGTTTAGGACTCGGCGTCTTTCAGATTGACTTATCGAATAAGGTTTTATTCGCGGAGTTGTAAGTACATGATAAACAATAAGACACGTGCTGGCAACAATGATGGTAACCGACCTTGATGTTATCAATTTGGCGAGGCAATTGGAAGAAATGAGACGCTATCGTCCATTGCGTATACTGCTTATTTTAAAGACAAAGATTTTCTCTTATGTTGAGTTATATAATCAAGTTCTACATAATCTATGTATGAATTCTGATTCAAGTATTTCCTACGAAGACTCATGAGTCAATGGACAAAGGACAGTTCCATGGAACTGTCCTTTGTTTTTCCTCGGGACACTCAACCAAAGATGTTATACAAAGTATAGGAAGTTTCAATGAATACTCCGAATCTATAAAATCCTTATGTAGGTAGTAAAGACATCAGAGGGGCAATTCCCGTATTTTTAGGAACGTTCGCATTCTAATCTTATTCGCAATCTGTCAAAAAAACAATCACTTTACCAACATTTTTGAATGTGAACGTTTTAGAATTGGCCTTCAGATTATTTCATATGTTAGGAATCAGATATTTCCTTCCGGCCTTCTAAACTAAGGACATTCATACGATAAAACATTGTCATAAAAGTGGTCACTATGTTTCGTAGAACCCTGACCAGCCAGCTTAATAATGACAAATTGCCTATCACAACATTACACTCTCATCGTCCGATATCCATGTCATCAAGGCTTCGTTGAAAACAATAACACATTGACAGGCTTCCTCATTCGGAACCTTTATGGCAAGTAAGTGGCCATTGTACTAGAGACTTCTTGTACCTGCGGAGTAATGTCTGATTCATGTGTTCGGCTAAAATATCGGCTGTTGACCTTTAGGTATCAGTACAGGTCCTAGGTTTCTAGAAGAAACTATCAGGCAACTACATCATTTCCTTTCTGATCACTCTGCAGTTTTAGAAGGACTGTGACGGCGTGGCACAATTCGCAAAGAACATTTGGCAATATTGGGCTATTTTAACCGATTCAAATATTTTCCTGCAGGAGGTCTTAACATTTATTACATGCTGTGAATGTCAAAGTAAATAAGTATATAATACTTAGATGTTTAACGTCCACTTGGGCTCCGATACTAACATAGATAATCTATGTCCCGCTCTCTGATGAAAAGGAAACCATATCATCTAGTTTGGTTTATCGTATTCATGGTGGCCCGGATGTTTCCATATCTAATTCTCAAGCACCAGGACAGAGGCATGACTAACGGTGGAGGAAAATATCATGAGGAAACCTAGACTTTACTGCCAAAAATTCGCAACGCAAATTCCAACACGCAACGCGTGATCATTTGTACTGGTTCCTTCTGTGTCATTTTTAATGGGCCTTTGTAATATAGGTACTAGGACAATTTTAGGCTGATATTTGCCCGCGGGAAAGCCTCCAGTACCTCCTGACAGTACCACAAAATTTGATGATATTTTTGTTTTGAGAAAGTACTCTACGTAGTAGTAACTACTACTACTACAAATTTGATTGATGTATGCATAGAAAGGTGTCATGTACGTCTGGAATTCGTATAAACCTCTCCGTAGTTATCTAAATAGATATGGGCCACCCATTGTTGCCGACAAGGTGTTACTGATCGGGAATATTCGCCATAGGACGAACTATACGATACTACATCCTCCAGCGCAACTTCTTTAGATTGCCATCTATCTCAAATCATAAAAAGCGTTGGTAGAATTGCATTACTTGAAAAAATTACTGCGAATAGATTTAAAGAATGCCAATCAGTCAACAATTTTTATTATGATGATCAATTATCGTAAAAAAATAAACAAGATGTGCATAAGTACCTAAATACCTAATACATAAAATGGTACAGAGTATTGATTAGTATTATCTGTATTCGAGTCATTGACAGATATGTTTTTAGCAAGTACTAATCGCTTATCAAGGTCATCTTGGATTTAATGATATTTAAATAAAGTGAAGTAGATTTTATACTTAATTGTGATGTAGAGAGCCCCCAAGTTTGATGCGTTTTGTCTAAGTATTTTTTATTAATATGATAAGACATGTCTAATATTTTTTTATTATCTGACTGACGGACTAAATAGTTTTTTTTTTACTCAGGCATCATCCCTATTATACCAGCAGGTTTTAAGAAAAACCCTTTAGTCAAATATAATCCTCCTGTCTTCCTGACACTACTCCACTCATATTAGGTACCTCGATCAGTACACCTTCTACTAATTTTCTTATGTTTCGCTTAGCTACTACGCATATGTGATCGTTAGTTTTTTTAGTATGCTTTCCGATTTGACTGTAATATATCATCATCAACAGCCTCTGGGCCTCCTTTCATTTCTGCCATTCCGACACTTAAAACCCTAAAATGACATAAGGAAACCATCATCAGATTTCACTAGTTTAATACCGGTTTAATTACGAACAGAATATAATGACAGTCGTAACTGCGTGTAGTTCGGACAATGGTTAATTATGCAATACATTTTGTAACTACGACTTCTAAAGCGATTGACATAGTTTTGAGTTATGTATTCTTTGGAGAGAGAAATCTGCGAGCGTGGTAGATGGCGACATAGGGTTCTAGAAATTATATGTTTGATCTAGGCATATTTTTTTTGCTGTTTGTAACACTGCGCCATTTCATCAGCCTAGCCATTTTCCAACTACGTTGGAGTCGGCTTTTAGTCTAACTGGATGGACATGGACTGCCTAGTGCCTATCTGACCTCCGTAACCCAGTTACTGGGTAACACGATACCCCTTGGTAAAACTGGTTGTCAGACTTTTCGGCTTCTGACTACCCGTAACGACTGTCAAAGATCTACGAATGACAGCCGGGACCACCAGTTTCCGAGGCACGGAGGGGTTTATATGTAATGGAAGGTCATCCATCCACGGACTTAAATCGCCAAGCTTTGCTTAACCTTGATGGTCGACCCGTGCGGCTGATAATCCTTAGCAACGAGCCAGCCCAGAGGTAAATTTTTTTTATGGCATACTTAGAAAAACTGAATTTATGGTCATTTGAAGTTTGATTGAGCTGCACGTTTTGATAACAGCCTAGCATTTTATGAGCCAATTTTAATGATGATTGATTGATTTTGATGTTTGTTTTTCCATGATTTTTCCGCTAATTTTTCTAATGAAATGTTTGTTACATGTTTTGTTTTAATCAATTGATTGGCTACTGTATTTTGCCATCTTTGATCCTGCTTTGCTCATCTTTCACATTCATTCTTTTCCCTCTAGAACAGGCATCACCAACTATATATTTATCGGGGGTCCGTTTAAAAAAAAAAATATGACTGTCGCGGTCCGTTTGGTCATAGATGTATTATTAAAACTCGATTGGTAGACGATTACTACAACCAAGCTTAAAACATCGATTTAAAAAAAAACGACAAGAAACCTGAATAATTTTAATTGAGTAAATAACGTTTATGTGAAAAGTGATATTTTTACTTTGAAGTCTGGAGTAAAGTTCTCTGTCTGAAGTCTGGCGTAAAGTTGGGGCAAGCTATTGCCATTAAAGTTGGAGATGTTCATCAGTAAGTCGAGATCGGCAAAAATACATCGGCGGTGCGGATCCGGACCACGGTCCGCCATTTAATGACACCTGCTCGACAATCGACAGATGATCTAGTCTGTCCATATGGACAGATCACTAATTCTACGTTATGAAATTAATGTTTATCCACCAGAATCCATCCTGCTCGATTTCCTTTTCTTTTCCTCGTTATTTCTAACTTCTATCGTTGTTGATCAATTTATTGGCTGTTATACCTCTCATAGCATCGTATAGTGTCAGCATTTTATGTTTATTTTATAATGTCCGTCTTATTTGTGCAGTTTAAACAATTGTTCTCCCTCTCGTTCTTTCTTTTCTGTCAACTGCTCACCTTCTAGGGTGGTCACTATTCCCTCTACAATTGTATACGTGACACTATTCATGTTTCATTGTCTTCAATTAGAAATGAGTACTTCATAATCATTTGTATCGTTAATTAATTATGTCAGGTTATTTCAAACTAATTGGTTATCATATTTGCTAATGAGCACACGACCAAGGTATTAGAGAAATACAGAGAATTGATATTAATAAGCTGAGAAGAGGGTAGGATAAGGAAAAGAAATCTAAATCTGATTTGGTCTGATCTATCTTGGATGCTGCATGAGATCTTGAGTCTGATTTTTAAGTCGATAAAAGTCTATTGGTGGTTTTGGTAATCAATTAGTCAATATTGAGTTGGATGAGGTTACCCAAATCCATTATCTCGCTATTAGTCATAGGTCTCAGGATATGGTCCCAAACAACTCTTCCTCTATTAAATGTGTGTCGCATAAAATATTATCTACATTTTACTAAAAAATAGACATGAACAGACAAAACTGTATTTTAGAGCCGACTTTTACTTTGTAAAAATACTTTTGAGATGAGAAGTGGAATGATTAGACTACTAGTACAAATCATTCCACGTGTAAATCAATCTTGCTGATGTGTATCAATTAGAAAATAAAGTGTATACTGACCGAGCTCTCCTGTTTTTCAATGATTGGACTTCTAGTACAAATCATTCCACGTGTAAATCAATCTTGCTGATGTGTATCAATTAGAAAATAAAGTGTATACTGACCGAGCTCTCCTGTTTTTCAATGATTGGACTTCTAGTACAAATCATTCCACGTGTAAATCAATCTTGCTGATGTGTATCAATTAGAAAATAAAGTGTATACTGACCGAGCTCTCCTGTTTTTCAATGATTTGACTACTAGTACAAATCATTCCACGTGTAAATCAATCTTGCTGATGTGTATCAATTAGAAAATAAAGTGTATACTGACCGAGCTCTCCTGTTTTTCAATGATTGGACTAATAGTACAAATCATTCCACGTGTAAATCAATCTTGCTGATGTGTATCAATTAGAAAATAAAGTGTATACTGACCGAGCTCTCCTGTTTTTCAATGATTGGACTACTAGTACAAATCATTCCACGTGTAAATCAATCTTGCTGATGTGTATCAATTAGAAAATAAAGTGTATACTGACCGAGCTCTCCTGTTTTTCAAAAGGCGGTGAGAACTGTATCTGGCTCATCTTTGACTCCTTCGCGTCGCCCATCGGCGACGGAGGCGAGGTCTCTCTGTAAACAAAGGAAATACAACATTAATTACATTGTCATTAGGTTTATATTAGAAGGTAAGATGTAGAATGAGTTAAAGCTTTTCGTCTGTGAGATCCCGGGATTGTATCTCAACCAATCATGTTGGGACTCAATTGTTGATTGTTATAGCTATTTCCCAATTTAGTTGGGGGTGGGCTATCTAGACACGGTTGTATAACAATATTTTGATATCGAGCGACAGCTATCTAATATCCTCTACAGTCGAATCACCGCTCCCCCTTTGGATATACTTATAAGTAACTTGTTTACAGCTAAAATGACAGAATTTGGTAATGGATACACTTGTATATGCAAATGTAGGCCAGTGACACTGACGTAACGTAAACCGCTCATAACTGTAGTTAATGTAACAGGATGTTTAATATGTTTATCCTTTCATTCCTCACTAAACATTTATCGTGGATTGTTGAGTTGCTATTGCATGAGTAACTGACAATTTTTTAGTTTTAAAAAGACAAGACTTACATTAATTTAAACAACAACAGCATTTAAATGTTTCAAAATTTTACCGTTTTTAGACTAACTGCGTTCGAAAACTCAAAAAACTTCAGCTCGAAGGGCAAAAAAATAAATGTAGGGGAATCCCTACATTTACTGTTATGATAACGGAGCGATTCGATTTTTAAATTATGAAATAAAACCAAACGCTTTGAATGGTCGGTAAACACTAATTTATTAAAAAATATGTTTACATGTTATTTAAAATAATAGGTATAAATGCTGTGGGTGTAGAATGCACGGCGTGTTACTTAGTAGAATAATGTACGGTTCCGTACAATATTTGTCAATTAAATGTAATGATTGATACATTTAATGTAACGACACTGATTACACAAACAACTATGTACTACATAAATTAAAAGTAACTTTCTTAACAAAAAAACCTTTAACATCTGTGACCCAATAATTCCAGGAAAATGTCAGGATGTTATCTTTTTAAGGCATCAATCAGTCTACCTTGACCTGAGATGAGTCAGACTGTCGCCTTCATAACCTGGCGTTTAAATCATGGTGCAACCTGTCAGTTAACTTTTATGATGACGCGAGGTGTAAGGTGAAACTATCGCCGTAAAATGTGGCTATTTTTGGCGAGATTAATTTAACTGCGTTTAAATTGAGAATGCTTATCGGATACTAGGGGATCACAGCACCGGTCTGGCGTTTATCCAGTAGTGAACGTCTTTCGGTTGAACTCAAACTCAACTCAAAACATTTATGTCAATTAAACCAATTAGAGGCACTTTTGAATTGTCAAGGGATCGGTCAGTGAGAAAGATGAAGATAGTAGCCCATTCCAAAGCCTAGTAGGTACCTATGGAGAAGAACGGTCAAGAAACTCCACGGACACTCTTTTAAATCAAAATATTGATTACATCATTCATGTTGAAATTATAGTTACATGTGAGAACGATACAGAACGTTAAAAGCATCCGTAATAAAAAGGAAAAAAATTCAAAAATTTAATTGAATTAAAATAAGCCGTGGCAGCTAGAAGAGAGAGACAGAGGATCAATCCCGGTTTTAAGAACGTTCGCATATCTTCGCAATCTGCCAAAAATACAATCAATTTATCAACATTTTTGACAAGTTTGACAGATTGTAACTTGAATGTGAACGTTTTTTATGTACGAGGATTGGCCTTCTGTCTCTACTGACGGCGTCCGTTGAATGTTGATGCTGATGGCTATCGAAAGATGTTGAACTAATTCAAGTCTTTGTATTACTTTTAATTCATTAAACATTCATTCCGACATTCATTGACATACTACCTACTTTAATTTTAAATGTGTGTTTCTAATATTATCAATATAACTGGCATTGATCGTCCCATGCACAGAAGTTGACAGATTGATTCAATAACAATTATGTTATAATTGAATTGTGACCATTTGTTATACTATCAGCTGTGAAGTTACTTTTTATAAACAAATAAAATAAAATAATCTTATCAGGTCGTTCCGTTCTCTATAGTTAATTGCAATCTATGTATATAGGTACCCGAAGTTTTATTTTAATTAATGATCAGTCTTTGCTACCTACCCATAATGAAGGATATAAAAAACTTGTAATATTCACATACGTAATACTTATATGACGTAAATGTCTTGAGACAAAGTGCGTTATGTATATATTTACATAATTATAGGTATATATTTATGTCTACGTATACATTTGGCACTATTAAAAGCGGATGTGAGCCGTTTTCCTTTTGCAGCCCGATAATTAAATTATACAATAGTTTTAGAAGATTTTATGTTTGTAAGGTTTATGATTATGTAGTTATGACGTACCTACTTTTGATTAAGGTAAAAAACGATACGTGTAAATATAAAATAAATGAAAAATTTGAAATATTTGAAACTACAAGTTCCAAATATTTCGGGAAAAGACAATTGTTCAATAGATTCCGTTATATTCCAATACTCATTATTTCAGCTCAATGGAACTATTGATTTAATAGAACAACTGATCAATCAACGGGGATTGTTTAGGACAGACAGACCGACAGACACATGTTATTATGGCACCTAATAACTAACTTTATATTTTCATGTAATTTATCTTAAAACACTAAATAACTAACAAACAGAAATCTTTAAGATACATTGCGGAAAATACCCAGTCGGAACAAGGGTCAAGGAACTTATAACCAGTGTTAATTAAACTCTTACCATGGACGTGCGGCTGACTGTCCACTTAAACGACCTTTATTACAGGGTTATGATTAAATCGGAATATCGGAATATTAAATGGACAAGTTACGAAATTGAGGAAATCATTAAATCATTAAATTTGAGGCTTGGTTGCGAATAATTACATATAGGACCTTAATTCAAAAGATCAAATGGCTGAAAACTTTCCATGCTTGCAATAAAGTCACATAGTCGGTAAAATTTGAATAGTGGAACTGCAAGACGAAACAATAACTATAAAAATAATACTTCTTCTTATGTGGCACCACAAAAAATAAAAGATTTTTTTTTTATAGTTTATTCTATACCTACTAATAAGACATTACATATTAAAGCCAAAAGCCCAGAAAAAGAGCACGGCAACGTATACGAGGATCAAACATTAATGAGAGCAGTCTGCAATTCTAAAGAAATCCCAAGAAAAGAGCCATTCCAAACACATGAAAACCATGCAGGCTCATCATCTGCATAGCCTTTTCCTATTGGGGTCGGCTTCCAGTCTAACCGGATGCAGCTGAATACCAGTATTTTACATAGAGCGACTGCCTATCTGACGTCCTCAACGTTCACAATCCAGTTACTAAGTAACTAGACAAACGATTATCTCAACTTAATAATAGTCTTAAATTCACTGATTGACTACACAGCGTAAACAGCTGGCTCTAGAAGCATGGTAATATGCAAAATAATTCTAACAAAGATGAGCACTAGGAAGGATACAAGACAATTCACAAAAGAGGTTAAATACCTAACGCATGAAAGTTTGTAAGTACGCCATTTATGCCAATGCCCATCCCGGCTTGTAAGAGTTAATAAATAGTTTAAAAGTGTTTCAAAATGGCGACAAGATAAAACATATTACCGTCACCATTCATCGTCTTAACAATACCAACGTGACCTGCTTCTAAGCATCTATAACAGACTTACGTGAACCAAGCAGTTATCTCCTACATCTAAACTAAACCACTTCTCAACCGCGCTATAAAACTGAGATGTGTTAACAGTTGTGTCTTCCGCCATGCTGTCTTCCTTGAAGATATTATAACATGTTATTACAGCATCGTACGCTATTGTCACTCTCGTCACGTGCTGGATGTGTTACTGGAGTTGTAGGTGGCTTTTGTTCAAAAGTTATAGACCTAGAATTCTTTGTGTGAGCACTATAGCGGACCACATCGCATAAAAAGGCCATCTTTTTAAGACAAACCTTTACTATTTAGTCAATTGACACATAATATTAATTCCTCGTTGTTTGAGGTAAACAATTTCAGTCAAAATTGAATTTAAAGGAAAAATGAGTCTGTATTTTTAATTCTGTTAATACTGCAGGAAGATGAAGTAAATAAATCTTTTTAAATTAGGTAATGGTGATCATCAAGTTATGTCATCAGCACTTTTAGCAAGAAAGTTGTCAATGTTACAACATTTTAGCTGCGTCAGTATTTAAATGACTCGTCTTTTCTACGAATGACTTTGCTTCAATAAGCAAATCATTTTTTTCTAGACCTAAACGCAACCTTAACCGAACTCAACGAGTCAACCATACCAGCATCATTCTTAGAAAGTAGAAACCCTAGTAAACGTGTGACTACCGCGAAAAATCGTAAGACATTTCCACGAACACCGTCAGAAGATAAATAAAAAGTCTGTTATAATCGGTTCGATACCCAAACGGACACTCGATTATCGATGCACACTCGATTACCGATGCACACTCGACTACTCGGACGTCACATCGATTATTCCTACACTCGTATTCTGACGACACGTCGTCGTGACGACGTATCAAGGTCGGTGACTCAGCAGTGCAAGTCTGCACAAATCACGTACGGATGTGACATGTGAGGGAAATTGAAAATGAGAGTGAAGTAAAGAGGTGGCTGTTGGTGAAGGTAAAGATAGAAAGTTACATGCATGGTAACTAAAATAAGGGTTTCTAGGTCAAGGATGTTAAAAGTCCAGATAACTCTGGAAAGCATCTAACAGTACTTATTTTTTCTCCAGATCGTGCTAAAGATAATTTGACAGTTTTTGTATAGTTTTTAATAAGTATAATATGTATTTCATTTACTGACCGACAACGCACAGCCTAACCCGTTGAGTCTAGAACCATGAAATTTTGCGCAAGTGTTCCTTATAATATTAGGTCTATAACGAAAGTGAGCATTAGGGATGTTGAAGTAGGGGATGAAAGTTTATATAAAAGGTCCTCATTTTAGCCAAAGGTAAAAATAAATCTCTTCGAGCACACGGCTTCTTTTCCATAGTTACATTAGTTACATTACTTAAAACTGACCCTAGATCCCGCACTAGGATACCCTGTGTCGCGGGATCCAGTCTCTTTCGACAGCAATGGTTTCAGAAGACTTTCATTTCACTAAAAAATACCACAGGAGGGGTCGTATCCGATAACGTTGGAGATCCCAGAACCTCAGATGTCACGAGAACAGCTATCTTAATTAATTCTAATCAATTATTTATTAGAGGCCTTCACCTTCGCCGGAAGGATTTCCATGAAGTTAATCAAACTATAAATGTTAAGATCGATCGTAAAACTTGTTACGATTTTAGCATCTTTTGTGTTCATGGTCGCCGGAGTAGGAACCTATCAGCGCTTCTGAATTTGTTTATTATGTTTTAAGTTATTTTCTTGATATAGAGAAGCAAATGAGCTTGTGTGAGAAAATACTGATAACACAATTCCTGTTCCCACGTAAAAACCACTGCAATAATTTAGCATATAGCATATATTTAGCATATATTATATTAAGGAAGATTTATTAAGATCATCTCGTTTTTTCTGAACTGTGTTAAATAACACATATTTCCAGTTTTCATGAATTTTCCAAGATAACTGGAAAAATGTGTAGGTATTATTGAGTAATGTTATTAGGTTTTCCATCTGGAATTTCTAAGTGGCGGCCCAGAGTCTGGATTTACGTTGATGGCAATAGGCTCGACACCTATTGCATAGGACTCAAACATAACTGACTAAATGTGGGTGTGTACTATGGGTCCACCTACTTCTGCCCAACTTGTCGTGTTATGTTATGTGCTATGGTTTTGTATCTCTCAAAAATTTAATTATTCTAAATACTTAGATCTATACGACAACGAAACATTCGTATATAAAAACTCTTAATAATTCCGCAATCCCGATTAAAAAGCATCACGTCTTCACAGCATATCAATAAATCTACAGAACATCGTCTGACAACTAATAAATTACATTACAACAAAGAGAACTCAACTATTACAAGGAGACCATAAAAGAAAAGAAGTTCACAAAGCAATCTCGATTAACACTAACATCGAATTCCAATGTTTTTATCTCTCACGCACAGCTTCAAGGACACGACGAAAGAAAGAGACGGCGGCATAGTAATCAGTTTCGTATCGTAATCGTAATTTCGCCACGCGGCCATGGGCAGGGCATGTCAAAACGTTAGACGCGGATTGAATGAAAATGTAGGATGTCTGACTAGAATTAATTTGTTAGAACAAAGGGTATCAATACCTTTGATAGAATGTAATTAGTACCTACTTAGGGATAACAATGTTGGTAAATATAGGATAATCTAGTAATCCTTTTATCAGCTTTTCCGTCCAGAATTCTTTGTCTTTCTAGATGATGCCAACTCTTGATTCAGATAAGAAATCTTGCTTGACCTCTTCATATCCAAAAAACGGATTTGCCCAAAATGGTTTTAGCATTAAAGGGTAGAAAATAAAATTCTTAGACATTTTGTAGATCCGTTTTCTTTAATAGGCGGAAAGTTAGCATATTCTCATGATTTTGAGTAATCTTGTATAGTCTAATGTCGGTTATTATTTGTTTTAAAAATATTCTGCATTTTAAGTATAGATAAATTAAAAACTCACATCGACAACGACTCATGGTGATTATTATTAATTAATAAATAATTATAACTAACATTGTGGTTATTATGGTCAGGTATAACATAAATAATTGAATAGTTGTGATAATTTTTAATCTGTAATATTGGACAAGGTAAATAAATAATAAATAATTGGTTAATGTAAATGATTGATTGTAAGAAATTTGTTTAACGGTAACTGATATTTAATTTGTATGTGTAAAAGTTAAAAATATGTAATTCAATAATAATAGTTAATTGTAAAAATATGGGATTCAATAATAATAATTAAGTGTAACACCTAAGATATTTGCACGCCGTGAGAAATGGCGGACATGTCGTGAGCCACCCTTATTTAAGATCTTGCATGCATGTATTATTTTAATTCTGTATGTATACACATGTTCGAGCAAATAAAATTTCTTTCTTTCTTTCTTTCGGATTAATTGACCAGCCAGCATCAAAACTTTTCTCATTTTTTTTTTCTTCTTAGTTTTTATGCTACCTGTTTTCTCTCCAGTCTTAATTAATGATCTATTATTTATAACAACTGGAAAGAACATATAACTTTGCTGCTAGCAAGAAGTTTAAACTATAAATAACCTCAATTTTGTCTAACATAATCTAAATGAGAATTCAACCTCACACGAAATCGAGCTGAACAAATTATTACATTAAATTTTTCTACTATTCAATATTGATGATTCATATCGGCTAATTACTTAGCCAATTAGTAGTAGTTATAAATGTAGTGTGTGTACTGAAGATACACGAGTACTAGGCTTGTAGGAACTATTGGAGGTCGCACGTGAAACGTAATACCGCACGCTCCGGTGGTTACTTGCGATGTTTTATGCTAGCCTGGTACACAGTATAAGTGCCTGGTACCTGGTGATCGATTTTCTTGGAAAATCCTTACGCGACTGGTGCCACCCCCCCCCTTCCTTTGATAAAGTAACAGGACGAAGAGAAGGGTGGTACCTAAGTTGAGGGAATACTACCATAGTTACTTATTATCATCAGAAAACGCTTCAGAAGCATATTGAATCTATCTATCTATAGATTAATAATAAAAAGCAAAAGTTCTGACTAACTAACTGACTGACTCATCAATGCCCAGCCCAAACCCTTGGACTTAGAAAGCTGAAATTTAGCGCAGTGGTTTCCTTTATAATGTAGGCAAGGAATAAACAAGGATTTTTCAAAATTCAACCCCTAAGGGAGTCAAATAGAGGATGAAAGTTTGTATGAAAAATCTTTCTCAATCTTAGACCAACCTTTTCATAAGTTTTATCACAGTTACGAAGCTGATTATTTTATGCATAATAGAACTACTTATAAAGATTCAGTTGCAAAAAAAAAACTCGTAAAAGTTTTATTACATTGGTCAGGTCGAAGATTCTCAAAAATTCTGAAAAAAAAAAACATAACTCGAAAACTATCAAAAGTCGCGGAACATACATGGGGGTGATTCGGATACCTCACGATACGAGGGAACTAAATTTTATTTTTGGACGTCAATGTTCCGGCCACCCTGTATGTATGGATACTTAACAGTTTACTGCATATTTCCTTACAGTGGGCAATAAATAAATACTCTAGTATTGACACCAGTTTAATACCTATATTTACCCAAGCATATTTTCCATATTTTTCCTTGTTCTTACTATTACTTGTAATTAACAACGCCTGTATACACTTGACTTTGAACCCTGCTGACCCCTGCACGGCGCAACTGTCTATCATTATGACAGAGGATAGACATTAAATATGTTTATTGTGGACAATCTAGTTTATATGCCTTCTTGGAAATACAAGAAGAGTATTTTATTTATTGTCTGAAGTTTCCTCTTTTGCGTTTTAATTTAATAAATTCTTTGAAGTTTCATGATCCGAAGTAAGATAAAGATAGTATGCTAAAACTATTTTATTTATTTGAGAAACCTAAATAGGCACCTATTTTCTTTCGATTTTTAAAGAAAATAGCAATAAAACGCTCTTAGCAAAAAAACGTACAATGAATTATAAAATGGCAATTTTATAATAAGTAATTCTAAAGAGTTTTGAATAATGCGATAAAAGAAAAATAAGATAAAAATATATCTATGACGTTATTGCGCTTGCATGTCATTAAAATTACCATTTTATCTACTTAATGTACCTAATAAATTAAAATATAATGAAGAAGAAACTCCTTTGTCTAAAATAATGAGCACTGCATATAAACCAGATGCGACGAGACTCGATAAAAAAAACGGGCGACTCGCTATTTCTTTCCTAGATTTAATAATTGTAATATAAAGTATGAAGTTATGAACTACAAACTCACGTTACGTATTTCATCTTTGTTTTTTTATGTTAGTTACTAATAATAAATTTTAAAATAATTTTGTATTATCAGTCTGTGTGAAAAAAAAAACTAGTAAAAGTCGGAAAAAAAAATCTTCATGACGGAAAATATAAAAAAATACGCTCGGAACTGTGCGCTAGTTTGAATAAAAAAAAATATATTGTAAACATGATTCATTACTTCATAGGATACCTACAAATTAATTATAATGACCTGCTTATTTATGTTGATTGTTTTACTTTTAATTTAATGCTGATAGTGACAATCAGTTCAAGTTCAAATACCTATTGTGTAGAGTAAGCGGTTCTTCTTCACACGCGTTGATGATGTCATATATTTTTGTTGAGAAGGCAATGCTTTTTATACTGGATATATAAGGACCACTCGAAAGCATATGCTAAATTGCATTTCAGAAGCAATTGGAATGCAGTTCTGCAGCAATGGTATAGCTATAAAAGCTGTGATGCATTGTAGTTGTGATGACTCCTTTTTTTTTTTTTTCAGGCATACTAGAGATTACTATGGCAAATAAAAAAGTCGGCCAAGACCGTGTCGGACCATGCATGGTGAGGATTTCGTGGTTGGTATGAATATCTATTATTTTCGCATGCGCATGATTACATTTGGCTATTGAACACATAACACACATTGAGCAACAATTCCAAACAAAAGAACTGTGTGGCCAGATAATAAATAATATGTGTGATGTCGCAAGTATATAGCAGGTCTGCCAGTGTGCGGTGATCCTAACACGTTAGTTACAATCTTCACGCCATGCAGAGTTTCGGTCGTTTTAACTTGGTTTAACTTGGTTTTAAGTTGCATTCTTTGCACGCATTATTATTACTTACAAACAGGAAACATTAAGCAGCTGCTCAACGAAAAATTACTTTAAATAATTCCATTTCTCCATTAAAGTGATTTGATCAATTATAATGTAAATCATTGTCATTTATAGCAACTAATTTATTTAGTTTTTTCTTAACATGGGTACTCATACTTATCTAAACTAAAAACTAAAGTCAAAATTAGACAGCAGTAAAATTTTACAAAATTTTCATTATACGTATGTATTTTCTAGTCTAAATAAGCGTGGCAGAGAAAGTAAAGATCGCAGATAACGCGCAAACTCATGCTTCGGTAGCTCGCTGTTTCAATTATAAGAGGAAGCCATACTTAGACTTACTAAAGCAATTACTTTAATATAACCTTAATAACACACAAAAAAATGTTGTTTAGGAGTTTTTAGAGAATACATTCAGGAAAATGGATTATTGAAGGCGCATTGAAAGCAATAAAATATTAAGCTTTTCTTATAATATCACAAGTATGGTAAGAAAAACTCAAGAACTAGCTATTGCTAGTTCTAGAATCATCATCTTCATTCTTCTGCCTATTTATTTAAGGTTGATTATGTATTCTTCTCTATTAGTCGTCATCTCGGTAGTCATGCATTTCCTTTCTAGCCATACCATCTTTCACACAGTCCATCCATCGTTTCTTTGGTCTTCCCATACTCTTAAAGCCATTGAATTACAAAAAGTAGCAATAGAATTACCAAATGAAAACGTTAACGCTAGTAAGTATCTAATAATCGAATCAAATCGATTGTTAATGTTCATTCTAAATTCCAAGCTATTGATCATCTCATTTAAATGTCATTAAGTATAGAAACAGAGATGGCGCTTAAATTGTGATAAAATTCCATACATAGATAAAGGAATTTATTATTGCTTAAAGGAGCCATTGTTATGAAATATATACGTTAGTAGAAGTAATGTAATAGGCTCGCCGCTATTAGGCCGCGGATACGCAGTCAGCGGCCTTACATAGGACTTAACTGGCGAAATGTAGGTGTTAATTAATTAGCGAAATTCCGTATATCATAAAACAAAAAAAATATAATTTAATGATTTTTTTTTAGATCAATGACCCTTGATATTTTAGTTACTTGAAGTACGTCTTGAGAAAATCATATTTTTTTTTGTTTTATCGTGGTTTGATATCGATAGTTCTCACATCCGCGAATTTTACACAGAAAAAGAACTGATACTTCAATAAACCACACTACATACGGTCGTTGATCCCAAAAAAATCATTGTCTTTTTTTTTTTAATCATGTCTAGATAATCGGTACCCATCACATATGCCGCAGCAGTTTCGCTAGCTAATTACATTTGACCCTGTCCATACAGGGTGCACCTCTATCTAAACATTCAGGGGCCATTCTATTTGCTTAACACGCTCGATATCGTAATAGCAATAACTAACATTTTGACATTTACGACTTTTTTCCGAACGAATATGCTTGATCTCGCACAATCAAACATATTGCGATCGTGTGTTGCTGCGGATACTAGTCTTCATATTATGTTCTTAGAATCTTTCCCTGAATAATATAGCAGCTAATTAACCTTTCGTCCTTAATTAATCACCAATTTATTATTAATAGCGATTAACACTGAATTTATAAGGAATTAATCAATCATTGAAGGTGACTAGAGGAGATAGAGGGCGACGTGTGAAACCGCGCATGAATAGGTTATGGTTTGCTAAACTATCATAAACAGAAACAAATCAACGATTAATTAGTAACGATTATGATCTTTGAACTAACAAGCGAAATGTGGGCGTAGGTAGATAGGTCACCACTGCCTAGCCCTTCGTGGTATACAGACACTATGTAATGTAAAACGTGATAATAACTTTATGGCGCGGCAGCAGAAATAAGGATGATAGGATCCCTGAGCAAGCTACTTTACGCTACATACATAGATATGCATATTTTTACTAACGAATTGTGCATTGTAGTGAATTGATGCAAACTGATAAGAGATAAATTATTCTTTTATTTACCACAAACTATTCCTGTCTGTTTGAAAAGTATCTGATGAAAATGTAAACGAATTAATATTTAAACGTACTAATGCCAATTTTGAACGTCACTTAATGTGATTTGATTATTTAAATACTTAGCCGCGATTCTAATTTTAAATCACCTTAAAGATGTTTATCATTTCAAACTTGAAGTTAATAATTATTTGCTCGCCACACTTGGCAGAATGTGATGATGTCATTGACTTATCTTAAGACCACAACATAAATTCGGTCCAAGGGCGTCCATTTCTGGTTATAGGCCTCCCCAAGCACCGCCACTGCGACCGGTTCTGTGCTTCCCTTATCCAGCAGATTCCTGCAGCCTTCATCGGTCCGTCTTGTGGGAGGCCTTCCAACGCTACGTCTTCCGGTACGCGGTCGCTACTCCTGAACCATTCGGCCCCACCGGCCATCTGTATTGCGAGCAATGTGCCCTGCCCACTACCACTTAATACCATATAATGTACCATATCCTGACAAACTCACCACTTTTTCCAATTTACCTATAAATTGGAAAAAGTGGTGAGATATAAAATTGAAATACAAATGAATGTGGTACTAATTGAACAGCGTTTGTTTACACTTTCATTAGATACATTTGGAACATACCATACCTATAATATTTTCTACAAGTTAGATCTACAGAGTTATCTTACGTGAGTAACCTGAGAGCCTCCATGGTCTCAGGTCTTCCGAGGCTGTTCTTCCTCGACATATTTTATGACGACATACCGTCCACTTGACACTTCAAATGAATACTGATTACATTATCATTGTTTACTTGCTGTTTATTAATTTCTCTTTATCTTTACAACTGGTTACACTTTATTATCATGCAAAAAGAGAGGAGCAATCATCATCATTATCTTGCTATAATCCCAATTTATTCGGGGTCTTCTTCTTCCATACTTCTCTATTAGTCGTCATCTCCCCCTTTCTAGCCATATCATCATCCACATAGTCCATCCATCTTTTCTTTGATCTTGTCATACTGACTACTAATCAGTCATAAAAAATGTTTTTTTAGTTCAGACTATGTTCATCCATAAAAAACAATTATATCATAAAAAAAATTTTTTCAACGAATGATTTGTTGAATGAAATTTATTTATTCGTAACTTATTAATGAAACTTAAACATCGAGACATATATATTTTTGGAATACTTGTTTTAGGACTTTTTGTATTCCAAGTAAAGTGCCAGTCTGGGTTCGAACCTACGATCTACAACTCGTAAGTAAGTCGCGGCTGTTACCACTAGCCCACTACTGCTCTCATGACTGTGTATTATTTCGGTAAGTATATCTTTTATGACACTTTTCCACGTCAATGTTTTGGTCAATATTTTAAACCTTGATGGCGCCGGAATTTCCTAGCTGACTGACCCCTGCAATGCCGAAACTCAAAGGTCATGGTCTCTTGTAAAGTTCAAACATTAAGATATTATTATGCGTCTAACAATGCCATTGCAGCTTTGATTTGACCTGTCCCGACGGACGGCACTTGCCTTTGTTTCTTCTTTGGGGAGTGAGGAATCTACTTCGTCTTCTCTTAGCGTGTCGATGGGAATCTAAATAGAGTCAGCTCAGAATTTGCCACCTTCCGTATCGCCCATCAGCTCCTGTAACGTGCAGTCAACACGCCCATTGTTTGTAAGACAGCACAACATCTTCTACTTTTAATATATGATTACATTCTCATAGATCATTCTCATAGACCACATAATCAACGTGTACAATCAACAATAAACGCATTGTTTATATACATAGATAGTAAAATTATGCTGATACAAACACCATCGTACGTGCCGTTCAAATCGTAGTGAATCATTTAAACCGCATTGTATGCAGAATTCCTTCCAGTGCGGCTGTAGCACGTTCATCGATGTAGCTAACTTGTGGGTGGCATTTCCAGGTATTTTTATTGTCCTGTTTATTTCTTTTTTCTTTGTTCAATTGTTTATTTTTTAGCTGCTGTAGAAATTGCTAGAGAGCCTTGACACTGATGTTTAAAATAATCGCGAAGAAGCTTACAATATCTCTATCGAATACTTTTTTTTTCTTTCGCATCTGATGAAAATACCTCAATGCATTGCCATGCTATGGGCTTCTTACTTATAGGATAGGGTTGGTGTTTCAAGATAACTACTTAACTTCACGTTTGTAATCCCCGATGGGTTAGACAGAGGTGTACCTATAGTACACCCTCATTTCACTAGTTATGTGTAAGTCCCATGTAATAGGTGGCGAGCCTATTGTCATCGACCGGGCAGAGATTCAAACTCCGGTCTGCTACTGAAAAATACATGATGGAAAAACTCAATAACGCTTTGCCTGACCTGGAAATCGACTTCGTGTTCAGCAGTAGCGCTTGCTACCACTAGACCAACAAGGCAAAATTTACTTAAAAATCTTTCACTCTTTGTAAATTATTATAAAAATACACATTTTCATGTTTATTTATATATTGCTCTAAGTAAACATTCTATCAGTAAAAGTTCTTTCAATTGTATAGAAGTATTGTTACAAGTACATACGGATGTTTTTCTCGCGTTTGGTATGGCGTAACAATCGATGTTCAGAGATTATTGTGTACCTAACTCAGTAGCTACACTACTCACATAATACACGTGTGGGGCCATAGAACAGGCGGTGAAAGAGCGTCATCAGAGCTACACAATGTCATCGTAAATAAAACAAACAACAATTTATATTTCCTAGCAGATATTTCGGTGGGAAATCTCCTATTCACATGTATTAAGTATAATGCCTCAGAAAGTGTTTTCAACTAAAAAAAATTGTTTTCCATACAACCAAAATTCTTCTTTAATAAACATAAATGAAACAAATTACAATACAGGCAGGTTATTTTTGCTAAATTGACCCTGGCTTTAGAAAGCGGATTACTTCTCTATTTAGGCACCCTAGCCTAATCTTACAACACCTAGTGATTAACCAGCTTTATTGTCAAGGATAAAAGTAGTGAGAAAGCGTGCATTGTAATGTTTTCATTTACAGGGTCAGTGGAACTGGTGGAAATTGCAAGAAACTGTGAGGACAGGAATCTAAACACGTTTTTGATAGTGGCTGTATACACATAGATTGTCCTTTTTTATCCACAACGGGGAAGCTCTTGGTCTGCATCTCACCTGATGATAAGTAATGATCAGGCCGAAGGTGGAAGCGAGCTTTACACGGAATCCTCAAGCACAGAGGAACTGGCTATCTTACCTCTAACTGCCGAAACACAACAATGCTATTAACATTATTGTATGGCGACAGACTTAGATAACATGATGGTAGCTAGCCTGGCGGACTTAGAACAAGCCCTACACCAACCAAACCGAGCAGAAAATTTTGCCTCGACTGGGAATCGAACCCGGAACGATTGGGTCTGAGACAGGTGGTCTAACCAGTAGACCACAGAGGCGGTTCTTCGTATATTCTTCGTCATATTCACGAAGAATAGACACTTCAGGTTAATTTTTTTCTTTTAACCCGCATTGCCCACCACTTAGAATTTTCAACTGATAATGAAGAAGAGTTGATTCCTCTGACAATTTATTTTGTCCTAGTGGTCTTATCTGATACTCAAACGTTCGGTATGTTATGTAGAAATTAGTCACTTCTAGTCGGTAGTTGTATGGCCACACCAGTTCAATAGGCAGTACCTTCCTGCTACAATCGATGTTCGCATGACACTATTCCTTTGCTGCACGTGACACGTCTGCCTACCAGGTTATGTAAGATAAAGATATGGTGTAACATTGAAGATGTTAGCGGTTGAAATTAATTTCATTTACATAAACACTACAAAAGGGCCCCGAAATTCCATTAGCCAAAATATTAAATTGCTTTGTTTGGCAAACACGTTTTTAATACGAAACGAATTTTGTTGAAATTAAGCTGAAGTTTAAAATCTTGGAGGCAAAGGATAATTGTTTTGCTGACCTTTTTGTCTGACCCTAATGAATACAGAAATTACTATAAAAACAGTTTCACTTCTCTTAAAAAGCAAATAATGACAATTGGCCGGTTGTCTTGAATATGACGCAAATAATACATTGAACAAAAAAAAAGAAAGTGTTTCCACTGTTAGGTTTCCGATTTGACAGAGAGAGAGTGTTTTGATTACTTTGCACTTTTTATGCAATCTATCAAAAATTACGTCTCAATATAATACTTAAATGACTGCTTATTGATCTTCTGTGAGTTTATAATAAAAGGATCAAGAGGGTAAAGTTTTGGAAGTGAGATTAAGGAAAACTAACAGTCGTATTGAACACGACTTCGTTCGTGGAAGTCGTAAGACATCACTATTAGTAATTAACAGCTACATTTTTAACAAGTTTCCCTGTATACGACGTTTGTAGTTTTGGTCTCAGCAGCCAAAAATATACTGAGAGGATCAGGACTGGTGACGCGGGAGCGAACGAGATAGAGTTGTGCGTGTGAGAAGCGGCGTGTCCCGAGGTCGACACCGGCAGGCTTTAGTAGCAATTTCTCATTGCTTGAGAGATTCGTGTAGTAAACTACTGAATTAGTAGTGATTTAATGAACCACTACCTAATGGCACAACACTGATACACTGACTGATTCATTCTTACAGATTATTACTGTAGAACCTGTATCACAAAAATAATATAACAATCGATTGTAAACACACAGGATTTCTCTTTAACAGTCACCTAACCATAGATATTTAATTTTATTATAACCATAGATGACAGAAAAGTTCTAAAACTTCATGTTTTTCTGTGTACGTTCTACGAACTATCGTATAGTTAAGTTTTTGTGAAATATAGCCATTTTCTTGCTGACTGTACCATTTTTTCAAAATTTATAAATGTATTTGAACAGAACCTATGCGGTAGTATTTGCGAGAGGCTGGAACATACATTTAGACAAACAGATAAACAAATAAACATTCTAAAAACCAAATTTTTGGCATTAGAATTGTTTCCAGACCTCGTGGCAATTATACTTAAAAAAAACAATGTACAGTTTTTACTTCGCTAAGATTTGAGATGTATAGATGACTTTGCGAAGGTCGAGATATAAGGTAAATGCAACAGTATATTATAATTACTTACAATTGTAATGGTTTTAGGATCAAAACTCCTTGATTTATTGCTTCTTACTACTTCACATTAAAAACATTAGGTATGTTTAGAAACTTACGATTTAAAAGATTCTGGTATTGGCTGTTAAGAACTATTATACCGTTGCGTTTCTAAGACCTGAGGTTGTATTTCAATTAAATAACACAATTTATCAGTGTCGACTGGCCGCGCAATATTCTATTATATATTATTGTTTTATAATGGCTGCGGCGATTGGAAACCAAAGATCAACGACTTATCAAACCGATAAAGGTACCTAATGAAATTGACTTTGGTACTAATAAAGTATCTTTAGTTGGTTTAAACTCGATACAATAATGTGGTTGAATTTTAACAGCCACGAGAGATATTTAGTTAGTAATAAAATGGCGGGAAACACCTGGATGCAGGAGGCACAGAGCCTGGCAGTGGGTGATTCACACACACAGAGAAAATTCTTACATTACTAGATCGTACTCGTATCATAGTTATATTCCTAGTAAGGCAGTAATGAACCGCTTTCATATAACTATAATACGGTATGGCTATATCCCTAGACATATAACTATATCACGGCGCCTCTTACTGCGACATAAACATGTCAACTGCTAAACAATGCTATGGGCTCCCAATGAATGCTACATTATCGGTCATGTTTAGTTATCGCAATTATTATATTAGAGTATGCTTCTGCCTATTCTCTCGACATGAGCACTTTTCCCTGAGTTGGGCTGCTTTTCCCTTTTGAGAGAGCTACAAAAACCTACGTGATGCTCAACCTCTATAAACAATCCAGTCTATCGGATGCAGCTGAATACCAGTATTTTACATGGAGCGACAGCCTATCTGACCTTCACAACCCAGTTACTAGGTAATACGATACCCTTTGTATATAGATGGTAAGCGGGTTGTCAGACTTTCGGGTTTCTGACTACCCGTAACGACTGTCACAGATCCATGTATGACAGCCGGGACCAACGGCTTAACGTGCTTTCCGAGACACGGTAAACAATCACATCATGTGTGTAACATAAATATGCAGGAATTTTATTAAAGATTCCACTGTGCACCTCAGACTTGCATCGCCAATCAATGTCTTCATGGATTGCAGTCACTGTACGTCTATAAGACGTGTACCAGACAACGCATAACAATGCCATACAAGTGGTCATATTGTTGCCATGTCTGCTGGCAAGTTAGCAACGAACAATGCCGAGTCATGACGCAAAAATGTTCGACAATTATTGTTGGAAATTATGGCCAAAAGCTGTCTTGTAAGGAATTTTCGAGAACCTTTAATGCGTAAACTTTTCAAGAAGGTAAACCGTCTAGATTGATCCGTCTCCTAGGGTAAACTTAGATATATACCTACTATATCGCACGATAATAATTTAAATGCCGTCTCTACTAAATACTGTACGTAGACAAGAGTATAAACTGATGATTAATTAGACAGGCTAACGATCGATCTATGAAAACAATGATGGCGTGCTCGGCACACTCGGAACAAAACGGTCAATAGTCAAAGTGGGTAGTAACAACGATTGAAAACCATGTTTTGACACGGCTCTGTCTATGATAGACAAATCTATTTTATTTCTAGTCCAGTGTCTATATCCATTGGTTATTCTAATCAAACACCTGCACGTGTTAGCAGAGTATGCGCACCTTGCCAACACGTGAGCATTAAGCAAAGCATCGCCAATATTGGTCCACACACGGCCAACAGCTTGCCAAACAACGCTTGCAAAGGTCGCGTTACATAATTTCGGATGTGTCCGGCGGCATACTTACCGACTTCACCGACTATGGTTTGTTGACCGTAATTCTTATAGCTATAAAATATTTCGGTCAAGTGCATATTTAATATGCGGGGTTTTGTCACTGTTATCGCAATTCGGTTTTAGATTGGCGGAGTATGAATGTTACTTAATAAACTGATCTAGATCGAGACTAGCAGTTTGCCAGCGACGTCGTCCCCCTTGCAAATGGCAATTTTCAAAAATACGGCCTAATGCCTTGTCTACATCTTATAGAGAGGTTCCCTTTGCAAAATATCAGCTTTCTAGGTTCAAGGATGTGGTCTGGACGTTGATAAGTCAGTCATTGAGTGAGCCAGGACTTATCTTTTTATATTGATAAAAAATGGCAGAAGTTATTCTATTACTTGTTTCATCTACTATATAGTTAGATCACTCAATCCAGTATAAGTATATAGAGAGTTGCAAATCCACCTTCACCCACACTCTTAAAACCGGAACAAAACGTTATTGCTATGCAGCAAAAATAGATATTGTTGCTTATTTACAGGACATTGGAATATTTAGCAAGATTTAATCACTATTATAGTACCTAATTTTAGTTTTAAATGTGGAAATAGAAGTAATGGGCGAATCGCAATTGACAAAAACTCTGAAGTAAATATTCCCTTACAGACGCTCCGGATGTTATAAGCAAATGATACGGTTATTTTTACGGATTTGGAAATCAGAAGCTTCCGTTATATTGTGGCAACAAAAAGAAAACAGTAAACAAAAAATACAATGAAAATTCAGGTGTTTGCACAATCCATACTACCATGCTGATATTAAAAATGCGAAAGAAACTGTCTGTTTGTTACCTCTTCAAGCTAAGCCTTGAAGAGGTAACCACTGAACTCATCGTTATGAAATTTGATAGATAGATAGGTAGCCTGGGATCTGAAGCTGTCTTCTTTTTATCCCGGATATTTATATTTTGGGACATCCCGCAACGGACAGCTGGCTTGTGTGAAGGATGACACAGCTAGATTACATCTACAAGAGATATATGGAAGGAAGACCCCAATTAAATTGTGACAAGAACGGAAGGATACTATTTATACCACCACTGTACCACAGTATTAGTTTGACCCACATATCACCAACTATCCTCAACCATCGAACATCAGAGGCGAACGGAAGCCGCGAGAGAGAATGGTTGCACAACCACAAGTTAAATGATCGACTCAAACGTGACATAACTGTGATGAAACCCTTGCGTCACCGACCGCTTCATTTTGACTGACCACGAGTCTCAGATATTTGTTATAGATCCGTTCTTACTCTGATAATTATAAGGTATCTAGTTTGGTAGTATTTCGTTTCCGGTTGGTGATAATCACGCAGTAAGTATACCAGTGATAATGGTGTTATTGAAAGCGCCCGAGTGCGAGTCAGACTCGCACATGAATGTTTCCGTATCACCGTACCAATATTTTATACACTAGCTTCCGCCCGCGGCTACGCCCGCGTTGTATGACGTTAAAAAGTATCCTATGTCCTTCCCCAGGATTCAAAGTATTCCCGTACCAAACATCAAAATCGGTTCAGCCGTTTTAACGTGATGCGCGGATGCGCGATCAAATAAACAGACATACAGATAGACAGACTAAAAACGGTTAGAAAGTGTTCCGTTATAGATTCTAAGTATCCCCAGCCAACTTTTTTTTCGAATATCTTCCATTTACAGACTTTTAACCCTCTTCAGCTTTATTATATGAATAGATATTTGAATCTGAGCATAAAACCCGAAAAAACAAACGTTTTTTTAAGATAAACTAACTTATTTTTATGATTTTTTGTTATGGCGGCCATAGTAGCACACATTCTGTGAAGGTTTCAAGTGTGACAGACGGACGGACTGTGGAGCCTTAGTCATAGGGTCCCGTTGGCACGTTCTGCGTACGGAACCCTAAAAATTGGATTGTGTTGCGTTCAGATGTTAATGAGAGGTACCTTACGTGCTTATTCTGAATTCTGATTATTGCGTGGTTAAAAACACACGCTACAATTTCTGCTGGACGTCATCGCGTATACTTAGTTGCGCCGCGCCGGCTGTGGCTCTATCTCGCATAGGGTCGCAGCATTATGCTGAGCAATGGCCGTTTGGGGTGGATGTGACGCATTCGTGTATTTGTTCTTTCTTTGCGTCATGTTTACCACAAATATACGTATTTCCTTTCTTTGTTATTAATAATAAAATCGGTAAGTCAAGTTTTTGCTGAAATGAGAATTTTCAGTGTTGATGTCTTTGCACAAATCTGGTTTTCATTATAATAGTTTCTAATCGGTTTGACGTTCACATAAAGATACAATCGGGAATTCGGGATCATCCGAGAAATTCACACGAACTGGAATCAACTTCTGGATTGGAGTTTCCTCTCACAGTTTTTCTTCGTGAGTTCGTTCCAACTAGTAGCTCCCTTTTAACTAGTTTTAAATTACTATACTTAGTTTGCTTGCAAATGTGTTTTGGGTTAGTTTTCAGTATAGCTAGATATATGACTAATAAGGTCACTAAACTAGAGTAGGTATTACTTACACATGTTTCGCGAGTTGCGCAGTCAGTCACCGCTCACGCCTTTCCATTTTAGCTCACTATACACTATCTATTTATACATATTTATATACCTACGTATTTATACTACCAGCCCGTTTACTTTATTTACTCTAAGTTAAGCATATTTATCTTTATTTGCAACAAAACAGCAATATTGGTTCAACTGTAAGTTAGTTCATCATTCTCTTGCCGTCAAGTTATCATCTCAATAGTCGTCCCAAGCCATTTATCATCTTTCACACAGTACATCCATCATTTCTTTGGATTTCCTCTACTCTTATAGCCAACCACATTAATACTCAAAACATTCCTAACTATATTTTCCTCATTTCCCCGCATCATAATCCCACCCATTTCCACCCTAAGTTAGTTAAAAACATAAAAGAATAATTAGATATCCAATGAAATATTGCACGTATTTTGAAAGACATTACTCAGTACTGTATTATATTGTAAGTTTATGACATAGATTAATATTCACTTCTGAATGTACCCACAGAAACATACGGGTGGCCAGATACACACTACTTATACTAAAACTTACATAAATCATCATAGAATAATGACCACTCCATACGATCATAGCCATTATGTATTTTATTAAGTCTGTAAAAGGTAATGCATATGACTAAGTTAAGTATTAGGTACCAACGTCCACAGTCTACCTATTTGAGCTCCTTACAGTCTGTCAACGCAAACTTTGGTCGAGCAATCGTTTGGAGAAATGCGGAAAGCGGCGTCCCAAACTGACATACTGCAGTTCAAGTTGTAGGCTGACTGTGTCAAGATTGTCTTTTATAGGGACTAGAGACTCGCTCTTTGAAAACAATATGGCGCACACACTCGCAACAAAACAATCTGATGAAGCTAGTTGGCAACATGTACTAAAAGAAAACCCTGGTTCGTCACAAGATAAAACTGTTCGTTCACTGATATCGTTATGTTTCTAAAATGATACATTATAATATGACATCTGTTAAGTCCTGACAAATGTCTGGACGTTGAACCACTGGAAGTAATAATACACTGTGGTATTATTAGTCTTGGAACGAATCGGTTCAGACAGGATGCATGTTATTAGTCAGTAATGTGACGCGAAGGGCGCCAGAGATGCAAGTAGAACGGATACCGACTAAGTAGACCAAGTCAGAAGGCTAAGGAGTTGAAACTCTTAATTAAAAAGTGTAAGTTTTTTAATTGAATTGCTCTATCATTATCCGACTAGTCTTGTAGGGTCGGCTGAATGATGACAATAGATGATGTCTAGTAGAATATTGAATATTGAGCGAGTGAGAATTCTAAGCAAACGGGGACTACTTTACGAAATGACTGCCATAGTTATTGCCGTTATTCGCATAACAACTGGGAACGCCTAGAATTTAATTCTTCTGTCATTATACTAGACGGGAACAGCCCCTGCAAGCGTAAAAGATTAGTCGGTCAGCAACGTTGGTGGGGCTTTTGACTGCCTAACATCAACAACTACAACATCAATTGTTATTTATGGAGGCTCTGTTGTACCATTTTACGCAAATAGACTGGAATGTACAGTACAGACCCAATATCACCCAAATAAGTGCGTAAACATTGTCGATTCTCAAGCACACAATCTAAAAGGTCATGCTTGAGCCGACGGCCCAAAACTGACCGGATTGTTTTCACTAACCTTCGAACGACGTTGCGATACATGTTTATATGCGCGGACGCATGCTACTACGAAGGTTTGCAGCGTTGCAACACTTATACCGATCTGGCAACCTCGCAGTGGTGATGACACCGAGAATCAGTTGATGAGAATGTTTGATTGATGGTTTGGGGAAGTGGTGAGGGTTTCCGACAGATTTGCTTAGAGGGAAATATAGCAAGGGTTAATATGTATCACTACACGCTAGTGAAAGTAGTGCATTCAAGTACCCTTCACGTGGCGATATTTAAGACCCCCAGGACGACCAGGCCCGCTCTGTCTAAGTGACTACCTGGTCTGACCAGTTCTTAAAAGTTCATGCGAATTGGTATGTTAGGAGAGGAGGAAAACAATACATTACACGATCGTTATTGTTTTCAGCGAGCTACGAATTATTCCAAACGGGAATAAATTTTATCCGCGGAATAAGCCTTCTCTTCCGAGTAAATTTTGAATTTTTGACAGTTTCTCCATACGAAAACTGTCAATCTTATTCCGCGGATAAAATTTATTCGTGTTTGGTCGAATCCGCCCTAAATGGATTGGTGAGGAAAGTCAGCGTCACAGACATTGTCATGGCAACAAATTGCCAAAAGATTTTTATATTTTTAGATCATTTCTCTGAATGATCGTTTTCTTTTAAATATTATGATGATAGTCTGCAAAAAACTTTATTTCTTGCTAACTTCGAAAACACAATGTTTATATAACAAGTTATATTTGTTAAAGACCTTGCATTGGCCTCACCCGTGCGAGGTCGATCTGAGCATCATTTTATAGGAATTCGGTTGGTTTACCAAGAAACAAGATATGTTTGAGCATAAATGGTGTATTTTGAACAAATGTTGTTTCATTTGTTTTTTCTCACAGTATTTACTGCGCAACCAGTATTTCGGATAATAGCCTATAGCATTTCCTCCCTATTTTTTCAGAAGACAGGGTTACTTAAACAGAGAGGAAATTAACGTTTGAATTCGGAACTACATTGAGACATGACAATTCAAAAGTGCCTGTAAATGGTTTAATTGAAATAAATGCTTTGAGTTTGAGTTTGACATCGTGCGAGGGATGCTAGTGCTAGTGTATTGCTATTTCTTCTAGCCACAGAAACGCGTGCATATTATAATATAGCATTAATTTCATCTCAAAAACTTTGAATACAAACTAAGCACCTTTCATATGAAAATTTCTTTATTGATGTTTTATAAAAGAAAATCGGTTTTTCGTGGATCTTCAACTGCGTCCTAACTAATTTGTTACCATGCCATTATGAACTATTCATAGTTTCACAATATTTCTAAAACTAAAACTTCAATTCCATCGCATCATAGCTATAAAATAATGCCTGACACATACTTTTTATACATAACCCATTGTTTATCGACATCAATGACCCCTACATAAAGATTATAATATACGCTCATATGCTAAAAGACATAAGGTTCTCTTTCGCATCGATTTTGTTATTACGTCTTCAAGGATTGTTTTTCGTCATAAGCTTGAGACAAGACAAGACAAGACTATGAGAAAAATACTTTAGAGGTATTAATTATGCAAGATGTTGCGAATATTTTTGACAGGTTTTATAAGTATTCATATAACTGGTGTTTGACGGCATTCCTGGTGGTCTACAAGTAGTCTCGAGTTAACTTCTACGCTAGCTTGCACCATAAGCTCACAAATGCATGCACTGACTAGGCAGGTTCACTCAAATCTGTGTGTTTTTTTCCTCAAAAGACAATCTCAGACACTAATATGATCTGACGAAGGTTATCACTGGATTTTAAAAGAGACTGCGATTTGTTTCGGTGTTTCTTCTCAGATTAATCAGGAATAACTTAGTTTTTTTTATCATCTAGTTTAAAATATTCTTTTAACCTCCAAGTAAGCTTGACAACTTATAAAACATTATTTTTATGTAAGTAAGTATTTATCTTAAAAAAATGTTTTATCATAAAATAAAGATAATGAATAAATTTTTTGATATCCTTAAGAAATTACAATGCTAATTATAATAAAATTAATGGGCACACAATAGTTGCGTTTATTTGCGAATGACGTCATGCAGGCTATTGTGCCTTAATAACTTTTAATTGACCTAGGCAGTCTTTCAACAAAAAAAACGGTTATTACTCTAAAAATTATAGTAATTAAAATTAATAATTAAAAAGGTGCGTTCGTCATTGCGCGTTGATGTCTTTTCTGTGTAAAATAGTTTCGGGGCCACATTTTCAGTTTTCAAGTTTAATTATAAGCTCCAAAATTAAAATGATTCAAGTAGGTAATGACTTCCAATCATGAAGAAAACAACAGTATCAATATTTATAATATGTTACGTCGAACCTTCATCTCACAAGAGGTGTTATCATACAAGTTTTAATTATTACAAAAACTTGTAGCTTTTATTAGAGAAAAATAATAACAACCAAACACATTGACCAAAACGTGATTTCAATATAAATTAAATAGGCTTTCAGTATTCGGAACTTTAAAAATATATCTGCAAAATAACCAAGTAATTATCCATATCTACTAATATCCTAACTAAAATTATAAATGCGAAAGTGGGTATGTTTGATTGTTTGTTTGTTACGCTTTCACCCTAAAACGGCTGAACGGATTTCGATAATTGTACAAAAACTATGAAATACTCACAACGAAGTGACGTGCTACAACTATTTTAACAATAATTGCATAGGCTTACTTATAACAATAACTGCAAAATGTATTCATTATTTATTCAACACATAACATTGTAACTCAACCAAAGTTTATCTTGCAAATTTATTATTCAAAACTGATGCGGTTTTTGTCACATTGCGTATAGTTTGACCTTATACATCAATGATGGCCTTACCAGTTAGCCTAAGACCTTATTTACGTCACTAATCTTTATATAACCGTTTCCGGTTAGATACTGTCTGTAAGACAATCTTATATAGGCTTTTTTCCTAAAAACTAATCATATGTTGTACAGTCAAGGCAATTTATTGTTAAGCAAATTGACAACCTACGTCAATTTTCCGTGTTATAGCCATTTCATGCAACGCTCAAGAATGATCGATGTCACTTGAGGATACAGACAATTTAAGTTGCTAGTATTTATTGACAATTAATTTCCGTGACTGCATCTAGTCGGTTTTCAGTATTGTAGAACAAATATACATATTTTCGCAATAAAATAACTGGGGAATTCCTGTATATTTAGTAGCATCATCGCAGACTATTCGTAATTATGGAAAATTCCTTAATCGCCATGTCTGTTAGGTGGATCAGTCATCAACAGCAACACTTTATAAGACTGGTTGTCAGACTTTCGGGCTTCTGACGACTGTCAAAGATCTACGAATGACAGCCGGGACCAACAGCTAAACATGCTTTCCGAGGCACGGAGGAGTCTCAATATGTAAAGATGGTGGTCACCCATCCACGGACCAACCCCGGCAATCATAGCTTAACCTGATGTCTCGACCCGTGCGGCTGTTATTAGTTAGCCCCGAGCTCCTCCATCCGTATTGGGTTGGGATTATAATGGCATGAGTTAATGCACGAATTTCCCCTCTCTACTAGGTAATAATGTCTAATGCTAATGCTAATTGTCAGGTCCTACAGGTCCACGTAGCATGACAACCTTATAAACGGGTTTTTTTGACGGAAGAATAGACAAAATGACAGATTGTGATTGTTTATCTGTCATTTTGTCTATTATTCCTTCGAGAAAACCCGGTACTATTGTGATCATGCTAAGCGTGCTGGCATAGAACCTTTTTCTCATTGCGAAAAAGATCAAACGCTTGCTACTGCACCATTCAATCCAACGTGGCAAGGTATGAAGGTAAATTCTTCCAATAAGTACACCAAATATCTCCACCTAAATCAAGCACAAAGTATACCGCATACTAAGCAAGTAACAAGTCCGCATGTTTGCGCTAATCTCGTAAACTACTGAACCGAATTGGAACAGGCTTCAGTATTACAACAGCTGCCCTTCCGACCGACTCGATACGTATGCATTAGACGTGTTAGGTAACCCAATGTTCGACTTTTGAGTAATAATCGTATGTATTACGGTTGAGATAATATGTTTGAACTAATTACGTCTATATCAATGAACAGTTTTAATAAAATATTGGTCTGTTATTGTACTACAGGGTAAGGTCCTGCCGATCTATTATGTAAAAAATTCACAGTGAAAACTAACGTGAAGTGAGCTGTCAAGTGTGAATCCCCAGCGTCAGGTCGTATGACAGCTCACTTCACGTTAGTTTTCAGAGATATTTACAGAATAGATCGTCTATTCTCACAGCTAAGGAACGAGCATAGATTGATAATTATCTACTAATGACGTTTTCAGACTGATTCAATTGATAACATCGAAAAGTAAAGTCACTCATTCTAGTCTTCAAAGTTACTGATGTACTATTTTATTAAAACAATTTCGAAATGACTAAAGAATTTTTTTTTTGTGTCAGGATCATCAACACGTTGCTGACCTTCCTTGAGGAGCTGGATTGGATCGAATAATCGATATTCGTACGCAAATTACGCGCTTTGACGTGGAGTTGCGGACACCAGCCCGTTGTTACCTACCTACCTACCCCCGTGTTACCTATTAAGCACCCTAATATTTAAAGAATAATGCGAGAGCAAGAACAGTTTATTAATCATGATCAAGTTCGCCTTCAAAGATTCCAATTTCGCTTAAAAGGTATCCAAAATACTGTATGTAGTACTAGGTAATTTAGTATCCAATGTCTAACCGCCCACGAATGTATTTGACCTAGTTTCGATATTTATGTCTGATCGATTACCTTTTGTACAAGAGCTGGTAGGCAGTTGTTTTTTGTTACTTTCAAATCTTGTTTGAGGAGGAAAAAGTTGGAATATTGAGAATATTTTGATGAGATGGTATTTTTTTTTTATTAAGAAATATTTTTCGTTAACTGACAACACAGGAAAGATTGTCTTGACGCAGAGAGGTGAGGAGACCCGACCCCAGATAAAGGGAAAGACTTTGCGAACACCCTGTATTTTTTCCTATTAAGAAAGAAAGAAAAATATAGTATTTGGGACACACATAGGAAATACAAACAATAACTCCCACTAGAACAACGACGCAGTCGTAGTAGTGGCAAGCGCTACTGCTGAGCATGAGGTCTTGGGTTCGATTCCCGGATCGGGAAAAGTGTTATTGGGCTTTGCCATCTAGCATTTCTCAGTAGCAGCCCGGAGTCTGGATTAGAGCCCGGTTGATAGCAATAGGGTCGCCCCCTATTACATGGCACTTAAACATAACTGGTGAAATGTGGGCGTACACCTCTGCCTAACCCTTTGGGGAATACAGGCGTGATGTTGTTATTGTAGTTTGTGTTTTGCTCGCGCCGATTTTTTTTTCTGTTTTTCCTTTACTTTTTAACCTAAAAAACATTTTAGTGAAAAATCAACAACAAGAACATATTTCTGTCAATGTAACATTGCTCGCGTGGGATGAGACGTTAATTCTCTTATATGTTAACAACGCATTGCAAGACCCATTATACCTATTTCGCATGTCTGAACCACGCCCTACAACATTCTACCGCATTTCTAACCATATCTTTACATCCGACATTACAATACCACCCTAATCAGAGCAAGAAGGTTTTTTTAATTTTATTTTTCTTACATCGTTCGTTATATAATTCCCTCACTTACTAATTACGTAAGAGAAACAGAGATGCAATATACCCAACCGGTGTCGATATGATACACAGCCGGATAAAAAAAATTGGTCGATCGATTTTTGTTTTGGGAACGTGCGATGACGTAAATGCAATAATTTGGTATTATTAAGGTGGGTTTAGACCAAACGAATATACAGCTTGAGATTGAACAAGAGCGGAGTTGTTTGTTGCTTTTGGTGTAAACAATAATTCGTTATTATTTGCACCAAAATAATACCAACGAGCAAGAATGACAACCAACAATAACTGGAATTCTTGCACATGCTCTTGAGATTTTAGATCAGGCGAACGAGTGCTCATTGCTCATTTGTAATTTCATCGATTTTAGCCTTTCACAGCGGTAAGAAGCAATGAGAATACAACTTTTTTCCGGCTTCTTTGACACAACATTCTAGAAGGTTTGCTATTTCTTGCCAAGCATCTTACATGTGGGTTGTTTTTTTTTTAATTTTCATGTTTAGAATACCACAGACATCTCAAATTATGGTAGGCTTCTATAATAAGTAGACATTTTCTCGATATTTATCGGTCAAGTTACTAGAACACAATAAACACTTTGAAGAAACCTCTTTAGAGCATTCGCTCGTTTGGTCTAAACCCACCTTTAGATGTAAAATGCTGACGCGAATGAACGCAAAAAGTTGTTTTGGATTTGTAAATAACTTATACCGGTTTTGTTTAGTCTTTTAGAGATATGAAGAAATATTATACATAAGATATTTTTGTCTAATACGGATGTTGTTTATCGTATGCAAAATGCATTTCTCAGTAGTAAAAAAGGGTGTGTGCTTATGACCACAACATAGAAGTGAAAACTTACGACTGGAGACGAGTATATGCGATGCACCGTCACCGACCGACTAGAGCCGAGTTTACCCGATTCAGCGTCTCCGAACCGAGTGGGACGGTTCAGTTTCGTTGTCAGAAAGAGCGCAAGTGCTCCTACAGAAGAATAAATTAAATTAAAGAAGTTTTAACTTCAGAAACAATTACAAGAAGATTAGTGATCTTATTATTTACTTTAAAAACGATAAAGTGCAACAAAGTCAAGAGCAGTGGATAACATGGGTCACTGCAGTTTATGTCTGTCGCAGATAAAATTTTAATTAAAATGTCATTAGCCCGGTTTTATCTCTTTATTAAATTAGTTGAACTGACAATAGCGGAATTCAAAATCGTCTATTTATAATTTATATTAATACTGTACACAGGTTCTAATGTACCTATATTACCTAATAAAAATATTAATTTTAAAGTGGATGAGGTACATTAACCTTGTAACTTGATTTTTTATTTACTTAAATGAGTGTAGCCTTTGAGGTGATATTTTTTTAATAAGACTCAATTGAGAATCATTTAGCGGTAATTTGACATTTAAAACGATTTTTAAGAAGAAAATAGAAAAAGCGAGCGATTTCTTTATCCTTTACCCAGTCTGAACGTTCAAATCGGATAGTATTTTTCATACCTTTCGGCAATGTTTTAAGTATCTTCCTTATAAGTTCAATACTGTAAAACTATTATTCAGTAGGTCGGTATTATAATCATGTTACTGAGTAAAAAATTGTTTGTTTCATAAACATACAAAACATGTATGCAAAAACCATTGACTGCGTGAAAAATGATAATTATTCTGCGGCTTCCTGATTAAAAACATCTAAAATATTTTATTATTTTAAACCACTTCTGTCCCACCGTACTGAATTACATAATCGCAACCTTCAATCCATTCATTCAGAGTTTTAGACCCTCTTATAAAAAATAACGTTCAAGTCAAGAAGTCCCTTATAAAAAAAATAACAGTCTAAAACATTAATGCTTTTATAACTACTAAAAAACAGTGTCAGGTGGCTGGTTACAAAAATAAACAGCCACTTAAATTTTCCACTACACCTCCATAATTTGCGTGCGCCCAAACCTATCCCAAGTTAAACCGTGTCATTTATATTGCACGGCAGTTTACATGCAAGGCCAAGATAGCAATATAGCTTTACTGTTATAGTAATTTCAACTCTATTTGCATGAAGTTAGAATACATTTTTGGTCGATAAATATTAATAATTTCGAGAGAAATCATATCATATCCTTTAAAATTAAATACGTAATTAGTGGAGCAATATTTTATTTACGTGTTTGTTGAACTGAATTTGAAATATGGTCTTTAAGAAGTCGCCAGTCGTTATAATTGCATATAACGTCTGGTGGTTGCCTAACATTTATTTCGTCCAATGATCTCTCTTAAATATCAGCTGACTCATTGCAATTTAACGACTAGATTATTTAACGGTATGTGTCTTACAAACCGTTAAATAATCATTTATTAATAATAAATTACTGCACTTAATTCCTCTGAAGATACAAATCTCTAGACTGCCTCATTGTTCTAGAGGTCGCAAATGCTGCTGCTGAGCATGAGGTCCTGGGTTCGATTCCACAAAGTGTTTTGTGTTTTTCATCTGGAATTTATCAGTAGCAGCACGGCGTTACGTTTGAGTTTCCGAAGAGTCAAGAAATCACTGAATTTCTATTTTCCACTTTTCTTATCAATTTGGGACTTTCTTCGCCGCGAGCAAATCACGACATAAGTCACCTAAGACTTTTGACCTTAATAGCGCGTAACTCTGGAACATTCACACTTAATGGTCATTCCCCTTAGTAAATGAGTCATATGGACTATAAATACATACAACATTAATAAATAGTCAGCTTTGTTGACTATGAAATTCATTTGTTAATTGTCGGTCAATAATCTTTCGGAGTGCAGGTTGTGGTTAGACGGATTTGGAGATCCGTAAGGAGTTTTGTGTTGGGAAATATTTGTGATTCAGTTGCTTTTAGAATGACACTGCTGTTTCTTTTGTGTGTTTGTAATTAATAATCTGTGGTACACTCTTTCGAATGAAATGAAAAGTAACAATGAAACGATGAATGGACTGTGTGAAAGATCCAATCTAAGGCTAGAAAGGGAAACTACCGATATGACGACTAATAGAGAAGGATGGAAGAAATAAAAACTTATTACAAATAATCCCAACCGAATTCCAAAAAAAAATACGCTACGAACATATAACCTCCTCCTTTTTGGAAGTCGGTTAAAAATAATCGGACGTCTTGAAGTTGGTGAAAATTACGTAGAAAGATTCCGTTACATAGACAGATAGTAAGATAGATACTGTTCAAGCTAATAAAAGTTTGTTAAAAAGCCATGTTACGCCGTCATGAGGACACTCTTTCTAATAAGAATTATTAATTAGTTTAAATTAATAGCCAAAATAAAATTAGATATGTTAAGGAATTCAAAAATATCATAAAAACCATGTCTGTTGAAGTACTCATTAGTTTCATGGTTCAGCCTTCCATGGTTCATAATAACCGATTACAACTACAGCATAAAAACACGTAATTACAAACTACATATTATTAACAATTATTCGCAGATAAAAACAACGGTAATAACTTGCTTCCTGTTTATACGAAACTTGAAACGATTACATCGACTCGCACTTGACTGGTATTTTTTGCAATAATATCTTGCTAGATCTGACAGTGACTCGACAAAATAATATTCACAAAGGACTTTGATCATCTGATGAAACTGACCATTATTGCACAAGTGTCATTAAATTGATCTCCGAAATTGATAACAGGGGTATAATTTGGGATACGTTGGTTAAATTCGATTACCAATAGTCATGGGCTCTATCAGGCAGGCCTACGTGTAACAATGGATTCCATTATGGAGATGTTACGTAGAAGATGGTTTAAAAAAATCTGTTTTGTTTTTGGAAGTGAATTGTGATAGTCTAATTCATAGTTCTGATTGTTTGGGAAGGGTAAATCAGACTGTTTTCCTTAAGATATGGTGACCATGTCTATTGTTTTGACTTAAGACGTGTTTTCAGTTAAATAATAATTTAATCATAACGCCAAATGAGCCATTGACTTTCTTTTCTTTATCTCAGTCTCGGACTAACAGATCAACAACTTACGACATGACGCTATTATTGCACAAATAAAGTAAAAAATAGATAGCAAGTTTGTTCGCGATTGTACATCTGAGTACAGCGCTGTCAAATACTTGAGTTCGCGGTTAAAAGTACAGTTACAGACAAATGACTTGTTATTAAGGTGAAGGTGCTTCAGATCATTATTCATTAAAGAAAGGATGTGACCCAGGTTTTTGGGAGATCAATGAACCCCGAAACTTTGAGGAAAATTGTGCAAAAATTACAATCATGTAATTTGAATTTTTCATTATACCACGTTTAATTCGCCGTAAAAATTACCTTTGCAAAGGAAAATGATTCTTCTTATTATCCCTATAAAATAATTATTTCGATTCATGATTTCGAAATTCCTCCTTAACCAATTTACAAACCACAAAAAAGTTGCAATTTTTTTGTGTAGGTAAAAGTCTATAAATAATGTGTTTGTACATATTATAGGTTTATACATAGGGAAAATATCTACAATCTAATTATAGCAATACCTACAAATAATTATACCTACCACAGATAAATTATTTCTAACAAAGACCTAACTATCTTCCATTTGTTCTGATATTCTTAATGATCGTTACCACAAGATTATTATGCTATGAAAAAAAAAAGTTTTTATAAATTTTGTTAGGAATATTCCTAAGTTCGTGTTATTTGCAGTACTTGTTAGATTCATTATAAACAATTATTGTACGGTATTATACGTTGGCAAGGTTTCTTTGTAAATAATCATGAATTTTATCATTATTAATATCCTGGATAATATTACAAGGCGAGTCTGTTTGTTTGAACTTTTTCTTGTTTATACAGGATTATTGTAAATACCCGAAACCCCTTGGATATTTAATCAATCACCCTGTATACTTTCATAACTTTACATCTCTCATAGGATTAATCGGCTATGTTTCATTCAATTGGAATCTTACCTATTATAATGAGTACAAATTCGATATTGTTTAATAAAAAAATGTTTCTAAAAATATTTTTAGTTACGGTTCTATATAGTTATATCTAAAATTATTCATATTTTTAAGTGTTTATTAAAAGTCGCTTGATTGAGACCTTGGCTTGTACATATTTACAGCATAATCCTGTTTTATTAGACACGTGTAAGCAACCCAGATTATTACGAGAAACCCTGATACTGATTACTTAACTAAATCTTCACGTTTTTTTATTCATTTTAACGGTCATTTTCCTCAATGTTTTTTTGGAGAATATCAATAAGTATCAATATCAATACAATAATAATATCAATATTTATTTTATTGTTAGATTGTATATTTTATTTAAGATTTGTCAAGTTACCCAAATATATCTTTTATTTTGCCTTAGAATAAAATATTTTTTAAACGTGATTTATTGAACGTTAGTACGAATTGCATCTTAGTGGTCAAATTGCTCTATTTTCCGAAATATCCTGGCCCAAGTCTCGAACCTGAGACTATCACAGAGGGCTTTGATACTGGTATAAAAAAATTCATTAATACTCAATTCACTGCTAAACTAACTTACAATATTGCGACCATTATCTCTGTAGGTAAACAAAATATTTTCTTAATTGAGATAAATGGACTAACCACTGTCAATGTACGTAATGCATCGTTGAGCAAGAAATCACTCACTTAGAGCGCGTTTACATTTGGTAGAACAACGAACTGCCAACTTGGTACCGTGGAGGTTTTAACCTGGATTTCTCATCTAACCTCGCCGAATTTACATGTATGTACGTACATACATAAACTCACTTTTCCCATGGGTGTACAGATACGACAGAACGCCACCTGCTAGCGATGCTTACACGGTCCTTTTACTTCGTTAACGTTCACACATCCACGAATTTTTGATAAGTTAATGGCATAGGTTATCTAATTGCTGCATAGTAATCGTAACATAAATGGAAGAAGTCACTGGCTCCTGAAATACAGGTACTTTAACCTGGCTCTGGAGCCAGGGTCTCAAATTTTTGTATCCTGTCTATGGCAATAAATAATTTATTTATTTATTATTATTTATAGGTACAAAGAGATAAGCACTATTTCATATAAAGAATGAAAGAGTTTCGACGGTGTAATAATATTTATTTAATACTTCAAGCACACAAATGTACCTATAGCTGCGAACATATTGCCTTAGGCATTTTCTACTATTCAAGCTTTGGGTGATGCAGGGACAAATATAGGTATGTGCAATACCGACAATTGAGGAAAATTCGCCTTTTTTTTTCTAAGGAATATTTGTATAAATTATTGAAATTTGAACAGGACAACGTCTGTTGGGTCAGCCGGTTCTATCATCTATAAAAAAAGCTGTTAAACCACCATATTTATTCCTCAGATAACGGCTCGTACACACTGGCGCAATATCGCGGGCGCGACAGGCAGTGCTACCCTTGTCGCGCCCGTGATATCGCGTCAGAGTGTACGAGCCTTAAAAGTTATCTGACGATTGCAAAATCAGCCCTTTAGGTAAAGTGCAAGAGTTAAGGGAAAATTAAACTACCATATGAAAATACAGCTTGTTTTTTTCCGCACGGTTTTCACCAAAATTTTCTTTACTGACCTATTTGCCGCTGGGCATATACTTAGTACTTCTAGACAAAAGTGATAAGAAAGAAGTAGCAAAAGAAAGAAAAAAAGAATAATGTTTAAGACATAATTCTTTTTTTTCTTTCTTTCATTCTAGTGCTAAGCAACGCGTGAACATGGAAAATTCCAACAACACGTGCTGGTATCACAAAAACGGTGTAATCGTCAATAAACCATTTTCTCGATACTTACTTATAAGTTTATAAACTCGTGCTACGATTAGTGCTCGCGTGTAATCGATTGAGAGATTAATCGTTTGAGTTTTTGAAATTGGAAAAAGAAAAATTAAAAATTACCTTTTTTTTTTTAATCATCTGTTATTACGTCGACTATGACATGACTACATAACTTCGATTTCATTATAATCTCGGCTAATGCAAATTACAACGAAAATTAATTTCTGGGTCAAGTCGGAAGTGTGCGAACGGTTTCGGAGCTAGCCGACGTTTTCGCAATGCGAAAAGTTTATTTGCTCAAATTCTGGTCAAAACATAAATGTCAGAAAAAATTGAGGTCACAGAATAAATTCTCAACACTTTTTAATACCTTAGGCTATAATAAAGGTAATCAAATACAAATCCAATCAGAATAATTACGATGCTAATCACATCACTTAATATTTAAAAACTTACGTTATAAGCATCTCGGTGGCCTTTGGTCAGCTTCCTTGTATCATGTACTCGATTCACAGCACAGTACACAGAAACAAACACCAAAAATAACAACTAATATAAAAATTTATGGTAAAAACACTCACACACACACGTAACGTGGAATTTGCGTAAAGGTTTACGAAACTTTCTAATTCGTGGCGCGAATTTTGCGGCGCGAGTGGTCAAAGACGTGTGATGTGCGGCGCGCTCAATCGCTGACTGGCGCGTTCCGTTTTCGCTCACAAGCCGCGGCGCGTTCTTTTTTTTTTAAACCGGCTCCCACAGACTATAACACTGTCTTAGTGGCCAGTCCGGTGTGTCAAGCAAGAAGGTATGACGCAAGTAGTTTCGGCAACACTGGGTTTTTTCGTTGGCCCAATCGGCACACACACATTCATAATGGTTAACTTTATTCGGTGCTCGCTCCCAGCGCTAATTTCGTATATATTAATTAGATTGAAAGCCTTCGGCTGACGTGGTGTGAATAGTCAAAAAATCGCGCGACTATTCGCGTGTGATTTCCTCTTTCGATTCAGGTAGGAATCGTGCAGAATCGAATCGATTAGATCCATAGATAGTGATCCCATCTCTCATCGTAACATTGAAGGTAACGCGTTTTATGAACGGAGTTATGAGACAAGTATTAGTGAAAGTCTTATAAACTGCCATTATTTCTAGTTCAACTATTTGGTCATGCCGAAATACAGGTCCTACGAGGAAAATATCTTAACTGACCGCAAACTGCTCTAAGTGTAGTTGAAATCGAAAGGGATTACGGCTACGCTAGGTACCGTTAATATCGAGAATATGGTGAAATGAAATTCCTTTCCGATCCTCACAGACAGCAGAGCCCTTGACTGCGGAATGCTGATAAGGATCACTCATGGACAAGGACATACTCTATGAAATTTTTTTTTAGGATCAATCGCTAACAAAATAATAAAAGAATTGGCCAGCTGAAACAACTGTAAGTACTGACAGATGTCCAGAAATATGCAACACTGGACACTCCAAACTAACTTATTTGCTGCACAGACCACTGAGGTTTGTGCAGTCTGTCGTGTCTCAGTGAAACCAGTTTGCTAAAATAGTTTGAAGACAAAATCGCGATAATTTGGAGGGTACAGAAGACGATAGCAGCTTGGTGGCAAAACGAAAATTGTCTAACAACTGAATAACCATAACCATAAAGATACCATACGCAACTATGACTGCACTTTAAACTCCAATGGTTCACTAGAAACCTAATTCTGCTCTTCCATCTCAGAGTTGCAAGAGTAGAATTATGTCCATTGCTTTTATTTCAGAAAAGATCTCTAACAGTTGACGGGATTTGACAGTTACATCTGATAATTTTGGACTGAATGAAAGTATCATAAGATGACATGGGTTAAACTATCTCAAACTAGCCAGATCGAAAATCTCTGTATGTATAATGAAGGTGTAATAGTTGCATCCTGGATTCTGAAACTTGGTTGGATATTTCAATTCATCATTACATAATTTCAAAATCAAGTCATTTCTTCAAATTAGGCTGAGAAACAGCACTTTCTGAATGTCAACATTACATAAGACAGTCCCCCAAAACGGCCACCTTTCACCACTTTAGCTGGGAAAAAGAGGTGGCGCAACAAACTCCCCCCAGCACAACTGTCTGTTCAGTTAGAAGAACATTGGTAGCTTTGTTCCACCCACTGCTGAGTAAAGGCCTCCTCGATTTTGTGCCATGCTTTCCTGGCCTGGGCGAGGCTCATCCAGGTCTACCCCCGCAACCTTCTGTAGCATCTTCTATTTTTTTATTAACTTCTGTTAATTTACTAATCTAGCGTTTTCTAATATTTCAGGAAACGACGGTAGGTCTGTCTGAAGCTCCTTTATAAGCCAAATAGGTAAAAAAATTATACTTTTGAGTATATTTTTTTTTACATATTTGGCAAATAAATATTTACATCGGGTTGAACGAAGTTCAAACTAAACTTTGTACATAATTACAAGATTAACACGAGGAATACTGATAACCTGCATAATAACATATCTTTATTTCAAGTAGTAATCGGTTGAATAAAACTATCAAATGCCTACCTGAGGGGCAATTACGGTATTTTTATAAACGGTCGCATCTTTATCTCAACCTGTCAGAAAATATAAAGCCTTCTGACATAAATTATCATTGAGATGAGGGTGCAAATAGATTTTGAACGTTTTTGACTAAGGGAATTGGCCTCCTGACATTTTGTTGATCTTCGTTCGGCTGTAGGTCGAACAAACATCAACATAATGTCCTTTAACACTTTGAGACACACTAAACGCCCATAGGGGCTATAACAATAAAACTTCGGTTGTGTGTCCTTGGATGCGTTACATATAATCTTATAATCTCTTAAAAATACTTAAAATGAAATATAGAACAGTAATGTTAACATTTTTATACATAAAATGAGAATGCCACATTGCCCCCTATGATAATACTGAATTAGAATCAATACAGCAGTTAACAACCTTGAAAATAAATTGCCTAAATAACTAAAATAACAGTCTGTAAAGGACCACATTATAGCTCCAAAGGAATTTAATGAGAGCCTCAAACAATCCCTGTCTAAATTCTCTCTGGCTAAATTGTTACGCAATCGCTCACTAAAGTGGATTAGTAACACATTCATCTGTATTGAGAAGGTTTCAACTTTAAATCGCAAAATTTCTAGTGTAAGTCTACCTGTCCCTGTCTTAGTCCACAGCACCGAAAAGCTAACCACAAGAATACCCTGGAAGTTGGGCAAGCCTCTGGTGTGGGATGGGTTGCATCCCACACCAGAGGCGTACCCAACTTCCAGGTGTGTCGGCACCCTCGTGCCATCTTCGTCACACGGCGGGCTGTGCTGGGGCGGCTGCTACAGGAGCAGAAAACCTCAAACGGCGTAATTACAACAACTTATTGGATGTTATATGTTTGAGCCGTTAGGGGTTGAAACACTAGGGCCTTGGGGTCCGAGTGCTCATCTAGAAATCGCCAAGTGGTTGGTCGATTCTTTGCATGACCAGAGGGCTGGCCTATTCTTAGCCCAAAGAATCAGCATTGCCATTCAATGTGGCACTTTTCCTATTGACAGCGATGCGGATGAATTTTTTTTGATGCCCAATGAGCTCTTCCCCTTTTTTAAGTTTCGTTATATACTTGTACCTACTATATATATTTTAATGTTAGTTTGTAATTAAGGTAATAAATGAGTAAGTAAAGATTAAACTACAAAAAAAAATACTTTATATCTCACAACTTTTTCCTACAATTATAGTTTGAATAACATTATCAAATTGCAATTGAAACATCATCGACAAAAACTTAAATGCTTTAAAATTAAATCAAATTAAAACACTCAATTAGTAAGTAGCACTAGAAATTGGTATCCACGGGTACGTTTTCTGACCCATTTGTTTACATTTTCATCAGATACATTTAGAACAGACTATGTGTAATTTGACAGTTCGTTGAGCATCAGCAATATGCGAGCATAACAGTGAACTTGGAATGGAATTCAAGAAGCTGAACAGTACAGTGCACACCATTCTTTTGTTTTTTGTACAGTTCCTTATTATATCTATGCCGTATAAACATTGTTTGTTTTCTCTTGTAACATGATGCAATATACAATTAATAACAGCCGCACGGGTCAATCGAAGGTTAAGCTACGCTTGCCGAGGTCGGTCCGTGGATGGATAACCATCTATTACATACCGAGACCCCTCCGTGCCTCAGAAAACAAGGTAAGCCATAGGGGTATCGTATTACCTAGAAACTGAGTTGTGGAGGTCAGATAGGCTGTCGCTCCATGTAAAATACTGTTATTCAGCTGCATCCGGTTAGACTGGAAGTCGACCGTTATTTATTAATAATTAACTTATTTATAAATAGCTCATTTGCCGAATTGTAATGTTAAAATATTCAGATGTGCTCGCAAATGTCAATGACAAATAAACCTTATATAAGCAAATAAACTAAAAAAAAACAAATAAAAAACAACATGTCAGTACTTTATAGGTATAAAATTAACGTACTTATTAACTAGGTAAACAATAACTCGTATTCTAATCTTTACAAGAAAATCGCTATTAAACTTTACTGTTGACATATAAATAATATACGTGACTGCAATTCTTAATCTTTCAACAACCAAGATATTTCAACCTTCAAAGCAATTAGTTAACTCTAACCATCAGATGGTAAACCAAGAAATCAATCAACTAAATCCGACAATCTAATCAGCTAATCCTACTGTTTCAAATAGCTCTATTAAACTAGGTTGAAGGGAAAGAAAGATACATATTTTATTTATACTGTAACTAGCTCCGCCCCGCGGTTTCACCAAACGACGACAATATCCGACATATTTAGATGCAGTTGTTAAATGCTGAAATCTCAGTAGGCCCTCGAGAAATTGCGCGGATTTTCCTTTTTTTATTTTATTTTAAAAGTAAATTGTTTTATCTTTAAGTTATAGAAAAAATAAATTAGTTTAGAAATGAAATTAGTTTTTTTTATAAAGTAGGTATTTACGGTAGTAACACGGGCTTTTTAATTTTTCCCTTCTAACAACTCAATACTGGAGTAGTAGGAAGGGTAATCAAATTAACGGTATTACAACTGGTAGTAAAATTGGTAGTAACTAGGGCAACAGAGGTAGGTTTCGAACCCGTGGGAATATCGGGATAAAAAGTATCCTATGTCCTAACCCAAGTCATGGTTTACCCATGTGCCACATTTCATCGAAATCCGTTCACCTGTTTTAGCGTGAAAGCCTAACAAACAAACGAACTCACTTTTGCATTTATAATAATTACTACTAGCTTTTTCCCGCGGCTTCGCCCGCGTGGAGGTCGGACAAACAGTGGTGCCTTAGTAATAGGATCCCGTTGGCACCCTTTAGTTACGGAACCCTAAAAATATATGAGATTAACTAGAGCTTATACTGTTTCTTACAATAATCTAGGATCAGAAGTTGAAAATAGACCGATCATATTATAATCAATGCACAGAAACCTTCTATAAACTAACACATTCTACACCAGTAACGCAATACATAAAACTAAATGGTGCCCCATCTAACTACTGACCGCGACACAGATTGCTTAACCGCGTGAATCATTTCCAGCTAAGCATTCGTGCCGACTCATAATTTATAAGAACGCTCATAATTTTCCTTTATGAGTTAGAAGGATTTTTAGTGCTGTGTGTGACGACGACCTTTGTCCAGTATTGGGACATCTAACACTAGTAGTTATCTCATCGGAACATAACATCACATCGCTTGCACAAGGTGGATAGGCGATTTTAGACTTAGATTAATTGTAAGTTCAGGTTTCCTGACTATATTTTCCTTCACCCATGTCAGTGATGTCTAAGATGTTAAGTTCTGTAAACATTTTTCATTTTTATTTTCGCTTGAGTATAGATTTCGATGTTTTTTGTTAGTATGGCATATAGTTAGGCGTGTGCTACCTGACATATGGCAAATAATTTGAGATAGGTACATTATATCTCAAATTATTTGCCATATGGCAAATAATTTAATTTAATATTTTGTGTTCCGTAATGTTAATTATTTTGCATACTATTGTATAGATTTAAATTTTTCTAACTGATCAGACAGCTGTGCTGCTGGGGAGTTAGTTGCGCCACTTCTTCTTCCCAGCTAAATCACTAGGAAGTGGTGAAGGGTGGGCGCTGATTCGCAGCCTAGTTTGAATAAATGACTTGATTTGATTTAATAAAAATGGGCATACATGACGTAATCAGATCGAGCCTGGTTAACTCCGAAACATACCCATATGTAGAATCCGTTAAGAGTAATAAAATTAACCCAGTTCACACCTTGAAGATAGAACATAATCGGAAAACCGGATCATAGTAATTCATATTAACAACACTATAAATAACACTAAAAAGATTTACTACGCACGATATCACTACATATTATAAAACAAAGTCCCCCCTCCCGCCGCGTCTGTCTGTCTGTCTCAACGCAATAAACTCAAAAACTACTAAACGGATTTTCAAACGGTTTTCACCAATGGACGGAATGATTCATCAGGAAGGTTTTGTGGAAATTGGCTGAAATATGATGATGATTGTTGAAAATGGCAGAAAAAATCATGCCGACTGATGTAGGCATATAATATGCTCTGCTACCCGTGCGAAGCCGGGGCGCGGTGCTAGTATAAAATATTCTAACAATCTTTCTTGTCCATCATCACGCTAATCATTTTCCAGCAGCCGCTGATGATCGTCAGATCCTCCATGACGTCACGGCATATAACCAATCATATTAGGAAATAAATATTATACTATAAATAGATTAACCTTAGTTATTTATAAGAAAAACATATGTTTAATTTATGCGACCACATAATTGTAGTGTTTTGCATTGGCTAAGATTAGATTAGAACAGAGTTTTGCGGTTATATTTTTTTCCGGTGTAAAAGAAAAAATAGAAAGAAAATACGTTTATATGCGGCAAAAAAGACGCAATTAAAAAAAAAGTACACAAAAATAACTAGTTTCGGGAAAATACGCGTTACATCCACGCAAAACGGCCATCGCTCAGCATAATGCTGCGGCTCTATGCGAGACAGAGCCCCAGCGCTAGTTTTCCGTGACAGCCGGCGTTGACGTGATGACGTCAATCGGTGCAGCATATAATGACATGTGTGGGTGCTAAGTGACTAAATAATAACAGCCGAACGGGTCGGTCGATGGCTAACCTGCGCTTGTCGCAGTCAGTTCGTGGATGGGTAAGCATCCATTTCATATAGAAACCCCTCCGTGCCCGGGAAAGCACGTTAGGCCGGTGGTCCCGGCTGACATTCGTAAATGTTTGACAGTCGTTACGGTAGTCAGAAGCCTAAAAGTCTGACAACCAGTCTTACCAAGGTGTATCGTGTTACCCAGTATCTGAGTTGTGGAGGTCAGATAGGTAGTTGCGCTATGTAAAATACTGGTATTCCGCTGCATCTAGTTAGACTGGAAGCCGAGCCTAATATAGTTGGGAAAAGGCTAGGCTGGCAGGTGTGCCGTGTGATGCAGTGTCTGCTTGCTAAAACTTCAAAAGTTCTCGTACTTATTTATAGCAAGGTATCTTATGGCTATTTAGTTGATACAGCAATCCTGCTAGGTGGTCTACAGTTAATTTAGCTGTGAAAAGGAATTAAACACTATCTTTTAAAGAGTCAAGCCCAGCAACTCACTTTTTCTCAAACATACTTACAAATTCAAGCATTATTTTGACAACCTTCTTCGAGATAAATCGAAATTACAGCAATTTCGATTTATCTGGTCAAAAACAAGTGAATATGCGGCCGGCAATGTTACTATGAAAATCCATATATTTCCTGTTTAGAGGCCGAATAAATTACTATGAAAACTTATATCTGTCGTGTTATATAAAAATGGAACGAACTTTTTACTTCAACACATGGCAACCAAGGGGGTTACTTATCAAAGATTTTATTTAAACGATGTGGCTTGCAAATAGAGCTGTTTAAAGTAAAGAAGAAACAAATGAACCTATTGGTGCGTAAAAAAATATCGTTGTCTTTCTTTTTATTAATATAGCATATATAACATTCATCATTCTATCTCAAGGAGGTTCTACAAAATATCTTTGAATTCTTCCAAGTTTGTCTGAAAGTCTGCCATAAGCCATTTTATAGACGCTAATTAGTCATTTGGTGCCATATTGGCATTTGTAATGACTTAATTGCACTAATATCCTGTTGGCATGGATACTTTGATTGATTTATTGTGTGATGAGCCATGTGTGTATGATGTGTTGACATCTAAAAGTCTACTAGTGTTGTTCTTAGATCTAGGTCGCAAAACGTAAGGTTCAATTTCAAATGCACGAAAAATCTTTGGGTGTCTAAATAGAAGTAAGGTTTCAAACATAACATCATGCGGATTATGCGGTTTAGGACAGATTCTGGTTTGGGCAGATTCTTGTTTCGGCAGATTCGTTATACGGCAGCAGTAACATGACCAGCCTGTATTCCCTGAAGGGTTAAACAGAGGTGCGCCTATAGTACACCCACATATCGCCAGTTATGTTTATCCCATGTAATAATATCTACACTATCATAAACTGGGCTCAATTCCAGACTGGGAAATTCCTATAATGGAACAACCCAATAACTCTTTAGCAGAGCTTTCGGCTTTCGTAAAAACCGTGCGAAGCAGGAGCGGGTTGCAAGTATGTTATAATATCCTTTTTTCGGCCGCTACTACATTACACCTCTCTGGCTACCCCTTCTAGGAATACAGGCGTTGTGTTATGTCATTGTAATAATAAAATGAAAAAAATAATTAACGAAAGAAATAGGAACCCTGTCATAATAAAATTGTCCTACATCTAAAATAATATTATGATGACGGTAAAAAGAAACATGTTTTCTTATTACCTGACTGCCCTAGAAGGAGGGTAACATTTTTCTTATGTATGTATGTATGTATTTATGTATGTATGTCTATTTGGCACTTTCTGGTACGCACGTTTAGTTTTCTTATGTGTATATTTATTTGTAACTTAAAATATAACTGAAAATTATATTAAAACATAAGTATAATTTCTGTTCATTATCATATAAGTAGATACCTATTCGATCTATATGTGAATTGCATGCCCTAAACAGGCAAAATATGGACTGTACTTAAACCACCAACTTGTACATCTGGTGACACCTGTATTTTCTGCTAAGTATTAAATGATTCTTATTCTTATTCTGTAGTCTTAACCGTTTGATGGATTTTAAAATTGATGGTGATGATTTCAATGATTCGTCTTAATCGTGGGAGTGACAAAGGCTACGTATATAATATTTAAATATTGCATCTGCAAATACAAAAAAGGGAGGGGAAGGTTTTTTTCAAATAAATTACAGCAATATTGATACCTATGAAATAAAAGCTAGTAATGAGTCAATTCCAATCATAATTATATACCTATATTAAAAAAACAAAAAACCTGACTACAAAAACACATAACTGATGCTTGTTTTTCTGTTTTTAGTTGAGATTTGCAGTCGGGTTTTATGTTTTTTTAAATTATTTGCTTTATTTTGTACCTCACACGCGTAGAAAGATTGAGACTTTGTTTTATCGATCCAAAAGTTTTATTTTTCTCAACTAGCTTCCTCTCCATATTGACGTAGACAGCAAAGCAACAAAGCACTTACTAATAATTAATGAATACGTGTTTTATTACAAAACTAGCTTTTGCCCGCGGCTTCGCCCGCGTGGATGGCGGAAAATATACCACGGGAACTATCGGGATTCAAATTATGTGTTAATCCACATTATAAACTATCTGCGTGACAAATGTTATTCAAATCCGTTCAGCGGGTTTTGCGCTAATCCGGAACATACATTCAGACTAACAGACAAAAATTCTAAAAACTATATTTTCGGCGTCAGACTTGTTCCCTTCCTTCTTCTAATTATTCAATGTACAGTTTTGATTTCTTCACTATTTTATTATTATACCTGGCTTCGAACCCGAGTGTTCGGCGACGTCGTCCTTGCGACGACCAGTTTGTTGGACTTTACACCCGACGCGACGCAGAGCCATTTACTCAGAATAAGTCGTTTGTTCACGTAATATAAGTACTTGAGACGATTCCAACAGTTAATAGCGTGACAATGGAGAATTATTGTCTGGAAAATGTGGTAGAGCAACTCATAGTATATGGTGAAGATGATAAAATAAAGTGTTTTTTTTTTTAACTATGCAAGTGCAACTATTTTCGAGTAATTAGACATTTTATATATTTTTATTTCATGCATTTTAAAATATAAAATGTCAAATTAGTCGAAACTGTAGTGCTATTCTGTAAAAATCACCCGGTGAAAACATAGGTGAAGTGAGCTTTCAATAGTGTCAATCTCTAGTATTAGGATCGAATGACAGCTCACTTTAAGCTCACTTCACCTCAGTTTTCACGGTGAGATTTTTACAGAATCGAGCGGCTGGTTCATTATGTAGCAAATTACCTCTTCAACATCCCCTTATTGCCGTCTTATTACTAATAACGCTGTATATAAACGGTGTCTTTAATTTTTATAATTGGTTTAAAACCATTTTAATTAAAGAAAATATATATATATATATAAATGTAAATAAATTACAGTGTTGCAGGTATCTATAGACAGCGGATATGTTAGACAGGTAGCCTGCTTGTTAAACTATCACATTTCTGTCACATAGTTATTTATATAAAGGAATTCTAATGTCGCTTCACAGCTCGAATAACATAAAATAATATTTACAGGCTGATAAAGCATGAAATGGAATGTAGTTATGACAAGAATACATAACAAATAAAAAAATCTCTACAATAAAACTGAAACTACACAAAGAAAAATAATATCAAGAATAAAATACACGTTCATTCATAGTAGCAACAGACATTATGAATCTAATCGCATTCCTGAGTAACAGCCATCGTTTAAAGGCTTCCGCAGACAGACGCGACGCGAGGGCGCGGTGCTTGGGCGGTTCAATTTCCATGAAAACTTCGCGGTAGAACAATCACCGATGTCGCGTCGCGCCAGTATGCACGAGCCTTAAAGAACAGACGATCTCTTTTCTGTAAAAATCTCACCATAAAAACTAAGGTGGAGTGAGCTTGAGGTGAGCTGTCAATAGCGTTTGGTGAAATAAGCAGTCATGCATGCTGCGTTTCGCTTTATTTTATCAAGAACTCGATTACTCGACTCAGAATCACGTTTTTGCGAAACGTGACGTCAAATGGTCATATGTGATCTGTTGCTGACCTACTAGTATTATTTACATAATTACTGCATAACACGCCAGTGGCTGTGACCCCAAATAGTTGGGCAAAAGTATGGTGTGATCTATGCTAATAATAATATTACAAACAAGCCTTGCCCACATCTGTGTAAGTGGAATGTTAAAAGTTGAATACTTCGGGAATTAAATACACACAGAGTACCAGTCCCTATATCAGTTCAGGTATCAGTGTAAGTAACAAGCTACCTATCTGCCAAGTTTTATACAAATTGGATTAGTTTAGCCATGAAAGTGAACTACTGAAGTAAAGAATACAGAAGTTTATTTGTCATTACAGTGGTTTTAAAAACTAGGTGCCAAATTTTGAGGTGTTAGGTTGTTAGCATACAGATAATTTGGACCCTAAGAAGAATACTTATAAGGTACATTTTATTGAGGAAATCTTTTTTTGATATTCCAAAATGGAAACTAGCTTATACTGTGTCGGCGATTTTCCAGATATTCCTTGGGATGACAAGACATCTTTGCCTCAGTGCTGAGCAAGTTTTATAAATCTGTCGCCATAACAACAATGTTACTAGCATTGTCGTGTTCCGGCAGTAAGAGGTAAGATAGCCAGTTCCCCTGTGGTAGAGAATTCCGGGTGAAGCTCGCTTCCACCTTCGGCCTGATCATCACTTACCATTAGGTGAGATTTAGGCCATGAGCTTCCCCGTTGTAGTAAAAAAAAAAGTTATACTTGGTAGCATTATTTAATTCAATTATTAAAGCTGTGGCGTACTGTCCTCGCACAAAAATAAACCTTTATATTTCCTATAGAAAGTATAATAAGTACTCAATATTGACGTAGTTTGGTTTCAGACATAAATCTTTGAATGTCTTAAAGTGGCGAAGGGTTAATGAACATTCACAGGGTTATTGCCTTTATCCGCACACGATTATAGTTAACAGTAGGTAGTAATTAATTTACTTAACGTTCGCATTCAACTGGAAAGCTGTTTAAAAAGGTAGAAATATTTGTGTATTTTTTTAATGACGCACAAAAAAAACAAAAGGGTTCTGAGAACACATTACAATTAGGAAAATGTACGTCATATCTGCAGTACCTCCATATTATTATGCATATCTTCAAAATACGAAGCAAAAGGATTTAAGTAAGGATCGTAGCAGGTGGTGGGCGTTCTGTAGTTTCTGCCTACACTCATAGAAAGAAGTCGTGAGTTTATGTATGTATCTCCGAAAAACTTCAGGTAGGTATTATATTGATTAGATTGTTTTTTTTTTCTCTTTATTTATTTTTAGGGATTTTTATACAGGTGTACATGCCAGTCCCATCGTAATATATTATGTAAAACGAAACAAAACAAACTTAATTTAATTATAAGCAGCTCCGGAACAAGGTGTTGACAAAATATGATGGAACATGGAAACATCGTACATATTTATCTCCAGCTCCCTGAATAAATCCTTAATTATAATCATATTAAGACTTGTACGAAAAACTGCTTTTCAAAATGGTACAAAAAGGACCCAGTTAAATACCTACGTAAGTGAAAAGCTGACGTTAAACTTATACATAAAATATCGATAAATGGCTATCTTACCTCTAAATGCCGGAACACAACAATGCTGTTAACATTGTTGTTATGGCGACAGACTTGTGGTCTAACCACTAGACCACAGAGGCGGTCAAAATCTCACTTCGGTATTTTTCTCCATGAATAGAAAACGAAGACAGACTCTCTTTCATTTAAAAGTTAATTACTCGTATCATAATTTCGTCCGTCTCCAAAATAAATTTACTAGCTGACACTTTATTCCGGTCACAGGTTAGCCTTAAATCCGACATTAACCTAATACGGGCCTTCGTACACGGTCAACCATTTTGGCGGTCACTAACTTAAAAATTAAATTCAACTTGTAAATTTTATTACGTTAATCTTGAAAATCATTTCGTTTTTTACTTGCTACGCGGTAATTGCTACGACGCTACGCGCGTAGCTTTTGCTACGACGCGTAGACGTTCGCTACGATTTTATTTCGGGATAGCGGGAGTGGTCTATTTAAGCATAAAAAAGATGATTTAACTTTACATAATCATAACAACAGCAGGGACCAAAACCGGTATGATCAATACGGGTATTTTTCGGTTACAACATTTATATTTTTTACAGGTATTTTATTTATTTATTTAATTAATTTAATGCACAATGTACACAACCAATTTTACACGCTGTTTACGCACAGTTTTTAAAGGGTACCTTAAATTCAACCAGTATTAATACTGGTTAACGAAATAAAAATTACCTCTATCTTACGGTATTAAAACGATAACCTAAAAGAGGTAACATGTATCTTCTTCTTGGGTTACCCAGATAGCGGTACCCTTAGTGGTAGATTTCACCAAAATTCTTCGATACCTTTACCGTAATTTATAAAGGTTTTCGATCCTTGCTACAAAGTAAGTAGTTTATTTTTATTTTTAGTGTAAATCGGGACATTAATGTAAATTAGGGAGATTCGCATGGAGTTTGGCCGTCTGTCTATTGTCATTTTTAACCGTCGGAAAAAGAAGGACTAAAGTCAACACTTATGTTTTTTTTATTTAACAAGTGATCCTCTTTATAAAATTATTTGATACAAACATTACTAAAATATGAAAATAGTTGCCAAAATATAACCAGACTAGCCCGCGCCCGCCCACCGGTTCCTAAGGGCCGTAGCGTGATGTTACTTAGACCTATAACCTTCACCAAGAATTGGGCTATCTAATGTAAACAGAATCTTTCAAATCCGACTGGTACTTCGGGAGATTACCCCGTACATACAAACTTACTAACAAACAAATACCTCTTTAAAATATTTAACGCAAATGAAAAACGTCGTAGGCAATTTAGACTTAACCAATAATTTTCATGAATTTTTGGTTAAAATGTAAATAATCGAGCACATATTAACTTAACCTTGCCGAGTTCAAGTATAAAGTTACATACCTTGTACAGAGTTTAAAAAAAACTTGAATAAATCGAAGGTTATATCTTATTCCAACAGTGTATGTCTTGAATATTTAATATACAATTATTCAGTTTGACATACGTATTGATAACACCTATTAATATTAATTTTATAGCCAAAGTCCAAATGCTGAAAAAAAATAAGTTTGTAATAAAACACCCAATCAGTGAATGATATAATACTTTTTGTGTTTGTTTTATTTCAGCTCTTAGTTGATAAGAACATGGTAGGATTTACGTCTAATCTTTCCTCTCGCTCTCCTGCAATCTGTGGGAGTGAGACGTAAGGTAAACAAAATTTGAATTTCGCGGGTCCCCTTAGAGCTTCCCCCTTAAAATACCCATTTTTATTAGAATATTTTTCACATTAGTGAGTTAAAGTTTATGGCCAGTTTTATTAACTATGTAGACCGTCCATATCCTCATCATCCACAGCCTTATTTCACCCACTGCTGGGCATAGTCCTTTCTTGTGCCTCATCCTGGTTCCACCCGCTTTATAGTAATTGTAAAATAATTCTTCAATAACTTTAACGGACGTCTTAGAAAAATGCTAAGTTAAGTCATTAAATTGACATGTATTGCGTAAATCTTATTAGCATTTTTTTTTTACGTTTGTCAAATATCAGTGTCTGTGGTTTATTGCAAAAATATTGACGATGTATGTAATAATTTACATACTTATGTAAAAAAATTAAGACCCGGTAATGAGTAGTGGTAAAATCTAAAAATAAAGATGTAAAATAAAAGAATTCCAACTTACTTATTATCAAAATGATTTAAAATAAATAAACGCGCAGGTTTGTATATATCTTAATTACTTATAATACTTATGATTCAACTAATTTCAATCATTTAAAAGATATTTGAATAAAATTAAAACGAATTGCATGTTTTTTTAGAAAACAAACAACGTCATAATTAGTAAGTACCTACTATTTATTCGTGAAAGTGATGGCTAAACGCTATCAAAATCAACCGAGCAGTTTTCGAGATAAGGCCACACAGAAAGACAGACGTGGTCGGAAAGCGTGCTGATCATGTTACGATAAATATTAAATAACATAATTATAATAATAAATGTTAATATACGTAACAGATAACAAACTTAATTCCATTCTATTACGTAATACGTAACAGATAATAAACTTAATTCTATTTTAGTAGCAAACCCTTTCTATTCAAATTATAATGTAGGTAGTTATAGTGAAAAGAATTGTAAACAAACTTCGCTCGTGTACAAACATTGTAAAAGTAGTACTTACGTATACGATTTTCCTGAAATAAGTCAGTGTGTGAGTTAATGTAATCACAGAATGTAAAATCAATTTCAAAAAAATAATAATGATTCAACTGATTCGTCCCGTCCTGTCGGGACGGGACGAATCAGTACGGCAATAGGTACGAAACCAAACCTAACAAATAGTGAACTTATGTCAACTAACCAGATAGGGTATTGTCCTCTTAGCTTAATAATAACCAAAGGTCAGAAAAAATACGTGTGCGTCACCAAGATCTAGGTAATTAATCTTGTTTAATCACAGTGTGACGTCGTTTTCAAGAAAAACATCCGTGACGGACGGACGGACGAACTTAAAGAATAGTCAACAAAAGTTTCGATCTTTAAAAATCCTTTTTTCGTGAAACACTACGTTATATCACTTCTACTTATGTCTGCACCCTAATTCCGTAATACACGATCTATCACAATCTGGTTCGGTTTGAAACAGATTGATAATCCATTGCTTCATAAGTTCGAAAAAAAATCTGCTCAACAACGTAAATAACGCAAGGAATGTTGTTGAACTGTCAAAATGAAACAGATTAGTCTGAATCGTTTACGAAAACGTTTTACGCAATTAGATAGGTGGACTTCAAAAGAGACTGCGACCTCTGAGTTAGTTTCAGCCTTTCTTCTCAGAGTAGTCAGATAGGAAACGCTGACCTCACCTAGCTTAGTTATAATATATTTTTTAATATGACGTGTAAATGTGATTCCGATATCCTATTTATAGAATAAACAATTTCATTTTATTTCATTTCATTATTTAAGTTTTGGTTTTGAACGATCACACAATAACGGCTGTCCAAATACAAAGCACTTGACACCTTTATGTCTAATGCTGGTGAAAATGACAGACTTGCATAATGGCCGATATAATATGATGGACCCTGTTGCCTACGAAACCATAGCTTATAATAATGAACCCCTCAGATAGTGTTTTTTTTTTTTTTTTTAATCTTCGTCAAAACATTCGTTAATCTAATCGCAGTTTAGTTCCCGTTACAAAAACTTTGTTATTTTAATTGAAAAACACAAGCCTATGTTTTTTGCTGACGCCTATAAAATTCAACTTGTTTACGTCAACAGGCGCCATGATATATTACGAGTTATACTAAAGTTTCTTGCAATTAAAAAGTGAAGTGTTAGTTATTTAAGCAACTGTTGTATAATAAGGGGTATTAAAACACGAATGTGGGTTAGCTTAGGTTAGTAGTATCCATCCATGCTAAAATCCTCTAAGTTAGCTTATTGCCAACATTAAAACAAACAGTGTACAACACACAGAGTGTTATAATGTTGTACTCATTATGCAACTCCTTTGCTTCCCATTACCTTCCCTTCCTACCCGGTCACCTGCTGACCCCCGCGCCGACACATGGTTCACATTTTCCAAAATATAGTCACGCTTGAAGCGCTACGGGCTATGGTCGTTTTAATGTTGGCAATAAGCTAACTTAGAGGATTTTAGCATGGATGTAGATAAAGATAATTACCAAATAGAGTTTTATAGTCTGCGCTATACAATCTACGGTGTAATTTTCATGTAACACACTAACAGTAGCAATGGCATCCATTTTGACAGTTCAATAACATTCATTACGTTATTTACGTTGTTGAGCAGATAAACTTTTCGAACATATGAAGCAATGGATTATCAATATCCTTCAAAATCATTCAGATTGTGATTGAAAGTGTGTTGCGCAATAAGGCTGCGGTTTGCTGTCTAAAACTGCCGAGACTACAAACAGTGGAACCGTGGAACCATAACAATTAACCATATTGAGATATAGCTTTGAGACATTGGGGGTCAACAAGCTTGGGCCATGGGGTTCAAATGCTCCGTCTGATAGGAGCGTACGCGTGTGGTTACCTACTGGCATTTTTTTTCATAATAATTATCATCTACAGACCGAATTCACCCACTGCTGGACATGGCATAAGCCTCTATTTCCTTGCGCCAATCCCCACGCTCCTGTGCCAGCCACATCCTGGTTCTACCCGCGATACTGTCAATTTCGTCTGCCCATCTCGCCCATTTCTTTTTAGGTTGTTGGGTCATCTGTCTGTTCCCTCATAACTTCTAAAATACTTATCATAATTTGACAAATGAGGTATCGTTGGAAGCGTCTTGATCGTTCGCTGGGTATAGCAGGACATAAAGTCATGAACTTAAAATAAAAGTAATAAAAACTAAAAGTTATTAAAACTAGAACCCAACTACGACAAAAAAGTCAAGTAAAAAGCTATAAACAAGAAATCACAGACAGACAAATTAAAAATCGTCGCGCGCATAAATACCCCATCCGACCGGAATAACTCAATCGAACAGATTACGTATGATTCCGGACTTTTAATTTATCTATTTGTGAGCAGTAAAACTGTTCAATTTAAATAATTATTGAAGCAGTACCTATGCAAATTTTTTGCAACTTAGACCTTGCTGAGCGAGTCTCGCATACGCTACATAAAATAAATCTTCACGTAATATTCAAGTAAAATGGAATAAATTATAAACGAGATCAAAATCTCAGCGACCTCAGGGAGAGGTCGCCAACTATCTTGGTTTGGTTAAAAACTAGCTAGGTACCGACACTTCATTAATTATAAATATAAAGGTCTTCTTACATGAGCTTAAACGCAACGCATGTTCATTTACACGTTTTACTTGAAGTTAGTGCGTCTTTGTACAATGTCTCTAACATGAAGTCATACTGGTGTTCCGGTTCGATTCCCATATTTGTCATGTCAAGCTAATTGCTAAAGTGTTCTGTGATTCTGTCAGGAATTTCTCAGTAGCAGAAGGAACCTTTTATGACGCTCACTCAAGTGAATTTAGAATAAGTCTAAAGTTGCTGGAGTCACCGGGTATTGATCCCGGCATGCCTATGGCAGACAATTTAAAAGTTCCTATCTTTAAAAAAAAAAATAGAATAGTCTTCGTGATAGTTTGCTTCAGTTCCTTGTTTTTTGAGGATGCTACTCAAAGTGCATATCATTCACTTTTCTCATGTTTCCCCAATGATGAATTTAATGACACAGAATATTCGAGACACGTCGATAATTAGCCCAGACAGCATAAATAGCCTATGTCAAATGATCACGGATGCGGAAGCAATTTGTATCCATTTATTAATTAACCAATTAATGCTAAGAATTATAAAAGAATCACAAATGACGGAGTAAAACGTTACCAAATGGAGTACCTAAACTTTGTTTTTTTGTAAATGGCGTGTAATGGTCCATAGAAATTCAATGTTATATTCATCTTGACCTAAAGAAAACAATTAACCACTTGTTTTGTTGTTTAAAAAAACATTTTCACTGACTTAAAAAAAAACACTATTATTCACGCATTATACAGTCCCGCCATCTATTAGACTGACAAGGCATTACACAATCAGCAATCAACGCTACCAGTTCGTATTACAACCAACAGGTGGCGCTATTCTCAACTGTTACGTAAAACCATTTTACACCTATAGATGGCAGTGTTCTAAAGATAAACTCTTCTTTCTCATTAGCAGGAGAAAGGTATCCAATTTCTATAGAAGCAGTCGCTTATTGAATGAAGTATTACAAATATCTGGGTTATTGGGCTTGCTCATCGACCTCTCGGCTGTACGCGAAAGTGGCTCTTGCATCATTGGACAGGTCAGAATCTCATAACGCTTGCATCATGGAAAGGAAGTTATGTGAGGCTGTACGTGTTTATTTTGTCTCTGTTGCTTTACAAACCTGTTGAGATATTAAACGTACGAGGTAACAGAGCTTTAAAGACGCTTCTGTGAACGTGGTTGTCCATAAATAGCTCGAAACGGGAACTTTACAGCCTAAATACCTATTTATATTGACCCCAGAAACCTAGATAAAATAATACCTAGAAATGTCGTTAATTGTAATATATTCTTGCCGCGTATCACGTAGGTAGTTTCACGACAAAAAAAATCAAGTACCTAACTAAAATTCAGGAGTTTGTTTGACTTTAAAGCTAAGTCTACATTCCTCAAAAACCTGTATTATTATAAAGGAACTTACGCCGTAGTCCAACTGAACATTTGCTTCACCCTCTCGGAACGCAACTCTGTTGGTTGCGCCATCTTCCTGTAACAAAGAGAACTACATTTAAAATAACCGTTAAATAATAAAAATAAGCCGCTAAATTAAAAAAGCTTTTAAAATTCTAACATTTAGTAAAGTACTGCAGCGCAATGGGTATTATTATTATGGTATGGTATGGGTACTATTCACTCTTTACGGAACATATAGAATACCAAAAACTTATAAACAGTTCCCTCGTTCGGATATGATCCTCTCTGCACCACTAGATAGGTATGGAAGTTTATTATAGGTTATGGAATGGGAAGAGTATATAAAGTTCCAATTTGATGGGCCAAGGGGAAGTTGCCGAAAATTTACTTGCTGGAATCACTTCCTAATTAGTGTTGCCAGCCGTGACAAAATTGCAAGTGACCTAATGACGTAAGAAGTCTACCTATTGCCTTTGTTATAGTCGTCGATGTCTATAATAATAATGAATGTAATTTCAATTGAAAGGCAGTTTTTCTACTTCACACTTAGTAACAGTTGTACGTCATTATACCTGCAGGAACTTGGAGTAACTCATAAAACGGGCTTTTTACCAAATTTAGGACCCTAATTTAGGCCCTTCAATGTGACTCTATTGTAGAATATTTCTATAATCCTTGTGTACTTAAAAAACATTCAAAAATAATAAAAAAATGTTGTCCATCGGCATCAGGAACAGGGTTTGGACTGCCGGTGGTCAGGGCTCTAGAGAGAGGAACCTGCTGCGTGCCGTGTCCAGCTCCAGGAGTACTGTTTTTTGAATCAAGCCCTTTTTTATTAAGTATTATTAACTAATGTATTCCTGAGAAAGACTCTCGCTCATACTGCACTCGACAATTGAACGTGGGGGACAACGGGATCGAGCCCCGAGTAAGACACTGTAATTCGGAAGTACTCAGTTGCAAACTTGAGGCTGGATTTGTGAAGGACCGGTTTTTGTGGTTATTATCATGCTTGGGCTCCCCAAATGGCCCAATTTCCTTCGTCCAGCACTGTGTCTTTCTTTTGTATAAAAATTTTAAGGATTTTGCAACGTATATATTATGTCATTGAGATACCTACCATAATGCAGTTATGACTGTTTTTTTTCTGTCTGCAGGTAGAGAACATTGCTCAGGATCAGAATTATGTCGTGTCTTAACAGTAACTTAGTAGGTAGATAAATAACTTTTTTTTTTTTTTTTTTTTTTGCGCTTGTCTTGTTCGTCCTTCTCTATTAGTTGTCATCTCGGTAGTCAGCCTCTTTCTAGCCATATCATCTTTCACACACTCCAGTCATCGTTCCTTTCGGCTTACACGGCTTACGCTTATATCCATCTACATTCATACTCAAAACTTTCCTCACAACATTTTAATGAAATCTCCAGCTTAAAACTTCTGTGAAGTTCTATGTTATTAAACACATAAGACAAGTTAATATACATTCATATAATTGCAAGTCAACTTAGTATTAACAATGGGATTTTACATTATTATCTGTGTGCAGTGCATGGGTGAAGGTTCTATGTATAAGTTGGCATAATTGGCCTTAGATTGTAATCTTTGTTCTTGATTAACGTGACTTGGAAGAACTATATATCTAGTTTTTTTATGATATCTAGTGGCAAACAAGCAAGAGGCATTTCGCGTTCATGCCGCCAAGCGCTCATGGAATTAGAAAACATGAGGCATCGGTGCTTTGTCCACCCCAGAAATAAAGTTAAATTGTCATATTATGTGCCTGGTAGTGAGCAGGGCACATAACTCGCAGAACATATGGCCGACGGGGCCGAAAGGTTCTGGAATGGCTTCCGCGTAACGGAAGACGTAGCGTTGGAAAGCCTAAAGTGGACTGACAACCTTGTGATTTGTGAAGGCCGCAGGAATCCGCTGAATGCGGGACGCCCAGAATAAGTCGAATTGGCGGTGCTTGGGGGAGGCCTATGACTAGCAGTGGACTAGCAGTGGAGTCTGTCGGCTAAAGTGATGATGATGATATGACTGAAATTACAACGGCACCCATACTTTCCCTCAAAACCTGAACTGCTGCTGTTTCTTGGTAGAAATAGGAATAAACGTTCTTAGTAGTTACCTACCTACTTTCTTGGACAAGCTCTTCCGCAAAGATCTCTAGATCAATCTGCCATAAATAATCAGTGACCACGTCATATTTTTTGTTTTAGGACACCTTTTCCAATGAGGTCTTCCAATCATAGTCAAATGCATATTGCATTTTAAATTTTACTAATAATTACAGAGGGCAGCACTCAACACTAGACTGGAGGCTACTAATGCAAATAAATACAATATACATGACACTGCATTAACTGAGGCCATGACAATGGTAATTGCAGGAAAACTACAGTAATTGCATTGCAGTAGGATCGGCGCAGGTGCATCCAAGATAGTTGCCAGACGTCGTCGACGCCGCGCCGAGAAAAATGATCGTAAACGTAACTTTATTGACGAATTTAATTGCAATTTTAACTGTTTTCCGTGTTATGATCGGTTCTTTGAATAGATGAACGGTTTCGAAATAGTTGTCATCAGGTTAATGGATATAATATGCCATCTTTATTGCAACGCTTACTTCAATGCGTGGGCGCAGTTAGCTATAAAGGGGAAGGGTCTAGTCTACACTCGTAGCCAGTTTTCTAGGTATTATAGGTCAAAAGTTTTTACCGTCAGTATGAGCAAGGTTGACATCAGCCGTACTGGGGCTGACTTTCCATTTTGCCCAGGGTATACCGAACAATTATATTGACACAGGCTACTAGGGTCTTTAAATAAGTAGACTCTGAATTCACAACCTGGGGCCTTCAATATAGGCGACAGGTGACAGGTAATAATCCGACAATTTTATAAATATTTTTTCATAGTTTTCTGTTTTTTATGCAGTGAAAATATATAAGTCAATTTTGTAATTTTTGACAAATATGGTCGGATTGCCAGTTGTATTAAATTAGCTTTCAGCTTTAACTTTATAATTTGAGGAGGTTTTTTTTAAGGCACCTCTTTAGGTCTTAAACTATCCGTAACTAAAAAAATATTTGGACTAGCTCGAATGGGAAAGGCGTGAAAATTGATTCGTTGTTACAATGTATAATAGATAGGGCACGGATGTTTCAGTAAGGGTTACAATTCTTGCACATGCACTTACACTGGCTAGAGCCAACCATGGCTGCATAGAAGGTTCTGTCCTCAAAATAAGGATCGTAGGTAACATTTCACAATCAAGATGAATCAAACGACAATCGATGGTGTCCCACGTTTTTATTATCTTATATAAGACGAGCTTCGGTAACCTGTTCTGTTCAAGTTATATAACTGGTAACACTTGTCGTTACTGTTGGCTGTATAATGAACCTCTGTTTCACTTGTAATATATCGAGAGATGAGACTAAGTCATTCGACATAGGGAGATGTTTCTGTCATCCTCATTAAGATTATTCTACTACGTTGAGGTCAGCAGTCAGTGCTTTCCTTATTTTGGGCTGATCATCTCCACCCGACTGTTTTAGTTCTCACTCACTCAACTTCAGCGTTCTCTGATTATCATCACCTAAATCAGGCGGGGTGCTAAAGTTTTCGCTTAATTCTCTAACTTTTCTGCACTAATCGATAAACTTATTTCTATTGACGTATGAGCGGTCAAAGAGAAACAAAACCTAACTTATTCGAAGCGAAATGCTAAAAATTTCGAGCTCGCTTCGCTCGCTCTTGCAACCTATAATTTCAATAGCAGATGTTCCGCAAAACAAACAAAAACAAAAATTCTGTTTTTAATAATTTCAATAAATACTACTCTTTTTTTATAGGTAAATATGTACTCTTTTATTTACCCTCTCTGAAATCAGAAAACCATTATTTCTTCCAAAAAAAGTTGACAACCCTAAACCCCCCGGAATGAATTCCTAGCTACGGCCCTTTACGGAACCCTTCGTGTCCGGCCGGTTTTTTATGTCACTGGATGTGCCTTTTCTGTCATTCAGTTAGACATAGAACTGTTGTATAATTGTGACAATAACTTAAACAAGATATAATGATATCTAACTCGAGGAATGATCTCTCAGAATTTAAATGATTCTTACTTTGATATCCAGGGATCAGAATAAAAATATGTAAACAGCCTCTAATCAGGGATGCATCGGTCAGTGACTCCTACCGGTTGGTGATGGAATGTTCAGCACCTCATAATGTATTCAATGTTGCTGTCTCTTTCACTCATGACGTCAATGAAAGGGACATTACCTATGGACCCCGTGGTCAGTTATTTTTATGTTGAAATTGATTGGAAATAAACAGTTCAAATAACACTTATGAACATCGCAGGCGACGGTTGAGACCCAGTTACATAAAAAAAATGTTATGGGTAATAGAAAGGCAATGGGCGTAAAGTGGGGGTAGTTTCACTTTGATTGATTCAAACCGTTAACCGATATTATTGTTTTGAGTCCTCGATTTCAGATTCTGAAAACTTATTTAATTTATTGTTATCGATCTGCCAAAATGATTGAATCAACAAATCACACCAGTTTACGGAAACTTGTCTGTAGAAATTGAACTGAGGCAGGGTTAGCCTCATAAAAATTTCATAGTGTCCAGATTTCGCTAACATCAAATGCTGCTCAGCAAATGCTCTCATTATTATCTATTTAATTATTATTCCATGTCTACTGATGAGAGGTTATAGATCATTTAGTCTGTCCCTAGCCTCCATGACGTCAAGAGACACCGGTTTGACAACAACCTCATAAACATGTAAATTTTTTAAGGGGTCCAGTTTACTTAAGCACTTCTAGGTGGCGCTGCTTGGTGAACAAAACGTCAAATTCAGTACATAATTATTTAGTTCCCTATTTCGCCGCTTGTCAAGATAACTTGGCCACTTCGAGCCACTCGTTTTTATTTTTAATCGGTGTCCTCTCTCTACTCTTTATTTATTGTTTTAAAAAGGGACAGGGTATTACCGTAGATCCCTTACAAGTATAGTTGTCTGAGCAAGTGTGTAATGTGGTGATTCAAATAACTGTATAGATTCAAATAACTGTATAGAATAACTGTATAGATCTTATAGATTTCCATTCATAAGCAGATAATGTTGAAAAATAAAAATAAACTTAGAGAACATTTAGATTGATAATTTTTACAGCTAAGTATGTAGATCTAAAGATCGATGTTATTGGAGCGAACGAGTCTTCGGAGACCGCGAATCAGAAAACGTAGTGGGACACCAGCTTGACGAACCAACAATTAGACTGCTGGGACACTGGCTTCCGAAGGCGGAGAACCGGATTTTGAACCGCATTTTAGAAGAGCCTTGTGTCAAGGAGGTATTGGATGATATTTGATGGGAGAAATCAAAAGACCACTCACATCAGAGACACATCAGATCAGAGAAATCAAGATAAACGCCAAAAAATCAACCATAGGTACTGTTTTTTTGGGATTTTGCCCTGTTCCAAAAGAATCTAATGAATATGTAAACAAATGAATCAGAAAACGCAGGTACAATTTCTGATTCATTTGTTTACATTTTCATTAGATACTTTTCGATGCCAATTTGTAGTGCCACATGTCGTACCACTCTAAATTGAGTGCTTTGATCTGATTATTTGAATTCTCAAATCCGAAATTCTTATTTTAAACAATTTTTTCACACACAAATGAAATCCGTTACACACCTAATATTTCGATGAATAACAAAATTGATACGGTTTTTATGCGATTGCGAAACGCGCCAATTTGGCGGGCATCCTTTAATTTGATAGAATTACACAAAGCACATCCCCAATCAGTTATGTATTGCTCAACGGTCATTAGGCATGCACATTAAACACAATTATTTATACACGGGAATGTAGGTATCGCAGCTTGGTGTAGAGAAAAACTTTCCAAATCCTTGGCTAAATTGGTGATTATAATGGAATGTAATGGCGTTAATTTGAACTGTCATGGCGGCCATGTCATTTTTAAATTATTAAATAGTCATTTGTGCTGCAGCAGCCTCGTCTAATAAATCATGAATATGAACTTCCATTATGGGAGTCATTGAACCACTTGCATTGCCTTTTAATGTTTTGGACATTTGGTTTAGAAATTTACACTTTCTTATCAGTCTGTCTGTCACTAGCATTTTTCTTAAATATATTCTGACATCATTTTGAGAGCAAAGGAATAAGAGCGGCTTAAGATGAATGATGATTCTAGTACCTAAATATTTACCTAAAGGAAGTTGATGAAATTAAAAACAACTTCTTTATTTTTGAACTAGGTACACATTACCTACTATAACTTCTAATATCGTCGTAGACGGGCTCAACATGACTATTCGCTGATTGTTTCTGTCTATAAAATAAGTAATTCAAAAGGTACACTCAATTCGTTCAACCCTCAGAGCCTCCCACAACGATATCCTGCGTCACATACACCATTACAGACACAACTCACGCGCAGCAAGTTCAATCTTGACATACTCAACGATGTACAAACATCAGTTGGCCATACAAATATTTGTCCTGTTGAGGAAACAACACTTATGCCTTAACGTGATAGCCTTGGATGTGAAACACCTTGGGCAGTTTCACTAAAGGGTTTCTGATGGGCATCCTCTTGCGATTGGTCTGTAAGACGGATTCAAATACAAAAGAAGTAGTCCTGATAGCGGAATCTAGGGGAGGGGAGGACTGCCAAAAAATTATAGTGAGGCAGAATATAAAACAGCATGTGAGGTCCGGCTTACCCAGTGACCTGCCCTTGGTTGAGCCCCCAGCGTACAACCAAGGGTAATCGTTCTATACAAAGTGTGACGGTTGGATTGGTCCAGTGGGAAAAGCTGGCCATTGGTGCGTTGTAACCATGTGACCCCTCAGCACTGTCGTCAACCATCGAGGAAGGTTTAGTTAGACTCTAATAAAAAGCCTTCAAAGGTTTATAAGTCTTCTGGGCAGATGACTATACCTATAATTTATGTGGTTCTTTGCTTGTCTTTAAAGTTTAAAACCTTTGGAGGTTTATAAAAACTAAGCAGCGGAAGTAAGTAGAAAACATTTTAGATGGCTATGATAATAGCAATGACAAGTAAGCCTTACTTGAACTAATCCCACATCACAGTCATATAAATGGGCTGGATTTAAGTAAATAATAGATTACGTTTCTAAGCGACGGCGACGGTAAGTATATGGTAACCTAATAGGTAGTTAGGTTAGGAATCCCGATTGGAAAGTTGTCCTCAAACCCGTTGGACAATAGATGAACTCACTACAACACTAACAGCAATGTGTTGAACTTGGAGTCTTAAAGAAATTCTTCTATATTATTTGAGGTAGCTGTAACAAATAACGCGAAAACAATAAACTAAAGTTTATTTTTATATTTTTGATGTGGTAGGAAATTAATATCAGTTATTTTCATAAATTAAATTACAAACGCTTCTAATTCTTTGCCCCACAAAACAGTTTTCACGTAGGTACATATAAAATAAAAAGTTAATAAAAGTATACGTGACACAACGTTATATATTTTAAAGCTGCCGTTGATAAGTGTTATGTGAAGGTACTACAATCCCTTGAAGCGACTAAATATCAAGGCTGAAAACTTAAATTCCTTGTTCAAATGAACTTTATTAACTTGTTGCTATAGAGAGACCGTCTGTTTTTGGAGGTGAACAAGTGAAAGACGGTTATTGTCGTATAATGTCGTCCCTTTTTTGTAATGGCGGGTAAATTGTCGCCATTCTAGAATTCACGATCTTAAATTTTTGGTTGACGTGCATTTGTTATTGGAATATCTGAGAGGCTGGTTGCCAGACCTTTAAAAGTAATAAAATTATAAGGTAATGGAATTAAAACAACCAGTTTTTAGGTAAAATCTATTGTATGGCAAAGACCTATTTTTATACAGAGGAAACTACCATTGAGCACTAGGCTTGCCAAATGGTTGTTATAACATGAAGTCCTCGTTTCCTGAAAATTCATAGTAGTTCCTAGCACTTGTCGCCCTATATTCCCATCCCGTGGGATTTTCTCGCGAAAAATCCTGCTTTATTCCTTGTCTAAATCATAAGGGAACCTCTGTGCATTTCAGCTCTCTAGGTCCAAGGGTTTGGGTTTGACGGACGCGGATAAGTAAGTCAGTGAGTGAGTCAGGACTGTCTTTTTAGATTCTATTGATGATATCCACCGTAATTAAAGTTCAACCGTTTTTTGCATCTTATTTAGCATTTACCTTTTTCTTGTTGCAACTACAAAGTTTACATTCTACGTGTATGAGTATTATATATCTCTATGAGTTATTTTCTTTAGTCCGTGTATCTATGGAAAATGTGATAGGTACATGTGTATGGCGCTATTCCATTGTGTGAAAGGTAAGTACAATGGTTTTGTACCAATCATGAGATTTCCGTAGATGATGATGAGATGTATTGTAGGCAACGTTTTAAATCTACAATTTGCTATATCTTGTCACGTAACTTTGCATATAGGAAGTAGGTATCCAGTGATAAAACCATTGAGATTCATATAAATCAATAGATAAACTTGGAAATTGAACAGTTGAACACCTCTTCTATTCAGTTCTCAAAAATCAATAAGGAATTAACAAGGTAGGTAAATCAAGAAGAAACGAAGTGCAAAGATGTGACAGTGAAAAACGTAGTGGGGCTGACTGATGTTGAAACCGAAGAACCAGATATCATGGCGTAACTTGAAAGCGGCTCACGCCCAACCGCTACCAATACTGACAGTTATAACATTATTCATATGCCTTGCACCAGCTACCATAGAAGTTCGACCACCAAGGCCCTTTACAACGGCACCTATTAATTTAAATTCGAACGTTGAAGTGACGTAATGTTTTGACCATAGATAACATACGCGCCACAGATGAAAAAGGTCCCGGCAAGTGAAAGGAGTCCGTATGCTTGCGTACTGCCAGTTATTATGTGATTACATAACGTGATGCCGGTATCAAACCAGTTTTTAACTGGGACGCTTGGAAATGGTTCATTTTAAAAGAAAAAAAACCCAAGGAATTTGATAGAATTTCTCAATCGTGCCCCTTTATTTGAGGGCGCACGTGCGTAGTTTTAAATTAGATTTAACTATTTTTACTTTAATCGAAATGATTTTATAAGCTTGGAGGCGGTGAAAGAATACTTTGCCGATGTTGTGTAACTTAAGCTGTCGGGTAAAATAAAGATTAATAATAGTCAGAACGTTGTAGATAATCGAGAAAGCTCGAGAGGTCATTGATTTATTCGCCAGTATATAAAAGCCTTTCTTGACTCCGAAGGCGTTCGACTCATTCAAGTAGCCATAAATACAAAATTTCCTTGATTAAGGATGCATAACATTTTATTCATATCATTACTAGACGATTCCTAATAAAGCAGACAGCAACCTTTCGCCAATTTTCCACCCTTGACTCCCTGGAATGCCTCATGGGCGCATAATTTATCCACATATTTTTATCACCAAACTAGGCTGCTGCTGGTGGAGTTCGTTTTCAACGCCATAAAAAATATCAAAAGATTTTTCATTATAGTTACCTACTGTGTGCCTAATAATACGTGTAAATCAGTTCCGTACATGTATGTTAAAGAAAAAACCTCTGCCTTGCGACATATTGGGTATCTTATGGGTGAGGATCCAAAGTTTAGCAAAGATTGAGATGATTAATGCGATTATAATCTCTCAGAGACACGTGTAGCGCATGCTAATACAATAAACATAAATAAAACAAAGTAACATAAGAAATATTTCATAAATAACAATCATTTTATACAGCTCATAATTGCATTCATCATAAACCCAGGATCAACAAAGCTAAGTGTAAATATTGACATATAAAGTATAGAGATGCATTTTGCTATTTTGCATTCAAACCATAGCTATGTACGATGGGTAATGGCTACTGTATATACACATGGCAAAAACATTAAGTTAGTATGCAAACAAGGAACAAATATATGTCAATGTAATTGCGATGTCCTAATGGATGAGCACGGAATAAATACATGGTCTACCGAAGGCTCAGATCTGACTGTCACACTACGTTTTTCGATTCGCGATCTCGCACTCGCTTCCACGGTCATCGTTCGTAAGTCCTTTACATGAATTGTCGTAGGGGTCGGTCAGTCAGAAAAATGAAGCCCATTCCAAACCGTAGTAGGTACCTATGGATACGAACTGGCAAGAAACTCCACAGACACTCTTTTAAATTAAAATATGGTTACAGAATATTGTTTACATCATTCATGTTGAAATTATACATGTGACAACGACACAGAACGTTAAAAGCGTTCGTAATGAAAAGATAAAAAAGCAACAATTCAAAAGATGGCGCCCGTTCACGAACCTGACGCATGGATTAGCACCAATCAGCTCAACCATTTTAAAGGGAGCTAAATGATCCAACACTAGCGCCACCATAAGCGAGACATTAGAGTGAGCATGACATACTCTCAGCCGCCAGGGCACATTCAAGTTAATGAAAGACGTACCCAGTAAATGGTAGCTTTATAGTACTCACATTTGTGTACTGACCATTTTGCCTAGAAATGTATCAAAATCATTCTTCCTTTCCAGTTAACTAATGTCTTTTGCCAACTGTACAACGATTACCTCATTTCACACATAGGTACATGTGGCACGCAAACAAGGCTGGTCCATTTAGGTGTGTTTAGAAATATTAAGTGGTCAAATCTTGGTCATCTGTGTGTATTTCATCATTGTTGCTCGTAAAACTCTGCAGTTGAGCTCCAACAAATTAAATAATATTGCCAAGATCACTTCAAGAATTATACATATATAGCATACTAATCCATGTTATGAAATATTATTCCTTTATCTCTTTACAGCAAAGCATCCGTTAGGCTGTTACCAGAGACTAGACCTGTATGCTTAACAAAAAATGTTGAGGGGTCACAATTCTGAATTTTAACAGTTTACTTTAATAAAACCTTGTTGATTCAGTGAAGTTAGGGTACCACCCCTAACTTCACTGAATCTTGTCTCTGAATTTAATTTACATACGGGCTAAGACTTCAAGGTTTGCAACTACACTTATACGTATTTTAACAGAAACCGTAGCACGCTATTTCCTATTTCACAAACCTAATATAGAATTTTAGACCAACGATTCAGTTTATTGCTATATTATCACGTGAACATCACTCAACTAGAATGATGTTTGCGAAACGTGCTATTTTCTAACCAGTATCTGCTAATAATCGTAATTAGCGATCACTATTCATAATTTCCCTCTTGTTAGATTAATATCATGTCCTGGCAGAGGCGATGTTAAACAAATGAAAATACTGGTTTCAAAATTATTCAATCCCATGGGGCCCATGGGTTGTAAATGGTGTTTGTGCATATCCGTGAAGCCCTATAAATAACAAGGCATATATTACGGTCTCTGATTATTTACATGACTAGATAGAGTGGCGCGCAGCAAAGGAACTAAAACAAACACGCCAACTTTGTTATGCTAGTGTGCGTGACAGCTACGTCTTACACTCGTGTACGTGCACTTACCTTCTAGTGTGAGTGCATTTAGCGCCCAACAGTTGGACGAAGTGTCATCAGCGAATAGAATTATATCCGATATAAGAGTCATCATGTAAGGAAAGAAATAGAAATATCTACTTAGAAATAGGAAAGGGCCAAGAATTGAACCTTGGGGCACGCCCATCTTTACTAGAGACCCTTGGACATCACCCCGTTAACGTTTACTTTTTGCTGCCTGTTTGATAGATCCTCAGACAGACATGCCCTCTATTCCACTACTTGTATTCTAAGTCAATTGCTTTTCAAGTTCTAACCGCCCGAGACAACTGTTGTAATTATTCGTATAACATAGTCACATTCATGATCGCTAAACTCGGCAGATATTGTTAATGCAGTTACACGCATCGCTCGCCAAAACCTGCCACAATTGATTAGGTACGTTATACATTTATGAATCAACTAACGTCTTCACATGAAATTACAATTGACTTTTCCGTGAAATACTGTCATGAAAATTCATTAATTAACGTATAAGCAACAGTGGACGGTTTCCTGGGTTTGAGCAGAGCAGTTACAGTGGAATTTCCAAAAAACACACACACAAACGTATAGTGTGCTCAGTATTCTTGTTTCTTGACAAGTTTTATTACACAAAAGTTCAGGGGGCCTACCAGAGATGGAGCTATACTATAAAGGACGTATAGTTCTATCTCTTTCCCACTCTCAAGTAAGATAGAATAAGTAATTCTGCTGGTGGCATCGGCAATAATCCGCACAGTCGGGCGACAAAACAAAAAATACATATGCAATTGCTTCGGGTCGGCTTTGTAGCCGACCCGAAGTAATTACTAATGCATTTTCGATCACACACACGGGTTGGCAAATTTTATTCGTCCCGAAACGAATATTGCATATGATAAGCATATGGCGACGATGCATCTAAAATAAAATTACTACATCACAGTAGGTATGTAAAAAGAAATAAAAATGAAGCAATGGCAGATAAATTTATTGTGTGATAGATACATGGTGCTCACATATTTAAAAACATAGTTAAAAGTAGAAGATTTTCCAAAAAAATGAAGTAATTTATAAGTCAATGGTGGCGATTCCCTTGTTCACAAACTAAACTAAATTTAAGTTCAGTGCATCTTGTTCTTTCTATTTCATAGATTAACACTTATGGTACCCGATAGTACGTTCCCGTGGGATATTTTCCGACATCCACGTGGGCGAATACGCGGGCAAAAGCTAGTAAAGAATAAGAGAGATTTAGTGTGAGAGACAGAGACAGAGAGAGAGTTATATATTTCTTCTTTCTCATGTAACGAAATGTGCCTAAACGTGACGCGTCCTCGAAACACTCAATTCTCGCAAAATTATCGAATCACCGCATTCACTTCAAAAACTGTATCTTGCTTGAAGGCTCGTGCAGACTGGCGCGATATCGCGGGCGCGACAAGGGTCGCTGTGCCTGACGCGCCCGCGATATCGCGCCAGTCTGCACGAGGCGTGAGGGTTTATAGGGCAAATTTTTGTCTTTTAGTGTAGAGTAGAGTGCCAACTTCATTTAACTATAATTTTCAGGACTTCCATATACACAGTGATGGCTAACACTGTGATGCGGAAGCGGTGCCCATCCCTGGTTAGTAGGGTGCGGGGCAGCACCAACAGCATCCTGTCTATGGTAGCAAGCAGACTTGAGTGTGCGTTTGTGAGCCACTGCTGCAAGGTATTGGCTGGGCCTGTCACCTTGCTGCATTTGATGTCACAATTTGTTTTCGTATGTTTTACTACCTAACATATTTTGTAAGTTTTTTGTTACTAACACTATGAGTCTTGTTACTTGTTACTTGAATGAAATGATGATGATAATCAATTGATATGTCTCATTTTTGTAGGAGACCATTGCTACAATGGTAACCCATTGTAAGTATAATAAGCATAATAAGCCTACAATGTTCCCACAGCTGGGAAACAGGCCTCCTCTCGGTGAGAGAGAGTGGGCCATAATCCACCACGCGGGCCCAGTGCGTGCGGGTTGGTAGATATCACAGTCATGTCTTCGAATTTTTGGTTCTAGGACATGCCGGTTTCCTCACGATGTTTTCCTTCACCGTTTTGAGAGCAGTGATGATGAAATAATTTACACAAAGTAAAGTAAGTGCGTGGGTTCGAACCTACGACCTACAACTCGTAAATCGGGGTCGTTACCACTGGGCCACCACTGCTAGTCTGCTACCATTGTAAGAACACGCAATAATCATTATGTTAGCCATTGCAACTTGTAAGACAAGACTCCACTCATAATGACATAAGTGAAAATTTTAACTTTTCCGCAGGTCCAAAATTTTAACTTTTCCGTAGGTCCATGGGTATTTAAGTAGTAGTAATTACGAGTGACGCATTTGACTTTCTTTTAAAGTTTAGAACACTTTATAATTACTATGACTCATTGCTTCATCAAAAACTTGGACAATGGACAGAGTTCACAGAACATACAGACCAAAGGGCTTTTGAAGTGCATGAAGTTTATCCTGAAACTAACCAACTCTTGACATTTTTAACAAAGCATTTATCTATTGCAAAGCAAGTTTATCCATTGTTTCACTTAACTAACTAGTAGGTATCTAACTAATAAACAAATCTACCTACTACCGAGTTACCGACAAATGATTGCTGCATTCCCAGCCAACCGTTGCAGTAGCAATAGATACCGAGTTCATAAAATTATGTGCAAGCCACCGCAAGGCGGCACACAACCTGTTTAAGCTAATTATTGCAAGTACTTGCAAGTGTTTGCAACTTGCGCACGCGCTGCGGCACTCATTGCTGACTCATTCTATGTAACAACGGCTGTAAACTGCTAGAAGTCAACTGCTGCAAACTGAAGTGCATTTTCCTCATGCTAGTTATTGAATTCGAGGTCGGAGTCGAGCTAAAAAAAAGGGGATTTCTTAGAGCGTTTTCACATTGTCCGATACGATATCGATGTCAGATGCTGATACGATATCGGGGCAAGTAAAATGTATGAATTATGTACCTGCCTTTCACATTGTCCGATGATGGTCCGATGCGATATCGGATATCGAATCCGATACCAACACGGGCTGTCGCGCGATAACGTTGTATGCGTGACTGAGCAGGCGCGGCGGCGAGGGGTGGCTTGGCGGCCATTCTATGCAATTTTTTTGAAGTATGTTTGTAAATACGACATACTTACCTACCTACATTTATTGAACTAGTGGAATCTTGACAATCTAGACCGAATCGAACCGATATTATCGCGAATATGTGAAGATACCACATGGTATTGGATATCAGATCTCGGCTACCGGCAACGGACGTCCGGCACCGAAATCGTATCGGACAATGTGAAAACGCTCTTATACTTTGTAACCGTCGCACGTCAAAGGAAATGAGGATTTTAAGAGTTTCTATAAAATCCATATCGCCAATCCCCTTTACGAGATCGTTTCCTTTTGATAATTTACTTAGAAGATTTCTGGAACGAAAATCGACACAAAAAAAGTTAACAAATTGTCAAACGCATGTCAACTGCAACTGTGATTCGGTGACTGAAATATGAACAGCCAATCAGCACCCTAATTACGTAACACACGATCATTCAGAATCCAAATCGACCAAACAGGAATAAATTTTATCCGCGGAATAAGCCTTCTCTTCCGAGTAAATTTTCAATTTTTGACAGTTTCTCCGTACGAAAACTGTCAGAGTAAATCTTAATCCGCGGATAAAATTTATTCGTGTTTGGTCGAATCCGCCCTAAGCCGGCTGTCGCCTGGGGCTGAATCCCGCATAGGGTCGCAGCTATATTCTGAGCGATAACCGTTTCGCGTGTGTGACGCATATTTTCCTCCAACTTCTTCTTTTTTTTTATTATGTGTTCTTTCTTCGCGTCATGTTTACCGCAAAAAAACGTACATAAACTTTTTATTCTTCTTTTCTTTTTATGCGTTTCCTGATGACAGTTCAACAGCATTCATTGCGAGTACTCATACATTCATTGTTGAGCAGACAATTTTTTCTAAGATATGAAGCAATGGATTAGCAATTATCCTTCAAAATGATTCAGTTTTTTTACGTGATTTATACACATTGATGTGCAAATTAATCGTCTAATAAATGCAATTGAAGCGATTGACAATATTACAATAGGAATTTATGGCAATTGATCAATTGCATTATTAATCGTTCCCCTACACGTCGATGATTTTCATTTCAGAAGAGAGTATTTCATAATCTGAAGTTACTTTTCCCTTTATTCTAATTGAGGTGTCTGACTGTTTTGGGCTAAAATAAGAATATTATAACTTAAGAAGTAAATGATTTTGTAAAATGCAGCCCTTTTGCACATCAATAATCAGGTTTCTAACTACGCACTTGCATGGAAATTTTTATTCCTTTTCTTTTATTTTTAACTAATTAATTCGCCCTTGAATTAACGACTTAATTACCTATTTAAATTAATATTTGCGAGTGTGCCTTATTGTAAAATTGAGAATATTTCGGTGCTAATGATTCCGTAAACGTCCTGGTGCATTTTTTCATCAGCTTAAATGTCATAAACAAGGCAAGTCAAGAAGTGCCTTTATTAATTCAGGCAAGCCAGTAATGATGAATCTACATAATCGAAACAAGGCCGGTCTAAACTCTTTCCAAATTTCTCTTCGCATTTACCATTTAGAATACTAATAGCGACCCACTGTTATCGCAGTTCAAACTTATAGATAGGTTAGATACTGAGTTTCAGCGCACGTAGATATCTAGGTACCTCCACGACGAAATTAAAAGTATTCTTAATCTTAACTGCCAAAGTTTGAATTTCGAAGATTAAAGTTACTCAATGAACATCGAATACCAAGATCCGGAACAGCAGTGTGATTCTGTAAGACCTCATTCTAAACTTCGAATCTGAATCCGCTGTGAGTTTCTTGATTGGCATTCTAAAAACTCGATTGATACACTAGCGCTACCCTTGCGAGTGTGTCAGCGAATTGAACTAAATTGACCGTGAGATTTTGACAGCTAAAGTATGAGATGACGTAAGAAGTGGCATTCTGTAAGGTAATTCCGCCGTCACTTCGACGCTCCCTTCGAACTCGAACCCGATTCAAAGTGTCAAATAAAAAGCATCTATTTTAGGAGTGAAAATAGAAGAAATCCTATAAGAATAGCGTTAAAATAATATTTTTTATGTCACAGTGTAAAAAAATTAGTACAATAACTATAAAGTGGTTAAAAACTACTTTTTGGGCGTTTGTGTAAAGTGAAGCGATGTCAACAATGTTTTTGTTTAAATCTTTATTAGAAGAGTCGCATGATTTGGATAAACTAGAAAAGCGTCGACAATCTAACCAAATTCGAATAACTACACCCTATCTCTATGCTTAGCCTCTGCCAATGCTTGCAGCCCTTTCCCCACTGCAGCCACAGCTTCAGCCAATTCTATCTCTCTATGCACTCGTTTCATCCATGGCCCTTTCTCTTTCTGCACTCCTCTCCAGAAGGGACTGCAGGATGTGTGCATTTAGTATTTGTATCTCCAACTACTGTTCTCCCACCCTGAAATTATAAAAAAATTGCTATTAAAATACATATGTATTTTTCAAACTATATTAAAAAACTCCATTTTCTTATTATTAAAGTCATTGATTGAGTAAAATTAAAATTATGAAACCAAGGAACACACTTCAAACCAAGCAACGTCGCACATTTTAAGTGGTTTGTTTTGAGGAATGTTAAGTGGTTTAACTAACATGTACTTAGTAAAAAAAAAGCGATGCTAACCTTGGTCCACTAATCTATTTAGGCGCACGGCTAGTTCCTCCCACTGGCGTCGACTTCGCTCTCTGAGTTTGAGTTCTCAAGAAACCCTTCGCCATGCCAGGGTTTCTTTCCATAAACTTTAGGTACCAGAGTTTTAACCTGAGCCGACGATGGGTGAGAGGAACGTGTCTCATTTGGGCTGGAATATTATTGTTGGATTAGAAAACAAAATAATAGGTACTATTTAATTAATATCATTTTTAAACTTCACAAACACAAATATAAACTTACTTCATGATTATTTCACAATTATTTTCGGCACTGAACGAACGAATCAAACGCAAACAAAACAACGCAACGTAAATATTATTGTCTGTCTGACAATACATTTTTTTTTTCGTATGGGAAGCACAGATTATATATTCATAGCCATCATTTAGTTTTCTGTTTTTTTACTTATAAGCTGCCTCAAATTAGTTTTAAAATAAGACATTTTAATTTAAACAATATATTAGCTAAAATTCTGTGCCAAAAACTCAACAATTGTGTCAAAAAACAGAGTCGATAAAACTTGACTAACATTTTGTTGAGTGTGGTAATCACTAGCTCGCTTCGGAGCTCACTTCACTTCGCAAGTGACTAGGCCATGCTTACAGAATGCAAAATCAAGGTCATTTTGAACCTTATGCGAAGGGAGAGTGAATAGCGATGTGAGATGCGAGTTGTTGTTCGAATTTTACAGAATCGACGTACAGCATGCACACCACAAAGAACTTATTGAGTTTACACACACAGGCGCACACCTCGTCCACAGCTGGGTCACTTTCTCTAGCAACCTTGATTCCTTACCCCGAGTACGTTAACACTAGCTACGTAAAATGATGACAATTTCAACAATATACTGTTAAACTTTTACTTTTTCCTGATTCAAAAGAAAGTGTTAACATGAGGAATAAGTTCCAAGATTTTCCTCCTTATTTCATAACGTAACACATCACCTGATTATATAAAAAGATTTATTACTTGCGGAACTTACATTTAGGTAATATTTTATGTAAATATTTTTAAACTTGTGCGTTACTTATTTTAGAGAAGGTAGCTAAAGCAAAATGTTTACTTACCAAAAAAATCCGAACGGAAGGAAAAAGAAAAAAAAGTGTCACAGATAATCACAAAAAGTCACTGTCACTGAATTTTGGCGCGAAACCGCGCTGGCACACAATCACTTTCTTTTTCAATTATTTTCAGAATTAAAAACGAAACACAACAAACAATTTCTACACGAGGTGGTACTACGATCGCCACGTACGTAACGGACTGTGGCTTCGCCGGTTGTGGTAAGACGATTTCTTGTTTACACATCAAACCGAGAAACTCGAGCTAACCGATCGTAGGGAAAAGTTATTGATGGAAACGTATTTCCGCATTTTGACGGTGTCGTTTCAATATGGCTACATAATAACATTAACAAACCATATTAGACGTAGTGTTGTGTCGCAATAGTTGTCTTGTCTATTTTCGCAATTAAGCCGTGCGGGTAAGCAAACATTTACTGGCGATGTAGGCAATCTTCGGACGAATAGGTATGTATGCGAAGAGTATGGGGAGATTGATACACCTGGCTCTAAGTGGTTTAATTATTGCTCTAACTAAGAAGATATACGGCGTATCTTTATATAGGTAGGTACAGGGTATTGGTTATAATATGTTGGCAATCCATTAAGGGGATGTAGGAGAGGTCATTTGCAACCAAAAGATCTCTCATGGCCCTTATGCCAATGACAACCATTTTCGAGTAATTTGACATTAAAAAATGTATGAAATAAAAAAAATACAAATGACTCGAAACTTGTTGACATTTGCTTATGAGACAAAAGGTGTAATTTGGTTGTAAACGACCTCTCCTAAATCCCTTTAATGGATTACCAACATATAACCAAGTAAAAACCAAACGGACAGCATGATTTATACAAATAAAATATGGCAAAGCACTATGGTAAAGCCCTAAATATTGCAAATTTTCATAAGTTGACAAAGAGTTAATTTTCGAGTTAATTGACATTTTATATTTTTATTTCATACATTTTAAAATATAAAATGGTACTCGAAAATGGTTGATATTGGCATGGGGTCATGATGGGTCTTTTGGTTGTAAATGACCTCTCCTTCGTACCTACCCATAATGGATTGCCGACATATATTATTATAACCAACCCTGTATATTCATAGATACCGAGACGAGAACGGTTGATGTTGTGAGACTTTTTATACTGGATTGCGGATGCTTTACATGGAGCAGCGTCTACAGAGAACATCCTGCCCGCTACACTCACGAAATCCGGATGTAATACATATAAGTTGCTTACTTATGCATCACGCTACTTAGCACTAAAAACAAGGGATTTTTTAAGTATCTACTTACATGATTATTGCCCGTTTTCATCGCGTATCTTATAGCAAAGAATATAGGTAGGTACTTACTTCTACTTTATTGTCTGTCACTGGATTTGACACTGGATTTTTGACAGACACCACAAATTTTAAAACTAGCTCAGTCTTTATGACAAAGAGAGTAAATACTAAATCCCGACATAAATAAGTTCTCGTTGTCGTCGCGATGAATTCATGACCTACTACAACTTGGAGTAGCGGTACCCAGTTGCCCCCTCGAAAGCCCCAAGAATTGCTAACAGGTCTGTAGAATATCCGTTAGGTATATGTCTACTCTCTGACTGATTAGCTCTGACGCCTATAAATTGTCTTCGAGGATATAAGGTACTGAATTTACGTCTAACGCACGCATTGTCATCCAATACCACCTTGATGATTGGCAAAAAAATAGGCTGACACGAGAGAATAAAATCAGGACTTATGAGTGTTTTTATATGATTGTGGGCAAACTCAAAGCATTAATTTCAATTAAACCAATTACAGGGATCAAGGGGTCGGTCAGTCAGAAAGATGAAGCTAAATAGTTCCCCATTCCAAAGCGTAGTAGGTTCTTATGGAGAAGAATGGGTAAGAAACTCCACGGCTTAAATTAATATACTTAACCAGTTTACAAGACATCGCAATGTGCTCATCGACAAAAGTGCTATTACATTAATCTAGGTTTTTCACGAGAAATCATAAGAATGTGAGATTATCGAATCGGCACATCATTCATTTGATACCTATGCGTAGCTTTCTTGAGTAGGTAAGTAGAATCGGATGTTGCGCTAGTGATAAAAATTGGGAAAGAAGAGGCCTATGGCTAGCAACTAAGTACAATAGGCTGAGTAGGTAGTTTGATACTCGTACATGTGAATTAACAACTAAAACAACCAAACTCCCGACAACGACGCGACAACAACGACCCAGCAGCTGCCCACTGGGTCGGTGGGTCGTCTTAGGTTTCTTTACACAAGAGAGAGGCCTGTATATATGATTATACTATACTATGTGACGAACAAGCCGCTCGTGAAAGCTTTCAGTTTGCAGGTGCAATCGACTTGACCTCATTTGCTGATCGGCATATAAAATAATATTGACAAACCCTTCCTTCTGAGCCCCTTATGTTGATACTCTTTTTCTGAAAGTTTTCTCTGAAGCGCTGCAGGAAGAATCAGCCAAAATAAGTCTTCAAGTAACGCGTCTAACGTTGCTTGCTATGATGAATCGTAAAGGCACCCACAATATAACCCAAAGAAAGATATTAAAATAAAAGTACGGATTTTCAGAGGCAATCTTAGAATAATATAATAAAGGAAAAGAAACTTGAAATATTTCTCCGAAAATAAAAATGAGATAAAAATAATATGAATAATGTGTGTTAAACAAAACGTAACATCACGTGCCCCAATCGACTTGAAACTAGTCGAAACAAAACGTAGCAAATGTCAACTTCATTTTTTGAGGTTATGTTGTTATAGTGAAATCTAATTCAATTTAATCTATTTGAGTGTCTTTTAGGATCTACAAAGATGACCTTATTGAAAACACTGTTCACGCGATATGTCTGTATGTATCTTCAAGTTTTATGTTAAAAGTACTACGTTTTGTAGCATACGCCTGTTTTGATGTAATTACAACCTAGATCTTTATTAGAACGAAGACAATGCAATTTATGGACTATATTTTTGTTATTGAGTTCATATATCCGTTTGTATAAAGTCTTGTACCCTTCCTCTACGAATAGTCATGATACAAAATTATTGTTTTAGAGTTTTGCGTCCTATAGAGTGTTGGTTCTTTGCCCAGTTATTACCGAATCCAAGTCCTTTTACATACTTTTCTAACCATTTTTTTTTAATTTTCTTTTTTTCAGTGCCAAACACATACAGAGCAACAGCAGTGAGGTTTTCATCCACAGATGCTCACTTAACAGCCAGCGATGACAACCCAGTTGAAATGGAAAACCCTTATAAAAAGGAACGTCGCCAGTGCATCCTTTGCAAACTAAACATAAAACCAGACTACAAAAACTTTAGATTACTGTCTCAATTCCAAAGTCCTTACACTGGTCGAATTTATGGGAGACATATAACTGGTCTCTGCAAGACAAAGCAAGAATTAGTCGAAAATGAGATCAGAAAAGCACAAAACTGTGCTTATATGCCTTACTATTACAAGGACAAGGCCTTCCTGAAGGATCCCAAGCTGTTTGATCCTGAAAACCCCATCAGATCCCATAGATTCTAAAATTGTATAGTTTACTGCTGTAGTTACATTATTGTAAAGTTGTTGTTGTAATAAATTATGTCTCAAGAATTAGTGTTTTATTTATGTTTTTTCGTTTATAGATTTGTAAAACTGAGTCGATTGCCCTAAAAAAGTTTATAAAGGAACTACTGTCCAAAGAATCCTTATAAGTTACAGAATATCAGTTTAGAATGGCATAGCAAAACAATGGTGAATGAAAAGGTTAGGCTTAGGTTTTTTATCCTACATAATAAACAACAAAAAAAACATAAAGAATAATAACTTTTATTAAATAATTCTTAAAATAATTAACTATATTAAATAATATCCTCAAATTGACCTAAAATAATGTTAGCATCATTAGGTTCATTAAAACAATCATTTTCTGCATCATAGCCTACTAAAGAGGGTGGTATTTTTAAAGACTTTAACATTTCTGAGTAATCCATATCTTGTTTGTCATGAAACTTACTTTTCATTAAATCTAAGAGTTCTATCAAGGCATTCTGGCATCCTTTTTGCCATTTCTTTATTAAATTCCTTAGTTCTTCGGTATCAGGGTTAATAGATTGAGCTAAAAGAAGTCTTTTCTTTGCTTCTATCCTTGCTTTGAGTTCATCAATATCTTTTTGGGTTATTGAACCTGTAGATTTCGCTTTTAAAGGTTTACTGACTTTTTCATAAGTTTTTCGTATAAGAATTGTTTTTTTATTGTTGTCAAAATCATCATCATCATCGAAAGAGCTCTGTGATGGTGGTTTTGGTTGTACTTTTACTTTTTCTACTTTAGGTTTAGTGATTTTGTTAGTTTTCAGTTTATTTTTAGGAGATTTTGTTTCTTTAACTTTGCTGACTTGGATTTTGGTAGATTTATCAATGAAATCATCATCTTCATTTAAATCTTCTCTGTTCTCCATTTCATTTTTTGTTGGTTCTTCTTCAGTTATCTTCTCTGTCTTACTTTTTGATGATTCTTTATCATTTAATTGGATTAAAGGAGTCTCATCCGAATCATAATCAAATAATGTTTGTGAGGAGGGTTTTTCTTTCTTATCTTTCTTTAGTTTAGTATCTTTGTCTTCTTTCTCAGAATCTTCTGTCTTCTTGAATATTTTCCTTTGTATGACAACTATGCATTCTTTTCTAAGGTCATTTGGACTTTTTTCTTTAATTTCATAGACAGCGTCTGGTGATTCTTTACAGTTCTTTTCAGTTGTATAAGTACTGCCATCATTGCAAACATCAGGTTTTGGATTCAAACTAATTTTAGCAGTTTTGTAATCTGATTTCACTCTTGGAGACTGTTTCTTGTTCTTTTTAGACTTTGTCAACACAGGCGTGGAAACGACTTCTTTATTTTGAGTTTCTACTCTTTCAGAGGTATCTTCATTCATTGTTATTTTACTATCTTCATTATTTGTTAGTGAAGGGCCAACTATATCCTCTTGGGATTCGTTTATAGCCGCTAACAAAGTCTTAGATTTCTTTCTACGAGGCAATTCAACATTTCTGGACGGTGTTTTATCAATATCATTGCTTTGGTCAACTTCTATTTCATTCACATCAACAGTGGATGTTTCGGGAGTACTTTCAACATTATCGTCCAAAACACGCTGTTTTCGCTTTCTTGGCTCACTCTTCTCTTCTTTCACTTCTTGTGTATTACCGGCTAGAGGAGATATAAACGGCGATGGACCCTTGTTTCTCCAATTCCGTGATAAACCAAGTCTTCGACATGGTGTTAGTAAAGACTTACTTATACCGCCCGGAGTCTTTGGCGAATTAGAAGCATTTGATTTTAATGACGACACATTCTTCATTTTCCTCAATTAATTAGAAAATAATTCATTTCTTTTGTAAATATTTTGTTTGTTTTCGAATCTGTCAAAGTATTGTCATTGTCTTATTCCCGCCATCGAATGAATGAACGAAGTTCGAAAATAGTGTTTCATTCGCTCCTTGACCTCATTTTGTCTCAGTATTGCCAGTTGGCAAAAGTCAGTTTGCAAAATACTGATATTCAGCTGCCGCTGTCTAACCGGAATTAGACTAGAAGCTGACTCCAACATAGGTGATGATGATGATTAAATCTTGTAAAGTCTGAACTTCTACTGCTTTGGCCCCATAGAAATCCCAAATAGTTATGTATGTGTCTAACCGGACGCAGTTGAATACCAGTGGAGCGACTGCCTATCTGAACTCCACAACCCAGTAACTGGGTATAATACGATAGCCTTTAGTAAGACTGGTTGTCAGACTTTCGGGCTTCTGATTTAGGGAGTGTCAAAGATCTTCGAATGTCCCCAAATTACCAACAATTTTGACAAGTTTGACAAATACGACTTGAACGTGAGAATTGGCCTCCTGGAGAATTGTATGTATTGTCAATGATATCGTTCCTTCCAATATGGCATTTACCCTATCATTGGCAACACTGTTAAAAATGAAAGGCCCGCGATCTCCTCTGTTTCAAAGTTATTGCATAATATTTTGCCCAGATTATGAAATCCTGAACTTCCACTATTATTATAGCATCGGCAATTCAATAAACAAAAAGTTCATTATTGCATTATTGCAGAAAGTTCATTGCATTGCTGTGCATTATTAGGCTAGATTTCAGATAAAAGTTGATAAAAACTTCTCCTTGACCGATATTGAGCAGGTTTCATACCCAATATTTCCATTCACTTCAAGTTCATGGATGGAATGCTTTTCTTTCACTCACTCTGTCACTCATGTTTCATTTCATTCGCTCGCCCATCTTTCAAAAATATTCCGTACCGTGGTGATAACGATACGATTGTTATTTTAATTAAATAGCCCGACTCGAAAACGATAATTTAACGACTGCGTTTAACTGTATAATTCAAGTGCTTACAATTTACAAGGCGTGTAATTTTCGCTGTTCTTGTGAATAAACACATTACATAATGCCGCTGCTGAGGTTGACAACGGGTACTTTCGGCCAGCTACGCACTTTCGCGACGTCACCAGCCCTTGGGAAGAGAGTGAAGACCTTCGCTGTGTACAGATGGAACCCCGACGAGCCCGAAAAGAAGCCTTACACTCAGAACTACGAGGTGGATCTAGACGAGTGCGCGCCCATGGTGCTGGATGCTTTGCTGAAAATCAAAAATGAAATGGACCCAACGCTGACGTTCAGACGTTCGTGCCGCGAGGGAGTATGTGGTTCCTGTGCCATGAACATAGATGGTATCAACACCTTGGCCTGCATCTGCCACATCGACACGAACCTGAACAAGCCTTCCAAAATCTACCCATTGCCTCATATGTACGTCGTAAAAGACCTCGTCCCAGATCTATCCAACTTTTACCGCCAGTACCAGTCGATACAGCCGTGGCTGCAGCGCGACAAGGAGGCTGTTAAAGGTAAGGAGACTCAGCTACTGCAGGATGTTGAGGACCGCGCTAAACTGGACGGACTTTACGAATGCGTGCTGTGTGCGTGTTGCTCGACCAGCTGTCCGTCGTACTGGTGGAACGGTGACAAGTACCTCGGACCCGCTGTGCTCATGCAGGCCTACAGGTGGATCATCGACTCCCGCGACGACGCCACTGAGAAACGCCTCAATAAGCTTAAAGACACATACTCTGTCTACCGCTGTCATACAATCATGAACTGCACACGTACATGCCCAAAAGGCTTGAACCCTGGCCGTGCTATTGCCCAGATCAAAACCCTGCTATCAGGTATGGTCAAGAAGCAGCCGCCTATCATGGACCCTGCAGGCCTTGAGAAGTCAGCTGCACACAACTAGACACCTTGCACTAACTGATGAAAGGCTGGACACGCTTGTAGTCCGACAGTAGATGTACTTAATAGGTTCAATCTATGACAACCTCAATTAAGCTACCTTAGAAACGTTACCACGCATCTAAAACAGTAAGTAGGAATAAGATTGTTTTGTATCCATAAAATCTGTAAGGGCTGTAAATAATACAAGTATATTAAACCCATAGAAAAGTAATATAAAGTAGTCGCAATCATGTTAAAGAAGCAGCCATAAAGTAATGCCAATTTTTTTATTAAAAGCAGCAGGAACTGCAATGAAACTTCCTGAAATAACAAAAAATATTTTTGATGTTTATTGTTGGTCAGCCACGCAGTAATGTAATTATTTGATAGAACCTTTTAGGATTTTTGGACAATTTTTCTTTCAATTTGTCTATTGAGGCATGTGTAAGGCAGGTCCTGAAATCAAACCCTTCTTTTTTTTCAAATCCATGCAATAAACTTGCCACTATTCAGAAATAATATAAAACGGGCTCTGAACTTGTAAAAATAATAATATTTTAGGTTTTCTTCTCAGGTGTTAAGTTATTCAAGGTAAATGACAATAACTATTTGCAAGTTATTGTCTCAAAATAGATTTAAAACTATTGTATTTTGTGTTTGTGACAAGTTTTGGAATAGCCAAATTGAATAAAGCAAAAAATGAGATTCACATTTTATACAAGTAATCGCTTTGACTGCCATTTTCTTTAAATAAAATGGCTATGTGAAAAGATTTGAAATTATTTTCTGTAAATTTTAAACTTTGTTTCCATAGATATATGTATCATAATAAAATAAATTTTCCTTATTTGCAATCATCATGGTCAAAAGGTTAACGAATGTTGACTTATAAAATCTGTAGTACAAAATGGACATTTGCAATAAACTGATAATTATTTTAATGATATTAAAATTGTGAAATTAATCAAAGTATTATAGTAGAAAGTATTTTAAAGTACTGATGCAACTTCATTTTTAAATTATTGAGCATCGCATGTTGTATTTATTGTTCATTTCATGTGTTGTGGACGCACTGAATTGTATTAATGTTGTTAATAAATAATCATTTAAGTAAGTGTTTTTTTACTGAACGGATTTATCGTTTTATAGCAAAGTGCAAATTACGAGTATAAGAGTAATAAAGACAATGAACATTTTCACAGAAGAGGAAAAATGCAAATATTGTTAAGAAAACATACAATCTGATTTCAATCTGAGTTCTTCTTCACTGAAATAAGCGACAATTGTGTAAGCGACAATTGTTTCAGCTATGTAAACTTTAGTACATACATTGCACACAGTCATGCTAGTTGAATTCTTTTGTAAAGATTTTATTTTATTTATTATAAGTATATGTGCTATTCTGGTTCCATTGCAAGCCATAAAGCCGGGTTTGCTGCGCCATGTTTGGATGTTTTAAAAACATCAAACCCGAACCAATCAGGCATCCGCAAATCAAACACGAAGCGTTTTGATTGCTTCGTGTTTGATGTTTTTAAAACATCCAAACATGGCGCAGCAGACCCGGCTTAAGAGGGTGCATCCTAAAAGTTGGCAACGTCGTAAATAGCTGTCCAATATTTACCTGTTTCGATTAATTTGGAAATAATACTGTATGGAAATAAGTAATGTGGCTAACCAATTGACTAGAATATTAATAATGAATTGCAATTATAACATTGAATTTGATGTTGTACCCGTTTTAGGTGAAAAAAAGGCATTTGGAAAGTTACCAAATACTTTTTTTACATCTAAAACTAACTATTCGGTGTTACGATATTAATTATTGCATTTCATAATCAATATTCTAGTTCGCTAGTTAGCCACATTTTTTATTTCCATACAGAAATATTATCAAATTAATCAAAACAGCGAAATATTTGACATCTATTTGCGACGTTGCCAACTTTCAGAATAAACCCTCTTAAGGCATTATAAGTTTTCCTATGTAATGGTACCCAGTTGGCCTTGTGCCAAAGCGGTTTATATCGGTACTGAAATCGAAATTACTATGCACTAATGCAAAACTGTAGCTAAAAATAGACATCATCAACGTATAAAATCTTTTTCTATGTTTGTAATAAGTACGATGGAGCTATCATTTCAAGGATATTATGAGCAGTAAAACTAGTTCTGCATTATCGGTAGGTATGCGATGCCGTTATTTTCAGAACTGTCATGTCATGAATATAGCTTACATAGTTTGTAGATTGTAGAACTACTAAGTTAGTCTGCCCCATTTCATTAAGTTAACCGCCGCCGGGCAACCGCTTGGAAAGCTCCCAAGCCCGAACTCGGTAAAAAACCCCATAATGGAACCTCATTAAAATGCCATTGCTATCGTACCTAATGAGTTATCAAAATCCCTTCTAGAGCCATCGGTGTGAAAAATGCCAAGGAATAGATAAAAAAGCCTACGTGTTTCGGCCTCGACGAGACTCGAAATGAAATAAAATACCACGGTGTTTCACCAGGTAATTTTATACGACCATGCGACAAAAAAAAACACGGTTGTTTTGAACAGGCAGGTAGAAACATGACTGGCTTCGCTCCGGTATACCATTAAACTTTAAACTTTTGTATTGAAATCGCGGAAGAGACGAAGTCCCCGGCTATACAGAACTGAAGGGATTAAAATAGAATAGCGAGTCCTAATCTTAACTTCATAAAAGTTTTTGCGAGTTTAGTTTTCGCGAGGATTGGAAGTGCGCTCCAATCCAATTGCTATACACAATTGAGAAACCCTACAAAGAGGAACCAATGTGTCATCCCGCGTCATGTGCAGAGAGGAAAAAGTAATTGGATGTGTCTATTGCAAAATGGTCTGGCGACTGGCACTCGACTGCACGTTCCGTGATAACTTTGTCGCTATAATATGTTGTATTCATGTCCGAATACCAACAAACTAATGCATACTGAATGTCAAAGCATCCGCGGACATCTAAAAGTCATCAAAATCAAAACCTTTATCCATTGATTTTTATACATCAATGCCTTTATCACTTTTGAACGGTAGGTACCTACCTACCTACCTACTTAAGTAATGAAAGTACGGTGTTATGTATACGCAGCTGGGACAATCGACAAGCTCCGAGATTGTATTGTGAAACAAGTGTAGGTAGGTACAAAACAATGGCCCATTGGATTCAATCGGTGCTTTTTAACAACTCGGAAGATGAGCAGAATTGCGCACTCAATATTGTGTTTATTGATTCCCAGATTATTCATTTCACTCTACGTGAATTGGTTGTAAAGTAGCTTCATTAATCGTGGGTCAGGACTTGACAGGAGACAATTACTACTTAGGTACAATTCTGTTTAGATATAAGGATAGCCTTAGGAGCCTGGCAATCTGACTCGTATTCCTCGGTTGTGTGGATGGAGAAATTATTCTACAGGAAAAATCACAGTTTCCTCAAACGAAATTGAATTGTAGCTTCTGAGATCTCAAGAGGTGTGTCTGAATTGACCGTCAGTCGGTCAAACCAGTAATAATTTATACTCAATTATCTGCAGACGGACTATCGAGAAACCTCGCTGACCCAGGCTGACTTATTACGTCAGAAACACGCCTCTGCCTTCTATTTATAAGACAAGTGACCTTTAAAATTATTACCTATATGCAAATTGTTCTTTTCTGATAGCTACCTACCTAAGTATTAGCCTGGTCCTGATTGACTATGCTACCTACTCTTTATGTTCCAGAATCTTTCAAAACAAAGTTTTCTAGCAAAACTAGCAATGAAGTGAATCAAGTCAATGAATCCTTCATTCGTAACCTGCCTAGGCACGTGGTATTTACTGGAAAACCCCAATAAATTGCCAGGGATTCGGACACTGTGACATTCCGCGAGGTCGCAGCCCTTACATCCAACATACCTTGAAGAAAGTAGCTAAAACATTATTACACATTATTGGCATTCACCATGACAAGAATCGCAAAGACGAACCATCCATAGTTATTCGACAAAGTGCGTTACACCTTGTCTTGCGTAGGTAGTGCATGCTAACTGCAGTTAGCTAAAGCAGATTAGGTAGGTAGGCTATCAACGAAATAATTCATCTGCATTTTATGAGATTAACGGGAAGTGAGAAGGTATCAAGCTGATAAAAATCCTAATAATTTACGTGTGGATTAAATCTACAATACGGACGTAGCAGTTACTAGGTTACCTACACACTCGTATCACAATAAACAATTACAATATCAGGTTGCCTATTTCAGTGCAGACCATTCATAACCTGAACTCTTGGAAATAAAGTTTAAAATCGTCTGTAAATAACTATTATGATTGCATAATTTAATTCAAATGTGCAATGGCAATAACCTTATGATACTTATTATTTATGATACAGATAAAGTGTTCGTAGTATTTTAGTGTAATAGTATTTCTTGAGTGGCGGAGTAGGTAATATCACAGATAATATAATACTACGGTAATATCATGGAATATCTACTGTAATTTCGGAGTTTCGTACACACTGGCGCGACAATGGTAGCGCTGCCTGTCGCGCCAGTGTGTACGAACCGTTTTTCGTAACATTTCGTAACAACCAAACTACTAGGTAAGTACACCCACTCGACAGTTGTGTTTACAATTTTCATTAAAGGGCGAGACGGAGCACAAAGTCCAACTTCTGCTGCCGAGACGGAGGGGCTGCTACGGAGAAATTCCTGATGGAAAAACCCAAACGCTGTTACTCACCCATCTTGGGAATCGAACCCAGTCGCGACTCGCAACAGTGGCAACTAGACTAATGAGGCAGACTTCTAAACACCACACATTTTGTTCTCTTCTGCATATGACGTCAGATAGGCTATGTATGGTGTAAACGTAAACTCCCAAACCAGAGACCATGATTGGGGTCCACTGATCTGTGGCAAGAACTGGCAATATGCGGTCAGTTTCGCCATTAGATAGTTTATTTCAAGGTAAATCAACTACTCGACAACACTACATAGCTATTCATTCAATTAGTTACTTACAAGGCAGCTAAATGCATTAATAAATATTTGAACCTTATAAGGGTCAGCGCACACCAAGAGCAAAGCAGAGCATTTTCTGAGACAAAAATTAATCTTATGACAATTCCATAGATTGCAAAATGAAATACACGTCCACCAAGAGCAGAGCACTTTCTGATACTGAAAAATGAATCTTATGACAATTCCATAGATTGCAAAATTAAATACACGTCAAGACCATATGTACGCGAGCATTTTGCATTTCGGTGTGCGCTGACCCTAAATTGTCCATTAAGTTGTTGAAGCGCGATATTATGTTCATACATTTATTATACTATAACCAAACGGTTATGATGCGAGTAGGTACCTGATAAGCAGGTATTATGAATAGCAATTTTCCACGCTAGGCGAGGAGGGGCCTAAGTCTACAATTTATAAACGTCATAATGGTTAGTTTTTGACAGATTTGCCATAGAAAAACTGTCAAAAACTAACCATTATGACACCATTGTGACGTTTATAAATTAGTAGACTTAGGCCCCAGGTTGATTTCATAGTGGTCGCAGTACCTACCTACTTATGTCTTTAGTTGAGATTAGAATATGCTTTTATAAATAGCAGGATGATGCTGCCCATCCCACCCTGTTCAAGATTATTATCTTTATAGATGTCATTTCAACTTCCACTGGCCAACCCTGAAATCGCGAGAATAAATCAGCTGTTTCCTACATGTTGAAGTTTTGCTAGCTTAAATGTACGGAACAGCTTACTTACTACTACTTACGACTTATTTTCGAGATTTTAGTGATGATCCGATAGTAAGTTGTTACTTTATGAGTAGGTGGGTACCTTCTATATCTAGGTACCTACTCACTCCCAAGCACCCATGTATCTCGTTTAATTTCTACCTTGTATAAAAATTGGTTTTTTCAATGGCTTATAACCTACTCATCAATGTGGACTGCATTTGTAGGTAAAGAACAAGTGCCAAGTATGTAACGTATGACTATTATTTTAGTCAGTTTTTTCTAGGCATCTCGTGCAACTCGTGTAGTGTGTTGGAAGATCTCCAAGAGATGTATGCGGTGAGGTAAGTTGGTAGGTACCTATATTCTTTCCTCTTTTGAACACCTCTCCTTGCGATTTAAAATCACCGATTTGGGTGAACCAGCTGTCTGATGATAGGGACCATGTAGTGCTCGCAAGATATCTAGAGATTTAGGAGTCTGCGCGCTGCTGAAATCGGAACTAATTGTATGCTGCCGCCTTGTCGGTCAAATGAAGTATGGAATTATTTATTACTAGCTGCTGCCCGCGGCTTCGCACGCGTGAGTGTCGGAAATTACCTCATACATCCCCATGGGTTTTAAGTATAAATATTGAGTTTCGAGTTAATCGGACAGCGCGTTAAAATTCTTCCATACAAACACTGACACCCACCAATCCCCCTTTAGGGGGTAATTTAGAAAAACAAAAAACTACAAACTTAATAATTTATTTAGATAACTATTCGTGCGAAGTTTCTTGTTTATTACCTCAAGGAATAAGATTTTTCATACAAACTTTCATCCCTTATTTTACCCCCGTAGGGGTTGAATTTCGAAAAATCCTGATACACGTTATTCTTAATTTTTGGGTTTAAGTATAAATATTGAGTTTCGAGTTAATCGGACAGCGCGTTAAAATTCTTCCATACAAACTTTGACACCCCCCAACCGTAGGGTAGGATACTTTTCTGGGATAAAAAGTACCCAGTGTGGTGCCCAGGATATTAAAGAATAATTATACCAAGTTTCATCGTAATCGAACCGGTAGTTTTTGCGTGATACCTGAACAAACAGACAGACAGACAGACAGACAGACAGACAGACAGACAAAAAAATTTTTAATCACACTTTTGGGTTCGGTGTCGGTCTAGTAACACCCCCTGCCATTTATTTTTTTGATATTTTCAATGTACAGAATTTTCAATTCTACAGATTTATTATAAGTACTAGCTGCTGCCCGCGGCTTCGCCCGCGTGAGTGTCGGAAATTACCCCATACATCCCCATGGGTTTTAAGTATAAATATTGAGTTTCGAGTTAATCGGACAGCGCGTTAAAATTCTTCCATACAAACATTGACACCCCCCAACCTTTTAGGGGGTAATTTAGAAAAAAACAAAAAACTACAAACTTTATAATTTATTTAGATAACTATTTGTGCGAAGTTTCATGTTTATTACCTCAAGGAATAAGATTTTTCATACAAACTTTCATCCCTTATTTTACCCCCTTAGGGGTTGAATTTCGAAAAATCCTGATACACGTTATTCTTAATATTTGGGTTTAAGTATAAATATTGAGTTTGGAGTTAATCGGACAGCGCGTTAAAATTCTTCCATACAAACTTTGACACCCCCCAACCGTAGGATAGGGTACTTTTCCGGGATAAAAAGTACCCAGTGTGGTGCCCAGGATATTAAAGAATAATTATACCAAGTTTCATCGCAATCGAACCGGTAGTTTTTGCGTGATGCCTGAACAAACAGACAGACAGACAGACAGACAGACAGACAGACAAAAATTTTTTTAATCAAGTTTTTGGGTTCGGTGTCGGTCTAGTAACACCCCCTGCCATTTATTTTTTTGATATCTTCAATGTACAGAATTTTCACTTCTACAGATTTATTATAAGTACTAGCTGCTGCCCGCGGCTTCGCCCGCGTGAGTGTCGGAAATTACCCCATACATCCCCATGGGTTTTAAGTATAAATATTGAGTTTCGAGTTAATCGGACAGCGCGTTAATTAAAATTCTTCCATACAAACATTGACACCCCCCAACCTTTTAGGGGATAATTTAGAAAAAACAAAAAACTACAAACTTCATAATTTATTTAGATAACTATTCGTGCGAAGTTTCATGTTTATTACCTCAAGGAATAAGATTTTTCATACAAACTTTCATCCCTTATTTTACCCCTTTAGGGGTTGAATTTCGAAAAATCCTGATACACGTTATTCTTAATTTTTGGGTTTAAGTATAAATATTGAGTTTCGAGTTAATCGGACAGCGCGTTAAAATTCTTCCATACAAACTTTGACACCCCCCAACCGTAGGATAGGGTACTTTTCCGTGATAAAAAGTACCCAGTGTGGTGCCCAGGATATTAAAGAATAATTATACCAAGTTTCATCGTAATCGAACCGGTAGTTTTTGCGTGATGCCTGAACAAACAGACAGACAGACAGACAGACAGACAGACAGACAGACAGACAAAAAAATTTTTAATCAAATTTTTGGGTTCGGTGTCGGTCTAGTAACACCCCCTGCCATTTATTTTTTTGATATCTTCTATGTACAGAATTTTCACTTCTACAGATTTATTATAAGTATAGATAGATAGATTTACCCAATCTTGTTGTATGAGCGGAACTACAGTAGGTATCTACTTAGATACTTGGGTGAGTTGATTCTCCTATTTTCATTTCAGCTTTAAATAGGGCTTTTCTTCATTCCAGCTCGTGCCTCGTAGTAATCAGAAACGATAGCCTATAAAATAGCCCACACACTATAAAGTAAAACACAACAATAATTTCTACGAATCGAATTGCCAGACAGGGTACTAAACTAGACAACGAGGCAGCGACTTACCCTGACCTACAGACAGTAGACACGTTCAGTTATTGTCTAGTCCCTTTATTTACATTTTGACGACGCCGGTCCATTGATTGACTCCTAATCTGGATGGCATACGCATCTCGTGTTACGAGGCGCGCACGCCGCATGTTTGATGGCTCCTTTATAGAGAATTGTTTAGCTGTAGGTAAGCAGAGTTAATTAAACAATAAATTACGCCTGTTTTGCCCAGAGGGTTAAATGATTGTATTTCTCTAGGTTAGATTTGTACAAACACTTTTTACGTAAATTATTATATTTGAAAAACAAAATGAGAAATGCTGCAGCGGGATGAAGAAAGGCCGAAACAAACTCAGAGGTCGCAGTCTCTTTTAAAGTCCAGTTATACCAGGCGGAGTTATACCATAGTACACCCACATTTCACCAGTTATGTTTCGAGTCCCATGTTATAAGAGTAAGCTTATTGTCAGCAACCGGGCACAAATCCAGCTATCTAAAAATGTTTTCGTAAACTATTCCGAATAATCCGTTTTATTTTGACAGTTCAACAACATTCATTGCGTTATTAACGTCGTTGAGCAGATTTTATTTCGAACTTATGAAGCAATGTATTAGCAATCTGTTTCAAACCGATCTAGATTGTGATAGATCGTGTATTATGCAATAAGGGTGCAGGCTCTGTGCTGCTTCTGAAAATTTCTAATAGAAAAACCCAATAAAACTGCCCGACCACTAGAGCAACGAGGCAGTCACAAACGGATTATTAGAATAATATACAGGGTGTAAGGGACAGCCCTCCGCAGACTGATGGATGGGGTGAATTCAGTAGGTATATCATACTAAGATGACCGGTACATTACATTTTTTCAGGTACGATATGGGAATCCAATAAACCTGATTTTTTTAATTACCTCTCACGCTATACCTATCACAAAAATCCGGAGTAAAACGTGTTTAATCGTCGATACACGTGTTTAATATTAAAGAGATAAATCGAATAGATTACATGTGACTCCGGATTTTACTACCTCTAAGTGTATAATAAATAAACTCTTTTGCAAAAAAAACGGGCACTTTAGATTTTTTTCTCTACTTCAATGAAGAAGAACAAGAAATAGGTTTTGTTAATTTGACGATGTATTGGCATGTTTTTTGAAGCATCCTGGCATGATTCTTTACGTTCCAAATTTAAAATTTGAAATTATTAAAAGAAAAATAGTGATTATTGTGGATTATTCTAAAATTGCTTTACTAATGGCGCGAATTGCTGAAACGATTTTTAACTGATTACGATATTTTAAAACTTTTTGGATATTTTCTGCAAATTAAACAATTTAATCTTTCTTTTTACATTAAATACCACTTTTTGATATGAGTGATAAAGCGATAAGGGCCGGTAAAATTATAGCCCTACTTGAAGAAGGTTGTTCGCAAACTTACGTGTCTCAGCGGCTAAATGTGAGTCGTTCAACTGTCCAGAGGACTTGGCAACGGTATCAAGAGATTGGTTCGGTCAAAAGAAGACCCGGTTCGGGAAGAAAACGATGCACAGAACCAAGAGATGACCGCTTTTTGGTGAGTCAGGCGTTGCGTAATCGTAAGGCGTCAAGTGTGGACCTGAAGAAGAGCCTTGAAGAAGTAAGAGGAGTAGAAGTTAGCTTGTGGACGGTCAGGAGGAGGCTTTTGGCTGCCAATATCAAGAGTTACCGCCCAGCTCGGGGCCCTAAATTACTCCGTGAGCACCGTGTTGCTCGACTTCAGTTTGCTCGGAACTGTGCTTCATGGACTCTGGAGGACTGGAATAAAGTATTGTTTTCTGATGAAGCTAGAATCTCTTTGTGTGGAGAGGACCGACGCCGGCGAGTGCTGCGAAGACCACGGGAACGCTATGCGGAAGTGTGTTTCGAAGAAATCACTTCTTATGGCGGAGGCTCCGTTATGTTTTGGGCAGCAATTAATTCGACGGAGCGTACGGAGTTAGTTTTCATAGAAAATGGAACATTAAATGCACACCGGTACATAATGGAAGTCCTAATTCCATATGCACAACCCGCATTGACTGCACTTGGGGAAGATTCCATTTTTATGGACGATAATGCTCGCCCGCACCGTTCTGGCGACGTGGAAGCGTACATGCAAGAAGTTGGGATCCGTCGTTTAGATTGGCCAGCTCGAAGTCCTGACCTCAATCCAATTGAGCATGTGTGGGATGTTCTAAAGAGACGGGTAAGATCAGTGCAACCTGCTCCACAAAACATCAGGGAGCTAAAAAGAGTAATTGCAGAAGAGTGGGAACGTATACCTCAAAACATTATTAAAAACATCGTGGAAAGCATGCCCAGAAGGATTCAAGCTGTGATTTTGGCAAGAGGAGGTCACACTCGTTATTAGGTTTTTACATTTGTAACTTTATTTATTTAAAAAAAGTAAAAAAAAACTTGTCTTTATTGCCGACCACTTCTTATTGTTTGGGCGTGTACATCGATTTTAAAGAATCCATCGTTTTTTTTTCTTTTAATTGCTCGAATTCACTTCACGCGCATTAATTTACACGATTATAAGTATACAGACTACGTCAAAAAAATAAATTTCATTTAATTAACTAAAATCGACCTTAGAACGTAAATTTCCTTAGGTGCCCGTTTTTTTTGCAAAAGAGTGTAGTTATTTCAATTACACCTTGCATAGGTAGCCCAGGCTGGTGCTGGCAAGTGGTGTGGTGGATGTGTGATTAAAATAACCATATCGCTTTTTCAGCCACGAGCCCCTCTTATTTCCGGGTCACGACGACCGCGTCATCACCTTGAGAATAAACACAGGGCGGCTTATCAACGGCCGGTAATATGACCTTTGGGGCTCTGACATTGAGAGATAATAATGGCTTTGTGGTCTCTGGACTTGATTATTAATTGTTGTACCTAGACCGCATTCAGGTAGAAAAAGAAAAAAATATAACTAGGTATTGGTAATGGTATGTTCATGTATGTTTCAGTCAGCGATGCCTCTTCAGTGTTCATAGGTATGGTATTTCTAATGCTGGCACTCGGGCAGTTCACTTGGCTTATTTGTCAGAATATTCCTGTTACTTGGGATAATAAATACATCCTATTATTTTTGCAATAAAGTTCTTTTTTTTTTAAGTGTAGTGCCAGTGTTAGGGGCGACAAAACAGGGAACTAAACAACTTGACGTATTAGTTATATGGTTGTGCACACAGACACCTTGATAAAAAAACGCCCGAATCATATTTACCGCAAATAGTATTTTCTTTCTTTTTCTTATTACTTTCTCTTCGTCCTAAGTGAAGGAGCAAAAAATTACTAAAACTAGATTGGGAATAAATTATATTTTATTATAATTACAACAACAAAATTATAGAATCACGACACACAACCATCGCGATATTTATCAATAAGAGGATAGACAGAACTTATTTAACTTACAGAGTCAAATCAGAATATTTTGGTGGATTTAACACAAACTCATTACAATATAATACATATTTTATAATATCTATGTAAATAAATTGGCGGGAAACGCCATGACACTTTAAAATTATGTCAAAGCTACCGCCATTTTCTTTAAAATTAATTTTACAAAAAAAAACAACATTCAACAATACTATTAATTAATGTGAGATAATTATAGTTTTTAGTTACTGTTGGTTACTGTTTTTACATGAGTAAATATTTAAAATATGTTTGGAAGTGGTGATTATAGAAGACCACCACAGAGTAGAGAACAATCAGAGCACTATAATCGCCGTCCGTGCAGCAAACTGGTTTGTATACCAGCCAAGTATTCAGGATAAGGACATAAAGATTCTTACAGTTAAAGAAAACGACCTATCGGTCGATAGAAAGTATGTATTCTCCGGGGGTCTAAATGGTCACCCCCGCCTAAAATCATCAATAATTACAGACGCATCGCAGAGGCATTGGCAGTCCAGGACAAAGCTCAGATGTATCACATGCCTTTTAACCGAAATACCCTTAACTTTCGTTATGTTTACCGCAAATAAACGTATTTTCTTTCTTTCTTTTCTTAAATACAGCAATGCTGCTTAGCGTCAGAAAAAGGTATGGTGGTAGCAAGTACTTCCCCGGACGAGCTCTTTACTAGTCACAAAATATATAATAGTACAAGGGCAGTAGATTCACTCCGCAAAACCATTTAAATAAATAGCGACTCTTGCTACAACACAATAAAGTGCAATTCAGGTAGCACAGCGCTGATTACCTGCAGTTATATTCACCTAGAAGTTTGCTCTTTCCATCGTGTAACTCTTATCTTCTGACTACTGAGCCCGCCCGCCGTGTACTTGTACTTCGTACCTAAAATGCGGAGTGCGCCTGCTACAGCTTGGATTAAACGAACTGTTTTCCAACCTAGCAATTTACTAGTAGAAATAATATCTCTGATTATTATCTTCTCTGTAATGTTAAATACTATTTTACCAGGTGATATATCAATGTATTTACAAAGCTTGATTGTTTAAACAGCCATGTACAAACTACTACAAAAGAAGGATTTCGAATTTACGATTTTTTGTTTATTCTTTTTAATAGAGTTTGTCTACTGACTAATTTTGTTCAAACAAGAAAGGTTAGAAATATAAATAAATGGTGTGATTCATAACCAATGTGTGTGTTGTTATGTTAATACCTATTCCCTTTTACATCTAAACATCAGTCATTTAGTCAGTGTCCTTGCTTCTGCAGTAAATTGCACATATTGAAACATTTTTATTTTAAACTTAAATATATTACTACTATGTTATAGATATTACATATTATAATATATAGGTACGAATAAAAAAATCTCTAACATCTTAGATTTTATCACTCAATATGACGCTAATATTCGAATCAAATAATAATTTTACTATCAATTGAAAAGTGCCATCGATACTTGAATAGTAAATAAATGAAGTGCTCAAGGGGCAGATTAAAATAAAGGACAAAAAAATTTGGCTGCGTATTCCCATAGGAGCATCAATTTTTGCGAACATACGAAGCTTTTCATCAGGCATGAGCACTCCATTTATTTAATACTCCATGTAGATTAATAAGAAATATTCAACTACAGTATATTTTCACGTGTTCTGCACACAATCGTTGATATTTGGACATCATTTTATATTAGTAATTTTTCAACACGATGAAAATGTGCCACCTTTATGAATAATTTAGATGTAAGTACTAATTTCATTTTAAACCTTCTGTGATACACAGTTAAATTAACAATTATACGTGCACAAATAGAGAGCCAGTCTCGAGATATTTCGTCAAAGATTTTTTGACGGTATGATGGCAAAATAATTTGTTTAGGTACTGTAAACTTTTTTACGTCAAGAAAAATGTATTATAATAAAATAACGAGTTAATTAATTAAATTTTTCATAAAATATTTCTTTAATACTACATACTCTGTTGACTTAAAAATAATACTAAATTGAAAATAAAATATATTAACAGTTTATTTCATTTTGGACGTTAATCCAAAGAGAAATTTTATAATAATCGAGTTTGTTTAAAAGTAGCCTTATGTTCGGGCTAGCCTCTGATTTTTGCTTACCAGGTGTGACTGATTTCAGTATTTTGCACGGAACTGATCTCTGCAACCCAATTTCTGGAGGATGATAGCTTTTAAACATTGAATTACTTGACAGATTTCTTGTTGTTTCAACTACAACCTTGGAAACATGCTTTATTATAGAAATAAGATCTCCAGTATAAAAGTTAAGAGATTGAATCCTACTAAAATGTAGGAAACGATTACCTATCATGTCACTCGCAAAGGGAAATAACCTGTATCATTCAATCGCTCTTTTGAACGCAGGTGGTGTGTATAGATTCTTATAAAACCCGTGCAACTTAACTAGACACCTCGCTGGAATGCGTCCGCGTCTTTTACTGAACAGTATTCGAGTGACGTCACAGCGCCAGGTGTCTACTTAACTCGCACGGGTTGTAAATGAATCTTTTGGCGCTTTTTTTCACAAAAGTTTCCTAACAGCGCCCCCTTGTCAACGTCATTTAAGTGCCAAAAGATTCTGGTACCTTTGTAGTAGTATGAAATAGGCTCGAAAGCAAAGATTAATTTCAGTTCCCAAATCCTTGTGTTACCCTTGTTTCCAATAATACCCTAAGCCCAGATCCGAGTAAAGATTTCCTAAGAAAACAGTGAGCGGTCACACAGTAATGGTTGTCCAAATACAGTGTTTTTTGACAACTGTCAAATGCTGGTGAAAATGATACGATTTTAATAACGGCCAGAACCGCTTTCCTAAGAAACCCAAGCTTAAGTGCCTGAGAATTAATAAACCACTTCCAAGTTTCAGAGTGAGTTTCAGTTAACAACAACAATCAATTTACCAGACTGTGCATTGGGTGTCATTTTACCATGGCTATTTTTGTATAATTTGTGCCAATGCGAGAGAAATAATGTTCTGACAAATCTCGAGATAGGGGACTAGGAAATAGGGTTACTTTCACATTTACCAAACAATACTCTTAATTTATTTATTTGAGAATGGTTTATTAACCCAAGCCTTTCAAATTAAAGGTGGGAAGCGATTTCAGCTTTCCCTTTAATATAACTTCTGAGAAGAAAAGAAATCAAGACAATAAATGTACACAGTACAGAAATAAGAAGCATTTTGCGCTCTCTGCTTATAAACAGCAGACTTAAAGTCAATTCAACATATTTGAGGCAAAATCAAATGTCAATTTAATTTTTTATAAGTTTATAAAGATTTATAATCTCGATAATATAAGTTTTAAAAGATTATGCACGGAGTTTAAAAATTAACTAATATTCCATTTATACAAATAATGTAAAATTTCACAGTTCGGCCTATAATTGCCTACCTCGGAGGGTATGACATAAACAAATAATCACTAACCGCGACATTCTCGGCTTTAAATAGGCTAAACCTTACTATGTTTCTGCTTATCAGAGATGATTTAACAAAAACATGCATTTGTTTTACCAACTGATTTAAACTTACAAAATGTGAAGATTATTTATAATTTTAAACACAAATCTTTAATCTATAAGCATTTCACGAGCGCAGATCATTGCGAATCTTATGTCAAAGACATAAATGTCACATGACCCGCAGCATTTTGCGACGACTATAGCAGTTCAATGACATTAACGTCATATGACACGTTCGTAATTTGCACCGACTATACCAATTAGTCAGCCTATTGTAGCCGAGTAAATCAACGGTATTTAAAAATAATGACTTAACTGATGTTATTTCTTCTGGACAAGTAGTGTAGTTTCGGCTTGTATAGGTCAGAAGTGTCATATCTTTGAACTTTGTTTCTTGTGACGGATTTGAACTTTCCGTTCGGCGTTTGTGTTTGGGTCGCTGTCTGAGTGTTCTGCTCGTAGTTTTCGACTGATTTGTCACTTGATGGACTGTTTGGCAGATCTGGAAATTGATAGGTGAAACAATGTTAATACTGCGAAATAGCTTTAACTGTTTATAATTTAGTTTTAGAACCACATAGTGGTGCCGATTCCCTTGTTCACAAACTAAACTAAATTTAAGTACAGTGCATCTTTTCTTTCTATTTCATTAAGCAAAGGACAGAATATAAAGAAGACGTTTTAGTTTAGTCCTGCCAAATTAATCAGCGTCTGACGTAAATTGACGTAATTTTAGTAGGCAAGTTTTTAATCACGTCTAAACTTGTATGGAGTAGTGACAGGCGCTGATTAATTTGACAGGACTAAACTAAAATTTATCTTCTGTCCTCTTCTTATTGAAATACAAAGAAAAAGATGCACTCAACTTAAATTTAGTTTAGTTTGTGATCAAGGCAATCGGCACCAGTATCGGTTTCCGAAAGCGTGTTCATTTTGATCCGATGGCAAATTATATGTTTGTTTATAGATGGTTTGGTTCAACTTTATACAATAGCTAATAGAAGATTTAACAATAGATCAAAATCTGATGGATTAGTAAATACGGGTTATCTGATAATTTGTTAATCTTTTACTATACGATTATGTCACCAACTAGAGCAATGAGAAACCTACATTTAAAAAAAAATGTGATATAGAAAATGGCTATCTTTTATTATTTAAACTACTTTGTACAAGACTTTCGAATTATCTATAACGACAATCCTAGGGCACTTTATGAAGCACTGAATTTAAAATAGTAACTTTTAGGGTAACAGGGCATTTCTGCCGTCGGCCATATCGCTCAAAGCGATATTTTATAGGCAACCTTATTGAAAATCTATAGGCTGTATCTTATTTACAGGAGGGTAATGTTTTGAATTGAAACACAAGTACTCACTATTCCTCCTAGGTCTTGCCAAGCCGACCCGTCTCGCCCTACCGAGGTACTTTGACCTGGTCGGGTGCGGTACCCTATTGTTGTTCGTTACCTCTTCGCTTTCTGAAATATTGCGTACAAACTTGATATATAAATAATGGCAATTTATTAAGGTTTTGTTCGCAAGCGAAGGGAAAATGGTATCCTTTTATTATGAGTTATTTTTACTTGAAAATAAACTCATTTTGTTATTCCCAGATTTAAAATATCGTAAAATACCTGTTTTATATTTTACGATGATGTTTTCTGGAATGGATATTATACTTCTTGAATACTTTACTACATACACACTGGCACTATTTTTTTTAATACTATTTGCCGTCATTTATTTGTCACAAGCAGTACGACAAGACATCAAAATAACAGCTGCATTTTTTTAATGGAACTAGACTATATAAACCCTAAAAATGAGCCCAGAATATTTCTAGCTAGCTGGTAAAGGAGATCATTCATTTCCGGCCCAAAAACCAAAGTGCCGGCCAACGAAAGAAAACGTGCTACCACTATTGGGGAAGTCAGTCCGAGTATTTTTTACTACGGTACTAAGTCTCTACAGCCATTCCTACAGCTGATTTTTTCGGTTGAAAAATCAGGTTATGGGTACGTTTTATTTGACAAAAATCTTTTCATCAGCTGGAGAAAAAGTGATATGAGCTTGCTGGGATGAAAAACAAAGGCTTCGAAAAATATTTTGTATTATATTTGCATCATACAATAAAGGTCCATGCAGACGAATTCAATATAATACAAGATGTCTTCTAAGAATAATGCCGGAGGGATTACGTGCGGCTCATGCCTTGCATAAGTTTGTACCAAACAATGCACATTGCGTGTGAACAACACCCTACCGTCCTTTTGCCAATATTACAAGTGCAGTAATAATGACTGACAGCATGCCGACCGTTCAACGTCCTGTCAAAACCAACATATACGTAATAAGTTTTCGCTCTCATATGACGGGATTGAATTCGCCCACGTATTATGCACAAATCTCCTCCTCCCAAGTCCCTGACATCTGATGCTGGCAATGAGTCACCCAATTCAATTAAAAATGCTCCATTCGCATTTACGTGTTCCCCGTAGTAGCTGATAGCCTGTTTCAATTGATAAATACCGAGGCTTAACAATATCAAGTCTTCTTCGGTGAGTCGGGGCAGATCACCGAACTCAGCAAGATTTGCCGACATTGTGCGGAATACAGTCCTCCTGCGGTTATAATTATGTCTCATGACAAGATTATTTCTAGAAATCGCTTCAAAATGACAGATAAACAATCACAATCTGTCACTTTGACTATTCCCCTGTCAACAAAACGACAAAAATTCTCCCGTCGTTTCTACCGTGGTCCTGCTACGCATGCAGAGCTAGACCAGTTCCATGCGACTTTGGTTACATAAAAGCTGAAACATAAAAGAATATTTATAATTACCTAGCTAATAACACGGCTAACTAGCTAATACTTAGCTAGAAACGACGGGAGAATTTTTGTCGTTTTGTCGACAGGGGAATAGTCAAAGTGACAGATTGTGATTGTTTATCTGTCATTTTGAAGCGATTTCTAGAAATAATCTTGTCATTATTACTGCATTTGTAATATCGGCAAAAGGACGGTAGGGTGTTGTTCAAACGTAATGTGCATTGTTTTTTACAAACTTATGCAAGGCATGAGCCGCACGTAATCCCTCCGGCATTATTCTTAGAAGACATCTTGTATTATATTGTATTCGTCTGCATGGACCTTTATTGTATGATGCAAATATAATACAAAATATTTTTCGAAGCCTTTGTTTTTCATCCCAGCATGCTCATATCACTTTTTCTCCAGCTGATGAAAAGATTTTTGTCAAATAAAACGTGCCCATAACCTGATTTTTCAACCAAAAAAATCAGCTGTAGGAATGACTGTAGAGACTTAGTGCCATAGTAAAAAATACTCGGACCGACTTCCCCAACAGTGCTGACACCTTTTTTTTCGTTGGCCGGCACTTTGACTTTTGGGCCGGACATTGTATGAACCGTGAATGGTCTCCTTTAGCTAATCTACGAAAATAACGCTTCGTTGTTAGCTAAGAGTCGTAGCACAATAAAACAAAGACAAAGAAATAGCGCTTAGAAAAATTACAACTACCAATTCGCAATGCACATAAAAACAAAAAAAATACCTTCAGTAGTTGACGAGATCTGGTCCGAATCGCTCATTTTCCTCATTTTCTTCAACACCTGCCTGTTATTATTCTCCGCAGTCTCAACATCCCCCAGCTTCCTCTTCATATGTAACTCATTATCAATACTAGACTCCGTGCAATAGTCTATAGATGGATTCTCATCATCATCTATTACATTGCCAAGTATAATCTCCATGACTTCTTGCCGAGAAGTTTTATTAACCATCTCTTCCAATTTAGCATCATAATCACTTGATAATTCAAAGGAACATTCGGATTTGACTGGACTGAAAACTGGTGACGGAGATTTTGTTTCAAAAGTTTTATCCACTGGTAAAGATATTTCTGAAGCTACGTTCACGTCTTTGATGACATTTTTAGCAGTGTTCGGTAGTTTTAAATGTCCATTTTTGTGGTAATTTATTACTTCGAAAGAACCGAAAGTAGCGCATGCCTCTTGGATTATATTTTCTTCGTAAGTATCGCAGTTAATAATATGTATTTTGTTGGATACTGTATTTTTTTCTAAGTAGGCTTTGAGGAAATCGCTGTATTGGTGTCTTTTTAGTTCGGCATCGAATTTTTCGTGTTCGGCGAAGTATTTTAAGGTTTCTTTTTCTGCTTTTGGGCTTTTTGGAGTTTCGGGTTTAGAATCTTCGGCTATTTCGGGTTTGACTTCGGAAATTTCCGTAATTTCTGTTTCAGAGTTTTCGGTATTCTCAGTTTCAAGGCATTGGGTAATGTCAGTGTCAGCACTTTCATTAGTGTCTGTTTGAGGTTCTAGAGTGGCATCAGGTGCATTCGCAGGTTCATCAGATTCCGATAGTTCTTCAGTAATAATTGTAACTTCAAAGAATTCTGTTCGCTTTTTATTGTCGTCATCAACTAAATTATCCAAAGCATCTTTTTTGTTCTTCTCTGAAGCTTTACTATATTCTGATATTTCTTCCATAAGTTGTGAAAATGGCTTGTTCTCGTTGTAAGTTTCACTTTTGTCTGACGGTTTAGTATCAGAGTCATCAAACATTTCCGTGTCATTAGTTAGTGTGTCTTCAAGTTCGTCTATTATTTCATTTGTTACTTTATTTTTGTCATCATTTTTAGTGTTTTCTGTTTTAACTTCTTTTTCATCTTTCTCTTGTACTTCTTCTTTGGATTCTTTAGGCGATTTTTCTTCTTTAACATGTTCAGTTTTGCACATTTTATTTTGCATTATATTGTTGACTTCATTAGCTATGCACGCGAATTCTAACTCAGGCCCAGGAATACTAGAATAAACCTGACTCAGACTAGGTCTTACATTGGCCTGAAACTCAAGAAGTAACGCAGCTTCTTGGTTCATTCTCTTTTGTTCTTCATCTAGAAACTTCCTCATTTTCATCATTCGTTTAGCCTCCTCCAAATTAGCTGCGAATTTGGGCTTTTTTAACGTTACATCTGGTACGAAAGGTAGTCTTGGGGGACTAGCTATAGGGGTCTCTAAATGATTCTCAACTCTAATAGGCTTTTGGTTAGTTTTTGTGCCACTAGCTGTGGTAACTCCATGGTCTTTATCACTGGGGCTGGTAGATTCACCACTAGTTGAAGTGTTTTCTGATTTAGAGCTTGACCCCTTATTAGTTTCCTTTTTAATTTCTGTTGGTTTTGGGGCAGATTGGTTTTGAGATCCTTTAGAAGAAGAGCTGCCATCGTTAGAATCTCTATCGGTTGAACGCCTTCCATGGTTGCCTCTCCCAGACAAACTATAATGGTCATCAGTTTCTTTTTTATCTTTTTTCTTATCTTTCTCATCATGTTTGCTCTTTGAACTACTCTTTTTATCTTTGTCTGACCGATGGGAACTGGATTTAGAATCTCTTTTATCTCTGGAACTTCTATCGGAACTTTTTTCTGAACTCCTCTCAGATTTGTGGCTTGATGAGGACTTTTTGTCGTCTGAAGATCTTTTGTCGCTTGAATGTTTCTGGCTAGAACTTGAACTTCTATGGGATTTGGAGTCTCTATGGCTAGAACTGCTCTTATGAGAAGAACTCCTATGTTTGGACGAGTCTCGACTATCTTTCTTATCACTCCGCTCGCGCGACTTCTCTCGTTCTTTATCGCGACTGGATTTAGATTTGCTGTGATCTTCCTTAGGTTTCTTGTCATGCCTGCTACTGTCTCTAGAAGTGGACTGTTTAGAGTCTGACCTTTTGTCTTTGCTACTAGAATGTCTGTGCGAGTCTCTGGATCTATGTGAGCTTTTATGACTGCTTTTTCTTTCTTCATTCTTTTTATCCCGTTTATCTTCTGAGTTCTGATCAGCTTCTGGCACTTTTTCTGTGTTAGTCTTACTGTTTACGTCACTTTCGTAATCAATTTGTAAATTGTTGCTGTTTGAACTATCGTCATACAATGGCGTGTTGAACGTGTTAATATTAACTTGATTGTTGAACTGATAGGCTAAGTTCGTTTGTTCAGGATCTTTCTTCTCTGGTTTTGCTTCCAGACTGTTTTCTGGTGACTTGGCTTCTATAGCGAATCTGAAAGAACTTGGCTCTTTTTTATCGTTACTTTTGCTGTCAGAATCATGCTCAAAAGCCTGTTGGGCATCACAAGAGTTTTCATTATTATAATTCCTGATTGGAGTTAGTGGAGACATATTCCTTCGTAAAGAAGAGTCGCTGCTAGAATCATCATCACTTTGTACAATCGGTTTAAAGAATTGTTCTTTGTCGTCTTTTGGAAGCGGTATTTCATCAGGGTGAGGGACTTCGGATACTATGTTAGGTTCTTTTGGAAGTTCTATCTTTTCAATATCAATGTTTTCGAGTTCCACTTTCGGCGGACTGTTATCTGGCGGTGGGATATTCTCTAGCTTTATTTCCTCATGCATTGTCATGTTAGTTTTGTCTGCATTCTCATCAGAATCGGTGGTAATTTCAATGATAGAGGGTTGTAAGTCTCCTTCAATTTTAGGTTTTTCTATTTCGGATATAGATGGCTTATCTTCATCTTTTATATCCACTTCCATTTTATTCTCTTCGCTAATATCTTCCTCCATAGCTTCAGCTTTCTCATCATTACTCTTGACGGACCCAGGACTGACGGCTTCCAAGTCTTCCGGCAGGAGATCATCGGTACTTAGTTTACCGTTGGAAGTTTCTGTAGATGTGACTGATTTCTTTCTGGATATGCCTAAGTAGTTGTATACTAAGTCTTCAACTTGAGGTATGAATACAGAAGCGACTTTTGGGTTCACAACCTGGTCGACTATCCTTTCGACGCCCTGTTCTAGGTAGTTGCCACTGTAATAAGACATTGATGATGTTAATTGAGTATTGTAACTGGTTTACTTACACCATGATTATTACATATTTTCCTTTACACGTAAAATACTAATCGTTGATCACAGAACAAATATCTTTAAGATTTTAGGCTTCCTTGATTTTAGTTATCCCTTCTTACAAATTTTGACTGCCTTGTTGATCTAGTGGCCAATAACACAGGTTATTTCGTTAGTAAATTCCTAGTACGAAATATAGATGTATTGTCTGCCTCTTCAGGGAACACAGGCGTGACGTTAAGTATGTAGGTATAAGCTCTATGAAAGAAAAAACAAACTCAAACTCAATAAGTTCAAACTCATAGTGTGTTTATTTTACTTATGTGGTTTTTTTGTAATGTGCGTCTTTTTTATGCAGAATTAACAATTTTCTTTCTTTTTCTATATAGCGTTTATGTCAATTAAACCAATTACAGGCATTTTTTCATTGTCAAGTAGTTGGTCAGTCAGAAAGATGAAGCTAGCTGCCCATTCCCTAAAACGTAGTACTTTTTAAAATAAAAATCTTAAAGAAACAAATAACTTACTCTAAGATGTGTTTCCTAAGCTTCTCCCTAAGCTGGTTCTTGTTGAGGTCGGGCTTCCAGACTTGTCGAGACAGGAACGATGATACGGAGTTCTCGACACGCTGTCTAAGGTTCTGATAGGCAGGACGAGTGTCCACGTCTGCGATGCAGTCCTTACGGAACTGGAATGGTAAGATTTACAGATGGATAATTCGTCCAAACTAGCTAAAATCGCCTCTGTCACACTTAAATTTCATACATAACAAACATTCATATTTGTGTTCTATGAAATTTAGTGATCACACACTGCACTGGATCGGCACCACCTAACCACATTGTTACTAGCTCATTCTGATCCGAGGCGATGCTGTTACGATGCTTATAATTGTGGGCAATGCAGTATGCAGTATGGTTTCATAGACAGAATCCTGAACAGTTTGAGTTGAGGCGATGCTGATCCAGTGCAGTGCTTATACATGTGCGTTTACGTTAAATGTTCGGCTTATTATTGAAAGACTAAGTCTCAAAGAGAAAAGAACTCAAGAGATTGGATAAAGGGCTTTGATTCAAGATGTTGACATATGGGTAGTGGCTCCGAAACAGCACAAAAGGGGAGGAGCCGTTTACTTAGCAGTGGTACAGATGAGGATGATGAATATTTAAATATATGTCTTCACTCCTGGTCCAGTCAGCCAGCATAATAAAGTATAAATATTTTTTCACAGAATGAGCTATATTCTCATAAAAGTTTGGCTAAGAGAATAGTGTTCCAACGTTCATAATTAATTTATCTCAAATAGGCTGTGACGTTATTGTAGGTGTTTTTGTTTGTCATATTATCAGTATTCCATCAAACCTTTAACCTAATGTAAAGTTATTTTATAATATTGTTTCTCCATGTATTTTACTGCATTTGCACAAATAATAAAATCAAACCAAAAATTTCATAATTTAAAATAGCCTGAGAAATGAATGTGATATTTTTGTTTGCCATAAATAAAAAAAGCAAAGCCATAGTATAAAACCCTAGTTTTGTGCAAATTTGAAAATAAAAATTTACTCTTAAAAAATGTATGCACTGCACATGCACATGCACACAATACAGACATAATAAACAAAATATTTAATCATTGTTGGGAGTACAACAAAAATAATTTCATATCACTTAGTGGATATGACTTAAAGAACATTCCTGTTTGTTATCTATCATAATATATGCTTTATTGCAAAATATATGATAGATTTGTTAATAAACTGTTATATTAAAAAACTCAACACATGTCTTGTAAAATGAGATGATATTTTAAAAATAAACGTTTTATGTCCATTTCTGATTAATCAACCTGCCTAGCCTTTTCCCCAACTATGTTAGGGTGCACTTTTTGTCTTATCCAGTGCAGCTGAATACAAGTATATTACATGGAGCAACTGCCTATCTTACCTCCACAACCCAGTTACTGGGTTGTATTCATAGATAAAATTATCAATTACAATTAATCTTAGAAAATTTCTTCCTAAACTGAGATAGTTATGGAGAATAGTTTTTTTTTTCATTATTTGTCAAGCAATGGATGGTACTGATGATGATGATGACTGATGGTACGATGAACTTTTGAGATAATGACTAATAGAGATGTATGGAACAAGAAGACATGCTGCTCCGAACCCATTGTATATTGAGATGCGGGAATGAAGATTATGATGAGTGAACAGTAACATAAGCTTGATTTAGTGTAAAAATATTTGTTGTAACTCCATTTCCAACATTTGGGATCAGAATGTAGAGAATTGTTTTTGAAAATGTAATTGGCACTTTAATTCCAACATAATACATAGTATAATCAGCCTTTAATGTGATTCAGACCTCTTCTCTGTGAGAAGGAGTGGGCCATAATCAACAATGCGGGCCCAGTGCGGGTTGACATTAGACAACACAACATATGACAGCACGCAACTTATTAATGATTAAAATCAGCATCTCAAGATCAAAGTTACAATTAGGAGAAAGCTGTCATGCAAACAATTTTCTTATTTTGACCTTAGTTTATTAACATAGCATATGGTTAAAACTGTATTTTTTTAATAAATTTTCTTTGAATTAAATGTATTATAGATATTATGTCTGCTGTAGACCCAAAGTTTTTTCAGAAACATACTTAATTATCTGCCTTAGGGATGGTTAGGGCAGATAATCTAAAAATTAAAGAATCAAGAATAGGCAATACAGTTTAGTTTCAGGTACAAACTTATGAAGACTAATCCCATGACTGAGATTAGACATGAAATGCTTTTTGTTAGCTTTTTAACCATAATGGATTACCTAAAAAGCACTATTGGAAAATAATGTTTGAGTAGTGATTTAATGTGATTGAAGAAAGGGACACACAAGGTCAGAGAAAAATGGCGACTTCAGCCCTAAGTACACCACAGAGGGAAAAACTTGATGATGTAAAATAGTTGTTTAACTTACCTGATCAAATATACCCTTCGATTTTAACTCATAAACTAGTTGATCGACCAGCCGAGGATCCCCGGGCATGTATTGCAAATGCGCCATATTTACGGCATTAAATTACTATAATGTTAATAATTATTAATCTAATAGTTTAGGCTATAAATTATTGCAAATATAATATTTATTATTGGGAAAGAAAATATTTAAAACATCTACGAAAATGAAATACGACAAACACACACACAGTCAATATTTAAGGGATGCCAACTGTCACAACACGGGTGTCGATGGTATCGATGATTGGTTTGAATCGATAATTTTGTCTACGTTTATTGATCGCGTTTTAATTTGAATGATACGTATTGAACTTATTCGTGCTTGCTATGCTTGATAAATGATAAAGTGTATCTACATAATATTGTTTGATGCTCACCACACACACACAGTAATAGAACACATATTTAGGAAAAAATAAAAAATAAAGCTTAATAATTTTGGAATTCAGTCATTCTTATTCCAATACATAATTATTAAACTAATCTATAATTATAATGTAAGTATTCTTGTACCGATGTCATAATAATACTTATTTATTTTCGTATTATTTTTATTCTAATGCTAGGTCCACACGCAGTGACATTAATAGCCACACCGAGACTTGCTGGTTATTTCAAAATATGACAGTGGTGTGGACACCACCGTCCACACACAGGCTGTGTGTGGACGCTGTGTGTCGAAATCGCTCGTGAGTTACCGGCGACTAAATTCACTGCGTATATTCCCTAACAGAAGAAAAAATCACCAGAAAATCTCTAAAACAGTACACTCAATGGTGATTAATTTTTTGGTGCAATGGTGTAAAATGGTACCCATGTATAGACGCTAGCTAATGTTATAGTATAATAGTCCTAATATATTTTATGTACCGGAGTATTAATTATTAAGATATTATTAGAAATTCAACTCTATTCATCGTGTTTCGTTTCTAAACATATGAAAATAAGTTTGTTAAAATCGATAAAAAAAATCGAACAACGTCCCTATCATTAAAAATGTATAGACGAAGGTGACGATACTATTGACCAAACAGCCGATTTTAATGTGTTACGAATGAATTTCTCCTATTATTTCAACAAAATAATAAAATCAACCAAGGGATTTACTGCAATAAATAATTTGGTTTTGTAAAATCGAGATTACAAAACGCAATGCAGAATTTAGGCTGCGTTCCGAGTTACAATGTAATCGTTTTGAGCGTGCTATAACTTAACTCGGAATGCGCCCTTGCATAATGTCACTTGTCACTCACGCAGTCAAGACTTCTGTCAGATGTCATTTGTCAACATTGCCACAAGGCCACAACCACCGTCTGTTGTCAACAAACGATCGACATTTCAAATTGTGGTTGTGAAATATTTCAATCTATTTCAGAAGAAATATCCTGAAAATGAAGACTGTTTCATTAAATATTGAAGAACATGACCGAGTACATTCTGGTTTAATTCAGCAACAAAACCAAGAATACGTCGTTACTGGTAAGCAGTAGTTTTTTTAAATAATACGTTAGGTATAACCCGCCCAAATTGTGGAAGCATTTGGTATTATTGACGTTTGCCTATTTTCATATTTTTTTTGTTCTTGTCAGACAGAATGCCAGTTTGTCGTCAGTAAATTTTTTGTTGTGTTTAACCTGTAATTTTGTATATAATTTGAATAAAATATATTGAAAAACTAAAAAGATGAATAAATTAACTTCTTACACGATAAAGAAGGTTCACCAAGCATATTCCGAGAAAATGTTGACACCCACGAGTTTCATAGATTTAAGTTTACAGAATGCTAAACAGCACAAAGATTTGAATGCATTTGTGACTGTCACGGACGACGTTGCTGAATCCCAGGGTATAGAAAGTGAAAAGAGGTTCTATATCTCAAAAAACCCAAAACATTTAGACGGCATTCCTATTGGAATAAAAGATAATTTCTGCACAAGCAATATAATGACTACTTGTGCATCGGAGATGCTTAGAAACTTTGTGCCGAGTTATGATGCTACAGTATATTCGAGATTAAGTGCTGCTGGTGCCTGTATGATCGGCAAATGTAATCTTGATGAGTTTGCCATGGGCTCGGGGACAGTAGACTCAGTATTTGGTCCAACTCGCAACCCTTGGTTATATGACAAGGAAAATTGGAGAATCGCAGGTGGGAGCTCCGGTGGTAGTGCAGTTGCTGTAGCTTCAGGGTCCTGTGTAGCGGCAATTGGCTCAGACACAGGAGGATCCACTCGGAACCCGGCTGCTTTATGTGGTGTTGTAGGATTAAAACCAACTTATGGTCTTGTATCCAGATACGGTTTGATACCATTAGTTAATTCCATGGACGTGCCCGGTATCTTTGCACGAACTGTTGAAGATGCTACCATCGTGTTAAACGCAGTTGCTGGGCCAGATGAACATGATTCCACAACATTAACAAAGCCATATGATCCAATCACTCTAAAAGATATAGACCTATCAAAGGTCAAAATTGGAATTCCTAGAGAATATCACTGTGGAGGCATGAGCGGAGAAGTTATCGATACATGGAGTTTAGTAACGGATTTACTAGAAAAAGAGCATGCTATAGTAAGGTCTGTTTCATTGCCTCACACATCAGTTTCAATAGCAGTTTACTCAATATTAAATCAATGTGAAGTTGCCAGCAACATGGCTAGATATGATGGCATAGAATTTGGTCTTAGAGCAAATGCAAATAATTCCACTGAAGAATTGTATGCGTTTACCAGACATCAAGGCTTCAACGATGTTGTGCGCTCAAGAATCCTTGCTGGAAACTACTTCTTACTGACAAGAAACTACGTAAAATACTTTATAAAAACTCTGAAACTAAGGAGGTTGATTTTGGATGACTTCAAACAAGTTTTCAATAAAGAAACTGGAGTTGATTTGCTTTTGACTCCAACTACGCTGACAGATGCACCATTATATAAAGACTTTGTAGCTAAACATAATAGGGATCAGTGTGCGGAACAGGATTATTGTACGCAGCCTGCAAATATGGCTGGAATACCGGCCATTTCGATCCCGATAAGGCTTTCAAAGAAAAATCTGCCATTGTCCCTACAACTCATGGGACCGATATTATCAGAAGATTTATTGTTAAACGTAGCTAAAAAAATTGAAAGTCTTGTACAATTCCCTGGGATGAAATCTGCTTAGTATTATTGAATAGTTTTGTGAAACAAATACTTATCAAGTTATTGTAGACATTTTTTTGCTTTAAATTTGAATAAAATAATTTATTTAAAAAAAGGTATTTATTATTTACTTATGCTATTTGTAATAATATAGAAATTGATATTGCAGTAATCTATAAAATTGTGAAAAAGTGAAACACTTTTTACATTTTACCAAGATTGACAATGCACCAGTAAACCCCCTCAAGGCTCGTGCATACTGGCGCGACTTGTAGCCCGACGCGACACAGGTAATTGATCTACCGTGAAGTTTTTTTAGAAATTGTATTGTTAAAGTCACGTCGCGCTGTCGCGTTGCGCCTGTTTGCAAAGAGAGAAAGAGAAAACAAAGAAAACATTACTCACACCTTTCTGTGCTGCTAGCTAACACTTTCCTTATTCCCCTTTTTCTTCTTCCGAGTTATACATACTTACAGGAAAAAAAATTAACCAGTGCGCAAATAAACTTAAATGAATTTTATTAAACACGTATTTTTTATTTTGATAAGTCTTGGTACAAAAAAATGAAGTTATCGTTAACGAAAGATGCTTACTTTAAAACTGATTTTATGGTCGCCGGCGCGCGCCCGCGCGGCGGCGGCGGCGGCGTAACGAACGTACGTAAGTACCTCAAAGTACCTATCAGCATCAACTGTGCGCTCGCTCCAATATAAGGTGCTATAAAAATATCTGCCACGGCTTTAATGAGAGGTAGTATTGTGTTTAAAGATAACAATAGTGAAGAAATTTCGTACCCCGGCACAGTTAAATCAATTTGAGAAAATAAAGTAGTTAAATAAACATTGACTCTACTCTGCATAACGTGGTTCACAAATTACGCGCGAAGTGCACTTCGTCAATGAAAACAACTGCTATCTCTTTCCATCTGTTCTGTGAATGAAAACTGAAATCAGCTGACTAGTTCTTCACTTGCAAATTTATACGTACAATTTTTTGTATGAAAAAAAATATGACACATGATCAATTATTTATCTTTACTATTGTAATCTATAAACACAATACTATCTCCCATTGCAGCCGTGGCAGATATTTTTATAGCACCTTATATATGACGTACTCTGTGGCTCGCTCTATTCGCCGAGTCGCTAGTTCGTAAGCATTAAAAAAATTATGGAAATGTGTTTTTTTGCTGATACTTAAAGACGAAAAAAAAATTTGCGCACTGGTTAAAAAAAATCCTGTATGTAAACTCACGCCGCCTTCCCAAGGGGGTAAGAAAGGTAAGGGATTACAAAACGCCCGCCACCTGCTACGATCCCTACCTACTCCTTTTGCTTCGTATTTTGAAGATATGCAATAATATGTAGGTACAGTTCGATTCAAACTTAATGGCGGCTTGGAACAAGAGGCGAGTCGCTGCGCAGTAATAATTTTATGTGCCAGCGGGTGTGAGGGCTTGGGTGCTGCGCAGCGAGCAAGTTCTGAGCCGCCATTAAGTTTGAATCGAACTGTACCTACCGTTAATTATAATCTTGTGCAGATAAAGGCAATGACCCGGTGAATGTTCATTAACCCTTAAATCTTACAAACCATTTCAAGAAGGTACCACGCTTCTAAAGTATCTAAGTGTGCCTCACATATTCCAAATCAACCTTTATTCAGTACCATTTGACACATCTAATTCTCCATCTACCATTTCCAGCTGCGCTAACATCAGAGATCCTATCGAAGCTCAACGTATCCATCGACGTTTTGCCTCAGAAATGTCAGCAACTTCTTCTTCAAGCCGCTGAAGCTCAACACGCAATGGACATCAACCAACTTGACCCCATCGCCATATCCCTACACCAGACGAAAGAAATGTCGCAAAAACTAGAAGAGGAATACGAAATATTAAAGTTAAAACAAAAGAACGTTGAGTTACAAACGAAAATCGATCGTAATAACAAGTTTTTGGAGGGCTTGAGGAAAGAATTGCAGAATTCGCAGGATTCTTTGGCGAGTCAAAATCCGAATCCGGAAAATATTCAGGATTGCATCAGACAGTTTAAGCAGAAAGTGGTTTCTTATGAAGAGAGTTGTGAGAAGGCTAAGGTATATCTTACATTAGTTTACCTATTGCTTAAGTACTTATTTGAACGATATTAATTATTGTCTCTAAAACATTTTGAAATATGTCAAAATTTCTACTATAATAGCCAAGTCTAGTAGTAGGACGGGAAAATTTAATAGGGGATCCGGGATATCTAAAAACTACTATCGCGTCTCGTCTTGTCTCGACCAATTTTAGGCAGTGGACGAATTTTGGCATCTAAGTTGATGTCTAGTTTTCATCATTAAGATAGCAAGCAAATTCAATTCTTGCGAGCAAATAAAAAAAAACACAATTTCTTGTAACTTTCCAGACAAAATTCTCAAAGCTGTCAGTTCCGGAAGCCATATTGCCGGCGTCACTGACGGCGTCGGTAGCTACTCTCGTTGCATTGCGCGAAGAAGCCGCCGCACTCAAACTACGTGCTGACGATGTGGCGTTGGCTCGAGAGGCGAGGGATACTTTTATAAGGTTACGAAGATAGATTACATGTTAATTTTAATATTATTAATGAGTAAGTAGCAATACTTCAATGGTTCCGGGGTGAATTATACAGGGTGTCAGGGATGTTAACGTACAAACTGTCACCATGAACTCAGTAGGTACCCTACCTACATGATTCTAGACCAGGGATCACCTATGATACTAATTGGAGTTCCTTTTTACATACAAATTGCATCGCGTCGCGTCGTCTGGCAGAAATGTCATTCCCCACCCGTCGGGCCATTTCAGTATTGGTCATTGGTCAACCCAGTCATAGCATACTCGGTCTGTTCCAAAAGTATCAGATAATAATGTAAACAAATGGGTCACGAAATGTACGGTAAGTGCATCCACATGATTATTAGTGCATCCACATGATTGTTAGATTATTTGAATACTTTAATAGGTTAGGTTAGGTGTTAATCAAAACAATAATAAAACTGTTCGAAAAAAAAAAACAAAGTTGAAACCATGAATGTGTTAGGTACTAATTCCCTTTAGTCCGTGATTGCTTAAGAATTTAACCTGAAGAGGGATTGTTTACGCTTTCGTCAGATACTTATGGAACAGACATTAGCTTATGTGGAGAGATTAACGAAAATACAATTTTCTTTATAAAGTTAAACGATTATTGCTTCGAATATAAGTAAAAAAAATACCAATATTTATGTGTATCGCTTTCTTATCGGGGTATTTAAATAGTGACGCCCTAAGATTGTAAGAGAAACATCATATTTAAAGTTAAAAGTAAAAATTTATCAAATAAATATTAAAAATGTGTAATGATAGTCGTTTATTTTCAATACATATTTGTAAGTACATCTTTTTAAGTACTGTTTCTGAAAACAACAAGATATAAATCTACATAAACAACCATTTCATAACACAACATGATAAAAGTAACTATCAACCAAGATTTATATCATTAGATTTGCCCTCACCGTCCTTAGGTCACGCGAAAAACCGTCCACATTAACAAGAGTAAGCTCACACTTCCCGCGTAGAGAAAGATAGCTACAATTTTCAGCATGAGTCTTTTTTTTTTCGAGTCGATGGCAAAGGTAAAAATAGTGTACTACGTTATGATGTGACCACGCCAATCGTGGCAGCAGTGGCTTTTAGTAGCAGCAGTACCCAGGTGTATGGTATGAGTGAACGAGACATTACTATTCAAAATATTAAAATGTCAGTGTAAACAAAACAGAAACGTGACCATCTTTTGACACGGTCGGGCGAATCTAGCGATTAAAATCTTTGCTTTCAAACTGCTGGTTTTCCAGGCATGTAGAATTCTGTTTGTTCTTTACTAGCTACAGAGAACCTCTCAGAGACCTCCAGACAGGGCCATGTGCTGCATGCGGTCACTGATTGCGCTGTAAACAAGTTAAAATTAAAAGTTTAAATAACCCCCGACACAATTCCAGGTGATGCTGCAGTATCGGTTCCAGGTTACTATGTTCTTCTAATATCATTGAAGTAACAGAATAGTAAATTTCAAATCGATCAGACCTGTCGAAAATGCGCATCCATTCATCAACTAGAAAAGAGCTGATAATCTTCAAACGGCTGAACTGATTTTCTTGAATTGTAGCTAAGAACACTCTCGATCAAGACACCTTTCAAATAAAAAAATAATAATCAAAATCGGTTCAGCCGTTTGGGAGCTACGAGGGAACAGACAGATACACAGATACACACGTTAAACTTATAACACCCCTCTTTTTCCGTCGGGGTAAAAATTTACTATATAAAAACACGAGATTTAGTAGCACTGTCAACACGCACCGGAATCAAAGTTATCCAACAGTTTCATCTGTCTAGCCTTTTCCCATGTTGGGGCCGGCTTCCAGTCTAACCGAATGCAGCTAATAACGGTATAATGATAAAAATACATACGTTTCAACCCCAATATAGAATCCTGAGGCTTCAAATCCATGGGATGTTGTCCGTAACCCCGCCGCCCCCTCAGACCCCATAGGAAGTAGGTGCTGTTGACGGTGTTGATGCCTTTATCCTTGTTGGTCTGAAGACACTTGTCTCGTGGTTCCACGGTCTGACATTGAATGTCAGTACGGAGGTGGCTGTAGTTCGTTTGAGTTGAATGCGTTTGGCAGTTCACTATTGTTGCCTGGATGTGGAAGGTCAATTTAGTGATTAAGACATTATTCGGAAATAGCCAAATTATTTTAATCTTTTTTTTTTTTGTGTATTCCTAGTTCACAGACGTGATGGGTCATCTATATCTTAACACGATAAAACAAAATAAAATAGATTTTCTCATATCATACAAGTAACACTAACAACACTACCAGAGGTCATTGAGCCAAAAAATCATGTGTTTAGATATAGATTACCCATTAAGTCTATGAAATGTAAGCACAAAAAAAAAACTGATTTTCTAAACTTTTATTTCGTCTTGTTATTATATCGATACTCATCACATCTGCGGAGTTTCGCTAGCTAATTTTATTTGACTCTGTATTTTGTACTCACTATAAAGCACTGCATTTATTCACTATGGTTTTTAATGTACTTAGTAATAAATAATTACGACTTCGCGTGTACAAAAGTTAAATAAATGGTTGGAAATAGCTTAGTCGATAAATAAGTCTCAATAGCCCTAGCTTACCGGCTCCTAGAGTTTTCTCTAATGCCCGGCACAGATTGGTGAAATGTAACACACATAGAAAAAAAATTATCGTGTTACATTTCATGTTGCATTACATTAGTTTGGACGGCTCATTAGTTAACATTTTATGTTACGTTTTACCGATCTGTACCGGGCATTAACATTTGGTTCCCACTAACATATTATTTTTGGTTAAAACATGGACAGAGCGTTCTTTTGTTGCATCTACTTACTAAAATGACTATTTTTGAATTTTAAAGATACTTCTGTAGGTAATATTGAATACATGTGCTGCATACTGCATATGCAGTGTGCATTACTGTGCATGTGTGATAATATTGATAACAGACCCATTGACAAGCTCTTCTCTTCCACTCCCAGAGATCCCACGTGTAGTTCTTCTGTTTATATTCATCCATGGGATGCGCCACCGTCTGAATATCCTTGTCGAATACCTTTGCTATATATAATAAGAAGAGATTCTTGAGTTAAACATTATTTTTATCGTTCAATATTCTTATTACTAGTTCTTAAAAAAAGTTTATACGCTATTGGCATTTGTAAAACCACAAAGGCTTATTAGATCACTTCCCCCTTTCCATGGGCATAGATAAATGATTATTATAATAAGTTGTTAGAAAAGAAACTCCCGTTACGAACGCGTTCCGGTACAGTTCTGACCGCTTGAACGCTTCGAATCGCGCTAGTATTCTACATCATTTATATGATATGCCCGACGAAAATTATTTCGCCTGTACGCCAAGGAAAGAGGAAGTGATCAAGACATTATTCGTTCGCATTGTCACGCGCTGTCAGTTTCTATCAGGGTTGTAACGGATGTCGTATAACGGATAGGACAGGGACACTACAAGTTCAGCCAATAGGAACGGGAACTCACACTCCAGACTGCCCATTTAGACCTGCGAGAAATTTTCAAAATTTACTATTTGAGCGAAAAACGTACAGTCACATCCCCAGCGAAATTAGGAGAATGCGGCGGATGAGGATTAAAATCAAAAGTTGAGGAAGCGAGGTTTTGCGGATATCAAAATGTATGCGGATACGGATATTCGTTACATCCCTTGTTTCTATGAGTAAACGAGAATGATCACGGATACGGATGGTTTGTATATGAAAAGTTCACCGTGCCATCTCTAGCAGCGGTTGCCGAGGCGTCTCCGAGTTCTGTGAGTACTGGTAGTCAGTAAGTAGTACTAGTTAGTCACCTTTCGTCCTGACTGTAGGTACTTTGAGAGCAGAATATTTTTTATATATGTACTCAACTCACTCTTAGGCACTCTAATAACAACGAGATCGTCGACATCTTTGACGCTGTACACGTTGGCCACGATGTTCAGCAAGTTGATGAGGTGCGGGTTGTTGCGCGCGTGGTTTATCACCTCATTCACATACCTGGTGGAAATAATTCTTATAAATACCTACTACCTTATGCCCGCGTGGAGGTCGGAAATTATCTCACGGGAACGTACTACCGGGATAAACTTCTATCTCCATGCAACATTTCATTCAAATCTGTTGAGGCGTAAAAAGGTAACAGACAGATAAACACACAGACAGACAAAAGTTACTTTCGCATGCATAATATTAGTATGGATAGTACTAATAGGTATTAAATAATGCCCAGTGGTAACGGCCGCGACTTACGAGCGGTGGGTCGTAGGTTTGAACCCAGACAGGCACTTTCGTAAATGATTTCATCACCACTGAAAGAGAGAGAGAAACTATACTATAATGTAAGTACTCATGACCAAAAAGTATGATAGGCATACCTCTCAGGCTCCTTACTAAACAGTTCAGCCATCTTCACGCAACAGAATCCATAGTACCGGCCGTTAGACTTGATGAGACCTATCTTTATGTTGCAAGGCACCAGTGCACCAACATTCAAGCATAGTGCGCAGAATCCTAGGAACTGGAGAAATAAATATATAATTATGAAATATTACTAATATGAGCTAAGATGAATGGTTGCCCAGCGGTTCGAACACAGACAGCCGCATTCCTTGGTGTAAATTATTTCATTACCACTTCTCTCAAAACGGGGAAGGAAAACATCGCGAGAAAACCGGCATGTCCTAGAACCAAAATTCGAAGACATCTGCCAAACCGCACTGGACCGGAGATTACAATAAGTAATGACTTAATTTTTAAATACTTAATTTTTAAGTACTTATTTAACAGAATCTTAGGTTATCGATATCCAAAAATGATTAAAAATAAAATAAAAAATATGATGATGTTTTTTTGGTGGGGGTCATTTATTTAACCCTATATGTATAAGGGCGGAATCGACCAACCAGGTATAAATTTTATCCGCGGAAAAAGATTTACAAGTGACTGTTTTCGTATGGATAAACTATCAAGAATTCAAAATTTACACGGAAGAGAAGGCTTTTTCCGCGGATAAAAATTATTCCTGTTTGGTCGAATCCACCACACATAATTTTATATAAATACAAGTTAAATATAGTGTTAAATATTGTATGGTGGAACGGAACGCTTCGATGTGCAAGTCCGACTCGCACTTGGCCGCTTTTTATTGTTCCATAGTATCTAAAGTAGTCTATGGTTCCATGTCCTGGAAGGTACTGTTATAGTACGTACCTCTGTCTGCTTGATTGCGAGTAGTTCGGTGCTGCTTGGAAAACACATGTAATTCGGCAACGAGCACAAAAACAAGCGCTCGTCTATGCTCGGACGGAGTCTGACCCTGGTCTGTGTTAACAAAACACAATCAAATATATATGGAGAAGACTTATTTAAAAGAAGCAGTGTTCCCTATTGCAATTCCCATCGCCAACAAACAAACTTCCGGGTATTTATTAAACTCTATAAAGAGCACATTTTCAAAATCCTTCCTCAGTGCTCACTTTCGGTGTATAAAGTACCTACGCTTGTTCAAACTTTCAAAGTCAAATCGTTTATATTTAAAATGCGGTTATGTAAAACAGCGAATTCTACAATCCATCTAGAACAGATGGTGCTCACATTAAAAATATTGTAAAAGTTAACGATTATCCTATGATTTTAACAAAAAATAAGTCAGTGTGACTAATCACAGGACAGACAAAATAATAAATTATACAATTAAATTAGCAACCAGTTTGATTTCGTCTAGACTCTACACTCTCTCCCTGTCGTTTGGAGCAGGACCAGCATGTTTCCAAGCATTCTTATCTTGTATATAATCCCCTAATTTGTAATATGCTTGTTTATAAAGTGTTAATAAGAGTTTTAAATTCTGTTTCATTTCAAATAGTAGCCGAATTCGCCGAACGGATTTTTTTGTTTAATTAGCGTAATTTTAGTATATATTGAAAAAATAAGGTTTTTTTTAAATTTGATATTAGGAAGAAATGAATTATTATTATTCTACAACATATCCAACTCACCTGATCAGAAGTGATAGTTCTGCCCCCCAGCATCTTGTCGATGATTTTTTTAGGCATGATGATCTGCTCCTGTATGTTTGCCATGATGGCCATCAGTCTGTTCACTGTGGATACTAGGAACATGCAGTTTTGCATCGCGCGCCATTCTTCCCATAGCTTAGTGAAGAGAGGCTGGAAAGGAATTGACATTATTTTAGAGTTAGTTGGCACTTAGCACTTAGCGATGCACATGGCTAAGTGCTAAGTTTTAAGGAGGATGCGCTTATGTGGCCCGTGAAATTCTCCTACAGATTTCTTTATTTCTGATTCGATCACGTAGGGAAACTTTTTTTTTTTTAAAACGTTGCTCCACACTAAGAATTTCTCCTGTATCGTGGGTGCGTTTACAAACGTTTAAACTGACATACACAAACAGCTAGACCCGGAACAACTACATGTAGGTCATACAAATATTTGTTCCGTGCAGGAATCGAACCCGCGACACGCAGCGCAGCAATCAATAGCTTAACCACTACGCCAACCGTGCCGTCTAAAAACTCCAAGCATAGTCCTCTCCATTGCCTTGGGTGACGAGACAAAACTGTTTTGGCCACTGTCTTCCGCGATTTAACGGTGTAGCATCCGATGTAGTATGCAGATTAATTAGGTAAAGTGCAGATATCTCCTACTTTAAGTGAATTAACGGATCGTTCCCGGTAATTTGCAGATTACGTAGCTAATCTGTAGGTACTCTAACTGATTTAAGCAAATTGGCGGTAACATATACAGCAATATTGCTTATCGACAGAACTTTTTGAAACGAAACCTTTCATGATGATGACAGTTTAGGGAAAGCCTATGCCTAGCAGTGGACTATCCAATACAATTTAAGACAAAGGGCCTCCTTCCTCCTTGGCTAGTCTCATAAAGCTACTTCAAGACACAAATAGGTACTTCTATCGGTTTTTTCTCCTGACAGTATTCGTATTTATTCTTGTATTTTATAGTTATTTTCGAGTTATCTATCCTGTTGCACTTACCATGTTTTGTCTCGGCATCATCCTAAGGTTGACTGGTAAAATATGCCTCAGGCATTAAGAGGGTTTATTCTGAAAGTTGGCAACGTCGCAAATAGATGTCAAATATTTCGCTGTTTTGATTAATTTGATAATATTTCTGTATGGAAATAAAAAATGTGGCTAACTAGCGAACTAGAATATTGATTATGAAATGCAATATCTAATTAATATCGTAACACCGAAAAAAAAAGAAAAAGATGAGAAAAAAGAAAAAAAAAAAGAGAAGAAAAAAAAGATAAGAAAAAAGAAAGAAAAAAAAAAAAAAGAAGAAGAATAAAAAAGAAAAAAAAGAAAGAAAAAAAAAGAAGAAAAAGAAAGAAGAAGAAGAAGAAGAGAAAGAAGAAGATGTAAAAAAAGTATTTGGTAACTTTCCAAATGCCTTTTTTTCACTTAAAACGGGTACAACATCAAATTCAGTGTTATAATTGCAATTCATTATTAATATTCTAGTCAATTGGTTAGCCATATTTCTTATTTCCATACAGTATTATTTCCAAATTAATCGAAACAGGTAAATATTTGACAGCTATTTACGACGTTGCCAACTTTTAGGATGCACCCTCTTAAATCCGCCTTTGTACAGCATTTTTTTACGTGTGCATAAAGTTTGAATAAATAAATAAAAACTTACGAAAACATTGTCAACGGGCACAGCCGCCTTATACTTTACAGCTGCATGCAACTCTTGTAGCACTGCTTGAGTTCTCTCAACGTACTGAGCAGCCTTCTGCGACATAGACTCCACGTCAGCTAACAGCTTGCGAATGAAGACCTCGTACTGACGGTTGAATGCTAGGAGGTCGAAGATTTCTTTGTAATCTCCGCTGGAAATAAGACGATACATTTTTTGCAGGAAACATCTAACGAGAAGTCAAAGTCAAATCGTTATTTCAAGTAAGCATAGAATTGATTCGAGATGCCCCTTCCAAAAGGTATAGTTTCGTATGGAGAAGAGTGGGCAAGAGTTGGAGAGTGAGTTATTGAGATCAACCATCATCAAGTGTCATCAACTGCCTAGCCTTTTCCCATAAGGTCTGCTTCCAGTCTAAACTGATGCAGCTCAATACCATTATTTTACATGGAGCGACTTCCTATGTGATTTCCACAACCCAGTAACTGGGTAGCAGGATTCCCCTTGGTAAGATTGGTTGTCATTTTGTCACGCTCACAATCACAAAATGGAAATCTGATTATCCAATTAAAGGAAGTGTTGTTAGTTTGTTGACAACCAGAATCCCCGCGATAGACGTTGTTGCATAACTTTTTAATTACTCTCTTTTAATTACTCGATATTTTTAATTCATATTGTTTAAGGCACCTCTTTAGGTCATGAGTTATCCGAATATCAAAAAGTATTTGGCCTAGGTTTTAAGGGGGAGGCGTGACAATTGATTCGTTGTTACAATGTATAAATAGACATTAGTGTAAAAATAGACTCACATAGTAATTTCATTATTCTTAGTCATGTCTATCATAACATTGCCGGTCTCATCCTGCACCGTGATAACGCCCTCGATGGCCGTCGTGAGGGTGTTGACCTTTTGCATCACTGTTATCAATAAGTTCGATAACAGCACCGTGCATGCCTTCGCAGCGTCGACCAGGTTTTGGGGCACTGCAACACAAGATGTTTTGAATGAATAATGATATTATCTTTATTTGCTAGAATATATATAAGTTATTAAGTATATTACATACTGAGAGCAGTGCTGGCCCATTGGTAACAGCCCCGATTTACGAGTTGTCGGTCGTGGGTACGAACTCAGGCATGCACTTTACTTTGGGTATATATGTAATGTCATCACCACTGCTCTCAAAACAGTGAATGAAAACATCGTGAGGAAACCGGCATGTTCTTGAACTAATAATTTGAAGGCATATGACATCTAAGGCAAGGATCGGGCATCCGCGTGTCGCGCGGTTTTTGTGGGCCGCGTACGACGGGAGGCCCGCCTCACGCAGCGATAAAGATGATAATTGATAATAGAAAACAGCACGCCGCGCGCGCGCCCGCTCGCTCCGTGCACCCGCGACGGCCTTACAACCCGAACTGGGCTTGCGTGGTAGCCCACAGCCTCGAAGAGAAGGCTAATTATGCTACATACTCGCCTGTAGAGTGCGCATGCTAATATTATAAATTCGAAACTAACTAAGTCCGTTTGTCTGTTACCTTTGACTTTGGTTGGATGTGTGACACGTGAATAGACCATTGATTTGGGTTAGGACATAGGATACTTTTTATTCCGGTAATACGTTCCCGTGGGATAATTACCGAACTCAGAACTTCTACCGACGACTAGCTTTTTCCCGCGGCTTCTACCAAAAAATATAAAAAAGGAAAAAGCTAGTCGTTCAAAAAAATAAAAAATAAAGTGGAGGATTTTCGGGTTGATGGGCAGCCCGCGCTAACGTGCGTCAGCCTTAAGTTGTTAGGCTCCTTACAGAAATAGACCCATGCATAGTTCAGGGGTTTGCCAAAGCAATGGCAACATTATAGCTTGTTCCAATAAGGTTTATGCGCGTATTGCCGAAGACTACAAAAAAAACAGTCATGTACTTACTATCAGGTATCCCTTGGCCCCCCTTCTTGCAGTCCCTATTGAAGAGCCTCACGCCAGCCGTGTAGCCTAGCAGTACTTTTAGTCGTAGCAACTTCTCCTTGCGCGGGACTGCTACAAATAACTTCAGATCTTCCATGCTGAACACGCTTTCTAAGGCTGCCATGCCTTCGTTTAATGTCTGGAACATTTAGATGGTAGGTACAACTAAATATACGTACAATATGGTACCTACACATTAACTAAACCGATAAACAGATCAGAGCTTCACTGCGGTCTACAGAAAATCTTAAGCGCTGCGTTCTGAGGAAAATTACTTAACACTTAAATTACTATACTTACATTATGACTGATTCTGCAAGGTTGGTATCAAGTGCTATCCAACAAAAAAAACTTATTCGGACATTCTATAAACATTTGGTAGTATTGCCATTTCTGTATAGGTACCTATAGGTATTTACCAATATTCTGGCAAATAAACTTATTCCTTCATTCATGGTAACGTTCAGGACCCAGGTTCAAACAGACTTCGAATCTCCCGTGAGTTACGCCTCAGTGCGAACGATGATGCCGCCTTGTGAGTTGCGACGACGCATCGCTTTTAGGTGAGTCGGCCATTAAGTAGCTATTACCCTGTGCGATCGTCAAATCAATGCAGATGTTAATGGTGATTTCTAACTATGAATGTTAAAGTTACTCACAGTAATAAACCCAGGATTTCCCAGCCCACTGGCAAGAATAAAATAGATGGAGATCTTCCTGAACAGCTTAAGAAACCCCGCTTCATCGTCGGTGTCGGGATCCATCTCCGTAATCTCGTGGACTAGGGGACTTAAACATTTCTCAATGGTGTCCAGATGTTTTTCGACTAAAATATGAAGTTTATCGTAGTTTGTTTGTAAAATGAACTGCATTTTCAAAATGTTTAGTGCGGTTCCTCCACCTGGAAATGTGTCAGTGAATAAAATTGCCGTCAAGAAAAATGTGTTATACGAATATCATGACTCGGCAGAGCCGGGCGGCAAAATCGAATGTAGTGTAAAATTATGTTCGGGAAAAATCCGCTCGGCTTAGCTTGAAAAGTACCTATACCAAGCCTACCGAACATGATCAATCGAGAGCAGGCGCCTAAGGAAATTTGCCGAACGGCATCAGCCGAATATGTGTAGTAAATGTAGTAATTGCTTCGGGTCGGCTTCGTTGTGTAACAAATACTACCAAATCGAATATGTCGACCCGATCATGGGAGTCGCACCCCCATGAAGGCATACCTACCTGTAAAACGAGTCGAAGTCAGCTTAGGCCACAAGTCTGAGACTGAGGAATTACTTGGCCACTAGATAGGTAGGTACTATAGCCCACTACTTATAATACAGAGTGTAAGGGACTGCCCTACGCAAACTTACAGGGTGTATTCAGCTCCTTATTTTGAATCATATTCCAGAGGAAAAATCTCAGGAAATTTAAAAAAAAGTTGTCGTTTTTTCTGTTACAAATTACATTATCTGTAGGTACGCAGCACTCAATTTATGTAGAAAATAAAAAAAACAGCAATTGATGTTGAAATACTCTACGTGCGCTGCCGTCCGTTTTGCCACGGTAACGATACATTGCGTGTAATTAAACAAATCAGGTTTATTGGATTCCCATAACGTTATTAAAATAATTAAATGTACCGGTCATCTTAGTATGATATACTGAATTCACCCCATCAGTCTGCGGAGGGCTGTCCCTTACACTCTGTATACCTAACGTGATTGCGTCGTCAACGAACATGAGCCCCGCATCACATAGTAAGCAGAGCGGGGAGCGGGACCCGGGGCCAGTGTCATATAGCCTCAGCGCGTGTCAGGTAAACCGTTTTACGTTTCTGACCAGAGTAACTGGACTCGAGCTCATTACGCCTTTTCGGGACTTACACATGTGGCAGCATCTACATCGCTACATGCGACCTACGCATCACACTAACAATCCTGCATCGCGCAAGCAGTTTACTGCGCGACTAGCACACCTATATGTATAATAGGTAGGTATCGTTGTACCTACCTATTATATATGCTAGTCGCGCGGCAATCATTGGGCAGTAGCCTACCAGATACAAGACTCGTCTGGTCGGAGGATCCTCCCTTTTCTGTGGAGGATCACTGAACTTTACACCCCGTTCCTCTTGCCTCTCTATACAGATAGGAATTGCAATGCTCAATTGCTTATGCCTTCTCTGTATCATGGTATAATAATATGCTCTGTGTGAGAGAGGCCTTGAGAATATAAGCTGGTATTATTATTAAGAGAAATAATAAACAGCTAAATAGGTACTTACGCATGACCATAGACCCACACTCGTCTACAAAATACGCTAAATTATTCCTCTTGATCGTCCCCGTGAAGAGTTTTCCATATTTTGGATTAAGTAGTAACAAATCGATCATGTATATCACGAACTCGGGATCAATAGTCACATTCTGTCCTTGACAATTCCGTGTTATTTCATTCGCCATATTTTTGATTACGTTCTCATTACACGCCATTTTTGCGTAACTAAATAATAATACTAACTGAGAAAACTCGCGGATAAAAAAATAAAAGTATTGTGATTATTTGTTATACAGTTGCTAAGCGATTACGTTGCGTTGGTGATAAGGTAATGCATAATCCTCAGAACAATAACTAAATAATCACATGCTAATCAATGTCACAGATCAATGTAATTGTTCTCTTCTCTCGTTGACAGAGAACGCTTTCTCATAATTTGAAACCATAAATAGTGAAAGATTGTCACAATGAAGTTCCAATATCTTTAGGCAGCCAGTCAGACGCACATGATTATTAATGTAACCCGACTGTGGCGGAGGCTAAAAGAAGGGTAGTGTTTCTTTGTGTAGGTTTTTTTTTTGTTTACTGTAGCTCTGAACGCTTTCTACATCGTTCTCACAAAATTTCAACATGGATGATGTAATCAATATTTTGTGTAATAGGACAGGTCACACATTCGCGCTTTATAAGAAATACGACGAATTGTGAAAATTCACCCTATATTCCTAGATCTATAGTCGTGCTATTACAGTAAATTTGGTCGCGCCCAAACCAAAAGCGATAGTTGCGGAATACGCGATCACCGCGTTAAGTCACTTTTTATTAGGTGAGCAGGAACGCGTGGTCGTGCCGACAGAGGGCGCCTTCAGTTTTTCCGACCAAAAAGTGCCGCTTACTGCAATAATATCACAAAGTAACTAAAGCACAAATTATTATTCCGTCTCTTAGGAATCGAATTTACGAAGGAATCTGTCGTTTCTATTGATCCTGATCAGAATTCTATAAACTTTTTATCCTTTTTAGTGGTGAAAGAAATGATCAGAAAATAAAACCAGTAGTCATTTTCATCATATTTATTCAATTTGTCCATACAACCTCAGTCTAATAATTATTCAACTCATATCAACGCCTGCCACGTGTCCGGCGAGCCTCATGCCTGCAGGCTACACTTATAACTATAGGAATAAGCTATCTTATCGATCAATCGTAAGGGAGTTAGTCGACCAAGACCCGCAGTCTTTTCATAGTTATTTTATCTCTGACAGCAGCAAACCAATAGCATCTTTATAATAACGAGAAAGATCACTTTGATTTTGACAGTCTTGTTAATGGCAGAAACCCAGTAGCAACCTTATTGCAACCATAATAAAGATCTATAAGATAAATTTATTCATCCCAATTACGGAAGCGTTCATTATGCATGCTCCGACACGCTCTTGACCGCTTTTTTGCTCGATCTTAATACGGTACGGAACCCTTCGTGTGCGAGTCCGACTCGCACTTAGCCGGTTTTTTGAGTCTGTTAAAAACAACTGTAGTTCACCCCACACAACAAAACACACTGTTAACACATTGACATTGTTGAATGCTACAACAAAATGACATGATTACTTTGTTATGTATTATTTAAATTAATTATTGTGAATGTGAGGACTATGTGGATCACTTTTTCTTTTTTGTTTATTTCACTAAGTTTGTTCTTTAAGTTTGTTAATTAGTTAATTTAAGTTTGTTCTTGGAATAAATTCATCCCAGCTACGGAACCCTTGATTGTGCGTGGTCCGACACGCACTTGGCCGGTTTTTTCTCAACATTCTTGAATATTAGCAAAACGTATTTAACGGAACATCACGCCTGTATTCCCCGAAGGGTTAGGCAGCGGTGTACCTACAGTACACCCACATTTCGCCTGTTATGTTTCAATCGTTTTAGTAATCGTCATAGAATCAAACCTAGGTCAACATGTTTGTCTCTCAGCTTCTCCAATTGATCGATAAGACAGCTCTAGCTGACTGTATATACAATGTATATGAACTTACGCTAAAGGTAAAGGCTGTCCAGAGACATCAAGCTGCTACATATGTAGGACAATTAAATATACCTGTATCATGATTTCAGTATTAATCTTAATTTTCTTGGGCAGTAGAATTGATAGTGATATCTTTTATTAGAATACTAGCCAGCTAGTTTCACTTATTTTAAGCAATATATCTTCACGATTTTATTCCCTGAAGGGGAAAGCAGAGATACAAGTATTTTAAATGTCAAAATTACATACTACTATCAATTTGATGCCCATAAAATCAGATTTTCAGAATGTTGTTTCATTAAAGGAATTATTATCGATATGTTTATTGAAGGTAACACAGATTCAAATGCTCTACTTTAAAAATATATGATTGGCAAATACTTATCCAATTCTAGTAGTCACATACAATATTGAAAATGATTAAATTAATTCACATCTATGTCATTCTTAAACATAGTTAAGTAATGAATAAATGAAATGCACCAATACCAGCGTGGTTTAACCAGACTCGATAAATCGCATTAACCCCAAGATTTGCACTAGCCCCTGAAGCCTCATGTTCCATGGGGTTGCAGAGGCCATTGCATATCAAGAAGGCCGGGTGGCGCGGTAATGGTAAGGAAGACGTGCCCTATTAATTCACACCTATGTCATTCTTAAACATATTAAAATAAGAATCATTATTGCATGTGGAATAGATCATGAATATTATTAAGCTAAACTATTGACTGAACTACAATGTAAAATGGCTCTTAACTATGCGGAATAGAGTTGCTTTAAAAAACTATTTTCTATGTAGATTACTTCTCATAAAAGATTATGTAAAACATTCGACATCAATTAATTTTTACAATAGTCATCACAACATACCCTAAGTTATACATAAATTAATTTATTAATGTCCAAATCTACATGTAAATGTCTAATAAATATTATTTTTATTTTACTTAAAAAATTTGAAGAAAATATCGTCTAGTTTTTGCGTTTAACAATTTCAAAAACTAGAATTATTACTTATTTGATATTTATTTAATCATGTAGATTTGGACGGGCGCCTAGTCATCAATAATGACTTATTATAATACAAAGAAAACAATAAATGCATTGTATAATGCACCAGTTCAAAATTAGATCAAATCTAATTAATGTTCGAGTATACTTGCTCGAATTCGAAGACATTTTTACTAAACAAATTGTTTGCTGCCACTTTGTCTAATGATAACAAGCAACATAATCATTATAAACTTAATAAAAGATGGTGTTAATCTATCCTCAATCAACCAGTGGTTAACGCAATTCCAGTTTAAATAATTTGACCGCTGAAAAGAAACCACAGCAGGAATCAAGAGAGAAAATAATCGGCACATATCTATGGTGGTCGAAATTAGTAGCAGTTTTTTTTTTAAAGATTGGGTAAGTACTAATTTTGCTTTGTTTGTATCAAATACAAATTTTAAGCAAATTGCTACTGAATCATAAGAAATAATACTTTTTATAAGTTATACAGGGCGTAGGCCCCGAAGTTTTAGGCTACAACACTGGCCACTCTGGGGCGAATCCCTAGCGGGACTTCACGCGTCGATTGTTTTAATGATCAGGAAGTCACGCAACTTTTCGCGCCTGTTTGAACATCTCCATACAAGTTAGTTGACACAATCGCCGCAAGCGAATTTGGTCCCGCATCCTGCGCGGGATTCACTTCAGTTTGCCAGAGTTTGAGAGCGCGGATTTGAACACTTTCCGAGCTTCTTTCTATTTTCGTTTTTTTTTTTGTAGACGAATTTAATAGCTGGGTTGTTACACATTCTGATCACGAATTTTAGAACTTCTTATCATCTCGTGAGATTAGTTGACCAATACCACAGATTACTACAGATGGTTCACTCCGCAAAATCATTTAAATAAAAAGCTACTCTTGCAACTACACAATAAAGTGCAAGTCAGGTCGCACAGCGCCAATCACCTACTGTTATATTCACCTAAAACTTGCCTCTTACAATCGTGTAACTCTTACATCTTCTGACTACGTTACACTTACTGAATTGGCCCGATAAGAAAAGCCCGCCGCGTACTTGTAGCTTCATACCTAAAGAGTAAACCATCTGTAGTAATCTGTGCCAATACCAAAACATATAGTTTAGGCAATGGTTTCACATTGCCTACGTGAAGACTTAATAATTATCATAATTCCTAAACAAAATAATACACATTATTAGTTAGTATTTTATAACAAAAACCTACAAGATGTCTTGATGAGCTACTTTTTATTCATAGTATTAAAAGAACATGGCTGTTTTAATAAACATAACATATCGACCTAACCACAAAATTGACTGAATTTACGATTTCTAATAGCTTTTAGCTCATCTAAAAACAATGACGCTCACGTCGCGACATTGAAACGCATGTATTCGTCACGAATGTAAGGCTACCTTCGCATCTGGTGAGCTGGTTGGTTGACGTCGTGCAGACGTGCTTGTATCGACATCATCGCGTAGACGGTGTGCCGTACACATAAGTGAAACGTAACATTAAATGTAATATACCTACGTCGAAACGAACATGCCGTGCAAATATATATATCTGGGATACATATGTTCGTTTCAACGCATGTTCCACATATGATGTATACCCATCATTAGCGTAGCCTCAGCCAGATGCGAAGACTGCCTTAAACTGACGATCATAAGCGTCACGAAGACATCGCCGAGGACTGACTTAGATCAAACTTCCTACTTACTAGTTTACTCCAAGAAATGATTTTTCAAGTACTTCATCATGCTAAATGTGCGAAAACTCTCTTCGCCGATGACTTTGAATAGGGCCTTGTCGCAGATCGTAAACTGTTTGTTTTTCGGGTCAAACAGTTGTTTTTCTTTGATGATTGCCCACACCCTTTTGACAACTTCGTGTCGTGGTAGTTCGCTTTCTCCCATTAGTTCTGCTAATGCTGGTGATAGTTTGCAGGCCTTAGTGTACCCGCCGCCCTTGCGGCGCTTTGTGACACCGCCAGCGGCCCCGCCCTGGAATTAGTTGTTGCGAATTAATTAATGAGTTTAGATTATTATTGGTTCATGTTTTTTTTCAACCTGTATTGACCCACTGCTGGACAAAGGTCTGGCACGGCGTTGTTTTATGTTAGCGGTTATGAATGATATGTTAAACATAACATTTTAAATATCAAGGATTAGGAACGAATGTCCAGCTCAATTAGCCGCGATTGCATAATTATAAACCGTAACACTCGAACATTAAGTTTATTATCGTTTGCAATTTAATACTACGACTGAAAAGTTAACGTAATTTTATAATAAGTCATCAAAAACAAAAAATATATACATAATGACGTTTTGGTTTGTGGTTCCCTTCAGCAAGTTTTGATGAGGACTTTTGTTAACCTGCTTGGGTAGTTTTTGGCTTCCTGTTGCTGATGTTTAGGTACATAGCAATAAGTTTACATAACCACAACTACAAAATTAAAAACATTTTTTACAAATAAAACAACAAAGTAAAAAAAAACTTAATTGATTCTTCCTAGTATCTTACATGGTTCTGAGTATAAAAACATCGGTCTGTACCGAATGATAGTGTTGGAAATAGGGATTAAATCTAGCCATAGATTGTTACCTCCGGTAAATCTATTTGAGATCTATATAGTTCGTCATTGTTTTTCGTCAGATCTACGAGGAGGCGTCATTGCGTATACTCTGCCTCCACCGGCCTGCCCTGTGTTCATCATTGTTTTTGATGGAGGTTGTATACCTACATGACAGTGTTCCGAATTTGAGAGACTTGCATCCATAATTCCATATGACCTCTGGATTTTATTAGTTTTTCGCCAGATCTACGTGGAGGCGTCACTGCGTTGTCTCTGCCTCTAACGGCCTGCCCTGTGTTCGTCATTGTTTCTCGTCAGATCTACGAGGAGGCGTCAGCGTTGTCTCTGCCTCTAACGGCCTGCCCTGTGTTCGTCATTGTTTCTCGTCAGATCTACGAGGAGGCGTCACTGCGTCGTCTCCGCCTCTACCGGTCAGAGGCGCAACATGTCTTGTACTTTTTTCTACTAGTCAGACTCTAAGCCCTGATTTAGCTGAAAGTCGGACTAGTATGGATACCATTTTTTTATTTTTTTTTTGGGTCGGTAATCTTCAAATAACTTCTCCCGCTCTGGGCGGAGCGAGAGGGCGTGTCAGTATAGCCTGTGTTGCCAGGGGCCACGGTATCCCTTTCGGACTTTCCCGCAACCCACGGTTTATTTTAATTTTAATTTTTGAATTGTTTCTATATTTTTATTACGGACGCTTTTAACGTGCACGTCTTTTTACATTGTTCTCACATGTATAATTTCAACATGAATGATGTAACAAATATTTTGTAACATATATTTTGATTTAAGAGTGTCCGTGGAGTTTATTGCCCGTTCTTCTCCATAGGAACCTACTACGCTTTGGAATGGGCAACTAGCTTCATTTTTTCTGACTGACCGACGCCTTGACAATTCAAAAGTACCTGTAATTGGTTTATCTATACTTATAATAAATCTGTAGAAGTGAAAATTCTGTACATTGAAAATATCAAAAAAAAAAATGGCAGGGGGTGTTACTAGACCGACACCGAACCCAAAAATGTGATTAAAAAATTTTTTGTCTGTCTGTCTGTCTGTCTGTTTGTTCAGGCATCACGCAAAAACTACCGGTTCGATTACGATGAAACTTGGTATAATTATTCTTTAATATCCTGGGCACCACACTGGGTACTTTTTATCCCGGAAAAGTATCCTATCCTACGGTTGGGGGGTGTCAAAGTTTGTATGGAAGAATTTTAACGCGCTGTCCGATTAACTCGAAACTCAATATTTATACTTAAACCCAAAAATGAAGAATAACGTGTATCAGGATTTTTCGAAATTCAACCCCTAAGGGGGTAAAATAAGGGATGAAAGTTTGTATGAAAAACCTTATTCCTTGAGGTAATAAACATGAAACTTCGCACGAATAGTTATCTAAATAAATTATAAAGTTTGTAGTTTTTGTTTTTCTAAATTACGCCCCAAAGGGGGGTTGGGGGATGTCAGTGTTTGTATGGAAGAATTTTAACGCGCTGTCCGATTAACTCGATATTTATACTTAAAACCCATGGGGATGTATGGGGTAATTTCCGACACTCACGCGGGCGAAGCCGCGGGCAGCAGCTAGTTTGAAATAAATGCTTTGAGTTTGAGTTTGACCCCGGCAGGCATCGGCCCTGGTGGGCCCCGCCATTGGTGCTGACATCTCTTTGAGGCGTGCGTAGACCACAACGCGCCGTCGACCCGGGCCTGGTCCTTCGGGGGCGAGCTACCCATTGCTCACCGCCCGCAAGCCCGCGCCTACGGTGGCCGGGAATCAATCAGGGATTCCCGACGCCCAGGGCGTGTCCTACGGCGGCTAGGGGCGTGAACTTTGCCTCTCCCTCACGCACTCCGCCTCCTCCTTTGCGAGCATTACTGCTTCGCAGAAGGAGGTGACATGGCCTGGACTAGGGCCGGACGCGAGAGATCTCCACCGCCGATCGCCTCCACGAGGACACGGCGGTGCTCTGCCTAAGCCGCAGACCTCCACCGTATGCTCCACCGTGTCACACAATGGTGACACCAGAACGCTTACTCCCGCCTTTTCCGGAACAGGAACCTCCCGAAGCAACCGTGTCCGGTGAGGACCTGCGTCAGGCGGAAGGTGAGGACGCCGTGGCGCCTCTCTAGCCACTCCTCAAACAGGGGACTTATCGCCGCAATTGTGGCGCGCCCAGTATGGATACCCTGCAGTCATTTCTCGTTATAAAAGGTTGAAGTCCTTACTTTAAGATTGGGTTTTTTTTTGGAACTCAGGTACTTATTTAAACCTGGTGTTCTCCCTTTTGGCCTAAGTCTGTACTTTTTCTGCTATCGATTATTTTTCCTTTATGTATCGATAGCTTCTCTTTATCTTACGATATTATTTTTCTATTTGATCTTAGCCTTTAGTTATCTTCTTGTATATATTCTATGTGCCCTTAGTTCCGAAGTAAGAGCTAGACTCTTAGATTATTTATAGATTTATTAAACACATTTGGAGATCGCACTGATAACGGGTGTTATCTCCAAATGTGTTTCCAACCTACCCAGGTTGCATACGTTTCAAATTTATTCTTTATGGGTTATTATGTAACCCTTTTACTGGGTTTAAGCATAAAACCCATTCAAGGTGTTACATCATGATAAAGGTAACCTCGTAAACGGCTTACCCATTCGAAAAGCTTAACTCTTAACCGGGGTTGTACGGTCCCTGGTAGAGACGTCATCCCCATATAGGGATGCTACCTATATCGATGTTTTCAACTATCGATTTAAAAAACTTTTGAGCTTGAAACTTTTCGGCTTCTCACTGGCATTCAATATTATGTTTTCTCGAACAAATCTCCTGTTTTTTTTTAAATTTGAATCTGACATAGAAAAGCGTACAATTTTTTTGGAGCCACTAGCCTGAGTTGTATTCGTTCCATCAAGAAGTACACGAGAGATTTTTATTTGTGAAATATTTTCGATGCAGTTTCCTATTTCCCCTGCTACCGTCGATTTAAGGAGCACATTTAAGGAGCTATACATTTGTTCCTAATCCTTAATATTAAAAATGTTATGTTTCACATAACATTCTTAATCGCTAACATAAAACAACGCCGTGCGGGAGACCTTTGTCCAGCAGTGGGACAATACAGATTGAAAAAGAACATAAACCAATAATAATCTAAACTCATTTATTAATTTGAAACAACTAGTTCCAGGGCGGGGCCGCTGGCGGTGTCACAAAGCGCCGCAAGGGCGGCGGGTACACTAAGGCCTGCAAACTATCACCAGCATTAGCAGAACTAATGGGAGAAAGCGAAATACCACATGCGTTGAAACGAACATGCCGTCCAAATATATATATATGTTCGTTCCAACGTATGTTTCACATAATGATGTATACCCATCATTAGCGTAGCCTCAGCCAGATACGAAGACTGCCTTAAACTGACGAACATAAGCGTCACGAAGACATCGCCAAGTACTGACTTAGATCAACTTCCTACTTACTAGTTTAGTCCAAGAAATGATTTTTCAAGTACTTCATCATGCTAAATGTGTGAAAACTCTCTTCGCCGATGACTTTGAATAGGGCCTTGTCGCAGATCGCAAACTGTCTGTTTTTCGGGTCAAACAGTTGTTTTTCTTTGATGATTGCCCACACCCTTTTGACAACTTCGTGTCGTGGTAGTTCGCTTTCTCCCATTAGTTCTGCTAATGCTGGTGATAGTTTGCAGGCCTTAGTGTACCCGCCGCCCTTGCGGCGCTTTGTGACACCGCCAGCGGCCCCGCCCTGGAATTAGTTGTTGCGAATTAGTTAATGAGTTTAGATTATTATTGGTTCATGTTTTTTTTCAACCTGTATTGACCCACTGCTGGACAAACGTCCACAGCGTTGTATTATGTTAGCGGTTGTCTATCTATATTAATAAAAAGAAAAGTCCTGATTGATTGACTGACTAACTGACTCATCAACGCCCAGCCCAAACCCTTGAACCTAGAAAGCTGAAATTTTACACAGAGGTTCCCTTTATAGTAGGAATAAAGAAGGATTTTTCGAAATTCAACCCCTAAGGGAGACAAATGGGGATGAAAGTTTGTATGAAAAATCCTATTGCTTGAGGTAATAAACATGAAACTTGGCACACACGAAACACGAATACTTATCTAAATAAATTATAAAGTTTGTAATTTTTTGTTTTTCTAAATTACCCTCTAAAGGGGGGTTGGGGGGTATCAAAGTTTGTATGGAAGAATTTTAACGCGCTGTCCGATTAACTGGAAACTCAGTATTTATACTTGAAACCGAAAATAAAGAATAACCTGTTTCAGGGTTTATCGAAAATCTAAGTACCCCTTTTTTATTTTTTATTAAGCCGTCAAAAATGCCTAACGCATACCGCACCGTCCGGGGAGACGGTTAGATAATGTGGGGCTTGCACCTAGGGATCGATGGCTTGCACCCACAAAAAAACACCGCCGTGAGCTACTATCGCCTTGGTGGATGAGCCGCGAGAACTGCTACGCACGACGTTCGCGACAAAACCTAACCTAAGCTAACGGGGTAACCAATTTTATAGGAGAGGTTTTTCTGCGTGGTTTAATTAACTTGAAAATTGGTATATCACCTATAACATAAAAGTCAAATAAAGGAAAAGTCCCCTTAGGATATTTAACCTGAACTAACACCGGTAGTACGTTCCCGTGAGATATTTTCCTTCAACCACGCGGGTGAAGCCGCGGGCAAATTGTTTTATTTATGTAAAAATAAAACAATTTCTAAGCAATAAAGTTGGAAAAACTATATTGCAAATTAAACCACAACATTATTTGTGGTCTTATTTTTCCGGCCATTTTTGATGCGCTCATCGGAAATCTAGTAGGTACCTACTATTGTTGATTGAAGATCACGCCTGAACTTCCCAAAGAAGTAGACCAAGGCCATTTCACCAGTAATGATAATTGCCATGTTATCTCATGGCAAGCCTATTGCCATTAAACTGGGCACAAATCTAAAGTTTGAGTTGCTTCTCAGAATCTATATATTTTGTTAAAAGTCTTACTCACATACCTTCTTTGTTTTTTCTGAGCTCTTCTTAGATTTAGGGGCGGGTTTCTTTTTCTTTTCTTCAATTTTCTTCTTTTTACCAGACTGGAATAGAAATAAAAAGATTTTATTAGGCACTATGATTCCATCATCTTTAAATTAGTGTAACAAATGCATGTCTTCTGTACGGCAGTTCCGCTTGAGAGGTTTACTCATTTCATAAAACTTATTTTCATAATGTGTCTGAAAACTTGAATAAGAACTGTAGACTAGGAAGAATCAATTATGTGAAGTAAGAAAAAAAAACATAAAATTATCACTAAATATGTTTATTGAAAGTAAATCTTAGTTCAGTCCACACAGACACACAGTGCCGAAATGACGGTCACAGCCGTTCGTAGAGTTTTAGACTAGAATAAATACTTAAAACTAACATCTTGGGACTGTTGGTTTTCTTCATCTTTACAATCTAATAATGGTTGAAAGGAGATGAATGGAATTGAAAATGATTTTTTTAAATTATTCAACTATAGTTTGACCGAACCGCTGTACCGCGCCTTAGGTATGTGCGCGGCGAGACGGGGGCACAGTGCAGGCCGAGCCGCTCATTCATCAACGCTGGCCTCCGCCTTGATGCGCATTTCTAAGGCGCGGTACGCGGTACAGTGGTATCGCTCAAATTATAAGTTCGTACTCAGCCTAGTTTGAATAAATTACTTTTGATTTTGTTGTATTATGTACTTAATCATTTTAGGCTGCGACAACACAGCTAATTTACTATGATACCTATAATTCGAAAATATAACATTAATTTTATACTATAACTTTGAGCATAAAATACTGTTTTTTTTATCACAAAAAAAAGATCTGCATTCCGTTGACTAATATCAATGTTAAAACATACATGCCAGTGAGGAGTAGATGTCGTCTACTGAAATTTCATATCCATAAAATACACAGTCATACAGTGATTGTTTCAGACATTGTACTGTGTTGTTTTAACTTAAAATCTATAGTAGCACACTGAAAAACATTACTTATAAAGTAGACATGAGATAGCAAAATTACATTTTTTTAAACAAACTTAATGAGTAAAAATGTCTTTCAAGTAAAACAGATGAAGTACTTGTATACCAGCTAAGAACTAATAAATCGAATGGAAATCTTCTTTTGGAAGAAGTAACAGTGTACAGTAGGCTCCAAAAGTCCATAGGCAATCTCACAATGCAATAGCTTGACGTTTAGTTTGACTTACGACCTTCTAATTTCAAGAGACAAGTATCATCATTGTAGTTCATAATTTCAACACTGTATTATGAGTCAAGATGGCCTAGCGGTTAAGAGCGTGCAGATAAATGCGTGAAGTGGAGAGCCGTGAGTTCAAATCTCACGCAGTACTATAGACTTTTTGTAAGTTTTTACTTACTTACTTAATTTTATAAATAAATAAAATGAATAAACGTTTTTGTTATCATTCAGCACGCCTTTTTTTCCACCTACCAACAGCTACAAGATAAATAAGAAATCACGTAAATAGTTAAATAATAATACTTACAATAATAAATATTTAACTTTATATTTAAAAAAAAAAGCATGAATACATTATAAATAAACTTAAATACTTAACAAGTTTTTGCTTAAAATATTATTATGGTTTCAAAGAAACAAAATACAGTATCTATGATTTGATCACAGACCTCATTGATCGTGAATCCATTGCTTAGCCCTAACAGCTACTTGCACATGATAGCTTTACGCGAATTTTAGTAATGCGTAAGAATAGGTCGCCACTATGACGCGGATTTCAAATGCAACAGAAATATAATGTTGTTTCGTGTAGTGCGACGACAGTTCATTAGTGTGTGTTATCTGTGGAATGTTGAGACATAACTCATACATGCACACGCACACGCGATGGCCGTATCGTGCTCGAGTTCACAGCAATGTAATCCTTAGCATGTCTATGGACTTTTGAGCGTTTACTGTACATTACCAACTTTTTTAAAGCAGTTGGGAACCAAAATCATCACACAGATTTGTCTAAAAAGCTAATTTAAAATACTTTATTTGCGCTCCTCATAATAATATAATTTGTTACCAAGGATTGACACAGAAAACTTAAATGGAGCATTCAACTCTGTCACAAGGTTTAACCTTGGGCATCATAATTTATTTCATTGAATTTTAGACGGTCAAAAAATTTCTTACTATCTTTTAATTAATTGATTTGATATTTTTGGCCTCAAGATCAGACAGAGTAAAGAATTGTTTTTACAAACATAGCCAAATTCCATCGAAAATAATGAGATGATAGTGACTATTGACTTGTAAAAGTAGAAAAATTACATGACATCACAATGAAAACCAGTATGGACATTAGCTGGTGCTTCAACCGGCTTAGGTGTATAAGCTTCTTGTACAACGGGCTCAGGTACATTGGAAGGTGGTAACACTGTTTTAGGCACACTAGTCGTTACAACTGGCCTAGGTACGGTAGCAACCGCAATAGGGATACCCGCAGCCGACAAATTATTCGGAGACGTCAACTGACAAGGGAGACTGTTTACGCGGAAAATTTTCTTCGCTTCATACTGTATTGGAGGTGGCATTGACGTGTAGTTATCCACCATTCGTGGTTTCGGTGGATCTTGCCGCTTATAACTTTTGTCGTAAAACAGCTGGTTTATATCTATCATCATGGCATCCCTTTGTTCATCGGAAAGTTTTCGAAGCTTCTTAGCTGTCAGTTTTCCGAAGATATCCGCTTCATCTTCCTCGTGGGTAGTTGGAGCCACTCTCTTTAGGATTAAGCCTTTTCGTGGACGGTTGGAGACATGTCTCATTGATGATGTTGTAATGGTGGATTCTTGTGGTAAAGGGCGATAGCTCTCGTCCGAATATCCGTCAAGAAGATGCCCGTCCTGGTGGCACTGTAAGCAAAATGGGGACATGATTTTAACGGAATTCTAAGAGAAGGAGAGGTGTGATAAGTTTTGTGTAACTGTTAGTGTGAGGTGTGTAATGCCAAAAAGTTATATTAGCTCAGTCAACCGCGCGTCAGAAGTCAATGGACGAAAATAATTTTACTGCGCTGTAATAAAGGCGCTGCCAGAGAACAAATTGTTACCGTGGACGTGCGGTTGACTGCACGTAAATATATGTCAGTCACTGGAGTAGGTTCCTGCGATAAAATATAGCGCGCGTTCTTTTAATTGGTTGTATGGGTAATATATGATCGCTAGGTACTCGAAGCACGCTTCCGTTTTTTTGGTATGACTTTAAGATAGTTAAAGGCAGCTATTTCCCTGTACGGTGACTGCATATGTATGATTAATGGCGATTTTTAAACTATTGTGTCAGCTTTACAGTCAGTGTCTGTCAGTAACTCAGTAGGCACAATATTGTATAGGTCAATAATTTCAATCACTTGCCAAGAATGGTGATTATGGCAATACCTTAGTGCAGCAATCTATGACGACTTATGCTCAATAGGGCTTATTACCAGTTGTGACCACAATTTGCAAGAAGCGTGAGTATTAACTAAATGAGAAAAAAATATGTGAGTAAATTTCTAAATGCTAGCCAGATCAGGCAAGAATAAAAGGTCAGCAGTTAGTAAAAGCTAAAAATGATTATGAATGCAGTATAAATGATTTAAAAAATGCGAGTTAATGAACGAATGATTAAATAAAGGAACAAAAGAGTAAAATTTGGTTTCAATTACATACCTCAGGGGGGATTGTGAACATTTAAAAGTCCATTTAAGTTGCACTGCACCATTGATTCCGCTGAAATTGGTCACGTAAAATAGGGCGAGATTGATGGGTTTAGCCCTGCTAGATCTCAGGAAAGTGCATCCGCAATCGCGACGTTTTTTTAGACTTTAATAAATCAAAATCATTTATTATAAATATTGACCATATAACTTTCAAGCAATTCAAGTTTTAATTTCGAAAAAACAAGACAAATATAATAATGTAGCTTGGAAAAAACCACTTTTGTTGATTATTTTATAGTTGAACTTCACTACAATCATACAATGAGACCTTTATGATGGATCCAGTCTCTAGTCTGTTACAAAAAATATTGTTTACTTTTTTTTATTCGTTATTAAAAAGAACCAGGTTCTAAATAATTAATTACAATCTAGCCTATAAGACTAATAATTTAGTAAGCAATTTTAATCTTAATTAATTTTTTCCATGATAATTATTTTAAAACTTAGAATAGTGTTGATTGTACCAAAATGTTAAGATTTTAAAACAAGTCAAGGGAAATTAGTTGGATGTTTAGGACAGCCCATTGTATTCTTGTTTCAATATGTCATAGTCCATTGTCAGGCACAACCATAAGTCCCCAAAGGTGGTAATGCCATAGTCACAATGCAAAGCAAGGTTTTTTTTGTTGTTTCCTGTAAATGAAAACGTTTGGCATATCTTGGCCGGTCATAAAAAATCATAAAATTACATTGTATTGAATTTCTTAATTCTTCTTTGCCTCTACCCAGAGTGCCAAGATGTGCTGGTTCAATGTCCGTAACCAAAAGAGATAAGTATGTAGTCAGCTCAATCAGTAAAATTGCTCTTCAACCAATGTTTCTTCATGCACTTTATGGTCAGGGCTTGCAACAATAACGCAAATTGTGTGTGTGGTGTATCTATATGTCATGTAATTTTCTGCCCTGCATATCTATCTCTTTTGCTACTAATGTCAAAAGGTCTACTCACCCCCCAATCACTGTCATTGCTATCATCATGTTCCTCATCATCTTCATCATCATCCTGCTTCTTCCATATCTTTATCTTCTTGGGAACCGGCTGAACCACCTTCTCCGGTAGTTCTTCCTCACCAGAATCCTCATCGGAGTCCATGCTGTTGACATAGTCCATCACTAGTTGGTCAATCAGTTTCTTCTTCTCCGTCAAGTCTACTCCCAACTTTTTCTCCAACTTTTGAATAACTTTCTTGGTTGAAGTCTTATCGAGACTCGCATTGTCGAGGATATCTGGCGGAAAGAGAGGATGATTTTTAATAATAATAAAGGCTGCTTTAACTGATATCGATATCGATTTTCGTTTCGGTTGACACTCGACAGCACAGCACTGCGCGTCGAGACTTTGACATTTGCGTTTTTTTTTGGTTTTTTTTTTTAACTTATCTACAGTTTGCACCATGTTAATGATACTAAAAAAGTAGAAGTTATAGTATTTTTATTTTTGAGAAACTACAAGCAAAGGAAATGTTCTGGAAAGCATTTCAGGTCGCAAAACTTTCAGACCGAAAAACAAGAAAGAAAGAAAGAAATTCCAGTAATTAATAACTAGTTAGAAGCACCAAATTCGACGCAAGCAGTTTATCGATACATTAGGTATGATATTTTGCATTGCATGAAACAAAACGCAATAATGCATCCCGCCCTGCGCCCGTTCATTTGACAAAACAAAATTGACAACTTGACAAGTAATGAAAAATGCATTTGATTACCAAATTACTAAATATTCTTATTTTTTCGTATTATGAATCAAGAAGCTAGTCAAATGAAATCAGCCGCCCACCATCACACAAACATTCCACACAATTTCATTAGAATACATCAACACAATGTTATGATACACGACAAACCAATGCGTTTGATTGAAGTTGTGTAAAAATAAACGCAACAAAACGACATTATAAAGCGAGAAAAACGATTCAAATTGAAACTTTAACATAAATCAATCCTAATCGAAATTCTTTACTACCTAAGCTTCAGACAAATGCAGATAAATATAGTAATAACAGAGATATTTTGACAAAAATATTTACGATAAATCGAAGTTCACGTCCATTGCGGCGTTGGAAGCCATTTTACTTACCCGGGCAGATCATCGAATTTCGGCGATAAAATCTCAGAATTTGAGTAAATAACATCTAAAACAGAGTACCAACCTGCGATTTCCTTTTGCAGTTCTTCCTTGGTTATTTCAGACTCCGGCTCAGCCATTTTTTCTGCTTGAACGGGTATTTTCTTCAGTATCTGAGAAACGCTTGCAAACCTAGCTAGCTAGCCAGAGCCACACAATAATATACCTACGCGCTATGGGCAACACGGCGTCATTGCGAAATTAGCCGAATATCACTTCGGAGCGATTCGTTCGTCCAATACAATTTGACCATATAGTAAACATCACAGCATCAAATTATTTCAATAACAATTTACAAAATAATGCACCTTATTGCAATACCATAAAGTTGACATTGGTAAGTTTATAAATTGGTGTAGATAGCAAGCTGTTGGAAATTGTGTACAGTAGTACATGCGTTCATATTACTACAAAATGTGATCAATTTGCGAAATATGTGAATATCCAGAAACAAAACTTATTTTCATCATTGCATTACGTGAACTGCCTAAAGCTGTAAATAAGAGTAAGCATAACGATACATCAACCACAATTTCCAACGAAATAGGATTGTAACATGCAGGCATAGAATGATAGAATGAATGCATCCATTGAAACGTCAAAACCACGCGTGTGTTGTTTATCTGTCAAATTGTCAATGCCAAAATCCTAACCTCACTTGTTGTACCGCGGTCTACGGATTTCTATTTTATGAATTGTACGATTGTGAATTAAACAAAATAATGGCGAAAGTAAAGAATAAGAGAAACTCCGGCCTCGCGGATAAAGTCCACAACAAGAGGAAAACGGAAATCAACAAGAAAAAGATGAATCCATTCGAAGTACACATCAACAGAGAAAAAATAAAAGTTTTGGGAAAGAAGTCGAAGCATGACAGAGGATTGCCAGGTGTGTCTCGAGCTAAAGCTATACAGAAGGTAATGACAACTATATTATAGATTATGCTTTTCACTTTTACAGGAACTTTTTAGTCATATTTATTTGCAAACAGAAGTAAGATCCCACATAACGTAGTATGGGTATTCGTGTCAATATGGCAGCATATAATACTAAGGTACCGATTGTGATCAATCAATGATCCAGATCCTCAACAAATTACAAACATGGTGTTGGTATGAACATTGTGAATTTGTGATGGATCTCTGAGATTTTCTCTTCAAATTATTATGCAACTGCGCGATAGTGAAGACATGGTTACTGATGTTTTTCGTAATTGAGTCAGTGCTTAATCTATTCTTCCATCTGTCGCCTTATTATTTTCAAATTTTAATGCTCTCATACAATTATTTATTAAACAGAGAAAAGAGACACTAGGAACGGAAATGAAGTTAATGAACAAGACTAATGCGTTCATTGATCGTCGTATTGGAGAGAAAAACAACCAGCTATCAGCTGAAGACCGTATGGTGGCCCGATTTGCAGCAGAACGAGCTAAGCAGCACAACAAGAAGAATATTTATAACTTGGCTGATGACGAGATTCTGACACATAGGTTTGTGAATATTATGTTAAAAAAAGTAAATTATGCAACATAAAAGGTACAAAGGAGGACTCTATTCTCAACCAGAAAAAAAACAAAAATTGATCAAACAAAAAAGAGTACTGGTAAAAATATATCCTTGTAATAAATTTAAAAAAATCTATCCGCATCATTACTGGCAACATAGATTTTATCAGAATAATAGTTCTTTATTCAAAACAAAAGTAGTATTGTATTAACAAATATTTCTTATTTCTTATTACAGAGGTCAAACACTGGAGCAAATTGAAAAGTTTGATGACCCTAGATCTGAGGATGAGGATGATGAAGATGGCAGGAAGTTTGGGGGATTAGGAGGTAAGCAATGATTAAAATACCTAGGATTTTTTTTGCAAAAGTATTGCTGTACTTACAAAAAAATCCATTAAAAAATTAAACATGTTTTCGATTACTAGTAATTAAGAAAATTATGCAAAAGACAAAAACAACAATGCATGCCAAAATGCCGTCAGTTCATCATACTTAGTTTATCCTACCTTTATAAAATTTTACATTCCCCAGATGATTTCGTAGCAGACGGCCATTTTGGTGGAGGAATGCTATCCAAAACCGAATCGAAGGACGGCGCGAAATCCCACAAAGACCTCATAGAACAACTCATTGCTGAATCCAAAAAGAGAAAAGCAGAAAAACAGAAGGAAAAAGAACAAACTCTAGATTTAACAGAGAAGTTGGATACAGAATGGAAAGATCTCCAACCAGTAGTGTTTAAGAAAATGAGAACAGAAGAGAAAGAGCCTTCTGCGATCGAGAAGCTGTTGAGTCAAGCAGAGAAGAAGAATATGGACTATGATAAGATGATGAGGGAACTAAAGTTTGAGAAGAGAGGCACAGTAAGTAGAAGATAAACTATGAATATACACAATATAAACTCACACATTTACCCTTGGGAGAAACTACAGACCTGCTAGGTATACTACTTTTGCTTCATCAATAGATGAATGCATTTAATTAACCACTAATCTCCCTTTTTAAGAGTTTGCTCTTGCTCCTGTAGCATATCATTATTTTATATAGAATACTATCATCTGTCTCTTTTAAAATCTAACTACCGAACTTTAAGATGCCAGTAAAAACAGTTAATTTATAACCAAAACATAAGTATACTAATGTAACACTCTTATTTCAGCCTTCAGATGGTCTAAAGAACGATGAGAAACAAAAAAAGGAAGATATGGCGAGATTGGAACAGCTAGAGAAGGAAAGAGAAATGAGAATGATTGGAGATGAAGAGAAGATTTCAGCCAAAGCTAAGCCAACTGCAGGGAAACATAGGTAATGGATGCTACAGTTGCTTGAGCAAGTTATTACAAAAATATTTTAAGCTTTGTAATGTTGGAATGATTAAATAACTCTTATACTATGATGTCAAATTAAATTTGCTGGCAGAACTTCTTTAACGGGACGTTCAATATCTTATAATGATAAAATAAAAACATAATTTCAAGTGTATGTAGTTTAGTGTAGTTAATTTAATTTCACCTTACATAGTGGTTGACTTTGTTATTATTATTCCAGATCAGCAGAAGATTTAGATGATAATTTTGAGTTGGAAGATGAACATGATTTCATGCTGGCCTATGATAACGAAGGAAAACCATTGGTACCTGAAAATGTACTCAAAGATTTTTCAGGTAAGAGTTTTATGTTTCCTTAAAACAGATCGAGTAAACTACTTGAGATCGTTGCGATGAATGGTTGCGAAACAATATTGAAATAAACACTTCAACTTAAACCTTGTATCAGTTCTTATCCTTTCGCCTCTTTACATCACCTATAAATAATTTTATATTTTAGTTCCAAATGCAAAACCCAAGTTCGAAGATGGGATATCTGACACATCTGATGAGGATGACGAAGGAGATGATGACGATAGTGACAATGAAGAGAATAAAACCGAATCAAATGACGATAGTGATGAAAGTATTAAAAAAACGAAATCGAAAGAAAAAGGCAAAGTTAAACTGGTGTCAAACAATAAAGATGATGACTCAGATTCTGACGAAAGCGAGGCAAGTATTAAAGAAAGTAAAACAAAGGACAAAGGAAAAATTAAATTAATTTCCAACAAAAATGTCTATGGCTCTGATTCTGACGAATCTAGTGATGACGACAGCGATGATATACAACCAGTCGTTAAAACTAAGCCAAAGGAAAAACCTAAACCATTAGAAAAAACAAACAAAACCGAAGAAAAGAAACCTTCAAAGAAATTGGAAGAAGAAAACACAATTCTATTCCAAAACTCTAAAGGTGAAGAATCTAGCGAAGACGATGATGAAGGTAGTGAAGAAGAGAGTGAAAGTGAAGGTGATGATGATGACAAAGGGAATGAAATAGACTTGAATGACTTAAACGATTTGAAGGAGTCTGATGTTGAAAGTGATGACGAAGAAGTACCAGAGGATGTGGAGAAAATTGGAACTTTCTTCGATCTTAAAGCTGGAGAGGGTGATAAATTAAAGGTATGCTATAATAGGTATAGTTATTCTTTTTGTAAGGCTTTCCATCAGGTTCCATCCAAAAAATTGAATTTCGATTTATATGTCACAATGGACAATGGGTAATCTTGAAAACCTTTTAACCTTTCGTATTCGAACGTAGATCCACACGAGACACAATTGATTTTTGATTATGTCTGTAATTACGGCATACGTAAGGTTATCATTAAAACCCATCACTAGCTTTTTTTTAAATGGACTAAAACGGTCACTACTTCATTTAAATAAGCTATTCATAGCAAAGGCCCCAATCTGTACCCTTGTGGCATACCTGTATGAAGAAAAGCCCTTCATAGTGTTATTATTTTTATTTCTTCGCTTTTTTATATTTAGTATACCTTTTACTACTGACTGTCATTGTCCTTTGGATAGATATAATATTATAAGCACAACAACAAAACAAATTAATAGTTCTGAGGTTAACTTTATTAAATGCTTTCGACAAATCGCTATGGTTGTCAAATAGATAGTTATTGTAATCATATTATTAACATGAACAAGAGTGAAGCAAATTCTCCTGTCACCTTCGGGAATAGTTGGGGGCTTTATGGAGAATATAGTATTTTCAACTTTATTCATGATTCCTCATAGTTAAATAATTATCTTACTTTCCTTACAGGAATTATTAACCGGCAAGACTCCAGCACAACAGTCCAGTGCCTTACAAAGCCTTATTAAAAGTTACGATCCAAGTCTCGCAGTAAATAATAAAGATAAACTTAGCAAAATATTCGCATATATGCTGCAATATATTAACGATATATTTACCGACTTGAAAGAAGAAAGTGATATAATCAAATCATTTCTTATCTTCGACAGACTAGCTCCACATTTCTATGATTTAGCTCAAACAAATAAAGTGTCAACTAAGAAATATGTAGTAGAATTACTTAAAGAAAAGTATGGGAATTTTAAAAAGAGGCAAAAACGTGTTCCTGATTTGGATACTTTGATATTTTTCAAATTAATTTCTCTGTTATATCCAACATCAGATTTCAGGCACCCAGTGACAACGTCATCTTTGATTTTCCTGTCAGAAATTCTAACTTACTGTAGGTTCAACGACGCATACTCTTTATCTAGAGGCTTATTTATAACTACCCTGATTTTAGAATACACAATGTTATCAAAAAGATTAGTACCTTCCGCTATTAATTTTCTAAGAGGCATTTTATATTTAAGCGCCAACACTACAATTTTAAATCCCATACAAGTCGTCCCGCCATTTAGATTACATAGAAACTACAAAATTTTGAATTTAGAAGAAGACTGTTCTAAAATGGATGTCGGTAGCAAGATGGCCGCTCGCGATTTGACTTTAACAGAAATAAACGATGATTTCAAAATACGTTGTTTGTCATCTAGTATGGGAATTATGAAGGAGTTTTTCGACTATTTCAATGATATTGAAGCCCAGGTGTATTTATTTGAGCCTCATTTGAGGTTGATAGGTAGGATTGACTTGGATATGTACCCTGCAAAGGTGGCTAATAGGGTGAATCAGATTGTTAAGTATATGAAGGCTGGTTTGGAGGTGAAGACGTTTACTCCGCTAAGTAGAGAGAAAAAGAGGCCGAAAGCTTTGAGGCTGTATGAACCGGATATACAGGAAGTGTAAGTATATTACTGCCGCGGCCTGCAACTGGGGCATTGATGGTCGACCGTAAAAATCTGTGCCGAGGCCAAGCCGAGGCACACATCCGCGAGTCCATCAATGCCTGGTTGCGGCAAAGGCTTATATAGTTCTCAAATAATTATAAATTTCAGAATCTATGACGAAAAAACGATAATTTTTCACGCGCCAATGTGTTCATTTGTTTCTTCTTTACTTTAAACAGCTCAATTTGCAAGCCAAATCGAAATTTAAATAAAATCTTTGATAAGTTACCTCCTTGGTTGCTATATGTCAAAGGTTCATTACGGCAGTAAAAAATTCGTTCCATTTTTAAATAACACGACAGTAAAAAGTTTTTATAGTATTTTATTTGGCCGCTAAACATGACAGATAATTATGGATTTTCATACAAACATTGCCGGCCGAGCGCTCGTATGTATTCGACCACTACCGCAATTTCGATTCATCTCGAAGAAGGTTGACTAAGTAATGTTCGAATTTCTAAGCATGTTTGAGAAAAATAGACATTTTGTTATTTTTGGTTGTGTCAGTTTATCGTTATCAATTCAGTTGTCATTATCAGCAGTACCTACCTACCTAAGATAGAGAAAGGGTCACTGTGCTAACTAATCTACTTTCCTTCTTATTCTTTGAATATAAAGTAGTTCATATTAGCCGCAACTTAATGCACATCGCATGACCTGCCAGTACTCTTTCTAATTGCAAAAGTCGACCTTATAGACTTTTTACTAGCATAATAGTTCGAAACCAAAATATAATTTTTCAATTGGCAGAAATTCGAAGATCGAAAAAAAAAAATCTCAATTTTCTATCTTCCATTTTACAGGTTTACGGGCAGCAAGAGTTCGAAACTGTCTCGCGAACAGGCAGAGTCGCAGCGACTGAAGAGCAAATATAAGAAGGAGATGAAGGGAGCTCTCCGAGAGATCAGGAGAGACAAGTCTTACATCGGATCTGTCAAGATCAGGCAGAAGATTCATGGGTGAGTTGACATTATTATTTTAAATATACAAAAAGAAAAATAAACAATATAATATACTGGCGAATTGTGGGTATGTTGTACACCTTTGCCTATCCCTTCGCAAAATATAGGCGAGATATTATGTTATTCATTTCAATTTAAGCAAATATTAATTTAGACTGGGCCAATTTTGTCGATCTGTGATTCAAAAGTATCTATCAACTGTTTTATGAATTTTCTCGGATGTCCTAATATAGAGACCTCCCAAAACTTAAGTTTCTTTGACAGTTCAGCTTATAAAACATCTATTATAATATGCTCTATCTCTTTCTAGCGACAACATTCGAAGAGAGAAGGTGAAACAGATCTACAAGGACGCGTCGATACAACAAGGAGAACTGAACAAAATGAAACGCATGAAGTGATACCAGCTGTATATTTGTTAATAACAGAAATAAACTCGTATAATAATGGTTACATTTGACTTTTAACTTAAACCTAATTATTTCATAATGCTGTGTTTTACGTGCAGATAAAATGAGAAAGAGATGCCAGTTTTTTTTTCTAACAGGCAACACCTAATAATATATCTTTACCTGCCATAAACCATGAAAAAAAACATTTTTCAAATCCATCTCTTTCTTGTTTTGTCTGTTACAAAAATATAGCAATATTATTTTAAAATATTCAGTGCACTAATTGATAACCACTATTATCCTTAGATTTAGTACCCTATTCTGCCACCATGCAGCATTGCCATGTTCGGACGAAATGGAACAACAACTGGCAATACTAGAATAGGCTGGCGATACATCAGAACACTTTGGTATTTGAGGTAGCTTTTTAGGTAATAAATACTACTAATACTACAAAAAAAGAAAACGAATCTATAAACAAAAATAAACATTTTAAAATTATTGATCTCCATCGATCTTATCCCCATCGATTTTTTTCTCATTCACAGGCTTGTTAAGCTCCCAAATAGAGTAGTTAAGACAAGTCGCGAAGGCAAGCCAAGCGAGGTAGGGTACCATAAAGTAGCCGGTTGTTGGGGTCACCTTGTAGAAACTGACTGTGCAGGCTACTGCAGCGGCGTCTAGGACCAGCATGTGGAGAAGACCCTGAAAAACGAGATGAGATGAGATAACTGGCACTATATAGGTTTTTAGAAGGTTGATGAAACGGTCACATCTTGACTTCAATAAGTTGACTACGATAGGTAACTTGGACGATATCAAACCATAAAAATCATTCTAAGACACTACAAGCTCCGCTTCCCAAATACTCGTCGCCAGTAAAAGATTTTTATGTTTCGCGTAAAAAAAACTATATTTACAAAAAGATTTACCAGTCCAACTTTATGCCATCCAAAGAAAACAGGTGTCCATGTCCAGTTGAGGATAAGCTGACTGCCATAGAGCGCCAGTGGTAACACTGAGGCATCTGAAAATACAATGAGCTCTCCATACATAAGTTTTCAAACATTAGCCTCTAACCCACGAGTATGTACTTACGGCAGTCCCTGGGTCCCAGGTTATCATACCCTCTAGGCCACTACCAAATTAGACGTACATACTGTCTCATTTTTTAACCTACACGAGAATGGAAGAATCATTTTGCAAGACATTTTGCTGACGTTAACCTTGCAGTCTGTTCCCGTCACAGCACATTTCATGCAGCATGTCTTTTTTTTTATGCAATACGATACTGATTTCAGTGTTAGATACCTATCGTCTGTAACGTTAGTAAAATCAAAACGCACACGCATTTTATGAGAGTGCGAGTGTGTTTTCGTGAGTAAGCTTGAAGTGCGGTCGTAGCTACCTACCTATGTACGTAAGCTAAGCTCAGCATCAGTGATAAATGGGGAGAATAAAGAGTTTTTTAGAGTACCTGTAAATCCTCCACTCTCTGTATAAACGATATAAGAAGCGTAACCCATCCCAGAGTAAAGGACAGTCCATGCGGGTCCAAACAACCACGGCGGTGGCGTCCAGGAGGGCTTCTTCAGCAGCTGGTACCAGGCCTTACCGTCAGGCCTTTTGACTTGACCCCTCATCGTTAAAGTGCTGACCCATCCGCCCATGTTGGGCGCCAGAATAGCGCCGATTATTCCCCAGTTTACCATCGTGTCTGTGGAATAAGGTTTTTTATTTTAGAAATGTTGCTTGTAAGGTATTTTTTTATAGACCTGGTTAGAATATAACCAATAAACCAAAAGGGAGACGGAAGAAAGTGGCAAAGCAAAGCGGTGTTTGTTCAGCGATGAGATCAAGAGAAAGCCTGGCTTTAAGACTTTAAGCAAACTATATACCTACACATGTATCTATGTTTGACGGTATAATAAGACACTGGCAGTGACTGTATGCACCTGGACCCCCCCACACGCTGGCCCGCCTATAGTTCAAAGTCCCATGCCATTATAAAATCCCATGGGTAAACAATACGTTCCGTTTATGTTTATGTAATTTTCCCGCGGATTGGTTTTTTTTCGGCGGAGCGGGAGTAGTCATTTCATGTACATGAAATGACCACTCCCTCCCCAATGACCCTCCTTTTCCATAAATAATGACCGATTAACAATGGTAGCAAAAAAATAGTACATTATTGTCGCGGCCAGCAATTCGGGCATTGATGAACGATCGTGAAAATGTGGACGGCCAAGAGCTGTTTACCTACTTTTCTCAAATAATGCCCGGAAATTCAAACAAAGTAAATTAAATTATAGGTAAATTCCAGAATCAATGACGGATAGCTACGCTGGTATTAAATAAGACAATGCGGATAGAGAAAATTTTTCACGCGCATTTGTTTCTTCTTTACTATTCAGTTCTATTTGCAAGCGAAATGGAAATTTAAATAAAATCTTTGTTATGTTACCTCCTTGGTTGTCATGGTGTTGAAGTAAAAAGTTCGTTCCATTTTTAAATAACACGACAGGAGTTTTCTTAAATACCTAATATAATGACCGCTAAACAGGACACCTAATGATTTTCAGAGTAACATTGCCGGCCGCATAGTCATTTGTTTTTAACCAGTACAGCAATTTCGAAGATCTCGAAGAAGGTTGTCAAAATAATGCTCGAATTGCCAAGCATGTTTGAGAAAAAACAATTACCTTTTGGATTGGTGATTGATCTTTTATCAACCATTTAAAAAATACGTACAGGAAATCTCAGTTGGATGTTTGCATCGTATAACGGAACGTTGGAATCATCTGACAATAGTGACATTGTCACTCAATCCATTACCCTTCAAAATGAAAAAGCACCAAAGTTTCTTTGCTAAACCATACATTTTCATTACTCTTAAATTTCACGGCATAATATAATATTTGTTCCGGGAAGCTGATTTCACTTCATTGGAAATTTTATTTTTACATTTACAAGACAATTTCTGCGTCTAACTGCAGATTTTCAAAGCAAACACTTTATCAAGTGAGTACTCAACAACTTTAACTTTCAATATATCTTACCTTTCTAGAAGTTTACCGGCGTTTTCTAATGTAAATAAATTGCGTAATGTGTAAGGGAGACTCACTCACGAATAACTTAACAGTATACTAGAATTTTGGCTCAATCATCGTTGATAATAGCCTAGTGTAAGTTACGTCACTCGTAATTAACTGCTAGGTAATACTGCTGGTAAGTTTTTTCAATATCTAATCTAATCGGTGGACACGCGAACTTTAATCGATATTTGGAGACCGGCTTTAATTTTTTATCATTAATTTTAAAACAGGCCTATACGACATAAGTGCCTTTCTTATTTATCTTAAGTGTCTGTCAAAAATAATTAAATATATTGGAAAAATGGAGCTTGAAAGGTATTATATAGTTCAAAATATATAGGATAGGTAGGTACTTACCAACTCAAGAGGTGAAGTTGTTGACTTAGTTGACTAGTTGTAGTATCAATTTGATAGTGATTAAACCCACTATGGCAGCTGAAAGGTATTTGACTGCAATGATTAAAATCTTGATCACACATAGGTATATAAAATCAAGTAAAAATGCCCTTTGATGCAATCAGTGACAGGTGTATCTTTGCAATTCCTGTAAACAGTTCTTAATATTTAAGTGCTAAGTATTCAGATAACTTTTTCGAAAGAAATGTCCATTACTGCCCCTATAAAACAAAACTGTGGAATTTATACTTAACTAACTGACGCAACAGACGGACACAAATAACACAAGACAGACTTAAAACCTTATACAGACTATTATGAACATTTTAAAACAAAAAGTAGCTAAATCCATCCAGCCATTCTTGAATGATACGGTTACGACGAATCGCATTTCATTTTTGTTTATATCGATTTACAGTACTCTTGCTTGGTTTTAATCTACACATTACTTGTCACTCTCTTTTATAGTTGAAAATATTTGTCCTTTTAAGGTTTTTCCTACTCAAGAGGTGATTGATTGATAAATACTTATTATTAAAACTATTTTGCACTGACTGTGCATTGTACCTATATCAGCATACAAATTATGTGTTAACCTTAATTCATCAAACTCAATTATTACAGAAGATATTTCTAGAAAGGTCTTCTTTTTCCATCTGGAATTTCTCAGTAGCAGCCCGGAGTCTATATTTTTACCCGATTGAGGAGAATAGGCTTGTGGCTGATGTTATATTATGTTTAATTTTGAAAGATCTGCCAATGAACTTAGTAGGATTACAACTGGATAAAATTCTATAATGTCATTCATAATGGATTGATTGATTTATCATTGATGGATTTTTTTATTTTGTTTTATTTTCCCCTTTAAATACTTGTACATAATTTATCATGAAAATTAAATAAATTAATAAATCATCAGATTATTGAGGGTGTACTAGAAACCTTGTTGCTAATGCTTGTTGATTCACAGTTTAACTGCCTTTTTTACAATTAAAATAGTTGATTTTTCATTCTGAAATTGCAGAAGCAAAAAACTAAATCAAAGACAGAAATAAAATAATCATTTCCTACTGTTTCTCTGTAGACTAGATCACCAAATTATTATACTAGTGTGTGACAATTTGCCTCATTATTATGTGCATCACTATCCATGCATAAAGTATAGGAAGTTACAAGTGTTGCATGGCTATAATAGCCATTCAATGTCATTCAACCAAAATGCTGTTTCTTTATTCAAAATAATTTTACTTTCATCATCTTATTTGGTGGTAGGTGGTATGGTGATAGCTACACAACTTGAATCTTATTAGAAATATTCTTATTAGTAATCTGAAAATATCACACAGCAAAGAACATCAACTTCCATAGATGACAGATACAATGAAATGCAAGCTGGCAACTAATTGTTCTACCCTCTATTTCAGCATCAACGAATTCATCATGGCAAACTTGTCCGCTATTGGTTCCATCATTCTACCCAACTTGGGAGGATGGGCTAATGGTCTGTACTTCGCTGGACAAATCCGCAAGGAACCGGGACAGAAGGCCTGGTACGATGACCTCAAGAAGCCTTGCTGGAACCCTCCCAAGTGGGTGTTTGGACCTGCATGGACTGTTCTATACAGCAGCATGGGTTATGCCTCATATATTATTTATGAAGAGTGCGGTGGATTCCAAGGTAAGCAATCAGTTTTTTTTTTAAAGGTGTTTTGGCTTTTGGTATATGGGCTCTATTTTATAAAGTAATAGTTATAATTTTATATGAGAAAAGCCCAATATTACTTAAAACTAACTAACACCCCAGTTAACACTAACTGGGGTGGCCTGGCCTGGGGTGTGGGCTGGATGTTTATCTGCACTGTCAATCACAACCATGCAAGTTAGAAACTGTAATGTCGGTATCGACATAATTAGATATATCTGTGGTCAGTTCCTTCCGTGAATAATTATGCTCTGGTCAGTCGAAGATTAAACTTGTATCGTGAACACGTCGTTTCATTTATCCCACTTGGGCAAATCTTTTTACCATTGCTGAAGAGTTTATCCTAGAACCCTAAGTCATATCAATGACATGTCAAATGTCTCTAGAATCAAATAGAATTTATTACATAAAGGCAATATGACTTACATGGATAATCTTTTATTTGAGGGCTGATAAGATATCTGTTTGTAGTGAGTAAGATATATGTATAACACTTGTTATCAAGTGATAGTAGGTAACATGAATATTTACATAAGGATTTCGTAATACTAGGCCGCGTTAACCCTAAACGAAAATATACGTGATTCTTTGATAATTTTGGCTCGCCCCTTTTAAAGAGCTCAACAAGACACGTCGCTCAATAAAAAAAATGCATCACAGACGACACACACAGCTTATTTTAAGTTCTGTGTGGCATTGCGTGGACTGACTGGGCCGGTCCACTCAAATTTGTGTGATCTTAGACACATCTCTGCATGGTCCTCATTATGATCTGACCAAGATTATGTCTAGACTTAAAAGGAGACTGTGACCTCTAACTTTGTTTCGGTGTTTCTTCTCAACACTAATTTCATCTAGTTTTAAAACATATTTTTTTTATGTGTTAATTGTTTGAAGACCAATTTACAGAAATAAATATCATTTAAGTAGGTATCATGGTTTCTGGGCAGACTATAAAATAAGCAAGCAACACTTAAGGTGGCCTTAAATTATTTCTGTCGCAACATATACCTTAAAATGACAGAGACAGCATGACTCGTAATGGCGGCATAAAATTGATTTGCTTTTGAGTATTACAAGAATGCAAGAATGTATAAAGTATGGCCTTCACTGGCCACAGATATTACAAAATACCTACTACTTATAATGCTAAATATAACAAATCTTCACTATTGCATCAGCACATCAAAATAGTACTTAAAGGTAGGTAACACCCGTAACACCTTTGTAAGTTACATCATTCTCATTTGTGAAATCAGTCACCATGAGTCATAATATTGCTAAAAAAAAAAAAAAATGGTTTTGTTAAGTATTGTTAAGTGGTGTACCTACTACCACAATGCTAGTGTGGGTTTTCCAACAGGATGCTGTTTTAGAAAATAACAAAAAAAAATATTCTTTCAAAAGGTGTCACTTTGTCAATAAAATGTTGAATTAGCACAAAATAGGATTATTTTAATACAAAATGTCTATTGGTAGCAGCAACAGGCCCAGTAATAAACATCGAAAGAATATACATACCTACATTTATTGAACACAGACTAAAATAAAATGACGCATTTACACAAAATGAATTAACAACTTTAAAAACAAAACCTTATATGTAACAAATGCTCTTTACTGAACAATTCTTTGAACATGATAAATGTATCTCTTGTGGCATTAATCTAAATAAATAAGTAAACTCCATATTAGTGATTTGATCAGTGGTCCGAACAAAAGTTATGCGTAAGCAGAAATCGCAATTTTCTATCAAACAGCAGTAAAAGTAATTTGTAAGTGATTAAAAAATATTGAATAAGTAATATTTTTTTACACCAAAAACTAAGTATAAATTGCTAGGATATTAATTATTCCAATTCATAATCAATTTTTAATGGATGTACCTACTAAGTATAACAATTTAATTTAGTAATATTGATAAAACAGCAAAATATTTGACTGCTATTTGCGACGACACTTTCAGGATGAACCCTTTTATTCTAAGTTACGCTCATCTATTATTAAAGTCTAAAAGTGTAAACTTTATATTGTTTATTACCAGATGAAGCAGTGTTGCCTTTGACCCTGTACGGAGGTCAGCTGCTCCTCAACTGGGCGTGGACACCCATCTTCTTTGGTTTGAAGGACTTTAAACTGGTTAGTATATCATGATACGGATTCTACCATAATTTTATTGTTATCTTTATCTTTGGGGGGTTCGTGGCTAAGTCATAAGCATAACAGCCGCACGGGTCGATCGATCAGGTTAAACTACACTTGCCGCGGTCAGTTACTGACCATTTTAACATACCGAGATAAAATAAAAAGTGTCTGTTTGTAAATACTTACATAAATACATGATCAAATAAATAAAATTGAAGTCTATTTGTCATGTCAAAATAACAGATTTTTACTAAATACATGTGAAAGTATACAGGGTTATTGGTTATTATGTCGGAAATCCATTAAGGGAATGTAGTAGAGGTCATTTGCTACCAAATGACCTCTCATAACCCCTATGCCAGTGTCAACCATAGCCGCGTATTTTTTTAATTTAAAAATAATAAAAATATAAAATGTCTATTGACTTGAAAATTGTTGACCTTTGCATAGGAGTCAAAACGGGACATTTGGTTGTAAATGACCTTTCCTACATCCCCGTAATGGATATTGCCGATATAATATAACCAATGACCTTATATACGGTACTTATAAAAAAAAACATTTTATTTTTATTTTTGTCTGTTTGTTCCGGCTGGTCTCCGAAACGGCTGAACTTTCACTGGCAGTGGCAGATAGTTGGTGTTATAAGGAGAGAGGTTACTTTTATTTTAGAAAAAGAATAAGGGTCCACGCGGGCGGAACCGCGGGCAGCAGCTAGTATACCATAAATGAAGAAGGAAGATTTGTGTTCTAAGTGATCCCCCATTTCTTACCATCAGGCTTTCATCGAGATCTCAGTGCTGTCAGCCGCAGCCTTGGCCACCACCATTTCGTTCTTCCCCATAAGTCACAACGCTGGGTTCCTCATGCTCCCATACCTGGCATGGCTGGGTTATGCCAGCTCCCTGTCTTACTACATCTGGAGGAACAACCCGAAAACAGACGGACCCACAGTCCGCGAGATTAAGGACGAGAAGAGCCAGTGAAGGTTAGATTTTTTTCTATTGGTATTTTATTACTCAAATCAAAAGTCATTTATTCAAACTAGGCTGAGAATCAGCACCTTTCGAACGTCAAAAACTTAAGAAAAAAGAGGAAGAGAATTCCCTAATTGAGACGATATTTACGAAAGTCGGTGGCAATTTATTATTTATAAAAACCGGATTCCAAAACCGTTTAAGATCGATAAGACTGTGTTTTACTTAACTTTCTTTTTTAAATAATTGGAAGTCAACAAAATAGATTCCGCTTTATTGGGAAAATTTATGTTTATTTGCCTCTCTCGTGCAAATATTGTATTTCTTGATCTTAACGTATTTCTTACTTTTTTTACGGTGTTTTGACGAGGCATTTGCATTTCTTTTGAAAGATTTTTCGTTGCACAACCCAAAAAGTTTGTATTATTATTTATAATGAATCTGTTTTCTTCTTTTTCAGATAATAATCAACCACAAAAAGCGCTTAATAACTTAACTATTTTCTTAAGTATTCGAACAACAATGTGTTCTTAGTTTTAGAAGCATACTTCACGCAATAAGTGCAATTTCTATGAACTTATATTTTAAGTAATAATTAGGGTGATAGCTTTTCGCTATTGGTAAGGTCGTGGGTAGCAGACAGTGAATTTGACTTAATCACTTGGAGTAGGGTGTTTAGGGGGAATACGGCCTTTCGGGGTTTAAGGCGGCCTGGCAGGGTTAAATGCGGCGTTTTGTGGTTCAATGCGGTCTTTCGGAGCCTATTGTATTTTTTTGCGGCCAATACAGACTGTATTGACCGCAAAAAAAAGTTCGGCCACATATACCTACCTACATAGTATTGTTATTTGACGCCCAAAACATAATTATATTTATTCGCACAAAAAACATCACTTCGCCTTCCGCAAAAGTCTTAGGGGTCCGTAATCAGAAAAACCCTTTTTAAAAGGTAGATTAAGTCTCAATTCACTGTCTTGTGCATGTATTAAACTGTTGTATAACATCCTATAAATACACACAACTTTGTGAATTTAATAATTGTCTATGATCACAGTATTTGTATCGCATTTATCTATCAATATAAAATATTGTCTTAGAAACGGCGACTATTGTAACTGGTCGTCTTTTTCAATGCATAATCTGTTGTAAAAACAAAAATAATATATTGTGCAATTATTAGAAGTACTTTTTACTAACACATTTATTCTAGAATTTTTATAGGAAAAGTTTTTTTTTGTGGGTAGTATTTGCATTTATTAGATCAGTGTTAGAAGTACTTTATTGGTCTAACGTAGTTAACACAGCCTGGGGTTAGACTAAATTGGAAAATAATAAATAGATTTTTTATATCAAATCGATTTAAGTCAAGTCCATTTTGAACTTGGAATACCGCAATAATCACGACAATAAAGTTACAAATACCCGCAAAAATTGTTGTATTCTTATTAATGTACCCTCAAATAAACAACGTTGTTTTTATTTATTTGTATTTTAGGTATAAGTGGAAAGTGTCCTTGGAAGCACAAATTATATTATTTTTAAACATTCCTGGATTGCATTTACTGTCATATATTTTTGAAACCACATCGTAAACCGATGAGTTGAAAAGTGAATTATTTGTGTAAATTGTAGATTTATCGAATATTTATTGTTTCTAGTTATTGTCTATAAATAAATTACTAAAATATTATGGTGTTATGTTCATTCCATCTCTATGTAAAACCCTACGACATAATAGGCTTGCACAATGTTGAGGTAGGTATGCAGTAACAGACTTCGTGCGATCATGAAGTCTGATTTTACCCCTAGCACAGATAAGCGCATTTATCATGCACGTCTTTCTACATTGTTCTCACATGTATAAGTAATTTCAACATGAATGATGTAACCAATTTTTGTAACAATTTTTTGATTTAAAAGAGTGTCCGTGGAGTTTCTTGCCCGTTCTTCTCCATAGGTACCTACTACGCTTTGGAATGGGCAACTAGCTTCATATTTTCTGACTGACCGACTCCTTGACAATTCAAAAGTGCCTGTAAATGGTTTAATTGAAATAAATGCTTTGAGTTTGAGTTTTGAGTTTGATGGTGCACTCCACAAAATCATTTAAATAAAAATCGACTCTTTGTTACGCTACAATAAGGTGCAATTCTCGTCCTGAATTGCGCAAAATTACCTACAGTTATATTATTCACCTAGAAGTTGCCTCTCTATCGCATAACTTCTATACCTTCCCACACTGAATTGGCCCGACAAGACCAGCCCACCGCGTACTTGTAGCTTCATACCTAAAATGCAGAGTGCGCCTTCTGTACTGCTCTGTGCCCCTGGGTGAAAATGATAGTATCCTAGTTCTAGTCCTCAACTTTTTGTTCTGTAACTTCTTTGATACCCAAGTAGTATAGTAAATTTGTAATTCGTAAATGTATCAATCTGAAATACTTAAAAGTTTTTTTTTTTAAATAAAATCTTTCAGTGACCTCATTTGGCTTCGTTCCGGACGCACTGTATCAGGACATAGTATGTGTCTTCCACTATATTACACTCTGCACAATTTGGTAAAGCAGCAGTTATATGAACTCAACCTTATCGCCTTTTAAAACATTTCCAAAAAGACAGATTACCGCTTTATCCCTTTTTACCGATCGCGTTTTTCATGCAAAAAGCATAAACCACGTAAAACCCTTGAAACTATTATCGGACATTTAAAACTAATGGCACTATAAATACGTCTTATCTCCTCGAATGGTAACTCTAGACCGTTGAGATAAAGTCTGCTTTTGCACAAAAAAGTCGTCACAGAAGGATTAGCTGCTTAGATCTGATGTCGCTACTTTGATTTATGTGGTCCGTACTATTGGTGCGATGTTTTAGTTTCGCTAAGTAGGATCATTGGGATCGGGAGACACGATAAGTGGCGATCTTATGGCCATTGCAAACTATGGGAAGAGAAGATAAAGTTTTTATCCTACGAAAAAAAAGGAGGAGGTTCTCAAGTAGACGCGTATTTTTTTTTTTGTGTTTGTCCACGCCTATCTTTTTACAGAGTAGTCCGATTTGAACGATTATTTTTATTGAGAAGGGTGTATCTCGAAGTTGGTCCCATGTAAATTTTATTAACTTTGCTTGGGTAGTTACGTATTTTTCCCACTTAATTCGAATTTGTGTGGGGTACCACAGGTAAAGTGACAAAAAAAAACAACAGACTTCCAAAAGACTTCTTCCATGGACATGTCAAAAAAAATCGGGTCATTTGATTGACATTTTATATTTCACACATTTTAAAATGTCCAATTACTCGAAAATGGTTGACATTGGCGTAGGGGTCATGAAGGTCTTTTGGTTGCAAATGACCTCTCCTATATCCCCTTGACGGATTGCCGACATAATATTATAACCAATAACCCTGTACCTCCTATATTTTTAGGTTGGTGTCTATTTTCTATCAAGTTACATCGATATTATAATTTTAATATGAAAGTGTTTACAGTCAAACCCCTCACAGAAGGAGTACCTACTTTGGTGTTGTTTCACGCAAGTTGCAGTCGAGATCCTTTCATAGTAATATAGTAGGGGTAAAGATAAGAGGAATTACTTGTTGAGGGAAGGATTATGGCCATTTCTCCGTTTGACAGGGGCCAAGTTTTTAGTGTCCTCGATTGCCATTAGTATTCAGTACCTATATGTAACTTTAGGTTTGACTGTTTGATTTTAACTGTGGAATTGCAAATTATTGGAGGTGGGCTGTGGATCTGTATATAAGGTACCTACCTACCTAGATACAACCATTTAAGCCTCGTGCAGAACTGGCGCGACGCGACAATACAATTTTTAAGAAAACTTCACGGTCACACGAGGCTTTAGGTATATCGTTGTCTAAGTGAAACTTAGATACCTACCTACTTAGGTACCTGATTTTTATGGTTCTGTACCCAAAGGGTGCCAATGGGACCCTATTACTAAGGCTCCGCTGTCCGTCCGTCTGTCTGACACAGGGCTGTATCTTTTGAACAGTATTACTTAGACACACAGGTGGCCGTTATGGTGGCGATGGCCGTTATAAAGTTAAAAATAAATATGTAGTGTTAAGTATTGTACGGTGGTAGAGGAACCCTTCGTATGCGAGTCAGACTGTTGGCCGCTTTTTTGGTCTTAATTTATCGTCTTTCTTTTCTGAAGCTTTGGTAGGTCTAGGTACCTATATACCTAAGTACCTGCCTAGTGTCTATCGTTATTTTATATCAAAGTTTAGTTAGAAAGTTAGAAACCTTTTCATCTTTAGGTAGGTACAGTAATTAGGTTGGTATCCTATGTATGTAGTAGTAGCTGTATATGAGTTTGACTAACTTTTCAAAGGAATTGCTAAGCACCACCAAGTGCTGTTATTGACAAGTAAAACGGAGAGTTTTAAAACCAATTGTCTAACTTTCGTAAGGTAGGCCTATATTTAAGCCATTTTCAAAACACATTTTCGTCTGAAAAAATAACTTACAAAGTGAATTTTTTATCTGTCAATATCTACGCATTTTCTACATAAGTGCCTACCTATATGAAACTGAGTAACATTGAGCAAAAATGATTAAGTAAGTACTGGGAAATCGCTGTTTACGGCGGCGAATGTAACGTACGTAAAACATGTTATCGCTATCGTTGACTCCCTTAGTCAACGATAGCGTGACGGTTGACACAGAATGGAAGAAGAAAACGTGTTGCTTCGACCACAAGTAACATGGGACACGGACAGGGGGGGAGGGGGTGAAAATAATTCTGTTAATTGACTTACGTGAGAAATCATGTTTTATTGACACATCCTATCTATGTGTCAGTCAAGTCAATGTAGTCCGACCAACCTAAACTTGGGAAGTAGTTATGTCAGCTGAGCGCTCGGAGCGGTCTGAGCTCAGTTTAGCGCTCGTATGTCGTGACGCGCTGCATGCCGAAACATACGCCGCGGAAATATCTTGCTCGTTTCAGCTTGTGTGTACGACTAGATATGCTATAGCGAGATATACCTACTGGGTTCTAGTATAATATTTTAAGTAGATTTTTTGTAAAAACCGTCTAAATAAGTATACACATTACATTTTTCTTCATCTGTTTTATTTTTGCAAATGTCGAGTTCTCTTTTATTGACTAATGAAAAATTTAATAAAAAATGGTTTATTGTCCTGCATTCAGTTTTTTTTTTTTTTTAATTCACTAAAATGGATCATATCCACATTACTTATATACTTTGGGCACAGTAGGATAATAATAATTCAATGTGCCCGAATGTCGTAATCCGCGGACGTATGGTGTATTGTCACCTTTTGATTAATAAGTATTACACACTTTTGATACCTACTTATCTCTTAATCTCACCCTGTTGTCGTCCCAGAATTGAATATATTTCATTCATCAATGATTTTGTAATCAGCCCTTTCTCAGAGGCGTATTAAGATGCGTCTAAGTATGGTCATGATACTGGAAGGGTGCGCATCGGTACACACCTAATTGTGTCACATGATTACCTCAGTAAACTGCGTGCTCAAATCTAGTTCTGTCAAGCGAAATGATTTTTAGCACCGAGGATGCCGCTAAAGAAAGCTCTTGTTCAGTTACGCAAGTCTTCTCTTTTCTCTAACTAATAGAAAATCTGCTCGGCGGTCTATTCGTCGGAAGCGCTACTACTGAGCATGAGGTCCTGGACTCGATTCCCAGATAAGTGTTATGGGTTTTTTCCATCTGAAATTCCTCAGTAGCAGCTCGGAGTCTGGATTTGTGCCCGGCTGATGACAATAGGCTCGCCCCCTATTGTAATTGTAAATGTGATCCAAAGAGAAAAAGTGTAAAAGTTCATTTTCTGCTCCATGTATCAAATGTGATCCAAATGGGAAAAGTGGAAAATTTTCTAAAGCTATTCAATAAAAAGAAAAATCCTGAATCACGTTTCCATTTCTTTAGTGTTTCCTACCATATATATTTTTTCTCCTAACAAAAATAAAACATCTGTTTATAAGTAGGTACCTATCATCTGTTTAAGTACGTAGGTAACAAATAAACAATTCTACTGAACAATATTTTATTAATTTTGATCCACTTCTGCTGTCCAGATTTCAGATTACAGATCCAATACAATGAAAAAGATCCCTACAGGAAACTTTAAGATTAAAAAAAGTTGTACATTTTACTCCAATATAAAAACTGTATGAAACAATATTTTATTAAATGTGACCCATTGTCCAGATCTTTTTCATCCGATAAAATGAATTGGTTTACCATTTTATATCGTTTAAAATTAAATGAAAGACTTATCTGATCAAAAAATTATGCAATTAATGATCATTTAAATAATAAATGTACTTAATTAAGTTAAGGAACAATAATAATAAGATTATATTCACATTGTACTGGGATCGATCCATCATCACTGACAGGACTATTGTTGCCAATAAGCCTGATATAGTGGTGGTGGATCGAATAGAGCGGCGCACAATGATCATTGACATAACGGTCCCGCATGACGGGAACCTCGTGAAAGCCGAGAAAGATAAACAAATCAAGTATCTTGACTTGGCTCGCGAGGTTGTCGACATGTGGGATGTGGACTCAGCGATCGTTGTGCCGATAGTCGTGACAGCCAATGGCCTAATAGCCAAGAGCCTCGACCAACACCTGAGGAGGCTCTCGTTGGGTAGCTGGATCAAGGGCTTGATTCAGAAAGCGGTACTTCTGGACACGGCTCGCATTGTCAGGAGGTTCCTCTCTCTGGAGCCCTGACCACCTGTAGCTTGGACCCTGTTCCCGATACCGGTGGGCTACTATTTTTTATATTTTTAAATGTTTTTATAATTTTTATATTCTAATATTTAAAAATGTAAAATATATGTATTTAATGGAATAAAGGAGATTATATAATTGTATAATTTCATAGATGCTCTAATTTTTTTAATGAACAAAGGTCTATTGGTTTCCAAGACAGTCTTCTTCTTCCCAGCTAAAGCACTAGGAAGTGGTGAAGGGCGGGAGTTTTGGGCGACTGTCTTATGTAATTTTGTTATGAAAAGTGCTGATACTCAGCCTAGTTTGAATAAATGACTTTTGATTTGGAGTTTCTCCGTATTTCCTATAGATATTTTTTTTTTTTTTTTTTAACCATTTATGCACACACATACAAACAGACAAGAAGTAAGGAACACAAAAATACGTACAAAGGCAATGCTTATTTCTAAAGAAATCTCTTCCAGCATACCTGCGATAGGAAAGTACATAAAAAGAGATGTAGACAACGTGTGTATTTTTTAAATTATTATTATTATTATTTATTTCCGTATAGATTTGTGCCTACATAATATTTCCCCATACTGACACGGTTCCAGTAAAAAAAGTTATTTTATAGTTTCTGAGCTGATTATTATAGTAGAGATACAGCATCCTAATTATCTTGCAATGTGCTACAAGCGTGTTTTGAACTATGTCCAGCATGTAGGTTCCGTTGTAATGTTCCGCATACGACGTTCATAGTTACACCTTACATAGTTGACATGACACATTGTCATCTCTGACTTCAATACCTACCTACATACGTTTAATGTCTGTTCCAAAAGTATCTGATGAAAGTGTCAACAAACCCTTTTCTGATTAAATTCTTACGCAACCGGAAACCGAAAACTAAAAGGAATTAGTAACACATTGATCTGTTTTTAGAATGGTTCAACTTAATGTCTCACCACTTTTTACAACAATTAAATTGTAGGTAATTGAAAAATCACCACTTACCTCACAGACCACTTACCACCCCAAAAGGGTGTAAAGTGGTAATGGTGGTGCCATTACCACTTTACACCCTTTTGGGGCCTAACCCTATGGCACTTGATGTACAAAACTTATCCGGTGAAGGCACCATATATACCTACACTCGTTAAAGAATCAAGTTATCACGGTCAAAAATTTTGCCTATTAGCTCTAGTATCACCCTCCAAGAAATGCACCCAATTACGACCATGTAGATAGGTATGTACCTGGACCTCATTAATTACCCTCGCCATTTGTATGAAAGATTACCTATAAGAGAGTACTAAAGATACCCTAAAAACTGTCCTCCAATTACTAATTACCATTATAAGGTACGGTATAAGATAAGATAAGATAAGATAAGATAAGATAATCATTTATTTGCTCCAACATGAGTACAATACATACAACACAAATGTCAGCATGCAAGAGATATTAAAAGTAAAGATGAGAACAGACCATCACGTTCGCCTTAAACAATGGCATGCAAATATTAATATAAAATAAGGTCCCTAATTATAATGTCACTCCAAATCTAATTATTCAAAAAATGTCATGATAATATTACAGATTATTAAAAATAAAAATAAAAGATGAATAAAACAACAAAATGAATATAATCTGTCTGTAGCCACTTAGCCAGTTTGTTCAATCAAAATGTTAATTCTAGCACATTACTGAACCCACTCAAATGTGTCCAGTTTAGTATGAGTGTAACTAAAGGGTCTAGTTCGTTATTCATATCATGTACTACCTAACTGTTGCCTTAAATGCTGAAAACTTTCTCTGAGACATAATAGTCTTACAAGATATAATATCACCACGCCTTTATTCCTTGAAGGGTTACGCAGAGGTGTGCCTATATTACACTCACGTTTCGCCAGTTATGTTTAAGTCCCATATAATAGGAGGCGAGCCTATGGCCACTAACCGTGCACAAATCCAGACTCCTCGCTACTACTGAGATATTCCAGATGGAATATCCCATAACCCAATAACAGAATCCCCGACCCGGGACAGTTCTGAACTGATTTTGCTATTTTGACGATACTAAGTTTGTTTAGCAGTATCGCAGGTGGTAGGTACCTTATCTTTTCGCCACGATGGTAGTCTCGTATCTATAGGTATTTCGTGCTGACAAGATTTTTTTTAAATTTTGTCTTGTCTTTCAAGTCCCAGTCTTCTGATCTGCTCAAAATCAAAATCAAGTAATTTATTTAAACTAGGCTGAGAATCAGCACTTTTGAACGTCAAAATTACATAAGATAATACCCCGAAACGCCCGCCCTTCACTACTTCCTAGTGCTTTTTAGCTGGGAAGAAAAAGTGGCGCAACAAACTCCCCAGCAGCACGGCAGCGGCACGGTCCAGCAGTCTGTTCAGTTAGATTTAGAAGAACTTGATTCTATACTATAGTATGCTACCAACTTTTGTAACATACCTAAATAATAATATGCTGAATCGAGGAATATGATCGACTTGCTCAAGCTAACTGACTAGTTACTTACATACCTAATCAGGACTGCTGTAATACCATTACCAAGATTTACCAAAACTACAACAGCTAATCTACACCTGTAAACAGATCCCGTGTATAATCTGTTCCATTTGTGTACCTTCGGGAGCATTTAGCTAAACAATACACAAAACGGTTGCAATTTCGCACATTTAGACAATATGTGCTCGAATGGCTGATGATAATGTTTGTGCGGTGCAGATTACAGCGGATTTGATATGATTTACTTATTTGCTTGAACACGTTCATGGCTAAATATGAGCCTCCTATTTAGGACACATAGGCCCATGGGGCCTATTTATTATCTACTCTCTTAGACTCTATCTCATGTTGAAGATCTACAAGAGAAATTCCAAAGCTCTTTGTGAGAGAGTTCGTCTAGAAAAGTTTAACTGGTTATAGAACCTACTTAACCTAAGATTTACTATCTAAGAACTACCTACCTACTCTATTCTTTTTTCATTTCTATTCTTTTTTTTTCTGGTTTAAAGAGTCGGTGACAGTGACGGTGAATATACTTTACAACAGTTTTATGGTTCACTGACGGGTCCATTACAATGACAATGGTGCTGAAATCAGCTGGCTCATTTTCCTTTTTCAAGCCTTTTCCGTTAGTGTCTGTACCAAACCTAAATAATAATAATAATTAAACACTGGTAAAATCACGTTCCTTTAAAGATCACCACTTCTTAGATTTAATTATACCAAAAACAAGCTATTTTTATTATAATGAATACAGAACTAAGTTGTCTCTTGATATGAGCGCACAACCAGAAAATTTAAACAAAGCCAAACCGTGGCTTAATGCCAGCAAACCCAACGAACAATACTTTGTCTTAATTTCATATTTAAAGTTCGCGAACACTTTTTTGTGACACATTTTCTACAAAGTTAAACTAAAATCATGTCACCATCAGCGGCAGCCATCTTGGTTTAACCAGTAATTCAAAATGGCCGAATGTGTAGATAAAGCTAAGTTTACAACAGTTTTATAACGTAGTTTAAAAATTAGGACTTAAAGTAGGTATTTCAGATTACAAAGTAGTATGTATGTTTGAGCACTATTTTCTGTATCAAAATAATTAACATTTGAAGATTAACATTTTTTTTACTATAAAAAGTTTTAGACATTCATAACTCACCGACCAAATTCGCAACACTATAATGGCCAATTCCTATAATTTACGGACCGTTATTGGTTAAACTTAAGACTCTGGTATCTTTAACAATAATGAAGCAAAGACCTCGTAGCTTTGCATAGTAGACCCTCCCATATGGACACTGCTATCACAGGTAAAATTAGCTTCCGAATCTACATTAGGACTTAAAGTAGGTATTTCAGATTACAAAGTAGTATGTATGTTTGAGCACTATTTTCTGTATCAAAATAATTAACATTTGAAGATTAACATTTTTTTTACTATAAAAAGTTTTAGACATTCATAACTCACCGACCAAATTCGCAACACTATAATGGCCAATTCCTATAATTTACGGACCGTTATTGGTTAAACTTAAGACTCTGGTATCTTTAACAATAATGAAGCAAAGACCTCGTAGCTTTGCATAGTAGACCCTCCCATATGGACACTGCTATCACAGGTAAAATTAGCTTCCGAATCTATTTGTATGCCCAGTTTGGCAATTAAAACCGTTACCATTAGTAAGCAAAACGATTCGTTTTAGTTTATAGGAACCGAGCATAAGACGCTCCAAGACAGGCGTTGACGATTTTGGCGATAAGTCTGCGAGGCTGAAATGGGACTGGACGGGTGCATGAAAGCAGATGGGCCAGAATCGTCACACAGTGGGTACCTGATGACGGGGGTCGTCGCCGGGGCAGGCTTAACAAACACTGGCGTGACGATTAAGACTCGTTCCTAACCGATTGGCCAAAGAAGGAACAAAATAAGGAGAACTGGAGAAGTATGGGGGAGGGGAAACCTTTGCCCAGCAGTGGGACAAAATAGGTCAATTTGGAAGTTTTTTCAACCAACCACATGATACACCCATATTTCCCCAGTTATGAAGGATGTTATAGGGGGCGCACATCAACCGAGAACAAATCCAGACTCTGAATCTGAATTACTTTAGATTTTCTCCTTAAAACTGGCCAGCAGAAACAATATAACAGAATACCCACTGATTTGAATGTCTATAGAGTGAATCAGTACACAAAGTCCAAACAATGGTGTTGTTAGGACAAACTTTTTAACTAGGAACGTGGGGTGGCGCTCATTTGAATAATCCAGCGCTTCGGTGATCCGTTAGACTCTATTAACGTCACTCATTTAGAATGTAACTGTTGGAGGGCGGTTCGAGGTTGAGTAAAGCTATCTTATATAGGGTATCACCTCATCTATTCAAATAAATAAATAATTTGATTTGATTTGTATCCTAAGACTGGTGGCCGCCACACAGCGTCCGCAATTGCCCGTAGATTGACGTCAATGGAATGTTATTTTAATAAAGTCAGTTGGTGTGTTTTCTTCTTAGATGTAACAAATTTTATATATCTTACTCCTAACACAAGCAACCCTTTCTTAAAAGGTGATCTCCAATAACTTGTATTTATTGCCCTTTGTAATTAATTTAAATAAACATACCTATGGTTTTCCTAGAGAGCGTGTTTTAAGACCGGAAAGTCAAACCCCGGAGCCATCATTTTCATGACAGCCGTCGCTGCGGCCGTTATGTGGCGGCCAGCGCTCTCCTAGGAAACCGTAGCTTTACAACGGTTTGGTTTTTGAGTTGAGATTTTCTCCGTGAAGAAACATATTTCATTGGCTCTGTTAGCAAGCATGGCGTAACATATGGGGTTCCTACGCCGACCATCCAGCTTGCTCTGTCTGTCTAATAGCTTCAAGTTGGCGAAATTATTAACCCTAACTTAACACTGCGTCCAACGCTCGGCGTGGCAACACGTCGTGTTCGCGACAAGTCAATCGTCATCCTGAGGGTGCCTCGTTGAGAGGTGTAACACGTGTCGATTTCTTAAAGGGATTTTTAGGACTCTTTAGGAATAGTAAAGCGGAATAGGTTACTAAATATACCTACGTCTATTGTATCGAATCGCCTGACAGTGTTAAAACAGGCACATGGGGTATTTTAGCTTTTTTCCGGGATGGCAATGCACCTGCAATACTTCTGGTGTTACAGGTGTCTACAGGTGGATGTAACCACTTAACATCTGGTGGGCCGAAAATCAATTTGCCTAACCTTTACCCAACTATATTGAGGTCGGCTTCTAGTCTAACCCGATGCAGCTTGATATCAGTATTTTACATGGAGCGACTGCCTATCTGACCTCCTCTACCCAGTAAGTGGGCAACACGATATCCTTTTGGGCTCCTGACTACCAGTAACGACTGCCAAAGATCTACGAATGACAGCCGGGACCAACGGCTTAACGTGCTTTCCGAGTAACGGAGTTGTCTCGATATGTAGGTAATGGATGATCACCCATCCACGAACCGACTACGGCTAGTGTAGCTTAACCTTCGATGAACCCGTTCGGCTGTTATAATTTAAAGTGACGCAATTCGAAATCATTATTTAAAAAAAATGGCTAACCTTAAAATCACAGCATGACTTTCGTGCCGTCTTTTTAGTCCAATCAACGAGGATATTTATTGTATGGAGACTTCCGAAAAATTCCCCCGGCTATGAAATTTGGCATGTGATTAAGTTAGGTAATACAGATTACAAATGTATAATAATCCAACAAATTTTGTAACGAGAAGTTAGGTATTTTTACCTAAATATGAAAATCGCTTATAACTCTTTGTGATTATTTCCTCAGACTGAAATACTTTCTGTATACGTAAGTATGTACTAGTTAGAATAAGTATGTAAGGGCATCCAACATTTTTTCGATTTGAGAGATACTCCAAATTAAAAATTTAATATTTTGCGCTATAACTACTAGTGAAAAATTGGTCTGCTAATTTTTATTTTTTAATACGTTTTTATATGCCTAAATACATAGCTTTGTTTAGTTATCCAAAAGATTTTCCATTTTAAACATTTTTTTTTGAGTTTTGCCGAACTACGTCATGTGAAAAATTACTCTGTCAATTTTTATACCTTTATTAGTCATATGATTTTATATTAAAACAGATTTATCAATTATCCAACAACTTTTCGAACGTTCTTAAATGTTTTAGGATATGTGCGCTGATTTAAATGCTAGAGTGTAAGGGTTGACCTTCACTTGACCGCACGGAGCGAGTAGTGTAGGCGGGTTTGGTGGCCATCGTTCAATATCCTATCATAATGCGTTATTGCTCATCGTTTATATTGAGTGAATAGACAAAGTGCTTTGTGAACTATTTTAAGGCTGTGCTTAGGTTAGGTTTAGGTATTTAGGTATATACTGGCTACGCAATGTATGTAAGCGGAACCCGCTTACGTACACTGCGTACACGCGGCGGAGCCTTTTAGGTGTGTAGAAATACATTGCTGAGTGGAACTTATTCTTTTAATACAGCAACACATTCACTTAGCAACTATTTCTACCCGCTCCACTTGACTCGCCACTGTATTTATCGACGCGTAAATCATGCTTAAGAGTATAAAATAAAGACAGTGGAAGGTATTTTTGAATAAAACAATAGGTAAGTTAGTTTAGGCAACTTACAGACGTTATTTAGCATTACGCTGAATACGCATTCCAGGTGGCTTAAAGCTGAAAAACAGCCCCGTCGGTAGCGTTTATCTGAATAAACATAATCTGTATTGCTATTATTAAGCTAGTAGCGTTTGAAACAGCTAATTGCTGAATAAAGTATCACCTTCTGAATAATATTGTTACATGATTCTATTATACTGCTTGATAGTGAATAATTGTTTTTATTTTATCTTTAAACTGGATAAGATTCTATGTTTTACTAATTATTCAGCTGTTAAACAATGTTAGTCAATGTTAGTTGCCGTGCAATGAAGAGGGTTCCGTCCCCCAAAAAAGTCAAACAGCATTGCGATTCACGCAAGAAGAGAGTGCATCTGATGGCTATACAGATATCGCTCAGCACAAAATATGCCTATCTCCTCAAGATGTAAAATTCAAGTTTGTGTGTAATGAATATACGAATGAGTTATATTTCGTACCTTTATTGCACACTGTAGCTATAGGTTAAGTTCGAAGTAAAATTAAAACTAAAGGAGACCATTCACGGTTCATACAATGTCCGGCCCAAAAGTCAAAGCCGGCCAACGAAAAAAAAGGTGTCAGCACTGTTGGGGAAGTCGGTCCGAGTATTTTTTACTACGGCACACTAAGTCTCTACAGTCATTCCTACAGCTGATTTTTTGGGTTGAAAAATCAGGTTATGGGCACGTTTTATTTGACAAAAATCTTTTCATCAGCTGGAGAAAAAGTGATATGAGTTTGCTGGGATGAAAATAAAGGCTTCGAAAAATATTTTGTATTATATTTGCATTATACAATAAAGGTCCATGCAGACGAATACAATACAGTATGTTAACTAACAGAGGGCGTTCTCGTTAACCCGCAATAGTATAGCATCCATACATGCCAGAAAAAATATTAAAATTGAAAAAAAAAAAAACTTTTTTTATTTTTTTATCATAAAATATTCACGAAAAATATTAATTTCATACGTAAAACTAACACTCTGTACACGCGTACTTGTCGCACTTGTCTTTCCAAGCTGAAAAACAAGTGAGCGTGTACAGAGTGTTACATTAATATGTGTGAAATTAATATTTTTCGTGAATATTTTATGATAAAAAAATAAAAAAAGTTTTTTTTTTTTCGATTTTAATATTTTTTCTGGCATGTATGGACGCTATACTATTGCGGGTTAACGAGAACGCCCTCTGTTAGTTAACATACTGTATAATACAAGATATTGTCTTCTAAGAATAATGCCTGAGGGATTACGTGCGGCTCATGTCTTGCATAAGTTTGTACCAAACAATGCACATTACGCGCGAACAACACCCTACCGTCCTTTTGCCAATATTACAAGTGCAGTAATAATGACTGACAGCATGCCGACCGTTCAACGTCCTGTCAAAACCAACATATTATTATACGTAATAAGTTTTCGCTCTCACATGACGGGATTGACTTCGCCCACGTATTATGCACAAATCTCCTCCTCCCAAGTCCCTGACATCTGATGCTGGCAATGAGTCACCCAATTCAATTAAAAATGCTCCATTCGCATTCACGTGTTCCCCATAGTAGCTGATAGCCTGTTTCAATTGATAAATACCGAGGCTTAACAATATCAAGTCTTCTTCGGTGAGTCGGGGCAGATCACCGAACTCAGGAAGATTTGCCGACATTTTACGGAATACAGTCCTCCTGTGGTTATAATTATGTCTAATGACAAGATCGGCAAACGTGTTAGGCACTGATAGCCTCTCTTGAATTATTTCCAGAAATGTTTCAGCTCGGGGGTTGTCCTCAATAAGTCTATGGTAAGCATTTAATAGTGCCGCAGCAATTCTGAATTACACATTCGTTCGTTCATTTTAGATAAATAAAAAACTAGGTACGAGTGCGCCCAAAGTAGAAAAGTTATTACGCAAGAAAAATAGCTATCCGCTGTAACCAAAGTCGCATGGAACTGGTCTAGCTCTGCACGCGTAGCAGGACCACGATAGAAACGACGGGAGAATTTTTGTCGTTTTGTCGATAGGGGAATAGTCAAAGTGACAGATTGTGATTGTTTATCTGTCATTTTGAAGCGATTTCTGGAAATAATCTTGTCATGAGACATAATTATAACCGCAGGAGGACTGTATTCCGTACAATGTCTGGAAATCTCCCCGAATTCGATGATCTGCCCCGACTCACAGAAGAAGACTTGATATTGTTAAGCCTCGGTATTTACCAATTGAAACAGGCTATCAGATACTACGGAGAACACGTGAATGAGAATCGAGCATGATTAATTGAATTGGGTGACTCTTTGCCAGCATCAGATGTCAGGGCTTTGGGAGGAGGAGATTTGTGCATAATACGAGGGCGAATCCAATTCCGTCATGTGAGAGCGAAAACTTATTACGTATACGTTGGTGTTGGTTTTGACAGGACGATGAACGGTCGGCATGCTGTCAGTCATTATTACTGCATTTTGTAATATCGGCAAAAGGACGGTAGGGTGTTGTTCACACGTAATGTGCATTGTTTGGTACAAACTTATGCAAGGCATGAGCCGCACGTAATCCCTCCGGCATTATTCTTAGAAGACATCTTGTATTATATTGTATTCGTCTGCATGGACCTTTATTGTATGATGCAAATAAAATACAAAATATTTTTCGAAGCCTTTGTTTTTCATCCCAGCAAGCTCATATCACTTTTTCTCCAGCTGATGAAAAGATTTTTGTCAAATAAAACTACCCATAACCTGATTTTTCAACCCAAAAAATCAGCTGTAGGAATGGCTGTAGAGACTTAGTGCCGTAGTAAAAAATACTCGGACTGACTTCCCCAACAGTGGTAGCACGTTTTCTTTGGTTTTTGGGCCGGAAATGAATGATCTCCTTTGAAGTCTACAAGTGAAATCGTATATTTCAAATAAGTACAAAATTGTTTATCAATAACTTATGCTTATCAACAAAATTTAAGCAATGCCAATTGTGACTTTTGTAGTCACAATATTGGTATTGCTTAAATTGCGGTGCTGCCAAATTTTCTTGACCATTCCCATTATGTATGTAGGTACCGGGTAGCTTGATGTACTGGCGTCTGTACAGAAAACAAATAACAAAACATGTGTGAGAATAAACTAGGGCCCAGTGCATACCCTACACACGAAATCTGCTATATTTTTAAACATAAATAAGATTTTTTTTCACGAAAACAGTTGACACAGAGATGCTATAACTTTAAATGTAATCAATTTAGTGAAAGCCTGGCGGGAAAATTCCACATTAGAAAAGGTTTTTCTTCGTTCCATTACAGAACCCTAAAAACCTGAGTAATGTAAAAATGTGATCAACTATAAAATTGTTATTCAGAAGTTAGTGAAATGAGACTACTCTTTTTCAAGTTATAGCTTAGTAACAAGATATGTGTGCACTTTTATTCAGCATTATAAAGCAAAAAAATCCTTCGCCATTAAAAATCTTTGTAATTTATACTTACAAGGAATTTGGGAGATCACCAAAATGCTTAATCTTACAACTACAACATTTTCAACTCGATTCATGTTGTTTTGTTGGATTAAAATTCCTAGTATTGGCTATTTCGTCACAAGTACTTTTATCAGACCTAGTATGTATGCATGAAAATACTATTTACTATCTGTTATCTTGATTATTCACGCGGCGCGTCTAAGATAATGAAAAAAAAACATACTATTCACGACAAAATTACTTGCGCACCAACAATTAACATATAGCAGACCTCTTAACTTGTAAATTAAAATTTACTTACCGATTTTATAAGTTGACCATGATGTTAAATTAACATCACATTCGACACCGACATTAAAATATTGAATCCAATTGAATACTTTTCACAATTTTATGAATATTGTTTGCAAAAATTTAAATGCTTAATAAATTCGGAATACACTATCCAATTTAATCCAATTCGACTCAGCTGAATAACTCAGTTGTAAGAGCTTAATAAAAGCAATGTGAGCTGTTATTCAAAAGTTATTAAGCTAATTGAAACGTTATTAAGCTCCTACTCAGATGTTGCTCAGATCTTATTCAGTGTTAAGAGTTCAAAATTGGGGCCCTTTTTGCTTGAATAACTGCTGAATAGACGGTACTCAGACGTTATTCAGCTTAGTATTCAGCTTATGCTCTTGATGATTGCTCTTACTCAATCTTTATTCAAGCAATCTGTGTTACTTGGGACTGCCATAAGTTGCGAGAAAAGTCCATCATCCCTTCTTCTGCTTGATTGTCGAATCTTTTCAAGTCCCTTTTCTGTCACTTTAACAAACCCCACTATTATAGGTTTTTTACATAGCACACACAACTCGCCGTCGCCTTCCTCCGTCATTTTTAAACACAAACGCTCCTTGCACAAGTAAATACTTTACGTTTCGTACTTCGACCGAGACACAAAGAAAATGCCGCCACCGCGCCGTCGCCGCATCGCTGCGCGATCTCCCCGCACCCCTCTCCACATTCGCGACCGGTCGTAGCTAAGCAACGGCAATGCTTGCACTTAGCAATTATTGAGATTGTAAAAACGTTGATAAAAGGCCGAATTTCCATTGGCTTATTGGAAAATCTATTAAAATACTTTGACTCATAACTAATAAACGTGTTGAATTAACCTGAGCAATTATTCACAGGAAGTTATTACGTAAAAATTAAAAAAAAAATGTTCTAAAGGAAAATCTTTTGGATAACTTAACAAAGCTATTTATTTAAGTAAATAACGCCATATTAAAAAATAAAAATTGGCAGACCAATTTTTCGCTAGTAGTTATAACGCAAAATGTTAAAATTTTAATTTGGAGTATCTCTCAAATCGAAATAATGTTGGATGCCTGTACTTACCTATTCTAACTAATACGTACGTACGTATACAGAAAGTATTTCAGTCTGAGGATTTTTTCACAGAGATTCATAAGAGATTTTCATATTTAGGTAAAAATACCTAACTTCTCTTTTTAAAATCTTTTGGATAATTTGAAATCTGTAATCTTTATTACCTTACTTTATCATACTACCTACTCTCACAGGCAGGGGAATTTTTCGGGTTACAGAAGCCCCGTTGATTGGACTATTTGAGAAGAAATAGATTCTAAATAAAGCAAAGCAAATTGCCCCCAATAATTATATTCCCTCGGTTAAAACCTTACATCGTAACAAGTTACGTCCTACCCAAACAGAAGTGTAGCGTAATTGACTTAAAACTCGTCTCAAGTAACTTTTCTCGGCGAGAGGCAAATTAATATGGGTAATGGCCGGGAACCGATAGACTCAGATATATTCTGCTCAGGTATACCATCAGCCTTATGCGTCTACTGCTGGGCAGCAGGTAGCAGAGACCGGTCTAAGCCTTATATCAGAAGTCACCAAATGGCGGACCGCGGTCTGGATCTGGAACCGGACCGCTAACGTATTTTGTGCGGACCTTAAGTTTTCGATCTCGACTTACCGATGAACATATCCAAGATTTAAAGGCAATTGATGAGCAAGGCGTTGTAAATGCTATTGGGTGGTGGTGGGTGAGCAATAGGCTCATCCTGGACTGTGACTTGAAAATGACTGGTGAAATTATGATACTTCGGGGAATGAGTCTTAATTTTACCTTATGTAAAAATTACATTTGGACGAAATATAGAAAGCAAAAGAAAATCCTGCTCTTAGGCATAGTGCTAGACTAAGAGGAACAAAAGACAACGGTTTCTTTGTCTCCCAAGTGGCTAACGTTACTTAAGTGGCTCGATACAATTGAAGGGAGGAAGGTACCCCGCAAACATTGTCTTCAAAACAAAAGAAATCTCATTACCCTCCAAAGTTTTTTAATCGTAAACACTGAACGACAAAGGCAATTAAAGGCGATACTTGAAATGCTTGAAGTCAAAACTTGAAGGTAAAATCGCTGAACTTCCACAATCCAAGGTTTTAAGTCTCCAACTTGGTAACTTTGTTTAATAAAACTGTCATTAAAAAATATTAAATGGCTTGGTTGTTCGAGTGGTCGGTGAAGAAGCTAGATGCTGATTAGATATTATGTTACTGCTTGTGTTTTTCATAAAAATAATTACGTTAGCGACTTTTTCATTTCGAATTTATGTCATTATCATATAAGTCTGAAAGTGAACACATAAAAAATTTGTTATTATCAGACAATGCTGTTGGTCGTAGATGCCTCCTTAAATTCCTGAAGTCTTGACTTACGATCGACATTCATAGGTAGGTAGCTAAAAAGAAAGATTTTGATCGACATATTATTTTTAAAACTGGGGTCATGATTTCCTAGCAATTACTCTTAAAGGCTCGTACACACTAGCGCGATATCGCGGGCACGGCAGGCAGCGTTACCGATATCGCACCAGTGTGTACGAGCCGTATAACTAAATACTTCCTCACCATCTCCTGAATAAATTAATTATTCTGTGGCTAATATTCCCACAGTTCCTTTAAGCAAAGATTCCCTGTCAATAGGCCTTTCAAACGACGAGATGAGGAAGATAGAATACATTTTCAATCATCATCAATTCTCAATAATGTCTAACATTCAATTAAAGTCGGCTCTCAAAGGCTAAATCGTAATCATGCGCTTTGTAACAACGATGTAGAGAAAGATTTAGATAGACCTCACATTTAAAAAAAAATTACGTTATTGGATCACCTCTATCTGTGTATGAAAGAAAAAAAGAAAGAAATATTGATCCTTCCTGATTAGGTCGGTATGTGCGGGAGTGCGACACATACCGAGCTAATCAGAAAGGCTCAATTGAAATATAGGCGCTCGGTAGGCTTTCGGTACCGCGTATACCGAGCATGCTGATGTCGCACGGCTGCTGTACCGACAAATCAGAAAAGGGCCTTAGCTAACGTGGCAAAACTCTCCGTGCACATCCTAACTGGCAGACGTAGCAGTGGACGGTCGACTAAACACTGCATAAGGTGACGAAAGAGATCATTAGTAGTTGAAGTTGATTTGGCAGCATTTTAATTAGTATAGCTTTCATATAACCTATGTTGAGTTGAGGAATTTAAATTCTGAGCAATGACCCTTCGCGAAACTGTTATCCAGCTTTCTCTACATCCGTGTTTCAAACGAAGATCTCCAATCTCCCAGCGGTAAGGTGTAAAAATCAATAATGGGGAATTCACTTCAGTAACTTTAATTGTTTCCATGAAAGTCTCTCACTTACATTGTAATATCTATTTAAACTTGAACACTAAGTTTTCTGAGTCTGTGTTACATTGTGTTGATAGTTAATAGCTTTTTTAAGACTGGAAATAGGGTCAGCAGTTTGTTGTTGATGTTAATTAAGTCTTTTATCAGTTGCATGGGTCGATCGATCAGGTTAAGCTACGGTTGCCGCGGTCAGTCCGTGGATGGGTGAACATCTTAACATACTGAGACCTCTCCGTGCCTTGGAAAGTATGTTAAGCCGTTGGTCCCGGTTGCAATTTTTTGAATCTTGGAATGTGGAAGCCGGAAAGTCTGGCCAAAGAATCGTGTTGTGGAGGTCTGATAGGTAGTTGCTCTATGAAAAATACTGGTATTCAGCTGCATCCGGTTAGACTGCAAGCCGAACCCGACGTAGTTGGGTAAAGGCTAGGCAGATTGATTGAGGTTCTTTTAAAGGCTTCACTTCGTTCTTTTGAAGACTTCGTTGTAGTATTCAATTCAAATATTTTTATTTGTAAATCAAATAAAAATATACAGACAACGGCGCAGTATTAAATTAGAGTTTTTTTTGTGGAGGAGCTCGTCTTTCATTACATACCAATTTCTGCTGTCAAGCAGCATTGTTGTGTTCGTGGCGTCTACCTAGCATCAGCTGGACTGTCTGTTTATTCAGTACTCAATATACTTACCTATTTACTGCTTCCACATATAAACTTAGGTTTGTTGCTAGTTAATAACCTTTTTAAGACGGGAAAGTTCAGCAGTTGGAATAAAAGGAGCCAGATTTGTTCTCGGTGTTCTTTTTTTATAATTTCTTTTAAAGACTTGGTTCTGTGTAATACAGATCTTTGTGGAGGAGTTCGTCCTTCATTACTATCACCTTCCTCACTAACTTTTCTTTCATATCATTCCTCATCCTCATCACATGTTCATACCAGCCCAAGCGATTTCCTTTCAACTTTTCTTTGACTGGCGCCACTTTTAAACTTCCCCTTATATACCTACTCATTTCTAACTTTATCCATTTTCGTCACTCCACAAATCCATCTCAACATTCTCATCTCCGCTACTTGCAATCTTTTTTCATCCGTCTTCTTCACGGCCCTGCATTCCGATCTATTCAGTACGACAGGCCTTATCAGAGACTTGTAGATTTTCCCCTTTAGCTTCAGGGGCATCCGCCATTTCATCCATCCTGAGTTGATCCGTCATCCGTCTTTCATTACTACGAGCTTACTTATTTCTGCCGCCAAGCAGAGTTGCTTTGTTCTGGCTTTAAGTGTATGGGTGCCGTTGTGGTTACAGGAACATGACATATTTCAGTTTGGTCTCTGGGATAGAAACGTACTTGCAATGCTTCTGGTAACGTAGATGTTCATAGGTGACGTCCATCTACCATCAGCTGTTTATCACTGTTTGTCTCTGTCCAAGAGGTTGCCTGGTAGAAAATGCCTATGGCATAAGTCCACCTCAGTACGTTTGTGTGCTTGAAGTATTAAATAATTAAATAAATCAGCTGGACTGTCTGTTTATTCAATTCTCAATATATTTCTTGCTTCCACATGTAAACTTAGGGTAGGTTTTACTGAAATATGACGACAATACTAACGCTGTTTGGCATTTGTTAGGTATCCACAAACTATTCCTACCTTAAAAATGCATTGAATGCATAACCTCCACCTTTTTAAAGTCAATTTAAGATTGCAAATTTTAATTCAAAATTTACATAAAAGGCTAAGCCATTTCAAACGATTATAGGTACCTACATCTTAGTAATTAATAACTTCAAAGTTTACCGTCTCAGTAATAACGTTCAAGACTTCCAGTAGCGAAAGAGAATCGCTTCACTCAATTCATTTAATGTACTCTATAATTACTCAGTCGGAGTTCTATTTAATCGAGAATCTTTAATAAATGTTATTTCGTCTAGTTCATAGTGAAAGCCTTGATTGGGCTGTGGCAGAAATACAGAAATATAGACTTTGTGTTGTATGGTTTAGGTTCCTTAAAGATGGGGTAATATGGGTTGTAATTTTTTGACTTATTTACCACATTATAAAAAAAAAAAACTATTATTATTGCCTCTTTGGTCTAATGGTCACAAGCGCTACTATAGCTGAGCATGAGGCCCTGGGTTTGATTGCCAGGTCAGGCAGTGGTATTCGGTTTTTCCGTTTTTATCTGGAATTTCACAGTAGCAGCCTGGAGGCTGGGTTTTTGCCCGGTTGATTTATTTATTTATTTACTATTACCACTTACATTTGTTTTTTACAGATGGGAACCCAATACAACAATGTAGTCACAATTTCCGCACTCAGGAGGTCACCCACCAACCAATTAAACACCAACAGAAATGAAATCTTGATGGCAGTAGTCTTGCCCCCCTATTACATGGGACTTAAACATAACTGGTGGAATGTATGTTCAGATAGTGATCAGATTAAAAAAGAATCTGTGTTTGCGTCTAAACCTCTAAACGATTGTTCGATTGTATTAATCGATCGTGTACTTACTATTTTAATTTATACCTAATTAAAATATTTTTGAATTTATGGTATAGGCTTTTTGTGCTGACCTTTTTCGGTTTTATACTTATTAGTGTTTAAAAGCGGAAAATTATAAATGGCCTTCTTTTGAAGAACATTGTCATAAGTTAGCTGAAAGTACAGAATAAAATAAAATATAATATAAACGTTCTGCTTGCCCCGAAAATATGAAATTGGTGTTAGTTTATATTTGCATCGTAAACTCCAAGAAATGGAGTAAAACATTTACGCCTGATCAAGTCGGAAGCCTTAGTGTAAGTTTGCAAGTGAGTAACCGTAACTATCGCGTTTTCGTTAATATTTTTATTCTCACATTTATATTCTTAGCATTATGATCTATCTGTCAAATCTTAACGCAAACGCGATAGTTACGTTTACTCACTTGCACTATGGAACAACTTACACTAAGGCCTCAGGTCTCAGTAAAAAAAAATTATAGATCTCCCACTCTTTGACCGAAATAAGTATGCAAGAATAAATGACACTGTACCTAAATAAATAAATAAAGTACCTTCAAAACATCTCCTGTGAACATAAACAACAAACTTTCACTATTCCCGTATTTCCCTTCGCCAGCAAGACAAACAAAATCAAAACCAGAATTCCCAAACTTATTAAATAATTGAACAGAGGAAGCTGTTCCGTAGCGTATTTTAACATTGTTGGCCGTTGAACGGAAACGCGGCCATCTTAACTTTTACACAATTTAAAATTAGGACCGTAGAAGTTTTGTACTACAGTAATTATAGGGCAACACTGCAGTTATTTCATTTTCACACTTGGGATTCCTCGCTATCTTCTTTTTACGGAAGGAAAGTTCGCGCGTTCGTGGCCCCCATGTTGCTTTCGAATACTTTCGATGCATGTGTTATGCTGAGCGATGGGTGTTTTGCGTGGATGTGACGCATATTTTCCCCACAACTTGTTCTTTTTTGTTTTGTGTTCTTTCTTTGCGTCATGTTTACCACAAATAAAAGTATTTTCTTTTACTTCCTTAACATGAATGCTAATTAAAAATACCTACTATTTTCGGGAAAATCAGGACTAGCTTAGTTTCAGACTACTTTTGGACTAGCCACGAGTTCAAGACTAGCTTCGGAGCAGACACGACTATTGTCGGATTAGGTAGAGAGCCAGAGGCTATGCATTGTCTTTGTCATGCAAATTAGCAATGCACCCTCCTTTTGGACACTAGTCGACAGCGATTTTTTAAAGGCTATATTTTTCGTAAGGATATTTTATTGTATTTTTGTATATTTATAATAAACTAACTGACCGGACAGGCGTTGTCCTGTTTCCTGGAACTCGATCGCAGGGCCACCTATTAGGTTAAATTATGAATTTAAACCATCCAGGGACACACTCAAACACGAACAAAAAACATCATCAAAATCGGTCCAGCCGTTTAGGAGGAGTTCAGTGACATACACAAGTAGGTAGAAGAATTATTATACAAAAAAGATATCTATGTTATATTCCGGTCAATAGCACATCCTGTGTTCATTTGACCTAGAAAATATTGCAGTTACAAATGGCATTAACTACCACTTAGCCGCAGGTGAGCCATTAACCAATTCTCTCACAAAATTAAATAAAGAACCTAGCTCTTCCAGAACGTATATGTGCAATAAAGGACATCTTTCGTCCTTCGTACAGTATATTTTCACTCAACTCCTCAATGTCAGGTGTTCTAGGTCAAAACTGTTACTTTTATAAAGTGCACAGTATAATTGACTTCGTAATTTAGTACCCAAGGCTAGGTTAAGGTCTTGTCTGTAAAATATGTGATCTGACGATGACGTTATTGGTTTTGTGACTTTTGTAAGTGGAAGGTTGTTGTATTTGGCCTTGTAGTACAGCTTATGTAGGTACAGCCACAATATGTAGTACCGAATAGATTTATTTTGTTGATAAAAAAATGATGAAATGATGTAGTGACAAAAATGTAATAGTAAAGCACGCTTTTTGATGATTTGGGTGAAAGGAAGAATGATATTCGGGTAGGTATTTACAAGGCAGATGTGAGTGGAAACGCCGGGAGGGGACGTCCTAGAAGGACATTATTATATTGTATATAGTGACCTTATTAGTGATCTTTTCAGAAAAGGCAGGTGCGTAGTACTCGCAACCGGCGTGCGTGTATGACCAGATGTATGAACGTAAACAAAGCAAAAGGAGTATGTTGGGATCGTAGCAGGAGGCGTTCTGTAGTTACTGCTAACCCCTACGGGAAGAAGGCGTGAGCATATGTATGTTTAAAAAAAATCTTATGTTATACAGAGCCTTGATACACACATTACTAACTAACTTTGTGGATGCAGCGGTGAGTTTTAACAGTAAAGACACCAATGGCCGTGGCGCGAGAGTGATTCGATTCTCGTAATCGCAAAACATACACAAACGGAGGTCTTGAGGTAAAGAAAGAAAATATGTTTATTTGCAGTAAAACCTGACGCAAAAATAGAACAAGTTGGGAGGAAATATGCGTTAGGTACATCCACGCAAAACGGCCATCGCTCAGCATAATGCTGTGACCGGAGACAGAGCGCTGGCTTACAGCGACAGTCGTCGTTGACGTGATGCATTTGAAGAAGCTTTGTCAATGTGTTGTTCTGCGGACACGCTGATGTGCATACAAACCTACGACTTTGTCAGCCCAACCTACGATTTTTCCAAGTGCCCTTATAAAAAGTGCGTTATACACCAGTTATTTAAAAAATATTGTAGGCAATCCTAAACCATTAATTCATCCTGGATCGCAGATGAAATCACGGGCAACAGCTAGTTAATAATAATTTATCATTAATAATATATTTCATGGATTAACGCTAAGAACTAAAACTAGAGTAAAAAAAAACATATTAGCAGGATGCACTTTGCAAATATCCTGAAGCGGGTAGGTAGAGATAAAAAGTATGCTCACACCGGAAGTAGAGCCGGTACTTCCGGTAGGGCCGGAAGTGAGCCGGCACCGCAGCTTTGCAACCAAGTTTTGTTTAAAAAAAATAGTTATCTTTATCCTTGCATAAGTTTTAAGGATAGGCAGAAGTACAAGCAACGTATTTGATTATTTCTTGTATATTCTGAAAGACTAGCTATAATTCGCCATTATAAACATCTGAAAAATATCGCATCCGTGCATAGAGAAGATTAAAAGCCCCCACCACCAGCCACCGGCCACCTCAGCCACCTTCTTGACCGGTTCATATTTTTCAATGCAGAAGAAAATTGGTAATCATACAAAATACAATCGAGTCGTCAATTTTTATTTCAACATCCATTTGGACGTGTATGGCATTAATAATTGCTGCTTGAAGAAAACTACGTTCAATACTTAAACTGACCAATAAAATAAATAAAAACCCTTCTAAAAAATGGTTAATTGTTGCTAACTTTGTGGAGCCATATGAAGCAATTTAGAGAGCCTTATGGAGCAACTTAATAAACATCGCATACCCAATAAATTGGCAATTAATTTTGGTTTGGTGACATTTAGCAATACAGATTATAAGTGGCGATATTGCAGAAATAATTCAAGCAATTCTTGCCCATTAAAAAAATATTGCTCCACCAATTTCTCCACTTCCCCCATCATTAATTGCCAGCAATATTTGCTGAAAAAAAAATCCCGTGTAACGCAGCTTTATTAAATGCAACGACAAAAAAAAAATCAACATCACAGCTTTTTTCGCCGAAGGTTTACCACATTTCGCCAGTTAAAACCCAAAAAAAATATTAAAATTTCATGAAATAAAACTACAATACCTAAACTGGTCAATATATTCCAAAAGCCCACTCTCAATGGTTCAGATATCTCCTGGCGAGTAGAGCTCTGCTCCTGGGGATGTTACACTCGGCGATGGTGTGGACCCTGTCACTCCTCACGTACGCAGGGTCTGCGGATAGTTCCCTGAGGGCTGTGAGGGCCATGCTCAGGTCGAAGGGAGATTCGGGACCTTCGCATATGCGGGAGAGCCAGCGGGCTTCGACACACCTGGAAGATTTTTATTTTTTAAATTAAAATGGAAAGGTTAAAACACCACGACTTTCAACATAAAAGATATCCACACACGGCAATACTGTACAGTAGAGTTTCCTAGCTAGCTAGTTAGCTTTATGTGTATATTTAATTTGAAAATATATTTTTTTTCCTCAATTTTTCGTAATTGCACCTACCACTGTTTGTGTCTGCATCACCCAAAGGTTGACTGGTAGAAAATGCCTATGGCAAAAGTCCGCCTCTGTACATTTCTGTGCTTGAAGTATTAAATAAATAAATAAATAAATACAGTTTCCTATTAGTGAAAGAATTTTCGAAATCGCATCAGTAGTTCTGAAGATTACTTTATATCGATTAACTGACGAATACTTCCTTATATTACCTACAAAAGAAAAGAAGCATTCACGAAAATATACAATTTCCCATGCCAAGATAGATAGATAGAATATACTCCCTATTATGTACACCATAAAAATGCCAAGCGCCATCAAGTGTTACTTGTTCGATTCGATTTACTCTTTTTTGAAGATGTTCTTGGTCAAGACTAGGATGCCTTGCAGTTACCAGAATTTTCCCGGTAATTAACAGTGTAAGTGTCAATGTTGCTGGTAATTGTTTTGGTGGAGAACGCTAAGAGCTCTATGGTGAGTGATAAACCAGTTTAAACGTTTTACAATGAAATTACCAGCACCACTAGCACTGCCATCATGTGAAATTTTAGTCGGAAACAGAAAAGAGGGAGTTAGGAAGTGTACTTACGAAGGACATGGATCAGCAGGTACTAGTAAGCTGATGGGTATCGGTTTCAACAGCTCCGGTGGTTCCGCCTGCACTGTGTACTTCTTTAGGCGAGAGGTGCTTGTTTTATCACTCTTCTTGATGCAGTGCTCCTGGAAATTAGAAAATGGGGGGTGATGGGTGTTTTGATACCCATCCTCTTTTTCATCTTTTTGCCATATTCAAAGGAATTTATGAATATTGTCACGAAAGGCTCTGGATATAACGTAAATACTTGTGACAAAAAAATCTCCATTGTTGATTCAATATCTTCATAATTTCAGACTCGAAAATCAAATGTTGGAGTTTCAGTTTGGCAGGAAAAATTAAGAATTTTCTGCCATTCTGCCAAACTATGTGGTAATTATCAATACAAAGTAAATAAATAATAACATGACGGAAAACATTTTGCTCTGACTCCTAGAAACATGGGCCGAGGGTAGAAAACGAAGGGTCACCAAGCTTAGCAGCGAGCTGTTCCTCTCTAGATCAGGTTATAAGTTTAAAAGTCTTACAAAATAGTAGATATTCTCCCTATACTCCTTGATCTTGTCTGTGATGAGAAGCAGTGACAGTTTCAGCTGATAGATCGAGGGTTGTTTGTCTCCGAGGAGATTATGGAAGGGCTCCAGACTGCAGTCCAGCATTCTGAAAACGTTTTCAGAATACGTTAATTGTGCGTACTGTTTAGTAGCGGAATTCCGTCAGAAATGAAATTAAATAAAATGATTTATTCAGTAAATACCTGAAACACTTAAACTAGATGGAGCCCACATTTCCTATCTGACTACTCCTGAGAAGAAAGGGCGAAGGAAACTCAGGGGTATATCGTGCAACAGAATGCAGGGTCAAATCCAGACTGGCTGGAGTCTGTGTTTCTCGACAGCTATAAAACTGGGAGACTTAAATTCAAGTCGATATTGAATAGCTTAGTGCTCAGCAAGGGTTCTCTTGCTACCTTTCAGTTTCACTACACCCAAAAAAAGAAACAGCAAGATTCAATCAATCAATCAATCTGCCTAGTCTTTTCCCAGCTATATTGGTCGGCTTCCAATCTAACCGGATGCAGCTGAATATGAGAAGCAAGCAAAATTATTTATAGTAAATTCAGTTAGCAGTATAACACCCTTCAATAATCCAATACAAGTACCACAACCCATCACTACCTATATCCATTACTAACCGACAATGTTAGGATAATCCAATTACATTGAAGCTGCATAGGCCGGCCGACGACAATCAATATATAACTGGCCTGCCTAATGAACCGGTGTCATTGAATGTTGGCCCAGGAGCTGATAGCATGGGGGTTTAGAGATTAGAGGGTTCATTGACTGACAGACTGGTTTGAATGGACATGATATATTGTTCGTAAAATTCAATGAAATCATAAAGAAACTTGTAAATCTAACTAAAAGGTGTTTTTTTTTAACCTTTATTAAAAACAAATCGTTGTAACTATTAATTACAATCCAGCATATAAGACTAAATAAGTAATTGTAATCGATCTTTATTAAATTAATAGTTTCATAATTTTAACCTAACTTAATGTTTCACGTGGCAAGTTTTTTTTTTAAAACTTAGTATTTGAACTTAACACGTCCCTGCCGTCCCAAATCTCATCCCAAGTCCCTACCACTTTAAAAAAAAAAATATAATAATATAAACACTTTGTATTTCTTTGTATGTATATTATGTCGAGATATCCATCAACGTTCTGTAAAATCTCGTTACCTACTGTTCTATAAACAATGGCGTCCCTACATCGAGCAGCTAAGCAATCGATCCAACTCGTGCCGCTTATAAAATTGATCACGACTACCACTTTGTTATTAAGAAGTACGGTTCCAGCTTCCACTTGCTGCTTTATTCATATGTACGTCAGTTACGAGACGGTACTTAGAACGTGCCTGTTTTGATTAAAAAAATATTGTGACTAGGTTTTTAGGCTTCATCCGCGTGGTGGGCCTAGAACGTACTACCTGGATAAAAGTATCTTCAATTCTAACACAGGTTATGGTTTTTAGGCTTCATCCGCGTCGTGGGCCTAGAACGTACTACCTGGATAAAAGTATCTTCAATTCTAACACAGGTTATGGTTTCATCGAAATCCGTTCAGTCAGTGAAAATGTGTGAAAAGACAGACACGTAGACAGACAGACAGAGTTATTTTCCCATTTATAATATTAGCACCTATACCTATTAGTACGGTCAGCAACAGAAGTCGATTAACACGTCAGTTTTTAAAATTTTAATTATTGAGAAAAACAATCTTATGAAATCCGATCTGATGTAAAGAGTATTAATGCATATAATCTTAGCATTAAATGTTAACATAAAATGCTGAAAAGCAATGCATAGATTCATTTTGTGTCATTTTAGAAGATATTTAAAAGTAAGTGTGTTAATCGACTTTTGAAGCTTGTACTTAATGATATTAAACATGTTCGTGCCAGGTTATGCTAAGTCTGGACATAGATAGCCTCATGATGGTTCTCATAACTGACCATTACATGAAATTGCCTAGACTATACAAGATACCCCGACACCACCAACTCAGAGGCATTTAGTTTAAATGCTCCAACAGTAAGCTATTCATAACGGTCGTTGGTGTATGTTCAGCTGCAAAGGTATAAGTAGTTACTAGTCGACAGGTATGTAGAGGAGAGCTAGAGGAGCTCGTGGCTAAGTAATAACAGCCGCACAGGTCGATCCATCAGGTTAAGCTACTCTTGCCGGGGTTGGTCCGTGGATGGGTGACCATCTTTACATACCGAAACTCCTCCGTCGCTCGGAAAGAATGTTAAGCCGTTAGTCCCGGCTGTCATTCGTGGATCTTTGGCAGTGTGAATAGGTATGAGAGGACAGTGTAGCCTGTCAACAAGATACTTAACAAAATAGAAAATAGTCTGCAAATCGACAGTCTGTTGGGATGTTGTACGTGCCGCCGAACGTTGTACGTTCTCACATTCACAAAATATAAAGGAATCTATTTAAAAGATAAATAAAATAAGAATAAAAACCTGTTTAAACCAAACATTATTATAACTACTACAAATATTATTATATTATTTTTTGTGTCCAATGAAAAACGCATCCGCACCGAATAATTTCCCCTATATTTCCATCCTAACCGTCTATACAGTTAATGCGCTACGAATAAAGTTAGTTCAAATAGTTATAGTCATACTGAGTAGAATTGAATGTGATACAGCTATATTTTAACGTCGAATATTCTCCCTGTATCGTTCCAGTATGTATGTTCATATCGTACGTTTGGAAGTTTATGTAGAACTTCAACATTTGTTCTGCTGAATTAAAATGCGCGACTCGTTGCAATCCTTACAAATTCATACATTTTCGTTCATGTCGGCACTAAGTTTTGTCAATCAATAAGTTGTCAGCCCAGGGAGCGCCAGGAGTACCTTCATTGTATTCTGACTGGCCCGGGTGCGTCTGACGTACTTTGAATTTGAATAACGAATTGAAATATCGCTTCATGTTTACAAACAAAGTCACGGCCAAAACCTAGTTTTATCACTTATATAGATATATAATTATTATAAACTTCGTTATAGCGCTATATTATTAATTCATGTGTCATGTCGTTGAAAACCTTTACTATGTGTTACAATAGGGGGGCCTGGAGTCCTAAAATACAGGCCTAAGCATAGTTTAGGCTTCAGATATCCCACAAATTACAAAATTTTGTCAAAATTCCTGTCAACTTAATACGTATATGAAGGTAATTTATGGTCATAAATTAAAAAAAAATACATCACACTCATCACTTATCATAAGGTGGGCAAATAAAGGTTTTCTTTACTGCGTCAGTTAAACGTTTAGCTCGTGGCTAAGTAATAACAGACACACGGGTCGATCCATCAGGTTACGCTACGCTTGCCGGGGTTGGTCCGTGGATGGGTGACCAACTTTGTATATCGAGACTCCTCCGTGCCTCGGAAAACACGTTAAGCCGTTGGTCCCGGCTGTCATTCGTGAATCGGCGGACAGTCGTTATGGGTCGTCAGAAGTCCGAAAGTCTGACAACCAGTCTTACCGAGGGGTATCGTATCACCCAGTTACTGGGTTGTGGAGGTCAGATAGGCAGTCGCTTCATGTAAAATACTGGTATTCAGCTGCATCCGGTTAGACTAGAAGCCGACCCCAACATAGTTGAGAAAAGGCTATAGGCAGATTGATTTTGTTAAACGCGGGTTAGAATTTTACACACAAAGTCGCGGCCAAAACCTAGTGTTGCCCTTGCCACATACATAGACATATAATTAGACTACGTTGTAGCGCTGTATAATTAATTCTGCAGTAATCATAGTGTTGTCAGTAGCGGGCGGCGGGTTAACGTCAATTTGATGGTAATGACGACACACGTCGCGAGTGACGCGTATGGAACAGGCGGTAATGAACATGTTCACATAAGTAGTATGTAACATAACATCACGCCTGTAATCCCCGAAGGGTTAGGCAGAGATGTATTTATAGTACACCTCCATTTTGCCAGTTATGTTTAAGTCCCATGTAATAGGGCTGAGGCGTAGCGTGGACTAATATAGACGTGGGCGAAGTCGCATCAGCGAGGCCCCTTTTCTTTCGTTCCCAAGATCTACGAGTACCCTATAGATTTATCCTACCAAAAATGCTTTGACACGACACTACCACTACTCATGATAGTGAATATATATAAATGCGCGGTGGGAGAATATTGAAAAGCATATAGATTTGAAAAAAAAAAGTCTAATTTTGTAACTTGCATGATTGATTTTTTAAAATTAATAGTCATTTTTGGTAAAGTCTGGGGGCATAGCATTTACAGGAGCCTCACGAGGCCCCTTTAAGTGCGAGGCCGTGGGCCGGCCCACTTCGCCCACGCCTAGCTACGCCACTATAATAGGGGATCCTGCTGCCATCTACCGGACACATATTGCCGGACGGTCTGCCCTAAACTGAGAAATTCCTAATGGAAAAACCCAATAACACTTTGGCCGACCTGGAAAGTAGTATGTATTTACGGAAAATCATAAAGGAAGTTAAGAATTTTACAGGTTATAGAAGAGTCATAGTACAGGGTGGGGATTTAGTTCACCTGGAAGACAGACTACTTTTTTTAATATAAAAAAAATACATAAATGAGTTTCATATCGATAGTAGTCATTAGGATGACAGGTTGACTTGCCTCCTATACGCATGCAGGTGACTAGATATTAAGATTTTTAAACTCACGTGAACATATCACTGATTTTATTCATGATTTCATGCATGCGCTGTGCCTGCTCCTCGTTCCTCCTCCTCATGTCTTCAGTCCTGGCCGTCTGTTCTGCTAGTTGTTCCTGTAAGGCTTCCATCTTCTTCAGTCTTCTGTTCTCATTCACCTCGTTCCAGTCTCTGCGGTCATCTGGAAGAAGATTTGAAAAGGTTGTTGGGTCGGTCTTGAGTTTGATTTGCATTTGCTAAAACATGGCTGCAGAATACTTATGCGGGTTTGATTTCAAGTTGAGTAAAGTGTTCCAAAAAAAAAATGTTAGAAAATTCTCAGCGGCAGACTGCGGATAAAAAAGAGATATCTGTATTGATAACGTTTGGGTATCATTTAGATATTTATACTATCTCTTTCGTTCTTCTACTCTAAAACTCCCGTTTTGCCACTAGCTTGTAGGTCTGTGGCGGCATCTACACCGCCACATACGAACTAAGCATCAAAGACCTGACGTCACAAGTCCTACATCGCGGTATAAGAGTTTACCGAGCGATAAACATATATAAGACTATCCGACATCAATCCTTGGGCAATTGCCCGCCAGACACAACACCCGTCTGGTAGGAGGATCCTTCCTTTTCTTAGAGGATGAGTGAACTTTACACCCTGTTCCTCATACCCCTAAAGGTCCTAACATATATTTACATCCGAATATGCAATTCAACCCTTCCTGAAATACAGTCTCTCATATATCTATGTATGATATATCAAAGCTATTCAAGCAGACTGGACTATTTACAATTCGTTTACAAAGCCCAAAGACTGGCTATGCAAACAATCAAACAAGTGTCCGCCATTACTGTTCCGCTTACTCAGACAGACTTGCGCATAATACACATATTAATACACAGCAAGGTAGTCGACACCAGTACTTAAATCTTTGTTTTAAAATAACATCACGCCTGTATTCCCCAAGGGTTAGGCAGAGGTGTACCTATAGACCTACATTTCGCCAGTTATGTTTAAGTCCCATGTAATAGGGGGCGAGCCTATTGCCATGAACCGGGCAGAAATCCAGACTCCGGGCTGCTACTGGGCAATTCCAGGTGGGCAAACCCAATAACAGTTTGCCCTACCCGGGAATCGAACCCAGGACCTCATGCTGAGCAGTAGCGCTTGCGACCACTAGACCAACGAGATAGTCCAGTTCCCTTGAAATGTTTCGTAGAAAGAAGTTGCCTCGATATAACACTTGTTTCTTCTTCGATGAAGTAGAAGTTTCCCTCTGACAGTGCATTAAGGATGCGTACTGTAAAATAAATTGCCGTGAGAGGTCATAGCATAGTAACACGTATTCTGTGATAACAGCCCTGCTATAGACAGATAGACGGGATAGGATCAGTTGGGTCCCATTCGCCAAATTGGAATTAGGTAGCCTAAAAAAAATGTTTAAAAGCCGAACTGAATAGACGAAAACAAGATATCTATATTTTAATGAGTTTTTACAAACACATACATAAACTCACGCCGTTTTCCTATGGGGTAGGCAGAAACTGCAGTACGCCACCTGCTACGATCCTTACATACTCATTTTGCCTCGTTAATGTTCATACATCTGATCAACGAGTTTTTATTTTAAAACAAATAATATTCATTTATTATATATTATATAATAATAATATGTATGTGTGACAGGAAAAGTGCCCTAAAGGCTGGTAACATTTTTGTATGGCCATACTGATTCCAAAGAGTGTCCATGGAGTTGTTTGCCCGTTCATCTCCATAGGAACCTACTACGCTTTGGAATTGGCAACTAGCGTCATCTTTCTGACTGACCGACTCCTTGACATTTCAAAAGTGCCTGTAAATGGTTGAATAAGTAAATGCTTTAGGTTTGAATTTATCTTACGAGTAGCCTGCCGTGCAGCCTTCACGTCTCGCCGCAGCACGTCGTTCTCAGCGCAGAAGTCTGTCAGCATCTGGTACACGGAGAAGTTCTCCTGCTCTATTCTCAGGAATAAGTCTATTATTCTGTCAGTTCTGTATTCTCCCGTGTATTCCTGGGGGACAGAAGGTGAAAACTATATTGAACATACTAGAATTGACATAAAACAATCGTTGTCTTCGAAATACCAAAGAATTAAACCGAGAATTAATAAATTACGTCTGATCTGAGATTTCAACCGAGGAACTTTAAAATTCCATTTATTTATTTTTCTAGTACTACCATACAATAAAAGGTATTCAAGAAACAGAAATTGCATACATACGTAATATTCACGCCTTATTCCAATGAGGGTAGGCATAAACTACAGAACGCCACCTGCTACGCTCCTTTCAGACGCCTTTTATTTCCATGTTGTATTTGGCGCACTAGGTTATAGTAATACTAGGCTGTCGACACGTGGGATGTCTATTGCATAGCATAATCAGCTTATAACGTTCCCACCGCTGTTACACAGGCCTCCTCCCTCTTAGAGGGAGTGGGCAATAATACACCACGCCAACCCAGTGCAGGTTTCGGGAAGTCACATGTCTTCGAATTTTTAAGTTTTAGGATATGCTGGTTTCCTCACAATGTTTTCTTTCACCGTTTTGAGAGTGGGACGTGAACTCTTAATCACTCTGCCCTGATCATTGCCATGGTTTATGTTTTAATAGCCAAGAGCCTCAACCATTCCCTAAAGAGGCTCTCGTTATGCAGTTAGAGTAACTACTTAATGCAGAAAGCGGCACTTTTGGACATGGCCGTGCTGTGCTTCTCTCGTCCATTTTAAATATGGAGAGGAATACTGAAAAACACACTTACAGAAATATCATCCAGCACATTAAGATGATACTGATGCTGCTTCTTATTGTTCTCTTCTTCCATCCTTTTCTGTCCTTCCTCTCGTCTCTCCTGCTTCTTGTTAACCCTGGTCATGCCTTTGGTGGCCAGGAACAGGTAGATTGTCATCTCGTGGTCGTACCCTTTTATTAGGTCACGCATTTCCTGTAATTATTATAAAGAAATGTGTAATTATATTTCCATGACGGTTTTATTGAGTTACAGCTATAGTAATCTCATACTTTAAAGGCAGACAGGCACGACGCGACAGCGCGACGCGACTCTAGTGGAACAATAACTATGAAAACTTCATGGATATTTTTTCATCCAGAATCACGCGCCTTTCTGCGGGAGCTTTTAAAGTACTATATATAAGATTACTATACATACACGGTTTAAAAACCATCACTTAGCCGAAATATACGTCTAACTAAACAATACTTATCAATAATAATTGCTATCCAAAAGCTACTTAATTAAGTGAGGCACACCAAAATACAATAAACGTACCTAGATATATTTAGTAACCTATTCCGCTTAACTATTCCTAAAGACCCATAAAAACCCTGTAAGAAATCGACACTTGTTGCACCTCTCAACGATGCATCCTCAGGATGACGATTGACTTGTCGCGAACCGGAACACGACGTGTTGCCTCGCCAAGCGCTGGGGGTGAGGCACACCGTGTGATTTCTATCTACCTTGCTGATTAGCTAATACTTTAACCATAACATGTGTAATTTTTCATATTATTATCAAGTTATCATCGTTTTACTGCCATACCATTTAACTTTCACACAGTCCATCCATCGTTTTTTTGGTCTTCCTCTACTCTTATAGCTATCGACATTCATACTCAAAACTTATATTAAACTTTTTAATATTTTTAACAAGTGCACCACAAAATAAGACCATGATCTTGTTGACACAAGGTCCGTAAAATAATGTCACCTCCATCCGTAACAGGCTATAAAACTTTTACTAACTTATTCATAAAATAATGTCTTTATTGGAAAGCTATTTCAATGCATTGCTGCCTCACTTTATTGCCATTCAAATGACAAGGATAAAGATACACTTGAGTTTATAAATGTCAACCAACAACCTAGTTCTCAAAAGTAATAGAAATAGATAAACCATTTTCTCCTAGAAATGTAGACAAAATTGCCTTTGATGGTTGTAGTATGCCTCGCTGTACCAAAACTCAAACGAAAATTGGCGAGAAATGACCAAAAACGACGGCCTACGAATTGTGCTTTTAGTATCTACACCCAAAATCCACTTTAAGTGACTAACCCATCAAAGTAACAGGCCCCAACAGTTCTCGAAAGTGTCAACACCGTGAAGAATTGAGGACGTTTCAAGTGTTACCAACTTGAAACTTTAAATGGTGCAACTGCCCCTTTAACCATGATTTAACTGGAGTTAGCTCATAAGTACCGTTAGGGACCTTTTAGCTGTTATAATGGTATAAAGTTATGAGGTGGTGCAATCAACTGTTGTTGTTTAACTTGATAAATTAGGTAGGGACACTTTATATATGTTTTGAGCATCTGGATTCGTGACTATTGTTCTGGCGAAAAAATAATTTAGACGTATAATAGCGTCTGAAAATGACCTCCAATTGCGAAAGCCAACATATTTGCAAAGCGTTGAGAACATTAGCAATACATACAGATTAATTATTTGATTTCAGATTCTACAGTCATAAAAAGTTTTGCGTTTGTTTACAAGGTTTTATTCACAATATTATTATGTCTTCCTGAACTTAAATACAACTTTATCAAGTCCATTCAATGCCGAAACAGCTCGTCACAGTTTCGATTCCCATATTAAAACCTATAACTTAGCTAAATAATGACAGCCGCTCGGGTCGCGCGACGCTTGCCGGGGTCGGTTCGTGAACGCGTCACCAACCATTACATATCGAGATCCCTCCGGGCCTCGGAAAGTACATTAAGCCGATGGTCCTGGCTGTCATTCGTAAATCTTTGACAGTCGTTACGCGGCCGGAAGCCCAAAAAGTCAAACAACCAGTCTTACCAAGGGGTATTTGTGTTACCCAGTTACTGGGTTGTAGAGGTCAGATAGGCAGTCACTCCATGTAAGATACAGGTATTCGGCGACCCCAAAAAGGCCGAAAAGGCTACGCAGATTGATTGATTTTGACCTCGAGGTTTCAGATTTTGTTTCGGATTTCCAAGTTCGGCCATGTTGTGCGTCTTTTCTGTAACTCGATATCAACGACCGCGTACTGAACCTACGTCTGCAAAGGAAGGAATTAGGCTTACCTGAACTTGCAACATCTGATCAATCTTCCCCTTCTCCTGCATGGTCTTCAACTTGGTGCACCACTCGTCCCTCTGGTCGTACGCCAGGGTCGAGGACTCGAACAGATCGTTGAGGAACTTCTTGCCCTTACACAGGGCTAATAGCATCTTCTCCCAGGCTTGGTTGAACAAGGCCCTGTGGAGGTAGTCTTTAGGTGAACATTTCCTGCATCGATATGTCACAGGTTGTCAATGGAAACGGTTGACTATGAGTAAAAGGTGAACGTAACATAAAAAATGATGCCTTTAAACGGAATCAAAAATCCATACCCAGAATTTGTATTTTTCCAGTATTGTATTCAGCTGCATCCGGTTAGACTGTGAGCCGACCGGCGGGCGACTGCATATTATAATACTAGTATTATAATATAGTACCTATCTTGTAACATGTGGTCGATCTCCTCCCTTATCTTCTTGTTTTCAAACTGGATGGCGTTGAACCTCAGCTTGGCAGTCTGCAGCTTGTTCTCAGCTGATACCAGGCGGTACTCGCTTTGCCAGCGACGTTCTTGTAGCTGTTAGAGTAAAAAAAAATACATTGAGGTTTTTCCTGTTTCATAGGTTTAAAAATCACAATCTGCCATTAATAAATATACTAATCTGGAAACATCCCGGCTGTCTAACACCAGGTTTCCGATCTGAAAATGACTTGTCAATATAAAACTAATGTCAATTGAATCAAAAGAGATTATAATCAGCCTATTATATTCCCAATGCTGGGACACTGGCCTCGTCTGTGAGAGGGAGTGGGCCGTAATCTACCACGCGGGCCCAGTGCAGGTTGGTGGATGTCACAATAACTTTTTTGGTTCTAGGACATGCCGGTTTCCTCACGATGTTTTCCTTCACCGTTTTAAGAGCAGTGGTGAGGAAATTATTTACACGAAGTAACTCGCGGCTGTTACCACTGGGCACAGCTCTCCCAAGACAAGAGAGACTGTTGGTAATTCTGTAAACCAATCAAAGCGGTTGACATGTGTTTAACAATTTGTTAGCTAAGTTTGTGTTGTATTCAGAAACTGGGTGTGAGCCATACAAATATTATTAGGTTATGAAGGGGAAGCAAACCATTAGAAGCTAAACAAACAATAAACAATATTTATTCGTTCAAGACTTAAACTTTTAGAGGTATGAGGAACAGGGTGTACAGTTCACTCATCTTCTATTGAAAAGGGAGGACAAGACGGGTGTTGCGTCTGGCGGGCAACTGCCCAAGGATAGATGTGGGCTAATCTTATATATGTTAATCGCGCGGTAAACTCTAATAGTGCGATACAGGATTTGTGTTATGTCGGGTTTTTCATGCGTAGTTCGCATGTGGCGTTGTAGATGCCACCACAAACCTAGCTTAGTGGCAAGATACAAGACATGTGCGACTGGGCTTAATCTAGGAGGACTCCTGTGCTATAAGCACTAGTTACTTCTGTCACCACCGTCATCGAGCTGCCATTGCAAGCTGTTGCTTAGCAACTGGCCTAACAAGCCGACAATTACCTAAGGCAGTTTGCTTGTACCCATTTAACTGCATTATTATTTTCATTTAAAGTTCGCTTTCCATGAATTTTGTATTTCACATATATGTCGTTTATTTTCAACGATAACCAGTTAAAGACTTCCAGAGAATATTTTATATTCTTAGAGGCGTATAATGACAGTAACTTGGAAATCATTGTTTCATGTATTCTAGTTTTGTACTAAGGAACTAAATATGAACAAAAAGGGTATGTACCACTAGTGACTGAAGACAGCATGATAATTTAGTTGTATGTTACAACTAAATTATCATGCATTACTTACAATTTTACAAAAATACATTACTTACAATTAAATTATTACATTACTGCTTCGGCCTGCAAAAGAGGCATTGACGGACAAACGTGAAAATGTGGCCGGAGGTGAAGCCAAGGCACACATACGTGAGTCCATCAATGCCTGGTTGCGGCCAAGGCCTGAATAGTACTTTTCTCAAACAATGCGCGGAAATTCAAACGTAGTAGTTTTTATTCGTCGTAGTTTTCAGTTTTTAACTTTAGTTTTTTATGGTAATCCTTATTCATAAAACATTTAAAGGTTAGTTTTGCATACCTGTGTTTCAACAAGAAGATCTATGTTGATAATTACCTGCCCCTGTGTTGTGCTCGCTAGTTTTCTTAGATCCAACGTTTCTTTATTGTTTTTCAGTATTAAGCCGTTGATCTGATCCATCATCGCTACATCGGCTGAAAATTGTAAGAAATACATCTTGTTATTTATTATTTTTCTTAATATCTTCCTTAGAGCAGTGATAGCTCAGTCGTAACGGAGGAGTTATTGGTCGTAGGTTCTAACCAAGACAGGCTTTTACTTTGCGTAAATTATTTCATCACCACTGCTCTCAAAACGGTGAAGGAAAACATATGTATAATATAATAACATAACAAACACAAACACAAAAATATCAAAAACTTTTGTCGTTGTCGGTGTCGGCGTAGCTATGACGTCAGCTACGACGTAGCTGTGTCGTAGCACGTACCCGCAGTCGTGCATGGTAGATTAAATTTTTACAAATTAAATGTTTCACTGTTATATTGATTTGACAGAGGACTGGCATACTTTTGCAATGATAGTGTGGATTAACTTGATTTTTCGTAGAGGTTACTTTATTTCAGAAGGAAATGGAGGCTTTTACCCTGCAGTGGGACGGCACTGGCTGATTTATTTATTTATTTACAGTCAAAATCTGAACTCAACTTTTGAACTATCGTGTTACAGCAATTGACGTGTCCACAGCTTATATAGATATATTAAAACTTGTGATCATAAAAGTAAAATCAGCATTAATACAAAAATTCAATCAGCAATAATTCCTGTAACATTTATTTTATAATGATTTTATTTTCATACACATTGGAGGTTATTATACCTTCAACCTCCTGCTCAGTCTCAACTCTGAGCAACAACGAGGTCTTCAGTTCCACTTTCATCCTCTTATCCTTCTTCTTATGAGCTCCTGATCTTGCTATCTGTGGAGAAACCGAAAGAACTCCTCATTAACAACTCTTGAACCTCTCTCTCTTGTATTCCTCACAGGGGTAGGCAGAGGTGTATACTTTCTTAGCGATTTCTTAAAAAAAAGGACGTTCTCAATTGGGTTGTATTTTTTTTTAATTTGTTGCCTCATTGTTTGTTCGTCATTTATGAATTCAACGTCATAGCAAAAAAAAAAACATTGCAAAGTGAAAAATAACTTTCATTATTCAGAAAATACAAAACCAAAGACACCGACTTCTGAAATTAAAGCTGAGCACGCATTCATATTCCGGGCTGCTATTGAGAATTACATAATAAAATCCAATAGACGTAGATATATTTAGTAACTATTCCGTTTAACTATGTCTAAAGAGTTATAAAAAACCCTGTAAGAAATCGACGACAAGTCAATCGTCATCCTGAGGATGCCTCGTTGAGAGGTGAATCACGTGTCGATTTCTTACAGGGTTTTTTATGACTCATTAGGAATAGTTAAGCGGAATAGTTACTAAATATTCTACGTCTATTGTATTTTAAAATGGTTTTCCACCAAGTCGTGCCTGAATCAATTAACTATCTTGAATTACATAATATTAAAGATACATTCCCTAATTCCCGGGAATCGAACACAATATGACCTCTCACGCAGCAGTCTAGGAGATTAACGATGCACTCCAGCGGTACTTTGTACGAAACGACTGGAGAAACCAACACAGCAGAGGGGCTAGCATGAGAAATGCTATCTTACAACGAAGTTTTTATACTAGAGCAAATATTAATAAATATGGAAGTATGTTCGTTTCACTCGACTTGCCGTGCTGGCTACACTATGTGAATAAGTGCTATATTTAACTCTTTCATTTATAATTTAAATCACTCAATGAACAGTAACCCCGCGCCCGCGGCCTAATAGAAAGCGATCGTGGCGCGAATACGCAGTCATATGTCACTTTTTGTTCTGAATACCGGCAGGCGCCCTCTGTCGGCGCGACCACGCGTTCCGTTTCACCGAACAAAAAGTGACATATAAATGCGATGATCGCGTATGGGCACGACGATCGCTTTTTATTAGGACGTGGCCTGATGATTGTTACTTGTCATCTCAGAACTACTACAGTCCTTTCACAGCTATTTCTACTCTGACAGCAGCAACCCAATAGTAACCCTATAGTAACGATAATAAAGATCTGTCATTTTGACAGTGATGCAAAATCAGAGACTATGAATCTAACTCTCAATACACAGCGCAATAAACCATTACTAAGCTAACGGCACACGTGGTGCCGTAACACCGAGTGTGCCGTTAAAAACACAATATAAAGTTGATTACCATAAGGTCCTTGCAGAGGTTGACGTACTCCTTCTTCAGCTGTCTCATCAGCTCGTCTTGTCTCCTGAACTGAGGGTGGACGCCCATCGTGCGCTGCTGGCGGTCCACTTGGATCATTCGGACCTGGTGGAGGAAATTTTATAGTTTATCAACCGGTTTATCATCGGTATCGGTTTTTATTCTCTTATATTAGCACGAACTGTGACGTGACGAAAGTTTGTGCGAAACACAGTTCGGCGACAGATATGTTACGATAAATTGTAAAATGAACATCGACGTCACGTAACCCTGATAGTATCCTTAACTACAAAGAAATCTATCTGTCGAATTTCTTCAGAATGAAACGGTTGAAACCACAAAGTACAGTAGGCCACACTTCTGTGGTAGCAAAAATGTAAATAGTTGTAGATTATATCTAAAATTATGATAAAGCCGAAAATAAAATTTTATGATAAAATAATCCATGTAACCTGTCTCTGCAGCCGCAAATGTTCATCCTCCATTTTTCTCAGCACCTCGATGTCGCTGGACTGAATTTCAGTGGTCTGTCCGTCCATTTGAATTAATTAATTAAACAATAATAAATCTCTGTTTTACGTAAATTGTGTAAAAATTAAATTTGATTATGAAACGTAGCCATTTTGCTCAGCCCACTGGATGTCGTGTTTTTTCTCGTAATTAAATTAAGTAAGTAGTATTTTTTTATGGTAAAAAAGTAAAGAATTAATTTGAATTTGCCTTTTGTTTGGGACTGATTTCAAGCATTAGTTTCATAATTACATATCTGTCTCAATTCCATTGCTTGTTTAAATATTTGTTTATTTTCTTTTATTTCATTGATAAACATATAATTTACATTTTCAAATATTAAAATATAAAAACATTAAAAAATATAAAAAATATATTATTTATTTGAATATTAAACTGGATGTGTTGAATCTTGGCCTATTGTACCTATTGTGCTCCACTGCCAATTAAATTTACAATCAGGAATATTAATTGATAAGCAAATTTGAACCATACGTTAATTTGCCATTTCATACAACTGTCAAAATATGACAGTTGTGATTTGAATAAGTATTTGGCTTTGCTTACATTTGCCCTGGTGCGGGAAAAATAGTGTGTATAATTATAAACACATACAAAGAGTAAACGCCTTAATAAACACTTAAAACATCATACACGGGACGTAACGACCTTAAGCTACTTACCCCTAAAGCTCTTATCCATAAATAAAGGCTCTTTATTAAAGAATAGAGTAGTAGCAGTTTAGCTGTGTTGCCAGCTCTCGCCAGTAAGTTGTGTATTGTTGCCAGACGCAAAATAAACGTTTCTATTGTACGACAATAAATGTTTTGTTAAAAGTTCCTGTTTTAAGTTTTTGGAGTTTAAAATGTGGTGTTTAGTATTGTCAGTTTGTTGTCAAGGTAGAATTACACTAATCTTACAGAATGTTTTGTCGGGAAACATCTTCGGCGGCGATTCGATAATAGTACGAGAATTGAGAGTGGAATTTTAAGAAGAACGTTGTAGGCTCAACAGACTGTCGATTTGCAGACTATTTCCTATTTTGTTAAGTATATTGTTGTCACACGGTAAATTTTTGAAAACATTTTAAAACCCATTTATTTTTAAAAGAGTAACCGTGGAGTTTGTTGCCGACTCTTCTCCATAGGAAACGACCAATTGGAACCGTGCACCTAGCTTCTGACGTTAAATAAGTGCTCATGTAGGTTTGTGAGAAATAAAATATTTTGATTTTGATTTTAAGGACGCGTCATGTTTAGCCACATGAGATAGAAGAAATATATAACTCTCTCTCTGTCTCTCTCACTAAATCTCTCCTATCCTCTATTCTTTAAAAAGATTAATATAAATCACGTATACAGTGTTTAAATAGTGCTCTGGTGAGCTTAGTCTATTAAACCAATTATAAGTATTATATTATGCATATTCTTCGCAGCAGCAAATCGTCTCAAAAAGTACATTTCAAAACGATTTCCGGCTGATTCCCGTACGGTAATACTATTAGTTATTTGTTTCGGGTCATTGTGTTTATATGCATTAAAGTTTTATGTCCTTAAAGCATACTATACTCGTAAACTGACGATACAGGAGAAACAGTTTTAATCTGTATAAGCTGGGAATCGAACCTGGACGCTGAATTCCCCATTATCTGCACAGAGGCACACATTAAGATGACGTCCTGTATTCATTCACACGCCGGCCGTTTTCATTCACACTGTGCGGCTGCCACTCACACCGACGCGTAATGTTTAAGATCATAAAAATCAAGATCTAAAATAATTTGTTCCAATTAAGGCGGCAAATCCTCCTCGAAGCCGTGTCCCACCGTCCGCCGGTGTGCGCTAGCCTTTAGGATCAGAATCAGCAACGTCAAAATTACATAAGACAGTCCCCCAAAACGCCCACACTTCACCACTTCCTAGTGTTTGAGCTGGGAAGAAGAAATGGCGCAACAGATCCTCAGCAACACAGCTCATTGACATAAAGATAATAATATTATTGTCTTAAAATATGGCACATAAGATGGATCAAAGGGCTCGGAAAATGATGTCTATGATAATAAGACTTGTTATGATCCGTAAATAAAATAAAAAAGTTATAATTTTTTTACATGTAGCCATGAAGACGGATCTTCGTAATATATAATAAAAATAAAAGGTAAACTCTAAATTAGGTCATATTTTTATATTAGCGATGAGCACGAACCATTTAATTTTACGTATAGGCCAGTACCTAAACTTAATTATTTACTTAAATAAGCAGTCCTGAATAACGTTGTCTACACGTATCAAATGTAGACTATAGTCTTTTTAAGAATATTTCGTGATAACAAAGCAGTCTGTCAAAAGTGATGATATTCTGTAACAATGGTCCATTAGCCTTTTCCCAACTATGTTGGGTTCGGCGTCCAGTCTAACCGGATGCAGCTGAATATTAAACATGGAGCGATTGCCTATCTGACCCAGATTCTGATTAACACGATAGCCCTTGGTAAGACTGATTGTCAGATATTTAGGCTTCTGACTATCCTTAACGACTCTCACAGATCTACGAATGACAGCCGGAACCAAAGGCTTAACGTACTTTCCAAGACACGGAAGAGTGTCCTGTCGATATGTAATGGATGGTCACCAATCCACGAACCGACCGCGCCAAGCGTAGCTTAACCTTGGATCGATCCGTGCGGCTGATATTATTTAGCAATAAGCCCCTCCATCGAGGGCATACCAATTATAAAAATAAATCACACACAAAAATAAGCGTCAGCTTTTCATAATGATTTCAGTTCGGTGTGATAGGCGGCCCTGCCGGCCTCTTTGTAAAATCCCTCTTTAATGTTGCCGCCGCTGCCTTTGAATTCACCGCTCTATGCAACTCTGATTTTCTTTTTCAGCTATTGGTTTTTTAAATGCTTTGCGAGATGGCTTTTCATAATTAGCTCGGCTTTCCACGATTTTCGTGATTTATGTGGATTATGAAATAAATTGGGACGAGATGAGGATGATGAATGAAATACAAAATGGTGATCTGTATCCTTGCCATATTGATGAAGCAAGTGAGAAAAAGGTTTCATCGCAAAACCTACGGTTTCGTTTTGAATGTGTCATGTCGTTGTTGTGTTCGTTGTTTCCAAAGATTGTATAATAATTTATTTGATGGAGAATTGTTCCTATGATCCGTTGGCATTATGAACTTCTAGTAGTGTAGTGAGATAAAGACCTAATGAAAGATTTTTACAATGTCTGTTAAAAATAGAAGTGTTCTAAAATCATTCATTTCATGCTCCTTGTAGTTGTTGGCTCATAATTATTATCTACTGCTGCACCCCGCGGTTTCTGTAAAGGTCCCAGGTCATGGTTTTACCCATGTGCCAAATTTCATTCGAATCCTTTCAGCCGTTTTAGCGTCAAAGCGTAACAATTAAAATAAACTTACTTTATTTATTATTATATATATTAATATATTCAAAATCAAAATATTTTATTTCACAGAAACCTACATGGGCACTTATGAAACGTCAGAATCTAGGTGCACGGTTCCAATTGGTCGTTTCCTATGGAGAAGAGCCGGCAAGAAACTCCACGGTTACTCTTTTAAAAATAAATGGGTTTTACAATGCTTTAAAAAATGTACAGTTTGAATAGGTATGAGAGGACAGCGTAGGCCTGTCAACAATATACTTAAAAAAAAATAGAAAATAGTCTGCAAATCGACAGTCTGTTGTGCCTAGAACGTTCTCACATTCACAAAATATAAAGGAATCTATATAAAGGTCGAATAAAATAATAAAAACCTATTTAACCCAAATGGTTGTCACTACAACTTTAACCAATCCGAATGAGAACCCCGTATTCCACAAGTCTTTACTTTAAGTTGAAATCTGAATTGTATTATACAGTTAGAATGGTCATAAAGCATTTTCGAGCACCTTATACCTGTAGCAATATTATTTTAGGAATTAAAGAGAAATACTCAGTTTTTATATTACTTTGGATGAGTAATTACGAAAAAACTATTTCAGCAGTTCAGAATAATAAAGCTTATTATTTTAAAGCACTGCGCTCTTCATAAAAATATACCGTTTGTCCATTGAGATTATAGTTTTTAAATAAATAGTTTGCAACTTAGTTATATTAAGCATTTGAGTGAAATAAAAATAATAATTTTAATACGGCTTGCAGAATTTATTTACCGAAGTTTCACAGATTTACAAACAGATTATGAAGAGATTTTTTTGCTTAATTTTGAATGGTTATGTCATTACTTTTATGATTAATGAATTAATTTCTGATCAGAAACGTTATAAAGACTCATATTACGAGAGGTGTAACTATAAGCAAACCATGTTTCCTGCTTAGACTATCAACTTATAGACTGAGGTTTCCTGTAAATCCATGCGACAACTATGGACTGCACTAAAATCCCTCGAGCTGAAACAACATTCCGTATAAACTAGATCGAACCAAACCAGTGTATATATATTTAAACCACACAAGTCATTACCGTCTCTAAATAAAACTGCAAGCTCAGCAATGCAACAAAGTGCACAAACACTTACAAATAAAATAAAACACAAAGTCAAACTTGCCAACGAACGAACGGATTTTTACTTTAGTATTGGAAACCCTATAATTCCGGACGAGCGAAAGACGACATTGGTGCCGATTCCCTTGTTCACAAACTAAACTAAATTTAAGTTCAGTGCATCTTTTTCTTTCTATTTCATTAAGAAAAGGACAGAAGATAATTTCGTTAAATTAATTGAAAAAATATTTATTTGCTTTCTAAGTCACTTTATTAATAATTAAATGAGATCAAACCAACATACAGAAAATAAAACATTTCTATTAGCCCAAAAATTCCAGCGGTACACTCGGACCCCACGGTTCGAGATTTATTTCAATTTCTCCATGGTCTGTTTAACGAAATCTTCAAAAGGTTGGTTGTCACTCTTCCCGTGACCCAAGTGCTGGCTTTTAGCTTGGCCAGAGGGTAAGCATTGCCATAGATTGTGGCAATGCCGCCAGTCTCTTGAGTACGTACCTTACCAGTCGACAGCGATGCGTAGGAATTTTTCGACGCCGTAGTTTTAGTTAAGTTAGGATATTTTATTAATTAATTAGGTATAGGTTGTTATTTATGTACATTTCATTTTTATTTTGAATATATTTAAATTAAATCTCTAGTTATTTATCAATTCATATCAATATAATATTATCTTAAGTACCCGCGATGCATGCCTAATTCATCTCTTCGATTGGCGCTAAGTTTTCGTGAGCGGGGTGCGGGACGGGGGGCGCGCGGGGGGCGGGGTCCACGCAGGCGCCACTTCCCGCCATTTTCTCAGGCTGGGGATACCAGCTGCGACAGAATTCGCAAAAATAAGGGAGGGTTTGCGGTTTGTTTATATTGATTACTAGCTGACCCGACAAACGTTGTCTTGTCCAAATAAAAAAATAAAAAAAGTCTTACAAAAATCCCATAGAAAAAAGAAGGAAAGGTTTTCCCGAAATTGAAAATTTTCTAATAAAAATCGGTCCAGCTGATGTTCTCAAGTGATGCGCTTACTAACGCGTTTCATGTTTTATTTATGCATATAGATTTTCGTTGAGAATTAAATGCAAATGTGGTCTTTTGTTTAGATAATTTTTTTATTTGGTTTTTGATGTATAGAAACCAAAATAACACTCCTTGAGTAAAAACTATGAACTTTGTAAGACTTCCACGGGTTGGTAAAGAAGCCTACTCAATGTATTTAAGTTAATTTATGTTAGGGAAGTATATGATTCCATCGTTGATTTTTCTATTTAATATTTGATCTAGAATTTAAATATTACTGCATTGCAATGAAAATGTTACGCGCATAACTGAAAAGATTTAGTATGAAATGCTTGCGCAAACATTACCTACGATTATAGTATTTTATTTTATCTTTGCTTCTGTAAATAGTATTTATGATGAAGTACCTAATTCTTGTTATTCCAGATAACGTATTATAATTTCTTATTTTGTTTAAGAATTTGCGTCAGAAAGAAATAACTAATGCGTCTTATAACACTCATGTATTGTCAAAATCACAAGCAAATGAGATGCTCACCTTACCTCTAAGGTTAACGCTTCCTCACATTTGACCTTGACATACATACAATACACCGCTGGAAAATCTCCCCGAAATTTTTCCTCTCACCCCAATTTTCCCCGGCGCTTTTCCTCTCGCACGCTGGCAACCCAACCATCCCGAATGGTCAGTCGTTTTGGCGCCGTCGTCGAAAGCGGCCGACGCTCGCAGCGCCACCATCCTAACGTCGTGTCTAAATAAGAAAAAAAATAAAAAAATTGTGTAAAGTTGTGTGTGAAGTGTTTAGTGACAGTGTTTTATTGTGTTATGAGTTCTTCGAATATAAACTGTGAGTATTTTTATATTTTATGTACGATATGCATTTTCGTGGATTACATAGGATACGGCGACCTTCAGATTCTTCTGGGTAAAGGTTCCTTGTAGTAGTATCGTAAATAATTCTGGATTGGGCCCAGAAAGGTTGTTAGGTTCTTATAAAATAGGGGTTTTGTTATTTGCAGACGTGACATCAATTTTGAGACGGTTTTTCATGAAGATTTACGGTTTCTATCGTAATTTTCACACGTTTAGACGTTTATTTTGGTTTTCCAGATAAGATTTTTGTGAACCTATAAAATTTTATTTCTTCAGTGTCAAATGAAAATTGAACGTCTAAAATATGCAATAAAACTAGAAGGTATTTTTATAAAAAATGCAATCAGTTACTTATTCTTGTGTGCAAAATAGGTAATTAACTTGATTTATGAATACAATAATAGTGACATTACGATGAAATTACATTAAAATAATGACGATAAAAACACCATAAAAAACGTGCAATTAAATGACGAATCAAAAGCATATTTTTTCCCTGATCGTCTATCTTTTAACAGAGTAATACAATTGACGTTTGACAGATCTTGTTAAAAATAAATCATTTTTGAAATCGTGTGATTGAAAAATCCTCCCTAATCTAAGTTCAGTGTTTTAATTAACAAATAATTATACAAAATAAATAACGAAATAATGTCTGTTAGACAGCTAATAAGCAATCGAAAAATAAAAATTCGAATCATTTATTTCTCGCCAACAATTTTATTTAGCTCTTCAAAAAAGCGTAATGAAATTGCGTATTTTGAAAAAGAAAAATGGTTCATTCTCTTAGGAATTTAAGCCAGTAATTTGAAGTGTTATTTTCTTTATAATGTACAAAATATCTTCATGATATCTCCTTTTACAAAGATGCTAGGCAGGGTTAGGTATGCTCGACGTTCCAATGTTTGATATGTTAGTCTATATTGTGGTTAGGGGAGCATTGGGTCAAGAGGTTGATCATATTGCAGTGTGTAGGGATATTTATGCCGATTTTTCTAACTGTGCGCCTGTCAACGTCAAAATATTACAGTGTATGTAGGTTTAAATAATAATAATAACAACTTAACGAATAATATGACAGAACTGCGGAGACGACACGAGTTGCGGACCGTATTAAAGGGGGTCTGGGGGGCACTGAGGGGGTAACCGTGCGGGTGAATTCAATACTAACAACTTACGACTGTGAAAGCGCACAGTTAGAAAAATCGAGTGATATTACTAGCTAGGTTTAGCCCATTCTCCCAGCCTGGTACACATTTTTAAGCTTAGGAAAATGAAAATTATAAGTCTTTGAAAAAGTATGATTAATGATGACTGAGTGGCTAAAAACAATGACCTATTTATCAACGATTATGAAATAATCTAGTTCGATTTTCCGGACTCGATTATTATTTTTGAGTCTTGAATTTTAGTATGATACAATTTTGGTGTTTTGTATAGTAATCACTTACTGTGATGTTGACTGTACATTGAACATTTCTTAACTGTTTCGTAATCGTCATATGAGTAGGTACATACAGGAAGATCTTTTCACGCGGCTGGAGACAGAAATACGTCTTTATCGAAGGTAATACATAATATACCGTTCCTTACATCACCGCCGTTTCTAAAGGAATTCAGTTAATAATCTTCAATCAAAAGTATATGATTTCAGAGTCTCTTAATAATTTCTCCTTTCAAAAAAGTTTGTTATATTGAAGACAATGACATATACCTAGCAGTGTTCAAAATCATGTGTCATAAAAACTTGATTTTAATTAACATAAAACTATGACGACAATGATCAATAGAATTATCGAATAACAGTATCATTAATGATAACCTCGGCACATTTTTCGGTTAGACCGTTAGACAATCAAATGAAAAAAATGTTTATTATTTTAACAAGTAAACCTTAACGATTAGTGATTGGAACCTCCTTTTATTCAGATAGCCTGTGTAGGAAATTCCGATTAAAATTAAAATTCTTACTGGAAAAATAACAAACATACTGGCATAAAAACAGACAGCTTAAATGTAGATACTCTTTCCTCCTATAAAATATAAAACAACGTATAATTCTATCCACATACACCATATAATAGTAATATAATAATACCAGCCTATTATTGTATCTTATCATGTTTGCGGGGCCCAGCAGTGGGACACACTAATAAAAAAAAAATGTCCCACTGCATAAGAGGCCCCTTCTCATATAGAAAAGGCAGGAGCATTGATCACCACGGGTAGTTATTAAGTCCAGGTTTATTCACGATGTTTTTTCTTCACCGATGTCAGTAATGTCCCAGATAAACTCATCATTCTGCCTAGCCTTTTCCCAATCATGTTGGGGTCGGCTTCCAGTCTATCCGGATGCAGCTGAATACCAGTATTTTACATAGAGCGACTGCCTATCTGACCTCCACAACCCAGTAACTGGGTAATACGATACCCCTTGGTAAGACTGGTTGTCAGACTTTCGGGCTTCGGACGACGTGTAATGACTGTCAAAGATCCACGAATGACAGCCGGGACCAACGGCTTAACGTGCTTTCCGAAGCACGGAGGAGTCTCGGTATGTAAAGATGGTTACCCATCCGCGGACCAACCCCGGCAAGCGCAGCTTAACCTGATGGATCGACCCGTGCGGCTGTTATTATTTAGCCACGAGCTCCTCTGTGTGTCCAATGTCCAAGATAAACTCAGACATAATAAACAATCATCAGGCGTTCTAAACACATTACTGTTAGCAGTTATCGTGCTGGGGCGTATTCGTAAAGTATGTAATACGTAAATATCACGACTGATACTAAAGGGGATGCAGAGCATATCCTCAGTTGCTGACTCAAAAACCTCTCAAAATCAACTGTCAAATGATTTGATTGGTTGTAGGTAATTCCAGTCGAATCATAATTGCTAATGTGAGATTTGAAAGTCGAATCAAACAGTGATTTATGCAGTTTCTAATGAAGTACTAAAGGATTAGGCGCACAATGCCACATTCGCAAAATGACATATTGCCTCAAAATGTCACATTCGCAAACGGATCGTTGCACTTAATAATCGTCATTTTGAAATGTCTGTCAGTAATTGACGTAAAAGAGATTGTTACTGTACGTGTATGCCTTGTTTATCAAAACTTACAAGCAATTTTCCTGTAAAAATTGTCATTATTACAAGTATGTGTTATCAAAACTACACGTGTAAATTACGGGTTACAAGTGTTATTATTTATTTCACAAATATATTTTTACACAATATGTAATTGTGATTTTTTTCATCAAATAATCATTTGTAAGTTACATTTGTAGAAAATCATTGCAAATCCTGAGTTTCCGGCGACTCTCAAATTCTGTCTTACAAGTTTACAAGTGTCGTGCTTAGTACCGAAAGATTTTTTTGGCACTGATGTATGAATGTAAATAAAGGAAAAAGAGTATGAAAGGATCGTAGCAGGTGGCGTTCTGAAGTTTCTGCCTACCTCCATATGAAGGTGTCAGTATATGTATACGTATATAGATTGGTAACTGTTACCGCTTTTAGGGAATGCCAGAAACCTCTATGTTAGTCTATGAAAACTGCCGTGACATATTCATTATAGGTTTTAAATAAAGAATAAGCGTAATCAGCCTATAATGTTTCCACTGTCCTCTCTGTGAGAGAGAGTGGCCTGTGAGCCACCACGCGGGCCCATCGCGGGTTCGTGGATGTCAGGATGTCACAATTTTCGGTTCTCGAACATGCTGAATACGTTTTTTCTCCTCCCGTAATGGCACGAACAATGGCAATGCTTAATTATTGGTAAAAATGTTAGCTAGTTAGCATACTCTCTGACTGTCCTACACGCGTAGCAGAAACGGGTTTTGTCGACGGAAGAATAGACAAAATGACAGATTGTTATTGTGAACCTGTCATTTTGTCTATTCTTCCGTCGACAAAACCCGTCTCGATTGTGGTCATTGTACGTATGATGGGTGTGCCTGACGTAGTACATTCAACCATTGTAATAGCGTCGTAAAACACTAGATATAGTATAGTAAAGCTGTTATAAACCTATTTGGTTTTAGTAGGTTTACTTGCTATTGAAAAATCCTGTTGTATGTTTGAATTCAATTATAATTATAATTATACATCTTTATTTATCTGCTAGTTCCTATCACCATCAGAGAAAGGTGTCTGAGGTAGGAGGGTCCTGAATTACAGATCACCCGGCTGTCTTAGATAGGAAATGCTATTTTTACAAAAAAAGCTACAGGTAAGATACATAAATCTAAAATTGCAAGTAGGTAAACAATATCAACCAAAGATGCACGAAAATACGCCGAATAAAGAGCTCCAATATCGCTGTAAAAACGTTTTCGTCCCATCTATCGTCCTAGGTATGAAGGTAAGAACAAATTCTGGCAGAAATAGAGCAAAACTTGGACACACAGGAGAATCTAAGGCAACGTTTTACGAGTCGAGTTCGAGCTCTAGAGTTTATTCCTACCAATATTCTGATTTCCAGAGGGAAATCTTTTTTATTATACGTCGAGTTGAGTTCATAACACTTGTGAAATGAACTCTTGTATGTTCAATTAGGTGTTCTAGACTAGAGGGGCTTGTCTATGATTTGACAGGTACAGGTGGGACATGTGTCTAGATAAATCTATGGGTCGGAGGATTTAGGACTTGATCCGTAGGTTTATTTATCAATGTCATATGTCTTCTAAGTTAGTCGTAATACTTAGATTATACCAATGACTTAGGGGTGAAGGAAAGCATTGTATACGAGGCTTTTGATTAATTTATAATATCTTGTTTTTTTTGTAATGTGTCCTTTGTTTGTGATGAGTAAATTTTTTTTAAAATTATTTTTAGAGTTCATTGGTATTACGATGTGGAATCGCCAATATGTAATGGACAAGGGTGTTAATGAATACTCGATCTTTCCCTGTAAGACGATTAGCATATTAGCGAAGTGGATCAAGCACAGGAATCAACATATTTAGTACTAGCGACCCGACCCAGCTTCGCATGGTTTTTATGACTTGACAAAACATCGTTATTATAATTATGTATGATCCCTATACCTTCCGGAATAAATTATCGTAACGATGGTGAAAACCTCATCAAAATCTGTTGCGTTGTTTAGAAGAACAACGTGATCACACATCCAGACACAAAAATTACTTTAATTTATAATATCATGACGTATAGATTATGTTTCGATCACCGATCCATTGTTTCACTTCTGACTGTCACATTAATTTGACTGTTGTCGATTGATCTCCAGCCGGTCTTATCTGTACAAATCTCAACGTGAAAACTTGGGTGAAGTGACCTGTCAATAGTCTCAATCCCTAGCATCGTGGTATCACAGCTCACTTCACGCTCACTTCCCCTAGGTTTTCACGGTGAGATTTTTACAGAATACAACGGCAGGTCAGTTGTGTGGCCTTTTGAGATGGTAGTATGATAGGAAGCATTATTACAACAAAGAAAGGAAAACAAAATCGTCAAAGAAACACGTGCATATAAAAAAAATAAGGGTAATTTATGCTGTTGGTAAAAAGATTATCTTTACAGAATAAATAATGCATAATTCTTACTAATAAATGCGAAAGTGAGTTTGTTTTTTTTTTACTCTTTCACGCTAAAACGGCTGAACGGATTTGGATGAAAATTGGCACATGGGTACACCATGACCTGGGAAAGGATATAGGATACTTTTTATCCTTGAAAGTACGTTCTCGTGGGATAATTTCCAACTTCCACGCGGGCAAAGCTGAGGGCAAAACCTAGAAATTATATAATCCAAGAACAATTAGACCAAAACCTTCCCTAAAATTAATTCAAATCTTAACAAATCTATTTTTCATAATGGTGGTATCCGCCGGGGTTAAATGGGGTGAAAAACATTTTTATCCCATATTTTCTATAAACATTGTGTAAATGAAATTCTATTTTAACCAAACGCAGACCTTTTAAAACAGCTTTATGAATATTTACAGATTTTTCAGGAATGTAACTCTGAAAGTGAGTGTGAAAAATTATTAAAATATGCATTTATACTGAATTAATTTGATGAAACATTTGTCTGTCGTTATTCTTTATCTAACGAGGATAATTTTTACCACTTTTTATATCTGGGAAAACCTGTATTTTCAGCAAATAAATTATTCTTACTGAGTTTGTTTCGTCTCAGAGTAGTCGGATCAGGAAACCTTATCTTGTTTTAACCCGACTACGAAGCAAAATGGAGGGCTATAATTTTGACCAGTATGAATGTATGTTCATCTATTCCCTCATAACTTCTAAACTATTTAACATCATACGTTAAAGAATACGTCATTTAATGAGGTATTCTTTAGAAGCGTCTTGATTGTCCGCTGGCTATAGGCTATATGACCTCACATTAAATGTGATGTTCGGAGGATAGCCGTGGTCGTATGCCACCAAACCTACAAAACAATACATTCTAACAGTAGTAAGGGATCATAAGCTTTAGGGCAAAGTAGCATATTATGACCACGGCTATCCTCTGAACATCCACTATGAATATGTATTGAATACATTAAAATATATTACTTGTAAGTTGTCTATTTAAAAGACGATAAATATTGAATAGTTTCTACATAAAAATTTCAGATATTTTCTTGTTTCATAGTTTTTAGAGCGTGATTTTTCAGTAATCGGCTTTTAGATTCCGAACTTTAAAAAAGAATTTGTTGACGTATATGTATAAACATCATTTTAATTGTTCTCGTTGCAAACGCTTTTGGGTATGAACGTATAGCTGTTTGATTTCCGCGTAAGGCAAAAAGTCGAGTTTTTCTGATCGAACAATTTCTCGTTGTGGATTGCACAGGTACGATAACAGCTGATAGGTACGTTTGCACTTCGTTAGGCAGGCAATTATAACTGCCCGATCAAATTACGTAGTCCAGTAGGATACGTCTACCTATGTGATGCATTTTCCAGACTCGTGTAGTTTTTACCCAGGGCGCGGTGAAGCCAAAAAAGGTGGGTTATGTGTTTGAACTATTTGATATACGAATCTCGTGTGACGTAGTAGGTACACACATTTCGTTATATTGAAATCCCATGTTATAGGTAGGGGGCGAGCCTATTGCCATTAACAGGACAGAATTTTAGCCTCCGGGTTGCTACTGAGAAATTCCTGGTGGTAAAACCCAATAACACTTTGCACGACCTGGGAATGGAACCCAGGACCTCCTGCAGTAGTAGCGCTTGCGACCACTAGATCAACGTGGCAGTCATTTCACTATAATTATGAACAATGCAATTTGACCTTTCTGAGATATACTTGTATGTCATGCCTAGGTACCTGTTGGACTGAAGGAACTGAATACTATACAAGGTGTTTTTTTTGATATCCCATAACTCTTGGGTATGAATGAGACCATATCAAAGAATCAACTGGCTTAAGAATTATTTTTCAACTATATTTTTTTTTTCATTTTTCATACTAAATAGGTAATACGACAAAGTCACGATTGTTAATCTTAAACACTCTTACCTACGTGAAATATGACAACGTCGCATTTTCTTATCTTTAAATATGAATGATTGGTTTGAATGAAAATGATCGAGAGTATAGTGTTATGTTATCTTCGAAACCATGCGTTTTTGGACCACATATTCTAGGACTTTTTGTATTATTTTTACTTATAAAATATAACCCTAGAGTTATGGGATATAAAAAAAAAAACACGTTGTATAATATTATCAAAACTGTAAATGTTCAATGTCATTCACGTGTATTTTAGGTAATTTCAATAGTTAATGAGAGTGATAATGGTTGCTATAATCAACAAAAGTATAAAAGTTACTGTGGTAGCAATAAATAATACCTATTGTTATCAAAAAAGGTAATGTTTAGTGATGAAATACATGAATTTCTGTAAATCGATTTTATTTTTTATAATCGAGTCAAGCTTATTCCGGTAAACGGTATTCCTTGACAAATAAAGGGCACTGAAAAATAACAAGCCGTGTGCCGGTTTTATCCCTTATTTAACACCTTTTACATAGTTACTTAGTGCTCAGTTCCGCCTTTTAATGAACTCTTGTGCACATGCTTCTAGACCCATGGCAGCTGTTTAGGTTGTGCTACAGTGAGGAAATGTTAGATGTTTATTAAGTAGAAGATAAGATAAGATAAAATTTAAGATAAAATTTATTTATTGTTTACAAGGACCAGATTATAGTACAGATACATTGGGACATGAGAATAATACACAGTCTGGTAAGCGGGTGAAGCGCTGTACTCCTATATAGACTACTGAGTAGCCTGTGTTTAGGAGAGACAGGACTGATCCCGTTTAACAATATACATATAGGGGTCTCATGACGTAGTACATTTTATAATTAGGTATAATTATCCTGGTAACAATAACAGGCATGCAAAAATAAAGGTAAATGAAAGCCATTGTAAATAGGTAGATTTAGTGTGTAGGTATGTGAGTGTGTGCGTGTGTGTGTGTGTGTGTGTATTAAGTAGAATTACTAAAATATTCCGAATATCTACCAATATCATAATTATCCTTTCCCGCACTTTATCAACCTCCAATTCCCTGCTCCATCGAACGTCAGGAAACTAACCTTCCTTTAGGTTTCTCATCACAAATACGATCCGTAGTCCGTATCTTATACCAGTAGTTAATTAAAACGAAATAGCTAACTCTGATACGTGGGGTAAGTCCGTTTCCAGCTCAAACGGAACGGATTAGTGAGGGGACGGATAATTCCGGATTTGGTACCGTAGAGTAAGGGAAACAGAGGGACAATTGAGCGATTACAGAACTAATGACGTCTTGAAGTCAATGCATGCTCTGGATTTAGTTGGTCTGTGGTTTTGCATATAAATTGTTTCAATAAGGGAGAGTTCTTGGGTGTCAGTACAATGTTAGTTAAACAATTATGTTTCTGAGATTTGTTTGCAAATCGGTTTTATTAACCCGGTTTTAGGGTTATGTTGAAGTTAATGAACTATTGCGGGTTTTTAAGAAGAGTGTTTTAGGGATTTTTTGTACTATAGCTAGCCAGGAAGCTGATTAAAAATATATTTTGTAGTAATAGAACTAAAAAATACATCAATGAAAAACGAAGGGTATTGTGGGACATCCGGTTGGAACGAAGTTCCTTGCGCTTTTCCACACTTGGCGAATGAGATGACGTCACTTTTATTACACTTTTTTTGGTTCTCATTCGCTCAATTTGCAGAGTAACGTGCGATAAAGAACTTGTTCCAAAAACTTAAAAAGTTGTTATACTTAAAGATAAAATAAACATCGTTAAACCAAAGGAATTTCGCCAATTACCCACTCGTAGTGCCACTGCAAGTAATTACACTGTGCCACAGTACAGCCTGTTGCTCTGGAGACGTGCGGTCAATTACCAGTACTTACTTAATACTCCCCGATGTTCTGGTGAAATGACAAGCTTACTGTGGCTGACAAGGTCTTAATGTTGGACTGGACTGGCCTGGGTCAAACTAGTACATTTTGATCGTAGTGTTCAAAAGTATGGGCGCTTGCATAAAGAGACAGGTTTTTCGGTCCCAATTTTTCGGTATATAGGCTCGTACACACTGACGCGATATCGCGGGCGCTACAAGGGTTGCGCAGCTAAAGCACTAGGAAGTGGTGAAGGGTGGGCGTTTTGGGGACCTGTCTTATGTAATTTTGACGTTCAAAAAGTGCTGATTCTCTTTGATTGAATAAATGAATGAATTTTCGTTAGTTTTTTTCCAATTTTGTAATTTTAGTTTTTGCAGTCTCGAAGAGGCTAACTAGTTTAACTTTCGCCAATTTCAACTTTTATTTAAATAACCTAAATGTAAAATATTTTATAATATTTTATTTTATAAGTAATGGTGCCCAAGATACAGGCTGTGCCTAGTTTGGGACCAACGGCACCTCAATATTGTAAATTAGATGTTGAAATAAACGATTTTTAATTTTTACTTTATGACTCATGACTAATATGAGAAGAAATGACTAATGATTTCCGCGGTTTCAGAATATCATCGACGATAAGTCAATGCTTCTTTTTTTCCAGGTTACCTAACCTAACTCCAAAGGCCACCTTAGAAATGGTAAATGTGTTTAGTAGAAAAGATAGTACTATATACATAGGTATGTAAAACCAAGTTTTTCGAAGAACTAAGATATTTATAACTACATAGCAGTTAATTTAACATTTCATTCTTCACCCTCGAGACGAGACCTTTTTCAACAGACAGAGAGAGACAGACAGCTTGTTGTGGGTACCCTTTTACGTCGTCCGCCTGTCCCTGGGCTTGACATCAAACATCTTTTTACCTTGTCTGAAACGAAATGACAAATTACTACATATTATAAAACAAAGTACCCCCGCCGCGTCTGTCTTGTCCGAACGCGATAAACTGAAAAACTACCGAGCGGATTTTCATAAGGTTTCCACCAATAAACGATATGATACACGAAGAAGGTTTTTGCTGTATAATTCATTAAGGTTTTATATAAATTGGCTGAAATATGAAGATGATTGCTGAACATGACGGAAAATTGCCGACTGGGAGCTTTACTGGCGTGCGCCGCGTACACTGATAGAGCTATAAGAAAACAAATACAGAATCAATACATTGTTTACCTGGAATAAACCTTTAATCCCGGTAGTACGGTCCCGTGGGATAATTTCCTAAATTATCATAAAAGCTAGTCAAATATAAAATTTTGGAGCTATTTTCTCGTATCAAACTGCTGAAATTCACGCGAGATAAATAAGGTTAAATGTTAAGGATTTTTTTCAGGGATGTGTTACGCTCCTGTTAATCCGTCTCGAGGTAAGAGAGTGCAGACCCCTACTGCTCTTGATCTGTTTTGTTTTTTAGTGGAACGTTAGGTAGGACTGTACAAAGTAATTGTTCCACACGTTCATCATCCTCCTCCCCCATTCATTCTCATTCTGCCTAGCCTTTTCCCAATCATGTTGGGGTCGGCTTCCAGTCTAACCGGATGCAGCTGAATACCAGTATTTTACATGGAGCGACTGCCTATCTGACCTTCACAACCCAGTAACTGGGTAATACGATACCCCTTTGTAAGACTGGTTGTCAGACTTTCGGGCTTCTGACGACTCGTAACGACTGTCAAAGATCCACGAATGGCACCCGGGACCAACGGCTTAACGTGCTTTCCGAAGCATGGAGGAGTCTCGGTATGTAAAGATGGTCACCCATCCACGGAGCAACCCCGGCAAGCGCAGCTGAACCTGATGGATCGACCCGTGCGGCTGTTATTACTTAGCCACCCTCCTCCCCCATATCCCAATTTATTTGCGGTCGGTACAACATGTCATCTTCTTCCATACTTCTCTATTAGTCGTCATCTCAATAGTACGTCACGATCGGCTGCTTGCAGCGTATTGTGCGATGAAGTGCACGGATTAATTAATTATATAATGTGTTGGAATGTGGAAGTCTGGCATCGTTCAAGACAGGTTTTGCTCCTACTGTTTTGAAATGGCGGCCATTTTTTAATTAATCCGACAATGGGACCACCTGGAAAGTATACCCTTTCAGACAAAAAAAGATTTTTCCAAATCAGTTCATAAATTACAGAGTTGTGAGGTAACAAATATAAAAAAAAGTACAACCGAATTCATAACCTCCTCCTTTTTGGGAAGTCGGTTAAAAACAGGCGCGACACGAGTTTAATTTCTAAAAAAACTTCACGGTTGAACAATTACCGGTGTCGCGTCGCGTGACAAGTCCCGCCAGTATGCAGGAGCTTTTACTTTGTGTAGGTCCTCTCGTCATTTTACAAAAATGTCGCAACACAAGTAATAAAGATCTTTGCCAAAATCAATACAGTTGTTAAAGATTTTGAAAAAGAACCAGTTGAATGTGACAAAGTCTAAAAATTATTATCGTCTTCCAAGTTCCCTGAAGTTAGCTTCCTCAGGAAACGGCTGAAAACGCAGGCAATACCTAGTTTCAAATAAAATCGATGCCTTCATAGGCTAATGGACAAGCGGGTACGGTAGCCAATCCGGCGTACCGTGGGGACCCGGGTAGGCTATCCGAGCTGATTTAAAGCCGACTGCTTAATCCAGCGTTGCGCAGTTTAGTTCCTCAGTGTAGACCGTGCCTTAGAGATTGAGCATGCTTTGGATTTTAACATTTGCTTCAAGAATCTATTATAACTAGGCATGTATCCGATACCGATGCCGATATATCGGCGATACTCGAAGTTTGCTTATATATCGGCATCGGCGATTATTTTTTTAAATTCAATAAGCGTATCGGTATCGGTATCGGCGATAATTTTGTAAGAGCATCGGTATCGGTATCGTATCGGCAAAAAGGCGTATCCTGGCATCCGTGATTATAACTTCAACTATCTCCTAGGTAATCATTTAGTGGGGAAATAGGACTTTTAACTGCATTGTTGTTTAAATAAAGGACCGAAACTAACATTTATATTTTATACAGGTATTTTTAAAGGTTACCTTAAATTGAATACAACCGTTATTAATACCGGTTACCAAAATAAAAAAACAATCTTACACGTGCCGTCAGCATTTAGGCAGAGGGCGCGCATCGCCTGTGTATGTATATCTTTTTTTTTGTTTCGTAACAGTCGTTACGGGTCGTCAGAAGCCCGAAAGTCTGACAACCAGTCTCACCAAGGGGTATCGTATTACCTATCCAATTACTGGGTTGTGGGGGTCAGATAGGTAGTAGCTTCATGTAAAATACTGGTATTCAGCAGCATCAAAGATTGATTGATTGATTTTTAATCAAGATCAATCAAGAAGATAATCAACGGGAAAAAACTACCTAGTTCTAAACTTTGGACATAAATGGATACATTAGGCTACCCGCATCAACATTAAATAACCCGCATGCTTGTTGCTATGCACTATGATCTACAATCGTTGAATTAAACCTAGATTAACTAAACCTGCAGGTTTTTCAATACCGTTAGTTACATCGATTTTGTTTCTGTCTACTGAAACTAGCTGTCCCCTATGTTACAAAACGTAATCATGGAAAACATCGAATAGGATGAGGTGTAGTTCTCATGTGATAAATTAATTGATTCGTAAATACGATGGACATAGATTTTTAGTAACCTATTCCGCTTAACTATTCGTAAAGAGTCCCCTGTAAGAAATCGATACGTGTTTCACCTCTCAACGAGGCATCTTTAGGATGACGATTGACTTGTCGCGAACCCGAACACGACGTGTTACCACGCTGAACGCTGGATGCAGAGTTACAGCGTACTAGCTTGTTCCTGCCTTCTGACTACCCATAATGACTGTCAAAATATACGAATGACAGCCGGGAACAACGGCTTAACGTGCTTTCCAAGGCACGAAAGGGGTCTCGGTATGACATACATGGTCACCCATCCACGGACCGACCTCGGCAAGCGTAGCTTACCTTCGTTTTTACGTAGCTACAAGGCCCCCTTTCTCATAAACGGACCTGTAATTACACCTAGTGTCCTTGAAATCAGACCAAAGATCAGACACATTAGCAAGCAGACGTATCACACGAAATCAATCGTAAATATTATATCACAAAGCTTTGAACAAATCGATGGAAATCTCATTTGTCACACTAGTTTTTTGTGGCAATATGTATGGAGTTTACATTATTCATAACCTCTTTTTTGGCTTGCCCAGTCGGGTCATTTTTGTCATATTAGTCTACAAATGTCCTCTGATGAAAAAAGTTCAGTGAATTTGATGGAATAGAATGGTCATATATTCTTTATATGTATATGGTAGGTTACTACTTAGGTATTTTTTGGCAGTCGACTAAAAATATAAAATGAAATATTTGATTGACTTGTTTTTTTCGTCTATCCCATGGTGTGGGGTATCTATGGAAAGGGCGTTCAAAAATATTGTTTGTGAAAACCATTTTTGGATTCAAGGATCCGTTTGCGAAATATTACTAATTTTAATTTTAGTTAGAGTCAAGTGTCTCCCCCCTGCCACCTATATGGTAACTTCTGGACATGTGGAAAAATTCACAGCAGTAGTATATACTGGGTGTAATTTTAATCACCGTTTTCCTCTTAAGGGGTCATTGTACTCATCATTATGAACAACTTTTACTATGGGACCAAACCTGAAATCGTGAAAAAAAAATCAGCTGTTCCCTACATTTATGTTCGCATAACTCGTCAAAATGTAGGGAACAGCTGATTTCTTTTTCACGATTTCAGGTTTGGTCCCATAGTAAAAGTTGTTCATAATGATGAGTACAATGACCCCTTAAGAGGAAAACGGTGATTAAAATTACACCCTGTATAACGAAATAATAAAAACTTTTTACAAAAAAAACAATCGACTTCCAAAAAAAACACTAGAAAGTGAAAAATAACTTTAATTTCGGAAGTCGGTGTCTTTGGTTTTGAATTTTCGTTTTAAGCCACCGACTTCCGAAATTAAAGTTATTTTTCACTTTCTAGTGTTTTTTTTGGAAGTCGGTTGTTTTTTTTGTAAAAAGTTTTTATTTTTCACTTTTTAGTTGTGGTACCTACTAGTTCGAATATCACGACCTGCTATGTAAATAACAGTGACAGGAAAATGTTAAAAGATCATCCATATAGGCTAAGTGGGAAAAATACGTATTAATGAAGCTAACTCAAAAAGTACTCAAGCTAAGTTAATAAAATTTATATGGGACCACCTTGAGAGCATACCCTTTCAAACAAAAAAAGAATTTTCAAAATCCGTCCACAATTGACGGAAATATCGACGGACATACACAAAAAAAAAAAAAAAAAAAAACATACATACGCTACGAACATATAACCTCCTCCTTTTTGGAAGTCGGTTAAAAAAGAAAACTATCACAGCTGAGCAGGCTCTGCAAGTTAACGAGTAATTATCGACCAACCTACATTTGCAGTTACAAAAACATGTTCTCCCATACATTTCGTAGGGGAGAACATGTTTTTCAAGAGTATCTGGGAAATTCATTGTTCAGCAGATTGACACAGGTAAAATTTGCCGTGTCATAGCCAGAGTGACAGCTGTGACTTGTGAGTTGAATTTTTGGGATATGTAATCGGCTGTTAGTCAATTTGCTTGGCAATAATTTTACATGACTGCACCCAGCGCACTCTAGATATTTAGCTCCTCTACTACTTTGCTGACTGACTAATATTTACCACGTTATCAGTATTCTCTTACTTCGTTCCCATTCGCTAGAAAAAGGGGTCGCTTGTTACATAACTCAACTGCTTCCAAAAATCGTTAAAAGCTGTTAGTCCTCTCTATTTGCGGACTAATTCCTAAAATTTTCGGGCAGTCTCCTATACTGCCCGCGTAATGGGCGTAATGGGCAAAGTGCACATATTATAGCGTTTGCCCAGAACCGGGTCGCCTAAGAGAAAAGTGCGTGACAACGCATACATTAAGAAGAGAATTACAATTAATGCTTTAAACGATTCCTGCTAGTTTTTACTGTGGATTATGAACTTTAGTCTAAATGGGCTGTAATTCTCTACTGTTTGTTTTTCTAAGAAACCTTTGAAAATAAAAAAGGGATTTAGAAATGGCGTTTTTTAATTTGTAATCCAAAAATGTGTTAACGAAAAGCTTTTTTTTACAGACTAATTATTTCAATATCGGGAAAGAATCAAGATATCATGTTACAATCTCATAAGCGACTAGCTTCTGCCAGCGACTTCGCCCGCGTGAAATTTTTTGTTTTAACATAAAATAATTATATCCTACTAGCTGCGCTCGCGGTTTCACCCGCATAAATCTCAACTCGTGGGAATATCGGGTTAAAAATAATGAAACGTGTCCGTCAACAAGCTTCTATAGTGACCTATACAACACTGACGACCGTGCCTGCACACGCCGAATTAGGGACTACTCACACTTATTCAGCGTTTGCCCATAGAAAACGCGCGAAACGCGTACGCGTCCAGCTATCCGCAGCTGAAAGGACGCGTATGCGTCTCATACAAAATCGTAGTTTTCTATGGGCAAACGCTGAACTGAGCTGAATAAGTGTGAGTAGTCCCTTAATCGTAGTTTTTACACGGCAAGAAACACGTATGTGGGTCATACACAAAAAACTAAAAAAATATGTTCACGCAGCTTAAAACCGTTATTTTAATATTTTATCAACATTAAATATATTTTAATAGTTATTTCATCTTTAAAACTTATCATGTTTCATAAAAAAAATTGCGCTTTACTGAAATTAACTTTATTTTTTTCCTTTTGAATCTAAAGAAATCTCCTTCTGTAGACTGTTCCGATGCCAAGTAGTTGACTTTAAGTGATGGTTAAAAATATATATACTTACTTTCGATACTTTTATTTCATTACATTACATCAGTTATATTATCAAATATACATAACACAACGTATTAAAAAACATATAGTTCATCATTTTGAAATAAAACGTTTAAACATGTTGTTCACAGAATTTTGGTCTACTTCTGTAGACGCATAAAATGAGCCAAAATTTGCCAAAGATGAAAGCATCGTTATTATTTTGTTTTTTGTGTTGGTAGCACTGTATTCTCTGTCATTTGCTCGATTGTAAATTTTACGTAAAGTGCGTGTGACGTGAAAAATCGCAATTTTATTTTATTACACACGTTTTTGGTCGAGATCAGTGTTTCTTTCCTGTGCAAAGGATACCTAAGTAAGTAGCCTTTACAAATAAATAAAAATATCAAGATAGTATATGAGTATGGGCGCAGTATGCAAATATCACATTGCTTAAATTCTAACCTCATAATGTAGGATGCCATGGTTGGATTTATTAAAATATGTCTCTCGTGTAGACATCTTTACTGTAGACTTAGTGTCTACAGAAGGGAGTTATGTCAACAGAAGTGAATGGTGAAATGAAATCTCACTGTATTTGAAAAAAAATATAAGAGTGTTACTCTTTTTTTTTATTGCACCTACTTTTAGTGTGGTTCCATATTAATTTGGTCAAGATCTAAGTAAGGTTTCGTAGATAATAAAGTAGGTTTGTAAAAAGACATTTCTTTGTGTGGTTACTGTGTGTACTTTTAGGGTTTCCAAGTTAAATAATGAACCTCTGTATAATTATTATAGCACTCATTTTTTTTACTTTTACCATTCAGTTTGGTTCGCTTTTTTGTTTGTTTCATTTTTTTTTTAGAAATGCTTAGCTTGACAAGCTCTTTGCCAATTCTTTGCATTGTGTTGCTTGCGGCGCATGATAGTTCGGGTCTTTTGTCTCAGTTACTATGCCACGAATAAATCGACCACGGTAGCTATGCGAAGAAGAAAGAAAGAAGCGCAGGGCGAACAGAAAAACTTATTATATGCCGTGCTCGGGCAAAAATGGATGACGCAGCTCGCGAAGAAAGAAAAAGGAAGAATAGGGAGAGATACAAAAGAATAAAACAGCATGGTCAAATTAAGACTTTTAAAGACTACATGCCAAGAGAACAAAAACAGATAAGAAAAATATCGAGAGAAAAATCAAAAAAGATACGTGATAAGGAAAAAATGAAGAAAAGGGAACGTGATTTTGTGCAAGAGAACACACCTCCCTCTCAAGTCCTTCGTATTCGCGTATACTTGTTGGCAGAGCGGTGGCTACACGGAAGAGATGAAAATTATTATTTAAAGAGAAAAGTTCTTGAAAAAGAGTCTAAAATGGGCAAATATAGAATGAGATAGATAAGAACAAGTAGTAATCTGGAAAAGAAAAAAGAAAGTGCCAAAAGAAGAATAAAAACAATGAAGCCTCAAGAAATAAGGAAGACAATCCATGACTTTTTACTGCAAGATTAACACAGCAGTCTCCGAAGATTCACCCAGAAAAAACGGCCGAGGATTTTCACGTGGGACGATTCTGACGAGGATAATATATTTTAATATTCTGTTCCTTTATATGCCCACAGAAACATAATGTCTGTTCTGTGGACAAATTTCGATTATTTTTTTGTACAGAATTGGTAAAGATTTTTGATTATGACTTGTTTAGGGGTTAAAGAGAACTCTATTTTAAGCTTTTTGGTCATTGTTTCTATTCTTGATCTTATTGATGTGATTATAAAAGACCAATTTTTGTTCTCTTCTGTAGACACCACAGTCTCTTCTGTAGACGTACAAAAACTAAAAACGTGATTTATTCCTAAAATATCCAAGACTGATCTCTACTGATATTTTTTTAAGAATATTATTATCGAACTTTAAATAAAAATAACGTTTCATAACAATTCGTGGAGTTTTATTATGAATATTTTGTAATGTTCACTTTTTGTGTATGACCCATGTGTACAAAGGGCCAAAGCTTGAACAGTAGTGTACAACCAAAGCTCCCGTGATCCGTCGTGTATTGAGGTTTAATTCACCGTTCATGCAGGTTCAACTATAGGTACTATTTGTAATTGTGAAGTGAATCGTGCTATAGGTATCGTGCTAATAGTACAGGTGCGATTTGGATATAGAAAAGTTGGAATGCATGCAGATGAATTTAATTTTAGAAATACCTACCTTGGCTGAAATGTATGATTTCTGCTTATTGTCTATCTAAAACCATTAATTCAATGCTGCTTTTGAAGCTATGCCCACGAAGTAAGACAGCTGTTTAGCAACTGCACTAAAAGGTCACTATGATGAATAGATATGATTTTACCACTTATAATAAAATATGGAAATGAAACAAAGGCAAACCATTCCGAGCTTCATGATATCATGATTCATCGTTATATTTTCTTGTAAAATAGAATGGTGGAACTCGTTCTCCGATAAAATAAGAAAACCAAACTAATAAAGATAAGAAATAAAACATGAATAAACAATATACACATTGTCAAAATGATTTTTCACGCACTTGTGAGAATAGAGAGTGATATAGAGGCATTTTCTTCCTCAAAATAACAACTACACTTTGTAACTATAAATAAATTCATTTCAATCACAGTTCACAAAATATCTACTGATGTCAATCAATCTGCCTAGCGGCTTCTCAACTATGTTGGGGGTGGCTTCCAGTCTAAACGGATGCAGCTTAATACCTGTATTTTACATGGAGCGACTGCCTATCTGACCTCCACAACCTAGTTATTGAGTAACACGATACGCCTTGGTAAGACTGGTGGTCAGACTTTCGGGCTTCTGACGACCCGTAACGACTGTCAAAGATCAACGAATGACAGCCGGGACCAACGGCTTAACGTGCTTTCCGAGGCACGGAGGGGGTCTCGATATGTAATGGATGGACACCCATCCAAGAACCAACCGCGGCAAGCGTAGCTTAACCTTCAATCGACCCGTGCGGCTGTTATCAATTAGCCACGAGTCCCTCGAATTTAATTTAATCATTTTGATTAAATATCGCATTCAAAAACCACAATACAACATCAAAATCACGGACAATCTATCAATGTAACTTCCATTATTCCAAAATAGAGCAATATTCATCAATACCCAGTGTATACCTACATAGAAATAATAGCCTCGGGGAACCCCCATACCAACTATAGACGAACGGTAGACAGTGCCTGCAATTCCAGTTAGTCCCATTTCCAGGAATAAAACGCAGGTTACGCGAAATAGATAAGTTTATTCCGACTACGCCGAGTTCTCGTTATTACGTCACTTCGAACTTGTGTTGTACAGGCAACAAAATAGTTAGGTTTATAGGGAGCTAGCTGCGCCCCGCGGTTTCACCCGCGTTGATCTCGGTCCCTTGGGAATATCTGGATAAAAAGTATGTGTGTGTCCTATGTCCTATTACCCCGGTCATGGTCTATCTATGTGCCAAATTTCAGTCAAATCAGTTCAGCCGTTTTAGTGTGAAATGCGTAACAAACAAACTCACTTTTGCATTTATAATATTTTTTATCCCGATATTCCCACGGGATCGACTCTTACGTGGGTGAAACCGCGGGGTGCAGTTAGAAAGAGATAAATAAATAATAAAAAAGAGGTAAACTTTAATAGTTTTGGCGGTACGGAAACTTTAGTGCATCATAATAACTTTTTTTAGCTTTAGGTATGACACAAATTAAAGAATATAAAAGACTCGACTACTCAGCGCACTCACAAAGAGCTGCTTGTATACGTACACTTACAGCTTTGTTTGACTGTACTATTACTGTGAAGTTGTACTTAAAATACAAATTAAAGACTCGGATTTGCTTTGTGTTCTAGGAAAAATATAAAAGGAAAAACTTAGGTAAAAGTATTATTGTAGAAAGTGTTTATTGCTAAAATAACGAATCAATTTTAATGAAATTCGGCGGAGAGGTAGCTTAGTATCTAGAGTAGAATATTTTGTGAAAATATAAGGGCGTGTATTTAGGGTACCTCCCCTACACGTAAAGTGGGGTTTTTTTTTCGTCTATCCCATGGTGTGGGGTATCTATGGAAAGGCCGTTCAAAAATATTGTGAGTTTGTGAAAACCATTGTTGGATTCAAAGATCGGTTTGCGAATTATTGAGCTTTATGGAAACAGTGGAAAAATTCACAGCAGTAGTATATACGTATAATATACCGAAATTAAAAAGAAAACTATCACAGCTAAGCAGGCTCTACAAGTTAACGAGTAATTATCGTCCAACTTAGATTTACAATGTTAAGTTTGTTCTTGGGAAAAATTCATCCCAGCTACGGAACCCTTCATTGTGCATGTCAGACACGCACTTGGCCGGTTTCTTTTCTAAAAATATTATTAAGCATTCACACCGACGCGCATAATTATAACGAAGGCGCCTTTTTTTGTGAACCTCAAATAATTCCTATTTTGGGGCTCTAGAGCAGTGGTGGCCCAGTGGTAGCAGCCGTGCCTTACGAGATGTAGGTCGCGGTTTCGAACCCAAGCAGGCAGGCACTTACTTGGCCAAAACTATTTCATCACCACTGCTCTCAAAACGGTGAAGGAAAACATCGTTAGGAAACCGGCGGAAAATGTCCTAGAACCAAAACTTCAAAGACATGTGATGATGTGACATCCGCCAACCTGCACTGGGCCAGCGTGGTGGATTATGGCCCACTCCCTCTCACAGAGAAGGCCTGTGTCCCAGCAGTGGGAACATATAGCCTGATTATGATTTGGGGTCCTAAATAGCCAAGTAACTGCGATCAACCTGGGTCTAATGGTTGGTAACAGTTCTCACCAACCTAACCTATTTGTTCAGGGTACCTTAGTAACTCCGACTAATTCGACACGCACGTGGTTAACCAAAGTTCTGACGACTGACCTAACCTACACGACTAATTCGACACGCGCGTCGTTAATCAAAGTTCTGACGACTGACCTAACCTACACGACCAATTCGACACGCGCGTGGTTAATCAAAGTTCTGACGACTGACCTAACCTACACGACTAATTAGACACGCGCGTGGTTAATCAAAGTTCTGACGACTGACCTAACCTACACGACTAATTCGACACGCGTGTGGTTAATCAAAGTTCTGACGACTGACCTAACCTACACGACTAATTCGACACGCGTGTGGTTAATCAAAGTTCTGACGACTGACCTAACCTACACGACTAATTAGACACGCGCGTGGTTAATCATAGTTCTGACCTAACCTAACCCGTTTGGTTGGGGTATCCGAGCTTAGTTACTGCGTCTACCTGTGAGTTACGACCAGAAAGTTAAAAAGAGGCTCATTTATTTAAAAAAAAGTGTGCATCATTAGAAGGTCAAAAAGTTTCTTGAGGCTCATAAAAAAGCGTAAGTAAGTAAAAAGTTCATAAATAAGGTTAATAAGTTTTGAGAGGATCAGGTAAATAGTTCTCAATGTAAGTTTGTTTTTAGCATACTAAAACCGTTTGTGTGCAATCTATGCCACTCTTTCACCAGTAGCGTCTCCCTACCCAGTTCCCTCTAGGCTATTGCTAGCTAATTTTCGATATTTCTGGTGTCAGCTGTATTTAATGAGAAACTGTAATATGAAAATTCCGTTACTCATTTTCCAATACCGGGGCTTAAGAACCAATATAAATCCCGGGCCGTTTTCCTTAGCACCAATCGTGTTTTTTCAGTAGTTTGCTGTAGAATTATGTTGCCCTGGTAGCTTATAATACATAATTAACAAAAGTTTACCTAAGAATATTTAAATAACGCGTGCTTTGGCAGTAGGTCAGGAGTGGAAAACATCGAAATAACGCTACGTAGAGCATTAGTTATGGGTTTAATAATAACAAACAAACAATAAAAATGTTACACACTGGTCCATTTTTAGTCGCGAAGCTTTAACTGCGTGAAGGTATGACAAACTTGCAAATTATCGAAGTCAGTCTCAATAGGACATTGAAAGGCACTTTTGAATGTCGAAATGTACAATAAAAACATTTTATTCTAGTTGCCCCGTCCAAAAGGAAGATTCGCATGGAGAATGAGCAAGACATTTTAAAGTTCCTCTTTTAAAATGTGTCGAATGAGATGTCAACATTTGACATGGTAAAATTGTCGATCTGTATAAATTCTGTAGCGGTTGATCGACCTTTAACGTGACCAGAGGGCTGGCCTATTTTTAGTAGGCCAAAAAATTTGCATTGCCATCCAACGTGGCAATGCTGCCAGCATTTTAGGCACTTTTCCCGTTGACAGTGAACGCGTCGCGGCGCTCCTGCAAACAGCGCCGCGATAGCGCGACATGACTTTAATAAAACAATTTCGAGCAATTACCGGTGTCGCGTCAGTATGTACGAGCCTTGATGCGGACGTATTTGTAGATTCCCAATGAGCTCTTATTATATAGACTCGCGCATCATAATTAAACAGTATGGAACAGCATTTTTTTAAAATAACCATTGTAAAATATCACCGCAGGGGGTTCAGAATCATGTACCTACTGACAGATTACAGGTTGCACGGCGACGTCCCTGCCGCCCTGTAGATATTTTAGTGATAGCTTGGCTTTTAGCTTCTTTAAGTTTGAAATTCTTATCACTATTTCGCACACTAAGAATGCACTGGACAGTGGTAAGACTATCTACCTAGGTATATGAATGTTAATAAAACCTTTTAATTTTTTTTTAAATATAAAAAGCTTTTATCATGCATTGTCACGAGAACCAAAGACGTATGCCAAATTTCAGCCCGATAGCAGTGGGTGAAATATTGATTGCAATATTCCAGGACATACATACAAGTGAAGTTAAATAAAAGCTTTTTAAAATAAAAACAAAAGATAGTTTCTATCGGGCTTAACGGACTAATCTTAATTATTGTCATCCGTATACCTTGCTCGATTGACATAAAAACCTATTAAAAACGGTACTATTTAATGCCCCAAAATATTACGACTTATTGTCAATGTAATTTATTCATTATTTTACAATACCAATGACTGGTGATTCCTACAGCATGACGTCAATTTTCAGTATCAATAAAATTACCTCTGATTAACCGCATCGATTATTGTGGTTTTCAATGACAAAGTATTGTGTTTTACTGATTTGAACGATAAACGAGTTACCTTTATTGCTGTCCAGAAGGCTAATAACTTAAAAATAAATTGAAAAAAAATCTTTGTCAACATTATACCGAGCTGAGGCAAGAGCATTAAAAAAACCTTCTCAGGTGTTTTATTTGTATGTTTATGCCAATAAAAGAATTTTCTTTCATAATGTTTATACAATTGAATTAATGTTGACAATTTTGAATTCATTCGCTCGTTCGTTGTTGTGTTCGTATACGTTTTCGAGATTCAAACAATAGGCTCGCCCCCTATTACATGGGACTTAAACATAACTGGCGAAATGTGGGTGTATTATAGATACTACTACTGGATACTTTTTTTACTGTTTGTATTTCCTGTGCGTGTCCCAAATAAAATATTTTTCTTTCTTTCTTATATTATTAAACTATCAAAATGAAAGCTATTTCAATTGCCAGTACATTGCGAAACAAGATTACCGCATGCCAGGCCTATGAATAAAATGGAATAATTACATACCTACAGGCTATTTTTACCCGACCTAGGAATAGAACTGGGCGCCTCATACAGCACAATCTAATCTACTGACGTGCTATGAGAATATTAGAATACTATTTAGTTTAGAGGTTGTCTGATAGAGATGAATAGCGATATACAAACATCTTGACCTATTTTAATTAAAAATATATGTAGCAAACTGCCTCGGTGGTTTAGTCGTCGCAAGCGCTACTGCTGACCATGAGGCCATGGTTCGATTCCCGGGCCGGGCAAAGTGTTATTGGGTTTTTCCATCCGCAATTTCTCAGTATGAGCCCGGAGTCCGGATTTGTGCCCAGTTGATGGCAATTGGCTCGCCCCTTATTACATGGGACTTAAACATAACTGGCGAAATGTGGGTGTATGTAGGTAAAACTCTGCCTAACCCTTCGGGGAATACAGGCGTGATGTTATGATAAGTAACATTTAGCCATCGTTTTTGCCCGCAGCTTCGACCACCTTCGTAAATCCTGACCTAGGTCATTGTCTATCATCCTTTCATCCGAATCTGTTCAGCCGTTATGGCATGAAAAGGTACCAGACAGACAGACAGACAGAGTTTCGGATTTATAATTTAGTATTAAAGTAGGCATGGATATTAGTATGGATAATCAATTTTTTTCATTCTTCCTAGCCTTTTCCCAATCATGTTGGGGTCGGCTTCCAGTCTAACCGGATGCAGCTGAATACCAGTATTTTACATGGAGCGACTACCTATCTGACCTCCATAACCCAGTAACTGGGTAATACGATACCCCTTGGTAAGACTGGTTGTCAGACTTTCGGGCTTCTGACCACCCGTAACGACTGTCAAAGATCCACGAATGACCGCTGGGACCAACGGTTTAACGTGCTTTCCGAGGCACGGAGGAGTCTCGGTATGTAAAGATGGTCACCCATGGGGCCTCTGTGGTCTAGTGGTTCGAGCACCTGTCTCAGACCCAGAGCTCCCGGGTTCGATTCCCAGTGGGGTCAATTTTTTTTGCTCGGTTTGGTTGGTGGTACGGCTTGTTTTAAGTCCGCATGGCTAGCTACCACCATCTTATCTAAGTCTGTCGCCATAACAACAATGTTACCAGCATTGTTGTGTTCCGGCAGTAAGAGGTAAGATAGCCAGTTCCTTTGTGGTAGAGGATTCTGGGTGAAGCTCGCTTCCACCTTAGGCCTGATCATCACTTACCATCAGGTGAGATTCAGGCCAAGAGTTTCCGCGTTGTGGTTAAAAAAAAAAACAAGTTTTTAATAAAATAGGCTAAAAGCATCATGGCTTTAGATTTATAGTGGATGCAGATCAAATTAAATGCTTGATTTAAAAATCTTTCGTCTGTTCCGTCCTGACCCCTATTTCTATGTTTATAACACAAATAAATTAGAGGTGTCGCTTTACGTTGAGATTTACAATAACATGTGGATTGTTTTCTTTCTTAATTTGACAGATGTTTTCATTGTAAGAGGATAAATAGACAAGATTATAAAGCTTTGATTTGACGCTCGGGAGCGAACATAATATTATGATAGTTATTGTGATGCGGTTGTCAGCTGTTGATCTGTTAAATTATGTTAAGGCGCCCGCAGAAAGGCATGACGCGACGAGATTCTAGTGGAACCATTTCTATGAAAACTTTATCGAAATTATTCTACCGGTATCGCGTCGCGCCTGTCTGCGGGAGCCTTTCAATTGTTTTTTAAGTCACCCCCGACACAAACAAAGACAATTCCAGGTGATGCTGCAGTATCGGTTCAAGGTTACTATGTTCTTATCATTGAAGTAACAGAATACTGTATTTCAAATCGATCAGACCTGTGGAAGATGCGCACATCCATTCATCAAATAGAAAAGAGCTGATAATCTTCAAGCCGCTGAACCGATTTGTTTGAATTGTAGCTAAGAACACTCTCGATCAAGACACCAAAATAATACATTTCAGACAAAAAAAAAAAACAAAATCGGTTCAGCCGTTTGGGAGCTACGAGGGAACAGACAGATACACACGTTAAACTTATAACACCCCTCTTTTTCTGTCGGGGTTTAAAAATACCACCAGCTACCCGGCCATGTTTCGCACTTTTTGTGCTATATCTTATTTAAAAATACGTGTAAGTACACAATATAAACCTGCCGGAATAAATGTTCTAAATGATGGTGAAAACCACTTCAAAAGCCATCTATCATACAATATCATATTTATGTTGATCACTTGGACTTGGTGGACAGTTGCCCACCAGACACGACACCCGTCTGGTCGGAGGATCTTCCCTTTTCTATAGAGGATGAATTTCTATAGATTTTCACAGAACCACTTGCATAATCAGCCTAAATGTTCCCATTGCTGAGAAACAGGCGTCCTCTCTGTGCAAGGGAGTGGGCCATAATCCACCACGCGGGCCCAGTGTGGGTTGGTAATGTCACATTTCTTCGAATTTTTTGGTTCTAGGGCATGACGGTTTCCTCACGATGTTTTCCTTCACCGTTTTGAGAGCTGTGGTGATGAAATAATTTACGCAAAGTAAGTAAGTGTCTGCTTAGGTTCGAACCCACGACCTACAACTTATACCAAAGTTGTGGCCGTTACCACTGGGCCACTGTTCTTAGAACTAGTGGGACATGACCAAATGGTATTTGCAAAGCTAAACTATTTGTACTAAGCCATAAAATCCGGTCATAAAGGGCATGATTAATTGATAAGATATCAATGTCAAATTCCTGTTTTAATAGAGAAAATTTAATATCATGTTGATTTTAATGGCGAAATAAATTACTATGCAATAAAATAACATCTGTTTTAGTGCTATATGCTATAACTCCGTATTTAATATATGTATGACCATATGAGCAGACAGGCGCAACGCGATTTCACGATGCGACTGGTGGAACAATTTCTATGAAAACTTAACGGAATTTGTTCTACCGGTGTCGCGATGCGTCAGTCTGCACGAGCCTTTAGGGGTATGAGGAACAGGGTGTAAAGTTCTCTCATCCCCCATAGAAAAGGGAGGATCCTACGACCAGACGGGTGTTGTGTCTGGCGGGCAATTGCCCGAGGATTGATGTCGGATAGTCTTATATATAATTATGTTAATCGCTCGGTAAACTCTTACACCGCGATGTAGGATTTGTGACGTCAGGTCTTTGATGCTTAGTTCGTATGTGGCGGTGTAGATGCCGCCACAAGCCTTAATATGTTGTTTAGTCATCGTCAAAGTCATAGAAAATGGATTGACTAATTTAGACAGATAATTAATCACGATCATTGGGATTTTCCATCAGGAACTTTTCAGTACCAGTTCAGAATCTGCATTTGTGTCTGGTTGATATGGCAAAACGCTCCCCCATTTAACATATGCTTAATGTGGGTGCACTCAAGGTACACATTTGCCTAACCCTTCGGGAGAGACAGGCGTGATGTTATGTTATGTTTCACGAGAATGTTACAATCCTCATTATATAATACACTAGCTGCGCCCCGCTATTTCACCCGCATAACCCTCGAAACCGTGGGAACATCGGGGTAAAAAGTATCCTATGTCCTAACCTGGGTGATGGTCTACCCATGTGCCAAATCATCCAAATCTGTTCAGCCGTTTTAGCGTTAAAGCGTAACAAACAAACAAACTCACTTTCGCATTTATAAATATTATAGTTAGAATAAACTAATAACAATCAAGCGGCTAAAGGACAAGGCTCTAACTGGACTAGCAACTCAGAGGAAGCAAGTTTGATTCCCACTCGTTGCAAGATGGAGCGGTTCTTGCTCCCACGACGAGTTGACAATAAAATTATGACAATGAAATGTTAAGTAATTTCAATTTTTAGTATAATTTCGCCAGTCTTACCAAGGGGTATCGTATTACCCAGTTACTGAGTTGTGGAGGTCAGATAGGCAGTCGCTCCATGTAAAATACTGGTATTCAGCTGCATCCGGTTAGACTGGAAACCAACCCTAACATGATCGGGAAAACGCTAGGCAGAATGAGTATAATTTCGCCAAAAACTAGATCCAGGCTTGAATGCAGAACGGCCGCAAATATAATTATTCACATAAAGAAATTGCGATAATTGTAATGAAAATGCAACACCTATACTTGAGACGTATTTCGTCACTCGCGTCATTCAGGAGATTTCGAGCCGTCGACCAAGAAATATTTAAATTGCTTAACATTTCATTGTCATGGATTTACACAAAGTAACACCTGATTCCATTACCCAATAAAGTTATGATATCAAACGTCACCACTAAAACATAATAGCTAGTGCCCCCACCCACGATTCAACCAAAATCTTAACCCTCAACCACATAAATTAAGCCATTGATACACGATGCCCATTGATCTCCAGTGATTCCCTAAGCCTGCAGCCGACCCCACAATTTGTTACAGGATCGGGTCGCGTCCCTTTAACTAGGTCAACTGAGTTAATTGTACTTTAGGGACGGTTTAACCAAGTTTTTTAAACTTTACATGTTATTTACATACAGTTACGAGCATAAATGCAGAACAAATTAAACGCACGATTCACTCACATGGATGAATATGAAGGACGTTATTGGACGATTTCTTAATTTTATAGTTCCTTAACAGTTTTTAAGGTAAATTTAAATTACTTATTGCCTAATACGCTAGATTATAATGTGAAGTATAATGAATGGGATACTTATTTTAAAAAAAAACTCGCTCTGGCAATAATGGGCTGCAGCTGAGAATCAGCGTCAGATTGTACCTATACCTTGTGTTGTCATCTGACATTATGCTGAGCTGAGACCCTTTTGGCATTAAAAACATTGTTTTCTGTTATTTATAGTTTGAAGGTGTTTTTTATATTTTAATATCAATTTCACACGGATTTTTGTTTATTTCAATTACTTCAGACAAGATTCAAAAGCCATTTTCTAACGTAACATCACGCCTCTATTCCCGTAATGGTTAGACAGAAGTGTACCTTAGTACACCCACATTTGGACAGTAATGTTAATGTCCCAGGGGGAGCGTTGCCATAAACCTAGCAAAAATACAAAGTCCGTACTTGTGAAATTTGTAATGACAAAAAATAGGTACTTATAATAGGTACTTACCTAGAGATCAAACTCATGAACTCACACTTAGGCGCGCACCTACCACTCCTAGACTTATGAGACAACATCAGCTACAGTATTAAGGAGTAAGTTTTCTGCAGTAAAAGTTACTCAGAGTACTATTACCATATGCTCCACTCAGCATTGCTATGTTCCAGTTCAAACAATGTAAGTGTACGCAAATGAGGCTTTTAAAACTTTGTCTGAAGTTCTGCAAGGCATCGGCAATCTTCTAGGTGTTACAGGTGTGCCTATAAACCTGTTACCTCTGCCTATACACCTGTGAAACTAATATGCTACCTAAATTGTACATTTTGTTGTGAATTTTCTTTTTCTTCTAGTACAGTGGTGTTACATAGAGAGTAAATTAAATTAGCTAGCGAAACTCGATAATATAAACATATTTTATTTTATTATTGGGGACGACCTCTTGTAGTGATGTTCATTTTGAAGTATGGGTTGAGAAAATCTGTTTTGTTTTATCGTGTTTAGATGTCGAAACCCATCACGTCTATGAAGTTTACACAAACATAAGAAAGATTTTTTTTTACTGATATTTCAAGACTCTAATCTCTAGACTCTAAGTACATTAACAGTGGTTGATGACACCAAAAAAAACAATTTTTTGGTTGTACTATGTTTTTTTACCCATCATTTCTGCGGAGTTTCGTTAAGTAATTTAATTTGACCCTATAAACGCCTGTTACTACCGCGCATAGTCTACTTAAATACATCACTACAGCCTACTTAAACACAATATGTAAAACTGAAGCCTCGTATTCATTTGGAAATAAAGAAACAAAAACCTGCCTCGTTGGTCTAGTGGCCGCAAGCACTACTGCTGAGCATGAGGTCCTGGGTTCGATTCCCGGGTCGGACAAACTGTTATTGTTTTTTTTTTTTTAACCACAACAGTGAAGCTCTTGGCCTCAATCTCACCTGATGGTAAGTGATGATCAGGCCGAAGGTGGAAGCGAGCTTCACCCGGGATCCCCTACCACAGAAGAACTGGCTCTTACCTCTTACTGCCGGAACACAACAATGCTGGTAACATTGTTGTTATGGCGACAGACTTAGATAAGATGGTGGTAGCTAGCCAGGCGGACTTAAAACAAGCCCTACCACCAACCAAACAGAGCAGAAAATTTTGCCCCCACCGGGAATCGAGCCCGGGACCTCTGGGTCTGAGACAGGTTGTCCAACCACTAGACCACAGAGGCGGTCAAAAAGTGGGGAGGATGGTTTTCTATCCGAAATTTCTCAGTAGAAACCCCGAATCTGGATTGGAGCCCGGTTGATGGCAATAGGCTGGCCCCCCATTACATGGGACTAAAACATGTCTGGCCAAATATGGGTTTAGTATAAGTACACCTCTGCTTAGGCCTCAGAGAAATCAGCCGTGATGTTAAGTTATATTGCCCATTTTTGTTATGAACTTTTCCTCTGTTCTATAGCGGTGTTACAGGTGTCCATAGACCTGTAACCGCGGCCTGTAGACACCTGTAACTTCTACTATTCATCAGGTAGTCTGACAGCTGGTTTGCTGTTATATAATACCCTAAACAAGATTTATTTCGATAAATGGACAATGTGGGATTACTTTTACAGGTTGAGTTTAGAGTATTTTTTACATTAGATAGGGTCGCGTTTGAATACTATCTTTTTTGATACGTGAAAATGTGGTCGATGTAGTCAAAGTGCCCGCTTGATTAGAAGGATGGGGTTCCGTACCCGAAAAGTGCCAAACAGAACCCTATTACTAAGCCTCCGCTGTCCGTCCGTCTGTCTGTCTGTCAGCGGGTTGTATCTCATGAACCGTAATAGGTAGACAGTTAAAATTTTCACAGATTGTGTATTTCTATTGCCGCTATAACAAAAATAAAATAAAGTTAAAAATTAAAGGGGTGTTATTTCCGGTGTTGTTTTTGCTAAATATTGTACGGTGGTACGGAACCCTAGGTGAGCGAGTTCGACTCGCACTTGGCTGGTTTTTAAATAATTTAGCCTGGTTTTCTTAAATAATTTTCTTGTCATTCAGCTATTATTACAATATTTGGATAGTTTAAGTAATAATTCGATGATAATATATAATGCCAATATGACTCTTGGCTTGTGAGTTAAAGACTGATATTTCTATGGCGAAACAGACCATTGTTGAATATTCATCCTCATTACGTAAAAAGGGCAAATATAACCACTTCCAGTTACCCTTCAAAATCTTAATTTCCCCACCTTGAAAACAAACAAAATTCAACAGCAAAATTCCCTAAATTAACTACATTTATAATCCACACCTCCTCCAAGTGTTCCCTTAGATAATGGCTGGTACACTCAGCCTGAAAAAGATGTGTATATCGACAAGAAATCATTTGATGATTTTCAATTTGTGTCCCATAATACTGACTCAACGTGTAGCTAAAATTAAGTCCCAAATGTGTAAAAAGTTTCTTGGCTTCACATTGATACAAATATTATGGAACACAGATTGTAGACGATATACATCTTTTTGAAGCTGACTGTACAATTGTAACCGAGACTGAACACTTAGTAGTGAAGTAATTCTACGTAATCCGGCCGCAGTTAAAGTTTTGTAACGAGATCCGAGTTAAATTATTGTCGTTATTATTAATCCTTGGGTTTAGGGAGTAATGTACACGGTAGTGACAGATTAGCAGAGACTTTGTGTTGGCAACATTTACAGAAAAAGAAGTCATCTAGAAAGAAGCACATAGTTACGGTTTTTCTAAAGATCTGTTTTTTTATTGTAAATTACTAGCTTTAACCCTCGAGTACATTGTTTTTTTTTTTTTTTAATTCATATTCTTTATGGCAACTCTATAGGTCATGAGCTATCAGAATAACAGCGCTGCGGTTTTTTTTAAATATTGCGTCTTTGTAAAAATTTGTAAGCTCCTTTTTTACTGATTGTATTTCCTGTGCGTATATTTTTTCTTTCTTTTTCTTTCTTTCTAAAGAAACGTCTAGTTAGTATGACCCAAAACTGTCAAACTTTCCCAATCAAACTTGAACCTAATGCTTTAGCGATTAAGTTTAAAATCTACTAAAGAAATTTGACAGATTTTAGTAGCTTGATGTGCTGGCCACTGTACATACAGTACACTCCAAAAACATACCATCTGATACATACCTTTCGCATGATCTATTCTATTCTATTCACCTTGAAAACTTCGAACCCAGTTTTAATAATATAAAAAGAGTTTATCCCCCAGGATAAGTATTATACATGTAAGGTATCGTTCACATTTCCGGGGATCGGTGTGAATTCCCCCGGGCTCGTTCCCCCGTTTTATTTTTACCCGCTGTCACTGTTACAGTAACCTTATTTAAAGTCTGAGTTTTCTTTAAATAGACGTGTTGTAGCCCTTAAATGTTATTTGGGATTAGAAACTAGATAAGCTTGGTTAAGTCTGTGTTGAATTCTAGTCTTAGAACTATTATTTCACTGGGTGGATCTCGTGGGTACTTAAATATTATTACTTACTTAAACTTTAATTTTGAGAAAATCCCTGTAATTCCCCAAAAAGTTTTGTGGAGGTTACAAATTACTTTGTGGTTGAGATGTTTATAAAATACCTTGTTTTATTAAATTTCGTATTAAACTTGTACCTACAAGTATTTTTCTGGTAACCAAGAGGTTCAGTTGTCTTCTCAAACACCTGATTGAATTAGAGGGTTTCAAAACCTAGTAATTATCTGGGTAACTTTTTATGTTATGATTTTAGTAGACTATGTATTTCAGTATTGTCAGTTTATATCCATACGTTCAAAGTTAACGACTTAAGACAATATTGTGAGCAAATAAATTAACAAAGCAAACGTCGCAAGCATGCTAATCCATGGTAGTTCTTCTTTGTTGAAGAGAAACGTGTAAGAGAAACGTTTACTTTTACATCTTCAAGCAAAAAATTACTTGTTTTTAGAAAACGAGGGTGCTGACAGAAAAGGTTAATTTGAATGTTAACTGCAGCATCCATGAATCGAGTGAGTAGGTTTAATATCCATCCAATAACCCACAGTAGACAAGTGGATGGGATAAATATCGAATCACCTCTAAAAACGGACCAACTGCGAGTCGAACTCGCAGACGAAGGGTTCCGTACCACCGTTCAATATTTAACAAAAATCGGCTTTAGTTTATATACTTAACTTTTTTTTTTTTGTTATAGCGGCAATAGAAATATACAATCTGTGAAAAATTCAACTGTCTACCTTTTACGATTCATGAGATACAGCCCGCTGACAGACAGACGAACGGACGGACAGCGGAGGCTTGGTAATAAGATTCCGTTTGGAACCCTTCGGGTACAGAACCCTAAAAACAAAACGACTACCCACGGAAAAATACAATAGACGTAGATATAATTTAGTAACATATTCCGCTTAACTATTCTTAAAGAGTCTTAAAAAACAGCGTCCAGCGCTCAGCGTGTCACGTCGTGTTCGGGTTTGCGACAAGTCAATCGTCCTCCTGAGGATGCCTCGTTGAGAGGTGAAACACGTGTCGATTTCTTATAGTGTTTTTTAAGACTCTTTAAGAATAGTTAAGCGGAATAGGTTACTAAAAATATCTACGTCTACTGTATTTATAATGGATTTCCGCCAAGTCACGCCTGAATCAATTGACTACCTACTGTTCATCGTTATTTTCCTTATAATGTCTCATAATTGAGTAATTATTATTCCCGACTGCGTCAGATGAACGTTTAACGTTTTGTTTTATATCTTAACTAGTTTCTTCCCGCGACATCGTCCGAATGAAATTCCTTGTTTTAACATAAAATATACCCTTTGCGACTCGGCAATACTGTAGCATCCCATTAGTGGAAGAATTTCGGAATCGGATCACTAGTTCCGATGATTACCCCCATATATAAACTCACAAATACCTCTTTACAATATTAGTATAAACTAGTTATTAGTCTGAGATGATAAAGGGAGATATTGCAATAGTCTAGCATAACAACCAGTCTACCAACAAAAACACAATCCAAAATAATGGAGAAATTCTCACTGATCAACATCAATTGGACTGTGTTGGTCAGTTGTGACAAATAGGTCATCGGCTCCGTCGCACAGAGAGTACGTAAGAAGGATGTCTGACCCGACGGACTAACTGCTTTGTTGTAGTCTGTGTCATTCGCTGATGATAGTGGACTATCTTGTTTCTTCTGGCATGCGGTGTATGGATTAAAGGCTCGTACATACTGGCCCGACAGCTCGCGCGACGCGACTCCGCTAATTGTTCTATCGTGAAGATTTCTTAGAAATGAAATGAAATTGTTTATTCTGTAAATAGGATATTATCGGAATCACTTTTACACGTCATAATAAAAAAATATTAGTGCTAGGCTAGATGAGGTCGGCGTTTCCTATCTGACTACTCTGAGAAGAAAGGCCGAAATAAACTCAGAGGTCACAGTCTCTTTTAAAGTCCTGACATAATCTTGGTCACGCCATAAAATATGAGGACCATGTAGATTAGTGTTTGAAATGGTCTTTTGAGGAAAGAACCACACAGATTTAAGTGGACCTGTCCAGTCAGTGCAAGCATTTATCAGTAATTGTGGAGCTCAACTCAGAACTTAAGGAGCTCAGCGACTTGACTAGAAATTGTATTGTTAAACTCGCGTCGCGTTGTCGCGTCGCGCCTGTTTGCGGGAGCCTTAATACTGTCTGGTTGAATTTAATAACGAAATTGTTTATTAGAGTCTAAATGTATCTTCTTGTCTATGTGTTTTGTATTGTTTATTACAGTACCAGTGGTAATAAGTTCGGTTTTATGCCCATGTTATGTAAATATTTACATGTTTAATGGCGGGTGTGTCCTGAACGTAATAACACTAACCAACTTTGTAAGTACCTACCATTTACGACGAACAAAGGCTCGTACACACTGGCGCGACTTGTCGCGCGACGCGACTTTAACAATACAATTTCTAATAAAACTTCACGATTGAACAATTAACGGTGTCGCGTCGCGCGACAAGTCGCGCCCGTGTGTATGAGCCTTAAATGTCTTTGTCTTAGAATATACCTAACACTTATTTTCACCAATTACTGATTTAATGTAATGCTATCTTACTCTATCCAATACTAGCTTCTGCCCCCGACTTTGTCTGCGTGAAATTTCGACCCCCGGCTCACCGCGTCGCATCCCATCGCCCACCAGCTCTGCTACTTTGTTTTCGCTTTAGCGTTCTTTCTAGTTTTTTTTTCTTCTTGCTCGGCTCCTAAAGTTTGTAGCGTTATGTTGCATAGCATAAAACCTTCCTCAAGAATAGGACTATTCAATGCAATTTTTTTTCAAATCTGCCTCTTAGTTCCGGAGATTACCCCCTTCATACAAACTTGCAAACAAACAAATAAATTTACTTTAACTCTTTATAATATTAAGTATAGATTTGACAGAAAAATAAGAAAAAAACAATGCGAAATGTGGCTGTATAAACTTATACACTTCTTCTGCCTAGCCCTCCTAGTAATCTCCCTTCGAGAACTACAAGCGGTTATGTTATGTCAGTTTTGTTTCCAAGAATCATAATAAATAAGCTGAAACTATAACTTCTATACGCGAGAAAGCAAGTATAAATCAATCAAACCCACACAAAAAAGTATAAACAAACTGCCACAAAACCTCAGCTTAAACTCTTTTCAACACACAAATTCACAAATCTCTTTTACAACCAACAACCCGAACTGTGAACAAAACCGAAAAATGGCAGACATCACACGAATATTGTATTCTAATGAAAAAACTTCACACACATTCAAAACTTACAACGAAATAAAACGATTCGTCCAACTTCGCGTAATTTCGACTAAGTTCGGGTAACTTCGGGCTTCTCCGGAAAGTTTTCGGGTATCAACCGCTCAGGTGCCTAATAAATAAGTTAGTGTCGTCACCTTTTCTTAACTTTGTGGTTTTTGTGAATTTTTTGATTGCTTTTTGGAGTGGGCTAGTAAATTATTGATATGAGTTTTTCAATGATATATTGAGGAGCAGAATGGTAATAAATGAGACTGGGTAGTAGGCAGGAATGTTTAGGTGTGGCACATCTGTTCTTTTTGAAACTTTTCCCATGAATATAGGATGAATCTTGTGCTGAAGTGGAGTAAGGATAAAAGTTTTATGGGTCTAAGAAAAACTCACAGGAATTCTTTAAAAAAAAATGCATTTCACCAAGTAGGACATAATTCAATGTGAATGTTTATGCGATCCAACACGACACAAACATACAAATAAGCCAAAAAGACAATGTTATAGTACATAGTAGGTATAAAAGACTGTAATATAGTGAAACCATTTGCCTAGCCAATAGATTAAAAAAAAATGGTAAAAATACTATGCCATATGCAAGCCCCGCTTAAATGTAATTAGTATTGTTTGCATAATTAATCATTTAGCTTGTCCTGAATGTACCCGTAATGTGCTGGTATTTAATTAACATAAAACTGTAGTTATATATAGGTTTATATGTAAAACATTGCCCGATAAAGGTTATTAATTAAAGCACATTTGCAATAGCGATAATAAATGGTCGTGTTCACATGATTGTACACATTATACAAAAAAATGGGTAATAATCACGATTTTTTATTTAAAAAAAAGTGCAATGATATAGCCACGTTCTGTATTTAATAAAATTATAACACTTGTGATACGGACTTAATTTAATTTAGTATCGGCGCCGGCGTCAGAAATTGAGTGAGTAAAAATTACGCTCTATAATTTTTTTTGAAAACTGGTAGCAGGCTCTTAAATAAAAATTGCGTTTTCAGAAATTGCAAATTTAGGAAGAAGGCTTTTGTGTGTGGAGGTCGGAAATAATTCCACAGGTACATTCATGTGGAATAATACTGGGATAAAAAGTATCCTATGGCCACCTACCCAGGTGATGATCTATCCGATCATCATCCGATCATTATCCGATCATGATCTATCCGTGTGGCAAACATTGAAATCTGGTCAGCCGATAAGGCGTAAAAAGGTAACAGACAGACAGAGTTACTTTCGCATTTATAATATTAGTAGGTATGGATTTTTCCATCCCAAGATAATCCCCAGAGACACTTCCAAAAGTCCAAACCATCACGTAGGCCAAATCAAATATTTTAACTGAGCCAATTGGGGTCGAGGGTGAAGTGCTAAAGTTATTAGTAGTAATTGTACGTCGGGGAGCTCAACCCCAGATTGTTAAAACTTCCCCAACACCAAGTTTTAAATAAAAAAAAACCTTGGTACGATACCAAAGATGCTCAGCTTTAAAAACTTGGTACGATCGGAAAGATGCTCCTCTTTGCTCAGTTCGTTATAGTTGCCTCTTTGTTGCTTGCCACTGGAGAATATAAAGTTTTAAAATAATTTTTTTCATGCCGTTTGGCTGCGGGCACTCGGAAAATGTTTTTAATTTGTGAATTTTCTTGTGGCCGTCTCCTTTATCGAGTTAAGTTATTTTTTATAATATGAAATAGATGATAGTATTGTGTTTGATATTTCAATTTCGTTTTCTATTAATTTTCTTTAAACGGCTTTTCAATTACATTTTATATCATAAAAACGTGAATGAAAATTGTGAATCTGTCAAAAAATTGTTTTGCAAAAAATATGACACCGATTTCACCCTTGGTGACGTCACTACAAGATGATAATAAGTGTCTGCAAAAAAAATTGCGCGTGCGGCACCGTTACACGTGTTAAGAGGGAAACTTCTTAAGAGGGTTTATTCTGAAAGTTGGCAACGTCGCAAATAGATGTCAAATATTTCGCTGTTTTGATTAATTTGATAATATTTCTGTATGGAAATAAAAAATGTGGCTAACTAGCGAACTAGAATATTGATTATGAAATGCAATAATTAATATCGTAACACCGAATAGTTAGTTTTAGATGTAAAAAAAGTATTTGGTAACTTTCCAATGCCTTTTTTTCACCTAAAACGGGTACAACATCAAATTCAATGTTATAATTACAATTCATTATTAATATTCTAGTCAATTGGTTAGCCACATTTCTTATTTCCATACAGTATTATTTCCAAATAATTCGAAACAGGTAAATATTTGACAGCTATTTACGACGTTGCCAACTTTTAGGATGCACCCTCTTAAAACAAATTATTAAAAGAGATTTAGTGCGAGAGACAGAGAGAGTTATATCTTTTTTCTCTCTCGTGACATGAAATGTGCCTAACGTGACGGGTGTTTGCAATTTCAGTCTCAATGCTCGTACATTTGTTAAATCGCTGCCTTAGAATTTTCAATTCAAAAACTATGACTATCAATCCGACTGTCAAGCTTAGGGATTATGCTCTTTTCATCTTACATTCTAAGCCAATGTTCAGCAATGGAAAGTAGCATTAGCATAACATAATCAGACGTTAATGTTCCCCACAGCTGGGACACATGCCTCTGTGAAACCACCACGCGGGCCCAATACGTGTTGGTGAATCTCACATATACCTTCAAACTATTGTTTCTAGAGCAAGCCGGTTTCCTATGTTTTCCTTCACCTTTGGAGAATAGTGGTGATGAAATAAATTATATAAAGTAGAGAGCCATGCTTGCCTCGTTAAACACTACTGCAAGGGACACTGGTGGTCGCAATTTATATTGGAAGGACACTGGCTATCTTTTTAACCCCCGACGGAAAAGAGGGGTGTAATAAGTTTAACGTGTGTATATGTGTATTTGGTATCTGTCTGTTTCCTCGTAGCTCCCAAACGGCTAAACTGATTTTGATTATTGTTTTTTTGTTTGAAAGGTGTCTTGATCTAGAGTGTTCTTAGCTACAATTCAAGAAAATCGGTTTAGCCGTTTGAACATTATCAGCTCTTTTCTAGTTGATGATTGGATGTGCGCATCTTCCACAGGTCTGATCGATTCGAAATTTAGTATTCTGTTACTTCAATGATTAGAAGAACATAGTAATCTTTAACCGATACTGCAGCATCACCTGGAATTGTGTCGGGTGTTATTTAAATTTTTAATTTTAACTTGTTGAAGTTCTGAATATATCCCTTAGTCCACTTTAGTTGGTTATTCGTGGCTAAAAATAAAGAGCTTTGCCTGGCTCTTTACTAAATATAGGCTTGATATCTGTTCATCTATTATATAAAAACCATATATTTACTCTTACGTCAGCAAAAAACTGTTTATGGTAAATATATTCCGTTCCGAATACCAAAAATATAGCTGATATCATCTTTGGTATATTCTGCCTCCCGGCGTTTCTTTCGTCCTTCAGGGACAGGCATGTATATTATGTATATTTTACATAAATATGAAAATATCTCCTATCTTTGGCTGTGATACAAAATATGCTAAGTTCGTTATGGCGATTTCCTTATTTTTGGCTTTAGTGTTATTTTATTTTGAGTTCTAGATTAGTGTCTTTTAGGGATGAAAATATAGTGCTTGATGTGTCTCTGTAATCGTATTAAAATAATGTCAGCTCGTTATAGTCTCGCTGCAGAGTAAATGCCTCTTCTCAAACAGAGAAGGGCCGAGCTTATCGACGCTTACTTAGTGCGTTTCAGCGATATTAGGATATTAACAGATACATAACTTATAACATAAAAATATTTATTACATAAGAAAATGGTTTCAAATTGTGTGAAGTCTCTTGTGCTAGGTGATTAACCTATGTTACAAGAGCCAGTGCAGTCCTGGGAGGAAATATTATGAAAAATATCATGTAATAAGATTAACTTAAGTCAATTAAAAACAAAAGCAAAGACTAAAACAAGATAAAATAAAAAATATCTAATTAAAATAAATAAAAAAGCGTTTAATTTTTTTTTTTAAAAGAAGCTTTCATCACGTATGCCAAATTTCAGCCCGATAGCTTCAGTGGAAGTGGGTGAAATATTGATTGCAATATTCCAGGACATACTTCCAGGACATACATACAGGTGAAGTTAAATAAAAGCTTTTAAATAGCCTGTAATGGTGATTGTGTGTATGCGTGGAGTGTCCGTGTGTATGTGTCTGTGTACCTATGTGTAAAAGATCCCCACTATATGGGAAATAGTGAGTCTTCAACTGATGCCACTGTACCCTTTCAAAAGCCCGGGTGTCACTTGCAGTTGTCCACAGATGATATATTTTATTCTGGCTCCGAGATTCGAGGTAAGCCACTTTAGATCGCTTACATGAGATTTGACAGCAGACTATCTGATCAGCAACGTGATCAGTGAACTCTGCTGAACCCTTTAAATAACAACACTCAGTCATCACGACCAACTTTCCAATAATTCCTTTCAAATTTTCTACTTGGCCTATTCGAACTTCAATGGCGCGTCAATAAAGAACGCGCCAAGTTTCGTCAAGTCGCGTGAACTCGCGCCAAGTCGCGCCGACTCGCGCCAAGTGTGCCGAGCTGAGTATTTCAATGCAGTACCCACAAGTTGACGTTTATTAATTAAGTCTACATTTAGTCTGGCACTATTTAAACTTGACTTGGCAAGTTAGACGTTGATTTAAAGGCCAATAAATTTTATTCGCAAAAAATGGAGAATGTTGGAAGTGTAGTAGTGAAGAAATGTGGGTTTTAAGGTCTTTTGTTTAAGTAAGGGCTTATAAAATTGTGGAAGTTAGTAGACTAAGTAGAGCTATAGGATAAGGGAAGAGGATTTTGTGTTATTGTTTTGGAAAAAAATTGAAACTTAGTCTATCTAGATTAATGTAATTTCATGACACTTATTAATAAGCATGTACTAGAAATATTTGCACGACTGATAAGTCGAATGTAGTGAGATTAAAATTATTTCAACATGTCATTGTGTACCTACCTATATTCTGGCTAATAAATAAATTTTATTTCATAAATACTAAGAATTATGTTTGATTTCGAGTTGTTTCTTGTTCTGTTTGTTAAAGTTTTGTGGATTTGTTTATAATTTTGTAACGTTTGCATGCCTACTGGTAAAATATGGCTGAACCTATCACCATGTGCTGTACCCATATTTGCAAAATAAAATATCTTTATATCTTTATCTTTGTTCACTAGATTTTTTAAGACTCATTGAATTTTTTGATGTTTTAAATATCGATTTTGGTAATTTTTCTGGAGAGCTGTCTATAGAAAGTTGAAAGGCTTTTACTTTATCGAAGGTTTTTTCGATTATTAAAGCACTTTAGGGCTTATGTCAAGACCTTGACGTTACTTAGTAATAATGTGTTAGCTTAAAAAAAGACGATAAAGTTTTCTGGTTATTGCAAATGGTGCAGCATGAGCAGATAAATAAAGCATTTCGGAGAAAAAAAAAATCTTTTGTAATTAAAAACAAGCATATTTTTTTACGTCACGGTAAAGGAAGAATACGCATTATAGGAAGAAACTTAACTTATGAGTATTCTTGCACTGTTTAAGAAACAGAGCCTTTGCCCTATAAAGAAAAAGTTAGAGGCTAAAAGGCTAATCTAATCTAATGCAATGCTAAAACTAATCTTAGTATTGTCCAATAATTGCACTACAATGGGTAAAAGTCGAGCTCAATAAAGTTATTATACGTATAAGTTATCACAGAATGGCACATAAAAAAAAACTTCTAAACAGTCACAGCAATTTCAAAACAATTCAAAAATGCACCCAAAAACTGCAGCTCACACCCAAACCAAAAACGACGTTCTAGAACAACGAATTTCGGTGCTGGCAATACTACACTAAATTACCTAGTACCATGCAATGGCAACACTGAACGGTTAGGAGAAAAAGTAAAAGAAAATTGTGTCCCAATTGAATTTGTTATACAAACTAGGAAAGTTAGCGCTAAACTGACTTTTCTTTATGTTGTGTGTGAGAGTTTCTTTGCTTATTTCATGATATGGGGTCAGCAGGGATGCAGGGTTTGCTTAGAAATAAAGTTTGGGATTATATTTAGAGATGAACTTAGTTGATAATTTTGATAAAAGTGTTTTATTCATTGATTTGTTTGTGTTTTAACAAGTTCTTTATCTATGCATTCGCGTCATTTCGATTCGACCTTTGCATAAATAAAGACGCCGTGCGTTTTATTTTTTCGGTAAAGTTTAACTTAAAATTTATTTTTAAGCAAATTAACCACCAATTTAAATCACAAGTGTCATTCTTCGACAGTTATATGAAATGGCTATATCACGAGATATTTGACGTACGGTGTCAATTTAATTAACAATTAATTTCCGTGACTGTACCTAGACGCTGTGATTATTGACTAAAACATATTTTATGGAATCTAAAATACGCGGCATATATTTTGAAATAAGTGCATATTAGCTTTAAAGCTTAATAATTAATTTGGATGTAATCCATCCTAATACTCGATTAAATTCACCATATACCACACTGTCTGTACCCAAACAATTTAACACAACCTGAATCTCTACCTACCCACAAGCCGCACACCACAACCAATTAAGACGTATACAGATAACATAATACGTTCTATTGTACTCATGATCGAGATATACTCACTATTATTAGGGTTCCCCAAACAATAGTCCAATACATAATCCATAGGACAATAGTTATTATTGAGTTAGTTTAGCCTTAAATGGAATTAATTATAGCATGCACGGGTGACGTTTGTGGCCGCCATTTTGGATCGTAATTATATATACTTTATTGTACCTACACCAGATTATACATGACAAACTACAAAACATACAATTGCTTACTGCAATCTCTTCCTGGCTACCTTGGAATGGACAGTGATTTCCTGGACATAAAATGGGGTTATCTTTATTAAAAATAAAAAGGATACAACGTGTACCTAACGTTAAATGCGCAAAACCTGAAAATAGTTTGATCAGAATAACGAGCAGAATCATTTGAACCACTTTTTAATATAGGTAACATTAATAAAAAAACATTAAATAAGTCGCCGTGTCATTTCGCCATCACTTGCGCAAACCCGCCAAAGTAGGCAAACAAACGCAAATTGTTGTCCACCAATTTTAATTTTCTCATACGCGGGATAAAAATAAGAGCTTTATTTCAATGCACAGAATTGCCAGTAAAACTAAAACAGCACATAAAAGCTTACATTTTTTTAAATGTTTTTTTTTCTCTGAAATCGGTCAATTGAATTAAAAATCAGTCGGGTTGTCTGAAGTTTTGCGCATTTAACGTTGTAGAAGTATAATATACATACATAATTATGCTATATAATACATACTAAATAATTATATAAGCAACGAAAATAAATGACTTATTATTATAGCTAACAACGTGAACCAAATCACAACAACAAGTAATGTTCCTTCACGAGTGTTTTAAACACAGGCAACGATTGCGCGCGCTTTATTTGAACTGGCAATGCATTCCACAAACGAGCGGCCTGGACAGTAAAGGATTTGTCAAGGAAAGTTGTGGAATGCATTGGCATTTTAAGCTTTAAGTCATCTGATTTTTCAGCTTTATTATACTTATTAGGATCTACAGATAGTTTTCCGAATGTGGATGTTTCTAGTAAAAATCCTAGTGCTAGGCAAAATTTACTTTAACTTCAAATTCGATCCATACCTATAATAAAAATAATAAATAATCCTTAAGTAACCTACATCGTACCAAAAAAATAATTACCAAAAAAGCCCTTACGCACCAAATCATTCTCCGATCTATTATTTTTTCTGCGTGCGGAGCAATATAGGCATTAATTAATAGATTATCTAACTAACGCAGTAATCAGGAGGTCGCCGGTAATTCTGAGGTACGGCCTAGGGTCTCATTACGGCCGTAAATTGGACACTACCCACGAATTAGTTACGTGATCGAAATTGGTGATAGTCTGGTTTTTTTTTGTTGGTCACCCCTGTTCTTGTATGCAGGGTGAAAAAAGGGTGGCACATTACGAAAATATGTGTATCTTATATGTTACAAGTGGCCAAAGGCGGGTCGCACTCCCACATGAAGGATTTCGTATCACTACACTACATTTTGAAATACGTTAGTTTAAAAAAAACACGTTTTTGTTCGTTTAATTTTATATTTAATTAAGTACATTTTTATTATTTGTTGTTTTAGGGCCGTAGTAATTAATACACATTGACAATTTCTGATGGAACCGTTTTCCTAAATACTGTATACTTTTGTTCTTGGGACACTGTCTGAGGGGCAATTTCCGTATTTTTGAGAACGTTCGCATTCGCAATCTGTCAAAAATACAATCAATTTACACCACCGTTTTGGACAAGTTTGACAGATTGTGTTTTTTAAATACGAGAATTGGCTTTTATTTACTTCGTAGCACAACATACGGGAGAATGTCGTGGGTCGTTACGTAACAAGATCTTTTTTGGATGTTACTATAAAAATGAAATAGATTCCTTTATATTGAATCTGTCGTTGTATAAATTGAAATATGATTGAGGTGGTCTGTTTGTGTCAGGCTTGGCAATGAGGAGATAATAATAGATATTTTGGGGGTGTTTTATGTGGATCCCTTGGTCCCTATGGGGTGAATATAGGTTGAAGCTTCGTTGGTATTTAAGTAAGAAAGAACGAAGGAAAGGAATAAAGTAAAAATAACTAACGTTGTCTAGCTCTAAGACAAGCTAACTGCCTAGTTCAGATTTAAAATAGAAATAAAATGATTTACTCTTTTGTTTTATATTTTTAAACTCAACATTGACAGCCGTCATAGTACTGTTTAAGTTTCAGCCAGTAGCAAAAACGGAATTTAACTTTTAAAGCTGACATTAAATACTAATCAAGATGTTTTAACTTACTGCAGAAGCAACATTCGATTCGATTTAAATGTTTCTTTGATTAAATTAATTAAATCATTAGCGAGAATGATCCATTACGTAATGGGGCATCACTGTTTGTGCATGGGTTTGCAATAAAAAAATTATACCTAATATTTTCATAGAAATTAAACTTTCCTTCAACAAAACATCCATTGCTTCAGTGGCTAAGTCTGCACACACCCTAACAAAACGATAACCATAAAAAGCCTTCCCCAATTGATACTAACTCATGTTAAAACCTTTAATTAAAGAATAAGTCCTTAATTAAAACTGTCGATAAGACTTGGACAGATCCGTGAGAAAGTCCATCAATTTAGCCCCAAAATAAACGTTGGCTCATTACTCTCGGGGTTCATTTATCTATGTCTAAAGGGGCTTTGTGGCTCAGAAATGGGACTTAAAAAATGTCTTTTTTTATTGCCTTTCAGGGGTTCGTAGTGAGAAATCGAAAAACACACTTTTCCTGCTATGATTTGTTTTGTTTTTGTGGCTTAGGGGAAAAGGTACCTGTGCAGCGGTGCAAATGCATAACAATCGTAGCCCAGTGGAAACGGCACGCCTTACGAGCTTGTAGGTCGTAGGTTCGAACCCAGGCAGCTACTTTGTATAAAAAAATATTTCATCACCATTGCTCTTAAAACGGTAAACGAAAACTTCGTGAGGAAACCGCCATGTTCTAGAACCAAAATTCGAAGACATGTCAAATCTACGAACCTGCACTGAGCGAGCCCGCGTGGAGGATTACGGCGCATTTCCTTACACAGAGAGGAGGCCTGTGTCCCAGCTTTGGGAACATTGGCTGATTATGAGATTCCTAGTTGTCACTTTTCAAAGTGTTGTATAGGAAATTGTGTGTTGTAAAAATCTGTTTTTAACATGCTGGTTGCAAGTTCGGAACCTGGCATACACTAGCTTAGCTATAACAGGAGAGGATAGTACTGTCTTCCTTGAAAAAAAATCCCTATTTACAACACCCACAGTAACTAGCGTAGTTTTATCTAAAAACCACACCAAAATCTGTATTAAAAAAAACAGAGTAATAAATACGGAACCCATAATAACTTCGGTCATTTCACTACATTTTCATCGGCAGTTCCGGATTAAATTAAAATATTTTCACGTTGCGTCATCAGAGTACCAATATTGATGTGTCAGCGTTGAACGGGTTAACGGTACAACGAGGATTTTTTATTAGAGGATTATATCGAGAAATTGCTTCGGTACATTTTTAATTTGACCTCTTTTTTAAGGGTGTGCTTTTTATATCAAAGATTGGAATAAAATATCGTTGCTTTCAGTTGGATAAAAGTGAATAGGGGATAGGTTTTTTAATATGACTTATTTTTTTTAACTTAGTTTGCCATGCAATTAAATTTGGACCCTCGGGCCGTGGGGTCCGAGTGGTCATGGTTTGTTCAAATAAATCTCCAAACGGCTGGTTGACATTTTCCGTGACCCAAGGGCTGGCTTTTACGTTGGCCTGAATCTATGCATTGCCATACAACGTGGCAATGCCGCCAGTCTCTTGGGTACATTACCAGTCGAAAGCGATGCGGAGCAATTTTTCGACGCCTTTTTTTGTTTGTTTATGGTTTTAGTTAAGTTAGGTTATTATATTTTTATTTCAATAGTTTGTTTACAATTAAAGTGTTTGGAAGTTTTTCATTCAATAGCGCTGTAACAAATATTTACACGTAAAATGAGGGTAGAATGAATGTAGGTAATATTAAATTCTATGATTGTCCAAAGAGACTTTGCAAATTGTGACACGCTGCTATAGATTGAAAGCAATTCATTAAAGGTTATCTAGAAGTAAACCCTACGACCCGCAGTCGAACGTGTCAGCCTGAAAAAACAAGAATAGAAAGTTCCAACAAAAATCCCGCATCATTTCCCCATTTATCTTCACAGTCTAAGCAGAAATCCGTCTTAATTTTCCCCTGAAAATACAGGGTGATTTTTCACGTCCGCCGTATCAAACGCAAAGGGCTACCCCGAATTAGATTTGAACACAAAAGACTGTATTAAGTGATGTTTGTTGTACTCTACGTCCATTGTTGGCAAAAATGTGTCCGACAAGAAAACGCTTTTTGGGGTTATACAATGGTTTTCTCTTTTATTTTAGGGTTAACTGGTGATGGGTCAGTAATTTATAGTGTTAGAGGGTTAAAGCAAATAATTGAGTGATCATCTGCAAATAAAGGCTGTGACATGATGACCATAAATTCTGGTCATCACTATATTCAAAATGATGATTGACGATACAATACAAAAACAGCATTTTAAGTTAGCGAACAACTTTGAAGCGAGATTGATCAAAGGTAACAGTTATTTCAAAGATTCATTATATTTTTCTCGAACATGCTGGGAAATTCGAGCATTATTTTGACAACCTTCTTAGAGATTATTCAAAATCGCGGTACTTGTCGAATACATTCGAGCGCACGGCAATGTTTGTATGAAAATCTATATCTTTCGTGTTTAGTGGCCAAATAAATTACTATGAGAACTTATTTATGTCGTGTTATTTAATAAAACTGGAACGATCTTTCCACTTAAACACATGGCAACCAAGGAAGCAACTTATCAGAGATTTTATGAAAATTTCATTCATTGATTCTAGAATTTATAATTAATTTTCTTAGTTTGAATCTCCGCGCATTATTTCAGAAAAGTACTATACAAACCTTGGCCACGGCCCGCTAATTATTATTTATTTACCAGCAGTAGCGCTTGCTAGCACAAGACTAATGAGGCAGGCAACATCATTTATGTGTAGCTCTAAAAAATTGTCACACGACGGCATTCAAATGCTTTCCTCCTTCAAAACTACTTTAATGCGTACCTAACTCCCCAATTAATGCAGCTGTCTGTACCTACTACCTATATACATGGGTATATATAAGATAGCTCTAGTGAGAGAGTGGTGACGCTATTTCTGGGTTAGTAGATGCAATTTGCAGATCCTTGGCACCCATTTGCATATTCGACTGAGAAGCGTAGCAGGGGTTGCATATAGGTGCTGTGCATTTGTAGGGTTAAAGTTTCAGGGTGAATATACTCGTTATTAGTGGGTAAGTAGATATAAAGTCTTTGACTTGTAGAAAGAAGACATGTATTTATAGTTTATTTATGAACAGAGGGTTTGCGGTGTTACATCCTTTCAATCTTCTTACTAAGGTTTTTGGTGTGTCGAGTGTGTATGGAAAGAAACGTTTGTGCGTAGTCACGCTAATATTTAGGGCTTAAAAGGATGGGGGATGTTGCCGAAGTTTTGAAAATCCCAATAACACTATGCAGTACCTAAATATTTTTTTAGAATAATTTCTTACTTTCAAAAATATCTCTAAATCCTCCTAGAAAACAATTTAAGAACAATATTTAAAACCTCAACTTCCTAACAAACAGATTACTTAGAAGAAAAAAATAAAAGTTTACCCCATTTCACGTCAGTTTTATCTGAGAGCGATCCGGAAGCGTCAGGATTGTGTTATCTGCTTACACATCCGACATCCGAAGAGGTAACAGCTTTGTTTTTATGGTAAATATCATGGTAGGGAAACGGTACAGGACAAGGACTTTTTAGTACCTATTTAGAAAGAAATAAAAATTGTTTATTTTGCACAAACACAAAGCACATAGTACATAATTATATATACAAAGTAGCCTAAACTGTTTGTGCAACTGGTATTCATCCAATTAAAGATTGACTGTTGAGCGTGGGGTACTGGGTTCGATTCCTAGGTAGAGCAAAGTGTTAGTGGGATTTTCTATCTGGAATTTCTGTATCTAGTCAGGACAGGTTAATGCGTAGTTCGCATGTGGCGTTGTAGATGCCGCCACAAGTTCATTCATTATTCACTTAGACACAACGTACAGCCTAAACCGCTGGGTCAAGAAGCCTGGAATGTTGGACAGGAGATTCTTACATAGTGAAAGTGAGCATTCAAAAGAAGGATTTTTGTAAATACGGGGGAGTATTAAAAAAATCCATTTTGTTTTGTAAATACTCCCCCTAAAGGAGTTAAATAGAAGATGAAAGTTTGTATGGAAGTTCATAATATGTCGATCGGAAATCCCATCGGGCACACGGCTTTTCTTCTAAATAATAACTTAGGGGGGAGAAAAACAACCCTTTATTTAACTTAGGGAGTTTTTTCAAAGACCAGCGATCATCGCTCGATCATTAATACTGTTTACTCAGTAATCTGCAATGTTGCTAAATAAAATGCTTGATCGGATTATCGAACCCAGCAAACCCATAAATGAATTATTTTCCATGCTTAATTGATTAGAAAGGGTCAAAATAAATAATTCATTAATATCAATATTTCAGCCGGTCGCGACTCAAAGAAAAAAAAAACCAGCCAAGTGCGAGTCGGACTCGTACACGAAGGGTTTCGTACAACCGTACAATATTTTACACTAGGTACTTATTTTTTTAATACTTTATTTTTTTTAAACACTTTTTTGTCTGGGAACCCCCTTTCATTTTTAACTTTATTTTATTATCTCTCTTTATTTAATAGATATACATAATCTGCGAAAATGTCAACTGTCTACCTGTTACGGGTCATGAGGTACAGCCGGTGACAGACAAACGGACGGCCAACGGAGGCTTAGTAATAGGGTTCCGTTTGGCACCATTCGGATACGGAACCCAGGCATTTTTATTTAGGCATTTTATCTATAGAACAAAATTAACAAACAGCTAACATCAAAATCATTTATTTTTCTACCAACCTACAAAAAAAAACACGATCAAGAATATTAAATCAACTACGCACCGATCAACCGAAAACGTTCAGAAATTGCCCAAAATATAAGAAAGTAAGTAACCACTTGGCAATGTTATTTTTCCATCGGCAGCCTCTTCAAACAATATTTCCAATAAGCCCGGAGATAATCTACTTATCAATAAAGATTCCATTCAATTACGTACATCAATAAGGGGCGCTATAAATTATAAGACTCTACAAATATTTGCATTTGTTTAATCAGGTACTGCGCACAATTAGACGAGACACCTGCGCACTTTTAGGCTGTGCGTAGACTAAGCAACTTTCGTGGATTCTTTTTGGTGGGGCTGTTGCTTAATTTTTTTTTTTTTTTCGAGTTTTTTTTTTTTTTTTTAAATAATTGAGTAAGTTGTAGAAGAAACCTTATCACAATTATGCCTCTGCCATGTTGTGTAAACTATGTTCGTGTTGTGTCTACACATTTTTTTTTTTTTTTTAATAAACGTTCACCCACACTAGGAATTTCTCCTGTATCATGGGTGCGTTTAAAAAAAAAAACTAACATACACAAACAGCCAAACCCGGAACAATTACTTGTAGGTCATACAAATATTTGTTCCGTGCGGGAATCGAACCCGCGACACGCAGCGCAGCAGTTAATCGTTTTTTAAACGACATGTCTATGACAAGGTCTTCTCAAAAACAAGTCGCAACTGAACACAGCTCGACACATTTTTATCACCAACCACTTTTGTCTCAATCCCAAACAAAAACCTCTTAATTTTTTCCACTTATCGCAATTCTCTGCTAGTTCTCATCAATTCTCGAGGGAGTAATTTACTAAAGGCGTCTCACTTGACCAAGGAAAAAAACTTTACTTTCTTCTATTGCGTTAACTAAAGCAAAGCGTTGAGTCGTTCTTTTGTGGAGAGCCTTACAAGAATTCATTAGAGACGTGTAAATAAAGTTATCTTAATTTGTAGCACCGAGGGGCTTTTGTGTTTTATTATTACAGAGTACTGTTTGTATAACATAACATCACGCCTGTAATCCCCGAAGAGTTAGGCAGAGGTGTACCTATAGTACACCCACATTTCGCCAGTTATGTGTAAGTCCCATGTAATAGGGGGCGAGCCTATTGCCAATAACCGCATATATCCAGTTTCCAGGCTGCTATTGAGAAATTCTTGATGGAAAAACCCAATAACACTTTGCCTGACCTGGAAATCGAACTCAAGACACTCATGCTCACCAGTTATGTGTATAAGTAGAACTGTTTGTGTGCTGTTATAGTAAAATTGGTGGTCAAGAAGTATTTTTAGGTTTAGCATCACCATCATTTAAGCTGGAAGACGTCCAGTGCTGGACATAGGCCTGTGGCGGCATCTACATCACCACATGCGAACTACGTATCAAAGACCTGACGTCACACAAATCCTGCATCACGCTATTAGAGTTTACCGCGCGATCAACATATATAAGACTATCCGACATCAATCGTTGGGCAATTGCCTGCCAGGCACAACACCCGTCTGGTCGGAGGATCCTCCCTTTTCAATAGAGGATGAGTGAACTTTACACCCTGTTCCTCAGACCTCTAAATGCCTCCCCCGTGGTTTGTCATAAAGACCAGTCTTGAGCTGTCCGATCTAGCATGTAAACATCAAACTACAGCACAAATACCTCATCTCATACAGAAAAGGCACGATGCATGCTTACTTTTAGCGTGTTGGTGCTTTCAGACTATAAAATTGTATTACGTCTAAGTTTCCTCAAGATGTTCTCCATCACGGTACTTATGTCGATGGAAAACGTAATATTTTCGAGTCTTTGGTATAGTCTTTTCAAAAGTCTCCATGGTACCTACTGTTAAGGCACTGGTAGAACCATTTTCGTTATGTTTTAATAGAAATAGTTCCGCCAGTATCACGTCGCGTCTGTCTGCGGGAGCCTTTACTAAATCATCATTCTCACTTAAGGGGGATGCGCTAAAGTAATAGGCCGGTCAGGTAGTATGATTCGCACACGTAACAAATATGGTTTTTCCGAATTAAAATCGTTAGAATCATCAACTCCTTCAAGTTACAATTTACCTCATATTTCATGAAATAGTCATTCAATATGAGCAGTTGTATTGATGATTTTTATGATTGTAATTTATTCTATAAATAAATATTTTTTACGGCCGCGGATCACATTTAGATAAACAATCAACCTGATATTGCAAATTGCAAAAAAAGTAGACAAAATTGTATTTCGCGGGCTACCCTGCGCTTTCGCCTTAAGAAGTTGTTTTTATTTTCGCATTTCCTGGAAACCATTTATATCGAATTTTCTGTATTGTCTTCCGGAAAACAAGGCGTGATGTTATGTGTCTATATTATATTATACTACTGTCTATGGCAATTTGTTTGTTCCGTATGAGTATCGAGTCCACGACGCATAGTACAATCGCAGAGCTAATCAGCTTTGCTCTTCGGGAGAGGATTTCACGCGAAAAATCACACTCGAATTGTTCTCGACTGCTCGCAATCAACCTACGATTCAGAAGCCCACGATAACAGATTTGACGTTCAATTTGTGTAGATACTGTATACTTTGACGTGTTTTAATTAATAATAATCAAGATTATTGTTAAGGCGTTCTAATTTCTATTTGATGTCGAATCATTGCTATAATATTACGCTTTTGCCATGAGAAAATAATTTAATTTTAAATTGAAAAGCTCCTGTTTGTCCATATACCTACAGCACGCGAAGCATGACCAACGTAGAATCGGGTTTTGTCGACGGCAGTATAGACAAAATGACAGATAAACAATCACAATCTGTCATTTTATCTATTCTCCCGTCGACAAAACCCTTTGGTACCAAATCCTTTTAATTTCTGGAAATCTTTGAGATTAATTAAGATCAGCTGTATTGCCGCTTGTTTAAACCAAAACATTTGTGCATATAGGTAATTACTGCTTTGCTTTTTTGTTTAAAAAAAATATAAATACAATGACGCGTCGAAACTTAAGCCTGATTTACACGATGCAAGTTCTTTGCCTGTGGCATATTATAAACTTAAAACACCAAACGACTTGCATCGTCTAAACACTGTGTAGACTGACTGTGTGTGTTTTTAACTGTAATAAAGATCAAAAAAAAAAAAACATAAACCTACATTGGGGCACTTATGAAACGTCAGAAGCTAGGTGCACGGTTCCAAAAAAAAACAGAACTACATGATAATAAAATTAATAAAAAAGACAAGAAAAACTAAACCCGTGTGTAGCGGGTTCGATTCCCGCACGGAACAAATATTTGTATGACCTACATGTAGTTGTTCCGGGGCTGGCTGTTTGTGTATGTCAGTTTAAATGTTTGTAAACGCAAACACGATACAGGAGAAATTCCTAGTATGGGGCAACGTTTCAAAAAAAAAAAAAACTAAATCAATTTGTTGCTCTTAAGGACACAACACATTAAATGATAATATAAGTATACCGGGTGCTTAAATGAATGATTTCCTTTGGAAGCTCCTCTGCTGTACCTCGTTCGTACCCATCCTAAGCTCGCTAGTCTCTATTGTTAGTAATATTACAATCAGAATTGGTTTATGTGTATAATAGGCTATCGTTACAAAATGGAGTGCGCATATGTCGCTTATCTGGTAAGTTATAGCTGCATTATTTAAGCGAAATTTCGTGCGGCTGCGGTTTTACTGGGAATCCTGTTTTGTTGGTTATTTATGTATTTATGTGAAAGGATAGTATTATTAACTAGAAATAGGAGGTTTGGAACATTAAGGTGGGTTATATAAATGCAGTACGGACGAGCCAATTTTACTGCTGAGTTTTCTAATAATAGCAACTGCCAAAGCAAGGAACTTTGTTAACTATTATAGTTCGATTAGCTTTTGTCCGCGGCTTCACCCTCACTTCGTCGATCGAAAGTTATCCAACAGGAACGTACTACCGGGATAAAAATATACTGTGTCCTGCCCCAGATCATGATCTACCTGTGTCCCAATTTCAGTCAAATCCGTTTAGCCGTTTTAGAGTTAAAACGTAACAAACAAACTCACTTTCGAATTAAATAATACCCCCGCCCCGCGGCTGCGCCCCGCAGTTTTACCCGCATAAAGGCTCGTTCACACCGGCGCGACTTGTCGCGCGACGCGACACCGGCAATTGTTCAATCGTGAAGTTTTATTAGAAATTGTATTGTTAAAGTCGCGTCGCGCGACAAGTCGCGCCGGTGTGAACGAGCCTTTAGTCTCGATCCTTTACGAATATCGAGATAAAAAGTTTTATATGTCCTAACCCAGGTTACAATCACCCATGTGCCAAATTTTATCCACATCTGTTCAGCCGTTTTAGCGTGAAAGCGAAACAAACTGTCAAACAAACAAACTCACTCGCATTTATAATTTTAGTTATGATATTATACTTATATATTATACTTACTATAGATTATGGACTAAGGGTCTGCGCATATCCAACTGCTTAATTACTAACTGATAAAGTCAACGCATTCAATCAAGTTGAAAAATTTGAAGAAATACAGCACTTTTACCAAAAAAAGATATTTTTTTCTTACTGTATTTATTTAACAGCCATTTCTATATTTTTCTTCCAAATATTTATACTTCTCGTTGCGACCATATTATCTCCAGCATTACTCCTTTCCATAATCCAAGTCGTCACCTCCAACATCTTCCATCCTCCATTTAAACCTTATTGCTACAGCATAAAAACCGGCTAAGTGTGAATTGGACTCACACACGAAGGGTTCCGTACCGTATTAAGATAAAGCAAAAAACGCCGAAAAAACATGTTACTTGTATGGGGAATAGTGGGGATCGCATTTAATTATTAACTTTATTTAATTTTTATTATTGTTGTTATAGCGGTAATAGAAATACAGAATCTGTGAAAATTTCATCTGTCTACCTATTACGGTTCATGAGATACAGCCCGCTGACAGACAGACAGACGGATAGCGGAGGCTTAGCAATAGGGTTCCGTTTGGTAGCCTTCGGGACCGGAACCCTAAAAAGGAAGCAGCGACTTACCTACCAAGCTACTTGCACATTATGTTGTTTCATTACTTACCTCTCGAATCATATTACGGGGGCGACCATAAATTTTGTCAAGACCCGTAACGTGGAAGAGGGTGTAAATTTAAAAAAAAAGTAACTTGTTTTTCTCCGATGTTGTTTTTTGGCGACGACGATGTGACGTTTTGTTTAGACTAGTTACTTGTATGTAGGTTACGAGGATTTCTTTGATGTTAAAATCCACGGCTTTATGTGAGTTTCCTGAGACGTTGGTACTTAATTCATCGAGCAAATTACAATTTATCGTGTTTTGAACCGTTGATTTCTTTTTCTCAAACATGCTTGGAAATTCGAGCATCATTTTGACAACCTTCTTCGAGTTAAATTTAAACTTCTGTTCCTTCTGGTCAAAAACAAGTGAATATGCGGCCAGCAATGTTACTATGAAAATCCATATCTGTCCTGTTTAGCGGCCAAATGTAAAGTCATATCTGTCGTGTTATTTAAAAATGGAACGAACTTTTTACTTCAACAACCAAGGAGGTACGAGTAACTGAACAAAGATTTAATTTAAATTTCGATTTCGCTTGCAAATAGAGCTGTTGAAATTAAAGAAGAAACAAATGAACATATTGCGCGTGAAAAATTATCGTTGTCCGTCATTGATTCTGGAATTTATATAATTAATTAGTTTGTTTTAATTTCCGCGCTATATTTGAGAAAAGTACTATGCAAACCTTGGCCGCAACCAGGCATTGTTGGACTCACGTATATGTTTTTACGATCGTCCACCAATGCTCGAATTGCAGGCCGCAACAGCAATGTACTATTTCAGAGTTTTATTGACGATTTTTATGACTGTAATTCTATAAATAAATATCTGATACGGTGGCGAATCATATTTAGATCAACATACAACTTGATATTGACCTCCAAATGGCAAAAAACGTAACAAAATTTGAATGTCGCGGGCTACCTACCTAACGCAACGCGACTTTAAGGTTAATTCTCCAGAATTAACCTTAAAGTCGCGTTGCGTTATCAGGAGCCCAAAAAATGTATTAAATTAATCTACCTATTTCCTACCGAGTGCAGTGGCCGGACAGTGCCAAGACAAACTTATGAAGCCTCCATCTTAAAATTAAAGAAAAGTTTATCCACAACATGTTACTTTAGCATTATTTAAGTTCACTAAAAGTCTTCAGTAAGCCCACGTTCGCACGGACGTAAAAATATCGCAGCGGGATTTTATCGCGCACTAGATTTTCAACTCTTGGTGTTGAGCCGAGCGTTGAGAATACAACAAAGTGCAACCCAACCCGTAGAAAAAACACACTGTTGGATGTTCAACTCTTGGCGCTCAGAATAACGCTGAAAATCCAATGTGCGAAAAAAATCGCGGCGATATTTTTATTTCCGTGCGAACGTGGGCTAACGCATTATTTCCTTGGCACCTCGTGAGTAGCAAGGGGTATAAGGTTTCATACCCATTATGATATCTCTTTCAATTCCATGTCTTTAGCTGAAGAATAAACCACTCTATCCAGCTACGTGGGAGTTGAAAACTTTTAAAGCAAAAATCTTTAGGTGCACTAGTTTTTTAGTAATTTTTTTTTTCTCGTAAAAAAATTATTTTATTTTATTTTACAGGGTCTGTGGAGTTTCGCTAGCTAATATAATTTGACCCCGTAATGGTTTAGAAATAGACTCTATGAAGCCGAACTTTTTCTTAAACTCGATGAGCTTTTTATTATTCTCAGACTCTTAACCGAGGTAGTAGTGGTGGCTCAGCGGTAATGGCCGCAACTTACGAGTTGTAGGTTGGAGGTTCGAACCCAGACAGGCGATTTACTTTGTGTAAATAATTTAAACGGTGAAGGAAAACATCGAGAGGAAACGGGCATGACTTGGAATCGAACCAAAAAATCGAAAACATGTGACATCTACCAACCCGCACTGGGCCCGCGTGCTGGATTACGACCCAATCCCTCTCACCGAGAGGAGGCCAGTGGGCTGATTATGCTATAAAGACTAAAACCATACGATATTTGCCCTTAGTATATATAGGCAGCCTGTTTTAAAATAACACCTGACATTTAGGTACCCCACAAATAAAATTGAAGGTATTTACAATGGTACCTTCAACAACGTTACAGTACATAGGATGAATGAAAATCTAATAAACCCTTTCTTTAGGGAGAAGTCCCCTAAGGAAAATGCAGGCCCTGGTGGCAAAAGCCTCGTGCAGATTGGCGCGACACGACTCTAACAAAATAATGTCTAAGAAAACTTCACGGTAGAACAATTACCAGTGTCGTGTCGCGTCAGTCTGCACGAGGCTTTACGCCGCTTGGTGCAATAAAAAAAACAAGTTCCTATTTCTCAAGCTACTACAATAATATTAAAAACTAACACAATAATACGCAGTGACACAACAAATTAAAATGTCTGCCTCCGTTCCGGTGTGGAGTGAAAATAATTATTTTGTGCAGTCACACACCGGCTGTAAGGCGGACTGGGGGAATTTCATTTAAGCTGTATTAAGCTGCATGTTTTTGTAGTGGGAAATGTCTAAATTGTTGCTGTCTAGTGTCGTTGTGTGCTGTGTATGATGTGATTATTGTCCTTTTGACGGAAGTTGTGTTTTCCTGTGTTCGCAGGTTAGAAGTCGCGTGTTATTTGTGTACCGACATGTGCCAAGCACATGTACCTAAATACTACTTATGTATCTATTAAACAACTACACACTCCAGAAACGAGAACGATTTATGAGAACATAAATGTATGGAGCACCTGACAAAAAGTAGCTGGACTGTCGCGTCCTCCCATCCGACATGAAAGCTTCCACGCTGTGCATCATCCGCTATAGCTGAATAATATTCCCAAAAAGCCTGTCTGGCATACAGACCTGCGTAAAAAGAATTTACGTAAGAATACAAAATAACCAATACTTTCATAGTATTATTGTGGCGGCAGTCTGCATTGGCTGCGTGCCAGTGCGACGCTACCCTTACGTACAGCAGCCCGCACTCAGTGGTAACATTTCGACCTTGAGCTGAACTAGCGTACGGAGTTATCATCATTCTCTTGCCCTTATCCTAATTTATTTGGGGTCAACGCAACATGTCTTTTTCTTCCATACTACTCTATCAGTCTACACCTCAGTAGTTACCCCCTTTCTAACCATATCGTCTTTCACACAGTCCATGCATGTCTTCCCCTACTTTTAAAGCCATCCACATTTACACTCAAAACTTTCTTCAAGACATTTTGCGTATAGTCCGTGCGCGACTGCTAGTCACCGCCTGCGATCTGTGAGCGGTGAGACGGGCGAGGGCGCCATTCATAAAATTGACGGACTGAGTTAGCTTGGCCTTTGTCTACCTCCCCGTCTCACCGCTAACGCACGTCAAGCGGTGACTAGCAGTCGCGTGCTGACTATAGTGGGGAGTTTAGAACAAGAACCCCAAGCTAATACTGGTTTTGTTAACTGATGTGCAGTCGACTGTATTTCGGAAGTCAGTACAATAAAAAATATCAAGCATGTCTTGGCACGGGATATTTTCTTATCTTTTTAGGGGACTGCAGTAACCCAACAGCTTAGGAGTTGGTCTGGCGAGCAAGAGACTATGAGTTTCGAATCTGCACGGTTGTACTCTTTTGGCGTAATTTAAACATATATAACAGAATATTTAACCGTTTGAGGCGTTTACCGATCATTACTTATGTATCTAAGATGAAGACACACTCATTAAAAAGCTTTTGCACGTTAAAAGAATAAAAAATCACTGTAAGTTTTCAATCGAATTATTTTCACCGCCGGTGCCTCGCGCAACCTCTGATCTTTCAAATTTTTCTTAGCAGCATAATTACCGCACTTTGTTATCCTTAGGTGCTACTCACACTTATTCAGCTCTATTCAGCATCCTTTCAGCTGCGGATAGCTGAAAGGACACGTACGCGTCTCATACAAAATCGTAGTTTTCTATGGTTAAACGCTGAATAGAGCTGAATAAGTGTGAGTAATCCCTTACTGTGATACCAGGTACCTAAGTGAATAATTATAATAGTCCTCCAGACTGAATTTCGGCCATGGCGGTCAATCTCAGCGGAGTTATTATACAAGTGTATGCAAAGACACAGGTGCACTCTCTCTTCCCTCACTCTCATAGTCCGATGGAACGGCAATCCGACACGACCGGAGAGAGATCGGGCGCAGGGCCAACAGCACCACGTACTATCCGAGGCACGAGCACACCACCAAATTCCAAACTCAAAGTTTAAGTTCCATTTAATAAAGGGCGAGCCCTTTTCCATCAACCGGCCACAAATCAAAACTTCGTGCTGCTACTGAGAATTTTAATACATAGATACTAAAGTAATATTCCTCATAAACTGTACCTTTCTTAGAAGGTGTCCAATCATAACGCTTGACAGACCCGGGCTTGAGGCTCACTACACTGATCTACATTTGTTCGTCCTACGTGATCATGTAATCAGGTGTGTACTAATGCCTACGCTTCCAGCATTATGCTCATTTCTAGACACATCTTACGACGTCAATCATCTCACAAAATGTACATCCACCCTTAACAAACGTCACGTAAGGCCGCAATACTGTTAAGGTCGTGACAGTACATGAAAATATATGATAAGTTAAAGGAACCTAATAAGACTTACAAGCCTAACATTCCCTACGACTCTAAGCCCTATCAGGTCTACAGCCCTAACCTATCAAATACCTAGTATGTGATGAATAAATATATAAATAAGTTCAGGATGTTCACAATGCGATCTAAGGTTACACTCGGATAGTAGACAGGATTTCCAAGTTTGGGAAGGGCACACTCACTGCCAGTCCCGCAGACTCACGCGACTAATCAGAGATGGCTAGAGGTGTCTTGGACAAAGTGAGGAGTAATAAGTTAAGAAGATAATAATTATACAAATTGCCTACGCGCAAGGTGGGGGGTAATTCCAAGATCTTTATTATATAGGTAGATACACTTACGAAGTATACCAAGTGTGTAAAATTTCGCAAAAATACTCTCGCGAAATTTTCCGTTCATATTGTAAGAATTAGAAATGGTAACCTTGAATTCGACTTTTGACTTCGAAAGCTTTTGTATTCGGTTAAAAATAGGTAACAGTAACAAAGGAGTAAGTTACGATATCGTTTCTTGAAAGTACAGTCAGACTACATATAGAGCTATTGTTATTATAACGCCTATAATTTATACATTAGAAGTAATACCTAAATACTGTTTTAAGTTAATGTTATTTGTATTTACTGTTGGTGTACTTATTGAATAAATAAATAAATAATTCGTATAAAAGATGAAATAGAACGACCACATCAAGAGTTGAAATAATTTACTTGTAATGCTAAAGACTCGATTATTATCAAACAGTTATAGAGAGGATTATTTTGGATATTGTGTCGGCACTAACTAACTACGTATATTCCTCTGGCTAAACTGCTAAAAAGTACCAAAAACAAAACAATATTGGGCAAAGCGTCTTTATAAACATTATTGTGAGTGTCCACAGTGTTGGCCATCTTCCAACCCAAGTCTACACGTACCCAGAAACGTTCACAATTTATATATACACATATACATTTTATACAAACAGACGTATACAATTAATTTATGAAATATATTTTTTACTCGGCATAACAATTTTGGCTTCATATGCCCATGTTAATGTAAAATGGATTTTACGACATGGGTATACGGTTCGTTTCGTTTTGACTGTTAAATTAAATGGGCTACTGATTTTTTTTTATCCTAAATAATGGGAAGTTCGTAATATACTGTCTATTGTTTCAACAGTTAGCTTTATATTTGTTTAGATCTGGTTTTTCAGCCTGTTTTTAATTTTTTGTAGGTCGATGTGGGTAAAGGGAATTTGTGACATTCTGCCTATTTCTCATTTTGCTGCGCCAAAACTATACGGCTACAACAAACCGATCAATTACAATGGGAGAATACTGAATGCGGGAGTATTTAATATATAAATAAAATGGAATACAACTGCGTTATTACAGAGACTTTGATAAGAACAAGAGCCTACAACATTTAAACCGTCATTAAAACAAAAAACTTAACAGCATCGGAAGCTTAATACTATATACTAAAAGTTCTATATATAGACTTATCTTTTTGTAATGAGGAATCAATAAGATTGGCTACAGGAATCCAATCCATCGTAGGTTACGAAGTCCTCTGGACGGGTGTAAATCATAATTGCGAAGTTCATTACCGCGATGTACGTTACAGCGAAGGTTTACTATCGCGAAGTACGTTGGCGCGAAAGTTCTTTACTGCGAAAGTTTACCATTGCGATGTAAGTACGTTGTCGTGAAAGTTCTTTACTGCGAAAGTTTACCATTGCGATGTACGTTGTCGCGAAAGTTCTTTACTGCGATGATTGTAGTTTCGATAATGAACTTTCGCGCCAACGTACTTCGCGATAATAATCTTTCGCTGTAACGTACATCGCGGTAATGAACTTCGCAATTATGATTTACACCCGACGAATCTCGTACGATAAAAGAGTGTTTACGTATTTCAAAGTGGTTCCTTTGTAACATAAACTCTAATTTAGGGACTCAAATCATTGCCACAAAGCAAGCAAATCCACAGCCAAAATAAGGCCTCCCGGCTTACTCACCACAATCCAAGCCAAGTTTATATTTAATCAGATTGTTATTCGGACAGCCGGAACCCACAATTTATTCCCCGGTCGATATTATATTAATTGCGACCACTTGTATTCTATCTCCATGGTCGTGCAGATGAAGTGCGACCATTTATATCCATCGCGACCACGTTTTATTCGGGGTTGCTGTGTTCTGGCATATTTTTCCCGTTTGCGGTTCGGTCCGGTGGTTCCGTTCAGTTGTTTGGTGACAGATGGTACGGAACTCTAAATGTGGCTTTTTTTTGGGATCAGGTGAACGTTTTTTTCATTTTGTTTGTATAAAAGATATATCTGTCAGTGTCAAATAATAAGCGTATTTCAGTCTCCAGGCTGACAGTTTTTATCAGCTAAAAATATAACTTATGAAAATGCTATAAAAAGAAGTTGACCGGGAAATATATGGAGGTGTAAATTATAAATCTAGGTAGGTACCACTAAAATGAATATCTGAATGAAATTAAGTATGGTCAAGTGCTTGATGCAGGGATTGACTCTTGAACACGGCTCGTCGAGTTAGGTTGTTGTTGATAATGGTTTAAATTATTAATGGAACATAAAAATTAATGCAAAGCAAGCGGTTTTAACCAGTAAGAAATTGTTACACTAACCTATGATTATGATAGATATTAACAACTATTTACAGTGTGAAAAATTGCTGGTTGGCGAATAAAGGAAAAATAAAAGAAAAAATGCAAATATACCACAGAAACAAATATCACGACTATTTTATAAAGGGTTAGGTAGAGGTCAGAGCAGTGCTGGCCTAGTGGTAACGACCCCGACTTACAAATTAAAGGTCGTGGGTCCTAACCCAGACAGGCGCTTTACTTTGAGTAAATTATTTCATCACCACTTCAAAACTGAAAAATTTCGTGAGAAAATCGGCACGTCCTAGAACCAAAAATTCGAAGACATGTGATATCTGCCGACTGCACTGGACTCCTGTGGTGAATTACAGCCCACTCCCTCTCTCAGACAGGAGGCCTGTGTCCCAGGAGTTACATTATGCTAGGTAGAGGTGTCACACTCGTAGGTGTACCTACCTACCTAACCCGATGCCCAAGCTGCGGATCGAACCCAGAACCTCAGTAGTTGCGTTTGTGAAATTCTAGATCAACTATGCAGTCTTACTTTAAACTTATCTAAGGGCCGGTTTTTCAATCGCCAGTTAACTTTTATCCGACGAATGAGTTTTTCATTTTGACAGTTTTTGTATGGACAATCTGTCAAAACGTCACATTTATTCTTCAATAGTTATCTAATGATTGAAAAATCGGCCCTAACTAGAAAAACTTAAACCACTTTATTTATAACCGTTGTTTAAGGTGAATTCGCAAAGGTAGCCCGTGAAATGTTAGGTTTTTTGTAATTTGCAGGACAGTGTCAGGTTGTATTCTAGATCATAATATGATTCGCGACCATAACAAATGAGAACATACAGAAGAACATAGAACCTCCTCCTTTTTGGAATTCGGTTAAAATCAATTTTGGCATACAATATGCTCTGCTACTTGTGCAAAGCCGGGGAGGGTTGCTAGTATTAGGTATAACGAAAAGCATTTTCAGGCTCATAAGACGTTAGTTTCCAGGCGACATACGCTATGACCTAGTTTGACGTGAACTAGGATTTAGTATTTATTTACGCTCTCTTGTTTACTGTGGAAGATTGGATACGTTTTATTGTCGGCTCATTACCGTTTATCTGAGGATTGTGCCTACGGCCGGAATCAAAAGTATAACATATTTCTGGAAATAGGAGCGGAATTATTTTGCCATATATGTAGCTAATGTTTTTTTTTTAAATATTTTTGTTTATGCTTTCAAAAAAATGGTGACTAAAATTTTCTTTTAATCATCTTCCTGCGCTTCTCTCAACTGAACGTGTTTTCAACCATATATCTCTGTAATATGTGAATATTACTGGATACACAATGTTCCAGACACTGTGACAAAAAGATACAATTGTCGCTGAAGTTGTTAAAGAGGGGCTCGTGGCTATGTTATAACAGCCGCACGGGTCGATCTATCAGGGGCCTAAGTTTACTAATTTATAAACGTTACAATGATCTCTCAATGGTGAATTTTTGACAGATACAAGAACTGTCAAAAACTCACCATTGTGAGACCATTGTAACGTTTATAAATTAGTAGACTTAGGCCCCAGGTTAAGCTACGCTTGCCACGGTTGGTCCGGAATCTTAACATACCGAGACCCCTCTGTGCCTCGCAAAGCACGTTAAGCCGCTGTTCCCAGCTGTCATTCTCGGATCGTTGACAGTCTTTACGGGTCGTCAGCAGTCCGAAAGTCTGCCAACCAGTCTTACCACGGGGTATCGCATTACCCAGTAACTGGGTTGTGGAGGTCAGATATAGGCAGTTGCTCCATGTTAAATACTGGTATTCAGCTGCATCCGATTAGACTGTAAGTCGACCCCAACATAGTTGGGAAAAAGCTAGGCCTTTAAAGCAAAAACTTCAAAAGACAAGTTCTCACAAAAAAAAACAGAGTATTTATCAAAATTTAAATATCTTATTTCCCATAAACCTACATGGGCACTTATGTAACGTCAGAAGCTAGGTGCACGGTACCAATTGGTCGTTTCCTATGAAGAAGAGCCGGGAAGAAACTCCACGGTTACTCATTTAAAAATAAATGGGTTTTACTCTTTCAAATTACAGTGTGAATAGGTATCCTCGCCAAAAATAACTTCCCTTTAATACCTGTAATCCACATCCAACACACGACTAGTCAGTACTCAGTATGTGTACTAGGTAGCTAGTGCCGCATTGTTTCCGGACAATGGCCGAGCATTCCGCCCGAGTATCTTCTAATACCATCACATGCTACGTTTGGCACTCGGCCCCTGTACACAAGATGACAACAATCACCCGCTCAGGTTTTAGAATTGTCTGTCAAATCTCATATACCTACAGTATGCTAATCAACCAAAAGGCGTTCCCGATAACCCGGAATAGTGTAGGATTACTGATTCAATTAAATAAGATAGTTTCTATCGTTTACAAAAACCTGGTATAACTCATACAAATATTTATAATATGCACATAAAACATAACGTCACGCCTTGTTTCCCCGAAGAGTCGGGTAGAGGTGTACCTAATAGTACACCCACATTTCGCCAGCTATGTTTAAGTCCCATGTAAAAGTGGCGAGCCTATTGCCATCAGGCGGGCGCAAATCCATACTCCTGGCTGCTAAATTCCATAAGAAAACCCAATGACATTTTGCCCAACTTGGGAATAGAACCCACGACCTCAGCAAAGTAGCGCTTGCGACCTCCCTAGACCAACGAAGCATAGACAAAAACAGAGACAAATATTTATATCGTGCGGGAATGGAACCCGAAACTCGTAGCGTAGCAGCCTATCACAAAACTTTTGCGCCAACCATTCCATCTAAGATCAGGTACAATAGATTATAATCTAGAGATCTTAAACGGTAACTGGCAAAAAGTTGGTGTCCTCTAAACCTCTGCCCACCCGTTGTGTTAATACAGGCATGATTTTATGTAATTAATCGCAACCTGTAAATGTTCCACAGTTTGTCCAAACATCTCTTCCACACATTGAAGTGACGTTAGCTCACAAGAAGCCTTAAAACAGCAAACCCTGGTTAAATATAGGCTTTTTTTAGCCACAATACCCCTTTTCTGACTACCAAATTTTTTACCACGGCTTAACATTCTCTAATAATGTAGGTATTTGGTACCGATACTACAGAAGAAACCCACCCGACCTACCAACCTCGAAAATCGACGCAATTTAGATAATGAGAGCGCCATTCTTAGATGTCAAACGTCAAAGTTAGACAGTTGCCAATGTGCCTGTTCAAACAACAGTCGAAGTAACAAGTTGAGACAGGCTCACCTACCGTCGACTGCTAGTGAAAGATGTAGGTCTGGAGTTAATTGTTTTAGTCCTATTTGTAGAGTAAGTCGAATACCAAACCTCATTACCAGACTGTTTAGTGAATTTTAGTGTATGTTGTAAAACATTTAAGTTGTCTGGAATTCGGGAATTATAATTGACATGTCGATTGATTAGAAATACACAATAACATTCTATTATAACGGCATTTTCTCACATTTGGTTAATGTTATAGCAACGAACATTTTATTTTATTATTTTACTAGCCGCGCCCCGCGGTTTCACCTGCATAAGTCTCAATTCCGAGGGAATATTGGGATAAAAAGTATCCTATATCCAATATCCAAAGAAGGATGGCGGGTTTGGACCCAGATTGTATATAAATTAACGAAGTGTCATTCACTTGCAAGTTCATATTTATTATAATTAAGAGTTTGTAAGAGGATTATATAAAAAATAAGTCACCATGCAGTTTCCATGCTATAAGTTACTCCTAACAGTGGGTCCCGTTGTACGGTCAGCTGCAGAGAAATCTCACCCCCTAGCAATGAAAAAATACATTGCTAAGGGGTGAGATTTCTCTGCAGCTGACTGTACATGCAACCTCGCCATTCTCCTTTATAACTTTTTAAAACTAAACTTAAACTAAAATTATAAAAAAATAAAAATAAAATTGGCCCGCACTCTGTCGTCTTCGATATTTTAAGTAGTAATTCCAAACTCTCAACCACGTTTAAACAGTAATTACAAACTCACAATAAATACTCCGGTCTAAAAAGTAACATCAATTCACAAGAACCTGTCTTCCCGAACCATAATAGCGTCATATTTCTAAAGGAAAATTAGCAAAAGAAAATGTTATGTCCTAAAACTACTTCCCAGTCTTCATAGACCATTAATTTAAATACGTTCTCAAACTATCAGAGAGTGGTTGGCGTGCCCAAACGAGGACAGTTACGAGAACACCCATTTATATGTAAATATCAGAAAAAAGTGCCTATTACTTAATGAGGGGGTCGTAAAAGTTAGTTGACTAATTTAAGAGGAGAGAGGATTCTTGGTCGAGTTTGTTTTGAATGTCATTTGATAGGGCAAGTTGAAACGTTAAGTTTGACGTCTGAGTTTTATCTTAAATTTTGAAGTTTGCGTTTAATGACAGCAAAAAAATTAAAGGCGGAAGAACACATTTATTTTCTCTGGTTCTGCGAATTCTTAACCGGAATTTATCGAATCAAATCTGACAATGGCTTGACACTTCGCTTAACATAGTTAATTGATTCAGGCGTGACTTGGCGGAAATCCATTATAAAATACAATAGAAGAGGATATATTTAGTAACCTATTCCGCTTAAATATTCTTAAAGAGTCTTATAAAACCCTGTAAGTAATCGACACGTGTTTCACGCCTCAACGGGGCATTCTCAGGATGACGATTGACTTGTCGCGAACCCGAACACGACTGTGAACACGCTGTGACTCAGCATCCAGCGCTCGGCGTGGCAACACGTCTGACTCTTTAGGAATAGTTAAGCGGAAAATACAATAACATCTATTGTATTTTACTTCGCTTAGCGTCATCAATAGCTTTCTGTGCAATTTAAGTGCATGGTAACCCCAGGAAAAACTTTGCGTAAATAGAAAACTTTATCGAAACAATATACATAGCTATTGAGAGTTTACCTGAGGACCTTAAAAACAAGGATAACATAAAGGACTACCTGTATAAATTATATTTAGCTCAAGACAACCCACCTCACATGAGCCAAGTAATAATAAATATGCTTCGGTCGAAGAGTTTTCCATACAATTTGATGAGGGCGTCCCCTTGATATTTCAACGGCTTAATTTGTTGAGCCGTTAACAAAGTTTCTAAGAGGCTTACATGTTTTGTTTGTGTTTAAAATTATGTGATAATTGCTCGGTGCTCTAATTTTGGAGCATTTCGAGCTGTTAGAATTTAATTTTGTTTTAAGAAAAATTTTGAGCTCGAAAATTCAATTTTCCTTGTGAAAAACGTTGGGCCAAAAATATTAATTACGAAATTTCTTGTTTTTTAAATATTTCTACTGAGTTTGAATAATGTGTGAACATTTGCGATATCATGTACTATAGATTTTTTTACGTAAGTATTTAAATCAGCCTTCCTCTCATGACCATATTGTATTACGTTACGTTTCATAATTTTAAGACAAACAGAAAGAAAACAAACAAATCAAGCACACTTCCTTACTCCCAAAAACCTGCGAAGAATATCCTACCAGAATTTAACTAATACCCAACATTCCCTTATAAACCCAAAAATTACCTTATCCCCCATTTATTTACCTTACATCACCTTCCTTGAGCAAAAATAGCATCCTGAACAACACAATTTGACGGAAACAAACGACACAATTACTTTCTTTCCCCCACAATGGACGTAATTAGTCCACCACTTCTCCCCCAAAGATGGGGAATAGGATGGGGGACGTAAGATGAGCCCCCATCTACACACGTGGGATGAAAGTGTATTGATAAAACCACACATTACAAAGTAACGATCGACATCCTTTGAAGTTAATTTACTGGCATTAAGAATAGTGCCTACTTACAGATTGACATTGCTTAAGGCGTAGTCGTGTTTACATTATTGCAATTTGCATATCAGTATTAGGTTGTACAATCATCGGCACGATTCTTGAGCGCTGACCTTCACCTGCGCAAAAGTGAGTTATTATCCCTTTACGTATTTTGTCAAGTAGTAAGTTGTAAGTGTACGATGCGCAAAGCGATCCCCACTCTTCCGCCGAGCGCTCAAGAACCGTGCCGGTATCTGTATGTTTATCAAAATATGATTTGCGACCGTAACAAGTATGTGTCTGCAGAATTAGAATCATCAATACCTACAACTCTCTGAGTTCGAAAATTTGAATTTCGCGGGCTATCTTAGCTCATACCTATCTCTTCTATATCTACCGCGGCCATGTTCGGTTTGGTTTCTTTTTATGCATTTTTCTATAATTTAACTACGTTAAAAACAAGTCACAGGGAACCTTATTGAGATGTCAGTGGTTACTACATGCTATCGTAAAAAATATTTGGTCTAGTATCAATAACTGATAAAAACAGAGGAATAAGTTTGTATGGAATGGACGCCAACGACCACGTGACCTCGTTTCATTTTAAAAGTTCATGCCTTTATTCCCAAAAAAAGGTAGGCACTGGTATATAGGACACACATTTCGCCATTTATTTTATAAGTCCCACATGTAATAAGGGGCGAGCCTTTTGCCATTAACCGGTCACAAATCCAGGTTTCCAGGCTCAGGGAATTTCTTAATGGAAAAATCCAATAACATTTTTGTTTTCTTTTTTTACCTGTTTAGGTATTTATTAGAAAACAAAATACTAAGCCCGACCCGAGGGTCGAACCCAGGATGCTCAGAAGTCGCTCTGCCAAACACTATATATCAACAAAGAGTAAAATTTACGCAGAAATAAATCAGTGAAAGTAATTCGGCAGGATATTTCCCTGATACACACTCGGTTTCTAAAAGCCTGATCAAGTGGCTGATCAGTAAATCTGCTGTCAGATCTAGGGTTGAACGGGATAACACTGGATATCTAATAGTTATTTATGCAACTGTTGTTTAATAAGGGGCATGAAAACACGAATGTGGGTTTATCACATGAGTATTTTAATACCTAGTTATATACAGTTGCATACAAGACTTTATCTAAACCCATGCTATAAATCCTCTATAAAAGTTTGTGTAACAGTTAGTTAACGTAGATAAAATATATATATATTTTTTTTTTAACTAAATATTATTTATTAAGGATCCAAAGCGTTATTTTTAAACTACATGTTTAAATAACTAACTATACAAATAAATACAAAAACAAAAGGACAATAATTAGGTGTCGAAGTATTCGTCCGCATCGCTGTCATCTGAAAACGTGCCCAGAAGACTAGCAGCATTGCCACGTTGAATGGGAATGCTAATACTTAAAAAGATTTTAGTTGCGGATGGCTTCTTTTATCGAATATGGAGTAACCACCCATTTATCATTTTTATAACATACCTTAATTCATGTAAAAAAAATAAGCATTGATCACTTGTCCACTTCATTTCCACTTCATGATTAAGTCCTAGTTTTCTCACAATGTTTTCCTTCACGAAAAATATCTGAAGCTTAGATAACCTTAAAATGTACGCCAGGCTTTTAAACCCATATTCTGTTACTCAGAAAACTGGTGACTTTTTCTCTTTATAGTCTACAGAGTTTTTTCTTATTAAAAATAAATTTAAAAAACCAGACGAGTCCTTTGCCAACCCTATCCAGGCCGCGGCTTCGCCCTAAATATAAAGCAATGCCATTAAAAAATTGCGTTTATACTCAATCACGCCGTAAGTGTACATCGTCTCCAAGAATCAGCCACCTGGATTGTATGAGACGAGGCATCAAGGAGCTGAGTCATTTTTCGCTTAGCTTAGCTTTGTACCCATGGTTTCGGAGTTAAGTAGTTTTTAGTTTAGCTAAGCTTGGTTTCAGAGTTAAGTAATTTAGTTTAGCTAAGCTTGGTTTCAGAGATATGTAATTTTTAGTTTAGCTAAGCTTGGTTTCAGAGTTAATTAATTTTTAGTTTATCTAAGCTTGGTTTCAGAGTTAAGTAATTTTTAGTTTAGCTAAGCTTGGTTTCAGAGTTAAGTAATTTTTAGTTTAGTTAAGTTTGGTTTCAGAGTTAAGTAATTTTTAGTTTAGCTGAACTTGGTTTCAGAGTTAAGTAATTTTTAGTTTAGCTAAGCTTACTAATAGCTTGAAAATTGTGTCTCTCCTCTTCTCTCTTCAAATTTGAATAGGATGGGTGAAGTCAAAGATGATTTAGAAGATAACAATTAGTGGGGTCTTCCCGTTTTTTAACAATATTTTGCAACCTCCACACTATATAGCCAAATGAGATGATTATACTAGTATAACTTTGACCGTTTACTGTAGTATAGTCATTGGAAGGAACAGCAAAAGCGGTGAGATACGAGATAATTTTATGCTATGAAAAATACGGTTTATTTTAAAATACAGTTTATTCTTAGTACTGTTTATTTTATTTTATTTTGATACCTATTTATGTACAAATCACAGAAACTTAGTTTCCGTACATCTTTTTCGGGTGATCACTGAATATCAGCGCTGTGCTGTCGGTCCTCCTAGCATCATGCTGAGTGGAAGCATTCTTGTCACACTCATGAAGTGCAGCTTCCGAGTATGTCTGTTTTATGCTCGTGATTACTTAATGTAGATCTTAATTTTTGTTATATTTTTCTGATTACCCATCTTTTTGTATGCACGTGCCTATGTGACAAATAAAAATAATTTCTTTCTAAATAAATATTTGCCAGTCAACAAGTTGTTGGCTGATTGCACATGGGGAACCGCCGATGGAAATCTTATTTGGCGTTAATATAGCAAAACAATTGTTATCCTACTTCAAAAAAATGACAACCAAATCAATACATAGCACTCCATTTCCTCATTACTCCATGTTTAAAAAAACTCGCTCAGCCCTTTCATTTCTCGCTCATCTCATCTCATCTTACCTCCAGATTTATACATTGAATGTCGTGTTAACGGCGTTATCTTGAAGCACGCATTAGGCTGAGTGCGGATATATTATAATATATTGAATTGTGTGTGAGTGCTGTGTGTACCCGCTTTATAATGTGTTTTATACCACCGCAGTGGGAGATATAGATTTTTTATCTGTATGTATTGAATATTATTAGGGAAAAGGTATAGAGGTAAGGAAAGTAAGTTTTCAAAGGGATGTTTTTCATATACAAAAGAGTAAAAGTCTTGGCGGATTCTTACATTAACTTTATTAAATTGACTTTATTTGGGGAATGTTTTTGGTACCGAAATAGCTTGGAATGGTTTGCAAAAAAATACTTATGATATTATGAAGAAAGCTAGCTGGGCTTATTCGATATGTGCTAAATTTTAAAAGATTTCAACCCTTGGTGAAAAAAACACATATTATATGTAATATCCTTTCTTTTGACATAATAGGTACAAAAAGCCTAGATTATTTTAGCATGTTCTCAAACCACTTATCAACATAAATAATTGTTAATCTTATTATAGTCACAACAGCTAACATGAGGTTTGAGAGTTAATTTTCCTATCAAAAGCTTAATATGCAGATCAATGTACGAACATATCGTACCAGAAAATGGTCTTTTCCAAAGATTTACCGTCCTTCTGGGTAAATCGAGTAAAAATCTAAGCAACATGACACAGAAAAAAACTTGTAAAATGAATGTAGAGAAAAATAAAAACTTTTTACAAAAAAAAAGATTTTATTTTTCACTTTTTAGTTGTGGTACCTACCCCCTACAAGTTCGAATACCACAACTTGCTATGTAAATAACAGTGACAGGAATATGTTAAAACATCGTCCAATGTAGGCTAAGTGGGAAAATACGTATTTATGACGCTAACTCAAAAAGTTCACCTCGAGAGCATACCCTTTAAAACAAGAAAAGAATTTTCAAAATCCGTCCACAATTGACAAAAATATCTACGGACATAAACAAAAAAAAAAAAAAACCGTACATACGCTGCAAACATAATATAACCTCCTCCTTTTTGGAATTCGCTTAAAAATAGAACTGACAACTCACGAAAATCTATATCTAGGTCTAAGTTCGGGTGTGCCCTAAGGTCTTATGAGGTCTCTAATCCCATATGGCTGTCTCTAGTTGGATTATACTACTGCTCTTTCAGACTATCAAAATGGCCGTTTAAGGCTGCAAAGGGAATTAGAAATAACCTTACTATGTACAAGTTTGATTCAGAAGTTTTGGTTGACGTGAAGTTTGAGGTCCCCTGTGGGTGTTTTTGTGTATTGGATGTGCGTGTGGGGTGTGTGTGTGGATTTATTACATGTGATTGGTTAGTCTGTGTGTAAGTAGTGGATGGTACAGTGAGGCACAGTCACGACACGTCCAGTTGCCGACTATTTTTATTCTTTGCTCGTGATTATAAATCTTTTGTTTTTATTCGAGTTAAGTTTTTTTTAACGACTTAAAAAAGTAAAGGAGTTTAATAATTCGACACGTATGTCTATAATGTTATTGGAACTGCAATATATTCATATATATGATAATCTATCTAAGGCTTCCAAACAATTAATAAACAAAAACGAGCGGCCCACCCCCGCCCCCTGCCTCGAACGTGCAGTCTATAACTGATGTGGCTACATTTCAAAAAAACAAAAAACGAGACTTCTGTACTATTTCATCTAAGTAACATAATATTATATTTATTATGCACATGCATAAACCTCACGGTATACAATTAAATTTTCTAAATTATCCTGTATACTGCATCTAGATCCTTTTTACTACTTCTTCAAGTTGGTTTTACTTATACTTCTTTCATCTTTCTGTGTAGGTACTATGTTTATATAGCTGTTACAGCTGTAACTTTTTCTCTTCCATTGCGGAGGTATTTCAGTAAACCAGCTCAAGGGTTGATTTGTAGGTAAGTATATAACTACAGTAAATACCTTTAATGTGTACGTTACATAAATGTATGTCGCAGTTGCTAGCAGTTTTACGATCATGATGCTTATTCGGAGGTAAAATGGGACAACTATGTACTAATGACATTTTTTACTTGAGGTGAGTACAATTTAAAAGTTCTTATCAGGGATTTTTATTAGTGCTCATTCTTCTTACTCGAAATAATGATTAAATATTAGTATTAAATATTTTTATTGCTGTAACGATACTGACATTATTAATGTAAACCTTTGCATGCCCATGCCATGAGAACTTAATTTTATAATCACCTATGTACTATACCCATGTTTGCAAAGAAATAAATGATTTGATTTAATATGAAAAAAATAATTACGTCTGTGCTAACAAGGATAGAATGCCTTCATCGCTTCATTATGGGACATCTAATACCACCATTAAAAAAATACCTCTACATAAAACCTTAGAGAAAAATATATAAAACTACCCATGTCAGATGTACCCAAGAAAATCTCCCTTCTTTACACATAACGGCTCGTACACACTGGTGCGACAGGCAGCGCTACCCTTGTCACGCCCGCCCGCGATGTCGCGCCAGTGTGTACGAGCCTTAATGCATTGTTACTCACCACGCTCCTATGTTAGTTTAGGCAGTGTTTACATAAACAGTGTCCAGTTTAGTAAATCACAAGATAAAGGTAGATTTATGTGGTCAAATACCTTGACTTATTACCCATAGGTGACCGGCTAGAGGTATGAGGAAAAACTGACCATCATTTCGAAATAAAAGAGAGAAAAAACAAATTAATTCGTTGTTGATACATCTAAGACCCGTTGTCCACGACGCTGATCAAAAGGAACCAGAAAGCCAATTTAATTACTTAAAAAAAAAAATACAACCGAATTGATATAACCTCTTCTTTTTTGGGAAGTCGGTTAAAAAAGGTTAATATTCAAATCGCAATCTCATCAATAACGGAAACATGTCAAAAATTTAGGGATAATAAAAGTTATTTTTGACAGCTTGAGAATGAGGTTAGAATGTGACCGCCGTGTGTGTTCTTGAAATTAGAATTTTAGAATTTTTAATTGTTCCAAAAAAACAGTGTTACAATTTATTACACCAGTTATTGAGCACTTTCTAATTAATTAATTACGGGAATTGCCCCGGAAATATAAAGTCAAATCACCAATGAGAAGCTAGAATTTCACAGCACTTTTCAATAGCGGTCCATAGGTAGGTACTACACGACGCGAACAAAAAATCAATCTACCTATCCATTTTATACAACCAATATATTTTATATGGAGCGACTGTCTATCTGACCTCTACAACCCAGTAACTGGGTAATACGATACCCCTTAATAAGACTGGTTGTCAGAATTTCGGGCTTCTAACGCCCCTTACGACTGTCAAAGATCCACAAATGACAGCCGGGACCACTTACGAAAGAGTCTCGGTATGTAATATATGGTAACCCATCCGCAGATCAGCCCCGGCAAGTGTAGCTTAACCTTACAAATCGACCCGTGCAGATGTTATTGCTTAGCCACGAGTTCCTCCATGAAAGATGAAAGCAGGCTCATAAGGAGAAAATATGAATCTTATACATATTAAAATTACCTAGCCACATCAGACGCTTGTCCTACAAAATATGGATCTCCATCATATATCTATAGCTGCCCAGATATCGTTAGTTCATCCCTTTATGTTAATTTTAGGGCTTGATCCTCCTACGTAGACATAGCGACCTTTCTAAGTCAACGACAAAATTTGATGGCTCCTCCTTGCTGTATAAATAATAACAAATATGTCAGGATTTGTCCACGTACGTTGATCTTAATATTTTAGAAAATTCCTTTTATTTTGGTATGAATATGTCTTTTTAGGGTTCCGTAGCTCTAAGGAAAAAAACAGAACCCTTAAAGGATCCAAAGTAAAAGCCAATTATTTTTAAAAGAGTAACCGTGGAGTTTCTTGCCGGCTCTTCTCCTTATGACGACCAATTGGAGCCGTGCACCTAGCTTCTGACGGTTCATATGTGCCCGTGTAGGTTTGTGTTTTTTTTCTAAACACATACATAACATAATAAATTCACGCCTTTTTCCCATCGGGGTAGGCAGAAACTACAGAACGCCACCTGCTACGATCCTTACATACTCCTTTAGCTTCGTTAACGTTCATACATCTGGGGCCTAAGTCTACTAATTTATAAACATCACAATGGTCTCTCAATGGTGAGTGTTTGACAGTTTTGTATGGCAAATCTGTCAAAAACACACCATTGAGAAACCATTGTGACGTTTATGAATTAGTAGACTTAGGCCCCTGGCCATACACGCACGCTGGTTGCGAGTATTACGCACCTGACCTTTCTGAAGAAAATCACCAATAAGGTCAGTCTGCAACGTGTTTTTTTTTATATCCCATAATTCTAGGGTTATATTCTATAACTAAAAATAATACAAAAAGTCCTAGAATATGTGGTCCAAAAACGCATAGTTTCGAAGATAACATAACACTATACTCTCGATGTGTGTATCTAAGTTTCATTGATAAGTACGAGTAAATCATTTTCATTCAAACCAATCATTCATATTTAAAGGTAAGAAAATGCGACGTTGTCATATTTCACGTAGGTAAGGGTGTTTTACATTAATAATTGTGACTTTGTCGTATTATTTTGTACAAAAAATGAAAAAAATAAAAATAAATAAATGAAACCGGAAGCTACGCCGGGGGCTTATAAACATTAAGCCATCTATACTAATTATTCTCAAGTTCCCGTTTACCTAAAACTTCTAAACTTCACATAACTACTTAATTCTTCTTTGATGAATCATAAAGACTAGTCAAATGGAGGTGAGCAGACAACAAACTTTTCGGTATTCTTTTTCTTAACCACTACGGGGAAACTCTTGGCCTGAATCTCACCTGATGGTAAGTGATGATCAGGCCGAAGGTGGAAGCGAGCTTCACCCGGAATCCTCAACCACAGAGGAACTGGCTATCTTACCTCTAACTGCCGGAACACAAAAATGCTGTTCACATTGTTGTTACGGCGACAGACTTAGATAAGATGGTGGTGGTGGTGTGGTTTTCATGCACAAAAGATTTGTTGTAACTACCTGCATATTTCCCTGTATACCTGTTTGCTATATAATCGTGTTTCACACTTGAACGGCTATTCATTTGAATATCTTGAATAACTATTATACATTGTACCTAACAGCGAATTAATTTTCACGCCTCCCCCTTAAGACCTAGGTCAAATAATTTTTGATATTCGGATACTATAAACCGCGAAACGCGGGGATTCTGGTATCTATACAGTATTGAAGTATCTACCAGTATGTTAAGCATATCAATAGACTAGCCTCTGCCCGCGACTTCGTCCGCGTTACATTAAATGTCTTGTTACTCCTTCCCACCGCGTCGCATCGCATCGCCCGGCCGTGCTATTACTTCCGGGATCAAGGAGCTGTTATAAAAAGTATATTTTTATAAGAGCTCCTTGATTCCGGATCCCCGTTTGACTTCCTTGAGAGTGGGATTTTGAAGAATACTTTCTTACTTTATACTTTTCACCTCTCAGGAATGTTTCTTCCAAATTCAAAATCAGTCAGCTTTGCTTCCATCTGGCGGTCTGCATAATCTCTATATCACACTATGAGTATTTTTTTCGTAAAAAAATATCTCATAGATGTCAAGAAAAAAAAAAGTTCAGCTTAAGGAGTTATTATTAGACTATGTAGAGATTGAAGTCATTAAAAGGCTGCCGGAAATGTTTAGCACGTAACAAAATCTGTGCATACATTTAAGTGTCTATTTGTAATGTCAAAATAACAGATTTTACTAAATGTATAGGAAAACGGTACTTTTTTTTTAATATGTCTATCTGTCTGTTTGTTACAGCTAATCTCCGAAACGGCGGGACCGATTTTGACGGGACTTTCACTGGCAGATAGCTGATTTTATAAGGAGTAACTTAGGTTAGTTTCATTTTCGAAAAAATAATTAGGGTCCACGTATCATTTAAAATGTAAATTAAAACTTCCTTTACCATAATCATCTTAAAATTAGTGTCTCCCAACCAATACAGCGGTTTGAACAACATCTTGAACTGATTGTGTCGCCATATATCACGGGGCCCGTATCGGGAGCCCACACCTCAGCTAATTATGCGGCCCACGCGGCCCCTGGGGCCTAGGGTGACAGCGGTCTGACACGTGTTGGGTCCGCAAAATACATAAATTTAATTATACCTTTGTAATGATTTATACTTGCATTATCTGTTTATTTTTAGGACTTTTGTTTGGGGAAGGGTGTAGTAATTGGATTTATTGTTTTTGGGCTGTCTGGGCCGGATATAATAAAACATCTGGGTGCTATTTTAGGTGGCAGTGTCTAGAATATTTATTTGGCTGGAATAAACGTTATGTCGTTTTCATATTAATGACTTTGCAAAACTCTTTGGAAGACGAAGAATTTCTTTAAGTAAATTATTATGCTTTGACAGTCATCAAGGTTACAAAACACAGCTCATAAAATTTACCACCATTAGCACTGTCTATGGGGATGTGAATAGTTCTCAGTGGGCTTATAAGAACACTGTGTATTAATAATTAATTTGGAATCAATTCGATTCCTTTTTAAATTGCCAATTTTTCTCCCACTCATTATCAAAATCTAGTGTCACAATATTCTCCTGTAAGAAAATGTTACAAAGCTCAGTAGGAAGGTACTTTATGCTTCACTATGTTTTAGAATTGTTTTACTATGTTTCGTATGTAATTTTTATATCCTACTAATATTATAAATGCGAAATTTTGTGAGGATGGATGGATGTTTGTTACTCTTTCACGCAAAAACGACTAAACGGATTTGAATGATAGTTTATAACATGGATTAACACATAGGACACTTTTAATCCCGATATTCCCACGGGATCGAGACTTATGCGGGTGATACCGCGGGGCGCTGCTAGTACACACATAAACTCACGCCTTTTTCCCATGGGGGTACGCAGAAACTACTTCCTTATATATTCCTTTTGCTTCGTTTACGTTCACATGTATGGTCATTCACGCACGCCGGTTGCGAGTACTACGCACCTGACCTTTCAGATTTTTTTTTTTACATTACCTATCTGTTTGTTTGTTTGTTTAACCACAACGGTGAATCTCACCTGATGGTAAGTGAAGATCAGGCCGAAGGTGGAAGCGAGCTTCACCCGGAATCCTCTACCGCAGAGGAACTGACTATTTTACCTCTTACTGCCGGAACACAGCAATGCTGGTAACATTGTTGTTATGGCGACAGACTTATATAAGATTTTGGTAACTATCCAGGCGGACTTAAAATAAGCCCTACCGTCAACCATACCGAGCAGAAAATTTTGTTCCACTGGGAATCAAACTCTGGGTCTGAGACAGGTGATCTTACCACTAGCCCACAAGGGCCGGTTATTTTTTTTTACATATTTCAATTATAAAACTGATGATCCACACAAGGGAGTTTATCCAACTCACACATGTCCATTTTTTCCTTAATTACATTTTCCCTAGCACTCCCACAGGTCCCTGTGGGGGTCCCTGCACTCCTACAGCTAATCTGACACTATGACATGTATTTTAACTAGTCAACTATACAGGCGAGCTCCCTTGTCAATTGAACCTTTGAGCCTTAGTAATTAGTTGAGAGCTCTGGACTTAATATATGTATGGAATATAGCTGTGTGACTAGGGTCGTCTCGAAATTGTAAGCATGATGTCAGCCTGACAAATTACATGAGTAATTTATGGATTTGCTGGTGTAGGTAGTTTAAAAATGTATTGTTGATTGAGTTCACAATCTACCAGTATAATATTACCACGTTTAAGGTGTAATTGAAACATCTAAAAAAATATCATGAGGTCATTGTACTCATCATTATGAACTATGAGACCTAACCTGAAACTACGTAGAAAAACGAGCACATAATCACATTCTACAGATTTGGATACTAAACGATCACTAACAGATCTGCCTACATAGGTATACCTAGAAGAAAAACTAGATCGGTCATAAACTTGGAGTTCACCACAAGAATAAAAGTCTAAGCTGAAACTTGAACTTAACTCCGTTTTAAAATAGTGAAAGGGCGCTAAGTTATGGACAACTTACGAGTTCCTCTACTAAGTTGAGATCTTACATACATACCTACCTACTGAAGCAGTTTGTCGATATATTTTTAGAGTTTGATGCTTGTCATAACTAATCTTTTTATTTATTTTCTTTTTATCATTTTCTTAGTTTTTACCTAATATGTACTTAGTTTTAAGACTTTATTTATATCTGTGGGTAATACTTATTTTTCTTGTCGCAAAAAAATAAACGGCAATGCTATGGTATAGCAGTGTTGGTCTTAGGTTCGAACCCAGACAGGCGCTTTACTTTGTGTAAATTATTTCATCACCACTGTTCCCAAAACGGTGAAGGAAAACATCGTGAGGAAACCGGCATGTCCTAGAACCAAAAATTCGTAGACATGTGACATCTACCAACCTGCACTGGGCCCGCGTGGTAAATTACTGCCCACTTCCTCTCCTGAGGAGGCCTGTCTCCCAGCTGTGGGAACATTATAGAGTGATTATGATGATGGATACTTGTATTTTCGATAAAAAAATCGTTCAAATTAAGGTTACATTTACTACGCGTGTTCGTGCTAGGCCACTGATAGTAAGTGAGCACCGTTTTCACCTTATAATAGTCGTTCACTTCGAGTTTGCCGTCGTCAAACGTTAAAAACGATGGCACAACTACTACTAATGCTGATAACCTTTTTGTAATTATAAAAATAATTTTATCTACACCCATGCTAAATCCTCTGTAACAGTTTCTGAACCAGTTATTAGCTTATTGCCAACATTAAAACGACCAGTGTCATAGTAACAATTATATCATCGAAACGAGTGTTAAAATATTGTTCTAAATTTCATAATGCAACTCGTTTGCTCCTTCGATTCCTTGCGATCAGCGGGTGCAGACCCCCACGCCGGCACATCCGACACACATTTTCCAAAATACGATACGTCACGTTGGGCGGTAACGGGCTATGGTCGGTTTAATGTTGGCAATAGCTAACTGTTTCAGAAACTTTTATAGACGATTCATATCATGGGTGTAGATAAAGTCTTGTATGCAACTGTATATAATTAGGTATTAAAACAGTTGCATAAATAACTATAAAACAGTTTGTGTTATATGCATGGAAGTAGTATTAATAATTTAAAAAGATGGTTAATAAGATGGCGGTGCGGGGAAGCGCGGGGGGAGTTAACAGCCAACGTGAACGGTTAATAGATATTTGCAATTCCGGAGGCATCAAATCAATGTGTCGAAACAAAGGAACGTTGCCACCCCAAAGACAACGCTGAAATGTTTGATGTGCCCGCACTGATGCCCTTCAAACCGGATCACGACGACGCAGCTTGGTGGCACTATGTCTCCGGACAACCTCTTTCACAAAGAGCTCTGTTCCAAAATTATTTGATGAAATGTAAACAAATGGATCAAAAAACGTACCTGTGGATGCCAATTTGTAGTGACAGTCTTAAATTGAGTGGTAGGCATCCTCAGGATGACGATTGACTTGTCGCGAGCCCGTACACAACGTGTTAACACGCCGAGCGCTGGACGCTGAGACTCACTCAGCGTCCAGCGCGTGCGTGTTCGGGTTCGCGACAAGTTAATCGTCATCCTGAGATTGTGAGACACGTGTTTCACCTCGTTGAAAAGTGAAACACGTGTCGATTTCTTACAGGGTTTTTTAAGACTCTTTAAGAATAGTTAAGCGGAATAGTTTACTAAATATATCTACGTCTATTGTATTTTATTCTGTGTTATTCTTACCACAGCAAAAACCGAGCCCTGATCGATTAGTGCCTCATAACACGACACTATAACATTTGACACCCATAATCCCACGGGTAACCGATAGTTGATACACAGTGAATTTAAAGCGTGCATAATAATATGTTCCGAAGGGGTGAGAAGCTATAAATAATGTAAGATGACACGGAAACGAGATCCCGAGGGGATTGTATAACTATAAGTTTGTATATATCTTATAATTGTGTCGTGTATTGACGCACTTAAGAAGGAGGTGTTTATTCAGCTGTGTGGTAAATAAATCTATATAGTCTATGGGTATATCTATATCTATTCTATTATATACATTAACTATGTCAAAATAACAGCTTTTTACTAAATGCATAATATTATTATGAAAGTTTAAACGGTAAAACAAATCAATCAATCAATTTTAAATTTTTTTGTTTGTCTGACTGTTTGTTCCGGTTAATCTCCGAAACGGCTCGACCGATTTTGACGGGACTTTCACTGGCTGATAGCTGATGTTATAGGGAGTAACTTTGATATTTTTATTTTAGAAAAAGCCATGCGGGCGAAGCCCCGGGCAGCGACTAGTTAAAAATAAACTAAGTTTTTCTTTCTTTTACTCTTCGATGAATTTTAAAAGAAGGAAGCAATTATAAGCTTTGAGAAAACAAGGTTTTTCATACAAAGTTGCGCACCCTTAAGCTCCCAATCAAGGCAGGATTATTTCCCACATTATAAGGAATATATTGGCACCTTATTCGAATCGATTACTTGGTTGAAAAATTATATCATCTCCTTTTGCAGTCGAAAAATAAACTGAAATCTGATGTTGTTTTGTTAATGTATGTTTTGTAAGGAAAAATAGAAAAAATACATCAATTTTCTTTAGTCTTACTTTACTTAATGTACATCACATCGTAATGTTTCGTTAAAACAAATAAACTTTAAAACACGTTTTGTTTAAACGTGTTTAAATTTCTTAAGACTTTGTTTTTTCTATAGCTAGTAAATGTTTTTATGTAAAGAAGTGTTCAAGGTCTTTTATGACGCCAGTTTTTGAACAAAACAAGGTATTTTTACGATACAAAATAAAGCGGGAGGAACTTGGCTCCACTCTGTAGTACGGTACTTAAGTTTTTTGCGAATTTCGTGTCTCAGAGCGAAATGTGGGTATACTATAGGTACACCTGTGTCCTAACCCTTCGGGAAAAAAATGCGTGATGTTATGTTAGTGCGGAGTCTGAGGCAGTACCAATTTCTGCCGTCAAACAGTATTGCTAGGCAGATGAGAATTTTCAAACTTGTATTTAAGTAATAGGTAAGTCGTAGTAGTAAGGTACAAGCACATAGCAATGAGTAATACTTTAGAATGAGTTGTAGTTTTCTGCAGAAAACTATAATGAAAAAATGTAACGTGCGACGTCGTAACGTGTTTATGTTTTTGAGCCCTAACAGCTGATGTAGAGGCTGTATTAGACATAGCTGTGTTTTTTTTTTATATTTATCTCTTGGGTTATATTCTATAAGTAAAAATAATACAAAAAATCCTAGAATATGTGGTCAAAAATTGCATAGTTTCGAAGATAACATAAACATGCATATTTAAAGCTATGAAAATGCGAAGTTGTCATAATTATGTCACGTAAAATGATAATTGAAAAACAATTCACATGCCAGTTGGTTTATTATTCCAAATTCATCCAACAAAAGTAAAAGAATCTTAAGCCCCGTTTACTCAGCTCTAACAAACCATCAAGCAAGCACTCCACACGATTGGCAAGTATATGGCATAGTGACTCCAAACATAACATAGCGGCACAAAACTACTGTGCCTTGTTTACACAGGGACACGCTCCTTGAAAACTTGTGTCAACACTCACTCGCGTTGTCGCCTTAATATTTGATGCTCGGAAAATAAAATCGAACACGTTGATTTGTTGGTTTAAGCAAATTGGAACGTTGGTCAGTTTGGAGGCTCGTTTGTGTAGGAAAGTAAACTGTCTACTCTGCTTTGCCATGTTTCTACAGACAGCACAAAATATCACATGACATATTTTGTGCTGTCTTACAATTATTAAGCATGTGTGTTTATTGCTTCGTCTCGGAATCGCTTTGACGTCTTTACTGCATGCTTTACAGGTATCTAAGCAATTAATAGTGTTTGTTTAGGTTCGCTTACGTATCGCTTACAGGTGTAAGCACTCGTCTACGGTAGGGAACCAGATGTATAAGCTTAAATGGCAGCAGTCTAGTTCGATCAACAGGGTTCTTTAACTTCAATGTAGGTACTGGCGTTCGAACTGGACTCTACCAATGTAAACACACCCTTATATACCTAAAGGCTGTTGACGATTCTAGTAGTATGTTTGTTTATCCTTATGACACGTGTGTGGGTGACCCTTCGCATTTAGGGACAAGGAGAATAGTGCCCCTAGTATGTACTCAATGTATTTATTAATTCATGGGTACTAAGTACGATTACCTAGTGAATTATTGTAATTGAATAGCATTTGTGTAAAGAATTGGGTTCCACAATGACCCAGAATTTTGTCATACAACGACTACCTTTGTAATTTTGACAGCTGTCATATTAGACTAAAATGGCGCCAATAACACGTGAAGTTGATACGTCAACTGGTATGACAGCTGTCATCTTCACTGACTTTTTCATTTGCTTATAGATAAAAGATATCAAAACACTTATTTTAATTAAGTCTCAAACTACAGCAGAACCTCTAAAGCAACAATAAAAATAGGAAATATAAAATCATTTCGATTCTTACATCTGTTCAGAAACAACTTTGCCAAAGCCTTCGATTCGAGCTGAAATATTCTATTGTAGTCAAAGTTCTCACTCCTCGAACACTTGTACAGTTATTGAAAGTTTAAAGTGTAACAGCTCGCGAAACAAAAGAATCGATTCTCTTAATATTTAAAGGAGAATACACATCATTGCAAAGAGCCTGCGGCGTTCGTGACAGCAAGACAATAAATAATTATATCATTTTATCGAATTAGGCAACGTATCACATAAATGGTTACACTATTCTCGTCCTGTGTATAGATATAGATGCTGGCGGGAAAAATTCCGAATCATTCCCGTTGAATACTTCGGAAGTATTCGGAAATATTCCGAAGCTTTGGGAATATTTCAACTGTCAAAAAAAAACCAGGAAAATCGACCTTACTACCTATTTCGCGCTTGGAAGTTGTAAAATAGATTATTTTAGTTATGTTGTGAGCGGTAGGTATATTAAGTTTATGGTTGTGAGTGCACGTCGCATCAATTCAAGCACACACAACGTCGCGTCAGGTAGGTATAATGCGTTGCAACTAAGAATGTGCACGTCAATGACCTCTAATTGTCAAATGGTACTTGAAAAGATTTATTCCCGTTGTCCCCGTATGCCATATCCCCGTCACGGGGACAGCGGGACGTGATTAAATTTACTTCCGGAGCAATGTTAGCTAACGAGAATGTGAGAAAAAACAAACTAAATTTTAAATGTCAATAAGGTCGAAAATCGCTTGCACCTGTTTTTTTAACTTGCTTAACGATAGCAGGTTAAAAAAAAGGTTCAAGCGATTTTCGACCCTCCACCCCACTCCACTCCACTCCACTCCACTCCACTCCACACCACTCCATTCCATTCCATTCCAGTCCAGTCGTCCATCCCATTCCATGGTAATAAACACATTACCCTCCTTTCCGTCGCGCAAAAAGTGTCGGGTAAAAAGTGTCGTGACAACTTTTCGTAAGAATTTTTTCCGTCTAGCCCCCTTTCACAACGCGCGATAAGCAACTTCGTTCCAAACAATGATATTCTAATAAACAGATATGTTATACACGTACAAAACAACAGAAAAAAGTGTTCCGCGCCGAGCGCAGCGCGCACCGTATCACTCGTAAGCGTGTGTGGCTCAGACTAAAAGCAATATTTCCCAATTGGGTACTTTTCTAGTCTTCACGTTTTGCGCGCTCATAACATAATATCTGTTTACTAAAACATCATTGGTTCCAAAATAGCATTCGATTTCGAAATAAGTAGGTACCGACCTAAAAACAAAAGAATTAAAATCCTGTTAATCGCAGGCTAACATAATTATCTACCTATAAAAATATCAACATATACTTAATCAATTCCATTTATAATAAAATAAACATTTATATTTTACTTACGTATGTGCCACTGAATAATAATTAACTCACCCACCACACCACAAACAAACACGTTTATTCCCATTGAATTATTCAGGCGAAATATTCCGCGGAAACATTCGATTGCGGGGTACGAATCTTTCTCGCGGGGCGAGGGAAAACTTCTCCGGGGAGCATCTCCCGTCTTACCGCACCCCGCACCGCCATTGCCTGCACGCACGACTCGAGGAGCGCAGCTGCGGCGACGATCGACGATCGATGCAAAATACGATTTTTCAGCAAAAAAAAAATCTTAATTAAATTCATTTGGAATAATTCTGATTTAAAGAAACTTTCCCAGAAGTATTCCGGAATAATTCAGAATTTTTCAGAAGTTTTGCAACTATAGTCCTGTGGCGTCATTGAGGTGAGATTATGATACCACAGGAATCTGCGGAGCAAATATCTGAGCAGTTGATTCGCTGCAACACGCATATACCTACCTATATAAAGTGTTGGTGACAGGTAGTTTAGACCTCGAACTGAAAAAAAAAGCAGCTGTGGCAACACGTTGTATTCGGGTTCGCGATAAGTTAAACGTCATCCTGAGGACTCTTCGTTGAGAGAGAGGTGAAACACGTGTCGATGCGATTATAAATGCGAATGTAATTTTGTTACGCTTTCACGGCTAAACGGCTGAACCGATTTCAATGAAATTTGGTATGGGGATACTTTGAACCCTGGGGAAGGACAAGGTTATCTTTTTATCGACATACCACGCGGGGGAGGCTGCGGGCGGATGCTAGTATTAAATAATGAGCTGTTAACATTTACCCACCACGGCACACAATGCATTATTACATCCTTTTAGGTGGGAAATTACTGTCATGGCCACCCAATGGGAACAAATAGAAACGACAGTAACCTAAAACAGTGGAAACATTGCCTAAAACAAACAAGTACACATATCTTCTTCAACCAACATTCTCACCCATTTATATTTCCCACAACATCGCAAACAATCTCTGTACATTTCCCAATACCGTCGAATGTAACCACCATACCGCGAAGTCCCCAAGCAGCTCCTTTTCTGTAACAGGCAGATTTTATTTGGCATCTTGCCCAGCCGCTTGTATTACAAATACTTGTAACGTTATTCATATATTGGACGACACTTAGTTTTTATTGGCTTCTATGAATAGCTATGGGGAGTGTGTCTTAATATGGCACTGTGTGGTTTATTGGCTTTAAATATTTATCGAGAAGATATAAATAATTATGTTTTATGCAAACATTTTACTTAATTTAAACGTACGCTGTGTGCAGACTGACTCAAGACTTTATATTTACATAATAATTATATATATTTTAGTGATATTTATTTTAGAATTATTTGTACTTATGTATATTCTCATATTTTATGTTATAGAATAACGTAAGTAATGTTATCTATGTTTTTAAATTAGTGAATTGTTTTTACTTACTATTTCATCCGTATTTTTGTGTTATTTTCTTCTTGTCTATTTTGAAGTTTATAGATATATCATTAATAAAAAACAAAACTGTCGCATACCTACCCAAAATATATTCTAAAATGTCAGTTTTGACACGAGACGAACTGACACGAGATGACTGTTCTGTGTATGATAATAATAATAAGTTTTTATAATTTTTATATTCTAATATTTAAAAATGTAAAATATTTATGTATTTAATGAAATAAAGGAAATAATAATAATCAGCCTGTATTGTCCCACTGCAGGGCAAACCAAACTGTTATGTTTCTAGTAAGTACAGTGTACACGGTGTAAACAACAGTGCAACAAGGATCTTTTGGCGCCCGAATGACGCTGACATGGGGGAGCTGAGATGCTAAACATTTGTGTCATTGTTTTCTCAAATGTATTGAAAAACCAAGATGTCAGCCACGCGCCAAAAGCTCCCTCTACAGCTACGTCGCATTACATTGTCCTTGTTTATGTCTTCAAATGAAGTCTAAATTTGTGCACAGAACTGCATAAAAAAAGATACAGAAGGCCTATATCTTCATGGAAGAAAAAGACATGTTGCATCGACTCAAAAAAATAAATTGCGGTAAAGGCAGGAGAATGATGATTAATACAATACCTATATCTGCACAAGATGACATCACAATCCGGAAGAGGCCGAGCAAATCCGAATATACACGAACTAAAGCAACTCATAAACAAGATTAAGTTAGCTACTTAGCTAAAAGCAGGAATTATGACGGGATAACATGATCATGCTGCTAATGCTATTCCTTTGTTTATAATTATTATTACCGTGAAACAAAGCGTCGGACGAAATTAGAGAATTTAGCGAATCACTGACTTGCTGTGGCAGTAAGATTCGCACTATGTGAAATTCTGGTTACGGTTGAGCGCCAAAAATTTGAATAGCTGAAAACGCGAGCCTCAATATTTAAATAACTTGACACACAGACCATGTTGTGTAACTTTAAACAGTCTTAACTTATTGAATAATATACCTACCTGTAAGTACTAAATAAATGTGAATGAAACTCATTTAACTTTAATATAATTAATATATTAAAAATAAAAATAACTCATTTTACCAAGACGTAGATTGTGCTGAACTGTGCAAAGATCGTTAGGTAGTATTCTTTTGTGTGAAATGAAATGATGAAAATATGATGTTTATTTCTGTAAATAGATCTTTCAATACAATTTTACAGGCGCAAACAGGAGCGATACGACAGCGCGATGCGACGCGATTTTCACGGTAGAACAATTACTGGTCAACTCGCGCCTGTATGTACGAGCCTTTACACGTATTTTTTTTTGTCAATACCCGTGACTGATCCCCGAGAGGCAACAGACTTAGTGGTGAAGTTTACTAAGATCACAAATCCGTTCATAAACGAATTAGCTATGTTCCGAAGTATCTATAACATCCTTATTATTTTTTCTATTTATTTTTTATTACCATTTCGATAGTCAATCAGCTAACCCAATTTCAGAAGTTTACCAACTAGTTATTTGCTACAAAAAACGCTGCGTTCAAAACACCCAGTGCGTCGACACAGCCGCTAAGCCGTTTTCATTATTAACAAGTTACCTACATTGCCTGATTACTTTCTAAACTGAAAACAGACATTATTATCACTATGATATGCGAAATAGTTTCCCTTTGAGTTTCACAGAATTACACCTGGGATTGAAAACGGAATGAGCAAAATTACGACATTAAACTCTCATTATGTAACTTCAACCGTAAAATAATTATGGTTTGGAATAGATTTTTTATGTAATAAGTTTGAAAACAGAGCGTCAAGATGGCCTCTCCACGGGACACCAGTACACTAGGTAAGCAAAGATTTTCATTGTTCAACAGGGTTATTATTATTATTTTTCCCAAAACTGTTGGATCAGATTCAAGTGACGACAAAATAATAAAATATGAATTGAAAATCAAATGAAAACTTTGCACGTTTAATTTATTTAAAAGTAGCTGTACCAATAGTATCCTAATATCGCTAATATCGGGACCAATATAAGTATCCTATGTTCTTATCCAAGTCATGGTCTACCCATGTGCCAAATTTCATCCAAAACCGTTCAGCTTAGCGTAAAAGCGTAACAAACAAACAAACAAACTCACTTTCGCATTTTTAATATTAGTTACTGACTGACTTAGTTTACATTTGTATTGGTTCACAGACAAGAAACTTGAACAGTCTCCTTTGCAATGTCTCACGTGCCATTAATATAACTAACATCCTTCAAACTGAATACAGCAACGGCGGCAAAAATATCTTGGCCTTTAAAAATAGTATTTGTCGGGACGTCTAACTGCTTAGATTTCTATTGACCTTTCAAAACACAACAGCATGAATATAACAAAAAGATCAAATAACATTTATATCAGCGAACAAAGTTAGATTTACGATCCAACGTCAGAAATATTAAGATTTTTTTTCTTACATTTTAATTTTTCATCTGCCCTTCATCATTTATTCACCTGTCTGTGTAGGAGGCAAATGATAATGATTGATCATCGCGAAACTGAGAAATGGCAGCGTGATCATTTACTATAAATCTTTTGACGTGTATATTTTTATTAGGTTTAGTGGTAAAATAGTGAAAGCCCCTGGTATTATTCCTAAATGTTTTATTTTTTGGTAAATATTATAATTGAGTAAGTAGGTAGGCTTCTGTCTCTTTGAAAATATTAAGCCATCTTTAACATGATGTTTTAAGTAGATACCTATTATATTTTTTTTAAATACCTGTAGAAAGCTCGGCTTAAAGGCTCGAGGAAACAGGCGCGACGAGACTTTAATAATACAACAATTACCGGTGTCGGTCGCGATACACAGATACACACGTTAAACTTATAACAGCCCTCTTTTTCCGACGGGGGTTAAAAAAAAACAGCATACGAATCTGTGCGCTTATTAATACTGTAAACAGGTCATCATCTGCATAGCCTTATCCCAACAATGTAGGGGTTCTGCTTCCAGTCTTACCGATATGATTGAATATCAGTGGTATTTTAACCCAGTTACTAGGAAACACGATAGCTACCCCTTAAATACAGACAAGTACACTTTCATTTCCCAGTCCAACTTACTTTAAAAATCTAAGATTCGCTACGGAACCCCAATGTAAAGAATTTACGGGCTGTTGCCTAAAAACTGTCAACGCCAATATTTTATATATCGAGACATTCACGACCGCTAAGATTTTTATAGTGGCCAATTTTTATGGCTTCGACTGGGACACCATACATAATGCATCGCCCGCCATCCTCCCCTAAGCTGAGGCTTATAGAATTTCGGAAACCATCGACGAAAGAGAAATTTATACAACGAAACCTTTTTTGATGAATCTCCTTCGAAATATTTTTTTTTTGTTTGTATGTTGTTTTTTGGGTTAACATATTCTAATATTAAAACAAATAGATATTGGCAATTTCTCCATCGACAGCGATGCTGATGAATTTTTTGATGCCCAATGAGCTCTTCCCCCCTTTTTTTTTAAGTTTCGATAAATACTTGTACATACTAATTTAATCTTTTATTTAATTTAATATTATAATAGATATTACTTTTAAAATACAACAGTGGTTTTTTGCTCAATAATATTTATTTTTATTCATAATAAAATAAATTATTTGCGCAGTGACAGTCGATAACGTGAACATTAACGAGGCAAAAGGAGTTTGTAAGGATCGTAGCAGGTAGCGTTCTGTAGTTTCTGCCTACCCCCATGGGTAAAAGGCGTGAGTTTATGTATGTATGTATGACAGTCGATGTTACCATTCCACATGTCGGGAACCTCGTGAAAGCTGGGAATAAGAATCAAATAAAATATCTTTACTTAGCACACGAGGTTGTTGACATGTGAAATGTGAGCTCGGCTGTCATTGTGCCGATTGTCGTACCGGCCATTGCAATGGCCTGATGGCCGAAAGCCTCGACCAACATCTCTCAAGGCTCTCGTTAGGTGGTTGGATCAAGGGCCTGATTCAGAACGCAGTACTCCTCGATACGGCTCGCATCGTGAGGAGGTTCCTGTCTCTGGAGCCCTAACCACCGGTATCTTGGACACAGCTCCTGCTCAACACTAAAAAAAAATGTTTTTTATATATTTTGTAAGACATTTAAAAATGAATTGTATAGGTATATTAACCAATCGATATTTAACCATAATTTGACTCAACTAATATGTTATTTTCTTTTTTGATTGCGAAGTAAGAAGTAGTTCTCACGGTAAATAGTGATACTTAGAATAGTGTCAAGTGTGTCAACTTTAAAAATAAAGTAAAGTTAATGAAAGAGTCTTGGCGAAATGTCGGTTTACTATACATTTCTACCCATACCTCGGGAAATACAAGCGTGTAGTTATTTAGTTAATTAAAATTTTATTCAGTCAAGTTATGGTCGCATATTGACAACAGTTCACATGCAAATATCGCACTGGGGAGTCCTGGGACATAACGACTACCAACACAACAATAATGAAAAGTCCCCATCACTTATTACCATCGTAATCCAAAGCTCCCAATCATAAATTAAAACTAGTGCACTCAAACTTTCAGTTTTAATTTCATCAAGTCCTTGTACGTAATGGCTACTGACACAACATTAATCTAAAGTTTTAACTGATGTTTACGGGCCATGGCTTAAGATGGGTGTAATCCATGGCCCCCAAACATCAGTTAAAACTAGTGCGCTAAATATTTCAGTTTTAATTTCATCAACGGCGAGCGAACGTTTACAGAGCGCTCTTTAAATATTTAATACTCATCGAGATACAGTTTTGTACTTCAATGTGATGATTAAGCTGGAAGTCATTACTTTAAACTTTTAGAGTGGTTTGGACCAGACAAAAAAACTGTTCAGTTTTTTTTTAGTTTATTATTTGTGCGTTCTGAAAGTGGCAACGTCGCAAATAAATGTCAAATATCTCGCTGTTTTGATTAATTTGGAAAAATAACTGTATGAAAATATGAAATATGGCTAACTAGTGAACTAGAATATTGACTATGAAATGCAATAATTAATATCGTAACACGGAATATTTAGTTTTAGATGTAAAAAAAGTACTTGGAAACTTTCCAAATGACTTTTTTACACTTAAAACGGTAACAACATCAAATTCAGTGCTATAATTTTATTACAATTCAATATTAATATTCTAGTTCACTAGTTAGTGATATTTTATATTTCCATACAATAATATTGCGAAATTAATCAAAACAGGTAAATATTTGACAGCTATTTGCGACGTTGCCAACTTTAAGAACAAACGCTCTTAATCAGTATTCTCGTACTTTAATAGTAACCCTTAAAAATCACACAAGGGAGTACTTATCTGAATATTCTCTTTATTACACATTTCGAAGAACCTTCGACACAGTCAGTCCATAAAAAAGAAAAATCACAGATTTACAGCGAAGAAGCATCAAAATAAATAGACGATGCACTCCCCCTTAATTTAGAATTCCCAAGCTCCCTTCCCCCACCAGCTATTTCGTTGGAATTTAATTACAAGTGTAAAAACTTTCAGTTTTCCAACAATAAGGAAGTATTTCGTTAAGTAATGCCATGGGGGTTGACTTTCGTGGAAACAGATGGGTTGTCACGTGATTGACAGTGGAATCTACCTACTTTAGAGTTTGGGGGAAATAAATTATTTCTTCACATTCCTCAAATGCGTGGATATTTTTGCAAGCTGTACACTTCTTAGTTACTTGGTTATTTTGCTATAAAGGTAAATAAACGGGAAATGTATTTTAAATGTTTATAAAAGGTATGTAAACTTTGGGAGGTTCTGTATTAGGTAGCTAAGACTGTGTAAAGATAGTATTTTTCTGAATGTCCCCCTTGATTAAGTTCGTATATAAAAGTCTTCTTGACTTTTATATGCGAACTTAATCACAGGAAAGTGATAGTTTTCTATAGTTTTGAGCCATATAAGATACGATCAGCGATAAAAATCGATTGACACGGCTACTTTTACACGTCATCTAAATTGATACAAAATTATTCGATACTTCGTATTTCATTATTCCATATAATAGCGAGTTCAATCTAGGTAAAATCGAAACAGAAGTAAAATTTAAAGAATATTTCTTTTAATTTTACTTTCCTTTACGATTTTACTTCAATATTTAGCTCAATAATGAAAATTTGAAAAACTTAAGTGTTAATTGACTTTTGTCGCTGACTGTACTAGGTAGATACGTTAAACACATTGGTTGTGAATAAAGTAAAAACTAGGAAATACTTAGGGGCTTCCTTACTCATCCACAGTTTAAAAAACAAATTCTAAAATGATTTCACGCTTCTGACCACCTTTCTAAAAGAATCCTAACAAAACCGTGACTTACTAATGAGCACAGCATCTTTTCCATAAAATACCTATCCATCTTTGAATAAAAGCCAATCAATCATGATTACCCAACCTACCGTTACTCAACCACACTCCCCCAACTTGCAATATAATTACCCCATTCCCCCATTAAAAAGAATTTGCAAGGTTACAAAAGATAGAAAAAAAATAGGGTACCGCACACAAAGGGAAAAAAATGAGACTATTACTAAACCTACGTTGTCTATCCGTGCTTTCGTCTATTTATCTATCACAGAGCTGTATCTTTTAACCGTAATAGGCAGCCAATAGGTTTTATACCCTATTGGCTGCCTATTACGGTTGTGATTCAAATAAGGGTCAATTTATTTTTTTATAAACTTTTATTACTTCAGAATTGTGTCTTCATCAATATTTATGATTATAGTTTCTTTTTGAGCATATAATTTTTTTTTTTTAAGTGCAAAAGAACTGCGGGAAATTTAAATATTTGAAAAGCGACGCCATTTGTCAGATCGAACTTGACGTCAAAAACAAACAAAGACAACAAAAAAAAAAACGGTCTACGTGTTTTGTAGGAGCGTTTGCGATTTTGTTATGTTTGTTGTCATCGTTGTTATAGACTATGACGTCACACCAAGGGCGTTAAAATGGACGGCGTTTAAGGTGCCCGTGTCAGTTGGCTATTTTTGACTTTTATTTTGAAGTACTTTCAATTGCTTTTTTGACGTTGAATATTTTTTTACTGTTATATGTCGATGTAAACTACCGAATAAAAATATAAATAAAATACATGCATATTCCCTATTGAAATTTTGTTACTATAAACTCTATCATGTCCTAAATTATAATAAAAAAGAAGGTAAACTGTAACATTTTCGTTGGTACTGAACATTTAGTCCGCGCTTCCAACTCGCCCTTGCCCAATTTTTTTTATCTGGCAACGCAGACCATTCGCGAAATTAAGCAAACTTCCCGTAGAGCGTTGAAATTAAACTTTTCCGTCTACAGTAGAGTGGTGTCCGTTTTTTAATGTGAAACCATGCTTGAAAACTTCTGTTTAATGTAGAGCTGTGGGCTGCGGACTCTATTTATGTCACTCTATTATTTTGTAGAGGTTCCGGGTGAAATCTGTTTACCTAGTTTTGAGGACACAATTACAAAACTACTATTGATACATGGACATTGGAATATGAAGAATAATGTACCAGTGGATTGTATTAATTTATACTCCATTTATTATAACATTAGGCAAATATTATAACAGGTTTATACAATTACCGTTACTGAGAACCGTTAGTTTATAATCAATCGGTAGTATTTACGTTAGATTATAAACTGACGAAAAAAAGGAAGTCGATGGCAAATAACGAAAATACAAAACCAAAGACACCGACTTCCGAAATTAAAGTTATTTTTCACTTTGTTGTGTCTTTTTGGAAGTCGGCTGTCTTTTTTTCTTCGTAAAAAGTTTTGTTTTGTTTTGTGGTTTCGTTGTAAAAAGTTTTTATTTTTCACTTTTTAGTTGTGGTACCTACCCCACACAAATTCGAATATCACGTCCCGCTATATAAATAATATTGACAGGAACTTATTAGAACATCATTCACGTAGGTTAGGTGGGAAAAATACGTATTTAATGAAGCTAACAAAATCAAAAATCAAAATCAAAATATTTTATTTCACATAAACCTACATGGGCACTTATGAAACGTCAGAAGCTAGGTGCAAGGTTCCAATTGGTCGTTTCCTATTTAGAAGAGCCGGCAAGAAACTCCACGGTTACTCTTTTAACTCAAAAACTACCCAAGCAAAGGTAGGTAATAAAATTTACATGGGACCAATTTCGAAGTATACCCTCCCCAATAAAAAAAGAAACGTTCAAATCGGTCTACTCTGTAAAAAGATATGCGTGGTCATAAATAAAAATAAAAAAAATACGTCGACTTGAGAACCTCGTCCTTTTTTTTCGTCGGTTATTTTTTTTTAAACTGGGTGAATTGGTTAGTTTAGAACTGTGGCCAACAGTGGCAGCGGCCCTAGAGCGATACTTCGAGGTATTAAAAGGTGCGTTACGTCGCAAGCAAGTTTGATACCAGTTCAAAAGTTGTCGGTGTTCCATGGATTGATTATAAACAACGAAAAATAATGCGTTAAATTGTAAATGGTTTGTTGCAGTTCACAATTTTTCGATAGTTTATAATCTCCCGAAATATATTATAAACCAGCGATGTCCATCATCATGTGGTGACGTATATATGGGATACGGGAATGATGATAAGCTGTCCATCTACATGCAACAAATAAGCAATCAACACTGTTAAACATGCAACATACGCTGACCCAGTTACAGACAATCAATTTGAATCAAATAGACTCGAACTTCTAACACGATTGTAGTGAATTAGCAATTATAATTGTTGAGCTATGAGGAGAATCTTGTGCTTCATCTAATTAAGGGGTAGTTCCAACGCTTGGGGTTGGATCTACCCTTAAATTATTGTGAATCTTGGGAGTCTGTTTAGCATTTAAGAGGGCTTAGTGGAAGTTATGGGGCGAGTATCTGCATGTGAGATTTGTGTGTGTTTAACCTTTGATACTAGAGAAATAGAGGGTAGTGTAGACTATAACTGATTCTGCTTGAGTATATAATAGCTATAATGAAATGAAATCGTTTATTCTGTAAAAAGGATATTAGAATCACTTTTACACGTCATTAAAACATATTAAAAATAAGCTAGATGAGGTCGGCGTTTCCTATCTGACTATTCTGACAAGAAAGGCCGAAATAAACTCAGAGGTCGCAGTCTCTTTTAAAGACCAGACATAATCTTGGTCAGGAATATGAGGACCATGTAGATTAGTGTCTGACATGGTCTTTTGAGGAAAGAACCACACAGATTTGAGTAGACCTGTCCAGTCGAGCAGCTATTACTCTTCTTCGTTTTTGAGTTTTCTTTCATGTAAATATTACATGGTGAAAAGTCAAAAGAGAAAACATTGAAAGGGAAACGCCATTGAATGTCCCCGAGTAGCTTTGATGGCAAACAAGCAGCAAACCACCTCATGGTAAATAGTCGCCGGAGCCAAACGGCAATACTAGAAACATGGCAGATCCGTGATCATCAGAGTTCATCAGAGGCAAGAACTGAAATGTCTAATGTGTCTAGTAACATCAGTACTTATGCCTTATACGGAGCACAGCAACCCTGTTCGAGCAGACAAGTATGGTGGTAGTACTGCTCACACTATCAACACACCAAAAAACATCGCATATCCGAACCACGTAACCCAGTATTCAAATTCGCTTCCAAACCACATTCCCCATAGCACTATTGTCCCTTAAATAAATAAGTTGAGAGCTTCAAGTTTCTCGCCCTAGGCTGACTTCGTGTCACAAAATATATATATATACAGAAGCCCGGCTCCATACAACTAGCGAAAACAGTCGCATGCACATTTGGCGCGTATGCTGCGTTCGCAATTTTGTTTCCAAACATGTAAACAAATATTGTGTTATTGGAAAAAATACTGACTGATAATAAATACTGAAATACCATTCGTATTAACGGCCCCCCGACTTACGAGTTCTAGGTCGTGCATTTGAACCCAGGCAGGCGCTTTACTTTGTGTAAATATTTTCATCACCACTGCTCTCAAAACGGTGAGGGAAAACATCGTGAGGAAACCGGCATATCCTAGAACCAAGACAGAAAACATGTGACATCTACCCTCTCGAAGAGAGGAAACAGTTATGTTATAGGCTGGTTATGCTAATTATCAATTGGAAACAAGGATTTGAATATGGCATACATAAGACGTCGATCTCAAAGAAATACCAGTCGCGAGTTCGCTTGCACTCGCTGTATGTAAAGCGTGTTTGCGTGCGTGCGTTTTCGTTCGTTCTAAGGAGCTGACCTTCTGTACGTATCTATTGTGTGGTCGTGTGGGATTCTATTGTTTCACTAACAATTGGTTTAATCTCATACTAAGAGCGATCCGTGATTTCGCCTGAGGATTCACGGGAAGTATCGTCATTGTATATTCTTTTGGGTGGGTAGTACTGATTGGTATAGTGAGTTATGGTGTGCTGTGAGTTCGCATGGTTTTCTTTGATATATTAAATATATATTTAATATATCAAAGAAAGCCATAAAATTACGCGTTTCTCCCAAGGAGGTAAGCAGAAAGGACAGAACGCCAGCTACGATCTTTGCTTCGCTTACGTTCACGCACACTGGTTATGACTACTATGCACCTGACCTTTCTTCTAAAGAACATTGCCGATATAATCAATTGTATGTCCATTTAGGGCGTACTCTCCCAGCGTTATTAGTCACATCTACCTTTTCTTAGTCACCTTTCATTCCATGACCAAACATATTTGATTATATTATTTTTGTGTAAACTACCCAATCTGAAATCTATTAAACTATGTAACAGCGAATCAATTTTCACGCCTCCCTCTTAAAACCTAGGACAAATATTATTTGATATTCGGATAGCTCATGCTCTAAGGAGAAAAAAATATGAGAATAAAGAATATGAGTATAAAAAAAACCTTTTGGTGTAAAACAAAACATGAACAGTAAAAAAAAACGTCTTCGGTAGATGTTATTATTATTTTGTACCTATGCATGTATGTATATGGATTTGACCCCGGAACCAACTCTGAAAGTGTAGTAAGATTAGGGATAGGAATTAGGTGGATAAGAATAAGTATAGCAAACTTTATGGAAATTAGTAAGTAAAAGTAAGTAAAGAAAAACGGTTCCCTATCCATTTGCATAAAATTTTAAGACATAATATAACACGGCATACTTTTGTTTACCCTAACAATATTTACGCATAATATTACTTTCGCATATCAGCAAACGCATAACTATTTTAAGCATAATTTCTCCAGTCATAATAGTGTTTAAGCATAACATTCAAAAGCATAAATATTTTCATTTATATTCTAGTAGTTTCTGGCACTTCACCGGCCGCTGCCGCGGCACCGCTCGCTTCGCTCGCTCGGCTCGTGCGTAGGAGGTCACAGTTCTAACCTAACCTAACCTAAACCAACTAACATTACGCCTAGTAACATTATGCGAATTAAAATTATGGCAAAACAAATTATGCAACAAGATAATTATGACAAAAAAAATTTAGGGCAAAAAAAATATATGGCAAACAATTATTAGACCAAAAATACTTATGCCAAAATCGTTATGCCAAAGAATATTAGGAAAAAAAACATTATGAGAAAAAAAGATGTCCCAAGAAAAACGTGTGGTCCCGGCTTAAGACGTTTTTGGCAACCTATATTTTCTTTTTTAATTAGTATATATCCTCTGGTTTCTATGAAAAAGTAACGTATTTGCATTTTATTTCGTAAAAATCTTGTTGTTAGATAGCTGTTAGTTTTCCGAAGTCCTGCAGCCACCTGCACCGTCCAAATTAAGTCTAATTGACTGTGTTAATGGACATCCATTATGGAAGTAAAGTCCAAATACCAAAAGAGCATCCTTTTTACGCAAACATGTCTAAAGTTTTGTAGTCACACCCACATATTTTGGGCATAAAGCGTCCTTTTCAGTCCAAAACTAAAGTTAGTACTTCAGTTTTGGACTTAGCAAACTGCAACTTTTCTACAAGTAGGTTTTGAACTCACGACCCTCAACTACCAATTCGATGTATCAACCATCAGAGTCTCTGCTACATATATCGAATACTATCAACAACAAATTGTTGAGATTTAAGTGCGTTCCCTGATTTACCCCGAGGCTGTTTACAAGTTATATCCCGATCTACGACCTTGTAAGCTTTGGGCTATGAATTGAAGTTACATTAGTTAAAACATGTTGTTTTCAGTTTGAGAGGTCATTTGTCTCATTTTGCACTTAACTAGTGACTCAAATGTTATTAAAAGAGAAATGCGGGGTGGTTATTACGTAACACACATAAAATGTCAATTGATCGCAATGGGTTTAATTCAGAAAAAGAATTAGGGTCCAGCCTCAGGCAGCAGCTAGTCTACTGCACTCTTAAAACTTTGCTTTAAAAACCTGATCAATGTCAGTGACACACTGCCCATTGTGTCGGAACTAAAATATAAGAAAAGTATCCTGTTTTCATAAAACACACTACACACAAAAAACCCTTGCCCCCGTTGAACGTATAAAAATCTTTAGCCCACAGTTCAGTGAGCACCTATCCCTGTATTTATACCTCCAACATATTTCTGCGACCTTGGTACAATCGGTCAGAACTGTAATACAAAAAAAACTCGTAGGTACCTATCCTGTTTTCATAAAAACCCAAAAAATCTTTCCCCGTCAAACATATAAAAAAAAAAACCCCACAGTTCAATGAGCACCAATCCACAGTATACCGCCAACATATTTCTGCGACCCTGGTACAATCGGTCACTTTGATCGCCCGTACGAAACGGAATCATAAGATTATTGGATAATAACTTCGGAATACCTATAGAGTTTGCCCTTAGTGAGACTGATATTTTATGGCTGTCGTCATATTAGTAGGGACGTAGTCTAGGGAATAAGAACGGTTTGAATGAGGTTAGCGTTTTATTACCGGCTAGCTTTTGCCGGCAGCTTCGCTCGTGTGGAGGTCGGTAAGTATCTCACGGGATCGTACTACTGGGATTAAAGCATACTATGTCCTAACCCAAGTCATAGTTTACCTATGAGTCGTAGAAATCCGTTTAGCCGTTAAAGCGAGAAAATGTAGCACAGGTTAGGCAGAGAGACAAGAATTACTTAGTCTTTTGTATATAGTTATATTATTTATTTAAAACTACAATTAAGACAAAATAATCCAAGGCGATGTTATAAGTGTTTCTAAACTTTACAAAAAAATAAATACCTGTACAGCACAAAGAATTATTTAAAAGTATAACAATTATGAACATGACAACGTTTATAATATCAGACCTTTTTCAATTATTATTTGTGCCATTTGCATGAATCTCGCCAGGTTTTGCCCAAAATACTGTAATAATGTAAACTTGAGTAGGTCCTAGCAGCTGGCACGTATATCTATCTTCACCTAGGAAACAATTACAACATCCCTCTAATATCACCCACGTACACAATCACCCGAATATAACCCGAAATCTACTTTAAGAAGCTTACGGTTACAGCGACCAATGCCTAATTCTCTGCGCTACCAAGCAGATCTAATCCTGCTTACGGCGAAAGCGCCAGGGTAGCCAGCGAAATTTAAATTTTCTTACGTTTTTTTGCAATTTTCAGGTCAATATTAGGCTGTTGCCTTATGTAACAAGTATGTGTTTACAGAATTATAATCATTAAAGTCATCAATATATTCGATTCTAATACATATATTATATATATATATGTAAATAACAGACAACCTGACACTGACCTGCAAATAGCAAAAAGCGTAAGATTAGCTACTTGAATTTCGCGGGCTACCTTAAAGGTGGACCATGCAAAGAGAGGGCAGATATCAAAATAATCGACTAATTTGAATCCCAAATTACTAAAATTTCATCTAAAAGGGAGTTAATGAATAGCTTGTAAATTGGCGCGGAAGCAAAGCGTGATTATTTTAATTTGAAAACTGTTGGCTTTTCACGAATTTTGTATTACTGGAATATTTAACCTCTGTCGGGAAATAGGGGTGTATGTACTGAGCGCATTCTTTTTTAAATTTATATGGTCTCGCTTAGTTATTTACGCTTTTTTACTTTACTTAAAGAGATATGTTAGTTCTCAGCAGTGAATTTTAAATATTTTTATAATTATAATCTTTGTAGTAGTATACAGCAGTTATCTTTATTTTTTTCTGTACACAACCATTGATATGTTCTGGTGTAAAGGGTGGTGCCGGTTTTCCTCTTTTTACTTGAGAGGTGAAACACGTGTCGATTTCTTACAGGGTTTTTAGGACTCTTTAATAATAGTTAAGCGGAATAGGTTACTAAATATATCTATGTCAATTGTATTTTATAATGGATTTCCGCCAAGTCACGCCTGAAACAATTAACTCTCTTTTTGCTTTACCCTGTATACTTACATAGGTACACAGAATGGGTTTTAAATCAAAATGCGCATTATTCCATAAACTGCTACGTCCAATTTGTCGTGTGTGTAGGCGGAAGAATCGTCTGTCATTGGACAATCGCTGGTGTCGCGTCATGTTGCATTGTTCTCATTGGCTACTGTCGCGCCGACATATATGCAGTGTTTGTGCTGATGTCAAAACTGATTTGTTTGTACGAAACGACTGCGTGGAAGATGTTACAATAGTAACTCATACTTTTGGTGGCAATAGTTGGTTGGTGCCCGCATGCGGACAAAAAAAGCAGTGTCAGAACTTCACAAGTATTTATCGTTAAGTTTTTTAGTACCATTTCAGATATTTACTGGTATCAGAAAGGTGATAAAACTGGCCCATTTGACATAGACAAAATCCTCTGTCATTCCCGACTCGATTACACAAAAAGTTTGTCTTTAGAATCAGCTCTTGCTCACTCCACACTCCAAACAGGAACTCGATACTAAACTAAATTAGACCACAATCCTAACTCCAAAATCTCAATCTTGCCTAAACCTGACGATCATCACAGAGCCTTAGGCTAACAAATCAGTCTAACCCTTTTGGCGGTGCCATCTATCTTGTTTATAGCCCAAAATGGTGGATGCTAATCCCTTTCAAACCAGCGAGTGTCTGTATATCATTCTATCGGTTCACGTTATTTATAGGAACCACAGAATTACTCGCATAAATTGGCGGCTAGTCAAGATTTTGGAATCTGATGCCAAGTGTTGAGGTTATGGGAAGAATATTTTAAAGTCTTGAGTGGATGGGGTACTTCTAGAAAAGGGTAGGTATACCATCGTTGACGATATCGCTAACTATCTGCTGTGATGGTTCAAACGCGCCGTTTAGAGTCATTTATAAGAAATCAAGTCTATCACCCAGGACACTATAGGATATAAGAAGAGTATCGGAAACTGTTTTGTTGACGTGCTCAATAAGCTTTCGATCTGAGAGAGCTGCACTTCTGGTGGTCATTCTTGCCGGCTCTTCTCCATAGGAAACGACCAAATTGGAACCGTGTTCCTTCTGAAGTTACATAAGTTCCCATGTATGTAGAATTGTCAGCCATGAACTCAAATAATAAACTAAAATAATGCATATAAACCTGCATTTATTTTTTATTTTTATTATTTGAGTTCATGGCTGACAATTCTCTAGACTTGGATTTCGAGACAAAGTCGACGCAAGTTTAGATACATCTTAAGTAGGTAGTAGTAATTAGTATAGCTATACCTACATAAGTAGAAAACTAGATAGGTCTTTAATGCCATTCATATTCAAAACTCAAATTCGAAGCATTTATTTCATATGTACCAATTACATGCAGTTTTGAATTGTCAAGGACTACTAGTAGTATTAGCCCACTCCAAAGCGTAGTATGTAGGTAAGGCATGCACGTATGAAGCATGCGAACTGTGACAACACGACATGGGTCTAATGAACATTTAATGAATAGCTCAAAGGGGAAGTGGTCATAATTGAAAGTATGTGGGTAAATAGTGGAAGTAAAAGCAATTATGTCAAGAGTCCCAGTCACCTCCAACGCTTTCACGGTCACCTGATATTGATACCACTTCAGTTATTAGGTTAAATATTCTCTAGGGACTGGCTGTAATAATATTTTTCGCCTACTCATATTCCTATTTATTGATGACGGTATTTAGCCACTTTTCTAAGGGAAGATTTGAGTATCACTTATTGAACGAATCACCTTTAATGTTTTTTTCGGTAGCAAATGACTTTTTTCATAGTGACGAAATGAGCATTAATCAATAAGTACCTGGACGAATGAGCTCTGGTCACGTGAAAATAGAGGAATCGAATTTTCCCAGAAATTAGACCTAAATATATAGTTTTTTCGCCCCCGTAAACCTTTATTGTAACTTTCATCGAAATCGTTAGAGCCGTTTTCGAGAACGAGATTACAAATTAATAAAATATATACAAAAATATTGCTCATATAATAGTACCATAGGATAAATATTAATAATAATTATTATTAATTGAATAATAATAAGCTTCTCACTACGTGTTGAAACCGACTTCAATAAAAGGAGGAGGTTTTCAGAGAGTTCGTCGGAATCTTATATTTTTTTATGTTTGGTCCCCGATTACTCGAAGACGGCTGGACCGATTTGGAAAATTATTTTTCTGTGTCCATGATTCCTAACGAAATGTTTGAACTGTTATTCAGCACCAGCGCATCTGATTAACTCGCTAAATATACCACTCAATCTTTTTTTCCTTACTGTATTGTTGTCCGGCTCTGTATTTTTGCTGAACTGGGCCTTTTTGCCGCAGCCGTGAGGCACACTCCCCTGCCAATTTTCTTTGCTGGTACTTTATACCTTTTTATTTGTTTTTATTTTTATTTATCTTTTTTGTCTGCTGTTTGTTATATTGTGTGCCTTTTAGTATGTGTCAAATAAATGTATTTTCTTTCTTTCTTTCTTCTTTCCTTTGCATCAAAACAACTGACACTGAAGCAGGCTTCTTTTACCACAACACAGAAGGATAATTATGACTGATATGTTACTAGATGCCCCTTTTTCCCATCACACGACGTCTTAGAAAATGTTTGATGAACAGTAGGAAGCTCTAAGAATGAATAATTTGATCTATCAGAAACAGTTCAAAACACACAAAACTAGATAAAGAGTAACGTACAAAGATGTCAAATCAAGCGACGAACAGGGGCCTAAGTCTACTAATTCTCCCGGTCTCTCAATGGTGAGTTTTTGACAGTTTTTGTATGGCAAATCTGTCAAAAACCCACCATTGAGAGACCATTGTAACGTTTATAAATTAGTAGACTTAGGCCCCAGATGGCTTGACGAGATATATAAAACAGTCCTATTTCTCCATCCGTCAATTCAAAATGGTCTCTTTTCGTGGTAAGAAACAATGACGTATTATATATAGACACGTTATCAACAAACATCTCGGCGCTTAAAAACGGCGAAAATACTAGATAACTACTTATACGCGTAAAGAAAGGGAAATACGTAATATTACGTATATATAATTATAATTATTACTATAATAGGGAAATATGTAATATATAATTTATTTTTATCGTTTTCACACACGATATAAATTAAAAACAAACGTAGCGTCGCGCGACAGGTTGGTGCGTGACTGAGCGCAATGTGGCCAATTGGCTTCATTTCATGTTGCCATTTTAGAGTGCGGACAACGTATCTATAGTTTTATACATCATTGGTAAGAAAGTAAACGTTCAGACCCGTAAATTAAACAAATTAATATTAGCTAAACAAACATCCTGTCTGCCGGAACCGGATTTCAATGTCAACATTCAAAACCGCCCTTTGATCGCTCCAACTTTTCTGAACCGACAAAAGATTTGATAAAGTGCGTGATGGCTACGGCCTTGCCCTCCTTTAGTGCCCTTTTTGGTACAAGTGATAAGAGACAGTGTTTGGAGGTATTTGATGAGCTAGTTTTATTAATAAATGCAAATATGTCACAGTCGTCTGTTGAACACTACCCATTCAATGACGCGTGACGCGTAACAGTAAAAATCAAAGACCATGCTAATTCCATGGTTTTTACCACGGAATTATGTACTTTATTTTGGCAAAAATTGTCATTATCTTGGCAGTTAGTTGACGATCGTAGGTAGTTTTTAAGAATTATTGTTTTTCGCCGACACAGCAACTCTATTGCAAGTAGGTTTGTTCTGATGCAATCCCTTCCTTAGCTGTCACGGCAACCGCATCTATTGTATAGTCGAACTAGCAATTGCTATTCGACTTATGACAACAATGTATCTGTCACGTAGATTATTGATATGATGATATATGATACACCTTTGACGTGCAAGTGACATTCTTAGAATGGTAAAGCAATTACGAGCTCGATTATACAAGGTGTAGTCATTTGATTGGTTCTTGTTATTTCACCAACCAATCTGAGATAAATAATGAATAAATAAATGAAATAAAAATTCTTTATTGTTCAGTTCTAAATGTTCAGTACATCTGCTATCGAGTCACTACTTGATCAGGCTTTACAGGCAGGCAGGCAGGCAGGTATGACATGTGTAGTTTTAATGTATTGTAGTGTTGATCTTTTAACTTGCACCACATCTTGGTATTCCAGAGATCTTATACGACGGACGATATTAAAAATGATAAGTATTCAGCGTGCCCTTAATACAGCCTTATTCCTTCAGATTGGGCCAGGATTTGTTAAATTTCTCCCTTTTTTCAAAATGTCATCTTTTATGTAAAGATTTTAGCTGATTTTCTGGCATGGGTAGTCATTAGGTTGGATATTTAGAGGCCCTTTCAATCGCTGGAGGGACGCCTATTGTTCTTTTTTTTTTTAGAAATTTCTGTGTGTGTTGGATCTTATTAGGATCTCTTTTGACCGTGACTAAGCTGGGTAAGGGTATGGCCTTTTATGGTGGCAGCGGGGTGGCGGCAAGCCTGAATCTAAAATACAATGAGAAACAAGCGAAAGTACCTACAATGAGGTTCTAATGAGTAAAATATGTTCGTTATCGGAACCGCAAAATGAGTGGACTCAGACCAGCTCGATCAGCAGCTTGTTTCCGCTCACCGCTAAAATCTGCGTCAAAACTCAACATTCACTCACATCGACAATGTTGATAATTTTGTTGCCAAAGAGATTGATTGATTGATTGCCTGAATCGTCTAAGTATTACGAGATCCGCAGGAATATTATACATAGTTTTTAAAATACAATAGACGTAGACATATTTAGTAACCTATTCCGCTTAATTATTCTTAAAGAGTCTTAAAAAACCCTGTAAGAAATCGACACGTGTTTCACCTCTCAACGAGGTATCCTCAGGATGACGATTGACTTGTCGCGAACCGGAACACGACGTGTCAACACGCCGAGCGCTGGATTTTTTAAGACTTTTTAAGAATAGTTAAGCGGAATATGTTACTAAATATTATATCTACGTCTATTGTATTTTATAATGGATTTCCGCCAAGTCACGCCCGAATCAATTAACTACATAGTTTTTATCAAAATCGTAATCACAACCCAGTTACTGCTGGGTTATAAGATTCCTAAGGAGTATCGTGACTATGAATAACTATGACCTGACTACTCGTAACGACTGTCAAGGATCTACAAATGACAGCCGGATCAACGGCTTAACGTGACTTCCGAGGCACGGAGGGGTCTCGATATGTAATGAATAGACACCCATCCACGAACCGTAGCGAAGCTTAACCTTCGATAAATCCGTGCTGCTGTTATTATTTAGCCACAAGCTCCTGACCCTGTATATAAGGAGCTTAACAAGTTAAAATTAAAAATTTAAATAACCCCCGACTCAATTCCAGGTGATGCTGCAGTATCGGTTCAAGGTTACTATGTTCTTCTAATACCATTGAAGTAACAGAATACTAAATTTCGAATCCATCGAACCTGTGGAAGATGCGCACATCCAATCATCAAATAGAAAAGAGCTGATAATCTTCAAACGGCTGAACCGATTTACTTGAATTGTAGCTAAGAACACTCTCGATTAAGACACCTTTCAAACAAAAAAATAATAATCAAAATCGGTTCAGCCGTTTGGGAGCTACGAGGGAACAGACAGATACACAGATACACACGTTAAACTTATAACAACCCTCTTTTTCCGTCGGGGGTTAAAAACACGTAGCGTTTTGCCGCAGAATCGCAGTGGTAACCACCAATGTACAAACAGCATAACTCCAGACATTGCTTAGTGTAGCATCGACGTCGGTATTACCCGGTGTTGACCACAATTTGACAATTTAATCGCTCGAGTTAAAGCTTCGTTAGACAAGTCGACGGTAGATTATGTTCGGGAGCTTAGCGATCGGAATTTGTTTCTCATTGTGGTGTTGATACGAGTATATTTCCGTGGTTGAGGTTCCTAATTTCAGGTTACCAGGTTGCTAGTGCGTAACCTGGCACTTGCATGGTTTTATATATAATTTAATAGCCAGTTGTTGTTCAGTATTTAATTTTACTATGGCAGTTCTGCCAGCCTTTTGGTCATCCCAATCCCAATATAATTTAGTAGCTTGCGTGCAGGAGTTGAAGACCCTTGAACTAGAGCAAAATCAACAGGAACCATAGACTGATCGGTTGTCTTTGGCAGTAAATCCAAAGTAAAAACTACAACGGTTTTTGAATTAATTCTTAATGAATGTCCAGTGTTTAAATGTAGGTGTACGACACATGTCTCTTCCTACACAATCAATCTGCTGCCTAGTTTTTTCCCAACTATGTTGGGGTCGGCTTCCAGTGTAACCGAATGCAGCTGAATACCAGTATTTTACATGGAGCGACTGCCTATCTGACCTCCACAACCCATTATCTGGGTAATACGATACCCGTTAGTAAGACTGGTTTTCAGGCTTCTGACTACCCGTAACGACTGTCAGAGATCCACGAATGTCGTGGAAAGCACGTTGTTAAGCCGTTGGTCCCGACCAACGGCTTAACGTGCTTTCCGAGGCACCGAGGAGTCTCGATATGTAAAGATGGTCACGCATCCACGGACCAAACCCGGCAAGCGTAGCTTAACCTGATAGATCGACTCGTGTGGCTGTTACTTACTTAGCCACGAGCTCCTCCTTCATCCACCTCTCTTCCTACACACAATTCAAAAATAGAGGTGACTATTTCCAGAAATCACACAATATCTTTGCCGATTCCAAGGAAACTCAGTAATCTGTCAAACAAGATATTTACTAGCGACCCGCTCTATTTCCCACGGGTACAATCACCCTATTTCAATACATTGAGATTTCTGGGCTAAATCTTAGTTAAATATTAATGTTGTATAATAAACCTTCCGGAATTAATGTTTTAAATGATGGTGAAAACCGCCTCAAAATTGATAGTGCAGTTTAGAAGATCTAAGCGGTCATGCAGACGGACACGAAGGCGACTTTAACTTATAATTATTACTACAAGACTGCGCGACAGAGTTATATTTTTTGTATAGCTATCTATATATATAAAAATGAAACCCGTTTTCCGTTGTCACGACATAACATGAAAACGGCTGGACCAAATTGGATAATTCTTTTTTTGTTAGGTTCCTTATTCTCAGGAGAAGGTTTTTAGGTAGGGTAGGTAGGGTAGGTAGGGTAGGTAGGGTAGGTAGGGTAAGTAGGGTAGGTAGGGTAGGTAGGGTAGGTAGGGTAGGTAGGGTAGGTAGGGTAGGTAGGGTAGGTAGGGTAGGTAGGGTAGGTAGGGTAGGTAGGGTAGGTAGGGTAGGTAGGGTAGGTAGGGTAGGTAGGGTAGGTAGGGTAGGTAGGGTAGGTAGGGTAGGTAGGGTAGGTAGGGTAGGTAGGGTAGGTAGGGTAGGTAGGGTAGGTAGGGTAGGTAGGGTAAGTAGGGTAGGTAGGGTAGGTAGGGTAGGTAGGGTAGGTAGGGTAGGTAGGGTAGGTAGGGTAGGTAGGGTAGGTAGGGTAGGTAGGGTAGGTAGGGTAGGTAGGGTAGGTAGGTAGGTACGCCGTAGAAAAGTACTTAGTGCTACCCGTGCGAAGCCGGGGCGGGCAGCTAGTATATTATATAATACAAGATAATCTTTCTGATCGTTGACGTGTATCAACTTCAAAGGAGTTATGATATCCGAGATTTTTGCTTCAACTGCTACAGAAAATTAGTCCTTGGGAACACTTGACTGGTTTTAGGTCAACCGACTGTTCTTTTACGCTTTTAGACCCAACTCTCACATGCAAAAATGCTTTGGCAATTTGTATGGGTGAGATACAAGATAACTAAGTTAGATTTGTTCTAAAATGTCATAATTTCGTGAAAAAGTCATTCAATGGAACAAATCTAACTGAGAGAGATGTATTAATGATTCTAATACTGTAAATACATTTACAGTTATGGTCGCGAATCATATTTTGATCAAGATACAAACTGACACTGATTTGCAAACTGCAAAAAACGTAAGATAATTTGAATTTTGAAAGTCAAATTTACGGAGCCAATAGGTATACGTTTTTGTGCATGTTTGATTTGAGTGATTGTGCATGCATGTATGTATAAGATTTATTAGCTAAGTGTTAGTAAAGTGCATGTGACATGTACCTAGTTATGTCCCGGGACTACTACTATCATTTTTGTTCCATAAAGGCTCGTTCGTACACACTGACGCGATATCGCGGGCGCGACAAGGGTCGCGCTGCCTGTCGCGCGCGCGATGTCGCGCCAGTTTGTACGAGCCTTTAAGGAATTGAACCCGTGATCGGTAGTGTAGAAGTCATATCTTTTCTTAGTCACTAGGATACTAGTTACCTCATTTTCAAATTCTCTGCGCTTAAGCCTTATTGATACAATAGAATATTCTTTTTTTAATTTTTTTTTTAAACGAGTCATTATAATATAGAAAACGATATTCAGAAATAACCTGTTGTAATAGTTTTCCATAAGTACGTATGTAACAGGTAGGTGTCTCATTGCCAACCGGTCATAACTACCACTTATTACATACTTACAATTTGTGATGATATGCAAGTTGTAAATTAAACGTTTTATTGAGGAAAATGGAAGGAAATCTGCGTGGTTATTACTGATAAACGTATGGTAGGTAATGATTAATAGCACAGCTATCTTATTTATTTATTATGCGTCGCAAGAGGTACTTAGTATCTCAGAAAAAAAACCTAAATTAACGTGATTTTTCCATTATTGGACAAAGGGCTCTTCCCTTGCAGAGTAGGAATGAGTATTGGGTACTATACTTGCCTTGTTGTGGCGATTTCCAATTGTTCTAGATTTCTATATTATATAATTCGATATTTGATCGAACGGCCCATAGGAAAAAAGAAAATATTTTTTATTTATTTCATAAACATGCAAATTATTCGGGTTAATTTGTGCTACTCATTTTCATATAAAATTAAATCAACCAGTATTAATTTATCGGAAGTTTATCATAATGAGTTTTTAAATTACAAAGTTTCAGTAAATTAATTCATCAAAAGCAGGCATTTATTGGTTGTACATCAGTTTTTCTGTTTCAAAACATTGATAATATAAAAACATTCAGGACTGAAAGTGAACTCCAAACATACTGAGAAATACATCAAAGATATTTACATAGAACATTCTCATAAATAGATCAATATGCGATATCAGATAAATTTTACATTAACGTACCTTATTCAGTTAAAACTAAAACAAATGAAAAATTTGCACCATAAAAAAGGATACACCCCACAACAAAACATCCGCACACCATCAAATCTAGTTCGATCTGCTTCGAACTGGAATAAACTGGTTATAACTGCAGTAATCCAGATACGAACTGGTCATTAAAGCGACGGATATGAGGCGTAGGTCTCATCGGGCACTTAAATGAAATATCGACTGGACGCCGGAATCCATGGATATGGCATTTTATGGCTAAAATTGTAATGCTTAAGGGTGGTTATAAATAAATATATGAGTTGATGTTATGACATTTTAGAACGGAGCTTCTTGTATTTGTTGACTCAAAGTTGGCGTGAGATGAAACTAACTTTTGACGAAACCCCGGTGAGACAGATTTTAGTTCTATTTTTAGCCAACGCCGACATAATCAAAATAAATAATTTACTTATATTAGAAACAAGTAACCAATCCTTTAAAAAAAATAATACAGTCACGAAAAATATGTTTTAAACAAATTAACACCCTACGTCAATTTGCCGTTTTATAGCCATTTTATACGGCTGTCAAAGAATGACTGATTTGTGATTTGATTATACGGACTTTTTAACCCTCGATTGGGAGGCATTTTTAACCCCCGACGGAAAAAGAGGGGTGTTATAAGGTTAACGTGTGTATCTGTCTGTTCCCTCGTAGCTCCAAAAGGGCTGAACCGATTTTGATTATTATTTTTTTGTTTGAAAGGTGTCTTGATCGAGAGTGTTCTTAGCTATAATTCAAGATAATCGGTTCAGCCGTTTGAAGATTATCAGCTCTTTTCTAGTTGATGATTGGATGTGCGCATCTTCCACAGGTCTAATCGATTCGAAATTTAGTATTCTGTTACTTCAATGATATTAGAAGAACATAGTACCTTGAACCGATACTGCAGCATCCCCTGGAATTGTGTCGGGGGTTATTTAAATTTTTAATGTTTACGTGTGTTTAACTAATTGTTTACCAGTAAACGAGTTTGACGTTTCAAAAGTATGTAGCTTAGACAGATACATAGGTAATAGGTACCTATGTATCTGTCCTATGAACTTATGTGTATGTCTGTCTATATTTCTTTATCCTGATTTATTAACATCAAATACACACTATCACAAAAGGATGAACTCCTCAAAACATTTTTTTGTGTGGCCATTGTTTCCGCAATGGCGCGGGTCAGTTTGACAAATCATCCACATTCCCGGACCACCATACCCGGATAATAGCAACACTATCAACTTCATTGTGGCCGCCATTTTGAGGTTAGGTAGGTATGTTTTGTTTTTGATATTAGGGTTCTGTTAAAGTAAAACAAAGAGTAAAGCTACGGTTTGGCACAGTGTCCGCAGGTTACAGGCGAATGACGTCAGTGAAACGTTATTTATGAAAGTAAGTTGGTGTGTTTTCTTTGAGAGCGTTTTGGACACCGTAAAGTCAAACCCCGCTGTCATCATTTTTATGACAGCTGTCACTACGGCCTTTATGTGGCGGCCACCGCTCTTCTAGGAACCCGTAGCTTTAGAGAACCATAGGTAGGTCCTGATAAGAGCGGTCTTAATTTTTCTTGAAAAATCGTATCCGGTGAGATTTTGAGTGCGAAACGGAGCCCTATTCGTCCGTCCGTTTGTCTGTCAGCGGGCTGTATCTCATGAACCTTATTTGGTAGACAGTTGAAATTTTTAATGTTAATAAAAAATAAATAAAGTTAATAATTCAAGGGGTCCTACACAAGAAACGTGTATATTTCGGCGTTTTTGCTAGATCTTAACACGGCACGAAACCCTTCATGTGCGCGTCCTACTCGCACTTGGCCTGTTTTTATTATTGATTGTCTCACGTTTGACCACTATCTCACCTGATGGTAAGCGATAATGTGCTCCATGATTGAGCACCCTTGCCTTTTTTTACCGAATACGCTTTTTTTTTTGCAGAATATGTAAGGTGCCTTTAAGCAAACTTTTTTTTCAATCGAGTGAGTCAAATAAAAAAATACAAACCTACTCATAGCATTTTGACCTATTGCATAGAATCTACATTGTCCCTTATCTAAATCCAGTCATGCAACACATTTTTTTCAGAAAAATACAAGTTGCCTTCGAAAACACGAGATCTAAACAAAGGTATCCCAGAATTTCATCTATGATTGACTACTACACGATTCAAAAACTCCCGTGATGCAACGACTGTTTGAATCACGCGAGTTTTTGAATCGTGTTGAACATAGTTTATAATACCGGCTTCAAACAACGAGAAAACATGAATAAACTAGACTACAATAAAATCTAACTTTTTAGACAATACACACGGTTTTGTCTGAAAAGGAATATGAACGAGCTATGTTCGGAATGAAATAATGTTGTTGTATGAAACTGCGGGCCACACTCTATCCACTTTGACGAACTACAATTCGGTAAGGTTGACTTATTTGAGTGGCTAGATTATAATTATAAGTTGAACTTGAGTTCGAACCCAGGGGGGCACTTTAGTTGAGGAAAGTTATGGAATCAGTAGTAGGCATTGGGGGAGTCATCCTGAAACAGCATCCTGAAAACTATAGCTGAAGATGTACGTGCATCAGTGTTGAGGCATTTCGTTCGTTTGGTGGTCTTTAGGGATGTATCTCCATATTGGTTATCTTGACGGGGCGGGGTGTCTCAGCACAGGTAAATTTTTTTTTTAATGTGTGTGTGTGTGTGTGTAATCTTGTGTCTAAGTGCCTACTAACAATAGTTCTACGTTTTTGTATACTGACCTTTTGGATCCAGTTGTCCCAAAATAATTAAATTTGAAAATTATACGACAAAATATTTAGTTTTAATTCCGGTCTGTAGTTTTTGCGCATTACCACAAAAACTTATCATCTTCTGCGTAGCCTTTTCCCAAGTATGTTGGAGTCGGCTTCCAGTCTAACCAGATGCAGCTTGTAGCAATACCAGTATTTTACATGAAGTAACTGCCTATAGCAATTCCGCAAAAACTAAAAACCGGAATTAAAACTAAATATTTGTGCATAAAATTTCACTTTACTTTGTGCAATTTATTTTATGACGGTGAAGGAAAACATCGTGAGGAAACCAGTATGTCTTAGAATCAAAACTTCGAAGGCATGTGACATCTACCAACCCGCACTGGGCCCGTGTGGTGGTACGGCCCGTTACCTCTCACAGAGAGGAGACTCTGTCCCAGCTTTGGGAACATTATCCGCTGATTATACTATGCTATGTTTTTGTGGGGCTCCTGTCACAACCGCCTCTTTGGTCTAGTGGTTAGACCACCTGTCTCAGACCTGCTCGGTTTGGTTGAAGGTAGGGCTTATTTTAAGTCCGCCTGGCGAGCTACCTCCATCTTATCTAAGTCTGTCGCCATAACAACAATGTTACCAGCATTGTTGTGTTCCGGCAGTAAGAGGTAAGTTAGCCAGTTCCTCTGTGGTAGAGGATTAAGGGTGAAGCTCGCTTCCACCTTCGGCCGTCGTTTGAGGTTGTATTCACGCCTCACTCCCGTTGTGGGATAAGTACGATTTATTACGGCCAGGACATAATTAAGTATCTCCTTAATCGGGTCCGTTATTTGGCACAAGCTGCCCACTCGGTTAGGCTTCTATAGATGACCACTTTGGGCTTTCCATGAGGTAAATTACCCCTTTTTTGAAAGCCTGGTTAATGCTGTCAAATCTGAGGAGAACTTGATTGGTTTTTGTAAACCAATTACAGCTGCTGTTAAGAGACGAGTGGGTTTATCAAGCTGTCTGAAAACGAATTTGTATTAATTTGTCTATATTGTTTACTCGTTGGTGCAGTGGTGGCAAGCGCTTCTACTGTATATGAGGTTCCGGGTTCGATTCCCAGGTCAGGCAAAGTGTTATTGGATTTTTCCATCAGGAATTTTTGAACTCCTCTGCCTTACAAAAAACAGGATTGATGTTTTGTTGTGTATTTAATATTGATTACTGAACATTCATTGAGGTCGTAAGATAATACGGAATAATAAATTGCACGGACTTATCCATCTGTGAGGTTAATCTCCGGTTTCTAAAATCGTGCTCAAGTTTCTGATCATAAATGATTCTGTCCTGTGATTGATTTACCAAAATAACAACCGATCATTACGTAAAATACGTAGTAATATAAGGTAAAATAACATACCACCCAAAAGTCACAAAGATACCTAAAAATAGTTAAGACAATTATATTCAGAGGGCCTAACAAAAATCGTTCATGCACTTACCAAACTGTGACTAAACTGTGACCACACTGTGACCACACTGTGACCACACTGTGACCAAACTGTGACCAACCTGTGACCAAACTGTGACCAAACTGTGACCAAAAAAACGTTATTCTTTACTTTTTCTTTTCTTTTGATACAGTGGATACAGTTAAATACCAGAGTATTACATGGAGTGACTGCCCATCCGACCTCCACAATCCAGAAACTGGGTTACCTCTTGGTACAGTTCTATTCAAAGTTAATGGCAGCTCGGAACATGAGGCGAGTCGCTGCGCAGTAACAATTTCATGTGTCAGCGGGGGTGAGGGGTGCGGTACTGCGCAGCGAGTAGCTAACTTCCGAGCCGCCATTAAGTTTGAATCGAACTGTAAGAGTGTTTGTCAAATTTTTGGGGTTCTGACTGCCCGTAACGCCTGTCAAAGATCTACGAATGAAAGCTTGGACCAACGGCTTAACATGCTTTTCGAGGCATAGACGGGTCTCGATATGTAATGGACGCTCACCCATCCAGAACCAACCGCGGCAAGCATAGCTTAACCTTAAATCGACCCATGCAGCTGTTATCATTTTGCCACGAGCCCCTCTTTTCGTTCATATCATTCCTCACATGTTGGCCTGTTTTTAAATAATTAAGAAAAGTCATGGCGCAGAGCCTAGCAAAAATCGTTCAAGCCGTTAAAAATGCAGAAGTTCTACCTTCCCAGCCATACTAGCAAAAGTACTCGGCTAAAACCCTATGGTTTATAGATAGTAACTACCTCAGCCGTACAGTCAGCCTCAAAAAGATGTATACATAGACAATAATTTATAAAAGAAAGGTAGATTGATTCGTCTGTTGTTTTGTTGTAGCCACAAAACATGATAGATTTTTTTATTTAATTATAACGAAATTTAATTCTGTTACCGAGGTACTGAAGTGTTTTTTTAAATACCTACTTTATTGATATTTGTACGGCAAAACATAGTGATTTTGAAACATATTTTACTTAAAATACCTGTTTTTACACCCACGAGTTTTACAAATAACAACATAAAACACACACACCACGCTCGTATTGCCCAAAGGGGTAGGCTAGCCCACATTTCGCCAGTTCTGTTTAAGTACCATGTCATTGGGGGCGAGCCTATTGCCATGAACTGGGCACAAATTCAGACTCAGGGCTGCTCCAGAGAAATTCCAGATAGAAAAACCCATTAACATTTAGCTCGACCTGGGAATCGAACCCAGGACCCCACGCTCTGCAGCTCGCATTTGCGACAACTAGACCAACGAGGCAGTCAAAAAAGCAGTAAATAAATACTTTGACTTTAAAAACATATTTACTTACTGGGTTTTTAATTGTATACAATCAAGTGAGTTCTTGACGATGTATACCTACATCTTTTTAATGCTGATTGTACCTGAGTTCTTCTCCATGTATACCTCTTTTTAAGGCTGACTGTACTTACTTGGCTAAAACCTCATAGTTTATAGATGTAGCTAACTTAGTGGGAACAAGTGCATTCACTACGTCTACCTCCTCTAATTGAAATCGCCGTGAAAAACGCCTCTCTGGCACGACATGCTGCTACCATTGGTTTGGATGATTCTCGATCGGAAGTCACGCCTTTCACGATACAATTTTTTTAAATAAGTAAAGCCATTATATCTTACTTTATTTTTTTTTACGTTTTTTTGAGTGTGTTTAGTTTTTTTATTTGTGATCTCCTGTGCGAGTCCCAATAAATACTTTTTCTTTCTTTTCTTTAAATGTGTAATGTAGCTCTTATATATCATGGTTATAAAGTATAAATTCGAATGATTGCAGAGAGTTGTATAATACTCACTTCTTTAGTATTAAAACTGCCTGTTTCACTTGATGTCTCTTCTGCTCCATTTTCAAATTATGATTATTGTGATGATGACATTATATCATCGTCTTCCTGTTACTTGTGCTCGGAGCAACACGTTTTCTTCTTTTATACCCCCTTGGTTTTTTTCGAGATCGAAAAGAAAGAAAGAAAGAAAGAAAGAAAGAAAGAAAAAAAGAAAGAAAGAAAGAAAGAAAGAAAGAATAACGTTTATTTGGACACAGTTCGTGAAACACAACTACAAAAACAAAATAAAAGTGAAAATAATGTTTAACAACAATAGGGTGTGGCTCACGGCTGCGTCAAAAAGATTCGGTTCAGTATTAATGCCAGAAAAATGCAGTCTGAAAAGTAGTTCTTGGATAAAAAAAACATAATTGAAACTTGGCTATCCAATCTTCGATTATGAGTAAATCTGCACAATATGCCAATCAACATCACATGAAAACACTAGACCCAATCAGATTCGAAAATTGATCCTGAATATAGGAGTTTTCCAGAATCATCCATAGGAGACAGATTAATTATGAATGTGCAAGGTACGTTAAAATGAGGAACATCTTTGGACGCTCTTTAGACCTTCATCTTCATTAACATGACAAAGCCACATTGGTATATATACCAGGTTCTGAAACCACAACCAGAGGGGCAATCCCCGTCCTTTTAAGAACGTTCCCCTTCTAATAACATCACGCCTGTATTCCCCGAAGGGTTGGGCAGAGGTGTACCTATAGTACACCCACGTTTCGCCAGTTATGTTTGAGTCCCATGTAATAGGGGGCGAGCCTATTGCCATCAACAGGGCACAAATCCAGACTCCGGGCTGCTACTGAGAAATTAAAATAAATTAAAATCATCGTCGGCTTTGAGGGCCCATAGCTTGTTAGGAAATTCCAGATGGAAAAACCTAATTACACTCTGCCCGAACCGGGAATCGAACCCAGGACCTCATGCTCAGCAGTAGTGCTTAAGACCACTAGACCAATGAGGCAGTTCGCCTTCTAACCTCAGGTAATCTGTCAAAAATACAATCAATTTAGCTTAAAAGTTTTTGACATTTATTATTTCTGAGATGAGATTGCAAGTTGAATTTAAACTCTGGCGTTCCGTTGGTTAATAAGGAGGTCATGAGCTGTAGGCAACATAGCATGGTAATTAGAAGCAACCACCTACAGAAATTACTCCATATACCTACTCCCCGCAGCATGAACCAATAGAAATCATGCCTATTCCCAACCACGACTAATAGAAATGATGTATTCAGCATTAGGACAACAGTAAGGGCTCTTGGCTTGGCCTGAACTCGGCATAAAAAGGTATACCTTTTTTCTGTCGGATAGAAAGAGTCGTAAACGTGGTGTTTAAATGTGCAGCGCCGAGTTGTCTCCCAGTAATTAATATCTATCGGGCAACAAGGAAGTGTGGGAATTGCTAGTGGAATTAATGATTCTCTAACCGATTTATTGATTTCCGGAATTGTGGTTAATGTGGAAATGTAGGTTGATTTGATTGTGTTGATTACTGTTTAATTTTAAAAAGTCGAGACGGATTGTTGGGTCGAACCCAAGGCTTATTGGGTCCGTGGCTTAGGCCCCCAGTGGTCGAGGCACCTGTGGCCGACGCCCCCGATTCGATTAATTTAATTCAAAGCAATTTTTGATTTGTCGTATGCAAAAATCTAAATCAAATAAAATCGTGTTGTACCAGCGTTGGGGCTCTGTCTTGCATATGGTCGCAGCATTATGCTGAGCGATGGCCGATGTAATGCATATTTCCCCCCAACTTGTTATTTTCGTGTTTTTTTTTTGCGTCATGTTTGCCGCAAGTATTTTCTTTCTTTATTTTTCTTTCTTTGTGCTATCACTGCTAGCAAAACCTAAAACCCTGTCTTCGCGTGTGTGCACTATGGAAGCGAGCTATGTATGTATCTACTTATAGATATTAGGTAGGTCACAACGATGAACAGAAATATTCGATTTATTCCGGTCGGATCCCCCGAACCGATCCCCTGCTATTCTTTTGTTTTCTTTTGTTTTTTATATGATAGGTGAGTACAGTAAAGAGAAAAACAGTTGTCTACCACAGTAACAATTGCAAATGGAAAACTATTAAACCGTAGTATACCTACTAGCGATTAATGCTGTTTATTCGAGTATAAACTATAACTTATCTATCAGCCATGAAATGTGATCATAATAACCGGACAAATTTCTATTTGTATGACATAGTCTGGGAGTTAATGCATAATATTATTTTATACTATACAGAGTAAGAAAAAAAGAATGAATAACTTTTATTTGGACACAGTTCGCAAAACAAAAAAATACTAATAATAAAAAAAATGAGTCAATTTTTTTTAACAACAATACGCAGTATTGTAATTTTGAAACATTATTTACCTCTTAGCCTCACGGTACGGTGTAGTCAAGTGTAGTGCATATGAGTTTACTTTCCTGTGTCTTTAGTGCAGCATCTTGAAGGTACAAAAAAATAAGGAAAATCAACGTTGTGGGTGGACATGGAAAAGCGTTATCCTAGAATAAATCTTCAAGTGACTTAGCTCTTATTCTTCTTCTTACTTATTCTTCTAACATTTCATATTACCCTTTCCTTACGATAAAATCATGATGTTCTATTTTTGGTACCAGCTCCTAAACTATTAAATTAAAACACTTTTGTTCGAAAATTCAGAATCAAGCGATCATTTTCTCATTAATTCCGAATGACGGTAAAATCAAATTGCAATGCATAAATTGATATTGCTTATTAGTAACAAATACACGAAATTGAAGGCAAAATACAGCCCGAATCGGATATCTGAGGTTATTACCGATATTAGCCAAATTTGGTTACATTTTGTGGGCAATGTGGTTAACAACTTATCATATAAATAGTCTTCTAATGTTAAATATATGGTTTTGTATTGGTTGTTCGATATGATGATTGTCAATTCGGTAGATAATGGGGTAGGCAGGAATGTAGGTACTATTACAAAAGCACGTTTTGCTGTTGATGGTTTGGTCTCAGGCCAAGGCCAACTACAGGGGGCAATTTTATTCTAGATTCAAGGTTTCTACAGCTTTTCATTCAGAAAGTTTTACCTTTTTGAAAGAACTGGACTACCCGTTCTGGAACCAGAACTATGCCTACGTCATTTTTATATCGATCCTAGATATAAACCTACTTGAAATGCACTTCTTTCATATTAAGATAAGATATTTATTTTGCAAATATGGGTATGAAAATACGGTGACATAAAAATATAATTACTATTAGCAACAGCCATATTTTACCAGAAGGCATTTAAAAGTAAAAAATACATTATAGACGCTAAGAACATAATAATAATGATAAACAATGTCATTAAAAGGATTGATTAATTATTTGAATTATGAAGTATAATTCATACATTACATGACTTCAAATCGGTGTCCATATTCATTACTAATATCGAAAAAAAAAACCTAATACCTCAGGCAATAGTGCCAAACCATTATGCTATAGGTACTTAGCTCATAAATACGTTCACAATCTGTAGAATCATACAGCGTCTGTTTGGCACCATCTTACTTAGCTAAACGATTAAGTACGAAGCAATAATCTGACGCTGGCTCCTTGCCCATAATCTTTTAACTTAGCACTTAAAACTTCTGCACTTAACACTAACTTAAAAATGTAGGGATGATGTATTACGTACTCTGTTTACGTATGAAAACGATGTGCCCGGGCGTAAATGGCGTATAATATGGCGCATTTTTAGAAAAACTTGTATGATAGCGTCGTTAGTTGTGTAATGCTTGCTAAGTTTAAGTTTTATAAGTAGTTTTTTTATGCTACTGTGGCGGAGTCCAAAAGGAAGGCAATGTTTTTAAAACGTTCCACATTACGAGTACATACTGAGTTTCTTATTAATCCTTCAAACTTGGCCCTAGATTAACTAACCTAACCAAAAAATCTTATTCGACTATACTACGGACGTCCACCCAATTCAGTAAACAGAATCAGCAAATTAATTCTTCTGACATTATTTATTTGTATGACAATATTTTAATTTTGACTGCACGTGTCAAAAATATTACCTCTATTATGTAGTTTACCTCATATAATCTTTTGGAACGTATCCTATAAACTGTATGCAAATAAATGAATTTGAATTAGGTCCTCTTGTAAGTTTCCAATCAACTATTACAAATTCAAACACTCAAAAATACAAATCCCTCATAAAACCCTTTTCCCGAACATTTCACTATTCCAATTCAACGACTAAAACAGCAGACCATACTCAAAAACCACTTAGCACACGGAAAAATCTATCCCACTAGCTATAAACCGGTGAAAAGGCAAGCGCTATCGATAATTGACAACTTCCTTACTACCGTGACATCACTACACGAACAAAAAGTGCTCCGGTATCAATTAAAACGGACTCTAGAGCGATTAGTGGTGGGACACGACAAAAAAAAATGACGATGTTTTTTACGCTTTTTCGACTGTTGTACACTAATTAATTTTATGGATTTTGTTTCATGTTTTCAGTTTTATGGAACGTGGAACGCTTGTTGGGTTGCATCCGGTTTTGGGAGCGGCCTTTGTTCAGAAAACAAGGCTGGTTGTTATTCAGCTATTGATAGGCAAATAGTCGTATGGATGTTGTGTCAAATAAACCTGTTTTTTCGTGTTGGTTGTGGACAGGATGTTTTAGTTGTAGGTTTTAGTATTATATAAGACGCGTATCCGAATCGAGCGCAACAATTAAATTCTCGTGTGCCTTCTGTTCTATCGATACCTACTTATTAATCAAACAGGAATTTTTTCCGTTATTTTTAGTTTAAACGTGTGTTTTTTTGCAGTAATGCCAAAAAACATATTTTTCTTTCTTTGCAGTTTATCGATAGAAATAAGGCGCATACTAGCACTTCCCTGGAAGATATCTTTTCCCTGCTATGTTTGCGTAGGCGTCTAGTGTAGCCAATATTCTTTAGAAATTAATAATCCTACGTAAAATCTACATACTTATGTGAACCCAAAAAGATTAAAGTACTTAACCATACATTAAAACAAAATCAACATAGGCCAATAACTTGTTTAAAGGCTTAGATTTATACCCATTTAAATGTTACCCTGAAAATGCAAATTGAAATTCGGGATGTACCAATTTGAAATGAATAACGAATGTAGAAAATAATTTATGAATTGTTTTAAAGCGGAGAATAAATCTAACGTTCTATTTAGTTTTACGTATATTTATAATTCAGTAGTTTGTTTCATTTATTTATTAGCTGTTTTAGTATTACTAAAAATAGACGGCACGTAAAGACTCCCGCAGACAGGCGCCACGCCACTCCTGTAAACCGATTTCCATGGAGTTTTCATAGATATTTTTCTACTAGAGTCGTGCCACGTTGACGCGTCGCGGCTTTATGTGGGAGCCTTAATGATATCAGCAAACCGTTAGACAAGCATTATGCTTATGTATTCCAGTAATTTATTTTATACCTATAACAAACTCCTTGACAAAATTCGGCAAACTGCCAACTTCTTCATAAAAATAAAGAATGAAATCTATCAATCAAACTCTTTATAACCCTATCAGACGCAACTAGACATCTTTACGACATCGATTATAATTTTCTATGTCGAAGCATGTAATTTCCCATCATTATATCGCGCAACTTAATTGACATTAATCGTATTGTTGTCAATGTTAAACATGGTATTTAATAGTATTGTTTACTGAGCATTCAATGGGTTTTGTCACGCGAGCTGTGTTGCCAGGAATATGAATAAATTAGCTGATTTGTAAAATAATGTTAGCTTGTTTTAGTCCAGCACACAGTCTGAATCATTTTGAAGGATTGCTAACCCATTGCTTAATATGTTCCAAAAAAAATCTACTCAACAACGTGAATAAGGCAATGAATGTTGTTGAGCTGTCAAAATTAAGTAGATTGCGATTGTTCGTCTGTTATGAAATCAGGGTGCTGTTGCAGTCACAAATTATTTTCTGATTATTAGAAAAGAACAAACAAGCTAGTTCCAAGCTTCAGTTTTTTTAAGGAACTTTTATTTTTTACTAGCGATGCGCCCCTGTTTCAGGCGGTTATTTTGATTTGACATAACACCGTCATTTTTTTATTTCATGTAAGTTTAATATTAATAACACACACATACATACACATTTCCCTTCCGGAATAAACACTCTAAATGATTATGGAAACCGCATAAAAGCGGTCACACATACAGGCGCGAAAAGCGACTTTAAAAATGATTTTTATAGATTTAATAGTTTAGTTTTGTACCTACAAAACCTATAAACAACCCAGAAGAAAGGAATAAAAAAGCGAGTGCCTCGGCGAGTGTCTCCGTATACCGTTTGTATTAGATTTCCATACTAATAACGTATTATTTAATCCAGAACTTAGGACTGGGAGTCATACTCCCAGTCTTAATCAATACCAGTATAACAATCAGTATCATAAACAGCCTATAATGTGCCCACTGTTGGGACGACGAGTGGGCTGGAATCCACCACGCATCCCCAGTTGCGGGTTGGTAGATGTCACATGTCTTCAAATTTTTGGTTCTAGAACATGCCGGTTTCCTCACGATGTTTTCCTTCACCGGTTTGAGAGCAGTGATGAAATTATTTATACAAAGTAAAGCACCTGTTTGGGCTCGCATCCACGACCTGCAACTTTACTGCACTACAGCGTCCAGCGCTCGGCGGGTTAATACGCCGTGTTCGGGTTCGCGACTAGTCCATCGTCATCCTGAGGATGCCTCGTTGAGAGGTGAAACACGTGTCGATTTCTGACAGGGTTTTTTAAGACTCTTTAAGAATAGTTAAGCGGAATAGATTACTAAATATATCTACGTCTATTGTATTTTATAATGGATTTCCGCCAAGTCACGCCTGAATCAATTAACTAACTCGTAAGTCGGGAGCGTTACCACGGGAGCGTTACGTTTTAGCGTAATATCGTGAGGGATTATAAAAGAAGAATGTAGTGATGGCATGGAGTAAAGTCAGGTGGAATAATTGTCAAACAAAATTACTACCAACTTAAATTGCCTGTATATTCAAATCACAACTGTCATTCCTTGACTGTTGTATGAAATGGCTAAGCAAATTGACGTACTGTGTCAATTTTCTTAACAATTACAAAATTCACCCTTCCAAAGGTTAATTAATCTTAAAAAAAAAAAAACTATTATTTTATTTTCATCTGCTAGCAACATTAGCAATTTAGCACAAATAAAAAACGCAATTGTTTTCTTTCCCCATAAAACGCTACCTATTACAGTGACGTAATAATGTGGCGTCAATCATCGTCAATTTGTGATTAGAGATGTGCTAATTTTTATCGATAATTACAATTATGTGGTACCAATTAATAGGGCACTCGTACTTTTTATAACTAGTTAATAGGGCACTGGTACTTTTTATAGATAAGTATTTTGTCGTCATAATATGATTATGTTTGACTTAATTATCGCGTTAATAATTAATGACTCGTTGTCTAATTAATGTACCTAAGCTCATTTATCCACAATTAGAAATACAGTTTGTAAGATTCGGAAAATATTATGAAGATACTATTTTCGTAGTAGGCACTAGAACTGAATGAAAGAAAACGTGGGTTTATTTAGATAAAGGTTAGGGATAATAATATCACAAATTATACCTAATTTTTTTGATGTAAAACGTTCATTAAATACAATTTTTGATAAATTCATTAATTTAAAACAAATAAATACAATAAAAACCATCTATGTTTCACGAATGCTGTCAAATAGGTGTAGAATACTCCAATAAAAAGAGATTTTACAACAAATCTGTTTGGAATGCTTAGATTGGTACCAATTTTATCGATATCGACTTTGTAATACCAGCATTTTATTGGTACTAAGTCCTGACATTAAAATGTTGCAGAATTTATAATATCGAGTGGAGCTGACGAAAGGAATTTTCATTCTGGTTTCAATCTATATTAATATAATAAAACTGAAGAGTTTGTTTGTTTGTTTGAACCCGCTAATCTCTGGAACTCTAAGTCGGATTTGAAAAATTCTTTTTGCATTTGATAGCCCAATTCTTGTGGAAGGAACAACCCTTAGGAGCCGAGCAAAAGGAGATTGTGAGTAAAAGAATTTTTCTCGGACGAAGTCGCGGGCAAAAGCTAGTGTAACAAATAAATTGATTAATAGGTTGATAGGTTTTTGTGAGCTCTTTTTTAAAAGGTTTGCGAAGCTAAGTGGTATGAATTTCATAGACGAACGTGTGTTTTAAATGATATTGGTTAAAAGTGTGATGAATATCACTGGCGAGTGTGAGTGGTGTGTGTGTGTGTGTGTGTGTGTAATATGTGAAGAATGTAATGTGTGGTGTGAGTGTGTACAGCCTCGTTAGTCTAGTGGTAGCAACCGCTACTGCTGAGCATGAGGTCCTGCTATCTAATTGCGTAAAACGTTTTCGTAAACGATTCCGATGAATTTGTTTCATTTTGACAGTTCAACAACATTCATTGCGTTTGTTTTTGTAATTACGTTGTTGAGCAGGTTTTTTTTCCAACTTATGAAGCAATGGATTAGAAAGTTTCAAACCGATACAAATTGTGATAGATCGTGTATTACGCAATTATGGTGCTGGGTTTGATTCCCAGGTCGGACAAAGTGATATTCGGTATTTCCACTAGGAAAATTATATCAAATTATAGAAGCAATGTCTTGCAGAATATGTTTATGATCTCATCCGCCAATAAATATATATAGCTACCTCATACATAATACACGCAAAACTGAAAATACGTTAGTCTATTTTAGTTCTGCCAGACCATTTACAAAGGGACACTAAATTGTATTATTTAATAGTATTCCGAGGCAAGTTATACCTTGTTTATTAAAATACAGAACTATGACAACGATTGAATAAATTATCTGTTTTGTCTTTGAAGCTAACTTAGCATACCAGGTCTTAAATAAACCAATTATGATTTTAGTTAACTAGATAAACTTGGCGGCTGAATTGGAATTTCAAACGGACTATAGAACCATGTTAGAGGAAAACTATGAACCGGCCAAAGTTGGTTTTGTGAGTTAAAATTATTTAAATATAATTTTAACTAGTTCGCCCTCGTGGAGTTCGATAATACCGTATTATTTGAATTAAGAGTACCTTATGTGTTCATCCAGGTTATAAACTATCTGTGTTCCAAGATTCATCAAAATTCTTTCAGCCATTAAAACTAATTTTCGGCATCAGATTCGTTCTCACACGTCGTAGTAATTAGTTTATTTTCAAAAATATTTTTAGTCGTGTGTCGTTACTAGTTTATTATTTAAATATAGATGGTATTTTGGTACAGAGTCCCAGTCGCGAATATACCCTTAAAACATATATTTTGACCTTGCTTCTTCTTAGCGTGTCCATAGCAATTTATTAAACTGCTTTTAACTAACGACGTTCCCAGTCTGCATACGAAAATTCAATCAAAGATCTCCAAGGTTTAGTCACTATAGCTGGTCAAAGATTGGCAAAACCCATAGTCGGCATATCAGTACTATTTAGTTTGCTAGAAAAAAACACTTTTTTAATTTTAATGTTAGGATTTATTTGATAGTTCCTAAATACTTCTATGCATTTGTTGGGGATTCTTCGAGGTGATAGAAATGAAATAGCGGACTGTAAAAATAGGTCTGGTTCCGTAATCCGTATATCGGAAGTAAGAACGCGCGCTAGCTTGGTCCGTATCTCTTGAATGAATGTGTGGTGCAGGTCAGCGGCCATATATAGAATATTGCCAGTGTATTCATTTACTGTTGTACTGTCGTCTACACATTGTATAGCGTACCAAATCCCATGCACACCTACACGGTATTGATCAACGTATAATATATTAATTATATATTGTTTCTATGCCCAAAATGTTATAATTGACATATAAATTAAATTAATATCCACTTTGTAACATCATCGAAGACGGTACGTAAAGTAAGTTAACTATATCATCCAATTACAATAATGTAGAGGAAAATTAAGTTATTACTGTAACATTGCACAGGGTTAGAGTTTGCTAAGTTTGCTTTAACTTAGATTTTAAGTGACAGCATCGCTAATCGATCAGTGGTATTGTTAAAGAGTACAAATAAGCTAACTACCAAAAACTTTTAGGTGTCTTTTATAGACGAAAATATAATTATATTGATATACGGATAAAGTATTTTAGTTTTTTTTATTCGCCTGGTTGTCACGCCCTAGGAGGACATGATTATAGTGACCTTATTGATGATGTTCTTCAGAAAGGTGAGGTGCGTAATACTCGCAACCGGCGTGCGTGTATGACCAGATATATGAACTTATACTTAACAGATATATGAAATACACGTTGTGATGATACTACCAGCTTCTTACGAATGCGCTCGCAAAACTTTTTTTTTTTAAACGTTGCCCCACACCTGGAATTTCTCCTGTATTGTGGGTGCCTTTACACACATAAACTCGCATACACAAACAACCAGACCCGGAACAACTACTTGAAGGTCATACAAATATTTGTTCCGTGCGGGAATCGAACCCGCGACACGCAGACCGCGAACCGCGCACTTTAAAGGATAATCGTAAAAAAAGTATAAATTATAAATATGGAGTTAAATCTGTCTGTCTGTCTCTTTTCCGCGCCTTAACGACTAAACGGATTTCAATGAAATTCGGCACACAATGGATAGACCATGGCCTGGGTAAGGACGTAGGATACTTTTTTATCCGGTGGTACGTTCCCCTGGGAGCATTTCCGACCTTCACGTGAGTGAAACCGGGGGCAAAAGCTAGTCTTATATACAGCAACAGTCAGACTAAGTACAAAAAATTCGTCATTTCACTTAATTGACGGAGTTCATAATCATTAAAAACTGTATTTATTAATTCTAAGCTAACGCAGCTAACCACAGACCTACTCAATCGATACCGAAACCGATACTCGGCACACAGTCACATCACTATTCAATCAGCTAACTGCAACACCACTCGTCGGTCAACTCGATAATTAAAGAGCCAACAAACTGCCGACTAATTTAGTTAACTACTGTATTTGGTCGATCATTAGGATTAAATGCTAGCTGGTAAGACTGTTACGTGTGTTTTTGTGTATTTTGTCCACCGGTGGACTGTTGGGCAAAAGGCGTCTGGACGAAAAACTTTTTCTTTGTGTGGCTATGATGATTTAAGTGGGAATGGAATAAAATATTTATTCCTTAATTCTCGTCATTGCACCTACCACTGTTTGTCTCTGGGTCACCCTCAGGTTGACGGTGGAAAAAGCCTATGGCATTAAGTCCGCCTCTGTACATTTGTGTGCTTGAAGTATTAAATAAATAAATAATGAATTTCATAAGACAGTTTTCGTTTTCCTTCCCTTGCTATAAATACTATGATGAATCGTGAAATGGAAATCCTAACTTCCTACTTAGTATTATAAATGCGAAAGTGGGTGTTTTGTTTTTGTTACGCTTTCACGCTAAAACGGCTAAACGGATTTGGATAAAATTTGATATTATATGATAAGTAATAGTCTCCTAGCATACAGTTTAGTTTCAGTTTTTATATACACATTGACATTGTTGAATATTACAACAAAATGACATGATTACTTTGTGAAGTTTATATTATTTTAATTATTGTGAATGTGAGGACTATGTGGATCTTCTTTTTTAACCCCCGACGGAAAAAGAGGGGTGTTATAAGTTTAACGTGTGTATCTGTCTGTTCCCTCGTAGCTCCGAAACAGCTGAACCGATTTTGATTATTATTTTTTGTTTGAAAGGTGTCTTGATCGAGAGTGTTCTTAGCTACAATTCAAGAAAATCGGTTCTGCCGTTTGAAGATTATCATCTCTTTTCTAGTTGATGATTGGATGTGCGCATCTTCCATAGGTCTGATCGATTCGTTTAGTATTCTGTTTCTTCAATGATATTAGAAGAACATAGTAACCTTGAATCGATACTGCAGCATCACCTGGAATTGTGTCGAGGGTTATTTAACATTTTAATTTTAACTTGTTTTTTTTCAATTTCTTCTCTCAGTTATGTCCTTTCTTTGGTATTGTTCGTCGACTCGCTGAGCTCCTTAAGTTCTGAGTTGAGCTCCACGATTACTGATCTACATGTTCCTCTTATGGCCTGACCAAGATTATGTCTGGACATTAAAAGAGACTGCGACCTCTGAATTTGTTTCGTCCTTTCTTCTCAGTAGCCAGATAGGAAACGCCGACGTCATCGAGCTTAACATCCTAATATGTTTTTTTAATTTGACGTGTAAAAGTGGTTCCGATATCCTATTTACAGAATATACAACTTCATTTCATTTTCATCGTGAATAACAACATTTCTGACGGCGTCATAGCGATTTCAGACCATAACAGGTTCCACAATGTTTTTCCAAACATAACGCTGACGCAAAAGTTAACGTTTCATTCTAAAGGATTAACCCTACCAACTGTAACGGAAACGTAAACAAGTGCGTGTCACACATGCATTAACTTGAGCCCCGCGTTTGTAACCCACATCATGATTGTAAATATTTAATAGGGGTGACGAAGTTATTTGCGTTGGTACTTGTCTAGAAAGTTTCTATACAGTCGTTTGTAAGATAACTTGGGTTTTCATCTTTTTATTTTTTGTGGTTCCGTACCCAAAGTTACCAACGGGACCCTATTGATAAGGCTCAGGTGTCCGTCCGTCTGTCCGTCTGCCACAGGGCTGTTGCTTTTGAACCATAATAGGTAGAAATTTTCACATAGCTTACCGTGTGTGTGAGTGAGTGTATAACAATAAATAATAAAAATAAAATAAAGTTAAGAATTTAAGGGGGCGTTTCTTGCTCGTTACAAAAATTTTTTTTTTATCTTTTTTGTAACTAGCAAGAAACGCCGTTAAAAAACACTTGTATGGGAATCCCCCTTAAAAAAGTAAAAAAAAATATCCTGTTAAATATTGTACGGTGGTACGGAACCCTACGCAGCCATTTTTTATTTTGTTTTGTTTTGGCGAGATAGTGCTACTGATGTCTGTTTAGCACGAAAGATATTCGGGTCCTGTTTCATCTTATGAATTTATTAAATTTTATATTTATTTAGTTCAGTGGTTAAGAAAGGTGACATTATCTATTCTAAGAATTTAAAGTAAACGCATTCAAATATTATTTTTACAATTTTAAAAATAATATTTTGTGATAATGTTGTAATACTCGATTCTATAGAAATATCTTGTACTTTTAAGTACTTACCACTTAAAATACAAGTTAAATAACGGTCATGTTTATGCTTGGCTCCGTTGGGCTTTTTGATAATGTTACGTACGAATAAATGCAATGCAAATTAAAATAAAATGGTTCAACGAATTTAAAGAAAAAACAGAAAATATGACCTTGCCACGTTACAAAAAAGAAAAACAAACTAAGTACCTTTTAACCCGTTAAATGATGCTGGTACTAAAAAAGCCACTGTTAATAAATCAGCGTCAAATGAACAAGTAAAACTAAAGTGTTCAGTGGTCTGTTGACTAATTAATTGAGTCGACTGACTAGCTTGCACCTGCAGTCGCCGGGTTGAGTGGGGATGGGGCACTGTTGGTATCGATGTCGATGAGATTTTGTATCGATAAATGTACCGGTCATATTTTCTTTGATGTGCCTGATTGTGGCCCAGTTTATTGTAGACTGAGTTGATTGATGCGTTGTTATATTTAAACAGAGTTAAATGATTGTACTTTAAAAAAATAAAAGTACACGTGTTTCAGATTTGGATTTAATAATTGAAAACATTGCCCTCATAAATAAAGTTCAATATAACTTACATTAAAAAGATTGAAAAATTCGTGGAATGAAACATCTCAATACGGAACGTATTGTAGAATAGATTATGTGAAATGGAATATTATTTAATAGAACTTGCTAGAGGTATTTACAAATAAAGTTGGTGAAAATTAAGAAAAGTGAGAAACGTAATGAAAGTCTTTTCACGGTATTAATCTTCTGTAAAAGATTTCACCTGGAATAAATAAAGAGTTTAATTCACACCTGAGAACAGTATCAAAATATCAAAGGATGATAAACCGACCTTAACTTAAATACTAGAATTCACAGCTGCATCCCCCAAATATTTGGGAAAAGGCTTGTACATTGACTTATTGATATAAATTAATCTGCAAGGATACTGTACCACTCGAATAAATTACGGTTTCGGACATATTGACAAACAAACTGATGCATTTAATAAATATTTTAACAAAAACCAACAGAAAGACGTCATAAATAATTCATTGTCACGAAGCGCTTCAATCCAGTTCAATCCAGATTTTTAATTTTGATATTCAATTTAATTTTCGTCGCTCCAATTTTAACAAAGATGTCCTTTTTGTTGCTTTATATTTTGTGTTACGTAATTGTTGGTAACGTTTTTAAGGTTTCCTTTCAGGTTGGACAAAGGGTAATTAAGTCTCTTTTTTGTACATACACTGTATTATTTAAGTTTTCCTCTATCAAATTGAAAAAATCCAACCAAGAATTTTTCTTGCGCAAACTTCGGCGTGTCATCATTCCTTTTTGTAAATCCCGCCAAAAGATTTCGATAACAAAAATGAAACACTTCGAAAAAAGAACTTGAGTAATTAAACATTCGAACAGCATCGTGTAAGCCGTCTCTAATGAGAGAGAAACTTCATTGTCTCTGGAAAAGAAAAGATTATTATGTTGCTCTGTTTCACTGGAGTTTTATATTTATAAAAGATATTTTTTTGTGAAGAGTTTCCTGAAAAAGTATAAAGTACGGGAAGATACTTGACCTGTGTGATGTAAAGTACAAAGCACTTTGTGGTCATTTTTCCGATGTGTTTTTGTTTCTTTTGTATACGAGTTCTTTATGGAAACTAATTTTTCTTAGATTTTGTGGATGTAGGTGAAGTTCTGAGTGAGATTGTTCGATTCTACGGTTTGCAAATGGAAAAGGATTTTTTTTTGGGTTTGCAAGTTCTTAATAACATGAAGTTAGGAATTGTGTGTTGATAAGTAATACTACTAAAATAAGACGTGACTGTAACAGATATTTAACGGATCATTAATTTCACAAATGGCAACCCTACAGAATTTATTAAAAATATTATGACTATGCTTTTGACATTATTTTAAATGTAATATTTTGAATATTTGCCTACCTTTCTCAATTAAACTACTATGAAACCTAACGAAGCGACAAGCGAAAACATCTTTGAACAAACAAAAACAAATTAAAATAAACTTGAGCAATAAAAAAGAACGACTCATAAATTGGGCGCTCACCCGAATAGAGTTTGGACATAAATCAATTAAAGCGAATAAACATAAAATAACATGATGCCTATATTCCCCGAAGGGACAGGCAGAGGTGTACCTACATATAACTGGTGAAAAGTACTCCCACATTTGGCCAGTGTTATGGTTAAGGTGAAAGCATTAGGATGCCCGCGAAATTCAACTTTTCTTACGTTTTTTGCAATTTGCAAGTCAGTATCAGATTGTATGTTGGTCTAATAAAAATATATAATTATAATCATAAAAATCATCAAAATAACATTCTAAGTTCATATTAAGTACCCTATTGAATGACTATTTCATGAAATAATGACATTTGAGGCCAATTCTAACTTAAAGGAATTCCATTGCTGATTCTATTGATTATAATTCTGTAAATCCGTATAAATGTTACCCTATTACCTACTAAGCCTGTCCGCCTGTCTGTCAGCGGACTGTATCTCATGAACCGTAATAGGTTGGCACTTGAAATAGTATTTCTATTACCGCTATTAGAACAAATAATAAAAATGAAATTAAGTTAATAATTAGAGGGAGTCCCCATACAAAAATAACATGTTTTTTCGGTGTATTTTGCCCGATCTTAATACTCGCACTTGGCCGGTTTTTGCCAAATACATTGTAACAAATTAGTAAAAAAAAAGAAGTAATTTTATCTTTTAGACATAGGTCTTAAAGGACTAATTAACATTTCGTTAAATAGATTACCCATAAAAACCACGTGTTTTAAAGTACTAGTAATAACTTTTTTACGGTGGACTTTTGTCCTGTTTAGCTTTTGTTTACTTCCTAGATGAAGATGAATTGTTGATGTTCTATAATTATACCTGTATCATCCTCGGACTATCACGAAGATGCCTACGTCACACACAAGGCTATTTCACACAACTCATCAATAATATTATCATTGTTGCAGGCACAAGACGTCGGCCGTAATCAAGATAATCATCAGGCGACATTGATTACAATGCACCCGCGGTAATGACTGCCCATTAGACCGTCACGCGATGAGCCAGCCATGACCATCATGTAAACACAACATGAGCCACATCGCAAAGAAAATGTTCGCAAAAACACATCGGTTTTGGGATAGACGGAAGCATAAAGTCGGACGATGACACCGCCGGGCGGCTGCATAAAATAAAAAGATTTTTCGTTAAAAAACAAGCTTTTAGTGTAAAATCGCTTTTTTGTGTGTACGCAGAATACCGTAACCTTCATTTGCAAATTAATTTAATTTCACAATCAGTGCTCTTTCAATAGTTTCAAGCAATACTAGTTAAGGTCTTCGTGTAAATGTACATATTGTGTTCGTCATCGCTTCTATTTCAACGTTCGGGTAAAACGGGTATTTAGTAATTGTATAAAAGAGAAATAATAGTCAAACACTTCCGTTCCTATAGGCAATACTTTTTTTTAAAAGGTAAATCAATTATACCGTTATTTCTACGGGGCCAAACTTTCAATCTGTCTTAACAATAAAATTAGTTAGATGAATTTTACAAATCCGGTGTTAAGAGCCACAATGGTGCCGAACACTACATTGTTGGCCAGGACTACAATGTCGGCACACTTTAATACAACTCTTGGTCCAAATGCGACGTTCTTGGTTCCAACGTATATGAGCCAGGAGGAGTTCTTTGCTTTGCAAATGACGAACGGTTCAGACGCGAATACGACATTATCGAACGACACTACTGTAAATTTAGTTCTAAAGACTTGGTACCCGAGTGGGTACTCTCCTGCGCATATAATAATAGCTTCAGTGGTTGTGACAGTGTTAATGATAATGGTGGTAGTGGGGAATATGTTGGTGATAATCGCGATAGTGACAGAGAAAGCGCTGAAGAACATACAGAACTGGTTCATAGCGTCACTGGCCGTGTCGGACTTCTTCCTCGGGCTGGTGATAATGCCGTTTTCTTTGGCGAATGAGCTCATGGGTTATTGGATCTTTGGATTCTGGTGGTGCGAGATACATTCGGCGATGGATGTGCTGTTGTGTACGGCGTCCATCATGAACCTGTGCCTGATCTCGCTGGACCGGTACTGGAGTATAACTCAGGTGAGTGATATTATTGCAAATCCCTTGTATTTTTTATGTAATGTCTGTAAGCTTGATTGACAAGCAAATGAGTAGGTATTAATTAAAATTTCCCGTAAATTAAACTCACAGCCGTCATGCGCTGTCCTGTAAGTCGTATAAAATGGCTATAGTCCTAAAGTATGGTGTCACTCTGCTCAATAATTTAGTTCCCGATCCATACCTTAGTTTAAAGACAGAACTTATAAAACTTTCTTTTTAGCAATGACAAGGACGAAATTAAATCTGGAAAGACAGTCGGGATGTCTATGGGTAACTTAGGGTAAAGACTCAAATACTCCACTTATTTAGCTCCGGTCCGTCTCCTGAGTCAGGAGACGGACCGGAGCTAAATAAGTGGAGTCCTGACCCAATTCATCTTGCAGATTGAGTGACATACTGAAATGAACTGAAATAAACTGAACTGAACGATTGACACGGAAAGTTGAAAGTGCTATTGGAAAGTTTGTGGTTCCAATTACAGACGCAAAAAGTTAAATTTAGTTTTTCAATTCCGGAAATAGTTTTGTAACTACGAAGAGGGTAGATTTTTTATTCGGCGGTAGTCTGTTAAATGCTCGTTCCGAAATCCCTGATTTGGTTTCGTAAAAACGTTTTAATATTTCCCGCTGCTGTTCGGGAATTTGGTAAAGGTCGAACGAATTTTGTCCGTGTATTTTGTCCGTGTATTTTATAAATATTTTTGGATATGAGGAACATATTCTCACAGCCATTCTGTTCAGGAAAATATTTTGCAGTTATTTTAAAAACTTCCCTACCTTCCTACTGTTTTATCTCAGCATTATTATTGTTGTTTCCCGATACCAATCAGTATAAAGACTGATTTAACGGAAAATAATTGGAATGCAATATATACAGGGTGTCTCAAACGTAGTGGTTCAAAAGCAAATAAGGTAAACCGAACATAATTTTCAATGTAACGAGTTCAAATCTGGCCGGAAGATGCCTTGCCTGGCAAGGCCTGTCCAGCCAGATTTGAACAAAAATGTAAAATTTCTTGAAAATAATTAAAATAGCGAAAATTGAACTGTTCAGAATATCCCAGCTTTAATTTTTTTTAATGATAGGTAAACCCCTTCGCTTTACCTCGTTTGCCTTTGAACCACTACGTTTGAGACACTCTGTATCCCCATTAAAACTAAATTTCATGTATAATAATGCAAAAATAGAACAAGGAAATGATTTTACTCTCCTCGGTTTGTCTATAGATACCCACATAAATTGGAAATCCCATATACAGAAAATAAGAGCAAAACTGTCAAAATTTTCATATGCCCTACGCGAAATTAAAAAAACCACCAACCTGCAAACTGCACTTGTTACTTACTATGCTTATGCCCAGGCATGGCTCAACTATGGGGTCATGCTGTGGGGTAACAGTACAGATTCACAAACCATATTTATTTTACAAAAGAAGTTAATTCGAATAATAACCAACATAGAACAAACAGATAGCTGCAAACCACACTTCCGAAAACACAAAATACTCACACTTCCCTGTTTATATATCTTAGAATTATGTAAATTTGTCAAAAAACACCCAGATTTTTACACCACTTGCGAAGAAACACAAACAAGATACACCTTTCGACACAACAAAAACAAAATAAACATACCTCAATCACGACTCAAAATGCACTCAACCAGCCCTCTAGTAATGTCCATAAAAATCAAAACAAGTATATTTATTAATAAATTGAAACAATTTCTGGAATCCAAGTCATACTACTCAGTAAAGGAGTTTTTAGATGACAAATGGCCAGCAAAATAAAAGTAAAATTATTCATAATTAATTACCAAACATTATAAAATATATTAAAATATGGTTTTTCTTTTTTTATAAAAATATATAAATACGAATAAATAATTATAACATAATTTAATATAATAATGCAAAATATTCCCAAGATTCTTATAATAATTACCTGCTTATATTATCTGTATACATTCTAATGTTAATTAATGTTATGTCTATGTTTTTAGAATAAGTTGTATTGTAATAATGATAAGTCCTCTCCACATTCATTTATTATATCTTTTGCTGTGCCCGACAGGGTCCACGATTGTTACCTACCAAATAAATGTTTACCACCTAAGCCTACATTGTGGAATGCGAATAAAGAATTGAGTATTGAGTATAAGTAGTTTGGCCATAAGTTCTGTTACAAATGAAAATGCATTTTTTTTTATGAAGTAATCTTAATAACACCTTTAAAAATACGGAAAATAAATGATTTGGTCAAATGGACCCGCGGGTTCATTTCGAGTGGGTCCAGTTGACCAAAGACCCTTATTTACATACTTGCGTACATATTTATTGAAGAAACAATAAAACCTAAAAAAAAAAACCAAATGGCCTCCTTTGGCATCGATACAGGCCTTTAATCTGCCTGGCCACGAATTTATGGATTTACGCATTGTTTCCATGCGAAATTTTGCCACTGCTTCCTCCAGAAATTTCTGAAGAGACAATGCGGGGCTCGCCATTTATACTCTTTATATTTTTAATAGGCTAATTCCCAATGGATGAGATTAAGTAGTGTAAAAAACTGCACATAACTGGGTATTAAAACACTCTCTTACAACTATTTAAATACACACTCGTGTTTTAATACCCCTCATTATGCAACAGTTTCATAAGCTACTATTTTCTAAAAGTAATGACTTAAGTCTAAAAATAAGCACATTGTCTTTGTGGATATAATTTTTCATGATTTGAACATGCCAATCTACCTCCATCTCCCTCAGCATTTCAATTCCGAATCCCATCTAAACCCTTACTATCCAAACCAACACAAAAATCTTTTACCGAGATTGGGTTTAGTTTACAAATACTTTTCAACTCAGAAACAGCACTGCCAATTTTCAACGTACCGATGTTAGTAGCTGTGGACCAGTGTTTTTGACTTCCAGCTCTAACGTAGTGACCTAACGTGACCTGTTGTTATTGGAGCGAGACGACCTAATATCGAGGTATCGGCGACGTCATCGCTTCAATTATTTGTAACTTTTAAACATAACGTTGTAAAGGTTATGTTGAGGTAAGAGTTTAGTTGTTAATTAGAGTTGTTTTAGGATAATCTTACGTCTATATTCTATTATGTTTCCACTGGTGTGACAATGGGGCCTTCTCTTTTTGAGAGAGAGAGAGAGAGAGAGAGAGTGGGCCGTAATACACCACATGAACTCAGTGCGGCAATGCGTGCAATAAAAAAAAAGACTTTGAACACGAACACGAACTTATTTATAAGATTTAATATTTATAAGATTTATTTATTGTTCAACTATGACTAGATTACATAGCAAGGTAATATATGTATAAAGCGCAAGCAAAATATTTCGAACCGCTCCCGCCACAATCCGTTCGTGCAATAAGGGCGCAACTTCTAGAATTTTCTAGAAGCTGTGTGAAAAACAGACGACGCGCACCTTCTATAAACCCTACAGTTTTATATACAACGTGTAACGTTAAATGCGCAAAACCTCAGACACCCCAACTGATTTTTAATTCAATTGACCTATTTCAGAGAGATAAAAAATCATTAAAAAAATTGTAAAGGTTTTATGTGCTGTTTTAGTTTTACTGGCAATTCTCATTGAAATAAAAGCTATAAATTATTATCCCGCGTATGAGTCGACAACAATTTGTGTTTATTTACCTATTTTGGTGGGTTTGCGCATGTGATGGCTTGACCTATTAATAAATAGATACGGCAACGTGTCTAATGAAGTTTTTTTTTTTTGTAACGTCTATATTAGAAAGTGGTTCCATTGATTCTGCTCATTATTCTGATAAAACAATTTTCAGGTTTTGCGCAGTTAACGTTACACGTTGTATATATTGTGATGTGAGTTGTGTATATTAAAACTTTAATTAGGTAACCCTTTTTATGGTATCCAAAAGATGCACATACATAAAGGATACAATTAAAATCAGTCTTAGTTATTTTCTTGGTCTGTATCCAAAAAAACGTCTCGCTTAAGTTAAAGAGACTTACCTAATTAAAATGAATACTTTGTAAATAAATACTTTGAGTTCGCGTTTGCCAAGTGGAACCTTAGATACCTTTTCATTAAACCTTGACAGTCTGTCTTTTACAAGGCTGTGTCTGTGTTACCTTAGTCTGGGTCAAATAAATATAATCCCTTTTTGCTTTACAGAATACAGTTACAAAAAGCAAGTTTATGTTTCACAACTTGTCTTTTGTTAAAATCGATATCTTGGCAACAAAGTATACTGTACTTGTACACATAGTGGTCGGTCCGCGAGTACCTATGACTCGCCCTCACTCCGTCCCACATTTCGGCAACATAAGTCACGTTTTCAAATTCCCATGTCCCCCAAAATCTGTTACCAAAATCATAAATTCAGAGTCCATTTGCAAATCAATACACCGTAGCTTGCCGCCCGCGTCTTGTTTAACAATGAATATTTCAAACAGCTTTGCCTATCGGCGAATTTCAATAGCGACAAACCGGCCAACCGGCGTTTACTGGTTTCGTCTGGTTACCGGTGGTTCGAACCGGCTCAAACTAACTCACAGTGGTAGAACATCGGATTATTCTGTTGCGAAGCGGAATAAGGCAGTAGTTTGTGCTTATTTGTGCGTGAATTTTGTCCATGGTTAAGATTTGCCGTTTAGGAAGTTGTGTTCGTGTAACAATGGTCTGTTAAGTGATTTAGTTTGTGGTTGCAGCGTTTGGGTTTAGAGAAAGGTTATATTCGTAGCTAAGTTGTTTGTGTTTTGGGTTCCAATTAGGAGAGTGAAATGTGCTCACATTACTTTTTAGTATTATGGTCTAAGAAAGCTGTTTCCTGCTGATATCCGTTTGTCAATCTGCGTAACAAGCAGTTTACTTGACAGCAGATAAGTTTCATGCTAGTTACTCATTTTCTCTGTAAAAAAAATCAAGAATAAATAGTTCTAAAAGCGCTGCAAAATCGTTTACCAATTTGACTTCAATAATCCCAATTCATTCACAAAAATAAATTTGTAAAACAAAACACAAATGAAGAATTAAAAAGAGCAGTGTAAAATAAATTGAATAAAAGACCATAGATAAATGTTGCAATATTTTGCCCTACCTTTTTCACCTGAATTAACGATTGGTCATTGAAAATGCGTCCACATGAACGATAGTTTACAGGACGTTACTGGCTGGTAGAAAATAATAATATATATTATGTAAAGTATACCTAGTATTGCGTTGACCTGTCTTATTTCGTAAATAAAAAAAATCACATCGTCATAAAAAAATTATAAGGAATTTATGTTATTAATTAAAGTTTTATCTTCGAGGATTAGGCTCACCAAAAATTTTGGTGTTTATTAATGAAACGCGTCTTCATTTGTTCCTTATCATCTCTAGATTACAGTGGTAGTAATAATGATACTGTGCCTAACGGGAATTCTGAGATTTACGATCATCAAATTAAAATTCACTAAGAGCTATTGTGTAGTGATTGGGTTGGTCCCATCGGTATTATAAGTTACTAAAATAGTGCACTGTTCAGTAATAAAAAAATCCCCACTAGCCTGAGTTTATTTAACTAGTGGGGATGTCTGGAAAAAAACCCCACTGGTGGGGATTTGTCGGTGGAGATTTCTGGAATAAATCATAAATAGTAGCATCTAGGGTGTAGTATTTCATCTATGGGATCATCGTGGGCTAAACTTTATCTACAAATTCTATTAATTTAACGCTACTAATTCATCTTCAAAATTAATAAAATAAATAATTAATAAAAAGCGGGTGCTTGAATGTACGTCCATTATTTACGGCTCGGTTGAACCGTATTCATGGTAATCCCGGTTAAGACCGCGGGTATGTAATATTTTACCCGGTTTTTGTACCGCAGAGATGGGGATTGATAATACCATTTTAAATTAAAAATAATTAGCAAGGTAGACCGGAGGTTTATGGATAATATAGCGGGTACTATGAATATGGCTTTTCAAGTGTATTTGTAGCCTGCTTTTCATAATAAATATGATTAAATTAGGAAGAATACATTGTGAGGGGTTAAAACGAATTCCAAGTAAAGTCTAGTAAGCAAGGTTGGTGGTCAGTTGCTTTTTTTCTTCTCTGTAAGCTGCTTTAGTCCTTCAGCCATTATGGAGGCAGTATCTTTCGGTAAAACATCACTTACACCCTGTGCGTTAGCGCAATGGTTTCAATTTGAAGTTGAGAACTCTACTTTACAAAAAAAATCGCGGGTTAGCACAGAACAGCATTAAAAAATACCATAGACATAGATATAATTTAGTAATTATTATATATTAATTATTATTTCAGACTTTTTAAAATATAAAATGTCAAATTACTCGAATTTTTTTGGGAGTCATGAGGGGTCATTTGTTTGCTAATGACCTCTCCTACATCCCCTTAACGGATTGCTAACATATAACCAATAACCCTGTATATCGCGGGCTTCTTTAAATGGAGCCCGCGATATAATCACCTTGAGTAATGCTAATTTATAGAATTTGATGAGTTCTCAACTTAAAATTATCAATTCACAAAGCGGTTGTTAATCAAAATTGGTAGGTATTTCATTACCTACGATTAACACTAGGGTTGTACGACATCCTGATAAAAAGCAATGTAGAAATATGTAGGTATGTAAAACCAATAAATCCTACACACATAATTCCATTTGATACTCAATACTCAATACGTTTATTGCATTCCACAATGTGAACTTAGGTGGTAGGTACCTACATAAAGACATACATTCGTTTTGGAGCATTTGCTTACACAAACGGAATGAAGAGTACTGAAAATGATAGTTTTCAAAGTGATTTATTCATTTCAAATACGTCAGATGAAAATGTAACTTTTTATTTTGTTTTTCGTTTGCCAGTCAAAAGGGGAAAGTGTTCTAGTATTGATAAAATGAATATTACATTTTATTGATAGCTGGCTTTTCTATTTTGTTTTTATCATTCGTTATTTTTTTTAGAAAACGCATCAGAGCTGATGCGTTGTAGGTATGTGCTGTGGGTTAGATCCTTCATTGTCTTGATTTTAAGACCAAGATTAGAACTCTAGAGGAAAACAACATCTTAACTTTTTAGTTTAAGGGGGATGTGCTAAGGTTGTCCGTGAAATTCAAATTTTCTTTTGTTTTTTGCACTTTGCAGGTCAGTATCAAGTTGTATGTTGATTAAAATATGATTCGCGACCGTGACAAATATGGCTTTACAGAATTAGAATCAGCAATACAACTCCTTAAATTAGTGTAATCCTCAAATATCATGATGTTTAGGTATATATGAACTTAGAGAGTTGTATTGATGATTTTAATGATTATAATTCTGATTTATTTGATTTGAATTCTATAAATAAATATTTGATACGGTCACGCATCATATTTAGATCAACATACGACCTGATACTGGCCTGCTAATTTTAAAAGACGTAAGAAAATTTGTATTTCGCGGGCTACCCTGGCGCTTCCGCCTTAAAAATACTAACTCTCTAAGATCAAGTATGGTGAGCAACGCTTGTTTTATGACGTTTTACAGTAAGACTTAAGCTTATAATACAATCTAAAGGCTTCTAATACGTATGTAAAGTCACATAACTCGGCGTTCTGTAGTTTCTACTTAATCCCATGCCAAAAAAATGTGAGCATAGTATATAATTAACATGTGATGTCCTATTTTCCGCACCATGCGTGAATGATCTTCTTCCGCCTAAGTAGTAAATATTTCCGTATTGCCCCTCCAAGGGTAACAGCAATCCATTACCCTTTAAGACACCCTGTATATGCACAACGCAGCACAAGTTAACCACCCACGACAAAGAAAATGCTCGCTCTCTAAGTAAGGAACCAGATAATCCCCTGAAAATGAAATGAACAACATAATATATACCATTATAACTATATTTCTTCACCCTCTTTACCCCATGGCGCAAAATAGATGGATACAGAAGAGCGCCAACAGAGTTACACGGCTATATAGTGCGTTCATGATAACTTGACCTTAGGACCTTTTTATTAGGTACTAATTGTTTTATTTATTTTTATTGTTTTATTTTCTGTGCGTGTCCCAAATAAAATATTTTTCTTTCTTTCTTTCTTGACCCGTGACGCGATTGGTAAGCACTGAATTTTGAAGTCATGTGATTGATAGTACCTACTGTTCTGGCAGTCGCCATTTTGAACTCTATTAGTATTGAAACTAAGACTGAAAATTCTATGCTACCAGTCGCGTCACGGGTCAAGGTATAATGAAAGCACTGTAGGGATCTTTTGGCACCCGAATGACATTGACAAGGGAACATTGTGTAATTGATTTTTGACACTTATTGAAAAAACAAGATGGCCGCATTAGTTCCAGTTTTGCGTACTGTACGACTATCTCAAACTATTCCAAACAAATGAAAGTGACAGTGAGCTTACACTCGCTGTACGTGAAGCGTGTCTGTGTTCGCTCGTTGTATGGAGACGACTTTCTGGATCTATCTTTTTTGTGCCCATAGTTTGGTATATAGTGTAAAACTTTATGTTTAATTCAACAGTACTCGGTACGGTATATCATTGTGCAGGCGTCATGACATCCCCGAGGGGATTCCGAAAAAAGCGAAAATAGAGAAAACGAGTAGCTTTTGTGACTTCCTAGGGTAGCTCGGTATTTTGTCATGTAGTGTGGGTTCCGTGGAAATAGATTTTAAACGTTTCGGGATAGGTTTTTCTCTTTTGTGTAAAAGTAATCTTTAAAAAGTTACATACCTACTGGTATGTAACTTTTTATAATAATGTAATACTAGCTAAGTAGGGACAAAAACGAACCTAGTATTTCTTAAAGATATGCATACAGAAAAAAATTCGTCACATCGACATTTCGTATATTTAGCTCTTGACAACAGATATATTATTATTTCAACCCAAAAAAAAAAACAATTTCCTGTAATATCCACGAATAAATTAATAAAACTTTAAACAATTAGTATGAAACATACAGGATGTTTCAAACGTAGTGGTCCAAAGGCAAATGAAGTAAAACGAAGGGGTCCACCTATCATTAGAAAATAAAAAAACTGGTATATTCTGAACAGTTCAGAAAAATTCGCTATTATTATTTTCAAGAAAGGAAGATGCTTTGCCAGACATCTTCCAGCCAGATTTGAACTAAAAGTGTAAGATTTCTATTGAACCTTTAAGGATGCTAATTCTTTTTTGGGTGTTAATATATTGTTTTACAAATATTTTTCAAATTACATTTGTTTTGCGACGTCTCTTATTTTCCTTCCATCTTAAGCAGTGGCTAAAAATAAGATCTCTTTAATATTAATAAGAATATTTAAAGTAACAGCGTTCAATCTCTCCCAACCTCACGACCTAATCTGCCTCTCTCGAAAACGAATTATTATCATAATAAGTGGCAGAATCGATTTTATGCCGAATTCCTCACAGTAATCGAATCACATAAATTTTCGGAGATATCTGTCCAAATTTGAATGACATGTATCCTCTGGTTATTGAGAAATTGGCAATATCTTGCTGGAGATTTTAATTTACGGAATTAAAACTTATATAATTCAGACAGGCTGATTTGTATTTTGATGTCCATCTTTGGAGAGGAAATACAAGGGGCCAAGATAAGTAGATTTAAATTAAATAACCCATTACTTTGTCTGACTGAGATTCTAACACTGCGCAAAATTAGGTTCATCCTTTTATTACATTACATAACATAACGGTTAGGTAGAGGTGTACCTATAATTGGGTACACCCACATTTCGCCAGTTAGGTTCAAGTCCCATGTAATAGGGGGCGAACCTATAGCCATCAACCGGGCACTAATCCAGAATCAGCAGGGCTGCTACAGAGGAATTTCTGATGGAAAAAACTAGTAAACTTTGCCCGACCTGGGAATCGAACCCAGGACCTCATACTCAGCAGTAGCGCTTGCGACTACTAGATCAACGCGGCATTCCTTTATTCTAAAGTACAAATGATGGCAATAGACTCTCCCCCTATTCCTACATGGAATTTAAATATAACTAACGAAATGTGCTCTGCCTAATCCTTTTGGGATTACAGGCGTGATGTTATGTAAAAATCTGGTTGTCAAAGGTTTCATTAAATGGACTTAATTTGCCATTTCATTTGTATTCCAAATGAATCCAAATATTATGTGGTACTTACAAAACACGATATTCATTTGTGAAACTAGGGTAATAGAATAACACGCAATTAGTATTTTTATTACACTATCAAGTCGTTAAGAAAACAGGAAACCATTAATATGTTTTAATAAAAAAAGTAAACTAACCTAATTTGAAATGAGGGTGGGACATTTATCATGTAGTCACTAGCATGTAAAATGGCGTGACAAAATGCATTAGCTACCTTTCATGAAGTCGGTAAAATATTATCCATTATCAATTTGAACAAAGTTACCCACCTCGCGATTTTGAATCTGGGTGAAAAACATTAAGAATTCTAAAGTCGTGCGTAAGACAATTTATTAATGCACCTACTCTCGGGGGGTGAGAACCCCCTATGGAGATTTATTATGCCTACAACCTTATCTCAAATTAATCTCTGATTTCTCGTATTTTTTTTTATTTTTGGAAAAAGCGACCACTTTTTTTGCTACCGTTACTCTTGTCGGAATTTTTAGTAGAGCGGAAGGAAAATAAAATGGATTTTAGTGTAACATCCTATTTGTTACATGCTATAGCCTCTAGTTAACGTATTATGTGTAACAAAGTTGTAGATAAGATAACCCATTATTTCCATAGCTTTAACAGAAGTCATCATGTGCCTAGTCATTTCCTCACGATTTTGGGGTTGGCTTCCAGTCTAACCGGATTCAGATGAATACCAGTATTTTACTTAAGAACACATTAAAGTCAGACATTGTAACAGATTGTAACTTTTGCTACTTATATTGTTGGACAAACTCTTTTAGCTTTCTACCCTTCAAACTGAAACACAGCAAAACAGTTTTCTGCGAAAGACAGTTATACTGATAGACAGTTCTATTATTTCCCAGAAGATAGTTAATTGATTCAGACGTGACTTGGCGGAAATCCATTATAAAATACAATAGGCGTAGATATATTTAGTAACCTATTCCGCTTAACTATTCCTAAAGAGTCATAAAAACCCTGTAAGAAATCGACACGTGTTTCACCTCTTAGCGAGGCATCCTCAGGATGATGATTGACTTGTCGCAACCGCGAACACGACGTGTCGCCACGTATCTTTAGGAATAGTTAAGCGGAATCGGTCACTAAATATATCTACGTCTATTGTATTTCCCATGAGCTCTAAACAACTGATAAAATTCATATTATTATGCATAATCAGCCTATAATATATCTAATGTTTCTACGCTGGGACACAGGCCTCCTCTCTTCGAGAGGGTGGGCCCACGTGGTGCCACGGCGTGGGCCCAGTGCGGGTTGGTAGATGTCACATGTCTTCGATTTTTTGGTTTACGGACATGCCGGTTTCCTCACGATCTTTTCTTTCAACGTTTTGAGAACAATGGTGATGAAATTATTACATCAAGTAAAGCACCTGCCTGGGTTCGAACCCACGACTTACAACTCGTAAGTCAGGACCGTTGCTACTGGGCCACCACTGCTCTCTTTCCATATAATATATTTAATATCTCAAAGCCTAGGAGCTGACCACGCAAACCCCCATAAAAGTACTTTATAGTTCTGTAATGTGACAGTTAAAATGCTCGTAAAGCGATGGTTAATTATCATGTGAACACATAAACTTTATTACTAACATCTGTCCAGTTATTGCTGTACTAGTGTCTTTAAATCTGGGTTAGTTATCACAATATATGGCTGACTACAGGTAAGCAAAGGTACCGGCAGTCTTATTGTCGAGTCTAAGACTTATTTTTGTCTGACCTGCACCCTAATAGCGTAACAGACGACTAAACACAATCTGAATAATTTTGAAGGAAATTGCTAATTTATTGCTTCTTTTGTTCGGAAAATGTAGTTAATTGATTCAGGCATGACTTGGCGGAAATCCATTATAAAATACAATAGAGGTAGATATATTTAATAACCTATAACTATTCTTGAAGAGTCTTAAAAACCCTGTAAGAAATCGACACGTGTTTCACCTCTCAACGAGGCATCCTCAGGATGACGATTGACTTGTCGTGAACCCGAACACGACGTGTTAACACGCCGAGGGCTGGACGCTGCGGAATAGGTTACTAAATATATCTACGTCTATTGTATTTACGAGACATGTGTCTGCCCAACAACGTAAATACGCATTGAATGTTGTTGAACTGTCAAATGGTTGATCGTGGTTCGCAACTAGGATGCAGAACCTACTTAGCGACCTGGACAGGTTTCTTGTTTGCCTCATTTAAGTGCTGGAGGGTGCAGGTAGCTGTGCACGACAGGCAGGAGAGAAGATGTGGCAATATGATTTCTGTTCAATGAAACAAATGAGACCATGAAATTCCCTAATAAACTGGGAAAAATGTCGGAGGATGATAACTTGCGACATTATGGCTTTGCATCTGAGGTGGTAACGCACGTAACTGGCCGAAATTCATTAAAATGCCACAAAATTTATTTGAAAGAGGCCTGTATAAATGTTGTCATGTTTATGATAATTTGTTATATGACTTAGGCTGGATTCGACAAACAGGAATAAATTTTATCCATGGAATAACCCTTCTCTTCCGAGTAAATTTTGAATTTTTGATAGTTTCTCCATACGCAAACTGTCAGAGTAAATCTTATTCCGCGTAAAAAATGTATTCGTGTTTGGTCGAATCCGCCAGCTATTTTTGAATATGGGGCTTCTAACTACACATAACTTTCTACTACTTATCACTGTTCTTTGGAAAATCAGGCCCGAGGAATTAACGTTTTTTCTAAGCAGTCTCAATTTGTAAAAAAAAATGTTACAAAAATGCACTAACTGACTTTATCAACCACAGCTTAACCACCCAAATCGATTCACACCACTATCATTTTAACCACATTCTAGATTATCGACTCAACATACGGGTTTATTAACCACATATTATTAACAATAGAACACCTCTAATTACTGTACTAGAGGCAGCCAAATTGTTTTTGTTGTGCTAAGTTAGACAGGCATAGTTTGATGTGGGTAGATCATCAATCAGTCAAATTTAGGGTACCTTGGGCATTGGCCTGTCGTCAGAAATTAGTCCTTAGGCATTATACAGATTTTGACATGTGTCAAAATCACGTAATTTATATCGATTACATCTTATTTTGTAGCAGATTTTTAGACTATTAATGGTCAAGAAATTACAAAAGAATTTAAAGTGAATTGCTTATTCATAGGCTCGCCTCCTATTGCATGGAACTTAAACATAACTGGCGAAATGTGGGTGTACTGTTATATACGTACACCTCTGCCTAACTCTTCGGGGAATACAGGTGTGATGTTATGTTATGCTCATTTAAAAATGTTAACATGAGTTCGATAATCATTTGGCAAATCTCGCTTCTCGATGGGTGAGACACTCCCCTTGCGTAAATAAGTTTTGTAAACATGCGGTATCCATTGATTAAAAATAACAGAAGACGTAGACAGTAATAACCTTTTCTTTTGAGAAAATGTAAGAAAAGAAATAGTTTTTTTTTTCGCTGAAGCCACAACATTTTACAGACCAAAATCATTTCTTCCAGTTCGAACTTTCATTGCATTTCAAAGGTTTCCACACTTCTCTCTAAGGAAGCAGTTGAAAGCAGAAACACAGTTACAAACTTTGCACTGCTACACATTTTAGGGGTCTTTAGTTGAATGGTAAGAACGGAACTCGGCACACACTTTACATGTAACGTCTCAGCATCTGCATCACCTTTTAAGCCGAAACACGTCAACTGCAGAACGCATTCACGTGACCCAGAACAGGCCTCTTATTCAGCAATCTGGCGTACATAAAACTAGGCTGCCTATGATCTAGACAGTGTATTTTTACTTTTTAATAAGAATACAGATCAAATTAACGTGGATCCGCAAAGGCAGCCCGTGATTTTTTTATTTTTTATTTTATAAATGAAGTTACTAATATTCCAATGACTAAGAAATGAAATGGCTTCTGCACTGATCACGGGTTCGATTGAACAAATCGTTCTATGGAACAAAAACTTTTGTAGGTATTATATTCTACGTAGTAGTCCCGGGACATAATGACACATGTCACATGCACTTTACTAACACTTAGCTTGTAAATCTCATACATACATGCATGCACAATCACTCAAATCAAACATGAACAAAAACTTTATGTGGATCAGCAGTGGTAGCCCCCGAAATTAAAATTTTGTATCATCTTTGCAATTTGCAAATTAGTGTCAGGTTGTATTTTGATTAAACTATGATTCGCGACCATAAAAAATATGTATTTACAGAAATATAATCATTAGAATCATTAATACATCTCTCTAAGTTAGATTTGTTTAATTGAATGACTTTTTCATGAAATCATGACATTTGATAACAAATCTAATTTAGGGCTGATTTCACCAATGAAACTGAACGCGATCAGCACATCTAAACCGAGTTCAAGACCTGTCAGTTTTAATATTACAAAGAAAATAATGACACTGACAGCTCTTAAACGTGGTTTATGTTCTGATCGCGTTCAGTTTTTATTGATGAAATTCGCCGTTTTAGAGATGTATTAATGATTCTAAACATATCCGGTGAAGGTTCAAAATAAACTATTAATAAACTACAGAACCCAAAGCACGTTACAGCCCACCCCTGACAGTTTCCACAACTTTTTTACTCATAATTTTACGTGAGTTGGATCCCAAATAGTTTCACTTTAAACAATTTTGTTTGGAACATAACCATGAATATGGAGTAGGCAATTTTACCCAGTCTACATTTTTTAGGTTATTTTGTCATACGTGTCATACGGCGCTAGTATTTTATTTTATTGGTGTTATAAATCATTCTTTTTAGTTTGGCTGACGTTGGATTTGGGTTGTGTTAGTTGACGATAAGTTATTGTTTGGTTGGTAACAAAACTTCGTTTATGAATATTTCCATAGCAATGATGACACTGACAGCTCTTGAACGCGATTTAGTTGGGTTGTTCGCGTTCAGTTTCATTGGTGAAATCCGTCCTAAAACGCCGAGAGTTTAGAACGAAATTTCTTTCGCTGTATATTATATATATTAGCTGCTGCTCGCGGCTTCGCCCGTGTGGACCCTAATTCTAAAAGTAAACCCTTAGCCGTATAACATCAGCTATCTGCCAGCGAAAGGCCCGTTAAAATTGGTTCAGCCGTTTCGGAGATAGCCAGCTTATCTCCGAAACGGCTGAACCAATTTTAAACATACAGACAGATAGTTTTTCTTCTTTTTTTCATACGTACCGTGTATCCGTTCATGAAGATTTTGTAAAAAGCTGTTATTTTATACATTGAGACACTTCAATTTTCATTAAAACATAAAAAAAATCTTTAATTAACGTTCAGCAAATTAAAGATCAAACATCATTATTTAGCAAAAACAAATGATTAACTCGTTGGTCTTAGAGCTTGCCCCCTATTACATGGGACTTAAACATAACTGGCGAAATGTGCGTGTACTGGGTGTGGTACACCTCTGCCTAACCCTTCGGGGAATACAGACGTCATACAGATGTTATGTTATGTTCATTATTTAGGTTGGCATTTCTTTAGATAAATAATCTTGGGTGGTAACCATTTAATTCCTGATTGACATTTAACCTGTTCAAAGTTACAATTTAAAAATATTTCCATAAACAAAAGTCCCACTGTGCATTAAAAATGCACAGTCATATTTATAAAAAGTTATACATAAAAAATAATACCCCAATTTCATGAAGCATTTATAAAACTCGCACACAGTGGTACAAATTTTCTGAATTGTAGCCAACATTCCTAATAGGGATATTATTTTGTTGAATGAAACGATCATTTCGAAGGAATTGCTTAACTTTAAGATAGATTACTTGAATGAAATTAACTGCAGTTAAGTTATTGAGTACTTAAGGTGAATTTGACTAATTAAGCTAAACTGCGTTCAAGAGGTGTCAGTGTCATTATTCCATAAAAATAATGACAGTGTCAGGCTCTTGAACTCGGTTTAGATATACTGATATCGTTCAGTTTCATTGGCGAAATTGGCACTTAGTGGGTGAATTGAGGATCGAAGTCGGCAATAAATGTTGATGATCTTCTGTAACGTCAATTTGTCACTTTTTAAATTAACGTTTGGAATTGGATTTTATTTTTATTTGCCTTAAGGTGGGTTTAGACCAGACGGACAAAATCAGAGCAAAAGCATTCTTATATTGATATTTATATGACCAAGTATAGGAATGTTCATTTTCCCTGTTTACTCAAAAATTATAAGGTGATTATTTGGGATATAATGTGCATTCGCTCGTTTAGTCTAAACCGACTTTTGTGTGATTAAGAATTTCCTTACTAATAAATAGCAAACGAAGTGAAAGTGGTTTAGTTTTTTTGGATATATCATTATATCCGGTAAGCAAATTAGGATTTTAGATAAAATCTAAAATCCTAATTTGCTTACAATTGCTTTCCTTATATTTCAGTTAGCAAAAGTCTTCACAAACTACGGCTATTCACACAAAATTATGACAAATAGCAACCTTCCCAGTGTCCTCCATTTTGCTCCCCAATTAATTCACTTAACATAATTGTAATTCCTAAACTTGGGAACAAATACCCTCGTCTGGTTGGCACATTGCGGTATTTCTTTGTCCATGTTGTGCGACGTTGTTACACTGTACAGTTGTATGGAGAAGGTTCATTAATGTTCAAGGGAACATAAAATCGCGGATGTTTTGCTGTGTAAATATTTATATGGGTCAAACTTTATTGTATTCTGTACAAGTGTACAGTCTAAAGTATCAAATTAAATTAGTTAGCGAAAATCTGCAGATGTGATGGGTATTGATATCTAAACATGATATTTGTTGACAAAGTAATCAGAATGGTCAGCTGCCGCGGGTTAACGCACGTGTAAATTTCAGAGACTAAACTGCCTTGTCCCGGTTTTACCCACATACCCGGTTTTGGACTAATCTCCCCTACATATCTTAGTCGCAGCCCCGAATTTTTACCCGGTTGGCGATTGAGCCTATTGCCAATCGGATATAAATTGACATAGGAACTATTTACCTTTAGCCAAAACGGGCGAAATTCATGAACATAAAAATCAAAATATATCATATCACGTAAACCTACATGGGCACTTATGAAATGTCAGAATCTGAAGCTAGGTGCACGGTTCTAATTGGTCTTATGGAGAAGAGCCGGCAAGAAATTCTACGCTTACCCTTTTAAAAATAAATGACTTTTATCAATGCTTTCAAACTACATCATCTCAGTATACCCCTTCGTGGAATACAGGTATGATGTTATGTTCCTAATGAACCTTCTGTAGATTTTTGTGGAACACACCGTGTAGGTATTGTTGTTGGAAAACATTATTTAATTAATACGCTTCTCTCATGTTTCTTACACTTTTAATATAACATGCCGTCTTCAGAAACACGTAATTTAATACGGATTATTATTATTTATATGTTCTTTTATTGAGGTAATAAGGAAAATGGTTGAAGGTGGCGGAGCTGGGGGCTTAGTAGCAAAGAATGGCTGAGAAATCAGAATGTCAATAGGAGAAAATGATTATGTGTATTTGTGTGAATCGTTATAAGTCTATTTAAGGGTGTTTTTTTATTAAAGACCATCAATTAAGCAGGTATTTTGTACTAGGTGTGATCTCTTATAGGTATGTAGATCTGCCCAGCCTTTTCCCAACTATGTTGGGGTCGGCTACCAGTCTAACCTGATGCAGTTATATACCAGGTTTTCATACGGAGCGACTGCCTATCTGACCTCCACAACTCAGTTAATTGGTAACACGATACCCCTTGATAAGACTGGTTGTCAGACTTGGGCTTTTGAGTACCCGTAACGACTGCCAAAGATCGAAGAATGACAGCAAAACCAAGGGCTTAACGTGCTTTCCGAAACACGGAGGGGTCCCGATATGTAATGGATGGTCATCCATCCACGAACCGACCCCGGTAAGCGTAGCTTTTAACTACGATCGACCCGTATGGCTGTTATAACTTATATAGCCGCGAGCGCCTTTAGCTACTATTAGCTGTGAGTTTGATTTTTTATAGATATTGCCCTGAATCAAGCTTGGTACAAATCCGAGTGGAAAAACTCCGCACGTGTAATTCAAGATGGATCTCCAGACGTAGATCTGACGTATACCCGAACACGACGTGTTGCCACGCCGAGCGCACACCGCCCGTCAACCTCACGTATAAAGGATTACTGCTCGGTGTGTCGGTGTGGCTAACTCTGCGTCCAGCGCTCGGCGTGGCAACACGGCGTGTTCGGGTTCGCGACAAGTCAATCGTCATCCTGAGGTTGCCCCGTTGAGAGGTGAAACACGTGTCGATTTCTTACAGGGTTTTTTATGACTTTTTAACCGACTTCCAAAAAGGAGGAGGTTATATGTTCGTAGCGTATGTATGTTTTTTTTTTTTTTTTGTGTATGTCCGTCGATATTTTCGTCAATTGTGGACGGATTTTGAAAATTCTTTTTTTGTTTGAAAGGGTATGCTCTCAAGTTGGTCCCATATAAATTTTATTAACTTAGCTTGAGTACTTTTTGAGTTAGCTTCATTAATACGTATTTTTCCCAGTTAGCCTATATGGACGATGTTTTAACATTTTCGTGTCACTGTTATTTACATAGCAGGTCGTGATATTCGAACTAGTACCACAACTAAAAAGTGAAAAATAAAAACTTTTTACAAAAAAAACCAACCGACTTCCAAAAAAAACACTAGAAAGTGAAAAATAACTTTAATTTCGGAAGTCGGTGGCTTAAAACGAAAATTCAAAACCAAAGACACCGACTTCCGAAATTAAAGTTATTTTTCACTTTCTAGTGTTTTTTTTGGAAGTCGGTTGGTTTTTTTTTGTAAAAAGTTTTTATTTTTCACTTTTTAGTTGTGGTACTAGTTAGGAATAGTAATTACTAAATATATCTACGTCTGTTGTATTTGGTCATAGATACCGCCAAGTCACGCCTGAATCAATTAACTATCCTTACAGAAATGTTGTTGAGAAAATATATTTACCAGACAGAGAGACTGATGATATTCACGGGTTTAACTGTGTGGAGTAAGATTTGTCTGTCTTGTGTACCCCATCCGTTAACATACGTGCTTAGAAAATACAACTGGCACGTTTCTAGATGTGTGCACACTGCACAGCCTTATTTATGTATTCTATATTCAATTCTTTGTTTCCAAATTGATGTTATTTCTATTTATAGAAGTATCAACCTTATGTCAGTGTAAATTAAGTTGGTTAAAGAATGACTAGTGGGTATCTTCTATTGAAAAAGTAATAAAAGTGTTTGAAATGGTAGTGCAAATTCCTTTAATACCCATAAGATAACATAAAGTACAGCTTTATGTGTGGTAGTAGATTCTCTTTTCCAAAATAACATAATCATGTATTTACAAGTTTGGAAACTAAAATGCAAACGTAGAATAGAATATAGGTATGTTATTTAGCATGACTTTAATCGAATTTGCTTTTACAGAAAACCTTTGTCAAAATACACATAAACTAATACAAAAAAGCTGTCGATACCATTAAAAAGATAAACATCAAATTAATTCAGCTAAACAAACAATTCTTGGATCAAGAAACATTAATCTTAATATTATTGTTATTCGGATTCAGGTGCAATGCCTTGAATAGACAAAAACAGATATAATCTATGTTTTGACTTTGACTTTAGACAATAATGGCCTTTCAAGGGCAATCCATCGAATGGAAAATAGAAAATGTAAGTAAAAAACGAGTTAAAAAATATATTATAATATTATTGATAGGCGTGTATGTGTGAGGGGCTTGTGGCTAAGTAATAACAGCCGCACGGGTCGATCGATCAGGTTAAGCCACCCTTGCCGCGGTTGGTCCATGGATGGGTACCATCTTTACCAAGAACCCGCCATGCCTTGCAAAGCTCGTTACACCGTTGGTCCCGACTATCATTCGTGGATTTTTGACAGTCGTTACGGGTCGTCAGAAGCCAGAAAGTCTGATAACCAGTCTTACCAATGGGTTTCGTGTTACCGAGTTACTGGGGTGTGGAGGTCAGATAGGCAGTCGCTCCATGTAAAATACTGGTATTCATCTGTATCAGATAATGATGAGGGATGTGTCTGTATGTGTGAAACAATGTCAAGTGTGTATTCGTTTATTTAAGCTTATGAAAGAAAAAAAATGCACTGATCTTCCGATAGTTCATCCATCCATTTTTATAATTTTGAAGTTATTTTTTACCTCTTTTTCATTTAACATCTTCTAACCAATACTTAAACCCACGAGTACAACAATGTCTTTAAAACTATTGAAGATTATCATTCCAACAAAAAAATCATCCAAATCTTGTTTTGAAGTGATTTTATAAAAAGTGAGAACAAAAAATTTGATTCCCCTGGAGTGACTGTTGTTGTCGAGAGGTGTATCATAAAGAATTCAGCTACGATACACTGGCGGCCACTCGCGTTCCGTTATTTATTGACGTCAGAGCATCTGATGTGCACTGGTGGACAGAATATTTGGCTAGCTTTTGAATTTTGGACGTGACTACTGGTTTAAATTGTTTTGTTTTGTTATGCAAATGTTTTTTTGATGTGTATTTATTTTGAATTTCAAGGGTGAGTTTAAATAAAATATTGGGATATATGTTTGTTTTATACTTGGAAATACAATGTATATTTTTGTTATAAGCTGGTGTTGATCCAGGGTAAAGGCCTCTCTTCCCTCTTTTAAATATTCCCGGTCTACAGCGATTGCGGGCCAATCCTTTAAGAAGAAGTCCACCGCATCCCGCCATCTCTTTCTGGGCCTGTCGCGTAATCGTTTCCTGTTATTGTTATGTATATGCGAAGGTGAAATTAGTAACACCATATCGCGTCAATAAACAAAGCATTTTTTTTAAATAGGCGAAAAAATAGGACTGCTTTATTCATATCATACATAGCATCACGCCTGTAATTTCCTGAAGGGTATACCTTGTAGCATGCATGGGGGTGAGCCTATTGCCATCAACCGGACCCAGGTCTAGCTTCCGGGCTGGTACTGAGAAATTCCTGATAGAAAAACTCAATAACGATTAGCCCGTCCTGGAAATCGAACCCAGGAACTCATGCTTAGCAGTTGCGCTTGCCACCACTAGACCAAGGAAGCAGTGCAATACCTTATATTCAAATCAACTTAATCAGAAAAGCGTATACCTGTTATAGAATATTTTCATATCCATTCTGATATTACCATAGAAATAAGAATGCAAATAAACACAATCTTTTCATCCTGTCGTTTTAAAAATGACAGGATTCCAGAATATGAAATTACAAGTAAAATGGATGAATTAATTTAAACAAAAAATTCTGGAACGATCATTCCGTCACAAAAGGTGCCTCGTTTAATTTTGAAAATGATTTTGTAAATGAGAAAATTTTCTTAGATGCTACAAAAATGCTTTTCGTTATTGTATTTCTAAATCACATTCTAGCTAATATCGTAGAACTCGAGACTCATTCAATAATGTCTACGACAGACGACGTTTTACATTTTGAGTGGCTACTTATTTGAGTAAAAAGATTATTTTTTATAATATTTTAGTTATAGTTTGATGTTAGTTGTAGTTTATCTTTTTATCATCATCATAATCAGCCCTCTAACTACTGGAACACAGGCCTCCCCTCAGTGAGAAGGAGGCATCATCCTCATGTACCGACCCGCACTGGGCCCGCGAGGTGGTGGATTACTGCCCGATCGTTTTATAAACTAGTTAATTTTAATTGTTTTTTACGATTTTCAATAGGTATTCTTTTCGGAACTTATTTCAGCTGTTAGTAGGTATCGGTAATAAAACGCAGTAGGTACCTAGGTAGTCAGGGTTGCGCTAAGATGGGTATTTTTTTATTATTTATAACCTAAAGTTTTAAAACTCCTACTATTTGTATAAAATTAAATAAATATTAATATCTCCATAAAAGCTATTACTACAAGAAATAATTATCAAAGTTTAATAATAAAGTTAGAATTTATTATGATACTATAATGAGCGTAATAATATTAAAACTGATCACAATATCTTCAGTTTCAAAGTTTTTATAAGCTAACAATTGTGTGAAATTAGCTTTTAAAGTGTGAAATTAAAATGATTGCTCTATTAAGTTTTAGCACAATAAGTTTTTAACGAAGCTACAGACTGTTCATTGAATATTAAAATGTCGAATTTTTTCTCTTCTACTTATACCGATAATCCAATATTTGCTGTACATGCATATAGAAATTCCGCTCCATTTCATCTACTTATTTATTATTTTAGTACAAAAACAAAACGTAAGTATGTATTTCAAAACAAAAGAAAGAGGCGCAATTTTATTAATGATTTATTCTTTGTTAAATTATTATTTTATTTTCAAATTCCAATTAATTTATTTCGAAAGTTCACATAAATTTTTATTTTTTTATTTTACGTTTATGTAATTGTATAAAAAAAAATATGTTTCGATTCTGAATGGTACGTATTGTTTTTTGTAATGGTAGGTCTATAATTCTGTCCCGACACACATTCACCCGCACACTGCGATTGCTTCGAATGGAAAACATCGTAAAGTACGAAATTAAATGCAGTGATTTGTATCGCAAGTGCAATGGACTACATGTCAAATGGAATATATGGGCCGGAGCCTATTAATAATGCTGGTGCTTTATACGTTTTTTTGCTCGTATATGTAATCTGTACTATGCACGTATAGTATATAGTTGTGGTATATAGGTATTGCGCATAATTGTTAGCGTAACACATTTTTACGTTAGTTTGGTGAAATCTTAAATGATAAATTATGTTATTTATGTAAGTAGAACTAAAACTTAAAGCATTTATGTCAAATAAACCAATTACAGGCACTTTTGAACTGTCAAGGGGCCGGTCAGTCTGAAAGATGAAGCTAGTTGCCCATTCCAAATTGTAGTAGGTTCATAGGAGAGGAACGGGCAAGAAACTCCACGGACAATTTTTTAAATCAAAATATTGGTTACATCATTCATGTTGAAATTATCCATGTGAGAACAATGTAGATTTGTAAAAAACAATTATATTTTAAAATCTAGAACGGGAAGGTGTTTCCTATCCAAAACAAACTCAGAGGTCACAGTCTCTTTTGAAGTCGAGACAATCTTGGTCAGATCACGTGACGACCATGCAGATTAATATCTGAAACGGTTGGTTTGGGTGGACCTGTCCAAGCAGTAGTATGAGGCGCAATGCATTCAGAGACAATGCAATAGACAAGCGTCCGTGCATGCTTTATCGTTGACCATTGTTTACAGCCCGTCGCTTTTGTCAGCATTACGCTTCACTACATATTATATAACAAAGTCCTCCCACCGCGTCTGTCTGAACGCGATAAACTCAGAAACTACTGAACGGATTTTCATACGGTTTTCACCAATGGACGGAGTAATTCTCCAGGAAGGTTTCAGTGTATTATTAATTAAGGTTTTGTGTAAATTGGCTGAAATATGACGAAGATTGTTGAAGATGTCGGAAAAAAACATGCCGACTGGGATCCTAATTGGCGAGCGCCGCGATTGTATGAAATGTGGTACCCAGATTGTTTATAACCTGGATTAACACATAGGGTAGGTACTTTAAATCTCGGTAGTACGTTCCCGTGGAATATTAACCGACATCCACACGGGTGAAGCCGTGGGCAAAAGCTAGTAAGAGATAACCCTAAAATGTCTCATGGGTGTTTATGTAGCAGAAACAGACAATCTGGTAGAACTTCCCCTAGAAATAAAGCAGGCAAAAAATAATAAATTAAAATCAAGGTTTATCATCGATACTTACAAGAGAATCACAATGACATAGTCATAAAACTGGTAACCTCCCATAGCGACGATACAACGTGTAAGCTTGCTATACAGTAGGTACCGGGCAGAGCGCCAAGTGACATCAAAAGCGAAGTGTTTCGGCTTCGCATCAAACTGCGAACAGCAATAACGGTTTAAGACCACTGGGCGATGTGGATTAGAGTCGTCTTCTGTGAATAGTATGGTCCGTTCTAAAAGTATCTCATGAAAATGTAAACAAATATTCTGATATATTTGTTTACATTTTAAAACGTACCTGAGGACGGCACTTTGTATGGCTACTACAAATTGAATGCTTTTATTTGATTATTTGAATACTTAAACTCGGAATTCTAATTTTAAATTACTTTCAAAAGGTTTTTCGCCTAATAATAAAATTGAGGTTAATCTTATAATCTTAATTTTCGACGATGATTTTCAATTACAATTTAATAATTTTAATTAACAATAATTATTGGAAAAAAGAAAGTATCTTCTAAATACAGATGAATGTGTTACTGATCCCTTTCGTGAGTGCTATTTGAGTAAGAATTTAACCTGAACAACCCTTGTTTACACTTTCATCCGATATTTTTTTAACACACTATAGTTATGATGATGTTTCGTATCGTAAGTTAGGTATTTCAGCTCTTCGGTAGGCTTGGTAGATTTATGTATTTAGATCTTCTCGACTGCCTCGTTGTTCTAGTATTCGCAACTGCAGCAGCTAAGCCCCGGGGTCCTGGGTTCGACTCCGCAAAGGTAATTGGTATAGTTCATTATAATTTCTCAGTGGCAGCTAGGAGTCTTGATTTGTGTCCGGTTATAATTTTTGTATGGTTGACATTGGCATAGGGGTGATGAGGAGTCTTTTGGTTGCAAATGACCTCTCCTACGTCCCCTTAACGGATTGCCGACATATCTATATCTATACTTATAATAAATCTGTAGAAGTGAAAATTCTGTACATTGAAGATATCAAAAAAATAAATTGCAGGGGGTGTTACTAGACCGACACCGAACCCAAAAAGATTAAAAATTTTTTTGTCTGTCTGTCTGTTTGTTCAGGCATCACGCAAAAACTACCGGTTCGATTACGATGAAACTTGGTATAATTATTCTTTAATATCCTGGGCACCACACTTGGTACTTTTTATCCCGGAAAAGTACCCTATCCTACGGTTGGGGGGTGTTAAAGTTTGTATGGAAGAATTTTAACGCGCTGGCCGATTAACTCGAAACTCAATATTTATACTTAAACCCAAAAATTAAGAATAACGTGTATCAGGAATTTTCGAAATTCAACCCCTAAGGGGGTAAAATAAGGGATGAAAGTTTGTATGAAAAATCTTATTCCTTGAGGTAATAAACATGAAACTTCGCACGAATAGTTATCTAAATAAATTATAAAGTTTGTAGTTTTTTGTTTTTTCTAAATTACCCCCTAAAAGGTTGGGGGGGTGTCAATGTTTGTATGGGAGAATTTTAACGCGCTGTCCGATTAACTCGAAACTCAATATTTATACTTAAAACCCATGGGGATGTATGGGGTAATTTCCGACACTCACGCGGGCGAAGCCGCGGGCAGCAGCTAGTAACCAATAACCCTTTATTATTATTATGGGCATTATAGGCATGTTTCTATGTGTTTGATAAATTATTTTGTGTAAGTAGGTTTGCACAAACACTTTTACACGTCAATCATATTTTTTTAAACTAGATGAGGTCGGCGTTTTCTATCTGACTACTATGAAAGAAAGGCCGAAACAAACTCAGAGTTCACAGTCTCTTTTAAAGTCCAGACATAGTCTTGGTCAGATCATGTGAAGACCATGTAGATTCGCGTCTGAAATGGTCTTTTGAAGAAAGAACCATAAACGTTTGAGTAGACCTGTTCAGTCAGTGCACGCATTTGTCAGTAATCGTGTAGCTCAACTCAGCACTTAAGGAGTTCGTCGACTTGACGAACAATACCAAAGAAAGGGCATTTGGGTAGGCCGCTTATAGTACTCAAACCGCCGGATTATAAAGAGAGAAAGTATATATGACCCATTTACTTTTACCCATTTTAATTCGTGATCTCCTGAGTCCTAATAAATACTTTTTCTTTATTTGGTAGTTATGATGATGATGCGTGTCGTGAAAAAACTTTTAATTAATTAGGTAATTATTTTTTTTAAATAATTAATTAAAATTTCCATATGTGGTATCTATCTCTTCTACCGAAAACCATACCTTATGTATTTTACGCTGAACTGCTCATTCTAATTCCCACAAACCGCGACAACTCATAGAAACCTCCCTAAAACATAAACATTTAATACAATTACAAAATCCCACCTATGTATTATTAACAGTCGAAAACATTCATGTGAATATAGCACTTTGTTTCCTCTACATAAGTGTCAGATTTGCATGTAGAATTAATAATGTTAATTTTGCCGGATGTGTATGCTGTGCCGCAGAAATCAATGTGACAAGAGAGAGCTAGTGTCACCGGCAGAAGTGTTACTATTTGCTCTCGAAAATTTGTCCTTATTTCCACTATGATTTGTGGTTTTTATGTAGTGAGTGTGGAAAAACTACTATTTTGTGCAGCGAGTTTTTGGTAAAAAAGGTAATTTGAGGAAAAAACGAGAACTGAAGAAAATAAGACTATGTAATGATGACACAATAGCAGGCGATAGTTTTGTGATATCAATTAACTATCGCGGCAAGACCGTTAGAAGGAGGAGCTCGTGGCTAAGTAATAACAGCTTCACGGGTCGATCCATCAGGTTAAGCTACGCTTGCCAAGGTTGTTCCGTGGATGGGTGAACATTTTTACATATCGAGACTCCTCTGTGTCTCGGAAAGCACTCGAAGCCGGTGGTCCCGGCTGTCATTCGTGGATCTTTGACAGTCGTTACGGGTCGTCAGAAGCCCGAGAGTCTGACAACCAGTCTTACCGAGGGGTATAGCATTACCCAGTTACAGGTCAGATAGGCAGTCGCTCCATGTAAAATACTTAGACGGGACTTACAGGGACTTACAGGGGTCCACGGTATCTCATTCGGACTTTACCGCAATCCCGGCAGGCATCGGCCCTGGCGGACCCTGCCATTGGTGCTGGCATCTCGTTGAGGATGCGTGGGACACAACGCGCCGTCGACCCGGGCCTGGTCCTTATGTAAGAGGAAGGCGCCTGTGTCTGTAACACAGTTTATACTAGCACACAGACGGACACAGACGTTCACTCTGTCTCAAAAATGCTTAGCGTTTTGTTAATATAGTGGCACTTGTATGTTTTGGTTGAGATGGAGAAATTGTATTTGGCTTTTTTTTTTAAATAAAAGGATTATTATTATTATTTATTATCGGGGGCGAGCTACCCATTGCTCACCGTCTGTAAGTCCGCGCCTGCGGTGGCGGTGTATCTTCACAACTAGCCTGGGACAGGTCTTTGTCCAGCAGTGTCTTTAGGCGAATCGGATTCAGTTACGAATTTGGTTTAAAAAAGTAGGCACGTAAAAAGTTTCATATATTTTTTCTTGCGAATTGTTCTATTTTTAAAAACATAATTATGCAAATCCAGTTTACAATATCAAGCAAAGATTTTTTACAGCTATGTAATAATTTAAAAGTGACCTAAATTACATTACAAGAGACTGTACCTACTACATGAAACTAATTCCATATGGACAAAAACTCCGACAGAAACCCTTTCGGCCATCCTACTACGATAAATCTTTTAACTGCATCCCAAATATTTATACACCTCTTGAAATGTTTATTGTTCGCAATAAATATCTTCAAACCAAAGTACCTACTCGATACGTGAATTCAACGGTAGGGGTGTCACAGCGTTGCAAATTCAAAATTTGAGGCACCACCTCACTAGAGTCGCCAGTTACAGAACATTGTCGGCAAATTGTGAACATTTGCTGTGTAGGCAACGCTGGTGTCGACTGAGCGTTTGTTTCGACGTTCATCCGTAGGTAGACGTGACAACCCTGTTTTAATGTGAAATGCGATCTTTGGGTGAAAAGTGGGCTGTGGTTTTGGAGAAAGAAAAGGCGAAGAGATTTTCAGGAGAAGAGCGCGTAGCTTTTGGAAATAAATACTTCTTTATTCTTTCTTTTGCTAATCGTGATCATTGTTTCTCCGTAGAATTATGACTGAATTGGCACGGTGTGATTTAACTGCTAGTGGCAGATGGTAATAAGTTGAAGCAAAAATAAAAGTCATTTGTTACTTCAATTGTATGTCAGGCAAGAAAGTTGCATCGTGTAAATGTGGCTTTCATAATGATAGTGGTATCGATAATCGTATGCGTATTTGTAGTATCGAGGATCATATTTGGCTGTTCACCTTATAATATGTTTTGTGCTGTAACTTTTGATTACTAACCGTACATTGATCACCAATAATACCCTCTCCGGTTAACCGCCATTGGCGTGGTTTAGAAACTGAACAGGCGACTTTATGCCATCCTTGTAAACTTTGTACAAGTTTGAGCAGTACCCTTAGATATAGTTTATGGATGCAAATAACGGTCAAAATGTGGAGGTGGATACAGTCGTCTCCGCGAGACGACTCGAAATCCAAGAGATATTCCGTTCACAATTAAACGTGGGTAAAGTGGGTGGGATCGATTAGGAAGGCTAGAATACTTCTAATATTTTGTGTTGATGTAAAAAGGGAAAAAACCAACTATTCTTGTAAGATATTCCAGATTTTTGCAAAAATGTTGGAGACGTAGTAAAGCTTCTTGGAAAAACCGCATGATGGTAGTAATAATGTCCCTAAATGCTGCCATTCTTTCCGACTAACTGTTCAGTAAATGTTATTCAGATGCATAAAGAGCAGTCTGCAAACTGCAAACGTTTAAAAACGTTTTAGCTATTTTAACGGTTCATCCTTGATGTTTATTTTCAAAAATAACTCGAGCGCTCAGTGCACATTTTTGAGAAAATTGAGCTTTATATTTTTCAAGCTTTTCGCTTTTTCATAGTTGAAATAATTGGTGGTGTTTTTCAGTATTTTTCTCTGCTTTTTAATTTTTCTCAATAGATATTTCGGTTTTGATTTCAAAATAGTGCGATATATGCAACATTTTTCTGCTTAGCGCTAATTATAATGCTCCGTTTGAGTCGGATTTCCGTTTGAAATGAGGATATATTTCAAGAAACTGAACATATTTTTTGTATCATGTATTCTGATGAACAATAGCGTATTTTGTCATTCCGTTATATTATTCAGGCAAGAATTTGTATTCAATATCTCTCAGTTAAATTAAAACATTAAAATGTTTTCAATTTATTTTATAAAAGTTTATAATTTTTTATCAAAATACAAAAACAAAAATCAGATTAATTTATATATAACAAATCGCTTTTTAATTTTGTATAAAGTCAACATTTGTATAAAATTCAAAATGTCATTTATTAAACGTGTTGGCACGACGCCTTTCTGTTTGCCAATTAATTGTAGTTTTGAGGGTTTTCAAACAAATTATTTTGTACATGCATCATTTTATTAAAATGGCCTGTCTGAAAGTAAACATGATTCGAGGATTTTCGGCAAAGAATAATATAAAAAGCTTTTTATGTATAGTTGTGACAGCCCAGTGGTTCTCGTGCACGAGGTTGTGCGTTCCATTCCTGGCAAGTACCTATGTGACTTTTTCAAATGATATGTCTTGGACATTACTGACATCGGAGAATGAACACATCGTGAGGAAACCTGGACTTATAGTTAATATAAGTCTGAAATCGCCAACCCGTCTTGAGCAAGCGTGGTGATCAATACTCGTGCCTTCTCTGTATGAGAAGAGGCCTTTACCCTGCAGTGGGCCCATAATAGGCTGGTATTATTTTATTATCATCACGATATGAGTTTATTCAAGGCTCATAAACGCATATCGTAACCGGGTGTAAGAGGTTTGCAATGTGCTGTTTTAAAAGACAATGCTGAAATATCTCATGTTAAAGTTTGGTTCTTTTCGTATCTCATACCCATACGCAGTAGGACAAGAATAGGTTGGTATTATAATTAGACAAAACAATTTTATATTTGTCATAAATCTCCATCGTCATTTTTAACGGCTACATATACTACAGGAGTAGTGTCACCAAAATCGCATCAGTATAAAAAATCTGTTCGGGTTCAATTTAGTCATAATCATAAAGAAAAAAAGTCTTGAATCAGGTCAGGCTATTATAAATTTTGAGAATCTGGCATTTCTATTGTAAAAATATTGAAAAATTAGTTTATAAATTATTGAAAAGAAATCAGTTACAGCCCTTACTAACAAATTGAATCATAGTTTTGACACCCAAACACGACATTGAAAACTAGACGTCAATTACGAGAAAAATAATGAAATGACCTTGTCAATTACAAGCCACACTTTGTATAAACAAAATTAAGCTTTTTTTAGTTCACATTCATTAATATTCCGCGCAGCTCTTGTTCTGAATGAACAACGTTTTGATTTCAGACAGTTCTATTTTATTTATACGTTGTTCTTGTTTTAGGGTGGATATTGTAACTGGCAGATGCTTGTATACAGGGTCAAATTCAATCAGCTAGCGAAACCCCGCAAACCATGTATCCATGATATTTTAAATACGATAACATAATAAATATATTTTTTTGGGGTCAACGACAGCTTATTTTTTGTGTTCTCATAATTAGATATCGATATCCGTCACGTGGGGGGGGGGAGTTTCGCTAGCTAATTTAATTTGACCCTGACCACGCACGCCAGTTGCGAGCACTACGCACCTGAACTTTCTGAAGAACATCGCTAATTAGGTCACTATATGTCCTACCTACATTTTACGGCCTTGCCTTTTCTACTTACTGCTGTATTATTTTTTAGTCGCCTTTCATTCATCCTCGTGATCAAAATGCAGTTAGTATAGAGCATGGAGCATAAAGTAATAGAACAATTTTGCTATCTATCAGAGTTTTTTTGATGTGTAACATATTTCCTCTCTCTTTCCTGCAATCTGTGGGAGTGATTTCGTAAAAAGCGACGGATTTGAGCAATGAGCGCGCATGGTGCTTTAGTTGGCCGTCAGATGATGACGGTGATGAATATTGTTTATATCATACGTCAGCTAAGACGTCAGACACATCATATAGATACGTCAGACTACTAAGGCTCGCTTGTTTTGTGACTTCTTCTTTGCGAAGTCAACTACTTCGCAATTAAGAAGTCACAATAATAATGTTGAATATCATCAATAGTTACCTTATATCTTAATCAAAAATGTCCATTAGACGTATTTATTACCCATGTATGTACCTGTTGATAAATTGACGGATGATTTCGTATTATGATTTTGTACAATATTTTATTTAAATAAAATAGAACCAATAAAATAATTCATTCGGAGCACATATAAAGTGATTATTCCAAGTACGCTAACAAGAAGAGGCAAACAATCCAAACAATAGAAGTACGCTCAACTCCACACGAATCAATAAACATGTAGAAATAAATTGCAAAAATACGAGTACACTCTCAATTTTTCCATTCCCTCGATCAACAAGTAACCATTCTTCTATTTCCATTCGATCGTTCATTCATTCTGTCAGCGGCACGACGTTCACTCACATTGAACGATCCATCATCGTTCACTTCAATCAGTCTATCATTCAATTACCCTTTCTCGTAACATTGCCTAAGTTTTTTTTTGCATTTTCTTTCATACGTAGGCAAATTGAAAAGTTCTCTAATTCCAAGGGGAACCCTAAAAAAGTTTATCTCAAAGGAACATTCATTTTTCATCGTCAATTACTGAAAGTTTGGTGGGGATGATTAATTCTGCCATTAAAATGGCGGAAACGGGAAGCGAGAAACGACATGTGGTTAGATTAGAGAGTTTGACGTTAGCAGAAAGTACTTTCGTAAGCACGTGTCATGGAAGTGCAGCTGTATTTTCTAAATATATATTATGTACCTAACAGAACACGAGTCTTGTACGTATTACTTCTGAGTCGAACTTTCCATAACGATGTGGAAAGCTGAAAACCGAGTTGTTGGCAAAACTTGGGGGTTGTCAAACAGTAGAATTCATTTGCCGGAAGGTTTGTTATGTTTTTGTTCATTAACACAAACATACAGATCCGGAAAAATACATTCTTATCTTCACACGACCCCTCAGCCGTCATCTACGTAGCCATCTTGAGGCCGGCTTCCAGTCTAACCTGAATAACTAACTACCTTATTTCACATCAAGCGACTGCCTATCTGACCTAACCCACTTACTGGGTAACAATTCTTTTCTTGAGGCCATTCGCACGATGTTAATTAAAATAAATCTCACAGCGCCTCAACCGCCCGAGTAAGAAATAAAAAATAAGCCTGAAAAACAATCACACAGCGAACTTAGGTACCATGGTTGCCCAGCCATACACTAAGCTACCACCTACTTACAAGCACAGCACGTGCACAACTAAGCCAGCACACATTGTTTAGTAACAGCCTTCAGTTTCCGAGCCATCTGGTCAGTTGTGCGCTCACTGACGCGAGTGACTGGTCAGTAGGTAGGAAGGATAGGCGTAAGGATACAATTATGTTTTAAAGTCATTGATGGTTGGGTTTTGTTAATGGTTTTAACTCGATTGCATGACATGTGTCGTGATTTTACGATTTGTTTTGGCGTCAAAAGGAGACAATGGTGCCGATTCCCTTGTTCACAAACTAAACTAAAAAGTTCAGTGCATCTTTTTCTTTCTATTTCATTAAGAAAAGGACAGAAGATAAATTTTAGTTTAGTCCTGTCAAATTAATCAGTGCCTGAAGTAAATTGACGTAATTTTAGTCGGCAAGTTTTTAATCACGTCTAAACTTGTATGGAGTAGTGACAGGCACCGATTAATTTGACAGGACTAAACTAAAATTTATCTGCTGTCCTCTTCCTAATAAAATACAAAAAAAAAGATGCACTGAACTTAAATTTAGTTTAGTTTGTAAACAAGGGAATCGGCACCAATTTCGACCTCACAACTCGATTAGCTATGTACCTTGACGAAAATTGCTGAAATTTCTCGGCACTTCTGATTACTAAACTGTACTGGTTACTAAACTGTACTTATGATTAATTATTAAGTATGTGTTTCTTCATTTATACATTGTGGTGACTACATTTATTGCTATCTTCCTTACTCCTTCCTTTTATAAGCTATTTCTTGACAAATTCGTTTTCAACAAATCGTTTTAAATTGATGATTTCCTCAAAAACGTATCAATCAACAGACAAAAACTCATTTCCAGATTCATAATATCAGATACAATGATTAACTTCCAAAAATCACACGCAGTACCCAAACATCGGACAAAAAAATACCTAAAAATAAATTCAACAATGAAACGTTGTCCTGGCCGTGGCAAGGCCTGCCCTTATCATCGGCCGCCTGGTCCTTTGTCCAGCGTAACGACTTGCCACGACACATGTCACGGTAACAGTAATGCTAGTTTATGGTGTTTTTGGAGGACGTTTCGATTTGTAGGTTTTAGTGTGACGTGGTTTCGGTATCGGTATCTGTAAAAAAGCTTTTTTTGTTAACAAAATACTGTAAATTACGAATGCGGATGGCTTTAAGAGTGGGGGAAGACCAAAGAAACGATGGATGGACTGTGTGAAAGATATGGTTAGAAACGGAATAAAGTGACTGCTGAAATGACGACTAATAGAGAAGTATGGAAGAAAAAGAACATGTTGCACCGACCACTTATATATTGGGGTAAGGGCAGAAGAATTTTGACTGTAAGTTACGGGTATTTTAGCTGTATTTGAGGGCATAAAAAGAAACTGTTTCTTGGTTTTCGTGGTATCTGGTATCTGCAGACTAGATTTTGATGGTTTGATGGGTTCACGAAATTAAGGATTACCTCGTTTTAAAGAAATGATATTTATTTCTGTAAATTGTTTCAAAGGATCAACAGTTTAAGGACTCTCCTGTAGGAATTGTCAGTGCGAGCTGAGTGTAGGGTCCTGGGTTCGATCCACGCCTGGAGAAAAGTGTTATGGGTTTTTCTATTTCGAAATTCTAAGTAGCAGCCCGCTGTCTAGATTTATTACGTGAACTATAAGGTGAAATATAGACCACGCAACACTTTTGCCTACTCATAGAAAAGAAAGAAAAATAAGTTTGTTTATCACAGAAACACGTGTATACAAAAAGATAAGGGTAATCAGAAAAATAAGGTAATCAAAAAGATAAGGTCAATCAGAAAAAAATCACAAAATATAAGATCTACATTAAGTAATATACACTTAATACGCTGTCACAACAGGTTGACTGCTTCAATTGCACTTTGAGTGAATTCACAAGGGCCGCATTTTGTAAAATACCTAAGTCTATAATAATTTGTAAGCTACCTATGTGTTATCTTTGAAAGCTATTATATAAGCCTGTGATGATAGTTGTAAGTGTTTTTCATAAATAAATAAAATAAATAAATAATCACGAGCATAATATAACAAAAGTCGGCAGCACGTGCGTCGTGATAGCGTGCGCATGGTGTATACAAATTGTGAAAGAACACAAATTACCTTTGAATTTGGCAATCAAGAAACTTCACTTTCAACACTAACTTAACTGAAACAGTTGCTGCCCAATTCTCTCCTAATAATAATTAGTTTAACAATGGTTTAGTTTCAAGCGTACCAAGTAGATGGTATCGCAGCATAATTGGCTATTGATAGCAGGTGTGAATGTTTAGATTTAGATTAAATTAAGTTAGTAGTATAATTGGTATTGTATTGGTAATCGTAATATGGCGGAAATCCATTTAAAAAACAATAGACGTAGATATATTTAGTAACCTATTCCGCTTAACTATTTCTCAAGACGGTATAGGTTCGCGACAGGTCAATCGTCATCCTGAGGATGCCTCGTTGAGAGGTGAAACACGTGACGATTTCCTACCGGGTATTTTTATGACTCTTTAGGAATAATTATGCGGAATATGTTACTACGTGTTTTGTATTTTAATAAATATAATAAATATATTTTTAAATAAATATATTATATACTATATTTTTATATAAATAATATATTTTTATTCCTATATATGTATAAATATGTTGAAAAATATATTTAATACTGGCGGCTCTCTTGTTCTATTGTTTGCATCATCGCATGTGCCAGTGTTTTTTGATGATTAAAGTATCGAGTTGACTATGAATTATACTGGTTCATTAATATTTAACTATCTATACAATATTAAATGTTTTAATCATAGTATTTACATAATATATACACTAACAGACTTAAAATAATAATAATAATATGTACATGTATGTAAAATAGTTACTTTAAGTCTGTTAGCGTTTAAAATATGTAAATACTATGATTAAAACATTTTACATTGAACAATACTTAATTTATCTTCATATTTTGGGAACGAAATAACTTTACGCGGCTTGTGGGAAGACGAAAAACCGTTATGCCCGAAAAAGTCTGTTTCAAGTGTCAATTTTTTTTGGTTTTTTTTAATGCAGATTATAGGTACTAGATGGCTCCGTATTCAAAAACAAAAAAAAATAACTTTTGACAATAGACACTTGAGACCATACTAGATGGCGGTGTATCCGGGTGTCGCACGACACCTCCCGACTTTTTAAAATACGAATCAATGAGAATAGTGGTAACATATTATTTTTTTTGGAAAATAACACATTCACTCAGCGCATTTTCTGGCTTGAATAAAATACTAAGGCCGTTTCAGAACCATTAAGAAATCTTTATTTCCTTTGCATAGCGAAACTCTAGAGCTGTACATTACTGTTCAAACGTCATCCCAGGATGATGTTGCCTGCCTTCAGTCGTTATCACCAAACCCCACAGGACTCGGCCATTTTCAGCTCCGTACAGCAAAATGGGATGAGCCTCATTTATTTAATCGTGCCCCATTACCGCGAGCATTAATGAACATCTATCTACTTTACCAACTTTTTCCCATAGGGTAACAGCCACAATCAACGGCCCATAGGGTAAATTCACATAATCACTCCACTTGGCATGCAAGGGATGCTTGTAACCCACAGCGGCGGAATAATCCCTTGGCTCACGACACCCATGGGAACTGACTGGCTTTATCCTACATAATTTGAACACGGAATCTATGTAAATAATTAAGTTATTCTAAGTAATTAATGTTTATTTAAGTCGTTATGGAGATGGGATGATTTATATATACGTATTTAATATTTAATTCTGCAGTGGTGTAGGTGAATCCCAAAATAACCTTCGTGAATTATGTTTGGTGGAACCTGGTCCATTTAGTCGCGTTAAAGCCTTGCTTTTCTGGTATCGGCTGTATGTATATGCCTAAGGGAGAAGCAGAGGTGTGTACATTACACCGAAATGGGCACAAATCCAGATACCCGGCTGTTACACTGCTCGACCTAGGAATCGAACCCAGGACCCCACGTGCTGTGAGCACTAGACAAACGATACAGTCTAGCGCACCTCAAAGTAATGTAGGTAAAACCAAGACTTATTAAAGATGAATATAATTTCCCATAACACCAGAATCTCCTAACACCTATTACAAAAAGATACCCTGATCTGAAACCAAAAGATAAAGTCATAAATCACTAAACGAAAACACACGTCCTGCCCTTGTCGGGTAAAAATGACAACTGCCTCATCAACAATTCTACCCGGGTACACCCCGCCACTAACTGAGCTACCGTACCACAATTATTTATACTCCAATCAGAAAACAAAGTGTAAGATACAATGCTATTTAATATTCGTAACAGGGTCTTGTTTCGTTTGGCACAAAGTTCAGACTGTGAGATGTGGCAGGATAAAAAATTAAAGTAACGTATGGGGTCGATAAGGTTGGTTTTTCAGGGAAAATTGTTTGTTTTCATGAGAAAATGAAGATTTCTTTTGTTTTGTGTTTGACTAATGTATAGTCAATTATTTGCGTTGTTACCTTTGCCATCTGCCAGTGGGCAGGGCACATTACTCACAGAACAAATGGCTGATGGGACCGAAAGTTTCTGGAGTGCTGACCGTGTGCCGGAAGACGTAGCGTTGGAAGGCCTTCCCCACAAGGTGGGCCGACGATCTTGTGAAGGTCGCAGGAATCGCAACTATGGAACCGGTTGAAGTGGCGAAGCTTCGGGGAGACTATGTCCAGCAATGAACGTATTGATGCTGAAAAATAAAATGTATTCTTAATTCCTCATAAGGTTTGTCCAAATTAAAAGACCAAATGTCTGATTGCCAGTGACGAATAAAAATAAATATTTTTAATATGAACAACTCTTTTTCTCTTTACTGTACTCACGTATCATATAAAAAACAAAAGAAAACAAAAGAACAGCAGGGGATCGGTTCGGGGGATGCGATCGGAATAAATCATAAAATGTACATTGTAATAGCGAATCAATTTTCACGCCTCCCTTTTAAGACCTAGGCCAAATATTTTATTTAAATTCGGATAGCTCATGACCTTAAGAGGTACCATAAAGAATAATTATGAATTTTACGGGTATTCTGGTAGATCACAATAGAATCAAATGTTAATGCAATTAAAATAGGTACACATTATAAAGGTCACAAAATAAAAATGAAAATAAAATGTCAAATGCAATTAAAAATAAACGAATGAGTAGATACAAATAATAAGGGTCTCGTAATTAAAATTAAATGTCAAATTATATGGGTCACAGAAATAAAATAAAATTAAAAATAATAATTTTATCACACAAGTCAATATAAATATAGGTCTGTGTCAATCAGATAAAGTGCTCGGCTATACATATCTGTTACAGCATTGTCGTATATAGGGGCAGTCAAATCGCTCAGCGGTCATTTATTAGGACAGCTGGCCCGCTTGCGCATGGATGAATTTAACTGATTGATGAATTTAACTATTTGCCAATAAAACTTAAAGCTTTTTTTAAAATAAATTAAACCAATTACAGGCGCTTTTGAATCATCAAACTGTCGATCACACAGAAATGTGAAGCTAGTTGCCCATTCCAAACCGTAGTAGGTTCCCATGGAGAGTCCGGCACGAAAATCCAAGGACACTATTTTAAATTAAATAATAGTTAGTTGGAAGTTATTAAGGATTCTTAACTATTTACACGTCTTACTTAGTTATAAATCTAAATTATATTAAATTAAATTAAATAAAAAATTAAATATAGTACCTATGTACAATTTGGAAGTTAGGTTCGGGCTGTTTAACTTCTCCGTATTGTTCTTCGGTAAATAATCTATCGATAGTTTACTAAAAATAATAAGCTATAATAATATCTGAACTATTTGCAATAGCCCCTGTTACATTGGCCTTAAACATAACTGGTGAAATGTGAGTGTGCTATAGGTACACCTCTGCCTAACCCTTAAGGGATTAAAGGCGTGATGTAATGTTTAGTTGCTAGTTACCTAAAGGAAAATAGTTCACAACAATATTTCAATTATAATTTAAAAAAAATCTTGTCTAACATGATTCATGTTTTCTGTTATAAAACATAACTATGTAGTTTTTTCATGCATCTACGGTAAAATTTTCCCAGAACAACATTCTGAAATTCCCGGCAGACCATTAAACGTGTTTTTTACACGTTAAATATTTGATCATTTCAAACTACCGGCCACATTGTTTGATCAAAAATGTTTACAAAAATTTGAAGTAGGTATACAATGGAATTGTTGAGCAGGTTAAGGTTCGTTACAGACTACAGTGATACTATCAGAAGGCTAAAAATAATTTGCACTTAACAGGGTTTTGTAAAGAACATGACACTGCGGATCTCTTGTTATTAGGGTTCCGTACCCGACGGGTGCCATATGGAAACGACTGAGCCAACTCCAACGAAATGTCGCCGTGCACGAAACACACAAAAACAAATGGTCGCCTCGTTTTTCTGCAAAACGGGTCTTATTTCTACTGTAGTGCTAGAGGATCAAAGAACAGTGAACTCCGAATGGTATGTGACAGTTTGTGCTCCAACAGTAATATCAGCTTGGTATGACAAGCGACCGCAGTCAGGAATCCGGCCACGTTCTCTGGCACCACGACAATGCGACGCCGCACATGTCTGCCAGAACACTCGACTTTTTTAACTCAAAACACGTGTCTATCCCCCTTCACCCGCCATATTCCACTGACCTAGCTCCTTGTGATTTTTACCTGTTTCCAAAAATAAAAAATAAAATGGTGGGGAAATGGTTTGAAAGCAAAGAAGATGCACTGGCTGCCTATAATTTCGAGATTTCTGAGGTATCTAAAGAAGAGTGGTCAGAGGTATTTTCCAATTGGTTTAGACGTATGGAAAAGTGTATACCTACGTGCTCAGAGTGAATACTTTAAAAAGATCGGTACATGTAATAATTAATAATTTTTATAATTTTTGTGTTTCTAATTTCTTTTGGCATGTCCCTCGTTACAATAAAAATTGAAAAAAAAAAAAAATTAGAGACGTTAATAATTAATTTTTCATTCAAGAAACGTGTTTTTTCGGCGTTTTTGCTCGATCTTACGGTACGAAACCCTTCGTGTGCGAGTCTGACTCGCACTTGGCCGGTTTCTTTTTACTTATTTAGGAGAGTAGAAGTTAAAGTAAGTGTCATCAAAAGTATTTTAAAAATTCATTAATCAGACTAACTATTATCACTTATCTCTTCACTAAACTGCAAGTAGTTATCCAAGCAAGTAGTCCCTACAAAGTTAACAAAAACCTGCATTATTATTATCTGCTCTAAAAAACTAAGATTTATTATAAAATAAAGTTCCCTCTATAAATCATAAAATAATCTCGTTTTAAAATAAGATTTTTTTAAAGAAAAGATGACAGCGATTAGACACGAAATCTCGTCCAGGTTTTCACAATTAAGAGTTGGATTTTTATTCAAAATCTTAAGTGAACTTTAAATATAGGTGAACTACGTAATTTCTTCAGATGTTGGCATACAACTTTTTTTTTTATCGATCGTTTTCAAAAATACTGCCTCGTTAGTCTAGTGGTCGCAAGCGCTACTGCTGAGCATGAGTTTCTAAGTTCGATTCCCAGGTTGGACAAACTGATATTGAGTTCTTCTAACAGACTCCCGTTGATGGCAATAGGCTCGCCCCTTATTATCTACATAAGAATTAACACAACTGGAGAAATATGTACAGAACATCCATACTGTACAATAATTATGTACATCTCTGCCTAAGCCTGTGGGTATTACAGGCGTGATGATATTATGTTATGTTCAAAGTATACCTTGTCAAACTTTTAAAAGATTGTTGCTTATTTTTAACCGACTTCCAAAAAGGAGGAGGTTATATGTTCGTAGCGTATGTTTTTTTTTTATGTCCGTCGATATTTTCGTCAATTGTGGACGGATTTTTAAAATTCTTTTTTTGTTTGAAAGGGTATGCTCTCAAGGTGGTCCCATATAAATTTTATTAACTTAGCTTGAGTACTTTTTGAGTTAGCTTCATTAATACGTATTTTTCCCACTTAGCCTATATGGACGATATTTTAACATTTTCCTCTCACTGTTATTTACATAGCAGGTCGTGATATTCGAACTAGTAGGGGGTAGGTACAACAACTAAAAAGTGAAAAATAAAAACTTTTTACAAAAAAAAACCAACCGACTTCCAAAAAAACACTAGAAAGTGAAAAATAACTTTAATTTCGGAAGTCGGTGGCTTAAAACGAAAATTCAAAACCAAAGACACCGACTTCCGAAATTAAAGTTATTTTTCACTTTCTAGTGTTTTTTTGGAAGTCGGTTGGTTTTTAAACTTGAATAATTGTTTTTAATAATCTTGTTATTTTGTTTCAGGTAACACATTTTCCACAATAACAATTTTCAAGTAAGTTATCTTTACATTTTTAATAAAACTGATAGCTATTGGCAAAAAAGTAGGTGAATATCGGGCCTCGGTAACACAGGCCCGATATTCACCTACTTTTTTGTTGCCTTCAATGGAATTATTCTTTAATGCTGGTGTTTTGTGGGCGGTGTCTTCACTTCTACCAGTCTCGTGAGACTGGGAAAGAAGATTCGTTCACCAATTTTATTGGCTGAGTTGAGCTACACGATTAGGTACTGACAAATGCACACACTGACTGGACCACTCAAATCTGTGTGGTTCTTTCCTCAAAACACCATTTCAGACAATAATGTAAATGGTCCTCATGGCCTGACAAAAAATATGTCTGGACTTTAAAAGAGACTGTGACCTCTGAGTTTGTTTCGGCCTTTGTTCTCAAGGGTAGTCTGATAGTTAACGCCGACTTTATCTAACTCATTTCTAACATGACGTGTAAAAGTGATTCTGATATCCTATTTACAGAATAAACAATTTCATTACATTTCATTCGCTTATTCCTTTTGTAAGGCTTAAAAAAAATCTCTCTCGCAAAATACATTTTTTTATCTCTTATCTCTCTCTATAAAGGGTGGGCAGGCGTTGTTTGGTTTTCACCTTAGTAAAAAATCTTCGAGTACCTAATATTTTAGAATGACACTACTAAAATAATTTAATTTAAAATACAAAAGCGCCTTTATATTAAAAATAATGATGAATTTCAACTAAATGTGCTTTTTACAATTTATAAAAGTGATTTTTGAATTAAAATTCTAAGTGCATGGAGCAGAAATGAGAAGCAATTTGCACTTAGGTATTCCATTTTATGAAATGCAAAGCAATTTGATGAAATAAGTAAATATATATTTTTATAAGCGTTTTGTTTAGCGGTACTACTTATCATGAGGTCCTGTGTTCGTTTCCCAGATCGGGCAAAGTGTTATTGGGTTTTTCTACCAGGAATTTCTCAGTAGCTGCCTGGGGTCTGGATTTTTGCCCGGTTAATGGCAATAGGCTCGTCCCCTATTACATGGGATTTTAACATAACTGGCAAAATGTGGGGGTACTATTAGGTACACTTTTGCCTAACCCTTCGGGGATTAGAAGCGTGTATGTAAATATATATTTTTACCAATGGATACATTTTTGTTTGAGGTTTCAAATTGTGTTTGAAAAATGACAACATTTTTGCCCGTAGGTAAATATAATTGATTGATTGGTGTGATTGCATTTTTTTTACGAATATGTGGAAGAACAACCTGAATTTACATTTTTTCATTGAACTCGTTCTTATTTTGTCATGTAAGCCAATGTTTATTTATAATGTTTAGTCGTACTTCACAGATATTGGACGTTTTTTTGATAAAATATCTAAAATACAATCTCCAAATAAATAGGAGATTAGACAAAATAATAGTATTTTATAAGTAAAGAGGGCTATCCGTCAGAAACAACAAAAAAGATGAAGTTAAATAACACTTACTAATGCAAATTAAAAAATATTATAATTAAATGTTCAGAATGTCTCAAACTAAAGTAAGATTTTGTGTTGTCTTGTTTGAAGCGAAGTTGAAACAAACAAATGGTTAGAATACGTAATTATTTACGAGCTTTTGATATTGATGAAGAACATCGAATATTAATCGGTAAAATATTATTCTTTCTTAGAACTTGCTTCTTCAAACTTTAGTGACCATGCAAAAAAATTATGTGTAAGTAATACAGTAGGTATACATGAAACACAAAGACATACAAATTTGCATAAAACATATAGTATTGAGCCGCTTAGGCTTAAGGCTCCCGCAAATTCTAAGAAAACTTCACGGTCGAACAATTACCGATTTCGCGTCGCGCCAGTATGCACCAACCTTTAAGTTTGCAATGTACAAATGGAAAAGTAATAATGTACTAATTGTTGTTTTGCCTTATAATAAATAAAGACTGTACTCTGTCCTGTTGCTAATCTGTCCAGCTGCGAAACTGTCCAGCTGAGAATCTGTCCAGTTGCGAATCTGTCCAGTTGCTCCGGAGCGAAATAAACACTGTTATAATGTTGTTCCATAAAAATAAAAAAAACATAGTATCCTGTAGCCTGGATGTGTTAACAATACCTAAAGTGCGTGTGTACTATACAACACTGCCTGCCCCTTTGGGAAACGCAGGCGTGATTTAATGTGTATAATGTAATTACACAAAAGAAATAACCAAGTTCACAATCTGAACAACTTCAAAACAACAACTTAACCGTTTACGTTTAAAACTTAAGATGGAATCCAGGTTGTACCTGGATTCCGTCCTGAACTCAGAAGTTGGAATACATGAGATGTTCTGTGTTTTGGCATGCATAATTTTCAAGGAAGTTAGTTTAGATACCAGTGGCTAGTTTTGTGCTGTACTCTGTGTAGTATACCCGCTACTTGCGCACCTTTGTTGGCTTTGTACAAACACTGCTGTTTCAGTTTTGAGAGAAAGTTAGAGGTATTTTGAGTCAAGTTCGTGGTATTTTTAATGAGGTCATATTCAGTTTTTGTTGGACTCAGTTAGCCATAAAAAGTTGCCGTTGGTCCCGGCTGTCACTCGTGGATCTTTGACAGGCGTTACGAGTCGTCAGAAGCCCGAAAGTCTGACAACCAGTCTTACCAAAGGGTATCGTTTTACCCAATTACTGGGTTGTGGAGGTCAGATAGGCAGTCGCTCCATGTAAAATACTGGTAACACTGGTATTCAGCTGTATCGGGTTAGACTGGAAGCCAACCCCAACATAGTTGGTAAAAGGCTAAGCAGATTGATTTTTATTTATAATTTCTGACTGAATTTTGGTCATCATCACTGATTTATGGACTAAAATCGCAAACACGCGGGCAAACTTTGTGAGTACTTGAAGAACCTGCATGTTTTGCGTGTTTAGGTACTCTTTCTGGGTCCGGACCCATGCTTAACCTAGGTTCTCCACCTGGGTGAAGCACGGAGACCTACATATAAAGTCCCGTACTCCAACTGATGACGTTATTGTACAGTGATGCAGTAATTTGTTTTTCCTAAATGATTGAAAAGATCACAACAATAATATTGAATACAAGTGAATTTATAAGTACCTACAATAGATATTAGTCTTTAGGGGTATAAGGAACAGGGTATAAAGTTCTCTCATCCTTTATAGAAAAGGGAGGATCCTCCGACCAGACGGGTGTTGTGTCTGGCGGGCACTTGCCCAAGGATTGATGTCGGATAGTCTTATATATGTTAATCGCGCGGTAAACTTAAATAGCGCGATGCCGGATTTGTGACGTCAGGTCTTTGATGCGTAGTTCGCATGTGGCGATGTAGATGCCGCCACAAGTCTAATCAAATTCTACAAATAAAGAATCTTGGATTCTTTTCATCGTCTTCTTTGTTCTGTATAAAAAAAAGAAATATTTTTTTCACCTAAACCTACATGGGCCGTTAGTAAACGTCAGAAAAATCCTACTATAGTACTGTGAGACAACTACTTCGTTTTGTCACTATCCACATTTAAGAAAGATGATTTCATGCCTCCTCCATCATCCCGTTTCAGCAATACATGACATGTATAGCCTTAACATAATGTTTTTCCTTTACCGGCATTACTTGGAAGTTTTATCGTAAGCTCTTCGGAGCCCATTCGACCCATCTGTCAGGGCGTAATAATGAAAATAATAATCTTAGACAAATGGCAGCTACGGACGCCCGAACATTTCTCAATATCAGAAGTTGTACAACCTGGATTAAGGTTGTGGTTTGAGTGATGAGAGATAGCGGTAAGTTTAGCAAGGCTGGTAGCAATGTTGTATTTACGTCTGTGATTTGAACATAGGGAGAATACCTTTTTTTTTTGTTTTTTGGGTGGGAAATCATCAAATAACTTCTCCCGCTCTGGGCGGAGCGGGAGGGCGTGTCAGACTCTTACTGACTAAAACCCACCCGTGTTCCTTCCGTTGCCTGTGTTGCATTAAATACACCGTTGTACCTTTATTGTGCACAAAGAATAAAATAATTAATAAAACTCTGGAAAGATTTTAAGTACTAGAATTCAACAATTAATCTCAGAATGAACTAGATATCTTACTTTATCTATCCCGGTTATCTATGTCCGTCAAAATCTGTGCCAAACAGTAAAAAACGATATTCTATGAGGCGTATCGGAAGACGAATCCGTCATAAAAAATTACTGCAGGGCCGTCCTCCTTGTCAATCTGAAAAGCTGCTCATCTTTTAACTCCCAAGTGCTATTTGCTGAGGCTCATAAAGAACTCTTCTAGCGCACACGGCACTTTGTTAGTGCTATAAATCAAAGTATTTTATACTAATGGCGTCACTTTTTTTTACGTAGCCTACCCCAGGAGGCAGCAGCAGACGACGTGCCACCGCAACACGACTGGTTCTTAAGAAATACCTTCCGTAGCTAGCGACACGTCGTCGGCTTCATAGAAATAGTAAAAAACCAGTCGTGCACCTTGTATTTTCTTTATATTCATGTACCTACTAAGTAATCACTTACCAGTGCTTTTGTGTGTTCTTCTGAATTATCTATTTTATGTACCTATCTTCTTTAAAGAACTTATATTATACACAAGTATAAGACACGTAATATTATAAAGGACAAAGATTTTAGTCCAATACACCTCAATTTAAGACGGCTACGATATGTATTAAGTGTCGCTGCTCGCTTATGCCTTGTACCACGCGATAGCCGAAGCTTAGTTTGAAAGGAGTTATTGGGACGGAAACGCTCTGACGAATAGAACAATTTATTGATAATATATAGTTAAGTATATTAAATCGTGCCTCACTTTGTTTTACTACTAATCTTCATTCGTTCACCTTCATTTGATTTTGCCGATTTAACTAGCATAATCAGCCTATAAAATTCCCGCTGGTACAGAGGCCTTCTCTCTTCGAGAGGGAGCGGGCTGTATCTACCACGCGGGCCCAGTGCGGGTTGGTAGATGTCACAAATGTCTTCCAACTTTTAGTTCATGGACATGCCGGTTTCCTCACGATGTTGTTCTTCATCGTTTTGAGAGCAGTGGTGATTAAATTATTTACACAAAGTAAAGCGCCTGCTTGGGTTCGAACCCACGACTTACAACTCAAGGTGACAGACAAACAGTTACTTAAGCATTTGTAATATTAGTATCGCATTTGCAGCATTTGTAATATAGGATTCCACTATATAGTCATGTCAGAGCTTAAGCTTGAGCTTGAAGAATGTCTGTTGAACGGAACCCCGCAATAAGCACCTTTATAACTCCCTCGAAGTACACGTGGTCCTAAAAAGGTTAAAGACCTCAACATCATATAACCGATAGCGTCCCCTCCACCCCTCCGCTCCAGAGTACCATGAAGTACCATAGAACTAAAGATATTTTATTTCAGTCCTTTTTGCCTTTTTCTATCAAAGGTCCTCGAGGCCTCTTATTGGGTACTCTCGTTGGAAGATATCGGACATTTGGGTTCAAAATGGCTATTTTTTGTATTCTTTCTACCATATATGTAAAATGGAAATTATGGAATCTGTTTAATTAATTTTTGTTTTGATCAGGTTTTACTGCATTTTGGCTTACAGCAGAAATGCAGCAAAAAGTGAAAAATTGCAACATGTTTTTCGTATTGCTTGGCTTTCAATCTTTGAGTTTGTCTCGGGGTTTCTTCTAAGAGCAGTCGGTTGGGAAACACCGACTTCATCTAGTTTTAATATTTTTTTCTTTCTACGGGAAAAAAAACCAATTTACATAAATAAAATATAATTTTTATGTTGACAAGGTTCTCACGTTTAATAAAAAAACAAGAACATCAGAGCCTTCGAAAGAATAATTTTATCAGCCAAAGATTTTATTTATATTTTTTATTATGTTATGGGCCAGCTCTTGACCTCGTTTACCAATTAAACAAAGATAAATATAATAATAAAAGAAAAAGACTCATGTTTCTTCGGCTTCTTCGTGCCGTTGTCACACGTTTTCTTCTTTCATTTTCCCCTGTCAAGTGTCACGCTATCATGCACACCCTATATATTACAAACAGAAAGTTAATCCCGTATATTCCTTTGCCTACAAACACCTAGAGCGATTTGCAGCTCCGGCTTGCTAATGCCCGGGCAATAAGAGAGGTCTCAATAAGAGCCGGTACTCAGGCGCTTGATACAACATTCTCTTTGGAATCTCAACCTTTAGGACGTGGTGTTAGCAGAAGCTGTCGCGGGGAGATAATCCGAAGATGAAGAAAACGTGAATCGTTGGAACCGTTGGATGGGTGTGTTTGCCGGTGTAATTACTGGCACTTGTGGCAATTCAGCTTTGTCTTTTCAATGGCAACGCATCTTTAATATCTCTGGTATACACAAAGGCCTGTGTTAACCACTTATCAAAAAGTGGACCGTTTATTTAACATCTAATGAAATAAAAATAACCGTCAATCTTCTAGATAGAAACTTGCTTGCCATTAATTTATTTTTGTTTGTGAGAAGTGCATGCATTTCCAGCAATTTACCACCGTAGGCTGATTCGTTTTTTTTATAAGGCAAATATTTATTAATTTTCGGAAAATATCATACTTTCCTGAAATTGCAACAGGAACGGAATGATTAATTAGCATTTCCCAATAAAATTCGAGCAAGCCTTAGTGTTAGTAAAATCGCTGTACGCTTTACACTTGTACCACAAACCGCTTACACTTTCTATCTGGAGGCCTCTCTAAAGAGCTAATACATTTGCAGGTGTAAACAGATCCTGCTGCCAACCAATTAAAATGTATCCAGCTGGATGACGCCATAGTATCGAGCATCCCTCGATACTATGGCGTCATTCAGTAGCAATGGACAATATTTTTTTTTTCAATTTTTTATTACTTTGGGCTGTTGAACATGAGGCTTTTGGCTGATTTTTAAATATTATGTGTGTTTAAAAAAAATGTAATGTGCGTTTGTTTGTGCAGAATAAACAATTTTTCTTTCTTTCTTTCTTTTCTTTTAATTTCAATATTGAGTAATTTAGATGAATTATTTTGTCGTTATTTTAATGACAATAAATTATGTTTTATTTGGCTTAGAATAGTGAGGTTTAGATTGAGTGTGAGTTTATTTGCAGGTTGGGGAAATTTTGGAAAAGCAATTGGAACGTACATAAACTCGCCTTTTTCCAATGGGGGTAGGCAGAAACTATAAAACACCATTTACTGCTATCCTTACATACTCGTTATGCTTCGTTCATGTTCATACGTAGATCAAAAGGCCAATTCTCGTACTTATAAAACGTTCACATTCTGTCAAACTTGTCAAAAATACTGGTCACATGTTTGTATTTTTGACAGATTGCGAATGAGAAAATGCGCGAATGCGAAATTGCGAACGTTCTTAAAAATTACGGGGATTGCCCCTCTAAACAAAACGCGCGCCAGTTTAGAAAATTAATTTCCTGTTGTAAAGATTTCTTGTTCCAAGTGAATTTTATAAATCAGGTTCACTGAAGAACATCCTCACTAATAATATTTATAATATTCGCACTAATATTATTTATAATATTGAAAGTGAAAGTGAGTTTGTGTGTTTGTTTGTTACGCTTTTACACTAAAACGGCTGACTGGATTTGAATGAAATTTGGCACATGGGTAGACCATGATTTGGGTTAAGACATAGGATACTTTTTTTCCCTTTAGTACGTACCTTTGGGATAATTTCCGACCTCCACGCAGGCAAAGCCGCAGGCAAAAGCTAGTAACTCAATAACTTCATAATTATTATGTATGAGGGTAAGGTTAAAGTTTCTTAATCATGCTTTCAAATACTGGAATATTATAGATTCATAATAGACTGTTATAGTAGTCTAAATATAGAACAAGTTTGGTCTAATAATGAACAGCCTCTATCCAGCCAGTCTATTATTACCCCAGACTACACCCCGCTCTGTTGCCCAGATTTACACAGTAGAGTCGACATTGGTCGCTACATTATCATAGAGTCCGACTCCACCAGCTGAGGCGGCCAATTCCGAATGATTAACTCTGTTCATGTGGGTGGAGGGGGAATATTGACATTTTGTATTTTCTATGGGACGGAGAGAGGGTTTTTGGTGGATATTTTTTTCTCAGAACAAAATATATTTTGATTATGAGAAACGCTAGATAAAAAAAAAAAGTTTTTTTTTGTACCGAATTCGGAGCGGTATGTCTAAAGTTTTGTAACCTTAAATGTCGCATTTCTATTATTAGTGTATTTTATTGGTAAAACTAGCTTCTGCTCGCGACTTCGTCCTGACCTACCGCGTCGCATCCTATCCCGCGCTAAACCTTCGTTTTCGCTTAGCGTTCTTTCTGATTTTTTCTTTTTTTTCGGCTCCTATGTGTCGTAGCGTGATGTTACAAAGCCTTTAACCGTCCTCAAAAATTGGGATATCCAATGCATAAAGAATTTTTCAAATCTGACTGGAAGTTCCGGACATTACATACAAACTTACAAACAAACAAATACCTCTTTATAGATAATATTAGTATGGATAATAAGATTCTAGAAAGCACTTGGATATCATCTTTAGCCTCTAGTCGAAGTCTTTTTTACGCGCAAAATGCTTCTTGTGGATTCTGGAAATGAGCTGACAAAATAGGGCCGAATTTTTCCAAAGTTTTATGAGACAGAAATGCCATAGAGTTGTCAATGACAATAAAAATATAAAATAATAAAACCAAAGAGCATTAAAAGGAATACGTTCTGCAACATTTGTTTCCTTGTGTTTAATTGGATAAAGTTACAGTTAAGTGTCATAATCTCATCACAATTAACAAAATTATGTGAATAATTGAGATTCTAATGTAGATACATTGATAAAAGCGATATCATACTAACACACTGATTGGATGCTGTTTCAATTTAACACTGCATTGCACAAATTAGCGAAATATTTTAATAATTAATACAGTCTAATTCAGTACCAGTTAGATATGATCACATTGTTGCATTAGATAATGATTTTGATGGATTTTAAGATTAATAATTAATGATTTGATGCATTACACTGATTTACTAATTACACAGTAATTGCAGAACAAATCTATCTATACAAATAAATAAAATTGAAGTGTCTGTTTGTAATGTCGAGATAACAGCTTTTTACTAAATGCATATGAAAGTATATACGGTACCTACTTATAACAATAAATAAAATCATTTTTTTTAATTTTTGCCTGTCTGTCTCTGTCCGAAACGGCTGCACCAATTTTGACTGGACTTTCACTGATATATAGCTGATGTTATAAGGAGTAACTAAGGCTTTCACTTACTTTTATTTTCGAAAAAAGAACGCGGGCGAACCCGTGGACAGCAGCTGGTGTGTACAATAAAACTCACTTGGTGTTGGCGATTTCTGATAAATGTTTTCTGATAAAAGTTTCTCAAGATATTTTCCTTATCTAGTGAAATCAAAACAACTTATAACTTTTCATGTTTTTTTCCTGTACACACTCATATAAATATATCTCAAAGACGTACGTGACTCTGATTTGAGTGAGGTTATAATAAAAATTTAACATACCTACCTATTGTTGTTTTTAATTAAAAAAGAATACCACCCACATCTTAATAGGTTTAATAATTTACAAACAATAACAACAACTACAACAATAACAACATCAACAATTTATAACATCATCATTTTTTTTTACCTTTTTTTTATAACAATTTTGTCTAGTATATTTTCCTAAGTTTTCAACCCAGAACCTGATGATAAAACACTGGTAATTGCATTAACTGCCTGGCTATCTTTTTCTTCTGCTCAATAAAGGTAACAAAACGATATCGTTTGCCACTTCAAAAGTTTCCATCTATCGTTTTCATTCTGCAACGTTTCTTGCAAGTTAAACTAGTAATTTTTCCTCCTCAAATCAGCAAAGGAATTCTAACTATCCAGCAAATAGCTACTCCGGCAATTTCAACCAAGCATTTCAGCGCTGAATCGCTTTAATTCAAAGTCTAATCAGGTATAAGACGATTTATTGAAAGCGCTGCGTTGCTGACAATTCTTTGAGCAACTTTTTGCTGTGATTTATCCACAACCTGGGGCTGTTTTTTTCCAAAATCAAAATCAAAAGTCATTTATTCAAACTAGTCTCAGCTCTTTTCGAACGTCAAAATTAAATAAGACAGTCCCCCAAAAAAGATTTTTTTTTTATTTAAAGATTCTATACTGATATTTATTTAATCTGTCATAGTAATATTGAATGATGATGCTTATACAGGGTCAAATTAAATTAGCTAGCGAAACTACGCAGAAACACCGTATTTGAAGTGTTTACCAATAAAAAATTGATTTTCTTAACTCATACTTCTATCTCACTACAATATCTGCGGTCCCAAAATAAAGCCAAAAATATGTTTTTGGTTTTATCTTGCTTATCATACATATATATTTATATATATCCATACCCACCACTTCTCCGGAGTTTCGCTAGGTAATTTAATTTGATACTGTATATATCACGACACTGTCTTAATAGTACGACACAGGTCGCTTCTCATTTATTTAGATATTATGTGAGCAAAAGTTACTATGATGAATGCATCAAGCACCATAACACTTGCTCGTTTTTGCTCACTAAATTGCCTTTTAATTAATTTGGAGAACTACATATTATTTTGTAAGTTCTCCGCCACACTTTACTCTGCAACATTTTAGTACTTACCGAAATTATTATGCATTTAAATTCTGGTTACCTAACTTATTTTCCTATCAGATTATTTTATTATTATAGCTGTTTTACTAGAAATAATTTATGATGTTATTGAAAAGTGTACATTATGTATGTGGACAGGTTTTAAATCTGCAACTTAATTGATACAAAATGTCAATTTATTTGATTCCGATTCCACAATTTTATTAGTTTTCATACCTCCTCCAAAGATCGATATCACACTGCAATAACCCAACACTTAGTATGTGCATTAATAAATAAATCACCCATAAAACCAATTTGTATACCGTACTGCAGCGCTAAATCGCTTTAAATCAACCCTAATCAGATGTAAGACGATTTATCGCGAGCGCTGCATCGCTTTCCATTCACGGTAGTAACGTTAATAACTCTTGTGTGACGATGAGTTACCGGGTGTTAGTCCTGAGCAGTATTATGGAAGTGTAACTTGATATGGGGATAAAGGTGGCGATATCTTGTTTGGCAATCTTACATGGTGGCCATTACTACTCCTAAGAACCACATTTTGCGTCATTTTAGCGGTATAGTTGTAAGCGTTTTAGCATGACAATAGCGGTCATTGCCCTATCACTCATATCTCTTTCCTAAATAATAAAATATGTATCGTTTTTCGTTATTGGAACATGTAGAAGATAGATAGATATTGGTGCCGATTCCCTTCGTCACAAACAAAAAAAAATTTAAGTTCAGTGCATCTTTTTCGTTGTATTTAATTAAGAAAAGGATACAAGATAAATTTTAGTTTAGTCCTGTCAAATTAAATAGCGCCAGTCACTGCTCCATACAAGTTTAGACGTGATTAAAAACTTGCCTACTAAAATTACGTCGATTTACGTCAGAAGCTGATTAATTTGACAGGACTAAACTAAAATTTATCTTCTGTCCTTTTCTTAATGAAATAGAAAGAAAAAGATGCACTGAACTTGGAATTGACACCATTGATTCAGGACGTGAACGGACGTTATTTCAGTTTTTGAAATAAAGAATGCTAGAAATATAGATAGATGGGTCAATGACCGCTACTGTCATGCTAACATAGTCTTATTCATATTAATTTATATGCGTTTCACAAGGTAAAACAATATGTTTACAAAAGGCTTTAAGCTAAGAACCATTGTAGACGCTTTCAGGGCACAGGAAAAAAATTGTTTGATATTTATTATTATATAGCTATTAAAAATCTAAGGCGTAGATAGCTCAAAATAAAAATAAAATAAAATTATACATGAAAACGGAATAATTACATTCACATATTACGTCAATACCTAACAATGACATAAAGAATTATATTATTGGTAAGTAGGTTAAATACGACACCTATCGTATAGTAGAATTCAATGTGAAGGAGCTCGTTCAAGGAAGTGTTGCCACCATAACTATTTCTATCGCAAAGCAGTGTTGCTATGTTCCGGTTTGAAGGGTGCTGGTGTAATTACTGCTGCATGAGACATTTTAGCTTTGTCTCTTGGATACGATACCACTTGTATATCAGATCTTTTGATTGATTATTTCATGGATTGGATAGGGTTAGAATAATAGTTATTTGTTATGCAAGGCTGCAAAGTTGTTTTTTGGTGCGAGTACTTGTATTGAATCCTGAGCGTTGCGAAGGTTTCAAAGGTACGAGACGCAGAATAACTTTGCTGCCGAGCGAAACGCACAACTTTTGACCTCACTACAGCGAGGAAAATGCTAGGTGCAAGAAAAACATATATCATGCAGTCGTCTTACTGGCCAGTGCGATTATTCTAATAATGAGGTTGGCGCATTGACATGAAATACGTATTTATACATTATCAGTGGACCCGGCGGTATAGAAAATTATTGAATAGAAAGGTTCGAATTTTAAAAACTCTTTCCACGCTAACGGATAAAATGCACTTTTGCACTCAGATTTCGAATGACAAACAGAATCTTTCCGAGCTTGTGAGGTGAAAACGATATTTTGCTAAACCAACCTAAATGAAGGTTACTGATCACTGCCTATGGTTTGCAATCAATCATCACAAGTTCGATGCACACAGACAAAGACTGAAATGTCTTCATATTATTGTAACATCATAATGTACCTCTTATGATTCAGATGTAACATTATTCTTGGAACGTCTTCTTGCAATACATTTGTTATAGTCAAAGGGAGGAAACGGCTAAATTGCTTGTTTTTGACAGCCACGCACACTGAAGCATTGCATTCTTACCTGTATGTTTAAATATACATCGTTTCACAAGATAGGGTTGATAAACGTTTAGGAAAGATGTGGTTATGGGCAGGAGAATGATGACTTGGACCATACTATAGCTAACTATGCATTGGAATACTATTTGATAAATTGCCTTGCTCAATAAAAAGTCTCAATTTAGTCAATTTCACGCGTAAATTACGTAATATATTAATACAGAAATGCTTCTATTGTCTCAGTGATTATTTTGATGACAGTTCTTTGACATAATAATATTTGTATATCCATAGCATGCCCCATGAATGTATAATGATGACTTAGCAATTCTGTAGACAATATCACTTTTGAAAATTTCTGTATACAGTAACTTATTGTCATTATAACTATCTATTACTAACATGTTCGCATTTATAATAAATTATTGACATTACATACTTCACACATTCAATTACACAATAAATTTTAAAAAAAAGTTGATATTGATTACGGAATTATTATAAATTAATTTACCTTATTGGCAATAGCCTCACATAAATGTATATTTGTACGCCACATGGCAAAACATGTAGAAACTTTTATTATTGTAACATCTTCCACACTGCTGTAACCTACTTATGTTTAAATATAAAGACTGATTGATTGATTGATTGAATAATATATTGGACACCACCTATTCCTGGTAACGCGCATTGTGAGATTCATAAATAAGCAGTGTACCTATGCAAGTTCAAAAGCACAGTCGCCATTTTATGCAAAAGTAACAAGGTTCCCAACCTTCTAGAGCGTAGTTTCGATGTGTTTGCTACAATGCATATAAAATTCAACAGCTTTATTTTGCAATGTTGACAGCGCCTGGTAACAAAATTGATCAATTTTTATTGTCTCACGGAGACCTGGTTTGCGAGATCCGTGTTATATATTTCCTTTTATTTGGCTTGCTGACATTTGAAATGTAACGTGACAAAGGAAGAGATATCTGCGAGCTTCTTGGTGTCAGATCTTTGCTTTTAAATATTGTGCCGTAGGAGCTACTCAATTAGTTTTCAAGGCAGCATCACACAGACAGGCTCTCTCAGGTTGTGGACTCAGGAATTAACGGATAGATACAACTGGCAAAGGGTCATCGCAATGAGCCTTGCCAACTTTGTATTTCCTAAGACTAAGTAAATGCCCTAAAAAAACATGTAAGTAAGTACCAAAATTCAATCAGACTTTTTTCCGTATGAGACGATATTTTGTGATAATTTTGGATGACGAATAATATTAACCCGTTTTACATTTTTCTGCGGTGTTTATGTACCTATTTGTACTAATAAAATAAGCACGAATTGAAAGAACAAACATAAAAAAATAGCACCGAAACAAGGTATAATAAGTTTGACGCGAGTCAGGTCAGGTAGCCGCTCGCTGGCTCACATAGTGCACTGGGCAATAAGTCCGACTGCTGTCGACGCGTCGGGTAATGTCGACGACACACAGATACGTACGATGTCTAGTAAAAAATACTTCTTCTAGAAGATAATAGGTGTATCATGAGCACCGAAGGGGTTGGTAAAATATACAGGGTATATTTGATACATTTTTATTTAAATATAAAATGTCAAATTACACGAAAATGGTTGACATTGGCATATGAGAGGTCATTTGGTTGCAAATGAACTCTCCTAGATCTCCTTAACGGATTACCGACATATAACTAATAACCCTGTATATTGTTTTTATCTATCCTTGTGTACACATATAAAAATGTACCAACTAATCTAAAAATTATGAAGCAGTGGGTGCATTAGTAATTTCCTTCAAAATCTTACAGATTGTGTTTGACAATGTGTTATGCAATTCGGGTATAGGATTTTTTTTCTAAAAAGATGTGTTATAGTTTTCTTGACTTCATTTAAATGTCATAGTTTCAAAGCTCCGAAGTTTAATATAAAAAAACAACCTGTACGATAAGCAATCTACAGTTCAGTAACATTATACTACCTACATATACCACCTCAACAATACATAAACCTCCAACTACCTTCCAACCATAAAACACCCTAACAAGACAGGAGATTATAAATCAAATCAGTTGGCCAACCATCGCGCCGGTGTGTCTTGCCAGAACAATATATAATGCATGTGGACTTAATCTTCGCTGCTAGATGTATGGATCCCAACCTGTGGAACAGATTTAGATGCAATCCCGGTTCGGATGACTTGGATCTTACTGCATTTGGTATTACAAAGGGGATAGAAACGGCTCTGGTTTGAGATGGGAAAATGTTTTGGTTGATTCAGTGCTACTCAGTCGCCAGAACATCAAGCTACTACAATCCGTCAAATTTCTTTGAAAGAAAGAAAGAAAAATATTTTATTTGGGACACGCACAGGAATACAAACAGTAAAGAAAGGAGGATTTAAAACTATCAAAATTAACAGCTAATCAAAAAAAAAAAACATTACGACCTTTGCGAGGCCTTCTAGGCCTTAGCTTAATAAATCTTAGCGTAATGCTGCGATATTTAGAAAAAATAAAAAATGGGATGTCACGGACTACCCACGGACAAAACTGACTTAAGTAGATTTTAAACTTTATCGCTAAAGCGTTAGGTTCAAGGTTGATTGGAAAAATTTGACAGTTTCGGATAGCTTGATGTGCTGGCGTCTGTAGGTACCTAATAGTTATTTTGTATGGTTTTTTTTCCAATTATAGAAAGATGGTCAGTTCTTATGTGTGTTCGATGCAATAATTGCAATCAACCACGTTTTGCTTACCTAGCAATACGAAGCGGCCGCATTGAGTGCGCCCCGAGCTCAGTGCATAACGGACAGCAACCGGGTGCATTCATTTCCATCATTTTAGCGATAGCCTTGCCTAAACATTATCTCAATAAACCCTCTAAAGTTATTTGAGTGTTTAACTTAGTAGCGTAGCGAAACCCATCAGGTACCACTTAGTTGCGTCCCCTACAATGTGTAAAGCTGTTTTGAATTTAAATAAGTGGCAAGTAATTTTTTTATATTTATTTAATACTTCAAGCAATAAATGACAGCGGCGGACTAAACAACCAAGCTAAATTTTATTCTAAAAACAAAAATCTGGATGACAAAGATTTTGGTGTCGTATGCGAGATTAGAGAGGACTTTTGTGTTCGGTCTCCGTGTCAGGAAAAAATTTAGTGGGTATTTCTATTACTATATTTTATTAACTATCAGTTGCAGTCTGGATTCGGGATCTGTGACCATAATTATGTAGGTTCGCTACTTATACTCATGTGGAGGGACTCGTGGCTAAGTAATAACAGCCGCACGGGCCGATCCATCAGGTTAAGCTGCGCTTGCCGGGGTTGGGCTGTGGATGGGTGACCATCTTTACATACCGAGACTCCTCCGTGCTTCGGAAAGCACGTTAAGCCGTTGGTCCCGGCTGTCATTCGTGGATCTTTGACAGTCGTTACGAGTCGTCAGAAGCCCGAAAGTCTGACAACCAGTCTTACCAGAGTATCGTATTACCCAGTTACTGGGTTGTGGAGGCCAGATAGGCAGTCGCTCCATGTGAAATACTGATATTCAGCTGCAGCCGGTTAGACTGGAAGCCGACCCCAACATGATTGGGAAAAGGCTAGGTAGAATGCAAAAAAATGCTAATAATACTCATATTGGGACATGGGATTTCAACACAAATAACGAAGTGAGTCTATTATTCCACTCTGCTTACTTCTCGAGATTTACAGGCGTGATGACGTTGTTATATATAATTATTATTTTTCTCGATGCGAGAAGCAAGTCTCGTTCTAACAAAATTCATTCAAAATTCCTGTTGTCAAAATAGTTCACCATAACTCTATATGAATTTGATCCATTCATATTATGATAGCTATAAACACTAGTCATTTAATGTCCAAACTGCTCTGTTTTAGCTACATTGTTTGTTTGGTAAGGAAAATAAACATTTGTCTCTCAACCATCAGTCAATGTAACTATAACTAATCAATCTGTGGTTAATTGAAGTTTGTAATGTTTACGTGTGTATTTATTTAGAGTTGTGTCAATTTCGTGTATTAGAAAAACAGACATGTTTTTCTTTGTTTTCTACATATACTATCTACACTAGTAAGTATTATAAAGAGAAAAGATTTATATTTTTGTTTGTAATGAATAAACTCAAAAAGTGCTGGACCGATTTAAAGAATTCGTTTACCAGTAGAATGCTATAGTATCACTAAGTAACAAAGGCTATAATTTATAACGATATCACATGGGCAAAGCCGCTGGCGAAAGCTAGGTAAACATTGACGGTAGGAAACCTTGGTTACATGTAAAACTTCTGACTTTATGAATGGTAGATCTACAAACTGTTGCTACGTCGCAGCCCCAAAAACTACACTCTATGCAAGTATGCAAACTTAAACACCCCAAAAAAATCACGTTTTAGGGTATGCTTTATGTCGGTCATTCAGCCATGGAATTATTATTTTTTGATAAAAGACACAAAAACGATAGTAATATTTCAGTCATCCGCATCCGTTTCACTATTTTCATAATTAGAACAGGTAAACTGTAAATACCAACGACATACCAATAGTCAGGTGGGTGGACGACCAGAAGAAGATCGCAGGGAAGACCTGGCTGAGAGTCACGAACCAGGGACCATGGCAAAATTAATCATTTTAACCGCCTCTGTGGTCTAGTGGTTAGACCACCTGTCTCGGACCCAGAGATCCCGGGTTCGATTCCCAGTAGGGGCAAAATTTTCTGGTCGGTTTGGTTGGTGGTAGGGCTTGTTTTAAGTCCGCCTAGCTAGCAAACACCATCTTATCTAAGTCTGTCGCCATAACAACAATGTTACCATCATTGTTGTGTTCCGGCAGTAAGAGGTAAGATAGCCAGTTCCTCTGTGGTAGAGGATTCCGGGTGAAGCTCGCTTCCACCTTCGGCCTGATTATCACTTACCATCAGGTGAGGTTCAGGCAAAGAGCTTCCCCGTTGTGGATAAAAAAAAATAAAAAAAATTGGGCAGGCTTAAACTCAGCAGTGGGTGGAACAAGGCTGGCAATGCTGACGAAACTGTAAATAAGGATATTTACAGAAATGAAACATCAAACACATAAAAACTGTAGTAATTGTCTGTTGGAGCGCTAGTAAATCTCAGACAGACAGACAAATAAACAGATGAACAAAAGTTCCCAAATACATTTTTTGCGTCAGTTTCAAAAAAATCGTAAACCATAACAAAGTTGTGAAACAATCATTCATTAATAAAAACCACAGTAACAATGATAACAAACAGCAATTAAATCACTCATAAAACCGGCACTAGGTATATCTGTTATGTCTGCCGACCTTTCAAGGTTGTCTGGCTCAAAATACGGTTCTAAACTACGATAAAAATGGTCAAGTTCTTGGTAACCGAGTAAAATGAGACGGCTCGGCGCAAACGAGCCACTGAGAGCAGCCTCCGGGGGCTGTCGCTTCTTGCTGCGATGTTGAGTACTGCTGTACTGGGTGGCCGTCATCTGTCACACGTGTGCGACGAATCGGTTTAGTAGATATAGGACCTATTCGTAAAATGGCTTACGGCGAAAAAAAGGACCTGTTCTCGGAATGGCTTATTCTTCAAAGAACTTGTATACATTTATTTAACACAGACTTAAAGGCACACAATATAACATATAGTAGATAAAAAAGATAAAAATTAAACAAACAAAAGGGGGTAAAGTATGAAGTAAGAAAATTGGCAGGGGAGTGTGCCTCACGGCTGCGCCAAAAAGGCCCAGTTCAGCAAAAATGCCAGACAACAATAAGTGCCTGACGCTGGTTTTCAACTGGACCTGATAGTGTGAGGTGACGGATGTACGGATGTTCTCATAATAATATGTCATTCTGCAAAAGACTCATTCGTATACAAAACGTATGAAGCAGCATGTGAACTGCTTGTCGCTAGGCTACCGGTGGCTGTGGGCGGTGGCTCGTTCGCGCCGAGCCTAAAAGGTGACTGTGTCGTTAGACGAGAATTGACCTCCTGGAAAAAGCGTTCTTGGGTTTTTTCATCAGGATATTATGAGAGCAGTCCATGGTCTGGTTATAGGCACGTCGCGTTTTACAACTTAACAAATTTAGTAGTAAAAATGTGGATATCTCTGTATACCTCTCTCTGTTTTAGCGATAGGACCGCCCATTGTGTCACCCTGTGTAAAATGTCCAAAATGTCTGTAATTTTTTGGTGTACATAATAAGGAGTATTCTATTCTATTCTATTCTACCTCTTCGGGATATAAAAGGCGTGATGTTAAGATTCCATTCAAGTAGGTAACAAAATCCCTAACACAAGGATACAATGTTATGGAAATTTTACTATGGGTATTGCGATAAAGATAATCATTCAATATGTTTGTTTCGCAAATGGTTAAGAGATACATTTACATAATATTACACGCAGGCAAGCGACTGAAACATATTTATAGAAATAATATCTACCCTCCATTTCAAGGTTTCAATTACTACAGAAAGTGCAACGGTGCAATACAAATGCAAAACAGTGTATTTCTTATTTTTACTAATAATAGAAATACCGTTTTTAGGGTTCCGTAGTCAACCAGGAACCCTTATAGTTTCGCCATGTCCGTCTGTCTGTCTGTCTGTCTGTCCGCGGCTTAGCTAAGAGACTGTTAGTACTAAAAAGCTGTATTTTGACATGAGTATATATATATATTAATTACGCCGACAAAGTCGTAAAATAAAATCATGAAAAAAAATCTTAGGGTACCTCTCCTACACGTAAAGTGGGCATATTTTTTTTTCGTCTATCTCAAGGTGTGGGGTATCTTTGGAAAGGTCGTTCAAAAAATTTTGTGGGTTTGTCGAACCATTTTTGGATTCAAGGATCTGTTTTTGAAATATTAAGCTTAGCTGTCAGCTAAATGGTAAGTTCTGGAGTAGAAAAAATCACAGCAGTAGTAATTATATAACGAAATTAAAAGGAAAACTATCACAGCTAAATAGGCTAAGATCGATCAACTTACATTAACAGTTGCAAAAACATGTTTTCCCTTAAATTTCGTATGGGAGAACATGTTTTTCAACTACAATGTTAAGTTTGTTTTGGGGATAAATTCATCCCAGCTACGGAACCCTTGGCCGGTTTTTTTTGTTGTTTTCAAACAACAGCATAATGCGTCTTATCGCTCTCTAAATATTAAGTCGACGATAAGGCGATACTAAAAGTATATTGGTTTAGATACCTGTATGCTGAGAAACAAACTTTTGTATTGAGTTTAAAGCAGTAACAATTTTTCTTTTAGAATGTTATTTTCAAGGGAATGAAATCAATACTAATATTATAAAGAAAGCGAATTTTGTGTTTGTTTATATGTGGAGGGTACTCTCCGGAACCATAGCTCCTATTTGAAAAAATCGTTCAACATTTGAAAGGTACATTATTCCAGATGTAATAATAGGTATGTAAATAAATATACAAAAAGAAGTACTTATGCACTCGTCAGTACTCGTCATGTGGCGTCATGTTAACAGACCCAGATACTTAATAATACCAATGAAATACTATCTTGAATTCATGCAAGCCTGGTACTTTTTTTACGTTACTGCTCATAACTTGTGCACAACGTGTCGTGAACAGAATGCTGTCTTCACAAGTAAATTGCACCCGTGCAAAGCTGGCGCTGGTTTTGTATGAAGATAATGTAAACTTCACCAACAGTGCGAGATGTAAATTTTCTTCATCATTTCATCATCACCAACCTATAGCAGACCACTGCTAGTCAAAGGCCTCTCCAATTGCACGCCATTCAACTCGATTCTTGGCAATTTTCATCCAGTTGCTTGACCCTGCGAAGATCGGCGCTCAACTTTTTTTTTTGAGCCTTCAACATGCTCTCGGGCTGTGGCGATATGACCGGGGAGAGTGGGATTTTTGGAAGGGGCACCGTTACCTCTCAAAAGACCGATTCGACACCACTTTGTGCAACGCCTGTTACGGAAAGGAAAATACTTATGAGTCAAGAACACTCATTTTCTTGATCTATTATTTATACCACTTTGAATCGGGGATCGAAGTCTATGATCCCAATACAACTTTGAACTGGGGATCGAACTCAATAAATCATGTTCAAACTACTAGAATTCCTGAGTATCCGTTTTGGATTTGTTTGTGATTGAAGTGGGTTTCTACATAAATAGTGCAACGTTCAGGATTGTTCATGACTAAAGAATGCACCAGTGCAGAGCCATAGCCGCTGGATTTTCAAGCCCATCAATAATTCTTCTCAAAGAAGTAAACGCCATAAAAAATGCTACCTAGAGTGATTGAAATAGAGTCAGCCTATTCCCTCTTAATAAAACCGCAACCGCAACCTTGCAACCGCCTCTGTGGTCTAGTGGTTAGGCCACCTGTCTCAGACCCAAAGGTCCCGGGTTCGATTCCCAGTGGGGGCAAAAATTTCTGCTCGGTTTGGTTGGTGGTAGGGCTTGTTTTAAGTCCGCCTGGCTAGCTACCACCATCTTATCTAAATCTGTCGCCATAACAACAATGTTAACAGCATTCCTCTGTGGTTGAGGATTCCGGGTGAAGCTCGCTTCCACCTTCGGCCTAATCATCACTTACTATCAGGTGAGATTTAGGCCAAGAGCAAACCGTTGTGGTAAAAAAAAAAAAAACATTTTGCAAACACTAATACATCTGCTGAGTTAGTGTCTTCGATCACTTATTAAGTGCCTCGTGGTCATGTGAAAGATGATATGGCTAGAAAGGGTGTGACTACCGAGATGACAAATAAAGAATGATTTCCACCAAACGGTTCGCATCGCATCGGATAAGAAAGGATACGAAAGGATGCGGCGATAGCCGATCGCGTTCGGCAGGATGACGACGCATACGATCGGTTACGTACAGCCACTTGCGAATGTGTCCGTTTCCGTCCATTTGATTCCTACCGTGTTGCAGCCGAGAGGATTGGATCGAATACGACGATAGTCGATCGCGCGTCGCAGCATACTTTCGGCTACGATCGCTTGTCGCGTAAGACGCCCGCGGTCAAGCTGCTGTGCGCGGCTTGGTAATATAGACTGTAAATACTGTGTTCGCGATTTAATATCGCTTAAAGATTGTAAAATGCGTTGTGATCTGATGCGATGCGAGCCGTTTGGTGAAAATGAGCCTTAATAGAGAAGGATGGAAGATAAAGAAATGTTGCGTCGACCCCTAATAAATTGGGATAGGAGCAGGACAATGATAATGGTCAATGTTTACGGGGTTTAAAGTTATGACTGCTTTACAGGGTGACAAGTCACCACAGTTTTGACGTTTATTTACGTACGGGAATACCAATTTTTTTTTTCTTTTTCAAGTCCATAATTTAGCAGAATACCGTTTTAGTACATTTCTTATTTTCGTTCGCATCGCAATCGCATCGCACGAAGCGTGACGTTTGACTTTGTTTTTTGGTTTAGTAGAATACCTTTTTTGACATTTTGTAACTTTTGCGGCTGTGCGACTTGAATGTGAACGTTTTTTACGTAAGAAAATTGGCCTTCTGATATTTTACGAATATAAACAATAATAAAACCTTAGCCGGACCAGACCCCAGACAGACTGAACTTGAGTTGATCTTTGGTGTCAAAAATAACGTCTCCAAATAAAATATTCAGATGTTCAAAACGAATTTCAAGACTACTACAGATATAAATAGCATGAATTCAATAACTTAAGGAAAAGGAGCTAGTCTGTGAGTTAAATAATTATAATCATAAGTAGAATGGAGGTTTTAACTGCTTAGTACCTATGTCGAGTTTATCCGGAAAAGCTGATATATGCAATCGTAAAACACAATAGCCGTGGATATATTTAATAACCTATTCCGCTTTACTATTCGTAAAGAATAATAAAAAACCCGGTAAGAAATCGACAAATGTTTCACCTCCCAACGAGGCATCCTCAGGATGACGATTGACTTGTAGTGAACTCGAACACGAAGTGTTGCCACGCCGAGCGCGGGACGCAGAGCGTGCGTGTTTCTCTGCGTCCAGCGCTCGGCGTGGCAATACGTCGTGTTCGGGTTCGAACGCAGTAGTAGAGCATTTTAATAAGGAGCTCGTCTAGGGAATTACAGTACTTCTAGTTTATCGTCAGCTGCCAAGCAGCGTTGTTGTGTTCTGGTTTCAAGGGCAGAAACCGTGCTTGTGTAATTACGGGTAGTTAGTACCTGCAACACCAGCAAGGCTTTCATCTTTGTCTCTGGGATAGCTACGCACCTGCGAGGTCTTAGATGGCAGTAACCACTTACCATCAGATCCTAGTTGTTTGACGCAACAAAAAAACAATATCCAGTCAATTGTCTCCCTATCCTTAAACTAACAACACAAAAATCCCACAATCCTTCCTCCATATTTCATCTGAAATCCGAAAGATCGCCAAAGAACATACACAACCAGAGCGGCCACATTATCATACAGTAGGCATAATATATGACGAACATTTGCTGACAATCAATCATAGTCGTCGACATATGTTTGGGTTGTGCTATCTCGTTTCAAATCACAGAATTTGCCCATAGGAGAATATTTTCCCTTGTCAAAGGTTTTATATAGCAATGTTGGAAGCAGATAAATGATTTGTTATTTTCGGATGTATGTTATTTTTGGAAATATTGAAATGATATATTATGTTTTTTTTGTGAGAAGTAGTGGCCCAGTGGTAACGGCAGAGACTTACAAGTTGTAGATCGTGGGTTCGATCCCAAACACTTTGGTGTAAATTATTTCATCACCACTGCTCTCAAAAACGGTGAAGGAAAATATCTTGAGGACACGTCTGGCATGTCCTAGAACCAAAAAATTGACGATATATTACATCTAACAACCCGCACTGGGCCCGCTAGGTGGATTACGGCCCACTCCCTCTCACAGACCAGACCAGACCTGGAGTCCCAGCAGTGGGCACATTATAAAGCTTATGCTTTATGCAGTTATATTAGATCTTTTTTGGATTGTTAGGATTCTTTGTACGTATCTGTTACTGGCAAAGCCTGATATTCGGATAAAAAAGTTGTTCTTAGGATAAACTATGCAGTTCGTCTGAAGAGAATTTGAAACAACTGTTTAAAAGCAACTTTGTCTGCTCCCTGAAGTGGATGGGCAATGTGCACAGGTGGAGAAGTTCTGTTCTCTTCGGATTCCTACTGACTTGAACTAGGCGATGGCCGAACTACCATGTACGTATGTCGGCTTTAGGATTTCTATAATGTATCATGTGGTATTCAATTTGCATATCGCGTATACTTTGAAGTGTAGACTTTTTTAACAGGCTTCACGAGATAATATATACCTAAGTATATTTGTCTGACGTAAGCCTTTTTCCTACCTAGAGCGAACCGTGATGGTTGGTTTTTTGGCTCCTCATGGCAACCATTCTCGTATTAGAGAGAAGTAAAAGAAGATGGTTATAATTATGATTGTTTTAGATCATATTTTTATTTCATATTACAACAATAAACACCATGGTCCATGGAGTTTCTCGACCGTTCTTCTCCATGGGAACTTATTACGCTTTGGAATGGGCAACTAGCATCATTTCGACTAACCGACTCATTGACAAGTGCCTGTAATTGGTTTATCTGAAATAAATGCTTTGAAACGTTTAGGTATCGAAATCAATAATCTTGCTCATGCTATTTCTTTCTCAGTTACATTAAAAAACGTATCAATACCTCCATTTTTTCCATTACAATACCTACTCGAATCTAATCTGATGCTAATACGAGTGAGCGAGACAACGATATATAACGTGTCAAATCTTCTAAAGCATCAATATCGTACCCAGAATGACATTTCTAATCTACGATATCGAGTAAATTGAGGATGGGTCCTGTTGAGCGAAAATGGACACTATGCTGTGTGAAAGAAGGTGTTAATTCGAGTATGAGGTATGGTATGGTCCTGTGTGTGGATAAGGCTGACTATCACACCGTTTGGGTTTTGTGTCGTTGAGATTTTTGTTTGAAATTTTGTAGGTAGCAGTAATTTTTTGTTGTGAAGAATATCACTTTAATTTAAAATTATATTTAATTAAATTCTCATAAATGTGACAGACTAGTGTTGTTATATATTTTTTTCAAATTTTTTGTACCTATGTATTTATTTCCATAAGCAATGGAGCTTGATTCTATAAATTTATGACTTCGTAGTATCTAACTTCCAAACTTCGATGATGCCAGAATTGACTAGTTTAATTTATTATCATAATAGCACATACAATAAATCCTTAAATTACCTAATAATCCTAATTACCCAGTAACTCTTATAATTGAGTCATTTTGAACAACACAGCATTAATTTCAAAATCTCATGACGCAATAAAACGGTGTGACACACGGCCATCCGATGTATAGACACATGAAATGATTGAATTACCAAATCGAATTGCTCGATTTATTGCACTTCTGAATCTGAAGATCTATTCACACTGTCGAACTAGATTACTGCAATACTGCTCTATGATCTTGATTGACAGACTCTGGTACGAATGCTGCGAAATGAAATAAAGATTTCGAATTAATTTTAGGCAAGTATTTAATCGACCTTTAAATAAATCTCATTTTTTCTTAAATACATTAATAGCCACTAAATACATAATAATAAATGTGCCTCTTTTGGTGAATCTGAAATAATTTCCATTTTGGTGTCCTAAAATTGTTTTTTTTGTTACGCGATTACTCCACTTGTTTGGTAGGTCTCACTTTAGAGGAGATCCCATATTTTAGCTTACATTTTTTTGAATTAGCTTCTTTCGTACTTATTTTTCTCACTTAGTCTATGTAGATGATGTTATAATAAGTTCCTGTTAGTGTGTTACACAATCGAATTAGTGTGGGGTAGGTCAACCAAAAAGTGAAATTTAATTCATTAATTGAGTTCAGCTATGCGTCACCTTAAACTGTAACAACTTTTGGATGCTGATATGCAATTATAAATAAAAATATACATAATAATAATATTCCGCGCTGCTAAGTAAGCTCAGTGTCATTCTACACAAGGGTAACCCTGAGTAGGAATTAAATTATTATTAAAATATTACTTATTGTCAACACTTCGGTGTCACAAACATCCAACCATGTATGATTGGAATGATTGAACTAAATGAAACTGTGAGTAGTTCTGAATGTTAAACCGAGTTAAGAGTTAGCAAACAGTTTGTTGAAAAACCGGGTTACTATAATTACTAGTTTTATATGACTGTGTATTTTGTTTACCACAACAAATTCAATTAATTTAGAATCCATAAGACATGACATTATAAGTGAGTTGCGGATAGTTAGAACCTTGAAAGTCTGACAAATATTCTTACCAAGAGGTATCGTGGTACCCAGTAACTATGTTGTGGAGGTTAGATAGGCAGTCGCTCCATGTAAAATACTCGTATTCAGCCGCATCCGGTTAAACTGGAAGCCGACCCCAACATACAAAATTTAAGGGGGTGTTCTACTAATCAATATGAACAACTTTTAACAACAAAAAAAATCGACCTTTCTGTATAAGAAAATCGTTATTTTTTTTGCGAATTTTTTATTTGGTCCCATAGTAAAAGTTGTTCATATTGATGGGTAGAACACCCCCTTACATTTTATCGCATGGTTTCAAAGTCAGCCTATAGTAGGAAAAAGGTTAGGCAGATAGATTGAACGATACAACGTCGCAAAAATTTTAACCAAAATGCTAATAGTATAGTTGTATTTTGATTAAAAAATCGTTCCAATTTACGTTACATTTACGTCGTGTATTCGTGATAGGGCCTAAGAATGTAACCCCCAACAGTTTCTGTGAATGACCCTTGTAACTACTTAGGCACGACGCAAAGGGGTGATTGTTGTGTTTTAAGACAATAGACTTACTACCTGTGCTAGCTATGACGGCAGAGTAACTAGTGTCAATACTCTTCGTGCGAGATGTAGTGTAATATTTTATAATAACAATAGAAGACTACTATTATTAAATAGTAACAATGCTGTGCTATACTATAACACATGAACATAGTGTTTTTATTAATTATCAGACTCTAAGAAAGTGCTACAAAATTGTGTAAAAGTGCAAATTGACAGTATTCTTAGTTATAATATAATCTATCTCGTAAAATATTAAGTTAGAATTAAATTACTTATTAGTCTATTGGGCTAGATTGTAATCAATTACTAAAAACTTTAGTTCTTATTAATAAAGAAAAAAAAAAAAAAAAATGAAAACTGCTGGGGAGGAGAGGATGCATGTCGAATTTGTTTGTTCTGTTTTATTTTTATTTAACACGTGTTATTATAATAATGTGTTATTATTGTATTGTGGTTTTCCCTCTTTATTTATGTAATTACTTAATTGTCTCGTTACTCTAGTGGTAGCAAGCGCTACTGCTGAGCGCGAGGTCTTGGGTTCGATTCCCAAGTTGGGGTCGCCCTTATTACATGCGACTCAAACATAACTGGCGAAATGTGGGTGTACTATAGGTAGGTACACCTCTGCCTAACCTTTCGGGGATTACTGGCGTGATGTTAATATGTTATGTAATTAATTAATTTCAGATTTTTATTTAAAACTAGCTGCTGCCCGCGGCTTCGCCCGCGTGAGTGTCGGAAATTACCCCATACATCCCCATGGGTTTTAAGTATAAATATTGAGTTTCGAGTTAATCGGACAGCGCGTTAAAATTCTTCCATACAAACACTGACACCCCCCAATCCCCCTTTAGGGGGTAATTTAGACGAAGGAGGAGGCGGAGCGCGTGAGGGAGAGGCAAAGTTCGCGCCCTCACGCGCCTAGCCGCCGTAGGAGACGCCCTGGGCGTCGGGACTCCTTGGAGGATTCCCGGCCACCGTAGGCGCGGGCTTGCGGGCGGTGAGTAATGGGTAGCTCGCCCCCGATAAGGACCAGGCCCGGGTCGACGGCGCGTCGTGTTCCACGCGCGCTTCAAAGAGATGTCAGCAAAACTGACGGGGTCCGCTAGGACCGTTGCCCGCCGGGGTTGCGGGTAGTCCTAAGGGGAAACCGTGGCCCCTGGTATGGCAAGGGAAGGAACACGGGTGGGTTGTAGTCAGTAAAAGTCTGACACGCCCTCCCGCTCCGCCCAGAGCGGGAGAAGTCATTGGAAGATTTCCCACCCAAAAAAAAAAAAAAAAAAAAAAAAAGGGGGTAATTTAGAAAAACAAAAACTACAAACTTTATAATTTATTTAGATAACTATTCGTGCGAAGTTTCGTGTTTATTACCTCAAGGAATAAGATTTTTCATACAAACTTTCATCCCTTATTTTACCCCCTTAGGGGTTGAATTTCGAAAAATCCTGATACACGTTATTCTTCATTTTTGGGTTTAAGTATAAATATTGAGTTTCGAGTTAATCGGACAGCGCGTTAAAATTCTTCCATACAAACTTTGACACCCCCCAACCGTAGGATAGGATACTTTTCCGGGATAAAAAGTACCCAGTGTGGTGCCCAGGATATTAAAGAATAATTATACCAAGTTTCATCGTAATCGAACCGGTAGTTTTTGCGTGATACTTGAACAAACAGACAGACAGACAGACAGACAGACAGACAGACAGACAGACAGACAAAAAAAAATTTAATCACACTTTTGGGTTCGGTGTCGGTCTAGTAACACCCCCTGCCATTTATTTTTTTGATATTTTCAATGTACAGAATTTTCACTTCTACAGATTTATTATAAGTATAGAAAACAGGTATAAGGGCCGCATCTGCTAGAGTATCTCTAGAATAAATTGTTTTAGACCATTTTTTCAGTGGCTACAAACTCCACCAAAGGCAGTCGCTTCATGTAAAATAATGGTATTCGGCTGCGTCCGGTAAGACTAGAAGCCGACCACAACATAGTTGGGAAAAGGCTAGGCATAGACAGAAAGACAGCTCACCCAATCTTGTAAAACAAAAGCACTCAATTTCACATCTATAATATTAAGTTCCTCCATAACACTGTATCATGGACGATACTGTCTCATTTAAGTGATTTATTTCCTGAACAAAATGTAGCTCAAACTTGTACAGTCAACAAAGCTGTTTGGTATACAGGCAGCTAACTTTAAACTACTTTAAAAAAAATTGTGAGTATGATGCTGGGTAGTCAATTCTATTACTCACTTTAAGTACCTACGTTAATGCTTTAAAATTGATTACGCACACAATAAAAATGAATATTGACAGTGTAGTGGAGGGATGAATAATTTTGCCTGTATACCAAACAGCTTTGTTAACTGTACTTGTATCTTATTTATGTGGCACTTTTTATCAAAAGGAAGGCAGGAAAATGTATTCATTCGATGCCTGTATATAACCTAAAATAAATAAATACCTTATTATTATATTGCAAATAACGATAATTTCATTTACTTCCTTTCCATTTTAATGATAAATTCTCCCGTGTCGAAATTAAACAGAATGTCAAGTTGTGGTAATTTGTAGAACTAACTGATGGGATCATTCATATTTATTTTTTACTTTAAACTTCTTGAACAATACTGGTGAAGACAACAACAAAAGTCGATTATTACTTCAGTTTTTAAATCTATAATATTTATTGACCAACATATAAAAACAATCGGAATTGATTTTAAATTCAAAAAATGTTTTGTTTTTGCTATTACAATGCTGAAAAAACAGTTCACCGTGCATCATTTTGTATGACAATCAATTTTGATGAGCGACAGTGTTAATAAACTTTAGTTGCTGAGTGTACAAAGGCAGACTGCTCTATAATGTCACCAGAAAAAAAAAACATTTATTTGGGTTGTCTAAGCTGAAATCTCAGCAGTTGTTCACTACGTTTTTCCAACATCATAAACGTGGAGTCACTCACCCGTACAAGCTTTCACAGTGCATAATAATACTGCTTATCTCCTTGCAAAAGGGAAGCTTCCATTCACACGTTTTCTTCTCTCCCTTCATTCTCTGCAACCTATTGTTAACCGGTTTTCCTTCAAATTGCTAGCTCATTAGTGTAGACCAGTTTTATCATCGTCTATAATAATGCGAGTTCTAGTTTACACGGTGCTAGTAGTCTTTTGAGATTCGTGTTTTAGAAGAAAAGGAGTAAGGTGTGCGATGTGCGATGTGGTCGTTTTGTTGTGTCAACGGGAAGTACCCTATCGTTTTTGCCTTTTTATTGCGATAACTTAGAAGCTTCATTTTTAACCCCCGACGAAAAAAGAGTAATTTTAACGTGTGTATCTGTGTATCTGTCTGTTCCCTCGTAGCTCCCAAACGGCTGAACCGATTTTGATTATTATTATTTTGTTTGATCGAGAGTGTTCTTAGCTACAATTCAAGAAAATCGGATCAGCCGTTTGAAGATTATCAGCTCTTTTCTAGTTGATGATTGGATGTGCACATCTTCCACAGGTCTGATTGATTCGAAATTTAGTATTCTGTTACTTCAATGATATTAGAACAAAGTAACCTTGAACCGATACTGCAGCATCACCAGGAATTATGTTGGGGGTTTTTTTTTTTTAATTTTAACTTCTTTAGAGCACTAATGGATCGTGGACCATGTATTAATATTAATGAATTCAGTTACTTGTCCCTAATCATAACTAATATAATATGTGCGAAACTGAGTTTGTTTGCTACCCTTTCAGGCTAAAACGGCTGAACGGATTTGAATGAAATTTGGCACACAAGTAGACCATGCGCTGGGTAAGGATATAGGCAAGTGTTTATCCGGGATCGCAGGCGAAGTCACGGGCAACGGCTAGTTAGTAATAACATAAATTCCACAATTATAACTTCAGCACACAAAAAGCTCTACAAATAAATTGTTTCAAAAATCCGCGTCCATTTTCGAAACAACATCGCAAAATATTACAAACTACAAGATTCGATTTTAAAACGTTAATTAAAACTCTTGCACTTGCTGGCCAGTTTGAACTTTGACCAGCTCGAACGTTCCACATTTTGTTCAAAGTTGTAAGTTCTTAAACTATGTAACTATACAGCACTTCAAGTTTTTCGCGTAAGTAGCCAAGTCGTATTTTATTTTAAAATATTTTAACATAACTCCATGGGGAGCAAAGTTTGTTGCAAGTTTTAAAAACTTATTTTTATAGGATCTTATCCTCTGAAATTGTTAGTAAAACTGACGTTAAATATGAATAAGATACTCTTTCGTTTTTGTGTGGGCATGAGATACGAGATGAACCAAACTTTAACATGAGATATTTCAGCATTGTCTTATAAATTTACAGCACATTGCAAACCTCTTACACCCGGTTTTTTCAAGGCTAATAAACTCATATCGTGATAATAATATATATCATGATATTATGATACCAGCCTATTATAGCCCACTGCAGGGCAAAGGCCTCTTCTCATATAGAGAAGGCACGAGCATTGATCACCACGCTTGCTTAAGACGGGTTGGCGATTTCAGACTTATATTAACTACAAGTCCAGGTTTCCTCCCGATGTTTTTCCTTCACCGTTGTCAGTATGTCCAAGATAAACTTCTGAGTTTATGTTGGACAACACATATGAATTGAAGAAGTCACATACATAGGTACTTGCCCGTATTTGAACCCATTTACCTCGCGCATGACAGGCGCGGTCTTAACCACTGGCCCAACATGACAGAAATAAATACCTGAAATAACAACAAGCAATCAAGATAGTTAATTGATTCAGGCGTGACTTGGCGGAAATCTATTATAAAATACAACCTCACGGGCACCTGTCAGGCGGTGTGGCTCACTCAGTCTCAATCGTCATCCCGAGGATGCCTCGTTGAGAGGTGAAACACGTGTCAATTTCTTACACGGGTTTTTTTAGACTCTTTAAGAATAGTTAAGCGAAGTTACTTAATATATCCACGTCTATTGTATTTTAACAAGCAATCAAACTACTGTACTGAGATTTGACAAAAGAGAAATTTCAATAGTCAGAAATTGCTAATAATATTGGCAACGGTTGAGCTGTTGGTGTTGCAAGTGGCAGTAAACACTTGTCATCACGTTAACTGTTAGCCTGGAGTGGAGACCGCGTATCGGCAAGCGTAGTGTGGGACGCCCCCCAGCTAGATACACCGACGACCTTCAGAAGGTGGCTGGGACAAACTGGATGCGGAAGGTGGAGGACAGGGTGTTCTGGCGCAGCCTAGGAGAGGCCTATGTGCAGCTGTGGTCTGCGATAGGCTGAGCTGATTGAATGGTTAGCCAATATCGCCAACAAAACAAATAAACTTGTTACTTTGCATAAGCCTAAAACAAAACATTTTAATAATTCCAAAAATTACTATGCATCATTTACAAAACTTTTCATTTCCAAAAACAATGTAAAACATTTTAATGTTAACTAAAAACCGGTATATTCCATTAAACAAAAATGATACGACTGAACGAGTTAAGCCGAAACCTATATACTTATTGTACAGTCACGGGCAAAAACATGACGTATTTCAATTAGCAAATATAACTCGCAGTGTTAATATTTAATTATTTTAATCCTTAATCCTTATCCAATAAAATATGGTATTTAAATTAAGCAGATAATTTGACATCATATCATTTATGTGAACACTTTAAAAGCAGATTCAAAATTACGCGGATTTGGGGCATTTGCCACGCGTTAATTCAAAGAATTATTCACATTACAAGAATGTTCTAGAAATAAGAAAAAACAAAATGCGATATTAATTACATAGGTATTATGTCGAGCAACTATAAATTGACTCAAGAAATGGATTCCTTAACGTATATAACAAATGCTTCACTATTTATCAGTGATCACAATGCACTAATGGCAGGTTTCTTGGTCATTAATCACGAAGAACATAAAAACATTAATAAACTCAATTCGTATTGATTTGGTAGGTCAATAAGGAAATAATATATTCTGGGAAGGTATTACTGAATGGTTGTTTAAGTCACCGTAAGATTGTGAACACCGTTACTTTATTATGTATCTCGCGAGATTGTAAACTGTGATACATTGTGAACTGTACCATACTGCTTACAATATCATTCTGCCTAGCCTTTTCCCAATCATGTTGGGGTCGGCTTCCAGTCTAACCGGATGCAGCTGAATACCAGTATTTTTTTATACCAGTAATTTACATGGAGCGACTGCCTATCTCACCTCCACAACCCAGTAACTGGGTAATACGATAACCCTTGGTAAGACTGGTTGTCAGACTTTCGGGCTTCTGACGACTCGTAACGACTGTCAAAGATCCACGAATGACAGCCGGAACCAACGGCTTAACGTGCTTTCCGAAGCACGGAGGAGTCTCGGTATGTAAAGATGGTCACCCATCCACGGACCAACCCCGGCAAGCGCAGCTTAACCTGATGTATCGACCCGTGCGGCTGTTATTACTTAGCCACGAGCTCCTCCTGCTTACAATATAATGTATTAATTATCCATGTCGAACCGTCAAATTGTGAACAGACCTGCATTTACCGACAGGTTTCAATAAAAAATCAGTGTGAAATAAATCACAAAATTATGTGTGAGAGGATGCTATAATTCAAAACACTCTTTAATTTCAATTAATAAAATGCTATAACAGAAAATCGTACCTATATTATATCACTAAGTGCATACATATTTTTGCTTTGACTGTACATATTATACTTAGCACTTAGAACTTCGTGTGTGCCGAACGAAAGTTTCGATGTTCGCATCATGTATTCTGTTTTATGAAAATTATTATGTTATGCGTATATTTTGTTGTTGTAATAAGAGGCTTTAGTTATAAACTGTGTATGTAATGTGTAGGGCCATTTGGGCTTTATTTTGGACTACAATACAAAGTTTTTTATGTCCTATTCTGGTTACAGTAAGCCACAGTTCAGAAGTCACACTTGGATTACGTAGACCAGTCTTACTGCTTCATTCATTCTGCCTGGGCCTTTTCCCTATCATGTTGGGGTCGGCTTCCAGTCTAACCGGATGCAGCTGAATACCAGTATTTTACATGGAGCGACTGTCTATCTGACCTCAACAACCCAGTAACTGGGTAATACGATACCCCTTGGTCACAGTCTTACTGCTTACAGTATTATATTATCCGTGCTGCTTACGAAATAAAGTAGGCATCTGTCAATGTCAAACTAATGACGTATGGTTGACTGTTCTAAGCGAGCTCACTCCCCATTGCCTATATCTTGATACCTATATGTTATTTTATTAAATGTCTGCCTACTTATCCGCGCTACGATGAATATATGCGCGATGTTATGTTACGTTAAGCTAAAGCTTTCAGAGGACTTAGCACGAACAGTCCGAATGCATGTTTTTTTAAAAAAAAAAATTGAATTTTTTCTCTTTTCATTTACGTGTTTTTTATTTAATATTAAAATCAAGTTTAAGTTCAACGTAAAAAACAGACAACAGTCACTATCTTATTTGTGTAATTGTTAAGGAATAAGTTTAAATGAAAAGTGCTTCTAATACATAAAATCGTTGTGAAAATCGGGAAACTAAATCTACCTCCATTGAATATAATATTGACACCTGTTGGAGATAAACCTCCATTTGTTAAGGCCAGTTATCTGCTACAGTTAGCCGATAACTGTTGCCTCTAATTGACGAGAGGAATATTAAAGCGGACTTTTTCAAGTTAAATGGTCCGTACATTCATATCATAACTGTCATTCTTAGTAAGTCGTATTCATGAAATGGCTATATCACGGGAAATTGACGTATTAGAAATCTGTGTAAATCTGTTCAACGAATAAATTCCTTGACTGTACATTTTATTTAGAACTAGCTTCTGCCAACGGCTTCGTCAGCGTGAAACGGCCCCCGCCCCACCGCGTGGCCTTTTACTTCGTTTTCGCTTAGTGTTATTTCTGATTTCTTTTTCGTTTTGCTCGGCTCCTAAGGGTCGTAGCGCGATGTTACATAGCCTATAAACTTCCTCAAGAATTGGGCTATCCAATGAAAAAATAATTTTTCAAATCGGACTGGTAGTTCCGGTGATATCACACATACAAACATACAAACAAACTTTTACCTCTTTATAATATTAGTATAGATGACTATTTGATTCTAAGGTAAAATTATCAGCTGAAGTATTTAGTTCTAAGATATTTGGAACCTAATTGAATATTTATTTCGTTCTAAAACACCTAAAATCAAAGTTTCCGTAAAAACAGCCGTCGGTCAGTGCTCTACATCGCAATCAGGCTACATAGAGCTAACCTCGTTGTCTGTAGAATACTGACTCTATGCTGTAACTTGGTAACGTATTCGGCTCTATATTTTTCTTTTTGCTTACAAGCTTTTATTTTTCATCGGTCTACAATTTTGTTGTACTGTTTTTTCAATATCTGTGTTTGCCGATTGCAACATAGATGGGAAAAGGTAAGGCAGATGATGATGTCTTCCGAAACAGAACAATTTTGAGTTCTCCCAGTAAAGAAAAAAAGAAAGAAAAATCAGTTTATTGGCATTAATGCAGTAAAATACACCTTAAAACTATAAAAACAGAAAACAATTATTATAATGCCAAAAGGGCCTCAGCTCGGCATAATGTCAGATGATACACAAAGTGTACCACCTGACGCTGATTTTCAGCTGCAACCCACGAGTGCCATACGGTAAAATAATGAGCACAGGGAAGTGTGTGTCCGTTTGAATAAATTAAGAGAATAAATTATAGTTAAAAAAAAACACACAAAATCAAATAAAATGTAAGCCAAGCAAAAACCTCCCAAAACCCGATACACTCCCTTTTAATACCGTCGAATGTCAAATAAATAAAAAATCAAGACTCCGTTGACACTCGTATGACATTTGACTGATCCCGGGGATAGTGCAAAAAGCACGGATTATCCTAGTTGAGCCGAACAAGTGTGGGATATACGAGTTTTGATGCCAGTGTCAACGTGTATGTTAGTGCAGAAGGTGGAAAAAATTGAGATTTGATGTTTATTGATGGCGGTATAGTACAGGATGTATTTATTGTATTTGTGGGCTCAGTGGGACTCCTAGATATTCGTCAGCGATTTTTTCAAGTACTTGAATGCATTTTTTGTGTTCTGTAATTTTGTGGATAAGGATTGATTTAAATGAAAACCAGGCCCATGTCTATTCTTACCCGACTACGGCGAAGCAAAAAGGAGGAGGGTTATGATTTTGACCGGTATGTATGTATGTATGTATGTATGTTCATCATCAAAAAAAAAGTAGCCAAATGGGTTCAGCCGTTCTCAAGTGAGCTAATCAACGAACAGCATTGCATTTTTAACCGACTTCATTGTTTCTATAAATTTCTTTATTATAAGGAGATTGCAGATTAAACCTTTAATAGTGTTAAAGTGCCTAGTATTTATTAGCTTGAGTTTCTATGCCGCTTAACTAGATAACTATAGGTATCTACTGGACGCAGTACAAATCCCAAGACTCGGGAGCGCCCCTTCGCTTCAATTTAATTTAATTAATCAATTACACTAACAATTCAATTAATTCTAACTATCAAGTTGACACCACAGTCGTACAATTATTTTGTTTTTATATAAATGTTGTCACCTTTATGGAAAATTATCACGCACTTTTGAAATTACTTAAATTAAGTGAAGACTTAATTTAAGTAATTAAATTAAGTGAAGATTTTATTTAAGTAATTAAAGTACTTCTAGTTTACTGCTTTGGAAAATTTTATAAGCTATATCGAAACGTTTTGGTTCAAAATTCATTCACCTAAAATATTCAGCCTGTTTGGTGAACGCCATCGCACAACAAATGTTCTAATCTTTTCATTTAAATAAATTACTAAACAAGAATACTCAATACTTTATTGCAGTTGTTGGTATGTTAAACATTGAATCAATTATGGACCCTGTCGGGTACAGCAAAAGTTAATTTAGGGCCGATTTTTCAATCGTCAGATAACTTTTATCTGAGGAATAAATATAGCGGTTTGACATATTTTCTATACAAAAGCTGTCAAAACGTCAAACATATTCCCCAGATAAAAGTTATCTGACAGTTGATAAATCGGCCCTTAGAATACCAAAACGTTAATGCTATTATTGAATGTGTTGCAAGGTATCATACATAAGGCAAAGACGATTCCTAAAACACGGCAAAATAAGCAAAAAATTAATGATGATTTTATAATATTAATGTAAAAATCAGTTAATAAACAGAGAAATATCAGTATCATGCCTTGTAAAAATTCCGAACATGATTGTTAATGGCGAACTGCGTAATGGGAGTATGTATTTGTAATAAACTATACCCCATTCACAATAAGATTAGACATTTAAACAAAACGTTTTACAGTCCGTTCAACCGATTTTGACTTCTATTCCGTAGGCATAAGGATGGCATTGAAAGCAAAAACGTGATTATAATACCAACTGTTTACTGCAGCTGCCATTTGTCATGCCACCAACGCATAGTTTACCACAACACTATTTTCTCAGTGGTATAGTTTTAGACCCGTCATACTATCAGGGGTATGGCCGGCCCGAGGACCGAGGGGTGGGCCGCAATGATTTTGAGGATCTCCAATAAAATCAAAAAATCAAAATCAAAATATTTTATTTCACATAAACCTACATGGGCACTTATGAAACGTCAGAATCTAGGTGCACGGTTCCAATTGGTCGTTTCCTATGGAGAAGAGCCGGCAAGAAACTCCACGGTTACTCTTTTAAAAATAAATGGGCTTTACAATGCTTTAAATGTACCATTTGAATAGGTATGAGAGGACAGCGTAGGCCTGTCAACAAGATACTTAAAAAAAATAAAAAAAATAGAAAATAGTCTGCAAATCGACAGTATGTTGTGCCTACAACGTTCTCACATTCACAAAATATAAAGGAATCTATATAAAGGTCGAATAAAATAATAAAAACCTATTTAACCCAAATGGTTGTCACTACAACTTTAACCAATCCGAATGAGAACCCCGTATTCCACAAGTCTCTACTTTAAGTTGAAATTTGAATTGTAGAGAATAGGATACGTAGAGGCATTAGTAGAGCACAAACGCTTAGTTCTTTTCACTTTGGGTTTCGGGTTGGATTCCCTTGGCATGATCAATCAGCCTATAATGTTCTCACTGCTGGGATAGGCCTCCTCTCGGTGAGAGGGAGTGGGCTGTACCTAATCCACCACGCGGGCCCAGTGCGGGTTGGTCGATGTCACATGTCTTCGAATTTTTGGTTCTAGGACATGCCAGTTTCATCACGATGTTTTCCTTCACAGTTTTGAGAGAAATGAACATCATAATATATGAACTGTAGTCTACTTACACTTCTTGATATGAAAGTAGGTAAATCTACACGTATAAGAAAGTAACCAACTTTAGAATACAATATGGCGTGTTTTGTTCGCCACACTGTGACTACGTGGAGCTGTGACCTGTGACCTCAGTGCTGCAAGTTACTATGATTTAGGAAGTCTGGAAGAGACTTTGTTTTTTTTGAAGATGTGATAGAAATGGCATATTTAAGGGAGGACACATAGGAAAATACAAACAGTCAAAAAGGAGTATTAAAACGACGCAAAAAATAAAAAATAAGTATCAATAAATGGCCCGATATTTATAATCATCTCATATGTTACATAGATCATTGCACCCAGAAACATGACTGTTTACAATTTTCTAGTTATTTTTAGTTAGTAGAATCTAATTGAAGGGCCGCTTGGCAGGATCTACCACAACTTATTTTTGATCCATGGCTGTGTTCAAACTCTGCAAAAACCACGCTTTTAGCCCATCCAGTTCCACTCTACATCCCATACTAAGAAACCCTGCGTTTCCAGCTGAAATATTAAATTTCGCCGTTTCGACATCTCTTGAAATGGCAGCTGTGATATTTTCGCTGCAAATGTGACTCAAACTGACGGCGGTGCTGTGATGTGCAGGGAAACCGGGCTTTATTCACACTTTACATGACATTCAATTGTAAGGAAGGAGACAGATAAGTAAATAATTTAGATTTTTGTGGAATGCCATTTTTATCATAATAATACATACAGGCTGACTTTGAAAACATGCGATAAAATTTAAGGGGGTGTTCTACTCATCAATATGAACAACTTTTACTATGGGACCAACTAAGAATTCGCAAAAAAATAATACTTTGAACCTTGGGGAAGGATATAGTATACTTTTTACCGACTTAAAGCGTGGGCAAAGCCGCGGGCGGAAGCCAGTAATAATAATATAATTAAGTTGCGGTTGTTAAATAAAACTTTCAGCTTTTAAAGATAGAAAAGTCATACAGTGTACAGTAAAATTAATTAACGAAAGGCATTCCCGTTAATCCGCAATAGTACAGCGGATTTACATGCTAAAACTGTTATCATTCAAAGACAAAATGTTTTATTTTACTGAAACACTTGACTTGAACACTTGCACTTGACTTTCAACGTGGAAAGACAAGTGCGATAAGTGCGTGTGTTTCTTTTGTGGATCAATTTAATAATTTTTGTTTAATAATATATTTATTAAAAAAAATAACTTTTAAATGTATTTTTTTTAAAATAATCTATTTATTTAGCATTTATGGACGCTATACTATTGCAGGTAAGCGGGAACACCTTTTGTTAATTAACATACTGTATATTTACTACAAATCTCATACAGCCAACTCAAATATTTTAAAACTTAACTTCATTGTCTCCAATTAGCCAACAATAAAAACTTGACTTCAAATTCACCCTCAAACTTGACGAGCATCAAACAGAGCAGCTATAACTTAGTGTATCAACTGAAGTTATCAACTTAATCACTTCTACTTCCCAAGGTTACGCGCCAAAGGTGAAACGGTTCAATCTAGACTGAAACACGACCCTATCAAACTGGCTGGATAGACTGAGAGTTAGGTGCGACTCACACGAACAGTCGGACGATGAAAAATTTGACCGCATCTAGATTCGTGGCAGATCTCCATCGACGTAAGCGACACACCGGCCAAAAATGGAATCAATTTGCCTATCCTTTTCCCAGCTATGTTGAAGTCAACTTCTAGTTTAACAGGATGCATCTGAATACCAGTATTTTACATGGAGCGACAGCCTATCTGACCTCCACAACCCAGTTACTGGTTAAAGTGATACCCTTGGTAAGACTGCTGTCAGACTTTTAGGTTTCTAACTACTACCCGTAACCACTATCAAAGATCTATGAAGGACAGCCGGGACCAACGACGTAGCGTGCTTTCCGAGGCACGGCTCACCAGTCAAAAATCATGCGACGGAAATTCCGCGTGCTCTTGATGTGTTATAATATGTTATTTAAAAAAACATTATTTTTTTCAACTCAACATCAACTTTCACTTTTAAACACAAGTGATCAAGAAAGTTGACAAGTAACAATTTTAATGCAACACAGTTCATATAGTGATCAACGTTTTTCAATTAGTAAACTGTATTTGATTGTCAGTCGTCGGCATGCCATCGGTATTTCACTCGTGTGAGCTGCGTTCGATTCGCGACTAACTACGACAATTTTGATCGTGATACAACCATGCACGCAATTTGAAATTTATGTCGAAAGTGCAGCCATGAGTCGTAATTGTGAGTGGTATTCCCAACTCAATTCTATACATAGAAAGCGACTTTTCTGTAGTTTAATATTGTCGTTGGAAAGTAGTTCGTGTGAGTCAAACCTTACCTCGACTGAGTATAGAGCCGTGGACTGGAGTAACATTCGATTAAGGCGCTTTGCGACGCCTCTTTGAGCCATTTGAACGTATAGATGGTGAAAGAAATTGTCGTATGTATTGGGGACTGGATTTTGGGCGTTTGTCTAAAATTGTATTATAATCCCCTACTTTTGTTGCATGAGTTTTATGCTACTGCTGATCATTAGGTCTTGAGTACGATTCCCAGGTAGAGCAAATAATTTTTGGGTTTGTCTATCTGGAATTTCTCAGTAACAGCCTGGACTCTGGATTTCTGCCGGTTGATGGCTATAGACATGCCCCCTATTACATGGGACTAAATCCCAACTGGCGAAATATGGGTGTACACCATGTGACTGACCATTAGGGAATTACAGAGTGTCATGTAATAATAAACTATCAAATTATAACACATTACTTGGCAAATGTAATTGCAAAAAAAAGGGTCGTGATTTAGGTTAGTTGTGGTTAAAGGTTAATACCCCAAAACCCCCACCCTTCACCACTTCCTAGTGCTTTTGCTGGGAATACGAAGTGGCGCAACAAACTCCCCAGCAGCACAGCTGTCTGTTCAGTTAGAAAAAAAAAAAGATTCTATACACTAGTACGCAAAACCATTTACCTTACGCACCACAAACCATTAATTAATAGCCATATTATGTCAGCTAGCACACGCCAATATACCAACCAAATATATATATCCATTTGGTTACCTGAGATATGGAATGGTTGTTGATCGTTGACTGACTGTCAACATTAATATTTGGTACGTACACAAGCTATAAATAAAAAAATATCACGTGCGATGTCATGTAGATATTTTTGTTTCATGCGGGAATCGACCTCACGACCCTGTCAGGCTGTCAAAACCAATTCATATAATGACATACCCACATTGACTCAGATACATACCTAGTTCTGATATTATTTGCGCTTTCATTCTATTGTTACCCGACTACGGCGAAGCAAAAAGGAGGGTTATGATTTTGATCGGTATGTATGTATGTATGTATGTATGTATGTAAGTATGTATGTATGTATGTATGTATGTTCATTTGTTCCCTCATAACTTCTAAACTCCTCATCATAATTTGACAAATGGGGTATCGTTGGAAGCGTCTCGGTCGTCCGCTGGTTATAGGCTATGTGAAGTTACATTGAATTGAGTATGGCGCCCTCTAGAGGATAAAAAGTCATGAACTAAAAAAAAAAGATTTTTTAATGATACCATGTTGGGTAACAAATGAAAGGGATTAATTAGAACATTTCAAAAATATATATATTATTACCCCAAAATAATCTAAATAAAAATAAAAGTATAAAAACTAAAACCCAACTACGGATGCAATGCAATAATACATAAGTTATGTCACGGCTCTAAAATAAATGTTAAGCATGTGTCTTACTGATCATGAATACAGGAGGAATATATTCGAAGTTTTTTCTATTATTATTATTATCCTTCTGAAAAATATCATCATCATTTCAGTCAGAACACCAGACACCACCAACCACACCAAATAACACCAGCTTTTGGACGCCAGAAGGCACCCAGCGTCGCCACACCAAATAATCCACAAAAAAAGGTTTCATTAACCTACCCAAAAAGTCCTACCACATACCTGTACCTACAAGCACATATTCAGCCATTTTGTAATGACTTATTGACTTCTCAACGTATTACTTAGACTGACATATATCATTCCCGTTATGTGACAGCTCTTGTCAGAGACGGTTTATGAAAAATGTCATAAGTTGCCAGTTACTAGGCGTTTGTTAATAAGGACGCTTGTCAAGTTGTTCGTTTTTGTAGTTTGGCGGTTTATAGGTTGATGTTTTAAGATGTTTATTGGTCCCTCAAAAAATATTGTTCAAAACTCAGAAAACTCAAAGCATTGGTTTTTCCAATTGGAATCTTCAGTCTGCTACTGAGACATTTCAGATGGAAGAATCCAGCAGGAGCCCGGGTTTGCGCCTGGTTGATGGCAATAGGCTCGCCCCCTATTACATGGGACTTATAAACATAATTGGCGAAATGTGGGCGTACATATAGGTGCACCTCTGCCTAACCCTTCGGGGAATACAGGCGTGATGTTATGTTATGTTCTAATAAGATAATCTCTACAAACAATCGCTAATCCTTCTAATGTAGTTTCACTCCTAAGCAAGCAAACAGACAAACTAACTCACTTACCTTTACTGCCAACGAACGAAACTGCACATTGCTGTCTCAAGTCAAATAACCACGTTCAGACTTACCTCATTAGTATTCAGACAAATGTAACCTAATCATGACTAAGACTCGTCGAAGTTGGTATCCGACTAAACTATACTAAGTATATTTTAGTTTGTGGTATGTGCAGAATGCATCATCTGCCTGATCTCCCAACTATGTTGGGGTCGGCTTCCAGTCTAACAGGATGAAGCTGAATATCAGTATTTTACATGGAGCGACTGCCTATCTGACCTCCACAACCTAGTTACTGGGTAATACGATACCACTTAGTTAGACTGGTTGTCAGACTTTCGAGCTTGTGACGACCCGTAACGACTGATGACCCGACAACTGGTCATACACGCCCACTGGTTGTGAGTACTACGCACCTGACCTTTCTGAAGAACATCCCCGATAAGATCAATATATGTCCTTCTAGGGATCTATACCTTTCAGATACCTTTTGTTAGTCGCCTTTCACTTCCGAATAGTGTGTGATATATTTCTTAAGTTTTCCGAGGTATAGTTCAGCACAGCAAAATTCATTGGTTTGCCCCGTTGGTCTCGTGCTGCTGACCCTGGGGCCCTGGGTTTGATTCCCGGGTCGGGCAAAGAGTTATTGGGTTTTTCTATAAGGAATTTCTTAGTAAGTGCCCGGAGTTTGGAAGTTGGTGGTGTGATACCTCCGTGCCTCGGAAAGGACGTTAAACCGTTGGTCCTGCGCCTGATCTCTCTCCGGTCGTGTCGGATTGCCGTCCCATCGGAGTATGAGAGTGAGGGAAGAGAGAATGCACCTGTGTCTGCGCATACACTTGTACACTATAATATCTAATGTAGTAGCTTCTAATGTTTCTACATACCCTGGCTACAATTAATGTAATCTGTGGAAAATTTAATGGGTAGTATATTTGTTAAGTCATATATTTAAGAAACTTTGTATATTTTTAGTAGGTATATTACTGTTTGTTTTCCCTACAAAAATAAATAAATAATAATTATCTCTCGCGCCGAAAGCTGGTGTCCGCTGAGATTGATCGCCATGACCGAAATTCGATATAGAGAACTATTATATCATTAGCCTTACACACCAAGCTTCACAAACAGTCAACCCCCCCATCTCAAATGTATTAAGGCTGACTCAACACGATGTCAGGCGACGTATTAAAGTTAGCCGGATTTCTGTTAACTTCGCCCGAATATATGCAGCGGGTATTAGCATTGGATATTATACTACATAACTACTAGTTCCGTCTCAAATTGTTAGGGCACTGATTTCGGCGTGATATTTGAACTTAGTTTGAAGATATGATTGGCATTCATGCTCGGGTAATATCGTAAATTAGAATAAAAATATTGATGGGTCATAAAATATTTACGAATATTATAAAACAAAGTCTCTTTTCGTGTATGTGTGTGACCACTTAAGCCTGTGTTCACCAACATTCAAACCACTGGTTAGGCTCTTTAACTATAAACGGCGGCATTAGAATCCAATGTACGGAACAGTGGGTTTTAATACTGTCTATAACATAATAATTCCTGGAAGGTTTATTTGTATAACATATTATTATTATGTTTTACCGATATCGCTGTACCGCGCGTTAGGTATATGTGCATGGCGAGACGGGGGGGGGCAGTGCAGGCAGCTCATTCGTCAACGCTTACGGCGTCCCGCTTCGCCACACATTCCTAAGGCGCGGTACGACGGTATCAATCAAACTATAGCCACATCTGTGCTATAGCAAAGAAATCTCCCTATTCTGTTAAAGCTGGATTCGAACAAACAGGAATCAATTTTATCCGCGGAATAAGCCTTCTTTTCCGAGTAAATTTTGAATTTTTGACAGTTTCTCCATACGAAAACTGTCGGAGTAAATCTTATTTCGCGGATAAAATTTATTCGTGTTTGATCGAATTCGGCCTTAGTCGTAAAAAACCTTGCGAAGCAGCCTTGGATCATTAAAGTTTGTTAATTATGTAGTAGGTATCATTACCTGAAGTAAGTCATTAGTTTTTCCATTAAAATAAGTGCAAACCTTGTCCTTGTAAGTCCTATAGTAGATTGTATAGCTTATTTATAAACGATAGACAATACCTAGAGTTCATCGTCTAATAAATTAACTTGTAAGTCCTAAGTACTACGCAACATGACCAGACCGAGACTAAGCGATCGATACAAAGTAAATCGAATATTGTACTTAGGTAATGACATTTTGATTATAGTAGACAAGTGCTTCGTTTATTTACTGTTATTATTGTAGTAACGAGAAAAAATAATAGCCACAGTACATTTTTGTTTGGCAACGTGGAAGGAAAGCTTGGAATAAAATCATTAACACGATGTTACCAAGCGTGAAAATCAAGTTCTTGTAAGTCCTTATTACTAAATAAAAGGAGTTTGTAAAGGCCTCAGCACACTTAGAACACCCGACGCCACACGTTCGTTGGCCAAATGACTAAGTTGTGCTCCACGAGATGAAATGTGGCCAATGAGCACGTTACAATGACGTGGAGTGGCGTCGGGTGTTCTAAGTGTGCTGAGGCCTTTACTGATTGGGAACCAGCGTGCGAGTATGACCAGATGTATGAAAACAAAGCAAAATGAGTATGGAAGGAGCGTAGCAGGTGGCGTTCTATAGTTTCTGCCTACCCCCATGGGAGTAGAAGGCGTGAGTTTATGTATGTATGTAGTAAGTGATTGGTCAAATCGGAAGATATTTAGTTCTGTTGTTTTTTCAGCTCATTTTTGCACAAACTCGTCAAATATCAGGGTTGTTTTATGTCTTCAAAGCAATCAATGGAAACTTGACCAATGAAAGTTTCTAACTCGTAAAGTCTATGAAAAGTTCTGATTCTTCAAATGCAATTGTTTTAGTATGAATGGATTTTGTCAGGTCGATCGATCAGGTAAAGCTACGCTTGCTGCGGTTAGTAAATGGGTGACCATCCTTATATAACAGGATCCCTCCGTGCCTCGGAAAGCACGTTAAGCTGTTGGTCCCGGCTGTCATTTGTAGATCTTTGACAGTTGTTACGGGTCGTCAGAAGCCCAAAAGTCTGATGACCAGTCTTATCAAGGTGTACCGTGTTACTCAGTAATTCGGTTGTGGAGGTCAGATAGGCAGTCGCTCCATGTAAAATACTGGTATCCAGCTCCATTCGGTTAGACCGGAAGCCGACCCGAACATAGTAAGGAAAAAGCTTGGCCGATGATGATGATGATGAATGGCTGGTAAAAGGCAGTGAACAGTACAAACAAAAAACTACCTTATTAATCTCATTTTTAAGTACAGTTTTCGGCACTGAGACTGATAGACACCTATGTAAAGAATAGTACGTATAATAAGTCAACTACAAATAAAGGGGAAAACGCAGGATTATTCGATAAAAATAAGAATTTGGTATTCGAAACTGTTTAAGAATGTATCGAAACAGACCAAGAATCTCGATATTTCCATCACACTCGAGACTCGAGTTCGCGTTGCGACTACATAGTGAGCTTCAAATATTTTAATATCACAATTCTTACACAAAATTCGCAGCAATATAAGAGGAAACGAATAAGCTGTTTTAAAATAAGTTAGAAAGTAGAGAGGAATTCTCTTTGACCAGTTTTAAAGAATAAACAAGTAATTTTCTACTTCACGTCGAGTGGAATTCTTCCTAATCCTGGTTGTTTTTTAGAGAATGCTTCCGTTTTTCTTATGTTAAAGATTAGTTAATTTGTCTGTGACTAGTAGTGACTTTACTGCACCGTGGAACCCTTGCAATTACTTTATTATTTCATTAGCACCGCCCCAAGGTTTCACCCGCATAAGTCTCGAGCCCTTGGGAATATCGGGATCCTTCTCCAGGTCATGGTCTATCCATGTGCCAAATTTCATCCAAATCCGTTCAGCCGTTTTAGCGTAAAAGCGTAATAAACAAATAGTTTGTTTAATTGTTCACTTTCACATACATATGATTACGTTAGGATTCATAATTCGTACATTTTTTTTTAATTTTTTATAAAGGAGTTTTGATTTATACTTTTATTTTAATAATTTGTTGGTTAATTTAGTTTATCCAGTGTATATATATTTATCCTCTTTATTAAAAGAATTTATTTAGGTATGTTAAATATAACAGCAGTTGGATGGATGGAATTAGCTAAGTGTAGGTAACCGATTTGTACCGATACCTTCTTTTTTGTAACTACTAAAATAATTTTATAATCGCACAGAATAGTACAGAAGATTCACTCCGCTTTGCTACTATACAATATGCAATTCAGGTCGCACAGCGCTAATAACGCAATTCACCTAGAAGTGGCCTCTCTTTCTATCGCGTAACTGTTATAACTTTTGACTACGTTACGCTCACGCTCTGAATTAGCCCGACAAGACGAGCCCGCCGCGTACTTGTAGCTTCATACCTAAAAGCGGAGTGCACCTTCTGTACTATTCTGTGATGATGGTCGAATCCAGGGATTGGCAAACTACGGCCCGCGGGCCAACTCTGAGTTTTAATCCAGCTCACCGACGTCATTTTGACATAAGAGTGTGTTGCTCTCAAATATTATGTTATGGCATTCTTGTATGTTTAGACATGGCTACATTTTATTGACTGTAAGATAAAAAAAATGTGCTGGTGTGCTCCACAATTATTTTCACGGTACGGCATTTTAACCTTCGATGATGCATATTTTTTTTATTCAACACTCCTGATTGCCCTTTCCGGCCCCTGATGAAAAAAAATTGTCCACCCCTGGTCTACTCAGTCATTACTTATCTGCCAGCACCTTGCATCACCTTGCATATTCATGCTAAATTATAATACAATCAAATTATCCTGTTATGTTTCGGCCATATGGTCTCAGCAAAGAACAAACTAACTCGTTTCTGTTCTTCATTAGGTACAAGTAATATTGCACGTTACGTACATTAGATAAAGTGACAACACGTGCATACTCGTAGTAATTTGGTTTATTTCATTAGTCTTTAGGTCATAATTCATCACACATTATAACCGCTCCACTACAGCGCAGGAACGGCCCGGCACCGCCTTGAAAAAATTCACCCGCTTGTCGCCAACGCGTCGTCAAAAAGACGACCGCTCGCTGCTGGCACGTCACCACAGAATAGAATAGAATAATTTTATTTTGGAGAGTGTTTTTTTAGCTGTGTGTACTTTTAATTAATTTAAACAAAGCGCTCCACTCTTTTTGATTTAATCATCTATACTAATATTATAAAGAGGTATTTGTTTGTTTGTTTGTTTGTAAGTTTGCATGTCGGGGGTAATACCCGGAACTAGGTACTAGTCGGCTTGTTTTTTTTTTTCATTGGGTAGTCCAATTCTTGAGGAAGGTTATGTAACATCACGCTACGACCCTAAGGAGCCGAGCAAAACGAAAATAAGTCAGGAAGAACGTTAGGCGTAAATAAAACGAAGAAATAGCGCGGGCGGGTGATGGTATGCGACGCAGTGAGCCGGGAGCCGAAATTTCACGCGAATGAAGTCGCGGGCAGAAGCTAGTTCGATATAAAAGAAGTGACAAGCTTCATTGGTACTTTTATCATAACAATTACATTTTACATTTAACATAAAAACAATTCAATGAAATTATTTTAAGTATAATTGTTAGTTCGTATAAAAAACGTTTTTTTTTGTTTTTATATTTTTATTTATTACTTTTTAGTGTAGTATATTCTTAATTTAGTTAATAAGTCTAAAGTCAACGAAGTTATGACTTGACCGATTTACTGGTCATCAGACCATCGACACCAAGTGCAATCTATAAGGCTCGTCAAAATGAATCATATGAGCCCAAACTTGAGGGGTTTACTAGTAGCCACTAAAGAGTTCCACTATCCACCTCCTAGCCCCATCATGAGATCAGCTCAGATACCAAATTATTGTATTGTCATCGGTACATGAAACGTGTGCAAATTTACAAATTAATCGGATGTCTTGAAGATGGTGAAAATTTTGTTGAAAGAGATCTAATAAAAGCGTGTTAAAAATCACGTTCATCTATCTTTTTACTCTCATCTCGATTTCCAAAAAGTATTTTAAAAAACAACAGAGTATCTACATAGATCAGCTCGCCACAAATTGCCGAGCTTCAGCACTAAACAAATTTAATGCCCCCGCCGGGACTCGAACGCGTGTACCTCCCGACTGCTGCTAACAAAATGCTTAACCTTAAATTATAAAGTTGGGATTGTTTTTGAAGTTTCAGTGTGCCCTAGAGTCGAGGTTGGTTTTAACTGTTTACTATTCATTTTATATGGGAACAGTTGTGCAATAATACTAAATACTAGATGCTGCCCGCGGTTTCGCCCACTTGGACCCTTATACCTTTGTCTAAAATAAAAAGTAGCCTAAGTTACTCCTTATAACATCAGCCGTCTGCCAGTGAAAATCCCGTCAAAATAGGTCCAGCCGTTTCAGAGATTACGACGAATAGCATTTCATTTTTATTTACATAGAAAGAGATATCCCACTAAAAACATTTTCATGTAAAATGTTGCCAAGACGAGATCATGCGGCTCGCACTGTCAAAAAGTTATCAGATCTTAAGTAGAGCCAAGCTTCTAACTCTACACGCCCTTGCTGTACAAGCTCTAACTTCAAAAGCTCTAAACCTTACTCAAAATATGTGGCTTGGCCATTTCGTTACTAAAAGAAGTATTATATAACAGAATTTTTTCACCTTACACCCCATGTGAATGTACCCTAAGTTACTCCTTATATCATTAGCCGTCTGCCAGTCAATGTCCCGTCAAAATAGGTCCAGCCGATTCAGAGGTTACAATAAACAGTATTTCATTTTTATTTTTAAATAGGTAATTGAATCCAAAATAATTTCCAAGGACTTAACTGTAATTACATAAATCCCTTCAATACTTCCAAAGTTTATTATAATCTCAAAAAGATTCTTATTAATTGCTTTTCAACACTGATTAGCTATGATATAATTTTCAACGGAAATTCGAAAACAATTTTTTCACTCACAATTAAAATTAACTTTGCAAAAACTGTCAAAATTAGTTCAAAAGATGGATTGTGAATTAAATTATTTGAGATCGGGAAGCGAATCCCGAATTTTATTATCGAAAGGTTTCATTGGGCAGAAGGTAGAAGTGACATCCGATAATGAAGCATTTTTAGTGTCTGAGTTTTGTGCATATTTTTTTCCTACGCTGCCTTTGCATTCATGTATTTGTATAGAGATTAGTCTGTTAGCTTTTGATAACCATTTTGCTTATTTTTAAGTATTTTATTAGTGTATGGCAGCCTTAAGGCAACTATAAGTCAGGTTTGTAATGTAAGTGATACAAGCTAAGATAATGATACTTTATTTTAAACGCTTTGAAACGGTTAACGATCTTATTATTGAATAAATTTTAAAACTATTAAAACATTTTAATTCAAGAACAGTAAGGCATTATTATCTGTAAATTATTACAAACATGAATAACTTAGAAACTTAATAAACTTTGAAGTATTTTCTAAACTTGTTTTTAACTATCAGACCACATTGTCGCCAATTAAACTGGTAATTTTCACCGTTGCAACATCTAAATCCGCGCCGTAATTTCAAGTAACGAATTTATAATCCCAGTAAAAAACTTTAAAGGAATAATTAAAAGTTTATAAGGAATTAATTTATTACTAACCAGGGACGCAACTTCGGTTGTTTGTCGACTTTTAACAAAACTTTGTGGCTTAATTTCATTTAGATTTTGTTTTGAAATTTAACTCCGAAAGGTGTCCGCAGTAAAGTTAACTTTGAAAAATTAACAAATATGATTTGTGAATTGAATAAGGAGAGAAACAATCTTTTCAAATATCATCTTCTGTAGCTTTTATCAAACCGCTGCAGGAACTCTTTCTTTTAGGAATCTTTTACCCGTTTTGTGCCAGTTTTTTTCAACAAAAGTAAGTTACAATTGTTAAATAGGATTAACTGAATTTAATTGAAATGTTAAGAGCACGTTTTAATTAGGAGGCGAGTACCTATATAATTATTTTGTTGATACTTGTTGTGAGGATTCTCAATTAAGACAATTTTGGCTGTTTAGGTAATAATTAGGAACAGGTAGGTAATTTAAAAAAAAAATTTCTTCATCTAAATCATCATTTAATCGCAAAAACATTTACAAAACTAATTGTAATCATGAATGATTCAGGAATTAAAATAATTTCAAGCAAATGTAGTCTCCACCATGAATGCACTATCTCATTATATTGTAATGTTTTCATCTCTCTCTAAGTATTATAAGGCTCTGAAAGAAATTGGGCTGTCTTCCTTCTGGACGCGAAATCAGATAAGACAGGATGCCATCAGTGCTAAGTGCAGTATTATTATATTGGATAAGGCTGCAGTTACAATACTAGCGGGTAGCGAAACGCTCTGAAGAGCAGATCGAATTTTATATTATAATATTCGTATTGCATGACGCAGAGTATATACATACAGAGATTATAAAACAAAGTCCCCCCGCCGCGTCTGTCTGTCTGTTTGAACGCGATGAACTCAAAAACTATCGAACGGATTTTCATACGGTTTTTACCAATGGACGGAGTGATTTATGAGGAAGGTTTAAGTGTATAATTTATTATCGTTTTTGGCTGAAATATGACGATGATTGCTGAAGTTGTTGGAAAAAAACCATGCTGACTGTGAGTTTTTTCCTATAAAAACATTGGATGTTTTGGCACACAGATAGTTTATAACCTGGATTAACACATATGGTACTTCAAATCCCGGTAGTACGGTCCAGTGAGATATTTTCCGATATTCACGCGGGTGAAGCCACGGTCAAAAGCTAGTACTTTATGATGTTGTAACACCTTATAACCTGTGGGCGCAATTAAACATTTTGATTTCATATGCATCAGCAACGTGGTATTTTTAAATGGCCGAATTCGGTCCCCAATAAAAACCTTTACGTAGAATGGCATCTATAACAAATAAAATATTTTACAGCTTAACAAAATTTAAATAAGTACCTATCTCTAATATGTTAAAGCAAGGCTGGCCAATAGATTTTCCAGGTGAGCAAAATTTCTTAGACTGTGGCGGCGCCGGAGCCGGGCCATCACTACTAAGATATTCATAAGGTAATCTATACACAAAAAATACAAAATATGCTTTAATTGACTATAATCGGAAATGAAATGAAATAATCTAATTCCATTTATTTAATGTGAGCTGTGAAGACGTTTTCCTAATAGTAATTTGTCGATATTTGGTTTTAAATCTGACGTTGATAGTACAATCAAATCCAAAATGTGTTTGGCAATGAGATGTACGATATTATTTTTAATGTATGAAAGAGTTGAAAATGTTCTTTCACACACATAGCTGGACGACCGAAGTGCTGGCGGGCAAATTCAAATGCCTTGCCGGGCCACGTCGTGGCCCGCATGCCTGGGTTTGGCCGGCCTTGTGTTAAAGGATAAACGAACAACTCAAAGAGCATTAAAACAAAAATTGTGCATAAGAGTGAAGTGCTCTTCGAACTCAGTTGTTGACAGCACACTAAACTAATCAGCCACGTGTAAGAACATCCCGATTCAACAAACGTTGTTTCAAAACTCCTTTTTTTCCAAAGAATAACAGCGTGGAAGAGAATAACCTTAATTATATATCATAAAGAACTTCCCTGCTTACCCAACGCGAGCTCAAAACTTTTTATTATAAAGAAGTAGGGAAGTGTTAAAAAGTTGCAACTAACCTCTTTTGATACTCGGGTTAGATGCTTGTTATTTAAAAAAATAAGAAAACTAAAAGGCTGGCAACACAGAATCGTATTCCCTTTAGTTAAAATGCTTTGTGCAATCTCTTCACGTACCGAGACCCTAGTTGTGTTGCTGAAGATAGGAAATTGGAGCAGTTTTTTTTTCGTTTTTTAGGGGTCTGTAAGTTGTAATGAGATGATGGAATTTTTATTTTCATTTAGTTTTTGTACGCAAAAGTATATTTTTCCTCGAAACCCGCTGGAGTAAGTTGATGTGATCACCATGAACTAAGATGTCCCATAACTTGTAACATTCAAAGTCCTACCTACGTCAATTTGGTAATATCAAACAAAACACAATTAAGATACATAAACTGTTAAAACTGTTTTCTTAGAAATATGGAGTTTAACTTTGTACAGTCTCAATCGTATCAATACGTTTTTGCAGTAAATATATCAACCACACAGTTAACATTTTATAGTTAGACCGACGGCGACGCCGCTGTACCGCGCCTAGGGCATGTGCGCGGTGAGAGGGGGGGCAGTGCAGGCCGCTCATTCGTCGTCCCGTCCCGCAGGTCATTTGTTATCGCTGCCCCCCGCCTCGCCGCGCATTCCTAAGGCGCGGTACAGCGGTCTCGGTCATACTGTAATAGCGGGGCGGACAACCGAAATCAGAATCATTTATGTGCACCTTTATAATATCGCAGCATTATGTTGAGATAGGAGCCTTTTTGGCTTTGCAATTTTTTTTTTTGTTTTGGCAATGCAAAAAAATTATGTTAAATTTTCTGTGCGGGTCCCAAATGATTTTTTTTTCTTTATTGTCACCACGACAATAAAGAAAAAATAATTTTGATGTAAAGTTTTTTAAATCTGGAATATTCGTACACTTGTCTGAATTTTATTGTTAAGTTTGCAAACTGTAAATTAGTACAAAGAAAAAACTCTTTTAAAAATATCATCAAAACCTCTTGCTCACTCACGGAACCCTTCTAGCTTTGACTCGCACTTGGCTGGTTCCTCGCTGTCGCCATTTATTACAGTATTGGGTGTAAGTTGGTTGATGAGCTCAAAATATGCAAGTTCTGTAGTTGTCCTTTTGTTCTAGTTTTTTCTTTACCTAATGTCATTTACTTGTTACTTGTACCTGTTCCTCATACCCCTAAATAATAATGCCTGGTGCATTATTATGCCAAAGGTATATTCATCAAATACATAAAAAAATACGAATTTGAGACCTGCCTAAGCTTTTATCAATTACGATAAAAATTCTTTAAAATTATTCAATCTCAGCAAAAACTCTCAACAAAAACTATACCAATGCACTTCATAAAGTCACGTTACTTTAAATTAAATTCGGATTTATCCAGTGGTACCTAAATCCAATCCATTTCGGCCGGAACGAGTATAAATGAATTCGTACATACGTCATCATTGTAGCCGGAAGTACGTCACTACAGGACATAGGCTGTAATGGATTTTCATAATAAATGGCTGAGCTTGGCAAGTTTGCCTGGTTTGTCTGTTTTTAGTATTCTCTTGGCCCTTAGTTTCAAAAGATACCTCAGGTCGAAATATTTATAAATAATCTAAGTTTAGGTGATGACAGCATTTATAATAAAATAAGAAATAGGCCTCGTTGGTGTAGTGGTTTCAAGCGCTACTGCTGAGCTTGTGGTCCTGGATTTGATTCCCGGGTCGGGCAGTGTTGTTGGGTTTTGCCATCTGGAATTGCTCAGTAGCAGCCCGGAGTCTGGATTTGTGCTCGGTTGATGGCAATAGGCTCGCCCCCTATTACATAGGACTTAAACATAACTGGCGAAATGTGGGTGTAATAGGTACACCTCTACCTAACCCTTTGGGAATCTGACCTCCACAACCCAGTAGCTGGGTAATATGTTAAGAGCCCACAACTACCTCAGGTTTTTATCTCGCTCGATCCATACTACTCGCGGTCTGAGTGCGAGCGCGACGGAGGCGGCTACAAAACGGCAATAGTTTAGGTAATTACTTTTTACGGCGAAAATAATGATAATTTAAAAAAAATTAAAAACATAGTCGCTGCTTTATAGTTAGTTCAGTTAGTATGCAAAGTTTCATGATCTATCTTGCTAAGCTATTTGACGTCCCTTAAAACTGGTTGTCAGAGGTCCGAATCTAAGTTCCCATGGCACCCCCCGGGTTATCCTCCAGGGGTGCCTTTTGGGTCCGGAATGATATAATTACACAGTTTTCAATGTAAATGTTTTAGCTAAAAACTTTTCTTTTCAAACTTAAATCGAGATATATAAAGCCAGGACCTCAATTTGAAACTACATGAACTAAGATCGTGATCCCGATACTAAGGAGTCAGTGACTCTTCAGACAGATAGGTTTATTATCATAACTTCCATATCACAACTGAATAGGTACGTACTTACGATAACCGCCGTACTCACAGACGTCCAATAATGTTAAGATAGTGAGTGTTTTGGGGTTTTTTTTTTTCTGCTTTTTAGGCTTTTCCCAATCATTTTGGGGTCGGCTTCCAGTCTAACCGGATGCAGCTGAATACCAGTAATTTACATGGAGCGACTGCCTATCTGACCTCCACAACCCAGTAACTGGGTAATACGATACCCCTTGGTAAGACTGGTTGTCAGACTTTCTGGCTCCTGACGACTCGTAACGACTGTCAAAGATCCACGAATGACAGCCGGGACCAACGGCTTAACGTGCTTTCCGAAGCACGGAGGAGTCTCGGTATGTAACGATGGTTACCCATCCACAGATCAACCCCAACAACCGCAGCTTAACCTGATGGATCGACCCGTGCGGCTGTTATTACTTAGCCACGAGCTCCTCCACCGGGAAAGGTTGTCTATTGAAATCACCCCCGGACTGCCCTGTCCGAACCCAGGAACCCATTCAGCTTTCGTAGATCACTCTGACTGCTGAATGGGATCCTGGGTTTGATTCCCGGGTCAGGCCAAGTGTTATTGGAGTTTTCCATTAGGAATTGCTTAGAAACTAGGAGGACTAGTATTATTGTTGAAATCATAATAGAAATTGGACTGCAATAAAAATGTACACGTTTGTTTTTCATTTCTTAGATACCAGCTTCTATTTGATTATGGAAATAAGATTCGTTTGTGAAAATATAATTATAATAATATGCGGCAAATATAATTTCGTGAACTGTATTGATGTTTTAAATTATTTTAATTTAGAAATTATTTTATCATAATTGCCGCGAATGGAATTTTGATCCATATACAACTTAAAACAGGGCTGCAATTAGCAAAAACGAAAGAAATTTTAATTTCGCGGGCTACATTGAAAAAATCACCATATAACCTATGTATATCACATACCAAGAAATAGTGCTCATCGTATTATCTTTAGTTAATTACTCATTAAATTAGAAGGACATTTGTGAGTGCGGCCGTAACAAGAATAAACTGTCCTATCTAAACGACTATCGTTGGTAGAGTTTAGGATGTAGTGTAGAGCTCAATTGTGCGCGCTCTAGATAGAGACTATTGAAATACGTTCGATCTTGTTCACGGAGCGTCAGCAAAATTGTTTTCATCTATACTAATACTAATAATAATATTAAAAAGAGGTAAAATTTGTTTGTTTGTTTGTATATAGGGGGTAATCTCCGAAACGACCAATCGGATTAGATTTTTTTTTTAATTCCTCAGTTCTTGAGGAAAGTAGCTAAGTTATATCATGCTACGACCCTTAGGAGCCGGGCAAAAATAAAAAAGATCAGAAATAACGCTAAGCGAAAACTAAGTTATAGCGCGGGCGGGCGATGGGATGCGACGCGGTGGGTCGGGGACCGAAAGAAAAAAAAATCACGCGGATGAAGTCGCGGGCAGACGCTAGTATTACATAAATTTAGAGTTTGTTATTTGATTATGTTTTTGTGGAATAAGTATAGCTGTATATCAGTTGGATCTAGTTTAATACCGTCTCTCATATTATTAGTAGTATACTTTAATAATTATATTATTATCGTTATTGTTATTGAGTGTTAGGATTATTGCGTAACTAGCTTTTTCCCGCGGCTCCGCCCACATGGAGCTCGGAAATTACTCCTGAACGTACCACCGGAATAAACTAATGTCCTATATCCTAATCCAGGTCATGGTGTACCCATGTGCCAAATTTCATCCAAATCCGTTCAGCCGTTTTAGCGTGAAAGTGTAACAAACAAACAAATGAACTTACTTTCGGATTTATAATATTAATATAGTTAGGATTAGTCTAACTAATCCTAATCCTTTATTTAACTAGTGAAATTACTGCTATATAGGAAAAAATAAGTAAAACTATAAATAAATAAAAAATAAAAATATTAAAAAAGACTATAAATAAAAGCTTGGGCGCTTAAAGCCGATAAGCATAATAAGCTTAACGGCTTTTTTTTTTACATTTTATTTTCTTCTTTTTCAACACAATCAATATTGTTACAAGTGACGTTATTTTTTTAATCTTTTATAATGTAATCATGCATTGTCACGAGAACCAAACACGTATGCCAAATTTCAGCCCGATAGCTTCAGTGGAAGTGGGTGAAATATTGATTGCAATATTCCAGGACATACAATACAAGTGAAGTTAAATAAAAGCTTTAAAAAAAAGGAGCATTTAAAACTAACAAAAATAACAGCTAGGTAATCAAAAACAAAAAAAAGAAAAATTATCAATTACCAATTTCGAAATAACGAGGCCGCTTTATAAGTAGTTAAAATTAACGGAACTGACGTGCTATCGGTACAATAGTGTGTAGTGTTACATGAAGCGCTCATGACGCGAACTAAAGTAAACTTAGAACTTACTGTCAACGTTAGTAGATGTAGCGCCCATTCATGTTACTGTTAGTTAGGAGTTACAATTAGAAATGTCTGATAGAATGAAAAAATAACGTTTATTTGGACACAGTTCGTGAAACACAAAATAAAAAAGTGAAAATAATGTTTAACAACAATAGCAAAAAGGTTAATTTCAGCATTAAGACCCCACACAACCTCAGGTTTTTCTCTCGCTCGCACCATACTATTCGCGGACTGAGTGCGAGCGAGACGGAGGCTGCTCCAAATCGGCAAGTTTAGGTAATTGCTTTTTACGACGAAAATAATGGTAATTAAAAAAAAAATCGCTGCTTTATAGTCAGTTCAGTTAGTGTCCCAAGTTTCATGATCTAATTTGAAGTATTTTTGGAATAGCAGCGGTTTATTGTTCGGTTTGGAGGTAATTTTGGATTTTTTTTCCATCGAGAAAATTTTATGATAAGATAAGATAAGATAAGATAATTTTATTTGTCAAAAACATGTGTAGGTTTAGAGATGGTATGTTCAAAAAAAATAAAGTTTCAACATGTTTTGCCTGGAAAGGCATACAAATACAATAATAATAGCTTGAAACAATGAAATCATGCAGTTATATTAAATTAATAGAAAAAAAAAATGAAACGATGATGAAATCGTGTTTTCGGCTAACATTAATTCTCAACTTTACCATATTATATTTATTTCAAAATTAACGCTGCAGTAGTTTCGATATAACGGCGCAAGCAATATGACGACTTATAGGCCCTTAATGCCAGACAAATTTTAATGCAGTCTGACGCTGGTTTTCTACAAGTGACGGGGAGTACAAACAGTTTCGACATACTTACCTAATATATAACGCGAGATATACTTCTAAAAATAAACTTATAATATATTAATCAAATTATAATTACAATATTATGAATCATTCGTAGCTTAGTATTACACTTTGCACTGCCTCATTTAGTGTAGAGGATATTAAACTAGGCAGCACAAAGTTTGGCATAATAATAATAAAATTGGCAGACGAATTTTAGAGATCACCTCCACCTTCAAAATAAACAACCCAATAATACACAAAAACATCGTTACAAACCCATAAATATACTTCTGAACAAATACATCGTAAAGTCACTATCAATACTGCCGTCCCACTCAATTAAAATACCTTGAAGATAGCCGAGTTTTCAAATAAATCCTCACAATTGGCACCGGGTAGGTACAGGGATACAATTTATCACTTCTGTTAGAATTTGTAACATTTAATACAACGCAAGGCCTTTTGTATCAATTTCGTCTGACATTAACTTTCTGACAATATCACCCAAGTTTTTGAGTTAAAAGAAGTAAAAATTGGGCCATTTTTTGGGTAGTTAGAATTTGTGGTGTTAAGTGTTATGGAGCGGGAATTGTTTTTTGTTTTTTTTTGTGCCTCTGGGACCTATTAGCAAAAGTTTAAATTACGTTTTTGAAAAAGACCAGTTAAAGTAAATATTTTTACTTTTGTGATAAGTGGGGCCAACATAAAACAGGTAGCTAATAGTTGGCCCCTGGCCACACACAGGCAGCTGAAGGAACACGGGTGGGTTTTAGTCAGTAAGAGTCTGACACGCCCTCCCGCTCCGCCCTTTACGGGGAAGTTATTCGATAATATCCCACTAAAAAATAAATAAATTACCTAATAGTAAATATATTCGTTTGTAATTCTTCAGGATAACATTTTGTAAGTGATCCGATAAGGATTTCTGTTTAACGTTAGTATTTCAATAAGCTGTGACCAAGGGTGACTGATACTTGTTTTTGGTTATTAAAATTTTCATTACCATTCAAACATTCTTTAAAGGTTGCCCATTTTTCCCAAATAATCTACCTATACATTTTCTTCGGCTTTTCAACTCACAACGCTTAGTGACTTGTCTTCTGTCAGTTCATTAGTGGCTATTAGATAGTATTCCGTCTTCCATATCGATCATTTGGTATATAATAGGTTATACATCTTTTGTTTATTGTGAAATTATGTATTAAATTCGCAGTATGAGCTTTTATAAGAATGGTACAACATTATTATCTGACGAAGCGATGCGCGTTTTACTCGTGGTTACCAAACAGTAGTAGTAACGTCATCACATAACATACACACGCACACACTATCGACTCCGTCATTGTCTCGGAAGGTACCAAGAGCGTCAGCGCTTACACACACATTCACAGCATGTTTGTACACTTACGTAAGCACGAGTAAAGCGCGCGTCGCTTCGTGAGACAAAAATATTATAAACGAAACAATCAGCAGCCTATTTGCGAATCGCAAGCCAAAATAACCTTACCCTGGCTGTAAGGTTATTTTGGCCGACACTGATACAATCAATACGGGTAGTTTTAAAGGTTACCTTAAATTGAATACATCCATTTTTAATACCGGTAACCGAAATAAAAATGATCTCTATCCTACAAGTCCCGCTGGCATTAGATAAAGGGCGGGTATCGCCTGTGTGTGTGTGTGTAACCGGTATCCTAAAAGAGGTAACATGTTTCTTCTTCTTCAGGTATCCGGATAGCAGCGGTATCCTAGCGTAGAAGTAACCAAAATTCTTCGATACCTGTAGCGTAATTTATTAAGGTTTTCGCTCACTGCTATAGCTCTGTATGTGTCATTTTAACGCCTATATAGTATACAGTATATGAAAAAGCGACATAATATTGACAATAACGAAATAGTTGGTAAAATATTGTTTCTTTCCTATCACGAGTTATGCGAAAATAGCTCCTAATATCGTAAGCAGATAGATACAATTAACAAATAGCCATGCAGAGAGGTTAATTGGCAAATCTAGTTGTTTATCAGTTAACTGAAAACTAATCTCTTATGTGGAGATTAGTTTTCAGTTAAAAACAGACAAATAATTTCCTTGTTTTCTATTCCGTGTTGGAAAGGTTTAATAAAACCTTCTTTTCATTCGAAGGACTTTGAACTAAATAGTTACGTTGGCAATGTCTTTGCTACAATTAGTCAGACAATTGAATAAAAATTTAGAGTATATTCCTTGTTTATTTGTTTTAATTTCGTCATTTCCATTTGTATGGAGTTTAATCTAAGTCTTATTTAAATATCTGACGATGTGAAATAAGTAAACATTAAAAATTTAAATAACCCCCGACACAAACAAAGACAATTCCAGGTGATGCTGCAGTATCGGTTCAAGGTTACTATGTTCTTCTAATATCTAAATTTCAAATCGATTAGACCTGTGGAAGATGCGCACATCCGTTCATCAAATAGAAAAGAGCTGATAATCTTCAAACGGCTGAACCGATTTCCTTGAATTGTAGCTAAGAAAATTCTCGATCAAGACACCTTTCAAACAAAAAAACAATAATCAAAATCGGTTCAGCTGTTTGGGAGCTACGAGGGAACAGACAGATACACAGATACACACGTTAAACTTTTAACACCCCTCTTTTTCCGTCGGGGGTTAAAAGAGAACGTCGAATGAAGGAGAGGCCTCGTATGACACCCGGTTGGAACGAATTTCCATTCACTATAATTCTATTACTTGAGTATTAATGCAGAGTCTTAATATACATAGTATGAGTTTTTGTATTAAAACAAAAAAAAACAACAAAAACATTTGACACTTGAAACTAGAAACATTAAAACTGACTTTTTCGGGCATAAAGGCTCGTGCAGACAGGTAGAATAAATCCCGTGAAGTTTTCATAGAAATTGGTTTACCGAAAAAGTCTGTTTGTTTTATTAATTTAATTTACAATTAATTTCCCTGACTTTAAAACTGAATGAGCCTTTTATTAATAAATAAAACAAAATTAATGAAAAATTAATCATAAAGATATTCATAATAGTAGGGATATCATATACACCCACAATCAAAATAGTTTCAACCCCAATCTCGGGCAGTAACATCCAAACAATAGCCATAAAGTCTATTCGCATAATTTAATTTATACACAATATATAATACGCTGAAACTTGCTAGAATGCGGTCACGGGGAATATTGCACAGTTGGCGGTATTGCCCGGTTGGCGGTATTGCCCAGTTGGCGATATTGCCCTAAGTTCGGCCGTCAATTGGTGCGGTGTCGAACAGTATATTTAGCTATAAAGGTCCATTATGTAAATAGAATAGAAACTGCTGCGCAAACCTATGGCCGGTAGTAGGAAGTTTGTGCAGTAGGTCAAGATGAATCAGACTTGTAAAAGCTTGAGCGTGTGTGGGGAAGATTTATACAAAAATTAAGGATTTATTTTAAGCATGGAAACGTTGGCGACTGTCGCTGAAAACCAGCGCTGGGGCTCTGTCTCGCATAGGGTTGCAGCATTATGCTGAGCGATTTGCGTGGATGTGATGCATATTTTCCGCCAACTTGTTATTTTCGTATATTTGTTTTTTCTTTTCGTCATGTTTGCCACAAAATAAACTAATTTTCTTTCTTTATTTCTTTCTTTTAGTCGTTAAAAGTAGAAGAATATCGAACTTAGTTGGAGCAGCAGCAGTGGTAGCCAAATAGTAACGGCCGCGACTTACAACTTGTAGGTCGTAGGTTTGAACCAAGACAGGTGCTTTAATTTGTGTAAATTATTTCATAACCACTGCTCTCAAAATAGTAAAGTAAAAAAAGTAAAGGGAAACATAGTGAGGAAACCGGCAAAATACAATAGACGTAGATATATTGAGTAACCTATTACGCTTAACTATTCTTAAAGAGTCTTAAAAAACCCTGTAAGAAATCGACACGTATTTCACCTCTCAACGAGGCATCCTCAGGATGACGATTGACTTGTTGCGAGCCCGTACACGACGTGTTAACACGCCGAGCGCTGGACGTTACTCAACGTCCAGCGCTCGGCGTGTTTACTCTCGGCGTGTGACTCTTTATGAATAGTTAAGCGGAATAGGTTACTAAATATATCTACGTCTATTGTATTTTATAATGGATTTCCGCCAAGTCACGCCTGAATCAATTAACTATCTGGAAACCGGCATGTATTAAAACCAAAAATTCAAAGATAAGTGACACCTGCCAACCCGCACTGGGCCCGCGTGGTGGATTAGGGTCCACTCCCTCTCACAGTGAGGAGGCCTGTATCCCAGCAGTGGGAACATTATACATTATTACATTAGGTCATTATAGGTGGCATTGATTATGCTTATATTATTGAGAAACTAATAAAAATAATTGTGTAATTAGACGAAAACTGAACCCGCAACATACAAACTTACCGTTATACGCAGCAATGTAGCCATGAAACAGCCAAGGGTTTCTAACAATTACTTAGTGGGCATTATATTTAAATAAATTGATTATAAAACACCGTTTTTGAGAGATACATTACTATCAAACAAACACACGTCTCCATTTACCTAGCTAACTTTAGCAATAACTTACCCTAACATTGACATAACGTTTACTTCACATAAACAAATACTTTTTTCTAGAAAGCTAACCTTCTGCAAATATATTTACTCTGTACCTCTCATCTCCGATAGAGCCCTTCTCGTAGCTCCGTAGCACCGCGTAGCAACGTAGCTGCTACGGCGTAGCGCATACATAATATATCATTCAGCAGTTTTTAGTGGTCCTTAGTGAAATGAGAAAACTCCGTATCTTTGTTTGCTTTTAGAAGAATAATATGTTTTCTGTTTTTTTTGCTTTTGACGTGATTTATGAGCCTGCAAGTTAATTTAAAGTAAGGAAAGATGAAGAAAATGTCGGTAGTAAGTTTTTTAGGTAGTGGTATGTTTCAGTCTAAGAGAAAATGTATTGTAAGGGAATAGTAGATTATTCACTAAGGGAATAAAGCAGTGTATTATGCCACGGGTTCTATATTGAATTCAAATCACAATATTGTGAAATTGAATTGTGAAATTCAGTAGAATATGATTGCCCGGCTCGAGATTAGAGCATAAATGACTTGCTTTATTTTAGGTTTGTATGACATAATTATAATTTGACATTATCAAGTAGGTGGTGTGAAAAGTATAATATCGTTATGCTAGATTATTATACAATTTAAATATATCGACCACAGATCCATTTGGCATTTCTAATAACATGATGTTGCTTAATTTCAGGTTTAACTATATATAAAATATCCTCAAGGGGCTGACAAACTACCAAACTACCAATTCTGCCCACCCTCTTCTATAAAGAAGCGTGAACTTTCTCACGCAGAAAGTTATTACTCGTCACGTCTCAACTTAAAGCACTGTTTACATTGTACTAAAACAATTAAATACATTGTACAGGGTCTCTTAGTACTTGCTTAGTGTTTTATTTGTGCTTTATTGTGCTTTAAATTTGTCTTTATTTTAAACATTCAATAACAACATCTTTTAGGGTTCTATACCCGAAGGGTGCCGAAAAGAACCCTATTATTAAGACTTAGCTGTCCGTCCATCCGTCTGTCAGCGGGCTGTATCTCATGAACCGTAATAGGTAGGCCGTTGTGTGTATTTCTATTGCCGCTACAACAACAAATAATGATGCATTTTTCATTCTGCCTAGCCTTTTCCCAATCATGTTGGGGTCGGCTTCCAGTCTAACCGGATGCAGCTGAATACCAGTATTTCACATGGAGCGACTGCCTATCTGACCTCCACAACCCAGTAACTGAGTAATACGATACCCCTTGGTAAGACTGGTTTGTCAGACTTTCGGGCTTCTGACGACTCGTAACGACTGTCAAAGATCCACAAATGACAGCCGGGACCAACGGCTTAACGTGCTTTCCGAAGCACGGAGGAGTCTCGGTATGTAAAGATGGTCACCCATCCACGGACCAACCCCGGCAACAAATAATGATGCATGGTTAAAAATTAAAGGGGTCTCCATACAAGAAACGTGACAACGATGGCATTTTTGGCTAAATATTGGACGGTGGTATGGAACCCTTCATGTGCGAGTCCGACTCGCACTTGGCAATAAAAATTTGTATTTATTTACACAGTTATTTTACACAATAGTTTTCATCAGTTACCCAAATCACAGTGATCTTTATTTTCGTTACAATAAGGTTGCTATTGAGTTGTTGCTGTCAGACGTAAAATAACTATTAAAAGACTGTTGTTGGGTGCTGTGAAAATGGCAGCAGAGTGAAACTTGCTTCCGGTAAAATTGTCACCGTGTGATAGAATGGTTTAAAATAAAATACTAATGTAGTTTTGATGTCATGGTAATGGAATTCAAATGGTTCGGCAGTTGGTTCCTACACGAGAAATAGACGCTGAAGGCATATATTTAAATGGTTAAATATTTAAAACTTACTTATTTTTAGCTCCTGATGAAGATCCTCAGTACCTAAAACCTTTAACCCTAGTTGATCTTATTTTTTTATTTAAAACATCCATTTTGGTACCAAGAATCCGCCATTTTGATTTTTTATAATTTTAATATACTCAGTGATACTCGTGCAATAAAGATGAACCTAACGACATTTCTTTTATCAAAATCGGGGCAGCCGTTTAGTAGTTACAAAGTTAACAAAGAGACGAACATACATACATACATGTAAAACACATAACCCTCCTTTTTGGCTCCGCCGCTGTCGAGTAAAAAGATAATAAATTGGTATCCCCGACTGCTTTTGATGTAAGTATAATTATTATTAAAAAAATATGTTGTTCAAGTTGAACGTCAATAAAAGAACATGAATATAAAGTAGCCAATCATGATGTAATGAATATTGACAATCCTTATAATGGTGTTCTCATTGAACATCAGTCAGCCATGCATTGTGTTCAAGGGTACTTTAAAAATGTTAATTTCACAGCCGATTCGAAGCTATAATTAACTGGGGACCAAGATTAACCAGAACTGATTAACGGTATAAAGGAAAATGTAAAATAAAATAAAAAAGTTATCAAACGTAGGGTTAGAATTTAAATAAGTAATTATTGGATGATAATCTCGTTTACATAGGCTTTGAAAACAATGTTATTTTGAGAATATTTTTAGATCCATTTTGTGGTCCAATATTCTGCCAACATAAAGTTAAGTTTTAATTAAGAAAAGTCCTATATAGCTATGTTTATTGCCTTTAGCCCAACTATGTTCGTGTCGGCTTCCAGTCTAACCAGATGCAGCTGAATACCAGTATTTTACATGGAGCGACTGCCTATCTGACCTCCACAACCCACTTACTTGGTAATACGTTCCCCCAGACTATCGGGCTTCTGACGACCCGTAACGACTGTCAAAGATCCACGAATGACAGCCGGGACCAACAGCTTAACGTGCTTTCCGAGGCACGGAGGAGTCTCGATATGTAAAATGGTCACCCATCCATGGACCAACCCCGGCAAGCGTAGCTTAACCTGATGAATCGACCCGTGCGGCTGTTATTACTTAGCCACGATTTCCTTAGCTACATCTCAGTACGAGAAGAGATCATTGAAAAAGATATTGACGCGGTATTTTATTAAATTATTATTTATTTAACCTACATTTATTTTAAGCCACAGACTACTACCGACATCCAATACACGTCTAACTTATAACAAAGACAATTGTTTATTTTTTTCCTCTAGCACAGACAAAACCCTTTTTTATACGTTTTTTATTTTATGTATAGTTTAAGAGGGAACTAACGAATTGTACACACTGGGAGCGTACAACGGACTGTTTTTTTTTTACAGTTCACAATTAGTGTGTATCTAGTAAAACGTGTTGTTACTTTTGTTGGATTTCTATATCGTACGGAGCGTTATTGGTTAAAAATCTTTGTTTGGCGTTCCCTGAAAGAAATTGTACATTACTGTCGCGGCCTGCAATATGAACATTCTTAGACGATCGTGAAAATGCGGGCCGAGGCGAAGCCGAAGCACATATTATATGTAAATCCATCAATGCCTGGTTGCGGCCAAGGATTGTATAGTACTTTTCTTAAATAATTTGCGGAAATTCAAACTAACCAATTAATTTTCCAGAATTAGAAAACAACGATAATTTTTCACGCGCCAATATGTTCATTTGTTACTGTAAATAGCTCTATTTGCAAGCCAAATCGAAATTTAAATAAAATCGTTGATAATAGTTACCTTCTTGGTTGTTACGTGTTGAAGTAAAAAGTTCGTTCCATTTTTAAATAACAGATACAGACAGCCAGATATGAATTTTCATAGTAATTTATTCGGCCACTAATCACAACGGTTATGGATTTTCATACAAACATTGCCGACTTAGTGCTCGCATGCATTCGAACAGTACGGCAATTTCGATTTACCTCGAAGAAGGTTGTCAAAATAATGCTCGAATTTCCAAGCATGTTTGAGAAAAACGAGTTACTTAGTCTGGCAACGTTGTATGTATGTCATCCCTAATCCGTAGGTAATACATTAATTTGATGTTAGTAGTGTTTCCAATTACTGCCTCATTCATTCTGCCTAGCCTTTTCCCAATCATGTTGGGGTTGGCTTCCAGTCTAACCGAATGCAGCTGAATAACAGTATTTTACATGGAGCGACTGCCTATCTGACTTCCACAACTCAGTAACTGGTTAATACGATACCCCTTGGTAAGACTGGTTGTCAGACTTTCGGGCTTCTGACGACTCGTAATGACTGTCAAAGATCCACGAATGATAGCCGGGATCAATGGCTTAACGTGCTTTCCGAAGCAATTACTGTCTGAGTATTGTAAATATATTTTGCTACATAAAATGAGGTTAGAACTTGCATTATTCTTTCATTAACATACGTTAACGCCTGTATTCCCCGAAGGGTTAGGCAGAGGTGTATCTATAGTGCCCACACATTTCGTCAGTCATGTTTAACTCAAACAAATTAACTACTAACTTAATGTGTGTATAATTATTCAAATTTCAACTGAAATTCTTTGACAGTTCCATAATATGGCTATAGCACAGCAAATATTGATGTAGGGTGTTAATTTTCTGAGGGCTCGAGCCCTATTAAATTGCTAGAATTTCGTAAGCTTTCTTTTTGTAAGGTGTAACCTTTTGACTGGTGTAAGGATCATACTTAAATAGCAGTTGAAACCTTGACCGTAATAAAGTTCTATTATTTCTCCCTCTAACATTTAATTACAGCACCACCAGCACCATCAGGTGAGATTCTGGCCAAGAGCTTCCCCGTTGTGGATAAAAAAAAAAAAAAAAAAAAACTAATATAAAACCCATCTCATTGTGTCCTCAGCCGAGGCCACGTTCCAGTGCTTTTTTTTTTGTGTCGATTGAAATTTATTTGACGCATCTCTATCCCGACAGTCGACATTAACGCCAAGTTTTATCGACAACGACTTATCGACGCTGCCCCGCACTGGTGCTGACGTAATTATGGCGTTTAATGTTTTTTTACTTGAGTTTTCTTGTTTTATTATTTTGAAATTGGAGCGTCGAGTTTTTTTTTTCTAATCTTTTTTGACAATTAAGGTGAATGTATTTTAAAATGAATGATGGTTAGAATATGTCTTAAAAAAATTAATTTAAGTAGATTTAGAATCTAAATTAATTTGATTTTTTTTTTACAAATTTTGTTGTAAAGTACATTAGTTTAAAAAAAAAAGTTTTTGTGATCAAATTAAATGTAGTGTGCATAAATAGTTCAAATAGAAACAAATAAAGTAGGTATTTCAAATGCAGGATATTTCAGTATTTTTGTATGATTGTACTACTCTGAAGTAGAATTTCTATTTCGCAAAATATCATTTTTGCTAAACTTTCACTTTGCAAAATGTTCCCTTCGTAGTCTGGTCAATTTTCACAATGCGCACTCCGCAAAATGACCACTTTAGTAAATACCTATTTCTTTACCGATATTTCTCTTTTTACCTTACTCCTGTACATGAGGGGCTAGTGGCTAAATAATAACAGCCACACGGTTCGATCGAAGGTTAAGCTACGCTTGCCGCGGTCGGTTCAGGGATGGGTAACCATCCACTACATATCGAGACTTCGAGAACGTTCAATCCTAATCGTATTCGTCATTCAGATAAGATAAAATCTAGAAGAGTCGTTACAGTTAGTTAGAAACCCAAAAGTTAAGGCTCGTACATACTGGCGCGATGTGTGGCGCGACACCGGTACTACCGTGAAGTTATCTTAGAAATTGCATTGTTATAGTCGCGTCGAGCCTGTTTGTGGGAGCCTTCACTTACTTACCAAGAGGTATCGTGTTTCCCAGTAACTGGGTTGAGGAATTAAGATTGGCAGTCGCTCCTTGTACAATACTGGTATTCAGCTGCATCCGGTTACACTGGAAGCCAACCCCAACATAGGTGGGAAAAGGCTAAGCAGATTGATTTAAGCCGACAACTCAAGGAGTCCGCCAGTCAGTCAGAAAGATCAATCATCAATCAATCAATCAATCATTTATTAATTTGCGAATATGGGTACAAAAATAAAAGGTCTTATATAAAAATCCAACTCCGAAAGGAGAAATGATTTTTTCTACTAATCTGCTAATGCTTTTTTATTTATCTTAATACATAGGTACTAATTAGTTTTCAATTTATTTTACAAACATTTACTAACCATCCCTGTACAGAACAAAATAGCTGACATCCGAAAAACAAAACACAAACGTAATCCCTTCATTTTTAATTTGTTCCAATTTTAAAACAGACAGTAATGGTAAACAACATTTTTGCCAAATAACATCGCAGCGTTTTGATTTTGCGGACCTTTCTTAATTAATTTTACTTGATGAGGAGGCGACACGTTTTGGCATTTTGTTACTAGGTATGGGAATTATGTAACGAGTTTATTAGTCACGAATTATATTATTGTCTGTGTTACATAACATAAATAAACTCACGCCTGATTTCCATGGGGGTAGGCAGAAACTATCCTCGTTTACAATCTCTAGAGTAAACGGTCAGTGGGTTTATCGCCATAAGCACCATGCTTGGAAAACAGATTGGTGATCACAGTTAATTATGTTGGTGGCGTGTGAGTCGGATCGTTAAGTTCCCTTCAAATGGTTGAGCTAAATGGTGCTGATCCATGCGTCATGTTTGTGAACGGGCGCTGTCAGTAGGGACTAGTCTTCTCTTAGCTGCCACGGCTTATTTTAATTTTTGAATTGTTTCTATATTTTTATTACGGACGCTTTTAACGTGCAAAACTTTTTACATTGTTCTCACATGTATAATTTCAACATGAATGATGTAACAAATATTTTGTAACATATATTTTGATTCTAAATAGTGTCCATGGAGTTTCTTGCCCGTTCTTCTCCATAGGAACCTACTACGCTTTGGAATGGGCAACTAGCTTCATTTTTCTGACTGACTGACCCCTTGACAATTCAAAAGTGCCTGTAATTGGCTTATTTGAAATAAATGCTTTGAGTTTGAGTTTGATTAGAGGAGTCTGCTGTCCGTTCTTTTGTTTTCCAACCACGTCTGACGTCATGTTTCGTCCAGTCCCCAGATTTTTCGGTAGATATTTTTAGCTTTCCAATTTCTGCAACCTAAACTGAAAACAGATTTAGATTTAAAACGACATTATTCAAGCATAGGTACCACCTAACCGCTCTCCGGATCAGCAAAAATGTAATAAAACACAAAATATTTTTCCTAAGGTCAAAAGTGATCCCTTCTAACAACGTCTTTATAAAATAATACCTTCTGCCCGCGACTACGTTCACATGGAAACTATAAGATAGGTACACAATATAACATTTTTAACCCCCGACGGAAAAAGAGGGTGTTAACGTGTGTATCTGTGTAGGTATCTGTCTGTTCCCTCGTAGCTCCCAAACGGCTGAACCGATTTTGATTATTATTTTTTTGTTTGAAAGGTGTCTCGATCGAGAATGTTCTTAGCTACACTTCAAGAAAATCGGTTCAGCCGTTTGAAGATTATCAGCTCTTTTCTAGTTGATGATTCGATGTGCGCATCTTCCACAGGTCTGATCGATTTAAAATTTAGTATTCTGTTACTTCAATGATATTAGAAGAACATAGTAACCTGGAACCGATACTGCAGCATCACCTGGAATTGTGTCGGGGGTTATTTAAATTTTAAATTTTAACTTGTTATAAAACTACGTCGGCCCCCGCCGCACCTATTTCTTTTGCTCCTAAACGTCGCAGCCTGATGTTAATTAACCCTTAACCTTCCTCGAGAATTGGATTCTCAAATGGAAAAATATTTTTTTAAATTCGACGGGTAGTTTCATAGATTAGCGCGTACAAACAAACATATATTAGATTATATGCATATAGTATAGATAGTTAGTGACCCGCGCGCACGGTTTTTACGACTCGACAAAACATTGTGATTCATTTATTATTATGTGAAGTAAATATAAATGTATTATACATAACATACATATATTATACATAAAAACCTTTTGGAATAAATTCTCTAAATTATGTTAAAAATCGCATCAAAATCCATGCCGTAGTTTAGAAAATCTAAGCGATCAAGAAAAGCGACTTTAATTTATAATATGAATAGAAGACAGTATAGATTAGCGCAATTTATTCAAAATGGCCCCCAGATAAAACTATGATGATAAGCCAATACAAAAACAGTTCATCCAGGTTTCTGAGCGGGTTTTATAGAGTCTGCCGCAGATGAAACCTCTTCGAGTGGATATAATCTTTGGATTAGAAATTGCTTGTTTAGTCTTGCATTGATCTTTGTTAGTTAGATGAACACTTGAGCTGGCACGATGAATATGGAAGGATTGTTATATTTTCTAACTATAGTAAGGCTGTGGGTACAAAATCGCGGAAGCGGAATAGTGGGGTTGAAAAATGTTTTTTTTTAAACGTTGCCCCACACTAGGAATTTCTCCTGTATCGTGGGTGCATTTACAACCATTTAAACTGACATACACAAACAGCCAGACCCGGAACAACTACATGTAGGTTATACAAATATTTTTTCCGTGCGGGCTTCGAACCCGCGACAGGCAGCGCAGCAGTCAATCGCTTAACGTCGTTTGTATCGTTACGAGTGAATTGGGATTGGAACTCAGTTCCAGGATTATTATAAGAAAATACTTTGTATGGAAACTAATTCGGGCGTAAAATACGCACTGAGGCCGTGCGTATTTTACGCGCGAATTTGTTCCAATTATTTTAGCCCAGTCACTTCTCATGCACGAGGCTTAAACCCGGGCAAGGACCAATGTGACATTTTCACTTTATATTTATGTACTTTCTGAGTTCATCTTGGACTTACTGTCATCGGTGAAGGAAAACATCGTGAGGAAACCTGGACTTACTTATAGTCAATATAAGTTTGAGATCGCTGTCTTGAGCTAGTGTGGTGATCAATTCATATACCTACAATTATAATTCCAACTATTTATTAGAGGCCTTTGTGGAATACAGGGTATTCATTAGGATTGGTTGGAGTTGTAGTGACAACCATGTCATTTGGTATAGCATAGGTATTTATTCTTTTGTTTATCCTTTATATAGATTCCCTTATATTTTGTGAATGTGAGAACGTTGTAGGCTCAACAGACTGTCGATTTGCAGACTGTTTTCTATTTTATTAAGTATCTTGTTGACAGGCCTACACTGTCCTCTCATACCAAACTCAAACTCAAAGAGTAACCGTGGAGTTTCTTGCCGGCTCTTCTCCATAGGAAACGACTAATTGGAACCGTGCACCTCGCTTCTGACGTTACATAAGTAGAAGTACCCATGTAGGTTTATGTGAAATAAAATATTTTGATTTTGATTTTGAATGATGGTACCTTCTCTGTATGAGAAGACGCCTTTACCCTGCAGTAGGACAAGCTTGGTATTTTTTATATAATTTTATTTATTACCTAATTATTGTTGACAAATTAATAATTTTAACGATCTCTCTTGTTAAAAGAACTTCAAATTATGCAGACGTTCTCCTCACCTATAGTTCCAATACCCCCATCTGTCGATCACCCTCCATTTCCTACCCCGAACTACTTGTAAATCAACTTACGCCTCGAATCAAATAAAGGCTCTGCCCAAATAAATAAGATCCCACACGTAACTTCAAGTGATACTCGAGCAGACTTGTGTTTACTTGAGCACGATATTTTCATTCTTGTGAAGGGGCCTTCTACAGTGAGTGCTCCCCTTTATTTTAGATTAACATAATGGAAGATGGGAAATGTTCGATTTTAGAGGTTTTTTTTTTTTTTTACACATCCTTAATGCCACGCCTTGTTTCCCTGAAGGGTTGGGCAGGCGTGTACCTATATTACACCCACATTTCGCCATTTATTTTTAAGTCCCATGTAATAGGGGGCGAGCCTATTGCCATCAAGCGGGCACAAATCCAGACTCCGGGCTGCTACTGAGAAATTCCAGATAGAAAAACCTAATAACACTTTGTCCGACCTGGTATTGTCGCCAGGACCTCTTTTTTCTTTAGTTCCTCGGAAATGTCATATTTTCAAGTATTTTAGATCATCAAAAACTAGATTAAAAAACACTTTATTAGGAAGATTTCAAAGGAGAAGGGCGTATAAGTTGTACAGTATTATACTGTTGGAGAATATGGATAAGTCTTGCTTGATGGGAAGCAGAGAAGATGACTTTAAAGTTTAGAGGGACAAAACGAGTCTTGGAACTTCAAAACTACTTCAACTCAGCCTACAGCAGTCCACTTCTGGACATAGGCCTCCCCCAAATTGAGCCACAACAACCTAAGGGGCCATTCCCGTATTTTTAAGAACGATCACATTCGCATTTCAGTCGCAATCTATCAAAAATACAATCAATTTACCAACATTTTTGACAAGTTTGACAGATTGCGAACGAATGTGAACGTTTTTTAAATACGAGAATTGGCCTTCTGTCCTCCACCTGCCACCAGCTCAGTTTTTCCCAGCCACCTTTTAAAAGTCGTCGGTCTATCTGGCTGGGAACTAAGAACAGGAAAAAAAAAAAAAATGTAAATAACCCCCGACACGATTCCAGGTGATGCTGCAGTATCGGTTCAAGGTTACTATGTTCTTCTAATATCATTAAAGTAACAGAATACTGAATTTCGAATCGATCAGACCTGTGGAAGATGCGCACATCCAATCATCAACTAGAAAAGAGCTGATAGGCTTCAAACGGCTGAACCGATTTTCCTTGAATTGTAGCTAAGAACACTCGATCAAGACACCTTTCAAACAAAAAAAAAATAAAAAACGTCGGTTCAGCCGTTTGGGAGCTACGAGGGAACAGACAGATACGTTACACTTATAACGACCCTCTTTTTCCGTCGGGGGTTAAAAAATATTGAGAATTGATAACAAGACACTCAATGGTTTGCGTTCATAAACTCACCTACAGTCCTCTGAAAGCACACAATATTATAAACCTTATAGCAACGCACATAACACCTCAGTGTTTTAAAATCAGAGGCAAAATAACTATGGAAAGATTGACTGAGTCTCTATGTCCATAAGGTTTAATTTTAATCACCACACCACACAACTGTCATAAAACTGCCCACTACCAAACGGTTCTCATACCATTACTATTTAGCCCGTCCACTATAAAGGGTACCTTTTATTGACGATACCTTGAGTCCTGCTGACCTCCCCCGCCGTGTCATAAACTACAGTGTTCTACGTCTGGTCGACGCATCGAATCCCCCTATCGACACTTAAAACTGGCTGATGGTAGCTCGTAACTGACTGCTATCAACGGATCAAAACTATTAGTGGGGTGTGTGGTGCAAGGGAAGAGACGCTGGCTGTATTTATTGTTTTTTTTTAATTCGTTTTAGTTTTTAGTTTAGTTAGATGATTCTTGATCGCATTATGTTTTTTTGCTTTCTTCTTTTGCCTCCATCATATCTGAGAGGCAGTTCCCGTATTTTTTTAATGAACATTTGCATTCGCATCTCATTCGCAATCTGTCAAAAATACAATCAATTCACCAGCATTTTTGACAAGTTTGAAATTGCGACTTAAATGTGAACGTTTTTTAAGTATTAAGAATTGGTCTTCTGAAGGTTGACCATTCATGCATACTGCAAAAACTCAAACTCAAAATATCTATTTCAAATTAGCCAATAACAAGCACACAGGGTCGGTCAGTCAGAAAGATGAAGCTAGTTGTCCATTCCAAAGCGTAGTAGGTTCCTATGGAGAAGAACGGGCAAGAACCTACCACACTCTATTAAATCAAAATACCAATATTTTGATTATACATCATTCATGTTGAAATAATACATGTGAGATCAATAGAGAAAGAGGTTTAAAGCGTCCGTAATAAAAAGACAAAAACAATCCAAAAAATAAAATGAATTAAAAAAGCCGCCGCAGCTAAGAGATGACCAGTCCCTATTGACGGCGCCCGTTCACAAACATGACGCATGGATCAGCACCATTCGCTGAACTATTTTGAAGGGAGCTCACTACTGCTTGGAGCCTCTAGTATGATCCATAAATTGAATAGTTATGTTCTCTCGGTAAAACTTGCACAAGCCCACCATCACTCTCAAATGTCACGTTCGTTGGAATATGAAGAAATAAACGTCATAAGTACACTATAACTGTTTAATGAGAGAGTTAAATAGTATACTAAATCGATTTCACAATGCTATGCAAGATGGTTAAAGAACGGCAGAGCAAGCCATCTTGTAATAGTGAGGCTGCTAACGCCAAGCACACTGTTCAGAAAATGTTTAAAAAATTCCACGAAGTTAGTATAAGCACAAAGGATTCAAAAAATTACATTTCAGAATATTAGTTAATATTATGTTTGTGTGTCTAAACTCTTAACAAAATAATTTAATACCAACACCGCTTATATCTAATTATATTAAAACAAAAATAAATCACAACCGCCCCGCTACCTTTCCTCAATCACACCGCACCGTAACACCGTTTCTAAATTCGACGCGTACTTCGCAATATCGTAAAGCAACTCATCGATCGTGTGGGATCAGCATAACGCTAACGTAACGCAATTTCAATAACACCCAAACGGTATTGTAAAATATACGACGGTGTAAATTCGGACATGTTGATTTAATATTAAGAGATTTTGAGAAGTATGCGAGACTTTTAGAGTAGATCGGGTGGAAATAAGTTTTGTAATATTACTTGAATCATAATGAAAATAGTTGATCCATTTTTGCTGAATCTATTTCTAATTGGGGTCCGAGTGCTCATCGAGTAATTCGGCTGTTCGACTCTTCATGTGACGTGGGCTTTTAGGAGTATGAGGAACAGGGTGTAAAGTTCACTCATCCTCGTTGGAAAAGGGAGGATCCTCCGACCAGACGGGTGTTGTGTCTGGCGGGCAATTGCCCAAGGATTGATGTCGGATAGTCTTATATATGTTAATCGCTCGGTAATCTTAAATAGCGCGATGCAGGAATTGTGACGTCAGGTCTTTGATGCGTAGTTCGCATGTGGCGTTGTAGATGCCGCCACAGGCTGGTCTATTCTTAGTCCAAAGAACCAGCCTTTTGGTCACTTTTCCCATTGACAGCAACGCGGACGAATTTGTTTATGACCAATAAGCTCGTCCTCTTTTTGAGTTTCGTTATGTCTAATTTGAAACGAGGTCAAACAGTCAACTCAGTCTGTCACAGTCCACTGGTAGACATGGCATCTTCCAGGCTGCGTCACAACGCCCTGTAGGTCGTCGGTCCATGTGCATTTAGCTAAACCACGCTTACCGATACGCGCTTCCCACCCCTGGATTTGGCTCCCCCGGACATCGGTCCTTGGACAAACATGGCCAGTCCTCTGCCACTTCAGCTTGTTTACTATTGAAGAGCCATCATAATTCTATTGTATGGATTATGATGACGTAATGTCGCTCGTAATTATTAAAGATCTGAAGGCCAATTCTCGTACGTTCACATTCAAGTCGCAATCTGTCAAACTTGTCAAAAATGTTGGTAAATTGATTGTATTTTGTCAGATTGCAAATGAGATGCAACTGCGAACTTGCTTTAAATACGGGAATTGCCCCTCTGTTTTGTTTTACGGTACTTAGGCCCTTTTCTGATTTGTCGGTACAGCAGCGGTGCGACATCAGCATGCTCGGTATACGCGGTACCGAAAGCCTACCGAGCGCCTATATTTCAATTGAGCCTTTCTGATTAGCTCGGTATGTGTCGCACTCCCGCACATACTGACCTAATCAGGAAGGATCAATTGAAATATAGGCGCTCGGTAGGTGCTCGGTAAGTTTTCGGTACCGCGTATATCGAGCATGCTGATGTCGCACCGCTGCTGTACCGACAAATCAGAAAAGGGCCTTTTTTTTGCCAAGATAGGCCCGTTCATGACGCAACCAATCAGAAATTAGTTTATACCGCGATTATAAGTCGCATCGTGTACGGACCACCATTGAAATACTAGTGCGGTGACATTCTGGCCACACATTGGTGATTTGAATATAAAACACGTAACTTGAACAGCGTCTTGGACGATGAGCCTTAGACTTAATAGTTACGTATCCAATATTTCACCAAATAATTCACAAGACCAACAAATTAGATATCCAACATTGTAAAAGAGACGATATATTCACAGTGTAGGATCCAATTTGTAGACTAAACATTTGCGTCGTCAGTTATGCATAAAAATTACATTCTGTGGTATCTATTCTATGTTATTATTTAGATAAATAATGGAACAATATTTTTACTTCGCCCATGTATTTTTTTAATATAACCACGCTAGTATTATATGTGAAATATGTCTGTCTGTTTGGTCCCATTTCAAGACTACACTATGAAACAGATTTTGGTAAAACTAGGCTGCTGACCGTACCTTATGTTTTTATTCAGGAAAAAAAAATTAATACGTGGGTCGAGGTACAGAATAAAGCAATATTTAACCAAAGTGTCCCCTAAAAAAATCCATTCTTCAGACTTTTATTTTTTGGAATAGTTGTTTTGGCAGTAAAATTGACAGTCTAAATGCGGGTGCTACAGTTTTCTTAAGGGTTGAATTCGTAAAACCAGACTATGGACAAGGTAAATGCCATTGGCATACTCCACATCAGCTTTTCTCTTAGTATTTAGTCGAAAGACTAACTTTTAGTTCAATATTACCAACCTGAAATGGTCTCATTTCAATCCACAAGAAATTGTGATCTCTATCCAGTACTCGTTGCCCGCCCCGGCTTCGCACCTCGCATTAAGTATTTATCTACGGCGTATCTACCTATATACCTATGTAACCTTACTACGTACCTACCCAACTACCTACCCTACCTACCTACCTACACTACCTACACACCTACCTAATAACATACCTACCTACCTACCCTACCTACACACCTACCTAATAACATACCTACCTACCTACCCTACCTACACACATATCTAATTACAAACCTACCTACCTACCTTATCTATCTACAACTACCTATCTTTTATACAAACCTTGTCCTGAGAATAACAAACACAACAAAAAAGAATGATCCAATTTGATCTAGATGATCTGAAGTTATGGCGTGACCAAGGGAAATAGGGATTCATTTTTTTATATTATATTATATAGATGGGTGCCTACATCTGTAGGCACCCATCATCTGTAGGCACCTACAAAACCCTTTCATAAGAAGCTCTCATACTAGCACCGTACCTAATGACAATTCATTCAAAATCTCATTTAAAGCCAATTCCTCATCAACTATTACAGCTTTACTTTTTAGAAACTCCATTAGTATAACAAACGCATTGATTACAAAATTACGACACATATCGAAAACCGCATAATACCAGTTGAAACCGAATTAATTTAGATAAAACCAGTTTAAAGCGGTTGTATCGGATAAAACAAAACGTATTTTGGACCACAATGTTGGACAAATATTGTTTTTGTCATGTTTAATTTTGGTTTTATATGTTATTATATAATTGCCGTTTCAATTAAAACTATTGTTGGTGTATAGTTTTGGCTATAAAGTGGGCGTGACAACTTGTTCGATGGATAAAATAATAACATAACATCACGCCTGTATTCACCGAAGGGTTAGGCAGAGGTGTTTGACGTTCGAAAAGTGTTGATTCTCAACCTAGTTTGAATAAATGACTTTTGATTTTGATTTTATGCATAATTCTTTAAGTGGTTAAACCAGTTACTCGTTATTTATTAGTTATTTGTTAGTTTTAATGTTTGTTTTTATCGTTTTATTTCCTGTGCGTGTCCAAATAAAATATTTTCCTTTCTTTCTTTCGTTCTTTCTTTACTCGGTCGGAAGACCGAAGATTAAATCAAGTAAATTCGCAATATTCTCGCACCCTTTTACTTTATTTAGCACAGACAAGGCGCACATTTCAAGAAAATACATAAGAAACATACTACCTAATACAAAGTAATCTAAAACTATGTGTACTGTGTTACGTTTACTGCATTATTGTTTTAGTAATGAAGTGACTGGCGCGTGTAAGGTCCAGGGTTCAATGACAAGGTTATACAATCTATTATCGGGTGTTTTCAAATTCCACTCAATCGCAAATCAAAAACAGCACTCACTGACGCAAAACAACAAAGTAACAAAACCACAATCTTTTACATTAACATGCAAACGTTTCTGAGTTTACAACTTAACATACAAACATACGGGCTATAAAACTTTGATGGCTCATGACGGATGATCGCAGAGAATTCGCGAATCGTAAAATTTATGACTTTGTGCCTTTGAGTAGATTTGAATCCTGTTTGACCAGCTCCCTGTTGACCTATTAGGGTTTAGGCAATTACTTTGGTTGTTTAATGTGTTTTGTTTCAGCTGTTTCTTAGATCATTACTGTTAGGCCGAACGACACGTCACCACTTAGGGCAATTTCACCAGTGAAACTGAACGCGATCAGCACAAAAGAAGCGCGCTACGAAAGAAGGCCGGCGTAAAAATGTGGAAGTACATTTTTTTAATGCAATGTGATGCAATGACATATACATTAGCGCGTCGTCAATGGTGGCGCGCACTCTAAACGACGTTCAAGAGCTGTCAGTGTCATTATTGTTATGGAATATTGACCCTGACAGCTTTTGAATGCGGCTTAGGTTTCCTGATCGCGTTCCGTTTCAATGGTGAAATTAGCCCTTAGTGACGGGGTATTAACTAGTTTGTGATTGGTTACATCGTGTATGGACCGCCATTGAAGTTCTAGTGCTGTAGTGACATTCTAGCTAGGCATCGATAAAACACGTTAATTTTGACAAGCGTCGTGGACGACGCCGACGGGCTTTAGACAGGTCTTTGGTTGGGTAGCAGGCAAGGCAAGTTTGTCTTTAATTAATTGTCTTTTAAGACTTGTCAATGCATTTTAGCAGTCTATAAGTAGGTTACGTCTAGCAGTGGAGTGGAGCCATTATGGTATTTATATAGTTGCTATTTGCTCATATTAATTATGTATTATGTTAAATTGCAAACAATGATATTATCGCACCATAGTTCCAAGAAAATGTAACAATGCAAGCTGGAAGTAATTTAGCCAGACATAATTTCAATTCCGAATAAAAATATCCCAGGAAGCAGAAAATTCAAAAGCATTCGCTAAATTCACATAACATCTGCACCTGCATTTTTCCAAAATTTATCGTTCCCAGGTGTAGGTAGCTTTGGTCAGCAGTATTTTTTACCGAAAGACGAAACTGCACCAAAGGACCAAATATTACAAGTTTTCGCCGAACACTTTGTTTGCACTAACAGCGTAGAAATTGAAATTCGTCACGATTTTCGAATGGTGGTCAAAACAGGAACCATGCTAAAAGATCTTAGAGTATCCTAGAAGTCATTCGTCGATATTTAGAACGGTTGTTTTTATGACTGTCTTACAAGTAAACCAGATAAATTTGGTGGACAGCCAATTGGTGTCAACGAGAAAGACTTGTAACCGGATACTAGTAATTTGCATTTCTAAAAAAGGGAGTCGTGTGGCGTGACTGCAATTTCAATAATAATAATGTGGCGGCACCTACACCGCCACATACGAACTAAGCATCAAAGACCTGACGTCACAAGTCCTACATCGCGGTATAAGAGTTTACCGAGCAATTAACATATATAAGACTATCCGACATCAATCCTTGGGCAATTGCCCGCCAGACACAACACCCGTCTGGTCGGAGGATCCTCCCTTTTCTATGGGGGATGAGAGAACTTTACACCCTGTTCCTCATCCCCTAAAATAATTATAGTCTTCATTTCGGACTACACACACAAGTACACACAATCCATACAGTATTAGTAAAGATGACTTAAAAACTATGTTAGTAAACTTTAAACACTAAATACAAACTAAAATTGACGTGGCCCAACACACTTTGGCACGTGCCTCCATACCCAATGCCTTAAAGGGATTCAAAATCATTCAGATTGTGATTGAAAGAGTGTTACCCAATTAGGGTATGGATGTATAAATGTAAACAAAGCAAAAGGAGTATGTAAGGATCGTAGTAGGTAACGTTCTGTAATTTCTGCCTACCCCTATGGGATCATATTGGATCATTTAGCTCCCTTCAAAATGGTTGAGCTGAATGGTGCTAATCCATGCGTCATGTTCGTGAACGGGCGCCGTCAGTTGGGGCTGGTCATCTCTTAGCTGCCATGGCTTATTTGTAATTTTTGAATTGTTTTTATTTTTATTTTTATGTACGGACGCTTTTTTTATGCACGTCTTTCTACATTGTTCTCACATGTATAAGTAATTTCAACATGAATGATGTAACCAATTTTTGTAACAATTCCTTTGATTTATAAGAGTGTCCGTGGAGTTTCTTGCCCGTTCTTCTCCATAGGTACCTACTACGCTTTGGAATGGGCAACTAGCTTCATATTTTCTGACTGACTGACTCCTTGACAATTCAAAAGTGCCTGTAATTGGTTTAATTGAAATAAATGCTTTGAGTTTGAGTTTGAGTTTGGAGAAGGCTTGAGTTTATGAACATAATATGTTACATACATAACCATGCTCAAGTTTTAAACCTAGTGAAAAATACTATAAGCTCATTCTGCACAGGCTTAACAAAACCTCTTTTATTTTCACCACGCGGTAAGCATGCAGTGCCTTGTGGTTGTTGTATTTAGTTAGCGAGTCGTCGACTGACATTACCTTTCGAAAACTTTCTGTGTAGTCTGTTATTAGCAGTCTGATTCCCTGTACACTTTGGAAATTCTGTGTTTCTCTTACAGAATATATGATAGTGATACTTTTTTAAATTGTTTGCTACCTGGCTTATTGAAAAAAAGAGTTTTTTTCTTTTTTTTGTTTTCCTGTTGAACATGGAAAGTATTAACATTTTAAAATGAATTAATTGCTGCAAGAGCTAAATTATCATTCCTAACTTATGATAAATCTATACTTGCATCTTTTTAAAATTCTCTTTATGGTATTACAATCTATGTTAGAAACACATGAGGCAGTTTTTTATTACAAAGACCATTATTTTTGAAAATATCAGGTGCATTTACTAAATACACCACCATTTCTGACTTCCTACAACCTAAATAAAAATTACCAGTACCTCACCAAAAACACCTATCTTCCAATTATTTTTCCAGCCCACGCAAGAACTCTGCCTACCCTGTCAGCTAGCTAGGTAATATTATTAATATCACGATATGTTCTCGCCGACCTCATTCGCGGAATGTCGAATTGTTTCATATGATTTATTGTGGTTGCGTACCAGTCTGTGTGCTGTCATACACACGCGGCATACGGAGTTAGGAGCGGCTAGAACTGGTTCGGAGCGGTTAGAAGTGGTTTGAACTGGTTCGGAGTGGTTGTGAGCAGTTTGGGGCTGCTGTGTTCGGTGTGGTATGGATTTAGATTGGTGGAAGTGGTTTGTTTAGAGTCCATACTCGTAAATAGACCTCAATCATTGCGTAGGGGTGATTTATTTTCCCAAATAAATAAAATTATGAGACAGAAAAAGCTGTTCGTATCAGAAGGGTTGGCTGTTTTGCTTCACTCGGGGATAATGCCACTTGTTTGAAATGAGATAGTTGGAACTTTAAATTTAAAAAATGTGTGTGTTTATCAGATGGTGATACAGAAATGTAAGAAAACGTCAGATTTATTTAAAAAGAAACATAAAAAAAAGTACTTTCATCTATAAACCAAGAAATTTCGAACACAAAACAAGACATAATTGTTTTGAGCTTTCTAATAAAAAGTCGCCGTACGAAAAAAAATCACAAGTCCCTTCCAGCCAAATCTACCAAGTACGCTCAAAACATCCGCGTCCAATATTATTTTCTATTTTACCATAACTTCGCTTGACTTATTCCCGCTGTAGGCCGGGCCAAACACATTACACCGCCAACGACTTGCGGAGTCGGGTAACGGGTAATAGTTTGTGAGTACCCTTTACTCAAGAGAGGTCGCATTTACTGTGATATGTGACCGTTATAAGAGTTAAATAGCTGTATATACCTAGGTGTAGTATTATTGGGATATTTTTACATAACCATTACCCCTTGCATTTTGAGATGGTAGGCAGCGTTGTAATGTTATACTTTTTTTTTTTTTAACCACAACGGGGAAGCTCTTGGCCTAAATCACACCTGATGATAAGTGATGATCAGGCCGAAGGTGGAAGCGAGCTTCACCCGGAATCCTCAACCACAGAGGAACTGGCTATCTTACCTCTTACTGCCGGAACACAACAATGCTGGTAACATTGTTAATAGGGCGACAGACTTAGATAAGATGGTGGTAGCTAGCCAAACCGAGCAGAAATTTTTGCCCCCACTGGGGATCGAACCCGGGACCTCTGGGTCTGAGACAGGTGGTCTAGCCGCTAGACCACAGAGGCGGTTAAAACTTATATTGGACCAGCAATTATGTTATCCATGATAGACTTCGGATTGCTACAGCGAATATTCTAATTTAAAAACTTCATGATACTTTAAATCTAAGGTCGAAATCTTAGATGTAAGCCAGGACCCATAGCATAACGGCAAAACTGAAAATGTCTCATGCTACAATGAAATTAGATATATTATCATAAGTTAAAGTTAAGAAGAAAATAATGTCCTTCTTCCTACTAATATTGCTGTTCCCAACAGGGTTCATAATGATCTAATAAAATTTTAAGTTACACCTAAGTACACCTTGAGGAAAGCAATAAATGATTGTGTATCGATTGCTGAAAAACGCCGGGTACCCGGGTACCCATATCTTTCAAACATAGAAACGCTGCTTGGTGACTGAAAAAGGTATTTTCCTTTTTATTTTATTTACCACGAACTTACGATCAACGACAAGACTCATCGTCAAAATATTATTCTAAGATATCGCACTCGGATTTAAGATTTCGATGATAATCAAATATCTTGGCAAGAGACGCGGCCAAATTTAGCTGCCTCGTAAATATTTAGCACATGTGATGGAAGTATTATGCATTGAATCTCAATTGCGGGTTGCATAGAATGCATTGAGAGTTTTACTCCAAAGTTCGGTTGCTTTTTGGTGTGAATATGACGGAAATATTTGTACGCGAGGACCAAAATACACTTCTTTGTATGTGTGTTGTGTAAACTTTATACCAGAGGACCATAACATCTTGCTTGTATTTCCTAAAGTCTTTAAGGTTGGTCTTCAACCAACTTTAAAGACTAATACTTAAAGTACAAGTCGCAAAAACAGATTTTGGCCAGTTAGAATTTCTTAAATGAAAAAAACCCGATAACAAATTGCCTGACCCGGGGATTTAACTCAGGACCCCTACACGTGATCATTTTATCAAGCGTCGTGGTAAGAATCCATGATGACTAAAATAGCAAATTAATGGAAAAAAATGGAAAGGGCTGAGTGCAGTAATGAAAGAAGAAAGAAGAAAGAAAATACATTTTTTGACACAGACTAAAAAGGCACACAGTATAAAATACACCAGACAAAATAGATATAAATAAAACAAATAAAAAAATAAAAAGGTGTAAAGTACCATGTAAGAAAATTAGCCCCAGTGGTGTGCTTCACGGCTGCGGCAATAAGGCCCAGTGATGATAATGATGTGCTTGGCCCAAGAGTGGGCTTCAGGAAGTGGGCAGATCTAATAAAAGTCTATATTTAGCTTTGGCAGTCCGTACCATGATTATAGACGGTCCAATAAAATATTAATTTCTACTCCATCTTATGTCTAAAAATACCCTGACATTTAAAGATGCCTTTTACTTACAGCAGAATTCATCCGAATCAGACTAGAATTTGCTCAAACATTTTTTAAAGGCTTCTTGAAAAGAATTTTAAAATGGCTCCGGACTTTTTTTCATCAAATATTTAGAAAGGGGAAATGAAAAACTGTTCTTTTTGCCGATTTGTAAATATTTAGCCGTGTTAATTGTATGGATGGGCGAGCTTTTGTTATGTTTTTCGAAGAATTCTTTGTGTTCTCAGGGATAAGCCGGTTCTGAATTACAAACTTGTATTTGCAGTTTTCGGAGGGAAAATAAGCGTTTCAAGTAATCGCAGCTTTTTAAATAAGAACGGCCTTTTCTTTTTCAAATAATGCTACGTTTTATTTCCGTTGGTTCAAAGGTCACCCTGAAGGGAAAATCCTTTTAAAAAAGGATTTTAAAAATGTAGTCAAGCCAGCTTAAGGGTCTTGTCATCATTATCATTCACAAGAAAGACGTTTACTTCTGGTAATAGGCACACCCCCAAGCATTGCCACAATGACCGGTCCTGTGCTTTGTGTATCCAGCGGATTCTTGAGGCCGTCACCCAGTCCAGTTCCCTTGCGGGGTTTATAATATCCACGCTGTACCTTCCACGATGAACTCGTGACCTACTTCAGTACATTACATTCATACGTACTGTGATTAACGTGCCTCATCTACGGACAGGAATTACAGTAGCTAGGCCTATAAATTCACCAGCTTTGTCGCAACTACGTTGGGGTCGGCGTCCAGTCCCCAGATGCAGCTGAATACCAGTATTTTACATGGAGCGACTGCGTATCTCACCTACACAACCCAGTTACTGAGCATGCCTTGGTACGACTGGTAGTCAGACTTCTGACATCCCGTAACGACTGTCAAAGATCTACAAATAACAGCAGGGACCCGTTGGTCTTCTTAACCTGCTCCCTCCTCCCTCCAACCTCATAACATGCTTTCCAAGGCACGGAGGGTTCTCGTTATGTATTGGTTGGACACCCATCCACGGAACAACCTCGGCAAGCGTAGCTTAACCTTAATCGACCCGTGCGGCTGTTATTATTTATCCACGAGTCCCTTTGATTATCATATTTTCTCCTATATGCTTGGTTTGGAATTTTTGGCAACCTTCTTCGAGATAAATCGAAAATGCCGTAGGTACTGGTCAAATATTCATATTTATCGTGTTTAGCGGCCAAATATAAATTACTATGAAAACTCATATCTATTGTGTAATAAAAAAAATGGAACGAACATTTTACTTCGACACATGGCAACCAAGGAGGTTTAAATTTCGATTTGGCTTCCAAATAGAGCAGTTTATAGTAAAAAAGAACAAATTAATGAACATAGTGGCGAGTGAAAAATTATCATTATTCGTCATTTATTCTGGAATTTATAATTAATTTACTTAGTTTGAATTTCTGCACACTGTTTGACAAAATTATTACACAAGCCTTGGCCACAACCAGACATTGATGGACTCTCGTATGTGTGCCTTGGCTTCGCCTCGGCCCACATTGACCCCTTTTGCAGGCCGCGGCAGTAATTTATTATAAATCTACATCAATCTAACAGTATTCTCTCTTTGTTACAGGCGGTAGATTACCTAAAGAAGCGCACACCAGCACGGGCTGCGCTCATGATAGCCGCCGTGTGGCTGATGTCCGCGCTCGTCTGTATACCGCCTTTATTGGGGTGGAGGGTGAGCAGGCCGCCGGAGCAGTTTCCACAATGCAAGGTAAGATTAGTTTAGGACATGTAATAGGGACTTTAAGTTTATTTATTACATTATATTATTACTGATGATAGGTGAGTAAATGACTATAGTGTGGCGTACTGAATCATTACCGTAAACCATTTTCTGTCCTTGAACGTTGTTAATTGATTCAGGCGTGACTTGGCGGAAATCAATGATAAAATACAATAGACGTAGGTATATTTAGTAACCTATTCTGCTTAACTATTCTTAAAGAGTCTAAAAAACCCTGTAAGAAATCGACACGTATTTCACCTCTCAACGAGGCATCCTCAGGAGGACGATTGACTTGTCGCGAACCCGAACACGACGTGTTAACACGCCGAGCGCTGGACGCTAAGCGGAATAGGTTAGGTACTAAATATATCTACGTCTATTGTATTTTTTGTGCTTGAACGTGTTTCTTTTTCAGTAGTTTGTATAAACATACATAAGCTCACGCCTTTTTCCCGTGGGGATAGACAGAAACTAATACAGAACGTCACCTGCTACGATCCGTATATACTCCTTTTGCTTCGTTTTTGTTCATACAATATCTAATCATACACATGGCGCTGCGAGTACTACGCACCTGACCTTACTGAAGAACATCACCAATACTATATCCATCTACGTCGTCTCCTCCCTGCGCACTGCGTTTCCACTAACATCTACATTGTTAGTCGCCTTTAATTTATCCTCTCAACATGACCAAACCAGTAGTTTTCCAACCAATCAGTGGTTAGCCAACCAATCAGTGGTTTGTCATCATGAAAGATACAAAATGTATTTTGAAAACGAATAAAAAAAAGGGTATCTACTTACTTAACTATACTATTGAATGGTTTTTTTTTCTATTGTATTTATAACTAGCTTTTTCCAGCGACTTTTTCTGCAATCCAGGACAAAAAGTACCCCATGTCCTTCTCTAGGTTATGGTCTAACTATGTGTCTTTCATCCAAATCTGTTCAGCCATTTTATCGTGAAAGTGTAACAAACTCAATTTCGCATTTATATTAATAGTAAGGATACAATTATTATAATGCTATGAAAGCGAGTCGAAGTCGCACACGAAGGGTACGAACCCTATTAAAATGTTTTTAGTATGCCCCTTTAATTATTAATGTACTTTTTATTATTTGTTGATAAAGCGGCAATAGAAATACACAATCTGGGAAAATTTCAACTGTCTACCTATTACGGTTCATGACATTAAGCCCGCAGACGGATGGCCAGCAGAGGCTTAGTAATAGGGTTCTGTTTGGAACCCTAAAAAACCCTTAATTGTGTTGATAGAACCTATTTGCGTTTAAGCTTCTATTACTACTTTGGATTTTTTTAACCGTTTTTCCTAAGAATGAAAACCTTATCGCACACCATCTGGTTTCACCCCCTTTTCACAATTCAAGCCTAAAAATACCCCATTAAAATAGTATTTACCTACCTTTAATAGGATCCCGATATTCGATCGTGTAATCTAAGTTTTAACTTGAATTTCTTTACGATAGCTTTCCTACCTTTTTTATCGTAAAATCATTCTTTTCGTGAATATTAACGACTTTTATAGCATTTCGGAGAGTTGGCTGGCAGAGCGTTGGCCCTTCAAGTAAGGCATTTAAGGAAATGGGTGGGTTTTTTTGTGGGTAAATGGGTTATTCGTTTATTTCTGTTTGAAAGGCATAATGGAGTACCTATTTAAATAAGTTGCCTGCTTCGTTGGTCTAGTGGTCACAAGCGCTACTGCTGAGCATGAGGTCCTGGGCTCGATTCTCGGGTCGGGAAGCATAATAAGCCTATAATGTTCCTAATGCTGGGACTTAAGCCTCCTCTCTGTAAGAGGGAGTGGGCCTAATCCGTAACGCGGGCCCAGTGTGGGTTGGTAGAAGTCACATGTCTTCGAAAATTATCCTGATGGGATCTTTACATAGTGAGACTCCTCCATGCCTCGGAAAGCACGTTAAGCCGTTGGACCCGGCTGTCATTCGTGCAGCTTTGACAGTCGTTACCGATTGTCAAAAGCCCGAAAGTCTGACAACCTTACCAAAGTATTACCGTATTGCCCATTAACTGATTGTGTGCTTCATGTAAAATACTGGTATTCAGCTGCATCCAGTTAGACTGGAAGCCAACCCCAACAGAGTTGAGAAAAGGCGAGGCAGTCGTACTTTTAACATCGTTTTGTTGACAATAACTTTTTACATCTGCTGATTTCATGGCCTCATCTCTCCAGGCACGAAATCTTCTCTATTAGTTACCTTATAATTACACCTTTAACAATTTACCTTCCTGACGTGACTCGGCATTTTAAAGACGGTTAATATAATTGATGTTTAAGATATTAATTTGCTTAATTTTAAGCTAATGCTTATTTTTATTGTTCTCAGTTTAAATTGATTGGTCGCTCGTGACTGTTGTAAAAGTAAGGCCCTTTATGAGATGCAAGATTCTTGCCTTTCGCATAAAACAAAATTCAAACAACCCATGGCTTGCATCGTCTAAAATTTGTTACAAATAACTTTTATTTTTGCATCAAGTTATGGTATGCCACAGTCAATTAAATCAATCAATCTGCCTAGCATTTTCCCAACTATGTTGGGGTCAGCTCCCAGTCTAACCGGGTGCACCTCAATACCAGTATATTACATGTAGCGACAGCTAATGGTCAACACGATACCCCTTGGTATGACTTTTAGGCTTCGAACTATTCGTAACCACTGTCGTCATTAGCCCAAAAGCCTGACAACCAGTCTTAGCAAGGGGTATCGTATTACCCGGTTACTTGGTTAGGCAGTCGCTCCATGTAAAATACTAGTATTCAGCTGCATCCGGTTAGACTGGAAGCCGACCCCAACATATGTGGGAAAACGTTTGATGATTATTTTTTTTGGGGCCATCACCCATAATTTTTTTACGTGTTTAGATATCGATAAACATCACGTCTGCACAGTTTTGCTAGCTAATGTAATTTGACCGTGTATGTATAAGTAAAACAGGCATTCAGCGATAGCGGCTCTCTTCTCAGAATATATTATTTCCTTATTGACCTACCAAATCAATACGAATTGAGTTTATTAATGTTTTTATGTTCTTCGTGATTAATGGCTTAGAAACCTGCCATTAGTGCATTGTGATCACTGATAAATAGTGAAGCATTTGCTATAAACGTTAAGGAATCCATTTCTTGAGTCAATTTATAGTTGCTCGACATAATACCTATGTAATTAATATCGCATTTTATTTTATTTTTTCTAGAACATTCTCGTAATTTGGTCGTATTTGTAGTAGTGGAATAATTCTTTGGATATTTTGAATCAACGTGTGGGAAATGCCCCAAGTCTTAGGGCGAGATCTATAAACGTTATTTATATAGTGCTCTGATTTACACCTGAAGGCCAATTCTCGTACTTAATAAACGTTCACATTCAAGTCACAACCTGTCAAACTTGTCAAAAATTTTGGTAAATTGATTGTATTTTTGGCAGATTGCGAACGTTCTTAAAAATAAGGGAATTGATCTTGGACTTGTAGTTTGACAGTTGTGCGAACGTGACAGAAAAAAACGCTAATTCAAAGTACGTGTTAGGTAACGTTTATAGATTGGTGTTACTTTATAATTTGGCGTTGGCCATCATGTAAACTGGCAAGCGAGGACGTGAATTCGATTTTAGGTTGTTTCAGATCAGGCGCAGGCCCAACACCTCACCATGCTTTCCGAAGCACGGGGATATGACACCGCCAGCTTCCAAACTAAAGATAAAGATAATATTATTTTGCAAATATGGGTAACAGCAAATGATGACAAAGAATATAAGAGTTCAGCCATATTTTACCACGTAGGCATGCAAAAGATTTAAAACAGAAAAAATCCCAAATGGAAAAACGCACTAATTTGCCAGACCTGAGAATGGAACCCAGGACCCCACGCTCAGGAGAGACTCGATTTGTACTGAACTATTGGCTTACCTATATTTCAATGGGAAAACCAAAACGTTCTCGTAAAAATCATCATTGTTTCGACTCAGTTCACTTCCCATTAATTCCAGATCAAAAGGCAGCCCTAAACAAAACCTTAACGGCCATTCTGAGCCAAAATATTTGTCTCAGCTTGCAACAAGGCTTTGTTATCTGGCCTAATTTAATCTATGAAGGGTCGGCAAAGAATACTAATCTTCCTTTGTGGCTCGTTAAGGCCGTAAAGAGGATTGATAAGGCTGCGATTGAGAGAGCGATGAGTGGCTATGTGGCTTTTGGCTGTTGTGTATACTAAAAGTGTCTTTGGGGTTATTAATAGTTATACACTGACTGGACAGGTCCAAAAAAAATACAATAGACGTAGGCAGATATATTTAGTAACCTTTTCCGTTTAAGTATTCTTAAAGAGTCTTAAAAAACCCTTTAAGAAATCGACACGTGTTTCACCTCTCAACGAGGCATCCTCAGGATAACGATTGATTTGTCGCAAACCCGTACCTACACGACGTGCTAACACGCCGAGCGCTTAGGTTACTAAATATATCTACGTCTATTGTATTTTATAATGGATTTCCGCCAAGTCACGGCCTGAATCAATTAATAAAAAAATAACAAGTTGGGGGAAAGTATGCATCACACCACGCAAAACGCCTATCACTCAGCATAATGCTGCGATCCATCTTTTCTTTCACCATAGCCGTCCCGCCGTCAGTTCCATCCCGCCTCTTTTCCGGTTAATCAACATGTCTTTGAATATGTAGATCAAAATAATTACCACAGCTAATTTAGCACTAACTGCACTCAATTACTCCGTTGTATTATGCAGCTCAGCTATGATCTAATTTAAGGCAGCTAATAACCCGATGTTAATACTAAACTAAGAATGCTTAAGTGCCATTAGTTTAGTATGTATGAAGTTAATATGCCATAATGTTCTTTGAACAATGCTGTAATTGAGTGCATCAGCATTTCAGCCTTGGTTTTGTTAAGAGCTTTATTTCGCACATAAATTATAGTCATAAATTACCATGAAAAAATCGTTAAGAGTAGGATACCATTTTGACGTGACGTGCTAAACTGGTGGCATTATAAACTCCTCTACTAAGAAAAAAATAAATATTTTCGTCTCTCCTTAGTGTGTTGCTGGCAATTTTTTTATATCCCTAGGGTAGATATGAGATCATATCAAAGAATCAACTGGCATATGAGTTATTTTTCAAGTATTTTTTATTTTGTTTTCGTGTTTCATACAAAATAATTCGACAAAGTAACAATTAGTCAACTTCCATTATATATGTGGTTTGAATGAAAATGAATTACTCGTATTTATCAATGAAACTTAGATACCTACACAAATAGATATAAATTAATTATGATTGATGATATCTTCGAAACTAGCATTTTTAGACCACATATTCTAGGACTTTTTGTATTATTTTGATTTAAAGAATATAACCCTAGAGTAATTATGGGATATAAAAAAAACACGTTGTATGGAGTCAGTTAGGATTTGGCTTAAGAGTTTGGCACCTTCACTACCATCCATCAGCTCTGCATCATGCCGGTAACAGGACACTCTGACCACGATATTAAGTGCACCATTGTTTCTGACACAGCACCATTACATTCCAGGGCGGTCATCGGTGAATCTCCACCTGATGGGCAGCATAAGTTACGGTATCCATCATGTATGCAAAATTGTAAAACGCTTTCGTTAATGGCAGAGTTTTTTTTTTTCTATTCCGAATAAAACAAGTACGGAGGAGATAAACATAACATAACATCACGCCTGTTAATCCCGAAAGGTTAGGCAGAATTGTACCTGCAGTACACCCACATGTCGCCAGTTACGTTTAAGTTCCATGTCATAACTAGAGGGCGAGCATATTGCCATCAACTGGGCACAACGGACCAGACTCCGGGCTGCTACTGAGAAAATTCACCCGACTGACATCAGGCATTTGCCAGGGTCATTCGCAAGTGCCCGACCGACCGGGTATCCTACCCAGGACCTCATGCTCAGCAGTAGTGATGGTGACCACTAGGCAGTTAACCTAAGGCAGTTAAACTCATTGTATAAGGGTTGTGAATAAAAGATTTATTATTATTATATTATTATTTAACCTTTTTACATGAGGTAGGTACATAACATCGAGTTTCACGTAAGCTGGTTATCGAAAAACACATTAGATTCGCGCTCGAGTTACGGTTTAATTAGTTAAAAACAAAAAGTGGTGTTATGTTGTATTCTGTTTATTTATTGAACATGTGTAAAGTCGTATGCGATTCTCTTGCCGACTGTACGAATCTGTTCTCCCTATATTCTGATTCATTCCCTTTATAGCCCTTTTGAATTAAAGGTATGAAGGCGGTTTGTGTCAGAAAGCATTATTTATCAATCCTACTTCTTTGTTCTTTGAGTTGAAGAATTTTTATGTTTTTCCTTTTTTTTTTATCCCTGTTGTACAGTCAGCTGCAGAGAAATCTCACCCCCTAGCAATGTATTTTTTCATTGCTAGGGGGTGAGATTTCTCTGCAGCTGACCGTACATTTTGATTGTTATGTTAGCTTATAGGCAATGGGTAAAGAGCATAGATATAAGAAAGAAGGTAAAGAGGGTATACGACTATCGCCACATGAAATGCATTGTTTTAGTTTTTGACGTTTTATCTTATCAAGCATTTACTTATTCGCCGATTACCTACTTGTTTATATTCGCTGGGCTTATTCCCAGGAGCTCCAAATAATTTTATTGCGATGGACGGTAGGTTCGACATAGTCCCATTTAGTAATTTGTTTGTGGAACCATAAATTAATTTTATTGGTAATATTTTTTTTTTGTGCAATCTGTCTTTAAAATTTTTGGAGCTCATGGGAAAGATTTTATAAATTATTATTATATTCCTTTTTTAATTTGGAGCCGCTGGGAGTAAAATTATTTGGAGCTCATGGGAAAGATTTTATTAATTATTATTATATTGCTTTTTTAATTTGGAGCCGCCGGGGATAAAATTATTTGGAGCTTCTGGGAATATAGAACGGTGTGGTATGGTGGACTTGTGGTGGGCACGATACCACAAGTCACCTTCTTTATGAATTACAAGTCAGCTGTTGATTATAAATTCCCTACGTATGTACGTTATTCCTTTCACCAGAAACTAGTCAACTAACCTTTTTACCACAGTCCGTCCGTACGTGTCCGAAACCTGCTGATATTAAGCGGCGCCACTACCGCAATACTACAGAGATTTTTGGTCCTCAAAACTTTTGTGGTCACATCCTAGTTACAGCGGTGCTTAATTGAAAATTTTGTTTAATTAAAATAGTTTGGACTTCCTCGTTAGCCCTCAGGTTTCAATGGATGGACAGCTGTGAGGATTTAAACAGGAATATGTTTTGAATGTGTGGGTGCTATATTAATTGTGTAGTAGTGTTGGGATAAAATAACATAGAAGGAGGACTTTGGAGGAGTTAGATTATAAGTTCGATGTATACCTTAACACCTGGTGACACCGGATATCTTGTTTATAAACAAGATATCACTGACAAATAAATAATAAAAAAATACGTTTTTAGTTGCCTTTTTTGCCGTAGTTGGGTTTTACTTTTTATTACTTTAATTTTTCAATACATGACATCTTTATCAACTGGCATCTCAGAGTTCACCTTCCTTCTTAGCGATATAAGCACTAATTACCGGCATCATCAGCCCAGCTGTTTCTAGTTGAGGTCGGCTTCCAGTCTAACCTCGAAGCAGTTCAATGAATGTTACGCGAACTCCAAAACACAGTTACTGGGTAACATAATACACCTTGATACTGGTTCTCAGAATTTCGAGCCATATAAGCTCCAGTAAGAAACAAAATAACTTTTAGCCATTTGAAATACAGCGAATGCTCTCCATATTTTAAACCATAAAGTTATACACTAGCACATAAATATTACGTCACATACATCAAAACTGGCTGTGGAGGTTATTTTTCAAGTCGACAGCTACACGCTGGTACTGAGCACATTAAAGTGGCCGCGGTCGGTCGTTGCGCACATTTTTATACACATTAGTGGCTGTTAGGGTGAGTTTAGACTGGCGGGGTGCCATTATAAAAGTTTTTTTGAATGACATTTCGTCATGTTTTTTTAAGGTTGTTCAAATCAATGTGACTTTTTCAGTTCATAATGTACTTTCGAAGTTTATCTTGGACTTGACATTAAACAGAACAGACTGAAAGCATTTATACTCATAATTTGATGATAAGGAATGATTGTCATTTTTTTGTGTTTCCCATTGGTCAAGAATGGGAAAAATCTGTCAAAATTGACAAAGTAATCTCGAAGGATAGGCAAAATAATGATTTGAATCATACCCATTACAAAATAGAATCATACAGGAAGGTCAGGTAATTAAAAACTTTCTTTACTGAAGTTTTTTTTTTTGCCATATTATTATTTATATAAATAACCTAAAATAAAAAATAAAAAACTATAACCTTGTGTTTAAAGCCTCGTGCAGACTGGCGCGACGCGACGGTGCGATACGACACCGGTAATTGTTCTACCGTGAACTATTCTTAGAAATTGTATTGTTAAAGTCGCGTACCGCCTGTTTGCGGGAGCCTTAAGGCATTTTTTAAACAGTCTGTATTTTATTTAGGTCCTGTATACTTACGTATTAAAAAGTTCACAGACATGGGTAGCTACAGTACCCATCGATAAAAACGCAATTTCACGAAGTAACCATTTATCACTCGTCACAAACTGTTGGGAGCCATTGTGCAAAGAACACCTACATTTTCTTAATTAAATCGAATGTTTTCCACAAGTTCGTGAGGGGAAATCAATTTGACGGATTGCTGTAGGTATACTTATAAGTAGACGAGAAGAACATTGATCACGATTGCTCTTTGCGTGTTTACGATTTCGTTAAGGGCCTATAACACGTCAAATTGCTTAGCAAGATCCACCGTTATATCGAAACTACTGCAGCATACATTTTGAAATAAATAGATATATTATGGTAAAGTTGAGGATTAATGCTAGCCGAAAACACGATTTCATAAAATTTTCTCGATAGACAAAACTCAAACTCAAACTCAAACTCAAAGCATTTATTTCAATTAAACCATTTACAGGCACTTTTGAATTGTCAAGGAGTCAACAAAAAATCCAAAATTACTTCCAAACCGAACAATAAAACGCTGCTATTCAAAAAATATTTCAAATAAGATCATATCGATGCCCCCAAGCAATAAGTCGGTAATGTGCTATTATGGACTTTTTATTGTTATGTCAAATTCGGAACCTATGAGTTGGGATACATCTTAGTAATTTATTTCACATTTTTCGTAGTGATATTTACGAAGATATCATGAAAAACACTTATATTGTAGGGAAATTAAAAAACGAAATTATGTCGAGAAAAGTATCTTTACGTATCAATACAAACGAGTATTTCGTATTTAATTTTGGTAAGTTGCTATTACCGACTTATTGGCTTGAATGAATTTCGTGCAGTTCTTGGTAAACGCTAGCACGTTGTTGTTGTCGAATTATTTTGAGTCGGCTCAGACCGTAAGGGGAATCAATGTAAATAAATCACTAGGAAAATTCCAATACAATTCGAAGAAGGAAATGTAATAATGACTTTAGAGACTACGGTCATAGCATGCCATGTCTCTTGACAATTTCTGATTGATCTGCCATATGACATGTACAAAGGAATCAACTAAAGTAATGAACAATGAAATAGATAAACGATTAATATGATACTCCTTTCAACTTTTGGTTTGTTACGCCACGCGCCACAACATAGAACTGATTTATTAATATTCTTTTAATGTTTTATAGTTCTTACAAACACATTCACCGTCTCAAGCTGTCGCAGTTCGATAGCTCGAGACCTCCGTTCATTGTCTTAAAACATCAATAAATAATGTCTTCAAGACGATTCTTTATTCGCAGGAAGCTACTGTATTATGTAAAGTCCCACCTAATCACTCTGTCAACTATGACCAACTGTCCATCCGTCCGTCAATCAAAGCTGAAGGAAACATATTACTTAATTTCCATCAGTTGTCAAATGATAATAAGTCTTATTTTGATGAATCTAACGTTTTATCTGAAACTTTTAACACGCAGCCATTATATTTGTGCGCGCCGACCTCCCCGACGGCGTCAGCGTGGTTTGCTACGCTGACGACACGTTGGTCCTGGCGCAGGGGAGGTCGCACCAGGCGGCGGCCGAAATTGCGACACGCGGGGTTGCGACAATCGTCGACAGGATCCGGCAATTGGGACTCGAGGTGGCCCTACACAAGTCCGAGGCCATGTGTTTTCATGGTCCTCGGAACGCGCCACCTTTGGGTTCCCAAATAACGGTAGGAGGGGTTCACATCGGCGTCGAGTCGACGATGAAGTACCTGGGACTTGTCCTCGACACCCGGTGGAACTTCGTGGAGCATTTCCGACGTTTGGCTCCCAGACTGGAGAAGGCTGGGGCTGCTTTGAAGCGGCTCCTGCCTAATCTGGGGGGTCCAAACGCCTCCTGCCGGAGGCTCTACGCGAGGGTCGTGCGGTCCATGGCCCTTTACGGGGCTCCTGTGTGGGCGCGTTCTTTGAGGCTGCGGCCAGCCCGCCGGTTGAACGCGTCCCAAAGGGTCATGGCCATCCGGCTTGTCCGGGGATACCGCACGGTCTCGGGTGAGGCGGCGAGCCTCCTTGCCGGATTGCCGCCGTGGGATCTAGAGGCAAAAGTCCTCGCGCACATATGGGAGTGGCGCGAGGAGGCGAAACGCCGGGGCGTAACTCCGCTGCCGCGAGAAGTCGTGGCACAGCGGACAGAGCTTCGGCGGGATCTCATGGCGACATGGAGAGTGCGATTGTCGCAACCCAGTGCTGGGCACGCCACAATTGCGGCAATAAGTCCCCTCTTTGAGGAGTGGCTAGAGAGGCGCCACGGCGTCCTCACCTTCCGCCTGACACAGGTCCTCACCGGACACGGTTGTTTCGGGAGGTTCCTGTTCCGGATAAGGCGGGAGGAAGCGCCCGGGTGTCACCATTGTGTGGATCGCCCGGAGGACACGGTGGAGCATACGGTGGAAGTCTGCCCGGCTTGGGCAGAGCACCGCCGTGTCCTCGTGGAGGCCATCGGCGGTGGAGATCTCTCGCGTCCGGCCCTGGTCCAGGCCATGGTACGGAGCGAGAGGGAATGGGGAGCCGTCACCTCCTTCTGCGAAGCAGTAATGCTCGCAAAGGAGGAGGCGGAGCGCGTGAGGGAGAGGCAAAGTTCGCGCCCTCACGCGCCTAGCCGCCGTAGGAGACGCCCTGGGCGTCGGGACTCCTTGGAGGATTCCCGGCCACCTTAGGCGCGGGCTTGCGGGCGGTGAGCAATGGGTAGCTCGCCCCCGATAAGGACCAGGCCCGGGTCGACGGCGTGTTGTGTTCCACGCGCGCCTCAAAGAGATGTCAGCACCAATGGCGGGACCCACCAGGGCCGATGCCTGCCGGGGTTGCGGGAAAGTCCGAAAGGGATACCGTGGCCCCTGGCAACACAGGCAACTGAAGGAACATGGGTGGGTTTTAGTCAGTAAGAGTCTGACACGCCCTCCCGCTCCGCCCAGAGCGGGAGAAGTTATTTGATGATTTCCCACCCAAAAAAAAAAAAAAAAATAGGGGAATTAACAAGGTTTTTAAAGTAAATAATTAAAAGTTATTATACTCATCATCTACAGTCTTTTCTTGTAAACCTAGACATATTACACTTTAAAAATTCGATTAAAAATTATTAGTACTGGATGATTACACAAAAATATTTTTCAGAATTTTCCTCCAAAAACAATGTTCTGTAACGATACTGTTACTGTGTGAATTTAAAATAACCACAATAACACCCGTAATAGCCAATTACGTATCGTCTTCAAGATGAAAAATTACGCTGGAAAAGTCCGTATTGTAATGTTACGTATCAACATTGTTTACAAATTTACTGCAATAATGGCGTAAGTGTATATTACTTAAACAATTTACCAAATATATTTTTGTAATATTTATTTTCTTAAATTGCAAGGCTTTTCACGCAAAAAATCTAATGTTAAAATAATCATTGAATTAAACAAAAAATTAGCTTTCGTTTGATGTATCAATAACCTCACTACTTCGACTCGTTGAAAAGCTATTCAACAAAAACAGAAAAACATTTCTCCTGTAAAATTTTAGTTTTACGATTACCGACTTATTGCTTGGGGGCGTCGATATAACTTTGCATACTAACTGACCTAACTATAAAGCAGCGACTATGTTATTAATTTTTTTTTAATCACCATTATTTTCACCGTAAAAAGCAATTACCTAAACTATTCCCGTTTTGAAGCCGATGTTATTGAGCACTTCCAAATGGAAAAACCCAATAACACTTCGCCCGACCCGGGAATTGAACCCAGGACCTCAAGCTCAGCAGTAGTGCTTGCGACCAGTAGACCAACGAGGCAGTCAATCAATCAAACACAAATCACAAATGTAACACAAATATAGCACATAATCAGCTTATAAAGTTCCCACTGTTGGGACTAAGTCCTCTCAGTGAGAGGGAGTAAGCCATAATCCAACACGCGGGCCCAGTGCGTGTTGGGGGATGTCACATGTCTTCGAACTTTTGGTTCTAGGACATGCCGGTTTCCTCACGATGTTTTCCTTCACCGTTTTGAGAGCAGTGGAGATGAAATAATTTACACAAAGTAAAGTGCTTGCTTGGATTTGAACCCACAACCTACAACTCGTAAATCGCGGCCATTACCAAATTGAAATTGTTCCGCCAGAGTCACGTCGCGCTGTCGCGTCGCCCCTGTCTGTGGGAGCCTTAAGGCGGTTCAGTTAATCTTAAGGCTAGCACGACATCAATATTAAAGATATCTTCTAAATATAAGACTCAAACTCAAACGCAAAGCATTTATTTCAATTAAACCATTTACAGGCACTTTTGAATTGTCAAGGAGTCGTTCAGTCAGAAAATATGAAGCTAGTTGCCCAATTCATCTTAACTACGTGATTTAAAGTGCCCGTGGAGTTTCTTGCCCATTATTCTCCATAGTAACCTACTACGCTTTGGAATGGGCAACTAGCTTCATCTTTCTGACTGACGGACTCTTTGAAAATTCAAATGTACCTGTGATTAGTTTAATTAACATATTTTTGACAAAATACTAAAGAAATACCGGAGCTATTACAATAGGTATTGCAGCGAATTTTTATGGTTCCTTACCGCAAAAGAAAAAACGAACCCGTCCGTCTGTCTGTCTATCTAGACTATTCTTCTTAGGAACGCTTCGCTTTCGCAGGAACGAAGTATCAAGTTGAAATTAATATCAAATACGTAGATCTACGGTCTCTTGGTGCTCTAAAGAATTCAACCTTCTAAGTTAATACAATACAAAAATACGCCCATTTATGTACCTAATCATCGATCAACTTACATTTGCAGTTGCAAAAACATGTTAAGTTTGTTCTTGGGATGAATTCATCCCAGCTACGGAACCCTTCATTGTGCGTGGTCGGACACGCACTTGGCCGGTTTTTTTATTGACCTTTCCTGTGCTACTAGAGGAAAGAAGCCTCTCCCCAATATTTTGTATGTAGGTAGGTACTCTTTTTCTTCAACACCTAGTTGCACCGCATAATGAAATAAATACCCCCTTAGCCAAATTATGTGTACTGCCCCTAACATTAGCATTAGCAACAATACCAGACGAGCAATACATCACAGAGAGACGGGCAATGGATCATTTGGGGCTACAACCCGCCTAATTTATGTATTGCCCGCGTTTGCTGCTGAGCAATATGGTAGTTTGAGGATTGTTGTGGTAAATCTGCTTATGTGGCAGAAGAGAGATGTTTAAGGGTTAATGTTTCAATCAATCTGACTAGCCTTTTCCTAACTATTTTTGAGTGGGCTTCCAGTCTAACCGGATGCAGCTGAATACCAGTGTTTTACATGGAGCGACTGCCTACCTGACATACACAACCCAGTAACTGGGTAATACGATACCCTTTTGTAAGACTGTTCTGGTCTGTTAAACTTTCGGGCTTCTGACGAATCGTGACGACTGTCTGAACAAATTAGCTGTGACAGACGGACAAACAGACCAGATACACGAGTGATCATCACAGGGGTTCCATTTTTTATTCACACGTACGAAAACCCTAAAAACATGAAGATAGGTAAAACTTTTGGAAAATATAAAATAGAATACACCTACATTTCTATCCCAGTTACGTTAAAACAATACTAAACCAATGGACAGGACTAAACTAAAATTTATCTTCTGTCCCTTTCTTAATGAAATAGAAAGAAAAAGATGCACTGAACTTAAATTTATTTTAATTTGTGAACAACGGAATCGGCACCACTGTCTATTTGATCTAACCACAAACTGTTACAATAAATTATATTCACTAACAGATAAATAACAGTTAAAATAACAACGAAATTATCTTGTCAAACCGTAATAATGAATCTAACGCAATTTGAACGCTGTAAAGGTGGGTTTACATCGTCGGATGGAATGGCTATAATAAACAGCAAGGTTAAAAAAAATATTAATTATAATAATGAACCAGTATTTTCTGAAGGGATGAGCAGGGATGGGATTTGTATGGCTTCGTTTCGGCAGTTATTTTTAAGTCCAATATAATGGGGCGAGCCTATTGGCAAATAACTCTTTGCCTAACCTGGGAATCGAATCGCAGAGCCCACGCTCAGCAATTGTGCTGGCAACCACTCGATCAACGAGCCACTTATTTACTTATCATTTTATATTCCAACTTAATTTAGGTATGGCTGTTCCTGTCTGGGTTTAAAAATATCTCCCGATATTGATGCCCAAAACGAAATGCTTTAATATTCCTTTTGAAGAAAACCAGGATTTAAATAGCTCAACAGGGGATTGTATGCGAAATCCATGGCCACAATATGGTACAAAGTTTAAAGCAGTAAATTAGAGCTGAGTTTAGATGTCTAAGATGTGGTTTAAACAGTCATATATTAATGGTCCCTTTAGAAGTTCCTGTATGGGGCTTATATCCGGTTTAAACTGGCCTGTGTTGCCCATGAGACTCGTAATACTAATTGTGGGTCTAAAAGGGTAGTCTTGAATTATTAACTGACTAAAGGTAATTACTATTATAATAATTACTTCCCTGTATCTTTAGTTCTATTATTACTATAATACTATCTTAAAACTATTGCTCAATAAACCGCCAAGTTTAAGCGATACACACCTTTGAACCTTTTAGCCATAATCCAATTTATTTAGCCGTTCGCCAGTGTGTCCATAGCCTAATCGTTAGCCGTATCGGTGAAAACCGTAATTATAACAAATGGGCTATTTTCCACTCGGCACCGTGGAATTATTATTTCAATTCACAAAGGTATAAATTTATTCAATGAAACACCGTTTTAGTGGCCGTAATAATGTAATTATTGCGCAAATTGTTAGTAAGTCATAATTTTTGTTGCTTTAAAGCCGAATTTACATTACGACACTAGTTGCGGAAACTTAAATAATTATCTATTTACACGTGAAACTATCAATTAATAACTAAGTTTCCGCAACTAGTTTCGTAATGTAAATTCGGCTTAGATCATGGTGGAAAAAGTTCTCCTAGTGCCCACTTAGGTAGGAAAGTACATGTCATTTACTGACTTCCTTGGCTGGTTGATGCAAGACATTGTCGCGGCTCTGAAATAGCCCGTGGTAACGGTCGCGAGTTACGAGTTGTAGGTCATAGGTTCGAACACAGACAGGCAAAATACAATAGACGTAGATATATTTAGTAAACTATTCCGCTTTACTATTCTTCCGAGTACCCGTACACGACGTGTTAACACGCCGAGCGCTGGACGCTGAGTGTCTCACTCAGCGTCCAGTCAATCGTCATCCTGAGGATGCCTCGTTGAGAGGTGAAACACGTATCGATTTCTCACAGGGTTTTTTAAGACTCTTTAAGAATAGTAAAGCGGAATAGTGTACTAAATATATCTAAGTCTATTGTATTTTATAATGGATTTCCGCCAAGTCACGCCTGAATCAATTAACTATCCCAGACAGGCATTTACTTTGTGTAAATTATAATATTATGTTATAATAGACAATGGTGGAATTGCATCGCTAAACTTATGAAATGTACTTATTCTCACTACCATTCAAAATACCAACAATCCCAGCTTATTTCACTCACAACACCTGCCTTAAAATCAAACAATTCCGTCATCTTGGAACTTCAAACAGATCTCGAAAGCGAGGCTTAAACACCGAACTTTAAGTAAAGACCGGTAGTGTAGGGATTTAACAATTCTACCTGTGCCAAGTCCTGTAGATTTCTGTAATGAAAGAATAACAGAACTAGCTTATACCTGGAGGATCTAGCAAGTTATGACGCAGCTGCGAAAGAACTTATAAATATGCTTCGTATTTCTTGCAGCTTGCAATTTTCTTGGCTTAACGCTGTGGTGTGAAAAGGGAAGTAATATCATCATCGTAACTTATTCTGTCGCCAAACGGGATTTCTGTATTGACTTAGTTTGGTTTGAAGGTTCATTATCAAGTCAACGGAGAGCATTTATTTCATTTAAACCAATTACAGGCATTTTTATTTTTTTGACATCTGTTTTATCTTAAAATTTTATTGTTAACATTTTTTAAATATTTTATTAATTTCATAAGTACTTGTTTTGACATTAGTTATAGTTTTTATTGGAAAAATTAATTGTCTAATATTATAAAATATTATATTAATTTATTCAACACTCTTTCTATATTTTTTATTTGATATTGTGAAATGAATAATGATTAATTGAAATTGATACTCAAACTCAAACTCAAACTCAAAGCATTTATTTCAAATAAACCAATTACAGGTACTTTTGAATTGTCAAGGCGTCGGTCAGTCAGAAAAAATGAAGCTAGTTGCCCATTCCAAAGCGTAGTAGGTTCCTATGGAGAAGAACGGGCAAGAAACTCCACGGACACTCTTTTAAATCAAAATATATGTTACAAAATATTTGTTACATCATTCATGTTGAAATTATACATGTGAGAACAATGTAAAAAGACGTGCACGTTAAAAGCGTCCGTAATAAAAATATAGAAACAATTCAAAAATTAAAATAAGCCGTGGCAGCTAAGAGATGACCAGTCCCTACTGACGGCGCCCGTTCACGAACATGACGCATGGATCAGCACCATTTAGCTCAACCATTTTGAAGGGAACTTAACGATCCAACACACACGCCACCACCAGCGAGACATTTGAGTGAGCATGACATACTCTCAGCCGCCAGGGCAAATTCAAGTCAATGAAAGACGTACCCAGTAAATGGTAGCTTTATAAAAAGTATGTGGTCACAGTGCTCACACATGTGCTTTGCAATTATACAATATTAACAGATTGAATTTATACAATGCAAAGATAGTTTTTTCCCAATCTTCAGCAACTCCAACAATATTTTCGAATGCTAATCAACTATATAGTTTATGCGCGCTTGTGGAGCTGGACCAGCATTGAGCCAAGCATTTTTGTCAGCGATGTAATCACCCAACGTATAATATGCTTGGCAGCATAGTGTGCGTTTTATACAAGATTTAAATTTCGTTTCATTTAGTTGGAGTATGTGGGGAGGTATTTTATTCTAACATTTTAAACAGTACCGTACATGAAGGATGAGTCTACTTTAGCCAGTCTGAAACCAGGTTGAACTAATTCTTAATAAACTAATACTTACATTTGTACGCCTAATGGCAAAGCATAGAGAACGTACAAGAATGTAACATCTCACACACCTCATCTGTAATGTATGTTTACAAATCAATAATCTGAATCTCAAGAAACCTGGGCCTAGTTTCAAGAAACTGCATAAGCGGAGTGAGCTTCTTGGGTGATCAACGCTCGCTCATTCTCTGTATAAAGGCTTTTGCCATGCTGTGGCTGTGGTACTATTCAAAATCTAACTCCCAATATCCACTGATAGTGATAATCGAGGCTAGATCCTTCTTTATTTATAATAAACCGGGCTGTACAGTGACAATTTCTCGTCTGAAATTAATTTTAACTCAGTATAAATTTATAAAGCCAATCTTTAAACAGTAGGTAGGCTGCTTACCCTATAATTGGAAAAACTTGAACGATCCATCCACGTGTATATTTTTATTAAAAAACGGAAGCATCGATCAAACTTTGTAATAACGTCTCCGTTCGATGGAGTATTAAACATTAATTATTAAACTTTTCTAATGAATTTTAAATTACTTTTTCTATCAGCATTATATTATGTCATTAGTATTGATTTTTGTTCAGCCGTGTTTACATCGGTAAACCATTTTGTAAACAAATTGTGATGAATGCTATATATGTGAATGCTACGTCACAGTTCGCCGGGGTCGCCGCAACATGTTTTTTTCTTCCATACTTCTCTATACGTCGTCATCTCGGTAGTCCCTCCTGTTCTAGCCAGGGTTTTCTAGGGTTTTATACAATAATAACTTGAAAATTCCGTTTGATAAAATGTTTTTACATTTATTTTAGACGTGTGTCCAAGGATTTCGTAAAAACCGACGAAGCTTGAAAGCGTTACTTAAGAAGAAATAACTCTTACCGCCTGAGTAAAACTTTACTTCGAAGACGTCCGAAAAATTAATAAGTTTGTACATTTTTATCTCCCTTTCATCAGAACATGGGTCAGGGCCGTGTTGGCTGTTTGGAGTCCGTAGTATAAAGCTATATAGATAGGCAACTTAGATTCATCGACCTTAAAAAGTTATCCGCAGAATTTGACGGAATTTACATAACATCACATCACGCCTGTGTTCCCCGAAGAGTTAGGCAGAGGTGTGCCTATACACCCACATTTCGCCAGTTATGTTTAAGTCCATCTAATAGGGCTAGCCTATTGCCAGCAATAGGACACAGATCCAGACTCCGGGCTGCTACTAGAATATTTTTTGGAATACATTTTTGATTTTTTATTAATTTAGGGGCGGGTGCCCCTGCAAAGTTTTCACGATTTGACAAAACATCGACACTTCTTAACTATAATATGTAATTTATATTCATGTATTTTATAAGTAAACCGTCCGCAGTAAATTCTCTAAATGATGCTGAAAACCGCATTAAAATCCGTTTTGTATTTAAGAAGAACAACAGTCACAGACACGGACAGACAAAAAAACCGAATTTATTTTATAAATAAATTCAAGTATAGTATTTATTATAAGTATAGATTTTAACGAAATAAATGTTTGTCTTAAAAACTAAAACAGTATTAAAAATAACGTTGACATGGTGAAGCAGACACCGTTTTTATCGTATAACTTCAGAACCCTAAACCGAAAAATTACGACCTTCTAGCCACTAAACTTTCCCGAAAAAAGGGGAAAAAAATACTCTTGCCCTGTAGCAGACCTATTAAAGTTAAAGTAAGTAGAGTTAGTAAGCCTTAACTTAGATTAGAAATAAGGATTAATTCTTTGTTGGCGTGAACTTAGGAGGCAAGACTATGGCCGCATAGCCCGCATGCCTCATTTTATTACACATCTGTGTGAGGCATGAGATGTAGCGTTTAGCGGGTTAGGGAAACCTGTTTTTGGTTCTGTTACTATCCCTTTGCTGCGACCTATTGGAACCGTGCACCTAGCTTCTGATTGTTTTTTTTGTAAAGGCCTCCATGACTTCCAGTGTTTGCGATCCATTGCTATTATAGGCCACTGGTCGTTTGTTTTGTCCAGTTCGTTCCGCCATCTTGTGCCTGTTTTTGTAGGTAGGTATCGTAAATAACTTTATTAATACACTGATATTTTTATGTGGATTTAGATTTTGTTAATAAGGACAGACAAGGTAATCATTTTATGTATTTTTTTTAAAATATTAGTTTATATTTAGATAGTACTTACTTTAGTGCAAAAAGTATTACTGGCTGCCTCGTTGGTCTAGGGCTCGCCCCCGGGTGTACTATAGGTACACCTCTGCCCTACCCTTCGGGGAATACAGGCGTGATAATATGTTATGGTTATAACTTATTATACAAATGCAGTTTCTGCCTTTGTACAGATAATGGATTATTTATTATATTTTTTCATTGATTCGTTTCTAATAATTAATCATGTGAATGGAAAGCAATTTGTTTATTGTAAATTGTTTTTGCATCATCTTTTTTTTTTTTTAACAAATATCTTAACCTATAATTCACGCACCTTTTGTTCTCCTGTTTATTAAATACTCTAGAAGCATCTCGTCTAATTGTAAAACTACATGGCACTATAGATAATTTATCACCAATTATTATAATGAATCTCCACCCGCTCGTCTCTTATAACTTACAACACCATCCATCTTAAATAAAAGAGAAGTCGCGTTCCTCACGTAGTCGACATCGACCTCTAATTCTGCTGCTCCCTCCTACGTGAAATGGGTTGTTGCACCCGTTAACTAGTTCAGTTCCAGGGCGACGCACTTCGGAATTCATCTGTCATATTAAATATGAGATGTCTTGAAATGCTCGTAAATGAATAGTCGATGTATGTATTTGGGACAATTTTCTTTGACTTTTGTAATTACTTAGCCCCCTTAGCTTAACCTGACGGCTTGGGTTCGATTCCCGCGTCGGGCCACGTGTTATTGGATTGGCCATTTGGAATTTCTCAGTAGCAGTCTGTATTTGTACCTGATTGATGGCAATAGGCTCGCCCCCTATTACCTAAATATAGGCGTGATGATATGTATGTATTTATGGCTGTGTGCATATCACACTGTACAGGCAAAAGACTCGTTATGTAAGACTTTCTCCTTCTAAAAACGAGCGCCGGACGCGGAGCTCTGCGTTCGGCGCTCGGCATGGCAACACGTCGTGTTCGGGTTCGCGACAGTGAAGATGCCTTTTTGAGAGATGAACATGTCGATTTCTTACAGGGTTTTTTATGACCCTTTAGCAATAGTTAAGCGGAATAGGTTAATAAATATATCTACGTCTATTGTATTTTACAATAGAAATATTTGAGAATAGCTTATGTCGTGGTAGTATTGGCCAGGTAGGAAGTTGTCAGCTGGGACAGCTCCCGAAGTACGCTGGATTTACGTACATTTATATTTCGGCCACCAAGAGAATGCGTTCCTGAAACCTGTCAGTTGGACACGATTAGAAATTAATAAAGTGTAATTTCCTAAAACACGTATTATTTTGTACTTAGCGTTTTCAGTTTATTTACACATATTTTGCATCACCGTTGGTATGTGGTTGCTGTCCGATGTAAAATAACTGTATATAACTGACAGGTGTCAGGAACTCATTTTCTGATTATTAGCAGAATAAGTACAGTGTCGTTAAGGCTATTTTAGTTCAGAATTCCTACAAAGTAAGTTTAGTGTATCTATTTAATAGATATGAAAACACTATTCCATCCTCATCGCCACTTGTAGAATCCTGTTGATCCCGTATTTAAGCTGCTTATATCACTACACTGGGTCATTGCCACACCAAGCCCAGGTACCACCTCACTTTCAACTGTTTCCCACTTTCCCGCCATTCGTGGTGAACAGACAGTTGACATTAGTGACAGCGACCTTACTGCTGTCGTGCATGAGCTAGTGTTTACATATCTATTTAAATAGATACACTGCAGTAAGTATTGTCACAATTCGATAAATAAACAAATAATCTTTTAACATCTCCATTCTCCCCGGGGAGGGGTTCCCCTTTATCAGCAATTGAACAATTTATTCCAAATTAGAAGGCCCAACACAAACTGATTAAAGCTTTATCTCACGCCGGGTGTCAGTAACGCAATTACCCCGTACGGAGGTAATTACCCTAGTTTTGTTACCCTTTTTGTTACCTATAAATAGTGAATCAAACTTTTTATTCGTTGTGATTGGATCGTAGATTACGAAAGGATACTATGTTTCCATTGTTCTTAATTAGATACTTCTTATTTTGAGAACGTTTTTCGGTAGACTCAGATCGTGATAATTATAGAGAACTATTACAGGACCATGATCTCAGTTCGATTGATATTCATAGCATTTCAAAGGAAAAAACTTATTTTTTTAAATCATATAACAGATTATCAAAAGTTTCATACACCCTAAAGATCGTTTTTTAATCCCAGAGACATATTAATATATTTGACATTTCAAGCGATAGTTGTTTGTTTTTTGAATTTAGAGTTTGACACGAGACGAAAATGACTTTTCACATAGCCGAACTGTTTTTTAACTCGTTGAGCCATATTTAAGGAGGAGCTCGTGGCTAAGTAATAATAGTCTCACGGGTCGATCCATCAGGGACACTTAGCAAGGTTGGTCCGTTGGTGGGTGACCATCTTTACATATCGAAACTCCTCCGTGCCTCGGAAAGCACGTTAAGCCGTTGGTCCCAGCTGTCATTCGTAGATCTTTGACGGAGGTTACGAGTCATCAGAAGCCCGAAAATCTGACAACCAGTCTTACCAAAGGTTATCGTATTACCCAGTTGCTAGGTTGTGGAGGTCAGATAGGCAGTCGCTCCATGTAAAATACTGGTATTCAGCTGCTATGTTAAGCTCCTGATTTTAAGTTTTCTATCCCTACTCTACACGTATTTACTTACTTTGTAGCCGAAATCTATGATATTTATGTTCACAATATAGTAATATATATATTCTTTATTTCGGACTTCACACAATCCATATAGTGTTAGTAACAATGACTTAAAAACTATGTTAGTAAACTTATACAAACTAAAACAAAATTAAAATTGACGTGGCCCAACACACGTTGGCACGTGCCTCCGTACCCAGTGCCTTATAAAGGGACTGTCTAATTTGTCTAATAATGTACTTAGGATGCTGTTGGAGCTTCCGCGCAACCTACCCATTATTGACGCTGTTCTCTTCCTCAGAATAGCATGAAAATCGTCAACACGGGCTTCCGCGAACATCTGCGAAGCGCTGCAGAAGCGCGGAAGCCCCATCAACATCCTAAATCCATTATTATATTGTACGCGAAGGACGTTGTAGGCTCTCTGAGTATACTTCACCCACAAGCTGCACGTGTAGAAGGTTTGGCAGTATGCCTTGAAAAGTGACACTTTTACGCCCTTACTACAACGCGCAAATCTGCGGGCTACCATATTACATCGAACCGCCAACGCCCTCCGCTCCCTCTCTATATCAGCATCGTCAGATAAGTCCTCCGTGACTACATGCCCTAAGTATCTAAACTGTGTGACTCTCTTTAGTGGCTTTCCGCTTAAAGTCACTGGAGGAACATTATCCAACGAGCTGGACTTCGTTTTTGTTTCGTAATGCAATAAACATATTGGACATTGAGTATTGATCTTATGTATCGAGAAAACAAAATTATCTTTCCAATTCTCTACCAAACCAATCGAATACAGAACGACTGCAGATAAACACAATAACTACTTATTGAATAAATTGCCTCCAAGTTAATAGGGGTATGTTTATTTCAGGTAACATTTTTCCTACCCTGCCCTACTTGGAGGCCCGACCTCTCTGCCAGGAGGCCCCCAATCCCTATTCTTGGGGGCCTCGGGCCAAATTGATCGCGAAAGGATACTGGTAAGCAGAGAAGATAATCGAATGCTAGTCATCAGTAAATGTGTAATATATTTATTTATGTACTGCGTAGAGTAAATTATCGTACATTTCGATGTAAAAAAGGATACTTTTCCGTTTCTATGTTACCTATACGCAGTGGAGCATTGAAAGGGTTGTGAGACATATAGTAGAAACTATAGAAACTATGGTACATAAAGGATGTGTACTTTTCGGTATCTATCTGACAGGTAGACATGACAGTACTCAAAGTCAGAGTCTTAAACCTCGTGCAGACTGACGCAACGCGACGGCGCGACGCAACTCCGGTAAATGTTCTACCGTGAAGTTTTTTTTACAAATTGTTTTGTTAGAGTAGCGCCGTCACGTCGCGACAGTCTGCACGAGGCTTTATTACTAAACAAATGAGTACCTACACTCTTCTTCTCTTCTTCGTACTGCATAGAGGTGCGTTTACTAAAAGTTGTAGCAAAATTGCGCAATTCACACAATTTTGGCGTCGCAGTAAATTGATACAATCCATTTTCACATACTTCAGTTACTTGTGATTTTATATCACTATCAAAATCGTAGTGATCTTTATTCAATCTGCCTAGCCTTTTCCCGGGCCGGCTTCCAGTCTAACTGGAATGAGAGATGTAGAGGAATATCAGTATGCTACATGGAGCGACTGCCTATCTAACCTTCACAACCCAGTAACTGGGTATTACGACACCCCTTGTTAAGACTGGTTGTCAGACTTTCGGGCTTCTGACTACCCGTAACGACTGTCAAAGATCCACGGATGACAACTGGTACCAACGGCTGAACGTGCTTTCCGAGGTACGGAGGAGTCTCGGTATGTAAAGATGGTCACCCATCCACGGACCAACCCCGGCAACCGTAGCATGATCTTTATTCTCGTTAGGATTATTGTTCGTTATATAGTTGCTGTCACTGACTAGTATGTCAAAACCACAGTGATTTTTATTTTCTTTAATATAAGGTTGATTTTGGATTGATGCTGTCAGAGGTTATAATAGATGTGAAAGGACTATAGTGTTGCCACGTTGTTCATTTCTGTGCTTGAAGTATTAAATAAATAAATAAATATAGTGTTGCCGAGACGTGATGGTTAGTCACAATGATCAAGAATGAGCAAATTACTTGCCTATTAGAGTAAAATTATAGTTTTCTTGGAAAGAAGTTCTACTCTGCACACTTGACTAAAGTGGCGTCACGACACTTTTGTTACGTACTTAACAAATTGTCGTGACGGTCTCACTCACACTTTTTCCGGTCTAGATCTATCTCTCTCTCTCTCTCTATTCATCAAGCATGCAAAAGCGAAAGAAACTACGTGCCATCCGTGTGTCCCACGACACCTCTCGACTGTTTTATTCAGGTACCGGGTAAATAATTTACTTACTTGTGTCGCAATTTTGTTTGCTTTGAACTACAAGGCCTTGTCATCCAATTCCTCTGTCTACCCGGCTTACGTACATACGAGCATTATCCATTACTCATAATGAACCGTTCTTACTTACTTTACCCGTCATTAGCGCTTCTTAGCCCCTTCATTATTAACGATAAAAGACAGACATGCGTTTACATCTGTACGGCTAAAGTAAATATAATTAACGCAAGCCTTATTATTTCCGACGGTTTAGAAAGTCGCCACAATACAGATAAAATATAGAAGTTCTACTTGAAACAACTATTATGCTGGATGCATTAAAGTACTTATAGAATCTGAAATTCACTCACTAACAGACAAGGCACAGCTGGTTATAGAAGCTTGAAATTTTGCACGTGAGAGAGAGAGAAATTACGCCTAAAGGGGTTAACTAGAGGATGAAAGTTTGTATGGAAGTTCTGATTTTTGGCAATGGGAAATCCCATCGAGCACATGGTTAGTATACAGCAAGTATCAGAAAAGTGACCTATATCTACATATAAGGGTGTGGGGGTATAGACTAGGATACTGGAAAACTTAATACATGTGAACAAAATTGTAATTGCGTAAAAATAATCTGCTGTCCCATACAAAACTTCAATAACTACTCGACCCAAATGTAATTCACTTGAGTGTACACATTTCACATTTCTGAGCGGCAATTCCTGTATTTTTAAGAACGTTAAAAATACAATCAATTTGTCAACATTTTTGACAATTTTGACAGATTGCGACTTGAATGTGAACGAAGAATTGGCCTTCTGATATACTCTGTACAATAAGTGTCTATTTCATAGATAACTTGCTGCTTAATTTAAATTAATTATAACGAAAATATAATTGGGTGCATCGTTAGTCTAGTGGTCGTAAGCGCGACTGAGAAAGGACTGTTCCACAGCCGGGTCATGTAAAAAGCTTTTGAAGTTTTTGCTAGAAGAATGAAAGTTTATAGAAAACGTTTAATTTAAAAAAAATGGATTTGAGCCTGGTTGGTGGTAATAGGCTCGCCCCTTATATGGGACTAAACATAAGTAGCGAAATGTCGATTGTAGTTACTGATACACCTTTGCCTTATCCTTCGACGAACACGGGCGTGATGTTATTTTATAAGTGTGGTAATGACTCTTCTGTATAATTATTATTTAGTCCCCACATCCCCACTATCAGTAATAAATTGAAGCGAAACGCTGATACCGTTAACGTATTGAGTATCACAAAAGCTGAATGAGTGCCGATATGCCTGTGATCACAGGAGTAACCCAGACGTGTGTGATATCCTTGTATAGGTACTAATATGTTCTGTAGGCTACTGTGCGTTAGGACCAATTTGTTTTTGGTCCTTTGTGCCTAAAGCGGCTTAATGAAGACGTTTATATTTACTAATGATGTCGCGTTGTATCGTTAAAATGTGTAAGGATTTTTAAAACATTTTTATTTAAATTAAATCCTAAATAGAGAAAGACCAAAAAAATGATGGATATACTGTGTGAAAGATGATATGGTTAGAAAGGGTGTGACTACCGAGATGGGTGTGTGACTAATAGAAAAGTACGGAAGAAAAAGATGTTGCGCCGACCCGAAATAAATTGGGATAAGGACATGAGAATGATGAAGGACTTAGACAAGTAGCAATGGCTTTCAAAGCGTTACGTATTTCTACAACGACTTTAAGCAGTATTGACATAATATGTTTTTGGGTAGCTTAGGTTACTTCAATACATTTTTGACTCAACATCGTTATTACTGATAGAATTTCACTTGGACTAGTCCCTCTAGTTTTTTAATTGTCATTGGGTTCATTAAAATTTAATCTTTTACTAATGTTATATGTACATGGACACAGACTACCTAGTAGTCGTAAGTAGTATTTGTCTCTCCTTCCTATAGTCCGCGCGCGACTGCTAGTCACCGTCTGAGGTATGTGAGCGGTGAGTCGGGGGATGGCGCCATTGACGTTTGCACAGCCAGCTTGGCCTGTGTCTACCTCCACACTGAGCCAGCTTGGCCTGTATCTACCTCTCACGTCTCACCGCTCACATACCTCGGTGACTACCAGTCGCGCGCGGGCTATAACTTAAATCCACTAAAAAGTTGTCTGTACGAGATCACTTTTAGTGATAAGACCGCCCATTGTGTCACCCTAGGTATTTTTTTTTTCACCACATTATCTTAAAATTTACCACCAACCAAACAAAGCACATTATCATAATAACAAAGAATCTTATTGTCCGGTCATAGGCTCAAACAAAAATATTGTGGGAGACTGGCGCCTAAGCCAAGCCGAAGCTTGTATTTCAGACCACCAGGTCTCCGCCCCAAGTACATAATTATGGTTTTCTTAGACTAAAACTAGACAATAATTTATATTTGGCATATAGAAAGAATTGCTACATTAAAATCTGTATTTTCTAAGCTACATTATAAAGAGTATTCTAATCAACTGTGAAAATGACATGCAGCTAACATGAGAATTTACAGCAGATTTCGATATCGATTTTAGATTTATTGTTATTGCCTCACCACGACTGACCGAACAACAGTCAATCAAATCATTTGACATGGAATTTGACAACAAATCAAAACTGAATGAGCTTTCATACCCATGAGGCTACTCAAACAATACGACGACAATATCAAAATATTCGATTGACTGACATTGAAAGGACTAGAATAATGTTTATTTTTATTTATTTTTCGAATAACGTTAAATAATTTAAGGTGTAACTTGTAAGGTGTAGACAGCTAAGTAGTCGATACGCGAAAGTCTGGCAACCAGTATTAGCAAGGGGTGTTGTGGTACCCAGTAACTGGGTTGTGGAGGTTAGATAGGTACTAGATTCATGTAAAACACTGGTATTTAGCAGCCGCTCAGTTTGGATAGTGGTAGGGCTTGTTCTAAATCCGCCTGGCAAGCTACCACCATCTTATCTAAGATAAGTCTGTCGCCATAACACCAATGTTAACAGCATTGTTGTGTTCCGGCAGTTAGAGGTTAGATTACCAGTTCCTCTGTGGTTAAGGGTGAATTTCGCTTCCACCTTCGGCCTGATCATCACAGACCATCAGGTGAGATTCAGGCCAAGAGTTTTCCATTGGGGTTAAAAAAAAGCAGTATCCAGTTGTTCTGGAAGCCGACCTCACCATAGGAAAATGCTAGCCAGATAATGATGAATTTATTGTGTGATGTTTTTTTAAACCATGTCTTGTTTTAAACATTTTTACAAATACTTTACCTACGCTTTATAAAGTTTTCTCTTCAAATCTACTTCCTTTAAAAATACAAACGTAATACATTTCTTGGCTCGCTAATCGAACAATGTAACCGTTCGTCGATATGTATAAGTACATGCCGTTCGATGGAATCGGCCTTAGGAAATTAAATCTCTTCGACGCTTCCTCGAGACTTTACATTTTAATGTAGAAAGTAGTCACACCGTTCTGTAAAGACACTTTTGCTGGGTGAATTAGTGGAAGTTTTCAAAGCTTTTATTATTCATCAGGATTCTCTTGACCGTATCCGAATTTATTTGAGGTCAGCGCAATGTCTTTTTCATCCATACTTCTCTATTAGTAGTCAGCTTATTTTATATTAGTTTGTTTATTAGGATAGTTGAGGACTTTCTGCAATCGCGATCGTTAGGTATTAATTAGCATACAACAGTGTTATTGTTTTCTTTTGTTAAATCAAATACTTTATAACATACTTTTGATTTATGTTTACTCTAAGGAAAGCTGTACAAACAATTAAATGCAATTAAGATTTAAGAGATGGTAGATATTTTTACTTTGACTGCCCCGTAAAGATTTATTTAACAAAAAGCATCAAACCATTTTCATTCATTACAAAATAGAGTGGGAACCTATATAACGAGAATTGTAACGTGGGCTACGTTACAATTCTCGTTTAAATTACACTACGGTGTGACCGACGCCCCAATTTAATGTATTTTCGTGAAAGCTCGCGCTGAACGGTTGGTATTAAATGACGTGAGAAAAATTATCGTTCTCTCTTTCTAACCTATTGCTCTCTTACTCTGCCGATACACTTATGTGCGACGATGCTTCAGTCGAGTTTTAAATTGTTCCCGTAAAAGAGAAAGGGTATATTAGTATCGATTTTTACGCGCTATGGCTTTTTTAAGGATTGAAGTTTTAGCTGAGTCAGTAATGTATGGTATTTTTCGAGGAAAATGTGTGAAGTTTCTGCTTTAAATGTAATATATGGCCGATATAGTCTATCTTTTCCATTTTGGCTCGAACTTACCTACTTCAAAATCAAAATCAAAATATTTTATTTCACATAAACCTACATGGGCACTTATCAAACGGCAGAAGCTACGTGCACGGTTCCAGTTGGTCGTTTCCTATGGAGAAGAGCCGGCAAGAAACTCCACGATTACTCTTTTAAAAATAAATGGGTTTTACAATGTTTTCAGAAATGTATAGTTGGAATAGATATGAGAGGACAGTGTAGGCCTGTGAACAGGATACTTAACAAAATAGAAAATAGTCTGCAAATCGACGGTCTGTTGAGCCTACAACGTTCTCACAGTCACAAAATATAAAGGAATCTATATAAAGGATAAATAAAATAAATAAAAGTCAAGTGTAGCATTAGTAGGTATTTAGATCAATAGGTACCTACGCATATGATTACATTCTGTGAAAGTTTACATCCAAAAATTATCCACCAATACATCTATATCTGGCACCAAAAACTAGAGTCTTATGAACTTAGTAATCATAGTCAATCTACCGAGCCTTTTCCCGACTATGTTGGGGTCTGACCGGATGCAGTAGAATACCAGTATTTTAAATGAAGCGACTGCCTATCTGACCTCCACAACCCAGTAACTGGTTAATACGATACCCCTTGGTAAGACTGATTGTCCGACTTACAGGCTTCTGACGACTAGTGACGACTGTCAAAGATCTACGAATGACAGCCGGAACCACAGGCACGGATGAGTCTAGGTATGTGGTACTTTACACATAGGGTACTTTTAATCCCGGTAGTACGTACTCGTGGGATACGGGTGAAGCCGCGGGCAAAAGCTCAATAAAAATAAGCGATGTCAAAACATAAAATAACTTATAATATCTACTGAAACGCAACTCAGTTTACATTAGAGTATATCCAATGTCCAACAGTTAGGGGCAATTTATGATGCTTTAGCTTAAACACTACAATTACTAGTTCTAGAACATTTGATACCGATACTTTATCGAGATATTTATTTAGCCTCGATTTGCGATATAATGCTGATCGTTCGAACATCGATACTGTATCGATTGTCCATTTGAGAGCGAGCTATTAAAAGATTGGATTTCAGTTTCATTTTAATCATATTTTGACACTATATTTTTAACATAATAGTTTCGATAACGAGTATCAACTGTCTATCGAAAATGTTATGATCAAAGTCTATCTATTATGATTATCATATCATTATAGTAAATCGTTATATAGTTAAGTGTTTTTTTTTGTGTGTTACTGTTTTTTTAAGTAATTATATTAACATATGATCACGCCTGTAATATCCGAAGTGATAGGCAGAGGTTTACCTGTATATGGGTGCACCCACATTTCGCCAGTAATTTTAAGTCCCATGTAATAGGGGGTGACTTTATTGCCATTAACCGGGCACAAATCCAGAATCCGGACAGCTACTGTGAAATTCTTTATGAAAAAACCCAATAACTCTTTGCCTGACCCGGGAATCGAACCCAGGATCTCATGCTCAGAAGTAGCGCTTGCTACAACTAGACTAAGAGAAAGTCAGTGTTAGTGAGATTTCTATTGAAAGAGTTTGTGTTCAGTTAAAGTTTTATCCATGGCATGACATGCCTGTGCATACCGTTATTAATATTCGATGAGTTTATTTAAAAAAGCCACAATTGACTGGGTGAACGATAGTCGCTTTTTAATCCTTCTCATTAATATCACGGCAAATTAATTTGTCGGCAGCAACAAAAAAACCCGCAAACCAGGACTTTTTAATAAAAAGTGAACAACTTAAAAAAGAAGCTGTAGAGAAAAGAGCTACCCGTACCGCTATTTGGGTAAGACGGGTAATTTAATAACGTACCCTAGTACCCCTGATAAGGGCTATCGATTTGCAATATTTACCCCCAAATGGGAAACTGGTCACAGATTAAGTATTCAAAGTTGGAGATGAGACAGTTTGTTACGATATTTTTTAAGTTTTTTAATTAATTTAGTTTTGAATTCTTTAGACTCAATTGATTAGACGGGGATGATCTAAGTTTTTTTTAAATTAAATTGATTTTTAAATCCCACATTAATGACGGTATTAACCTGTAAAGCTTTATTGATTTGGTTCTAGGGTAGCTACAACAATCAAGTTAATCAGAAGTGTGAGTGTTGTAATAGGTAGGTTAAAACGATTCAAAGATTTACTTTTTGAACTTGTATTTTATTATTGTTTGATGGTACATAAGAATCCATTCATTTAATCAAACTAAACCTTCAAAATCTATAATCTTACTGTTTCCTAAACGTTGCTTTTTCCGGCTAGTCTCCCACAAACGCTTCTAAGTGGACCGCTGGCTGGCTGTCAATATTTTTTGCAACATAACATCACGCCTTATTTCCACGAAGGGTTGGGCAGAGGTGTACCTACCTATAGTACACCCACATTTCGCCAGTCCGTGTAATAGGGGGCGAGCCTATTGCCATCAACCAGGCACAAATCCAAACTCCGGGCTGGTACTGAGAAATAAAATTCCAGATAGTTAAACCCAATGGCACTTTGCCCGACATGGGAATCGAACTCAGGTAGTCAATATTTTTTTACATCGAACAAGACAAAAACACCTTGCTCCTAGAAGACGTTGCTCCCATGCAAAATGTCCTATCTACCACAATTATATTCTTCACCAGAGTCTGTTACCAAAATGCAGATTATTGGTCGCCAACCTCTGGTCCTTCACCCACTTTCATTTTGTTATCGCGCGGCCATAGCTCCGCAAAGGTCATTAGTTCGAACCCCGAGTAATGTTTTTCAATTATGCATGCAATTCTGAACTGTCATTAGACTTGATGAGGGGCTGGGGAAGTGATAATTTTAAATAGGTTCATGATTAATTATACATATTTGTTATTATATATATTTTTAATAGGATAGTTGGCTAAGGACATCGCCGTAGAGGTAAACCGTGGCGAAGGTGGTTTGACGCCATTTTTGCGGGGCCAACATGGCCAGAAATTATACAAAACAGGGAAAGCAAAAGGGGAGCAGCTGCCCAGCAGTTGTACACAATTATAGATTAATAAATAAATTAAAAATAATCGTTTATTGTGATTATATATTTTATAGGATAGTTTATGGAGCCTCCACGAGTAGGAACTTTGGCTATGTAGCTACGCCTAGCGTGTTTTGTGAAGTCAGTCCTGCCACTGACATGACTGACTACTGTTAAGACAATAAAAGAAAAAACGAGTTTCTTGCCGGCTCTTCTTCATAGGACACGATCAATTGGAACCGTCGACCTAGCTTCTGACGTTTCATAAGTGCCCATGTAGGTTTTTGTATATTTTGAATTTAAATGATTTGGTATTTCTTGTTAGGTACATTTGCTGGAAAATATAACCATGTCTATCAAAAAATTACTATGTCACAATTTTTTTAAATATATAAAAACTACAACGTGAATATGTAATAGTGAAAGATTGTTGACTTTCAAACAGATTTTTTATTTTTCAGACAAGATTTTGGCTGAAAAAGGCAGTCTAGTTTGCGAAAACTAAAAAGTATTTTAAGAATTACCTGCCTTCTGAATTATGGAAAAAGTGCAAATAGCAAAGAAAAATAACATAGTTTTCATTGTAATTTTTCTAATTAGAATTATTACAGAAGTTATTAAAACCACAAACAAGTTATAATTCACCCAATAAACGCTTCTATCGACACAATTAAAACAAGCATAACATTGATAGTCACATTAAAACTTCCCCCGGTTGTCCCAGCGGCATGTCGCGGGACATAACAAAAGTCGCTGTTATGCAATCTTGTCCGATAGTTATGTGTATTTTTCGTATCTCCAAATAGGTCAGTACTTCCTCTTATGACATCTTTTGCTAGTGGCTGTAAGTGGCACAATTGGATCCTTTAGATATTTTTGTCGCAAGATTTTTGTTTTTTTCAAATATTGCCTGTTGTGTATGGTATTCTTATATTTGTACGGTCTGGTTCACCCTCTTCCTTGATGACTTTCAGTTAACTTAAAATATCAAATATCTAATTTATACAAATTCTGTTCAATGTTTTTTGAATGAAAAATATATGATAAATATTGTAAGTTTGACTAAGTGTGAAAGCTAGGAATAATGGGAATCTAATGCAGATGAATTTAAGATAAATACTTATTCGGCCAACCTAATAATACTCCAATTAATTATTACTTAGTACACCTGTAAGAGGACTAAGATAAACTGGATGATGTTATAGTGCTTATTCAGATTATGAAACAGCACCTTAGTGTTGTAATAATTACATACTACATTTATAAAACAAAATCCTCCTGCCGCGTCTGTCTGTCTGGACGCGATAAACTCAAAAACTATTGAACGGATTTTCATACGGTTTTCACCAATGGACGGAGTGATTCATGAGGTATGTTTAAGTGTATAATTAATTACAGTTTTATGTAATTTAGCTGAAATATGATGATGTTAAATACTCAAAGTGGGATAAACATAGCTATATTTTAATCTGACCCACATGCTCGACGGATACGACACTTGACAGAAAAAAAAGCATATAAATACTCGTTAGCTGTACGAAGCTGGGGCGGGTAGATAGTTGATAGAATATAAATTGGTAGGAATTGCCTCGCCTTGTGTGGCGAAGTCATAAAACGATGTATAACAAACGTTGAAAAGGACAAATTAGACACGCGGATGTATGCATTTAAACACGGTTTACTGAAGATCGTCACGCTCGACGGTCGTAATATTATAAATACATGCATAGCTAATGCCAATATTAGTCAAACGATGAAACACGAAATCTCAGTGTCAGAGCATACTAAAGAACTGGGGCCTAAGTCTACTAATTTATAAACGTTACAATGGTCTTACAATGGTCAGTTTTCGACATTTTTGCCATACAAAAACTGTCAGAAACTCACCATTCAGAGACCATTGTACATTTTTGCCATACAAAAACTGTTCAATTCCTGCTTAAAAAACACAAAAACGAAATATATTTCTAGATTTTTATCGCAATTCATTGTTACTGTTTGTGTTTTGCCTTGTATAACAGTACTACTGGCGCCACTAGACTTGTACTACTACCTATCTAACTACTGAAGCCAGTAACTATCTCCCAAAGGTCCTATAACACTACTGAACTGACAATAGTCAAGTTAATCTGCGCTCTAACAGCCACTGTAGCGAAGTAAGCGAGTACTTGAAAACAATGGTTTAACCTCTGCTGCTGACGTTTTTCGCTAAGACAATGGAAATCGGTGTCTCATTGTGGCTATAAAGTACACCTTTGATCCGCAAACTGTAGTTAAGATTTTTGTCCTTGAATCCTAAAAGATTTTACTTTTGTACTTTCGGCTTATTTTTAAAGAATGGCTGTTATTTGAAAGCGTAAAAAGATTATATAAGGATAAGAATAAAGATCCACGAGTAACGACACCTATATTTGAGTGCAGTCGGAAGCTAGTAATACGTAAAGTGACAAGTGACACCAACATCAATTGACAAAGTTTATCTGTACAAGAATCTTTTGGCGTGTGTCTAAAATCGGAACTAACACCGCCATCTTTGTTTTTTAATACATTTCATAAAACAATTGCACAAATGCTTACCAACAGCGCCCCCAGGCAATGTCATTCGAGCGCCAAAAGATCCGAAGACTGATAAAGTCCAGAAGCGATCCCATGCTATAAATATTAGGGTTCAGCATGCACACATGGAGACTTTTTAAATGTACCCCAACTCGCTAACTGGAGGTCAAACCCCTTTATATTAGACCACGGACATCAAAACATAAACACGAACTTTAATTTGGTATTTAATTTGCTGAAACTTTGGTACGAAAACAAGTGAACAAAGAGTCAGGGAGTGACAAAGTTAGACATGTTGGAAATATATAAAAGTGTACAATTTCAACAATAATAAATGGTGGTTGCAAAATGATGTTTGGATGTTTCTTTGGAAAGAGTTCGTTTTTATAGTGAACTACCTAAGCCCCGCGGTTTGTCCCGCATAAGTCTCGATCCCGTGGGAATATCGGGATAAAAAGTATCCATAAACCTAACCCAGGTCATGGTCTATCTATGTCCCTCCAATTTTATCCAAATATATTATATTTATATTTTTTATATTATTATTTTATAACAAACTCACTTTCGCATTTATACTATTATTTAGGTTTTTTTTTTCATTTTGATGTTATATTGTTGATATTGGGTAGCTGGTCAGAGATAATGTAGCAATTGCGTTTCAGTTGCAGATACTCATTTTGCATAATTTTCTCTCACTTCCTGCCAGTTAATGAGATCGATCGACCTTATCCCTCGCCTCTGCGTCACTGTGTGCGTGTCGAAAACATTCAATGATGAATGAATGAATAATGAATTGTTGATCATGAGCATCATTCATTGCTTAACTCTGCACTACATTACTTTATCTATCTGTAAAGACCTATCTTCAACTTGGACTGCTGCAGGTTGATGATGAAAACCATGTAACTTAAGTAATAATCTAAATATACATATTATAAATTAAGGCGATGAGCTCGGGGCTAAGTAAGAACAGCCGCAAGGGGCGATCCATCAGGCTACGCTTGGTAGGGTTGCTCCGTGGATGGGTGAACACCTTTACATATCGAGACTCCTCCGTGTCTCGAAAAGCACGTTTAAGCCGTTGGTCCCGGCTGTCATTCGTGGATCTTTGACAGTCGTTACGGGTTGTCAGAAGCCTGAAAGTCTGACAGCTTACTAGGGGGTATCGTATAACCAGTTACTGTATTGTGGAGGTCAGATAGGCAGTCGCTCCATGTAAAATACTGGTATCTAGCTGCATCCGATTAGACTGGAAGCCGACCCCAACATGGTAGGGAAAAGACTAGGCAGATTGACATATTATAAATTAAAGTCGCTTTTCATGTTTGTCTGTATGTCTGCGTTGTTCTTCTAAACCACGTGACAGATTTTGATGAGGTTTTCACCATCGTTTAGATAATTTACTCCGAAAGGTTTGTATGTTTAATACGTTACTATTAAAGTTACATAAAGCAAAGAAATCTTGATGTTTTGTCAATTCGTAAAAACCGTGCCACTCAAGAGCACCCTTGGCTTGGTATTATTGTGGAATATAATTTATGGTCAGAAACACTTAGGTACATTTTTCCCCTTTCAAACTACAGTAACAACGATCATTGTTACGACAAGAAAGTACCATTTTAATAAGCCAAATAAAGACTGTGAAACACTTATAACACGCGGAACTATTTACATCGTTTCCGGTGAAAAACGCAAGCGGAAACTGTTACCGCGGCCGTTTCCGACGGCGACAGGAAGCTTGCGTGTCCGCGATAATGGCGGCTTCCGGTTCCCGCCGCAAATCATTAATGGACAGATTGTTCAACGACTTCTTTTTTCCTGTAATTACTATTAATGCACAATTAAGGATTAGAGAATAGTTTTTCGTGGAGTTCGTTTTTGCTCGTTTGTAGGGTAGGTGGTGATTTATATGGAAATGTTCTTACAGTAGATTTTGCAGCAACAAAACCGTAACTACAGGTATATATGAGGAAGCATTAGTATGTAAGCAATTCAATTTCTTTTTTGACTTTCGAAAGTAAAACGATATATTCGACTCGTCCAAAATTGGCAACATTACCAACGTATTGATATTCTAAGCGATTAATGAAGCCGAAATATTGTATTATTTGTTTTCTACAATGATATAAAAATAAATAAGTCATTATTGACATGCTGTAAAGTTCCAATAAGTTTAAAATTCCGCCACATTTTTGTCTTCAAAACAGGAAACAAATAATCATGGGTGTTAAAGTTAACAGTTAGTATTAACAAAATTCTTTCTTCAAGAACCAGAATCACCCTTAACATAATAATATCTGACAAAACTACATCACTAGACTAGACATTGTTAAATTATGGACACTTTAACAATGTTAAAACAAAGAGAGCCGAGAGCTTCGGAAATTTCGCAGCAAAAATGTAGGAGAGGATGAAACAAAGGAAGGAGGGCAGGACGGGAGGGTTATTAAGCAGATTCAATAATTAATGCAATAAATATCGGGTGCCGCTCCGCTATTAACTTTGCCGGTTAAACACCTTGTAGTAGAGAGGCGGAAACTGGAAAATTTCAAAGTGAAAGGACCAGGTATAAAAGTGTTGTTAAAGAGGATTTTGATGATGACAATAATATTATAATAAAGATGATGTATTACTTAATTTCATAGTCAAATAAGATCGTAAATAAAATACGTTCATTTTGAGTTTAAAAACTTGTTTAGTGTTCGAAACAAATCGCTCCAATACGTTCGTTGCATAAACCAATAGGCACAAAAGCTCCCAATATGATGCTATTCATCATAATATCATCGGATGCCTTTCAACAATAAAGTCATTTTTCTTTAGATACAACGATATCCACAGACATAAATTCACCATTATTTATTTCTATCTCTATATTTATCATCACTTATTATTTAAAGTTACGGCTATTCATTTGAAATAAAATGGCTTAGAAGGTTTTATTTTGTTTTATTTATTGCTTCACATCATATATCATCTGTTTTGAAGTTTGGCATTGTTATTGGAGTTTTCATACTGTCTGAAACTTCGATGAATCCCGCTATTGTTTATAGTCGTCGGAATTGAAAACGCATCTTTTGTTTTGTTTTTCAAAGTGAAAAAAGATTGGAACTGATGTTTTGTTTGCTTGTAAGATTTAGGTTGTACCTAACCGTTCGTTGTATACATTCGAGTGTATTAATAAAATGGGCTTGAGGTTTGTTCACTTTGGATCCTCGTATCATCAAAGGTTTTCTTTACCCTTTTGAATTTATGTAGGAGATTTTTGTATCGACTAACATTGAATGTTTAAGGCTAGATTAAAAACAATTTTTTTACCGTAAACCCAAAAAGAAATGGTTGCAATCCCGGGTCGATATTGAAATACTATGAACATCAACGAGGAGCGTCGCAGTGAATTAAAACTAAAGCTTGCTGATCAGCAGTATATGAATTAAATAAATTATGTTGTACAAACTAAATAACAAACAATTCTCATTTATAGTTGTAATTGTAAAATTATAATTATCCAAATAACGACATAATTTTGTATAAAAAAAAATCACAAAATCATCGAGGTAAAAGGTGAACATTTCTAGAAAACAGTCGTTTAAAGTCGTTGTGTCGCGCGCGCTGTTCCATTGCTGCAGACCGAATGGAATAGAACACAATTGATCTTGCCTGTCCCTCCGAATGTTTTCTACCTCTTTCGCCTCAAAAGGTTTGATCAGCATCTGGTGTAAGTCATGAGCGAAGTCTAAATATAGATATTGATTTTCGCCAGACATTCAGCCCTAAAAATATCATCAAAGGGGTGGGATACTAAAATGGACAAGATATTTATTTTGCAATCCTTGATGAAAACCATTGATTAGGTTCTGTAATAATCTCTCTAGTTATGTTTTCTTGGAAAGTTTCCTTTGTAGATCTTTCTGAAACGTTTATAAAGCAATTGAAGTATCTTTATTAACATCAAACAAACTAAAACCCAATCTATTATAATTAAAATAACACTCCGCTTCACTTAACATTTACACCACAAAATGATTTCTGTCTATTATTCCGCCCTACAGTATTGTATTATTATATATCGTCGACATCTGTGACCCGTTCGCTTCGAAAATTGTCGCTTGGAGTTACAATAACCTTGCGTATTTCAATTTCAATCGCTGCTCTCTCAATATAGGCAGCGAATACATTTTTTCATCAGATATTAGATAATGTTATGAAACGATTCGGTAGAACATAATCATATTATTGGAGTATTGTACGAAAATGGTCCTTAAGTACCGTAATATGTACATGAATGTTGTATTATTTCTAATCGGTTGAACTCTGCTTCGAAGGTTCTTGAAATTTGGATCTGCCTTAAGAAGAATAACATTTTGTGTCTGTGTTTTTACAGCAGATTAAATGTTCTACACTTAACGTAATTTGATATGATAATCCTTATTATCTTTTCTTTTGAATTCATTTAAGGTTTGTCATCTTTAGAAGCAGTTATGAAAACTTCATCGAGCATTTTATCTTTCTTACCTTACAAGTTCACGTTGAAAAAAAACGATTGGAAATAATCCAATAACATTATTATGCAGATTAATTCACCTATGCAAATTAAGCACCTAACTTCTGACGTTTTATAAGTGCCCATGTAGGTTTATGTGAGATAAAATATTTTGATTTGATTTTAAATGGTTTTTGTATTGCTATATTTTGTTTCCAATCCTTTTGTGATAAGTTTAATATCCCGGCAACACATTGCACAAACCGTGCAAATAAGCTCTCCAACCAATAAAAACCACAGCAGACTCTTCGCAATAAACTACCTTAAATAAAAAACTATGCCTGTTTTAATTCGTTCAGCGACTGTGTTCCAATAAACAGTCGGTCTTTACCGGCCAATGCGTTTTGGTTCATAAATTTTTACTCTTACACAAAGTATTTTGAAAATAAAATAAAATAAAGAGCATTGCTGTTTCCATTAAGCGGCAGATACTGTGTCAAAGGAGTGATGATTCGATGGATAGTGAATTGCGAATTTCGGTATTTAAGTGGATAAATGTGTCGTTGTTAATATTTTTTGGTGTTACTGTTTTTTTATAGAGTGGTGATTGGAAGAATTGTTTTAGGGTTCCACCCAGAGGGTGCCAAGGGGATCCTATAACTAAGGCTCCGCTGTCCGTCTGCCGTCCGTCTTTCACAGGGCTGTAACTTTTGAACCGTAACAGGTAGACACTTGAAATTCTCACACGACTGCGTTCTACTATAAAAAATAGAATAAAATCCAAAAATTTTGTATTTTTTATACAAATATATTTTTCTACACTAATATTATAAAGAGAAAAGATTTGTATTTTTATTTGTAATGAATAAGCTCAAAACTACTGGTCCGATTAACAAAATTCTTTCACCAGTAGAATGCTATATTATCACGGAAAATACAGATTGATAAAGATATCACGCGTGCGAAGCCGCTGGCGGAAACTAGTGTAAAATATATAGTGTTAAATATTGGTACGGAACCCTCCGTGTGCGAGTCCGACGTATAATAAGTGTCTACCTGTATGCAATAACAACCACAGTCATAAAAACAAATATCCTTTAACCACGTTAATACGTTTTAGCTATAAAAACCTCATCCGATTGTTATCTCACGCAGACTGTGAATCGAAGGAAATGGGCTTCAGCAGCGCCCTTAACCAATTGATTAGCTACCTGTTACTCTTCTGAAAGCGCCTCGTTCAATAGAAACTAATTTGAACAGAGAAAAGCTTTCTTTTCAACAGTTTGCTTCGTTTTTGAAGCTATGAGATTGTTTTTTTACTGTTGTATCGACTAGACCTTACAATCAATACGGAGAGGCAGAACCTCAAAATCTGATAACCAGTCTTACCAAGGGGTATCGTGTTACCCAGTTATTGGGTTGTGGCGGTCAGATAGGCAGTCGTGGCATGTAAAATACTGATGTTCAGCTGCATCCGGTCAGACTGGAAACCGATCCCAAAAGGCTAGGTAGATTGATTTTTATCGATATGACCCTTAAACAGCTTAACCTGACGTCACTCACTGCTTTCGCGCGTCCTATCTTTTCTGCCAATCTTCAAGGTTTTGTGTATTTCTCTTCATCATCATCATCATTCCAGCCGAAAGACGTCCACCGCTGGACATATATAGGCTTCCTCCAAGCATCGCCACTTCAACCGGTTCTGTGGTTATCTCTCAAACAAGTTGAAAAAACATTTACGCTGACCACATGAGACTGCCATGGTTGAAATATTAATCAGCTATCAAAATACAATAGAAGTAGATATATTTAGTAACCTATTCCGCTTAACTATTCTTAAAGAGTCTTAAAAAACCCTGTAAGAAATCGACACGTGTTTCACCTCTCAACGAGGCATCCTCAGGATGACGATAGTTGTTGTGGGTTCGCGACAAGTGTAATACAAAAAAAAATCAACACACAAATACAAAGAAAAATTTAAAGAAAAATAAAATTACCCGCACTTTGAACAAATAGTTCGCCTTTAAGAGGTTTTAAACGCATCCATCAAGCGTTTCATTACATTAACATAATGAATCTGCAAAATCTAACATTTTGACGCAAAATTTGTTCAGAAAAACAACCACGAACATGTTGCATACCGGTATAAAGGGTTCAGTAGCCATCACCAAGAAATCTAATGCAGAACAAAACTGCATTCTTAAATTCAGTTAACTATTTTTGTTAAGCTCGTTCCTACGGATTTAAGTTAGGTAATCACAAGTCTTGCTTAATAAATCACCTAATTTAGAAATTAAGTAATAGTGTAGCATGGTCAAATAAAGGCTTTTTTATTTTTATTTATTTTATTTATAACCACAAGTCTACTGGACACTATTACGTAGTAAAATTTGACACTAAACATAACAAAATGGATTTTTTAATTGTTTTTTATTTTTATAATACGGACGCTTATAACATGTACGTCTTTCTACATTGTTCTTACATGTATAATTTCAACATGAATGATGTAATATTTTGTAACAATTTGTTAATTTAAAAGAGTGTCCGTGGAGTTTCTTGCCCGTTCGTCTCCATAGGAACCTACTACGCTTTGGTATGGGCAACTAAATGCTTTTAGTCAAAGCTATAGTTATTTCTTATGTCGTATGCATAAACTCGCAAAAACCTAGGTGCATAATTATATGTAAGTCTTACAAATTCCTAAATGTACATATATACTGTAGGTAAACAAACCCCAATACATAGCGCAGAATCTTGTCCCTCAGTCACTAGACCAACAGAACCGTGCTACAGATAACAGATAAATATTGTTTTGTAAATTTTTTGTACTGCGTGGAACCCTAAAACACTCAAAGCTCATTATGGCCTTAAAATCTTCAAAACAAATGAGTATACATCCATTTAATTAGTAATATCATTTATTTAGCCGCGAGGGATTGGTGAGTTTACTTGATGGATAGCATAACTATAGCTATGTTTATTTTAAGGGTGACATTATTTTGATAGTAGAGGCTCGTGGCTAAGTAATAACAGCCGCACGGGTCGATCTTTCAGGTTAAGCAACGCTTGCCGGGGTTGGTCCGTGGATGGGTGACCATCTTTACATACCGAGACTCCTCCGTGCCTCGGAAGGCACCTCGGCTGTCATTCGTGGATCTTTGACAGCCGTTACGGGTCGTCAGAAACCCGAAAGTCTGGCGACCAGTCTTACCAAGGAGTATCGTATTACCCAGTTACTGGGTTGTGTAGGTAACGTAGTTGGAAAAAAGACTAGGCTGATAGATAGACATTATTTTGATAGTCTAGCTGAGGCCATGTCCTACGATAGCAATGTCCTTAGAGAGTATAAAAATAACATCCGTCGATATTTAAAAGTACCTATGTCAGACGCACCTTGGACAGTCAGCTCAACAAACAGCTTAAATGTAGGTACTTCCTATTATTTTTACCTAGCACTAAATTAGTTATACTCAAGTTAGTCCTTGTCAATACGAGAGAAGAAACGGACCAAGTGGGACTTAAACTGTTTAATTTTTTACTTTATTTTATTTTTTGTTATAGCGCACAATGAATCAAAACAACACAATCTATGAAAATTTCAACTGTCTACCTATTACTGTTTATGAGATACAGCCCGCTGATAGACAGACGGATAGACGGACAGGGGAGGCTCAGTAATAGGGTGCCGTTTGGCACCCATCGAGTACGGATCCCTAAAAACGCACTGTCCTTTAGCACGAGGCTGATGCGCAGTCGTATTAGGTTTTTTCTGGTCTGGCGAGCTGTGGCGCCGTGTTCAAGTCCACCGCCTTTAGGTAGCTCCTCACAATCAACATTAGGCTGTTCTGGGCTGCCATCTCCGTAGCCGGAAACCGTTAAGCACCATCCGGTGTTGCCATGTGTCCATAAGTATCTATACCGTGTTGACCTTGGTTATGATTTGGAGCGGTGCCATAAGGTTTCAAGTACCCAATGTGCCACCATTTTGTTGTTGATACTACATAGATATTTTTGTTTACCTCATAAATCGTCTTATTAATTCGACTATTGAATCTGTTAACTTATTTAAGCACATTCTCATTCAAACTCCTGCAATAAACGGGAAAAAACTCATATTATCAAAGTTATTTAGTCTAGAAAACATTTTGGTTCTATCTTTAAAACTAGTCTTTTCCAGTTATTACCTCGAAAGTAACTAAAAACACAGTTTCCACCTCCTTTTTTCGTGTCGGTATACGTTTAACCATGAATTAATAGCAGCACATACATTATTATGTAGCGTCACAAACTTTTCCCATTTACCATAGTTTTGCCAACGTTAGCGACATAGTTTTACTAACTTTCCACCCCTCATTTACAATAGGTCCCAAGCATTTCTCTCTACAAACAAAACTGTACTTTAGATGCTTAAGTTAGAGTCCTAAATTGGCTGTCACAAAAAGTAAAAGGGTCTTTTAGAAACAAATTACGTTTTTACAGCACATAGCGAGATGAAAAGTTGTCGGGATTGTGACAAAGTGCCTTTTTTCGGCATTGTGAGATTGTGATTTTCGGCTTTAGACTCTCACTGTCTTATCTAATGAGTGATAACAGAGATTGGACACGCCGCCGTTTGTTTCTCGGTTTTATTGCGACGAAAATGAATGTAGTGATAAAGAGTGATGAGATGTCGGCGAAGCGTCGGCGAAAGTCGGCATAAGGATGTATTGTCGGTGTAAATTGGGGGTGTAAAGTGCACTAAAACTGATTGCTTTTGGGATGGGTCGTTACGATTTTATATTGATGAATCCGTGATTTTTATTAATTTTATAGATGTTCTCGTTTCTGTCGGCAGGGAGGTTTTATTTCAAGGTGGATTGATTGATTGATAAACACCACGCTTGTCATTTATTGATTGGAGGTAAAAGTACATTCACGTAGCGAGGTTTTTTATTCCGTATCATGAAATAATAATATTTATGTCCCTTTATGAATATTTTCATTTTCTTCTTTCATCATAAATATCTTAAAATAAACGAGATAATGACTAAAGGATTATGTCAAGAGAATGGAGAGCCCTCTCCACTTCACTGATCAAAGATTTTTACAAAAATCAATGCTCTTAAAAATCCTTATTCGTTCCTTACGAACCGTTCTAAAATATCAATTTATTTCTAATAAACAAAAACCTTTTAATCGTTTATGCAGAAATACAGAAGAGTTTAAATTAAAACCAGGTAAAGGAAACCCAGTATTCACAGGAAACCATAAATAACCTGTCAAAACCATAATACCTCATTTTATCTTTTTCATGTCGAGTAAAAATTTCTTACCAAAGATTTATGTTCTAAGAAAAATAATAGACAGTGCACCTCTTTGGTCTATTATTTATGAAATTTCTGCAATCTTTTTCTTGCGAGCGAGGGAGAAAAGAGGATTTAACTACGTATTAATCACTGCTAGAATCCGTTTGCGATTCCCAAGAAGAAAATAGAGAATTGTGAGTACTATTGTTATGTACTTAGGTATAAAATGTAGTTGCAACGTCTTGTCTGTACATTAAATATTCTTCTCTATGGTCCTGCTTTTTTTTGAGAACTCGAGGTCTTTATTTGAACTCTCTTTGGAATAAATAGAGCGTTCTTTATTTAAACGCTAGGTACAATAATGCACAGTGTGGCTGATTTTAAATATCGCGTTATTTTTCTTACTGGTTGAAGCGATCTAAAAAAGTCAATAAAAGTATTTTTAATTTCGCCACTCACGTTACTTTATTCTGTTTTATGTCTACCACATATACAGGATGCAAATGCATAATTTCATGTATTAAAAATCGTGTGCGGTCTTACTTAAGGAGCTCCACGATTTCTCGAACAATACCTACCAAAGAAAGGTCTTAGAAGGATTTAGGTAGGCCGCATAAATTACTCAAACTGCCACACCATGATTAAAACTAAGTGAGAAAAAAAACAATGACCCATATGTCTTCACATTCACAATAATTAAAACAATAAAATGCTTTACAAAGTAAATATTCATGTCATTGTATACAGGGTGGATTTTTGAGATGGGGCAGTAACCGCTGCCTTAACCGTTGTAGCTACAGGAAAATGGTCTTAGGAGACTGTCCTTAACTTTTTAAGACATTTTGATCTGCATTCACTGCGAAAAAAATGATGCTTTTTCATATAAGGATCAAAAACTTATGTTGGACCAACTGCGATTTGAGTACTAGAAACGTCAGAAATCGCAAAAAATTTCAATGGTCTTTTGAGGAAAGAACCATACAGATTTGAGTGGACCTGTCCAGTCAATGCATGCATTTGTCAGTAATCGTGTAACTCAAAACTTAAGTCTTAGACTGACTCCCTGACTTTACCTGTAGACCATCATATTTTTGTACTTACCTACATAATAATATTATGTAGAAATAGACCGTATGTAATTGTGCGCACTCCACCAAGATACGTTCCGCCCTTAATTTATATATCGTTACCCAATGCCTCATTAACTTTCAGAACTCACTCAGACGCACTCGAAATAATATACAAAAAGTACCTACCTTCGTTTACATGTGAATTCTTCTGTCCATCCAAATGATATAAAAGGGATAGATTGCTATTCATATAACAGATCACACAGTATTAAAAATCCCTCAGCCGTGTACAAAATGTTGCCAGCGTTCATGAGCACAGATTTAATTTCTCTTTTGTCTATTTTTGCCAAATTAAACTCTGCACCCATCGGCTCGGAATCAACATTAACTTTTTTACTGAACTCGTTTGTTTTGCTCACAAAATAAAGTTGAATGCCCACTGTGCGGTGTTGTGCTAAACATTTATGATTACATTATTTTGCTAGTTTTCCACAGGGTGCAATTAATAAATGTTTTAGCTGGAGTGCACAGTGTGCAAAAGTTTGTTGTGTCATGTAATTTACATGTTTAGTGTTTGCTTACCTGGTTGGCTGGGTATAAAGTTGTAATTAACTTTATTAACAGTAAGTAATAGGGCAACAGTTTAACGTTTTGACTTTGTGTCAACGGCAAGTTTTTAATAAGGTATATAATGTGGATCTGCAATGTGCAGTTTTGCTGTTAATCTCTCAAACAAAGACATATTACCCGATTGTGCGACAGCAAAGACAGGGTTAAGGCTCGTTCACACCGGCGTGACTTGTCGCGCGACGCGACTTTAACAATACAATTTCTAATAAAACTTCACGATTGAACAATTGCCGGTGTCGCGTCGCGCGACAAGTCGCGCCGGTGTGAACGAGCCTTTATGTTTTTCACGTGTATCTTTGTATGTGGGATTCTTCATACCCTCGAGGCATCCTAACGGCTGGACGGAGTTCATCGTCTAGGCCGTGCGATGGTTAAAGGCTAGGTTTAGATTTTATAAAAACAAAATGGCGGATTTTAGACGTCACTAAGTAGTCATAATAGAACATTGGTGGTCCAGTGGTAACGACTTACGAGTTGTAGATCGTGGGTTCGAATCCAGACAAGCGCTTTACTTTGTGTAAATAATTTCACCACCAGTGGTCTCAAAACGGTGAAGGGAAACATCGTGAAGAGACCGGCATGTCCTAGAACTAAAAAATCGAAGACATGCGACATCTACCAACCCGCACTGGGCCCGCGTGGTAGATTACAGTAAATTCCCTCTCGAAGGGAGGAGGCCTGTGTCCCACCAGTGAGAACATTTTATTTTTTTATTAGTTTTTATTAGGGATAACAAACAGTGACACATTACATTTTGTAGGAAGTAATACAAAAAAGTTACGGGTAGTATGGAGAATTTAATTAAGTACATACATACATACATAAACTCACGCCTTTTTCCCATGGGGGTAGGCAGAAACTACAGAACGCCACCTGCTACGATCCTTACAAACTCCATTTGCCTCGTTAACGTTCATACATCTGGTCATACACGCACGCCAGGTGCGAGTACTACGCACCTGACCTAACTGAAGAACATCCCCAATAAGGTGACTAATTTTAAAATAATTAATAATAAATAATTAATTAAGTAATACATACATAAGACACCAAACATAAACTCACGCCTTTTTCACAGACTCCTTTTGTTAATTAATTTATCTAACCCCATAATCCACCAATATCCCACATTGTTCCCAGTACAGCATCACGACAAAAAGACCACAAGAGTCATCGACGGAACAGGTCACAAGAGTCATCGACCTGCAGACCTGCATGCTAGTCGTAGGTAATAAAGTTTTCGTTGATTGAAAACCGTATGCTCCAGCGAACTGTCGCTTTGTCAGGGGCCCGTGTACTGATTGAAAAACCCGAAGGGAAAAAGTATGGAGGGCTTCTAAAGGAATTTATGAAAAAGACCGTTGTGAAAAAAATGGGTGCATTTTGGTAAATTAAAAATGCATCAACGCTTCAGCCTATTCGATGGTTAGACATAATATGGTTTGCTCTGTAATTTTTTTATCTAGTTTAGAAAAAAGAACTAGTCTATGTTCATGTGTTGTGATTGGCTTATTAGTAAAGTTAGCAGTGGGCTGACTGTCAGTCATATAATCACTTTTAATCAAGACCCCTTTCAATGCACCTCTTTAATACCGTTGGACGTCTGAGAGACAAAGAGTACGAACTTGAAGCACCACGCTTGCTCATTGCGTGTTTTCCCAAGATATTTTTCTTCATCAAAATCCGTGGCTGCCTATGAAATAAAGAAAAATTGATTTATTTGGCGCAGAAACACATACAGAAAGAGGGGTAATCAGAAAAAAAAAACAAAATAAAAGATCTACATTAAATAATCACGAGCTTAAAACAGACATAGTCGGCAGCTGCACGTCATGACTGTGGCAAGAGGGCTTCCACTCAGCTTGATGCTGTGCTATGGGGGACCCACAGCACAACACTGATTTTCAGTGGTCACTCGAAAAAGACTGAAACCAAGTAAGCTTCTGATAACTGTAATAGCACATTTAATTGTGTGCCTTAATCTGTGTCGAATTTTTTCAAAGGTTTTCATACATTTTGGAAAGGTTTTCAACGTAGTTGGTTCCTTAGACCTCCTACCTCCTACGACTTCGTACACCCATCACATTCTAACGACAGAAGCACTTAACATCTAGCTACGAATCAGCCCCTCATGTTAGCGATTTTCTTGGCGCCCTGCCAAGGTCCACTCTGATTAAAGAAGTTGTTCAAGCCCTTGTTACTGAGTGTACACGGTGTAGGTGCTAATGTAATTAGGAATATTGGGTACATCAAAATTATACATTCCAGTTAAGTAATTCCAGTTAACTTAGTTAAAACAGCCCTTCTCTGCACTCGTATAAAAACTCCTAATCGATGATCTCCTACCATGCTTGCTGCGTTGAGAGAATTTCAGAATGGAAACTTCCGTCACCATCATATTGTTTAAATTAATAAATCAATTCTGCAATATCTACCGTCAGACAAATAAGTGCTTGGCTCGTATATACTACAAATAAATAAATTTACCGTAACATACGGAACCTGTGGTCCACAGACAGTGTTTTTTTTTTTCCGCCGCATTCCTGTTGCAAGTCAACCCACTCCGACTGGCTGTTTGTGTAAACTCTAGTATTTAATATTATACGAGAAATACTAATAAACTTTCATTGCAAATTGAACACGGTAAACCTTTTTTTATTTAATTTGCATTTTTACACACATTACAAATCGGTTAGTCATCAATCATTTGAAACAGTAAATCAACTTGATTAGTAAATAACCCATAACATCAAGCTTGTAATGCCCGAAGTGTTAGGTAGAGGTGTACCTATAGTATACCCACATTAAAGAAAAACAACACTTTTTATCACACTCAATTCACTTCCCTTTTTCATTTTTTTTTAAAATAATCCTATTAAATAATCATACAGTATTGTGGACTGTATCAACAGTAATAAATTATCAGCAATGTAGTTTTTCAGATGCTAATATATCAAGCACAAAATTATCATGCACTAGGAAGTGGTGAAGGGTGGGCGTTTTGGAGGACTGCCTTATGTAATTTTGACCTTCGCAAAGTGCTGATTCTCAGCCTAGTTTGAATAAATGACTTTTGATTTTGATCTTGGAATTCATGTGAACCAGGACTCGTTCCCTCTCTCTAAGTAAACAGTCTCTATTTTTTTAGAAGTAAGACAGTAGGTAACAGGATGACATTAAAACATAACTGACTGCGTTGTTGGTCTAGTGGTAGCAAGCGCTACTGCGAAGCATGAGGCCCTGGGTTCGATTCCAGGGTCAGGCAGTGTTATTGGGATTCTGGTATTTATGGAATATCTCTGTAGTAGCCTATAGTCTGAATTTGTGCCAGGTTGACGGTAATAGCTCGCCCCTGTTTCATGGGACTTAAACTTTCGTATCGTTTCGTAAATACAGACACAATTAAAAATCAATTGTGTCTCGTGTGGATCGTTCTCAGGCATACCAAAGGTTAAATATAACTGGTGAAATGTGTAATGGTGTACTTTTGACACACCTGCCTATCCCTTTGGGGAAAACAGGCTTGATATTATGTTATGTAATATTTTGAAATCAATGAAACAACCTGCAGAATCCGTTAACACTACAATCACTTAGAAATTGGCACCCTACATTTAACAGGCGTGAATAACCCAATCACAGACTCACAAGCAGTTACATAATAACAACCTTTAATGCCAAACGTCTGGCAACCTGCCAAGCATGGCCCTGAACTTGCCAGTATAGTTGGCACAATTTATGGCAGCATTGCGTAACGTAGGACGAAAAACATTCGTAAAAATTGTCCCGGATATAGGACTTGTGTTTCCGACGATTGGCCGTATAAAGGATCAAATCTGAAAGTATTGTTGGCTTTTACTGTCTGATAGACAAAGAAAGGGATGGAAAAAGATTGCAGCTGCTAAATTAAGTTGAACATCACTATATTTTTGTACCACCTTGACAATATAGGTACATACCAATACATTGCTTCGTTTGTACGATATAACCATTTGTTCAGCAAGAAGAATCACGCCAAACATCTGCAATTCCCTGTGTTTATTATTCTAGCGTATGGCACTCATGGGTTGCAGCTGAAAATCAGCGTCAGGCGGTACACTTCGTGTTATCATCTGACATTATGTTGAGCTGAGGCCCTTTTGGCATCATTGTTTTCTGTTTTTTATAGTTTTAAGGTGTATTTTGCTGCTGTAATGCCAATAAACGCATTTTTCTTTCTTCTTTTCACAATATTTTGCGTGCGATTCATTGTGCGCTACCGTAAACAACGATTTTTAACACTAAAAATAAAAGTAGTTTTAATTATTTTTGTTCAATAATACTTTAGTCTGTTTAACAAAATGCGTAGATTACGCATATATCATTGATGGGTATATATTATGTATTTTGCCTGTCAAATACCAAGCAAGAGACCGTTAAGGCTCAGGTCGCCTCAGGTTTTTATCTTGCTCGCACCATACTACTCGTGGAATGATTGCGAGCGAGACGGAGGCGGCAACAAATCGGCAAAAGTTTAGGTAATTGCTTTTTGCGGCGAAAATAATGGTAATGAAAAATAAACAAAAACATGCTGCTATAAAGTTAGTTCAGTTAGTGATCTAATTTGAAGTATTTTTTGAATAGCAGCGGTTTATTGTTCGGTTTGGAGGTAACTTTGGATTTTTTTTCTATCGTGCAAATTTTATGAAATCGTGTTTTCGGCTAACATAGTCGCTAACATTAATCCTCAACTTTAGCATTATTTCAAAATTAATGATAAAGTAGTTTCGATATAACGGCGGATCTTGCTTAGCAATTTGACGACTTATAGGCCCAATTCTTTGCTATCCAAGCATCGTAAAAATCTCTCAAATATTCATCCTACCAGTCAATAAAGCCGATATTATTCATCGATGCACGTTACGGGCTGATATTTTGAACTGAAGATATTATGTTTATAGCTAGCTGCGCACAAGAGTACAATGGTTAAAGCGGTCCTGACTCGTGCGATCGAGTGCTCGTTCAATACCTTGTTGAACCACTCGTAGCACAGCAAAGGCTTAGCTCAAGAGTTTAATAAAATAAATACTTTCACCAACAATATACGTATACTTTGAGGAAAGACTTTTAAAAATAATGTAACTGTAACATAAAGGGGCATGCGTGATGACTTGAGAGTCATTTAATTGTAATATATTTAATTGTCATTATGTACTTTAGAACTAATGAGTAGAGGGTACTTAGTCTGAACGGCCCAAATCGAATGGCACGCGGGCCATTCGACCGTAAACAAAAATTGTTTACGTTCGAATGGCCCGGTGGTCAAATGAATTTAAAAATAATTCAAAAGTACAGTCGCAAACATTCTATTAATCACATAGTTTATGAATTTTAACTAAATAAATATTTAAATATTTGAAATCGTCTAAATAAACGGAATACATCTTCATAACCGGTCGGCACGATTTCAGGTAGCTAGATAAACAATGACCCTTCTTGTCATCCAATCACAAGTAGGATGCTTATCTGTGACGTCAGAGGACTATGGAGAAATATATGTTTAATAGTATGCAACTTAGTAACACCACTGTTAATTTTGCAATTGTCCATTAATGTTGTGCATTGAACTTTTACTTTCGAGAGTTTTGTGTTTTGTTTACTGTTGGATCCTGGTAAGTTTTTTTTTATATATATTATAAAGCCAATTGCATATACTGCAATATTTTTCTCAAAATGTTTCTTCAGTTAAAGGCGTTTCATATGTATTCTATCTTTTTGGGTCCAAGAACATAATATGATCGAATTTAATATAAGTACTTACATCTCTTTCAACTCCTATGTAAACAACATCAATATTCGGGCTAAAGACTAAGCTACCATATTTTATTTAGAACATAAATAATATATGACAGGGACTAGATTTTATACCATACACATACAAATCTGTATTATATACTTTCACACTTCTAAGGCCCATATTGTATTTTCTAGGTTTAAATAATCATAGAAATCGTCGAAGTCGTGTTGAACAGCGTTTATACATTTTTCCATTCGCTCTTTAATTTCCCTCGTTTCTAAGTCTTTAGGTCCATGATTATGTGATGTTTCACGTACAACTGTTAAAGGGTTACTTTTGGTTTTAATAGAAGCACTGCACGTACTTTTTTTTGCACAACGCCAAAGTTCTGTTCCGTCTTTGTTCAGCCTTTTCCAATTATATTCATAACCACCTTTACGTAGAAGGCGAGCACCTTTTCTTGATATACCCTCACTTGCAGATTGTGATGTAGAGGGATGTGCGTCATCCATTTCTATGATTATTTAAACCTAGAAAATACAATATGGGCCTTAGAAGTGTGAAAGTATATAATACAGATTTGTATGTGTATGGTATAAAATCTAGTCCCTGTCATATATTATTTATGTTCTAAATAAAATATGGTAGCTTAGTCTTTAGCCCGAATATTGATGTTGTTTACATAGGAGTTGAAAGAGATGTAAGTACTTATATTAAATTCGATCATATTATGTTCTTGGACCCAAAAAGATAGAATACATATGAAACGCCTTTAACTGAAGAAACATTTTGAGAAAAATATTGCAGTATATGCAATTGGCTTTATAATATATATAAAAAAAAACTTACCAGGATCCAACAGTAAACAAAACACAAAACTCTCGAAAGTAAAAGTTCAATGCACAACATTAATGGACAATTGCAAAATTAACAGTGGTGTTACTAAGTTGCATACTATTAAACATATATTTCTCCATAGTCCTCTGACGTCACAGATAAGCATCCTACTTGTGATTGGATGACAAGAAGGGTCATTGTTTATCTAGCTACCTGAAATCGTGCCGACCGGTTATGAAGATGTATTCCGTTTATTTAGACGATTTCAAATAATTAAATATTTATTTAGTTAAAATTCATAAACTATGTGATTAATAGAATGTTTGCGACTGTACTTTTGAATTATTTTTAAATTCATTTGACCACCGGGCCATTCGAACGTAGACAATTTTTGTTTACGGTCGAATGGCCCGCGTGCCATTCGATTTGGGCCGTTCAGACTAAGTACCCGAGTAGAAGGGACTTGTGGTAAAAATAATAACAGCCGCACGGGTCGAACTTAAGGGTTTAGCAACTCTTGCCGAGGTCGGTCCGTGGATGGGTGACCATTCAAAACATACCGAGACCCTGCTTACCGAGCTGCTACCGAGAACATGCTTTCTGAGGCACGGAGGTGCCTCAGAAAGCATGTTATGCAGTTGTTACCGGCTGTCATTGGTAGATCGTTGACAGTCGCCCACCAGTCATGCCTAGAAGTATCCTGTTACTCAGTAACTGGGTTGTGTCGACATCCTGCCGGACGCGATCGGCAGTCGCAGCATCCGTTCGTATCCTTTCCGATCCAATGCGATGCGAGCCGCTTGGTGGCAATCATCCTTTACGCATATGGATACATTTTCCTAATAAATATAAAATAATCACAATAAGTATAAATAGTTGGGTGGGAGTCGAACTCACAACCAAGGCTTGTGAAGCAGTCTTCAAATCCCTAGACTATTTTGCTTTGTCGGCAATTGACTAAAAGAGAAACTAAAAAACAAGTAAAATAGTGACTAAAATATAGTTTTTAGAATATTTGTTTGTTTGTCTCTTGATCTGAATGTATGTGGAAGCATCACGTAAATACAACCGGATAGATTCTGTTCATCATCACCTCTACCGAGCTAAGTAGTCAATCATGACTTTAAACCTGAAATATGGTGCCTGCCATAGAAAAATCTATAGATTTTTTTTTGTTGCCTTTTTTTCGTAGTTGAGTTTAAGTTTGTATAACTTTTATGAACATTTACCTACTTTCCATTTGTATGGTCAAGAACAACGACGTTAAGGCTCGTTCACACCGGCGCGACTTGTCGCGCGACGCGACACTGGCAATTGTTCAATCGTTAAGTTTTATTAGAAATTGTATTGTTAAAGTCGCGTCGCGCGACAAGTCGCGCCGGTGTGAACGAGCCTTTATACTTTTTGAGTGCTTGAATAATAGGTACGTATTTTTCCCACTTATCCTATGTGGATGATTTTCTATGTTATTTACATAGCAGTCGATAATCGAATTTGTGTGGGGTAGGTACCACAACCAAAAATTTTTTTCTCCATTAGCATCAAAATTAAATAAAATCCCAAGAAATTGGAAAACAAGTCAACAAAAAACAATTAATGTACATAAATGTACATTTTTTTTTGAGGGGATTACTGCATTGACCGAAAAACGTTTCAACGCGCGGATATTTATTATACACTGGATAAACTTCCTATACTAATTTAACTAAAAAACTATGTACATGTAGGTATATAAAAAATGGGTGGGGAAAGAATCTTAGGGCATCGAGGAATTCGTCCGCGTCGCTGTCAACAGGAAAGGTGCCCAGAAGGCTGGCAGCATTGCCACGTTGTATAGCAAAGCTGATTCTTTGGCCAAAAAATAAGCCAGCCCTCTGGTCATGTGAAGAGTCGGATAATTCTAATATGGTTGAAATTGGTTTCAATATGAATATGGTTTCAACCATAATAAAATTATGTGTAATCCTGTGTAAGTCCACATTGTAATTCACGTAATTATTTAATCTTAACAAAGCCCACAAATATTGTGATTTATACGGATGTTCTGGGTCTGAATTTAAATTTGAGCGTTATGTGGTTAGTGACAGCCCTTGGTTCCCACGGTTGTCGGAAGATGTGACAAAAATTCAGTATAACCCTGTCTTTGCTATCACGCAGACGGGTTAAAAGGACATTACGTGTTGCTGTAGGTACAACCATCAAATGCTTTATTATATTGTACTGTACATAGATTAAGTTTTTGTTGTACTTTGTGATCGAATAAATATATATTATTATATATTATTCAACCAATAATTAAGACAAGAAAATTACTTTCATCATCGTTTTACCTACACTATCGTTAACCGCAACCTCGTGCATGAGCTAGGAGAGGCCTTAACCACTGGATTATTATAGTAGATACCTATTCAATAGAAAGCACACAGAAGATACGATCTGAACAATCGTGGGTCAACTAAATGTAGACACTTAAAATATAATAGACGTAGATATATTTAGTATCGTATTCTGCTTAAATATTCTTAAAGAGTCTTAAAAAACCCTGTAAGAAACCGACACGTGTTTCACCTCTCAACGAGCGTACTCAGCGTCCAGCGCTCGGCGTGTAAACACGTCGTGTGCGGGCTCGCGACAAGTCAATCGTCATCCTGAGGATGCCTCGTTGAGAGGTGAAACACGTGTCGATTTCTTACAGGGTTTTTTAAGACTCTTTAAGAATAGTTAACCGAAATGGGTTACTAAATATATCTACGTCTATTGGATTTTATAACGGATTTCCGCCAAGTCACGCCTGAATCAATTAACTATGTAGAAACTTGTTTTTATTCATTGTAGTCTTAGTTTAAATATTGACAGGACCTTGGTACTTAAAAATACTGGAACTTCTTATTAACATTCCACCATCGTCAAAAACCTATTCAACCCTACTTTTCCACCATCCCACCAAAAGTTACTGAGGTTAAAATATACCCGAAAAACAAGAAAAACTTGTTCAAAATCCCTTTGAAAATGTCCTTGAGTAGGCTTAGATTATTTAGGCGCGTTGCCAGGTCGGACCCACTTGTGAAGGAACCTAATTATGAATACAAATAGTACTTGAGACTGTGGAATGCTAAATGGGACCCTCTCTAGCATAGTCCTGTATATTTTGAAAGGGTCGGGGCACTCGCGGCATCTTGTTTTGGTGGTCTTACAGGCTCAGTGGAGTTGGAGGGTTGAATTCGAGATTCTGCAAAAAACCTCTCGATTGATAATGTTAGAATTATCATCATTTATAATTAAATTTTATAGGATAGTGTTATGAAAGGAAATGAAATTGTTTATTCTGTAAATAGGATACCGGAATCACTTTTAGATGTCATATAAAAAATAATGAGATAGATAAATACTCTACATTTCCTACCTGTAGAAATGGCGAAACAATCTCAGGGTGACAGTAGTAAACGATGGTGAAAAGGCATCAAAATCCGTTCCGTAGATTAGAAGAACAACACAAACAGACACCAAAAGCGACTTTAATTTCTTATCAAGATATTTTCTTTTACAAAATTAACTCTTAAAACAACACCGGAAATTAAAATAACATGATATTTTTACTCACTATTGTTGCATTATTTTCACTTTTTTTTTATGTTTGTTTTTTTTTATATGTGTTTCACGAACCGTGTCCAAATAAACATTATTCTTTCTTTCTTTCTTTTCTTTCAGAAATTGATTTAAATAGAAATGCACGTAGCTAAACCTGCCCATCCCAGCAAAGCGCTAGGTTACAAATCGCCGCATTTGAACATGCCAGAAATATTTAAGCCTGAATTTTATGGTCGAATATTCACCGACTCCCAAAAGATTTTCCCTTAATATTTTATACATTCTCCATTGAAATTTGAGTTCTGTCGTAACATGATAAGTGTTGGAATCGTTTGAATAAAATCTCGGCCTATTCAAAAAAGACTAAGGTCGCCTCAGCTGTCTACATATCCGTTTGCAACGGAACTGTTCGTCTGAACCGACCGAGTCTCAATTTCACTCTCATTTCCTATTTCAGACATTTTTCTGACGTATTTTCGTTCTTTTCAGTCATTATTTTATTTACACGAGCCGTTTATTTTCAGTGTAAATAGATTATTTTGTAAACAATGGTCGGGTTTGGTGGTCGATTTTCTCAGGCGTGTAAACTTGATAAAATTATTGGTATTTTGTTTTATTTTCCTTATTTGGAATTGCACAAGCATACAAAATACTTTACTGGTTTTATGATTTTTTTTTAACACATGCCTAAAGAATGCGGCTTCCCAGTCTATCAAAATAATAAAACCAGAAGTTGAAATTATATTTGAAGTCAGAAATCATTCGAAGAACCTGTCTTTATAATTATTATTTAGCATCCATTTGCTTTGGTAATAAAAATAACATACACATAAAAAGAAAGAAGAGAAAAATCGTTTATTCTGCACAAACTAAACGCACATTACATAAAACACACATTTACAAAATTAGCCAAAAGCCTCATATTCAACTGCACAAAAAAAAATTGACATTGCCTGATGTCAATGTCAAGGTCAGAGACCAAAGACAATTATTTACATAGATATGTAGCTTATTGCGTAATGATTATGATCGCATCGTTAGATAATGTTGATTTGTATCAGCTGCTATGACTTTTTAAATTAATACCTTTTTTATCAACAACGGGGAAGCTCTTGGCCTGCATCTCACCTTATGATAAGTGATGATCAGGCCGAAGGTGGAAGGGAGCTTTACCCGGAATGCTCAATCACAGAGGAACTGGACAGGAATGGCATGCGCCTGGTGACGGGGACCATCACGGGACACTGCTCGCTAAGCAAACATATCCACACAATAGGCATAACGCACCGTCCTCTGTGCAGGGCATGCATGGAGGCTGAGGAAACCGTTGCGCATGTGCTCTTTGAATGCACAGGCGTCACCCAGATCAGAGCAGAAAACCTCTGGTCACCCAAGTCCTTTATAGATGTTATGAACAGACCAGGAGACTGAATCAACTTCTGGAGGGAGGTGGGCTGGTTGGAATAACCACCGATGGCCGCCATTGCCCACGCACAATGAAGTTCTACTTGAAAGCTAATTGCGGAATCCAAACCCTCTAACATAGAACATAGTCATAGATCACAACCATAATTTTTTGACAGTTATAGACAATAGTAAATCTTAGTTTATTATCTTTTTCAATAAATGCACACTTTTTTAAACGTTTTATTCGATAAATTATTACAATAATATTATTATTTTTAAAACTTTTTTTGCAACTGAGCCTTGGCAAATTGACGTAGTGTCAATTTGAGAACTAATATATTTCCGCAACTCATCATTTGAGTATGGCTACTCTTAGAGGCTATGCTTATAAGGCTGATGATAATTCACATTATGTTCAGCAGTCTCCTTTAACAGTGATATAAAAATTTCCATAGAAAATAAAAGCATCAATAACACCCTTTAAAAGATCCAATACATTACGATTAACAATATCCTAGTCTATAAATCATGGGTTTATTGTGAAATTTCACAAAGAATAACACCTTTTATTAGTTACAAGAAAGAAGATTATTTAAAGCATTATGATAATCATTTACATAATACGCCCCCTGCTGTGTTGAACAGTATTGTAGCGAAGTCAATGTATTGTATTTGTGCTGTATTGTATTGTATTGGAAAACGGTGCAGTATTGTTCTCGTTTTAAATAGGTGTTGAAGGATTTTTTTTTCATAGCACGTTAGAGTTTTGTAGCGTTTTCTATTTATATGCTAATAAATTGTTTATTGTATAGGAATTTGATGTATTAACTTTGTTGTGCGTTAATGTAACGATGATTAAATGCTCTTCAACCTGCCTCCCTTTTGAAGACGGATCGTTTATCAAAAATATCGTGACTTTTCTTAGAAACATGCTTTCTAATAAGGCTTTTCATACGTTCAGCCGTTACATTTTATGTTAAAATTATTGGTAAATACAACAATCCTGAAACTGCGTTCGTCTAGTGGTCGAGCACGACTACTAAGCGTCTTGTCCTAGGTTTATTTTTTATCTTGTTCTGGTTCATCATCATGTTCATCCACACCCCGACTTCACCCACTGCTGAGCATAGGCCTCTCTTTTCATGTGCCAATCCCCACGTTCCAGCCTCATTCAAGTGCACTGGTCGACGGTCGCCGCGCCGGTGCACCGGTCAACGACGTCACGTCAACGCCGGCTGTCGCTGAAAACCAGCGGGGCTCTGTCTCGCATAGGGTCGCAGCATTATGCTGAGCGATGGCCGCTTTGCGTGGATGTGACGCATATTTTCCTCCAATTTGTTTTTCTTTGTGTTTGTGTTCTTTCTTTGCGTCATGTTTACTCTGCTAAACAAAGTTATTTAAAATAATCCTGTAAGCAAAAACACTGATCAAATTATTCTAAACAAATAACAAACTGCTTCGTTGGTATAGTGGTCGCAAGCGCTACTGCTGAGCATGAGTTCCGAGGTTCGATTCCCGTGTCGGGCAATGGGATATTGGGTTTTCCATCTGGAATTTCTCAGTGGCAGCCCGGAGTCTGGATTTGAGCCCGATTGCAATAGGCTCACCCCCTATTTCTTGGGACTTAAAGATAACTGGCGAAATGTGGGTGTACTATAGGCACATCTCTGCCTAAGCCTTCGGGCAATACAGGCGTGATGTTATATAACCAAATAAACAAGTTTTTAAATGTGTGTCTGTCTGTTTGTTTGTTCCGTTAATTTAGAAAAAGAAATAGGGTTCACGCGGGTGAAACCGCGGGCAGCACTTAGTAATCGAAGTAATCCCCTTTTAATTACCGAAATCAAAACTGAATCAGTACGATGCCTATCATCGATACATTTGCGTGGGACGACGGAAAACTTCGCTCAACTCTACAAAGTGGCCCGAAAATAAATCCAGCCATAATTTAATAAAAATAATACCCTTTCTAAAACAGAAATCCAACCCATATAAATGTGGTTTAATTAAAAATTGAGGAAGCTATACATCAAACGCTCGGCTCTGCTTGCTCAAGACTATAATATTTGTGCTGACAGTAAGGATTTTGTAATACAGAAAGCGACGATGACGTCGCGTTGAAAGATTGACGTTCTGTCAATGTGAGGATTGTGTGTTGGAGGCTGCATGGCTAGCGTATCGCTATTTTGCCAGAACGTCATAGTTTAGTTGCCAAGAATGAGGGTTTTCTGAAATGACGTTCAATAGGTGGCACCACTGAGACATCAGGTCCGGGCACATGTCAAGTGTCAAAGCACCTATATTTTCTTCAGTCGCGCCTGAATGAAACGAATGATGAACGTCATCATTTCTATACTAATATTATAAAGAGGGAAGTTTATTTGTAAGTTTGTATGTAGGGTGTAATCTCCGGAACTATCAGTCGGATTTGAATTATTCTTTCAGCATTGGATAGCCTAATTCTTGAGGAAGGTTATAGGCTATGTAACATCACGCTACGACCCTTAGGAGCACAGCAAAAAGACAGTCAGAAAGTACGCTAAGCGAAAACGAAGTAATAGCACGGGCGGGCGATGGAATGTGACGCAGGTGGGTCGCAGGCCGAAAAGTATCACGGCCGAAGTCGCGGGCAGAACCTAGTGATTAAGTATTACTGCTAGTACTATTTTTCAATGTGTAAGTTACGTTTTATGATACTCATGGGACAAGGAAAAAGAAATATACGAAATATGTTTATCCTACAAACGTTTTTTAACCATAGTATTTCTGCCTACGACCAACTCCGCTCCCGCTCCTCTGCCCGCTCGCTCTATGACCACATCCCAAAGACTCACAAAGGGACTGGCAGATCGCTTCGTTGTTACTTTCCTGATTAAGACGAGCAAAGGAGACTTGAATTAAGTTCCCTAGATATTAAAAATTATTCAAGTGTAGTTAAAAGTGAAGGTTGTCTGTCATTGCGATTGTCTTTTGCGATTTTTCCTTGGGGATATTAAGATTTTATAACGGTTTACGATTGGGTGTGATTATTTTTCATTTTTCATGCGTCTTATTCGTGGCAACAGGTCGGTGTTGATAAAACATTTTTTTGTGTTGCGTAGTAGTGTATAGAATCATATTTTTTTTCCTAACTGAACAGACAGCTGTGCTGCTGGGGATTTTGTTGCGCCACTTCTTCTTTCCAGCTAAAGCACTAGGAAGTGGTGAAGGGCGGACGTTTTGGGGGACTGTCTTATGTAATTTTGACGTTCGAAAAGTGCTGATTCTCAGCCTAATTTGACAAGGACTTTTGATTTTGACTCATAACACAACCATGATCCTTCTACAGAATCGCGAAAAGTAGAAGCAGCTAGCTTCTGTGAGATACCTCATTCGACAGAATATATAAAAAATTGTCCTCCGGACCGAATTTCGGCAAACAATCTCGGAGGAAACAAGCCTTCGGTACGGGAGATATTATAATGCACAAGAGTGTATGCGCAGACACAGGTGCATTCTCTCTTCCCTCACTCTCATAGTCCGATGGAACGGCAATCCGACACGACCGGAGAGACATCAGGCGCAGGGCCAACGGCTTAACGTTCTTACCCGACCCGGGAATCGAACCCACGCTCAGCAGTCGCGCTTGCGACCACGAGACCATAGGGACAGTCACGACTAAATATACCTACATACAGCTGTGCAAGGTTTTAATGGCGCCTGAATGACGTTCCGAGGCACGGAGCCATGGCTCTCGGAATGTTAAGATGGGCAGCCATCCACGGGCGACCGCGGCAAGCGTTGCTTAACCTGATCGATCGACCCGTGCGGCTGTTATTATTTACCCTCGAGCCACCAATAGTCATCTCCGGCATTAAATCCAGTACAAATAGCACAAAGGTCATGGTCACCCAACGTTATGATGCATGGATTTCACGTTTTTTAATTAAACCAGCCATCTGTGTGGCTGGTCATATTCCGGGTGTTTTATTGTCTAAAAATTATTTACGACTCTTTTTAAAATGTTTAACTTGCGTTTTGGTAGGTTTTTTACATGTTATTGGTTGACTAAATAAGGAAGGAATGTGTCATGTTTTATTTTTCCGTTCGCTTATTATTTTTTATTTTTTTTACTCTCCCATAAACAAGGTCGTTTGCTAGATTTTTTTAAAATATTATTTGTAAGACCATGGCGCAGAAATTTGTCTAACAGTGGGACCAAACATTTTCAATAAAAAAAATAACTCCTATCTCGGTAAGTAAGGTATAAATAAGAATGATTTCCAAGAGTTTTCTCAAACTCACGGCAATCATTTTAATTTATACTTTACTAGCTTCTGATCATATAATACTACTACGTATGAAATTTCAGCCCCCGACCCATCGCGTCGCATCTCATCGCCCGCCTGCCCTATTACTTCGTTTTAGTACGTAGTATTATATTATCTGTGGTTTTAGCTTAGCGTTATTACTGATGTTTTTTCACGCCTTGCTCGCCTCCTGAGGGTCGTGTCGTGATGTTACATAACCTATAACCTTCCTCAAGAATTGGGCTATCCAATGCAGAAAGAATCTTTCAAATCCAACTGTCAGTTCCGTAGATTACCCCTACATACAAACAAATTTTATCCCTTTATAATATTAATATAGAAGTATAGATAACAATAACAGAGTTACTTTGGAAAGACTTAAGGATGATGTCCTCCAAACGGCTCGCATCGCATCGGATCGGAACGGATTTTACAATATTTAAACGATATTAAATCGTGTACACAGTATTTTAAGTCTATATTACCAAACTGGGCACAGCAGCTTGACCACGGGCGTCTTCCACGACACGCAATCGTAACCAAAAGACCCGCTACGACGCGCGATCGGCTCCGTTCGCCTGTCGTCGTATCTGATCGGATCCTTTCGGCTTCAACACAGTAGGAATTAAATTATTTGACTAGGCGCAGAAACGGATACGTTTGCAAGCGACAGTACGGAGCCGACCGTATGTGTCGACATCCTGCCGGACGCGATCGGTTGTCGCCGCATCCATTCGTATCCTTTCCGATCCGATGCGATGCGAGGCGATCTGTTTAGTGGAATTAATCCTTTACTAATAGTTTACAAATGAATGTGCTTCTTCACTGTGTATTATTATGAAAGCTGTAGGCTCCAAAGCTGCACGCATTCTCCAATACATTGTTCACATGGTTATGTCAACAATCAACATCTGATACCAGATGGTTTGTTAGCTGCCAGAACCGAATGCAATTATTGCCAAATTCATTCGTTTGTAACCATGGATTCACAAATGCTGTGGTTTTGAGTTGTAAATTCACAATGCATAGTTGAAAGGTTGCCAGCCTTTCTAATTGATCGTTTAGAAACATCATTTTATTAGTACCTACTTATAACTTACAGGACTGCCTCATTGCAATCCGGACCTCAAAGGCATCAAAGTCAAGTAATTTATTTCAATTAGACACAATACAAAATCCTTTTAATCCATGCAAAGATTCTCTGTAAAAGATCGCTTTTAGCGAGAAGACCGCCCTATGTAAAATTTCTAAAATGTCTGTAATCGTGTACAAGAGTGTAACTTTCTATCTAAAAAAGGGACAAGAAAATGTAATTAATTCTAGTTACCCCCTCCAAAAGGCATTTAGTTTCATATGGACAAGAATGGGTAAGAAACTCCATCGTAAGTAACTTTTTTGAAATCTTTTACAACATCTTGTGTAAATATTTGTTGTTTTAATCCCACCATCCTAAATATTTGTTGTAATAAAAATTGTATTTAACCCAAGAACGGTTAAATTCATTTTTATATAATTTGAGGATGAATGTATGTACGGAGATACGGTTATTTGGGTCTTACCGGGTAATCCGGTTATGTGGGAGTTGTGGTTTTACATATTTTTATTTTCCTTTTTGGCTCGTGTAAGCAATTATATGTTACACGTGTTTACTATGTATTATTATGACATAACATAACATCACGCTTGTAATGGCTGAAGGGTTAGGCAGAGGTGTACTAATAGTACAAACACATTTTGCAAGTTATTTTAAATCCTAGGGGAGCAGCCTACTGCCATCAACCAATCCAGACTCCGGGCAGCTAGTGCGAAATTCCTGATGGAAAACCAAAATAAGACTTTGCACCTGGAAATCGAACCCAGGAACTCATGCTGAGCAATAGCGCTTATAACCACTAGACCAACGAGGCAGTTTACTATTACGGCTCGTGCAGACCGGCGCGAAATTACGGGCGCGACACGCAGCGCAACATCGATATCGCGCCAGTGTGTACGAGGCTTTACTCGACCAATATTATCAGAAAGCAATATTACCTAAAGACAATAATAGAGTAATGTTAACATTCGATTCTATATTACCATGGCTAACATAAAGCTCTATTGTAGGGTAATGATAAGTTGTGATTTCCTCAATTATTGACCCCTCCGTGCCTTTCCATAAGAATAGATAATGTTGAGACGTTCGGACGCCTTTTGAATATCGACAGATATTCCTTAGTAATTGGGTTGCGGAAGTCAGATGGTGGTATACTCTTGTAAATTACGAAGCAGATGTTACTTCAGTTATGATCCAAACATTACAAGTCAAGTTTTGACTATACGAGTAGGATAAAACCAAAGAAATGACGGATGGACTATGTGTCAGGTAATATGGTTAGAAGTATAGAAAAAGGAGACATGTTACGGCAACCCCAAACAAATTGGGATCCATTCTGCCTAGGTTTTTCCCAACCATGTTGGGGTCAGCTTCCAGTCTAACCGGATGCAGCTGAATACCAGTATTTTACATTTAGCGACTGCCTATCTGACCTTCACAACCCAGTAACTGGGTAATACGATACCCCTTGTTAGGACTGGTTGTCAGACTTTCGGGCGACTCGTAACGACTGTCAAAGATCCACAAATGACAGCCGGGACCAACGGCTTAACGCGCTTTCCGAAGCACGGAGAAGTCTCGGTATGTAACGATGGTCACCCATTCACGGACCAACCTCGGCAAGCGTAGCTTAACCTGATGGATTGAGCCGTGCGGCTGTTATTACTGAGCCACGAGCTCCTCCAAACAAATTGGGATGAGAGCAAAAAATGATGAGTCGGTCAAGTCTAGGCAAAGTTAGTCATAAGTTGTAAGTAAGCTGAAGAGCAAACGCCTTCAAAACACTCTCCTGTTGGGGCAGTCGGGTAAATATTCAACTCAACAACAAAAGAAAAACATGTAGCAACAAATACAGACAGAGAATTGTATTTATGAGTCTCAAGCTGGCCGTTGAAAGGTGTAACTGTTAATACCCAAGAGTATGATACACGCTTTCAGCTCAGTTAACATATTAAGGCAGTATTTAATTACGCTACCAAAACCGTCTGGGGCCATGTAGATTTTACATGTTTATTTTCACGAAAAAACTCTTCGTAACTCGCGGTTAGAATACTAATTCTTTTTTATGTCAGAAGGGATTTGTAATTCTGTGTTAAGGCTGGTAATAGATACCTATGATGATATAGTTGTACAAGGGAAAAATTTGGGGAAATCTGTGCGTTGAATTCGCGTCTGGGTGGAGATTTCGTGTGATACACCCTTTTTTTGTTATGTATGACATCTCGCAGTTAACCTTTTTAACCTTTGAGGTCATGACTGCTTAACTGGGCTATCTTGTGGCTGCCTTAAGCTATTAACTCAAAGCTTCCAGCCAGGGCGTAATATAAGCGAACACGTCGCTGACGGGAGGGCAGGAAATTTGGAGACAGGCTGGATCATATCATCGTTGTTATTATTATTAATCGGGGAATTAAAAGCATCAGGTTGGCACTTCACCGAGCAAGGGTCGCGATCGCGGAGGACCTCAGCGGCAAGGTCGGAATGACTGTGTTCTGTGTTTGTGCACTGTACAGGTGGCCCTACTGCTCTCCTGGAGGAGGGTTATGGGATCGGTGAGTGATACACCCTAATGTTGGCAGGAATTTAATTCTTCTCACATTTGGATTTATCAAAGATAAGAGAAAAGAAGATGAAAGAGAAAAGGGGCGACGTAAGAATCTCTTTAAACATGTCAAGTAGCAACGTTTCATAGATTATTTTGTTGGTAAAAACCGGTGATTATTAAAAAAAATGTGTTGTAAATCCGATTTTTAAACAATACAGTTCCTAGCTTATGCTATGATGAAAATATTAGGCGTAGCTGACTGCACAAAAGAGTATTTATTGTTGCACCTTCTACATCCTTAGCGCCGGATGTTGCTTCTGAGATCAGAGACGTCTGCGCACGGCTATACACAACATTTACACAGTGCTACCTGATAATAACAGTGGATCTTTCCATCGGACTATCTAATACGAAATTTTGAAATTCGTAAACCGAATTCCGAATTTCAAAGTTCCCCCATCACTAATTGCGAGGGACATGGTGTTTGACGTAAACTATGTTATAATATCCTTTAAAAATACGACGCCTTGGCTTCAGTTTGCGCAGTCCTACCAATTAACTTCTTTGCTTCGAGTAGCGGGTTCCATTCTTATAACCTGATTCAAGAAAAGGAAGAAAATATATTGATTTGAGCCAAAACACACAATAAACACAGCTAGGCCAAATGTTTATTGCTTGCAAATGTATTTTGATTCAAGAGTAATAAAATCAATGCACGTCATATCACAGCTTATGTCCATCAGATGACAAAACAATATCAACAAAAAGTCCACAACAAATGAACAAAACGATCAACTACCAAAATATAAACGGTAGCACTAATACATATGAAATGTTACAAATTAATGACATCGGGGTATTGGAAACCGATTACCGACAGATCGTAGCTCGATTAGTTGCTAATGGGTTAAATTATATCCGAACTTAGGCATGTGTGTGACTTTACAACTTCATGTTGCCGGTATTAGGAATTAGGGGGGTTAACCTTGTGACTTGGTGGAAATGTATGGGTTTCTGTTGACAATTTGACGCATGGAAAAGAAGGGGACGATGTATTAACGAATGGAGTCTGTTGAGGATATAGGTAGGTCTTTGATATATTGAAAATCCATCTATACTAATAGGTATAAATATTATACTAGCTGTTGGCAGGCATCTTCAGTTTTTGAGATTTTCATACAAAAATACCCAATCCCATTTTATATCCAAATTCCGACTTTTTGTGTGAATGGGTGAATTTTCCAGAAAGTATTTTATTCAAATCTTGTCCAGACAAATAGGAAAACAAAAAAAAAACTACCAAATCTGTCGAGCCGTTATCAAGTAATGATCTTTCATACATGTGGTTACATACAATCGATTTCGAATCGACTGTTAACTGTGACCTACATTGCAGGTTCGCTAAAACAAAAAACCCGTAGAACATGACAATTTTGCCCAAGTCAACATCATAACGACCCTTCCACAGATAAGATCTACGGAACTGTACGTTACTCATTAGTACAACACCACTTAGACACACTTTACTCGAAAAGTAAATAAATATGACAAAAGACATATTCTTAAGAACGCGGCGACCGTTGAATTGTCCATACAAACGTAATACCTAAATCATTTGCAATTCGAGCATATTTCCACCAAATAAATTTGATATTCGGATTGAGACAGTATTTATCTAGGCTTCCAATTCATTTTTTTTTCAAAAACTTACCTCTTTATGAAGTTTAAGCGAATTGCATTTCGTACATTTTTACAGCGTAAATGACTTGTTTTCAAATTGTTTTTTCTTTATTATAAACAACAATATTTGTAATATTGTTTCATCATAAGCATAGCTTATATTATCAAGTTACAAATTATAGAAAAAGAAATGGAAAAACATTAAGTTTTCATTCATCATTTTTGGTATTACGGAACACATCCAAAATTATCATAAATGTTCAATAGCTAATAGTGCTATCACGTCAAGCAAATGTCAATGTGTGCGTGGGCGTATAGCTCACGGTAGCTGTGTGTACTCCCACTAGCGCAACGTGCTTGTACACGCGCCGCGGCTGGGCGCCGGCGGGGGTTGGGCGGGGTTCGTTCAGGAATTCAGGATGTTTTGTTGTTGTCAGTGTTAGACGATTACTTTACTGTGTTGCGCGTGCGTACTTATTTGTTTGCTAATTTGTAATATTTCTGACACTATTGACCTATGCTGTGAAATTGGATTTTGATTTGCCTTGTGATTTGGTACCGAGTAACCCACATTCTTACGACCTATGTTTTGTTTACGGACTTTGAATATTATTTACGATTTTGATTTGGTTGAAGACACGGACATCGGACATCGCGTAAATATAAATTATTGGAATATTTGTCTTTTACTAATGCTTAGGTACTTTGTATAACACTTTTACTATTTGACTTGTATTCATTATATAGTAAGTAATAGGTAACAATAATATTTGACGTTTAGTAAAACGAATAGGTAGGTACCTACTTACTTACTGAAATAAGACCACCAATAAGAAGTGGAGACCACTCTAAAGGAAATAAATAAACACAAACAGAAATAAATAATGACAATAATAATAAATATCCCAATAATTTATATTTACGCGACGTGCGTGTGACTACTCTAGCGTCGTCCGTCGGCCGATTTACCCACAAGTCCATGCTCGATAACGATGTACCTATAGGTGCAGTTCGCGTCAAATAATTTTGCCGCTCTGAAGTTAGGTTGCGCATGCGTAGGTACCTACTGGCATGCGCGCTACTGTTTTATAAGGCAGATTGACTACTGCGCAGTCATTTGTAGTCTACTTCAAAGCGGCAGTTATTTGACGCAAACTGTACCTTATTTGTATGACGTACTACTAGCTAGATATTCTCTACAAGGCCTAGATCTCAAGATTAGTCGAGATATCCTAAAATATTGAGACATCGGCATGGTAAAGAAATTTCCAAAAAACGCATTACTAGTCTGTACATACACTAGCGATTCCCCAAAGTAGTCAACAAAAATAAAGCAAATAATGAACATACCTAAAATTACTCATAATGAATATTATAATGCTGTCGACTCGCTATGAATGAATAGCAAGTAGGTACATCGAGTATTATCCGCTCACACACACTGCGAAGCGCGCCCGTTATCTGTGGCCCCGCCTTCTTTTGTCGAACAGAGATAGCAATATTCCAAACGCATTTTGCTCACGTCTCGAGTTTGCATTTCGTGCCGTAGTACGCCGGCCTCTTAAACAGTAAAAGGCATACCATCCATCACTCTTAATTCATTCGGAACTCATCACTTTTGGCACTAAACAGATAGATTCAGAAGGTTAACTTCTTCTATGGAATTGGCACGAGGAAATTGAGAAAAACTAATTTCGTGCATTTTTTTTTTGTTGGGTATCTTTACAGTGATAATTTTTACAGATATTTTGTAACGCCTGTTATTGTTTGTTTCAGGTAATTTAAATAACTAACGTTGCTGTGTTCCGGGCTGATGGGTATGGTACATAGATATCTCCTAGGTATTATTTTCACTTATGAGAGCTGGTGTCATTACAGAGATTTAGTGTCTCCTTTGTTTTTGGAACACAGTTCTTTAAAGCTGGGTCTGCTGCGCCATGTTTTAATGTTTTAAAAACATCAAACAAAAACCAATCAAATCGCTTCGTATTTGTTTTGCGGATGCCTGATTGGTTCGTGTTTGATGTTTGATGTTTTTAAAACATTAAAACATGGCGCAGCAGACCCGGCTTAACGCGGCTTGTGGTGATAGTGAACTTGCAGAAATCGTCACGCGAAAAAGCGATAATACTTGCGACTGTGTTCTTCTAATTCAAAGAGAAAGAAAGAGAGAGCGAGTTAAGTCTAAGTCACACTTTCTCCCTCTCTCCCTCGATAGAGAGAAAGAGAAAGTGTGTTTTTGGTCAAAATGAGAAAAAAAATTGACATATGAACGCGATGATCGCGTATTCGCGCGACCGATCGCTTTAGTAAAGACACGGGGTTGCATTTGTTGTACGTTGTTCAGATAGAGGCGACCTGCAGTGGCCGGCGTAGTGGCAGACAATGAAATATATTTACATCTGATATTGTGGAGCTATTCAAACACACGCGGTACATTTATACAACAACTTACAACTGTCGGTCACGGCCTCTGTTTGAACAACGCATTTCATTTAAGCCGAAGAACATTTTGAACACACCTTCTGTAATTTCTTCTCTATGGCACAAATGGCTATTCCAGAGAAATGCTTATATTTTTTTGTGTTACACGCAATATGGAAATACATCACGCGCACAATTATAGACATGTCTGTTGTATTTGTATTGAGTTTTCGTGTTCCATGAAGATGTATTCTTTAAGAATCCTTGCCCGTATTTAGGGCAATAAATTAATCTCGAATTTATGTATGGATAGACAGTCGCTCCAAGTAAAATACTGGTATTCAGCTGCGTCCGGTTATCCTGGAAGCCGACGCTAATATATGTAGATAGTTTGGGAAATGGGTTTTCAGATGATAATGAACATATTCACATGAATCGCGATTTAAAACCAGATTTTAGTACCTGCCGCATTAGAATGAAATCTGTCATCTTGCGATAACATTACAGCAGTGATAGCGTAGTGGTGTGAAAGTCGGACTGCAAAGTCTTAGGTCGCGAGTTCGAGCCCAAGGCCCAAGCACCTCTGACTTTTCAGATCCATGTGCGTATTGTATAATTATCACTTGCTTCAAAAACGGTGAAGGAAACCGGCATGCCTGGGAGATATTTCTCGACGGCATGTGAAGCCAAGTCAGAGACCCATGTGCGGAATAAAAAATCTGACACCAGTCTCTAACCACACGAAAAATACAAAATCTTGGAATGGGGGACACGTCATCCCTCCAAAGACTTTAGATACAAGTTAAAATTAAACATTTAAATAACCCCCGACACAATTCCAGGTGATGCTGCAGTATCGGTTCAAGGTTACTATGTTCTTCTAATATTATTGAAGTAACAGAATTCTAAATTTCGAATCGATCAGACCTACGGAAGATGCGCACATCCAATAATCAACTAGAAAAGAGCTGATAATCTTCAAACAGATGAACCGATTTTCTTGAATTGTAGCTAAGAACACTCTCGATAAAGACACCTTTCAAAAAAAAAAATATGATCAAAATCGGTTCAGCCGTTTCGGAGCTACGAGGGAACAGACAGATACACAGATACACACGTTATACTTATAACACCCCCATCTGTTTCCGTCGGGGGTTGAATTACCTCTAGAATAGACACAGATAACTATTTAACCTAACATCACGCCTGTATCACCGAAGGGTTAGGCAGAGGTGAACTTATAACCCACATTTTGCCAGTTATGTTTAAGTCGCATGTAATAGGTGGCGAGCCTATTGTTACATAACTATTTCGGCATAAAATATCTAATAGAATTTTGATAAGCACAATTACTTATTTAAGTATTTACACTACCCAGTCAGGGAAATTAATTGTTCAGTAAATTAACACCCTACGTCATTTTTCCGTATCAAACTGTCAAATAATGAAAGTTGTGAATATTTATACGGACAATTTTAAATTACTAATTTTAAAATTGTCCGTAGGTATATTCAATATTTAAATCAACCCAGCTTAACCCTACCATTTATAAAAAGATAAGTTACAGATATAACTTCCGAAACGTGTGTACTAAATACGTCTTCTAACACTTTTAAGAAATAATTATAACCAAAAACTCCCAACCATTAGGTGTCGGTTTATCGGTTTTTCCCCGCCCTAAACCAAAAACCGCACCGTAATCGTCTAGTTCCACAAAACCGCTGAACTAAACACATCAGTGACGCACATCACTGTTTGCACACGGTTCCGCGTCACTGGAGCAGGTAGCAGTCACATGTCCCGATGCACATCACTAACCCCACATAATTAACGGTTAGCTATTAAATATGTACGCGGTATTTTGTATTTGAAACCCACTAATGTTGTGATCACACCTAGGGCGTTGGGGTGTTTTGGCGGTGACGAAAATTATATTATTTGTAATGATATCCCCGATTTTCAATAGACCAGAATGTTGTATGAATACAAAGCAAAAGGAGGTATGTAAGGATCGTAACATGTGGCGTTCTGTAGTTTCTGCCTACCCCCATGGGGAAAAGACATGAGGTTATGTAGTTATGGTATCCTCGATTTACATACGCATCATTCTGCCAAGTGTTGTGGTCAGTTACAATTACATTGGCTGAATATCAAGCTGATTTTACAAGAGAGAAAACATCTGCAATGTCGAAAATCTAACGTTTCAGTTGTCAGTTTTAGGCGTATTAACTATCCAAGGCACAGCTGAAAACTGACGGTTTCTTTACCCCGTTACATGTAAGGTGCGTACGCGCACGAACAGAGCGGTTCGTGTGCATATTAGGAACATAGTGTGGACACCTTTGGACATTTTCACGAGCCGTTAGCGAATGGTTCGCGTGCAAGAGACAGTCAAAACACTCGTTCGCGAACGCGTCGCGTGCATGCCGTGTACCTGTGCTACCTCGGATGTGCTCAGTAGTTTGAGACCGTTCGAGGCACGTAGTGTACACGGTTCGTGCGCGTGAACTTCAATTGCGAAGGTGTAGATCCTTGCACGCGAACCATTCACCACAAGTGCGCGCGTAGAATGTAACGCCTCCATAGCCATTCTTGGCGCCTAGCGTGCACTGGTCGTCCGCGCGCGCTAGTGTGGACCCGCCTTTATATTCTACATGCATACTTTCTCCTCTATCTATGTCATCTCTGTGTGATATCTGCCTTGGTTTCTCTTTACTTGAAACATTTCCTCTACAAAAATTTATAAACGAGCTTAAAATCCAATTTTCTTACTTTAAGCTGCTATTTTGTAAATCAATTGCGAAATTATTATTTTGTACATAATAATATACTACTTGAAATAACCCGCAGTAGCCGCCCATTTCAAAAGATATTTATCAAAAAATACTTAACAATATCTATAACGTATTGATCGAAAACTATCGGTTAACGCTTATATTTTATGTTATAAATAAATTTGAGTTTAACGATAAACACTCTTACACGCTTTTACCTATAAACACTTTATAAATCGTACCTGTTATAGGTATTACCAGTTTATTCTTCGTAAAACGAAACGGTTTTATCATTATATATAGAGCCTTTCAATTTGATCTTTTCGATCAAGAAAATATTGAAATAATTTTGAAAAAATCGAGCTTTGATAAACTATTTAAGACCCAATTCTCGAAACCAAGATTTTTTTTACGAAACCATAGCGACTAGCATCTACTAATACTACTTTTCTTGATGTTATTTCTTCATAGTTCTTTAATTTCTGCCTTAAAGACTTAGTAATAGGGTTCAGTTTGGCACCTTTCGGCTACGAAACCCTAAAAACGAGCTTACCATAATAAACAAAAAAAAAAAGTTTCCGCCGAAAGTTTTATTTTTCCCTTTCATTCACGCCTCCTTTAACCTCTAACAGATTATAAAAACTTTGATATTCTATTCGTATCCGAAGGGTTAGCCCTATGCTTCGCAAAACACGAAATAGCAGAAGGTAATGTATCAGAAAGTGGGTATTTGGAACACAATCCAATCCGGGTCATTGCGTTTGTTGATTTATCCACGAAACACAGACGGACAGCCGGATTTTATGCGCTACTAGTGCGGAGATCACGGGTTTGCGCGATTTTTAATATAGTTATTTTTATTCGACGTTACTGACATCAAGAAATAATCGTGTGGATACGCATAAAATCAAAATTAAAAGTCATTTATTCAAACTAGGCTGTGAATCAGCACTTTTCGAACGTCAAAATTACATAAGACAGTGCCCCAAAACGCCCACCCTTCACCACTTCCTAGTGCTTTAGCTGGGAAGGAGAAGTGTTGCAAGAAACTCCCCAGCAACACAGCTGTCTGTTCAGTTAGAAAAATTGATTCTATACAATAGTACGCAAAATAATTTACCTTTCGCAACGCAAAACATACATTTAATGATCAGCCATATGTCAGCTAGCACACGCCAATATACCAACCAAAAACATCGAGAACTAATACTCAAGCTGAAATAAAAAACTAAAGGTAAATCGAACTTAATATCTAGATAAAAGCCTCCAGGCATAAAGGTCGTGCCCGGCCACATATCGCAGTAAATGCTGCACAATTTTGAAAGCGCCAACCCGTCTTGAGCAAGCGTGGTGATTAATGCTCCTGAATTATCTGCATAAGAAGAGGCCTTTGCCCTGCAGTTGGGACAGTAATAGGCTGGTGTTATTTATTTATTTGTAATTTTTTGGGGTGGTAGTGTGGCGACATCTACAACGCGACATGCGCACTAAGCATCAAAAATCCTGCATCGCGCTATTAGAGTTTACCGCGCGATTTACATATTATATTAGATTATCCGACATCAATCGTTGGGCAGTTGCCCGCCAGACATGACACCCTTTTCCTCATACCTCTAAAGTAGTATTCCTTCCAGAGCTCGCCTTTAGTCTGAGAAAACGGGAGGCAGAAGTTTTATTGCACCACATTTTACCAACTATGTTATATCTAAAGTTGGTGAGCATTAATGCGCTTCTCTGAGCAAATAACCTTAAGCAATCGTTCCCTCTTCGCCGCACCACACCACGCGTACAGATTTTAGAATAATTTATTTTTCTTTGTATTAATGCTGAAACGTACCTTTTTGGTGCAGCCGTGAGGCACACGCTATTGCATTGTTGTTAAACATTATTTTCCCTTTTTTCATTTGGTTTTTTGTATTTGTGTTTCACGAACTGTGTCCGAATAAACGTTATTCTTTCTTTCTTTATTAAATCAAATTTTAGTCTTTTGGTAAAATTCGATCGTGCCAAAACGTTCAATAATAAATTGTTTTTCCATTAGTGTCAGTCGCAAAATTCAAATAGTGTAGTTCAATAATTATTTCTCATTTCTGTGGTTTTGTTGTAAGGAGATTAATGAAACAATTTTTCCTTTAAAAAAAATAGAATCGACCAATATAAAATACAATAGACGTAAATATATTTTGTAACCTATTCCGCTTAACCATTCTTAAAGAGTCTTAAAAAACCCTGTAAGAAATCGACACGTGTTTCACCTCTCAACGAGGCATCCTCAGGATGACGATTGACAAGTCAGTTAAAGAATAGTTAAGCGGAATAGGCTACCTACTAAATATCTACGACTATTGTATTTTATAATGGATTTCCGCCAAGTCACGCCTGAATTAGTTGATAGATGATAGAGATATTTCTTTTAAATAACAAGTAGGCATACGTGCACCGACCCTAAACTTGTCTAAAGCAACAAGTAGGCGATAAAGTCTGTTATTATATGTTTTGCATACAAATGCAGACACATAGAGGTACTCATACATTATGTTTATTGCATTCGGGGCTACAAGTTATATTAGTGTGTTTTGCTACGAAATAAATGTTTATTTATACTCTTTGTATAGGTACTATAATTTATCTGTGGTGGGGATGGGTGACTTTTCATAGTATAGACTATATATCTAAACTATGGCGGCGCCGTGCCACCACTACTAAGATATTCATAAGGTAATCTTTAATACACAAAAAATACAGAATATGCTTTAATTGACTTTATTCGTAAATTAAATGAAATAATCTAATTCCATTTATTTAATGTGAGCTGTGAAGAGGTTTTCCTGTAATTAGTCGATGTTAGCGCCGGCTAACTGGCCAACCGAAGCGCTCGCTGGCGGGCAAATTCAAATGCCTTCGCGGGCCATTCCGTGGCCCGCGTGCCTGGGTTTGGCCGGCCTTGGTATATAGTATTAGCTTTCACAAATCTTTACTATTGTGCGTTCTTTATAACTTGTCCCATGACGCTATTGGTAGCGCTGTTCTGTTAGACACCATTTTGAATTCTATTAGTGAACGTTGTCTATTACCGGAGCCATTAGAAAACATATTTTGAGATTGGTAAACCATGGATATAGGTACTCAATTTGTTAGCCTTATCGAAGCGAATTATTTATGACTGAGCAAATCAATGAATTCATTGCACTAGAAATATTTAGGAAAAAATACTTGCCAAAGGACCAGTTAGGTGTCCGTCAAATACAACCGTTTACTAATAACTTGATAGACCAAAACTAATTTAATAAAGGAGAGCTTTTTCACAAAGCCTCCTTCTTTTTGGAACTCGGTAAAAAAATACATTTAAATTCTGAATATCTACATTTACATTTAATTCCCCGTACTACGAGCGTTTCTAGGAGCACGGTAAACACAGACATACAAACTCTTCCCCACAGATTATAAGCACTACGTTGTCAACAGAGCCTTCGTGTTATTTTCCGGATGACAGGGTCCGAATCTCTCCAGATTCGAGTACAACATCTACTCATGAAGAGCTTTATTGAGTTTTTTCACTCCTGTTCAAGATTTGAGAGTAATCATGAGAACCGTTGTTGTGGACAAAAAAAAAAAAGTCTTTGTGTGATTTACGCCCGTTTGAACAAAACCTGGCTACGGAATTGACCTAAATGGATCTAGAGACAAAATTAATAAAATATCTTTTGATATATTTTACTACCTCCAGAATAAGTGCTGGTTCATTGATTTTTCAGATAATTTCACACAAATTCTGTACCATTTTTTATTTACCTGGTACTTATGTATCACACAGGCCTTTAGGTACAATAAGGCTTTCATAGAATTTAGCCAACCATACCATCGGCAATCATACCTTCTTGTGTGAAACAAGAAGTTAGACAAATCTACTAATACTTCAGGAAATGATTTAGTGCTTTACCAAACGGGGAAGATTAATACTCCCCCTCCCCCACTCCCCCACTATTCTTATTTCATGGCATGTGTTCTTTTTTACTATTATCACAGAATACATAATAGTACTATTGTATATTCTGTACTTGTACAAACTAAAACTCACACTCAAACTCAAACTCAAACCCACACTCAAACTCAAACTCAAACCATTTGTTTCAATTAAGCAATTTACAGGCACTTTTGAATGTTAAGGAGTCGGTCAGTCAGAAAATATAAAGCTATTTGCCCAATTCAAAGCGTAGTAGGTACCTAGGAGAAGAACGGGCAAGAAACTCCACGGACGCTCAAGCAAAAAAAAAGATTCACTCCACAAAATGATTTAAATAAAATAGCGACTCTTACTACGACAGAATAAAGTATAATTCAGGTCGCACAGCGCTAATAACCTACAATTATATTCACCTAGAAGTTGCCTCTCTTTCTATCGTGTAACTCTTATATCTTCTGACTACGTTACGGTCACTGAATTGGCCCGACAAGTCGAGCCTGACGCGTACTTACAGCTTCATAATAAAAATGCGGAGTGCGCCTGGCCTGCTCCTGATATAATCCACGTTCTATCCCAAAGTCATAAATAAGTTCCCTGAAATGTACGCAAACGTACTAAATCTGGCTCCGTGCCTAAAAGAGAACAAATTGCTTTTAGAAATTAACTCTTACACAGCACAGTAATTTAGCTGCAGTAGTAAACGGGTAATAAAATGTACCACTGACCGTTTACCGTCGTAAAATCACGGTTATCGCTTACTGGGTCGGTTAACTTCAACGTTAAAGTGAGGTTCTGTATTAAAACTGTTTTATTAGCTTCGTGTGGTGGCTAAGCTGAGTCTATTAGTTGACTAAGGAGTCGTTTCTTCTAGATTGGCAAAAGATTTATGGTTTATTAGTTGGCCCCGCGGCTTCGCCCGCGTCGATGCCAGAGATTATACCACTAAAACGTACTACCGATAATATCATGTCATAGCCCAGCTGGTCCCACTGCTGGGACACCAGCCTCCTCTCTGTGAGAGGGAGTGGGCCATAATCTACCACGCGGGCCCAGTGCAGGTTGGTAGATGTCATACGTCTTCAAATTTCTGGTTCTAGGACATGCCGGTTTCCTCACGATGTTTTTCTTCACCGTTTTGAGAGCAGTGGTGATGAAAATATAATAAATATAGGTACCTATTTTAAAAGCAGCTCCTGTCTGGGTTCGAACCTACGACCTATAACTCGTAAGTCGCGGCCGATACCAATGGGCCACCACTGCTCATATGTCGTTATTAACTATTTTTTTTACGATATCTGTAGGTAACATAATTATAACTCCAGTCTATATCCGCGTGGTGGATTACGGTCCACTCCTTCTTACAGAGAGGTCGCCTGAGCCCCAGCAGGTTTCATTTTATAGCTAGTTGAACTTGCAAAGAGTTTATTAATTGGCTAAACATAATAGTTTTTCTGAGATATTAACTATAGATACTTTAAGGCCGCTGGGCTGTGTCTTCCAATGTCTAGTCGAGTTAATCATGTCGAATCCAAGATAGTCTCACATGAAAACTCGCGCAGATCAGTCTTATCTTACCCAAAAAACCGGCCAAGTCCGAGTCGGACTCGCGCACCGAGGGTTCCGTTGAAACCTGTAAGTATATAAGTAAAAGTTCACCCATCACGACAATCGATCAATCAATCAATCAGTCTTTATTTGTAAACATAAGTAGGTTACAGCAGTGTGTTACAATAATACAAGTTTCTATATGTTTTGCCATGTGGTGTACAATCGAGTCATAGTTATGGTTTTTTAATTTTTTTTTAATGATCTAACTAAAAATTTACGGTTTTTCGCAATTTTTGCTTTATCTGTGCTATGATACGTTGCTTCGTACCCAATTTCAAGATTCTGAGTTCACGGGAAGTACCCTGTAGGTTTTGATTCCCTTGCGATTTTCGAAAATTTGCGGAAAGTTGCGGCATAAACGGCTGTATCTTTTGATTGCGTTGGCTTAGAAGTTTGATTTTTTCAGAGCTCCAAGGGACAGTAGATTAGAGTATTTGATATAAATTTCAGCTTGATGTGAACCTCCACGCGTTCCTGAGAAAAAGGGTCTTGACAGACGGACGGACAGACGGACAACAAAGTGGACAACAAATAAGGGTTCCGTTTTTTCCTTTCGAGGTACGGAACCCTAAAAAGAATAAGATAGACTTCAATATAAGTACCTCTAATTAACGTGAAACTTGGACCCTTCAACAAATAAACATTTGCTGAAGACCAGTAAGTAACTAAGTCGCAAAAAATAAATAAACTAAAATAAAGGTCTTTTGTAATTACTTGTAACGTAGTTAGCTTGCTTGGTTAACCTTTTTACTTCTCGTTAACTCAGGCTGTTTGCTTTATTTGCTCTGAACCTTTTCGACCGACTGCAAGAGGAGAGGTTATGCGTTTGTCAGTACAAATTGTTGTTTACATTTTTATTTTTGCTTGAGTGTAGTTTTCGTTGTTTAGGGGTATATTAGAGGTATGAGGAACAGGGTGTAAAGTTCACTCATCCTCTATAGAAAAAGGAGTTGGGTGTTGTGTCGGGCGGGCAATTGCCCAAGGATTGATGTCGGATAGTCTTATATATGTTAATCGCGCGGTAAACTTAAATAACGCGATGCAGGATTTGTGACGTCAGATCTTTGATGCGTATAGGTCGCATGCGGCGATGTAGATGCCGCCACAATTGTATTTTTTGGTATTGGCGTATGCTACCTAACATAGGTATAGGAAATAATTGCTTTTAATAATTTGTGTCTCGTAATGTTAATAAAATAACTTTGGAAAAATTTGATTCTATACAATAATAGGTTCATATAGAATCAAGTTTTTCTAACTGAACAGACAGCTGCTGCTGGGGACTGTGTTGCGCCACTTCCCAACTAAAGCATTAGGAGGTGGTGAAGGCTGGGGGTTTTGGGAGAATGTCCTATGTAATTTTGATGCATAGCATAATTTGAATAAATTCCTTTTGATTGTCAGCCCCGTAACCACCTTCTTATCCAAACTTCCTAACTAAATATCATAACTAATATTATAAATGCGAGAGTGAGTTTGTTTGTTTATTTGCTTGTTTGTTTGTTTGTTACGCTTTAACGCAACAACGGCTAAACGGGAAAATATAAAAATGCTTTCTATAATTAACATTACTGTAGATGAATATTAAACTAACATAAAGTAAAGAAGGAGGAGCTCGTGGCTAAGTAATAACAGCCGCACGGGTCGATCCATCAGGTTAAGCTGCGCTTGCCAGGGTTGGTCCGTGGATGGGTGACCATCTTTACATACCGAGACTCCTCCGTGCTTCGGAAAGCATGTTAACCCGTTGGTCCCGGCTCTCATTCGTGGATCTTTGACAGTCGTTACGAGTCGGCAGAAGCCCGAAAGTCTGACAACCAGTCTTACCAAGGGGTACCTATCGTATTACCCAGTTACTGGGTTGTAAAGGTCAGATAAGCAGTCGCTCCATGTAAAAAACTGTTATTCAGCTGCATCCGGTTAGACTGGAAGCCGACCCCAACATGATTGGTAAAAGGCTAGGCAGAATGAATGAAAGTAAAGAAATTACGCTGTTCTGTCAAATCGTGTAAACCGTGCAAAGCAGGGGCGGGGTAATGTAATTATCAGAGCAGGACATTTTAGTACTTACACTGTTCAAAACAGACGGACACAGAAACACAACAGTTGCAACATCAGCACGAAATTCAGCATTGCATTTACTATATTAATTTCAAACGTTCACCCGAATCCTTGATCCAGATACGCTAGCTACGTCATTACTGCTACAAAACACAGGCGTACCCTGGAAGCGGGTCTAAGTGCATTTTAGTGTTTAGGACATCGTGACGTCGCCTTGGGCTGTCCGGAGATGTTTAGGTGGTCCAAGTTCAGAGGAGATAGCGGGTTTTGAAGTTGATGGTTAAATAGTTGGGGAGTTGGTTAATTCTTGGTTTTAATGCTGTAAAAAATAAATAATATCTGGCTTATTCGTTTTCCAGTTATTGGTGACTTTTTCTTTTCTTGATTTGTGTTTGTATGCTTACGTGCAAAAAATAGTAAAATACTAGATACCTTACAAACTGAAATAGGTATAGGGGGACTTTACTACTACACAACACGTTTACTTTGTCAATGGTAAAGAGGCAAAGGGTCAGGGAACTATCAGTGTGCGAGACTTTGCAAAAGGTATTTTTTAGAGAATCTGCCGGTTGCAAAACCAACAATAATGCAAATGTACACTTTTGTCAACACGTGCGAAAAGTATAATTTTTTTTACGAGGCTTTTGCCCTTCAGTGGGACAATACAGGCTAGTGAGATAGATAGATAGATAAATATGCAAAATCACGCCTGTGCCAATGTCGCTGATATCGTATATTTTGCTTGAAAAGTGGTTCTTAAAGGTTCAGTTCTGGAATTAGGTACGTGGTCGTGTCTACGTAATTCCTTCACGACACAGCTAAAACTCCGGGAAAATTTTGTGTCCAAGTTCAAAAACGCTACCTGTCAAAACTTGGTCCACAATGCGAAAATAACGTTAGTGAAACTTAGCAGTACAATTACTAGCGATTGTCTACAACATTTTGGATGTCTGCTACTCCGAGACTCCTCACAAACTTATGTTTGGATGTCCGCTACTCCGAGACTACTCACAAACTTATGTTTGTCAGTTCTACCGAATTTACAAACACGTACAACATTAATTATTTACTTATTTATTTCTAATTTAAAACTAAGTTTTGGGTTGTTCTATCAAGTTGGAATTTGGTGTGGAAATATGGTGTCTAACAGAAAATTTGTGGTGGATTTCATTATGGTTTTAGTTAGTTTTAGCTTTATTCAAGTACAAGTTGCGGATAGTTATGTTCTTCAATCTGCCTCGTGACGTAACAAAGAAACATATTCATAACTCCGGAGTCGTAAGAAAAAAGGGCAGACTCCGGAAAATATTACTCTACTTAAATAAACCGGCCAAGTGCGTGTTGGACTACGCACAGAGTAGCGTTCTGCAGTAATTGCAACAATAAGTTTATATTTCATAGTGTTTCTAGAAAAAACTATGAAAATCAAAGTTATTTTTGCGATCGTAACCGAAAATAAAACTATTGACAGAAATGGTAAAGTTGACACCTTATTTCCAATGTTCATGTATACCGGATGGACGGACTGACGGACATGACAAAATTATAAGAGTTCCGTTTTTGCCACGGAACCCTAAAAAATTAATAATTAGTTTTTGAGAAAATAGACTTTTTTGAAGTCGGTTGAAATGAAATGAAATGATTTTATTTTCTGTAAATAGTTTTGTACAACACATTTTTACATGTCAATAATATTAAAAAAATATTTATTAAAATTATTAAAAAAAAAAAATTTGGTTAAAAAGATATTCACCTTTTTCGTTAACATAATATAGGTAGAAGAGGATAAACGATTTTGTGGATTGATTTTATAATTTTTGATTGCCTAGTTTATTAAATACACATTTTCATATAACAATATGTGATCTTTATTTCAAAATTATTGAAAGACAGAGAGACGTCACCAACCGTCAGCGCGACAGACGTCGTGACTTGGTGGCCAGTACATATCAGTCCTCCGCCGCCATTCCTGGTTGTCGCACGCCCGGGGCTGGAAGCAGCTGCTCTAGGTGTCTACGCCGCACGACGCCACCGTCAGTCTGCACTTCATAATGAAGCCTGCCTAGACGACGCACTATCGTGCCAAACTCCCATCTTCGTCTCTGGTTGGAGTAGGCTCTAGCCTGGACTCTATCACCTACGGAGTAAGCCCTGATAGGAGGCGGTGTATAGTTTGGTTTGAATGTCTTCGGGGCAGATGAGTCTCTAAACATTACATGCAACTTCGTTCTCACATCCCGACTGATCATCAGTTCATAGGGGGTCTGTCCGTTCAGGTTTGGTGTGCGTCTGAGCCGGGTCTTAAGGACAAGGAGCTTATCCGTAAGGTCGCCCCCCTTTTTTGAAACAGAATCAAAACTATACAAGGTAAAGCCACATTCTATAAGGAAAAATAAGAACGCATTATTATCCTTATTGGTGTCAATTTGAGAGACATTGCCCGACAGCGACTTCCTGCAGGTAGGCGACATTTCCCGCGAGTGTCATCTTCTAAATGGTGCTAAACAGACAGACAGATAGCGCCCCCGGTGATAGTATATTCTATACGGATCTGAGGTGAAACGAGCAGTTACACACATACATACAAATCAATAAAATTGAAGTTCTGTTTGCTTTTGAATACTTTCATAATAAGAATGTATTTTACAGTACCCACTTAAAAACAAAACAATTAAAAAAAAGGCCGGCTATCCGTTTGTTCCGGATAATCTCCGAAACGGCTGGGCCGATTGTGACGGGACTTCTTCACGCTGGTAGATAGCTCATGTTATAAGGAGTAACTAAGGCTACTTTTATTTTAGAAAAAGAATCAGGGTCCACGTGGCAAAGCCGTGGGCAGCAGCTGGTTTATAAATTACATACAATAAAAGTACCCATTTTAGTTAGTTACTATTAGAATTTTTAGGTCGACCGCTGTTGAAAAATGCCACTTCACACTAGCTCAAATTCCCGGGCAAATAAATATTTTAAAACCGATTAAATGTGAAACTCTATTTCAACAGTCTAGAACATCACAAAGGACGAACCGATTTCGATATATCGCTTTAGAAAAAAAAATATAAACTACCTATGAGCATTCAGAGGTGTTTCAGAGGTATTTTTTATTTAATTCAAACATCGCATTCACAATAAAGCTTTCCTTACATGGGCTTATTATTTAAAACTAACTAAGGAACATAATCTACGATTTGAAATTTAATATATATATCACGTTAATCGGATAAGCGGTTTTAGAATTACAGCTCGTGCAGACCGGCCCGATATCACGCGCGCGACAGACAGCGCAACCCTTGCCGCGCCCGCGCAAGTGTGTACGAGCCTTTATGAGCACACTAGAAACAGATATAATAGACTTGATTAGAAACGATCAAAATCAAAATCACTAACAGAAGAAATAATTTTACAGGAAAAGGAAATAATGTCTATGCAAAAATGTTCAACTAGCTATGAAATTCCGAATGCCTCAAAAAAGATCTGTAATAAAAAAGAGGCCGAACAAAATAACAATTGATTTGTTTTTATTTTCTACTCAGCATGATGTAATCAGATTTGAATGCCACAAAAACATAGAGTGCCAGCTGCGTGGTCCCACGCAGGTATGTACAGGGTCGGACCGTAAGCGGAGCGGAAGCGATAGCGGGAAACCTCCATTTTTTTTTTATCATGACCCTATTTAATTAAACTGCCTTTGCGCGATTTGTCAAAGGCATTTAAACATATTTTTAGTTATCACTAATAAAGCAGCAATAGAATGCTTCATTCGGCATGCTTGTAAACTAAGTTTTATTTGATGGGTCAAAGCTCTATAGAGTTTCTGGCATTGTCCTTTCATCATTGTCACATTTTCACGATATATGCTGTTTAATAAAGCAAAAAACTATGACAAAATGCTTAAAACTTGTCAGATTGTCGGATCGTCGCCTGTCACATGTCAGCGGCTGTTAGTTTTATTAAATATGCCCAGGAAATGCTTCTTATTTATTTATTTATAATACTTCAATCACACAAATGTACAGAGGCAGACTTCATTCCATAGGCATTTTCTACCAGTCAACCTTTGAGTGTTGCAGAGACTAACATTGGATATACTACCTATTAAAAACTATACATATATACACCTTTATACACAATATAATATAAAAACACAAATAAATACACATAAATATTCTAAAAACAAGACAAACAATGGGAAAACATTACCGTTGTGATGATACTGCCAGCTTCTTATTATAATGTATGTCTTAGTAATCGAAAGTCTTGTCAACCTGGTACGTGCCTAAAGCCTCTTGCATTGCATCTAGTGTCATAGCTAAAATGATAATATGTGTCTATTTATAGTAACATCATTGTTGCTGCCATATTACTGCCATAATTTTACATCTGTTTTATGGACTAATGATAACCAAAAACTTTTCAAATGATACTATAGGTACTATCGCGGACACGCATATCTGAACGCCGTAAGGACGATTCCTGCTTACAGCCACCGGTCGCTATAGTAAAGGTACCTACAAAAAAAAAAGGGGCGGGAAACAGGTGTGGTCACCGTGTGCACGGGATTTTGTTTTCAAAGTGGATAGATATCCATGACTGCGATGGTACTTACTACTTCTTACTCACTTACAAAGTCGGTCGCTCATACAGAGAAAGAATACATCGTAAAGAAACCTGGATTGAATAGTGGAAAATCGCCAATATAGCCAACATGAGCAACAAATGCGCGTGACCTCCAACCACGTGAATCTACCAACGTCCAACAAAGGCGAGCTTACAATTCCATATTACAATTTCCAAGAACCCGCTCTCACTACGACACAATCCCAAATCGTCGCTCAAATGTAATTCAATATACACAGTTTCTCAGATTTCAATCGAGTAGGTGAGAATTTGAGCACAATGCTACAAGTGTAGATACGACGATTCTTACCAAATAATATCCCATTTGAATGCGGCACCCAGCTACTAGGTACTATTGGATGTCGATTCATCATTGTCTCCGTTGAAATTAGAACGTTTATGTTTGGGGTAGAATTATGTATGGAAATACTTGTTCTTAATGGGTTTTGGAGCGATTCTGAGTGTTCTTGTAATAGGCTGTAGGTACCACCTGTGGGGTTTCCGGAGTTCTTCATTTGTTATTGTCATCATTGAAGCCTGTATGACTAAATTGTGTCACGCAGGTAATGTCTTAGGTCTTCACTACTCTATCTGCTGTGCTGGCACGGACGAGCATTATACTCTAAGCACGGCCATTATCGAAGACAAAGTCAAATCGTTTATTTCAATCATCATTATCATTTGCCTAGCCTTTTCCCAACTATGTTGAGGTCGGCTTCCAGTCTAACCTAGGCAGATTGATTGATTTGTGTAACACCTATGTTACACAAATCAATCAATCTGTCTTGCCTTCGAAAATAATCAAAAACGAATGGTGTTGAACCAGACACACAACATACTTTCATGTATTAGAATGAACGACCAGTTCAATTAAGCACAGCAGCGCAAAAACGTATCGAGAAAACGCTAATAGCGAAAAAAGAAGAACTGAACTCGACAGCTGAATATTAATGCATGAGTTTTTAGCAGCGACGATGGTAAGAGAAAAAAACCAGCCAAGTGTGAGTGGGACCACGCACGTTATAGTTCCGTCGTTGGAATAAATTGTCCTAAGAACAAAATTTATGATGATAAAAGTGCATTCGCGATTTTCGTACATTTTCCTTTACATGTGCTGTGAGACATAGCTTCCTGATAAAAGGCCGTATTGATTTTTTTTTAGAGCTGTAAGGGATCATAGACCTAAGTATTTCATATTAATACCTCAACTTGATACCTCAACGCGTTCCTGAGGAAAATGGTCTTCACAAACAGAAAAATCGGAACCCCTATAGGATCACTTCGTTGTTCGTCTACAAGGAAGTGATCCAATAAGGATTCCGTTTTTCCTTTGGAGGTACGGAACCCTAAAAATATAAAGGATTTGTGTAACATGTCTGTATATAAACCCATTCGTCAATTATTTCGTTGTTAGGCTCAGTTTTTGGGATGATTGAGTGATTTATACACTCAAACCACTCTACATATTTTTGTTTCAAAGTTTTTTTTTAAATAATAATGTTAGTACAAAAAAAAAACAGTGGTTTTGAAGCCAGTCACTCACTATCACTTTTGCCGTTCACTATCACCGTTTGTCATTTTACCAAATTTGAAATAGGAATAATAAAAAAAACAGTTTAAATGCAATGTCGTTTTTTCTCGTTTCTCAGAGACAAAAATACACACATACCGGTCAAAATCATAACCCTCTTTTTTGCTTCGCCGTGGTCAGGTAATTAGAGCGAAATTTTTGAGGAAAACAATGGTTTACATAGAGAAAACGTTTTTTTAGTACCGACCTTGTGTTACATTTATGATTCCAATCATGCGGTTCGGCATGGAATTAACTCATGCCACTATGACGTGCTGTGGAATGCTCTAAAAGGAGAAATGATTGCTAAGAGGTGAGGCACACAAAAGTTTACTGAAATTAGGTTCATCTCGACCTGCATGCATGCGAATTTCTCACGCTATGCAAATAATAAAAATTTGTGCAACCACAAACCATTTAGTAGCAAACAAAATTGTTTAAAGAGGTAACTTGGCATGACCATAAAGTTATAGAGAATTTAATTTTTAATCATAGAATAACATGAATAGTTTGTTGATTTTTTCAAAAGAGTTTTGTTGTCTATCTGGCTTTAGGCGTTTCCAACAAGTGAAGATATGAGGAGTTGTCTCGTATTAATATACAGATGCTATTTGAAGAAAAAAGCATGGTTGTTTTTGTATCTCAGCATGTTTTTACAGATACAAAAATATCCTACCAACCGCCAGCTGAAATCGATAACACAATTACTCTCCAACCAGAAACCGTGATGATACTTTGCCACTTAGGATTAGAGTGTAATAAGCCCCCTGAACTCTGGTAGGATTCCAAAAGGGGTGGCTACCACCCTATGGATATTGGTTATGCAAATATCAACGGTGAGCGAGCCTGCCAGGAAATTGAGACTTTCGTATTACGCTAGCAGAGTGTTAATTTTTTGAATGATTCGTAATATATTTTTGGTGTAAGATTTTTGGTGGCTTTTATACTGAAAATAATAAACACAAATCGTAAATGAAGCAAAAGGAGTATACAGGGTGTCTCTTAAAGAATGGCTAACCTTGAAATTATGGCTGTATAACCCAGCCTGCTATTTAATTGCGTAACACCTTTCAGTAAACGATTAAGACTAATCTGTTTCATTTTGACAGTTCAACAACATTCATTGCGTTATTTACGTTGTTGAACAGATTTTTTTTTTCGAACTTATGAAGCGATGGATTAGCAATCTGTTTCAAATTGAGTCTGATTGTGATTGATCGTGTATTACGTAATCAGGGTGCTGATTGCGTGACACATCGAATGCTTTTTTTAGAGCTTTGGCGTAGTATCAATCTAAAGTGGGTTATTCGATAATTCAATAATGATTCTGGAAGTAAGAAACTAGTAGCTACATCATTATTTATCCGTAGAAAACCATCAAAAAATTTAAAGAGTATTAAATTATATATTATCTAACAAGAAAATATTAAAAAAATAATATCAATACAATCGCTTTTCTTTAAAACGAAACCACTTCCGGATCACCAAAAACCTCAAATTTCGATTTCCTCAAAAAAAAAAATCCTTCCGTTACCGTTCAAAACTTAATCCGCATTCGTTAAAAGGTTGCCGACGTCTGACATGAATAAAAAGAGGACCAGCCTTCAATATCGGAGAAGGAAAGATTATGTTTTGGAAGTCTGTGGGTGAAATTGATAAGGTAGGTGGTGACGTGACGAGAAGCCTGAATGACAATGAAATATGGATCGTGGTCATATTCTGGGGGTTTTGGGAAGGGATGTAACACCTGGGTTTTTTTCATTATTGTTTTTTGTTCGTTGGTTTTGTGTGAGAGTTCTCTAGTGGTTTTTCTTAAAGTAAGATTAAACATCCAACTTATATAAGTAAATAAAGAGGTTTTTGTACGTTCTTAAGAGCCCACCCAACCTCAGGTTTATATCTCGCTCGCACCATACTACTCGCGGACTGAGTGCGAGGGAGACGGAGGCGGCCACAAATCGGCATAATTGATTTTTACGGCGAAAATAATGGTAATTTCAAAAAAATAAAAAAACATAGTCGCTGCTTTATAGTTAGTTCAATTAGTGTGCCAAGTTTCATGATCTAACTTGAAGTATTTTTTGAATAGCAGCGGTTTATTGTTCGGTTTGGAGGTAACTTTGATTTTTTTTTCTATCGAGAAATTTTTATGAAATCATATTTTCGGCTAACATAGTCGCTAACATTAATCCTCAACTTTAACATATATTTATTTCAAAATTAATGCTGCAGTAGTTTCGACATAACGGCGGATCTTGCTAAGCAATTTGACGACATATAGGGCCTTAAAGAAAACAATAATTATTGTACAATGTATAGTGTGCTTAGTGTTGCTATCTGACGTTATGCTGAGCTGAGGCCCTTTTAGGATAAGTTTTTTTTTAAAATTATTTTTAAGTAATGAACGTGTTTTGTTTGTTGAATGCCAATAAACGCATTATCTTTTTAACAGCCAGAGACCTTTATTCAGAGCAGGTTAACACACGTCCTCAATTTGCAGTGAATCCATCGTATAATTCAATGTTCTTATCTGAGTTTATCATAGACAGTTTAAGTTCACAATCAATAAGAATACGAAAAATATATTATGAGGTAAAACGACAAAGGCATTCAATAAAAGCCTCATGACTTACCTACTCAAAATAAGTTTGCAACAAAATCACAACATCTCATATTAAAAAGCCTTCACCAAAACAAACTTTCACCAAAATTTTCCCGTCAAAATCCAAGTTCCCATCTACACATTTACATAACACCCAAAACTACCGATAGATCTCGCTCCCCCAGGGTTGCCAGCATCAATTCGATCATTAATACTAACGTTAAGATCCTCATCTATGCAATTATATCCCAGTTTTACGATGCCAAGCCTTTTGTTCCATCTTATCTGCGAAGTGGGAAGGGTTATATTAGTTTAAGTTCAAATTGTAACCGTTTGAAGTTTGTGGAGCTTCTGTTTTAGGTGATATAGTGTTTGAATAAGGGTTAGTGGGCTATTTGGTTTGACGAGTGTTTTTGTTAATGGTTAACGATTTTATTTTATTTTATACAACATTCTTTTAGGCATGTTTTTGAGCAAAAATATAGAAATCACTGAAATCATATAAAAATATATAAAAAATATATATTACGAATAATGCAATAAAAATACTTTATGATGCTTCTGAACGAGAGTTTCGTTAGACTGGCCAGTCTACTTAGACTGGCTGGTAATGGTCTATGGGATTATAAGGAAATAACTATGGAAAAAATTACTTGATAAATCGTAAATCAGATATCAAATAGAACACTTAGCTAACTGAACATAGATTGAAATTCCTGTTTATTGAAATAAAAAACTACATTGTAGTTACACTCGCAAAGATAAACTCACCATTCCCCAATTCTAAAAACCCCTATTCCAATACGGAAACCACTAACCAAATCCACACAAAAACATATTTAATTTAAAGTCTATAATCCGGAATTCTAGTTAAAACCGACTCGATCAGCCCAAAAGCGGTTTAAACCGGTTCGGAGGCAAAACGAATGAAATCCAGTCAAATATTTTACTACTGAACGATTGTTGTAAAAACTCGCGAAGGTTTCGAACGAAACTTTTTACAGAATGGGAAAATATCGGCTTTGGAACGTAGAAAATGTGATTTTCTGATGAATTGGCTGAAAGTAGGTTAGAAACTATTAAAGTTAAAGGAAGTTTCGCTATTTTATTTTTAGTTGAATCTTTCTTATCTTTTACAGGACTTTGTAAGTCCATGATAAGCTGACATCATTTTCTTTTTAAAGTTTTGTGCGAAGATTTATTCGGGTTTGCGTTCGGACATCTTCGGAGGAATTTGGAGTCGCCAACTGGCTTGGTTGGTGCACTGATTAACTTATTAGACTTTTGGGCTATGGGTAGCAAGTCTGATTATCGCGTGGCAATATTAGTTTGATCTAGAGACAGTTATAACTAGCATGGGTTTTGCGAAAACATGATTTGATAGCCGTAATCATGCTGGTCTACGGTCCACTCCCTTTCCTATAAAGGCGGCTGCCAAAGTTACAGCAGTTGGAAAATAATAATCTGAATAAATATTGACACCTGTAGCTCAAAGAGGTTTGCCAAAACTACCTTAACAAAATTAAAATGTGTTACGTGCCTGTTATTTCACAGGTACCTTTATATTAAATCCTGAAACACAGCAATGCTGGGTGATAAAAATATAGGTAATCCTAACGAATATTATAAATCCGAAAGTGAGTTTGATTGTTTGGTACGCTTTCACGCTAAAACGGCTGAACGGATTTGGATGAAATTTGGAAAATGGGTAGACCATGACCTGGTTTAGGACATGGGTTACTCTTTATATCCCGATATTCCCACGAGATTGAGACTTATGCGGGTGAAACCACCTTAAAGTGAGTTTGTTTGTTTATTTGTGTGTTTGTTACGCTTTCACGCTAAAACGGCTGAACCAATTTGGATGAAATTTATCACATGGGTAGGCCATGACCTGGGTTAGGACATGGGATACTTTATATCCCGATATTCCCACGGGATCAAAACTTATGCGGGTGAAACCGCAGGGCGAAGCTAGTAGGTAATAATAGTATGTATTGTAGGTTCTTTCTTGAAAAGTTTATTCAAAAAGAGCTTTTCTAACACAAAATAATGTTGTTACATAACATATTACATAACATTGAAACTCCCAAAAGATTTCCAAACACATAGGTGGACTATTTTCGTGAAGGTCTACCCATTACGGAGCGAAAGTACTAAATCTTCATTACTTAAGCCATTTTATACCATTACGCTAAGAACTTAAGGCATATAATTGCTTAACGACCTTAAGGGGAAAAGGGCCGAGAGGTGGAAAAAAAAAGTTAGTAAATAACGTTATATCATAACGGCGTGAGATTTATGGGGTGAGCAGAGTAGTAAGACTTTTGTTTATAGGTTCGCGTGTTTTTTCTCTAATAGCAAAAGGGCATAAGTAAATTGTGATAACTTGTATTATAGCCTAGGCAATTTGCTGTTTACGCTTTATTTTGGCGTGTGGGTAGATTAATAATATGTGAAGTTGTGTAAAGGATAGCTTACACATAAGGCAAAGTTCATAAAGAACAATATAGACCTATAGATTTTCCCACAACAACAATTTTGAAGATCACTATGATATCGTTCAAAGCTTTAATAACGATATTGTACACTCACGGTTCGAAAAGGTGTAACCTGTGTAACCTTTTTGAACGGGTATTTTCGTAATTTTTTACGTTGCCTGTCTAATAAAACAAACCGTAATTATTGTGTTCAACTTTTTAACTCCGCAATTAAGCATGATCTTAATCCTCATTTGGAATATCATTGCTTATGTTAATAAACTGTAAATGTTAGTGTCTTGTGCATTACACGGGAACTCGTCTGAAGTCCTTGGTTTAAGAGGTGCTTGGGTAAAATTGCTAGATATAAGAGATTTAGCTGGATTTCCAAGATGGTGTCCCGGTGTCGGTCTCAAAAATTGTGTCGTTAAATTGTAATCTTTGAACCGGGGGAAAAGGAATGGGAGGATTTTCACGTGAATACTTTAAATGTGTTATTATTTTTACAGTTAAACCCTATATTTTCAGGATTATTCTTTACTTTTAAGTTTTTAACCGACTTCCAAAAAGGAGGAGTTTATAGATATTTTTTTTTTCCTGTCACTGTTATTTACATAGCAGGTCGTGATATTCGAATTTGTAGGGGGTAGGTACCACAACTAAAAAGTGAAAAATAAAAACTGTTTACAAAAAAAACAACCAACTTCCAAAAAAAAATACGAAAATAAAAAACCAACAAAGACACCGACTTCCAAAGTTAAAGTTATTTTTCACTTTGTAGTGTTTTTTTTAGAAGTCGGTTGGTTTTTTGTAATATCTTTTTTGAGATTTTAATTCTTATTCCGTTTTTCATTAATAATTTTTGGTTAAATAATATCTGAAAATGGTAAAATTATAAGGTAATTAGGTATTTAAACTATCAATGATTTCTATAATAGCATAATGAGCCTATAATGTACCCACTGCTGGGATACAGGCCTCCTCTCTGTGAGAGGGGGTGGGCCGTAATCTACCACGCGGGTCCAGTGCCGGTTGGTAGATGTCAGATGTCTTCGAACGTTTGATTCTAGGACATGCTGGTTTACTCACGATGTTTACCTTCACCGTATTGAGAGCAATGGTGATGAAATAATTTACAAAAAGTAAAATCCTTGTCTGGGTTCAAACCTAAGACCCGTAAGTTGCGGCCGTTACCACTGGGCAACCACCGCTCTTTATAAAATCACATCATAACTGAAGGGATTAAATATCACTAAAATATTTACAAAAATAAGCTTTGTGTTCTAATAATTATGTGCGCGTAATGTGATACAGTTTTCAAGAAAAAAAACATCTGTGAAAGACAAACAGAGTCTAAACATGATCTCATAATAGTTTCTCTTTAGTTACGGAACGTTTAAACCCACCCAGCAAAGTTTACCCGCATTCGATTTTTTACTAATCCACGTCCCAAATACAATAAAATAGACCGGGATTAAGTGATATTACCTAGGAAACAATAATAGTTTCTTTGTTAAGACCTGGCTAGTCTACCTAAAGCTATTCCAGTTAAATTACTATCTTGGAACGAGTCCAGTTACTACCGGGAAGGAGGATGGAATTAAAATAATTTTAAAGCTTTTTGCTGTATAAGCAATACGTTGACTTGTAGGTAATTTGGGGATGGCTTTTGCAAGTGCACAGTAAACTTTACTTTTTAGAACTTTTTTTTTTTTTAATTCAGCGTTTTATGAAAAATAATTGACAGTTTTTACAGTGCATTAAGACTTTACAAGTTCTTGTCTTTAGCTTTTAGGCGCATAACTATGTGATATATTTTTTTTTCGCATAATGTAGCGAATGTGCGCAATCTATATAATTTTATAGTTATAAGTGCAAAGCAGAGGTTAACAGGGTAACCTTTGCTTTGTACTTATAATACTCAGGTGCTTCTTTAGCAGCTTCTCTCATCGTCATTCTCTGCGTCCGGCGCTCGGCGTGGCAACACGTCGTGTTCGGGTTCGCGACAAGTCCACCGTCATCCTGAGGATGCCTCGTTGAGAGGTGAAACACGTGTCGATTTCTTACAGGGTTTTTTATGCCTCTTTAGAAATAGTTAAGCGGAATAGATAACTAAATATATCTACGTCTATTGTATTTTTATTCTCCTGCCCATAACCAAATTTATTTGGTGTCGGTACAACATGACCCAAATAAATTGGGTTAAGGGCTATTTCTTCCATACTGCTCTATTATTCGTCATCTCGGTAGTCACCCCCTTTCTAGCCATATCATCTTTCACACACTCCATCCATCGTTTTTTTGGTCTTTCCTCATTCGTATAGCCATCCACATTCATACTCAAAACTTTCCTCACGACATTTTCCTCATGACACCCGAATTCCACACAACTCCGGCAGCCTCTCTAATATCCATTAATCAGTTAATCAACTTACCAATTATAGTCTATTGCTAGACACAGGCAAACCTTAGAATACAATTATTGTTGACTGACTTTTTATGACAACGCGTATAGGAACCAAGTACACTAACAACAAAAACACTACAGCTACAGATTCGTTGACTTCATTCACTCGAAGCAACACCACTAGCAAATACACAAATAACATACATTATTGCCCATAAACACTACTGCTAACAAAATAAAAAAGAAAACCAAATACTTACATAGAGGAAACGAGAAAACGAGGAATACTGGAGGTATGCCAGTTTGTTTAACGGCGCATTCACACCCCGATAGAATAGGAAGATGCAATATACTTTTGTTTCATCCTACGTATAAACTCACTGTACTCTAAAAGGGTGAGTTCTATGTTGGATGCACCTTTTAGAAGTTATAAGTAAAAGACTGGAAGAAGTCTGAAAATTTTGAGGTTTTCCGAGCACCACGCAGTTAGCACAGGTCTTTTGAAGCTGCAAACTTAGTTTTACAAAGAACCAGTACAGTGGGACCTTACACGATTTTTGCAAAAGCCATATCTAGCCATATCATCTTTCACAAGGTCCATCCATCGTTTATTTGGTCTTCCCCTACTCTTATAGCCATCGACATTCATACTCAAAACTTTCCTCACGACATTTTCCTCGTTCCTCCGCATCACATGCCCATACCATGCCATGCCAACCGATTTCCGCTATTCTATTTTTATTAAATAGCAAGCAAAGCTATTCTGCCAATGTCTAAAGTGCACATGTACGTAACAGTCTCTTACTAAAGCGTGAAGTGTCATATTTACGCCCGGTACTGTAGCTTTCATTATTTGTGTATTACGTTGTTAACAGCTCCATTTCGATACCGTCATCTGCGTTTAGAGAAAGAAAACGTATTTATTGGGACTCACACAGACTAAAATTAAATATTAAAACAATTATAGGAAAATAAATACAACAAAATAAAAATAAGCAAAGACTAGTTACGAGGCCAAAAGATGCTACGACATTTAAAGATTTCGTATATTCGTTCAGTAAATAATTAAGTTCTAAGTCATTCATTCTGCCTAGCCTTTTCCCAATCATGTTGGGGTCGGCTTCCAGTCTAACCGGATGCAGCTAAATACCAGTATTATACATGGAGCGACTGCCTATCGGACCTCCACAACCCAGTAACTGGGTAATGACCCCCCTAACGATACCCCTTGGTAAGACTGGTTGTCAGACTTTCGGGCTTCTGACGACTCGTAACGACTGTCAAAGATCCACGAATAACAGCCGGGACCAACGGCTTAACGTGCTTTCCGAGGCCAACCCCGGCAAGCGCAGCTTAACCTGATGGATCGACCCGTGCGGCTGTTATTACTTAGCCACGAGGTCCTCAATTAAGTTCTAAGTATGATCAATATTACAAGAAGTACTTACATACTTGAGTCGTGAGTTTGTTGCAAAGGTAGCATGCAAGTCAGAATTTTCCATGTTGACGTACTACGGTTCATAGTTCGCGGTGTGAACCGAAGTATGCAAACACGCGGTAGCTTCATAAGCGAAGTTAAACGAACTTAGCTTCGTTCCCAGTGTGGCCTGCACTTTACCCTCACTTATACAAGCATTACGACACTTGTGTACACAAGAAATTCTGAAAACGGAATGAAAGAATTATAGAAAGCGTCTGTGGTTTATTAAGTTAAAAGAAAGTGAAGTGGAGGAAAAACGTGTCGTCATACAGGTCACGACTTTATTCCCTAGGGCCTAGAGGGGAGGTAGAGATGTGGATACTGTGTTATAATTAGTAGCAGCCAAGAGTACAGAAACTTAGAAAAGACTTCGTTTGGGGACGTACTATATGCTTTTCTGTTGCCGAGAAGTATTTATTGTGTTAGCAGTGATAGCCTAGTGGTGCCTGCCGGGGTTGCGGGTAAGTCCGAAAGGGATACCGTGGCCCTTGGTAACACAGGCAACTGAAGGAACACGGATGGGTTTTAGTCAGTAAGAGTCTGGCACGCTCTTCCGCTCCGCCCAGAGCGGGAGAAGTTATTTAATGATTTGCCACCCAAAAAAAGCCTAATGGTGTACCTATGACTTGGTAGTCTGACTACCAAGTCATAGGTCTCGAGTTCGAGCCCAAGACACGCACCTCTGACTTTTCGGATTCATGTGCGTATTGTATATTATCAATTGCTTCAAAAACGGTAAAGGAAAACATCGTGAGGAAACCAGCATGCCTGAGAGATATTTCTCGAAGGCATGTGAAGCCAAGTCAGAGGCCCATGTGCGGAAAACTCTGACACCAGGTTAGTCACTAACCATACGAAAAAAGGAAAAAAATGTGTTGCAAGTTTGAATGACATGTGGACAGTGAAGATTTTTTTTTCATTCTGCCTAGCCTTTTCCCAATCATGTTGGGGTCGGCTTCCAGTCTAACCGGATGCAGCTGAATACTATCTGACCTCCACAACCCAGTAACTGGGTAATACGATACCCCTTGGTAAGACTGGTTGTCAGACTTTCGGGCTTCTGATGACTCGTAACGATTGTCAAAGATCCACGAATGACAGCTGGGATCAACGGCTTAACGTGCTTTCCGAAGCACGGAGGAGTCTCGGTATGTAAAGATGGTGATGAAGGTAAAGGCACATAAAACATGCACTTTCATTCTTTCGAAAAGCACGTGTCAGAGTTGATGCTGCGCCTGATCAGTCTCCGGTCCTGTCAGATAGCAGTTCCATCGGACAATGAGAGTGAGGGAAGAGAGAGTGCACCTGTGTCTGCGCATACACTTGTGGACCATAATATTTCCCGCGCCGATGGCTAGTATCCGATGATGATTGACCGCCGTGGTGGTAATGCGGTACAGATATGGTGATTCCGATGTAATACAAAATCAGATTTAAATACTAAATACTAAAGAATAAAATAAAATAAATATGCCGTGGATAACGGTGTCAGTTTCATCATAGGATCCTTCTGTACCTACCTTATTTTGTTTGATTTATTTTTTATTTTTTATTTGATTTTACTTAAAAATACTAAATGGTTCTCTTATTCTTCCTTTAATTTCGGCGTGAAAATATATTTTCGGCGTGCGTATAAAACCAACTACACCTACTTCTTCCAAGTCCACCTGAAAAAAAAACCAATCGACGAAAGCCTATATAAAAAACCCTACCGAATCGAACTATCATAACTAACCATTCACAAATCCCCAGAGGTAACTAACACGTATGAAACGCCCCTATGTCATCTTTAGAACCTGGACCTAAGTAGATTTCCAGCTTCACAAAAAAACTGAGACTTTCTTTATATTAGGAGCGACGGACGTAACGAGGTACAGGGGTATACAAAGCCTATTATCGGCCATACAGCACGTAAGGCGAGGACTGTGAATGGATAGCACGTTCGCACTCTTTACAAATCGGGTACCTGACGATTGTGTGTTTACAGAGGATAGTTTAGTGGCGCCAGTGGCTGGAGTGTTTACTATCTCAAAAATTATAGAGCACAAAAAAGTGGCATGAAATATTTTTCAAAGTAAAGTTCAAAAAACAAATTATTTCGCTAGTCTTTTAGGGTTCCTTAGCTGAAAGTATCAACGGGCCCCTAAACAGTGATGTGGTGTATGTGTAGATAGTTCACATAACAATAAACTTGAAACTCATTCTAGCAATAACAAACTTAATTTCAAGTGAAGTTACTGCGTGTTACTTCATTTCTTGAAGTAACACTTCAAGTATTTCGAACACTAATGCAATAATCTGATAACCCCATCAAAGCTACATACAAGACATTAGTTAATTTACACAGATACGAATACTACATAACTACTAATTGAAATTAGGTACTACGATTAACATTAAAATAAAAGCATTTAAAAACCTTTTTACATTAATAAACATGGACTAATAAACTTAAAAAGACATTTTCGCAAAAGTTAATGGAGAAGGATGATAGTATTAAGGTTTTAAAGATTAGGCGCATTTTCAGTGCACATAGGTTCGTTTTTGTACACTAGTATACTCGCGCCCTGGTTATACTCAACATCATCATCATCATTTATTAATGCTGGCTGTCGCCTTGTTTCACCCACTGCTAAGTATAGGCTCGTCCCTTTTGTGCCATGTTGCCCTGGTCTGTGCAAGTCTCATCCAGGTCTTAAGCGACACTTAAATATTGACTTACCCACAACCCGAAAATAGTCCCAATCTGTAATGACCCTAAGTGCAGTATTATACTAATTATGTTCAGTCCCAACTTGTCTTAATTATTAGTTACCCAGTCAGCTCGCTAGCTCGCCGGAATCTTGTCCTAATAGCATATGAGATTACTTAGCTAAATTAATGTTTGGGATACTTACTCGCATTTCGAGGTTGGATTTGATATTTTTATTCTGGTTTTAATGTGTTTTTTTGCTTGGTTATTACGGTAATCTGTTACTTAATTTGTGTTTTGACAATTTTTGTTTGGTAGGTACATTATATAGCATAAAAAACATGGGTCTGATAATAAGTGGAGAACGAGTTGTTTTTTAATTCCAGTCAGATTCTGGTATCACAAAAAACTGGAAAAAACCAAATAATTGTTAAAAAAAAATGGCGTTTCGAGAAATCTCAATTCATACCTCATTCATTGCACTATTTGGTGGAAATACATCTAAACCTATACCTTTGAGACTCTAACTGGACTACAAAAAAAAAGCAACCAGCATCGCCAGGAAACTTTAAAAAAAAACACTCGACTACCCCACTAGCGCATACTAAACGCAGCATCACTTACAATTCAAGTAAAGTCCAGTTCAGCGCGATCGGCGCGCTCCCAGAATACATACGATCATTATTTGTAGAATTTGACGAATTGGACACTTCTACTTAACAAAAGTGAAATACACGAGCGAAGGAAATGTTTTGAACACGACTTTCTTTAGGGAAAATAAGGTTTTAGAAGGCAAAGCAGGTACTTACTTTTGTGTTTATCTAAGTTTTATTAAAGTTTTCCTTTTGAATTTTCTTGAATAGTTTTAGGACTTGAATCCTTTTATTTTGATGGTATCGTTGGAATTAGTGGGTGGGTGGGTGGTAAAATGTATCCTTTATTAACAAATCGGCTTTTATTTCTTGAAAGATTTAAAAAGTAAGATTTTCATAGAGTTCGACACTTTTAAACTTAGAACAATTTCTAACATAAATATAATAAATTACCTAACTTGATGAAGCCTTTCACAATCGTTTATGTTAAACTGAGAGTAAGTAATTCCACTAGGCTGGCTCTATGCTGCCAATTGTTCCCAAAATTAGCTTAGCCGAGCTAAACTTAGCTAAACTCTCCTTCGCTACTAGAATACAAATGAGAGTTTAACATTTAATATTACAGCTGATTAAGGCTCTATATTATTAGAGTTTTAGATCATTCTGTGTAGTGGTAGAGTCGTTAGAGACAATGCTTCTTGAATGAAAATTAGTTGTGAATGGAAGGATTGATTTTATTGGTGTTGATGAGAAATGTTTAAACAATTTGAAAGAAAGAAAGAAAGATAATACGTTAATTTGCACGAAAATATTTGCGGCAAACATGACGCAATGAAAAAAAAATACACAAAAAATAACAACGTGGGGGAAAATATGCAGTCCTTTCATATTTTCATTTTATAATATTATTTAATTTTGTCGTTCCAAAAGTGTTGATTCTCAGCCTAGTTTAAATAAATTACTTTTTATTTTGGTTCAATATTACTTTTTAAAACCTTCTCTGCTTGTAGGTATGTACAGTATTTAAAAAAAAAAGAATTGTAAAAAAGGAAATTATTTATTCCTGCACAAACTAAGTGTTAATAACTTTCTGATCATTTCTTACCAGACTTTTTTTTCATTCTCATTCACAAGAATCACTCGCCAAAACATTCGTCTAAACGAAGCACAGATCACATTTGTACAGTCCAGTCTCTCTAGAGGGCAGCACTATACTCTGCCGACGCGAACAGAATACGAACGAGCACATTTTTGTGGAACTCTGACATATTACACTCGCTTAGCCGATTATATAGTCGCAAGGGTCCAAGGGACTTCTCTAGACCCTGGATTGTTTGGCAAAACTATTGGGTGAAAGAGTAATGAAAAAATTACTACTTTTGGAACAAAATGGGTGGTTCGACATTTCCACTCTAAAAGAAAGAAAGAAAAATATTTGATTTGGGACACGCACAGAAAATACAAATAGTAACAACTAGAAAAGAGCTGATAATCTTCAAACGGCTGAACCGATTTTCTTGAATTGTAACTAAGAACACTCTCGATCAAGACACCTTTCAAACAAAACAATAATAATCAAAATCGGTTCAGCCGTTTCGGAGCTACGAGGGAACAGATAGATACACCCCTCTTATTCCATCGGGGGTTAAAAAGGAGCATTAAAACTAACAAACCTAACAAATTTAAAAAAAAAAAAACGAATGTTAAAAATAATTTAAAAAAAAATAATGACCAAAGCGAGGCCAAAAAGGCTCCTATCTCAGCATAATGCCGCGATATTCAAAAAAAGAATACCGCGGCGCTGATATTCTGATAGGGCCCGCTGTGATGACACGGACAACCTACGGACATATAACATATTACCTACTCTGCTGTGTTTCAAGAATAATCTTATGTCCTCTGAAACCAGCCAGCTATCTTTTGATTTATTACGATTAGGACGATAAGTATCGGACCAAAGAATTATCTTATTGGCGACGACACAATGTCGCCACTCTATAACGTCAAGAATGAAATGTTTTTATATTTTATACATTCTTTTCCAGAAATATCTGCCTAGCCTCTTCTTCTTAGCTTCCAGTCTAACCAGATGCAGCTGACTACCAGTATTTTACATGGAACGACTGCCTATCTGATTTCCACAACCAGTAACTGGGTAATACGATATTCCTTGGTAAGACCTTCTGGCTTTTGACGAACAGTGATGACTGTCAAAGATCCATGAATGACAGCCGGGACCAATGGCTCATCGTGATTTCCAAGGCACAAAGGAGTTCCGGTATGTAAAGATGGTGACCCATTCATAGACCAGCCTAGGCAAGTATAAGTTACGCTTGCCGGGGTTGGTCCGTGAATGGTTCACCTGTTGGACCAACCTGATGGATCGACCCGTGCGGCTGTTATTACTTAGCCACAAGCTCCTCAACATTCTTTTCTAAAACAAATTATTAAAATAACAGTATCAATTCGAAGTAAAAAGCGTACAAGGTTAAATACTGATGTGTCATGAGAATCATAAAATAAACAGAAAATAAAAATAAAAGTATCAAAACTAAAACCCAACTACGGCGAAAAAGTAAACTAAAAAGGTATAAACAAGTCATCTCAGACAGACAAATTAAAAATCCGGAGTCACACGTGTTAGGGGATAAATCGAATAGATTACGTGTGACTCCGGATTTTTAATTTGTCTGTCTGAGATGACTTGTTTATACCTTTTTAGTTTACTTTTTCGCCGTAGTTGGGTTTTAGTTTTGATACTTTTATTTTTATTTAAATTTTTTTGGGGTAATAATATATATATTTTTGGAATGTGCTAATTAAGCCCTTTCATTTGATACCCAACATGGCACCATAAAAAAAACTTTTTTTTTTAGTTCATGACTTTTTGTCCTCTAGAGGGCGCCATATTGAAATTAACGTGACGACACATAGCCTATAACCAGCGGACGACCAAGACGCATCCAACGATATCCCATTTGTCCAATTATGATGAGTAGTTTAGAAGTTATGAGGGAACAAATGAACATACATACATACATACATACATACATACTTACATACATACATACATACATACATACATACATACCGGTCAAAATCATAACCCTCCTTTTTGCTTCGCCGTAGTCGGGTAATAAATAAAAATTCCCTCATTCACATTTTCAGCCCTAACACTGCAAATATTTATAAAATTAAACCATTCAAAAACAAGTACAATCGTCAATATTTCTGGCTCGATAATTCGACGCAGGCACAAAATTAGCGATATTTAAATATGTACAATTGTACAATGTGCGTTCGCGGTATAAAGCTTTGGTCAAACTAAGGCGAACGCCGCGCGGGATGCGGGACGAAATTCATGCACGCTGATTGTATCGACTAACTTGAGGCCCCGTTCTCGGCCTCGAGCGATGCGACTTGCGTCAAGTGGCACTCGCACGCGTCACCTGTTTCGTTCGTCGCTCCGCAAATTGCGCTGCAGTAACTCGTGGCATGCTCTAAATAACTTCTTTCGTTTGTTTTCTCCGCAGTCGCTGCCGCAAGACGCGTGTCCCTTGAGCATGTGGGTCTTAGCCAAAGGGCTAGCAAAAGCAATAGGAACTGGTGAAGGTTGGGCGTTTTGGGGGACTGTCTTATGTAATTTTGACTCTCAGCCTAGTTTGAATAAATTACTTTTGATTTTGGGATAAGAAGGTTTTCAAATTGGCGCGAATAGTCTAAACACCGTGCCCAGTAGCGTCCTGCGCGGGATTCGCCTCAATTTGAACAGACCTTTATACAATACCGCAATCATATTTGGCCTTATTATGTAAATAGCGTGAATAGGCCTTTTTATGTGTCAATAAATAAGTGAGCTTACTTCATTACGATGTATTTATTAATTATTATCTTCAATGGAGGGAGTTGAGTTGAACTGATATTCATTTTGTTTGGAGAAATTAAATTGTATAATTATTATTTTGTACTGAATGATCCGTACCACTAGGTTATCTATACATACAACAAAATAGTAACGAATAATTTTTGTCCGTTTATCTGGGTTAATGTTTCGGATTGGCGCAAAAACGGCTAAAAGAACATGACCAATAAGGTCACTATAATATATCGTGTGTTCTCCTAGGGCGTCTTAGAAACTACAGTAGGTACAGTTGAAATCCCCAAACAAGGCCTTTCATAACAAAATATGAGTAGAGCCTGTTATTGTAGAAGCCTTCTAGAACGAGGCACGATATACATCCTGTCATAACAACAATTTGAAATGGGTTATAATATTTTGGCTACTCAACACAATTTCTTCCTGAAAACCTATTACATTACACGTATACAGGGTGTTATGATAACCGGAACGTTCTTGGATGGGGTTGTGTCGGCATCTACACCGCCACATACGAACTAAGCATCAAAGACCTGACGTCACAAGTCCTACATCGCGGTATAAGAGTTTACCGAGCGATTAACATATATAAGACTATCCGACATCAATCCTTGGGCAATAGCCCGTCAGACATAACACCCGTCTGGTCGGAGGATCCTCGCTTTTCTATGGGGGATGAGTGAACTTTACACCCTGTTCCTCATACCCCTAAAGGGTCACATTTCCACTGATTATGGAGTTAGATAGGACGGAGTATGTTCAGTCTAAACAGGGTTATTGAATAGGTTAAATGTCACCACACTGACCCCAAGTAACATGGGACAAGGATATTCCCTTTAAAGCCTTACACAATTACCAACGAATTTACAAAATATGCTTTATTGTTTTCTAAACACTCAATAAAACAATGAAAAAACAAACCGACGTTTCTTGCAAAAACTCACGGCTAGTATCTTCTCCATGTCTAAAGGTCCACCATCAAACCATTTCTCAAAAAAACCCAAACCCGTCTTAAAAATCCCTTCACTAAGCATGAAACACCATGTATCACCCACACGTCAAAAAACCGTAAGTCAGCGATGCGATCGACTACCCACAAAATATGTCCAATCTAACAGCATGTCGGAATAATTCAGACGGGTAGGACACAAAATATATTGGTACAGAAGTCTGAACGAGGGGAAACAGGCCCACGAACACGCGTCAGTACGGCGATCTCAAACAAATGGCAGTAGGTACGCTTCCAGTCCCTGTACGTCATCATCTCATCTGCCCAGTCATCAAGTCAGCTAGGTCTCTCCCAGGCTGCGCCACAACATCCTGTCCTCCACCTTCCACATCCAGTCTTAGGAATTGGCAAAAAAAAACGACCTTTCTGTATAAAGGTATACCCGATTGGGCCATTTTGTATAAGAAAATCGTTTTTTTTTTTTGCGAATTCTTATTTGGTCCCATAGTAAAAGTTGTTCATATTGATGGGTAGAACACGCCCTTTTTGTCGCATGTTTTCAAAGTCAGCCTGTTTATTAGTATAGGTTTTTATTCTTATTATTTTATTTAACCTCTATATAGATTCCTTTATATTTTGTGAATGTGAGAACGTTGTAGGCTCAACAGACTGTCGATTTGCAGACTATTTTCTATTTTGTTAAGTATCTTGTTGCCTACACAGGCCTACACTGTCCTCTCATACCTATTCATTACATTGTAAAATACGTTTATTTTTAAAACAGTTACCGTGGAGTTTCTTGCCGGCTCTTCTCCATAGGAAACGACAAATTGGAACCGTGCACCTAGCTTCTAACGTTTCATAAGTGCCCATGTAGGTTATGTGAAATAAAATATTTTGATTTTGATTTTTGAGTCTATCCCAGCCACCTCTTAAGGTGATCATCGATCCATCTAGCTGCCGATACGCGGTCTCCATCTGCCTAGCCTTTTCCCAACTATGTTGGTTCCAGTCTAACCAGATGCAGCTAAATACCAGTATTTTACATGGGACAACTGCCTATCCGACCTCAGACTATACGATAACCTTGGTAAAACTGGTTGTGAGACTATCGGGCTTCTGACTATCAGTTACAACTGTCAAATGTCTACGAATGACAGCCGGGACCTGCGACTTCACGTGGTTTCCGAGTCACGGACTCGCGACGGAGCCGACCTTCTGTACTCAACAATTTTGTGGCTAGAACGTGCTCGCATCCGAATCGATTTGCAGCGATACGAAACAATCGCTTTGAGAATACGAATGATTGATAACATCGATATTGTACGATGACGTGTCACTTCACTATTGTTGCGTGTTTTTGTTTGAATGTTATGGTACTTATTCTTTTTGTTGTTGGGAGGGCTTTAAAATGTACCGTCAGAATAGGTACCTACTCATCATAATCTTCAGGCAATGTAGGTACGTATATTTTATATAAACACATAAAAAGTTTTAAAAAATCGTGATATAAGTGTTTTTAATCAAAAATAGAGAGTCTTCGTAGATACTCATATTCGTAGATATATAGATAATCATATTCTCACTCTGAACTTAATTGTTTCACCTATGTAACTATAGTATAGGGTGAATCTCTAAAATAAGTTGTTCTACAATGTATTTTTATTAACCATGTATTTTTTTGTTACAGGTAAGTCAAAATAATGCTGCTTGTCACACAACATCTGTTTGAAGTTACCCGTTGAAAATTTTGGTAATTATAAACTTTACATCATTTAAATTATTTGAAACCCACTCGGGGCCCCACTATCGTTAAAGTAACACTCTACGCAGAGATGTTTATGTAATTTTATAATTAATTAAAACTTACTATCCCATACCATTGAATACAGGAATATACATGATGCGCTTTATTTGTTGTAAATAATAAAAATTACACAGGCAAAAGATTTAGGCAAAATGGTTCGTTTATTTTTTCTTAAAAATGGGACCCTGTTTTTTCTTTCATATACATGCTTAACGCTAATCAAATAATGTTTATTGTATGTATGTTTATACTTAGTACATAAATAAGTACCTACTTTAACATTTTTTGCAAGCAGATAAGATCCATTTTTTTATTATTTTTTCGACGCATTTGATGTAGGCTAATATAAAATATACAAAACGAGCTAATATTGCTTATTTATTTTTCTTCTATTTATTAAACTTACAATCTTATAAACTCTAAACAAACAATAGTAAGACAAATAGTCTCATAGATGGCGCCAGTGTCGCTAAATTACTTTAAAAGCTCGACCATTTATCTGGTACAGTTAAATATATTAGGTTTGAGTTAACTTTGTGGAGAAGAGATCTAGCCATTTGTTTCTTAACTAGATTTCTTTGTCTCGTAACAAAGGGTTTAAAACATTATACCGATTTAGTTTTCCTCATAATTTTCTGTAAGTCTTCGGTTAATTTGATTTTTTGCATAACGTGCTGCAAATAGTGAAGTAAGACTTTAATGGCAACAATTTGAATGTAGATTACTAAATAATCGTTTACATAATAGTTACACTTGGTTTACTGAATTAATTTAGTTATATTTTTTTGTAGGTACACTTGTGGAACGAAAAATTTAAGAAATACTAGCTACTTAGATTAGTGTTTGATCTATTTCTTGTTATGTATTTTTTTGGTATACAATCAAGTATAATAATCATATTAAATCCATATTAATGGATATGTCACCTATTCGAGCTGATTTTTTTGTTATTTGTGTAAAATAAAAAAAAAACAACCGACTTCCAAAAAAAACACTAGAAAGTGAAAAATAACTTTAATTTCGGCAGTCGGTGTCTTTGGTAATTAAAGTTATTTTTCACTTTCTAGTGTATTTTTTTAAAAGTCGGTTGTTTTTTTTTGTAAAAAGTTTTTATTTTTCACTTTTTAGTTGTGGTACCTACCCCCTACAAGTTCGAATATCACGACCTACTATGTAAATAACAATGACAGGAAAATGTTAAAAGATCGTCCATATAGGCTAAGTGGGAAAAATACGTATTAATGAAGTTAACTCAAAAAGTACTCAAGCTAAGTTAATAAAATTTATATGGGACCACCTTGAGAGCATACCCTTTCAAACAAAAAAAGAATTTTCAAAATCCGTCCACAATTGACGAAAATATCGACGGACATACACAAAAAAAAAACATACATACGCTACGAACATATAACCTCCTCCTTTTTGGAAGTCGGTTAAAAATAACAAAGAGTACCTTGAGATGTGTGCAAAAAAGTGACACACAAAACCATGAAAGTAATATCGATAATTTAATACAAAAAAAATTCAGACTCAAACCACAGTTTTCGCCATCATCACTAAACTCAACGAGCACTTTTAAACAGATTGCCCATTCCAAACCATAGTCTTGCCCATTTTTATCCAGCTTCAGCCAAAGCACCTACAATGGCACACTTTTTCCTCATTCGCATTAGATTCAAGCAATAATTCCTTTTTAGCCAGACGTCTGTAACGACAGCCATTCCGTTAGCCCTAAGAACTCCATTTTGAAAGGAACTTGAAGATAGAATGCGTCTGTTTGGTAGATTAATGTTTAGTTCTTTATTTGTACATATTTAAGGTTTTTTTTTGTGTGCCATTATGTATTTAGGGGTACTGTGTCTCTAGGGCATGCCTGTAATTTGGCGAAAGAATTAGGTCTCGAGGTGAAAAATTGTTTTGTCTAGGTGAGGAATTATGATTCTGTTTGCTAAATGAGGCAATTAAAGCAATATTTCATAATTCAGAGGTCGATGTAGTAATAACATCAGACCTCGTACTAAAATCAAAAGTCAGTTATTCAAACTAGGCTGAAAATCAGCAATTTTCGAACATCAAAATTACGACAGTCAACGCCCACCCTTCACTACTTCCTAGTGTTTTAACTAGGAGTAAGAGGCGCATCAAACTCTCCAAAAAAATGAAATCACTTCTGTGATATTCAGAGGATCATCCTATTTTAGTTCCAGACTCCATAGTATAGAATTTTGTTAGTATTACAATGCAGTGCAACGTCTGCAATGGCTGTTACATGTAACAACAAATGCCAGCAGTCTATTCTTTTACCACAACGTAATAAACTTCTAAATAAACCAGCCTGCCACATAAGATAGGAGTCGAATAAAAATCCAATTTGATAAAAATATAGGTTAACAAAAAGTGACATACGCATTTATCAAATGCGCGCGCGAACACTGACGGCTTGCGAGAGAACGATGATGTAGCTTAATTGTTACTGGAAGTGACTGTTTTGATTGAATACCCAGAGTACATAAAATACTGATTTATTTATTAATATTGCGAGTCTGCAATACGATAAGATTGATGCAACTGCATCAATCTTATTTTGAAAGTACAGTCATACACAATTAACATTATTATTACCTATTTTAGAATGGTCAAGTATGAGACGAGAGTAAATAGCAAATTGACATCAATTTCATTGTGTTTTATAACACAATCACAATGTAATGCCTTTTATAATTCCTTAAGGGCGGATTCGATTTACTTCTGACAGTTTTCGTATGGAAAAACTGTCAAAAATTCAATTTTTTTTCGGAAGAGAAGGCTTATTCCGCGGATAAAATTTATTCCTGTTTGGTCGACTCCACCCTAAGTTACAGTTAAATACAAGTTATACTTATGACTTTTCAAACGCTTTTTTTTTCCTAAAATGTGGCACATGTACATTCTTTAAATATTTTTTTGCTATACAATTCAGTAAGTGCAATGCAACTACCACAACGATATTACAATAACAACGTATTATTTGTTTCACTCTCACTTTTGACAAAACTACGCTTACGTCTCCCTCACGCAGCCCAATCCAACGATCCTCTCTACATCCCTGTCAGTTCGGTAGGCCGTAGGGTGCTGGGCAAGCGATCCATCACGATCGCAGAATGTAAACATGTTGCACAGGGCTGCCACGCGCGGATATATCCGATGGGATCCGCGGATAAGTCAGCCATATTAAACGTGATGTGTACGAGACATGGGTAGCGTGTAACAGCTGATACAGTGTTTGTATTATTGTTCGTCTTTTGTTTTTAGGTAATTTTCTTGGATAATCATAGGTTATTTGGTTCAGTCTTGGAAAGAGAAAGTAGAAGTAGGAAAGAGAGGAAGAAGGAAGCACTTTTAGGTTCATTTTTACTTGCATCGTACATTTCACCCATGATTTAACGACTATTGTAAATAACAATAATGGGAAAAGGTGAGGCGTTATGCAGAAAATAATCAAAAAACTGCTCAAAATTTTCTCGATATGTAAAGATGGTAACCCATCCACGGCCCAACCTCAGCAGCGTAGCATAACCTGATGGATCGACTCGTACGGCTGTTATTACTTAGCCACAAGCTCCTCGCACCCTGCTCATTTAACATAACAGGAAAATAATATACCGACATTAAAAAAAGTGACTGCGGATAAAATCTCCCCAAATATCCGCGACGTGCCAACCCTAAGTGGCAAAGGATTAGTGTGGAGGCAGCTTGGATGTGATTTGTTTATGATTATCTCAATCGTTTCGCTCCTCAAACGTTTTCGAAGCCATTTGTTCTAAGCCCCATCTCTGATTGATTTGACGTAAACATTTTTGTTTATAGAACAACCTTCCAAAAATGAGCGTTTGTGTTTTGTTTTGGTAATGAGAAAGGAGAAGATTACAAATGTATTTCTTTGTTCCTATGTGGATTTATAAAATATGTTTTTCGAGCTGGTCATCTCTTAGCTGCCATGGCTTATTTTTTTTAATTTTTTTTTTTAATCTACGAACTCTTTTATCATGCACGTCTTTCTACATTGTTCTCACATGTATAATTTTAACATGAATGATGTAACCTATTTTTTAAGAGTGTCCTTGGAGTTTCTTGCCCGTTCTTCTCCATAGGTACCTACTACGCTTTGGAATGGGCAACTAGCTTCATATTTTCTGACTGAACGACTCCTTGACAATTCTAAAGTGCCTGTAAATGGTTTAATTGAAATAAATGCTTTGTGTTTGAGTTTGAGTTTTACATTTGCAAAAAGTACAAAATTATAACTAACCTTAAAATCTACTACCACGCAAATAAAAAAATATTACGATTTTATGTATAAAAAATACTGAAATCTATATTTGAAATCGAAAACATATCAGAGAGCATCGTTCTAATAAACAGGCCTCAAAAATTACCTACAGTAATTAAATAAAACTCTTAAACATGTTTATAAACATGCCTGGCATTTTTTATGCCTGTCCTTCAAGTACCACAGAAAAAACAATTACAAATTCATAATTTCGACTGGAAATCTACCCAAACCTGGGAACTGAAGACTTAATTTAACTCAATTCCCAATCTTGATTATTCCCGATAGTTAGCTCCAGGAACCCTCCTAAAGGATTAGAGGCAGCAGTTTCTGTGTGATTTGTTTTAAGCCGATACGCCTTCCATTGACTGGATTTAACGACAATGAAGCTGTTTTATCTGTTTCCCATACTTTTCTTTTATCTTTCTTTCTTTCGAACTTTTTCGGATACTTTTACGGTCCGTTTTTCGTACAGAAAGTGCTTGCTTTGGCGAGTTGTATGTTTAGTAAACATTGTCGTAGACGTCACGCTACGGCGTAGCTATCGATGCTACGCCGCTACGCTTCGTAGCAAATCACCGATTCTATAAAGTTTTGTCATCATGTTTGCAGTGTTTTTCTTTTGGTGATTATATATGTATATTATAATTAAACGGTTTTTTTGAAGTAAATACTTCTTTAGGCACTCTTCTCGCTACTTTGGGCTCTTTCTGAATAGTGTACGAAACTGAACCGTCATTCATGGTCGGGTCGGTGAAGCTGAATAGGGTAAACTCGCATCGCGTATCTTCGGTCCTGAATCGGGTATTCTCGGCTCCCGTTGTAAGTTTTCACTTCTATCGTGTGGCACACACCCTCTTTTAGTTCTTTTATGTTGTATCGTGTTAAGCAATAAAAAATATATACCTAATCAAAATCCTTTGATCGTCAGCTGGACAGATTTCACAGTCCAGGCAATAAACAACAAAGGATAATTCGATCAAAGCTCGCTACAGCCTTGATCGGGACCGATGGAATTATGAATTAACTTCTTTTTATTTTGACATTTATTCGCCCCTATTAAATGACGTATAAGTGGCGAAATGTGGGTACACCTCTGCCTAATCCTTTAGGGAGCAAGGCGTGATGTTATTTTGTTGTAATCAAAATAAAAAACACGATAAAGCGTCGGTCGGTTATAATTGACTTGTAAAACACAAAATTAACATCACGCTTGTGTTCCCCGGGGGGAGACAGAGATGTATACCCATCTTGCGCCAACCTATTGCCATTTTAGTAACCGGTAAAATGCAGATTCATGACTAACGGTTATAATATCGTAAATGTATAATATATTTTGTCTACAATGCAACACTGGTAACGCAAGCAATTATGTATAGTTAAAAAATAAATATTACACCTGGGCAAAAAAAAGAATAGACTGGACTATTTTCCAGAAATTCGTGTTTGAATTAATTTATATCTTTTTTTTTCTTTTCTTTCAATAGCCAGCGTTATTATTCCCAGATGAAGCCTAGTAATTTGCCTACCATTAAAATAGTTTTTATAATTATGTTTAATTAAAAACAAAAAATCCTTTAAATTTTTTGCATGATTTGGTCTAGTAATTACACATTTCTATGCTAGAATAATTTCAATTTTAATAGGTTTTTTTTAAACTTAAGGGCGATTATTACCTACAGGGCCTACCTTTAGTAAAGGAACCCCTCCTTTAGGGCAACAAATCCTACTTATCTACATACCACCTCAAAATATAAATAATTTACCCAATTTTTCGCAGGACAGGGACAGCTCTAAGATTTCCTTTAGTCTCATAATAATTATGTTTACTCCAAAACCAAAAAAAACAACAAGCTCAATATCAAATACCTATAATGTGACTAATATCGAGAACGCTCCTAAATTCCTATCTATGAAAAAAACATCAAAAATAAGGTCAATCTTTTAAAGCCCTGTGGCTTATACAGTGTGAACCGACTCCATATTGCCACCATTCAAATCACTGCGAACCCTCATAAAATCACGAACATTAAATAAAACCTTTTATTACTAAAATGAAAGAGATAGCGCTACTTTCCTCACTTATTTCTATCCTTCCTCTCTTTCGCCAAAGAATTTCCATACTTAAGAATCAATATTCCGACTATGGGAGCAACTCACATAGATTTACGGCCACCATTGTAAAACCCTCGTAAAATATTTAATATATTTTGTCTACAATGCAACACTGGTAACCCTTGAGTTATGACTGAACCGGTCATAACTGGTTATAACTAGAGCGGCCCGGATGCAGATATAACTTTATTCCCTTGTTTATCAGTGTGTGCTTTATGTTCTTAGGGGTAGGCAGATTTTAGCCAGACTCATTATCACAGCCTGGGCTGGTATAGAAACATGCATAAAGAATAGAACACTATAGTCGCCACGTTAAGAACTGGGGCCTAAGTCTACTAATTTATAAACGTTAAATGGCCTCTCAATGGTGAGTTTTTGACAGATTTGCCATACAAAAACTGTCAAAAACTCACAATTGAGAGACCATTGAAACGTTTATAAATTAGTAGACTTAGGCCCCTGAGTTTTCGGACCATAGGTAATACGGGGTGGTGTCCGCAACTCCACGTCAATGTGCGTATTTGTCGTACGGTTGGGAATACTGGTTATTCGATCCACCCCAGCTCCTCAAGGAAGGCCAGCAACGCCTTGATGTTCCTGACAATCTCACCGAGGGTACCTGGGTTACCGAAGTACTTTGCCCTGTAAGTGGCGACCACCGGGCAGTTTAGAAGCACATGAGCTGCTGTCTCGTCTTCCTGCATGCAGGCCCTGCACAGCGTACTGTCTGTGACCCCTAAGACAAAGAGGTGTTTGTTAACTTCGTCGGACCATAAATTATTGTTATTAGTCTGTTTCGCTCGCACTTATGGAGCTTTTGCAGCAGGTAGCAAACTATCGATATGACGCAAGGCGTTGCACATTCATATTGCTACTGACATGACCCGACAACTCAGTTCATAACGCGAGTACTATTACACTTGAAGGCTGCGGGCCCGAAACCAGAGGCTAGGAGCGATAGCCGAGCGACGGCGATGGCGACGGTCCTTGCCGCTAGTGCCCGCAGCCTTCCTGTTCTATTTTTTAACGTGTATCCCCGTTCGTCCCATAGGCGTCGCCCCACTGGTGGGACGAACGGTAATTTGGAAAATAATATTAAATTTATTCCTGTTCGTCCCACTGATAAACTCAGTGGGACGAACGGGAATAAATTAATAATTGTATCATGTATTCACGTTCGTCCCACCAAATAATATTGTGCATGTAATTTTAATCGTTATATTGCACTGATTACTTTTCACATTACTACACAGTAAGTCTCCAATTCCAGAGTTGTTATATTAAATTACATACAAATAAAGTTGAACTAGATTCGAACGGTAGACCCAGGCGTAGATGGCGGGACGAACTTGACGTTTATAGGAGGGATTGGTCCGTATTGGCTCTGGATCGAGTTGAGTGGAAAAAGGAAAGGGAGGCCTTTGCCCTGCAGTGGGACATACAGGCTGATTATTATTATATATTATTATAGATTCGAACTGAATTTATTTTTAAATTGTGTAAAACTATGTCAAAGAATACTGAGATATTTTTTGTGATATCACAATTGAATTGTTTGTTTGTGGCTACAATTCTATGCCTGATTTTGTATTAATGATTTGTCCAAAACAATTAGGTATCAAGAATGCAAGGTTACCTAGCGAGCAAATAAAGATTCGGATATAAAGATATAAATAATATTATACAAACGTTCATATAATATTTATGTCTCTATAATAAATCGTCGATTGATTTATTGACTGTCTAGAGGACTTCCCAATTTCCATGGTGTATTAGGATTTCGAGGAAAAATGTAATATTAAGATGCTGAATACTGCAAAAAATAATATTGTAAGTACATAAATATTATACAAGTCACTGTGGGCTCAGTGCTTTTGGCCATTGAAATGCTTCAGTGTCGGAATATTCGTATATGTACAAAAATATTACGTTTATACGTTTTAAAACAATGATCGTCCTTGAAACCCCTGTGTATTTCAGAACATTCATATTCATACTTGTCAGTCTGAAAGCTGATCGTCTAAAAACCGAGGTGTCTGAAGACCAGCTCTTAAAATCCAGGGTTTAGATGGGTAATACTAATTCTCTGCCACATCTGCTTAGAACAAAAGCCTAACTATTTTCAGAAGACCTATAAATCATAAAAACCTATTTATCTAAATAAGCAGATAAATAAAATTACACAAACAGCATTAGTTTCTTAGCAAGCAACATTAAAAGCCTTTTTTCCTAATCGAGTGTAATAGCTAGCACAGCGAGGAACCATTTCAAGCCAGCGTTTGTAGCTGTTATCCAATATACAGTCCCGAGTATTGCACAAATACATTTAGCGGATGTCACTTAGAGCGAAGAAGGGACACTACGGGGTAACTGTGGTACTTAGATTCTCCAAGAATAATGTCCACAGAAGTGACATAATGTCACTTCTGTGGACATTATTCTTGGAGAAGGATATTTTTAAACTTTTTCATTAGAAAAGTTATTATTTTAGGTCTAGGCGACTCCTGTACTTACATAGGTTTACATATATGCTACAGGTTATTTTCGCCGAAAATAATTAGTTTAAAAATGAGCAGCGACAGTATACATATAATATGTACGAAAATACATTTCAATAGTAAATTACTGTCTCGACCTGCAACAGAAGCATTGATGGACGATCGTAAATTCATCAATGTCTGGTTGCAGCTAAGGCTTGTATAGTACTTTTCTCAAATAATGCGCGGAAATTAATTATAAATTCCAGAATCAATGACGGACAACGATATGTTTTTATGCGCCAGTGATATTCATTTGTTTCTTTTTTTTTGCTTTAAACAACTCTATTTGCAAGCTAAATCGAAATTTAAATAAAATCTTTGATACGTTACCTCCTTGGTTGCCATGTGTTGAAGTAAAAAGTTCGTTCCATTTTTAAATAACACGACAGGTATGTCTTTTCATAATAATTTATTTGGCCGCTTATCACCTGTCGTGTTACAGATATGAATTTTCATACAAACATCGCCGGCCGGGCGCTCGCATGTATTCGACCAGTATTTCGTATTATCTCGAAGAAGGTTGCCAAAATAATGCTCGCATGTTTGAGAAAAAAAAATCCTGCACTTTTGAACTCGACCTTCATCAATTTTTGTAGGTTTTTTATATTACTTCGTCACGTACAAGAAAAGCACACTGATATTTTCTACTAGTATTAATTACTACACAGAAAATATTAATTTGACTCTTTATTTGGTGGCACAAGTAACAGATTCTAAAGGCATCACAATACTCCCCAAATTAATACCTTCATCGCTTCCTTCATTGTTTAAATCCAAAACACAAAACTACTAACCAAACTCCTGAAAACTAACTGAAACGTTAAGCACAAAACTCTCACCTCACAATATTAGAAGCCTACATTTTTTCAGCGTGGAAGTAATTTTTTTCAGTCGCACAATAATGTTGTTCCCGTAAATTAGTTTTCTGAAAGCACTTGGGACTTTTAGTGATGGATAACCGTTACGTTGCGTTGCGTTTATTTTCAGCAGCTTTTCTTTTTTTTTTCTGTCGGAACAAACGGATGGGTCTATTTTTTCTTTGAGTGATGAGTGACACGGTGTTTTTTTGTGTTTTTCGCTTTTTATGGGGTTTGATGGTGAAGTCAGTTGGAAAAGTCATGGTATGTTTTTGGACGTTTATTTTTTGAACTGACTTTTAAAGTCTTAGTGTTAGCACTGTTTGGTTATTTGTAAGGGTACGCAAAAAAGCCTTACATCTCAAAGTCTCGAGATAAATCGCTGGTCAAAAATTATGTTTTTCTAAAGAGACAAAACCTAAGCCAAAGCCTATGAATTGATAGTTAATTGATTCAGGCGTGACTTGGCGGAAATCCATTACAATTTACGTAGATATATTGAGTAACCTATTCCGCTTAACTATTCCTAAGAGTCATAAAAAACCCTGTAAGAAATCGACACGTGTTTCACCTCTCAACGAGGCATCCTCAGGATGATGATTAACTTGTCCTCGAACACAACGTGTTGCCACGCCGACCGCTGGACGCTGCTCAGCGTCGTCGTATATTTCACCTAAATCCATGATTATCAATATATGCAAACCCCGGTCTGTCAAACAGGCGACCGTACCAATCTTTTGTAAAGGTCTGAGCGTAAATACACAAACGTTCATAAACTCACGTCCTTTTCCCATGAGGCAGAAACTATATAATAAAACCACCAAGCCACCTGCTACGGTCCATACATACTCCTTTTGCTTTGTTCACATCAGTCATCCACGCACACCGGTCATGACTGAAGAACATCACCAATTAGGTCACTTGTTCCAGGGCATCCCCTCCCGGCGTTTCCACCTCTATCTGCCTTGTCTTACCTTTTTCCCTTTTCATTAATTCTCTCAACATGACCAAACGATCTAAGCGATTTTTTTTCAATTTTGGTCACTACATCTGCTGTTAAACCGCAATCTTGCCTTGTCTTATTACTCAATCAAAAAGAGTGTCCGTGGAGTTTCTTGCCCGTTCTTCTCCATAGGTAGGTACCTTCTACGCTTTGGAATGGGCAACTAGCTTCATCTTTCTGACGGACCGACCCCTTGACAATTCAAAAGTGCCTGTAATTGGTTTATTTGAAATAAATGCTTTGAGTTTGAGTTTGAATCTTCTTCTTAACGTGTCGATGGCAATCAAAATGGACTCGCCCAGAATTCAGCTACGTGTTTGGCGCCATCACTAACGTTCATCATTTACCATCGTTCTTGTAACGTGCAGACGACAGGACAGGACATGCAGTACATGTTATGGTGTCCCATCATGTGTGGAACAGCACCACATTTACTTTCCAAGGCGGAGTTGTCTATGAGTCTCCATCTGAACAGGTTTTCCTTACTTCGGCCAAAAGTCCGGAGTCTATACAACGTGTTTTTTTTTATATCCCATAACTCTAGGGTTATATTCTATAAGGCAAAATAATACAAAAAGTCCTAGAATATGTGGTCCAAAAACGCATTGTTTCGAAGATAACATAACACTATACTCTCGATGTGTGTATCTAAGTTTCATTGATAAGTACGAATAAATCATTTTCATTCAAACTAATCATTCATATTTAAAGGTAAGAAAATGCGACGTTGTCATATTTCACGTAAGTAAGGGAGTTTTACATTAATAATCGTGACTTTGTCGTATTATTTTGTATGAAAAATGAAAAAAAATAAAAAAGATAGCCTTAAGCCAGTTGATTCTTTGATATGGTCTCATTCATACCCAAGGTTTTTTTTTTTGATATCCCATGATATAAAAAAAAAAACCTTATATAAAGATTGATGCCAAGGCAAGTCGTATCCAGATGGGAGATCTTCAACAGGTAGAACGAGTGGTATGGTTAATGAAGCACTGCCTCGCCACAGCTTCAGCCTTTTCCTCAATCTATCATTCATAGTTAAAAGCTAGCCCAAGCTTACTACCCCTTCACCAGAATCCATTTATAAGCAAGCCCTGTCTGCCAAGCAGGCAAGCGTACCAATCTAGTGTAAAGGTCTGAGCGCAAATACTTGATCACTAATTACCTAGCCGTCATAAATGCAATTAATTTTAGCGGTATCTTCTTTTGTGGTGTAAGTTTGAAGGTGGGAGCGTTTAGAGAGAGAATTAATACAAGTCAATCGTCATCCTAAGGATGCCTCGTTAAGAGGTGAAACACGTGTCGATTTCTTGCAGGGTTTTACTCTTTAGGAATAGTTAGGCGGAATAGGTTACTAAATACATCTTACGTCTTTTGTATTTTATAATGTATGAGCGCCAAATCACGCCTATATCAATTAACTATGAGAATTAAAATGTTGATTGGAGCCCAGGTAGAAAATAATTTGGAATACCTAAATAAATCAATACAGTCTATATGTTATTAATCCTATCGACTGTCCACATTAATTTTGTTGTGTCAGCTTACGCGAGATTTTCGTTAAAACCTGTTACTTGATCTGAATAAAATTTTTAAATAACTTTTAAATAATAATATTAATAATACTTTATGAAAAACCAAAAAAACATAATTTTAAGTTTTATGCATTAAGCATCAATGTCAACTCAAACTCAAACTCAAAGCATTTATTTCAAATAAACCAATTACAGCCACTTTTGAATTGTCAAAGTGTCGGTCAGTCAGAAAGATGAAGTTAGTTGCCCATTCCAAAGCGTAGTAGGTTCCTTTGGAGAAGAACGGGCAATAAACTCCACGGACACAATCAAAATATTTGTTACATCATTAATGTGGAAATTATACATGTGAGAACAATGTAGAAAGACGTGCACGTTAAAAGCGTCCGTATAAAAATATATCAGTTTACTTATTGTGATTGGAACCACAACAATATTATGATAAAACGTAAAATACAAAAGAAAAAACCGGTACCGTATTTTACCTCCGTCCATTTAAGCTTTTTCTAAACACAATACATAACCTAACCTAAATCAACTTCAACCCTAATGAACACATACCCGCTAGATTCTCACCTCTTGGACCACATTAGCCTGGTAGAGGCTCTACGCAAAAACGGGGCCCCGCTCATCCCTGATATTAACGTCGGCACATGAAGGATGGCACTACACCGGAGGGCGGCAGACGCCAAATAAATATACAATGTTTCGTAAGTTAGAGTATTAATTTTAGGTGTAGACCGCGGTTGGAAGTAGCTGACGGGATGAATATGTGATGCAGGTTGAAGTGAATATTTTATTACGTCGGTATCTTTTTTAATTTTAAGTAAGTTTCTGTAACATTAGCTAATAAATTCCTGTACCTCCCCAGATTTAGGCAACAACTCGTTAAAAACTTACTTACGTTTTTTTGCAATTTGCAGATCAATATCAGGGTATATGTTTGCGACTTAAAAAAATATGTAATTACAGAATTATAATCATTAGAATCTTCATACAGTGCAATACATATAGGTCATTCTCGGCATTAGCTATCGCAATTTTACACCTTGTTTTATGTATACTCTGAGACCTTATAATTTATATACCGTCGCCATTTAGAATATCTGTGGTTATAACGTAGAATTATTTTCTGTATTACGTCTGCATAATTACGGTAGGATTGATAATTTTGGCGTCGAGTTAGTGCAGAATAACAAAAGTTACATTTTAATAAAGTATTATGACCTGTGGAATAAGGTGAGGCGGACAATTATTATGTCTTATGTGTGTGTCGGGTAAAGCTGTTTATACATGGTGGTTGAAATGGTATCTGGACGTCAGTTAAAATAAATTTAAGTAAAGGTTTTGCTAACGAACTGATGTAATTTCTTGTGGATTTTTTGTTCTAGAAATGAAATTAATATGTAAAAAATGGTCTTTAGACTTATTAAAGTATTGGTACAATTCATATGCTCGTTGCAAAATGTAAGTATCTATTGACTTACATTTTTATGAGTTATTTAGAAACTAAGTGGCACATTAATTATCTAAATTAAAATGTGCGCACGTTTGATATTACCATGTTTTATATTATACTCGTTAGAAAACGTTCGTATATTTGATACTCGCTATAAATCACGAATATTCTTCATCTTATTTAAAACATAAAATTTTTAGGCTGAGCAGTCCAGTGTAGCTCAGTATAGCTATGTTGGATATGCAAAATATTAAAAGGAATAACATACATTGTTTTTTCTCAAAAAACTCGCAAACGTACTAAATAAATTATGCTCGTCCCATCTCACAGTTACTACTAGCATTACCAAGTATTTTAAAATAATCCATTTAAACATTTCAAACAAAATACAGCTAATTAATTCTCACTGGCTACATCCTACATGTACCGTCCAACGCGGCCAAGATTAATGAAGTGGCCCAATGAATGACACTGGAGCCAAATACAACATCTAAATATATAACACAGAAGATATTATAAACTGAGACTTTTGAGTATTCTCTGTGTGAGTGAGCAGTTTTATTGAAGTTTTGGAATGTTTCACGCTGCTTAAAAGCTGACCTAAAGACGTATATGGAATTCCGTTTCGGAATTCCGTTTCGAAATATCGATTTGAAATTTCGAAGGAACCAAATCCATACAAATTCAAGGATCAGCCACACGCGTACAGTACCTAGTTCTCCGAAATATTCTCAGATTCGAAATTCCGAAATGGAATTCCGTCTGTATGTGGCTGGCCTTTTGTATGGATTTGCTGCCTTCGAAATTCCGAATCGATATTATGTACCTATGTTACCGGCCTTAGACGAAGAAACATAACATCACGCCTGCACGCGTAGCGTGACTACTGTAAAAACGGATTTTGTTGACGGGAGAATAGACAAAATGTAATCTATTATGCTATAAGGAACTTTGTTCCAATATACTTATTTAATCACATCTGGATTATGACCATCACAAACCACTATTGCATTATTACATCAAAGTCAAATCTCCCTCAACCCTCTCCCTATTGTCATTCAATTTCGTAAAATCAATCAGGGTGCGGAGATTAGCTCTACACAAACAAACAGACGTTCGTTTATTAGTTCTGTCACCCTAAACTTTAAGCCGATTGGCGTTATTTAAGCGATTTGTGGTCGATGCTAGATTTAGCGATGGGAAATATTTTGTTGAGTACTTTGAGCATCTTCCTCTCCATCTACTAGATCATCTGCCTAGCCTTTTTCCAACTATGTTGGGGTCAGCTTACAGTCTAATCGGATGCAGCCGAATACCAGTATTGTATACGAAACGACTGCCTGTCTGACCACAACCCAGTTTCAAAGTAACACGATGTCCCATGGCAAGACTGGTTATCAAACTTTCTAGTTTCTGACTACACGTAACGGCTGTCAAATTTCTATAAATGACAGCTGGGATCGACGCGACGGCTTAACATGCTTCCCGAGGCACGGAGGGTCTCGATATGTAATGGATGGTCACCCATCCGTACACTGTGTGCGACTTTTATTATTAAGCTATGAGCAATTTATAATCTACTTCTAACTATTAATGGAAGTAGAAAAACACTATTAAAAAACTCAAAACACCATCATTTTTTTTAAACAATTAGTTACGAAACAATTAGACACGATTACACCAGGTCGAGCAAGGTGTTGGGTTTTTTATCTTGAATTTTGAAATTCCAGATTGAAAAACCCGGAGTCTAGATGTGTGACTAGACTATTGTCCCGTTGATGGTAGGCTCGCCTCCTATTACATGTGATTTAAACATAACTGGCGAAATATGTTGGTATACCATAAATCAAAATCAAAAATCATTTATTCAAACTAGGCTGAGTATCAGCACTTTTTGAACGTCAAAATTACATAAGACAGTCCCCCAAAACGCCCGCCCTTCACCACTTCCTAGTGCTTTAGCTGGGAAGAAGAAGTGGCGCAATAAACTCCCCAGACCTCCCTAGAGACCTCTGCCCAACCCTTCAGAGAACATGGCGTGATGTTATGTTATGTCTTCCAACAGTTTAAGACATCTTATTCTTTCCCGCTATCGTGAAGTCACCAATGACGTCCACAGCAGTTAAATGGACTTTTTTCATAAGAAAAATAATTTTCCTAATTAAAATTCTAGGTATATAAAAATTTTCTTTTCATTAAAAAAATCTCCGTTCCGTAATACCTCTAGAAACCAGTTTTCCTTGAGATTTGCATATAAATATGTTCTTGTATATAATAAGAGAATTATGTTCAAGAATATTATGCTGGCGAGCTTTGTGGTTCAAATGCATTCGTGTCACTTTGTATTCATGGCTCGACTTAGTGTGGCGATAGAGGTTTTACTATATTAAATAGGGATGGGAGATGGTGTTGTTGATATCGATGAAACTTTTGACGTGGCGCGCCTTGGGGGTAAAACCGACTCGTAGGTACTCGACTCGACCGTGCCGTCATGCCTCCTCCTCCTTGTCACTCTTTTCTAAGTTTCCCATCTGCCGGGCGTCCCTAGACATCCATTTTTTTTTATATGGAGTGACTCTCGTAATAATTTGATTTCTAATAGATACCTACATACAAAAATGACATTGAATCATTAAAAATAAAAATAAAAAACAAAAATCGAACTCACTACTGCAATTATAATAATTACAGTAAATTGTATGACAGTACGCTGTTTTAATTATAATTTAATTTATGTGCTACTATAAAAATAAAAATCCTAAGCTTAAATCCAAGTTATTTTATATTTTATCCGTCGATAAACGAACATAACATAACACAAATCTCCCAAAAATTTCCCAGAACCGTATCAAATTCTAATTTATCATAACTCACGATTCATATCAGAAATCAAATTTCGGAGTTTCAATGACGTCACAAGTATTCAAAGTGCTTTTGTATGGTAAATGACAATTGTGAAAGTACTCCAAGTTACTTCGGTACTTTCTCTCAAGTGTTTGAGCGGCACCGAGATATAGCTTTTCTCAAATATTTCGAAGATTTCTCCACACTTTATGGGTTAAAAGTTCGAATAATAATGATCAGTTGTTGTTTAGTTTTATTTTGTCGTAAATTTATAAATAGCTGGAGGCAACGTTTATTTTTAGGTAACTAACTTGTGCCCGCGACTTCGTTCCCGTGGAAGTCGTTTTTGTTTGCATTAGTACTTCTGTCTATTTAACACCACGCTTGGATCCTTAGGAGCTGAGCAAAAAGAAAGAACGCTAAGCGAAAACAGCGTGGGCAGGCGATGCGATGCGACGGGGTGGTTTGATGGAACAAGAAATATCATGCAGACGAAGTTGCAGATAGAAACTACTGTTGTAGATAAAATTAAGATTGTTATTCAGTTAGAAATTTACAAGAATAAAAATACGATAAAATACATATTTAACCTACACTTAATTGTTGCATCGTGTTGTTCTTGTTACAGATTAGAAAAAAATGCGTTTATTGGCATTTCACCAGAAAAATACACCTTAAAACTATTAAAACAGAAAACAATGATGATGATTACTTCTGTGCTTACATTACACTTATTTGTACCATAGTATGAGTACTATTATTCCAAAAAATAAAATATCGACATTCGACAACTATCCCATCCCTAGACTTGTTTTCGCCACCACGAGACCGTATCAAAATGTATATTATATTCGATGAGTTACATTATTATTTATATAATATTCATTGTTAGTTTTTCGTCTAACACCTATTCGTTTTTAGATGAGGTGAACTTACGAAATGAGATACAGAGGAAAGTGGAAAAGGTGGTACACAACAGGTTTGATATCAAATAGTTCAGTCACTGAATCAAATTTAAGCGGTGACATTAAGAGCGCTAACACACTGGGACGCCATGGCGACGTCGCCCGCCGGCTATGTATCCAAACAATTCGTATTGAAATGTATGACAGTTAACTCACTTGGCTACAATCTGGCGACGTCGCTTATTTGGAAGCCACGACCGACCGGCCCCTACGGAGACTGGGTATTCTGGCGACCTGGCGACGCGTAGCCAAGTTGCCAGTATTTTGTATACAAGTAAGTTACGCCCTCACTCAGGGTCCATCTATCATTAAAAAAAATTAAAACTTGGATATTCTGAACAGTTCAGAAAATTTCGCTATTATTATTTTCAAGGAATTTACACTTCCACTTTAATTTTTCGACCCTGTGAACATAATTTTCGACGTAACGAGTTCAAAAGTGTAAAATTCCTTGAAAATAATAGTGAAATTTTCTGAACTGATGAGAATATCCCAGTTTAAAAAAAAAAAAATGATACGTGGACCCCTTCGCTTTACCTCATTTGCCTTTGGACCACTACGTTTGAGAGACCCTGCATTTTCTATACAATAGCTGTCAAAACGTCATACATATTCCCCAGATAAAAATATATCTAACGATGGAAAAATCGGCCCTAACTGAACTATAACACTCTTTCGCAATCTCAACCCTTAGTCAACTAAACAGAGATTATCTCATAAACTTTATGGCCTAGGTTTAGTGCCACAGTGTACAGTGTAACAGAGGGTAGTTAGTGCCGTGTTGTGATGCTAAGCAAGTCGTTATTATAAGTGGGTAGTTCCGAGTCGTGCGTGGTAAATATGCTGAAATTATAGCTTGTTGTACTGATGGTGTGGACTGTGGAATGTTTTTCTGTGATTTTACTGCGCGTTGTATATACAACTGCAAAACAGTGTGGAATTCGTGTACCTAATCGTTAATAGAATAATTAAACTTTTTTATGTTTTTATATAAAAAAAACCTGCCAAATAAATACTGCTTAAAAAATACCTCTTGTTCCTGTTGATTCTACCTAGTTTTATACCTCAATAGGATACTTATAGGAAAAAAATATGTCTTCGTTCTAAATATTCATTTACACAACATGACATTTCTAATTAAAGACGAAAATTTTTGAGAATTGTAGAGAAATCTGCCGGAGACAGAACACACTAAAACCAAAACATTTTACAAGAACAAAACGAACAAAACTTAGTGTTTAAAATTAAATCAACTCCCACCAACAATCAATATTAAAAGAACATACATAGGTACAGTCAGCCTCGAAAAGATGTACAAGAATTCATTTAATTGTCTACAATCTTGTTCCATAATATTGTACTATTGCCACACTACATTTTACCTACACATTGGGTACTGAATTATAGCTAAACATTGATACAGTGTTATGGAACACAAATCGTAGCCAATAAAAAAAAATACGTCGATGTATACATGTTTTCACGGCTGACAGTACATACATAGGTAGGTACTGATTAATGACAGAAGCCCCCAAGACGATGGGGGTAGCCCGGATCAGCTCATTTCCCCCTGTCAGTCAACGGGGGATGAAGCCCATGGACGAACAAATTAACTGCCTCAGGCGATGATCAATTTAATCGTATCTTGCGATTATCGATTACAGATCAAACGATTATTAAGTCTTTGTAATGTTGTGATTACTCGAAGTTTGAATAACCTCCTCCTTTTTGGAAGTCGGTTAATAAAAGGGTTTTAAATAGGTACTCTTCATTAAGAGTAGAGCCCGCCTGGTCTAGTGGTCACAAGCGCTACTGCTGACCATGAGGTCCTGGGTTCGATTCGCAGGACGGACAAAGTGTTACTGGGTTTTTTCATCTGGAATTTCTCAGTAGCAATCCGGAGTTTGGATTTGTGCTTCAAAGTGCTGGTATAAAGTTTACATTCAAAACGTTAAATTCCACTAACCCTTAAAATAGGAAACGTCAATATATTTGTCCGTTAACTTAGCCCGTTCAAGAAAAGCGTCATTTTCTATTGACATTAAACATTTCATAGTACGATTACAGAACGGTGTTGGGCCCAATCTGTATCGAATATCGATAAATTATAACAATTTACGCTTTCAATTGACACATTGATTACGATTATTTATTAAAACTTTAGTTAGTTATTAGCCAGTCTTAACGAAGGGTATTGTGTTACACAGTAACTGGGTAATACGATACCCCTCGTGGCTGTCGTATAATTCAGTTAAATGATAAATAATTGAATGTCTATTACGTAGGCTTGTACAAACACTTTTACACGTAATCATATTTTTTAAACTAGATGTGGTCGGCGTTTCTTATCTGACCACTCTGAGATGAAAGGCCGAAACAAACTCAGAGGTCACAGTCTCTTTTAATATCCAGACATAATTTATTTATTTATTTATTTAAGTAACATGGGAGACTTACAGCCAAAACAAACAATAATCTTAGTTTTATCATGAGAAGACCATGTAGATAGTCCGAAATGGTCTTTTGAGGAAAGAACCACACAGATTGTGTCGACCTGTCCAATCAGTGCACACATTTGTCAGTAATCGTGCAGCTCAAACAATAAATACAAAGAAAGGAAATTTAGGTAGGCCGCATAGATTACTCAAATTGTCAGACCATAATATTGCGAGAAGAAAAAAAAGCAATGACCCACTTTATCTTCACATTCACCATCTATACTTATAATAAATCTGTAGAAGTGAAAATTCTGTACATTGAAAATATCAAAAAAATAAATGGCAGGGGGTGTTACTAGACCGACACCGAACCCAAAAGTGTGATTAATTTTTTTTTTGTCTGTCTGTCTGTCTGTCTGTCTGTCTGTCTGTCTGTCTGTCTGTCTGTCTGTCTGTCTGTTTGTTCAAGTATCACGCAAAAACTACCGGTTCGATTACGATGAAACTTGGTATAATTATTCTTTAATATCCTGGGCACCACACTGGGTACTTTTTATCCCGGAAAAGTATCCTATCCTACGGTTGGGGGGTGTCAAAGTTTGTATGGAAGAATTTTAACGCGCTGTCCGATTAACTCGAAACTCAATATTTATACTTAAACCCAAAAATTAAGAATAACGTGTATCAGGATTTTTCGAAATTCAACCCCTAAGGGGGTAAAATAAGGGATGAAAGTTTGTATGAAAAATCTTATTCCTTGAGGTAATAAACACGAAACTTCGCACGAATAGTTATCTAAATAAATTATAAAGTTTGTAGTTTTTTGTTTTTCTAAATTACCCCCCTTTTTTTTTTTTTTTTTTTTTTTTCTTTTTTTTTTTTTTTGGGTGGGAAATCATCCAATGACTTCTCCCGCTCTGGGCGGAGCGGGAGGGCGTGTCAGTCTTTTACTGACTAAAACCCACCCGTGTTCCTTCCCTTGCCATGCCAGGGGCCACGGTTTCCCCTTAGGACTACCCGCAACCCCGGCGGGCAACGGTCCTAGCGGACCCCGTCAGTTTTGCTGACATCTCTTTGAGGCGCGCGTGGAACACGACGCGCCGTCGACCCGGGCCTGGTCCTTATTGGGGGCGAGCTACCCATTGCTCACCGCCCGCAAGCCCGCGCCTACGGTGGCCGGGAATCCTCCAAGGAGTCCCGACGCCCAGGGCGTCTCCTACGGCGGCTAGGCGCGTGAGGGCGCGAACTTTGCCTCTCCCTCACGCGCTCCGCCTCCTCCTTCGTCTAAATTACCCCCTAAAGGGGGATTGGGGGGTGTCAGTGTTTGTATGGAAGAATTTTAACGCGCTGTCCGATTAACTCGAAACTCAATATTTATACTTAAAACCCATGGGGATGTATGGGGTAATTTCCGACATTCACGCGGGCGAAGCCGCGGGCAGCAGCTAGTTATTAAAATAATATAATAATAACTTATAAGAATAGATGATAATTATGGGTTAGTTACTAACATTACATCATTTAATTAATGCAAGTCGTTTATTCTCATAGTTCATTAATGCCTGTGAAAATAAGTCAATAACAAAGCGGTAATAGTTCAACAGCTAATAACCGGCGTCAGACTGGCGAGCGAAAGGTCGTGAGTTCAAATCTCGGTCGTTGCACTACTGATGTAAACCTCTATTACAAACATGAAGTTACAGTTTAAAGGATTATTAGACTGATGTTCAGTTAGAAATAAGGTTGCTGGACAGATATTTATGCTGACTGTCTTAATTAGGATTTTAAACTGTTCAAACTTTTATATTTAAAAATAGAAATCATTCTTTTTAACCTGTCTATGGCAATTTATACAGAGTTAGCCTAGAATTTATTATAGAGTAGTGGTGGCTCAGTGGTGACGAGTACGAGTTGTAGGTCGTGGGTTGGAACCCAAGCAAGCGCTTTATTAGCTATAGTTTTCTTACAAATAGTCCCGATACATTTTACCTTACGTCATGCAATAAAATAAAAATTAATAACAATATATATTTTTTTAAATTATTATGCTAGGGAGGGTGGATCCCTTCCGTTAAAAAAAAAGAAATACTAACTCAGAGTAGCGTCTTTTTGCTAGAAAGGTTAAAAAAAACATATTAATAAAATAAAATAAATCTTCAAAAATTATTTAAAGAGAGCATTAGTTCTGACAATTCAATTTAATTAAGCCTATCTCCATTATAGGATCAGTATTTATCGGCCTATTTAAAATATATGATATAATTTTGAGTATAAAGCTGAATAAAAACTGAAATAAAACGTTAGACATAAGTACTAGATTTCCTGATTTTCTACTATTACCTACTTCACGCTTATTATTACCCCTGGCACAACAGTAATTTAGATATAAAATCCATTATGAAATTACTTTCAACTTCTTATAAGCAACCGACAACACTACCAAGTAAAAAGTAAATATCGACTGCAAACGACACTACTCGAGCGTTTCCCAGCCCTTTCATTCGATTTAAATATCGTTTTAACGGCACTTGGTTCAAATAACCGATTTTAATTCGGTTCCCGATCTCCGTTCTAAAATGCATTTAATATAATTTGATTACGAATTTAACTGGTAACATTATTTTAAATTGAATTTTCGAGTTTTCAACTTTGCAGTCACTTTTAATAATTATTATTTTAGACGTTTTCATTAAAGCGGTTCTGAAGGAGTTCTGAAAGGGTTCGTTCAAGGTTGGTTTGGATTTTGTTTATGATTTTAATATTTCTTGTTTTGTTTTTAGTTCAAAATTAATATAGACTGTATTGTGTTTTACTCTGCTTGCAAAAATAACAATGAATGAACCGAAGTAAACGATAATGTATTTTTTTAATTTAAAAACACTCCCTGTTTCTTTTCGTGAGTAAAAAAAAATTGGTTTAGTGTTTGCGTTATAGAGTTACTCAGTAGTGTTCGTCTGTGTACACAAGCACTATATTGTTTTATCAATATGAAAAACCTCATGAATAAATATCGAAATTGTAAAAGCACAAAATGGCCCCAAAATGCAAATAAACGTATCAAACAAAGGCACTTAACCACAACTGTTTTAATTAAATCAAATCCATTTAAAATAAATGGCACTTAAAGGTACCAATCTATGCTACAAGTGTCTCGGTGGCGCTACAACCGGAAATGCGACTGGTGACAGAAACCACCGGCCGCCATTACTGCGCGCCGCCTTTGACGCCACTTCCGGTGTTCAACGCCTGAATCGTAAGCGGTTCCGGTAGCCATAATTTAAGGTTTTCAAGACTTTTGTGAAGAAGATGTGGTTTTTAATGATTTATGGACCTTCAACAACACAATAGTATATTATGGAGTTTTAGCAAGGTCTGTTTCTTACCAAGGGGTCTCGTATTACCCAGTAACTGGGTTGTTGAGGTCAGATGGGCATTTGCTCCATGTAACATACTAGTGTATTCAGCTATATCATCCGGTTAGACTGGAAGCTGACACTAATCTGGATGGGAAAAGGCTAGGAAAGTGATGATTATAATTGTCATTGCATTTGCAAGTAGCCATGATTCTGTGCTATATTTTCTTCAACTACAAATTTTTTTCAATGAAAAAGTTATTAATAATGGCAAAAATAACTAAAATCGAATTTCCAACGTTTTTCAATTCTGATACCATAGTTATGATTAAAACAGAACCGTAACACGAAAAAAAAAACAAACCATTAATATTAAAAATCCGAACCCAAGAGACGCCATCTTGAAAGAATCCAATGTTACCAATCGAAAATTATCAATTCTTTATTCAAAAAGATATACCGAAGTGTAATGTAAACCGAACGGTGGACGAAAAGTTTTTTTTTTAATCTTCGTTTAAGAATATTGTAGGCAAAGGAACCTTTTGTAAACGTACCCCGAATAGATTTTGATTTGTACTTTTTAACGAAGAATATTGGCAGGTGAGAGACATTTTTCTTCTTCCTTGTAAATTTTTACTCATTTCTTTCGGAACATTTAAAAAAATCCCAAGGCTTTATTTTTTAAAGGATTGATTTTCTTTGTTGGCAGTGTCTCGGGTGTAAATTATAAAGGTTTCTTCGCCAAACCTTCCCTTTTATTGAAAGACAATGATACAGAATTAGGTTTTACACGAGCTGGTTCATTAAATGCTTGGGTAAATCTGAAACTCTTGTGGCTTTGTTACTATGTAGCGAAGCCAATGATAGCATATTATATTTAAAAGGTTTACAGCTTAAATTGATTTCAGTATTTTATGTAATTTAGAAGTAATTAAACAGAATGATCTCGTGATGGTCTAGTGGTAAGGGTCTCGCCTCATGCACGAGGTTGTTAAAAATCCGAGCAAGTACCAATGTGATTTTTTCAATTCATATTTTTCTTTCTGAGTTTATCTTGGACATGACTGATATCTGTGAAGGAAAAACATCGCGAGGAAACCCGGACTTATAGTTAATATAATTTTTTGGTAGTATTTTAAGTAGAAATAATATAGAGTAGTTTTAATTTTTATTAAAAGGGTTTATCTTTTTGTTAGTTTAAGAATAAAGGATAGTTTTAAAATTCAAATTCAATTTATTTCTCGAACATATTATGAAGCAATGGATTAACAATATCTATCAAAATCATTCAGATTGTGATTGATAGTGTGTTACGCAATTCGTTTTTGGCTTCATTACTTAGATATTATTATTATTATAAATGAAACCAAATGACTCACGACATGTAACACGTTCCTGTCGGATAATATCCGACATCAACGCGGGCGAAGCCGCGTGCAGAAACTAGTAGTTAATATAAGTATGAAATCGCCAACCCGTGTTGAACAAGCGTGGTGATTAATGCTCATGCCTTCTATATTATGAGAAGAGGCTTTTGCCTTGCAGTAAGACAAGAATAGATTCGTTTTTTTTTATCAGATGGCCTATCTTATGGCAAGTGGTAACTGCGGCCAATGAGCACGTGTTGCCAACCTAGTGACAAAGTCAAATTGTAATAGTCTTAAAGAGGCATTAAAAAAACTTCAACTCGTTACCTTATCACCTGTAACCCCTTAGAAATATCTCCTTTGAGGAACAGGGTGTAAAGTTCACTCATCCTCTATATAAAAGGGAGGATCCTCAAATCAAACGCGTGTCGTATCTGACGGGCAACTGCCCAACGATTGATGTCGGGAAGTTTTATATTAATGTTGATAGCGCGGTAAACTCTAATTGCGCGATGCAGGATTTGTGTAGTCAGGTCTTTGCATGTGGCGTTGTTGATGCCGCCACACTTCCAACAAATTAAAGGATTAAAACAAACCACAAGGGATGCTCCCCTATAACATAATCAAACTCATGAGAACAGGTAACCGGCAGAGAGGTAAACTTTATATTAATGAATGTGGACTAAGTTTAGAAGAAGTTTAATTGCAGGAGAATGAGGGTAGATGTATGAGTTTGTAGTTGCAACAGACGAGTAAAAGATACCGAGTTCGATCCCTGGTGATTTAAAGTTTTATTGGGTTTTTCAATAAGGAATTCCGATCCCCGATGAGTCTTAGTTTTTATTAGGTCTTTTCATTAGGACTTTTTCAGTAGCAGCCCGGAGATTTAATTTGTGGCCGGTTAAGGCTCGACCCATATTCCATCGAATCAGAATCAGAATCAGAATCAGAATCAGATTTTTTTATTTGTGATACATAGGTTGGTACAGCAATAGATAGAAATAAATTATAAAACATGTGCGCTATGATCAGCCAATTGAAGGCATACAAAAATATAAGAACAATAACAGTTAAAGTAATTATAAGGCAGACATTAAAAAAACAAAATAAAAATTAATTAACTAAATAATACGATCAAAGTCATGTAAAAGTCAATTCATTATAACGATATTAGTCAATACAATAATACAATACAAAAAATTAAATTTATAAGGCAGACATTAAAAAACAAAATAAAATTTAATTAACTAAATAATAATTTAACTTAATAATACAATACAGTCAAGATATTAAGATGTCGAATATTAAAATAATAGTTAGTTTAAAAGTCAATTCATTATAACAGTAATAATCAATACAATAAATACAATTAATGAGTGAACATGTCAATATTTTTCTGCCAAAAAGTCTGAGATGCTATAATAGCATTTCTGACACAACATATTATTTAGCTTTTTTTTTAAATAAAATAACATTTAACTGTTTTAAATCTTTGGGCAATTTATTGAAAATCACCGGTGCCATGTAAAAAACACTTTTTTGCATTAAGGCAGTATTTGTTTTATGTACATAAATACGAGTTTCATCTCTTTGAGTGCGGTTAGAAATTTCAGATGCCAATCTAAACAAAGAAGGATTTTGCTTAACGAAAACAGCGATTTCAAAAATATAGAGTGAAGGTAGTGGTAGGATATTGTACCTTCTAAAAAAAGGCACACAGCTCTCAATAGATTGTAAGCCAAACATAGCCCTAATGCACCGTTTCTGTGCTTTAAAAGCTTGATCCCTGTTGGTAGAGTTTCCCCAAAAAATTATACCATAACGAAGAACCGATGCTACCAGCCCATGATATGCAGTTACGAACTTATTGAAATAACTGATAAAATGTGGGTGAACTAAGTACATCTTTCTTTAAAATACCAACTGTGGAATGAGGTGATGTGAAGTTAGGTACATTGTTCTCACTTGTATAATATGAAACAATTTTTTGTAAAAAAAAAAACTTTAAAAGAGTGTCCATGGAGTTTCTTGCCCGTTCTTCTCCATAGGTACCTACTACGCTATGAAATGGGCAACTAGACTTCATATTTCTGACTGACCGACTCCTTGACAATTCAATACCTTCGACCCATAAAATCCAAAATCTAAATATAAATTCAACCTTGAATCAAGTTGCTAGGCTAAACTTCTAAAACTTGTTAAACTAACAAATTCCTACCAAACTGCATATACAAGCAACGCCAGGCTCTAAACTAGTTGACACAATTATGCATGTGGCTAGGCCACGTACACACGCGTCTATACTTTACTACAGTTTGATGTTTGACTACGTTATTATTTATACCTAGCTTCTGCCTGCGACTTCGTTCGCGTGAAGTTTCTGTTATTAACATAAAGTATAATCCTATGACACTCGGCAATACTGTAGCTTGCCAATAGTGAAAGAAAAAATTTGAAAAATATTTCATTTGATACACGCACAGGAAATACAAACAGTAAAAAGGAGCATTTAAAACTAACAAAATTTACAAATAACCTAAATAAAAAAACATAAAAAAAAAATAGAAAATCAAAATCGACCTGTGCGAGGCCAAAAAGGCTCCTATCTCAGCATAAAGCTGTGATATACCGCAGCGCTGCTATTCTGATATGGCCCGCTGTGTTGCCACGGACAAAAACGGACATTATTTTATGAATCCCACTAGGGGATCACAAAATAAATCAAACTATAATTTACAATAAAAAACAGATATAAATAAAAACCATAACTAGGCACAATAAAATTACGATCGACCCACGCCTGACGCTCTAACATCACTTATGCATGGTATAGACTAATGGTGATTGGGAATCACAATTTAGTTATTATCAGGCATTACGACTTGACACAATGTAACTCTAGACTCTGCCAATATTTCTGCCAAAATTTCACTTTTAATGCGAAAAATTCTTACCGTTCAACCAACCCTTCCCAGCAGAGAACTTAGAACTCTGCGTACCCTCAAACCCCCTACATCTGTCGCAGTACTGTGGCCCAAGTGGTCGGCTCATTAGGAGCCTCGCGTCAACTATACTTGTGTGTCACTCCACCGTTTGTTATCTCTGAAGCCTTCAGGACTGCTACCTATACTAAACGACATACTGCTGGGGAGTTTGTTGCGCTGCTGGGGAGTTTGTTGCGCCACTTCTTCTTCCCAGCTAAAGCACTAGGAAGTGGCGAAGGGTGGGCGTTTTGGGGGACTGTCTTATGTAATTTTGACGTTCAAAAAGTGCTGATTCTCAGCCTAATTTGAATAAATGACTTATGATTTGATTTGATTTGATACAATGTGGATGAGAATGACCAGTTTCTTGTGTTTTAAGCTACAATCTGACTGACTGCAGCAGTGGGAACAGTCACATAGGCTGATTATGATTATGATGAAGCTATGAGAACATAAAAAATTGGAGAAGAGCGTCATCACGAATATTATTTTGACTGTAATATCTTTTTAACGGCTAATGATGCACATTTTACGTAAAATGGTAAATTCTTAGTAATATTTGCATAGTAGATTTTCTAATTTATGTATAACCATCTGTATAATTAGTCAAAAACAAATACCATTTCCTTACATTCTATCCACCACGTTTACATACCACACGCCGAAAGCATACCTTACAAAACTGAACTCTTCAGACAATGACACCTGAAATACAGATTATAAATCATATTATAACAAAAGGATATCTCCGGGACGCGTCGTTATGAGGGGATGTAAGGGGGTGTAAGGGGGTGAAGGGGGGTGTTTGACTTCAGTTGAGATAACATGGCAGGTGTTGCTAAACTTGGTGACAAATTACACCAGGGAAGCGCTGTATAGGTAGATTTATATTTAATGTGATGTTCCTGGAGATTTGAATGGCGTGGGAAGCAGGTTTTTAAGTGAGATAGAAAGGAAATTATAATTTGTTTAAAAGAAAAGCAAAATTCTGTTCATTATTATGCTGGATGATTGCTGTTATATCCACTGGTTGGGATCCTTGTAAGGACATCCAATGACTTTTGATTTTTTTACTGTTCTCATCCAAGCAAAAATCAAAAATAAAAATGTAATCAGTGGTTGGAAGAATAGAAAAATCTAATCTTCCAACCACTTATTACATTCTTATTTTTCGTAAACACAGGTTATTTTGTAACCTATCTAGGAGAACAGAATGTTACCCACTAACTAGATTAAAGAAACTTTATGGTTGTGCTTTAGGTATATGTTTACCTTGCCATTTAATCTAGTCGTGGTTGAACAGTAAAATCTTCATTATTATTATTTTGTATTTTCTTACAAATTACAATACCTAGATACCTAAATCTATACATCGTCTTAGATCAAACGACCGACTACTCATTCTATCCCCAATCTACTACATTCTCTTTGAGTAAACAGAGATAGAAAATTCTGTCGCTGTTTTATCCAGACTAAAGTGACGTTTATGTGCGTCTGGTCTAAACCCGCCTTAAGAAAATTAAATATTGATGTAATATTGTTTTCACCTCACAAGCTCGGAAAGATTCTGTTTGTCATTCGAAATCTGAGTGCAAAAGTGCAAGAAGTGAAAGAGTTTTCAAAATTCGAACCTTTCTATTCAATAATTTTATATACCGGCGGGTCCACTGAAAATGCATAAATACTTATTTCGTATCAATGCGCGAACATCATTTTTAGAATAATCGCACTGGCCAGTAAGACGACACACACACTTCTTGCACCTAGCATTTTCCTCGCTGTAGTGAGGTGAAAAGTTGTGTGTTTCGCTCGGCAGCAAAGTTATTCTACCTTTGAAACCTTCGCAACGCTCAGGTTTCAATACAAGTACTCGCACCAAAAAACAACTTTGCAGCCTTGCATTACAAATAACTATTATATGAGACTTCAATTGTTTTATGATATGAATGAATTAAATCAGATATCATATATTAATGATGAATAGAATAGGTATCTCATATATAATATTGTTTTGAATTATTTTTATTGTTTTTTACTGCATGAATATTAGGAATAATAATTATATGACTGTCAATTTAATTAAGGAATAAATAAAGGTTATAATAATAATAATTGATGTAACACACGTATTACTCCGAGTCATTGGGTTTTCAATAGCTGTAGTGGATTTGTAGCCGGTTGATGGTAATAGGCTCGCCCCCACTACATGGGACTTAAACACTGGCGAAGTACGGGTGGGTGTTCTATAGGTACACCTCTGCCTAACCCTTCGGGGATTACAGCCGTGATGTTATTACTCCTTAAAACATTTCAAAAGATGCAACACAAACTCTAACTGCAAACAAATACAGAATTTCCTATATTGATGTATAAATTAAATGTAAATTCTCGCTTGAATTCTGCTGAAGTGGTCTCAAGTAATCAAATGAGCCCCTAAACGCCGAATGTTTGGACAAAGTTTATATTGAATATAATACTTTTGGAATGCAATTAGCGTACTCGTAATTTTGCATGTTTATTTTCAAGTTTATTTCAATATGCCTTCAAGTTTGCGTGTGGTGTAGGGCGTGGGATGTAGCGTTTTGTGATAAGCGGAAGCGATAGATGTTTTTACAAACATATTCTTCTAAAGTGAATTAAGGATGACCCAGTTTTATGAATACACACTTTATAGTTGGTATAAAGATCTGGAGTATACCAACTGATGATGATGGTATGGCTAGAAAGGGGGTGACTACTGAGATGACGACTAATAGAGAAGTATGGAAGAAAAAGACATGTTGCCACAAATAAATTGGGATAAGGGCAGGAGAATGACGATAACGGTCTGGGGTATCAATTATTAGTTCTCCTTCATCCGTTTAATATACTTAATGTGAAAATTGCTAAACTGCTAACCATAAAATTTTAATAAGTAATTTTTAAGCATTTTAAAAATGACCGTAGTAGTTACTTAGAAACCGCCTAGGCTAGGTCATCCTTTGCCGAGGATTTCACGAGACTTGTATAAAAAATGCAATTTACTGACTGATAGAATTCCAACACCAATTTATAATCAGTTTAACCTATCGTAAGGGTACAATAACAATGATGATTTTTTGTAACATAGCCTCTGCAAAAACGGCAATAAAAAGTTTACCTTTTAAAACATACTTAACGGGCTTACTCGTTCCATCATAGACCTCATCCATCGCTTTCCATCAGGCGAGATCGAGGTCAAGAACTGGCCCATAACTTAATAAAAAATAAAAATAAATCGCTACCGCCCCTCACACAGACCACTCGAAAAATCGCGCATCAACCGAGCGTAACGAATACTCCGCGACGTTTGTTAATGAGTGAAGTTTTTAGCAAACGTTCCGTAGGTAGGTAGGTAGGTAGGCACGGTCGAAGTTTGTATGAGGGTTAGCAACCCCCTCGTCACTCGCTAATCGTGACGGGAGTGTACAGGTTATTTACGGGTGTGGAGGTGGGAATATCGGCGATGGTTTTTTAGGGTTAACATTTTTGGGTAACAGATATACGCTCCATGTTATAGTATAAGTAGTCATTGTCATAAACATTTCTATTTTATATTTGGAATAGTAACGCATACTATTCCAAAGTTAAAGCATACATGGCTCATTTACCTTACTGGCACCCATTCCTTCAAACCTAAATTCAGCAACACTGTTTGGCGGCAGAAACAGATATCATGATTTCAGCTGAAAGACGTCCACTGGCCTATGAGGAACAGCATGTAAAATTCACTGATCCTCTACAGAAATAGGAGGATCCTCCATCCAGACAGATGGCAAGCAAAGTTTACCGCGGGATGGTAGTAGGGCAGTTCCCCGCCAATGTCGTGTCTGGCGGGGAACTGCCCTACCATCTCGCGGTAAACTTTGCTTGCGCGATGCAGGATTTGTATGACGTCAAATCTTTGATGCATAGTTCGCTTGTGGCGTTGTAGATGCCGCCACAGCCTCAAGCATGGCACTTCAACCGGTTCTGTTCTGTGGTAGTATATTCCGAGACATGCTCCACAAATTATGATTTAAGACATTGGCCTTAGAGGAAAAGTTAAAATGCAAATGTTTACCTTAATAATTATGAAATGACTGCCTCGTTCGTCTTATGAGCGCTACTGCTGAGCACGAGGTCCTGGGTTCGATTCCCGGGTCGGGCATAGTGTTATTGGGTTTTTCCATCTGGAATTTCTCAGTAGCAGCCCGGAGTCTGGAATTTGTGCCTGATGGTGTCAATAGGCTCGCCCCTTATTACATGGGACTTAAATATAACTGGCGAAATTTGGGTATACTATGGGTACACCTTTGCCTAACCCTTCTAGCTAACAAGGCGTGATGTTATGTTATTATTAAATCGACACCTACAAGGAAGTTCTCAGATGGAAATGAATTATAAATAGGGTCTCAGTAAACGTGGAAATTACGGAATGAAAATTCCCGTTTCTGAATTTATTTTTATTTTATTCTCCTCGCTAACTTATACAATGTCCTTAAACAATATGAAATTGAAGGCTATTTACAAGTTTCCACTGTAATGTAGCAATAAGGGGGAATACGCTATGATAAAAAGTAACTCTCATGCTTATGGTTCCAGAAAGGGAGAATATTGAATCACAACTCAAAATGATCACTTTCCCAAATACTATAGGAATTTTCTTCCATGCAGTATGAATTAGACAAGCTATACAGGCTGACTTTGAAAACATTCGACATTTAAGGGGGTCTTCTACCCATCAATATGAACATCTTTTAAAAACAAAAAAACGACCTTCTTATACAAAATGGTCCAATCGGGTATACCTTTATACAGAAAGGTCGATTTTTTTTTGCGAATTCTTATTTGGTCCCACAGTAAAAGTTGTTCATATTGATGAGTAGAAGACCAGACCCCCTTAAATTTTGTCGCATGTTTTCAAAGTCAGCCTGTAGATAGGTAAAATATAAAACTGATTTTAGATCTCAGTTTTTCATGTCACTAAAGCTATCAACTTTTGTCATGTCAGCATGATAAATGATTTCCTAAATGAAGCCGATTTTAAAACGTTATCATAAGTATACAAGAGTAATGTTAATGCTTCTATAGATGTTACGACCACAAGATATTGTATAGCACCAGAATACCCGTGAAATTTCGCGGATTTTTGCATAACTTTTTAATTTGTCGAGATTTTTAATTCATTTTCTTTGGGATCTCATGAGCTATCCGAATATCAAACAATATTTGGCTTAGGTCTTAAGGGCAGGCGTGAAAATTGATTCGCTGTTACAATGTATAATAGATAAACAATATTTAGTTTTTTTTATTTAGGTTTATTTTCTCTATCAAATCATCGTTACTATAACCTAACCTCAGCATTACTTTTAAAAGTTTTTACTTACTTATCTTAAACCGCATAACTTTCATAGCTTGTCTCATTTGAACTCTAAAGACCAACAAAAACTGCTGCACAATACTTCTGCTACATATAAAACTTTTCATTTCGCGACAGTTACAAGTTTATTTTCCATTTTTCCAGCAACATGGCGTGGATGGAAAGGCGTAAAACTAAACTAACAATAACACAACTTTTATATTAAAACATAGAGGCATACCACTAAATCCGTCTGGAACGGGAAATGACGTCACAGCTTGCAACGCTGCGTTTTAACGTTTCAGAGTTATTTTATGAGCTATTTTGGAATTTCTAGAGTTAGTATGAGTTTTAGGAAATTAAATCATGTTCTGCCTGATCATGATATTACATTAAGCTTAACGTGATAACTCTTTGATGCACCCCTACAGGTTTATGTTGCTAGAGGTGCCGTGAGACACCCGGTTGGATCGAAGTTTCTTTCGCTGTATTATTTATGCATTAAATAACAGGCACATTGAAATAAATTAACAACGATTGAGTTTACATTTAATGAAAAAAATAAGAATAAACATACTGTAACAAAAGTGCCGTGGCGGTCGAAATGTTACACTTGGTCTGGCTCTCATTCGGCAAGTGTGCAGAGTATGACGTGCAAAGGAACATCGTTCCAAAAATAAATCAGTGGTAGTAATAGTAGTATCGATCCGATTGATAGTGACTCAAATAGAATAGAATAATATTTATTTGCTAAAAACACATGATACTTCGTTTCTATTCTCGTACACCTGCAATAAACAAACAGAAGAATGCTGCTTTTCATCTTCTTAGCGTTACCTTCTGACCCCATACCTGGTGACCCCATAGGTGAAATAGGCATCACACAGCGTTTTAATCGTCCCATTCATTTTTAAAAGAGTAACCGTGGAGTTTCTTGCCGGCTCTTCTCCATAGGAAACGACCAATTGGAACCGTGCACCTAGCTTCTGAACTTTTCATGTAGGTTTATGTGAAATAAAATATTTTGATTTTGATTTTGACAATGATACTGTGTGATAACAGAGTGGATTGTATAAACGCTAGTTGTAGAATGGAGATAGGTAGTTCTGTACGAACGGAGTTCTTCTCGTTTACCCAATCAAGGAACAAATTCAAGGGAGAAAAATCTTAAGATAGGCTCCACCTTTTTTCTCCTTGTCGGCGCTGATCCCTTTGTTCTAAACGATCCACAGACGGGTATTTTGACAATCTACGCGGCCAAAATTATTTTATGTTCTTATTCTTTTCTAAAGGATATAACATAATATAAAAAATACTTAATGTGATTTATAAAGAGGTTTTATTATTAAATTTTAATATATAATATTTTTTAGAAGTAAATGTAAAAAAAGGTTTATCTGTAGAGTTTACTTTTCATTATTATTAGTTTTCTTCCTCGCTCTCTGAAGAATCAACATTGGGTTCCCCAGGCATGAGAAGCTCGATAGTTTCTTGCAAAAAACACTTCATTTTTCTTCTTGTCAAGCTTCTCCAAATCATCAAAACATAACGTATCCGCGGTTATCCGCGGCAGTTTTTTTTATTTTTTACTACTCAAAGCTTCAAACTTTCATTTGTATAAGGAATTATGGCAGGATCTAACGGGATAGTATAACAAATAGACGACGAAATAAAATATTTACAATGAAAAATCGCCCTAACATATAGGTATTTTCAAATTATTATATCTTACCTTTGTAATGATGAAAATAACAAAAAACTTAATAAAATACAGCATAATTACCTGTTACATCAGGATCCATCATAAACATTTCTTAAATTTACGCAATTAAATTAATAATTAACTTCAAAGTTAATGTTATTTCACGAGCGCCGAGAACAGATACAAACAACAAGTTGAACGATCGAATTCCGAATAAATGTATGACGTGACTAGCCCATGTAGCGGAGCGGGGAGGGCGGATTATTGTTCCCGAGACTGTCCCCTAGCTCCGGTAGTCATCCTATTTAAGATTATCTACAGTTTGTAAATTCCACTTTTGGCCGCGTAGATTAGCAAAATACCCGTATGTGCGATCTTTTAAGTCGATGGACGGGCCAAAACACGGAAATGCACAATTTATCCTTATTTTATCAGTTTTCACTCACGGAGTCAAAAAATAGACTGAGGAAGACTGAGGAAGACTCGTTTAGTTTTGCGCACGTATAAAGTTCCTCGTAGACAGTCTCGTTGTCGCAACGGTTTGCCTCACGGCGTGAGTATACGAACAAATATACACTATGACATTCATCCAATCTTAAAGAACAATACCTAAACATTTTATAGCAGTATATCTTCGCTCCAGCTAATACATCAAACTTCTTAGATTCCTCCTAATTCCCAGTTGAACTGAAGTCGAAAGAAAACTACAACCACGTGCTCTAATCAAAGTTTCCCTCAAACTCAATTTACAGCTGAAATGCTCAGTGCTCAATCCGATGCATCGCTTGCAGCGAGCGCTTTCTCAAACAATATACTTTAGAGAGAATCTAGAACATTTTAGTTTTAAACCAAGTTTATTTCATTTTCCTCTGGGTCAGCTAAAGTTTTTAGTCATGTAACCATAAAGATTTTGATTTCCTGCGGGTTTATGTAAGGAGTTTATGTAAGGAGTTTATGTAAGGAGTTTATGTAAGTAGTTATTTCATCTTTCTCTGATATAGATAAAATTGAGTGTTGCACCACAGTCGATAGTTAGCCTTGCTAGTTATAGTAACAATATCGATACTATCGATAGTGTATTTTGACATTAATCATCGTTCTCTTGCCCTTATTCCGGTTTATTTGGGGTCGGAACAACATGACGTTTTATTCCATACTTCTCCTTCAGTTGTTATTTCGGTAGTCACCCCCTTTCTAGTCATATTTTGACACTAATGTCTGTAATTATTGTAACCATTTTTTCAGGTTTATGTTTTTACTAACACCGTATGATTTTTGGCTACTCGTATCTTTATCTCGTCTGATTTTTTTGTATTATTACAAGAGATCCCTGTAAATTATGAACTTTCATCGGCTGATACCTAGGTCGGTACAATTCCTATCCTAGTCATGCTGGTGCCTACTATTTTGATTATTTAATGAAACCTAAATCTAATCCACCAGAAAACAGTAAAATATGAAATGTAACTCTGTCCCTAACCAGTACCTTAGGTACCCACATAATGTACCTAACATAAATAACAGCCGCAACCGCCAGCGACCTCTGGTGTCATAACTCAAAAGCTGTGACATTGAACCTTTTTGGTAAATTTATTAACATGTCACATGCTAGCCAGATGTTTAGCTTTTAGCCCGACGTTATATTGTTCTTTTTTAATTTCCCAGCAAATAGTCTAACCCTTTGGCCAGATGTGGGGTTAATGTTGATCAAATGGGTAACATCCTGTTTGTTATGTAACATAGTATCATCCTTATAATCTGCGAAGGGTTAGATAGAGGTGTTTATTGCCCCTACATGTTGACACATTTTTAAGACATTTTGGCAGCGTATACATTTCCATTTATAATCTTCATCATCATTATTTATCTGACCAAGATTATGTCTGGACTTTAAAAGAGACTGTGACCTCTGAGTTTGTTTCGGCCTTTCTTCTCAGAGTAGTCAGATAGGAAACGCCGACGTCATCTAGTTTTAAAACATGTGATTGACGTGTAAAAGTGTTTGTATAAACGGTATAAACCTACTTACAGAAAATAAATCATTTATCATTTATTACTCAGTCAAAAGATGTCCACTGCCGGACATAGGTCGCCCCAAAGTCATCGACTTCCCAAAGTCAGGACCGGTCGATGACTTTCTTTTGATATGCCATTACCTGGGCATAAATCCAAAGTTCGTACTTACTGCTTCTAAGAATTTACACAATTATGCAACAGTTTTAAATGCAGAGGTTTCAGATTATTTTGAACTACCACATAATCGTAGGTCGGGTTCTCCAAACTGTCTTTTCTTCAAGAGTTTTCGCTTAATTTCTTAGAAATCCTATGAAATTAAGCAAAAACTCTCAAGGTCAATAAAGCTATTTAATAAGCCCAAACTTCATGAAAACAGGGTCGAAATAACTAAAAGATTAGTTCAAGACGTCTATTAATAAGGAATCTGAAAGTATTCATAATTATTATTAACCCTTGATTGTGAAATAAATGTTTATAAAGAAATTCCTTGAACTACTTGACTATTAGGAATTAATATCTGCCCTAACTTCAATCTGCCTAGCCTGTTCCCAACTATGTTGGGGTCGGCTTCCAGTCTAACCGGATGCTGCTTATTTAACATGGAGCGACTGCCTATCTAACCTCCACAAGCCAATAACTGGGTAAGACTGGTTGTCAGACTTTCGGGCGTCTGACGAGCCGTAACGACTGTCAAAGACATACGAATGACAGCCAAGACCAACGGCTTAACGTGCTTTCCGGGGCACGGAGGAGTCTCGATATGTAAAGTTGGTCACCCATCCACGGACCAACCCCGGCAAGCGTAGCTTAACCACAACCGACACTAACTTAAGAACCGTAATTTCACAAGATGTTCGTGTTATCATCAAAATACCTCTCTGTTATATATCCTACGTGGAAGTACTACATTGATACCTATTTCTTCCGCCAAGTAGTGTTGCTGTGTTCTGGTTTAAGGTTATGGTGTTATCACAAGATAGCTGCGCCCCGCGATTTCACCCGCTTATGTCTCGATTCCGTGGGAATATGGGGATAAAAAGTATCCTATGTCCTAACCCAGGTCATGGTCTACTCATGTGCCAAATTTCATCCAAATCCGCTCAGCCGTTTCAGAGTGAAAGCGTAACAAACAAACGGACAAACTCACTTTCGCATTTGTAATGTTAGTTAGGATATATAAGAAATTTGTCGCTAGGGTTGGTAGCGTACCTGTGACGCCTGTGATGCGTCTGCTTTTGCAGTGTTTTATCTTAAAAAACAGAAAAAAGACAACTTTTCGATGGTTTATGACATACTCGAATAACTAAGTTTTTTGCAAGACGTCATACAGATCTACCATGCATGTAACAGTAAGCAGATGCGTATGTTTGTGTTTACTAAAAAGCACCCCTAAAAACAAGTTTCGGACTTACCTACGGAGTCAAGAAATCGTATTTAGATTAAATGCTCCGCCAAAATCCTTGCTCGCCTGATTTCCCTACGGACTGCAGACGCGGTAGTCTTTAGTCTTTACAGATGAATTTTGGTGCTCATCTACCAAAATAATATCAAATAGTTACCTGTTACAAAACCCGTAGGATTTTAGAGCCATTGTTTTTAATCAGGAAATACATTTATTTCGAACGGCTTAGTCCCATCTCTTCCCCGTCCCATCTCTTCCCCTAGGCGTTTATACTTTCGAACCAGTATCAGAAATGTAATACAAAAAAAATTAAGAGATGAATTTCGCATTTATGTAGTTTCATAAGAGCTATACAAGAGGGGCATGCGTCAACAGCAGAGGCAACAGCAGCCGTCGACGTCAGCCGGCGACACTCTTCAACGCCCGCTCTGCCGTTGATGCATGCCGCTCGTGTGTATAGTACTAGTAAATTATTGGTTACTATTTACAATATGCCATCCGTCATTCTTTAAGCAATGGTGGTCTAGTTGAAACGGCGGCGACTAACGCTTTGTAAGTCGTAGGTTTGAACCCAGGCAGCACTTTACTTTGTGTAAATTATGTCATCACTAATGCTCTCAAAACGGTGAAGGAAAACATCGTGAAGAAACCGACATGTCCTGAAGACATGTGACATTTACCAACTCGCACTGGACTCGCGTGGTTTACGCCCCACTACCTCTCCCAGAGAGGAGGCCTGTGGCCCCAACAGTGGGAACATTATAAGCTGATCATGTTATATCTTTCTTTTTGTACTAAAGATTGTGATGTCTTGTCATTCTTAACAGAAACAATAAAGTTCTATAATTAAAACTGCACTTGCTGAGTACGCTCCGCCATGATACACGTGTAATTATCATGCTGAGTCATGCTCAATATGAAAAATATATCAATCTTCCACCACGGTCTTTCATTTGACACTTCACCAGTAATCACGACCTAACGAGAATGGGCTAATTGCCGTTCAACTTTCATGGTAGTTACCATCGAAGTGCAAAACTAAGTGATGATTTCTAGTATTATAGTTGACCTGTACAACTAAGGTATTATAAACTACCTGTGAGTGGGTTCACTTCAATAGTGCAACAAGTGGGCGTTATGAAATATGAAATTCATAAGCATTGACTCCATATTATGTATTGATGGTAAGCCGGAGCTGATAGATAGGTAAGCCATCTTAATACACACAACTTCGTAGGACAGCTCCTATAACTAAATGAAGATCCAATTAGGCTAAAATTATTTTATACAGCAACACAATTACATAAAATTACAATTAGGGCACCAAAACTAGAAACAAAACTGACTGATAAATACACAACAAACACACCCCACATACACATATTTACACCCACATAAAATATCCGCATCTCCGTACAATAAGACAGCTCCTTTGACTAAATGAACCATCCTTTGAGTGTAGCTGCACTGTGCAGCAGTATTCAGTTCGCTAGTTAAGCTGAACACAAATACTTGAGTGTGTCGGCTTAAACACCAGATATGTGTAGCTTGGGAGACGGGCTGAGTGTTGAGCGGGGAGCGGGCGAATTAGGGTTACGTATACAGAACTTTCTTGCCAATTACCTAGTTTGTTTTGGATTTGAGGGTACTACCTGAAGTAGGAAGTCTATGTTATTAAATTACAATGCATAGTGCAACCACTAATTTTGCTAAGCTAAAGAAACGTCATATTTTTAACCCCCGACGGAAAAAGAGGGTGTTATAAGTTTAACGTGTGTATCTGTTCCCTCGTAGATCCCAAACGGCTGACCCGATTTTTATTATTATTTTTTTTTTGAAAGGTGTCTTGATCGAGAGTGTTCTTAGCTACAATTTAAAAAAAATCGGTTCAGGCCATTGAAGATTATCAGCTCTTTTCTAGTTGATGAATGGATTTGCGCATCTTCCTCAGGTCTGATCGATTGGAAATTTTGTATTCTGTTACTTCAATGATATTAGAAGAACCGATACTTGAACCGATACTGCAGCATCACCTGGAATTGTCTTTGTTTGTGTCGGGCGTTATTTTTTTTTTAAATTATAACTTATTTATGTTTCATTATTATGTTTAGAGGTTAATAAGAAGTACCTACTTATGAAGGAAGTTGGTTTGGACATAGGTACTCTTAATAGGTGATTATTGTCAAGCAATAAAATGGGCCGCAAATGTCTGCGTTGATTGATTGATAGTGCCGTCTTCTCATAACACGCGTTGCACTGGCCTTTAAAATCTATAAAACTGCTAGACAATTAATATGTTAATTAAATACAATGACTTTCCCTTAAAACATATAAGAGGAAACTTTTTATTTTGTGTCTGTTTATCTAGTTCATTATTTATTCATGACCTTTAGCAAAAAGCTTATAACTCATCCCCTGCTAAGACTGCACTCAGCGCTATGCGCCATATACTCAGATACTTTGGAAATTGAAATAGCCCGCATGTTATAGAAAATGCCTGAATACACGGTACTAAGTTCAGCTTAAGACGATATTAACTGTTTGTCATTCTTCGTAAACTTAACTATTTTAATACATCGATTCCTGATGCAGGGGGGGAATTTACTTAAGCAACTTTATCGATGTAGAAGTTTAAGTTATGGCTAGTGGAAGTATGGGAGATACATTATGCATGTAATGTGTTCAAGATTCATTTTTCTCTTGATCCATACTTTCTTAACTAATATTATAGTGAGTTTTTTTTTTGTTACGGTTTTTTGCTCATACGGCTGAACGGATCTATGTTAGAGGTTATGGTTTCCGCACTTAGTCCTCGTGTGGACCATTGTGCCTCGGGCCATGGCGGCCGCCGGTGGTTATTCCAACCAGCCCACCTCCCTCCAGAACTTAATTAAAGCTCCTGGTCTGTTAAGAATGTTTCAAGGGTTTCAAGGGTTTCAAGGGTTTCTGTTCTGATCTGGGTGACGCCCGTGCATTCGAAGAGCACGTGCGCGACGGTTTCCTCAGTCTCCATGCACGCCCTGCACAGAGGACTGTCCGTTATGCCCATTGTGTGGAAGTGTTTATTTAGTTAGCAGTGTCCTGTGATGGTCCCCGCCACCAGGCGCAGGCCGTCCCTGCTGAACGGATTTGAATGATGTTTGGTACACAGGTAGACCATGACTTGGGTGAGGAAATAGGGTACTTTTTATCCTGGTTAATACCGTTCCCGTGGGGTCATTTGCGATCTCCATAAGGGCGAAGCCGCGGGCAAACGCCAGTAGTTCATAAAATTTCAATATCGCAAATAGGTAGTTGTTGTGCTTGTAGGCACAATATTGCCGATTCATAATAATTATAATGTGCGATTGAGTGTGATTTATAGTGTGCTTTATAATATGTATGTAAGGAATATTGAAGACAACCCTATTTTAAAGAAAAATTTAAGAAAACACACTTATAAAAATCTAACACCTATAAAAAAATAAAATAAAAAGTGAAAAGAACGATGTAACAAATTAGCAGGGGAGTGTGCCTCACGGCTGCGCCAAAACCGATACGAGTACGATATTTCTCTGAAATTACAAAAAAAAACCAACCGACTTCCAAAAAAACACTAGAAAGTGAAAAATAACTTTAATTTCGGAAGTCGGTGTCTTTGGTTTTGAATTTTCGTTTTAAGCCACCGACTTCCGAAATTAAAGTTATTTTTCACTTTCTAGTGTTTTTTTGGAAGTCGGTTGGTTTTTTTTGTAAAAAGTTTTTATTTTTCACTTTTTAGTTGTTGTACCTACCCCCTACAAGTTCGAATATCACGACCAGCTATGTAAATAACAGTGAGAGGAAAATGTTAAAATATCGTCCATATAGGCTAAGTGGGAAAAATACGTATTAATGAAGCTAACTCAAAAAGTACTCAAGCTAAGTTAATACAATTTATATGGGACCACCTTGAGAGCATACCCTTTCAAACAAAAAAAGAATTTTCAAAATCCGTCCACAATTGACGAAAATATCGACGGACATACACAAAAAAACATACATACGCTACGAACATATAACCTCCTCCTTTTTGGAAGTCGGTTAAAAATTCAGATCACACGTCAACATCCCACTGTGCATACGGTAAAAAATAAGAGCAGTATGTAACTGCCATGTCTTGTGATCCCAAATTTTACAGTAATATTTATCGTTCTCATGGCCGTGTGAACGAGGCCTTTTAGAACTACAGGGTTGAAATGCCTCAAGTTATGCCTTAATTAATTTATAATATAACATAACATCCCAACTGTATTCCCCGAAGAGTTGGGCAGAGGTGTACCTATAGTACACCCATATTTAGCCAGTTATGTTTGAGTCCCATGTAATAGGGGGCAAGTAATTAATTTATGTTCATAAAAATAGAACTTAAGAACATTTAAATTGAATTTCGTCAATTAATTGTCTTATAAAAATGTTTTTTTTTTACTAAGTATGTAATGAAAGACCAATTTTCCTCACATCTTAATAATGGCACCATCCACAAACCGACCAACTTACCCTGACCAGTCTAATATATGCATGTCTATGTGTACAATCAAGCTGTTTGTCCGTAAGTCATCATCAACTATCCAATCAATTTATGTAAGACACACCCCATTCAAATACCCGTCTTATCACCTTGTTCTAGGGTAGAGATTGAAATGTGAGCGTGAAAATGCCTTGGTAAGTGCTAACAAGGCTCAGTATTCGATCGTATTGAGACGTTTAGGTTTGCAATGGATATGGGTTGCATTTAGTACTCCTTGAAGGATTAGGTGTAGTGTATTGTGTGTGTGTTGTGTTGGTATTGTGCGATAATTGTATAGGTCAAGTTTGGGAGTAATTGTTGCTTTGTAATACAAATACGACGTATTAAAATTGTTGGAAACTGTAAAAGATCTAATGATAGTAGAATTATTAGGATATTGATAGCTGTTTTGATCAAACACACGAAAGAAAGAATGGCTACGCGCTTGCTACGGCGTAGCAGTGACTGCTACGGTTGCTACGCCATCGTAGCGAATTACGAATCGACTACGAAACGTTAATATTGATAAAATTGTGTTTAGTTTTACGGATTGTGTTATTATTTATTTCAAACATTGTTTATACTTATAAGAGCTTATCACTCTGTATGAAGCTTTACACTTAGAAATAAAATAAAATGAATAAAATGTTACAGTATTCAAGCTAAACTAATACCGCCTCTAAAGTTAAAAAAAAACTTAATATTGGAGCAGACAAATTTTAATGCTATGAATAATTTTTCCTTCTATTTTAACAACAAAATCTCAACCTACTTACTACATTTTAATATACTAGTTAAAAATAAACAAATCTAAACTCCCCATTATCCCGACCTCCAACGGTGACGTAAGCAGCATACCTTTGAGTTCCTGCACATACCTGTATGCACTAAGTACCTAGTTTGCGGTCGGTTTGACCCCATACACCTGGTTTGCGGTATGTCACGGGCGGGTGAACTAACCGAGTGCCCCGTCTCTTTCTAATTCGTTGTGAGGAAAGGAGAGGTTCTTTTGAGTTCTTTACTTGAGGATTGAAGATCATGCTTCAAGAGCATGATGCATGTATGTTTTGTTGAACATAAGATTATAAATTACTAGCTGCGCCCCGCGGTTTCACCCGCATTAGGCTCGATTCCGTGGGAATATCGGGATAAAAAGTACTGTAATAAAGTCTTAATCCAGGTCATGGTCTACCCAAGTGCCAAATTTCATCCAAATTTGTTCAGGCATTTTAACAAACAAACAAACAAACTCAATTTCCTTTTTATAATATTAGTTACAATTCTTCTTCACTCGACCTAATACCATGTGGAGACAACAATGAATGAAAAAAACACGTAGGAATATTTAGAAATCATGAAATACCTAAATCTAATCAATAATCTAAATCAACAGTGACCAGTAACTATTGGGAAATTCATGAGTTAGATGTGCGAAGTTTCATTTATTAGGGTTCCGTACCCAAAGGGTGCCAACGGGAGCCTATTACTAAGGCGCCGTTGTCCGTCCGTCTGTCACAGAACTGTATCTTTTGTACCGTAAAAGATAGACACTTGAAATTTTTACAGAGTCTGTACGACTATGGCTGCTAAAACAACAAATATAAAAAAAATAACTCCCTTAACAACTGAAGTGTTAAATATTGTGCGCTGGTACGGAACACTTCGTATGCGAGTCTGTCTCGCACTTGGCCACTATTGTCGTATCATTGACCTTCCCACCTTGTTTATGAATAGCTAACGCCGCCGCCATGTTTAAATGAAGTCAGTCAACAAGGCGGTAGGTGCCTCATAGAGGCCATTTTAATGAACTAGCCTATTATAACTGACTCAACATTTAGTTTGCACCCCACAACTTCGACTCAACATTGATCTCAACTCAACAAACGCGGGTGAACTCAACAAATGGCGCTGAGCTTTATTTCTATTTGTAGAACACTGTTGTCTTCGGTGAAAAAATGAAAAAACGCAGAATTTTGATCAACTTCAACGACAAAACAAAGGCTTTCCTACTCAGTTGTAACTAGATCAGCCATAGCATAAGCTTAATCTATAATTATCCCACTGCTGGGACCCAGGCCTGGCCCAGGCCCACTCTGTGAGAGTGAGTGGGCTGTAATCCACCACGCGGGCCCAGTGCGGGTTGGTAGATGTCACATGTCTTCGATTTTTTGTTTCTAGGACATGCCGGTTTCAACACGATGTTTTCCATCACCGTTTTGAGAGCAGTGGTGATGAAATAATTTACACAAAGTAAAACGCCTGTCAAGGTTCGAACCTATGTCCTTACAACACGTAAGTTGCGGCCATTACCACTAGGCCACCACTGCTCCAGATCAGGCATAATAGTTTTTAATCATCGAGTTTTCAGTCCAGATAAAAAGCATTTAAACACATAAAAATATCCTTTCCGTTTACCTGAACGATTCTTAACTACGGAAAGCACTATTACCGGCCAATTTGGAAAAAATCGCACCCCTTTTAAGTTTTAGGAGACGGGGTGAAAACTGCCCCCTACCCTATTACGCCCATCCCCTAAAATCCGGATCGGTTTAAATTATTCAAACCTACCGTCCTTTCAAAGAGTTAGCCGAAAGAAATTCTGGGAACTAATCAAAATAATATTAAGATTTCGTAATATCAAACGGTTTACTTTAAAAGCTGTTTCGGATTATTGAATATAAAATAAGTTGGGATAATGTTATTTGAATAAACTATGAATGCTTCAGAATCATTTTATTTTATTTTAACTTAATTATGTTGGTCCTATACATTTTTTGGCATACTTAATTTCGATGAGGGGCATAAAATTATCTGAGAAGGATGGAAAGTTATAAAATAAAATAAAAATGCCCTATAAACCACTACTTACAATTTAGAACTCGAATAGGTATAATAAGAGGTTCAAATATTTCAAATACTTTTAAAAGAAATCATTAGCTTTCCTTCTTAATTGAGGATAAACAGTTACGAAGTAAGGAAGGTCAAATCTAGACAATTTCGAAACCAGCTTATTCCTTGCATTACAAGAGAATAATAATAATAGTCCCGCAGACGAAATTTCGTCCATGGCGACTAATCTCAGCGGAGACCAGCCTTCAGCACGGGAGATGTTATAGTGCACAAGTGTGTGCGCTCTCTCTTCCCTCACTCTCTTCTCTCTGTCTTATATTATTGGATTTTTCCATTACGATTTTTTACAGTCCGGAGTTTGGTAGTTGGCGGTGTTATACCGCCGTGCCTCCATGATAATAGGAATGTATGTAATCGATGATAATATTAGGCCAAATCGCATTCAATTCCGTTACATTTTTAACCCCCGACGGAAAAGAGGGGTGTTATAAGTTTAACGTGTGCATCTGTGTGTCTGTGTATCTGTGTATCTGTCTGTTTCCTCGTACTTCCCAAACGGCTGAACCGATTTTGATTATTATTATTTTGTTTGAAAGCTGTGTTGATCGAGAGTGTTCTTAGCTACAATTCAAGAAAATCGGTTCAGCCGTTTGAAGATAATCAGCTCTTTTCTTTTTGAAGAATGGATGTGCGCATCTTCCACAGATCTGATCGATTCAAAATTTATTATTCTGTTACTTCAATGATATAAGAACATAAGTAACCTTAAACCGTTACTGCATTATCACCTGGAATTGTCTTTGTTTGTGTCGGGGGTTATTCATTACTACTCGCAATACTTGCGACTGGTGAGCAGTCGTGGCCCAGTGTTAACGGACCCGACTTACGTGTCATAGATTCGAACCCAGGCAGGCACTTTACTTTGTCTAAATTATTTCATCATTTCTCTCAAAATGGTGGAAGTAAAACATCTTGAGGAAACCGGCTTGACCCTAGAACCAAAAGCACGAAGATATGTGGTATTCACCAACCCGCTCTGGACCTGCGTGGTTAATCTATAAATTACCTATTACGTTAGCCATTACAGGCCTATCCCACAAATAACACACAGGAAAATTAAATTATAACCTAAAAAATATCAAATATTCAGCACATTATACATGAAACGTTTTCACAGCCAATTATCCATTGCTGCGTTACAACGCAAAGTTTAACGCATCATTTAACATCACCGGCGATGGACTGCGAAATAATTTATTACATTGAAAAACGAAAATGTTATTGTATTTCATAGCACATTATCGAAATTTATTGTTGTTAAATGTATGCTGCGTTTGCGAATAATTTATGTTGTCAGCGAGGTAGGCAGGGGTTGTAGTGCTTGAGGATGAACTGATGGTAATAGTGTTTATTTTCCGGATAGTTTAACTTTGTTGAGGAGATCGTGGCTAAGTAATAACAGCCGAACGGGTCGATCCATCAGGTTAAGCTACTCTTGCCGGGGTTGGGCCGTCGATGGGTGATCATCTTTACATACCCCTCCGTCCCTCGGAAAGCATGTAAAGCCTATGGACAAACGCTGAATAGAGCTGAATAAGTGTGAATAGTCCCTTACTTGTCATCTCGGTAGACACTCTAGCCATATCGTCTTTCATACAGTCCATCCATCGTTTCTTTGGTCTTCCCCTACTCTTGTAGACATCCAAAACATTCATACCCAAAAGTTTCATCACGACATTTTCCTCATTCCTTCATCTACTACATTAGTAACATTCTGAGCAAATAGAAATATGTAGTGTAGCTGTAAATTCATGTAAAGCGAAAACAAGGCGGTTATATAAACGGCATCACAATAGTATAGGAGTCAGACTCGAGTTTTTCAGGCGTCGTCGACGTAACCCGGCGGTCTTATTGCATTCCGCGAACGCCGACCCACTGGTGAGAGTGTGGCTGCTAGACTAGCGGGTAGGGTGGTAATCGAGTGTTTTATTTTTTAATTTAAATTACTTTTAAAATGTCATATCTATTACAGAAATGAACATCACTTAATTTATTTTATTTTATTATCTTTCCTATTGTGTTGTTGTCTTGCATGCAAAATATATACTAAAATGCGAAAGTAACTCAGTGTGTCTGTCTGTCTGTTATGTAGACCATGACTCGGGTTAGAACATTATACTTATTATCCCGATAGTACGTTCCCGTTAGATAATTCCCGGGTGAAACCGCAGGCAAATGCTAGTCTTTAATCCTTAATCAAAGGCATTGGCCTTTAATTCACAATATTATTGGCATCGTTTTATGCTTGTTGCTTTAAAACAACTAACTTATACATCGTACAAAAAGTAATTAAAACGCACTTTCCGTTTCCGGAAAGCAAAAACGGAATTTAAAAAATTGAAGAAAACTTCTTCAAAGTTTTTTTAATACATTCCTTCTTAAAATTTTATCAAAAATCTCTAAAAGGAACCCACAAACTTTAATAACATTGTTATTAAAGTTTGTGGATTCCTTTTTAGAGATTTTTAAGTTTTATACTGAATGTTTACATACCGATTTCTTATGGACCACCATCGAGGTAATAAAACGTATTAAACTAAGGTAAAAAACAAAAAAAAAAACTTCAAGTGTCATAAATAAACCCCATACATATTATCCACCTCTGCCAAACCGTTACGTATTACTACTAAAGTAAAATAATCCAACAACTCTCTGGTTTAGTTGCCCCACATGGTCTCTTACATACATATAGCACATAGTATGTACTCTGCGGGAGGCTGACAGTTTTAATTTACGCGTGCGTACTCTATTATATGTTATGAACTAATTGTTATGTTACATTTGGGATATAGACTGATCAATCTGCCTAGCCTTTTCCCAACTATGTTGGGGTCGGCTTCCAGTCTAACCGGATGCAGCTGAATACCAGTATTTTACATAGAGCGACTGCCTATCTGACCTCCACGACCCTGTAATTGGGTAATACGATACCCCTTGGTAATACTGGTTGGAAGACTTTCGGGCTTCTGACAACTGAAACTAAATATTATTTAATTATGTTTCTTCCCTCCAATACCTAGTCAGTCAATATGAAATAATTATTATTAAGTATACTTAACAATTGTATTATGAATGCTCAATCCTGAAATGTTATTTTTTTTATTTATTGTAATTTTTTATTTAATTTTTTTTCTCAATCTTTATTTTTATCTTGTTCACACCTAGTTATATGTGCATGCTGTGGTCTCCTGTAATTGAAGGAGCACACGTGAAAGAACCGCTTTTGTTATTGTCCTTTGTTGGATCCTAATAAATAAATAAACTGCTCAGGAATAAATTACGAACTAATGTTTTTCAAATAAAGTTAATTTTCCTGTAGTTATAATCCTTCAAATCGAAGTTATACTGTACTTAGGTATATGATTTACGAACTAAAAGTCTATGTACATCATTATTTCATATAATTATAATTCATAGTTCTATTTCTTACTCGATGGTCGTGTGCGCTACTGTTGAACATGAGGTCCTGGGTTCCATTCCCGGGTCGGGGAAAGTTTTATTGGGTTTTTCCATCTGAAATTTTTCAGTCGCAGCCCGGAGTCCGGATGAATGCCCGGTTGATGGCAGTAGGCTCACCTCCTATTACATAAAACAACTTTAGGTACACCTCTGCCTAACCCTTCTGGGAATGCAGACATGACTTATTTTATAACTAACATACCTATTACTTATTTTATAATAATTCAGCCAAAAGACGTCCTCTGCTGGATACTTCTTCGAATAAAGAATAAAAGAGATGATTATAAAATAAAAGAGAGTCAGCTTGAAGAGCTGATTAAGTAATAAAAGCTTTTAAAAAATTAAAAAAAAGCTTTTATCATGCATTGTCACGAGAACCAAACACGTATGCCAAACAGCCCGATAGCTTCAGTGGAAGTGGGTGAAATATTGATTGCAATATTCCAGGACATACTTCCAGGACATACATACAAGTGAAGTTAAATAAAAGCTTTTAAAAATAACCATTCATTGAACGCCCCGTTCACACGTGGTGAAGGTGCCGAGTTCACGTAAATCGTGAAGAGTAATTATAGTAGCTACTTCGTGATGTACGGTAAACAAAGACATATAGGTACATACAAATATTTTGTACCTACATACCTCTACAGCCTACCAGCAAGATGTATATGAAAAAGATTTCTTCGCTCCAGAATTATACAGTGTGGCTGTTACGAGTAGGATACGTTGCGATAATTCAGAGCCAAAGCGTGCGTTGTTTAATTTGTTAGAACGTGACTCGAGTGAAACTAAGAGCCGCCTTAATCTCACCTTAGACGGGTACACCGTCAGGAAAAGGTTTTTCTTTATAATTTTGGAGAGTTTTTGGATTGTTGAACATGTTGTTGCAAGCAACAATCGTGTGTGGCAGTTTTTGTGATTCACACTGATTCCGATTGTACATGTTCACTTTTATATATACTAGTATCGCATGGGGGTAGGCAGAAACTACAGAACGTCACCCGCTGCGATCCTTATAAGAGTATTGTACTTATAATAAATCAATTTTAATTGCTGAACTGTTTTAAAATATTTTATTAGCTAGATTTTGTTTCTTATATTCTAACCGCATAAATGGGTAATAAATTTTCGCGCATTAATTCTCAAAAGACGTCGTGAGTTTGTTCTTTTACAATTTGATATTAAAATTTGTTAGTGGACTCCACCAACTTCCATTTATTACTATGGAGTTTCTTGACCATTCTTCTCCATACAAATCACCCTTTGGAAGGGGCAACTAGAATCAATGCATTTTCTTAGTGTTACTTTGACTTTGAATAAGCTTTTTTTGCAGCTCGCAAAAATTACTGATCTGCATACTAGTGTTATTTATTTTGTTCTTCAATAGGTACCTTGCAATAGAAACTTAGCACAGTTACAATTGTTGCCGTTTTTGGAGAATTAAAGCCAGCTCTGGCCTGTGATAGCCTCGTAGATACGTGTGAGATAACTCAGAAGCAAATCCAGCGTTGTTTAATTGCCGAGACGTGACTCCGCGGAACTAAGGGTGGCCTTAAACTCACCTCGGATTTATATCACACCGAAGTCATGACGTACATTTTAAAGAATTATTGTAATAGTATAATAATATGAAAAGTTGTAAAGATGAACATTTTAAAATATACATTTTTAACATTTTCACATTTTGGTCTTTACAACTTTTCATATTTTGTTGGAAATATGAAACAGTCATCTTCGGCTGCCTAGCCTTTTCCCAACTACATTGGGGTTGGCTTCTAGTCTAACCCGGTACAAAACCAGCATTTTACATAGAGCGTCTGCCTATGTGACCTCCACAACCCCAACGTAAGACGATACCCCTTACTGTGAGATTAAGTATAGGAATTAGGTATGTATGGAAATATTTTGGTTTAAGAATCACTGAACTAGTGGAGTTAGTATTAAGAATTTTCCTCATATTATTTCGCGAAGACGAATGTTAATACTAACAATAGTGTAAATAGGATTTTGGTGCGTATCAACCTTGAGTGAAAAATTGAAGTATAAGGATAAAAGTACAATTTTTATACGGAAAACGAAATGTGCTAGCATGCGACTTGCTCCGACAAGCCAAGTGCTGAGATCAGCTTTCTTTATTAATATATATTTCATTCAGTTAGCATCGTCAGCATTCTTATCCATGACGTCACTATGCTTTAGTTCATTCGTTCTTTTTCGTTCATTCTCTGCTCGTTATTTATTGCTCAATATGTTTATTGTTCTTTTGTTTGGCAGCATGAGCTTTTTTACGAGATGAATAGGATTCACGAAATGGATTCCGTTTTTTGCGCAGAATAAATAGGCTTTAAAAGTAGCTTTTACCTAGGAGTTAATTGCAGGTTCAAACATGAATGCTTCCAACACAATTGCACTCAAAACGGTGAATGAAAACATTGTGAGGAAACCAGCATGACAGAACCAAAAATGTGACATGTGACATCCACCAACCCGCACTGGGCTCAGGTGGTAGATTACGGCTCACTCCCTCTCACAGAGGGGAGGCTTGTGTCCCCCAAAAGTGGGAACATTATAAGCATGAAAACCCTTTCCTAAAACGGGGTGAGTGAGCAAGCATGGTAATATAATTATGTCTATTCTTAATCTGTATTAGAAGAGTTATAAACCCTGTCATGAAATTCAATTCCTTTCACAAATCTAACTACAATTATGACTTAGGATTAGTAATACCACTTATCTTGTGCAGACGAAGCCTTTGAGGCGCGAATTGATATTAATATTGCATTGCCGCCGCTAGATATCTCCTTTGGGTACCTGCCTACTCAATTTACTAGAACTCTGAGTGTGTTGAACTGTAAATAATATAAGGTAGTCGAAAGGATATAATATTTAATTGCATATTGTTAATTAAACGTTGCGTCACATTGTGACTTAATAAAAACCAAAACGGACATAACGTTTTATTTATTTGATACAATTTACACTACATTTAGTTTAAATAGTAATTATAATAGTATTATTTTAGAGGCATAAGTAGCATGGTGTAAAGTTTATTCATCCTGTATAGACAAGGGAGGATTCTCCGACCAGGGTGTCGTGTCTGGGGAGCCCAACGATTGATGTCGGAAAGTCTTATTATGTTGATCGAGCGGTAACCTCTAATTGTCAGGTCTTTGATACATAGTTCGCATGTGGTGATTTATTTAGACTAGCTATTACTCGCGACTTAGTTCGTCTGCATGTATTTTATATTTCATCATCTTAACAGATAAAAAGTAGAATATTCAAATTCAAATTCAAATTCAAATTCAAATATTTATTGCAAAACACAGTACATATATGCATTTCCAGGTGTTAAGTGAATGCGCAGTCCACTGTATTTACCAATTCAGGCATGCAAAATTAAAAATTATAGTTAGACAATTTCATAAAATCCAATTAATCGGTTATAATTATAATGTCATAAATTCGACAGAATAGTAATACCCTGTGCAATAATATACATTCAAATTAATAAATAGTAGTAAATGATGTCACAAATTCAAATTATAAGTAATGTCAGAGTAAATAATGTCCAAATAATTAATGAACTTACCAATTTATAATTTAACATGCATTGTAATATTAAAATTATTATTGAAATTAAAAATATATACTAAATAAACATTCAAATTACATTATATAATTGCATTTAGATAGAATTAAGCTTAAATAAATCGGTCATTTGACATATCTAATTATTATTTATTTAACTTATCTGTTAAGAATTCACCAATGGAATAGTACGCTTTTTTAACCATAAGGTCTGTTAACATTCTCTTGAACTTGTTAACATCCTTCTCAAGTCTTACAGTCGTGGGTATCATATTATAAATTTTTGGAGCCATGCCCAGAAAACTTTTTGCATATAATGCTGTTTTATGAGGCACAGCGTGAATTTTGTCCTGGTGACGTTTACTAGTCAGGGCTTCAAATAAATACAAGTGTTTTTTAACGAACATTGCTACTTCAAACGCGTATAGGGCTGGAAAAGTCATTATTCTTAGGTCAATAAAGTGTGGTCTACAACTGTCGGTAGTTTTTATTTGGCACACAGCTCTCAAACACTTTTTTTGTGCCTTAAACACTAGCTCCCTATCTGATGAATTTCCCCAGAATATTATGCCATAGCGTAATGTAGAAGACACGTATGCATGATATGCAGTCAGTACGGTTTCGCGGCTTGCTACTTTACTGAGTTTATGCAAAGCGTACTGGAACTGATTTAGTCTTTTTATTAAATGTTCAATATGATTACTCCATTTCATATTCTCGTCTATATAGAGTCCCAGGAACTTTGTGTGCTTTGTTTCTTCTATCGTTTTGTTAGCGTATTTTATATTAAGTTTATCTTGATTTATTCTTTGTTTAAATGACATAACATGAGTTTTATCTAAATTTACATTAAGATTGTTATTATTTAACCATGTTATTAACCTGTTTAGGTTTAGATTTATATCCATTTCATGACACTGTGACTCCCTATTTTGTGCAGCGAAAATAATTGTACTATCATCAGCGAACAAGGTCATTGGATGTTGAATAACTCTTGGCATATCGTTTATGTATACGAGGAACAATGGGGGGCCGAGGACGCTACCCTGAGGTACACCAAAGTTCGTTTTTCTTGGTTTTGAATGGTACGTTAGTTCTAATTTTGTCTTTTGGCAAATCTTTGTTGTACTCGTTATTTGATACCTATTTTTTAAATACGATTCAATTAATTTTAATACGTTGCCCCTTACTCCATATTTTTCTAATTTAGACAAAAGTATATTAAAATCTACAAAATCAAATGCCTTGGTCATATCCAATATTATGACATGTCTTTCTCCAGGTCCAGGCTACCTATATGTAAGTTCATAACGATCGGTTCAGGAATTTATTCGTGAAAGCAATAATCAATACAATACACAATGATGGATGAATTGAAATTAGGTAAAATAAAATACTAATGGAGAACATCCTCAACGCTTATTACAATGCACTTCGGCATAGTCGAAGAAAGCACTTACTTCCCCCGTATTATCATAACCTCGTACTATGCAAGAACACAACACATTTCAACGACTCACGAAAATCTGAATTCATTTACACAAAAGACAACTCAGAAATTGTTATTTAATAACCCACGAGCTTAGAAAGCACCCTACAATTCAATTTCACCAAACAAATAAAATAATAAACAGGTGTCTGTTACTCCATTCGGAAAATAAAGATATATTATTACCATTATATAAAATGACATAAAATACAAAAAAGAGTGCGTATTTGAGTGACAGTGCCGCCATTTTGCGCCGCTTCAGCCATTTTGACATCAAAATGTGACAGCAAGGGTCCCCTGTCAGGTTGATGTATCGTCTATAGATATAAAACGTACCTGAAAGGAAACTTTTATAAAATATGGCCCGACATTTTATTATTATTTTATTTTTTGAGGTGAAAAGATACGTTTGTGTTTTTGCTATTAGCTCCTCTGGCCGTCGTTTTAGCTTAGAGTCAGCGCTTGCTTTGCAATTAATTAAATCAGTAACTTAATACATCAATAGGAGGAGCTCGTGGCTAAGTAATAACAGCTGCACGGGTCGATCCATCAGATTAAGCTGCGCTTGCCGGGGTTGGTCCGTGGATGGGTGACATCTTTACATACCGAGACCGGTGGTTGGTACCGGCTGTCATTCGTGGATCTTTGACAGTCGTTACGAGTCGTCAGAAGCCCCAAAGTCTGACAACCAGTCTTACCAAGGGGTTTCGTTTTACCCAGTTACTGGGTTGTGGAAGTCAGATAGGCAGTCGCTCCATATGAAATACAGGTATTTAGCTGCATCTGGTTAGACTGGAAGCTGACCCCAACATGATTGGGAAAAGGCTAGGCAGAATGAGTAACTTAATACATCACTAACGCATTAATAAGTAAGTTTTGATTGCATCGTATTATGTGTGCAACCTTTGCAAATGAATAAGCAATTAAACTTAAAATCCCTAATGAACGATTTTTTCGTTATTGCTTATAAGAGTGCTCGCTTAACATTGAATGATCACAGTAACTTTCTTATGATAAAAACTACTCTTGAATCCTTAAAATCTGCCCTTTAATCATCAAACCAACTGGAAAATTTCTAAGAAACATTCAGAACAAGATGAAGATTCTTCGTCAAAAAGTAAAATAAACCTAATTAGTATTCCGAACGCAACATTTGTTTGTTTATTTGTTATTCAATCAGAATTCAACAAAGCAACAGATGACGGTGGAACTTCGAAACTTTACAAAAATATGAGGAGCAGCAACGCTGTCTTTTGTTTGCCCAACTGTGCGGAGGAAATATAAGAGTAATGTTTGTCTGTGTTGAATGAGGCTCAACTTTGTATCCAGTCACCTTATAACTGTGCTTGGCAAACATTCTTGAACAGTATTGATTTCGGAGTATCAGGTGATCTAGGTAACTTTATGCGACACTGTAGACAGTTAGGCTATGACCAGTTTAAGGCTTGTGCATACTGGTGCGACTTGTCGCGCGACGCGACACCGGTAATAATTCTACCGTGAAGTTTTCTTAGAAATTGTATAGTTAAAGTGGCGTCGCGCTGTCGCGTTGCGCCTGTTTGCGGGAGCCTTAAATTAGTAGCGCAATCTGAGTCACCATCGTCATTTAAGCTGAAAGACGTCCACTGCTGGACATAGGCGTCCCCCAAGCACCGCCACTTCACCCGGTCTCGTGATTCCTGCATCCAGTGGATTCCTGGGGCCTTCACAAGGTCATCGGTCCACCTTGTCTGAGACGTACCGTGGGACGCCTTCCACTCCAGAACCGTTCGGTAACCTGAGTATCAAGCCTTACATTTTCAGGCATTGAAAGGATTTATAGGTAACAACGTCTTTCTGGGGATAAGCCTTACAAATTAAAAACCATCTAACCAACATGATTTTCTCCGGTATCCGTACAACATTTTTTCCAATAAAAAAATTCAATTCAGGAAAAATAACAACAAAATGGAAAACCTTATTTGTTACCATGTAAACAATACCCACTCAATTTAACATCAATATCAATAAAACCGCCACAGAACTCTGCGAAAAACACTTCAAATAAAATTCACATCAGCTAACAAATTGCGAAAAAAATCAGTCCATGGAATTCGCGAACAACGCATAAAAAGGTCACGTATACATATTAAATTATCGGTTTTGGAGAAATAAAACATATTACAAATCAATTGATATATGCTTAATATGCAGAGCACGGGTGCCCCAGTTAGTATGGTAAGAGGGAGCTGCTCCGGAATCTGGGATTGGTATATAGAATTATGGTGAGAAAAAATTTGGTCCTTCGGTACGGAGCGTCTGCTTCTGTAAGTGTAAGTAGGTACGTTAAATTGAGTTAAGTTTAGTAGGATGGAAATTGAGAATGCATATGACCACTGGACATTTGATAAGAATTTAAAAGTAATTTATATGATGAAGATTATATTATATGAATAAGATTTTTTTTTTATTATTCATTAGAGTTAATAACGGAAGAATTTAAAAATTATAATCGCGATAAAACGGATTATTTTACCATCATTGGTCAGGCGAAAGACAGAAGTGGAGGACCTGAAAAATATAGGCCCTTTGACACTTGACAGGTGCGGCGCTGATGTCTCAGTGCTGCCACCTAGTAAACGTCATTTGAGAAAACCCTCATTGCATTACAGGGCAAATGCATCTTTTCACACAGCGAAATAACTAAAACGGAGAACTTTTACAGTTATTTTGCTGTTATACTTTTATATAAACCTTCGAAAAACAGAATTCACTTCATTCAGCAAGTATTTCCAATATGTCCTACTTCTACTGTTTGGGCACGCCATAAGTTATGGTGCCATAAATAAAATATTGTCTATAACCCACCTCGTTGGTATTGCGTGCCAGATTTCAATCTTTCAGAACTGTGCGATAAGGCTGTCAAGTTTTTGTATATTTCCTACCGTTTCTGTGACATTGTAGATATCTACTTTTTGTTAATATTGTTAACAAAAAGGAATACGTTGAAGACATCCTCCAGATTTTTTGTTCATTATTTCTTTTTCACGTTAGATAAGGTTTCACGTTAGGTGCTGGGGAGTTTGTTGCGCCACTTCTTCTTCCCAGCTAAAGCACTAGGAAGTGGTGAAGGGTGGGCGTTTTGGGAGACTGTCTTATGTAATTTTGACGTTCGAAAAGTGCTGATTCTCAGCCTAGTTTGAATAACGATTTTGATTTTGATTTTAAAGATTATTAAATGATTTAAGTATATTACTATTTCTCAACATGCTTGGAAATTCGAGCATTATTTTGACAACCTTCTTTGAGATAAATCAAAATCGCTATAGGTACTGGTCAAAAACAGGTGACGATGCGACCAGCAATTTTACTATAAAAATCCATATCTGTCCTGTGTAGCGGCCAAATAAATTACTATGAAAACTCATATGTGTCGTGTTATTTAAAAATGGAACGAACTTTTTACTTCAACACATGACAACCCAGGAGGTAGCTAATCAAAGGTTTTATTTAAAGTTCGATTTCGCTTGCAAATAGAACTGAGTAAAGAAGAAACAAATGAACTTGCCTTGCAAAATCCTTGGCCGCAACCAAGCATTGGTGGACTCACGTATTTTAACGATCATCCGTCAATTTCCTATTTGCTGGCCGCGACAGAAATGTACATACTATTAAGTACATAATATATGTAAATGTAAACTATCGAATAAAAATATAAAAAAATACCTGCATATTCCCTATTAATTTTTGTCAAATAAAGTCCACCAATAGAAATTCCTTAAATTCAAATAAAGAATAGGCAACTAGCTCCATTAGTTTGTGTTGTTAAAAGCAACTGTAGTTATGATTACTTCATAATGTTGGGTATTCGCTCCATTGGCACCCTTAGGCCATTAACGATTAGTCAAGAGGGCCTCAAAAAGCAGAAAAAGCAAAAAAAGAAGAGTTTATAAAAATCATTCAACTGACGGATTAAAACTTCCTTCTCTCCAAAGATTACTCCGTTCGTATTTCCAAATTCCGTGAGTCGTATTCCCGGCAACATTAAACTAATTAATATCTACCATAAAGCGAACACGCTGGATTTGAGTCTGAAGTTATTACCTGCAATCACATGGGGAGTTGTTTGTTATATAAATTATAATATTACGCCATTTCTTGTATAGCAGGTTATTAAATTATAAATACCACCTGGCTTTTGGGAAGGTATGGATAGTACTTTTGAGAACATTGAAGGGTTAAATCAAGGTCCTTTTCCTCCCTTTTGTGATGCAACGAGGGATGGGAGAATAGTCCATAATGTGGCTAAAATATTAGCTAATCGGCAAAACCCAGGTAAATCAGGTATGAACACTGCTAAGGCCCATGATCGGCACGGCATGGCAATGTATTTCATATGCGACGAATAGAAATATAACTTAACAGTATGATAATAAAACTGAAATTTCAATGATGATGCATATAGGAGGCGGCATGCCTAAGGCGTATAAGGCGTCGTTGCCGTCAGAAAAAATTTCAACTTTATTTCCATACTATTATGCCGTGCCGATAATGGGCGCCGGGCCTTACAGTGATAATTAATGAGGGTTTTCTAAAATGACATTTACTAGGTGGCAGCACTGAGACGTCAGGTCCACCTGTCAGATGTGTTAAAGCGTAAGAGTCAATGTTGAATGAAAACCCTCTTAAGGACAAGAGAAGAAATCCAGGCTGAAATGTATTGACGTCACAAGCGTACGTAAAAAATTAGATTAAAAAAAAAAACTGTATTTTTTCCACCCTTTATGAGCTATGAAATAAAACTGTATCTTTTTTTACCTTAAATACTCAGTAACGCTGATAATCATCCTATAATTTTGAGTAAAATGGGACTTCACGTAATTTGAAAGTAAGCGATAAAATCTACAAGGTAAATCGTAAATTATAAAATTAATAAAGTTCGCTATAAAACGTGAAATAAAGATGAAAGATTAAGAATTTTACTATCTTGAGTACTGGTACCGCCGAATTCATGAACAAACTTAGGTAGCTGTGAGAAAAATTAAAATCTTGGCCTAGGATTCTGAAAGCATTATTCAAATCATTATGTTGTCAAGACGTAAATTATCAAGTAATTAGATGTTGTAATATTTCTATCATCAATTCGTTTTTTTTAAATTAGTCATCAATTAGTTGACATTTGAATAATATTACTTACTGTACAGTCAATCGTACTACATTTTGGATAACTAGGGTGTTTTAGTGTAACTACCAAATAATTTATCATAGCATCACGCCTGTATTGCCAACAATCAATCAATAAAACCGAAAATCAATCTATCAAAAATACAATCAAATTACCAACATTTTTGATAAGTTTGACAGATGATTGCAACTTGAATGTAAACGTTGATTAGTACGAGAATTGGTCCTTTGCTCTATTTGCAAGCCAAATCGAGATTTAAACAATAATATCTTTAGTAAGTTGTCCTTGATTGTTTTGAAGTAAAAAGTTCGTTCCATTTTTAAATCACACGACAGTTATGAGTTTCCATAGTAATTTATTTGGCCTCTAAATTGGATTTTCATCACATTCACGTACTCGCATGTATTTGACCAGTACAACATTTTTGATTTATCTCTAAGGAGGCTGTGTAAATAATGCTCGAATTTCCAAGCATGTTTGAGAAAAGGTGTTTAATATATTGCTCCAGTTACGACACAACCACAAAATTTGTAAACTTAAAAGAACAGAATTAAAAATAGTCCAGTTCCACATTCATATGAGACCACAAAGTACTAAAAAGACTTTAAATATTTTTCAACATTTATTTAAAAAACATCCCATTTCACTTAATTATACCTACGTTATATATACCTGTATTTTATATACCTGTACATATTATTATTATTATTTTCAGTCTGTAATTTTTTAAACTACATCAAGTTAATCTTAATTATTGAACAAAATAAAACATTAAACCTAGACATAAAAAATGAAATCATCACAAAAACCCTAACATAATCTTGCTTATTTCAACGCAAATATGGACATAGACTTAAAAGGCTAACTCAGACAGTCCTAGGCATAAAATATTATAGTTAGATCTACGTAATGTTAGCTAGTTAGACATTTACATATTTAATATTCCTATTCTGAAATAGTACAATACTGTAATGGTCCGGCTGTCATGGCGCTGGGAGTTTGAATTAGGAAAATGAGTCGAAATGTTTTTGGGTTTATACAATGTTCGTAGTTGGGCCAGTGGAGTACATATTTTATTTCGTGCATGAAATTATATAGATGGAGTCACTATGGATGGTAGAGTGTTTGAGAGTTATTTATTTAATGCTTGGAACATTTACAGTTTTTTTTTTAAATGAAATTAAAATATAAATAGTCTTATTGCGTCGTTGTCCTTGTGGTCGCAAGCGCTACTGCTGCGAAAGAGGTCCTGGTTTCGATTCCCAGGTCGGGCAAAATGTTATTGAGCTTTTCCATGAGAAATTTCTCAGTCGCAGCCCAGAGTCTGGATTTGTGCCCGGCTGATGGCAATAGGCTCGCCCCCTATTACATTTACATTACACGTAACACTTTGCGGGACACTAAACGCCCCCAGACGTAATAACAATAAAACTTCAATTGTGTCTCATTCAGTGTCCTTCATCCGATTAAACGTGTAACCTGGCGGAATGTGGATGCCCTATAGGTACACCTCTGCCTAACCACTAAGGGTTACAGGGGTGATGTTATGTTATGAGTGTTAAGTGCTCTTTATCTGTAATATACTTTACGTTTCGATTCCTGAGTTGGGCAAAGTCTTACTTGCTAAGACTTTGCCCATCGCCTTTCAAAGGTCCGAGGCCCCAGGCTCCCGAGTTATGTCAAATAAAATGTCTTGTTTCGTCGGTTAATTTTTTTGTTAAAAAGTTTTATAACAGACTACTCTCTGTCAACTTTGGAAACAAGAATGAATATGGCCGCAGGTAAAGCAAAAAACTCCAGAATGCCTTACACGTGTTTCACGCAGATATTACCCAGCGTATGTAAAACGTTTTTACAATTACCTACGGGTTCTACTACAGTACAGTATAAAGCAGTACGTATTAACCCAAAGTAGGACTTTATTAAATTCTTTTCTGGCATTTTTACTGAAAACATTCTTGTTTTGTCGGTTCTTATTTACTTTTGCCCACGATGCGATGTGGTGAACATTATGTTTAATTCAGTCTGGAATTTTGTAACTGCAGGCTGTGCTGCAGGGCAAAATCTTCTTCTTATATAGAAAAGGAAAGAGCTTTGATCTTCACGCTTGCTTGCGAGTTGGCAACCAAATTATGTTTTTGTACCATAAAAATAATAAGACTCTTATAATTCAGTATTTACAGTTAAAATTGCCGTCAAGTTTTAATTTCCGTTCAAAATTAAGTATCTTAAAAAATACTGTACCGTGAAAGATACCTTTGTTTAATTCCCAAACTGACACAGGACTATCTTGATTCTGAAAGCAAGAAATAATTTATAGTGAAATTATCTACACTATATAATGTTATAAAGAGAAAACATTTGTATTTTTGATTGTAATGAATAAACTCCAAAAACTACTAGACCGATTTAAAAAAATATTTCACCAATTTGATGCTATATTATCACTGAGTAACATAGGCAATTATTTATAAAGATATCACGCGCGTAAAGCCCTGGCAGGAGCTAGTGTTTCATAAATCGATGTTTAAATGTACCATATTCATGAATCAAAATCAAACCAAAGAGACAGAAATCATTAACTTCTCGATTCACTTACACAAACGTCTGATCCTATTGACATTATAAGTCCTCCATTCAATTCATCCAATAAAAAAATATCAGCAAAATCTTACAGAACATAATCTTGAAACGAACGAACATTACACAAAAACGTGCGAATGGAAGGAAATTCTTTAATTTTTTCCTTTTTTTAGATGTTTGAATAGAATTTTAGTAAAAATGTCGGGATTTGTCTGTAACAGCTTTTTTTAAGGGAAGTAAAATCAAAGTAGGCTATTCTGTTTTACATAGAATTTTGCGTTAAAAAGTAGGCTGACATCCATTCGGACAGAAGTGGCTACTGTTGCCTGAATTTTTCTGTCTGCAGAACCAATAGGTTCCCGATAGATTTATAGGCTGTTGATGATGAAATGCCTTTACTTACCCTGATTTGTCAAGCTATCAAAATCACAATTAGAGATTGATTCTATACTAATTTAGAGCTATGAGGAGCAGGGTGTATAGTTCACTCATCCTCTATTGAAAAGGGAGGATCCTCCGTCCAGACGCTTCTTACGTCTGGCGGGCAATTGCCCAAGGATTGATGTCGGATAGTCTTATATAATTATGTTAATCGCGCGGTAAACTTAAATATCGCGATACAGGATTTGTGACGTCAGGTCTTTGATGCGTAGTTCGCACTTGGCGATGTAGATGCCGCCACACTAATAAAATAAAGAGATAATTTGTATGTAGGGGGTAATCTCTGGAACTACCAGTCAGCTTTGAAAAATTATTTTAGCATTTGGTAGCCCACATTGTCGGATATAACATCACGCTACGATTCTTAGGAGCCGAGCAAAACGGAAAAAAAGTCAGAAAGACGGCTAAGCAATACGAAGTAATAGCGCGGGCAGGAGATGGGATGCGACGCGGTGGGTCGGGGCCGAAATGTCACGCGGACGAACTCGCGGTAGTAGCTAGTCAATTATAAAACTCATCATTATCATATTCCCTCTCTTATCCCAATTTATCAGCCTCAGGTCAGCCTTTTTTTTTTGGGGTGGGAAATCAGATAACTTCTCCCGCTCTGGGCGGAGCAGGAGGGTGTGTCAGAATCTTACTGACTAAAACCCACCCGTGTTCCTTCAGTTGGCTTTGTTGCCAGGGGCCACGGCCACGGTATCCGTTTCGGACTTTCCCGCAACCCCGGCAGGCATCGGCCCTAGCGGGCCCCGCCATTGGTGCTGACAACTCTTTGAGGTGTGCGTGGAACACAACGCGCCGTCGACCCTGGCCTGGTCCTTATCGGCGGCGAGATTGCCTAGCATGTCGTCTTTGTCTTCCATATTTCTTTATTTGTCGTCCTAAAACCCGTACATTATTGTGATCAAAGTTACAGCAATGAATTAGGTTTGATGGTAATTCGTCCCTGGACGAAGCAACGAACTCTTTTCTAAGGAGCTGTTCTACCAAATTTCGTGAATATTATGTAAGATTGGAACTTCACTGACAATTGGCATCTTATCCCGAAAACTTTCGAGCGTCAATTGAAAGAAAGGTCAAACTGTCTTGAGTTATATGCCTAAATAGACGAGTAGTCCCATTTCTGATGGCGGATTCCAATATCTAAAATTAAAAGTCATTACTTCATTTTATCTAGGGCGGAAAAAGTTTTATTCATTTTTATTGGTTAATAGCCTAGCTGTACGAGTTGTTGCTTTTTCAAATGCCAGGTCAGGCAAAGTGTTAAGGTTTTGCCCGATACACATAAATAGGCTCCCCCCTGTAAAAACTTTGGTACAACTAAAAGTCCTTCAGCAGGATTTTGAAAATGGTTTCATAAAAATAAAAAAACCATGGCCAGAGACCATCTTCCATCTTAAAAAGTAAATAACGCGTTCAAATTCAACCCTAAAATAACACAGCTCCATTGTCACGTCGAAAATCACTGAAAGACATTTCATTAACCCTTCCTTGATGAAATTAAGTAAAGGGTCTCGTCTACCCCTTACTTTGCGACGTGAACGTCGATGCTAAAAGTTATGAAGGAATTTTTCATAAATACTTTTCCGTCTTTTTTATGGAGTCGGAAGAATTTGCGATATCAATGGTTGGTGATTAAGCGAGAAAGAAGGAAAGGTTCTTGTGTTCTTCGCTGCAGCATGTCGCTATTCTAGTAAAAGGTGATATTTTTTATCGAATCGTTTACTTATAGTACAATACAATAGACGTAGAATTATATTTAGTAACCTATTCCGCATAACTATTCCTAAAGAATCATAAAAAAACCCTGTAAGAAATTGACACGTATTCACCTCTCAATGAGGTATCCCCAGGATGACATGTCGTGAACCCGAACACGACGTGTTGCCACGCCGAGCGCTGGACGCAGAGTGAGCCACTCCGCGCTGGCGGTGCAAGTCCCGAGTGCAAGTCCCCAGTCCTACCAAGGGGTGTTGTGTAGGTAACTGGTGTGTGGAGGTGACATAGGCAGTCGCTCCATGTAAAATACTGGTATTCTGCGGCATCCGCTTGGACTAAAGCACATGTGTGAGCACTGTGACCACATACCTTCTATAAAGCTACCATTTTACTGGGTACGTCTTTCATTGACTTGAATGTGCCCTGGCTGCTGAGAGTATGTCACGCTCACTCAAATGTCTCGCTGGTGGTGGCGTGTGTGTTGGATCATTAAGTTCCCTTCAAAATGGTTGAGCTAAATGGTGCTGATCCATGCGTCATGTTCGTGAACGGGCGCCGTCAGTAGGGACTGGTCATCTCTTAGCTGCCACGGCTTATTTTAATTTTTGAATTGTTATCTTTATTACGGACGCTTTTAACGTGCACGTCTTTCTACATTGTTCTCACATGTATAATTTCAACATGAATGATGTAACAAATATTTTGTATCATATATTTTTGATTTAAAAGAGTGTCCGTGGAGTTTCTTGCCCGTTCTTCTCCATAGGTACCTACTACGCTTTGGAATGGGCAACTAGCTTCATCTTTCTGACTGACCGACCCCTTGACAATTCAAAAGTGCCTGTAATTGGTTTATTTGAAATAAATGCTTTGAGTTTGAGTTTGAGTTTGAGTTTGACTGGAAGCCGATCCCGACACGACTCCAACATATTTGGGAAAAGGCTAGATTAGGTAAGTCGTTTACTTCAATATACTTCTCAATTTCTGGTTTAAATAAGTTTAAAAATAACCCTAAAAACAAAATGATAAAAATAATATCAAACAACAAATCGCTTTACAACCGAAACCTTAACGATACAAAGTTATAGAAAACATTTATGTTTACACTTAGAAACCAAAAAAAATCTGAAACTAAGATAACAATAACAGAAACGAGGAAATTATAAAGTTCAGTATATCTTTAACGTTATAATTTTTTTACAAAACATGTTTATAATATTAGAAGATACATTGCAAAACAAAAATATTCTTCATTGTACAATAAAGGTTTCCTGTATTGTTTTTTTACACACTGTGTCTACGTTTCTTATCCTGGGCAGGTCTGAGGTCTGCTGGAAGAGATTTTTGTAGAAATATGCTGTACCCTTATAATATATTATTTATCTATTAAGTGTTTTTTAATGTATATTTACAAATAAATAAATACATACACCACTTAAATCATTATCAACATTATGTAATTATATCATTATGTTTTCAGTTTGACCTTGTGAAGCATCATAATTTTTTGCTGGCATGATCTACTCCAAATCGTTCTTGTTAGTTGCCATTTAAACCTCGCTACATCCACTACTGCTTTAAACTTAAATAAATCCACCATAACTTCTCCAAGTCCCATCATCCGCATCGCCCCTGCAGTAATTTGTATAACACTTAAACTTTAACTTAATAAATGTGCTCAACTTATTCAAACTTTACTCCCAAAAATATAGTGACAGCTTGAAAAACGAGGCCGGATGAAAACTTTCTAAAGACATTCGTAATTCGAAGCGATTGTATTCGATGCCATAAAGTCACATTTATAATATTTATCTGATTATTTTGCGTATACTGTGCAAATACTTTTTATATTCTTAGATTTATTAGGTATTTTTTGTGTGTAAGTTCCCTATTGTAAAATGTTACATCAGCTGCCTAATTTTTATTAAATAATGAGAAACGAAGAAATGTGTGTCAAAAGGGAGGTAGGAATATGACAGTATCCGTCATCTCCATGTTGAAGGAATTCAATTGAAATTCCTGACGTAAAATTATATACAATTTCAGTTTATATTCATATTATTTGTTGTACATAGATAATTAGATAGAGTTGAAATATTAATTAGTTAAGCTCGCCTCGATTCATGAGTGATAAAAGCTTCGGTCTGCTTTACATTAAAAAGTATTGATTGGCAAAATAATTCATGTAGCAATTTTCGTTCAAATACTTAAGTAAAAAAACCAACAATAAAAATTTACTCAACTTATAACATCCGATGTTTTTTATACTCCCAATTTACCTTTCTTCGAAATAAAATAACAGGGAAACCCATCTCTTTAATACAAAAAACACAGAAAAACAGAGGAAATACATTTTAACCCCACCGTAATATTTTGGCGGTTTTTTCCCACACAGAACCCGATAGGCCACGATTCCTATTATAAAGATTAGCATTTTCATTAACCCTCTCTCGAATGCAAAACGCCTTTGTAGGTGCCAGGGGTCCTGTGGATCCGTGGAGGAATGAGTAAATGGAGTATTCACTCATGTTACTTCAATTATTAAAATGCATTGCTATTGTGAGTAGAGAAGATATAGGTACTTGTTGTAAGGAGTGCGGGTAAATACACATTTGGCTTTTAAATCGATTGTTTAGAAATTGTTAGTACGATATTATTTGAATTTATCGTCTTAATTTTCTTCCGCCGCATGTTAAACAGGTACACAGCGGGTCACTTTATATTTTCTTGTCAAACATCAACTCCAGTTATATTCTCATAGTGTAAAGATTTAATTACTTAAATTATCATAAGCCATTAAACGCAAGACCCAAGTCAAGAATACGCACAAGGACTTTACGGCCCTTTGTCAAATAAACAATCAACCATAAAATGCGATGTGCCTGAGCAATTCACGGAACACAACTGTGTCAATTTTCACAAACTTGCAATATTTGAATTACTCTTTCACGAGTACCATATTCATCACGCAACATCTTCAAAAGACGTTTTCGGCCCGTTCAACCTTACATTATCACTCCATTGATTACTTCTCCGTGTCTCGCCCTTTCTGAAGAGGGTAGCATCGGGGAACAATGGCAGAGGTATGTACTTATTGTGATCAAACTCGAACCAATGGGTTGGGGCTTACAATGGCGATAATAAACGCTTGGGTTCGGGTTTTTTGCATTTGTAAAGTTGTTTTAATTAATTGTCTAAGTAGGTTTCTAGGTGTGGTTGGTAATTGGTGGTGTTTGAGTGGTTTTGTTAGTTAGATCTTGTTCTATTTATATTAGTATACTCATTCTACCTAGCCTTTTCCCAACCATGTTGGGGTCGGCTTCCAGTCTAACCGGATGCAGCTGAATACCAGTATTTTACATGGAGCGACTGCCTATCTGACCTCCACAACCCAGTAACTGGGTAATACGATACCCCTTGGTAAGACTGGTTGTCAGACTTTCGGGCTTCTGACGAATCGTAACGACTGTCAAAGATCCACGAATGACAGCCGGGACCAACGGCTTAACGAAGCACGGAGGAGTCTCTCTCTGTATGTAAAGATGGTCACCCATCCACGGACCAACCCCGGCAAGCGCAGCTTAACCTGATGGATGGACCCGTGCGGCTGTTATAACTTAGCCACAAGCTCCTCATTTCGATTTAGATTAGTATACTATGTCCATTTATTTTATTAAAAGATTAGAGACCTACTGTATAAATTGAAGATTTCAAGATAAATTGTTAATATCAATCAGATGTTTTATGAAAGAAGACAAGGGCCTTTAAAAAACTCTATGCATTCCATAGTTTTTGATAAGTAACAGCTTTCCTCTCGCTTTCCTGTAATCTGTGGGAGTGATTTCGTGAAAAGGGACGGAAATGTGTTACAGGAAGCGCGCGCTACCAACCAATTTTCCGAGAGGTTGGTACTGTCAGCCAAGATACCATATTACACATCATATTTTTTTACATTCTCTTCTCTAACTAAAAAAATAATAATTAGAAAGTGATTGTGCAAGTCTATCTCAAAATATTTCACAACATAATGACCAACCCTCAGTTGACTAAGTTACTTCTCTTGATAGATCGCTTTTGAATGAAATTAAAATCTAGAAGACATAAAAATGAAAAATATTGTTCGTCGTATGACATAACCACACAAAACTAACTGCCAATCCTTCTGACATAATCTATAATATGCAAGACCCACCTTACCTTTACCTCTACTAAAATAAACACTATAAATTCCTAAACCTGGCTTCTGACACCCGCAGTACGGATCTTACTGGCAGCCGCATAATTTTTATATTTTATGAGGTACACGCGTGTAAAGGTGTCGGCACACGGTTCTATTTGTTGATCGAGTATATTTTATCGACTGATAGAATATACTTGTCTTAACTTTTACCGCTTTCAAAACATGGTTTGATTAAAGTCCGAAAGCAAAAATATAGTGTGAGAATGTTTCTTTATTCAAAAAGTCGTTTCGGCGGTATTAATTTTTGAAAATAATCTGAAAATTCACCATAGTTCAAATTAGACTAAATTTTGGTAACAAGAATTCCTGGCCAGTCTTAGTTTCCTACTATTTATAATAGGACGAATAGATAAAAAATAAGTAAATAGTTTACCTATTATGTTGAAAATTACCAAGCAGTGTGTTTTTTTTTTAACTACTACGGGTAAGGTCTTGGGCCTGAATCTTACCTTATGGTAAGTGATGATCCGGCCGAAGTTGAAAGCGAGCTTCACCCGGAATCATAAACCACAGAAGAACTAGCTATCTATCTAACACAACAATGCTGTTAACATTGTGGTTATGGCGACAGATTTAAATAAGATAGTGGTAACTAGCCAGGCAGACTTAAAAGCCCTACCACCAATCAAACCGAGCAGAAAATTTTGCCCTCACTACGAATCGAACCCGGGACCTCTGGGTCTGAGACAGGAGGTTTAACCACTAGACCACACGGCAAATATCACCAAATAAATTAAACGTTTTTTTTTGCTAGAAATACATTGTTTTATAAATGTCAGATATTATAGCGTAAATGTCACTGTACTTTGCCTGCAAACAAGCGTGATTTTTTTTATAAAGTTTACCTACTTGAAATCTGACCTTAGATAAGTGATAATTGTGTAATATTTTCTATTCAATGGATCGTGTGCCTATACCCTAATGTCTGGGGACATAATATTATTATATTTTTTCCGCGTTTATATCCATTTGTAGTGTGGATATAGTATTTCATGTGTTTTTATATTGGGATTCGATTTCTTCGTACTTATATTTATTTTATCGTGTCGGAAAAGGGAGAAAAATATTCAGGGATTAGCCTATTGTCAGCCAATATAAGATACGCAGAATATAGTATTGACAAAAAACAAAAATAGTACTGTTCCACGTAACATTTATTATCTAGTAGGTACGTCATATTATATGTATGTAGTATTCTATAGGTAATTGTACACCTTTGCTTAACCCTACGGGGAAACAAGGCTTGATGTTATGTTATGTTAGTATGCAAGTATATATATAATAATACTTGCTGTGCCCCAATGTAACAGGGTCAAGTACCTACTCTTATGTTTTATCCTAGGCATAGCCTGTAACTTTGTATACTATGTGCAAATAAATAAAATTTCATATGCTGGTAAAGACACGAGGTTATCAATAATAAGACCAACTTATTATGGCTGTTCCACTGTTCTCCCCACGAGTTTTTTTTTTTTTTCCTTACCATAACGGGTAGCTCTTGGCCTGAATCTCTCCCGATTCTCAAGGAATCGTTCTTAAATCCAGAATCTTATCTAAACAACGACACCTAGAAGAATCCACATCGAATAAATAGAAATGATCTAGCAAAAACCGCAAGGACTGCCTCGTTGGTCTAGTGGTCGCAAGCGCTACTGATGAGCCTGAGGTCCTGAGATCCTGGGTTAGATTACCAAGTCGGAGAAAGTGTTATTGGGTTTTTCAGTAGCAGCCCGGAGTCTGGATTTGTGCCCGGTTGATGGCAATTGGCTGGCCCCCTATTACATGGGACTTAAACATAACTGTCTAAATGTGAGTGTACTATGACTGTGTACACGTCTGCCTAACCCTTCGGAGATTACAGGCGTGATGTTATGTAACGATGACTCACTTACCTATGTCTTACCCTTCAACCTTGAACTCCTGCCGACTCCATTTACAAACACAACATTCGAACACTAAATAACTAAACTAACACTACTGTCTAAGATATTTAGCAACACTTGAGCATTTAGCGAACATCGGAACATTGAGTATCAGTCAATATTGAGCACTCGAATTGAGCAAATATTTGCCTCAAACATATGTATAAGTTTGGGTTGACTTTCAAGGTGAATCAAGAGGATAATATTCTGGTATTTAGTAGCAGCGGTGCGACATCAGCATGCTCGGTATACGCGGTACCGAAAGCTTACCGAGCGCTTACCGAGCGCCTATATTTCAATTGAGCCTTTCTGATTAGCTCGGTATGTGTTGCACTGCCGCACATACCGACCTAATCAGGAAGGATCAATTGAAATATAGGCGCTCGGTAAGCTTTTGGTACCGCGTATACCGAGCATGCTGATGTCGCACCGCTGCTGTACCGACAAATCAGAAAAGGCCCTTACCAAGGGGTATCGTGTTACCCAGTAACGACATAGTTTGTGGAGGTCAGATAGGCAAATAAAATAACAATTACTGTATCACATTAGTTCGTATTTTATTCCTTAGCAGGCTTCTGACAAGCCTGAAAGTCCTCCAACCAGTATTACCACGGGGTATTGTATTACCCAGTTACTGAATCGTGGAGGTCAGATAGGCATTCACTCCGTGTTAAATACTGGTATTCAGCTGCATCCGGTTAGAGACTGAAAGTCGACCCCAACATAGCTGGGAAAAGGCTAGGCAGATTGATTGATTGACATTTATAATAAGCAAAAAGATGTGATAAAAATTGACTTTTCAATATTTGTGTTAAGTTTAATCAGGCTATAACACTACTATAGCAGCCCACTGCTGGACATCGTCCCTCTCCTTAACTCAACAATCATCGAAGAATTCATTTTTACCCATAAATAATATTATTAAATGTGGACAGTGTTTTCGCCTGTATGGTCAGCAACAAAATTCGATTGACATGAAAAATACAATTGCAAATAATCAATCTGTATAACAAAATAGATGGCAGTGAAAAATAAAATAGGTAATGGCATGATAATCGAACCTCAAATAATTACTTTTTTGGGGTCCTAAAAATACTAAGCCAAGTAGCTGCGACAAATTCTGATGCAGCTTTAGCCGCCCGCTGTCGCGACAATTTGCTCAGGGTGGCCTAGCATAGTTACTGCAAACAATTCGGCTCGGGCGTGGTTAGTCACAGTTCCAACCTAACCTTACCCGTTAGTTACTGCGATCAACAGTGAGAAAAACCAGATAGTTAATAAAAAAACTCATTCAAATTCAAAATAATTTATTTCTCATAAACCTACATGGGCACTTATGAAACGTCAGAACCTAGGTGCACGGTTCCTATAATTGGTCGTTTCTTATGGAGAAAAGCCGGCAAGAAACTCCACGGTTACTCTTTTTAAAAATAAATAGGTTTTACAATGTTTCCCAAAATTTACAGTGTGAACAGGTATGAGAGGACAGTGAAGGCCTGTCAACAAGATACTTAATAAAAATAGAAAACAGTCTGCAAATCGACAGTCTGATGAGCCTACAACGTTCTCACATTCACAAAATATAAGGGAATCTTTAAAAAGGATAAACAAAAGAATAACAACCTATACTATACCTACCAAATGACATGGTGGACATTAAACTGTGCATCATAAGAAGGGCAAAAAAAATGTAGAGGTTCATAATTTTTTTTAAAGCGTCCATCATTAGAAGGTCGTTCAATAAGTTTTATAAGTTTTTTGAAGATCAGTTAAATATTTCCCATAGGTAATCAAATCACCTCATTATTCTTAAACCCAGATCAGTCTGCTCTTCTTCCGCTAATCCCCTTAGACGACAATCGAAATTACTACACGACAATTTAAAAATTCATCAAACTGTTATGTACTAGAGGTGTAAGCAGAGATGAATCAATTAATAATTCAAGTTTAAATGGATACCTATTGAATCAGTTATGGTTAAGTTAGTGTCTGTTGCTTTATCATAGATATTGCGGTTAATAGGATCATGTGGTGAGGGCTTTACTTGTTCATAACTATCTATAGTAGCGCTCTTTGTGAAGGAGGAATTGGTGTAATTACAGGCACAGGAATACAAATAGTCAGACCAGTAAGTGTATTTTGTGTAGTTTTCAGTAAATGATCCTATTCATATCGAAATCAAGCTTATTTGTTCTTGAAAATTGTATTTTATGAATATTCCGAGAGGTCTTCGAAATCAAAGTGCTTTCGAAATATGACAGCGACATCAGTTTGTGCAAATTATTTCATTACTTTTCTTAAAACGGTGAAGAAAAACATCATGAAGCAACCAGCATGTTCTAGAAAAATTCAGAACCACTCTACTAGCACCCCGGCTAGTAGTGTGACTAGCACACGGCGTCTAGCGGCATTGGGCTCGAATATTGCTTATCAACCCACTCCCACACACAGAGACGAGACCTGTCTTTGACCCAGCAGTAAAACAATAAAGGCTGATTATTGTGAAGTTTTAATTTTTGAATAGACATTTACAGAATAAGTCTACACTCGACACCACCATCCAGCCTACCATACGTTTGTAAGTGAACTACGGGGACGCAATAAATATGGGCAATAAATTGCTCAGAGACAAGGGGTGTTGAAGATAAAGCGTGCAAACGTGATCTTCACGCCAGGCTTTTGTTTTTGGGGACAGGTTTGCAGTTTTTCGGTTCAGGGGTGTATTACGGTGTTGTTGCGAGTACGATGACTGATTTGGTGTAGGTATGTAAGATGTACGTGGCTAAAAAAGGGGTAACTGAAATGACGGCTAATAGAGAAGTGTGGAAGAAAAAGACATAAGTGCCAACTCCAAATAAATTGGAAAAAGGGCAAGAGAATGAGTATGCTGATTGATTTCTATATTATAATCTGCTCGGAAAGGATCGGTTAGATCGAAACACATGTCAAGTAACCATTTTAGAAATTTTGTTTAGCAAAAAAACCACGATGTGTCACGCGAATCACCATAAAATGACCAGGTTTCTTTTTGGTAATATTTTAATAATATAATTGTTTATAATAATGTTACTAATAAAACAAATCGTTCAAAAAATTAACAATTATGTTTATATTTGTTTCAGGTAATAGTTAGCTGATAATACTAGAACGTGATCCAGAAATCGTAAGTGATAATGACATGCAAAATGTTTTATTTTGAAATCGAAATTGCAAGCATCGGTGAAATTAATAATAACTCTTAATTATTACGTTCGTAGGTACTATTTTAATTTATTCTGCTACATCTTAAAACTAAGTACTACGGGATGACCACCCTCTGCATCACTTTAATCACTTTTTAATTCCACTGATGACACAAACTGCTCCCAAAATTGCAACCCAACCCGTTCCAAACAACCACAACACGAAACAAACTTCCATAACACTCTAACACTTGAGTAAAACCCTAAAAATATAATAAACGAAAAACTTCGCACCGATACATCAACACACACACTTACACCCACACACACATTCACACCCCCTTTTAATAAAACAACCTATAAAAGTGCGATCAATCAAACCGAACCGTATCAACGCCAAATAGTTCACCAAGCGGGCCAACTTCTGCCAAGCTTGGCAATCACCCGCCAACTTGGCAGGCAGACATATTGTCGGTGTCAATAGTGATGCTTTTCGACCGGCCGCGACCCTTAGTCCAAGTTTGAACCAAGTTAAATTGGCGACAAAGTTTGGAACAAATAAATATTGTTGTAGTCTAATAAAGTTTTGGATTGTAATTAAATATTTGAGTTTGGTTTTTATTGTATTTATGCTTGTTAAGGATTGAGAGGCTTAAATACGTCATTCGTAGACGACGAGTGATTAGCCAATTTTTCATTACGGCTTTGGTGAAGAAAACGCTTATCCTGTATTATCAAACAGTGCAAAAATACAGGTTGGTATTCGGTGGTTCCCATTTTTTGTTAAAATAAGAACCTAGCTAAAAATGCCACTTTAATTTACTCCTAAAAACAGATCTTGGGTTTCTATAAAGAGATAATATTTATAATTTTGTATGTAGGGGTAATCTTCGAAACTACGGATACGATTCCAAAAAATCTTTCACTAATGGGAAGCTACGGTACTGCCGAGAGGCAGAGGATATATATTTTATGTAAACATAAGAAATTTCACGGGGATTAAGTAAATTATAAAAAATAACAAAATTCGTTTTTCCAATGGAAAATTGCGGAAAATTTTGACTAAAACTACTTTGATTTTTGTAGGCTTAGAATTTTCAATAAACGAACTGTTTTGATTATGTTGTGTGATTCGTACACCCCCTTCCTTTTACCCCATTAAACGGCGGTATTGTGTTGTGACTGTTTACCCGAAAACAGAGTCACAACACAATACCGCCGTTATTAGTCGATTACTCAAACATATGGCACATTATAATTATACCGTGTGGCTTTCAACCGAATAGTAGAATTATTACCGTTAATATATTTAGGGGTTAATTAGATTGTGCGAAATTTGACTTTGTTGCCCTATTGTGGGGTGCAACTGTGGGCGAGGCAGTGAAATGATAGACTATTATTTGACTGCCTCGTTGGTCTAGTGGTCACACGCGTGACTGCTGAGCGAGAGGTTTTGGTTTCAATTCCCAGGCCAGAAAAATTCAAATCTTTATTGCATAACAGATATGTTTAAAAGGTCTTAATAATAATGATAAAGTTCACATTTATGTTTTTGGCACATGGCACAGTATTTTTATAAATAATTATGAGTAGTAGCATGATTCAAAATGAATAAAGTAAATAGGAATTGAAATATTGTTATCATTAAAAAATCGTATTTTAGGTACAATCAATATTAATCATTAGAAATAATCAATTCATTTAAAATAAATAAGATCACACACAAATTAAATATATCAATGCAATAGCAATAAACAATCCAATAAAAAATATAAAAAATAATTACGAATCATTAAAAGTTCAATCCATTTAAAATAAATAGTGTTACAGTATTTTATATCAAAAAATCAAATAGAATAATAATTTACAAAAAATGGGTTATGGGCATTACAAAGGAAAATGCCCATTTTTCTATGGACCGCCGTTGCGCATCAAATTTTGTTGTATGATAGCATAAATTGGATATAAAAGAGGGTTGATGTCATAATTTCAAAGGAAATAAAATTTATCCATTTGTACTGTGGGGTTTTTTTGTAATTTTCATTTTTTGATAAGTTTTGAGGTTAGTTTTGTAACAAACCTTCCACCAAAAAAAGCAGTCCTTTACAACAATATGATTTAAATTCACATAATATGCAACAAAAATAGTTCCAACAAACCAAAGAATGAATCCGAATAAATAATATTACATAGGTAGGGCATGCTAAATGTAGGTTTGTAACTATAGGAAGTAGAAAATAAAAATGCTTGAATACTTATTGGAATGAAATAGTTTTATTGGTCCATATTATCATCATATTCATAAAATATAGTATATCGTCTAAAAACGAAGCCGGCTGCTCAACAGACCTAAATCGAGCCCAACTAAGGTACCACAAAATGGTCATTACGTGAGCACAGCACCCCACTGTCCGATTACTCACCAAACAATTGCAATAATAGTCAGTAATATCAGCTATCGTTACATGTAGCCCTATTAACCAAAATGTAGAGGTAGTAAGTACACCTTGCTGTTATCATGTCGTGACTTAATTCTTCCCCTTACTAAATACTTGTCCATTCCCAGTACCAATGGCAAGTCATCCTAAATGTCGTTTGCTAGTTCAATTTTAATACAACCGAGCCTGTTTTATTTGATAGGAACCTAGAGCTACTGGCATCAGATCATGTAATGACAGTCTTGGAAATATTTAGTTAAGAAAATAGTTCTCCTTCTATTAATATTTTCATTTTGTATGTACTCTCCCAAATAATTTCTTGAATTTAATCTAGTTTTAGCTATTTCCAAGAACTGTTGAGCCCATTACTACTTCACGTTTGTTGCCCTAGTTACTACCAATCTTACTACCAGTTGTAATACCGTTAATTTGATTACCCTTCCTACTACTCCAGTAACCACCCAACGACACATTGTAATACGTCTTGTTGATTTGCCTGCTCTGTGGTTAACTGATTTTTGCCTTCCAAAATAGACTCGGGCATAAACGCTTTATTGGTTGTTCAATTCGCCAATTACATCGCTGAAGCCCTAGGCCCCCTACCTAAAATAAAAACAATGCACTTGCTGGATGGGGTTGTAGTGGTGGTGTAGGTATTGAGAAATCCCTTGAAGGCATGGAATTTTCTGATTCACTTTATGAGATTATTTAGGGCTACAGAAATAAAATAAAACCCATAATACAAGTAATTGTAATCTTTTATTTTGCTGTCATCAATCTTATGTATAGAGATGAAATGAAATGAAATTGTTTATTCTGTAGATAGGATATCTGAACCACTTTTACACGCACTAGGTTGATGAAAACACTCGACGTAAACCCGAGGAGCAGGGTCTCAACTCGATGAGTTATAACACAGATTACTATAAGTTATAATTTGATGAAATTATCAACCAAAACGACCGGCGGTAATCATAGACTAATAAATGTTTATGGGCTAATGACTGACAGATTTATTGAAAGCTTGCTTCATTGCTGCTGAAAAGTACAAAATAACTACTACGATACGAAAGTAGTTACATGTTTAATACAGGTCGAGACGTATCATTTGCGTATAAATGTATGCTGTAGTAATGATTTATTTGCTAAAAAACACATTTTATTATTTATAGATTACGTATTTACTTTTTATAGTTTGGTAGTCTAGATTATTTGAATAAACTCTTAAAATCGTTTTTATATTTTATTAATGGTAACATTTGGCATTCACCTGATGGAGTTTATGATACAGGATTATAATAGTCATTTGGTCAGTGAAGCTGTAGTGTATTTTAAGCTAATAATAATAACCGACTGAATCTTTTAATTTAGTCGGTTAACGTCAGCAAGCGACATCTGTGTCGACAAACAAGAAGTACATGATTTAAGAATACGTTAAAATTAAAAAGGCATTATGAGAAGGACCTGTTAGTACAATAAAGTACACTTTCAATTTGGTATAATTATTTTCACCTAGTTGCATGGCAACAACCTGATGATTTGTTTGGCAGTGGCACTTTTGACAGTTCACCTTGTCCGTGATAGTGTTACCAACAAGTAATCTAAATCACCCTGACCATAAGTGATTTGTTTGGAAATTATTGAAGAAAGATTTTAATTAGTAAGGTAATATTATTTTTTCAACACACTTGCTCGTAAAATGGGCTATTATTGAATCGCTTTTAAGTTCATAATGCAGTGTTTTAAACACCCGTGATTTTTCCTTTATATTACCTATATATTTTGGTTATTAAAAATATTAATAACGAGGAAAAATGTCATAGTTCAAATTATTTTTTAAACTCAGCGTTTGCCCTGACTATCCGTTAAGACCGACTAGGGGGAAGTTCCTAAAATTGGCAACACTGCTATCACTAAAATACGCCATTTAAAAAAGTATGCAATTATATCGAATAAAGAACTAATTTAATACAAAATATTAACCCCACATACGATTTCGATCAAATGAACTAAGGACAGTTAAATAAATATATTATAATTTATGAGTATATTTTTATGGCCAAACTCTGTCACTATAATGCGGTATTGATTTTGATCAATCTCCTTTTCCCATTAGCAGCAAAAATATGGCGAAATATGGGTGTTTTATTTATTACTCGATCGAACCCTTCGGGGAATGCAGGCGTGATAGTTGTTATGTTTTTATTCTAATAATCCTATAAAATCATTCCTACAAATACAACACACACCCAGCCTCCAACTCTACTCACCCCTCACAACACACTCATTTGAAAGCGAGAACATTTCCACATGGGCTACCACGGCAGGGCAGTGCGACACAGAAAGCTAAGCGAGCGTGCGACGCGCAGCGATGTGCTATATTTAGAATAGGAATGTAGTGCTTAGCAGGGTAGGACTGACGGGAATATAAACATTATTTTCAAATGTAATAAATGAACTTAGAATACATTTTATACTGTAAAGCTGCTAGCCAAACTATAGTGTAGGTAGGTTCAAAGGATTGCGTGATTTTAAAATGCAAAATGAACCTTAATTTTTTTTTATTGTACGTGATGTCATTAAAAAAAACATTGTCTGAGGTAAGGTAATGTTTAGTTTTTTTTCTGTCACCAAGTGTTAAAAATTAACAAATATTCTAGTTTGGAAGAAAAAGACATTGTTCCAGTTAAGATTGTTTTTGCAAATAGACTAAAAATAGGCACCAAGGCCGTTAGAAAAACTAGATTTTTCATCACAAACACTTAACAATAAATACGTTTGCCCTTTATACGACCCCCTAATCCTTTACATACTCCCACATTTACAGAAACCATACATAAAGCTGTATACCTATTTTTATCCTCCAAAAACATGGCTCACGGCACGATTAAGGCAATTTATAACACACGTTACGTACCTTACGTCATGCGCTAAAATGCGACAAAGTGTATTTCAACTTTAACGTGAGTGATGAACACATTAATTTTGTGGAGATAGGCTCATGAATAAAACGCGTATTTATAACACCTTAGGGACGATTTACACTTGTACGCAAAAGTTTGATAAGCGATCCGCGAAAGTGTGGAATTAATTTAAGGTGTTCTGTTTTGGAGTTTTGATTGATGTTATTTTTATTTCTCGCTATATTTCTTAGAAATAATATTAAATTATTGTAGAACTGCTCAATTCAAATTTGCTGAACGCCTCTACACTCAAATTAGGTCTCTAAAACCACCACATTTTGGCTGAATTAAACATATACAGGTTAGTTGATTGCTTCAGGCGTGACTTGGGGGAAATCCATTATAAGACACTTTGCGTCCGGCGCTCGGTGTGGCAACACGTCGTGTTCGGGTTCGCGACAAGTCAATCGTCATCCTGAGGATGCCTCGTTAAGAGGTGAAACACGTGTCGATTTCTTACAGGGATTTTTATAACTCTTTAGGAATAGTTAAGCGGAATAGATTACTAAATATATCTACGTTTGTTGTATCTACACAGGTTGTTATGTTAAACGGGGGAAATACTTCAAGAGAGAATAGTATTCATGAAAATAAACAATTTCAGGCATTTTGATACCAACTCTGAACTATGAACAAGTTTAAATTAAAAATTAAAATAACCCCCGACACAAGTCCAGGTGATGCTGCAGTATCGGTTCAAGGTTACTATGTTCTTCAATATCATTGAAGTAACAGAATACTAAATTTCGAATCAATCAGACCTGTGGAAGATGCGCACATCCAATCATCTACTAGAAAAGAGCTGATAATATTCAAACGGCTGATCCGATTTTCTTGAATTGTATCTCAGAACACTCTCGATCAAGACACCTTTCAAACAAAAAAATAATAATCAAAATCGGTTCAGCCGTTTGGGAGCTACAAGGGAACAGACAGATACACAGATACACAGTTATACAGATACACAGATACACTCGCTAAACTTATAACACCCCTTTTATTCGGTCGGGGGTTAAAAAAAACAGCTGTTCCCTACATTTTGATCCCGTAGTTAATGCACTTTGTAGTAAACTGCTATCTCTGTAAAAGGGTTCTCATTGTAAAAGTTATTTATTTTCAGGAGTTCTTCACCCCCTTAAAGGGTGGTCGTTTAACATATCACCCTGAATGTACTTTCACCTACATAGCTCTGCTGTCCAAAACCCTTCCATTAGAAATCATGACTTATCCCTTTAGCACCCAAACCAACCAATCATTTCATTTGCCACAATTCAGTTCTAAAATCTATCAGATAATATTCCATGAAGGAAATTCTCGTTCAAAAATGGCTCCAACATCTTGGAACAGTGCCATAGTCACTGAACAAGCATATGGTTGATTGTATGTGATAAGAATGCAGGTGGACGCTTGTGGTCATCCTTTTGAATAATAGTACACTTACATACATAAACTCACGCCTTTTTCCCATGGGGGTAGGCAGAAACTACAGAACGCCACCTGCTACGCGTATGGGCGCATAAGGTCAAAAGCGCGAAAGGACAAATGGGTTGCAAATTGTCAAAAGAGCAGAATGTCAAAAGCTTAGAACGTCAAAGGCGCACATAGTCAAAAGCGCAGAATGTCAAAAGAGCATAAAGTCAAAAGCTCAGAATGTCAAAAGAGCACATTGCCAAAAATTCTCCTTCAACGCGTTAACTGTGTTCTGACTCACAATCACAGAGGAAAAAGAAATAAAAAAAAAAAAACGAAAAAATTTGTATTTGAAAAACATCATTTAAAATTTTTAACAATAATTAAAAAAAAAAAACAATTAAAATAAAAGAACACTATAATCATCCACTATTGTCAGTTTGGTAATGCATTTTAACATTTTGTTCTTTTAAATCGAAATTAACATAAATTACCCACGTTTTAATCTGATTGGTGTTTATACAACAACAACAAATGGAATTAATAATATAAGCGTGTTAAAAATGGTTTAGTGAGTAATGTTACTAGTAAATATTACTAGACATAAATCCGTTTTCACCAAAATACGGGGAAGAAATAAAAAATAACTCTGTAAATTGAGATTAATGTTCCAAATGTGTATCCCTTTTCACTTGTATAAATTAACATTTAACTTATGGGAGAAGGGGTATAACTTATACCCTCCTCAAGGAATTCATTTTTTGGTTAATATAAGTTAATATCTTAAAAAATATTAACTTTACATAAAAAATAACTCAATAATAATAAAGAGCATAATAAATCGTTTACCTTTATATAAAAAATCTTTATAAAAAAACATCACATGTATTTCATTTGGTAGCGGTTTAAATATCACACGCCATTTTAAGCGCGCGGAGTGTATTTTGCGTCTCCTGTAAAGTTGCATTTTTGGACTTAGATCCCTTTTCACTAGGGCCACAGATTTTACGTTGGCATAAATAATAATTGTTACCGTATTATATTTGTTTTAACCTCCTTTTTTTAGGATTCTATCATTCTAGCTTCTTCTTCTTCGAATTAATCCGCAGAGTTCCTTGTCCTCGAAGTTTGTGTCAAAGGAGTTAAAACCGTCCTTGGCGTTGTCTATTCCATTGATTACTTCACTGAATTCGAATCGGTACATGAATCTGAAGGTTCGGAGTAAGCACATCACATTTTTATGGAGGTATTTAATACCAATACAGAAATCAATTTAATAATATTAATAATATAACTCTTTGTTGTACACTTATTTGTTATTTATTTAATTTATGACGCGTGTGAAAAACTAGAATTAAACAAATTAAGGAAATATTAATCTTTAATGCTGTAATATCATCATTTTCCTCGGTATAAATAACTAAACAATTACTGTGTATCCTATTAAGAGAGCAAGTCTCACAAAAAAAAATCAAGTTAGCAATTACGACTTCTAAGTAGAATTTTTGGCAATGTGCTCTTTTGACATTCTGAGCTTTTGACTTTATGCTCTTTTGACATTCTGCGCTTTTGACTATGTGCGCCTTTGACGTTCTAAGCTTTTGACATTCTGCTCTTTTGACAATTGCAACCCATTTGTCCTTTCGCGCTTTTGACCATATGCGCCCATACGGCTTCACCCGCTAGAAATCTTTATAAATTATAGCCCATGTTACTCAGTGATAATAAAGCATTGTACTGGTAAAAGAGTTTTTAAAATAGGTCCAGTAGTTTCTCAGTTTATTTATTACAAACAAAAATACAAATCATTTATCTTTATAATGTTAGTTTAGACTAGCTTTTGCCTGCGACTTAGTCACAGTGTATCTTTTTTTATAAAACTATCCAGGATGAAAGAAACCTATGTCTTTCTCCAGGTCCTAGGCTACCTATCTGTCACAGAGTTACTTTCGCATTTATAATATCATTCAGTATAATAATGGGTTTAGGATGTTGATGGGGCTTCCGCGCTTCTGCAGCGCTTCACAGATGTTCGCGGACGCCCGTGTTGACGATTTTCATGCCATTTTGAGAAAGCGGGCAGCGTCAATTATGGGTAGATTGCGCGGAAGCCTCAACAGCATCCTAAAAACATTGGTCGATAAGGTAGACAGCCCCTTTATAAGGCACTGGATGCGGAGGCACGTGCCAACATGCGTTGAGCCACGTAGGTATTAGTTGTTGTTATGTTTAGTTTGTACGTTTTACTAACATAGTTTAGGTATAAGTTTTTGTTACTAATACTTTATGGATTGTAAGTATGATAACGTAAAAAATATAAAATAAAAAATAAATAAAAAACGGTTACCGCTATTCGTTAGTTCCATCACTTACTTGAATATTTGTTGAACATTTTATTTGTGTTTACTAGACCCAAGGAAAATTAATTATGTTCTAATTTTACACATAATAATATTAATATTCTACCGACCCAATTAATATCTTACCGACCGAATTAATAGCCTACCGACCGAATTAATATTCTACCGACGGAATATATATTATACCGACCGAATTTAATATCCTACCGACCAAATTAATATTCTACCGACCGAATTTAATATCCTACCGACCAAATTAATATTCTACCGACCGAATAAATATTCTACCGACCGAATAAATATTTTACCGTCCGAATTAATATCCTACCGACCGAATTAATATCCTTCCGACCGAATTAATATCCTACCGACCGAATTTAATGTCCTACCGACCGAATTAATATTCTACCGACCGAATTAACATTCTACCGAGCGAATAAATATTCTACCGACCGAATTAATATTTTACCGACCGAATTAATATCCTACCGACCGAATAAATATTCTACCGACCGAATTAATATTCTACCGGCCGAATTAATATTCTATCGACCGAATTAATATTTTACCGACCAAATTAATATTCTACCGACCGAATTAATATTCTACCGACCGAATTAATATCCTACCGACCGAATTAATATTCTATCGACCGAATTAATATTTTACCAACCGAATTAATATTCTATCGACCGAATTAATATTCTACCGACCAAATTAATATTCTACCGACCGAATTTCGGTCACGGCGGCAAATCTCAACAGAGATTGGAAGTACGCAGGAGATATAGTTATATATGTAGGATTTTAGTTCACTTGTACACATAGCCAAGTAGACGATAACCGACGATAACCGAATTCCTGGCACAACAAGCTTAGCCTAGCTTAGTTGGTGAGTATTATAAGGTAATGCTCCACCTTTAAAAAAAAACATTTTACATTGTGCGTCATCAACCAGAAAAAAACTCCGTCGTCTTCCGAGCCAATCAGCATTCAGATTGAATTTAACCAAATATAAAAGAGCAAATCTAACGAAACTCATTCTAGATTCCCACAGAAACATTCCCTCCTCTGTTTTTTGCGATTCTCAAGTATTTTTAACAGAAAGTAGTCATTCAATTAGTCCCGGTCACGCTTAATGAATATTTTATAAGAAGAATCGATGATGGCGTAAGAAAAAACAATCAAATTGAGTTGTTACAAATTGAAATCAGTGATATTTTGTTCATGAATTATTCAGAAGCTTTCAATAATCCTGGGTTTTCTCGAAATTTTGCGATAACACGTTTTTTCCTCAATTTGAAATTTGTAGACGGCGCTGCGGTGTCGCTTTCTATTAAGGGATGGGCTATATCCGTGTGTACCTGATGAGATTCTGTAAAATCACGTACGGGGTAGCACAGGAGGTCATTTATAGACAGCCGTGGTTTACAGGAAGGTTTACAGTACAGAACCGCCGAATTCTGCGTTTACCTGTCGAATAACTCCTATTTTTGTTTAGATTCAAACTTTTAATTGAGTCTTACAATGAACTGCTAAAGAAATAATAGACAACATTCGAATTGTATAATTTCACAACAATTAATCAATTAATTGATTCAGACGTGACTTGGCGGAAATCCATTATAAAATACAATAGACGTAAAATAGATATATTATTTTAGTGACCTATTCCGCTTAACTATTCTTAAAAATCCCTGTAAGACGTCGACACGTGTTTCACCTCCCAACGAGGCATCCTCAGGATGACGATTGACTTGTCGCGAACCCGAACACGACGTGTTAACACGCCGAGCGCTGGACGCTGAGTCACTCAGCGGCCAGCGCTTGTCAATTTCTTACAGGGCTTTTTAAGACTCTTTAAGAATAGTGAAGCGCAATAGGTTACTAAATATATCTACGTCTATTGTATTGTAACAATTAATCATGTCCTTTTTGCAGTCCTTTCAAAGTTATTTTCGCTGGCACCCTAAACACAAGTTAAATCTTACATTGGGTACCAGAGTTCATCGAAAACACATCTTTCCTTAGTTGTAACGCTGCATAGTGCTTAGATAAGTGTTATTGTACAATCGACGGTTTTTTTTTTGCCCAGGCTACCCTGTGTTAGTGATGGAAACTCCAAGATTTTTTTCCTATATTTTTTTACAGAATATCAAAATTGTGTCTATCTTAAAATGTATTGTTTATATCCAGTTCTAAGCACTGCATTATCACAACCAGGACCACAAAACTGACGAACAAACGCATTCATCCTTAAACCTTCCCCTGTACCTTCCATCTTCACACCAGTTCTCAACAAATCCTCAGTAGGTACCTACTCCAGCTGAGCCCAACACATTTTTCAACAAACTTAACAGAATACGTAATTGTGTGAGTACAAAACGTTCATTTAATAAACTTTACAGACACCTGTGTCCTTTATCTGCGGACGTTCGGCGTAGTGGTGGGAAAAGCGGGACTTTTTTCCGGACCTTTTTATCACAAGTTTTTTTTTTTTGCTCTAATTTTTTTTTTGTTCTACGACGACTTCTTGGACTCAGTCTTCTTCTCTGTAAGAGGGAGTGGGCGGTAATCCACCAATTTTAAGTAAATATGAATGTTCGTACCCATAGTTGCAATACATTAATCGAGATTGAAATTCCCTAGTATCTTGAATTTTTGGTGTTCCGTACCTCAAAAGAAAAAATGCAACACTTCGTTGCCCGTCTGTCTGTCTGTCCGTCTGTCAAGACCCTTTTTCTCATAAACACGTGGAGGTATCAAGTTGAAATTTATATCAAATACGTAGGTCTACGGTCCCTTGGAGCTCTTACAAAACCAAGCTTTTTAGTCAACGCAATAAAAAAAAAACCATTTATGCGATATATTTTGATACTCGCAAATAAATCAAAACCTGTATAGTACTTCCCGTCGACCTAGAATCATGAAATTTGGCAAGAAGCAAGATTTCACAACACAAGTAATCGAAAAAGTCGCAAAATCGTTAATTTGATGTTTAATTAAATGAAAATAAAAAATCTGCGATTACAAACTTACGTTTGCAGTTGGAGAATTGACCGTGGCATATATCGATGCATGGGAGAACATGTTGTGTTTGGACTACATACAATGTTAAGTTTGTTTTTCAGACAAATTCATCCGAACTACGAAACCATTCATTGTACGTGGCCGACACGCACTTGGCCGGTTTTCGTTTCAGTTACCCAAAACCTAAAGTATCATTTCAAACTAAAATAGCACAAACAAACTCATTTGCATTCCCCGAAACAAGACAGTTCAATCAATCAGATAAATATAACTCGAAACAATAGAAGTACGATTACTAACTTGAATAACTTGATTTGCATCGGACTCAAATTACATTCAATTGTTTAGAATAATTTCTAATTGTGGTGTTTTCGTTTCTAACTTACTTGATTCAATTTTATGAGGAGAATATTTATGCTTGATTTATCTACTCCTTAAGGGGCTCATGGCTCGGGTCGATTGAAGGATAAGCTACGCTTGCTGCGGTCGGTTCGTGGATGGGTGACCATCCATTACATATAGAGAACCCTCCGTACGTCGGAAAGCATGTTAAGCTTCCGGCTGTCATTCGTAGATCTTTCATAGTCGTTACTGGTGAGCTAAAGTCTGACAACCAGTCTTACCAAGGGTTATCGTGTTACCCAGTACCTAACTGGGCTATAGAGGTAAGATAGGCAGTCGTTATAAAAAAAAAAAAATATTTGCTACATCCGGTTAGACTGGAAGCTGACCCCAACATAATTGGGAAAAGGCAGGCAGATTGATGTTGGTTATCCACTCCTTCTCTCGTATTCGTATTAAGGTACGAACTTAGATACTTTTAATAATAATAAGAGATTTTAATATAAATATAATAAAATATTAGCCAGTCAGCAAAGTGCCCAGGGTTCCTTTTTTTTCCACATTCCCCACGTCGCCATTTAAATTAACACTTTCTGTAGCAGAATGGTGTTAATTTTGACTGACAATATTGTAAAATTATTTTTATTATTGTGTAAGTTTTGTAAACACTTTTATTTACTCAATCACGCATATAAAGCTAAAGAGATTTGGATTAACTTTACCCAAAAAAAAACATATCCAATATAGTTTCAAATAAAAAAAGTCTTTTTTATGTATGTGTAGTTCCCCTGAAACCCAAGTCAACCCACAGACAACAGCTAGTACGGACTTTAACTGACAGCTTCTAATATTCAATTATTGCCTCGTCATGCAATAGATGATTGAATTGTTGATAAGAAAATAATTAATTGCCTCCGCAATCACTGCATGCGGGTGACAGATTATAATTATGTTTTAGGGTAGCATGTACAGAAATGGCGGGTGAAATGAAATCCTAATTAACCAGGAACAGGTCAGATATGCGTCTTATACACGTAAATTATCTAGGCTTGGAATCTTCCCGTCAATCCTAAATGTTACAATTTGTATTTTTGTTACACAATCTCGCATCACGCTTTAATGGCTGAACGGATTTGAGTAAAATTTGGCACACAGGTAGACTGTGACTCAAACTCAAAGCATTTATTTCAAATAAACCAATTACAGGCACTTTTGAATTGCCAAGGACTTGGGTTAGGATAGAATGCTATCCACGTACCTACATGAATTATAATAGTTTCTGAGAAACCTTCGGAATAACGCCTTAGCGTCATATTAGGGAGTATTATTAGAATCCAGGCATCCTTTATGTTTTTACATAAAATAAACATTTCTAGTAATTATTCCAGATCTAATAAAAATATTAATGTTGAAGTGTGTCCAGCATATTCTACTATTTCACATAAACCATAACACAAGCCTATAAAAGTCTATTTAAATTAATATCAGCAAAAACCAACCCAACTTGTTCCAAAAAAAATTCAAAGCCCACCACTAAACGAACGACCAAGTTAAAAAAACATTCAGATAAGCTAAACTAAACCTTATCTTTATCTGAAATTAGGGTGCTTTCATCCGCAACATAATTTGTCGTATGACAAACTTTTTTGAGGAAAATTTGCTCGCGTTATAGAAGCAGAGGATGTTTATGCTAATTTAGAGATAGTACGGTACATAGAATGGTATGTATGTTTATGCATGTTTATCTCGGGAACTGGAGAGATTTTAATAGATTTTTGTCCGGGGAAAGCTGCTTTTCTACTTAGATTTGGGTTTTCGACAATGTGATATTGAGGTTAGTTTTATTTAAGAGGTAGAAATAGGATTTTTTATTCAGTAGGTACTTATGTAGGTAGCGGTACAATTTTTATGACGAATAACAAAATTATGAAGACAAAATAAGTAGTTAGGTATACTAATCTAAGTTTATGAATGTACAGGTTACTACATGAAAAAGGCCTTTACATTGTAGAATACGTAGAATTTGGTTTCCAGTCTGCCCTGACATTACTCAATACTCAGTAACAACAACTCAACTTAAACCTCACTGAAATAATGTAAAAAAAAAAACTTTATTCTGGCTTTCAACCAAAAGACACCCATTTACTACAAAACCTGCTCATCCAATAACGAAATACCCGTAAAAATTGCACTCTAAAAAGCAAATGAAGCGAAAACATACTTCGTAAACACACCGGCGGCGGATGCATGTTATACTGAACCCTCCCATTCGTTTTACGTGGCACCCCTGACTTTAACAAATTGTGTGAAAAGATGAGCCCCTGATACATTTTGTTTACTAGCGTCCGAAAAGCAAATCTTGTAGCTGTACGTTGATTAGAAGGATATCTTTTTAAGTAAGCAGTTTCTTCGTGAGATATTTTTTCAATATTTTGTTGGAAATGAGACTCACCTTCTTTTTAAGTGACATTTTTTAAACACAGGGTTGGGCAGATGTGTACTTATATATTTCACCCACATTTCGCCAGTTTAGTTAGTTTTCGTCATTATTTTAAGACTCTCTTAAAAGTCTTTTTGTCCTTACATTACATCTTAAAATGACTAAGGCAGCAAGAGTCTTTGACTGAGTCCATATGACGCTTAAGGCTGGATTCGAACAATCAGAATAACATTTATCCGCGGAAACAGCCTTCTCTTCCGAGTAAATTTTGACATTTTTACAGTTTCTCCATACGAAAACTGTCAGAGTAAATCTTATTATTCGTGTTTGGTTGAATCCGCCCAATCCGCCCTAAGTGTTTTATGTTTATTCTCAATATCAGCCCAAGTCTGGATTTCGTGCATGGTTAATGGCAATACCCCTCCTGACAAGCGCTTTATTTCATGTAAAATTACATCACCACTGCTCTCAAAACGATGAAGGAAAACATCATGAGGAAACTGGCATGTCGAAAACAAGACGTGACATCTACCAACCCGCATATTATGTAGAAATTCTGGTCTTCCTTTGAATAACAGATAAGGCTCACATCAAAAAAAAACCTAGACCAAAAATAGTACCTACCTTAACTCAAGCAGGTGATACCATTTCTATTTTTAGGACACCGATACCTTAATCTAATATCAATACATTTCAAAACCCGACCCAGCATAATCTTAGACATAATATACCTATTACAAATCAATTTCAGAACCATTTTTAGTCCACCTGACAGACAAAACATTGTATAAACCCTGAGATGAAGCTGATTCGATTGTAATAGAGGTCAGGTGGACGGCATGTGTCTCTTGGCTGTCTGCCAAGCATAGAATTGCATGCTTAAAAGTTGTATTTTTGTGCTCGAAAATAAATATCGTGTTTGGTAGGGTTTGATAGGTGATTGGTTTAAAGTGAGGATGATAAATTAGATATTTATGCAACTGTTGTATAATACGTAATTATAACAGTTGCATACAAGACTTTAATAAACCCATGATATGAATCCTCTATAAAAGTTTCTGAAACAGCTAGCTATTTCCAACATTTAAACCGACCATAGCCCGTACCCGCCAAGCGTGACGTATCGTATTTTGGAAAATGTGTCAGATGTGCCGGCGTGGGGGTCTGCACCCGCTGACCGCAAGGAATCGAAGGAGCAAACGAGTTGCATTATGAAATTTAGTACAACATTATAACACTCGTTTGGATGATATAATGGTTACTATGACACTGGTCGTTTGAATCATTAGGTCATTTGAATAAACATTCAAATTCAATGTATATAATATTATTTCATGAGAAACGTCAGAAGCTTAATGCATAGTTCCAACTGGTCATTTCTTATGGAAAAGAAGCAGCAAGAAACTCCACGGTTACTCCTCCTCTTTTAAAAGTAATTGGCATTTACAATGTTTTAAAATTTCACAGGGGAACAGAGTAGGCCTGTCAACAAGTACTGTCTGTTACAGATGTTCTCAAAATTATTTATTTCTTTAATCTTTTCGCACTCAAAAAAGGAATAAAGGCGGACTTTTAATGCCTTAGGCATTCTCTACTACTCAACCAAGGGTGGTGAAGAGATTAGATGGCAGGTGTCTGTTTGAGAGGAACAAAGAGAAAATGATAATTATTAAAAATATATCTTAGGGCATAAAAAATTAAATCATCAATAATATTTTATATAATATTATAATATGAATATCAATGTATATTGTATAATTATATGATATCTATGAACTAACAGTGTTTAAAACCGCGTAAGGTAGATGCAGTGAATTTTACAGGAACGAGGAAAAATGTAATATTTACTTAAACCAATTGACTTTGAAAGTCAAGTGGTTTAAGTAAATATTACGTTTTATAAACACTGTTAGTTCCGCGGTTTCAGAATATCACCAACGATATCTACAATTTAATAATGAAATGGCCTGTTTACCACCCCCGTTAACGTTTCCGTTAACTTATCCGGCATATCAATTTTCTGTTTTTCAATTCATTCAATTCATCTGGTTAATATTACCAGAAAGCTTTAAAATCTTTAAGTTTAAAACCTACCTAAAAAAAAAGATTGCTTAAAACCTACTGTTGAAAATCATAGAAACATTGCAGCTAAGAAATTAATGGTTATCTTGTAGGTGTGACTTTGTGTCTTCAGAAATGGAAAAATGACATGATTTCTTCCTTGGGTTGACTCGAAAATCATCTACGAGTCAACGACATAGCTCATTTTTAATAGCAACACCACAAAATGACTTTGCATAAATTCCTATCTCCATATTACTTTGGGTTCCATCTTTTATATTTAGGTTACATACTTCTCGCTCATAAAGTAATTCGACAGTTAACCATTTTATCTCAAACATAAGCATAGGAATGACTCGCAGATGTATTAGCTGGCTGTCTTCCATACACAGAAATAAAATATTCCTTATTCATTTTGTTCATCTCGATACTGCGATGATACGAGAAAGAATATGGCATGAAAATACTTGGGACGAGCCAGAAGCTTCTTCTTTTTGTATCGACAGAAGGTCAAGGTCATATTCAAAATACCTACTTTTTTTTTAGAACAAACTTATACAATATTCCGTAAAGTCCACTTGGAGCTCACTGAAATGACCACACACAATTTGAAAGCGAAACCATTTGTTTTTAACCGACTCCAACAAGGAGGAGGTTCTATGTTCAATGGTGGAAGAATTAAAAAAAAAATCATTTGTTAGAGGAAGCTTGCGCGATGGTGTACTTTGCTTGGATAGTTTTTGATTTAGCTTCAATATGACGTTTTTTTTCCACTTGGCCTTTGTGGATGATGGTAAGGTAAGTTCCTGCCACAGTAATTATTTACATAGCAGGTCGTGGTATTCGAATTGTGTAGGGTAGGTAAAAAAAATAAAAGAAATACAGTTTTTTTTTTTTTTTTTTTTTTAAATAAATCATCGCGGTTTCGCTCACCGATATCGTTCTAATTTCAATTTCTGTTTGTTGGAATAGTGAATTTCCTCAAACGGAAAAGCTGTGTAGTGTAATTACAGGCGCACGAGACATGCCAGTCTAGTCTAGTCAGATCGGTCCCGCGTCAGTGGTGACACTTCGACCTTGAGCTGGTCTAGAGCGTACTTCGGAGTTTCAAAAGAATGGGAGGCCAGTTTATACTGGTTTTGTTACCATTGACGTGTGGTCTACTCTAGATCTGCTAGCTCTGGTATTGAAGATGACCATAGACGGCGACACTGCTTGTCAGCCATAAAATATGGTGTTTTGTCTCCAATTCTATAAGCCTCTTGTTTAAACAGAACTTGATAGGTTAGAAGTGTCGCCTATTTTAGACTACCTACATATACAGAAGTACAAAAATAAAATACCGGAATTTTAAAATTCATCGTATTGTTCTGTATACCTTTCAAATCTAAGATCCACTAGACCATCCTTAATCGATTCTCCACCCTAGCTCTCACAATATAAAGTGTATTTTTGTTTGATAAGCCAAACAATGGTCGGTCACGGGACGAATTTTCAAGTTTTCATACATTTTCATTTGTTTTTGTTTTCTATTATTTCTGTATACGAATTTGTTTTCGATGTTTAAGCGGTATAAATGGTTTGTTTTTTGGATCAAACTGTTGTTTTGGGATATCCTGAAACTTCCACCTATTTTTGTTTCGCGTTGGTATATTTTTGTCCTGGTTTTCGTATGATATTAGCCTACTTTAGATTTGAAACGATTTTCTAACTTCAATTACCTACCACTTACCCGCCACATAGGTGGCTAGTAGTCGCAACCTGCCAAAAAAAAAAAAAAACTTAGTCGCTGCTTTATAGTTAGTTCAGTTAGTATGCAAAGTTTCATGATCTAATTTGAAGTATTTTTTTAATAGCAGCAGTTTATTGTTCGGTTTGGAGGTAACTTTGTTTTTTTTTTTTTGTATCGAGAAATTTTTATGTAATCGTGTTTTCGGCTAACATAGTCCTTAACATTAATCCTCAACTTTAACATAATTAATGCTGCAGTAGTTTCGATATAACGGCGGATCTTGCTAAGCAATTTGAGGTAGCATAGGCTCTTAAGGAATAACAATCTGGGGCATAGATTTGTGTTCTCGGTCACTATCAATAGGGACGACCCCTTTTACGTACTGAATTATAGCTTAACTGACAAACCACTACCTACTTCTCTCTCGGGTATGACATGATATTATTAAAATATATGTAAGTATATATAATAAAATGTTTATTTAAAAGAAACTTAGACATAAATTACAAAATATTTTCATTCTAAATCAGGCTAAATTAGGTTAGTTTAAGTGGTGTAGTCGTCTGTAGCTGAACTAGGCATAGCCTATATTTCAGTTATCAGCGCCAAACCCCTCGAGTATAACACATAAATAATAGCCATTAACATTAAATAAGTATCTTGTACAAATTCATTTTAACAATTTATAATTTATATACTTTACTTAGGTATTAGAGAAAGAAAAAAGTATAAAAAGAAAAAAAAAAGGTGTAGTGTTTGTTTTAACTATGTTTGTAGATGTACCTAGCCTAGAGAAGGAGGAGGCTCGAGGAGCTCGTGGCTAAGTAATAACAGCCGCACTGGTCGATACATCAGGTTAAGCTGCGCTTGCCAGGGTGGTCCGCGGATGGGTGACCATCTTTACATACGCACGTTAAGCCGTTGGTCCTGGCTGTTATTCGTGGATCTTTGACAGTCGTTTCGAGTCGTCTGAAGCCCGAAAGTCTGTCAACCAGTCTTACCAAGGGGTATCGTATTACCCAGTTACTGGGTTGTGGACGTCAGATAGGCAGTCGCTCCATGTAAAATACTGGTATTCAGCTGCATCCGGTTAGACTGGAAGCCGACTCCAACATGATTGGGAAAAGGCTAGGGAGAATGAAAAAAAATTTATGTAGATGTACCTAAAGGTTATCACATATCTGCCTACCCTGTCTGGCTATACATGCCGTGGTAGTACGTCCTTGTATTATAATAAAGACCACGAAACGAACAGTAAATAAAACATATTTACCGCTCGTTGAACGTGAATCGGCAATGGGGGAACCTCGGGACAAAATTAACTTATTACCCTTGGATGAGTTTATTGAAATACCGACAGATAGTCAATTACGATCACTGTGACTTATTCTCCTCTACAGTTTTATCTTTTATTTAAATAATAAAAGATAAAACTGAAGAACTGAACTGTCTTTTTATCCTCGGAAGTCTATAGTACACCCACATTTCGCCAGTTATGTTTAAGTCCCATGTAATAGGGGGCGAGCCTTTTGCCATCAACCCAAAACAAATCTAGATTCCGGGCTGCTACTGACAAATTCTAGAGAGAAAAAACCTAATAACACTTTTCCCGACCTGGTAATCGAACCCAGGACCTCAAGCACAGCAGTAGCGCTTGCGACGATTAGACCAACGAGGCAGTATTTAAATAATAATGGGTAAAAATAAGGGGTTTCTGGGGTAGGTAACGACTCAAATTTAATCCGACAAAGAACTTAATTCAGAATTTTTGGGAGCAAAACCATAAAAAATATACAAACGTTGATGTTGTTGAAAAACCAAGTCAACATGCATCAGTTCCATCGCCTGCTCATGATCGTCTGCCTTGTCTGTCCCCAACTATTTTGAGGACAGCTTCCAGTCTAACCTGATATTTTCACATGGAGCGACTGCGTATCTAACCATCACAATCCAGTTACTAGGTAACATGATACCTATTGGCACTAGTTGTCGGACCTGCCAAAACTGCCTAACTGTGTACCTGTCAATGATCTACGAATGACAGCCAAGACCAACGGCTTAACGTGCTTTTCGAGATACGGAAGTCTCGGTATGTAATGGATGGTCATCGCCGTTTCCTATCAAAGCCAAGCCTGGTGAAGGGCGGGCGTTTTGGGGGACTGTCTTATGTAATTTTGGCGTTCGAAAAGTGCTGATTCTCAGCCTAGTTTGAATACATGACTTTTGATTTTGATTTTGCCCTTTATGCTTGCATGGAGGCTTTTATTCGATTAAGTTCGGTTTACGTTTTTAATTTTTTTTCGCTTGCGTATAGATTGCGATGTTTTTGTGGGTATTTTGGCGTGTGCTAGCTGACATAAGGCAAATAATTTAATTTAAGTTTGACGTTTTTGTGTTGCGTATTGTTAATTGTTTTGCATACTATTGTATAGATTCAAATTTTTGTAACTGATCAGGCAGCTATGCTGCTGGGGAGTTTGTTGCGCCACCTCTTCTTCCCAGCTAAAGCACTAGGAAGTGGTGAAGGGCGGGCGTTTTGGGGGACTGTCTTATGTAATTTTGACGTTCGAAAAGTGCTCATTCTCAGCCTAGTTTTACTAAAGTTTTTTAGAAAACTCAAGAATTTTTTCCCAATTGAACGAAAGTAACGCCTCCCAAAAATAATTCAATAAAATTTCAGTTGGAACTGCTATAGATCATGGGCGGTAGGATGCCAGATAGCACGACCCCCTCGGGGCCGATAACCATACGAACCTAAGCACTACAAACGTTGCTATATAAGTGAATATTTTAATAGTTATGTCCCGATTTCGGGTACCTATATTTGGGAATGTACGGTTTTCCCTCCCTATTTTTGTGAATTTAAGTGATATTTGTGGACCAGTTATGTAAGCCACGCTTAGAAATCTTGGGTGACTTGATGTTGATAATAGTTTTAGTTACTCCTACAATAGGTTCAAAATAACATAACATAATATCACGCCTGTATTCCCCAAAGGGTTATGCAGAGGTGTACACCCATATTTCACCTATAATATTATCATTAAAACTTTCTGCTATGGTTTTCTTGATAGAGTAGAGATGTAGGACCGTGTTTCTTAAGCACTAGTTTGCGTGTCCAATATCTATATTTTTTATAATTGTAATTTTCAAATGTTTTTTTTTTTTTTCATTCTCTATATTATATTTATTTAAACATTTAGGACTAAGTAGGTATAGTATTTATTTTTTATTTCATAAAATAGTTATTGTTATCTCGTTATATGCTGCACCGATTGACGTCATCACGTCAACGCCGGCTGTCGCTGAAAACTAGCGCTGGCGCTGTGTCTGTCTGTCAGTAATGCCAATAAACGCATTTTTCTTTCTTTCTTTCTCGCATAGTGTCGCAGCATTATGCTTAGCGATGGCCCTTTTGCGTGGCCCCAACTTGTTATTTTCGTGTACTTTTTTTTTCATTGCGTCATAATATTTGTCGCAAATAAACGTATTTTCCTTTTTTCTTCGTTCTTTTCTTTCTATATCCTCATTTTTATGTTAAATTTGCCATGAACTCCAACGAATTACCTTACCATCGTGAGCTAATTCATCGCTTGTCTGTATGAGGAAAGGACTTTGCTATACAGTCGTGATATGGGGCAGTTATAGACAGACCACTATCTACTTTTCCGACAAACAAAATTAAAACATAAGATAATGGTGCCAATTCCCTTGTTACAAACTAAACTAAATTTAAGTTCAGTACATCTTTTTCTTTCTATTTCATTATGAAAAGGACAGACGATAAATTTTAGTTTAGTCCTGTCAAATTAATCAGCGCCTGACGTGAACTTAAATTTAGTTTAGTTTGTGAACAAGGGAATCGGCACCAATTCCTACAATCCATAATATTATAAGCAGAAATGATAACCTAGAACGCCTGAGCGCTTTAACGACAACCTAGAACAAGTTATGCGAGAGGCATTGCATAAATTTGCTGTTAGATATTCAGCCCCGCTGCTACCGAGCTTACTAACTAATATTTTGTCACGGCATGAGCACCATCACAACAAAGCTACTAAGCCTATCAACTTCAAAAAATGTCCTGAACCAGCCAAAACACACCGTCTATCTAACCGACCATGCATAATAACAAAATAGCTGAAATACACCGACATTGCTGCAAACGTTGAAATGGTCTCTGTATTGTGAGTTTATGACAGATTTTGTATGGCATATTTGTTTAAAACTCATAAACATTGCAATGGTCTCATTGCAACGTTTATAAGTTAGTAGACTTAGGCCCGTGTACTGTACTTTAAAACGATAGGATAACGTTTTTAAGTAGAATTAGACAACCACGCCTATCGTTTTAAAAGAAAGAAAAGAAAGAAAGAAAATACATTTATTTGACACAGACTAAAAGGCACACAATATATCAAACAGCAGACAAAAAAAGATAAAATTAAAACAAATAAAAAGGTATAAAGTACCAGGAAAGAAAATTGGCTGCGGAGTGTGCCTCACGGCTGCGGCAAAAAGGCCCAGTTCAGCAAAGAAAAACCACCTAAATAACCTAAACCAGCTAAAACGTGTGTTTTGGCTGGTTTTATACGGTTATGTGTGTACAAACACACAAAACGCTTATCTTACCGTCCACTGCTCAGCATAGCCCAGATCAGTATGATAACAGAATAGCGGAGATACGCTGACATCGCTGCCTCTGACGGCTCCGCGGAAGTTTAACGAATAAAGTTCTGGTCATGTTAAGGAATTAGTTTCTTCCGCTGGCGTAGACTTTGTGGCTAAAGGTAGGAGCGATAGCGGGGGCGGTTTGTTTGCAAGTAAAACTTCAAGGTCTTTGCAAAAAGAAATCAATCGGATTTAAAATAGAAGGACTGGATGATATGGTATTTAGTCAGACAGAGAATTAAAGAACCAGAAAGATATTGAAAGACGTCATCCAGTTTCTAGTTGTTTCTATTGGCGCGTGGCGAAAATCCGAACTAAAGACGCCATCTTTTTTTGTCAACTCAAACTGAGTCAATTCCACAAGATAATTAGAGTACGCGCCACCACTCAGGTCCGATAGATGCGGCGCTAGTGTCTATGTCATTTGCGTCAAATTTCATTAAAAAAAATGTAGTTCTGCAATTTTCCGCCGGACTTCAGTGTACCAACAAAGCCCCTTGTCAATGTCATTCAGGCACCAAAACATCCTTCGATCCACGTCTTTCAATATATAAATGTTATGAGAACGATAACACTCTACAGATATTATTTTTTTATACATACGAGTATACAAGCGAAAAACCCTTGACTTGAAATAAAACTTATAGCCGGAAGGCTGAACCGACTGAATATGCTTACCGTATTAAGAGAATTGAGTCCTAAGTTTTATTTAAAAGGATATAATCATTTCGTTTTCAACGTTCTTGTAAGTACCTACCTACCTATTTATTGCTACCAAAGCTAGCAGCATTCACATTTCTAGTACACACAACTAGTCTCTCGCATAACCCTCTTAAAGCTTATGTCCCACACCGGGGTCCGTCCTCACCCGTATTGTCCCACCGCTGTGTACGACCGGGGCAAGTTATGAGTGGAGACTTTTGTGTCATTCCCTGGATTAACTTTCCGTCGACATACATTCTCAAAGGTTCGTATTGTTCATATTTTTCTTTTTGTTATAAGTAAGTAGAAAATAAATATTATTATTTTCTGGATGATTTGGGGACAATAGAATGATATGGCTCTGTTGTTGCTTACAATGTTACTGGCCTGTAATTGTGTTACTGAAAGGATTAAGCTGTTCATAGTGAAAAGTAACAAGCATTAATCACCACACCAACACAAGTTGGGCCATTTCCTCATGACGTGTTAATTTATCGTCAGTCAATAATTTTCGATAACCAGACTTCTGAGAAGGCTAGAAACTGTAGCTAAAAAGAACATACCTACCTACATTTTGGTACGTCAGTTCACAATACAGTGAGTTTATGTTAACACCCTCAACTAAGCTAGGGGGAAGTGGGTTCGTGCCGTTCATGTCTAGGAATATCCGGTGGCAAACATACCGCCACATGTCGCTCGCCAGTTCACGCTTTCTGCATGCAGCTCTTGATTCAATCCCTATCAACACTGTTCCAAAAGCATCGGATAAAAATGTAAACAAATGGATCAGAAAACGTACCTTTGAACAGGGATTGTTTACACTTTCGTCAGATACTTGTGGAACAGACATTAGTAACAAATACACTCGCATGCATGGGGCCGTTACAAAGCCTAACCACATTATCTCCTATACTATTTGATAGCACAAAAACGTCATCAAATTTTTTACCCTTCCAACATCAAACCAGTGCCATCTACGCTCGCGAGCAGCAAGCGAGCGCACTCGAGCGTAAAAGCGAGGGATGACGTCATTAAACCGAGCAGAGCTAAGTGAAGCTATTATAAAATATTTACCGCCGGGACCTTGGCTTCAAAATGTGTGGATTTCATTTTTGCATTCGACATGGTTGCTTGGTTAAGCTCAGCCTTGTGTATTACTTTAATGTATGGGTGTGTTGGTGTGTTTGAGAAGCTTTACCCGATTTCCTGGCGAAAATAGGCCATTTCTTTTATATTTTAGTATCGTGATCGGTAGCCTATTGACACTCATCGAGAAGATGAATAGCAGTGTCTGCAATCTACGCCACGCTAAGTTACTTTGATAATTTCTTAAAATACAATAGACCTACATAAATATTTAGTGGTCTATTCCGCTCTATTCCTAAAGAGTAAAAAAAACCCTGTATGAAATCGACACGTGTTTCACCTCTCAACGAGGCATCTTCAGAATGACCACTGACGCAGAGTAGACTCTGCATCCAGCGCTCGGCGTGGCAACACGTTGTGTCATCCCGAGGAAGCCTCGTTGGAATAGTAAAGTGGAATAGATTAATTAACATATCTACGTCTCATATTTTATAATGGATTTCCGCCAAATCACGCCTGAATCAATTAACTGGCAATTTCTTAATCTTAGACAAATTCAGACATTCTCAATAGCAGCCCGGAGTCTGGATTTGTTCACCGAGTGAATTGTCCCTCAATACTACGTTTAGAATATGTTCACCCAGCTCTGTAATATACCTCATAATAATGTAGTTAATGCTACATAACTTTAAAACAGGTGAGCAAAACCAATCAATCTGCCTAGCATTTTCCCAACTGTATTGGGGTCGGCTTCCAGTCTAACAGGATGCAACTGAATACCAGTATTTTACATGGAGCAACTGACTATCTGACCTCCATAACCCAGTAACTGGGTAATACGATGCCCCTCGGTAATGCTGGTTGTCAGACTTTCAGGCTTCTGACGACTTTTAACGACTGCTAAAGATCCAAGAATGACAGCCGGGACCAACGGCTTAACGTGCTTTCCGAGGCACGGAGGAGTAAAGATGGTCACCCATCCACGGACTAACCCCGGCAAGCGTAGCTTAACCTGATGAATCGACCGTTATTACTTAGCCACGAGCTCCTAAAATACAACCTTTAAATACAACATTGATTTTTACTAAAGAGAGAAATGCAAAATTAAAAAATGACGGCGTGACGTCACTGTTAGTAGTGCTCCCGGACATTTTACTTTCTTTAATTGACAACTGCACAGATAACAAGCAAGTCAACCCTTTTACATTCGACTATTGAAAAATCGCCTTTCCGCCGCCGGTCTTTGATGCGTAGTTCGCATGTGGCGTTGGATATCGACGCCACATCGACGTTCGGTACGATCGATATCTAAGCTTGCTTATTGTATGTTGATGATTTCAGACCTTTATAACTTCTCACAATCAATCAGTATATTATACAAAAGCTTCAGTTTTAAAAGATCGGTGAAACGTGAGAAAAAGCTACGTGAACCATTCCTTTCCTTTATTAGCCACCTAAAAAACAAAAACATTCTTCTACCCTCAAAATCCACACAGACGGTACCTAAAATGTACTCACATAATTATTTACTAGACCCAGACAGCGTAAACGCGAAAAAGAAACCTCGGAGGTCAATAAATAACTCCTAACATGTGTGCCTACCCTCTTTTTGTCCCCAAAAAGATCGTTAAACTCCTCTTTAACGAGTATTTGCTTTTAAAGCCAGTGACCCATTACTGAAGAAAAAATTAAAAAATATATACCTTAGGAATGTGTTCCTACATTTTTGCTGAACATTTTTCCGGTAGACTGAATGAGTACCTAATGTTTTTTCTGTTATTTTATGTTTTCCGCCTAAAAAGGTGGCTGGAATTAAGAAAGTGGGGTGTTATTAGGGGAGTGTAAAGAAAATGGCGCCTAATGGGCTGCGGTCGGTATATTGTAATGCCTTATTTTTTAATTTTGGGACAGCGGAAGTTACCGTGTTGAAAATACGAGGGCAAATCTTAATTTTTGTTTATAGAACATTTTTACAAAGTAGCTTAGTAGTCTTCATTATAATTATAGTTATTTGAACAACATCTGTTATTACTAAAATATTGGCTTTATACATACTTTCGAGGCTTGAGGAACAGGGTATAAAGCTCACTCATCCTCTATAGAAAAGGGAGGATCCTCCGACCAGACGGGTGTCGTTTCTGGCGGGCAACTGCAAAACGATTGATGTCGGGAAGTCTTATATATGTGATCAACGCACCCCGCACATCCCGACATCATAATAGTAATAGTCGCGGTAAACTATAATTGTACGATGCAGGATTTGTGTGACGTCAGGTCTTTGATGCGTAGTTCGCATTTGGCATTGTAGATGCCGCCACAATACCTACACTACACCAATGGTAAATGGAATTTATATAAGACTACTGCCAAATGGGATTATGCTGCTTAATACTGCCAAGATCTTCTTTTCAATCATGAATTTCTAACTGCAGGTTCTTGCTACATAATCTACTACTCAATGCAATGGTAATCTCATGTCATTCATTGCAAAATATTAGATAACATAAAATGTCGACCAAAAAATTGTGTCCATAAAATAACTTGTAAAAAAAGTGTAACTTTTTTACATCCCTAATCAAGTCACTTTCATCTTGGAGTAAAGTAAAAAAAAGAGCTTAGCGCCACAAAATAAAGGAAGATGTACAGAAGGTTCACTTTATGTAATATATTGCAAAAGCTTAATTTCTATACAGAAAAGGAACGAGCATTTCGCCACGAGTACTGTATTTTATTGTCAACGTTTACTCACGTTGATTTACATTAGTGTCTTTGGTGTAGTAAAAACTACGATCAGAGGGGCAATTCCCGAATTTTTAAGAACGTTCGCATTCGCATCTCATTCGCAGTCTGTCAAAAATACAATCAATTTATGAATTTACCAACATTTTTGACAAGTTTGACAGATTGCGACTTGAATGTGAACGTTTTATATGTACGAGAATTGGCCTTCTGCACTTTTCAAACCTCAAAAGTTCCGGGGAGCCTTCACATTGACAAATGGCTGGTTTAATCTGTGAATTTAGTTCAAAAGAGCAGGTTTACAAATTATTTGACAGGATATAGTTTCGCTGGATATGAATATTTTCGCCTTTTTAAGTTCGCTCACAAATCAAATCAAGTTAAATCATTATTTGTGTAGATACACAGGTTACAGGCTTTTGCAAATTACCAGTTAACAATGAGAGACATGCAAATATTACAGTGAAATTGAAATGTTAAAGAAATAATTTAAAACAAAAGAAATTGGATATCGTCGGGGACAGTGCAAATCCGCGTAGTTGGATAATTCCACGTATCTGACAAATGTAGCCAATGTTCAATTTCGCAGGCATTCGTAAGATTTTCAAGTTAAATTAATCATTTTATCGGATAATCTATGGCAAAAATACAAAAAAACCTCAATTAATACTATCTAAGTATAAAAATGAGGCCATTTGCCCATAAAATAACGATATTTAAACAGTTTTAACCTGCCCCTGTAAAATTAGATCAAATGCAGATACGCGGCCTTTACCTATGGTAGATTCGCGGTTTTGCACTATCCCCGACGATACGCAAAAAAATCCAAGAATAAACCTTCTGCACTGTTCTCTGTAGTGATATTACTCCTTGCGTCCTTAAACCCCTAATCTTTTGTGCAAGTAGTAAAGTTCAACTGAGTAGAAAGGTACCTACTTTATGACGTGTGGGTAAATGCTTGCAGCTTCTCCACATGTAGTGCAATATTTTAGGTTCATAATGCAGTAGATAGTGAAAATTATGACTTCTTATGAGGATATTGGATTTTAACTGTAAGGCTTCCTGTACATGACGCCGGAGCCGAACCGGCGCTGGACCGCAAGTTTGAGAATACGAATGAATACGCGTCGCCGCCGCATCGGAACCGCGTGTACACTAGCATGGATGCCGAGTTATATAGTAAAGCAACGATCACAGTTCCATGCGATGCGGCGTCAGCGCGGCTTCGGCGTCATGGATGGGAAGCCTAAGGCAGATCGTCCACGACATTAGTCAAAAGTAACATATTACAAACTCAAATCACTAATGAGTAGCCAGAATGTCACAGCACTAGGACTTCAATGGCGGTCTGTACTCGAACCAATCAATCACAAACTATAGTCCGCCCGTCGAGCCAATGTGTTCCTGACACCTGTCAGTTGCCAAATTCTAGTAGTAAGAAAGATAAAATTCGCAAAACACATATTCTTTAGTATGAAACTGACAGGTGTCAAGAAGTCATTTTCTCAACGGCCGGACTGTAGTTAATAACACGTTAGTAAGTCGCGACGGGCCTTGCATTTCTAAACAACATACAGCTACATAAACTCACCCCTACTTCCCATGGAGGTAGGCAGAAACTACAGAAGGCTACGATCCTTACATACTCCTTTTACCTCGTTTTTTTCGTTTCGTTTCTAAACAATACTAACAAATATGCTAGTGCTTGGGTATTTAATAAATAACATTGTAATATCACGCCCATATTAACCGAAGAGGAAAACAGATGTGTACATTACAACCCATATACGATCTATATTGGTGTAGAGATCCCAAACGCGACTGTTGAGCGTGATCAGACAAAATGTTATTGGGTTTTTCCAGTAGATTATTCTCAGTAGCAGATTTGTGATCAGCCTCTAGATTTGTGATCTGGGATAGTCGACCGACCTCTGCTCGGGTGAAAATAGAGAAAATTAATTCAGATCGATTTTTCGAACTTTCATCGAAATCTTTAGAGGCGTTTTCAAAAACATGAATACAAATAGAGACGGTGCCACTTGCTGGACTGCCAAACCTATATCTTCCTCCTTAGGAAAACAATATCCCAAAAAAAAAACAATAGTCGTAGATATATTTAGTAACCTATTCGCTCTCGGCGTGGCAACACGTCGTGTTCTGGTTCGGGACAAGTCAATCGTCATCCTGAGGATGCCTCATTGAGAGATGAAACATGTGTCGATTTCTTACAGGGTTTTTTTATGACTCTTTAGGAATAGTTAAGCGGAATAGTTTACTAAATATATCTACGTCTATTGTATTTTATATTGAATTTCCGCCAAGTCACGCCTGCATCAATTAACTAAACAAAATCCCACTTCCGTCATACCAATTTGATCTAAAGTAAGTTTTGAAAAATTAAACATAACATAAACATAACATCACGCCTTGTTTCCCCTAAGGGTTAGGCAAAAGTGTACCTATAGTACACCCACATTTCGCCAGTTAAGTTTAAGTCCCATGTAATAGGGGGCGAGCCTATTTCCACCATCGGGCATAAATTCCAGACTCCGGGGTGCTACTGAGGAATTCCAGATGAAAAACCCCAATAATACTTTGCCCGACCTGGGAATCGAACCCAGGACCTCACACACAACATTAGCGCTTGCGACCACTAGACCAATGAGGCAAAAATCAAAATCAAAATATTTTATTTCACATAAACCTACATGGGCACTTATGAGAGCTAGGTGCACGGTTCCAATTGGTTGTTTCATAAGGAGAAGAGCCGGCAAGAAACTCCACGGTTACTCTTATAAAAATAAATGGGTTTTACAATGTTTTCAAAAATGTGCACTTGGAATAGGTATGATAGGACAGTGTAGCCCTGTCAACAAGATACTTAACAAAATGGAAAATAGTCTGCAAATCGACAGTTTGTTGAGCCTACAACGTTCTCACATTCACAAAATATAAAGGAATCTATGTAAAGGATAAATAAAATAATAAGAATAATAACCTATTTAAACCAAATGGTTGGAGGCAGACCTAAAAAATCCTTCCTTAGCCTCTTCTTGAACCTAAGTAATCTGATACCTTATCAATAAGACATATTACTAGAGCCAAGTATTCAGGAACATGTATTATTTATCAGTCCCAGTAACTGATAGCCGGTCGACCTGTCTCGGCTAATACATTATTAAAGTCTCTCTAAGTTATCACTGCCCATTATAATAGAGTTGAGATGTTATTGATCTCGATGTAAGATGGATGATCATTGGGTTTGTTGACATAGTTCTGATAGAATTAACTGTTTTATGTGAGTCAATGGAAGAATCTAATGTAATTACTATTTTATTTATGGAAGTCATCAAAAAATATCCTAGTTATTCTACACTGACCAGGAAGAGGTGGATAGACGACCTTGGCCGTACCGTAAGGGTTGGATCGAGGTGGCCCTGGAAAAGGATAGAAGGATTGGAAATATTTGGGGAGGCCTTTGCGAAGCAGTGATAAATAAATAGGTATTTTTTAATACAATGTGTAATTGAAATAACTATTTCTTACATTTTAACGAGTTATGCAAACAAGTGAATGTATGGAGCAGTTTTTTTTTCACGGTTTCTCAGTTGGTCCTGCAGATTTTTTTGTTAAAGTATACATCTATACTTATAATAAATCTGTAGAAGTGAAAATTCTGTACATTGAAGATATCAAAAAAATAAATGGCAGGGGGTGTTACTAGACCGACACCGAACCCAAAAATTTTTTTTTTTTTTGTCTGTCTGTCTGTCTGTCTGTTTGTTCAGGCATCACGCAAAAACTACCAGTTCGATTACGATGAAACTTGGTATAATTATTCTTTAATATCCTGGGCACCACACTGGGTAATTTTTATCCCGGAAAAGTACCCTATCCTACGGTTGGGGGGTGTCAAAGTTTGTATGGAAGAATTTTAACGCGCTGTCCGATTAACTCGAAACTCAATATTTACACTTAAACCCAAAAATTAAGAATAACGTGTATCAGGATTTTTCGAAATTCAACCCCTAAGGGGGTAAAATAAGGGATGAAAGTTTGTATGAAAAATCTTATTCCTTGAGGTAATAAACATGAAACTTCGCACGAATAGTTATCTAAATAAATTATAAGTTTGTAGTTTTTTGTTTTTCTAAATTACCCCCTAAAAGGTTGGGGGTGTCAATGTTTGTATGGAAGAATTTTAACGCGCTGTCCGATTAACTCGAAACTCAATATATATACTTAAAACCCATGGGGATGTATGGGGTAATTTCCGATACACACGCGGGCGAAGCCGCGGGCAGCAGCTAGTAATGAATAAAATATTAATTGTAATTAATAAAAAAGTAATGTAAAAAATGATTAATATAAAAAAAATGTACTAATTAATATTATTTGAAATAACTTAAGGAACAGGAATACATTTTATCCGCGGAATAAGCCTTCTTTACCGAATTAATTTTGAATTTTCGACAGTTTCTCCATACGAAAACTGAGAGTAAATCTTAGCCGGGATAAAATTCTTGTTTGGTCGAATCCGCCCCAAGAAGTTTAAGTTATTTCAATAAACTGAATACCATTGAAACGCATAGATTCTTTTCAGACTTTAAAAAAATATTTTTGTAAATCATACCTTCATTAATAACCAGCCCATAAAAAACACATTTTTAAATGGGGCCGTACTGAATAAAAATACTCTCATACATCAACCCCAAAAACATTACTCCATTTTTGGGCAGTCGTGTAATAATTAAAATGAAAATTTATTTCATTATCTTCCTTAGCATTTCCAGCTTTATCGAACTGCAGAACAGTTTGTTAATTAATGTAGTTGTCGAAACTTCGAAAGGTTTAAAAATAACTGCTCAATTATAGAACTGTTACAATAGGCGTTGGAAATATAAACCAAAATAAACGCTCTTCCTCCCCTCTCCTACTATGCTGTGCCCGACAGGGTCCATAATTGTTCTATAAATTTTCAGCAACCCACTGTTTTACCTACATTATCGAATGCAATAAGGAATTGAGAATTGAAATACGAAAAACCATTACTGACTTCATCAATAAATACTGAAAGCATTTTATGTAATTGGTAGAAATAAAAAAATCAATAGTCGATCCTCTAAAATGTTGAAAAAAGCTTAAAAAAATATAGTTTTGTGGTGAGAAAATAACATAACATAACTGTATTCCCTGAAAGGTGAGGTAGAGCTGTACCTATAGCACACCCACATTTCGCTAGTTATTTTTAAGTCCCATGTAACAGGGGGCGAGTGTATGTATGTGCATGTATTGCCATCGACCGGGCACAATTCCATACTCCAGCTTGCTATTGAGAAATTCCATATGTAAAAAACCCAAAAACACTTGGCCCGACCGAGAAAATGTCGTGAAAAACACATGTCAATAATACCCTAATACTTTTCTCCCTCTGACAATCTAAGACGCTATCACAAAGCCACTTACGATCTAGACGGCTTAAGACCTATATCTCCCTAGGTCCCTAGCACCAAAATAAAGTCTGTCTAATGAAACTGGCTTCAAATTATGTGGTCCTTAAGCCCTTTTATTTATGTCTAAGGTCCTTAAGGATTACTACGGATGAGATAGGGCATCAATTCTCTGCAAATAACTAAGATAAAAGGTTATGGAGATTATTCATAGTGTCCATTTTGGGTAGAAGTATCGTGTCACTTTACTGCACTAGTGTTGTAAAAGGGAGGGGAAGAAAGGGGAATTAATAGAAATGGGTATTTACTATTTTTAATACAGCTACCCAACGTTCTGCGTTGTGTTTTGCGAACTTTGACAAAGATTCCAGATTGCTACGGAATGCCTTCCCGCAATAGTCTCCGTCACACTGTGCCCATTAATATACCTAATCCCTAGTATTTTCTACTAATCTCCTACAAATATCAGACCCTCAATTCCTAAGTCCGGGCATGATTATTTATTGGATCTGGAAGCAATTACCTAACTCGTGATTACAAAGGAACTTGTTACGGCTTTTATCGGCTAAGTTTGTGGAACTTTGTCAACGCTAGGCCGTTCGTACACGCCCAGGAATTATTGACTGGACACACGGATTGAGACTAGCTTTTGCTTAGTTTATTTAGTAGGTATTCTTGATATAAGTATTGTAGACAAGAAGGCAAATTCCCGAAGTTTAAAATCTGGTCGTAATCTTATCTCAGCTGCAATGAATCATATCTTGTAATTTTCTTAATTCTTTGTATTTTTTTAAAGAAAAAAGAAAAAAGAAAATACATTTATTTAGCACAGACTAAAAGGCACACAATATAACATAGATACAGTAGATAAAAAAGATACGAAATAAAACAAAAGGGGGTAAGCAGTAAGGGAGTGTGCCTCACGGCTGCGCCAAAAAGGCCCAGTTCAGCAAAAATGCCAGACAACAATAAGTGCCTTATGCTGGTTTTTTTGTTACGATAATTTTACTTTTTGTAAACTGTAGATGTCTACACTTTACAAAAAAGTAAAGTGTGACATAACATCGCCTTGAATAATTCTGCATAGGTGTTATAACTGTGGTTTAAATAAATAAATATCACAAACTTGTCAAAAATATAGAAAAAATTTAGGTGTTTTTGTCAATTTGAGACAGAGAGAACTTTCTTAAAAATACGGGAAATGCTCAAAAAATTGAAAGTGTGGCAATACTGCTTATTGGCGTAGCCTTTCGTCCTTTTCCCATTCTTATTTCTGCTGGCAAGCAGTACGTGTCAGTTCGAAGGGAATACCGGTAAAATTACTGGTCCATTTAGTCTTTTCTCAGATCCTAGGTATACGTAATAAGTAGGGGTAACGCCCTTTAGCCTGATCCAGTTTCTAATCAGTAAATCTGCCTATTGTGGTATCACTTTCCTTGGTATTAGATAAAAACTAACATATCATCACGCCTTGTTTCCCCGAAGGGTTAGGCAGAGGTGTACCTATAGTGACACCCACATTGCGCCAGTTATGTTTTAGTCCCATGTAATAGGGGGCGAGCCTATTGCCATCAACCGGACACAAATCTCACTCCGGGCTGCTACTGAGTAATTCCAGATCAAAAAAACCATAATATATCCTCATGCGCAACAGTAGAAAAAAATACTTACTTAAACCACCTAGTCGTCGGTGTATAAGTTAAAATACACAACAACAATAAATTTTCTTAGCCATTAAAAACAAACCTTAGCACAAACCTCTCTAAGTAAACCGTATAATTTTTACAAGTGACACGAATAATAATGGCTCGCTCGCAATCAACATTCCTTCCCTCTGTTTGCCTGTCTGTCACAATTAAGTATAAAACTGGATGCCTTTGGTAATGGTGTGGTTTTGTAGCGATGAAGAATTTCTGCTGTTTTGCTTTATAGCAGGAATTAATGGAAGATAAGACGCGGATTTTGTTTATGTTTTTAGTGAAGATTTGGGTTTTACGGGTTCTATAAAACACTGGTTGTTCTTTGTTAATCCTAGGAGTAGTATTAAAATGGAGGTTTTATCAGATTCTTGGTTTAGAACTTTAGTTCTCTTTCGATATTTTTGAAAGACTCAGGTTGTAGGTCCTCAATATGATTCATTCTTAATCTAACCTGCCTGAGACTAAAATTAACGGGATTATAACTTTAATACTTAGAAAAAAAAGAAAATAAAAATGAATCTCTGTAGTTGCTCCTTTAAAAATGTAGTTTCGTATGGAGAAGAATTATATTATTATTAATAATATATTAGATCAGCTCGCGGCTAAGTAATAACAGCCGCACGGGTCGATCCATCAGGTTAAGCTACGCTTGCCGGGGTTGGTCCGTGAATGGGTGACCATCTTGACATTTCGAGACTCTTCCGTGCCTCGGAAAGCACGTTAAGCCGTTGGTCCCGGTTGTGGAAGTCAGATAGGCAGTCACTTCATGTAAAATACTGGTATTCAGCTGCATCCGGTTAGACAGGAAGCAGACCCCAGCATAGTTGAGAAAAGGCTAGGCAGATTGATTTTATTTAAGTATCATAAATAAAATCCCGACGTTTTGCCACTGGGCCCGGCTGTCATTTGTGTTGTCTTTGACATCTTACTAAGGGGTATCTTATAACCCAGTTAAACCCTACAAACCTGAAGTGGAACAGGGCAGGCAATATCTGCCGGATGCCGGCAAAGCTGTACGCCCGAATATCGCAAAAGCCCTGAGACAGTTCGACGGGGTGACGGACGGGATAGCTTCCTCATGAATTGGCACGAAGAAGCACAACATTGAGAGGAGTGGGAGGAATGGTGGATGCTCTTACTAAGGAATGGGACATATAAAGGCTTCCAAAAACAAAGTAAGTAAACTAAACACTGAGTTTGGGCCTTGGGTTAACATCCAGTGTGTGTGTGTGTTAGTGTTTTTCACAATATGAGAACCGCCCTTTCATAACTCAGCCTTTCCTAGTTTTCACCAACAACGCCCACCATATTCTTTTCAACCCCTTTCCAGACTCAAAAGCATAAAATACACACAAACACATAAAAGGCAAAGGTAAACATATTAAACATAGCACACATACACTCATAATATATTTTAACGGTACCCAAAACCCATTTTGAAGGGAGATATCTATGCGTTGAAAAATTTGGGTAACCTCGTATGGAAAAATGCGTTAGCCTTCTATAATAACGGGTTACCCTAGGGTGCTGTTACTATAAATAAGTACTTTTTGAGGGTAAGTGGGGGATGAGAGAGGTAAAAATATGCGGATGTACCTATAAGTGTTGATGTAAAGGATTGATTTTAATGTTAGTATTAACAGACTGTTAAGCCTGGTCGCGACTAGTCGGCGCGACGCGACTCTAGTAATTGTTCTACCGTGAAGTATTCTATTGTTAGAGTCGCGTTGCGCCAGCTTGCACGAGGCTTTACTGTTTCAACTTAGTTTCTTCAGAAATAAATAATTCTGGATAACATCAAGTTTCATTATCATCTTGGCAATTAATTTTTTTTAAACCTTCATTGATACTATCTTCTTTTACGAGTTCCAACAAATATTTTTTCTTTCTTTAATCTATTTCATTTTATCTATAAATGTATAAGCAGTCACTTTTACATTTTTACCCATAAAGGCGGTCCTTATCACATTACTAAACACATACGAATAATAGTGATCACTTGGAGCGTATTATGTACGCATATCAATGATGGTCAGTCAAAAGAAGTAAGGGAAAAAACTATAAGTAGACATAGGTAGATAAGCCATAGGTACTGGGGACAAATCTACTAAATAACAAACGTTTGAGAGATTTGTCATACAAAATCTTCTATCTTCTATCTATCTACCTAAAATCAATTGTTTTGTGTTAGCAGATCTACTTCCATAAATAAACATTTCATTTCATATCCTTGAATGAAAAACTGTTTTTAAAATTCAGTGTAGGTAACTAAGGTAATCTATTTTTAGAAGAAACGAGGTCCTAAACTAGAAACAAAATCTGCATTTAAAGTGCAACGCGATCTCTCCTTTGTAATATTAATCCCAGTACTTTGTTTAGTAAAGCATGTGCAAACAACAATATGTGCTAGTATTACGCAGCTTAGCTGGAAATAGTGCAGCTTAAAACCTAAAATAAGTTTGCAAAAAAAATTATAACCATTCCTTGTTAAACCAATGTATGTTTCGGTGCCCTTTCTCTTTTTACTAGACTGAAAAGAGGGGTTCTGTATTTATTATTTACCTTATGCGTACTGTAACTTTTACACTACAGGTACACCCCCCCTCTTTCATCTCTCTGGTGTAGGTACTATAGGTAGATCTCTGTCTAAACCTGCGGGGATTACAGCACGCGTAGCATGCCAACCAGTGGTCCAGCAAAGCGTGCAGACGTGATGTTAAGTTTTTTCTTTCCTGAGACACATTCGTTATTATTAATGTCTTTTAATCGTGCTCATTTGGTGATTTCAAGTCTATTCCAACATGACTATTCCTCCACGACGGCCAAGTACGGACAGTTGCCAGACATGACAGCGGCAAGAACTTTCTAGAAAGTTCAGAGTATCTTTCCAGCTTAGATTGGCGCGAAAAACTGCTGAGGAGGCATAACTAAAAACTAAACTAAAACCCTCAAAATTTTACTTCACAGAAAAATGGCCAAAAACGTTTTTGAACAACGTAAACGTAACAGGTTGGAACACGGTTTGTGTTATAAACCAGTAAAAAGTCCATCATAATAAAAGAGGCTGCATTGCCGAGATAGGTTCTAAACCAATTGAGAATGGACGCTTTGAACGGAGCGTTTAAACAAACCCTAGAATGGGGTGCGGGATGTCATGAGCGGAGCGGGGAGCAGGTAAAGATATTATTTTGATGATATCTGTCTGAATACATTATAGATCTGTGGATTAAATTTTTTGTCGTTCTAATGTTTTGCAGACTCGTACGCCATCGTTATCTGAACCGAAGTCTGAATCATAACAGCCGATAGACGTCCACTGTCCACGTAGGTCGCCAGTCCATAATTCATCGACCCTATTGGCCATTCGGTCTACTTATGAGCAATCTTTTCCGCCCACTGCCACTTCTGTTAAAAAATCAAAATCATAAGTCATTTATTCAAACTAGGCTGAGAATCAGCACTTTTCGAACGAACGAACGAAAATTACATAAGACAGTCCCCCAAAACGCCCACCCTTCACCACTTCCTAGTGCTTTAGCTGGGAAGAAGAAGTGGCGCAACAAACTCCCCAGCAGCACAGCTGTCTGTCAGTTAGAAAAATTGTTACCTTGTTTCTCCAGCAGATCAGATAATTTCTGATTCGTTTATGTCTGAAGCATAGCCCATTGCCATTTAGTGGATTTAAGGCCTTCTTATGGGGCTATGGGCCCCGGCGAGCAATCACGTCTTCCGTAAGTCATCAGGCAACACAATTTGGTCAAAGACTATCATCTTGAAACACTGCGATAGGTATTTAAAAAAATTCCTTACCGCTCCCGCTGCGCTCGTCACAGGTCACAGCCGATCCCGACTGTGCAAAAATGCTGTTTGCTAAATATGAATTCCCATTAAGGTTGCTTTTAGTGGTGATTGTAATATCGCCGGTTGTTTTAAGTTCTACCTCTGTTGAATTTTAATAGCAATGAATTAACATAACAAGGATTTAGTACAGTTAAAGTTTAAGGAGCTGACTCTTAGCAGAAGGGGTGGTATTCGAAGCGTGAAAAGATCTAGTAATTATTATTTTTGATGTGTAACATCTTTCCTCTCGCTTTCCTGCAATCTGTGGCCGTGATTTCGTGAAAAGGGACGGAAGTGTGTAACAGGAAGCTGGGGAAGCGCGCTCTATTTGATTTGACCAATGAGCGCGCGCGGTGCTAGAGTTGGCCGTCAGATGGTAACAACCCATTTTCCGAGAGGTTGGTACTGTCAGCTATGTTATCAGATGTTACTATTGTAATGTTCGCTTGTTTTTTTAATAATTCTGGTCAAACAATGTTACTGATAATAATGTCGCTTCTAAACTAGCTAAGTGAAGAGCGCTTTTAGAAATAAGACCGACCATTGTGTGACTGACTATGTAAAATTTCTAAATAATTTATTTATCCCATGCTATAAATCCTCTATGAAAGTTTCTGAAACAGTTAGCTTATTGCCAACATTAACGACGATTTGGTTTATGTGAAATAAAATATTTTGATTTTGATTTTTGATGGACCTCTTTCCCTCCAGTGTTATGGCGTCAAAAACGCAAAATGTTTGGTCCTTTTTAAATTAATTGCTTTTTGAACAGTTTGGCATATTAGTAGGAGGTTGCACACATTGAATAGTAGATTTCCCCTTACCTTCACCGAAGATGTGGTATATCCATCTATTCACATATAAACGTTTCACAGAATTACTTGTAGATAAATGTTATTATTCAGTGCAGGACTTCTTAGATGATAGTTGTTTGTAATAATATCTTTATTGTTTTCTACTTTGTATTACATTTGCATGCTTTATTAAGGCAGAATGTACATGGATCCTATTATATAATTTAACAACTTATTTTTATGTACCTACATTCTAAGCAAATAAAGACCTATTCTATTCTATTCTATTCTATTCTATTCTATTCATATAATATAGCTGAAGAGGGTCGAAAGTTTGTACATGGAAGATATTCGAAAAAAAGTTATCTGGGGATACTTAGAATCGATAACAGAACACGATCCAACAGTTTTTAGAAAGTTTGTCTGTTTATCTGTATGTCTGTTTATTTGATCGCGCATCACGTTTCAACAGCTGAACCGATTTTGATGAAATTTGGTACGGTAATACTTTAAATCCTGGGGAAGGACATAGGATAGTTTTTATTTACATACAACACGTGCGAAGCCGCGGGTAGAGGCTAGTCTATAATATAGTTAGGTATAGTATGACCACTTCAAGTCATAAAGTTCGGGTTAAGTGATACAGATGTGTTGTGTTGCTCGTAAACTACGGTCAGTACGCGGTGTTAACTTAAACCACTTCTAAGTATATACTGTGACTTTGAGTGTTGGTATGGGCACTTAATACAAAAGTTTGGACGAGAAGTCTTCAACAAACTTCTAAGCAGGCGAGCCATCGTCGACCGCATCATTACTTATCAGATGAAAAATTGCCAAAAAAAAAACAACCGACTGCCAAAAAAAACACTACAAAATAAAAAATGTATTTAAGACCTTTTATGTTTACTAATAAAGTTTGATTTGATTTGAAAAATTACTGTAATTTCGGAAGTCGGTGTCTTTAGATTGTATTTTAGTTTTTTGCTACCGACTTCCAAAATCAAAGTTATTTTTCACTTTCTAGTGTGTTTTTGGAAGTCAGTTGTTTTTTTTTTGTATAAAAGTGTTTTTTCAGTTTTTAGTTTTGGTTCCTACCTACACCAATTCGTATACCACTACTTGCTATGTAAACAACGAAGTGACAGGAAGTCATCATCAAGATACACAAAGTTGATTAAATACATATATTATTGATTAAAACAACCAAACCAATCAATCAAACCAATAAAGTAAATATGGAACCACCGCGCAAGCTTCCTTTACGAAATGAAAATGACAAAACTAAAAAACAAAATCAGTCCACAATTCACAAAAATAATATCGATGATAAAGCCGGTTAAAAAATGGTTTTGTAATCTTCAATTAATCTCTTCCAAGCACTTAAATATACCAAATTTTTACGTCAATTGGAGACTGGTAGGTCACACAAAAATCTGTCTTAAATAAACCTACAACTATACAATGCAACTCATCATTATTTGCCTAGCCTTATACCAACGATGTTAGCGTCGGTTTTCAGTCTAACTGGATGCACCTGAATATCAGGCCAGAACCTTTTTACATGGAGCTATTGCCTATCTGATCGCCACAACCGAACAGAGCAAAGCAAATAAAGGCTTTTAATTTTGTATCAGCACGAACTATACGAGAATAGCGCATTTCTTTGTGAAATTCCAGCAAAAAAATATTAAAAATACAATAGACGTAGATATATTTTGTAACCGCTTAACTATTCCTTAAGAATCATAAAAAAACCCTGTAAGAAATCGATCCGTGTTCTCAACGAGGCGTCCTTAAGATGACGATTGACTTGTCGCGAACCCGAACACGACGTGTTGCCACGCCGAGCGCAGGACGCAGAGACTCTGGCTGGTTGGTTTTTATTTATTTTTATAATGAATTTCTGCCAAGTCGTGCCTGAATCATTTTACTATCTTCTCAAATTCTAATTCCAGCAAGGACTGTACCCCGGATCCCGGAAATATATATTTTTTTTAAAACTTAGCCCTGGAAACTCTTTCAATGCACCTCACTCCCCAAATGTAATAAAGGCACCTTCAATCGTGCTATTAGCATAACAAGGAACTCTGCTTACCCCCCAACATAAATCGCACCGCAGCATCCATTCAAACCGCAACCACATTCAAAGAGCAAAAATTAAATTAACTTTTTACGGAGAAAAAATTGCGCTCACTGAAAAGCTTTGAAATCATTTAATTACACTGAAAAGTGTAACCTTTTATAATTAATATAATTAATGTGATTTTTGTAATTCGCCTAACAAGTATAATTAGGTGGCTACTGCTTGAGCATTTGTGTTTTTGACTTTTCTACAGTGTTATTAGATTTTATTGTTATGAGTTTTCATGGTGGCTACCGGGAGTTTTGAGTTGTGGAAATTTGTGAGATATACCGGGTGTAAGGGACAACCCTCCGCAGACTGATGGATGGGGTGAATTCAGTATAACATAATAAGATGACCGGTACATTAAATTATTTCAGGATCGTTATGGGAATCCAATAAACCTGATTTGTTTAATTACCTCACACGCAATGTATCGTTACCGTGGCAAAACGCACGTAGCGAACAGCAGCGCACGTAGAGTATTTCAACATCAATTGCTGGTTTTTTTTATTTCAGCTGTTTCATTTACATAAATTGAGTGCTGCGTACAGATAATGTAATTATGTAACAGAAAAAACAAAAAAAGTAATAAAATAATATTCTGAGATTTTTTCCGGTGGAATAGGATTCCAATTAAGGACCTGAATGCACCCTGTAAGTTTGCGGAGGGCTGTCCCTGTATAGCTAAATATCCTGAAAATGTTTCGTTGTAAGGTCAAGCTGCACTTACTGCGGTGAGTTAGTAGATGGGTGACCAACGTAACGATTCTTAACACTTTCCTTTTGATTCAAAACCGTCTTATAACACAGTTTAGTCACAATCTCACGTTACTTATTGCTATACATGATCTTGCGACATTTATTTTTAAATATTGCACCATCATGCTGAGTTATGGGGCCTTTTGGCCTCGCACGAATGAAATAAAAATACTTTATTATTTATGAATACTTCAAGCACACAAATTTACAAACGGTGGTAGGTGTATTAGCGAGAATTCAGGAATAAATATTGATTAAATATACCTATAAATATACCTATTTAAAACTAGTTGTTTCATTGTTATTGTACTTAAATTAATACATCGTTTTTTTTTATAATAGTCCTTCATGTTCTGTAGGACTGTTTTTTTATTTTTGTTTTTATTTCGTTTTCTGTTTGTGTTTTAATATTAAGTGTGTGTTCTTTCTGTGTGAGTCCCAACTTGTGACTTAGGTACTTTCTTTTTTTTTCTTCAATCAATCTGCCTAGCCTTTACCAACTATGTTGGCGTCTGCTTCCAGTCGGCCATCTTCCCATCGGTCTTTGGTAAGACTGGTTGTCAAACTTTCGGACTTCTGACGACCGTAAAGACGTTCAAAGATCCAGGATGGACAGCCGGGACCTACGGCATAACGTGCTTTCCGAGGCACGAAGGGGTCTCGGTATGCAAAGATAGTCAATCATCCGCGAACCGACCGCGGCAAGCGTAGCTTAACCTGATCAATCGACCTTTGCGGCTGTTAAACTAAGCCTTTCTCTTCTTTCTTTATTTCTTATTTAGATAAAATAAATGTTTTAGAACGGCAATCAATGTTTTAATCGGCATTATGATCTTTTGGCTGACTTTTGTGTTCTTAACGTGGACTACCAAGTTTAATTGTAAATTAACCCCCGTTAACGAATTGCATTGGGGAAGATTCGCAGTAACTCGACTTGACGAGTTTTTAGATAATTTATGAAACTGACAATCATTGCACAAATAAAGTCAGGGGAATCTTTAATTGACTTCATGTTTCTTATTCCGTATTTTTATTGTAGGTATTTATGTAAAGCTGTTGGTTATCTATGTCATAAATTAATTAATTAATGAGTAAGCAAAATGACATCCAACTTAAACTGTTGCCACAATAGTTGTTTAATTGTTGTTGTTGTTTGTTGAATGTTAATTGTTGACGGCATGTGAAGCCAAGTCAGAGGCCCATGGGCGGCATAAAACCTTGACACCATTCACTAACCACACGAATAAGATTGAGAATTGTTCACAGTTGTGTGCAATGGCTATAACACGGAAAAATGACGTAAGGTGTCAATTTGTTTTACAATTCATTCAAAGTCAAATTCAAAGGATTTATTTCATAAAAGCACTTTTGAATTGCACAAAAACAAAAAATGTGATTCTAATGTAGTAGAAACTTTAGTAACTATTTCCCTGTAGTTTAATGCGATCGTAATGCTGATCAAAATTATTTCCAAGGTTTTCCGAAAACCTTAAAAAAATACGCCTTTCAAAATATATTTTAAAATTAACCAAACGTTACAAAGAGCTAAGGAAATTAACATAATCGAAATAATTATAATTTTAATAAGACATTAGCACCCGGTTGTCTGGAAGCTTTATTAAAATAAAGCTAGTCATTATTTTTTGAACGGTCTATAAGGTTGTCTTAGAGTGAGGTATTAAGATGTTTTGTGTTGCCAAAACATTTATTTAAATGGTGGGATTAAAGAGAAACATGCTTGTGCAGAGGGTTGTTTTTCGTGGTCCTTGAAAGATTTGAATGTGGTTTAGTTTTTGTGAGGCTGGTGGCAGCACTGTGCCAGAAGTAGGTACTAATTTCTAGTACTTTAGTTGGAGCCAGTTGCAGAAACGAACGTTAACTTTTAAAGCTGTCATTAAATACTAATCTTCCTTTAGACTCGATTTACATGATTTTTTGATGTTAATGAAATCATTAGCGATAATGATCCATTACGTAATGGGGCAATAATGTTTGGGTGTATACCTAAACTTATATAGAAGAATTAACAAAATAGATTAATTAGCGAAACTCCGCAGACGTGATTGATGGGTACCGATATGTAAACAGTCATGATACAACATAAAATAAAATGATTTGATAATACATTTTTTCTGGGGTTGCTAACAGCTAAGTAGAGTTGTTACTTGAAAAAAAGTTCAGTTCAGTTTAAAACTTCCAGACTTAATGGCTGCCGAAATCTTAAAATTTTAAATTAAAAAAATTAACAAATCTCAAGTCATACCTACTTTATATTCATATATCTTTATTTTCGTTCCATAATGTTGATAAGATGTTACATTACAAGGTTACATAAAGTACAATACACCCACTGTAAGCAGGTGCTACCTACAATTACAGACCCTGGACACATCAGCAAAAAGTAAAAAAAATAAACTCAAGTAATTACAGTACCTAAGTTCGTTGACCCCAAATCAATCATTTTTGCCATCATCATAAATTGAGGCAGCCCTAATACCTAAACATGATAAAATATCAAATGTTTTTTTTTGCGGGGTCATCGTCCGCTCTTGGTGTTTTTTTTTGTATAAACTTCACAGACTTATTTTTATTTTATAATATTTAGATATTACCCATCACGTCTGTAGACTTGCAGAGTTTCGCCAGCTAATTTAATTTGACCCTTTATACTGAAAAGTGAAACAGTTTACTGTCAAAAGTCTGACAACAGCGTTTTTATTCTGTCAGCAAATAATCAGGGACTGGATTCACTAGTCCGTGATTATTCACAGTAATTAGTGGCGCCATGATTAGTGAATGGTGCTATACATTCCATTGTGACCAACTAGTCGATGTCCTAAAATACTCGCCTGCCTGTTCACAAATGGAGTGCTGGTGGATATGCATATGTATGGAAGTGATTATTGGGTGTGATAAAAGGTATAAAAGTAGAATAAATGCTGTGGAAATGCGTTCCTTGGAAAGCATGACGTGTGTAACTATGAATGATGTGGAAAGGCAACGCAGTGTTTAAAAAGAAGATGTAGTGACAAAAATTTAAAAGAGTATGCTTGGATAGTTTGGTCATGTTGAGAGGATAAATTAAAGGCGACAAACAAATCTATTTACAAGGAAGATGTGAGTGGAAACGCCGAGTGCCTTGAAGGAATTTATGTACATATTATTATGTATGTATTTACTAATCCTCTATTTACCTCTTACTTTCCAAACTATTATAATTGAAAGAGATTGGCATAATCGTGATGATTATGCCAATTTTGTTCAATTAAAACCATCATAGAAAGGCATCATAAACGTGCTAAAACAACAAACCCAAATCTAAAACTAAATCGATCTAAAATACACCGTCATTTTAACCGAAGTGCCTAAACATTGAGCAATATCGTATAACTTTTGTCAGATTTATGAGTTTTGTTCCGCTGTAGGGTTCCGTTGAAAATAATAAAGCGCTACATTGTTTAGTTAAGGAGTTTCCAAGTTGAATTGTATTATGATTATCGGGATTGGTGTGTGTATTTGTTGGGGCGACTCTGTAGGGATTATTTTGTGTAATGCCCTTTATGTGTTTAGAGATTTGATTGCCTCATTGGTTTAGTCGTCGAGCGTGACTTTTTGGTGTAGGGAAGATCGAACTCAAAAAGTTCGATCTTCGATTCGGGCTGTGTTATTATGATTTTTACTTGTCGAGGGCTTTATTTCAATCAATAGCTGGCCATCTTAAATACAATATAAAAGATAACACTAAAATGTATAGATATTATCTACAAAAAAAAAAAAAAGCAAGAGTTAATTGGGCATCAAAAAAATCTTCCGCGTCAGTAGAAAAAAGTGCCCAAAAGGCTGGCAGTATTGCCATGCTGGATGGCAATTTGGCCTAAAAATAGCCCAGCCCTCTGGTCAAGTGAAGAGTTAACCAACTGCTTGGCGATGTCCCGAAATACTCGATGAGCACTTTTAATAAAACAAAATAGTATTGTAAAGGTGAGACAGGCGGTCGCTCCATGCAAAATACTGGTATTCAGCTGCATCCGGTTAGACTGGAAGCAGACCGCAACATAATATTTAGTTGGAAAAAGGCTAGACATTGATCAATCGAAATGAAGGACCGTTATTTCGGTCGCTATCTTATAAATACGTAGGGAGACCCTCATTCGGTTCACCCAGAGTATTTGTAAAATAGATAAGATATTATTATTTTTTGGTAAATATTACTAACTAGTCCGTCCTGCTACAACTATTCAGATAGTTTTTATTCTTCTTTTTGTTAGCCTATATTGTGTCGTCCTGCTTGGTTAAGGCTTTTGCTTTCTCTTAGGCCGGATTCAACCAAACACGAATAAATTTTATCCGCAGCATAAGCCTTCTTTTCCGAGTAAATTTTGAATTTTTGACAGTTTCTCCATACGAAAACAGTCAGAGTAAATCTTGTTCCGCGGATAAAATTTTTTCGTGTTTGGTCGAATCCGCCCTTAGTCTTTCAAATACTATTAAAAAAACAAAGTAATAAAAATGGAATATATTTTTTGCGACAAGTCACCTTGATCTTCCATCATTTTCGTGTCCCCAAAGCCCCAAAGCCACACTCTTGTCATTCCTACCAACAAAAACGTGACACATTACAACTTTTACGACGAGAAACACATAAAAAAAGCACCAGCAATTCTTTCTTTTCTTTCTTTCTTATCGCGAATGATTCATAACGTTGTTTTTATTGTTTCAGGTACGTACAATAACACCGAGCAACGTTAGTAGTTAAATTATTGTAAGTATTATGTATAGAAACAACTTTGTGGCCCTCAAGTGTCCGAGTGTTTTACGTTTCGTTGAATTGTTTTTTGTGGTTTGTGTGTTATTTTAAAAGTATTTTATTAATTTTTAAAATAATAACATGCAAAGACACGAAACTATAGCATACTATACTATTAATAATTTTAATGATTGGATGTTTTGTGATGTATGTATTAATTGTATTTTAAATGATGGAATGAATTGTATTGTATTGTATGATTTGTGACGTGTACATTGGGACTTGGTGCCTTAGTAAATAAATAATATATAATAATAGCACATACATATTATATGTCTGAATTATTTCTGATGTTTATTTAAAGTAATTATTTTATTCAAAAGCATTTTATTTACTAAATTTCCACAATGCCTTTGGAATTGGGGGGCCTCAAATTTTTAAGTGCCTAGGGGCCCTCTTTGACCAATACCGAAGGATAAAATAAAGTTTTAAATATTGTGTTTTTGCGAGAGCGAGACCCTACAAGAGCGAGGCTCTCGGCGGTTGCCCTGCTCACCACCCCTAAGGCCGCCACTGTACAGTATTATGGGACACATTTTTTTTTTGTGGATTATACCTACATATTTTTGAGGATGTACCATTAATTCTACACAAATAAACCTACATATATGACAGTTACTAACTTTAACTTTTGAATTATTTTGGGGTTATAATACATATTTTTTTGAAATGTGGTAATTAAACCCTTTCATTTGATACCCAACATGGAATCTTTTTTTTTAGTTCATAATTTTATGTCCTCTAGAGCGCCATATTCAGCGGACGATCAAGACGCTTCCAACGATACCTCATTTGTCAAATTATGATAAGTAGTTTAGAAGTTATGAGGGTACAAATGAACATACATACATACATACCGGTCAAAATCATAACCCTCCTTTTTGCTTCGCCGTAGTGGGCTAAAAAGAAAACAATCTCAAGTAAAAAGGTATTCTGGCGTAGAAGCAAAGAACCGTGGCAAACCAGTTACTCTAAATACCAGGGCGACATTTAGCCTCGAATGTTCCAGAAGAAAATGGCCGCCCCCGAAAATTCTCGAACATAGGAATTTTCTTACTTCATTTCAGTTAAAGGAAATTAGAGAAAATTGTGTTTTTGTTATGGCTAGATTAATTTTGTTGGGAGAAAATGTTTATTGTGTTGAGTTATAAAATTCAGCTGGATATAATCGCGCTTGTAATTTCTGATGGGTTAGACAGAGGTGTACCTACAGTGGGGTAAGGCTGCCCGTCCACTGGAGCGGAGAAGAGAGGAGAGGAGCGGAACTGTGCCAATATTAACCAATACAATCTAAACTATGATAAATGATTATTTTCTGTAAGTAGGTTGGTACAAACACTTTCACACGTCAATCACATTCCTTAAAATTAGAGGAGGTCGGCGTTTCCTATCTGACTACTCTGAGAAGAAAAGCTGAAACAAACTCAGAGGTCACAGTTTCTTTTTAAGTCCAGACATAAACTTAGTGAGATCATGTGATGACCATGTAGATTCGTGTCTGAAATGGTTTTTGAGGAAAGAACCTCACAGATTGAGTGGGCCTGTCCAGTCAGAGCACGCATTTGTCAGTAATCGTGCAGCTCAACTCAGGAGCTCAACGATTTGAAGAACAATACCAAAGAAAGGACATTTGCATAAAGTACTCAAACTGCCAGATCATGATTAAAACTAACTACGAAAACCAACATAGTCTTCAAATTCACAATAATTAAAATAATAAAATACTAATGTTCCCAGTGCTGAGACACCGGCCTCCTCTCTGTGAGTGGGTGTGGACCGTAATTTTAATGTTCCCAGTGCTGCGACACCGGCCTCCTCTCTGTGAGTGGCTGTGGACCGTAATTATAATGTTCCCAGTGCTGTGACACCGGCCTCCTCTCTGTGAGTGGGTGTGGACCGTAATTATAATGTTCCCAGTGCTGAGACACCGGCCTCCTCTCTGTGAGTGGCTGTGGACCGTAATTATAATGTTCCCAGTGCTGAGACACCGGCCTCCTCTCTGTGAGTGGCTGTGGACCGTAATTATAATGTTCCCAGTGCTGAGACACCGGCCTCCTCTCTGTGAGTGGCTGTGGACCGTAATTATAATGTTCCCAGTGCTGTGACACCGGCCTCCTCTCTGTGAGTGGGTGCCGACCTTAATTATAATGTTCCGAGTGCTGTGACACCGGCCTCCTCTCTGTGAGTGGGTGTGGACCGTAATTAACCACGCGGGCCCGTTGTGAGTTGGTGGATATCACAAGTCTTCGAATTTTTAGTTCTAGGACATGTCGGTTTCCAAGGATGCAGACTGCCAACTTACATTAGATAGGTACTCAACCTTCGTAAAAAAAACCCGTAAACACGTTCCCCCAGAATTTTCGAGTTGCCTAATGTAAAATGCTCGTAATATCCTACTAATATTATAAATGCGAAAGTTTGTGAGGATGGATGGATGGATGTTTGTTACTCTTTCACGCAAAAATGACTGAACGGATTTGAATGAAAATTGGCACACATATAGTTTATTACCTGGATTAACACATAGAATACTTTTTATCTCGATATTCCCACGGGATCGAGAATTATGCGGGTGAAACCGCGGGGCGCAGCTAGTAAATTAATACTTACTTCAGTTGCTCCACAGTGAGTGCCTATAAAAACCATTTCACCCAGTTTACACTAAATACGACAATATATTTTTATTCCACAAAATTCTCATATAGGATAAAATTCAATTTTTACGAATAGAAAATTATGGATTCACATTCAGTTGGCACTACACTTTTAAACTCTATTCAGTAAGCCCAAAACACTACATATTTGACACAAAAAGCCAACACAGTGGTATAAAAATGGTGTGGTAAAAAATATATGTTCGTAACTTGGTACAACGATGCATAGTAGGCCATAATGGTTAAATTTAATTCGCCCGGTGCACAGCTGGAGCGAGTGTATTTTGACATTTTCGCCTAGAGTTTTGCACTGTGGTAATTTTGAAGGGACATAGTAAACTCGTGCATAATTGTTGGTTCTGTGTGTTTAATTACATACATATTAATGTCGTCGCGTATGAATTTATAATCACGCTTTCATGCTTTATAGCGAGCCAAATAAGTTTACTAAAGTAAGTGGGAAATGAATGGAAGCGAAATTTAATGAACAAAGATTCAGCTTTTAATATTTAAGCTGCACTTTGGTGCAAGCATAATAATAAATGTCAAACTATAATATTATAATGCTAGTTAATTGATTCAGGCGTGACTTAGCGGATGCCCATTATAAAATACAATAGACGTTGAGAGGTGAAACACGTGTCGATTTCATACAGGGTTTTTCTATGACTCTTTTTTTTTTAATCCACAACGGGGAAGCTCTTGGCCTGAATCTCACCTGATGGTAAGTGATGATCAGGCTGAAGGTGGAAGCGAGCTTCACGCGGAATCCTCAACCACAGAGGAATTGGCTATCTTACCTCTAACTGTCGGAACACAACAATGCTGTTAACATTGTTGTTATGGCGACAGACTTAGAATAGTTAGGAATAGTTAAGTGGAACAGATATCTACGTCTATTGTATTTTATTATTATGCTTTCACTGAAGTGAATTGTCGAAGTCAATCTAAATATTGTTCTGACATTTTAATACTAAGAATCAGGATTATTTCATCTCTGCCAATAATTAAAAGTCACGTAAACCAAGTCGTTGGCAAGTAGTAGTATTGCTATAAAGCATTTTGATTTATTAAGTGCAGAATGTTTGCAATAAATTAATACTGATACCGACCCGTGGGTGATCGGGAACAATAACACCATTACAATAATGAGTTAAATAATTTTATTACGCCTCTTACAGTAATTGGGCCACTTATTAATATGCCACCTCATTTAATTCCATAAAATTAATTTAAACTATCGAGTTCATTCATTTATTCAATTAATTTGAGTGTATGAATAAACATTAAAATTAAGGAAACAATTTTATCGAAAGTTATTGGAAACTAGCTTTTGGCAGCGGCTTCGCTTGCGTGGATGTTGGAAAATATCCCACGGGAATGTACTACCGGGATTAAAAGGACCCTATGTTATACTATCTGTAGGATGCTTAATTTCATCCAAATCCGTTCAGCCGTTTATGCACTGGATTGTCCAGAATGGCGCCGTTCTGGACGATACATCCAGACAAAGGGACAAAAATTCTTCGTTATTATTTTATTGTTATTGGAAATTTGAAATGTTGACTATCAGTTTTCCAAATTTTACATACTAGGTTAAAAAGACAATAATAGCTAACATTATAAATTCTAAATTCAAAATCAGAGCAAAATAGAGAATGTGAGTTTTTTCAAAACAGTCGGCAGTTAGCACAGTGATAAAAATCCACCAATTTCTATGCAAAAATTCAGTTTCACGAATCTATTCGATAACTTGAAAAAAGGTATCTGTGATATTGATAGCTTCGCAATAGCACCTAGTGTTGGCTTTCACCAGTCTTTTGTCCACAGTGCATTCTATTTTCATTTCCTTTTGCATTTTCTAAAACCATCATACTGAGCAGATTTAATGGAATTCCGTAAAAAACGAATTGAGAATTTTACTGTAAAATGTACGACAGTTAACTATTGCCCTTAAAATAAAAAATTACATCGGAAAAGAAATAAAAATCTTCGAAATTAAAAATCACTTGAAAAAACAAAAACCATTTATCGCAATCCGATTCCTAAAATACTTCAAAAATGACGTCCCCATTTAAGATTCGGTAAGTAGGTACCTACTCAAAACATGTCACCCAAGAACCTCGCCCAAGTAATAAAAAATATGCAATTCACGTTTCAATTATTTCGAACAATATGTCGATTCAGATTTAAAATTTAAAATATCACCTGTTTGCGGTCTCGCATCCCGAGACCTGGGGCCGGATTAAAAACATGCCGACGATTAAGTTTGGTTACGTATATCTGAAATGTCGAATGTGAAAATGGCTATTATAACGTTTTGTCGTAATTCATTAAACGGTGAGTGAATTATTATTTTTGATGAATTTTTTGTCCAGTTTTATTTTCGTATTGAAACACTGTGTAGATTTGGGCAGGTCTTAGATGCCCCTTGGCCCTTGTTGAGATTGCAGGTTGACAGACTTTCGCGCTTCTGACTAAACGGATGGACTGTAAAAGAACTAAACACCAGAATATAACACCAGGGACCAACGGCGTAACGTGCTTTCAGAAGCAGTCACCCATCCACGGACTGACCTCGGCAAGTGTAGCTTAACCCTCGATCGACCCGTGCATCTTTTGTCTCACTTTCTTGCAATCTGTGGCAGTGATTTGAAAAGGGACGGAAGTGTGTAACAGGAAGCCGGGGAACCGCGCGCTTTTTGATTTGACCAAAGAGCGCGCGCGATGCTAGAGTTGGCCGTCAGATGGTACCAACCCATTTTCCGAGAGGTTGGTACTGTCATCCAAGATGTCAGATGTTACACATCATAATATATGCTCAAATACTGTAAGGCGCGCTCGTTTGACTTTGCCTTTATATTCAGAGCCGCGCGGGATATCTAAAAATAAATTCCTCATAAAATATTCAAAACAAAACAGGGTAAAAGAGGATGTAGGTATATTAATTATGATTAGCTGATTAACTTGCTTAGCGTAAAATAAAATGCACACAGATAAAATAAAACAACCTTTAGCTTTACAGAAATTATTCTACAACAGACTGCTTTTGTTAATTAAATTTATAATAAAATACAAGGGTTTTGTGATATAAAATTAGCAGGTTTAATTTTTATATTTGAATATTCTTTTTTTTTTCACACTTGATACTGTTGGATAGATTGGGTGACTGCTGGGCGACTGGATTTGATACAAATATTAATTTGTATGATCAATAGCAGGGATCACCAATTAGTTTTATTTGGGAACCGTTTTGTCATAAATTCTACTGTTTGCTTCCGTGGTCCGCCATTTGGTTACTCCTGGTCTGTAGTATAGATAATTATGTTGTTATTTCGAGTAAAAGAGTCACACACGATAGAGGAACACAAATAAGTGTTCTTATTAAAAAGAGTTAATGTATTTTTGTCAATTAGTTCAACATTCTAACTCAATCGTTGATTTTTCTAAATTCAACTTGCCTTGAATTTTGCTCGCAATTTATTATATTTAAGGAATTCAAAGAAAACCACACTTCAATCATATATTTATTACCAATGTCCTCTCTTTTTATCACAACCTACGAGACTGTACACAAGCTTAACAATATTCTTATCATCAGAGTAAATAAAATTATTGTCTCTATCGAATGATAGGCCGTATATATTCTTCATATCCAAAATCTTCTTCAGACCTTCAAACTTACCATCTATAAATACACCAAAATTACTTACAATGTACGTATCCCCTTCATTATCCTCAACTATTTGTCTAACAGTTATAAGTTCATTAACAACTTGTGATTCCATTTTATCATTATTATATTTATATAACCCTGTTTTGTTTGCAAAATATATTATGTTAATAGCACTCACATGAAAATGATCAATTTCGAAACTCTCAAACTCTTTCACTAATGCAAATTTTCCGTCATACTCTATATGGAGTTTTTGGTCGGGATAACTAATGTAGAATAGATTCTTTTTGTAGAATAGTGACCAGATATTCTTCCCTTTTTCTTTGTAGAAGTCAGCTAGTTTTGTGAGCATATTATATTTGTAGATTCCATCGCTTCCTCCGAAAAATACATCGTCATTCATTTGGTCTATAGCAACAGAGCAGCCTCCTCTGATACCAGCTATAGTTTGGTACTCTCTAGAATCCATATTGAAGAATGCCAACTGGAAATCGAGATCAGAATATGTTTCTGGGAGGGAGTAACTAAAGAATAGAGTGTTAGAACTTCTGTGCACGTTGAGGTTGTAAGGTCTTCCCAAGTTCGCCCATAATACGTCCCTTTCGTACCAATTGTCGCCAATTTTAATTCGGTTACAAGCCATCTCTGGTAGTCCTGTTCCGTATGCTGCGACCGATAGTAAAAAGTATAGCCTGAGAACCATCGAGGGGTTTCTGAAATTAAAAACCAGTCTAAAGCATATTGAGAACAACCACCATAAACTTAAACACAAACACCATTATTTTGTGTCTCAACACCCAGTATTAATTACAAAACCGTGCAAGATATCGTAACACAATGCTACTGTAAACTTCAAAATATTGGTTACTTCAGTAACCAGACATGCGGATCATGCCCAGCTTTCTCAGTCCCTAGACACCTCCAAAATGACCGAATGCGAAAATATTTATGAGACTGTTTCCAACAAAATAATAATGCACATTTTAGTAGAGTAGGAACAGAATGGTTTATGGTTTACAATCCGCCAATTAAAAAATATACACTGTCTATTTGATAAGCATAATCAGCCTCTAATGTTCCGTCTGCTGGGACCCCGGCCACCTCTCGGTGAGAGGTCGTGGCGTAGCCTGGGATCGTCCTATCTCCAACAGTGGACTAGGATAGAATGCGTTGATGAAATAAATATACAAATCCTTGTTATATTCTGACTTGAAGGGTAGGTTTGTGGATTCCGGTGTAATTACAGGAACATGAGACATCGTCTACTGTCTAAAAGATCACAAATATCGTCTACTACTGAAGACATTTCAGTCTAGTCTCCATAAACGACTATGTTCACTTACCACCTTGTAAACTACCTATTTCTTCATCATCTCCCTAGCCTTGTCCCAACGATGATGGGGTCAGCTTCCATTCTAATTGCATGCAGCATCTGACCTCCACAACCCGCAATTTCTGGATATTGCGATACTTTACCTTAGCAAGACTATACGCGCTTGTTTGCCACCTAATAAACTAATAAATAAAAATAACAACTTACATAAAATTAGAAATATTATCCATAACGAATCCAATTCAGTTTAATGTAACTGCCAACAATACACTTCTGACACACATGTTTCTCTTCCAAATTCATTTGAACAATGACCCGAAGTTTGTTATTAATTTTTTGTTACGAAACTTAGCTTGTTTTGTTTCTCCATCCATTGTTGTATCAATAATAAACAATCGATGAAGACTAAAACAAATCCATTCGTTCTGAGTTGATAGATCTTCATATAATATTATTATTTTAAGAAGAAGCGTTAGTCATGGTAGGTAGGTATCCGTGATAACGCTTGCTCAAGAGACTGTGGCACATGCGTGTTTTGTCTAGAATTTTCAGGCCGTCCGCTGCGTTAAGCGGGTGCATGGAGCGGGCGCCCGCGCGGCTTGCTGTTTTCTATTATCATTAGAGCAGCACTGCGTTCGGCAGGTCTCCCGTCACACGCGGCCCATAGAAAACAGCACGCCGCGCGGGCGGCCGCACCGTGCACCCGGCCTAAAAGAATCGAATATCAGCATAATGTAGACAGGTAAAACCGGCCTAGTGCGCTAAGGGTTCCGTACCAGCAAAACTATTAGAGTGTAGGTAGAGTATCAATCAATCTGCCAAGCCTTTTCTCAACTATGGGTCAGCTTCCAGTTAACTGGATGCTGCAAGTGTAACTTAACATTCGATTGACCCGTGTGGCGAGTGTAGGTACAGTATGATGGGTGAAATTCAGAGCTGGGATAGGTCCGTACGAATCAAATTCGTGGCTAATTTGGCAATATTTTTTTATGCTGACGAAAAAAGAAAGAAATAGGTATATTTTATTTAGAAAACGATAAAAACAAACAAGTAATAAAAAAAAACAAAGCGCAAAGAAAACCTGTGCGAGGCCAAAAAGGCTCCTATCTCAGCATAATGCTACGATATTTGATGTTACAAAAATTTGTTTGCGCCATTCTGTTCTGCCCCGACCTCCAGTTTTAGCCAGTCAATCCCGCAAGATAGACATGTACTACGTGTGAGTAGTGAAAATAAGCCATTTTTTTAAGTAGAAGATCTCTGTTTTTCTTATAGACCTTATCCTCCATGTTATCTCCCATCTCCATCATGTTAAAAAAAAACTATGTCGTATCGTAACACACGTCACAAAGCCGAAACTATTCAGTATACCAAAACAAACTATGTTGATAGCTAAACTGCGTTTATATTCAAATTCAATTTTTTTAATTCAGATCAAGGGATCCATATAGTGTTAGAAAGAAACTTAGCCTATGTTAGTCAACAATAACACTAACGCGAAGCGTTGTAAGCCACCTGCTTATACCTAACCCACAAGTTGCACGAGTAAAACGACTGGCAGTAGGCTCTGAACAGCGTTTTACCTCATCAGTGCACCGCTCAAACCTGCCGGCAAACATATTGCATCGGGCTGCCAACGCCCTGCGCTCCCTATCTATGTCCTGGTCATCTGTGAGAGAACCCGTGACCATTTAACCATTAACAATTTACACTTTAACCATTAACACTTAAACCATTAACCATTTGCACTTTAACCATTAACCATTTGCAATAAATTCCAATAATAGAAGTATAGGTGATATAAATACCCCTAGCTTTTGCCTGCGGCTTCGCCTGCGTGAATCTCATAAAATATCCCACGAGAACGTAAAAGTACCCTATGTATTCATCTAGGTTATAAACTATCTGTGTGTCAAATTTCATCCAAATCCGTGCAGCCGTTTTTGCGCCAACCCGGAACATATATCCGGACAAACAGACAAATGGATAAACATTCTAAAAACTATATTTTCGGCATCAGACTCGGTCCCAAACCTCGTAGCAATTACTTTTTTCTAAAATATTAAATGTAAGTCTACAGTTTTGACTCCGTTGCTATTTTATTATTTAAGGATGTATAGATGTATAATTTCAACTGCGCCTACGTTTAAAAAGATATAGCCCTGTAACTTTAGGTACGGAACCCTAAAAATATAAAGTTTGAGACTTATATTTTAACCATCTATGAACTGTACAAATAATTTTGCCAGCATATCAGTAGGTACTGTTCATAATTTCATATTTATTTTCGGGACTGAATAAAGTCAAAATTGTCTTAATCATAAATCTTTATTCAAAATTTCTTACTATAATGTAAAGTATGTTTTTTATTTATTTATACATTACATAATTATAATTTTATCGTTTTGTTTGCGTATTGATATAAAGCTGCCGTCTCTTACATGTTACTAAAACTTTATTATGTTTCAGGACCTGAGCGGCCGAGCCCCGCTCTGGTGAAAATAGAGAATGCTCATTTTAGTATAGGATAACATAACATCACTCCTTGTTTCCCCGAAGGGTTGGGCAGAGGTGTACCTATAGTACACCCACATATCGCCAGTTATGTTTAAGTCCCATGGAATAGGGGGCGAGCTTATTGCCAACAACCGGGCACAAATCCAGACTCCGGGCTGCTACTGAGAAATTCCAGATAGAAAATCCCAATAATACTTTGCCTGACCTGGGAATCGAATCGAAAGGACCTCATGCTCAGCAGTAGCGCTTGCGACCACTAGTCCAACGAGGCAGTTCATACTAATTCCATGTATGTATTATACATGGAATTAGTATGATCGATTTGAAATTCGATATTTTTTATCAATTTATATTTTTTTTTCCAAATTTATCTTTCTTTGTTCTAATATGAAAAGTTTACTTTAAATATTTGAAGCGTTTATTGATGATGGATCAATTTTTTTCTAAGTTGTGGAAAAAAGAAAAAAAAACTAGGTATGCCATAAGCTTCTACTCCGTTCACCCATTATATAATATACCCATTATTTTTCGAGACGGTAAAAAAAGTCATCCGATAAATGTATACAAATATTGCCCATTCAATATAACAATATAGGATTGGCAGGTACCTACTTTTCTTCTCTGTATACGGTTGATAGGCGTAAATACAAGCTCTTTTAATTATTATTTGATTCTTTGTATTTTTTTTATTAAACGTTGCCCCACACTAGGAATTTCTCCTGTATTGTGGGTTCGTTTACAAGCATTTAAACTCACATACACAAACAGCCAACTCCGTAAAACTACTTGTAGGTCATAATAATATTTGTTCTATGCGGGAATCGAACCCGCGACACGCAGTGCAGCAGTCAATCGCTTAACCACTACGCCAACCGTGCCGTCACGTGTTGTATGTACTGCTGTTGGTGTACCAATAAATAAATAAACTCAAGCCATAAAAACATTATTTAACTTTCATTAATAAGCATCTTAATAATTTCTTCTCGTCTCGTCTCTATCGTCAGCGTTAATTATAGCATTTAAACAAAGCCCACTAAATTGACTTGGAGTCAACCGATATATGTTATTTCTATCAGAATATATCATGTTATCTTTCTCATCAAAAGTAATGCCAAAAGCCTGATCGATTTCAGCAACTTTCTTAACTGTGTGATAGGGTTTTTCTTCTAGGTAAATTCCGTCACTTGCACAGAAGAATACGTCTCCATAATGATCCTCGGATATCTGTCGAATTATAATCTCGTCACTTAAAACTATAGGCTCTGTAGCCGGCTTTTCTACTTTATACAACGCTGTTTTGTTGGCGAAGTAAACATCAAAATTTTTGGATACAAAAAAAATGTCAATCTCTATATTAACGGCTTCGGCTACTTGAACGAAGCGGTCGTCTTTGTAGACATATAGTTTCTGCGTAGGATACTCAATGTAATAGAAGTTTCGGCGAACAAACAGTGCCCAGATTGATCGTCCCTCTTCGGCGAAAAATTCGGCTTCTCTAGTAAGGAAGTTGTATTTGTAAATGCCGTCATGGCCGCCGAAGTAGATGTCATCGTTGCCTGCGTCGTAGGCTACGGCATAGCCTCCTGGCACGCCTTTGATTTCTCTGCAGGTCCTCTTTTCGAGGTGGCAGCCCCTGATTCCGAAGTCCACTTGAGTACCATTCTGGATGGTGTGACTGAAGAACAGGATGCCTGAAAATCTATTCAAAACATATACACTGTTAATTCAAATGAAATGAAAATGAAAACTGAAATGTAGGGAGTTATTATAATAAAGTTGAGGTAACAAATAATAATATCTTTTATACAGGCAGCACCTTTTGTTCTAAGTATGTAATAGGCAAACAAATTGACGACGGTCCATATTTATTTACTTTTGTATTGACTCAAATCAAACTTCTCAGTAATATATTGATATTCCTTAGCTGTGTAATCACAATTGCAAACATAGTTTTTTAATAACTCAAATTTGTTTCGTTTGACTTTTTTTGCGAACATCTGGACCAAAATCACATATTCAGCTTGTCATAGTTACTCAAATGCATTATTTTAAAATTGTCAATATAAAATGATGATCGTGTTGTTTAAAGTTTTTAATATTGTGACGTCATGGCTAACGTCGAGTTAATGGATTACGGCATCAGTTTGAAAGATACATTATTATGATGTTTTTAAACAAGATGACGCTGCTTTAGACAGTACTGTTTGAATGATCTTCGGAATGAGTTATTTAATTTATGTTTTGATATTAGCTCAAATTGGGCTAAATTTTACCATATTCTTAACATTACCCCTGAATTTACGATACCGATAAATTAGTCATACACTATGCCTGTTTTTCTAACAATTGTAAATCAACTAGAACCTGAAAGCGGAAAACTATACAGCCCTTCTCCCATTACGAAACACGTAGGATACGATACTCAATTTGCTTACTAGCTGAATACTTGTTGGCAACTCGACGTTCGCACATTACGCTACTGAAAAATGACAAAATGCATCATTTGTTTTGTGCGTTTTTAACGAACGGACTGATTTTTCGAGATGCGTAGGAGTCACGACGCCTGCCTGGGCGACGAGCACGGCGGGTCGCACGCGGCTAGTCGCGGACGCGTACGATACCGGTAGCGCAGTGCGCGAGCACCGATACAAATGTATGTGCGATACTTCGCGGCGATTAGTCTCCGAGACTCGCAAGATGCTAGACTCGCCTGGGCGTATCGTAATGGGAGAAGGGCTTTATCATGTAATTTTTTGCCATTAGGGATAGACTTTATCAAATATCATTATTTACATCATTGGCCTTATTTATCAACATCTGTTCAGTAGTTTAGACTTTACGACGTTAAATTCTCACACAAAATCAATGAAAAGCAACCCCTTACCTATGCATCACCAAGTTATAAGGTCTTCCAAGATCTTTGAACAGCAACTCTTTATCATAGTACACGTCATGGAAGATCACACCATCACACATGATCATATCTGATTTGTTATTTATTGCTAGTAGGAAACTTGGCGCTCCGGCGAGAAGGATGAGAAGCTTGAAGAAATACATGACTTGATACTGAAAAATAATAATAATAAATATAACAAATATAAAACCTCACTGATACTCATTCGATTCTCTACTGCGCGGCTGTAGCGGCATGTCGTGTAGCTCACGTCAAATTTACTAATGACTCTGGAGCTACACGACCGAAATCAGTCGTACCAGCCTGGCAGTGCAGAATTGAACGTCGTATTGGTGAGGCCAGAACGCTCATCGGCAAACTATTCTGCTTCAGGGAGGGCAATACTCGTCCTAGAGTGATGCGTTGCGTGAGGCGGGCGTTCTCGGGGACTGATATAAGCCCTCAAGACTATATGGCCCGTGTCACGGAGCGCATAGACTTCCTGAAGCAGAAAGTGTATGCTTGGGCAAACCGTATTCGTAGGTATAAGCGGCGAGTAGACCGATACACTCAGAACCGCACCTTCCAGAGTGATGAAAGGTGGGTTTATAGGGCTTGGGAGCAACCGGACCAAGGTGTGACTGACACACACCTGCCGGATGATAATGCCATGTGTTCTTTCTGGCGCAGTATCTGGTCGGTGCCTGTCAGTCACACCGAAGGGGATTGGACTCGGGAAGTCGAGCGAGCCTGCGACCCAATACCAGAAATGGGGGCTATTACCATCTGCCCCCAAGATGTAGCTCGTGCAGTCCGACCGTTGCCGAACTGGAAGTCTCCAGGGCCGGACGGGCTGCACAACTTCTGGATCAAATGGTTCCAAAGGTCGCACGCTCGCTTGGCGGCTCAGTACCAGGCTGCTTTGGAGTCTGGTTCGCTGCCCCAGTTCCTAACGACAGGAGTTACCCACCTGCTCCACAAATCAGGTAGCACCGCGGAACCCAAAAATTATAGGCCGATCACATGCTTACCGACGGTCTATAAAGTTCTTACATCCATTTTGAGAGCTAAAATAAATAAACATATAGATACTAATTCCATCATGTCTGTCGCTCAAAATGGATGTAAGAATGGTTCTCGCGGTACTAAGGAGCTACTCCTCATAGATATGGCCATTAGCCAACAGGTTCGACGTTCCCGAAAGGATCTGTCGATATGTTGGATAGACTATAAGAAGGCCTATGACTCGGTGCCACATACATGGCTCATGAGGGTGCTGGAGTTGTATAAAGTAGATGCGACTCTACGCACCTTCCTGATGGCGTGTATGGGGCAATGGAGGACGGTCCTTCGCTATCCAGGATGTCGAAATATCCAAAGGAATAGCGAACCGATAAGGATCGAGCGAGGCATATTTCAGGGCGATAGTCTGAGTCCGCTTTGGTTCTGCTTAGCCTTGAATCCTCTTAGCACACTGCTGGAGGATTCAGGTCTAGGCTATCGGCTGAGGAGAGGTGGTCAGGTTATATCTCACCTCCTTTACATGGATGACCTCAAACTCTTTGCCCCCAACAATTTGCAACTGATGGAGCTACTGAAAGTAACTGAAACTTTTAGTAGCGCCATCAGGATGGAATTTGGTGTGGACAAATGTGCGGTCATGCATGTAAAGCGAGGGAAGATTGTGGAATCCGTGGGAGCCCAACTCTCGGATTCCATAAACCTTAGAGCCCTTTCCGCAACCGAAACCTATAAGTATTTGGGTATGTCGGAAGCGTTAGGCATCAATGTTACTGACATGAAGCAATCGTTGAAGGAGCGCTTCTTTGGCCGCCTGAAGAAAGTATTCAATAGTCTTCTATCAGGCGGAAACAAGGTGCGCGCCTTCAACGGTTGGGTCATGCCGGTTTTGATGTATTCTTTCGGCATACTCAAATGGACTCAGACCGAACTCGACGCCCTGGATAGGAGGGTCCGTACGCTTCTGACTGCATACCGAATGCATCATCCACGATCATCGGTAATGAGACTGTATATCCCGCGAAGGTGTGGAGGTCGAGGCTTCTTAAACGCTAAGACGCTACACAATCGCGAGATATGCAGTCTCAGGGAATATTTTTTAGAAACCGACGTGGGGATGCATCGAGATGTGGTCGCGGTGGACAAGGGCCTCACCCCGCTCTCCTTGGCTAAAGAGAACTGGCGCAAGCCAGTAGTGCTTGACATTAATGATCGCAGTGAGGTATGGCAGAGTAAAGAGCTTCACGGACGCTTTTTCCGGGCCCTACATGGACCCGATGTAGATTTACTAGCGTCCGTAGCCTGGCTGCGTTTCGGTGACCTCTTTGGGGAAACTGAAGGTTTTGTCTGTGCAATTATGGACGAAGTTATTATGACGAACAATTACCGGCGATTTATTGTGAAGGACGGCACGGTTGACATCTGTCGGGCATGCCACCGACCGGGAGAATCAATCCGACACATTATCTCTGGGTGTTCTCGTCTAGCTAACGAAGAGTACTTGCATAGACACAACCTTGTAGCCAGGATTATCCATCAGCAACTTGCTCTGAAATACAGCCTTGTGGAATCGGAAGTGCCGTACTACAGGTATGTGCCCGACCCAGTTCTCGAAAATGGAAATATCACATTGTACTGGGACCGATCCATCATCACTGACAGGACTATTGTTGCCAATAAGCCTGATATAGTGGTGGTGGATCGAATAGAGCGGCGCACAATGATCATTGACATAACGGTCCCGCATGACGGGAACCTCGTGAAAGCCGAGAAAGATAAACAAATCAAGTATCTTGACTTGGCTCGCGAGGTTGTCGACATGTGGGATGTGGACTCAGCGATCGTTGTGCCGATAGTCGTGACAGCCAATGGCCTAATAGCCAAGAGCCTCGACCAACACCTGAGGAGGCTCTCGTTGGGTAGCTGGATCAAGGGCTTGATTCAGAAAGCGGTACTTCTGGACACGGCTCGCATTGTCAGGAGGTTCCTCTCTCTGGAGCCCTGACCACCGGTAGCTTGGACCCTGTTCCCGATACCGGTGGGCTACTATTTTTTATATTTTTAAATGTTTTTATAATTTTTATATTCTAATATTTAAAAATGTAAAATATATGTATTTAATGGAATAAAGGAAATAACAACAATATAATAATGGCCTAATAGCCAAGAGCCTCGACCAACACCTGAGGAGGCTCTCGTTGGGTAGCTGGATCAAGGGCTTGATTCAGAAAGCGGTACTTTTGGACACGGCTCGAATTGTCAGGAGGTTCCTCTCTCTGGAGCCCTGACCACCGGTAGCTTGGACCCTGTTCCCGATACTGGTGGGCTACTATTTTTTATATTTTTAAATGTTTTTATATTTTTTATATTCTAATATTTAAAAATGTAAAATATATGTATTTAATGAAATAAAGGAAATATAATAATACTCCTCGATACGGATCGTACCTATTGTGAGGAGGTTCCTGTCTCTGCAGCCCTAACCACCGGTAGGCTCTGCTCCCGACACCGGCGGAACACTATTACTACTATTTTTTAATGTTTATTTAAAAAAATAACATTTAAAAATGTATTTAATATTATGTTTATAGATTTTATAAACGAAATATAATATAAAAAATAATAATAATAAGTTGAATTAAGTTTTTATACCAGCTTTGCCCGCGCCTCCGCATGTACGTCAGAAATTATTCCACAGGATCGTAACGAACCAGCATTGAACGTATCTTATAGAATAGAATTTATTTATTCGAGTAACCAAGACTCAACAAAATTGTTAGTAAAACTTACGACTATGTTAGTAAGCACAGACACATAACAATAAACAAGGAAAACAACACAAGAAATAACGGTTGGTCACCGTTGCGACATCCTATGAGAGACAGCACAACAGTGACCCACGTACATACAGTCCAGGCGACTCGCAACCATGCTTAAGACACTGTTGGAGCTGCCACACCCCCTGCACACCAGAGAAGCGCACCTTACCGCATCATATATGTCTTAGCCATGGTCTACCTGTGTGCCAAATTTCAACAAAATCCGAACAGCCGTTAACGCGTTAAAACGAAACATACAGACAGCCCATACAACACACGGTTATTTTTGCATTTATAATATTAAAATACATGACGAATAGACTTCGGCCTTGTTGGTCTAGTAACAGAAATGTTGAACTCCGTTAGTGACAATAGGGCCTCTCTCTATTAAATAAGACTTAGAACCTAGCTGGTGAAATGTCGCTGTACTATACATATCTGTTTATCCCCTCAGGGCTTACCCGCGTGATGTTACTTATATGTTATGTTCAAAGTGTCTTCCGTGAATTTTGTATATCAACCTAAGATATTATTTCAGGACCTGAAATAAGCATCACGTTTCTATCTGCCATAAAACGAAGCCACTTAAAATATCATACCCATATAAAACACAAACCTAAACCTATTAAATCTCTACACAAATAACAAACTCCGCAAGTAGAAACATCAACCGAAAACACACATATGTCATAAAACAATACAAACAATAACTTGTTACCTATCAAAAATAAAAACCTCAATAACCGAAAATATAACTTTCAAACAAAATATTACACTGAAACTATTTTGTCAAATAAAATACAGGTTTTAATGTTCGCACGTCCGGTTCTAGGCACGGTAATACTAATATAAGAAAGCAGGCAAAGAATATTAAAAAAAATATACCTCTTGTTATTGTTTATATTGCATCATGGTGAACAACAGATGATAATGTTTGTTTAGTTGTTGACATATTCACGGGCTGAGCATTGATCAACATAGGGCAGAACATGCATCATAGGACCAGGACATTAGTCCTAGACGAAGTGTATCATTGTTTGTAGTGATAGTTAATTTAATTCTAGTGTCATTTAATCAATAGCTTTCTCATTTATCAATCTGCCTAGCCTTTGCCTAACTAAGTAGGGGACGGCTTCCAGTCTAACTGAATGCAGTTGAATACCCGTATTTCACATGGAGCGCTTATCTGACTTTTGGGCTTCGACTACCCGTTTAAGACTGTCAAAGATCTACGAATGACAGTTGGGACCATCGTCTTAGCGTGCTTTTCGAGGCACGGACGGGTCTTGATATATTGAATGGTCACCCATTCTCGAACCAACCGCGACAATCGTAGCTTAACCCTCGATCGACCTGTGTGGCTGTTATCATATAGCCACGAGCCCCTCCGTCTCTTTCTTATTCGTTCTTTCATATAGTTCTCCTTTACAGCAGTTCTCACTATCCAATTATCTGAGATTCTCATTGGTTCATAGCATTTTTTATAGAAGCTATACCGGATTTCGATATAATTATGCTGAGGACAGTCAGTGTGGTTTTATTCTGTATAACTCCGACACACTGCCTTAAACTTTCAGATGATGGTTATTTGGACCTACCAAACCGAAAAATCTATCAGCTAGAATGTTTATCTCCTTAATAACCTTAGGATAAGAAAAAAACCCCTTCATATTCCAAGTTTCCAGCTTCCCTACCCTCAATCTTTTAAATATTCCTCTCCTATATACCTACTCTTCCGACAGTCACAATGAAATTAAGATAACCCGATCTTTACGCATACAATATATTTTTATTATGTACTTACACGGACACCAGTTACCAACAACGGTTCGTAGTTGATATATCGTACTACTGATAGAATCTGAGACCGTTATTTCAAATGGTTTGTGTTCCATTCTCTGAAATGTGAAGCGAGTAATATAATGGTCTTTTCGTACGAGTAAGTATATTGTAGAGAAGAAAAGTAGGAGGTGCGTCGTTCTGGTGTAATATAATATATTAAACCAGAACGACGCACCTCCTACTTTTCTGTTTTGAAGCGTAGTTAAAGAGCATGAACAGTGAGTTTGAGATATTTTTTATGGAAAGTTCTCAGTGATACAAGATACAAGAACAGCTAAACAGGAAATATTCATCACCAGTTCAAACAAGCGACTATTCGAAAATCTGATGATTTTGTAAGTTTTTTTCATAATTTTTTCTGCTTTATTAAATAGCAGCTGTCGTGAAAATGTGACAATTATGTCATTTTAAGGGTTCCGTATGTCCGAATGAAAAATGGAATCCTTATAGGATCATTCGTGTGTCCATCTGTCTTTCTGTTCGTCTGGCAAATCTAATGGACCGATTAAGATTTTTGGTACACATATCAATTTCTGAGAACCAACCACGGACCAGCTACGTAAATAAATGAATTTAGATATGGGGGTCACTTTTGGGAGACAAAAAAGAAAATAAAAGTTTTGCACACTGTACGGGGACATTTATATCAAATGAAAAGGCTGTTCAGTATCTTTTTTTTATAATTATAAAATACTTTTTCTTTTTTTCCGATTACCTAATTCAGCGTGTATTTATGATATTGTATATAACGTTATCTATGCGTGTATTTATTGAAACTTGTTTGTGGATTTATATCCGGAAATTAAAAGATGTCATTTATTTTAATTTCATTTTCATTTTATAGATAATGAATGCGCAACTTGCTTTTAATATTCAAAAGCAGGAAGATACAGTTACCTAATCATCCTTTTAGAGCCTTTTACATGTCATACAGTTAGCGACAGGTAGTATATTCTCGCCAAAATATTGAACAAAACTGTACAGAGAATCAGAATTAAACGACAGACGCTATAACAGTTGCTTTCTACTATTCTAAACACTAAACACCAAATGCCTCGTATATTAAACATTCTCTAAAAGGAATTTCTGCTGTCTAGCCACACGGAACGAAAGCTCGACGCCCGAAAAACCAACTAGTATTCACACAGGTGAATTTGCTTGTATTAAAGTATTTGCTCGAGTGACCAACTAATTTTGTAAATACGAATTTGTTTCCAGCGGTTAATCTGCGTGTTTGTCCCAATTCGTAACTGTGGTAGCCGATGGGTTAACATTCTTTGAATTATGAGGTGAATTCAGGTATTTACGTCTAGTGTTTCAGAACAGTAGGTAATAACATGTTTGCCTTTGGAACAGCCAAACATGATAATGTTACCTACCTTCCTGCATGTCATATTATTTCTCTTAAACTCAAAATTCAAGCAAGTCTTTATTCAAATTAAGCTGAGAATCAGCATTTTTGAACGTCAAAATTACATAAGGCAGTAAAAAGCGCCACCACTTCCTAGTGTTTTAGCTGGGAAGCAGTGGCGTAACAAACCCTGCAGCAGCTCTTAGGTTCGCCAAGCCTAAATAAACCTTTCGTTTGATAAAAATTAAAAGATATTTGATCTCTTCATTGGTTAAAAGCTGTCGTTGATTATCTAATTATCATTTGCTGGCAGTTCGAGATACATTTAAACCTTATCCAAAACTCACCCTGCACTATCTTCTTAAAAGAGGCTTTTTTCATATTTCCAACCCTCACCAAACTGCGCTGTAGCAATGTTGCTTGATGACAAAAATAGCCACAGGCAAAACATTTTACATACCCTTCGAGGATTGTTTCCTAAAATATGAAGTCCGATAAAATGATAAGCAAGGAATCCTAAAATAGCCTACATAAAAAGCGTTTTTATTTTGTAAATGTTGACATTTTTTTAACATTAACTGTTTACTTAACCTATAAGTAGCGATTCGCCCCGGCTTCGCACGGGTGCAATTTACATGTGAACACGGTATTCTGTTTACGACACGTTGTGCACAAGAACTCAGTAGTAACAGAACTGGGCTTGCACTTGCACACTTAGTATTATTAATTACTTCTTTTTGCATATATTTACATAATATTTATAGCCTATGTCTATCTGGCATAATTTACCTTTCAAATGGTGAAAGATTTTTTAAATAGGAGCTATGATTCCGGATATTAGAAATATACAATCTGTGAAAATTTCAACTGTCTACCTGTCACGGTTCCTGATCGACCGCTGACAGACTGACGGACGGACAGCAGACGCTTAGTAACAGGGTTCCGTTTGGCGCTTATCAGGTACGGAACCCTAAAAACTAGCTTTTCAAAACTTAGTAACTTTGATATTCCTACCAAACTCATTTTCAAAAATATAATTTTGTATGGAGGAGCCACGAGAGTTAAACAAAAAAACTTTTTCGTCAGAGATCTGGCAAGATTTCTTTGTGTGTAATGAAATGGTCTAAACATTTAAACTTCCCACAAAAGATGCTTGTTTTAAAGTTTAAGGAATGTTTCTGAGATAGAAGTATGTCTGTTTGTGAGATAGCAATAGACTTATTGTTCCGTGAGATCTTAAGTAGGAAGACAATATGTAACTTTTTAACAAGGTAATTATGTTAGTATAAAGTTTTTTAGTAAGAAAGGAGATGAAATGTCAGTGACAGGAATAAGAAGACGTCCTTTAGAGTTTCTAGAAATTACTTGTTAAAACTTTATGAGAGACCAAAACAGCCAGAGTTGAGAAAAGTTTTGATTTGACGATATTATCATTGAATTTTATGGAAACAATAATAATATGGACTTATAGTATTTATTTTATTTTTTATTTCTGTTGTTGTTATGTCATTATATGCTGCACCGATTGACGTCATCACGTCAACGCCGGCAGTTACTGAAAACCAGCGCTGGGGCTCTGTCTCGCATAGGGTCGCAGCATTATGCTGAGCGATGGCCGTTTTGCGTCGATGTGACGCATATTTTCCCCCAAATTGTTATTTTCGTGTACTTTTTTTTCATTGCGTTATGTTTGCCGCAAATAAACGTATTTTCTTTCTTTCTTATATTCTTATCCCATGTTACTTGGGGTAGGCGCAACACGTTTTCTTCTCCCACTCTCCCCTGTCAACCGTCACGCTTACACTCCCTTCTCTTCCATATCATTCCTCGCACAATTCATCCATCTTATGATAGATATGGGCACAGGACTGGAGACCGCCAAAGTCGCAAAACAAGTACTCTGTTTTGGTCCTAACTATTCTAAGAGGAAGTTGACCTATGAACGGAACTCTTGTAATTATATTTGTAATTTTTTTTTTTCTTTGGATTGATGTACTCTAGGACCAATTTTTCCAAAAGGACCAGTTCCTTTAATTATAATTGTAATTATATTAACTGTAATTATATTAGTTAATTTGTTATTTGTTAATTTTCCCAAAAGGAACTGGTCCTTTTGGGAAAATTGGTCCTAGAGTACATCAATCCAAAGAAAATAGGTCATCGTTCATCGGTCAACTTCCTTTAGTCCCTGGATGGCAAGCCAGAAATAATAATGGCTAAATCAACTTACTGCAGTTGAACTTATAATTCATACATATTCATTTGGTTTGAAGTAATAAATCTTAATTAAAATTAAACATAGTATGTACAAGTATATAACGGAACTTAAAAAAGGGGGAAGAGCTCATTGGGCATAAAAAAAATCTAGTTAGTAATTTAAATAAAAAGTATGGATAATACACCATGCGTTTAAATAACTTAACACCTGCACAATATACACCATTCAAAAACTCTATCCCATAACACAAAATATCCATATGAACACATAACCACAGAGAGGGATATCAAAGATATATAGTCATCATCTAAAATGTGAGCCTTTTAACTCACGAAATATGTGGAATTTTAAAAGGGTATTGTGATGTGGGAAACGAACCTCATTATATACACAACCAGTATTTCCGACCCGTTTGGTATGATAAAAACCGACAAATGGCCGATTCCTATAATTTACGGACCGTTCTTGGTTATCAATAAGACTCTTATATCTTTACCAATAATCAAGCAAAGACCTCATAGCTTTGCATAGTAGACCCTCCCATATGGAAGTAGCTATCACAGGTAAAATAAGCTTTCGAATCTATTTATATGCCAAGTTTGGCAATAAAAAATGCTACCATTGGTAAGCAAAACGATTCGTTTTCGTTTATAGGAACCGAGCATAAGTGCGTGTCGGACCACGCACAATTAAGGGTTCCGTAGTTGGGATGAATTTATCCCAAAAACAAACTTAAAGAAAGAAAAAAAAAAATTAACATACAACAACACACATCGCACATTGTAGTTGAAAAGCATGTTCTCCCATACATCGATATACGCCACGGTCAATTCTCCACCTACAGATGTAAGTTTCTAATCGCACGAAAAGTATTTTTTTTGTGTATAAAACTAGAAATTTATGATTTTAGGACCTTTTCCTTTACTATGATACTTTGCTTCTTGCCAAATTTCATGTTTCTAGGTCAAAACGAAGTACCTACCTTATATGGTTTGATTTATTAGCTAAGTACAGTCGACCGCACGTCAGTGTTAACTCTTTGACCTCAAACTCAAACTCAAAGCATTTATTTCAATTAAACCATTTACAGGCACTTTTGAATTGTCAAGGAGTCGGTCAGTCAGAAAAATGAAGCTAGTTGCCCATTCCAAAGCGTCGTTGGTACCTATGGAGAAGAACGGGTCGACCTCGTGCTGGCCTAGCGTAGTATGGAGTTTCAATAGGAAATAGGCCACTATATTGGTTTTGTTACAACTGATATGCGGCCTACCGTACAATTACATTTCCACAAGCCATTTCAAGGGTTATCAATACGCTTAGTAATAAAAAAATGGACACCATAACATCTAAAGATAACATTGTAAGAGAATGTGTTCACATGTTTCAACTCATTCACCCCCATTTACCCCTTGTTTCATGTGATCATTACCGACGATCTAATACTTAAAAATTACATTTTTAAATATTAGAATATAAAAACATTTAAAAATTTAAAAAAAATAAACACCGGTATCTGGAACAGGGTCCAAGCCAGCAGTCAGGACTCCAGAGAGAGAAAACTCCTAACGATGCGAGCCGTGTCCAGAAGTACCGCTTTCTGAATCAAGACATTTATCCAGATTCCCAACGAGAGCCTCCTCATGTGTTGGTCGAGGCTCTTGGTTATTAGGCCATTGGCTGTTATTCTTATTATTATTTTAAATGTCTTTGACATATCTCGGGTCCCTTGACTCCCCGGATCTTTGGAAGGCGTACGAGGGGCCATAACCCAACTCGCAGAGGCCCCTTAGATAATTTTAGGTGTAGAGGCACCTATTTAAAGTTCCTTTTAAATTATGTAAATATTATCTTGGAAATTGAAATAAACTGCTTCTTTGTAGTGACAATAGAAATAACTACTAACTCAATTCTGGGTTAAGCTCGTCTTGGATCATACTAAAGTAACGTCCTTGTAACAAATGAAATAATTTTATGTGTACAATAAATAAGAATAAGAACAACAAATAATAGATCCCGCATGTATTCCCCGAAGGGTTAGGTTAGGATAAATAATAGATAAAAGTTATGCCTAAGTTTATGTTATTGTTTTATTGTATTTTTGTAAAACATTTTGTAAAACCCTGACCTCAACAACACAACAACTTCATACGACTCCAGAAATAAAAAGACCATCTCTATTTATTTAAAACCGCACACGAAGGAAGCACAAAATATTGTACACGAGAATTGAAACAGAACTCTTTCCAATAAGATACCAATCCAATCAACTAGAGGCGACTGAAAACCGTAAAATACCAATGAGAAAAATGCTCTAGAAAACACACAACTCACCTACGTGCGCAGACGATAACGCATCCAGAAAAAACAATTGAACATCTACGAAAAAAAAACATTAAAAGAAAATGTGAAAGGCAGCTTACATTTCATAGGTATCGCAAAAACTTAGGAATGAATAGAAAATAATATAGAATCGTCTGTTAAAGTCTGTAGTCGCCAGTGGAGTAACCTTGTTAAGTGAAAATATACGGGCCGGGTGTAGGGACGGGCACGGTTTTGGTGTTTCTCTTTACCGGTGATTAATGTAGTAAAAAGTGTGGCTAGGAAAAGCTTTTATTAAAATTAGGCTATCAAAAATAGGTTAGCATATAATCAAAAAGATGAAAACTAGGAAGAGCAGTCTCAGGCGAGTTTTAATTTCATGATTTTTAGATACCACAACACACCACATCCTTTTATGAGGATTCTCGATGCACTGAATTAACCGTGTGCAACATTTCTACCGCCTATTACTTACGTTATCGTGTCCACTGCAATTCCATATTTACTATCACACTCCATAAATAAATCATAGACCCAAACTCATAAATACATAACAGTTGGGTTCCGTCCCAACTGTACCTCCGTATATTCCCACCGGGCAGCTAGACCACAGAATAATATCTCCAGAAGGAAAGCTCCTTATAACGAATAAAATCGCACGCACACATAGTCACGCTGCACGTACAGCGAGTGCAAGCGTACTCGCGACTGGCATTTGTTTGAGATCGCCGTACGTACGCGTCTATATGTGCGGATGGAGTCGGCCTTCTGTATAACTATCTATTCTTCGGCCAGACCTAGTTTTTACGAGCTAACCTAGACTGCTTGTGAAGGCTTAGATAAATTATTAGAATCATATTATAAGGGTTTGGTCGGGATATAGGAATAATAAATATTTGTTATAACTTTTCCCGGGTGTTTTGCCATTTCGCTCGATATCAGGTTTTTGTTTTTGACCGTTAAACGAGATTATATTGATTAGATTTTAGTAAAAAGGTTATAATCATTGTAGACTAGAAATGTAATTCAGTTAAGGGCCTATAGGTCGTCAAATTACTTAGCAAGATCCGCCGTTATATCGAAACTACAGCAGCATTAATTTTGAAATAAATATAAAGTTGAGGATTAATGTTAGCGACTATATTAGCCGAAAACACGATTTCATAAAAAATTCTCGATAGAAAAAAAACCAAAGTTACCTCCAAACCGAACAATAAACCGCTTCTATTAAAAATACTTCAAATTAGATCATGAAACTTGGCACACTAACTGAACTTACTATAAAGCAGCGACAATGTTTTTTTTTTTTTTTTAATTACCATTATTTTCGCCGTAAAAAGCAATTACCTAAACTTTTACTGATTTGGAGCCGCCTCCGTCTCGCTCGCACTCACTCCGCGAGTAGTATGGTGCGAGCGAGATAAAAACCTGAGGTTGTGTGGGCTCTTAATCCTTCTCACCAAAGCTTATGCTAAAGGCTGAAAAGTAAGTGAAGCGTCAAACGTCAAAATTATCAATACTTACTTACCTCATCACCTGCCTAGTCTTTTCCCAACTATGTTGGGGTCGGTTTCCAGTCTAACCGGATGCAGCTGAACACCATTATTTTACATCAGCGACTGCCTGTAGGACTTCCACAACCCAGTTATTGGATAATACGATACCTCGTGGTAAGACTGGATGTCGAACTTTCAGGTTTCGGACGACCCGTAACAACGGTCAAATTTACACAAATGACAGCCGGGACCAACGGCTTAACGTGCTTCCCGACGCAAAGAGGTATGTAAAGATAAATGGGTGACCATCCACGGACCGACCGCGTCCAGCGTAGCTTAACCTGATCCGTACGGCTGTTATTACTTACGGCTCGCGTACACCAAAACCGATTTTGTCGGCCGATGGCGGACAGAACTACCCGGACGAGTAACTCGGACGTGTATGTGCTTACACTGCATTGTGCCGACATTGGACGTTGGCGGTATTCTGTAGTTGACTGTGCGGCTTTGCACTGTAGACGCCGGCAGACTGGCGAGAAATCCCATCAAGTTCGGACTCGACGGGTGATCGGCCGTTTTCGGGCGTCATCGGACGATGACGGTCGTGTTCGTGTACGCGCTGTCTTTCTTTTACAAATGTTTGATTCAATCGTCCGAGTTCGGCCGTCGTCACCTGAGCAAACATCGGCTGATGACGATTAAGTGTACGCGAGCCGTTAGCCACTCACAAAACACAATTTAATCTACTCTTAGGTTATGTTTTTAAACCAAGCGTGTCACCGTTTAATCGCAATACAATACAAATGACGTTTATACATTGATGGCTTTCAATGGCAGTCCGTGACAGAAGTAAGCGCTCAACGCACTTTCAGCATCACGAATTTTATTAGTAGATACTGGCGTTCTTAGACGCTGCCCGGTGCAATTCCCTGCTCTTTGGGCCTGTAGATAGTCCACCTTATAAAACTCACTGCTACTAAAATATAGAATGCTGATGAGATCAAATACTTGACTCATAAAACCTTTGACAAAGTATCGTCGTCTTAAAATTTTCTCACAAAATGTTCGTAACATTAACCTACATACTCGTAGTCAAGACAACAAAGTAACCGACGGCGAAGTAACGCTAAATTAATACTCCACATCACTATGCTTTTACTCTAATCTATGGCGTATTAGTAAAAAAGGATTCCCGAGTACAGCGTGTACCAAATACACACACATTTGTGTAATAAATTGGCATAGGGTTGGGAAAAACTGTAAATAAATGTCGATGTTTTTGGAGAATATTTATTTATACCCCTAAAAAGCAACCGGTTTATGTTATTTAATTCTGTAAGTAATATCTTCTTTGTTTTTATATTTCTGCTAATAAAAAGGAGTCAATGTTTATTAAGGACAACTCAGGAAAGGTTTGTCAAGTGACTCTTCGCTATTATTGAATAATAATTATTGCTCTACATTTTTATACAATACTATTTGTTGATGATGTTTCATCCCTTTTTACTGTGTTTTGTACATCCATAGGATAACAAAAAACCGTATTATGCCACAAGGTAGTTTGGTTTTTTTTATCAGAAATCCGAAATCTGAAAATTTTGAACGACTATAATTTTATAACTTAATAAAACTATCGAATACATACCTTGGTTCTAAAGTGCAGTAGTAAGAAAAGAACAGTCGTATTTCCACTCACATTTTATAATTTTTTGAATAAACAATCACCAAACCACAGAACATGCACTACTTATGTAAATTCTACAATAACAGGAAACTATTAAAATTTAACAACAAAATGTTTTCTTCCACTCCCTTTATTTACTTTAGCCCAAAAACATTGACCACAAGAACACAATCAAAGTACAAAACTTCTATATTTTAAAAGAAAAACAGCATTTTAAGATTATTTTCCATGAATCGCTCAATCGACAATATTATTTCGTTTTATGGCCGTTGTATCATAAAGTTTTCCAATATAACATATTGGTGACTTTTACTGTACACTTCACTTCTGTCCTGTAGTGTCGATCGTAACACTTCAGTTTATAGTACTTTAGGTCTTGAAGTTCACGCACACACCTTTAAGAGGTGGAAAAAGGTCTAAGAGCTAGAATATAAACATCATTTAAAGACATTCTAGATTAAAAGTATCAGATTTCTGGGAATGACGTAGATTAAAAATAGAAATGGGCAGTAAAATTATAATGATATCTGGGGATTTCTATTAGAAGACGTTTTATGTTTTAATTAAGTAGGTACCTATGGTTAGATGTTTCCAAATTACTGTGAATTGTCAACAGATTAACCCCAGGCTTGACCTTTACCATAATGAGAGATAAAACTAAAAGAACATCCAATGACCACAAGAATTTCTAGTTGTTATATTGGTATTTTACGTCATCACTGTTTTTTACTAGTATTGTAGATCATCACAGCATGTTTTAACTAGATAGCAGGCACAAGAAGATGTCTTTATAAAAACACAAATAAAAATAATATCGATACTTTTTTTCCTTGAAATATCGATACTTGTCCCACCTCTACTCAAAGTACCGCGTAGTAAAAATGTTCGAGTTTGGCAGGAAGACGTATGAGAATAATTTTTACATGTACGTCGTCTGATAATATCGCTCGTACATTGTGACTGGTAGGAGTAGAAGGAAACAATGAAAGTAACTAATTTTCTTTCTTTTATAGCTCTGTGGAGTTTGGGCTATTTTATTTAGCACTCTTAGTAAGTAATTCGGTAACCAATGAATGATTTTCTGGTTTTCAAATTAACTATGATCTCATGCAGTGGTGCCGTGTATGTTTTATAATGTTCCCACAGCTGGAACTCAGTTCTCTCTGTGAGAGGGACTGGGCCGTAATCCACCACGAGGGCCCAATATGTGTTCGTACTATGCAATATTCAAGTATTCTAATATCACCTCAGTAAGCTTCAACGGGTAATTTTCCATAGTAGTAGAACACACCAGCACTCCCTGTGGTTTTCAATCCTCGATAAATTGAAAACCGCAACGGTGACAATATACTCATTGCTACCACAGGGCTGTTTCTGCTTCAGTGTACATAAGAACCATTCAGGGCTTTTATACTAAAAGCGGGACCTACATAAAGATTATACAATAGGTACAATTGTCATATGTATTGTTTTTGGTAGGTCTAACTTGAATATAATGTTTGGAATAACATAACATAACACACAGCTGTATCCCGAAGGGTAAGGAAGAGAGGATAATTCCTCAATTGTGGACCGATTTTCAAAATTCTTTTTCATGTGGTAGAGGAAGCTAGCACGGTGCTTTGCTTGGGTAGTCCGTGGATGGGTCACCATCTTTACATACCAAGACTCCTCCGTGCTTCGGAAAGCACGTTAAGCCGTTGGTCCCGGCTGTCATTCGTGGATTTTTGACAGTCGTTACGAGTCGTCAGAAGCCCGATAGTCTGACAACCAGTCTGACCAAGGGGTATCGTATTACCCAGTTACTGGGGTGTGAAGGTCAGATAGGCAGTCGCTCCATATAAAATACTGGTATTCAGCTGCATCCGGTTAGACTGGAAGCCGACCCCAACATGATTGGGAAAAGGCTAGGCAGAATGAGTCTAGGTCGATGATGTTATAATAACTTTCTGTCACTGTTATTTACATAGTAATAAAGTGGTATTAGAATTTGTGTGGGGTAGGTACCACAACAAACAAGACTTTTTTTTTTAGATGTCCTTTGTACACACATGTTTGTCGTCAGTGTTGTATGGATCACTCTGGAAGTTTATTGTCGGACACGTTTTTTCTACGGCGTGGTTTATACGCCGTGCCGTAAAGAAACCGTGCCGTGTACAAAGGGCCTTATTGGGGAACCAACAGGCAAGCGACCTTCCTAATAAAATTCGGCCGTTGTTACTTGGCAGTTCTAAACATGTGTGGCGGCATCTACATCGCCACATGCTAACTACGCATCAAAGACCTGACCAAAAAAATGTTGTAATGTCAATCCGATACATTTTTGACTTGTCCATCATCGTTATCGCTGATAAAAATGTCCCTTTATCCTTCAGCCGTTTGACTGATAAATACAGCTTGACCTCACTGATGCTCTCTGTACCCATTTAGGCTAGAACCCTTCTCTTCCCTCCTCCCATGAGGATATAAACCCAAACGTACAAACACGTAAATAATTAACATGGGCGACGTTTCTGTTTATGTTGTTCAAATAATAAAATAAGAGATATGAGTACCTACCTACCTATTGTTAAAGTCACAGTATATATTGTAAATTAAAGTCACTTTTCGTGTTTGTCTGTATGACCACGTTGTTCTTCTAAACCACGCAACAGATTTTGATGAGGTTTTCACCATCCTTTAAAGAATTTATTCCGAAAAGTTTATGTGTATAATACGTTAGTATTAAAGTTACATATAACTAAGATATCTCAATGTTTTATCAAGTCGTAAAACCCGTGCGAATCCGGAGCGGGTCGCTAGTACAATAGAAGTGTCATATCTTTATTTTTATGGGACAACCGAAGAATAAAAATAAATTATCAGAAGTATTTACATAAGTACATCATGTGACGTAATGGGGAAGAAGTTGAGTGTGCTAGAGAACAAATATTGATTTAGCCATGTCTGGTGGATGATATGTTAAAGAAAAGGCCGCTGCCCTGCTATTGGCTGGTCGAGGGTGAATAAGATGATGAACACGCACGTCACAACTAAATCTCACAAGCATAATGCCTACCTGCCTGCTTACCTTATGGACTAATTTAGGTCTGAAATAAAGATTTTTTTATTTTTTTGTAATCAGCTAGTGTTCCCACTGCAGACTGGGAAACAGACCTCCTCTCTGTGAGAGGACCGTAATCCACCATGCGGGAACAGTGTGAGTTGGTGGATGTCAAATATTATTGTCTTCGAATTTTTGGTTCTTGATTTAGGTTGCCTCGCGATGTTTTCCTTCATAGTTTTCTTCAGTGGTGATGAAAAAAATATAACACAAAGTAAAGTGCCTACCTGGGTTCGATCCCACTACGACACGTAAGTCGGGGACGATACCACTGGACCACTCTGCTTTCTTACTCACAAGACACGTAAAATATAAATGACTACAGAAGTCTGAGCTGAAGTATGACTACAGAATCAATTGAAATCATTGAACACGAATCGATGCCTAAACGTGGATCCACGTCAGAAACAATGGATTTTTAATTGTGTCTGTGATTACGGCATACGAAATATTTACTAATACAGAATGCTCAATCAAACTATCAATCAATCTATCACTCAATCTAACAATCAATCTATCAACCTATCTATCAATCAATATGTTTATTGTTGATCATAGGTAGGTACATAATACAGGTCTAAAATAATGGTGACTGTATGAAATTGCACCCGTCCAACTTATCTATTACATAATAAATGCCTTTCTTTGTGTCAGTGGATCCCACAAAGTTAAATTTTGGCATAGTTTCACAAAGTTGCAGACGTCACATATAAGAAAGTTTTATTTTGGGTTAAAAGTTACGAGCGACGAAAACTAAGAAGTAAAAGTTTACTAAGGAATTGGGTTACCTACTGATGTAAGAACTGGTAACCCGGGAGACTGAACAGTAAATTATTAAACTTTTTGGAAATAAACTAACAAGCATTTTTTTTTCTTAAGATTTTTTAAATGTACTGTTCGGGATCGAATTTTTCGCTTTTCATATTTTTATTTAAATAGTTGTGTGTAAATATGCTGTCAAAACTATAAAAATATAAACTTTCTTGTATACTAACTAGTGAAATTATACTATTTGATGAATACGTCAAGTGCACGAGAAAACCTAGTCCCAATCATTTTTATGATAGATTGCATTATGTAGGTCAGCGAATTTTGAATAGAAAATATTCCTACTACGTTTAGTAAGAAATCGCAAACACGCAGTGCCTAAGCCTATTCAATTCTTTGTTCCTTCCTTGTATGGCAGACCATTATGGCACAATTACACCCTAATATTAATTTGTTTTAAACAGTTATAAGTACAGCCTTTTATAATCTCCACTCTTATCCCCTAAAACCTTTTCTTCCCTTCCCTCTCCTCCCAATGGTACCTCGAAAGCGGCCTAACGAAACGGCTTTTCAATTAGGGTCCACAAACGGATGGTAAAGGATAATATTTAAATAATAAATAACCCAGCAGGATCACCAACCGGTGTTTATACAGAAAATTGGTTTTTGAAAAACCCCTTATTTTGAAATTACAGTGGCTGGATGTGGCTTACGACGGGTTGTGTCAATTCGACTTTTTAATTTTGTAATTTATAAATGTACATTACGCCTTTTTGCGAAGTAGATGAAGTACATTTCTAAGTTTTATAATGTAAAATACTGGTTCCAGCTGCATCCAGTTAGACTGTAAGCCGACCCCGATTGATTTTTGACCTACTATAAGCACTAATGCCACCGGCTGGGGCTCGAACACACAACCTATTGTTCACCATTCTGACATTTTTACCCTCCACATCTAGAACACACCCAACTTTACAATTTCGTTTACAAATGAAACAGAATTCCTACTGTACCAGCAGTACCTTGACTAAAATAGTTCACTAGTTCACAAGGCATGACGTCGGAGGTAGCAAAAGGGGTGAAACGGGGTGAAAAGGGGTGGTCGTAGTATAAATTTCCGGGACAGTACTTTCAGCGGGCAAGACTTTAATGCCCATCAAGCTAGAAGGCGTAAGTTGAGCCCTAGATTGCTCTAGATGGCTTTAATAAATACAGTTTTGGAAGAGGTTTTGCCCATTTTATGGTAAATTATTAGGGAAGTTCTAGGTGTTTGGAAGCTAGCAACAGATGCTGTTTTTGAATGGTGTTAAGTGTTTGTTAGAAGGTCGTCGTCCGTGAGAAAGTTTGTTGCGCGTGGGGATGCCAGGTCTGACCCACAGATATAAATAATTGTCTGGAGACTCGCCACTGTGTCGTTTGACCCACTAAACTTTTGTGAAAAATACCAGACTAGTCTAGGAAAACTTTAGATTTCCTGAAATTTTCGATACCTATATTATTGAATCGATTTAACCATATGTATTGACATTGAATTTTACCGTAATTTTTTAAAATTACATAAAATATTACGAGTAATGTTGTGTATAAAATCGTACAAATTTCTTGAAACAAAGGCCTATTAAAGGAATAATAATCGCAATACTATATTTGTTATTGTGAAATACATGGAAATATAAAGCCACATTATTTAACTTTGAATTTTAAATAACATTAAACAAGATTACACTTATGATATTAATTTACAATCATTTAATCCTCATTAAATTAGCGTTAAATGTTTGTATGTCGGCGTTTAAGTAATGTGGCCAATAGTTTGTGTATCAATTATTAATACATAAATTAAATAATTATGGTTGCTGCCCAAGTGCCCAAATGCATTATTATTTCCGGTTCGACAATAAACTCGGTACTATACGCGTTTAAGAAAAAGTTTGTTCCATACGGTACCCGGTCGTAAACATGCTTTGTAGATAGAATAGTATAAGTATAAAAATGACGAATTTTCATCCCCTATTCGACCCCCTTAGGGGGTGACCTTCGTTACATTTGTGCAAAATTTCATGGTTCTAGAAGTTTAGACTGTCTGTCAGTGAATGAATGACAACGAAAAAAACCCTTAGATATTGTATATCAAATACGATCTCTACCTTACAAGGAACCAATTCTGATGATAAGTGTGTATCCCGGAACGAATCTGAAAATCTCCCGATTTGCTCGAAACGTACACGGAAAACGGAATCCGAAATCAGCTGTTTATACCCTCCATTTTTATGCGCATTTATTTTGAGAGCGTATACATCAACACGGTATGATTTAGATGGGTTAGCGAAAATGAAATCATTTGATATTGCTGTACTTTAACAGCGTACGTATAGAAATAAAGAAGGAAGAAGAAATAAAGTAAAGAAAATACATTTATTTACCACAGACTAAAATGCAGATACAATAATTAAATAAAAAGTGTAACGAAGTGCGATGTAAGAAATTAGCAGGGAGTGTGCCTCACGGCTGCGCCAAAAAGGCCCAGTTCAGCAAAAATACCAGTCAACTATAATCGCATCCACAATGTTTGCAGAGGCGCGCACAGACGATTTTTACGCAATAATAAGAAAAAGGACCGCCTCCTTATCCGGCCAGCTCCGCGCCACCACCAACGGTCTCCTGCGGGCTAATTCATGTAACTTAAGAAGTGCAGCTGCAGCAGCAGTTAAGTTTCGATCAAAACAACGATTTTCGTATACCGCTGTCAGATACGCTCGTGTCAAGCCCGCGTCACGCGAACGCAATAACGCCATTCTACTGCTGCGCGTCATTACTGCGTGATTCTGAACGTTACTTGACCGGTATTCTCTCAGAACAATAACTAAGTATTCTACTATTCGTTTGACGTCTAAAAATGACAGCTTTTAAGTTGGTTGCCGTGCAGTTGACGTGCAGTTCACGCGCAGCTATCGCGCAGTTCAAAGATTACAAGAATACCGTCTATCACTCAAACTTAACTGCTACTGCACTGCAACTTCATCGGCGCGTCATGAAATTACGTGAATCTATTCTGAGCGTATTCTCAGATCGGTGGGACTCCCCTCCGCTGCGACACTGGGTAAGAATCCATACCAGTTCCTCTGTGGTAGAGGATTCCGGGTGAAGCTCGCTTCCACCTTCGGCCTGAAGAATTTTTGAGTGACGCGATCGCTAGAACTCGGGGCGAGATTGTGACGCGCCGATGTGCTGGCAATACAAAACAAGTTTGATCTTGCCCACACACTGCTGTTGCACCGCGCCGTTTGCCTGGTTTTTGTTTTATCTATCATGCCGCGGTCGCGGTGGACACACGATCGTCGTCACCGGGACGTCACGCTCGGTTCGAATGACCTCGTTTCTCGGTGACGGCTGCGGTGGATAAATACCCTTACCTATCATTGGCCATATTTGGGTGTATTATACATAGTAGATACGAAAATTGTGTTTTTGTTTTTTTTTCAAGTAAGGTGTGTTTTGTAACTTATAAACAAATAAACAAATCTATATCCATGTATTTCCCAAAGGACAGATATAGATAATAAGGCCGTCAATCCGTTAGACAACAAAGAATGGGAAGCGTTTACTTCCTCAGTTCAAAATCAAAATAATTCCCCAAGATCGCACAAACTTCATAACTTTCCTTTTAGCTTCAAAATCGGGTAGAAATTAATTAACGTTACATTAAAATTTACAAAGACCATTACCAAAGCTATGGCGTCCTTTGAGCATCTCCATTTTACAAAATTTCTTAATTTCTATAACTTGGGATTGGGTATTGCCAAATTGGTCGTAGGTCGTTAGAAGGTCATTTTGGCGAAAACTTTCTATTAAATTTAATTCTGTACTACAGTCACTTACTCTGATTTTAAGCTTCAAAATTTCATTATTCTGTAAGTGATTTCGTCACGGTTCCTAAAATCCAACTGTTTTGAGGGATCAGTTAAAACTTTGTGGTTCATAAAAGCTTCCGTTTAACTCTTGTACAAATATAGAACAATGATATGCTTGATAAGTCTATACGCATCTTTAATTGTGATCATGTGATGTGTGGGGGGTGTGTGAGTGTCACGTTTGCTGTTCTTAAAGGCCAGGCGCTGTACTGAGATTTTTCGCACCTTCGCATCGTTGCGAACTTGTACGCTCCGAATATTTTTATTGTTATTGTTAGTTTTATTGTAAACTATAGTTCGTTGTAGTTAGTGAGGAGCTCGTGGCTAAGTAATAACAGCCGCACGGGTCGAGCCATCAGGTTAAGCTGCGCTTGCCGGGGTTGGTCCGTGGATGGATGACCATCTTCACATACCGAGACTCCTCCGTGCTTCGGAAAGCACGTTAAGCTGTTGGTCCGGGCTGTTATTCGTGGATCTTTTTGACGGTCGGTACGAGTCGTCAGAAGCCCGAACGTCTGACAACCGACTCTGACAATCTGTCAAAGTTTTTATGCTGCCCATGGGCCTCTAACTTGGCTTCTCAAGCCATTGATATCTCTCAGGCATGCCTGCCTGCATTTACTTCACAAAATACATACCGGTCAAAATCATAACCCTCCTTTTTGTTTCTCCTTAGTCGAGTAAAAAGCAATTACATTCCCTTTAAAACAACAGCACTTAATCATTATTATCCATAGTTATTTTTCCCACCCAGAATGGACAGACAGACAGACATTACACAGACATTGTTATTAAATATTAATGATCAATCAATTTTCGATTACGAACGCAAATTAAGCGAACAATTTCATTATTTTTGGACACATTTCTGTTAATTATTTCGTTGTTTGATGTTTTTATGTAACGTTCACTGTAGGGACTGTTTGCTCTTTATTTTGTAGTGTATTAAGCAATTGTTATTATTTATTAACAATTTATTATGAGTAAGTACAAAGAAACAAAGGAAACTAATATAAAGCAAGTATTAGGTTTTATAATAATTAAAAATACAATAGACGTAGATATCCCGCCACGGCACGAATACGACGTGTTGCCACGCCCAGTGCTGGACGCTGAGTGTGCCATACCGCCCGACAACCTCACTTATGCAACACGTCGTGTCCGGTTCGCGACAAGTCAATCGTCATCCTAAGGATGCCTCGTTGAGAGGTGAAACACGTGTCGATTTCATACAGGGTTTTTTATGTCTCTTTAGGAATAGTCGGAATAGTTACTAAATATATCTACGTAATAGTTACTAAATAATCAATTAACTAGCATTAATATAATAGAAATTGTTTAAATTTATTTATGAATGTATAAAATTTTTGTTCTTCTTTAATTATTTCTGGTAATTTTATTATATATTTTAATTGACTAGTGTCTAGTGTTCTTATTGAGTGCATTTTTAGCTTAGAGCTGGTAAGTTTAACCTATTTCTATGGCTTAACTAACTGCACCCCGCGGTTTCACTCGTATAAGTCTCAATCCCGTCGGAATATCGGGATAAAAAGTATCTTATGTCCAAACCTAGATCATGGTCTACCCATGAACCAAATTAAATTCAAATCAGTTTAGCCGTTTTAGCGTGAAGGTGTCACAAACAAACTCACTAAGATATATATTTTTATCAAACAGAAGCGTAGATGAGAAAAACAACACGACACATAAAATCAAATATAATCAATCCATTCCAAAACACATGTTTTTAAATCATTATTCAACCGCCATTTAACCCAAGGAACTAAGTTATAACCACTAAAACAAACATAAATCACCACTCATAATAACTAATAGGATTAACCACTAATTATCTCGTTTTTGTATCAAATATAACAATAATTGGAAATTAGGTAAGTCCCAACGCCCTTTGAGCGATGTCGCGCCACGAGTGACATACGACCACAGAGTAAATGATGACGCGGGTTCCTTCTTTTATGCCAGGATTAAAGATCGTCATAAGGTTCTTCCTAACAATATATTTTGACCATGCTCCCTGCTTTGTGGTGTCAATAGAAGAGGAGACAAACAATCACAAGGCAATATTACCAACACCAAAAATATGATTACAAAAGCAGCGAGACAGCAAATGACGGTAATCATAACAGATAAACACAAGTGTAATACACATATCATTTCGGTTTGTAATGAGTGTTGTATCACAATCTTAATTCCGTATTGTGCTGAAAACAATCACAATATATGACGAAGAGCGTGTTATTATTTTGATGTGGCATTATTTAACTTACTCCGAACTGGGGAATATCAATACAGGCTGACTTTGAACACATGCGACAAAATTTAAGGGGTGTTCTACCCATCAATATGAACAAATGTAACTATGGGACCAAATAAGAATTCGCAACAAAAAAAAAAACGATTTTCTTATACAAAATGGTCCAATCGGGTATACCTTGATACATAAAGGTCGATTTTTTTTTGCGAATTCTTATTTGGTCCCATAGTAAAAGTTGTTCATATTGATGAGTAGAACACCCCCTTAAATTATGTCGCATGTTTTCAAAGTCAGCCTGTATATGACTGTTTGACTTACCTTCGAGCTTCTGATGGATCGTAATATTATCGTCGTATATATAGCGCGGGCGAAACTTGGCTGCGTCCCGCGGTTTCACCCGGATAAGTCTCGATCCTGTGGGAAAATCGGGATAAAAATTATTTTATATCCTAACCCAGATAATGGTCTCTCTACCTCCTAAGTTTCATCCAAATCCGTTCAGCCGTTTTAACGTGAAAGCGAAATAAACAAACATTTTTATCTTTTCCTATTATAATATTATAGTTTAAATAGATTATTATCATTATTATGAGGAGCTCGTGGCTAAGTAATAACAGCCGCACGGGTCGATCTATTAGGTTAAGCTGCGCTTGCCAGGGTTAGTCCGTGGATGGGTGACCATCTTTACATACCGAGACTCCTCCGTGCTTCGGAAAGCACGTTAACCCGTTGGTCATGGCTGTCATTCGTGGATCTTTGACAGTCGTTACGAGTCGTCAGAAGCCCGAAAGTCTGACAACCAGTCTTACCAAAGGGTATCATATTACCCAGTTACTGGGTTGTGGAGGTCAGATAGGCAGTCGCTCCATGTAAAATACTGGTATTCAGCTGCATCCGGTTAGACTGGAAGCCGACCCCAACATAATTGGGAAAAGGCTAGGCAGAATGAAATAGATTATTATCCATGTGTCATGTACACCCAAGTCCTGTCATAGGTATGCATTAGAAACGTCACGAATGAGAAGAATCGTCCACGAACTGTCTACAAAAAGGGCAGCTCCATCTACAGTTTAAAGTTTTGGTAAAAAATAAGTAGCTCAATTGTTTCAAACTACAATACTTAGTATTATTGTACTTAATATAACCAGCGGGTAGGGGGGGGGGGGGGTTAAAACTATTGAGAAGGTCACGAAGGGGCAATATGTAAATATTTTATCTTTTTTTATCTACTGTATGTTATATTGTGTGACTTTTAGTCTGTGTTAAATAAATGTATTTTCTTTCTTCTTTCTTTCTTTCAAAATTCCCGGCCCATGGCATAATTTTATTTTCTGTATTATACGTAAACTCACACCTTTTCCCATACGTCAGGCAGAACACAAAGAACTACGCTATACTTTCTAAGTCAAACCGAAGAAATAAGTAACTTAACTAATGAGCAGCAACCGTGTTTTATTAGTAAAAAAACATTTTAGCAAGGAATTTTTCTTTCTACATCCGGAACCCATTACAGCCGCGTCGTTGACGAGTAAAACACAATGTTTACATTTAATAACGTCTCCGTTTACATTCCGCAAGCTGATTAATACTGTATCATTTTGTATGATAGCACTGAGATTAACTGTGTGGAACGAAGAGGTAATACATAGCCCTACTATACAGCGTTTTCATCGAAATATAAGCAAAAATGTGGTTTTTGATTGAATGATAATGAAGGTATACGCTATGCTACGCCGTAGCTGTAGCGTTTACGCTCGCTACGCCATAGCTGTAGCGTTTACGCTCGCTACGCCATAACTGTAGCGTCTACGCTCGCTACGCTTTCGTAGCACATGAGCTACGGAACACAACGTGGGTGATTCTTTCTTTTGCTATTTCATTTTTCTCAGGTAGGTTATATGGGATTGTCACAAAGTGAAAATGTGAAATATAAATGCCTATTAGTAAAGTTGTAACCGACCAATGGAAAAACCATCCCGAAAATTCTGATTTATAGTTGTTAATAGCTTTTATCATTGAACTACGAATCACTTAATAATCAACTCGTAAGAAGTGTCAAGTGGATATGAGCGTTTCAATGCCCAGAAAGTAAACGGCAAAAAAGATTGTCAAAATTAAAAATAATCATGCAGCTTGGTAGACCAATTGCTGATCGCAGCTCTCATTTGCAGACAATGTATCACTCTGCTAGCAATATCACTTACACAGAACGATGACAGCGTTCATCAAACACAATACCATTTATGTACTCCCATTACTCAAAAAGCTCTTTCATTCTAAAATTGAATGACGCTTCTTTATAAGGGGGTAAGCAGTCCAGTTAATCAGGCTACGCCAGAGAGCTGAGCTACAAGATAACTGCATTACTTTGATGTGGATCCGCTCATTGATTCCACGAATTATGTCGCTCTCTCTTCTTGTAGGGATAGCAAAAACAAGTTTACGGAAAACATATTAGTTTGTAAGGATCGTAACAGGTGGCGTTCTGTAGTTTCTGCCTACCGCCATGGGAAAAAGGCGTGAGTTTTTGTATGTATATTAATTTGGTAATATTTTTTTTGTTGATTAAAATTGTCTGTTGGATAGTAAAAATAAACGTAATAACGGTTAAAAAAGAAATTAAAACTAATCAGATCTTTTTGTCGAGTAACTTTTTTCAGAGTATAACAAATTTTGCCAGTCTTTAAATACTATTTTCCTGTGTCTTTTTATTCAATAAATAACGTGAACTTTACACTTTTGTAATTGTTTCCTGTTATTCAGAAACACTTATTTATTCAAACTTATTCGTTATATACACCTCTGTCTAACCCTTCGGGGATTACAGGCGTGATGTTATGTTATTCGTTTTCCTCGTACACAAATTGTTTCGCAGAGTTCTTGCAAAACCCTTTGAGGAATAGTTCGATTCTCATCAATAAAACTCCGATAATTATCGATAACTATCGACACGCAAACATTATTCAGTTATTAGTCTATACTTAGTTATTTAGTTGTTTTCAAACTCGTTCGAATTTCGGCCATAGTTTAGACCTAATTTTAGTTATGTATAAAGTTTTCTTAACACAATAAGGGACAGATATATTCTGATAGAACAAGTTAAGCTGCAAACTGGGCCTAGGTCGAACATACTTTGGACAATGATAATGGTGAAAGTTTCTTATTTAATGAAGTTGGACTGTCTGCGACGAACACGCTAGGTCAGTGATGTAATAAAATAGGTACCTAGACAAGTTTTTGGAAAAAACGTTATCTATAACAAATAATAATTGTGACATAAATAAAAAGTTAATCACCAAACTTGTTAGACGTTTTGGTGATTAGGATTAAAATATAGTGTTGTTATCAGAGGGATGTTAATTACGTTTAAATATAACTTATAATAACATTGCCGACAAATTGTTTGCAGTTTGTCAAATACTGATTACTGTTATATTGTTTTTTTTTTTAATAATAAACAAACTATAATGTACATCTTCTCGATAATTTACCTCTACCTCTTTAAGTTTATATACATAATAATTATCATATGTATTTGGTCTAATATTTTATTACTAATGTACATATTTATATAGTTTGTGTGTGAGTGTAATATATAGGTACACCTCTGCCCAACCCCTTGGGGAAACAAGGTGTAACGTTATGTGTCACCTAAGTATTTATTGTTATAATCTCAGTCACCCTTTACGATACCTACAGATGCATCCTTCATCGTCCTAGATGCACCACACAGTAATCAACGCATTAAAAATATATACATAAAAATAGCTACGTAGTAATGTGATCGCTTTAAAGTAGGAAAGCTTGTGAGTACAGCAGACTAGTTCTTTTAATTAATTTTAGACATGTTAGTCCAACAAATAGACTAAAAACTCCTAGCAGATTGTAAAGCTTTTTAATTATGCTACAAACTACCCTCACTTTCCGATTAAAAAAAACTTAAAATAAAACCGTTACAAACCGCTTACTCCTATCCGATTAATTAACCATTCTTGTTCAAAGAAAATAGAAAAAAAAACTAAAAGAATTAGCAGGTTGTTTTGCTAACCCTACCACTTAGAGAAAAAGATCCCTGTTTTTATTCAACAGAGAAAAAAGCTCGCCTTTACGTTGCATTAGTGCGATTGTCTTTAATAAAGTATTTTTTGCTAACCCTCCTCGGTAAGGGATTTTATTTTTATTTATTGCATACTAGGTTTGGTTCGTAACCTTATCGCATTCTTCAGGTTACAAGTGCCTTTTATATTGAATTCTTTTACTACCGTTTCTTTTTTTTTTTGGGATTTTTCATGTTGAATGGCGGACGATCTGTTTGAATTAATGATTTATAGTTATCAAAAGAGAAATAATTATATATTTGATCCTCTAAAAACTTATTGACCTTATAATCATTTTTTTTTTTAATAAATGAGTTTGATGTTTTCTATTTTGAGCGAACATCGGCAGAACAGCAAACGTCTGCTCAAAACAAAATATTTACTCGGCATAGTGAAAACGCGGCTTGAGAATATTTTATTTTTAGGATTTTTTTAGGGGTCGAATGACTACTTGTCATTAGGAAACCATATTCAGTATTGGATAACCTAGGTTCGGCATAAATAATAGGTACCGCTTAAGAGTCAGCATAAAACTCAATTCAATAACTATAAAAGTGAATATACTAATAAATTCTTATACATTACTATCGTTAATAATATCTAATGTTGCGTTAAAATTGTTCTGCTTACCCCGCTTCGGTAAGCGATATTGACAATAGAGTGGATTGTAATATTTATTGTACCTACATAGTTACGGTTTTTATTTATATTTGTTTTTTATAAATTTTTGTTTTATGTATTTTGTAATCCCCTAGTGGGATAATTTATAAATTATATGTTCGTAGGTGTGTCCGAGACGTCATAGTGAGCCTATATAACTTTAAAATACCGCAGCATTATGCTGAGATAGTTGTTTTTTAATTTTCCTTACTTAACCAAGGCTAGCAGTATGCAAAGTATTCAAGATCCTTTTTTTTAAAACCATCCATCATTTTTTAGACGTGCTGCTGGGGAGTTTGTTGCGCCACTTCTTCTTCCCAGCTAAAGAACTAGGAACTGGTAAAGGGCGGTCGTTTTGAGAACTGTCTTATGTAATTTTAACGTTCGAAAAGTGCTGATTCTAACCTAGTTTGAATAAATGACTGTTGATTTTGGTTTTGATTCTCAGTTTTCACCCCACTTTTAATCATTATCATCTTTCACACAAGTCATCCGTCATGTCTTTGGGCTTCCCCCTACCAGTAAGTACACATTTAGGTATATGTATATTATTTTATACGCCATGTCAATAGGCAGCCTACCTCGGAATCCCTCGCGTTAAAAATAACAGTTATCTACGGGTCTAAGATGTTCTAATGAAAACTGTGAGGTGGGGCCACAGGTATAGCGGATAGATTAGTCGATTTTAAACTAAAGCCCACTATTAAACTAAAATCTTAGGGGACTTATTTCGTGTAAGACCTAAATGTAGTTAAAGAATTTGGTCTATCTGTGTGCCAAATATCAACCAAATATGTTTTAAGCCAAAAATAAAAAATGTGGTAAAGAAAATTATTAACAGTTTTAAAAAACACTCGAGCTAAATAAAATACGTTTTAATTAGATACTTCACAAATACAGATCACCTAGAGAGAGGTGACGGAAAATAACTAGTCAACTCTGTTTCCCCTTAAATCACTTAAATCATCAAACAACCCATAGAAAGTTGATACATAAGCTATTTACATCACACAGCATTTCATTGCACTTAAGCAAAACTTAAACAATACATTCCCCCAGTACGCTTTATAAGCAACGTTTATAGGGTCAAGTAGGGGTAAAAAGAGGGGAAAATTAGGGTGAAAAGAGGGAAAACTTGTACGTAACAATAAACAGTTTCCATCGTGATAATTTGAAGTATAAATTATAGCTTAAGGAAATAATAAAAGTTTGTATAATTTTCTGTGCTCGCGTTTTCCTGTTAAAAAGTTAACATTTTTATATTCGCGCCGCTTCTTCCTACTTTGTGACACAATATTGTTCATTAGAAATGGTTGGGGACACACGGATGATAACAAGTTGCATAAGTAGTTACAGTCTTGTTGACGTTATTCGTTTTTTAGGAGCATAAATGGGAACTTTTCCTCTTGCCAGTCTATGAGAAATGTTACAATGAGCCAAGTTTTGTGTTTGTTTTATGTTATTGCTAAATGTTTTTTCTTTGCGATAAACATGCATTAGTACATTTCTGGGCATTGATTGACAATCGTGAAAATGTGGGCCGAAGCGAAACCTAGGCACACTTTGAGTCGGTTGCGGCCAGGGCTTGTGTAGTACGTTCCTCAAATAAAATGCGCGGAAATTCAAACTTTAGGTAAATAAATTATAAATTCCAGAATCAAAGACGAACAACGATAATTTATCACGCGTCAATATGTTCATTTGTTTCCTGTTTTTCTTTAAGCTACATTTGCAAGCCAAATCTAAATTTAAATAAAATCTTTGCTGAGTTACCTCCTTGGTTGCCATGTGTTGAAGTAAAAAGTTGTTTCCATTTTCAACAGACAATAACACGACAGATATGGAATTTCATACAAACATTGCCGGCCGGGCGCTCGCATGTATTCGAACAGAACAGCATTTTCGATTTAGCTCGAAGAAGGTTGTCAAAATAATGCTCCAATTTCCAAGCATGTTTGAGAAGAGTTATTAATTGATAAGCTTTATTTATAAGCTACTGTGGCGGCATCTGACATAAAAGATTTAAACTTGATACAATTTAAACGTAAACTGAATAAATATTTAATAGACAAATGCTACTATACCATTGACGAATTCCTAGTTGACAAAATTTCATGTGACTGACCATTTTATGTATTTATGTTCTAATGTAATATTCATGTTTATTAATTTATTACAATATATTATATCTTGTATTTTAATTTCTATAGATAATAATTGTTTCATTGTTTCGATTAGTGTTTAACTCAATTTGTAATATTGTCACCTAACAATGCATGCCTTATAAGGTAGATTTTTGAGCTACTTTAAATATTTTTAAGACCCTGTTGTATCACCAAAAATCGCATTAAAAAAACTTTGACTTGGACTTTGACTTGATTGACATTGCGGGTGTCGGTGTATGCTTACAGAAACAAAAATCACAGTACTTGGAAAAGCTCCTTGGATGGTCATCAATTAGATTCTTGGTCCTGTCCTGATCAAGATTTCTATTATTTGGACTTAATTTCTAACTTAATTGCCTTAGTTAACTATTTTAGCATAAACGGGCTGATTCTCATTGCTGAGCTAGTATATTCTTGTAGCTTGAATTGCTAAACCAACCATTATCAGGGTCGTTAGATTTATCCACCCACTCCTGAGTATAGGCCTCATCTCTTTTGTGCCATTATACTTTCCTGGATTGTTGGATTAATCAACCTTAGACAGGTATACATTTTTTATCTCTGCCAAGTTTTTATCAAACCGGTTTCTCAATTTCCTATCAAATAAAACTCGCTCACTAAAACCCCACCCCAATAACCAAAATGTAATCACAAAATCAAAGTTGGAAAACAGACCGTCCGGTTAAAAGAATTGAGTTTATATTGCATTGCACTTAAACACTTATCGGCTAGCTGCTCTTCCGTTCCAAATCGACCTCTGTCTTACGGTCGTATAATGAAATCGTTACGGACCTCCGTAATTTCCTATTTAGAAGAAAAAACGGTAAAACGTTAAGTAAAGGTGGTTCTGACTCAAGGATGCGTGAAACTGCCATCTGAAGGAGATTGAGGGAAGTGATGAGAATTGAGTGATAATTAAATCTTGGATCGAGATTTGGTGTGTCTTTTGGGAGAAATGAAACAGAATAGGACTATTTCTTGTTTCATTCTTCAAGTTATAAAAAATCTTCTATTTAAAAAAAATTCTTAAAAACCTTTTTTTTGACATGGCGCTTTTTGAAAATCAACCCCGAAAGGAGTCAAATAAATGAAAGTTTGTATGGAAGTCGGTCACTATATTGCCGATGGGAAATTCCCATCGGGTGCAGGGCTTGTTACATGATAATTTCGGATTCAAACAACAGTTTTTCATAAACTTTGAAAAACAGTTTTTCCTTAGTATTACTGTCGCAGTCGATTATTGTATTTTTCTTATACTTTATTTTATTTTGTTCTTTAATCCTGTCTTCATTCACTGCACAATAATTCGCCTCATAATTTATTTTTATTAATTATAATTACATACAATATTTTTTATAGTTTGTTCATGTTTTTTATATTCTAATATGTAAAAACACAATTTATAATGTATTTAATTACATAAAGGAAAGGCATACGTTTATTAAAAAAGCAAAAACGCGACACTCTACAATATCTAAGCTGGTCTCAAGGAATCAAATCTAATTTTAGGTACCAGCGTTTTTTATATTTTCCACATACCTTCCAGAAAATAATTACCATATTTTATTACTTTCTACTCTGAAATCGAGCCCAATCGTGCAGTCTACTTTTCATACAAAGTACCTACATTTAGACCAATATCTGTGATGGCTATTGTAACCACACAATAGGCTAAGATTACATTTCTCTGAAAGGAATGTTACAAAATAAGAATTGTTACAGTGCAAGTTGTGAGCGAGATCGTTGGGACTTTGAACGATTCATTACAAAAAACTTTTTACTACAAAAAAAACGACCGACTTCCAAAAAAAATACTATAAAGTGAAAAATAACTTTAATTTCGGAACTCGGTGTCTTTGGTTTTGAATTTTCGTTTTTTGCCACCGACTTCCGAAGTTAAAGAAAGATTTTCATACTTAATCATTTCTTTCATTAGATAATTGACACCCATCGTCTATGAAGTTTTGCCAGCTAATTTTAATTTGACCTCGTTTTATAATTTTATATAGCTTGCAATAATTTATTATCCCTCCATTATTCGTTTCCCTAAAGAGTTCCAAACTGATCGGTTCCGGGTCACTTGCAGCGAACGACTTTGCGCTACCTTCACGAAGTTATGAAACCTCATAATAAGGGTAAAATCTTATCTGTGGATTTATGGTTTTAAAATATTTTCATGCTTTTTATTTTAGAAGATTTTTTTAATCGATTTCTTAGTAATTCAAGTTAACTTTGAACTTGAACTTTTGCGTGTCCTGTTGAATTTTAGAAGACTCAGGTTTCTATCCTAGTAACGATAAAAACATTTTTTTTTACATATCGAAGGTGCAATGTAGGATTTTAAAACGACTACAAAAAGGAGGGGATTGCATCCGATTGCATTTTTTGTGGATCGAAGTTTCTTATCATATGATAATTACTGTATGTTATTTACTGTTATATTACTCTAAGAAAGTGGAACGGACTGACGATGACGTGTGAAGTACAATCAACACTATTCTAAGTTTTAAAACAATGATCACGTAAAAATTGAAGTTAGATTAAAATTGCTTATTAGTCTTAAAGGCTAGATCGTAATTAATTATTCAGAACCTGGTTCGTTTTAATAAAGGTTTTTTTTTAAACTTTTATGTTAGAAGCCCGAAAGTCGGACAACCAGTCTTACCAAGGGGTATCGTTTTACCCAGTTGTGGAAGTCAGATAGGCAGTCGCTTCATGTAAATTACTGGTATTCAGCTGCATCCGGAAGCCGATCCCAACATGATTGGAAAAAGGCTAAGCAGATTGATATTTTTTTTTGCTTAAACAATGTCCTTCCGCGGTGATTCCATTAAAATTTTCTATAAATGAGTCGGAATCAGTAACTTTTAAGCAGTGGTCAAGGCATGTAGCATGTAGCATCTGTCCAGTTGAAAACCAGCGTCAGGCACTTATTGTTGTCTGGCATTTTTGCTGAACTGGGCCTTTTTGGCGCAGCCGTAAGGCCGTGAGGGACACTCCCCTGCCAATTTTCTTACTTCATACTTTACCCCCTTTTGTTTTTTATTTTTTATTTTATTTTATTTATGTACACACAGTAAAGTACATAAAAGAACGACATAATTAAAATATGAGTACAAAGGTACTGCTTATTTCTTAAGAAATTTCTTCCAGCAGACCTGCGAAAGGAGAAATGAGGAAGAAATGTAGACAATAGTGTGTGAGAACAAGAACAGAAAAACATGATTATGCGAAGTCTTAGCTTAAAAATAAAATATTAAATATACTTACTACATATAAACGCAAGAAAATTAACATATTATACTTAAATAAATACATAAAGTTTAACTATATAAACATAAATACACTACATGAACCTAAATAATAATATACTCATATTTGAGAGGAAAGATAATGCTCTTTTACAAGAAATTTGAAAACGGAAATAGATTATTTATCTTTTTTATCTACTGTATGTTATATTATGTGCCCTTTAGTCTGTGTTAAATAAATGTATTTTCTTTCTTTTTCATTCTTTATCTTAGTACTATATCGGAAATCGGTTATTACCGTCCATTTCATCCAGCAACCAACGTGGTTGCCAAAACTGATCGCCAACTTCATATTAAGCGATATAATTCGTCTTTTACAACTGCAATACCCCAACCCAACACGGTATTACGTTGCTCCAGTCACATGAGGAAAAGATGAAAAATATTAGGTGGGTGTTTATTATAACTGGCCCCTTCGAACATAGCAATGCTGCTTGGCGACAATTTTTTTTTAAAATGGAGATATTGTTTCTAGTAAACAGATTTAAGGTACTATATAGAGATGCTATCAGAAGATTTTTTTTTAGGTTGGTGGACAGTCACGATAAGACATTGAATACATAATAGTGTGATAACCTCCGGATAATTTCCGATTAGTAACTTTATACAAATTATGTGTTGTTATTTGTGTTAATAACATGACAAAACATTTTTTTTTTTTTGTTGTTAATGTTTATTTTTGTCCTTGTGGATTTTATCATTAAATTTATACCATCCGAAAGACGTTCATTGCTGGATAACGGCCTCCCCAAGCATCGACACAACTAAACTACACAAATTACTATTCTTAACTATAATTATTGTTCGCTTAGCTATTGTTAATACGCCGAGAGCTGAACGCTGAGTGTCCAGCGCTCGGCGTATTAACACGTCGGGTTCGGTTCGCGACAAGTCATTCGTCATCCTGAGGATGCCTCGTTGAGAGGTGAAATACGTGTCGATTTCTTACAGGGTTTTTTAAGACTCTTTATGAATAGTTAAGCGGATTAGTTTACTAAATATCTCTACGTCTATTGTATTTTATAATGGATTTCCGCCAAGTCACGCCTGAATCTATTAACTATCGACACAACTAAACAAGGCAACTCTTCAACCTCTACTCCAAACATTCTTGCCAGAACCCCTTTTTAACATAACATTACGACTATTTTCCTCGAAGGGTTAGGTAGAGGTATACCTATAGCTATATTTCACCAGATATGCTGAAATGAACCCCTACTAACCGCCACCCTTTTCTTCCCCAGGTGTCAGACGACATTGGCTACGTGGTGTACTCAGCCCTCGGCAGCTTCTACATACCGTCCTGTATCATGGTGTTCGTCTACATCAGGATATACTACGCGGCGAAGGCGAGAGCGAGGAGAGGGATCCGGAAGAACCCTAGGCCTAGAGCTGTGAGTGGCTTTGTAGTTATAATTTATAGCTGGACCTTGAAGAACAGCATCTTTTTTTTTTGAGAACAAAACAACATAATTATTATTTACCATACCATAACTCTTGAGGAGATCGTGTAAGTAATGGCAGCCCACGGGTCGATCCATCAGATTAAGCTACGCTTGCCGGGGTTGGTCCGTGGATGGGTGACCATCTTTACATACCGAGACTCCTCCGTGCCTTGGAAAGCACGTTAAGCAGTTAGTCCCGGCTGTCATTTGTGGACCCTTGACAGTCGTTACGGATCGTCAGAAGCCTGAAAGTCTGACAACCAGTCTTACTCGGAGGTGGTCAGATAGGCAGTCGATCCATGTAAAATACTGGTATTCAGCTCAAATTTTGAAAATCCCTGTTCTCACTAACCGAATGAACATAATGGATCTATTACTGAATTGTAACAATGAAAGCTTTTAAGAATCGAGTGAACTCCTGGGTTCGATTCCCCGGGTAGGGCAAAATTATTGAAATAGTGGTAAACGTATTTAGCTATTTACGATACAAGTGGGCCCAAGACTATGATCTTAATATTTGCATATTTTCGTTATCAAAATATTATATTACTTGTATCCTTTATATTACTCTCTTCTGTTCATAGAACGACCAACAGACGAGCTTCAGCAACCCGGCGAAGGGCACGCGACCGATGCCCTCCACGCACCCCATGCCCCCGGGACACCTTAGTAATAATAACGGGTAAATATACACCTTTAATATACGAACGCTTACAACAAGGTATCCGCATGGATGGCAAACGCCTGTGGAGTTCTCTAATACCAGAGGCATCGTAGATGAGTTTCCATCCCAAAGAGAAACCTGAAATGTATGTATGTATCATAAGTCTGCACCCGCGCCTTCAAACAGATCCATATCCAAGGTGTTTTTTTTTATATCCCATAACTCTTGGGTATGAATGAGACCATATCAAAGAATCAACTGGCTTAAGAATTATTTTTCAACATCTTTTTTTTTTCATACAAAATAATACGACAAAGTCACGATTATTAATGTAAAACACCCATACCTACGTGAAATATGACAACGTCGCATTTTCATATTCGCATGTATTTAAATATGAATGATTGGTTTGAATGGAAATGATTTACTCGTACTTATCAATGAAACTTAGATACACATAGTGTATACAACTTATATACGGTATAGTGTTAGGTTATCTTCGAAACTATGCGCTTTTGGACCACATATTCTAGGACTTTTTGGAATATAAAAAAACACGTTGTATAACTATACAGATAGATATAATACTCTATAATATTTGCAAGAAAATACCTACGTTTATTTACGGTAAAAATTATAAAAAGAAAGAACACAAACACAAAAAAAAACAAGTTCGAGGGAAATATGCGTCACATCCACGCAAAACGACCATTGCTCAGCATAATGCTGCGACCCTATGCGAGACAGAGCGCAGCGCTGGTTTTTAGCGACATAGGGTGTTAAAATGGGCGGCAGAAATAGTTAATTGATAGTTAATTAGTAGTTTTTACCAAGAGCTCTACTACTAAAAACTAACAATGGATTAATCAATTCATACCGGCGTCCAAACATAGCATAAACTGCTAATTGATGTAGCCGCGGCAAGAGAGGCTATCTAGGGCTGGGTTCAATTCCCATTCAAGCAAAGTTTTAATGTGTTTAGCAGCACAGCAAGAGAAAGTAATAATTTTAAATATAAATACGAACAAAAAAGGTTAGGACGGCTACCGTTAAACACAAAAACTGAAGCACCTTAAATATATAATACGCCGATTCAAGTGTATGCATCTCTAATCGATTTATTTAATCTCAAAATTAGTATAAGAAGTTTATCCAGTGTATAATAAATAGGTATACGTGTGACGAGTACTACCTTCGTTTTACCCTGCGTCCAAATCAAGGCGATTGGTCGCGTGAATACGCGATTGTAGCATTCATATGTCAGGCCGCGTCTTAACAAACGCAAACGTCACGCGAGTGTGCGATCTTCGCGTTTGTTTATAAATGTATCTTAAGACTTTTTAATGATATTCTATTCCATTCTATTCATTTTGTTAGGCTAACTCGAACGCGTGGTCGCGTCGACAGAGGGCACCTTCCGGTTTTACGAACGAAGGAGTGACATATGAACGCGATTATGATTTTGGTTAGGACACGGCCTTAATATTGAGATAATAATATCGAGGTGCTGAACAATGTTTTTTTTTTTTGCAAAAAATATGTCGTGTTAATGCTCTCGAGACAAAACAGAATGCATACTACTACAAGTTAATAATCAAACAATTCCTTTGGTTCCTTCACGTTAATGTTACATTACACCAGAATGCTCAAGTTGTGGCGGCATGGCATCTACATCGCCACATGCGATGCGAACTACGCATGTGGTTACATGACGTCGCACAAAATCTTGCATCGCGGAAGCAGAGTTTACCATAAGTATATAGAACGTCCCGACGACAATCGTCGGGCAAAACCCCACCAGAGGATCCCCCTTTTCTATAGAGGATGAGTGAACTTTACACCCTGTTCCTCATACCTCTATAAACTAATTGTATCTTTCATGAATTAACATGAAATTAAAACAAAACGAAGGCAAAAAGTTTTTAACTCAAAAACTTTCGAAAGAGTTCCATGAAAGCAAATACAAGAAACTACGCTCTTTTACTTCTTGACCGACACAAAGAAATTATAAAAGGGATCCCTATTAGATACGGAATTCAGAAACCGGTCCCGAGATCCGGGTTGCAACGGATTTTTAGGATTCCGTCACGAATAGAAAAATCGTTGGAATATTTTCTAGTTAGCAAAATTTCTTCGGGATTCTTGAATATCAATGGTGCTTTATATGGAAAACTAAATAAGTGCGTTTCTTTATTTAGTAGTAAACATAATCTTTAAGATTTTGTTATTATGGGGTCAGATGACAACATTAATTTTAAAAAAAACAATACATTTGTGATACTTGCATCCCCTAATTATATGCCTTTTTGGAAGTATCCGTCCAATAAATTCCTATAATTCCCGTCATTGCATAGCGCTGGTAGGTAATGCAGAAACATTCAAGTCACATGAACAAGTAGGTTATTTTTTGGTTCTCAGCAAACCTGGGGTCGACTCTCCGACTCCGTCAATAAAGATACGGGCCCGTCCCAAAGTGGTTGATCCGACAAAACAAGTGCAAATATTTAAAAAAAGATAGAAGAGAAGTGAACCTGTCCAGTCAGTGCACGCATTTGTCAGTAATCGTGCAGCTCAACTCAAAACTTAAGGAGCTCAACGATGCGACAATACCAAAGAAAGGACATTTGGGTATGCCGCAAAAAGCACTCAAACTGCCCGACCATGATTAAAAGTAACTGCGAAAAAAGTAATATAATACTTTACGAAGTAAATATTAACGTTATTTATACACATTTAAAATTTATGAACGTTAATGTGTTTAAAAAAATTAAAACTAGGAATAATCTTGGTCAGACTGATCATTTGAGGACTATGTAGATTGGTGTCTGAAATGGTCTTTTGAGGAAAGAACCATACAGATTTGAGTGGACCTGTCCAGTTAGTGCATGCATTTGTCAGTACTCGTGTAGCTCAACTCAGAACTCAAGGAGCTCAACGACTCGATGAACAATACCATAGAAAGGACATTTGGGTAGGCCGCATAGCGATTATCATTAAAACTAGCTGAGAAAAAGAAAAAAGAAAAATAGATAATTATGTAGATCCACATAGTCCTCACATATAAAATATGTCACGTAAATCAATAAAAATGATTTTAGACCCCCTAAAACCAACACAGCTTCGTTCATTCGTTGTGATCAAACTAACATATAACATTATTATTTTCCAGCGAAAGCCAAATATCAACAATAGAGACGCCACAAGTGCAGATCCCGACAGTGACCTGCGAGCTAGCTTCTGACATATCCACGAGCGAAGCAGGCGACACCTTGCCACCTCCGCCCGACGAACGGAAGGATACGCTCAAGGTAGCCTACCAGGTAATCTGTCAACAATCAATATATTACGTAGATGGCAGGGACATTTGCCGGTCTATTCTGTTAAAAACTCACCGTGAAAACTTAAGTGAAGTGAGCGTGAATTGAGCTGCCAATAGTGTCAATGCCTAGCATCGGGTGGACTGACACCTCACTTCCCCTAAGTTTTCACGGTGAGATGGTTACAGAATACCACTGCTGAAATAGAGCCTGATATATCCACAAGTGAAGCAGGCGACACACTACCGCCACCGCTTGATGAACGGAAAGATACGCCCAAGGTAACCTACCAGGTCACTTCCAATAATAAATTATATAAAACAAACTTAAGGTAACCTCCCAACTGTTCTTTCCTCCAATTCCCCCAAAATAGAAGCAGTAGAACTTTGTGATTCAAATAAAGAACTCATGGAATCTACAGGTCAGGAACGAAAGTATGAAAGAGAAAAGGTCAAACCCAGCCATGCCGCAATGTCTATTCAACCCGAACATATCAACTAACCTTTGCTTAGCTTCAATAACGGTCTTTAAAACCCCCTAAACAAGCTATAGTGACTTGAACCAGGTAAAGTTACCTCTAGTCTATCACTTAGAAGCTACTTTATGGAACTGTGAGCTGTGGCTTTAAGTTAGCTGCGTCTAAGTTAACTACAGTTAACAGTGTTAGTTCTAAGATCGATCCAAAGTTCGGTTGACTTTCGGTCAATTTGCTCACTGTGATCAGTTGCACTCTGTTATTTGTAGGTGGATTTGTGGAAATCAGGAGAACAATATTGCATTATAGTTAGCTATACTATTCGGACGTAAATTATGTAAATCACTTTAGAAATAGGTACTGAAAATAGCCAACCAATATAAATCTAGGAGTCCCCAAATCTTATGTGAATTCCTATGTAAGGGCGAATTTCAACAATGAAAACTGAACGCGATCAGCACATAAACCACGTTTAAGAGCTGTCAGTGTCATTATTTTCTTTGTAATATTGACACTGACAGCTCTTGAACTCAGTTGAGATGTGCTGATCGCGTTTAGTTTCATTAGTGAAATCAGCCCTAAGCCCTAATTATAATAAAAGCAGTAACCTGTCTAGTCACCATTTTTGTGATGTCATAAACAAGAACTAATCACCTTTTCTTTTCCTAGGTGGTAACGTCAGCTCAAGTACAAAAAAACCCATTGGCTTCCTGTCCACTTAGAAGCTCGACGCTCTCTGTGAACGGAGAGCTTCAACTACAGCAGACTAGGGGCAGAGCGCCCAGCGTCGCCATAGATGCCGACATGGTCTCAGAGTTGGAACCATCGTCATCAGACTCCGGTGTCGTCAGCCGCTGCGGTGGCGTCAAACCTTTAAAACTACGCATCTTCAAAAAAACGGATAGAAGACAAGAAAAGTCTCAACCAAGTAAATCAGAATTAGAACCAGCGCTACCAAAGCCACACAAACCAAGAGACCCAGAAAGAGAAAAGAAGAGATTAGCCAGAAAGAAAGAAAAGAGGGCTACTTTAATTCTAGGGTTAATAATGGGCAGTTTCATCGCCTGCTGGCTGCCATTCTTCTTCTTGTATATATTGAAAGCTGCTTGCAGGAACTGTGTGATACCTTCCAGCGCGTTTGCGATAGCCTTCTGGCTTGGTTACATGAATTCTGTTCTGAATCCTGTGATCTACACGATCTTCAACAAGGATTTCAGAAGAGCATTTCGGAGGATATTGTTTAAGTGATGTTTAGCCTACGTGTGCTGTTATCGATGCGTAGCCAACAGGATCCTGATGGCTCAGCAGAGGGCAGCACCGAATCTTTACAATGTACGTTGAATGGACTCTCAATAGTTTTAATAATGATTGGAACGGTTCAGTGACATTCCGGGTTTGTACTTTGGCTGATATTATTTCATTCAGGACTGTGAAATATATATTCAATAAAATTAATTTTAATTCGGATTTTAACCAACTAATTATTAATAATTTTTTGTTGAAATTTTTATGAATTGGTTATAATTAGTTGGTTAAAGAATGATAAAACCAAAGCTAAGAAGCGTTTTATATTATAGTGTCGATAATATCAGTCAAGGAATGAAAATTCAGAAAAGCAGTCAAATAGAACAATGATGAAACCAAAATTACGCTTACACATAACATAAAATAGATGATATTTATCTTATCATAATGTATTAGGTCAGCTTGTTCATATTTTAAGCTTTTTATATAGAACCTATGGTCATTTCATGTATAACTATTAAATCATTAAGTGCCCGTAATCTAGACGATTTAAACGTATTAAACTGATTGAAAAATTGTGACTAGAGATCAACACCAATAGTTTTATTAAAATAATTATTTTTAATGTTCTCAATTGAGTAGTGCCAACATTAAGCAAAAACTTTAGAAAAAAATCATGAAGTGACTGTACATTTTTGTTGCAATATAAAAAAGGAATTGTAAATTATAAAATACATTATTACGTAATTCATTTCGTAGGATTTTTTAATATTCGTAGCAAAAATCATAGATTAATATATAAAATATGAAGAAACTGCAAAAACACTAATGGATTTGAAAAATTATACATACTTATGATATAATTATTCCTTTAATAGTACAATAAAGGAATTACATAGCTTTAATGTCATCAGATTTTGTAAAACATTAATTAGCATTAGCTGTGTTAGTACCTGTGTCCACTGTGGCGTAACCCATACTTTATTGATAGTAGATGGACGAATTAATTATTAAAATAAAAACAGCTGAATTGAAAGAAAGATTCTTTAGATAATTGAAACCCATTGTGACAAATTGATAAAAACAATCCTAAATTATTATTAATTAAACTATCTACTTTGGAATATGATTTATTCAAAGCGTTAGTTTGAAGAAGAAAATAAATATTGACTTTTGTTCAATGATAATCAAAACAGCAATAATTATAATTGAATAATTATTTCAGAAATCTACCAAATGCTACATAAAATTCTAATAACACTACACACGATTCGGGATAACATTGCTTAAAACATTGAAAAAAACAATAATATAAATATGTCCAAATGTTTAGTGTGTTACACCACAGTGGTTCTTAGAAACTTGCTAGAAAAATCACTATAATAGCTTTTAATTGATATTTAAATACATTTGTTATATATATTTCTTTAACAATCCCTTGAAGACTTACCATACGCTTATCTACGTACAAAATAGTGAAGTATTTGTAGTTTTCATGTAAAATTATTTGCTATATTGAGATCCTAAGATTCACCATTCTAAATAAAAACACAAATAAATTGTATGACTTGTTGTTTTTCAAATGTTTATTTTTTTTTGGGAAATCTTCCATAAACTATCATTGGTGAAATTAAATCGGTTTTTGTTTATCATTAACAAAACTGAGTAGAAAAATATAGTGAAAATAAAAATAAAATTGAACATACTTTATTTACGAATCGAAAATGTGATTACCAAATTTATGAAAGATTTCTTATAAAAAATATAAAATACCAATAACATTAAATATATAAAATATAAGAAACTGTTAAGTCACAACATCTATTTAATAAAATACAACAAAATTAAAGCAATCATTGTAAAGATGCGGTGTATAAAAATTATACTGATTATATTGTGAAAGTAATTAAAATTAAAACAAATACACATATTTTTATTTTGTACCAAGTTCAAAATATAATAGATATTTAAAAATATTATATTTCAGATATATTATTTCATATAAACACAAATATTTCAACTCATTGCATAGTTTATTAAGTAGGTAATAGATACAGAAGTTTATAATTCTTTCACAATGTGAACAGTCTTATGTAGGTTAAATATATTTTAAATAAAATAAAAAATGACTGTGCCTCTGTGCCTATCGACAAGCACTACACAACAATAAAATGCACTTTATTGAAAAATAATGTAAATATTACAGTTAGTTTAATTTTCCTTTTGTGTAAGGATTTTATTCAACCAAGGTTTTGGTGGAATTTGATAATCATAATTTTAAATGGTTTTTTAAACAGCGCTGGTCGCTTTTAGTATATTTTTGTTTTAAGTTTTCAGTGTAAATATTGTACTTATATTTAGCCTAAGTTATAACTTGTAACATACGTTAGATAAAATTAAATTAAATATAATATACCAAAAAGAACACCAAATACTTCCTGTAATTTTTTCTAATCTTATGAATAGTAAAACGTTTTATCCAGTAAATTTTAACCTTTTATAAATATTGTTTCCACCTAGTACATAAGGGTTGTTTATATTTTTAGTAAAATGTAGTTTCTTCTATATGTTTGTAATCCTTATACCCAAATCCTTAAGATTTGTTCTTTTCCGATGATAAACAAGTTGTAATTTTACACATTTTTAAATTTTTCGTGGATTTTCAATTACTTTGTTAAAAAGTTTATCAACTATACCTACGACTGATGATAGTTTTTAATAAAAATAAATCTTTTCCCAACCTAAATACAATTGTAAATAATATTTCCTCAAGAATTATTGCGAAAAATCTTGTAAAATAATTATTAATGAACAACAACGACAACTTAATTCTAAATCGGTGTAAACTAGATTCTTGGATCTTAGAGTTAATAATTAATAATACTTAATAATTAAGTATTATAATTATTTTATAAGTAAAATAATAACATTGCAACACCATTGCCGTAATAGTTATAAAATTAGATTTTTAGATAAAATAATTATTAGATATTAATTATGTACTGAATTCAAAAGCAATAGAGAGAGTAGTTTTCTTTTCGTATTATAATTTTTCACTATTTTAAAATTTCATATAGTCTTCCAAAGTGTGTGTGATTATCAAATAATAGTAGTTACCTTTCCTCAGTTATTTGTATTAAAATACTAAAAATTGTTTTCTGTTATGGTTTTCTTTTTGGTTTTTTGTATGAAGAATGTGATGATTTTGTGGAGAGTAAATATTTTTGATGCGGAGTAACAATTTTTTATGAATCTAGAACCCCACAATCTAGCACAGAGCCCTTGCTGATTGTGCAGGTTCTATTTTGAAAGTCGCGACAGTCGACTTTAGACTTTAAAAATTGTTCACACAACACTTGGTTAAAATGTTGTGCGAATGAATAAAATACGCAATAATTTTAATTTAATTTTAATGAGTGAAATTAAAATGTGAAAAATATTATTTAAGTGTGTACAAGTTTTTCAAAATACATACAGGTTTTTGTACAGTTCTAAAAATCTTGTAAAAATACAATTTAACGCCATTATTTCTTATTTAGTGAAAATACTTAGAATGTTTTTAAAAATTAAATAACTTATAGGTGGCTATCCTGTGTATCTAGAAACTTGTTCAATAAAAAATGTTCTAAATTAATAAAAAACTATTTATACTTATAGTATAATAATCTATAATAGTATTTGTTAAATATTTTAATTTTTAATATATAAAAATTCGAAACGCGTTACGTTTATATAGTTCTTTATAAAAAAATATATAATTATAATTATTAAAATCGTCTAAGACTATACGATTAACTATTAATTCTTATCGACTCAAAATGTAAATGAAAAAATATACGAAGTACCAATATACAAATTTTAATCTTTATTTATTTGTTTTATTCCCTGAAAACTTACCTAAGAAACACTAATCGCGTGGAGTCATCAAGTTAACAGCCAATCTACGACCATTGCTCGACATAGCCTCTCATTCTCATTGCTGGGTATTACAATATTGCTATGCAAAAGCTGCAAATATATTGGTGATCGCAGTGGGTAGCTATAATGTTGTCGTTTGCACAAAAAAACAGTACTGCATTGTGCCTATTATGCTCTAGACCAGTGGTGGGTAAACTTTCTTCATGGGGGGCAGAAAGTTGACACAATTTCAGAGAAGGGCCTGAATTATAGCAAAAATGAATTATAATTTGAAACCATTTAATCATAAAAATAAACATTACACACCATGTTAATTACAAATTACGATTTAATTTGTATTTGAAGGCCCTGCCATGGTATGTATGTGAGACATATGAAATTGTGTTTGATTAGCCAAAAAAATATATATATATAAATTGAATTGAAATTGTTTTTGTCTGATTGAGTTTTTCCGCAATTTCATGGTCGAAAAAGTTCCAACTGACTGTTACCACACATAATAATATATGACGATCCAAACATCGCCCTAATTTTCTGGGCTCCATATTCTATTCATTATTAAAGACCCATCGGTGAGCTGGATAAAATCCTTTCGCGGGCCGGAGCTTGCCCACGGGCTGTACTTTGCCCATCACTGCTCTAGACATTACTGCTAACTTGTGAAAAAATGGTGGTTTGGAGTTGAACAAAATAAAATCGACTCCTAGTGAAAGGCATCCTCCATCCTCTATACATCTTGTGAAACAGGATTTGTAGACTAAGCAAGAGAAACATATCTTAAATAATAATTATAATCTTTGTACCGAACTTGCTATCTCAAAATCATAAGCCATCTACTCTGGATACGGCACTACGTGTTGCCGTGCCAACACTACGTGTTGTATCCATATACCCATATACTGCTGCTTTTGTTCTCGATACTTCAGTATCCAAAGACGCTCAACCACAACGATGAAAATCGATTTCATACTATCATACACCAAACTTCATAAGTCCATAACACAAGCTAACTTTCGTAATTATGATAGGTAGAGTGACTAAGATACAATAGAAGACTAAAGTTTATTACCTACAGTTACTATAACAAGACTTGTCCTAACGTTAATCATAATAAACTAAATATGTTTAAGCAGGTCAAATATGGAGGTATCGCAAAAGTCTTTTCTCTAGACAATGGAAGTCGTTGAGAGTATGAAAAAAGTCCTATAAACAGTCTATGGGCATGAGAATATGATTATTCAGAAGATATTTACGGAATTATACTTAGATTAGGTACTATCTGACCCGACATCTACCAAACCGACCGACAGCTTGACTAAATTTTAATATTCATAAAAAAATCCCATGGAAGAAAGGATGTACAGTTTTCCCGAATTTGAACATTTACCTGGAAACTTATCCAATATTTCTTTCCACTAAAACCTAATTCAGAATATCACGAAAATTAAAAAAATATGGTCAAAATGGTCCAGCCGTTAGCAATTGATGTGCTTGTACGTCACGATACGTCACAAGGTGCTAAGTCATCTATGCCATTCATCTGGGTCATTCTATGCGTAGGCGAGCCAAATACCAGTTTAATATATTGTGTAGCTATACTAGCTACTACAGTGCTTACTAACGAAACAGCATTTCATTTTTATCTGCTCGATCCCTCTCACGGAGAGGAGGCCTGTTTCCCAGAAGTGCAGTCGGAGCATTATAGGCTGATGCATATGTCACTCTTGTAGCTCGAGGGTATGGGTTGCAAGAAATAGAGGAGTTTTTTTTTTTTCCACAACGGGGAAGCTCTTGGCCTGAATCTCACCTGATGGTAACTGATGATCAGGCCGAAGGTGACAGAGAGCTTCACCCGGAATCCTCTACCACAGAGGAACTATCTAACCTCTAATTGCCGGAACACAACAATGCTGGTAACATTGTTGTTATGGCGACAGACTTAGATAAGATGGTGGTAGCTAGCCAGGCGGACTTAAAACAAGCCCTACCACCAACCAAACCGAGCAGAAAATTTTGCCCCCACTGGGAATCGAACCTGAGACCTCTGGGACTGAGACAGGTGGTCTAACCACTAGACCACAGAGGCGGTTAGTATGACACAAAAGGGAGGTAGGAGGCTCCTCAGTAGGAGAACAAGCGCGGCCAATGATGATTGCAAGCATATTTTATGAATGCAAAGAAGACACGGTCTTTGCCCATCTAGACTACACTGCCTGATTCTTGAAGTACAGCCGTGTCGATGAAAGAGCTGAACCAAAAGACTAAGGACACTGGTGCTGATTCCCGTGTTCACAAACTAAACTAAATTTATGTTCAGTGCATATTTTTCTTTGTATTTCATTATGAAGAGGACAGAAGATAAATTTTAGTTTAGTCCTGTCAAATTAATCAGCGCCTATCACTACTCCATATATGTTTAGGCGTGATTAAAAACTTGCCTACTAAAATTACGTGAATTTAAGTCAGGCGCTGATTAATTTGACAAGACTAAACTAAAATTTATCTTCTGTCCTTTTCTTAATGAAATAGAAATAAAAAGATGCATTGAACTTAAATCTAGTTTAGTTTGTGAACAAGGGAATCGGCACCACTGTCTGTTTTTCAAGATCCAGTGATTTTTATTTTTTATTTTTTTTATTTGCCTACATTATCCCACTGCTGAGCAGTGGGATAATGTAGGCAAATTCCCAGTGAAATTACTGTCAAAAAAAAACTTATACAGCATTGCTTAAGCGGTATGACTGCAGAATTCTTAAAGCACCTCATTATCTATTTCTGCAGCTTAGACTGTTGGTAAACCGTTACAGTTTCTGGTCTAATAATATCTGACACACACACACACATGCATACAAAACAAAATACCAATATCCATAATAAAACTACCAACTAAACTAAGTTAGGTGACTAAGTTCATAAGAGTCGTGGACAGTCTCGATCAGCGTAGCCCGCCGGGACAAGACTTGATATATATAATACATACCTATTTGTTGTAGTTCCCAAGGAGTCTCGCATATCGAAACAAACGTAGGCAACTTGATTGTTGAGTTAGGCACAGTTTGTGAAGTCTGGCCGAACATACGGAAGATGTGTTCGGGCAGCAAGGTTTTGGCAGCAAGAAGTGAGCTGGTCGAACAAGCTATGAAGAATTGAATTGACTAAAGAATTATAAGTTCTTTTACTATCACTCTCTTCCGTAAGCCGCGATTTGCGATTGAAAAAGTTAATATGTACACAATAGAAATTAATATCGAAGTGGAAAGATGAATATTTTGATTGTTTGTACGAATATTGCATTTAAGTAATGGAGTTTTTGCGAGTGAACGTGTAGCGACCCCTGGGCGATCAACCCAGATGGCAATCGCAGCCGGCTGGCGAATTTTTTCATTTCAATATAAAATGCTCTTCTTGATCAGCTCGTGTCGACACGAGATTAGCGAAAGTCACGTTACTTACGTTCTAAGTTAATCTAAGTCACAGACTAATGGTATACTATGGCTACTAGTATTCAAGCATAGTTGCCAATGCGTCATTCCATGTCTGTGTGAGAAGCTGGGTTTGAACCTGCAACGAGGGACATATTCACTTGAGAAGACACTTTTAATGATTACACTTAGCATCCTGAATCAAAGACGACAGCAAAATGTATTTTCAGGCGTGACTTGGCGGAAATCCATTATAAAATACAATAGACGTAGATATATTTAATAACCTATTCCGCTTAACTATTCTTAAAGAGTCTTAAAAAACCCTGTAACTAATCGAAACGTGTTTCATCAGGATGACTATTGACTATTGAATTGTGTCGATTTCTTACAGGGTTTGGGGACTGGTTGTCAGACCTTCGGGTTTCTGACGACCCGTAACGCCTGACAAAGATCCGCGAATGACAGCCGGGACCAACGGCTTAACGTGCTTTCCGAGGCACGGAGTAGTCTCGATATGTAAAGATGGTCACCCATCCACGGACCAACTCCGGCAAGCGTAGCTTAACCTGATGAATCGACCCGTGCGGCTGTTATTACTTAGCCACGAGCTCCTGGCCATTCCATCGATGGAATTTGCGCTTAAGTATTTAAAAACGTAACTAACGTACAGTCAAAAAACTACCTCACGTTTTCGCTGCCCATCCTCTGTCCCCGTGTGTTCCACGATGGGGAAGTCAGCGCGCGCCACTTGGGAAATGCCCTGTTAACTTATACACAACATAATTGAAAATACGATTTCAAATTTATGTTCTACCCGAGTAGGACTAATGAAGTTGTCTCAACTGCCAACTTGCTAGCGATACTTGGGGCATGTGTGTGACTGTGTGTTGTGAATTATGAGTACTGGAGGAAACTTTGGGTAGGTTCTGGAGTACCTGTGTATAGTTTATAAATGTACGTTGAAGAATGGAGAGCGACGAAAAGTTTAGTAAGAATAACTAAGTGCGAATTTCACCAGTAAAACTGAACGCTATCAGCTCATCTAAACTGCGTTCAAGAGCTGTCAGTGTCAATATTCCACAGATAAAAAAGACACTAACCCAAAATACCATCACAGTACGCCCTTTTATTTGATAAGTCACACGGTAAAGTTCGCAAAACTTTTTTTTTATTTACTTATTTACCTCCCAAAAGTGACCCCATATTCAAATATATTTTTTTTACCTTATTGTTTATATTCATGTTTGGGACACAGAAATTAATATGTGTACCAAACTTAAACTTTATCGACCCATTAACTTCGGATCAAATTGGCTGTATCAGACGGACAGACAGTCAGACAGTCGTACATTTGTTGATTTTCCACTACAACTTTCTCGTGTAACTCACCGTTAGCTATTAATTATACACAACCAACTTACAGCAATACTTATCAGGAAGTACCGTCAACATGTCAGGTTAAGCATCGCACCGCGCTAACTTACACAACTTGTACTGACGTTAACTTAACTGTAACGAGAGTTAGATTGAGAATTTTAACAACTATCGTTAATTCAAGTTAGACTGTTCCTGCTTGTTATGATCATGTTCTAACTGGAGTTAAAGTAGGGTTTAAGTTAAACTTAGTTCTGTTAAGTAGAAAGTTACAATTACTGGTTAAAGTCTAGAATGATGCTGCAAGAATTTTGATATAAAACTATATACAACGACGTTAAATGCGCAAAATCTCAGACACCCCAACTGATTTTTAATTCAATTGACCTATTTCAGAGGAAAAAAAAATCATTAAAAACATTGTAAAGGTTTTATGTGCTGTTTTAGTTTTACTGGCAATTCTTCGCATTGAAATAAAAGCTATCCCGCGTATCAGAAAATTTAAACTGGTCGACAACAATTTGTGTTTGTTTTTGGCGGGTTTGCGCATGTTATGGCTTGACCTATTAATAAATAAACTCGGCAACGTTTTTAATGAAGATTTTTGGAAAAATGTGACCTATATTAAAAAGTGGTTCAATTGATTCTGCTCGTTATTCTGATCAAACTATTTTCAGGTTTTACGCAGTTAACGTTACACGTTATAAATAATATCATAATAATTGCATGAACGTGGACACCTCCCTAAAACTCACACAACCAGTCTTACCAAGGGGTATCATGTTATTCAGTAACTAGGTAGTGAAGGTCAGATAGACAGTGTCTTCATGTAATGTTTTATTATTACAAACTTGTATTATCCCACAGCTGGGCAAAGCTTCCCTTTCCGCTTTGCCCAGTCTACTGCGATTGCGGGCCAATCCTTTAACAAGGAGTCCAGCTCATCCATCTCTTTCTGGGCCTGCCGCGTAGTCGTTTCCTGCTATTTGGGAGCCACTGAGTATTGGTTTTCGTGTATTGCTGCTCTGACAAGCGACATATTATGTGGCCCAGTTCCACTTTAGTCCAGCAGCCGTCCACTATTTGTGTTTTGGAATGAAGGATAGAGAGTTCCCAAAGCGGTCTGTGAGTTTGAGTCATAGTATACTTCGTTCCATAGCCCGTGGGCAGACTCCTCCCCCTTCCCATGTAAATCACTGGTACTTATTCAGCAGAATCTGGTCAGGCTGGAAGTCGTCCCCGACATAGTTGAGAAAAAGCTAGATATATGGATGGTTTAGTTTCATACAAATTCATTCAGTTTTGTCCACATTCATTGTGGGCAAAACAGAAGGCTAGGTTAGGGCAGGTATGCTGGAAAAGAATTCTTTAGAAATAAGCATTGCATTTGTGCGTATCTTTCTGTTCCTTTCTTCTTGTCTGTTTATATGTATTTATATGTACTTTATTGTGTGTTTATTGGTTAAATAAATAATAAATAAGGCTGTGTAAGTGGCATTCTGTTATTGCCTTTGTTTCTGGCTCCTTCCACGAGAAGAAATCCAGCCAATTATATCGACGATATCAAGATGGTGGTATGGACAGACTCAAAGCAGAACGTGGCGCAGTCAACCAGGTGTTGTGACGCATCTTGGAAGAAGTCTATGTCAAGCATATAGACTGCGACAGGTTTTCATAAACCAAAGAAATCATAGAAAAGATAACACACTCCACATAAAAGTTACCAGGAAAAGATATCACCCCGTTATTTTAGCCCCAGTTGTACAAGTTAGTTAAGTTAAAAGCTATTATTAAATAAACCAACACCAACTTCGTGCAAACAAACAATTCAAAACAAACTTTGTATACAAAAACAATCGCGGAACATTTAAAACAAATATTTATACAGGGTGTTTAAATTATCGAAGATGACGTTCTTAGAGACAGCTGTTGATTATCGTGCTTCCTCTCTGGTAAAAAACATAATACTGTTATTATTTTAAGAATTAATCTTGACCATAGTTTAGAAAATTTCTTATCAGAAAAAAAACAAGAAAAAAAACGTTTATTTGCGGTAAGACAACAAAACGCAAAAAAAAACAAAAGAAAAAAGATAAGATGCTTAAAAATAGAATAAGTCATATGACTAGGTTTAATGCTGGGGTAGGTATACCTACAAAGACTTTAACCTCGCAACCAATTGCGGTAAAAAATTAAAACCGGGCTACCACAACCGACTATTTCAAAACACATAATTTTACATTACTGAGAAGTTATACTTGGTTTCAAACACCTAAATTTGCAATAACTTTCTTAGCCCCCATGAGCCCCCATCTCCCCCTTTAAGCATAAACATCGTTTAAACCACCCTGTATACAGTAGTACAAATCTGTAGTTTCTTAGCGTACTCCGAAGTTGGTGAGATTCACTTAAGATTAAGTTGGAGACATTCGCGTCGGGTTTAATAACTTATGAAGACCTGAAAATGTGTTCAGTTTTATAATTAATTGTTTTAGACATTTGGTTCGTCGTTCTTTATAAATTCATCATCATTAAATCAATGAAATAAGGAAAATAGTAAATAGTTCCTAGTGTTTTTTACTCAATCAGCTTTTTTTCAGTATTTTTTTGTAAAACAGAGATGATTATTTATATTATTATCACGAATTTTAAGAAGTTGATTTGATCATTTTTTTTTCATTTCTTGTGAGATTATATTAGTCAAAAAGACTATTGTTAATAGGAACTTTTAAGCACCACACGACAAAAACTCTACCTCCATTCTGACATCTGACACTTATCTACTGTCACTGTCAATGAAACCAATCATTGTCTATTCTCTATTTACAGATCGCAATGCCAAAATCAGCGAAACAGAGTTATACAAAAATCAGGCAAAAATGCTTATAAGACGACCAATGGGTTCCCCTGAACTAGTCGTAAGTCCACAGCGGATGGGCACATGTGTTTCTGTGTGTGCGCCCCACGCCTTTGCTGCTTTCCCTCCATTCTGCTCCCTTGCTTATCCTGCCTTCCACTATGTATAAAAGGTACTGTTTATTTAAGGTTGATCGTCAAGATAGCCACTAGATAACATTGTTCAGAGCGTAATTTTTCTACTTTCCTTTGCATCTCATACACGCGCGGACAGTTCAACGCCCTGCGTGAGCAATATAATAATGCGTTCAGGGTGCTGATGAGGCTGCCCTTTTATGTAGCGCATCATGGATGTTCGTAGACTGTTTCTATGCAACTATTCTTAAACGATGCAAATCCCTGGTGCGCATATTTCTAGCTGAACATGCAAAGGGCATTCGTGCAGAGGTTCGATTTTCTGAACATCGTCTGTCTGTCTTGAGCAAGCGTGGTGATTAGAATTGAAGCTGCAGTGGGTCAGTAACAAGCTACTAACATAAAAACTGTTATTTTTTATTAATAATTTCCAGGTATGAAGTGTTGCCAGTGTTATGTAGTGCACCTTGACGATGGTGATGAGGATGTCAAGAATTGTGACAATTCCGCTATACAGGGTCGATCATCGCCGGTTTGATAATAAATATTATGATCTTAATGGCTTTTTTTTAATAAGTAAAGGCAGCGTGTAGAGTGCCGCAAGCGGCTATGCATCACTATCGGTTATAGTTGCTGGAAGACTTAAGACTCTGCTCAGCTATTAGATATGAATTTCCTGATGAAAAAGTTTGGGGAACGAAATAACCTTTTTGAAAACCTTCGTTTTATCAATCTAAAGATCCTTCTTACAATACGGCCGGTGAATCATGTGGCCGGTCTGAAGATAGGCTCTCCGAACCTTCACGCATGTTCTCTCACTCACACTCGCCTCATGTCACCATTTGTTCCTAAAAAAATGTTACTGCGCAGCCTTCAGCACGAACTTCGGACCGGCCATGATTCATCGGCCGTGTTGTATGCAGTAAAGAAATTATTTTTCAATCTATGCTTTGCTTGTCTATACTTTTCTAGCTGACATTACTTTACTAGTCTATGCCATCACTTTCGACACCGGTGTCACTACCTTAAGAATCCAAAAAAACCATCAAAAAAGTATTTAAAATTCACGTGTATTTCTTCTGTATTTCTGATGCTGACCATGTGTTTCTAAAAAAATTGAATACCCATCCTTTGTCCAAGCTATTATCAATTCCAAGTCAGACAAGAACTAAGATTTAAAAACTATACCTAAGGACAGAACACAACACGTGGTTAAATTTTCCTTAAATAAGTAAATTTATATTCTTTGAAAACGGAAAGTGCTTAATTTATGCCTGATAAAAAAATACAAGCTTAATTTTATAAACCACAAACCAAAGCAAGCTCAAATTCAAAGAAGAAAAACAAGAATAAGTTAGGAATGAAACTGATTGCTGAATGTGTGTTTTTATGCATTTATTAATGATTATAAGTCCTTGTATCACATGCCTTGTTTGTTGCTATACCTGCCTAACTTGGGCTACCCTTGAAGACGAAGAAAAGTATAGCGGAAGTCTTCCTAAAATTAACAAGGCCAGGCCAGCACGGTAATTGGAAAAAAAACTAAGAACAGAAAAGAACTAAGCTCGATCATTCAAAATAGTATCGTGAATGGTAAAACATGCTTAGTTTTTAAACATATATGTGTTGTATTCCATATTTACCATTCTGCCCGTTTTTGGTGCTTGGTTTAGTGGCATTATACCCTTTAATATGTCAATGTTTAATTTCTTGCTGTACCAAAAATGAAGAGAAAGAAACTTTGCAAATAATTGATAATAAAGTTTACGTTCGCACGGTAAAAAAAGATGTAGTGCAGATGGTATAAGAATGTTTTATTAAGTGTAACATGTTAACTAGTAAAGTTTTTAAAATGCTTATCAATTTTATTTGTATTTTTATTCTGTACGTACTCTTCTCTTTTCAATCACTCTCTAACTGCTGAGAATCGTGACTCTGTATCAAATTTTCAACGGTCTTTTTCCATCAGTGGTGTGGTGGAGTGCGGCACTGATAATGAAATGAAATTATTTTATTTTCTGTACCTAAATAGGTTTGTACAAACACTTTTACACATCAACAATATTTTAAGAACTAAATGAGGTCGGTGTTTCCTATCTGACTACTCTGAGAAGAAAGGCCGAAACAAACTCAGAGGTCATAGTCTCTTTTAAAGTCCAGACAATATACATATTGGTCAGATCATTTGAGGACCATGAAGATTGGTGTTTGAAATGGTCTTTTGAGGTAAGAACTACACAGATTGAGTGGACCTGTCCAGTCAGTGCACTGCTCATCTCAGAACTTAAGGAGCTCAACGATTCGACGAACAAAACCAAAGAAAGGACATTTAGGTAGGCGGCAAAAAGTACTCGAAACTGCCGGACCATGATTAAAATTTACTGCGAAAAGAAGAAAAAAATAATAAAAATGACCCACACAGTCTTCACATTCACAATAATTAAACTAATATAATACTTTACGAAGTAAATGTTCACGTCATTATATCCATATAAAAATAGGTACCTAGTATCGCCAATGGCTGAGATATTTGATCAGACCAACTTTTCGGGCTTCGGCCTCTAGGTCTTTTACCCTCTATTTTTTCAATCACCATTAGACGTTCCATGTTGTTGGTAGCTCTGCGAGCAACTGTACAAATTTTCTGTTATTCATTTTAAGTTGCACTCAAACACAATTTTTTTGGAAATGGAAAGTAGTTAGTAGAGTTTCTTTTCCAGGTCCACTACATTCGGTTCAGTGTTTTAGGCGTGAAAAGTAACAAACTATACTCCGTGCAAACGACAAACAGAATTAGGACATTCACATTTATAAAAAAAGATGAATGATAGGTAATCATATCCTTTATTATGTTGGAAACGACTTCTTATATAACTACATATGCTGTAAAGAGAGCAGGGTGAGCAGTGGTGGCCCAGTAGTATCGGCCCCGACTTATAAGTCGTGGGTTCGAACAGAAGCAGGCGCTTTATTTCATCACCACTGCTCTCAAAACGGTGAAGGAAAACATCGTAAGGAAACCGGCATGTCCTAGAACTAAAAATTCGAAAACATCCACCAACCGGCACTGGGCCCGCGTGGTGGATTACGGCCCAGTCGCTCTCACAGAGAGGAGAATTTTAGAATCTGTAACCCAGTTATTGAGGAATACCGAGACTACTCGTATGTTTAGACTGGGTTGCCCTGCAGGTTTACGGGCTATGATTACCAATAAATACGGCCCCGTGGGTACTTAAATAACATACCATAACATCACGCCAGTAGTCCCCGAAGGGTTAGGCAGAGGTGTCCCTATAGTACACCCTTTCCCCAGTTATTTTTCAGTCTCTTAAAAAGGGGGGCGTGCCTTGCCGACGGCGCCACGAGACACCGGTGGAACGGTTTCCGTGAAGTTTCATAGAAATTGTTCCACCAAAGTCACGTCGCATCCTGTCGCGTCGTTCCTGTCTGCGACACAAAACCAGACTCCTGCGCAGAATATTTCAGGTATGAAGCTACAAGTACGCGGCGGCCTCGTCTTGTCGGGAAAATTCAGTGAGTGTAAGGTATTCAGAAGATTGAGTTACGCAATAGAAAGAGAGGCAACTTCTAGGTGAATATATCTGTAGGTAATCAGCGCTGTGTGACCTGAATTGCACTTTATTGTGTCGTAGCAAAAGTCGATTTTTATTTAAATGATTTTGCGGAGTAAACAATCTGTAGTAATCTGTGACTTCGGGCAGCTACTGAGAAATTCCTGAACGAAAAACCCAAAAATAATTAAATACTACATAGCTACGATAAGCTACCTAAATAAAAGTTTAAACCCAGAGAGATCCCGTTATCTACAGAAATAACATAAAGAAATATCCGAAAAAAAATACCTACATACTTCTTTCACGATAAATCGAAAACTTAAAGTCAGCCTCCCATTTTGTGTACATGTTTGCTTTCTATTTTCCATTCCCTCTATTAGCACTGAATATACTTAGAATACTGTAGATATAAAAACCTTCGAGCCTCTTCTCTTAGTGATTGAAACCTTCTTTACAATTATGAACTTGCTCTATGCTTAAAAAAGAACTGAACAATTCAAGCTGTCACTTTATTTTGAAAACCCTACAAAATTCTCAGCGGTAATAAAATTTAAAATTTATTAATGCGTTCGCGCGTTTCTCCAATTTCTGTTTGTTGCTGGCTCCCTGTCTTCTGTCTGTGTCCCTGGATCCTCTGCGTACCTTTCTGTTGTCCAAGCTGTCTTTTTCTCCTACCAGGCTGGTATTTACTTATGTTCTTCAGTGACAATGCTGATGAAGCGGATTTAAAGACGGATGAACCCAAATACAGATCGAATCCGAAGTAATAATCGAGCTTAGTTTTATCCTGGAAAATTACAAGTAATTCTAATGCAAAATTTCAAAAGAGAATCAAACTAAGCGCACTTTTTAAGAATATAAAGTAATCTTCGTCCTGAAAGGAGAATGAGAGATAAAAATAAATGTGTTTTATAATTCTACCATTAATTGTAAGTCCATTCGTCTCCTGTATCCCATGTTTTGATTGTTGCATGAACTGGGCATTGGATATAAAAGATCCGGATACCGTTAAAAAAGCCCCTAAAGTAAAAAAAGTCGCTAAAGATAAAAAAGGCGCTAAAGATAAAAAAGGCGACAGCGGCTAACGAGATGAAGTAAGCACAAAAAACTAAGCTCAAAAACTCAAGCAGGTGAATAGAGATCTTGAGAGAATGCTTACTCGCTTTGATGAAAATGTTTAGTTTTCAAACGAACGTGTTCCAACATTTGCCCGTTATTGTTCATTCCGTAGGCAGTTCGATAATCCGCTTGAAGCCCATGTATGATGCTGTGCAGTGCGAGAAAAGAAAAGAAAAGTAGCGAGTGCAAATGTTCCAGTAATACAATGAGGTTGTCTTTTAGTAAGAGTAAAATGTAAATAATAAAGTTTTTGAAGTGTTTGTTGCAGGGTTTTTCATATACACAAATATTTAGATCTAGGTAGGTTATACAGCTCGTGGCTAAGTAATAACAGCCGCACGGGTCGATCAATCAGGTTATGCTACGTGGATGGGTGACCATCTTTACATATCGAGACTCCTCCGTGCCTTGGAAAGCACGAAACCGTTGGTCCCGGCCGTCATTCGTGGATCTTTGACAGACGAGTCGTCAGAAGCCCGAAAGTCCGACAACCAGTCTTACCAAGGGGTATCGACTGGGGGTCTTATCAAAGGTTGACTGGTAGAAAATCCCTATGGCATTAAGTCAGTAAATAAATAAATATAGTATTGCCCAGTTACACAGGGTTGTGTGGAGGTCAGATAGGCAGTCGCTCCATGTAAAATACTGATATTTAGATGCATCCGGTTAGACTGGAAGCCGACCCAAACATAGTTGGGAAAAGGCTAGGTAGATCGCTATTTTTCCGACAGCTATTTGCTATCAGGGACTAAGCAAATCAGGTAACCGAAAACGTAAAATTTTTGTTTAATAATAAGTTCGATTTGGAAGCCTGTCGAATGGTTGTTAATAGCTATTTAGAGGTATAAGGAACAGGGTGTTAAGTTCACTCATACTCTATAGAAAAGGCAGGGTCCTCCGGCCAGACAGGTGTCGTGTCTGTCTATTAATTAAATGTATGTTTTGTGTTGCGTAAGGTAAATGATTTTGCGTACTAGTGTACAGAATAATTTTTTTGTAACTGAACAGACAGCTGTGCTGCTGGGGAGTTTGTTGCGCCACTTCTTCTTCCCAGCTAAAGCACTAGGAAATGGTGAAGGGTGGGCGTTTTGGGGGACTGTCTTATGTAATTTTAAAGTTCGATTTTTTTTTTTTGCTGATTCTCAGCCTAGTTTGAATAAATGACATTTGATTGTATTTCATAATGGATTTTCGCCAAGTCACGCCTGAATCAATTAACTATCTCAAAAAAGTTGTTCTGAGACCCTTTTTGTTAAAAATACGAATATTTTAATCTGCTTTTTTGGGAAGAAACCGATGAAAGCTCGATACAACATCTTCACACTATCTATAAACCAGTAAGTAGTGTTGCTTCATCTTGGAAAAACTCTTTACTACTTAAGTTGGGTTTTAAAATTCGCACTTAACTTTATATAATGTAGAAAGTTTCCACTGCAGAGTGCTAGTTCTATCGGGAATAGCTTTCGGCGAGTGACGAGTTTGAAGAATATTCTAGACTAGCTTCTGCCCGCGGCTTCGTTTGGTCGGAAATTATCCCAACTACCACCGAGATAAAAATTATATGTGATCACCCAGGTCATGGTCTCACTGTGTGTCAAATTCCATCGCAATCCGTGGCTAAGATAACAAACAGACAGAGTTACTTTGACATTTATATAGTACCTATAGATAATGGGAGTTGAAAAATAGTGATCACAAATATTTTACGAAATTTTTATAACTGTGCGCTTGCAGCCGTCAAAGCCTTAGGTTGTTAGTATTGAGTTCACCCGCACGTTACCTCCTCAGTGTCCCGACACCTCTTAATAAGGTCTACACAACTCTTGTCGTCTCCACAGTTCTGTCATATTATTCGTTAAGTTGTTATTATTAATCTACATACCGTCGTTGCAAATTTAAAATCCCATATCGTCGGGGATAGTGCAAAACCGCGAATCTACCATAGGTAAAGGCCGCGTACTGCATTTGATCTAATTTTACTGGGGCAGGTTAAAACTGTTTAATATCGTTATTTTAAGGGCAAATGGCCTCATTTTTTTACTTCGATAGTAATAATTGATGTTTTCTTAGTATTTTTACCATAGATTATCCGTTCCAATGATTAATAAAATTTAACTTGAAAATCTTACGAATGCAAGCGAAATTCAATTCAAAATTGTCTACATTTGTCAGATACGCGGAATTATCCAATGCTAGATACGCGGATTTGCACTATCCCCGACGATATGTGACATGTTTTGTCGATAAAAAACGTATCATTTTTTTTTTTTTTTTTTTTATATTTAAAAAAAATCGTGGTCTTATGTACCCATCCTTTTTTTATACCTTTTTTTCATACAAGTGAAAGGTACTCCGCTAAAATAAAACAGAGCGTATTGCACAGTATTAAAATATAGCCCTTTTTAATTCTTTTTTGTATATATGTCAGAGTTTTGATGCCACCCATGGGCCTCTGACTTGGCTTCACATGCCTTCGAGAAATATCTCTCAGGCATGCCGGTTTCCTCACGATGTTTTCCTTCACCATTTTTGAAGTTTGACCGCCTCTGTGGTCTAGTGGTTAGATCACCTGTCTCAGACCCAGAGGTCCCGGGTTCGATTCCCAGTGGGGGCAAAATTTTCTGCTCGATTTGGTAGGGCTTATTTTAAGTCCGCCTGGCTAGCTACCACCATCTTATCTAAGTTTGTCGCCATAACAACAATGTTAACAGCATTGTTGTGTTCTGACAGTTAGAGGTAAGATAGCCAGTTGCTCTGTGGTTGAGGATTCCGGGTGAAGCTCGCTTCCACCTTCGGCCTGATCATTACTTACTATCTGGTGAGATTCAGGCAAAAGCTTTTTTAACCACAACGGGGACGTTGTGGTTAAAAAAAAAACACATTAATCCGAAAAGTCTGCGGTGCGTACCTTGGATTCGAACTCCAGAGCTAGAACCTATAAAATATACTTAGTCCAAAACCTAACATAAGTCGGTATTCAGCTAAAATTCAATTTGCACTTATCAGACGCCTTTCAAGATTGGCAGACGTCCCGCCGATACTCGTTCAAAGTTGAACCATATTCGAACAAGTGCTGATGCACCAAATGGTAATACTTGGAATTCTGCTGAACTTTCGAAAGATGAGATATGGACGGAAGAGATATTTAGAAGTGGAGATTTTATTTGGGTGGTAGGCCTTTTTTTTGGGTTGGAATTTTCAAATAAGTTCTCCCGCTCTGGGTGGAGCTGGAGGGCGTGTCAGACTCTTACTGACTAAGTAAATCCCATCCGTGTTCCATCAGTTGCCTGTGTGTTGCCAGGGATCACGGTAAACCTTTCGGACTTTCCCACGACCCTGGCAGGGATCGGCCCTAGCGGGCCCCGTCAGTTGTGCGGAACACAATGCGCCGTCGACCCTGGCCTGGTCCTTATCGGGCTACCCATTGCTCACCGTCCGCAAGCCCTCGCTCGGGTGATAGGCCTGACTAAAAATGTACGTACCGCATGGTTAAGTAATAACAGCCGCACGGGTCGGTCGTAGGCTAAGACTCGCTTGTCGAGGTCGGTCCGTAGAAGCTTGCTTCGGAAAGCACGTTAAACCGTTGGTCCCGGCTGTCATTTGTAGATCTTTGACAGTTGTTACGGGTAGTCAAAAGCCCGAAAGTCTGACAACCAGTCTTACCAAGGGGTATCGTGTTACCCAGTAACTGGCTTGTGGAGGTCAGATAGGCAGTCGCTCCATGTAAAATAGTGGTATTCAGCTACATCCGTTAGACTGGAAGCCGACCCCAACATAGTTGGGAAAAGGCTAGGCAGATTGATTGGTTACATAAAATAACATCACCCTTTTATTACCCGAATGGTAAAACAAAGTCAACTTAGTCTCCAACTTCACTAAGATTCCACCAGATACATTCCAAAGCTTAAGAAAAAACCTACTAACATTACTGTTTCCAATTGGTTCCTAGTCAGACTTTTGAACTTCTGACTACCCGACTATCATAGATCTACGAATGACAGCCTGGACCAACGACTTTCCCAGACACGGAGGAGTCAGATATGTAATGGATGATCACCCATCCACGAATCAACCACGGTAATCGTAGCATTTAGCCACGAGCTACGAGTCACGAGTTATTTTATGATGCCATTAGTAAGTAAAATTCTATGTTCCATAATCGAACATATGCAGGACAGTTCAACAAAATGCATGGACTGCACTCTCGTTAGAGGCGATCGTTATCGTTGACATGCCGATAACGCACACGTCGCGTTTGTTTTTGTGCTGCTCTGTCAGTAATGTCGTCGCATTCGATACTCAAAATCAAAATCAAAAGTCATTTATTCAAACTAGGCTGAGAATCAGCACTTTTCGAACGTCAAAATTACATAGGACAGTCCCCCAAAACGCCCGCTTTTCACCCACTATATTGGTAGGTATTCATTAGCGGAGGGGATTTCGCCAGTTATGTTTAAGTCCCATATAATAGGGGGCGAGCTATTGCCATCAGCTGCATAAAAACCTGGATTCCGGGCTGCTACGCCTGATACTGAGAAAAAAAAAACCTAAACCCGACTGCTTAAAAAGTGAACTTTAAAAATGATGGCCGAAAAGAATGACCTCCCATCCCACTTAATACTATACAGGGTGTCTCAAACGTAGTGGTCCAAAGGCAAATGAGGTAAAGCGAAGGGGTCCACCTATCATTAAAAAAATTAAAAACTGGGATATTCTGAACCTGAACCGGGTGCTTTTCGAGGCTCGGAGTAATCTTAATTTGTAATGGATGGTCACCCATCCACGGACCGAACTCCGCAAGCTTTATCTTCCATCGATCTGTGCGGCTGATATAATTTAACAACGTATTTACAAAACTTTAATAAAATCATACAAGAAACATCGCGTTCATCGTAGCTAACTGCACGACATACGGAAATTACGAACTATCGGGGAGAAGTTTAAAATGACGACGACTTGCTATCTGTATTGTGAAGTTTGAACCATTCCTGTCTTCTGACTTCCCTGGACGATTGCCAGGGTCTTCGTTATAAAGAAAATATAGGTTATTAGTATGTTATAATAAGTTTTATAGTCTTATATTGTAATGCCCTAAGTAATGCTTATTTGAATGGGATATCTACTCGTAACTTTGTCAGTTTGGATGAATGCTTTGACGGCTGAATGGATTTGGATAAAATTAGACACACAGATAGACTATGGCCTGAATTCAAATATTGGATACTTTTAATGCGAGTTCATGAAGTAGTTCCCCTATGATACGCTTCGAGAGAAACAGACAGCAACAGCTAGTCTGACAGAAGAACCAAAACCAGAACTATTTCAAAACCACTTTCTAGAATATTTTTCTGCACTTCGTAAGTATGTTTCAGTCGAAAAGGCAAGCAAAGCCCGACGTAAGTTCAAATCTAATATCCCTCTTATCTAAGGATGTAAGAACTTGCGTTTTGTTATAAAAACACACATCGATTTAGATTTATCAGCTCTCTAAAGCCGGGTGACAAAGTTCTTCGTAAAAAACTGATAAAACTACAAAGAGATTAGTTATGGATTTAGTATGACATAGGGGTTTTCCTTTTCTTTTTTGAAAGAGTGCTTTTATTTCAGATAAAATGCTTCTTTCTTATTGGAGTGAGCAGAAACTGCAATATAGTAGTCAGAATGTCTGTAAAGTCACTGTTTCAAAATACTGAAATACGGCCGTATCTTGGGACCTACTCTCTAAGTGCGTCAACGAATATTCGGGCCCGACCGAAAGTCGAAACGAGAGTAGTCCGAGTGAACCCTACACCCGATTAATTAACTTTTTCGGACGGGCAAAAACACATTCGGAATAGGGTGAACTGTCAAATCGTGTTGTCATTCATTCTTATTTTGGGCCCCGAACTAATCTTATGTCCGTAAGTGATCGGAGTAGTGGAGAACACCCCCTGCATGGTTAGCTTGGAGGCGCCTTAGCTTTTTTTATAGAAACAAATAGAGAAATTCAAAATATATCATCAAATAGTTTTTGTTTAATAATTTATTTTTTCTTCACAAACATTATAATTTAGACAGGGTTAAAAAACTACTAGTTGTTAGAGACTGGTATCACTTATAGTTAGACTAGGATTACCTGTATAGTAGATCATCAGGGTCCCACCACACGGTAAGTAGGAATGACCCAGTCACAGAAGCGTGGAAATTGGCATAATCAATACAATAACGCATTCAGGGTGCTGATGGGGTTGCCTCGATACTGCAGCGCATCAGGGATGTTTTCTGAAGCTCGCGTGGACTGCTTCTACACTGTGATGCGGAAGCGGTGCGCATCCCGGGTTAGTAGGGTGCGGGGCAGCACCAACAGCATCCTGGATGCTGTTGGTGGTCTATGGAAGCAAGCAGGCTAGATTGTGCGTTTGTGAGCCACTGCTGCAAGGTATCGGCTGGGCCTGTCACCTTGCAGCAGTGATGTCACAATTTATTTAAGTATTAATGTTTTACTAACACATTGAGTAGTTTTTTTAAATTACTAACACTATGAGTCTTGTAACTTGAATTAAATGTTTAAATAAATAATCAAAGAGAGCCAGAAGTGGGTGAACTCAGGCTGTCAAAGAGATCTAAAAAGTGTTCGGGTAGAGTGAACTACTTTAAAAGAGACGATAATTATAATTTTCCAGTCGTTTTTAAGATACCTACCTACTCCATTTCGTAGTGAACATTTACGTGAGTTACTCTTGTCTATTACAAAGATGCAAGTTTAGTGTAAGTGTAAGTTTTATCTAAGATAAAAACTTGTGACGTGATCCCAGCAGCTCGCTACTTTATAATATGTTAAACTTTCAACTTTGTGTTGTGATAGCTAAACTTTGTTCTCGCAATAGTGGGACATTGTTGTTCAGTGGTAGGAGTAATTTGAAGGTAAGGTGATGGTTTTTCAAAGTAAGTAATGGTCCCACAGGTTTTCAAGAACTGTTTTGTGTGTTTTTTCCATAATTTATTTTACTATTTATGTACAGACATTAGACGGTGACGCTATTATTTCTAAAGAAATCTCTTCCAGCATACCTGAGGACAGAGGTAAAAAAGAAATAATTTTAAGTTCGTAATTAATTACATCTTAATAGTGACACATTTTGAACCGACTTCAAAAAGGAGGAGGGTCATCATTTAACAGCATGTTTTTTTTTCACGCCTCCAATTTTGAATTGATTGTGATGTTTCTTTTTTGTTTGGTTGGTCATACTGCAAAGGTGAAACCCATATTTTTATTAACTTTGCTTGGGTAGTTTGAGAGTTAACTTCAACAATAAGTATTTTTACCACTTAATATATTTTTAAGGATGATGTTACAATAAGTTCCTATCACTGTTATTTACATAGCAGGTAGGTAGGTACCACAAATAAAAAGTCAACCGACTTCCAAAAAAAACACTACAATGAGGTCGGTGGCAAAAAAAGGAAAATTTAAAACCAAAGACACCGATTTCCGAAATAAAAGTTAGTTTTCAATGTAGTTTTTTTTGGATGTCGGTTGTTTTTTTTTTGTAAGTAAACAGTTTTTTCTTTCTGTAATTATAATGCATATCTGCACTCGAAGTCTCAACGTAGGTAAATAAAGAACCATTTAAGGCTCGAGCAGACCGGCGTGACAAGGATCGCGCAGCCTGTTGCGCCCGCGATATCGCGCCGGTCTGCACGAGCCGTTAAAAAACAGCAAAGTTGTATTTTCAGCAACTTAATCTTAATAACAATGATGTAAACTGTATAAATTGGTAGGTACGGCAGGCGCACTTCAGGAACACTCTTACAAGGAATTTTACTACCAAAACCCGTTTATTTATTTACACTCTAAAGAAAATCACAAACTATAAACCCGTGGCGTCATGTCAGCACTTTCCAAGATTATCACAGACACAGGTTTACTGCCGCTTCCCGCAGAAATTGTTATTTTTCAAGTAACTCATAAAAATTGTGGTGTGCATCGTAAAATACGAGTGAATCGTAAAGTTTCAGAACAGCGGTTAATACGGTTTAAATTTTTCATAGCAAATTGATACAATGTGGTGGATAAGGGCGAAAATACACATACCTGTAAAAAGGAGCAGTAGCTGGCATGCCAGTTAACGGCATGCAAGTAAATGGCACTTTGCGGATACATTTGCAAGTAAACTTGAATGCCTGTTACTTGCATGAAGGATACACAAGCCAGTGCACGATACAGCACGAGCCAGTCCCACGTAAAAAATACTGCTTCTAGTTTTTGCAATGGAAAGCATTCGAATTTAATTAAATATTGCTACTAGCAATAGATTGTGTGGCTAAATTAATAAGAGAGAAAAAGAAGACTCAAAGAAGCAAGATGTGTCAGTGGGACTGTTGAATTTTTAATAATATGATGCATAAACTCATCGATAGGTGTATTTTGCCCGTCCTAACCTACGGTGCTCGGACTTGGTCGCTCACCGAGTCGCAAAAGTTCCGCCTTGGGGTTTGCCAAAGAGCAATGGAGCGTAGCATTCTGGGTGTACAACGAAGTGACAGATTAAGGAACACCACGCTGCGCTCCAAAACGGGGATCCTTGACGTAGGCAAAAAGGCTGCCAAGCTAAAATGGGATTGGGCGGGCCATGTCAGCCGCATGCACAACGACCGCTGGGCAACAGTTTCCACACGATGGTTGCCTGGCGATGGACGGCGCCGCCGAGGCCGGCCCAGAAAGAGGTGGCGAGACGATCTAGACGCGTACCGCAACGACTGGATCGAGGTGGCCCTGGATAAGAATACTTGGAAGGATTTGGGGGAGGCCTTTGCTCAGCAGTGGGACAATGTATGCTAATAAAAAAAAATAAAAAAAAAGCATAAATCCCACTGCTAGGACACAAGCCTCCTCTCTGTGAGAGTGTGGGCCGTAATCCACCACGCGGGCCCAGTGCGGGTTGATAGCATGTCACATGTCTTCGAATTTTTAGTACTAGGACATGCCGGTTTCCTCACGATGTTTTCCTTCACCGTTTCGAGAGCAGTGGTGATGAAATAATTTACACAAAGTAAAGCGCCTGTCAGGGTTCAAACCTGCGACCTACAACTCGTAAGCCACGGCTGTTATGACGATAGGTATAGGCAATCACTGCTCTCGATCTGGGAATAGTATAATGGTGATGGATGATTTGATGAATTAAGGGCCTATAAGACGTCAAATTGCTTAGCAAGATCCGCCGTTATATCGAAACGACTGCAGCATTAATTTTGAAATTAATTTTAAAGTTGAGGATTAATGTTAAGTACCTACTATGTTAGCCGAAAACACGATTTCATAAGCACGATTTCATAAACACGATTTCATAAACACGATTTCATAAACACGATTTCATAAACACGATTTCATAAACACGATTTCATAAAATTTTCTCGATACAAAAAAAAAACAAAGTTACCTCCAAACCAAACAATAAACCGCTGCTTTTCAAAAAATACTTCATATTAGATCATGAAACTTTGCATACTAACTGAACTAACTATAAAGCAGCGACTATGTTTTTTTTATTTTTTTTAAATATACATTATTTTCGCCGTAAAAAGCAATTACCTAAACTATTTCGGCTTTGGTACCGCCTCCGTCTCGCTCGCACTCAGTCCGCAAGTAGTATGGTGCGAGCGAGATATAAACCTGAGGTTGTCTGGGCTCTTAAGAAAGTTACCTACTTACTTAATTATATCTATCTACAATCAAATATTAGGTAGGTACTGATAAAGGCTCGCGCACTGGCGCGACGTGACACTGGTTTCCTTGAAGTTTTCATAGCAATTGCTCCACCAGAGTCGCGTCGCGCATGTCTTTAGGTATATTTAAATGACTTAAGATAGGTACACACACAATGTCATAATAGCCAAGATTCCCTCGGTTCTCCCGAGAACCATTAGCTACCTCCACCATTTTGATGGCAGAACTAAAATTTTACGCTCAAAGAAAGTGCTTAAGATCTAACAATACGAACTTATCTTACAGAACAGTTGTGTGCACTTTCAATCGGTTTGTTAGCTCTTATAGATATTTCTACATTTATATATTTTATGGGCGCACCTTATGTGTAAAATTGGTGCTATTTCAGTTGAAAAGTATACCACCTTCATTTTCACCCTGTATCAGTCTGTATGTATTTTTTTTTTTTTAATATTTTTAATCTATAGTTTACATCGACATTGTACAGTCAGTAATGTAGTCATTACAATGTTTTCTTGCATCGTGAAAGTGCACGACCGATTATTCTAGAAATGCTTTGACTAGACAACTACCTATGTTAAAGTCAACTTTTAAACAGCTGAATTATTCGAAGTGACCGTCATCTCACCGAAGAGTCTGTGAGTGTGACTGGTGATCACTGGTCACGGGTATTGATGACGGATGACTGTAGACTTGCCAGCAACGGACACTATGTTACCCAATAACTGGGTTGTAGAGGTGAAATAGGCCGTCAGTCCATATAAAATTCTGGTACCTACACCTGCATCGGTTAGGCTAGAAGCTGACCCCAGCGTAGTTTGGAACAGGAGGCTAGACAGATGGTGATTGAGCCACGGACCCATTTTATTCTGTAGATACTAAAACCTTCAAAAAAAGTCCCAAAACCTGTTTTCACTTAGGTAGGTACAGTAAATAAAAACGTGCGGTCTAAACTAGATTCTACCTAAAAGACGTGATCTCCGCGGAACCTGGGTCACGTCCCGTGCAAATAACACACGCGCGCAGCTTTATTTTATTACTTATATTTTGGCGCGAAACCGCCGCCATTACGGCGCGCGGCGGGCATGCATCATATTGTGATATTTTTTAAAAGAAAAGAGAAATAGCTGGGTATTTTTATTCTGATGTGCTTTTTTCATAATTTATGTTCTTTTAGGGATCGTAGAAGCTCTCATTTTGTTACATCGGATAATACTGAATTTGCTAAGTTTCGGTTATTTAGCAGGTAATTTAATAAAAAGAAAAGTTTAAATATTTTTGCTGACGGTAAAACAAGTAATAATAAAAATATCATTTCATCGGTGTAAAGTAGGAGTTTATCGAAGTAACGTTACATCGAACTAAACGAAAGTATTATATATACTTTCGTAAGGCATCGTAAGTGTGGGGGCAACGTGTTCGGAGTACCTAGGTATATTATGTAGGTTGGTACTCCATTATTTAATATAACATTAGACAAATAACGGTTAACATCCTTTCGATAATTCGATATATAAACATATTATTTTAAACTCAGTTATTTCTAAAGTGAAGTCATTTCAATAGATAATATTCCACAATAACTGTCGTTATTTAGCCCACGGCTAATTCACCCCGAATTAGCCGCTTACTGTCACAGACCGAATTCCACGCGGGCGGTGCCTACCGGCTACTGCCGGTTAAACTCTAAATTCAAAATTAATGATATTTATCCAAAGGACTACCGGTGAAACCAAATAATATCATATTATTCACCTCATTAGCTGTTAGATAAATCAATGGTCATTACCACCATGTAAAACGTAACCAGTAACGGTGCGGTAGTAATTTATTGAGAACCGAACTAGTATTTAATTATTATTACTTTTTTTATTTCATTGTACTTAGTTAGGTACTTACATTATTTTTTTGTAGATAAATTAAGTAATAACTTCGCATGTTTATAAATTAACATGTTTGCCTTACTGGCGAAGAGACTAGCCCCCATTATTCCCCATTATTGATGGAATCCTAGTGCAGGATCCAGGGAATTTGTAAAAAATTTAGCACCTAAGACTATTATAATATAATCTACAACTTAACTAGTTTTTTTAATGAAAATTCATAGTGGTGATTCTATTGGACGTGAATTTCAAGGTAAAATTTCAAGGACGCGTCACGTTTTTGCAACTACATTTACATGAGAGGGGAGAAAAATACACACGTTACTTCTATCACGTAAACTTGTGCCGTGTTTTTCTGAGAACGCTAATTTAATTATAGTTTATTATAGTATTTACTAATTCCATAGTAGTTTTACAATTTCATACTCTATGGACAATTTGTTTCTGAAATTTATTGTCTGTGGTTGTCAACGCAGAGAACTGTCAAAAAGTAGTGATTTTCGTTTTTGCATTTATCACGTAAACATAATTTTTAAATAAAAATGCCTGCCGGACCGTCAGCCATGGACGGGCTACGTGAAAAAGCCTTTCAAGACTACAGAAAGAAGTTGATGGAACACAAAGAAGTGGAATCAAGGCTCAAAGAAAGTATGTATTTATGTTGCTTGTCATCGATTTCTGCCGAATCACGACCCCTAACTTTTAACTCAAAATGCAATATTTTGTTAATTGTTAATAATGTAAAAGAAATTATATCTTATTTAATCAATGTCGCATTCTAGAATTAAGTTTACTTTAATGAAAAACTGCATATATTGGCACAAATAGGTTATTCATACTCTCCAAACGATTACAGGTCAATTTTTTAAATGTATTAGCAATTACAGTTAAAGTTGTCGTATATTTGGCTGAGGCTTCTCCTAATAAACAACACAACTACTCACACCCAATGTTAATATCACAATGTGCATTTTTATAATTAAACTCAATATAAATCTATGTTCGAACTTCATGAGCTGTTGCATTTGGCTCCTTTCCTAGTCTTAATCACAAGATAACCTCTTTTCATAATACCACTGTTTTTAAATCAAGCTATGTTACGTTTTCCTTTTTATTTCATACCTCATTTTTCCTATTATTTTTAGTTTCCGCAGTATGTCTTGCTCCACTCATTCTAGCTGTAAATCATCTTTCGCACATAATCATTAATTGTTTCTTTGTTGTTTTATTTTCCTGCTCTTACAGCCATCCATATATAAATGTATGTTATACTAACACCTGGGTTTGAAAATTTGAAATTGGGAACTTGCGCAATGCGTGATGTAGCCTGCAATATTCACTTAGTGTAAGAATAATCTGCCTATAAAGTTCCTACTGCTGCAATGCTGGGACTACTGCCGGGTATTCGTTTCATTCAAAAACCTATAAATAACTTTTTTTTTGTTACAGTGCGAGACAAACTAAAGGATGTTACAAAACAGTATGACAAGAGTGAGAATGATCTGAAAGCTCTGCAGAGTGTAGGTCAGATTGTTGGTGAAGTGCTGAAGCAGCTTACTGAGGAAAAATGTTAGTATTTAGATATCGTTTTTATATCCTTTATTAAAAAGTAGGGGGATGGACTACTCATCATATACAAAAACCAAGAACAGATAGAAACAGAGAAAGTTTAAACTATCCCACAGGTGCACAAGTAGAATGATGTAGTTTGTTTGATCCTTTGAGGCTAGCATAGTCATCCAGAACATATAGAAATGCAAAAAAAAAAATTGTTTTCATAATCCCTTAGTCGCTTTTCAGCGTCATTTGACCAAAAATTAAACATATGCAATAGCAATGAATTTTGTTTTCTACTATTGACCAAGACCAACAAAGGTGAATCAAATAAACGAAATAATAGTAGCCAAAGATAGGATGGTCCATACATTTTTTTAAAGTAACACTGTTTCCTTCAAAATTTCCAGTCATTGTCAAAGCCACAAATGGTCCCCGCTATGTGGTTGGCTGCCGTCGTCAACTAGACAAACAGAAGCTCAAAGGAGGCACCAGGGTAGCCCTGGACATGACCACACTCACCATCATGAGGCATTTACCTAGAGAGGTAAACTAGTTTTATATTTATCACTTTTATAAAGATCCTGATTGAGGCCGGACAGTAATTATAAAACTGTACTTTGTTCATAAATATTAAATAAATAAACTTAAAAAGTATTAATTAATATAAGCTTGCATATTTTGACTAGGTTTTGTGTCGGGATCTAATGAAATGTTTTTTTCTGTAAGTTTCTTCTAAGACACTTTTGCGTGTAAATTTTAGGTTGAATTTAAAAACTAGATGGTGCCTACATTTCGTAGCTTACTGATCCCTTAGGCGCGTCGCTCACTGGTAAGTCGAGGCGAGGTTGCGGCACGGTCGAGGCGTGGTATCTGTGTAGGACTGTATGCTTGTCCGCCCGTGCGGAGAATCGCGGCAAGAGTCGCGCTCTAGTATATGAGCGCACTGCCATTTATTCCTAAGAAAACGTAGAAACGGCGCGCCGCTTGTGCGCCCGCGCCTTGACGCCGCCGCCTCGACTCCAGCTCGTGTGAGCGACTCCCCTTAGAAGTGGTTGAAATAAACCCAGAGGAAATTCAGCAACCTCCACACTTTCTGAACAAAACTTTCTGATTATTCAGTTGCTAATGACATTAATACATTCCAGGTGGATCCCTTAGTATACAACATGAGTCATGAAGATCCTGGTGACGTCACATACTCCGCCATCGGAGGTTTGCAGGAACAGATCAGACAACTTAGAGAGGTAAGTTCAATAAATATAGGGTAAAATTAAATCAGCTTGCGAAACTCCACATTTCCACAGATTTTAACAATAGCCTCGCGTTTTCTCGTAACCCAGGTAATCGAGCTGCCCCTAATGAACCCGGAACTGTTCGTCCGCGTGGGCATCACTCCTCCCAAGGGATGTCTGTTGTACGGGCCGCCAGGTACCGGCAAGACACTGTTAGCCAGGGCAGTGGCTTCGCAGCTTGATGCTAACTTCTTGAAGGTTTGTACTGAGATTTTTTTTCTACCTACATACTTACCTATCTACCCTACCTACAGCAATTTTTCCATATTTTCTCACCGTTGAAACCTTCGCTGGACTTCAACAAACATTACAAAACCAAAATTAGCCAAATCGGTCCAGCCGTTCTTGGGTTTTAGCGACAGTAACGGACAGCAATTCACATTATATACATTTGTTTTATTTATTTATTTTTTATAGGGAAAACAAACAGTAGTATACTAAAAATATACAAAGTTTCTTAACATATGACTTAACAAAAATATACTACCCACTACATTTTCCACAGATTACTACTTATACTTAGACAAACTGATGAGCAAACATTAAATTGTAGCCAGGGTATGTAGAAACATTAGAATCTACAGTTGATCCTTCAAAATGTTTTAAAAGTATATCTGCTTAAAAATAATATATCAATTGCACTTAATAGCTTATTGTACGTGTCGACTAAACGGCGTAGCGGTGAGCGCACACCAGCATTAGATTTGCAAGAGCAAAGTTTTTACAAGTGGAACCCAATACAACAATGTAGTTACAATTTCCGCACTCAGAGACGTCACCCACAAACCAATTAAATCTTTTTAAACTGTCCTATAATGACTGACATGGTACAAATTTATATCCCTCGATTAAAGTGCATAGTCAATGAAACAGTCCCAAGTAACGGCTCTAAGGGATTAACTAAATAACTGTCTTATCTCACCAGGTGGTATCATCAGCTATCGTAGACAAGTACATTGGCGAGTCGGCGCGTCTCATCAGGGAGATGTTCAACTACGCGCGCGACCATCAGCCCTGCATCATATTCATGGACGAGATCGATGCCATCGGTATGTACAACGGTTTAAGGTGAAAGCCTCAGAGTAGCCCGCGAAATTCAAATTTTCTTACGTTTTTTGCAATCTGCAGGTCAGTATCAGGTTGTATGTTGACCTAAATTATGATTCGCGGCCGTATCAGATATTTATTTATGGAATTATAATCATAAAAAACATCAATACAACTCTCTAAGTTCATATAATCCTATTGAATGACTATTTCATGAAATCATGACATTTGAGGATTATTCTAACTTAAGGAGGTGTATTGCTGATTGTAATGATTATAATTCTGTAAAGCCATAATGTGTTACGGTCGCGAATCATAAGCTGTAAGGATCGACGTACAGTGCGTTCATTATAATTTGACGCGTGACACTTTATACGGGCTCAGAGTCCAAAACTAAATGAAAGAACAAAATGGTTGCTTGCCCGCCAGATACAACACGCGTCTGGTCGGAGGATCCTCCCTTTTCTATAGAGAATGAGTGAACTTCACACCCTCATACCTCTAAGGATATGCAAATAATAATAACTTTATCATAAAACACTCCTTTTTCCAGGTGGGCGCCGTTTCTCCGAAGGCACAAGCGCCGATCGCGAGATCCAGCGTACGTTGATGGAACTGCTGAACCAGATGGACGGCTTCGACTCCTTAGGCCAGGTCAAGATGATCATGGCCACCAACAGGCCTGATACCCTCGACCCTGCACTGTTGAGACCTGGTAGACTGGATAGGAAGATTGAGATTCCTTTGCCTAATGAACAGGCTAGGTAAGGATTTTTTTTTTTCAATCCGGCTTTGTTTTATGGTGTGATGGCTTATTGTGACGAAAACTGTAATGTCAAGCCACCTAAATATCATAATCTGCCTAGCCTTTACCAATTTGTGGGGGTCGGCTTCCAGTCTAACCTGAAGCTGCTGAATACGGAAGCCGGACCCAGTATTTAACATGGAGCGACTGCCTATCTGGCTTCCACAACACAGTTTCTAGGTAACACCCCTTGGTAAGGCTGGTTGTCAGACTTTCGGGCTTCTGACGGCCCGTAACAACTGTGAAAGATCTAAAAATGACAGCCGGTACAAACGGCTTAACGTGCTTTCCGAGGCACGGACGGGTCTTGGTATGTAAATAAGATCACCCATCCACGAACCAACCGGAGCAAGCGTAGCTTTACCTGTACGATCGACACGTACGGCCGTTATTACTTAGCCAGTACCTCATCAAAACTGCCTTTTAAAATATTTCGAGTTAGGAGTAACTCACGGATGTATTAACATTATGACTAGGTATATCTCTGTCCCTGTAAACCAGAGACCGCAAACCTTTATAAATTACGGTACAGGTATCGAAAAATGTTGGTTACTTCAATCTAACAACTAAGGTTACCGCAATCTGGATAACCCAAGAAGAAGAAACATGTTACCTCTTTTAGGTTACCATTTTACCGGTTCCACACACAGGTAATGCGCGCCCTTTGACCAATGCCGACGGCACGTGTAACATAGAGGTAATTTTATTTCGGTAACCAGTTTTAATACTGGTTGTATTCAATTTAAGGTAACCTTTAAAAATACATGTAAAAAATAATAAATGTTGTAAGCGTAAAATACTTATCATACCGGTTTCGGTCCATGCTGTAAACCATATAAGATGGTAGGTAGGTGTCCTATAAGCGAATTTGACCGATGAAACTGAACGCGATCAGCACATGTAAACAGAGTTCAAGAGCTGTCAGTGTCAATATTCCAAAGAAAATAGTGACACTGACAGATCTTAAACTTGGTTTATGTGCTGATCGCGATCAGTTTATATTGGTGAAATTCGCCGTGAAACATCTATCTCATCTCTTCATAACATAAACTGTCATTTCTTCTTCCAGGCTTGAAATCCTAAAGATCCACGCGGCTCCCATAGCTAAGCACGGCGAGATGGACTACGAGGCGGTCGTCAAACTGTCTGACACCTTCAACGGAGCTGATCTCAGGAACGTCTGCACTGAGGCTGGCTTGTTCGCCATTAGGGCGGAGAGAGAATATATCATACAGGTAAGGTTTGAGTTACCTACTTAGACTAGATTAGCAATAAAACTTATCTTCAACCTATTGACCGCCCCAGTCGGATTAAATCGACAAATGTTTTCGTGCCCGCGCCGCCTGTCTTATACAACTGAAAACTTGTTCATTTTTTTTGTTTATTATATCTTTGCAAGACTCTATTTGCGTGTATTCCCATTCGTCCCACTGCCGTCGTCATGAAATGAAATGATCATCATAAAGTATCTTTACCCCTGTGTAGTCATTTGAAAAGTAATCAGTGCAATATAAAGATTAAAATTACATGCACAATATTATTTGGTGGGACGAACGGGAATACACGCCTATTTGTCGTATTTATTTATGAGCTGGGCGCTGGGTGCGCGGCAATTCATATAAAGAAATCAATAGATATAGAATGTGAATAGATACGCTTCTGCCTAACCCACCAAGGCATCGTGTTAGTGTTTACTTTTAAGGGGCCAAACGGAACCCTATTACTAAGCCTCCGCTGAGCTCTCAGATTGTGTATTTCTACTGCCGCTTTAACAACAAATCATTTAAATAATATAAAGTTAAAAATTAAAAGGGTTTCCCCATACAAGAACCGTAGTTTTTTTTCTTTCGAACATATAAAACGGAGTGTTAAATGTTGTGCGAAGCGTATTTGGTCAATTTTGAAACACTAAAATTATTTCTGGTTACAGGAGGATCTAATGAAAGCAGTGCGTAAGGTGGCTGACAATAAGAAACTGGAGAGCAAGTTGGACTACAAGCCGGTCTAATTATATAATGTTTTATATTAATTGTATTATGTATCTTCATTTACTTACTTGCTAATAAATAGTTATATACCATACCTACTAGTTGATTTATCTTATTGTTTTCATCATTTAAATCATGACGCCGACGATACACGCAAAAGAGCTTGCGTAACGTGTATAAAAAGCCATATAAAGGAAAGATGCATTGGTATAAAAAAACTTTTTTTTCAATAACATTTTATTTACATAAAACAAAAATTACAATCCATTAGTATACAATTTACAAAATGTAATACTTGATACATAACATTACAAGGCAAGTATTGGTAATAACAGCTATATTGCCGTGCCCTCAGCGCCCAGGTCTTACATCGACAAATCGTGCAATACAAGAAAAAACGAACATAGGTTCGCAGTCGTATAAATACGACTGAGGCGGCACGGGCACGAAAACATTTGTCGTATTAATCTGACTGGGGCGGTCAATAGGTTAAACTGTTTAGTTTCAATCAATTTTGTTACCTTGCGTTCAGTATTTTATTCATTTAAAACTTCAAATGAAATGAAAGTCTTAAAACAACTTATTACTTTGATATGTATCACAAAGCTTGATTATGACCAGAACACAGAATACTTCGCCCAATTTTAGTAAATATAGGCTGAATCGAGCATTAATCACTTAATAAAATCAGGCAGTGTCCCATTCTTCCGTGCCTTAGCAACATTCTCGAAATAACAAGAAAAATCAACATAGCCTTTAATCTTCCGATCTCTGTCAAACGGCCTGCCGACCGGATAAATATCGGAAGTCGATTCCATAGATCGATTAGTATCGATATTCGAATCGTTCGTCTCAATCTCATTGGTTCCGGTTCCCGACGAATAAATCTCCGAATCGATTTCGTTTAGTAGAGTATTCGATTTGGATTGGACTATCGGATTGAATCGTACAGAGGCGTTTTTAGTGACGCTATGATTTGGAGCATTTTCATCTTCATTTGTGGGTAGAAAGTTGAAGTTTCTTATTAATAAAGACATGTGGGTATTAGGTTTTGGTGTTAGGTTATTTTTCACGCAGTATGAGACAAATTCTTGTTCTATTTCTTCCAGGACTGCTTGGCTGACCATTCGGAAGTCTGACTGTTTCCTAAAGTTTTCTACTATGATTTGGGCGAGCTGTTTGTTCGTTTGCTCGTAGCTGCCTTTGGCTTCTTGTATGCGCTTGTATACGCCGGCACTTACTAGGACAAGGAATCTGGAAGTTAAATACAAGGCAAATTATTTATGAGGCAGATCCTGTAATACTAAAATCAGTATGTCAGTACGACTCGTCATCTGCCTCGCCTTTTCCCAACTATGTTGGGGTCCGCTGCCAGTCTAACCGAATACCAGCATTTTACATGGAGCGACTGCCTATCTAACCTCCACAACCCAGTTTCTGGGTAATAACGCTAACCCTTGGTAAGCATGTCAATATGTCTATATGGACAAAAACCACATCGAAATTGCATACAAAAGATATACCTACTAGGTACAATGTATCATTCAAATCTTATCAATTTACATGTATTGGATCAAAATCTTGAACCTTGTTAACAACAACAACTAAAAGTTATTCACAAGGCACTTCGTTATCAAATAGTACAACAGGTTAAAGGTGGATAGATAACAATCTAAATATACTCCCATTTGGTTTAGCTTTAGACAAATAACGACTGCTATTGTGCAATATTATTGAAATGACTGCACTTTAGAACTAATTTTTTTATGTAAATGGTAGGTATATAGATTAATATGATCATTGAGTTATATGAGTGATTGAATTTGAATTATTTAATTTATTTAGCGATATATTTGACATATATTTGCGACGTTGCCAACTTTCCAAATGCACCCTCTTAAGTTTTAATCGAACTGTATATAGGTATAATATTATGTACTGAAGGAGGTCATGATTACCTGCAAGATTCATCGAGTATGATAGGTCCGTGTATCTCAGGGGCGGCGATGACGGGTTCTGTTACGGCGGCGCTGATGGTCGGGAAGGCTTTGTACAGCCCCTTCACCAGGTAGTTGCCGAGACACCGCGTGCCTGTCTGATTGCCGAGGTATTGGGCTGTGAGGAATTATTAAGGGCCTATAAGACGTCAAATTACTTAGTAAGATCCATCGCACTACTGCAGCATTAATTTTGAAATAAATATATGTTAAAGTTGAGGAGTACTATGTTAGCCGAAAACACGATTTCATCAAATTTTCTCTATAGAATGAAAATCTAAAGTAAATAAACCGCTGCTATGCTATAAGTACTTCAAATTAGATCATTAAACTTTGCATACTAACTGAAATAACTATAAAGCAGCGACTATGTTTTTTATTTTGTTTTAATTACCATTATTTTCGCCGTAAAAAGCAATAACCTAAACTATTGCCGCTTTGGTACGGCCTCCGTCTCGCTCGCACTTAGTCCGCGAGTAGTATCGTGGGAGCGAGATAAAAACCTGAGGTTGTGTAGGCTCTTAAATGTTTCGGTGAGTAAGTGATAATTTTAATAAATTATTTGACGTTACTTAAATGTTTGTATATGAAATGTTTAAAACCATTCCCATAACAAATTCTCATTTGTTTGATATTCCTATATTCCACTCAAACAAAAATACTCACCATTCCTCAGCTTATTCACATCAAGTCCCAACTGCTGCAACCTAAGCAGTTCATCCTCGTTGTTCAGACTATGGTCTACCGTCAGCTGCACGACCCTCAACACGGCGTTATCATCGGTCCTGCACAGCAAAGCCCTGGTGTCTCCTACGTGGGCCACAAATAACTTGTTAGCGTGGACCAGGGCTATGACTACTGCTGCTCCTCCAGACAAATGGACGTCTATCTCTTTTAAACGGGTCAGGATGTTGTAGTTTTGGGAGACCTGGAAGTAGTACAAAACAAAGCTTCACAAATTTATCCTGAATCACAATGATTTTGAGTTTACTCCAAAGGTTACATGGTCTTTGAAGATTTTTTTCTGTAGCTTGAACTGCTCTTTATTACTAATAATAATAAAGATATAACCACCTTTTTTTGAAGTTGTTAAAAAGACAATATGCTTGGAAAAGTAAGAACAGTCTTTTCAAGTTATTTTACATCAGACAGCCACCTTACAGTTAATTAATTCAGGCGTGACTTGGCCGAAATCCATTATAAAATAAGATAAGACGTAGACATAATTTAGTAACCTATTCCGCTGTAAGTATTTCTAAAGAGACATAAAAAACCCTGTAAGAAATCGACACGTGTTTCACCTCTCAACGACGCATCCTCAAGATGACGATTGACCCGAACACGACGTGTTGCCACGCCGAGCGCCGGACGCAGAGTGAGCCACACTGCCTGACCACCTCACTTACATAGGATTACCGCAACCTTATTGCAACAAGAATAAAGATCACTGTGATTTTGACACTGATGCAAAATCACAGTAAAATAACTGTGAAAAGACTGTGTATACCATCCCTGGCGCTTGAACATACCTTTGACACATCAAGAATGTTTGAGAAAAATGCTGGCACATAGTAGGATAACAGAGAATTATCTGACAGAGAAAATGCTCTATATAATCAAGCTTTTTCTAAAAGATGGGCCAAATTAATATCCAGTTTTAGGCCAAACTGAACACAATTTTGCTGTTTTATTGTTTAGTAATAGGTAATACGGGCTGGTGTCCGCAACTCCACGTCAATGCGCGTATTGTATAATTGCGTACGGGTGGGAATATTGGTTATTCGATCCACCCCAGCTCCTCAAGGAAGGCCAGCAACGTCTTGATGTTCCTGACAATCTCACCGAGGCTGGGTTACCGAAGTACTTTGCCCTGTAAGTTATGCTGCTGTACAACTATTGTTTAGTAAATAAAGACAAATAAAATCACCTGAGTTTCATTCAGCGTCTGTAGCTGGTACTGCAGGCTCGTTCTCTCAGCTATCATGCCATCATAGTTCTCTGTATAGGCCTTCTCTACTGATATGAACGCAGTCCTGAAATGTTTTACATTTACTGATCAGAAAATTCAATAAATATCAATGGATTGTGTGAAGTAAAGAGATAAGCTGTATGACAGCTGATCTATGGCAGATTGACATGTATGACAGCTCTCATATTATCATCCTCCTGCCTCTTTTTTATGTTAGCCTACACTGTCCCCACTTCCAAGCATACTTTTCCAGGGCCACCATGATCCAGCCTACGGTACGCGTCTAGGTCGTCTCACCATCTCTTCCTAGGCAGGCCTCGGCGGCGCCCAGGCACCCACCGTGTGGAGACTATATGCCTCCTGCCCTTATCCCAATTTATTTCAAGTCAGTGCTACATGTCTTTTTCTTCCGTACATCCATATTAATCATCATCTCAGCACGCTTAGTATGACAATCATAGAAATGGGTTTTTTACTGCTTTTGTCAACAGAAGAATAGACAAAATGACTGATTGTGATTGTTTATCTGTCATTTTGTCTATTCTTCCGTAGACAAAACCCGTTTCTATTGTGGGCATGCTAAGCATGCTGTAGTCACCCCCTTTCTAGACATATCATCTTTCACACAATCTATCCATTGTTTCTTTGAGTGACAGTGATGCTATTTGGGGTCAATACAATGATATTCTAATAAACAGATATGTTATACACGTACAAAACAACAGAAAAAAAAGTTCCGCGCCGAGCGCAGCGCGCACCGTATCACTCGTAAGCGTGTGTGGCTCAGACTAAAAGCAATATTTCCCAATTGGGTACTTTTCTAGTCTTCACGTTTTGCGCGCTCATAACATATCTGTTTACTAAAACATCATTGGGTCAATATGAATACTTCTTGTAACTTTATATTTTTTTAACCATTATTTCTTTCTTACCTTAGCCTTTCTCTTATCTCCTCATCAGTATTGGCAGAGGGCGGTGGGAAAAGGATCTCGGCGGCCATCCTTTGCATGATAAACCTTGCTGCTTCCAGTCCATTGTGAGGCTCAAATACTCCATACAGGGTACTAAGGGAAAAATTCGATATAACTTTTCACTAACTCTTGAACAATACCTTTTGATTGAGAATAGAATTTAATTTGAAGATATACAACTTATTTTAGATGTTTTTCTTTACTTAATTTATTATTTATATTTTTTTATAAAAAAAAGTACGTTCTATCATACTTCGCGACACTATCATTATCTTACTTGTTGACGGACACATGGAGAAACACTAAAATAGATTATGCATTTGTCTGTGCATATCTGCAAACCTACAGGATTCATTACCTATGCAATCAACTACTTAATAATTCAGTTTTATTATAGGCTTTACTTTTGTACTCATAAACTAAAAAAACAAGTCTACTTACAAATTATCCTCGGTCTGACAATAAAAACATAGGTAATCGTCAGTAGTGTTCGTATTACCGCCTCCTAAACGGGAAAAGTAAGATGCTACACAAGAGTTTTTGCATTTTGGCAGATCGTCGGTCCACGGTCGTGCTATCATAATAACAAAATAGCACAAAAATCTGGGATACCCTACTTTTATCCAAAGGAAAAGAAACACCAAATTATTTTTGGCTTATTTATTTTTGCAGCTGGACAGTTTGTTGTCACTTTGACAAGTTTGACACAATGTCAAAGCAGTGGACAAGTGCGTTCTGTAACCAGAATCTGATCATTATTATTTTGCAAACCAGGTAATTTAGAAGATTTTCATCGAATTGCATTAATTAAGTTTTTCCATTCTTCAGTTTCTTCTAGTTTTATTAACGATGTTACGTTAAAATGACTTCTTTAGAAAACGTGAAGTTAAACACTGAAAGACTCGTTCAATAATAGTATTCGAATTTCAATCATTTCGGGGGAAAAAAAAACGTTTCGATAGTGTATCAAATTGTTTTTGCTAACCGGTAACCACAGTTTCCTTTCCCACAAAATATTTATATGTTTATGATAATAATTGCTTTGCATAGCATCCAAATAGCTAATAAACACTATTTGTCGCACCAACCAAGATGCTTTTTTTAGGGTTCCGGAGTCAAATTGCAAAAACGGAACCCTTTTAATTTTATCATGTCATATGTCCGTATGTCAATTCATTCGTCCGGATGTTATTTAGCCATTTTGGAGACTATTTGCATTAATTTGGAAAGACGGTGTATTCTGTGCATGTGATGTTTCTCATGCTAAGGCTACACTGTCGCGATAACGCAATCTACACTTCGTGCGCCCTCTTTTATCATCGAGACGTCGAGCGGTGTGCGAGAGAGAGCGCGCGAAGTGTAGTTCGCGATATGGCGACAATGTGGCCCCAGCGACTTTTTTACATGACGCAATCTTTTCGGTTTGAAATGCTGATGATATATTTTCTGTAAATAGGTTTGTACAAAGTAGAAACACTTTTACACGTCACTGTCACAATCGCTACCTAATTTTATTAGACAGCGCGAACAGTGCGCGTCTATGTAGTTCAAGTGGATTTGTATTTGTTTTGTTCTTGATTTAGGTCTACTGGACACAATTTATATTGTTTTTTCTTGTCTGTATTCAAATAAAATTAAATAGGTAAACAAAATAGCTGATAGAAACACAGAATCGCATTATATTCTTTTATTTTTATTGAAATGCCAATTTTGTTTATTTTATTTTATTTGAATTGCATGTTGGTGTGCTCAATATAAATAAATTATAATAAATCTGTAGAAGTGAAAATTCTGTACATTGAAGATATCAAAAAAATAAATGGCAGGGGGTGTTACTAGACCGACACCGAACCCAAAAATTTGATTAAAAAAATTTTTGTCTGTCTGTCTGTCTGTCTGTCTGTCTGTCTGTTTGTTCAGGCATCACGCAAAAACTACCGGTTCGATTACGATGAAACTTGGTATAATTATTCTTTAATATCCTGGGCACCACACTGGGTACTTTTTATCCCGGAAAAGTACCCTATCCTACGGTTGGGGGGTGTCAAAGTTTGTATGGAAGAATTTTAACGCGCTGTCCGATTAACTCGAAACTCAATATTTATACTTAAACCCAAAAATTAAGAATAACTTGTATCAGGATTTTTCGAAATTCAACCCCTAAGGGGGTAAAATAAGGGATGAAGTTTGTATGAAAAATCTTATTCCTTGAGGTAATAAACATGAAACTTCGCACGAATAGTTATCTAAATAAATTATAAAGTTTGTAGTTTTTTGTTTTTTCTAAATTACCCCCTAAAAGGTTGGGGGGTGTCAATGTTTGTATGGAAGAATTTTAACGCGCTGTCCGATTAACTCGAAACTCAATATTTATACTTAAAACCCATGGGGATGTATGGGGTAATTTCCGACACTCACGCGGGCGAAGCCGCGGGCAGCAGCTAGTAAATAAATAATTTTGTTTAGTGCTGTTTTTTATTTTTGCGGTCGATAAAATCGATACTGTATCTACTTACTTCTTTTCATCTCAAGTTCCCAATCCCAACCCCAACTACGGAACCCCTTCACTGTACGTAGTTCGACCCGCGCCTGGCCGGTTTTTTGTACATATTGATAAAAAAAACTAAGGAATGTTTATAAGTTTTATAATACACGTGGTTTTATAGGTTTACTGACGTAATTCTTATGCACTAGGCAGTTTCAATGTATTGAAAAATTTACAACTAAGATTAGGTAAAGCGCGTGTAACTAATGCAATTTTTTATTACTCATCACACTGGATAATCTTGATAAACTATTATGGAATTTGGTGCTATAGAAATGAAGGTCATAATGGCCTACACGATTTGCAAATAATGGCCCACACGATTCAGCTATAAGCTGTGTATTTCGTAGGGTACCTTTATTCAAGGTGATTTGAAATTGTAATCAGTGTTAATGAATAGTCAAGTTTAGATACCTAGCATTAAAAGTGCTTACCTACTATAGTTGAATTGAATTAGAACGTTTATCTAAAATTGACTTATTTGGTGCAAGTTCTGGGTAGGTAATTAATGAGTATATCCCTTATGATAGTGATAAATCTATGATTAATAGATTTATTACTATGATATGGGATATACTCCCTCATGAAGTCAAATTACTAATCATAGTAATCATCAATCCGCCAAACACCCAGTGCCAATGTGGTACTCCTGTTCAGACGATGTTGCACTTGCTGGTGTCCTAAGTGACGTGATTAATGCCACAATCAACGTGGCCACCTGCTGTGCTCAAACAATATAATAATACTAAAATAAAAGTCCATTTTCTTCGATCAAAGTTTTAATGTTCTCTCCACATACCAAAACTCTAACCATTTACAAATTTTTGCAATTTTTATAATTTTATTTATACAATGTTAGCTCAATAACCTATAGAGCTACCTGTGACTAATCTTTTGTTTTATACCTATTTTTTAAGAAAGCAAATCTTTACTCCGGACATGAATCAACAACTTTAGAAAATATTTTAAAAATATTCTAAGGTGGTATAACACCTTTTTACTATACATATTATTATATACTCTATGATTTCCTGGTGCACTGTCAAAAATAATGTATATTATATTTTTTCAATATAATGTAAAGTTACCTATATCGCCAATATCCCAACAATAGGTTCATTAACACTTAACTAAGTCCTATTATAAGAGAATCGACAAGTTCATATCCCATTATGCTGTATGTTACAATATAAAACTAAAAGTAATGTATTAGTGCATGGCATAAGAGTTAAGCAGTTTTAAATCGGGATGGTTGAGGTTTCCAAAGTCACATGTAATTAGAAAAAAATAATAAAAAAACAGTGTCCCTGTACCAACATAACACATTCACAATTTACACATACAAATAAATGTAGAAAATGATAAATTCAAAGTACATTTATTAGGAACACAATTTAAAATAAAATGAGAACTATTTGAGACGCCTCTGTGGCTTTGGAAACCCTTTGTCACTGGGTGAGCAAAATTAAAAACTACACCATTGTGGCCGACTGGAAGTTTAATCGGTTTTCTTTTCTGCAGCTTTGGTTTCTGATTCTGGTTTCTTTTCTTTTTCCTTTTCCTTCTCTTTCTCATTCGTGATGATCTCCTTGGCCTCCTGCTTGGAAGCGTCGTCGAAGTTGCCGACTAGGTTAGGGACCTCATCGTCCTCGTCCAGTGGTTTCGGCGCGGCGACGCTTGACGCCAACCTCTTCAGCTGGTTCAAACCCTCAGGGCCGAGCTGACTAAGGATGCCGGGCAGCATCTCGGCGATCTGCTTGTTCTCTCCATGACCGGTGATAGCGAAAGTGTTGGCCGCGAGGGATGCCTGTGCTTTCGGATTGTTGAAGTGTATCACTGTACCGTCATCTTTTATCATATTCACCTCCTCGATGCCAGGGATAGTGTTCACTGACAGCTTTTTGAGCGACGATTGCAATTTCTTGTCGTCTGTCGCTGCGGTAACGTGAACAACCTTTTTCTTGCGTCTCGGTGTGCCCTTACCGCCGATGCGCACCTGTGACTGCAACTTCTTTAGCTTTTCGGTGTTCATTCTGTTGTTTTAATACACGTCGCCCGTTTATCGAAACCCGGCGCACTTTTTAGTGAAAGTATTTACTCAATATGCACCGTGATCACACAAGTTTTCCATGTAACTTGATCGTACGCACGTGTTTTGAACACCGGTTAGTTACAAAGGGAAAATGGTGGATTTGAGACAAGTTATTTCTGATTTCCTACTTCTTGCAATTGGCAGCACTGTAAGGTTTGCTGTTCCATTTCACGTGATATAAGAACAAAATGTTTAAAATTGTAGGCTACAATGAGTAAATGAAAATATTTTTCCATGTCTTACATACAATTTTACATAAATTCATGCAAAAGATTTTATACTGGTTTTTTACATTTATTCCGTAGACAAAATAATACTTTATTTTATTTTACAGTACTATGGAACTTGAAACGAAACGTGTAAATGTTACCAGCAATAAATACTAGTGACATCTATGAAAATCTACAACCTAAAATAAAGACAAAGATAGTTTCAATATTAGAAACTAGGTGGCGCTAAGAAGTTGTTGAAACGAACAACTAGATGTCGTGACCAGTATAAAATAATGAGTAAAATCAGTCAATCTGCCTAGCCTTTTCCCAACTATGTTGGGGTCGGGTTCCAGTCTAACCAGATGCAGCTGAATACCAGTATTCAATGTTCGTTACTCTAAGTACCTAATTTAATTATGATTAATACGGAGTCTTTATAAGTATGTGTTTATGAGTTGATCGTAGCTCAAAAACACCTAAAAACACCATACCTACCTATGCGACAACTCCGTTTTAATAGAGTTAGAAATAGAAAAATTATCATTTCGGCTGAAGGATTTCCACTGCTGGACATCCCAAACGGATTGTTGGTTATTTACGAACTTTCGGGTTATTGGTCCATCCTAAGGAGGATCTACTGGTACGTGCTCGCTAGTACAAAAGCGTTCAACCCCATCGCCCTTTGGATGACCTTGAGTCTTATTCAGGCCCATTGTGAGCGACCAAGTTTCAGATGCCTTTAGAAACAACAAACACTTCAGGTACTCTTTAACTCCGTCATCCAAGAGGTTACAATACAATGCCTGAAGCTTGGAGCAGTGGTGCGGCGGTTCTGTTCTTCAAAAAAAGGTGACAAAACCTTGCTAAAGAACTATAGACCCATCTTACTTCTAAGCCACGCATACAAGCTGTTCTCGAGGGTAGGGAATCGTTTTGCTAGGAGACTTAATGAGCTCCAGCATCAAAACGGCTGCAGTACTGTAAACCACATCCATACTGTTCGGCAAATTATACAGAAGACCGAGGAGAGGACACGATGACTCTCCAGATTCAGGATCAGAAAACGAGCCCCATCTAACTGCTCAGACGGGTGAGACAGGGAAATGTGATTACCCGAAACTGTTCACCAATGCGTTGGAGGACGCCTTTAAGACGCTGTGCAGGACTGGACTGGATATCAACGTAACCGGCGAGTGCTACATCGCACACCTTCGCTTTGCCGATGATATCGTCATAATGGCAGAGATGCTGGAACAGTTAGATCAGATGCTGCACAGCCTAAATGGATGGTCTCTCCATGAATTTGGACAAGACGAGTCATATGTACAATTCACCAGTCTTGCCGAGTCCAATCCATATCGAAGCGTCGCTTCTCGATGTTGTAAGTTGTATGCCCACCTACCGGGCAAGTCATCGAGCTCGGTAGACACAACTTTGAGAAAAAAGCCGACAGAAGGATCCAGTTGGGTTGGGCAGTGTTTCGTAAAGTTCGTCAACTCTTTTCGTTACCTATCCCGCAATGTTTGATGCCCGTTATGACACACGGTCCCGAAACGTGGACGCTGAAAGTCGGGCTGTTTCATAAAATATTCAAGGTCACTCAGTGCGCTATGGAGCGGGCTATGCTCAGAGTTTATTTAACTCCGTTAAAGGATAAAATCAGGTATGAAGTTATCCGGAAAAACTGAAGTGGCAGTGGGCTGGACGAGTACTAGGGTGGAGACCGCGTATCAGCAAGCGTAGTGCGGGAACCCCCAGCTAGATGGACCGATGACCTTAAGAAGGTGGCTGGGACAGACTGGATGCGGAAGGCGATGGCAGGTGTTGTGGCGCAACCTGGGAGAGGCGGGCACAGGCTGGGAGGGTTTGGCTATTGATAATTCAGTCAAACAATCGCATCTGAGGGGCATTTACATTCGTATTCGCATCTCATTCGCAATCTGCCAAAAATACAATTTTACCAACATTTTTGACAAGTTTGACAGATTGCGACTCGAATCTGAACGTCTTCTAACGAGAATTGGCTTAATTAATATAATAATGTCAATTTCAAACCCAGCGATACATTTATTTTTATGATTAAAGGCTCGTTCACACCGGCGCGACTTGTCGCGCGACGCGACACCGGCAATTGTTCAATCGTGAAGTTTTATTAGAAATTGTATTGTTAAAGTCGCGTCGCGCGACAAGTCGCGCCGGTGTGAACGAGCCTTAAAACGAACAGACAATAAAAACGTAGGTATCTTCTGTTCCCAGTAATCATCATTATTTTAAGATTAACCACTCTCAAAAATGTCTAACACAATCGTATTTATGGACAAACATCCGATTCACAGAGAGCTCTCAGCTACGAAAATAAACACTACTCATCAGCATAACGCATGTTATTGGGCCGATAAATATTTATCTGCATTTACTAAATGGACTCCAAAATGGTGGACTATAAAGCTGTCATCGGGCAATCTGTTCGCGCCATATTTTCGAATTATGTGGGGTTGCCAGTTTTTAATAGAAGTTCCGAAATAAGGTTCAATTATCCTTTTTTTAAATCATGGAACGACGCACGGATACTTTTCAAAGTATTCAGTTTTAATCAATAATGTAAAACGCGACTCACCTAGAAATAATGTTCAAGTAGTCTGGTATAAGCAGTAAATATTGTAGTGCACTCCTTCCCTCAGTCTCATAGTCTGTTGGCAATCGGGCTCAACCGGGGAAAGGTAAGGCACAAACAGCTTTATGTGCTTTCCGAGGCACTGGGGTGTCACAAAACCAACTTACAAACTTCGACCTATTATTGAGAAATTCATAGATAGCGGGAAAATATTAACAGTTTTTCCATACTCAGCAGCCGCGCTTAAGACCACGAGACTAACGGGGCAGTCATGCCATGACATAATCTCTAGACGAAACAAACTTTCTGTTATAAATAATTAGGTACCTACTCTTCATATTCCACAACAGAATAATATGTCCCTATCTCCATACTTAATTCCTGGCAACCCATCTGTCAGGTAATCCATTCGCGCCTTCACTTCGACAATGGCTCAGTTAATATGAACGCGTCTATGTTATATTACGTTTCGCTAATGTATCCGAACTCCGAACGAACGCTCGTTCGCGCCTCCGCGCACTTATCTGTCACGATGACAGATGAATAGGCGCGGCGGGTAGAAAAGTTTTATGAATAATAATTATTCTTTATGCGAAGTCGATCGGACGGTTAAGCACAGAATTAGCAATGGATGGATGAAATGGCGGCAGGCCACGGGAACAATCTTTGGACGAATTAAAGAATAAACAAGTCATCACAGACAGACAAAAAAAATCCGGAGTCACACGTAATCTGTTCGAATTATCCCCTATATTATTTAACACATACATACATACATACATAAATACCGGTCAAAAATCATAACCCTCCTTTTTGCTTCGCCGTAGTCGAAGATGGAAAAAAAAAGTTTTTGTACCATCCAAGCACCCAAAAATTTTGTATTTTTTTTATTAATCATAGGCGCAACATATTACCTACCTCATAATTACAGTGTGTCTTTTCTTTCTGTTTCACAATGAAATAAGCAGGTAATTAGTCACTGGAGCTCAGCAACTGATCTATTAAGAGATTACAAACAAAAAAAACCTAATTAAAATGCAATTAGTTCATTCGTTTAAATAAAAAGAAGCGATCGCACACCATAATTAATTAGACTTGCAAATTAAAATCTAGGAATTAATGCAGACATGCGTTAAGATAAGATAAGATAAGATAATTTTATTTGTCAAAAACATGTGTAGGTTTACAGTTGGTATGTTCAAAAAAATAAAGTTTCAACATGTTTTGCCTGGAAAGGCGTACAAATACAATAATAATAGCTTGAAACAATGAAATCATGCAGTTACATTAAATTAATCGAACATTTCAAATTAATACAGTAATTAGAGTTTTGAGTTAGTATTTCTATACAACTGATAAAATTGAGTATAACTCTGTTACTCAATGATTATATTACTTATGTATTATTTGTTATACATATTATCACGCCTGTTTTCCGGGAAAGGTTCCGAGGTATACCTATAGTAGGTACATAGACCCACATTTCGCCATTTACATGTAAGTCCCATGTAATAAAGGGCGAACCTAGTCCCAGCAACCAGAAGCAAATCCAGACCCCTGGCTGCTACCGAGAAATACCAAACGTCAACGTCATCGAAAAACCCCAATAACACTTTGCTCGACCTGGGAACCGAACCCCGGACCTCATGCTCACCAGCAACGCTTGCGACCACTAGACCAACACGGTAGTAAAAAAAAAAACACGTGAAATAATGTATGTTATCGTAAAACTTTTCTTCTCGATGTTACAGCACTGACTAATAAACTAATGCACTTAATTTTAGTTTCGTTACCCGTTTATTGCTTTTTTATAATCATATTTTAGTGTTGTTATGACGATTTGCTAGTATATACGTTATAGTTTAGGAGCTAGGCATAAGAAACAATTTTTTTTTTTTGGGTTTCGGAAAATGGTCTATGCTGTCCTTTATTTCAGGGGCCCAAGTCTACTAATTCATAAACTTTACAATGGTCTCTTAATGGTGGGTTTTTGACAGATTTGCCATACAAAAACTGTCAAAAACTTACCATTGAGAGACCATTGTAACGTTTATAAATTAGTAGACTTAGGCCCCAGCTGATCTATTCTGTAAAAATCTCACCATGAAATCTTAGCTGAAGTGAACTATCATTCCACCTGATGCTAGAATTGACACTATTGACACTTCACGTAAGTTTTCACGGTGAGATTTGGAGAGACTCATCAGCTGTTGCCAAACTTTTCTAGTTTTTGACTACCCCGGCGACCAGTGAACTGCACAACTCTCTGTTTTTACTGAGACTGTAGCTTGTTTAGCACAAATCGCCGTAAGCGATAAGGCAGGGTTCATAAACTCAGCTTCTGTTTCGTGTGTACGTTCGCATGGATGTCTGTCAAAGGGATCTGTCAGTCTCTTACTGACTTTAGCCACTTGCTGTTTTACCCACCCAGCGGATTGCATTCTGCCGTATGCAGTCTATCCCAACCGCTTTTTAGTTAATCGGTGCGAAGTAATTGGTCTATTGGTGATAAATGAATAATTAAATGCCTCGAGACTGCCTCGTTGGTCTAATGGTCGCAAGCGGTACTGCTGAGCATGACGTCCTGGGTTCGATTCCCAGGTCGGGCAAAGTGTTGTTGGGTTTTTCCAAAAGGTATTGCTCAGTATCAGCCCGGATTGTGGATCTGTGCCCGGTTGATGGCAATAGGCTAGCACCCTATTAAATGGTATTTAATAGGGTGTACACCTCTGCTAATCCTTCGGGGATTACAGGCGTGATATGATGTGAATATTTATATTTAAAAAAGAATATTGCTGAATTCAGTCTAGCTCCTGAACTACAAGTAACCTATTTAGATTTATTTTGAGTAATAATTTGATGTAGTGTGGCAATGACGTGGTAGTAAACACGAGGTAAGTGAAAGAGCATTGTGTAAATCATGTCTGTATGTTTGTTACTATTATATCTGATACATTCCAATTTGTGATTCATTGTGGTATAATTTTTTAAGAGGAATACTTTTGATACGCACGAGTATCGAATTATAGAAATCTTATGTTTTAAGTGCTTAGTAAAGTGGGAAAATTTTCCATATTGCATAAATCTGCATGGCGAGAAAAATACAAAAAAGTTCCTAATTGTAAGTCAACATTTGCATATTATAAGGAGCCATTCTACTCATAATGTAGACCATTACAGAGAACCGTTACAAATAAGCGTCCTCCACGAGGACATCCGCTCATTCCTCTTAACATCCTAACCAGGCGCGACAACACACACATTCTACACATTTTGTCTCCATCCCGTTACTTTTTACACATTTACACACGTCAACACAGAGCGGTATAAAAAACTTTTTTCCCCAAACTGTTCAAAAATAGGGCAACACAAAAAGTCAAGCGTGTTTCTTAACAATCGTCGGTTCTTTTTTTGAATTTTAAGTTTTTTTCTTCTACACTTTCGGATGCGTTCACCGATCCATCAGCGGCAGTTTGGTCGAATTCTGTCGTTACAACAATTATTGTTACGCGTTATCATTCTGTCAAGTTTATTTATTTAAAGTTTAATGTTTTCGGGGTAACAGAAATAGTTTTACTTAAATGAGCGCCTTTTTCAAACTAATTTGAGCTTTGAATGATATTTATTTAGATAAGGATGGATATTGTAGCGTTTGTTTTTTGTTTTCTTTATGGGATTTTACTAAGGAAATGATAGATAAACGGTGCATCAGCACGCTTATAGATCTGGCATGGTAACGATTTGACATCAGTAATGAGGCAGCTAATTGAGAGATTGAGTTAAAATAATTCCCTTGAAATGAGTCGCAAAAAAGAAACATCAAAATACACAGCACAAGACTATGCTTAGATGGTTACAAAAAGGTAAAAAGAAATCCGACAGACATAATTCATGTTAGATTCTAAACTGAGATTATAATATCACATTGCAAGCTTAGCAGTGTTTCTAAAAACACATGTTAACGATTTTAAGATAAGTTGTGTTCATTAGTTATCTAAACAGCTTGGATTATACCGATTATCTGGGAAAGCGACCACCCGTGCGAAAACAGCTGTCAATTTAGCGGCCATATTGATGTTTTTATTTTTAATGGAGCAAAGGTAACATAAATTAGTGAGCCTAGTTTTTGCGTTTAGATTTATGGGTCCATATTTAGCGTTAAATTTGCGAGCGCTGAAGAAATTATGGGCGTTAAAAATATCCATGAATGTTTTTGAACAAAAAAGATGACTTAGGTACTTCAAACTTAATTTCTATAATGCAGTATTCTGTTCTTTATTACAAAATTTACGAACACAGTGAGCCGTAACTCTCAAATACAATGGAAACCATTAATTCGATCCGTTGCTGAATTTATGAGTTCCAAAAACTTCGGCCAATCGTCAATTAACACATTCCATCCAAACCTCGATTAACACCCATTTAAAACGAAGATGAACTTCCCTATCACTTAACAAACCCATCTACCCAAATTGTTCCCTAGCGTCAAACTTGTTACAGACTTTTAACAAATAGAGTTGGTTATCGAAGGGACGCGTTTTTGCGTCATCATAACATAACTCATAGTTTAATGTTTAAAGGACAAATTGGTTCCGGGAATGTGGGTGTTCGAATTTCGAACCTTGATGGAAAAAATCGTGGATTAGTCATGGTTTGTCAGCTGTTCATTTTGTGTAATTTCAAGCTAATCTTAGCGTTAGTCAATCATAGGAGGTAACTGAAGAAAAAAATACAGAAATCTCGGTGTCTTTTAACTGAATTCTGAATCATTTAGGGTCGGTGTAGTGTGTCTTTCTTTCCAAACTATCATCGGCATCGCTCGGATTCGCCCGTCGGTATATCAATCTTTTCAGGTACATATAGGTACCTCCTCGTTACATCCTCACCAGCCTTTCCATTCAGTAAAAGGCTAAAAAAGGATTATTCAATTTACAAAAACACCTTTTTGCAACACTTGTATCGATAACAAAATCTCTCACCCTGCGAATTATTCTCGCACACAAAATAAAAAGGGTCCAAAAAGTACATTTAAACCAAAAACAAAACAATGGTACGCTTCGCAGTGATCAAATGGAATAAAATGGCCGATGCCGGAACAAATTCAATCGAACAATCTAACGAACGTAGGCCGGGGGCCGATTTGTGAAAACAATACGAGAACCTTTTTGTTTGGGTACCAGAATACTTTGAACTGGAAATCAGGAGCTAAGCTATGGACAGAGTTTTTGATTGATTGCGGAAGCTCTTTTGTGCATTAAGTAGGTGTAAAAGGAATAACCTATAACCCACACATAATCGAACGCCTCTTAACTTGACATCCCTTTCCTGAAAGTTTATTATCCCATCCCTTTCTTGACATCCTTTAATGATAGAGACAAATAGTATTGGATCACAAAGCCCTCAATCTACATCTGTCTAGGCTTTTTCCCAACTATGTTAAGGTCTTTATTAGTAGATAATAATCCCTTAAAACAAGTCCAGTAACGGTTGGTTCACAAACTCCGAAAATGTAACCACTAATCAATCAATCTGCCTATAGCCTTTTCCCAACTATCTTGAGGTCGACTTCCAGTTTAAACGGCTGCAGCTGAATACCAGTATTTTACATGGAGCGACTGCCTATCTGACCTCCACAACCCAGTTACTGGATATCACGATACCCCTTGGTAACACTGGTTGGACTTTCGGGCTTCTGACGACCCGTAACAAATGTCAAAGATCTACAAATGACAGCCGGGACCACAGACTACAATTATGTATATGGCCGGGACCAACGGCTTAACGTGCTTTCCGAGACACGGAGGGGTCTTGGTATGTAAAGATGGCCACCCATTCACGGACCAATGCGACAAGCGACAAGGGAAACTTAATCTGATCGATCGACCACAAGGCCCTCTCAAGCTAAAATCTTACTTTGACTTACTTTGATTTTGTTCCTTACAAAATGATGGTAAGTCATTATTCAATGGGGGAGCTCTGTTATTCATGGAACTTTTAAACATTTATAAACTACGGGTCTTTTCTAAAGTCCTTAGTATCTAGAGGCTGTTAAACAAACAATTTTCGACCCCCAAGCCAACAGTATACCAAGTGTCTATCAAAAATGGTCGTTCCCAAAATGTGTTTCTTTTGGAGGCAAAAATCTTTTGTCGTTCCGTCCGAAATCGATCCGCCGGGAGCAATATTCGTTCAAGAACCGTTGAAAATATCGAGTGGGGTTTCGTTTCCGAACGGATTTAAGCGCCCAATGCTGAATATAGGATCGTCTTTGTTTGTATTTTATATTGTAGACTAAGTGACGCCCTCGGCTTCGCCCACACCTTAAAAACAATACCATGTTAAAGGTAAACGAGAAGAGAAGTGGAAGATGTAGGTAGTTTTCTTTGGGTTGGTGTTTTCTCATACTGACAGGTTCTTGGTTTTTTCGTAAGTAGGTAAAGCGAGTATCTAAATTAGGAATTGGTCAAATAGGCACCCAATAACGTTTTCTCCAGCAAGCATCAAATAAAGTATAGCTATCGATAAGTATAAATGTTAACGGAAAAGTGTGTAATCCGTCATTGTATACAAATCCTAGGAAATTTATGATGTATTTTGTAATATGCACTTTTCCTAGGAAATCTATACATTTCCTAAATAGCAATCGGAAATGTATTACATTCTTGATTTTCGCCAGAAGTTACTTTGCTGTCATATGATAGATTGTATGTATCTAGTCTGGCCACATCTGCGGCCTTATAATTAAAAAAAAAATAGATACAGTTCTATTTGTCAGACTGATTATTTACCAAATGAAATTTTTTATACGTATTTACGTATTAAATTATACGTAGATTTTTATGTGTGCAAGATGGGCAATAGAAAGGATTTTTTTTTTGTTGATTTTAGTAATTTTATTAGTAATAAGCTCTATGAATAAGTATTTTATGTTTTACGATGTGATTGTTACAGCTAATTATGTCAACGACATCCATAATAAAAATTCTGATTTCAGTTTACAAACGTGTTTTATTTCTTTTAGTCACAGAAAGCTTTACTTATATTTATTTCCTAGTATCATCTCGGAATTGCATACAATTCCTAGGAAATACATACATTTCACAGGAAATGTGTGTATTAAAGAATCTTTGAAACATTATTTTACACATTTCCTAAGTAGGCTCGGAATTGCATATATTTCCTAGGAATTGTGACAATTCCTAGGTTTAATACATTTCCGGTAACATAAATACAATACATATTATAGTCCTTCAAACTATATTTCGGCCATGGCGACCAATCTCAGCAGAGACCAGCCTTTGGCGCGGGAAATGTTATAGTGCACAAGTGTGTGCGCAGACACAGGTGCACTCTCTCTTCCCTCACTCTCATAGTTTGATGGAACGGCTATCCTACAAGACCGGAGAGAGATCAGGCGCAGGTTAAGCCGTTGGCTTAACGTGATTTCTGAGGCACGGCGGTATCATACCTCCAACTTCCAAACTCCGGGCTGTTACTAAGAAATTCCTAATGGAAAAACCGAATAACACTTTGCCGAAGTATAAAATTAAACATAACATCACGCCTATGACTCCCGCTACCTAAATCTGTAAGATTAATGTCACTCGGAAACGATGTTAATTTGATTCATTTATGCAGACTGCTATGGCTTACCAACCGTTAATGGTCTGTCAAAACTAGTCTGATCAGACAATCGGAAACAAAATCTGACGTATACCTTCGCCATTTTGTATGTGGTCTTCAGTACGCCTTAACCTAAGTAACATTTTTATAAACGTATAAAGGAACAGTCCAAAGATTCTTAAGGCTCTATTATGCTGCGCTATGATTAGTAGGTATCTAAATAAAACGATTTGTCATATTGATCCAGCCATTAAGGACTTGACGGTCTGATGGAATACCATAGCCAATAAGTTGGCTCGTCATAATTATTTAGAATACACCAAAAATGGTGCCTGAAAGATCCTTAAGACATTTCAGTTTTGAAAGTAAACATTTTTACGCCAAACATTTTATTGTGGACTATCGTATTTTTATTAGTTTCCTCTCTAGCCCATTTTCTTTTTACTGCCAGCCGACATATTGAATAGAATTGGCGCGAAAGTGTGCGCCATATTGGTCTCGCGTGATGGTCGCTGAAATAAATGTTATTTGTATTATTTCGACTGTTTTGTTTGGAAAATGCGTAATATTTTGCTGATTGTTATTGGAGATTATTTACAAAAGGACATTAAGTACCTACTTGGATTCGATCGATCGTCACAAGAGGGCCCTTTGCCTTGTTATCAAACGCTGTTGAGGTTTAACCGAGTCTGTTCTTTTTCGGTTAGAAACAGTACCCTTTCACGGTTTATTTTACAGTGATTCTTTCAGCAGTAGACTTTTCTTAAACTACATTTTGTAATCAGAGGCAGTTGTAAATTAATTTCTATAAACTGAGACTTAGGACTAGAGTTCTTTACCAAATTGCTTCTAAATTCTTCTATTTAAACTATTCACAAAAAATCAGGAAAAGCTTTTATTTCTAATTTACTCTTAGGTACAGCTCCGCTACCACCTTGCAGACTAGTAGGTACTTTTACCATACCATGAGCTATTTTCATGGAAAGATGAAAACAGAAGGCCAATTCTCGTTCATAAAAAACGTTCTTAATCAAGTCACATTCTGTCAAACTTGTCAAAAATGTTGGTAAATTAATTGTATTTTTGACAGACGGCGAATGAGATACGAAACGAACGTTCTTAAAAATACGGGGATTACCCATCAGATGAAAATGATAAGTTAAAGAGGGCATAGACAGTCAAGTCACAAGCAGCACAAACCAAAGAGGACGAATCTATCGCTTTAGGATTTATTATGTCGCTAGAAAATTGCTTCCAACACATAAACCCTGATTGCTAGTGTCGAGTTACTAGTTTATGTTGGCCGCGAACGGTGTTGGGTTCCACCCAATTATCGGTGTTCTTCATTTTGGGGTTATGGTTATGGGCGACCAATTTTTTAGGACTCTTGGCCTTTTTGAGTTTGGCGAATTGATTTGGAAACCATGTTTACAGGCCCACTGAGTTATCTGTGGAAGCGACGGTTTTTGGAACTAGGTAATATTTTGTATGGGAAATAGAATCTTTGAAAACTTTAAGGTGTCCTGCGAAAGTTAAATATTATTTTTGTTTTCTGAGATCTCAGCTTGAATTCTGAAACTAGCATCACAACCAAGTTGAAGGCTTATCAGAATATAAATTTGAACCCTCAGACGGCAGATTAAAAGAATATTAGAAGCAAAAGTTACTTATTAGGTTGGAATTACATAATTACGCAGAAGTGTGCAAGTTTGCACCGATGCCGATGCCTGCCAGGGTCGCGGGAAAGTCCGAAAGCCATACCTTGGCCCCTGGCAACACACAGGCAACCGAAGGAACAACGGGTAGGTTTAAGTCAGTAAGAGTCCGACACGACCGCAAAAAAAGGGTGCAAGTTTGAAGCTTCCTATTAGATATTGATGTACCTAATCCATAATAACACAAAATATATAAAGAAAGAAAGAAAGAAGAAAGAAAATACGTTTATTTGCTGCAAACATGACGCAATGAAAAGAAAGTACACAAAAAAAATCACAAGTTGGGGGAAAATATGCGTCACATCCACGCAAAACACATTGACGCTTCTGATCTGCTTGATGTGCTGGCGCGCTTCTTTGTCCCAGCTATCTAATTGCGTAAAACGTTTTCGTAAACGATTCCGACTAATCTGTTTCATTTTGACATTTCAACAAAATTCATTGCGATATTTACGTTGTTGAGCAGATTTTTTTTTCGAACTTATGAAGCAATGGATTAGCAATCTGATTCAAACCGATCCAGATTGTGATTGATCGTGTATTACGCAATTAGACTGCAGACAATTACTGCCGGGGCAGAAGGCACAGGCTGTTTGCCGTGCCTTCATGTCGTACTGTTGTACGTGCTAAGTCGGCAATTCCTTGCACTCTGGCCGCACTTATTGATCCATTGGATTCTAACCCAATAGGCGACCTGTTTGCGGATGGATGAACGAAGATTTTATTGGTATGTCAGAAGTACTGTGGGATGAATTTATGAAAGTGTTGTTAGCCCTATTATATTTGTTTTCATGTTTTTATTTTGTTTAATTTAATGTGTGTCAATAGACAATATAATGTAGGTATCTTTTATTTTATAATTTCAGTTACTGTAATTGGTTGACAACATTACCGTTGTAGCTAAATAAATACATAAATAAACTACCTTCTACCCGCGACTTCGTCCGCGTGAAATTTTGACCCCCAACCCACCGCGTCGCATCCCATCGCCCGCCCGCTATTTATTCGTTTTCGCTTAGCGTTCTTTATGACTTTTTTTCGTTTTGCTCGGCTCCTAAGAGTCGTAGCGTGATGTTACATAGCCTATAACCTTCCTCAAGAATTGGGCTATCCAATGCAAAAATAATTCAAACCGACTGGAAGTTCCAGAGATTACCCCCTACATACAAACAAATTTTACCTCTTTATAATATTACGTATAGATATGAAAAAGATCTGAAATAGTAGGACGTTATTTTTGTCAGATGAGGTTGTCTGACTGTCCATTAACTAAGTTTAGGTTGCATAAACGCTTAATATAGTATAGTTTAATGGTATAGTATCTACAGCCACAGGTAATGATCTAAACTAATTCCTATTTAGTCACTCCCAATTATCTCTATACTCTCAACACACAGCATCCATAGCTACCCACATCGCTCTACAAATGGCCCCCGTCGCCGCTTATACTAACAGCTCGGTAATGGGGGACAAATAACACCCCCTCGCCCCCTACCAAACTCGTCACCCGCCCCCAAGCTCTTGCAGAGATAAGTGCCACCCGTGGGCATAGAGTACAGACGGGGAAACAATGTCTATGGTTTTTGGACAGGGGGTAGTACGACATTTTGGGTACCTAAGTAAAGAGGTTTCTATTTTGAAGTGCTCACGATTATACTTGTATTTCAAATTCAATAATTTCCACATAGTCTGACAGTCAGTACTATTTAGAAGGTCAAAAGTTGCCCCGGAAAAGCCATTCACCAATTTCTTGCTTGACGGTAGCTAAACGATAATGTGGTCGACGATGGTGAGCGCTTGCCTAGACGATAACTATTCATTCCAGATTTTAAAACTCTGATGTTATGGCTTTAGAGCAGGGTAGAAAAGTCAACTCTTTAGCTTTTTAGGGTTCCGTAGTCAACAAGGAACCCAGCCCAGGCAGACAGGTTTAGTTACCCAGGATTGTGTAATGTCTTGATTAAAAAGAGTGTCCAAGGAGTTCTTCTCCACAGATCTTCGTTTTGGAACTAGCTTCAATTTTCTGACTAACTAACTGACTCCTTGACAACTCAAAAGTGCCTGTAAATTGTTTAATTTAAACAAATGGGTTAGTTTATAACGACTATCAAAACCCAGTAATCAAAGAGTGTTTTCCTCGCCTGTACATAAGTGGGAGGTATTTGCTAAAGGAGTGATACTTGTCGGAAATGGGATTGTAAGACGATGGATTGAGTGCCCCGTCTCTCGCTAACATATATCCCCGTCTCTTTCTAACACCAATATGGATTGGACGCAGAATATCTTGATGCTTCCCTTATGTGGGTCTTTAGGATTACTTTGGTCTTATTATCTTTTTGGAAAACTGATCTTGGATAGAAAATAGAAGTTATCTTTTCTTACTCAAATTTTAGAGTAGGTACTGCTGAAAGAAATGGGATGTATCTATACATTATAATAAGGCTTGCAGAAGAGGGACGAAAGTCTGTACATGGAAGATATTCGAAAAAAAAGTTGGCTGGGGATACTTAGAATCGATAACAGAAAACGTACCAACAGTTTTTAGAATTTTTGTTTATTGATGTGCGTGATGCGCGATCAAACGTTATGTTTTTATCGACATACAACGCGGGCAAAGCCGTGGGCGGAAGCTAGTTTAACAATAAATAGGATATGACCTTTGTCGCTATGTTGATACATCTTCAAGTTTTATTCCAAAAAAATAAAATGTTTACGTCATCTCAATACGGTTGCCATCAGGTATAATAAATGTGAATAGTAATTCTCTATATTCACAAATCTATTGGTACATTCCTCCTGAATACTTCTGAATGGACATTGATGATTGTCATAAAAAATACATCCATACTGTAATCTATATTTCTTGGTATCTGCAATGTAAAAGATATACATTTGACTCCCAGATGATTCAAAAATTTAATTTGTAAGTACAGATAATTAACTATTACTAACAATGTAATTACTGATCCGTAATTAGTAAAGATTCTACCCAATTAATTAACAAACCAGCAGAACGCCATTTACACCCATTTCTTTAACAAAATGTCGCCTCCCTCCCAGATTTCACATTTACTGTGTGATTACCCCCTTCCCCCCGACCTCCTCACTTCAGTGTCGATGTGTGAGTGAGACGTGCAATACAGTTAAACGTGTCATTACCAACGTCTGAGATACAAGGTGTTCCAAACATGAAAAATATTGTAATGTTTTGACTGCATCGTTGGGACATAAACTGGCGAAATTAGGGTTTAGGGTATTTGGGGTTAGGGGACACACATCTGCCCACTCTTCTGGAGAATAATGGCGTCATGTTGCGTTAGGTTGTTATGGTTTCCTGCCAAGAATGTTATTCTTAAGAGCGCACCGAGGAAAATGCGAACTGCATTCGTTTGATCCCTTGCTGCATCGCTTTACTCAAGCTTTAGTTATGTAATTAATATGTAAGATTTATAAGGATTCACTCTACATCTATGTATACTTTAGAAAAAGGATTACTTGTAGTTTCCTCTATAGAAAAAAAATCCAAAGTTATCTCTAAAAACAACTTAAACCTTTAGTACGGCGTAAATACTTCACGGAAGGTCATTCGTGCAGACCGGCACGATATCGCGGGCGCGACAGGCAGTGCAACCCTTGTCGCACCCGCGATATCGCGCCAGTGTGTAGGAGCCTTAACGCTAAGGCAAAACGCCAGCCATACACAATGGCTGTCATTGCTAGCCATGTATGGCTGGCGTTTTGGCTCGTAGACAAGGTTAGGCTATCACGTTTTTGTTGTTGTTGTGGTCAAGGAAACTATAGTAGCTATAGAAAAGCTTGACCTTTCTTAGTACTATATCACTTTTCTATGGGTTTAGAAGTGTCATTTTCAATGTCATACCTATGTTGTCTTGGTTTTGTAAGCTTTCAAAGTAGTTATTGAAGGATTTCAACTCTCAAATTCGAATAGGTAGGTACTTGCTCTGCAAGCAACAATATTAGGTACATCCTCAATTTCCAACACACCCTGTACACCTATATCTGCATAGCACAAATAGCTTCAACATGTGCGCAATATTCTCGCCCCCAACCGACCAATCAGAAGACAGCGTTCTATGTGTGGGTGAGTTGTGTACACTTTGGGTGGCTCCCATTTAAGGGGGCGCTCTTTACACCCAATTAAAGTTTAATGCGACGATTGTTATGTAATTGGGGGAAGGGGGAGGTCTCGTATCTTCATTGTTTAAGGGGATGGAGAGCCTTTTCCGTATTTTTGTTTTGTTTGTAATATTCCTCTCGTATCGTCAGGAACTACATGTATGAGAATAGCTCATAAAACATAGGCATATATTCAGCCTATAATGTTCCTTCTCCTGGGACTGGGACACAGGCCTCCTCGGTGTGCTGGAATCCACCACGCGGGCCCAGTGCGGGTTGGTAGATGTCAAATCAAACTCAAACTTTTGAATTGCCAAGGGTCAGTCAGAAAGATGAAGCTAGTTGCCTATTCCAAAGCGTAGTAGGTTCCTATGGAGAAGAACGGGCAAGAAACTCCACGGACACTCTTTTAAATCATAATATATGGTACAAAATATTTTTTACGTCATTCATGTACAAATTATACATGTGAGAACAATGTAGAAAGACGTGCACGTTAAAAGCCATGTCTTCGAATTTTCGATTCTAGAACATGTTGGTTTCCTCGCAATGTCTTCTTTCATGGTTTTGAGGGTAGTGGTGATGAAATTATTAACTTCGTGCCAGAAGATTTTTATACCGTTGTACAATTTCTATCTAAATACCTTTATGCTGAGCGGGGTGCTCTAGGTTCGGATCCCAGATCTGGTAGTGTTATTTGATCTTTCCTTTGGGAAATTCTCATTAGCAGGTCTGATTGGTTGACCCTTGACGATGGGGCACGCTTGTTTGAACTTATCCACTCGAGGATAGAATACTCCCAGATTATAGCTACTAGGGAACAGAAACTCTGTCTAGGAAATCCACTCCTGACCTGTACCTACACATAATGAATATGTTACCAAAACGTTTTGGCGGAATTCCCTTGAGTAATCTTGATAAGACCTGATGAAAACAGACAAATGCTTATACATTTCATCAAAATTCTTATCTTTTCTTCAAGAATATTCCAGGATTCATCTCCATAATCATATCAGAGGTGATTTTCAAGATTTTACGGTCAAAATGAAGACACGGTACCCTAAAAATCTTCGCTAGATTTAGCAAATTGCAGTATGCAAATACCCTCCTCTTAAAGGTGCCATCCGCTTGTGGAAAATCAATAGAGCGGGTATGAGAGAGACAGACATATCTTTTGCTACGTGCTAGAACGAGATAGGCAACCAGCCTCTTTCCTCTAGGTTTGGTACTGTGAAAATCTGATACTGAAGACACGTTTTCGCGATTTTCAACTGTAATTCTTGAGCATCACAGTTGAATTTCGGTTGCCAGTTCTCTTGTCATATTATTTTAAGACCATTTATTTCATTCAAAGGATTTTGAAGTTTGTTATGATAGAGGTAGAGCCAATTTTCCTCTGAGAGTGTTTCAGAGTAATTTTCCTTCAGTAATTGCTAGTGATTTCATAATAGTGATGAATGGGGCTGTAGAAAACATTTGCTAATTATTTTTATTGGTTGTTAACCAAAGTGGAGTGATATTATGACGTGTTGGGCTATAAAGTTTATCTAGCTATAGCATTTAGTGTTACTGTTCTTGAGTAATCTTTACTGCTTCGAGATCGAATTACGCTGTGTATTTGTAGATACGAATGTACGTGGCTCATTTTCAATCATCATTTACCTTTATTAGAATTGCTGCTACTAAAATAAAACTGAATTAAAATAGTCTCAGGTCGATTCCACCTGATGCGATTCAATCTCACTTCTCCGAAGAACGGTTTTCACGGTAAGAACTTTACAGAATAAACCGGCTGGAGTGACTATACGATGACGATACTATACGACGATGCTTGAAAGGATTTGGGGTAATCCTTCCAAGCATCCTTTTCCAGGGCCACTTCGATCCAACCCTTGCGGTACGCGTCTAGGTCGTTTCGCCACCTCTTCCTGGGCCTAGGCTTCGGCGGCACCATCCATCCGCAGGCACACACCGTATTCTGTGCCTGCAGTCTTATATTGCAGTTCTATAGGTACTAACAAGGGGTTATCGATCGCTGGTAGGGTAGTTACTTGAAATTATGAGTTAAAAATCTTTTTATTTTGTTTTTTTTTGTCATTAGATATACCCATAGATATAAGAAAGTATATTTCTATGGATATATATATCCATCACAGCTACGGAGTTCCGCCAGTTAATTTAATTTGACCCTGTCAGTACGTCTACCATATCTAGATAAGATTTAACTTATCACGTAACGAATCTCGGGAAATACTCTCGGATGGTGACTTCGAAAGTTTACGTAATTAGGATGCAGTTATTCTAAAATTAATTCATGATACTTAACAATAGTCTATCAAAAATGAATATCCCCATGGAATTATAGTGTAATAGGGAGGGCGTGTTAGTGTAAGTTAATTTGTTCCATGATTTCAGCCCCCGTGGTGTTCCCTATGGGGTCGTTAATATAAATCTGTGACAGTTTGGCTTTTCTAGAGATGTGTATAGTTATTAATGAAGAGAAAAAACGTAACTAGCTTAACTGTATAGCTGGTTTAGCACGTCAGATCATTAATAAACAGTACTTACATATATTCTGGGTTCGATTCCCAGGTCTGGCAAAGTTTTGTTGGTTTTATTCTAAAGGAATTGCTCAGTAGTAGCCCGGAGTCTGGATTTATGCCTAGTTAATGGCAATAGGCTCGCCCCCTATTAAATGGGACTTAAACATAACTGGCGAAATGTGGGTGTACTGTAGGTATACCTCTGCGTAACCCATTCGGGATTACAGGCGTGATGTTATGTTATATCTTTGAAAAACTAAACACCTTACTTTTTCCTTGAAGCAGTTAAAGCCTCGTGCACCAGTGTGCGTTGGGTCACGCCAATGGGCGACGCGACTCTAACAATACAATTTCTATGAAAATACAAGGTAAAAATTACCGGTGTCGCGTCGCGCCAGTCTGGACGAGGCTTAATGCATACAAGAAAAAGGCCTTGAAAAAGCTCAAATCAAATTGTAATACCCTTTCAATCAGACGACCAACAAATTCTGCGGTCGTTAAATCTGCAGGCGCACACCGAACATGGCCACGACTGACATTTTGTGGAGCATACGGCAGCATATAGCGAACTGTACCGCTTTTAATTTTATAAGAATTGCAAAAGAACAAATTCAAAGTAGGGTAACCACTATAGTGATTGCCAACATTAAGAAGCAATACGTTTTTTGGCTATTTTTAAAGGGACTGGTATAAATTAAATAACCATAGATGTTACTACTATCTATATAGTAGCATTTTAAATTTCAACATCTGGCAACATTCTATTTTTTAAGTGTCATAACCGATTTCAAAGTAACAGGTGTGCAGCTCGTCAACAAAAAGTAAGTTTCTTGTGATTTTTCTTAAGGACTGTTGTTTCAAAATTGCATTATTTGTTAGGTTTTTCTGTGTTTTGTGATTAATTTTATTCGATAAATAAGACACTGTAGTGCCTATCTAACTACTTGTTATAACCGTTATTTCTTTCGTAAAGTTTAAAAAGGGGGTGGGCAATCGCTGTACCAAAATTCTAATAATTTTAGTTATTGCCATATCATTATTTAGTTATTGCCACTGACAATAGATACAGCTATTGCCCGGTCAATAGTTGTATATTCTTCTTTGGTATTTTTCTATTTTTTTTCTAATTGTTTCTTTCAGAATGCCAAAGGCGCCAAAATTAAAATATTCTCAAGAAAACCTTCAGAAGGCAATAGCTGAAGTTCAAAATAATGAACAGCAACTGTCTGATCGCCAAATTTCTCAAAAGTACGGTATCCCGAGGTCAACACTTCGGTTTTACAAACGTAACCCGGGCCATAAAACCAGTCTATTATTATTGTATTATTATAAAAAACAAAATAGAATGCAGTAGCTGTCACCAGTCGTTCCATTCAAGATGTATTCCAGAACACCATAAAAGTAACATCCCTGATGATGCTGATATGTTGCTGTTTTTATGTCATTTTTGTTATAAAATGAATGATTCCGATGATGATTCGACTTCGGATTGCGAAGAATTATATTTAAACGTTCAAAAGGCTAGAAGAGATCTCAAGTTTTAAGTATTTTTATTAAAATAAGACATTAATTAAAAATAACTGCCAGGTGGGCAATAACTAATTATTTTGTATGACAATTGCTATGTTTGCTGGGCAATCACTGTGATTTTAGAGGTTTTGTTTTTGTTGATTTTTTATTATTTTATTTCCAAAGATATAGAAATAAATGACTGATTTTCCTATAAAAAATATAATATAGTTATATAAAAACAACTATTTTACTTGAATTTATTATCAATAAACAAAATAATAAGAAAAAACGACTATCAATCCCTTAACCGGGCAATAACTGTATTGGTTACCCTATGTCCTATGAGGATACAGAGAAACTATTAGTTGTACCTACTTAAATAAAAATTGTATTTAAGTAAGTAGCTAAGTTTAGATAGGTACAAAGATTTTAGCACGTAGGATTTATTGTACTATTTACACCCTTTTACATACTGATTAGAAGACCAGATTTTTATAATTAATTTGATTATTTAGAAATAAGCACATTAAGAAAGAAACAATTGAAAGGAAGTGAGGACACTTCCTTTTTGTTTTTCACTTCAGACACTTGAAATATTAATTTAATATTATATTTTTGCTGTGTAAACTTCACAGACGTGACGTTTCGATATCTCAACTCGATAAAACAAAAAAAACAGCTCATACGTCAAGTAACATCAGAACAAGCGGTCGTTGACCTCAAAAAAAAAAACATCAAATCTTTTTTTTTTTAAATCGTGTTTAGCTAATTAAATTGAACTTCAGTAGATATAAAGTTAAGTGAGAATTACCAAAAGTAAAAAGAATTTGGTCCTTTAAGTAGGTATTATTTTTCGGTTTTAGTAACCAAAGCCGACCAGAGGCCTTAGTGTAAGTTTGCAAGTTAGTAAACGTAACTATCGCGTTTGCGGTTTGATAATGCTAAGAATATAAGGCTGAGAATAAAAATCTTAACGCAAACGCGACAGTTAGGTACGTTTAGTCACTTGCAAACTTACACTAAGGCCTCTGATTCTTAATTAAAATAAAATCATTACCCTTCCTTTTGGCTTTGCCGTAGTTGGGTAAAAAAAAAGCAATTGATTGAACAAGATGTTGAGGCTATATTGAAGAAAAAATGTGCTGAATTCTATTAATGGTAAATTGTATGAATTTAAATCCTCCCAACATTTTACTATTAATCCATAAAACTGTAAATTAGAAAACAAGATAAATAATACATTTCGAACTCTCTAATTATGTTCTACGCAGGTGTCAACAATTTGTGTTCGTTTGTCTGTTTGTCTGGATGTATGTTCCGGATTGACGCGAAAACGGCTGAACGGATTTGGATGAAATTTGGCACACAGATAGTTAATAACCTGGATTAACACATAGGATACTTTTAATCCCGGTAGTACGTTTCCGTTTCCCGGTAAAAGCTGGTCTAAAATAAAGCCCTTATATCAAATAACATTATTGATTTCTATAATATTTTGATTAGTAAAGGTGTGTTCAATCATTGCGTAGTTATACTTAATGCGTGAAGCTGTAAGCCACGATAAACATATTATTTAAATTACACAAGGCCGATGTGATGTACGCCTCAACAGGTCAAATTAACTTGACATAAAATTATGTTAAACGCTAAATTGGCAATTTTAATGGCTTCACTTGATTACCTATATTGTTGTTACAACCTTTTTACGTATGTATGTCTGTCTGTTTAAGATTTAATAGTTGTTTTTTTTTTTTCTTGTGGTTGGTGACTAAGCTGGCTGACTTTCAGAGTTTTTACCCAATAACACTTTTCCTGACCTGGGAATCGAACCCAAGACCCACTAAACAGTCGCGCAAACACGAGACCGACGAGGTCAAAACCATGTTTTAATTTCGTAAAAATAAAACGCAAATTCACACTAAAAACCTAGTATCTCTATAATATATTCAAAATAATTTAGACTGTCAAATCTATAGCCATTAATAGTAAAAGATTATGTTATTGAGAATCAATGACCACGATTGACGGTATTGTGAATGATTGTAAGTGATTAGCATATCATTAAATCAGTGACTTTGATTGAATTAATATGGCGAAGCGCGAGCGTGTTTTAAAACTACTGGTCCATAGACTAGAAAAAGTTAATATTAGTTTTATCTTTTCTCTGTAGCGTGATCTGTGGTGTATCAGCACCCTTATTGCGTAATACACGATCAATCACACTCTAAATTGTTTTGAAACAGATTGCTAATCCATTTAAATTCATAAGTTCGAAAAAAAATGTTTTTGGTTTTGTATTTTCGTTAGGTATTTGCCACCGACTTCCGAAGTTAAAGTTATTTTAAACCTTTTTTTTTTATTTATCGCTTTTTAGTGGGTCCGTTTGTAATTTATCTAAGTTACAATAGACTAATGGCAACTGCTCATCACCTTTTACAAAATATTGCTTTTTTCGATGCAGGGACATTAATTGTTGAGGAGTTCTCCTGGTTCTTCACCATCAGCACCACTTCACCATAATAATATGCATTGTGACTAGCATAAATTGCTTGGCAACCATATTAACCAACCCGTGAAACACTTATTATTGAGTTGTACCGGTGGCCATCTGTGGTCTTCATCATCACTTCCACTTCACCAAATGATGATTTCCGAGAGCAAATGCACAAGTTACTATAAAAAATACCCAAATCGCTATAGGTGTGCCTATAATATTTGAAGAGTTCCCTCGATTTCTTCAGGATCCTGACCAGATGACCATGGGACCACCCGGGAATTATACCCTTTCAAACAAAAAAATAATTTTCCAAATCCGTTCATAAATGACGGAGATGTGAGGTAACATACATTAAAAAAAACCGAATTGATAACCTCCTTTTTGGAAAGTCGGTTAAAAAATACCGATTTCCTCAATTCATACTACAAGTAACTAAAACAAAAACACCAGCGGTCGTTGACTGGATATTTTTTTTTATCGTGTTAAGATGACGAAAAATGAGAAATCCATCATTTCTACGGAGTTTCGCTAGATAAATTTTTATTTGATAAGTAAAGTAATAAAGTTGCGAAGTCCTAAGACTGCAACATTCCAAAAATAAGTTACGGATGAAATCCGCGGGCAACAGCTAGTTTCCTAATCTGTCTGTTTGTTTGTTTGTGATTGTACGACGGTCGACCCCGCTGCCTAACTAAATCGCGAGAACGAAACCATAGCGCGCATTTAAACAGGGCAACGCCATCTATCGAGCGTGTCGGAACTACTTCGTCAAGAAAGTGTTTTTGTTTTTTTATACTACTAATACTGTGTGTATTATAATCTTATTTGTATTTTATTTTATTTGGAACAATAAACAGTTACAAAAATACATAATATAGATTATACAAACAACAATAAATTAAAATGTACAATTAAGTAACCAACCAGGTGAGATTCAGGCCAAGAGCTGCCCCGTTGTGTTTAAAAAAAAAAAAAACTAGAAGTGCTGTCTTTCTATTTTCCATCTTATTTTATAAGTTAATTAACTTTACCAATCTACATTTAATTGAAGATAACCTGGCAAAAACCTTACCTAGTTTTTTATTGATGGGGGTTTCGGAACTTGATAAGATTCTAAAATTTGACACATAATAATGTGGATGCCTTAACCTGCGAAAACTTTTTGGTTTAGCTGAATGGTCAGTACCATTCAGCTAAACCAAAAAGTTTTCGCCAGTCAATCCAGAGTCATGTTCGTGGATGTGCGCCGTCAGAAGGGACTGGTCATCGCTTAGCTGCCACGGCATATTCTAATTGTTGACCTTTTTTTTGTATATTTTTATTACAAACGTCTTTCTACATCATTCTCGCATGTATAATTACAACATAAATGATGTTTCTTGCCCGTTCTTCGCCATAGGTCATCTACTACGCTTTGGAATGGGTAACTAGCTTCATCTTTGTGACTGACCGACCCCTTGACAATAAAAAAATGCCTGTAATTGGTTTCATTGAAAGAAAATGCTTTGAGTTTTCTCAACCCACCCACGGAACCCAAATCCCATAAAGCCAATGTTATTTACAAACTTAATAATGTAATTGGTTGCTAAACGTATCTCTCATGAACATTAGCATGTCTGCCGGATCTCTGAGTGATACGTCATTAAATATATAGACACCATTAATTCCCCATTGATTTCAAAACTAAATAATGTATGAAGACTATCTTCCCACGAGGTTTTGTGTCAATAAGTTATTAATGGCGTGTATTGGTGATTAGTATAACTAACTATGGATTTTGGTTACGTAAATGTTTTTTTATACATAGTTTCTCAGATTCGTTTTGCAGTTCTCACGCCATAGGTCTTTTGGATAAAGATTTTTCACTGTTGGAGTCTTTAAAGATTCCAATAATGTTATGACGGGTAACAGTTTAAGTAATATAATGTTCTGTAAAATGCACTGAGATCAAAAAATATATAATTGATCGCTATGTATGGATTTTGGCGGTATATTTTTTAAGTATTGCCAAAGGATGAAAAGTATACTTAGGGTGAAGCCAGACGAGCGTAATTTTTTGAGTTTTGAGTCGCGTAATTTCTGCTCCCCGAACTAAATTAGCTCTGTGCAGTAAGAGTTTTTTTCGGGGAGCAGAAATTAAGCGACTTAAAACTCAAAAAATTACGCTCGTCTGGCTTCACCCTAAAACATAAAACTATGCCTCGAAATTTGCAAAAACATGAATGTGATTGTTTTTCACAAAGAATAATAGTGTATTTTAGACATAAGAAATCGATGTTAAGTCTGGAATGTAATGCTGTGCTTGTGGAAATCCTGAACACCATCCGTCTGGGGTATGCAGAGTGTTATAATAATACGACAACGACGTTATTTCAGACTTCTATAGATTAAAATTACATAGTGTGTCGCTATCTCTCCTTCTCCCTAGAATCCAAAGGTTGTCTATAAAAGATCGTTTTTAGCGATAAGACCGCCCATTGTGTCATTGTAAAATGACCAAATACCTATATGTCTGTAATTTTATGGTGTACATAATAAAGAGTATTCTATATACATAACATAACATCACGCCTGTATTCCCCGAAGGGATAGGCAGGGGTGTACCTATAGTACACCTACATTTCGCCAGTTATGTTTAAATCCCATAGGGGCAAGCCTATTGCCATCAACCGGGCACAAATCCAGACTCAGAGTATTCTATCTATCTGTCCTTTAACACATTTCCATGGCTCCAGGATCTCTATATTCACACTACAGCGTGTTCCAACAGCACTAATACACAACACTTTCCCGTATGTTTCCACAACTCCTGTACACTCGGCTATCTTCACATTTGACTCGCAAACTCAGCTCGCGTCAAGCGATACGTATCGCCGCACTATTTGGTTAAGAGTTCGTTTTACAACCTCATAAGAGACCTGGCACAATGGACGTCAAAAACTCAAACTCAAAGCATTTATTTCAAATAAACCAATTACAGGCACTTTTTGAATTGTCAAGGGGTCGGTCAGTCAGAAAAATGAAGCTAGGTGCCCATTCCAAAGCGTAGTAGGTTCTTAAGGAGAAGAACGGGCAAGCAACTCTACGGACACTCTTTTCTTTACATCATTCATGTTGAAATTATATGTGAGAAGAATGTAGAAAGACGTGCACGTTAAAATCGTCCGTAATAAATATAAATAGAAACAATTCAAAAATTAAAATAAGCCGTGGTAGCTAAGAGATGACCAGTCCCTACTGACGGCGCCCGTTCACGAATATGACGCATGGATCAGCACCATTTAGATCAACCATTTTGATTTGGCATATTTGTGTTGAAATGGCCTTTTATTCCATGAGTTGCGGTATCTTAAAGTTACGTTCTGTTCACCCTGGGTATTATATCCATCTCATATCCCATGAGTTAATTCATAGTTTATAATCCTTCCTAGCCTTTTCTCAACTATGTTGCACGGGGTTGGCTTCCAGTCTCACCGGATGCAGCTAAAAACCAGTATTTATACCATAGTATTAACCATAGAGCGACAGCTGCTATTTGACCTCCGCAACCCAGTTACTGGGTAATACGATAGCCCTTGGTAGGACTGTTTGTCAGGTTTTCAGGTTTCTGACGACTCGTAACTACTGTCAAAGATCTACAAATGACAGCCGGAACCTTAAAGGCTTAACGTGCGTTCCGAAGCACGGAGGGGTCTTGAGGGATGAGGAACAGGGTGTAAAGTCCATTCATCCTAAGGAAAGAAAGAAAGAAAGAAAAATGCATTTATTGGCATTACAACAGTAAAAAAAATGCACCTTAAAACTATAAAAACAGAAAATAATGATTATAGTGCCAAACGGGCCTCAACTCAGCATTATGTCAGATGACAACACAAAGTGTACCACCTGACGCTGATTTTCAGCTGCAACCCATGAGTGCCATACGCTTGAAGGAAGAAGGGGGGATCCACCGATCAGACGGGTATTGTGTCTGACGGGCAACTGCCCAACGATTGATGTCGGAAAGTTATATAGCAGATGAACATACTTACATACCGGTCAAAATCATAACCATCCTTTTTACTTCGTCGTAATCGGGTAATTACAGTTAGTTTCCTATGAGTATACTCCTTAACCTCCTCGATTATACTTGTCCATACGTAGTAGGGGACATAGCCTATTTGAAAACAATCGGACTGAACGCCTCGGTGGCGAGTTGATTGACGGCCATTCCGCGCCTCGACCGGTGTAAACGCAAATAAACCATCGCGACTCGACTAAAGCGAAAAAAAAAGTGTATACATAATAAAATTTTAAGATTTGATTCGCGATTTTGTTTGTGTACCGAAATTGGGGTTTGCGGTTCGATTCCCGGGTCGAATGTGTTAGTGATTAAGGTAAGGAATTGGTTTTTGTACATTCTTTTCCTTTTTTGTTGGTTTGGGATGCAAATAAATAAAATCGAAGTTCCAAGTTATTTCTTGATTGCAAATTGAACAAAATTCCGTAATTTTTTTTTTAGATTGTTATTCGTAAAGTAATGTAGCTATCAGCGTTACACATAATTTGGTGAATACCATATCGTTAGGAAACCATGCAGCCTTTCTATTCTGTAAAAATCTCACCGTGAAAACGTAGGTGAAGTGAGCTGTCACTCCACCTGTGATGTTATTCTGTAACCATCTCACCGTGAAAACTTAGGTGAAGTGAGCTGTCAGTCCACCCGATGTTAGGAATTGACACTATCGGCAGCTCACTTCACTTAAGTATTCAAGGTGAGATTTTAACAGAATAGACCGGCTGATGCTAGTGATTTACACTATTGACAGCTCACTCTAAGCTCATTTCACCGAACTTTTCACGGTGAAATTTTTACAGAATCGATCGGCAGTGAGTACCAAAAATTCGAAGACATGTGCTACCAACAAGTGAAAAAACAATTGAAAATATCAAAACCCGATATCCCATAAAACGAAAAACCATCAAATAATCATATCACCATTATAATCCCCATAATTCTGATCAAAACCCACCACCATATTATTTTAGCCCCCCAAACCACTTTACCACCCCATCGCTTGTAACGGTTAACCGGAACAACCCCCATGGGCCATGTTACGGGGCTTAGCGATGCCCCATAACAAGGGTGCAACACCCCATGGGTGTAGACTGTTATTTGTTCTCGACAAGATTCTGATTAAGTCACAAATTAAGTGGGTGGGAATTTCTTATGGTATATTTTTATGGAGATTTGATCGTTTTCATGAATGATGGAGAGCAGTAGTGGCACAGTGGCGACTAACGAGTTGTAGGGCCTAGGTTCAGACCCAGGCGGTTTACTTAGTGTAAATTATCTCATCACGATTGGTCTCAAAACGGTGAAGGAAAATATCAAAAATTTGAAGACATGTGACACCTACCAACTACAATAACACTACTAATGTAACTGTAGGTAATTAGCGCTGGGCGACTGAATGCACTTTATTCTGTCGTTACAAGAGTCGCTTTTTATTTAAATGATTCTGTACTTATGTTGTAATCTGTGGTTAGGTTGGAATGAGATAAGTTTTTTAAAGGTATTTTTTGGAAGAAAGTATTGAAAGGATGAATTTAAAAACAGAAAGTAGATATCTAAGTGCCTGGCGGTGAAGGAAAACATCTTGAGGAAACCGTCATGTCGCCGCCGTCGCCAAAAATTCGAAGAAATTTGACATCTACCAACCCGCACTGGGTCTGCGTGGTGGATTATGGCCCACTTACTCTCACAGAGAGGAGGCCTGTATCCCAGCATTGGGAACTGCTGATTATGCTAATCATTACCTTTGTACGTATATTTTTCTGTTGTATGTTTGTATGTGTGTGTTGTTTTTGTGTGATCGCATTTGTTAGAGCAAGCTGTAAAGGGTTTTAGCTAGTAGTAGACAAAGCCTGTAACTTTGAGTTGCTTAGTACTAGTGCCAGTCAGCGTTAGAAAAAAGTATATTGCCATAAACAAATAAAAAAAAAATAAGTGTCTTGTTTAACTGTCAAAATAAAAGTTTTTTACTAAATGCATTTGAAAGTATAAATATAGAGGGGGGGCTTGTGGCTAAGTAATAACAGCCACACGGGTCGATCGATCAGGTTAAACTACGTTTGCTGTGGTCGGTCCGTGGATGGGTGATCATCTTTACATACCGAGGGTCCGTGCCTCGGAAAGCACGTTAAGCCGCTAGTCCCGGCTGTCATCTTGACATGATCTTTGACAGTCGTTATGGGTAGTCGGAAACTTGAAAGTCTGATAACCAGTCTTACCGGAGGGTATCGTGCTATCCAGTAACTGAGTTGTGGAGGTAAGATAGGCAGTCGCTCCATGTAAAATGCTGGTATTCAGCTGCATCCGGTTAGACTGGCAGCCCACCCCAACATAGTTGGCAACATAGTCTTAAGCCTTACACAAGTTTTGTTTATATTAAATTATGTATGTTTCGGTTAAGGTATTTTTCTATGGGCCTGCGTCGCCTGAAACAAAAGGTATTATTATTATTATTAGGCTAGGCAGATTGATTGATCTTATATATGGATTACCCACGAGAACATGCATAACATGATCACAATTATCTTCTACAATTCCTCATTTGGGAAATATAAGCATTGTGTTGTGATAAATTACATCGGGAACCTTTGGTGTTGCAGGTGTCTAAAAAGGACGGTACCTCTTCATCAGGTGGGTCCTTACACCAGCCTTCTCCCATAAAAAGGGCCCTATAACTGTTTCGCCCAATAAAACAAATTTCGAAGCCAAATAAACATTCTACCCCCACCAATAATTTAGCCTTTCCCTTCCCTTTAATTAAATTCAAGAAAAAAAAACAATTGTTGGCACCGTTACATCAAGTTGACAACATAATAAAACTCTGCTCCTCCGTCTGGGCCATTTTGGCGCAAAAAACGGAAGCCTAATGAAGAGATTCGCACATCGTCAGGAATTTTCGCCGCGATCAAAGAAAAAGTTCGGTGTGAATTGTATGTGATGTGTGCGCATCTGATGCACAATGATGGCTGCCTACCTACATAAGAAAATATAGTGTTATACTGCTGTTATGCTGCTGTCGAGTTTGTTGCGCCACTTCTTCTTCCCAGCTAAAGCACTAGGAAGTGGTGAAGGGTGGGCGTTTTGGGGGACTGTCTTATGTAATTTTGACTTTCGAAAAGTACTGATTCTCAGCCTAATTTGAATAAATGACTTTTGATTTTGATGTACTATTTAAGACAATTAGGAATCTGTTCAGCTCTATATAGAAAAAGCTCTAAAGAAGGCTGCAGGATGACTAGAACCATTAATCAATCATTAAACAATGTTATCGTTGTTTATGTGAAAAAATAATTGGCGATAAATTGAGATCTGCATAGGGGCATGAAACGGTTAAAGCAACGGTATACATACATCAGTCTATCACAAGAATAATATTCCATGTTAACACTACTTAAAACCAGAACGAAATCACAAAAATCAGGAGCGCCCTCTGGTTTTTGAAAGCCCGATCAACGCTCCGAACAGTATTATCTAAAGCTAATGTCAAAAATCACAGTTGTTTTTGACCAAAATAAGTAACAACAACCGTTGAATTTTAATAAGAAAGCACGTAATTAGCTTTCAAAGCCACACTTATTTCGAAAGATTTGCACACTTTGTTTTGCATCCCTCTAAATACAGTAGAATCTCCTCGTCCAAGAGTTTACGCAGGATTCCCAGGACACACTACCGCTTTTTATTGCTTGTTTTGAGGGTTGCCGAAGCCATAACAGGCAAATTATTTTAACGTGGCTAAAAGCGATGATCACTATTCCACAAAGAACGCCGTCGGTCAACCTAGGGCTTTTAATTTACACAAATCTCGGTGAAAAACCACATCAAGAACACATACTTCTTCACCTTTTCCGCAAAAAAACCTTACTACAACAACGGATTTAACAAATGACATCATAAATTAAACATTAAAACCAGACAATTTGAGAATCACCTTTGTCAAACAAAAACCCATTGTCGGTCGGTCGATATAAATCGGTAGGACTATAAGAAGTCTTCTAAAGTATTCGCTGGTATAATGGTACAAATGTTCTGCAGCCATTACGCAGGTTTCACGGGTTTTTCATGGTGCCTCATGCATGGGGAACGGGCGGTGACCGTCTTTTATGTTGGGGCACGGTGTAGGTGGGAGCGGGTAGCGAAGTTCTTGGTGAGAACTGTTCATGCTGTGACATAGGTCAATCAATGGGTGATCTGGTCAAATTTTAATAGCCCGTTTTACTATCAATGGAAAAAAATCGTTCGATTAACAAGCAAATAATTAGCTGTGTTCTGTTAAGATTTGTGGCGGCATCTACAACGCCACATGCGAACTACGCATCAAAGACCTGACATAATATGAGACTATCCGACATTAATCGGTGGGCAGTTGCCCGCCAGACACGACACCCGTTCGGAGGATCCTCCCTTTTCTATCCTGGATGGGTGAACTTTACACCCTGTTCCTCATACCTCTAAAGATTTTATCCTGTGATAGAAGCTATACCCCATTCACAATAAGATTAGAAATTTAAACAAAACGTTTTACAATCCGTTCAACCGATTTTGACTTCTATTCCGTAGGCATACGGATGGCATTGAAAGCAAAAACGTGATTTTAATACCAACTGTTTACTGTAGCTGCTATTTGTCATGCCACCAACACAATATAAGTCAAAATCGGGTGAACGGATAGTAAAAAAGGTTGGTTTAAATGTCTAATTTTATTGTGAATGGGGTATAGATATCTTTCAAACTGGCCGTAAATATCGTCATTCACAAATAGCGAAAGATATTATTATTGTAAACAGGGCGACAATTTACCGTGATAATTTTGTGTAGTTCTTGACAGTTCTTCTATGAGATCATCAAGTTATTGCAGTCGGTTTTTGTCCATTTGGCCTCTTCAATCGCAAGCCTTATAACTCGGCTTCGGCACCATCAATACATCTGCTGCGTGCAGCGATTACAGCATGAAAGTTTATAGTAGCAACGTAAAGAAACTGTGGTCTCCTAGAAACAAAAATCCAAAGCCTCGTAACACCCAACAATCCGCAATGGGCCCACGTGGCAGATTACGGGCCACTGCCGGTCGAGAAGGCCTGACTCCCAGCACTGGGAACATTATAGGCTAATTATTCAATAGACCAGGGGCTCTAGTCTACTAATTTATAAACATTACAATGGACTCTCAATGGTAAGTTTTTGACAGATTTGCCATACAAAAACTGTCAAAAACTCACCATTGTAACATTTATAAATTAGTATACTTAGGCCCCTGATTATCCATTACATACGGAGACCCCTCCGTGCCTCGAAAAACACGTTAGGTACCGGCCGGCGCCCGAAAGTCTGACAACCGATCTTACCAAGTATTGTATTACTCAGAAACTGGGTTGTGGAGGTCAGATAGGCAGCGGCTCCGGTTAGACTGGAAGCCGACCCCAACTTAGTTGGTAATAGTCTAGGCGGGTGATGACTAGTCAATTAGATCTATCAGCCAGTCAGACATGACCTAACCGCTCCTCCCCTACACCAAACTCAGTGATATGTATTTATTTATGAGTGTCGCGATTCGATGTCGCCTCGGACGCGTTTTTGTCGCCTGCGCATAATGATCACCAGTTTAGCCCGCGACGAGATTTGTTCGACGATCGAGCGACGTGCAAGAATGTGGTGTGGAGCTTCTTAGAGAAGTGAGGTAGGCAGAGAAGTGATGATTTAGTCAAAATATTGGTATTCTTTCTAAAATTCTCTGCAGCATGATCACTGTGGAAAGGAAAGACAATGTCAAAAATAAAGAAAAGATTTTGTCACTCCGTTATTTAATGCGAATTTCACCAATGATACTGAACGCTATCAGCATAATATCTAAACCGAGTTCAAGAGCTGTCATTATCAATATTCAAAAGAAAACAATGACACTGACAGCGCTTAAACTTGGTTAACTTGCTGATCGCGTTCAGTTTTTATTGGGGTTTGCCCTAGAAAGAGATGGTATGTCTATTCTATTGTTCGTAGAAAAGAGATAGAAGTATTCATGCTACGCTTGCTGAAATAATCCCACTATTCCAATCTTTGAATCCACTAATATTATAAATAAAAAAGTTAGGTTAGGATACTTTTTTCATGTTCAATCACTACATCTTATAAAACAAAGTACACCCGCTGCGTCTGTCTGTCTGAATGCGATAAACTGAAAAACTACCGAACGGATTTTCATACGATTTTCACCAATGGACGGAGTGATTTCTGAGGAAGGTTTAGCAATGCAACGGTACATGCGGTGCAATCCTAAGTCTCAAGAATACTGTCCAATATTACACAGATCGTAAAACGCCGGTGTATGCCTGTTTCCTGGATTTTTCCAGGGCGTTTGACCTTGTGTCGTATGATGTGCTCTGGAGGAAGTTGGGGGACAGGAATGTACCGGCGGAAGTCCTTAAGATTCTGCAATTTTGGTATGCTAACCAAACGAATCACGTAAAGTGGTCCAACATTCTCTCTGAGGCTTATGGGTTGGAGTGCGGGGTGAGGCAGGGAGGGTTGACCTCACCCAGGCTCTTCAACCTATATGTGAATGACCTCATAGTCGAGCTCAGCAGTATGCGTGTTGGCTGTCGAGTGGGCGGTGTTAATATTAACAGCATCAGCTATGCACACGACATGGTGCTGCTGGGCCCGACTGCAGGTTCTATTGGGGAGATGTTGAAAGTCTGCGAGGACTACGCGGCTAGGCATGGGCTCGTGTATAACGTGAAGAAATGTGAGTACATGGTCTTTGGGGTCGCCGGTAAGTGTACAGATTATTCGCCTAACTTTACCCTAAATGGCTTGAGCATAAGAAGAGTACAACGGTTCAAATATCTTGGACATATGCTTACCGACGACCTGAAAGACAATGTGGATATAGAGAGGGAGCGCAGGGCTTTGGCGGTCCGCGGTAATATGTTGGTTCGTAGATTCGCCCGCTGCAAGGACCAGGTAAAAATAACGCTTTTCAAAGCTTATTGTCAGGGTCTGTACACGGGTGGTGTGAGACCAAAAGGTCGCTAGATGTCCTGCGCGTCCAGTATAACAATGTTTTTAGAATGCTTTTGAGACTGCCCCGGTTCTGTAGTGCGTCAGAGATGTTTACACAGAGCCGTACTGATGGCTTCCACGCAATTGTGCGGAAGAAAATAGCGTCTCTGGCAGCTAGAACCCGGGCCAGTGGCAACAGCATTCTGAAAACAGTAACTGAGAATGTGTTTTCCCCTTTTATGAGGCATTTTGTGGAGAGGATGACCGGTTGAGAAACGGGTTTCATTCTTCTTTACAGGGTGCCTCTTACCCAAATTTATTTTATTTTAAATTTATGTATATACTAACACTAGGTATAGGTACTTTACTAACACCACGGATCTATGTTATCCGAGTATTTTTTGAAATAAATAATAATAATAATAATTAGCTGTGTTATTAATTACGGTTTTATATAAATTGGCTGAAATATGACAATGATTGTTGAAGATGTCGGAAATAATCCTGACGACTTGAGCTTTACCGAGATAGAGTTATATGAAAACTATGTATTACGGAATGAATAATAGTTACTTATGCAATTTTTGTATAATAAGGGGTATTCAAACACTAATGTGGGTTTGTAATAATAGTATCACATGAGTGTTTTAATACAAGACATGAGTCACACACATGAGTGCATACAAGACTTTATCTGCACCTATGATATGAATCCTCTATAAAAGTTTTTGAAACAGTAAGCTATTGCCAACATTAAACCGACCATAGCCCGTACCCGCCAAGCGTGACGTCTGGTACCTATTTTGGAAAATGTGTCAGATGTGTCGGCGTGCAGGTCTGCACCCGCTGACCGCAAGGAATCGAAGGAGCAAACGAGTTGCATTATGAAATTTAGTACAACATTATAACACTCGTTTGGATTATTATAATGGTTACTATGACACTGGGCGTTTTAATGTTGGCAATAAGCTAACTGATTCAGAATCTTTTATAGAGGATTTATAGCATGGATGTAGATAAAGGTACTTTTAATCCCGGTAGTACGTTCCCGTGGGATATATCCCGACATCCACGCTGGCGAAGCCGCGGGCATACATAAATCGCTAAATTAATATTGCCTTGACACATAGAAAACTGATTAACCGGGTACATAAAGTAGTTGTGTAGGCCCCTCCCTCAGAGGGGGGGCACAGGCCCTGGGAGAGGGAACATTATAGGCTGATTATGCTATAAAGTAGGAAACTACTTTATGACATAATCTGATAGGAAAAATATCTATGTAGGTACCTAGTTAATTGATTCAGGTGTGACTTGACTTTCTCTCGTCGTCCAGCACTCGGCGTGGCAACACGTCGTGTTCGGGTTCGCGACAAGTCCTCGTTGAGAGGTGAAACATGTGTCGATTTCTTACAGGGTTTTTTATGACTCTTTAGGAAAAGTTAAACGGAATAGGTTACTAAATAAATCTACGTCAATTTTTTTTTGTTCAACGTAGTTATTCCTAGTAGAATTATACCAAAGATTTTTTTTTAAAGCTTTCACGAATTGGCTCTCATAATTGGCTTGTGTGATATCCACAAAATCCTAGGGTTGTCGTGGTCTGGCAAAAAATCCTCATCATCTACTGAGCTTTTTCCCAACTACATCGGGGTCAGCTACCAGTCTAACCGAATGCAGCTGAATACCAGTATTTTACATGGGGCGACTGCCTATCTGACCTCCATAATCGAGTTACTGGGTAAGACGATACCCCGTGGCAAGACTAGTTGTCAGACTTTCGAGCTTCTGACTACCCGTAACTACTGTCAAAGAATCACGAATGACAGCCAGGACCAACGACTTAACGAGTTTTCCGAGGCACGGAGGAGTCTCGATGTGTAAAGATGGTCTCCCATCCACGAACCAACCCCGGCAAGCGTAGCTTAACTTGATGGATCGACCAGTAGCTCCTCTAAGTCTAAACAAATACCCTGTCCAAATTGACACAAATCTTTCTTCGGACACAGGACCCAAGCATCACACTACAGCTTACCAATCAACAAATGGTTCCCAATTCTTGAAAAATATTACTGAGAAAAAAGTTAATCTAAAAACACCCTTACCTTATCTAATATTTCATCGAAACATCAAATACATAAATCTGGGGCCACTAAACGGGCGTAATATAAAACACAATTAATTAACGGCCAATAATATAAGTTCTCACTTGAGGATGGTTTAACAAACTGCTGAGCCGCTTATATGGTCGCATGCTGGGTTTGGTTCAAGTTAGAGGAGGTAGCGTTTTTAAGGATATTTATTTTTGATATACATCTGCCTAGCCTAGCCTTTATTTTTGATATATATCCTTTTCAAACTATGTTGGAGTCGGCGCCCAGTTGTGACTGCCTATCTGACCTCACCAACCCAGTTACTGGGTAACACGATAAGACTGGTCATCAGACTTTCGGGCTTCTGACTACCCGTAACGACTGTCAAAGATCTACGAATGACAGCCGGGACCAACGGTTCCATATGCTATCCGAAGCATGTACGGGTCTGGATATGTTATGGATGGTCACCCATCCACGGTCCTTCCTCGGCAAGCGTAGCTTTACCTTCGATTGACCCGCCCGGCTATTAATATTTAGTCAGGAGCGTCTTCTATGTATCTATTGGCTTATTTTGTAACGATAAATTAGCTCTGCATCTGCATTTGTGCGTCAAATTCTACTTAATATCATCATAGCATCACGCCTTGATTCCCCGAAAGGTTGGGCAGAGGTGTACCTATAGTATACCCACATTTCGCCAATTACATTTAAGTCCCATGTAATAGGGGGCGAGCCAATTGCCATCAACCGGGCACAAATCCAGACTCCGGTCTGCTACTGAGAAATTCCAGATGGAAAAACCCAATAACACTTTGCGCGACCTGGGAATCGAACCCAAGATCTTATACTCTGCAGTAGCGCTTGCGACAACTAGACCAACGAGGCAGTTGCTAATTCTGTTCACATTTAATACCATTTCACCGCTTCATCGTACAACTTGCACCAAAAATAGTCAAGTCTAATAAATCGCCGTGGCCGACGTACCGGGGTATCTGTTCACATTAATCGAGTTTATACGTGCCGGAACAAATAGTTCGCTCTCTAACAAGCGCTCTTCACTACAACATGAAGCACTGGTAACACAACGCGCGACTCGGCGCGACATGCGGCGAAACGTCCCTTGAGAGGTAAGGAATTAAAGATATTGGATACACAAAGCGTGACAAGACGCAACTCGCGGCTAGACGCTTTGTTGCACTGTTGACGCGGTTTTTGCAGTAGGTAGGTATTGAAGAAAGATTGTCCAAAATCGTTTTCCTCTTTGCATTTTTCGCTCGTACAAACGTGGATAACGTTAAATGCAAAAATGCAGGAAATTACGCACAATAAGACCATATTGTCAAAATTTAATCTGAGTGAAATAGAATTTTATGACTTTATTGAAGAAGATTTATATTATCAGGCACCTATTTCTTGTAAAAATGGCCTTCAATTTAATTAAAACTAACCTATAGGTACTTTCCACAAAAAAAAACTTTATTATTCTATTTTAAATCTTACCAATCCGCGCGACTTAAAACCGCCCAATCGCGCGGCAACAACCGCGTCGCGCCCAGTGTGTCGTATACCTAAACCGTTTCTATGGTGATTAAAATATTTATGTTTGTGAGTGTTGTGGCTAGTTTAAAGGACTCGGGATACTTTGTTTCGGGTTCCGTCCACACGGGGTGTGAGTTTGTCTTAGTGTTCTTATAGAGTAGATTTTGTAGAATGAATTATAGTTTTTATGAACACTACGCCAGACTTTCTGAAACACCTGCAGTGTAATCACACTCTGTATTTACACCTCGGGCGCAAAAAAGAGACCACGCTTACAGTTTTCGTTAATTGAACGTTTGTGGGCCCATACGTGATGTAAGTCAGCATCCTGTCTATGGTAGCAAGCAGGCTAGAGTGTGTGTTTGTGAGCCACTGCTGCAAGGTATCGGCTGAGCCTGTCACCTTGCAGCAGTCACAATTTGTTTTATGTGTATATTTTTGTTACTAACACTATATTGAGCCTTGTTGCTTGAATTAAATTAAATTAAATTAAATGGGGACAGAATATACGGTCTAATCTCTTCACCACCCTTGGTTGACTGGTAGAGGTCCGTTTTTTGAGAGCGAAAAGTTTAAATAAATAAATGAATATACTTAGGGCAGTAGAGGCTGATGTGAGAACGTTAAGCTTTGCTTAAATGCCCGGCAAGCGTTGTAGCAATATCTAATAACTCTTAAATGCTTCTGCTTTCTTTACAAAAAAAAAGGTTAATAAATAATTTAACACACAATGAAGAGCATTAACTCAGCCCACCTTCCACAGAACACAGCGTGAAAATATCTCCTTAAAAACATAAAATTAAACGATCACACACTAATTATCATAAAAACCCTCTTTTATCTCAATCTCTACGGAATCCGAATGACATCATCAAGCTAAGATGCTATCATGCTAATAAAACACCTGCGGGTCCCCAAAATGGGGCCCGACACCTTCTCCTATTAAAATTACCAATATAATAGGTGATTAATCTTTGAGCCAACAAAAACCTTTGAATTTACGGCCGCTGTCAAAATAAATATAAGTTGACTACGGATAACAAGATGCTGGTTGTTTTTTTTTACCCCAAATTTAGTTGTTTAACAAAACATTACAAAAAGAGGAGTGAAGTAAAGGTTTTTTTTATTAATTGGGTATTGGGCGATGGTGTTGTTTTTTCGGCTCGATGTGTATATTATTGGGGCGATATATGTACGTGCACATTAACGCGCGTTTTGGATTTGTCCAGGTTAGGGTAGGCGGACACTGGGGAGAGAGTGTGTGAGTGAATGGTTTGAGACCTCATTCTCATCCCAAGTCTCTGATGTCATGCGTTTCAGTTATTGGTGCTGTAAAAGAACCCAGGCTTACTGCCTGGGTTCTTTCACAGCACCGATGATGACAGACCTTTTGATTGAAACAATTCTAAAATTCAACCACCAATCAATTAATCAGTCACCGCTAGTTTCCATTCGTTCAGTGTGCGTTTTCTCTGTAACTCAACATGATTTAGCATGATTTTTTCAATGTTTATTTACCAATTTATTTGTTTATTTGTGAAATGAAATGAAATGAAATCATTGTCTGTAAATAGGATATTATAATCACTTTTACACGTCATTAAAAATATTATAAATAAGCTTGATGAGGTCGGTCTGGGTCGCAATCGCCAGATACGGTAAAGAGAAATATTTTATAAAATTTAATTTACCATTAAACTATTTGAAACCATGATCGAATGAACAAAGCATGCAGCATAATCCTCATGCAAAACCCATTGCAGTTTTTAAATGTAACGACTGAGTGAACGAATGAATCCCCTTGTTCTCATTCATTCATTAATTCCGTGGTATGTTCAGCTCAGTGTGCGTTGTTCCTCATACGATGTTATCTCCGCGTTCCGGGAAGGACATGTGTCGACCAATAAACTAATTGGTCGCGCTATGCTCAGGCACAGAGATAGTGGATTTATTTTATTTTTATCTTAATATAGTGATGTTCTGTGGTGGTTCTCGGTTTGGTGGAAATTATCGGGAAGAAGGTATAAAAAAATGTTTATTATTTTTGGGTGTGTAAAATGTAGGCCGATAATAAATGGCGTAAATAAATTATGATTAATGAAATTTAGGTGGAAGTTCCATCTACTTCTATGCTACCTACCTTTCCAATCAACATATCATCAATCCTGTATTTCTACGAAGGGTTAGGCTGAGGTGTTTCTTTAGTACACGCACATTTCACCTTTCAAATCAAAGTCTAGTTTATTCGTTGATATTTCTACTTACATCAATGAGTTTATTAGTAACTTACTCTCAAAGATAGTAATTATAGAGAAAGTAAACTATTCAACTGTCTTTTTTATTTGAGTTTTCTTATTCATCGCTTTTCGCCAGACACGATCAAGGACCACTTTCGAATAAAAAAAAAACTTAATTTATTTTCATCAATTGAATTTTTCACAACAGATAAAACTTCATTTTCCAATGAAGTTCTAAAACTGGTAATATTTTTATATTTATTAACATGCTTTATACCCAATTAAATAATTAAAGAGAGAGACACATACATTATAAAAAAGGAAATATTAAAATATAAAGTTTTGGTTAAAATTAAAACATTAAAAAAATGAATTCTTTTCACAGTACTTCTGGTATGTATAAAAATGTAAAAAGAAAATAAAGAAAAGAAAAAAAAGAAAGACAGAAAGAAAAGAAAAGAAAGCAAAAAAAAATTATTGGGAATCGCAGAGGAACAAACAGACAAACATAATTTCCCTTACACATATCGCCAAAGATTTATTTAATTCGATAACATTGGATGTTTGTAACGAAAAGCGGAACGATATACCTATTGGTATTTTACTGATTTCATCTTTTTTAAGTCTTAATTAATTTTAATTTGGACGCTCGTATTTCTAAACGGTAATTACATGTGCCTCAGTAGGTAATAATGTTTGTTAAAAGTAACGTGTTTTTTCGGTTAATTTGAATAACTTTGGTTAAAACTATGTGTCTATTTAATTAATTGTGTGGGTACTAATTAGGGTTCTTTAAGATTCTCTTGCGGTTCTTAAATTGTATTGGCTGTCGGAATCTGTGGTTCTGGTTGATTTATTTGATGTTTAAATGTTAATGATGATTAATGGTTTAGATTTCTATAACAGTGTTTGGCAAATTAGGAATTTGGTGAATTGGTTTTGTTAATGTGAAATCCTGATTAGACTTTTTGATTATCGTGAATAAATTATCTGTCTTCGAATAGTGTAGGGTGGGTAGCTCTTTGGTATCAAAACTGAACATCACAATAACCGACGAAAAAAGGTTCCGAATGTTTTTTTTTTTTTAATTTAATTTTAGTGACATGTCATGCTTACTGTCACCATTTCATCATAACTTTGAATAAAAAGCATTTAATTCAGTCATACTTTTGTTTTTTTTTCTGTTTTCCAAATTATTTGTCGATTTAGGTGATTATAAGAAAATTTTCAGACGGTCCTGAGTTATGTAGTCTCTTCACAAGACATGATTGGTGATTTATAAGACAGATATAAGATAAGATATATGATATTTATTTTACAAATACCATACCACCACACCATACCTACCATATTTTTGATATTTATTCTATCTTTTGATATCTACTAACTATTTATTACCCGATTACGGCGAAGCAAAAAGGAGGGTTGTGATTTTGACTGGTATGTATGTATGTATATGGGTATGTATGTTCATCTGTTCCTTCATAACTTCTAACCTAATCCTCATAATTTGGTTATGGCTGGAAGCGTTTTGATCGTCCGCTGCTTATGAGCTATACGTTACATCAAAATGAATATTGCGCCCTCTAGAGGAAACACAAGTGATGAAAAAAAAAAAATGTTGCCATCACCGATTGACAAAATTAAAAATTCGGAGTCACACGTTATCTATTGGATTTATGCCGCCGCGCCGATAACACGTGGGACTCTGGATTTTTTATTTTGTCTCAATCTCAATCTGCCTAGCCTTTTCCCAACTATGTTGGGGTCGGCTTCCAGTCTAACCGGATGCATCATGCAGCTGAATACCAGTATTTTACATAGAGCGACTGCCTATCGGACCTCCACAACCCAGTAATTGGGTAATACGATACCCTTTGGTAAGACTGGTTGTCAGACTTTCGCGCTTCTGACGACTCGTAACGACCGTCAAAGATCCACGAAAGACAGCCGGGACCAACGGCTTAACGTGCTTTCCGAGGCACGGAGGAGTCTCGGTATGTAAAGATGGTCACCCATCCACGAACTAACCTCGGCAAGCGTAGCTTAACCTGACGGATCGACCCGTGCGGCTGTAATTACTTAGCCACGAGCTCATATTTGGTCTGTCTGTGATTATCTTGTTTATAACTTTTTAGTTGGATTTTTCGCCGTAGTTGTTTTTTTTTTATAACTTTTCTTTTTTCAGTAATATGTTTCGCCAAATCAGGTGTAAGCATTTACGATATCAATGCAATAAAAATTATGAATAATCCTCCTTTTATCCGACAATAAATCACAAAACACCACACATAAAGATATGCCTTCGCAAAAAAATACTAAAACAAGTTTTCTCATCCCAAAAATGGGCATTCGTATAAAGTCATTATCGTTAAATCGGGCACATTTCGTGTCGAGCGATCTACACAGAGACATATAAACTTGGGTAGATCTTAAGATTATAATTTTATTACAATTAATATTCTTACTGATGGTCTCATTAAAGGCTTTTTATTTTTTAAGCGACATTTTACCAGTTAGTGTTTTAATTAATTAAGTTATATTTATTGTTTAAAAAAACTTTTTATACTTTCTAAGTTTAACTTGGACATCACTTGGCGTCGGTGAAGGAAAACATAGGTAGTAAAGAATGAGTTCAGCCAAACCGCTCGCATCGCATCGCATCAGAAAGGCTACGAACGGATGCGGCGACAGCTGACCGCAGCCGGCAGTCTGCGCCTAGTAAAATGGTTTCATTCCTATCGTGTTGCAGCTGAAAGGATCCGGTCGGATACGACGGCAGGAGAACGGAGCCGATCGCGCATCGCTTTTCTGTTCTTTTCTTAATGAAATAGAAAGAAAAATATGCACTGAATGACTGAACTTAAATTTTGTTTTGTGAACAAGGGAATCGGCACCATTAGCTTACTTATATTTAATATAGTAAGCTACTTTAATAGTTAATCGCCCTTTAAGTTGTTAGTCGCCTGGAAAAGAATTACCTAACCTTATTAAAAGACATTTTGCAGATGGTTGTATTGGCCTAAAGGTGTTTACTATTTTTATGTGTCGAATCAAGTAGCAGTGTGGTGGCAAACTCAAACTCAAAGCATTTATTTCAATTAAAACATTTACAGGTACTTTTGAATTGTCAAGGAGTCGGTCAGTCAGAAAATATGAAGTTAGTTGCCCATTCCCAAGCGTAGTAGGTACCTATGGAGAAGAACGGGCGGGAAAATAAAAAATTGTTACAAAAACCATGGCCCAGTGGTAAAGGCACCAACTAATATGTCGTAAGTCGTTCAAAGCCCAGCAGTCATATGCTTTTTCTTGTGTAAATTACACACACTGACCTAAAAACATAAAGAAATCGTGGTAAATCTGAAATTGGCATGTCTTGAATCATAAGCGTCTCTCTATTACAGTTATGCAGATTTTTTGGGACCGGCATTTAAATGTTAGTAGTTAATGAAGGTACACATAAACTTACCTTGCTTAATTTTTGGCATTCCCAGCAAATATCAATGTAAGTTTTTTTTCCATACGTTCAAATAACAAAAAACAAAACAAAAATCCATATTGGTATAATATTTTTTTATGCAGTAAAAGTTTAAACAGATTTTTTTTTAACAGTGTCAATGGTAAATCTTGAAGGGAATAATAGCCATGCAGCAGACATTTCTCTTAAATAATTTTAATTTTATTGGTGGCAACCATAGTCGTTCTTTATGGCGTGTCCCGGTTATTTAGCTTGTCACCAATATTTTGGAATTAATTATAGTTTAAAAAAAAATACATGTTTCCAAAATATACAGATACGTTAATGGTAATATTTTAAGTTTTTCAAACAGTATTTGTAATAACCTGGTACATAATAATAATGTTTCACAATTGATACAGCTTATTCTGTCATTCCCATGTCATTATGACAGGTGCCGCAATAAACAATCTAAAAACAAGATGGCTGCCATAAATAATAATAATAACCATGTAAATGTGACACGGGAGTCTTAAACTCGGCAATTAAGTTAAAATCATGTGTTTTTAAGTTAACTAAGTTACAGATTAATATTTTAGATAAGTCACTTGATTAATTTTAAGTTTTATCTTAAGATTGCTTGGAAAGTTCTTTTTTAAATATGAAATATATGTTTTAGATAAGTTTATGATTGCTAAAGTGTTACAAAAAGACACTTTCTAGTTATAATTGGTATGAAATATATGGTTTCATTTTTTGCATCTATGAACAACTTTCTATTTTCATTTTTTCCTTATTTTTTTATCTGATAATATGACCTGCTGAACTGGGAAACAGCTTAGTTATATGTATACTGTGATCCTAAGTAACCTTATAGTACATACCCTAAGTACCCTATAATACACGGAGTACACCCACATTTCGCCAGTTATGTTTCAGTCTCATGTAATAGCGGGCGAGCCTAATGCCATCAACAAGGCACAAATCCGGACTCCGGCCTGCTATCGTCATTGTTCCGAATTTAAATTCACAACCACTTAAATAGTTATGTAAGAATTCTATACAAAAGTGCATTGTGACTTGATTTAGGAGTTCCGAGTGTATTTTCGGAAGCTATGATTTTCTTAGGCTAGCCTCATCTACGACAGAAGCTAGTTCCTGAAGAATTTCACCTTTAACAATTAGAGGTAGAATTCATATATTGTGCATGCAAGCAGAAAAACAAGATTTGTAAACAGTTCCTAACTAAAGTCGTCAAAATGTAATAGGCCCGTTGACATTTCTCATCGCGACGTAACTAGCGAAGTAAGCTTATTATTTAACGCGCCAAAAAAATGTATGTATTCTTTTAAAACACTTTATGTTCTTAATTAATTATTATTTTATTGTTTCTTTCAGTTTCGTTCCAAGTTACATTGTAGGGTCTTTTTCAAATGTCAAAACGGGCTGTGTATGTCCTTAGAATTTACTTTTTTTCTCTGTATTTTATAAATGGTGAAAAACTACAGACTACCGTACTGACCTTGTACTGTTTGTTGTAGCGGTTAGTATCCCATTTTATTTAATTAAATAAATAAATTTAATCTTGATCTTACCTTCATTACGTTTAGGGATAACTCAATACTAAAAATTACAACTTATTCTCCGAAATATATGATTGAGATTTTGTTCAGATTGACTGAGTATCGTTTGTGGAGACACTGATGTATTAACTGTCATTATTTAGGCAGTTGCCATATTTTATGTCTAATCAACGCAGCTGAGATGCCGAGGTTTGCATAACTTACGGTATACCTTATCTTGGTTTAATTTGGTACCTTTTTGTTATGTATCAAGTGTCAAGAATGAAAAAAACTGAAGGGGTCTGCTGAGCTTGTAGTCTTGGGTTAAATCCCTAGTTCTAGCCTAGTTATAATATGGATTTTTTCATTTGAACAATCTCAATAGCTGCCCGGAACCTGGATCACTATCTACGAAGCCAACTCAATAGTTAAACAATCACCATAACCCATGTGTGGGTCATGGGACTGAGAATCAGTTAAACACGACACACACAGTTACACATTTAATCATTCTCCTGCCCTCATCCCAATTTAGTATATTTGGGGTCGATGCAACATGTATTTTTCTTCCATACTTCTCTATTAGTCGTCATCTCGGTAGTCACCCCCTTTCTAGCCATATGATCTTTCACACAGTCCATTCATCGTTTCAGAACCAGTTAAACATAACTAACGAAATGTTGGTGTAGGCACGCACTAAATACTTCTACCTATCTCTTCAGAGAATATAAGCGTGCGAGCTACAACAAGATACATATCAACATACAAAAACAAAGACACATCGCTTGCCAGGGGGTAAGCAGACGTTAGCTTAACAAACAGAGATCTTTCAATTAAGACCTCAATCACTCTGGCAGACTGGCAGGGTAATTAGCTGAGGTAAATGTTCTGTCTCCCTGTCAGAACTCGTGAGGTCATTATTGTGAGTCTGATTGGCTTATTTACGTATGGTTTCAGATGACCAATGTGTGATGGAAATATGGTTGTATTAATGGGCTTGTTTCATCACCTGCTGATTAGTTTTGGATAATTAATCAGGCAGATTAGTTAGTTAGTTTTAGAACTCGCTTCAGCCAGTGGCTTTGCCCGCGTGATATCTTCATAAAATAATGATGAGTATCATTTAGATATATGATACCCTATATGATATGCGTATGATACTCAGTGATAATAAAGCAATATACTGGTGAAAGAATGTTTTAAATCGGTCGATTAGTTTTCGAGATTATTCATTACCAACAAAAATACAAAGCAAATCTCTGTATAATATTAGTGTAGATGATACTTTAAAACAAGTCCAGTGAGAGTTGGTCACAAACGCCGAAAATGTAACGAATAATCAATCAATCTGCCTAACCTTTTTCCCAACTATCTTGGGGTCGACTTCCAGTTTAAACGTATGCAGCTGAATACCAGTATTTTACATGGAGCGAATGCCTATATGACCTCCACAATACAGTAACTGGGTAATACGATACCCCTAATTGGTGAGACTGGTTGTCAAAAAACCACGAATGACAGCCGGGACCAGCGAGTTAACGTGCTTTCCGAGGCACGAAAGAGTCGATATGTAAAGATGGTCACCCATCCACAGACCAATCGATTGACCCGTGCTGTTATTACTTAGCCCCGAGCTCCTGCAATTCTTGAATAGGTCGTCCGGTGGCGAGATGGGCCGACGACATTGTTACCATCGCGGGTAGAACCTGGATGAGGCTGGCACAGGAATGTGAGGATTGGCACATGAAAAGAGAGGCCTATGCCCAGCAGTGGGTGAAGTCAGGTGGCGTACACGTAAAAGCGTCCAGAGTACAGCAAATAGAAACAATTAATTTTTTTGCGATCATCCTCTTTCCAACAGGATATCCTCTTCTGAATATAAGCTTTCTCCTATTTTCATAACAAACGGACCTACGCCATTGTTGGTTTTTATTAAATTTATGTATCTTGACTATAATGACGTCAGGTAGCCATCTGCATTTTTTCCTCCAGTAGAAACTATTCCAAATATTGCTACCTCCTGGAATTGTTATTAAATAATAAATCATTAACGTCAAAATGTATTTCGTTTGAGTATCGGCAGAGTTGTCGAGTCATTGTGCCACCTACCAATGTCGGAAATATCATTCTTATTAAATATCATTCTTATTTTATTACTTTACTTTGGTATGGTGTTCCGTAGATCTTTGAGAGTTTTATGAAACTTTAGAACGAATAAACTGTTATTTATTTATTTAATCAAATATGTGTACATATTATATATACAACGGGTTTTTTTTATATCCCATAACTCTAGTATATATAACTTATAGGTCTATATGTAAAAATAATACAAAAAATCCTAGAATATGTGGTCCAAAAATGCATAGTTTCAAAGATAACATAACACTACCTATAATACTGTCGATGTTTGTATCTAAGTTTCATTGATAAGTACTAGTAAATCATTTTCATTCATAATTAAATTGTATGAAAAAAAATGGTGATAGAAAAATAATTCATAAGCCAGTTGATTCTTTGTTAAGGTCTCATTCATACCCTAGAGTTACGGGATATTAAAAAAAACACCTTGTTTAAACAGTCAAGAACAAAAAACAGATAAATACGTACAGAGGTGATGCTTAGCATAATCAGCAGTTCCCACTGCTGGGATATAGGCCTCCTCTCAGTGAGAGGGAGTGGGCCATAATCCACCACGCAGGCCCAGTGCGGATTGGTAGATGTCACATTTCTTCGAATTTTTGGTAGGTACTAGGACATGACGGTTTCCTCAAGATGTTTTCCTTCACCGCCAGGCACTTAGATATCTATTATCTGTTTAAATTCATCCTTTCGATACTTTCTTCCTAAAAATACGTTTACAAAAACTCATCTTATTCTGACCTAACCACAGATTACTATAGATGGTTCACTCCGCAAAATCATTTAAATAAAAAGCTACTCTTGCAACGACACAATAAAGTGCAAGTCAGGTCGCACAGCGCCAATCACCTACTGTTATATTCACCTAAAACTTGCCTCTTACAATCGCGTAACTCTTACATCTTCTGACTACGTTACACTCACTGAATTGGCGCGACAAGACGAGCCCGCCGCATACTTGTAGCTTCATACCTAAAATGCAGAGTGAACCATCTGTAGTAATCTGTGACCTAACTTAAATTCTACCACAAGTTAAACAACCTCCATCAGCCATTGCCTCATGGACCTCTAAAAGCCCATCGGTGGGCATCCATTTAAAAACAAACAGTGATGATTATCCTTCATTACTGGACGAGGTGTGTCGTTAATCATGGCATCGTTAGACGACGGTTATGTGATCATTATCTGCAGGGTGAGTGTACCTGTTGTGGTTTTAAAATGTTAAGAGTTCAAGATTTGGTGTGTTATTTTTGTTAGGCTGTGTAGAAAATTTTGTTGTGAATTTCAAATATACAGGTTTAGATTGGTTCAAATAACTAATAAGAATAAATTATTAGCCCTGGATTGTGCCTGTCACTGACACAAGAAAGATCTAGAAATATTTTTCATAGAAATGGATGATTTGCGTAACTTACTGTGGTGCTTAGCTGAAGAACCTCGCTCAATATTCCATTCGTAAAGTAATGACAGTCAAGACGTGCAGCTGCCGACTCAAGAACTGGACATAATTTGTAATTAACAAACATTATGCCTGTATTCCCCGAAGGGTTAGGCAGAGGTGTACCTATACCTGTACCTATGTTAAAGTCCCATGTGATAGGGGGCGAGCCGATTCCCAAGCAAGCATTTTGTAATTCGTAAAAGTTATAATTTGTAAGGACTTAAGCAAAATTCAAGAGTCATGCAATAAATATTAAAACATGTTGCCGTGCCCATCTTGTAACTGGTGCACCTACCTCACCCGTCAAGTTATTTCGTGTATTCCCAATACACATGAGTCATTGAGTGTATAAATAATTTATTTTAAATCGAACCCTATCTGTTCTAATATCATTAGTTATCTTATATTAGTATAATATTTCTTTTAGTTATAACATAACATCACGCCTGCTTACCCCCGTGGGGGTCGTCAAAAGTATGAATTACCTACACGTACGATGGCTATAAGAGTAGGGGTAGACCAAAGAAACGATGGATTGACTGTGTGAAAGATGATATGGGTAGAAAATCAAAATCAAAATATTTTATTTCACATAAACCTACATGGGCACTTATGAAACGTGCGAAGCTAGGTGCACGGTTCCAATTGGTCGTTTCCTATGGAGAAGAGCCGGCAAGAAACTCCACGGTTACTCTTTTAAAGGGGGGGAAAGGGGGTGACTACCGAGATGATGACTCATAGAGAAGTATGGAAGAAAAAGACATGTTGCGCCGACCCTAAAATAAGGGCAGGAGACTGGTAATAATGACAGTACCCACAATTCGCCAGTTCTGAGTCATAATGCTGCTGCAGAATATTAAATAGATCCAGATCAGTCAGTATCAAGAACAATCTGCGACTCCCGCAGTCCCCTTAAACTAAAAAGAAGATATATACATATAAAACAATGGTTCGACCTGGGGCCTAAGTGTACTAATTTATAAACGTCACAATGGTGTCATAATGGTTAGTTTTTGACAGTTTTTGTATGGCAAATCTGTCAAAAACTAACCATTATGACATCATTGTGACGTTTATAAATTAGTAGACTTAGGCCCCTGCTGTCTAGTATGGATCAGAATGTTGGGCCAAAAAAGGGATGAATGAAAGGCAATTGCATGCAGCTGAGATGAATGTTAAGAGGGATGTGTGGTGTTACACGAATGGATAGAATAAGAAATGAGTACATATGAGGAAAAGCCACTTCTTATACAGAGAAGTATGAAGAGCTTAGACATAGCTGAAATGTGCCTGTAATTAGATACACAAGCACCCTCACCACCACCACCACCAACACCAGTACCGGAACACAACAACGCTGCTTGGTAGAGTTCAACCGAATTTCGTTTTCGGGTTTTGGATAATGTACGGCCAGTTTCGGCCAAAAAATCAGTTTCGGCCGCTATTTCGGTTTTGGTCAAAAATGCCCGAACCTCTTTATCTTCGGTAAAGTATAAGATGGTAGTGGAAGAGCTACTTTACTAACAGTTCTTGATACTTCTCTCTTTACATCTGGGCTATTTGCGTATCATGTTTCTTATAACCATAGATTTGAATGAATACTGAATAGTGATACGAGTAGTTCTGTGGTTAAGGTGTCGGGTGACGGAATGTTGTGGGTTGCATTCCAGAAGTGTAATAATGTTTGTTTTATTTAATTTTCGTGTTCGTAATACGGCCATGCGGGTCAGTGTATTTAATTATCGGAATGTGGTTAGTAAAAGAATGTCTAGGAAATCACGCCAATCAAATAACATCAAATAGTTTATTTTCTATAAAAAGCTTTGTACTACATAGCTAGTGATAACAGTGTCATTTTAAGGAATTAAATGCTTGTATTAGGACACTCCACTGTTCCGTAACTTTGTAACGTACATATCTACAAGAATTTAATTATGTTTTTTTAAATGTAATTTGTGTAATTTCAAGGAAGGAAATTATTAAGATATAGAACAGAACAGAACAACTATCACCGCTGAACATCGCCCTTCTTGTTCTTAACCCCAAATGCTGATTTCATAGGTTATCAAAAGATGTCTCGTGTTGCACATGGCACATACAAGGGTCTTTCTTCAAGGTTAATCAACGCTTGCCAAGGTCGGTCCGCTGATGGTCATTAACGCCGAGATCCCTTCGTGTTTTGGAAACCGTCTCAGCTGTCATTATTTTGTCGATCTTTGACTTTGTAATTAATCACAAGCCCGAAAGTCTGACAACCAGTCTTACCAAAGCGTATCGTGTTAGGCAGGAACTGGGTTGTGAAGGTCAAATATGCAGTCGCTCCATGTGAAATACTGGTATTCACGTGCATCCAGTAAGACTGGAAGCTGACCCTAAGATAGTTGGAAAAAGGCACGCAGATGATGAAGTCTCCTGCACTTGCCTACTTGCCTGATTTCACAGTATCTTGGAAGGCTTAGGGAAAAGCACAAAAAAAAACATGGACACCTTCACAACACTTCAATCTCTGCCTATCCCATTACCAACAAGCTTGTAGACAACACTATGACCTCACAATCACCCGTCAAACCCAATCGATCACCCGAACATTAACCTTTACCAAAAAAAAAACGAAGCGCATTCGTTTTAAAACTCAATCGCTCAGAAACGCGTTAAATAAACACTTGGACGCGTGACTTTTAATATCTCTATACATTTAAAAATATCAAATTATAATATTAAACTCATCTCGGATGGGTATTCATTATTTTCTGTACAATGGTGCCCCGTGGTGCCTCTGCTCGGATGAGGGTGTCAGGATGGCTACCTTACCTGACGTCTCGATTATGCTGTTTGTATTAAGATTAAATTGATGATAAATCTGTGTTGGTTTGTGTGTTTTTGTGAGCTGTTGTTAAAGTTATTTGTTGCTAAGTAGGTAGTGATGTAATGGTCTATTTGAATGTCTTAATTTGATGTGTTGAGAGAGACTTCTTAATTTACCTCAGCAATTTAGCGCGAGTCAAAACTATAGGCTTTCCAAATGTGCATATTTTTACTAGTGGTACCAGAGCAGCTGTCAATAATTTAGGACCTACCCAATGCATCATTCTTTTAAAGATTCTAAGGCTGAAGTTATTAGCACAGAATTGAAGTAATAAATAGTCAAAATTAAATAGCGACAAGCTTTCTACTTAATTGATTCTGTCATTCTGAGTAATCGCTATTAAATATTATAGATATTAAATGACAGCAATACATAAATGAAATATGAAAACAGGCAAACCTGAGCGCAAAGCGAGTAAACCCATTTATAACACAGTAATGTAATCCAACGTGTGCATTGCATACTTAAGTCTTTCGCGAGATAATCTTCATTTTACATATCACTGACCATTTTGTGTTTAAAACCAACGCACCTTTACAACTTTTGACAACTTTATTCCAATGTATTAAAAGTTCTTTTTGCTCGATTTTGGAGTTAAATAAGTTGGTGAAATGTCCGTTATTTAAAAGGATTCTGTAAAGGCATTTTCTATGTATGTTTATGGTGTAATGGTGTAATTATGAGTGTTCTAAGATAGTTTCCTTTATATGTGGACGTAAATATTGCTTATTAGTTGCCTGGTGTCAGGAAATTGTAACTCCTTGTCTTTTATAGACTAAGGGGGGAGCTACACGATGGAATATTGGTTTAGAGTAAAGTTATCAAATCTTCTTAATACTATAAAACTTACACGAAACAATATTCTTCTCCGTCTTTACAGCGCCCGTGTGAAGGTAAAATGAAGAAGTGCGTTTACTCATTTTCATCAAAAGATTTTCGTATCACTAGACTTCCTCTGTGAATGAAAAATCCGTTAATATCTTTGAAAACTTGACGCTACTGTTCATAACGTACGAGTAACGAGTTCATAACGAGGGCCATTCTGAAGGAAGATAAAATAAATATTAAGAAAGAAATATTTATCATTTGAGACGTATATAATTCTTAGATTATCATCTGAAGTGACCATTATAAAATTAAATAGCTCTGACATTAATTATTGATTACAAAATTCGACCGAAACCATCTACTGTATCCTGTAAAGAATTGCTCGTCTTCATTTCACCAACCAAAGTCAAGGACCAGTGGTGGCCCAGTGGTATCGGCCGCGACTTACGAGTTTTAGCGCTAGGTTCGAACCCAGACAGGCGTTTTACTTTATGTAACTTATTTCATCACCACTGCTCTTAAAACGTTGAAGGAAAACTAATTATGCTTATGTAAAGTTTGCAAAAGTTTTTTTTTAAATTGCACCAAGTTAAGGAAAAATAATTCTAGACACTAAATCAAGCCAACCTCACACCAAAGCCCAAGCTCTCAGAGAGCACCCACCAATTAACTCCTAAGGTCAAACCATAATTACTCCAAACCCATTCCTATACTCCTATCCATTAATTTCTGAGCAGTAATACCTAATACCAAGTTTGACAGCTAAAAAATGCTACCGTAGAGCCTCGAAGAGCTTTGTAACAACATCATTAGAGCTCCTGACTCTCTATAAAAGAGCAAATAGCCGGTAAGCTTATGCCTTATTATGGTGGGGTCGCCATGGAGTATGGGGAACGAGGGATACGTTTCTGGTATAATGGTTTGAGTTACTAGACTGTGTTTGGTTTGATATCTGTTAGTGAAACTCTTAATCACATCATCTTTCTCTAAACACATCTGTGGATCTTCTAATTACACAGATTTTAGTGGAAATTAATGAGCATTTTTACAGTTTTCTGCAGGGTGTTTATCCTTAAAATCCGTCTTGGATAAAAACCATGAAAATTTACTTCTTAAATGATTTAACTAAACAATATCTGAGAGCTCTTGAAGTATTCTCAAAGTTTTTTCTAGCAAATGGGTAATAAAATACATCAGAGATAGAAAAATAAGCTTCATAATCTCCTTAGCTCGAAATCTTACTTTTAGGCCCGGCGCCCATTATCGGCACGGCATGGCAAGGTATTTTAGGAGACGAATAAAAATATAACTTAATAGTGTGGAAATAAAGTTGAAATTTTTTCTGACGGCAACGACGCCTTAGACGCCTTAGGCATGCCGCGTCCTATATGCACCATCATTGAAATTTCAGTTTTATTATCATACTGTTAAGTTATATTTCTATTCGTCGCATATGAAATACATTGCCATGCCGTGCCGATAATGGGCGCCGGACCTTATATGTATTTATTTTGCATGTAATAAGCCTTGAAAGTAGGTAATCAAGGCTCAAACTTCAATATCTACAACCTTTTGTCTACATGTCCTTTCCTACTCTAAATGTGTGTTTTACTTTGCAAATGGCAGCCTAGAACCACCTTCCCTTCACAGCTTAAAAAAGTGGATTAGCAAACGCGTTGTAATCATAGTGTAATTTTATTGTCATGTATTTATATCTCCTGTAGAAGTAATAAGCATGGTCACCCGAACATAACTGCTTAAATAAACATCGTTAACAGTGATAGATATGGGTAGTTATGAAAATAAACCAAAAGACGCTAACTTAACGAGCTTGAGTACCATTGGCGGTTTAATAACGATATATATGATATGTTTCAAGTACATTGACGGGTTTGTATGGAGATTTTATCAAGGAGAAAAGTTTTAAAGCATCTGAGTTAGTTTTTATGCGGAAGAAATAAATGAAGCTTGAAATTAAAAGTTGATTATAGTTTTGTTTGTAGATGAGATTATTCGCTTTATCAAAAAGGCTTGTAGGTACCTAAATAAATGTTCTACAAAACGAGTGTCTCTAGAAAAATGTTTGGGAAAAGATAATCAAAGAAAGTTTAAGTTGAATTAGCATAGGAAAACTAGCTGCAAAATAAAGCATTTCATTTGAAATGTCAATTGTTTTTTCTACCATAACCTAAATTCCCGTAGTTAAAAACGTTCAAATTCACTTCAAACTAGCAATCTCATCTCAGCGACTATCAGTGTCAAAAACTTGTCAAAAATGTAGAAAAATTAGAGGTTGACAAATGAAGTCTTCATTTGTCAACCTCTACCTTTTCGAAATTAGAATGTGAACGTTCTTAAAAATACGGGAATTGCCCGTCTGCTTTCTAGCAATCTTTCACCATTCAATACTTAGGCATACTCAAGCAGCAATGTACCCCGCACACGCCGATATACCCACTCCGCCATCTTTAGACCGTCTCTCCAATACAAGCCCGGGAAGATACCCTGCTGTGACGTAGCTAAGTTTATCCCTTTCACATCAATTGAAAATATATTATATTTGTCCTTTTTCCACGCAGTCAAACAGTTTAGTGGCGTGATTGCTTCTAGGCTTATGAATATTTAGATTTGTCGAAAGATTAATCTCGTTTGATAAGCGATAAACTGTAGTTAGTCTCTTTGTGTAAGGAAGTAAGTCGAGAGGTTGGTTTATGAAAATATAAACCGTACTAAACTTAAAACCTTGTATTTTTAGGGTTCCGTACATCAAAAGGAAAAAAACGGAACCCTTATTCCGTTTTTTCCTTTCACTCGTTTGTTTTTCGGATCACTCGTGTGTCTGTCTGTCTGTCCGTCTGTCACAGCCAATTTGCTCCGAATCTACTGGACCAATTTAGTTGAAATTTGGTAGTCATGAATTTCTATGACCCTGACACGAACGTGTAATAACGTAAATAAATGAATTTTGAATTATGGGTTACTTTTCGGAGGAAAATTGGAAAATAAAATAAAAAAGTTTTGCAAACTGTACCTTGTGACATATCAAATGAAAGGCTTGTTGTGTGGATCAAATTACTTTTAAAGATATTTAACAAAATAGATGAAAATTTACCATCTCCCCCCCTTCCCGCATATACGAACGTATTGGGCCTAAAATGTTGAAAAAAATACAGAGAATGAAAACAAGAAAACCTTTAAGAAGTCTATTGTCTTAAAATAACATGGTAAATCTCAGGTAAGGTTTAATCTTTTATTATCTACTTGTCCATCTGGAGTTACGCCGTTCTCATCCAGTTTAAAAAAAAATACACATACATACATGAACTCACGCCTTTTTCCCATGGGGGTAGGCAGAAACTACAGAACGCCACCTGCGACGATCCTTACAAACTCCTTTTGCCTCGTTAACGTTCATACATCTTCATACACGCACGCCGGTTGCTAGTACTACGCACCTGACATTTCTGAAGAACATCCCCAATAAGGTCACTATATGTCCTCCTAGGGCGTCCTCTCCCGGCGTTTCCACTCACACTTGCCTTGTAAATAAATTTTGTTAGTCGCTGTTCATTCATACTCTCAACATGACCAAATTAAAAAAAAAGTGTTTGTACAAACATATTTAAAGAAAATAGATCATTTATAATTTACGCGACCGACGCATGCGATGCATCTTCCGTCAGCCGTGCGAGTGTGACCAAAGATCAAAATAAAAAATTTACTCCATGGTTTAAATCATAGTCATTGTTTTGTAATAAGATAGATAGAGTTTTGATATTGAATCATACAAAAATATGTACATGTATATAGAAAATGGGAGGGAAAAGAATCATAGGGCATCGAAGAATTCGTCCGCGTCGCTGTCAATAGGAAAAGTGCCCAGAAGGCTGGCAGCATTGCCACGTTGTATGGCAATGCTGATTCTTTGGCCAAAAAATAACCCAGGGGGCCTAGTCTATTAATTTATAAACGTCACAATGTTGTCATAATGGTTAGTTTTTGACAGATTTGCCATACAAAAACTGTCAAAAACTAACCATTATGACACCATTGTGACGTTTATAAATTAGTAGACTTAGGCCCCAGCCCTCTGGTCATGTGAAGAGTCATATTTCATATCATACAAAGATATGAAATAAATTCCATATCTACATCTTCATAGCCCTATACGTGTTATGATCACTTCGCGTCCCTTGCGTGTGAAGTACAAAACGTATGAATTAATTACACGCGAGCCATGCCTTAGTGCGATTGCTTATACGTCGTGTATGTCCGACTGTGTGTGTCTGTGTGCGTGTGTGTATGTGTGGTGGTGATAACTGATGATCAGATAGCGATGCTGTTTGAGATGAGGTGTGTTAGAAATTGGTTATAAAATCTTTTGTATATGTTGTTTATGATCAGTTAGAATCAAATTATTTTTAAGTGATGTTAAATTGCCTTGTTGCTTATGTGGTCGAGCCCCACGCTCTATGTCCTGGGTTCGATGCCCGGCTCGGGTAAAGTGCTATTGGTTATTTATAATAGAATATTCCCAGTAGCAGCCTAGATGTGGGTTTATCCCCCATTAACACGTTACTGACAATAGGCTATCCCTATTACATGAGTCTTACAACAAGCGAGTTAGGGTGATGGTAGACGCCTCTGCCTACCAAGGAATACTTAAGAAGCATCCTCAGAGGTCTTGCATCAACTAAGTACTTACCTATAGAGGGTCAGATTAAATTAGCTAGCGAAACTGAATGGATATCAATATCTAAACACAATAAAATAAATATTCCCCTCTGTTTCCGTCGGGGGTTTAAAAAATAAAATGATTTGGTGATTCTTTTTTGAGGTCAATTTTGTTACTGGAAGTTTGAATTTAGAAAATCTCTTTTCTTTTGTTATATCGAAATCCATCACGTTTGTGAAGTTTACACAAAAAAAAATCATTTTTTTAAATTGTTATTTCAAAAGACTACAATAACAGACTGTGGTCGGTGACCCCACAAAAAACATAGTCAAATTATTTTTTGTTTTATCTTGTTTAGATATCGAAACTCATCACTTGCTGCAGAGTTTCGCTAGCTAATTTAATTTGACCTTGTAGAGAGAGAGGGATCAACGAGGCAGCCCATTTAAGTTTAATTAAGAAAACCCGGACGTCACACATATGTAATCTCTTCAAACCAAATTGTAACCCAATTACTACAAGAAAGGTTACACGGAACTTTAAGATTAACATGAAAATCTACCTCCTTACCTTATCAGATGCACCATTCAAATTACTCGAATACAAATTACGTTCATTCAAAGCTGAATGGAACCCTAATGCGAGTCATTCGTTGTTCGTTCTTGACAAATTAATTCGTTCATTCGTTCGAAGCTTGCATGTTAATTAGGAAGTGTTTTAATAATGAGATGCACGTAAATGAGGTATTTTAAATGAGTGTATGCTTTTTTAAAGGCTTTTTTGTAATGTGTTTCTGTGTCAATGTGGTGTTTGTTACTGGCTGATTTTGTTGGAAAGTTGTGTTTCAATTAGCTGGTGTTATACGGAATTTAAATTACTTAAGTTAAAAGAGTCGCTCGCTGTTGCTTCATGTAAAATACTGGTATTCAGCTGCATCCGGATAGACTAGAAGCCGACCCCAACACAGTTGGGGAATAAAGAAAAGGTTTATTTTAAGAATAAATCAAGGTGGGTTTGATTTATAAAATAAAACAACCAAAAAAAAAATATGAGCGCAATCACAGTTTTTGTTTTAAATGAGGTCGGTGTTTTCTATCTGACTATTTTGAGAACAAACAAACTCGTAGGTCAGGTCTGGACAGGAAAATTAGGAACAGCCATTTAACCAGAAGGCAGGCAAAAGTAAAAATACACTAGATACGTTAAGTACATAATAATAAAGATAAAAAATGTCAATAAAAATATTGATTAACCATAATTACAATTTAACTATGAAGTATTTCAATAGTAATTTATATTATAAGCAAGTTTTTTGTTTATTATTATAGTTTATTGGAATAAAATAAAATAAAATGTCATATTTTTCTAGAAATAAAGCGCAGGCCACACTGGTATCCAAGCAAAAAAGCTGACTGGCTATGGCTAATTCATTGGGATCCTTACCAGACGGTAAACTTACACTACACTATCCTGAATCCTAATAAGAATTCCAGAATTTCGTGTTGTGTAATCAGCGTTAACGATAAACTAAAAACATTCGGTATTTTAACATTAAATCTCATTAAGTCTTTTTCTTACTTAATTAACGATTTAAAAAGATATATCTTTTTAGAAATTATATTCCCTTTTAAGAATTAAAAATTATTTTATTAAGTTATAAAAAAATTGGTAAAAAGAAAACAAAAAAAGTAAAGCCTATAAAAACTCTAGGCCTAACTTAAAAATAGGCCTATATCTAAAACCAGTAGGATCTGAGCGAGATGACAACATTCACCAATTTTCCAATCATAGCAAAGAAAGAGACAGACAGACCCGTTATCTAAAGCCACGAGCGGGACGGCACGACAGAGACAATAGTACTCAAGCGTGCTGTGTCCTGATTGGTCGACTGGTTAGTTCCAATTATTTGTAAATGCGCGAGAGTACTTGTAACTTACTTCTTTTTATTTTGAACTTAAAATTAACGAATTGAAACTTTATTTCTTTAAAGGTAGAGTTGTTTTTTCACTACGTTTGCTGTAATGTATGGAGTTGTAAGTTTGTATGGATTATCGGATTATCACTTGGTAAGTTAAGTTGTGACTAAGTTATGTTGTGAAGTGCGAAAAATGGTAATTAAGGATGTCTTTTTTATGAAAGGGCTTGAATTAATAAATAATTGTCAATGACAGCTTTAGGGTGACATTCTAAAATAAACTTATAAAATGTAAATGTCATCTTTGTTTCATTAATTTATACCTTAACAAATGTCCTTTTTCACCATTTATCTTTCTTGGACTGTTCGCCTAGTATTCGTACGGTTTAACGTGTATCCTGTAAAGTATAAATGTCGTCGTGAAAGAAAATTGAGGGATTTTTAATACATAAGAATCTACAAAGATCTCTCTTTTGAATACAAAATAATCTAAAAAGGTCTCTCTTTTTAATACTAAAGAATCTAAAAAGATCTCTCTTTTTAATATAAAAGAATTTAAAAATATGTCGATTTTCTGCTAATAACAAAAAACTGACATCAGTTCGATACCTAAATATTTTCTTGTTTCACTGTAAATTTTACTTGGCGGGATAATGCCAATGAATATTAATAAGTGCTTACTTACCGATATGTTTTTCCAAATAGAATTTTCCCAAATGGGTTCATGGCGACAGGCGAGTCCGCTGTTGATCCCCCATCTTCTATTCTTTAATTCAGTCATCGACAGACAACGCGTAACCAGGGGCTAAGTCTAGTCTCATGGTGAGTTTTTGACAGATTTGCCATACAAAAACTGTGAAAAACTCAACATTGAGAGACTATTGTAACGTTTATAAATTAGTAGACTTAGGCCCCTGAGCCGCTGTGTCTCGAAGCATGAAATTTTGTACAACAGTGGAACTTTTGTGCAAAATTGACGCACTATGACTATGAGTATCGTGCAAATGTGCATGTGGGGAATACAATATGACGATAAAGTTAAGTTGTTCCTAGGTCAAATCATACATTCCAATTGGAAATGTTTCAATTTGTTTGATTAAATAACTATTAAAATTGTCTATTTTACTACATAACAAATAATGAAAAACCTGAAACGAATTCATTATTTTATTGATTGTCAACGATATATTCTTCCTTTGATAGACACGTTTTACGACTTCTTAGAACTACAAACTTTTTATAGACTCCAAAATAACGATCGATTGTTTAAAATAAGTGCCGATTAATAACCATAGATGGCGTTACTGACACAATTTTGAATCTAATCAAACTCAAAAAACGGTAAAACCTGAAGTCTACTTTACCTTTGTAAATTGCTGCTAAGTTAAACATATATTCTTTAAATATAAGTACATAGAAACAGCTTTATACTTTAGTGTAAAGGTGTGCCCCGAAAATTTCCATTTACGAAAAACAATAAGAAAACATTTTTCCTAGCTATACTTAGTTAATAATGAAATAGTTAATAAGTATATTAATTATATATTAGGTATGTTGAAACTGTTTGTATTCCTCGTCACTTGTCCCTTAAGGTTCATTAGAAAACCAGCGTCAGACTGCATTTGTCTGGCATTAATGCTGAAATGAACCTTTTTGGCGCAGCCGCGAGGCACTCACTATTGTTGTACATTATTTTCCCTTTTTTTAAACTTTTTTTTGTATTTGTTTTTCACGAACTGTGTCCAAATAAACGTAATTCTTTCATTCTTTCTTTCTTTCTAAAACTGTGCATTAAAATGTGATAGAAAACTCCAAGTAAACATTTTAATTAAAACTTAATCACGACTTAACATTTTAAAGTATGTAGAAGGTCTCTATCCATTAATTACATGTTCACCAAAACTACACTGTCAAGTCAAAGGAGGCTTAAACCCAAACCTAGCATTTAACCACCTATTATTAACAATAAACGGTTAATTATTTAAAAATAATGCTTTTTGGGGTTCCGTACCCGAAGGGTCCAAACAGAACCCTTTATTAATAAGGCTCTGTTTTCCGTCCGTCTGTCACAGCGCTGTATGTTTTGAACCATAATAGGTAGATGCTTGAGATTTTCACAGACTGTAGGTACTATAGCCGCTAAAAATAAATTTAAAAAAATTAAAGGGTGGAACACCCACACAAGAAACTTTATATCTACTATCATCTGCCTGTGTGTCTCAAGAGCGCCAAGCTCTTCCCAACTATCTTTCCATAGTCTAGCTGGATGCAGCTGAATACCAGTATTTTACACGGAGCGACTGCCTATTTGACTTTTTTCTTACTAAAGTATGTAGTATTAAATATTGTACCGCGGAACGGAACCCATCGTGTGCGAGTATATCACGCACTTGGCCACTTTTTTAATTTTAAACAACATAACTGTTTCTGAAAGGTTAAAAACGCGTTGATGTCTTTATAATGACAGTTAACTTGCCTCACGATTATGTTCGTAATTCTATGATATTATATGATTTCAATAATTTATTGTTTCATAATTTTCCAATTAGTATAATCTATAGACTCTGTAATGGTTTTTTAAAACATCTGCCCTCGTTAAAGCCTTTTTTCGCTAGTCGGTAAGTAGGTAAAAAATTTAGCTTATACATCATTTTAGATGGTTAAAAAAGTATGAACCTGTCAACTTGTATGTTTTCTATTAATATAATAGGTTCACTGATGGCTGGTCTTGACTGAATCTACTCCGCAAACGTCAATGTCTAACCTAATTGAAGGTGTAACGTCTTCTGTATTAGGACTTAAATAAAAACCGACGCAAAAACTCACTTCAAAGGTTCTTACTGTAGGTGTTCATAGAATCCTCTTATTTTTTTATGATTTTATTTTATTTTCTGTAAATAGGTTTGTACAAACACTTTTACACGTCAATAATATTGTAAGTACTAGATGAGGTTCGCGTTTGCTATCGAACTACTGTGAGAAAAAAGGCCGAAACAAACTCAGAGGTCACAGTCAGTCCAGACATTATATTGGTTAGATCATGTGACGACCATGTAGATTAGTATCTGAAATGGTCTTTTGAGGAAAGAACCACACAGATTGAGTGGACCTGTCCAGTTAGTGCACGCATTTGTTAGTAATCGTGCAGCTCAACTCTCTCAGCTCAGAACTGAGCTCGACGACCACGTAATCACCGAACGATGACTAAGCTAGACTGCGGCTTGGACACTGAAGGCCCAACCACACGCGCAGGCCAGGCTTGCGCAGGCAAAATTTTAAGCAAGTCAAAAAGTGCGCTGGCCGCGCCGTGGGTTGGGCGCGTGATACAGTTTTACCAACCACAGGCGCGGTGTTCCGTGTACAAGCCGGCCTGCGCAGGCAATACTGTGGTGAAGCTTGCGCGTGTGGTAGTCCCATGAGGGACTAAAATAAAACATGAACAGTTTTATGTTTTCAAATTCAGAAGACGACCTTAGACTACTGCTACTGTTGTGAAGAATTTCACGAAACTTACGATCTCAGGCAAAAATTCCACTAGATGAAGAAGGGAGAAGAGAAGTGGTGAGGGGTGGGCGTTTTGACGGACTGTCTTATGTTATTTTGACGTTCGAAAAGTGCTGATTCTCAGCCTGATTTGAATAAATGACTTTTGTATTTGGTTCGAGAGCAACGTCTATAAATTAAAAGTTCTTGAAGTGGTTTCTAATGTTATCTAAGGTGTTTTACTTGCACGTATATTTAAAATTATTCTTAGGCATTTACTTGCATCATAAGCTTTGCCGTGCATAATATGGTAGGCAAAGCCTCGCGGGTTGCGTGCCCTTACGCCACCCTAATAAACCATAAGTATATTGAGTTTTCTATACACTGTTCTAGCTATTAAGTATCGTACACTACTATAGGCATTTCTGGATAAAACTGATATAAAAAAATAGTTAATTGATTCAGGCGTGACTTGGCGAAAATCCATGAAAAATACAATAGACGTAAATATATTTAGTAACCTATCAGCGTCCAGCGCTCGGCGTGGCAACACGTCGTGTTCGGGTTCGCGACAAGTCAATCGTCATCGTGAGGATGCCTTGTTAAGAGGTGAAACATGTGTCGCTTTTTTACAGGGTTTTTTATGACTCTTTAGGAATAGTTAGCGGAATAGGTTACTAAATATATCTACCTCTATTGTATTTTTTACTGATATAAAACTTCATGATAAAATATAGACTGAAATCAAGTGAACAAGAATGTCGATCTTCATTCCTTCTCTCTATATGAACATATACCATTGCTTGGCAGCAGTTACAGGCTGCTCATATTATTTATAACCTCAGGCACCTGTCATAACCTCAGAGAAAATTGTGGGAATTTTCCAACAATGTTACATAGTTTCCTATTCCTGGCCAAAATGTGATGGTAATATGTGGGACTGAATAAAATATTTGCCTTGTTAGGTGGTGTATCAATAATTTAAAAACAGTATATCATTTACTATGGTTTTTGTTTGTTTATGCGGGGTTCCTTTTTACATATGTATTTTATAATGGTAATAGATGAGCTACATTAGCCACATGCACGATGTCTGCTGGGTAAAAGTCTTCATACAATGGGAGCCTGAAGATGTACAGCACTGTCGAGACCGGCCCACATGAAGGTGGCGAGACGACCTGGACGCATACCGCGAGGGCTGGTTCGAGGTGACGCGGGAAAACAGTTCCTGGAAGGACTTGGGGGAGGCCTGTGCCCAGCAGTAGGACAGTATAGGCAGTGTAGTAAAAAATTGATTGGTGAGAGTGGCCGAGGATAGGGACTCTTTGGCATGCAATGATGCCGTGAAGTCTTAGGTATATTTATTTTGACTATAACCATTGTCTTTTTATTTACGTATCTTTGTCTTACTGCTGCTAAGCTTCAGTGATTTTGGACAAAATCATGCTAATCCTGCCGTCTCTGTTAGGCAATGATTTCAAATGATTAGACAATTCTTAACATATTACATATTTATATGACTAAGGGCGGATTTGACAGGAATACATTTTATCCGCGGAATAAGATTTGCTTCTGACAGCTTTCGTATTATTTCATTCGAATTTCGACTCACCATTGAGAGACCATTGTAACGTTTATAAATTAGTAGACTTAGGCCCTTTTCTGATTTGTCGGTACAGCAGCGGTGCGACATCAGCATGCTCGGTATACGCGGTACCGAAAGCCTACCGAGCGCCTATATTTCAATTGAGCCTTTCTGATTAGCTCGGTATGTGTCGCACTCCCGCACATACCAATAAATTTTATCGGCGGAATAAGCCTTCTCTTCCGAGTAAATTTTGAATTTTTGACAGTTTATCCATACGAAAACTGTCAGAGTAAATCTTTTACCGCGGATATTTATTCGTGTTTGGTCGAATCCGCCCTAAATTCTTTAGATGGGTTAAGATAGACTAAAAGTCTATTAACAAAACATAACATTAAGCCTGTAAGGGTGACGCAGAGGTATACCTAGTACACCCACATTTCGCCAGTTATGTTGAAGCCCCATGTAATAGGGGGCGAGCTTATAGGCATCAACCGGGCACAAAATCAGACACCTGGCTGCTACTGGGGACACCGGGCTGGTACTGAGAAATTCCTGACGGAAAAACCTAATAAATCTTTACCCGACCTAGGAATCAAACCCGGGACCTCATGCTCAGCAGTAGTGCTTGCGACTATTAGACTAACGAGGCAGATCGAATCTTATAACCTTATAGGCCAATTCTCGTACATACAAAACGTTCACATTCACGTCGCAATCTGTCAAACTTGTCAAAAATGTTGGTAAATTGATTGTATTTTTGATAGATTGCGAATGAGACGCGAATGCGAACTTTCTTAAAAGTACGGGAATGCATCAGGCCTGATGGCAGTAATTCCTGGTTTTGTAATCTCGACATAATTTGTAAAGGCTTTAAAGATGATCGTCATAACTCCACCTAGCTTGTTTAAACTTAAAGGTTTATATCTCGAATCTAAACTAATGAAAGCTTAATTAAAATGGCTGCGTGTTTATGGTCCAGGAAAGTGGCAAGTGTGAGCGGTATTATTTAACGATGCGGGTATAAATTACGGCGGGAGAATGAGTGCCACGCCCTGCGCCCGGTCGCCGCCGGCGATTTTAGCGGGGACGTGTCGATAGACGGAAAGTATCGATAAATTGATCTTTGCTCAGTATAGGCTTCTTACTATTATAACATCAAAATCATCATTTTAATTATCATGACATTTTTAAATAATTATATTCGTATTGACATTATACATAAGGACTTTATTTTATTAATATTTGCATGCCATTGTTTAAGGGGAACGTGATGGTATGTTTTCATCTCTACTTGTAACACCTCTTGCACGTTGACAATTTGTGTTGTATGTATTTTACTCATGTTTGAGAAAATAAAAGATCATCTTATCTTATCAAAATTCATTTATTCAAATTAGGCTGATAATTAGTACTTTTTGAACGATAAAATTACAAAAGACAGTCTCCTAAAACGCCTGCTCTTCATTTTAGCTGAGAAGAAGAAGTCAAATTAAAATATAGATTTCAAAATAGATTAAAAACGATTCGAAATAGTGGGACTATTTCGAATCGTTTTTAATCTATTTTGAAATCTATATTTAAATTTAATAAAATAAACAAAAAACGAATAGATCAGAAAAACAGCAGGTCATCATTAGACAATCAATCGATACTCGAAACATACGCAATATTTTTTTATTACGTCTGCTGGTGTGATTTTATGAATTATGTTTTATTGGCAACTGTTTCGGGTCATTCATGCCAATAGTATTCATAAAAACGTTAGTACCTATAGCTACTGATCGATCACAGTCGTGAACATTTTTGAGCAGCTTATGTGTCGTAATGTGACTCAAATTCTAAATATTGTATTTCACATATACCTGGGCACATAAGAAACTTCAGAAGCTAGGTGCACGGTTCCAATTGGTCGTTTCCTATCCATTAATTTCAATTATAGATGAAACTTGTCGGAATGAACAGTTGAATTACATTATTCCAATGCTTAAAATAATAATTAAGTTATCGATACTTATATTCGTACAGCGCACCCCATCACTATTGCTCTCAGTAACAAGGCAGCATCGAACGATGCATTCTGGTGATTAACCATTATTATATAAAGTAAATTCAATAATGGCCCGGTGCTAACTCGATGTTTACTGATGGCCAGCAATCTTCACAAAACAATTTTCAACCCTAGACTATTTAAATTAAGTTCAAAGTTATACAGCAAGATCTCAACGAATTTTGACTTCAACAAAATTAATTTTGCAGCCACAAAAGTATTTAAGCCGCAGCATTTTAAGGAGATTTTTGTTTTTGATCTGCAAGTGTAGATTTGTGATCGTTACGGGGTAATACCAACCAGTGTTGCCAGTATATCGCAAATTACCCACATAAAGGGTAATTGTGCGAAATTTTAGGGGTTGTCTTGAGAAGTGTTCGTGAGTTAATGGGTATAAGTGCAGACATTTTGCAGTAAAGTTTGGTATATGAGCGTGTCTGTTTACTTATGTGCATATTTTCACGCCATTTTCTTTTTTGAGTAAGTAGAGATTTTTAGTACTTTAGCGATGTTAGTTTTAAAGTGGTTTATTTTCGAATACTTTGTTTTTTATTTAACTTTTGCCATGTAAGTAAGTTAGTTAAGTTATTCAGCTTAAACTATTTTCGTCTACGTTAGGTTAGGTTTAACGTCATAGGCTGCATTAGTACTCATCATTATTTTTAAGAATGACAGACTACTGTCTTTCTTAAAAACTGGAAGAAATAAACAAATTAGGCACTATGCCTAATTCGATAGCTTCCAAATTATATTCAAATGTCTGTGTGTGTATTTGTTAGCGGCAAAATGATGTATGTTTTATTTTGTTTAAATCTCAAATACATAAATAAACACAAGACTATAATTTCTTCCAAAAAACACCTTAAAAAAATTAACTCATAATGTTTCTCAATCCACGCCGTACCTGTCATAGCCTCACAGCCATAAACTGTCCGTTAACCGAATTCATTAAAGAACTGATAATTATAAATAAAGCAAACGAACCCGCTATTAATATCCAACCTCGGGACAAAATATATAATTTAAAATATTAATATTAACTAATTATACGTTTAAAAGAAATATTTTATGCATAATGATATGATATAAATCTCGTTACGGTTTAGGGATGGGATAAGGTCGATGTTTGAGTAATTTTAATATCGATATGATTATTTTTGTGTACAAAAATTGCTTTGTTGTTTTTACAAAGAAAATCATATTTTTTCCTGATTGATGTAAACTTATGTAATTCTTAACCTGATTCCCTAAGGTCAAATCGATTCACTTAAACAATAGTTTATCTTATGGACAGATTTAATAGATAATTCTTATTGTGTCTTTAAGAAAAGCAAAAAAAAGCCGTTTTACGGATATTTCATCTGACAAACCAAAACTAAATAGGTTCTAATCTAGGTAAGAGGTTCAATAGTGCAGCATATAACACAGAACAGCAGGCTTAATTGCCTTCAGTTTTATACAAATTCCTGTAATATTAAAACAAATAACACCACACAGGTCTATAAAAGTCTATGTTAGTAACGCCTCTCACATAAACCCTCAACACAATCGCATATCACCGTCGCCACGGCAGCATCAGCACCAATTCATAACCCATTCTATCGACGTTCGCATTCAATAAAACACACGCTCAGACGCAATCAATGCACATAATAAACAGCTGAACGTCCACGGGCGTAACTTTAAAACAAATAGTTCTCAGAAACGAAAACTTTCATAACTTTACCAAATTGACACCTTGTTGAGACGAAGCAATTCTTGGCGATTTGCGCTGCTCGTAAGTGGCCTATTATAAAAATACCAAGAAACTCCAGCAACCCAATCATTCAAAATTAACTCTTATGTTTATACTCATAAGGTGGGATGAGGGTGTAAAAGAAAATTGGTAGAATCGTTCTCAGAATATCGGGCCAGAACACATCTCATCGACAACTCGTTTTGTGTTTTTTTCCCATCACGGAATATCAATGAAATTTGTTCGAGCCCCAATTATGTGGGCATGCCTTTATTTTCGTATTGGAAAGGGTTCCGTAATGATTTTTTAGTTAACGCGTTTATTATTGGTCGTTTATATCGTATTGGTGATTAATCAACGTTTTTTTGGGGTGGCTCGGTGATTAAATGGTATGGTAAGGTGCAAATGTGGTTCTTAGAATTATTGGGATTTTTTGTTTAAATTGATACTTTATTATTAAGATTTTAGTTTATCATCATATTAGGGAGCGAGTTAAATTTAAAGCAGTACTGTGTTTTGTGGTAGGTTGTGATCGAAAACTGAGATTGCCTTCTAAATAAATATTGCCATAATAGCCTGTCATAATTGTTTTGAAAGTTAATCTTATAATATTTGCTTGCAATTAGATTCCTTATTTGTATCATTAAAAAAGATTAGATTCTAATTTCCAAATCTCCATTACTCTTCCAAATTCAAACACCAGTAGAGTCAGCACGCACATTTACTGTAAAAGAAAAAAAAAGCTTCCATTTTTAAACGCGCTGTTACGTCACAAGGGGCTGCGCGAGCACGTTTTTTGCTCGTGTATAATATGTTTAAATATTTGTTAATGCTGTGGAGCGGTAATAGCCCGTGAGTTATATGTGGACACGCCCCGTATCGATAGCAGCGCAACACTAGTCGATGTGAAATAAGAAGTACTTTCTTTGGTTCGAGATTTATATTTGATTGCTAGCATATTAGAATTACATTTTCCATATTGTGTTAATTTTATGATTAATGTGACATACATTATTTTCGTTCAAAAAGTAATTTTTAACAATAATCGATATTTGTATAACCCATTTTCCATTAGTTTATTAACTCTATAAAATATCAGTATGACTACTGCAGCTAGTATATTATATAATTTATTATAAACTTAGGGCCATATCACACTGGCGATTTGCGAGCGTGTTTCCAGCGAGACGATTGTTTAACGCAGCGAGCACGCCACGTGTGCAAAACGTGTTCGCCGCTTTGCGTAACGAAAGCGATTGACGTAAGGGTACCAGAGAGAGCGAGACAAACGACTAGCGAGTATATAAAATTATGAAATCGCCGCGGGCACGTCGCGTACTTCGCTTCGCTCCCGGGGAGAACACGTTCACAAATCGCTTCGCTGGAAACACACTGGAAAATCGTAAGTGTGGTATGATAGGCTATTAACTCTTGTAATAAGTTGGACAACTTTTTGACAAAAATTGATCAGTGATTGAGGAACTCAATTGTCAAAGTTGACCTTTAATGACGAACAAAAAATTGTCAATGTCTATTATTTGGGTGCATTTGCATGCATAATAACCAAAGCAGGAACTAGTGCATTCATAACTGCATAATAATGACATTATTAACTAGTTCGTATAAATTATGCATTATGTTAAGCTATCTGAACCGTCCTATCTCTTCCTGACGGTGACTAAAAGTTTTCTATTCAATTAAAGCAGGAATCGCGATTTAGTATTAGATTATAGCCTATGTATAGTATGTACTACGTACTAGACATACATTAGTACCTACCTGTGTGGCGGCATCTACAACGCCACATGCGAACTACGCATCAAAGACCTGACGTCACACAAATGCTGCATCGCGCAATCAGAGTTTACCGACATCAATCGTTGGGCAGTTCCCCGCCAGACACGACACCCGTCTGGTCGGATGATCCTCCCTTTTCTATAGAGGATGTTTGAACTTTACACTCTGTTTCTCATTCCTCTAAACCTGCCGTAGTAAGTATGAAATTAATATTACCAAAAAACAAAAGATGAGCAAACAATTTATCTATTCATTCAAAGAATAATAGTCACCGTCAATTTTGATACATTATTTTATTAGGTACTTAAACTACCTACTGACAAAGTCAAAAACACATTATACATTTTAGCGTTGTCTCTAGGATGGCAATCATAGATATCAGTGATGACAACGCATCTTCTATACTTAAGGGTCCCCGAACAATCAATTGCAATCGTAATAATATTGTCAATCGCTTCAATTGCATTTGTAAGACGATGAATTTACGCATCAATGGGTGTCAATCACGTAAAAATTGACAATTGCAATTAATTGTTTCGGTGACCCTTAAGGTAAACTTATCCATGAAGGCTTCAGGTGAGTCATAAAAAAATCTCAGAAAATATTCGGAAAAAAAAACAAAGGAATCTTATAGAAAAGATAATATTTTTTCCGTATTTTAGATCCAATATTTTAGTCCTTAGGGCTCATTGTTCTGCTGTCCCTACATGACCGGCGCTGGCGCAGCACGATGTTCAGCAATACGCTGCGCTAATTACCGTCTGTAGCCGCCATGCTCTTGTTTTTCTTAGTTTAATTCCACCCTACTTGCTTGTCTGCTTTGTTTGAAAGAGCTTTTGATTGTTACACACCATTCATATACCGTGAAAATGGAGGTTACAGTTTTCTTTTGTATAAGAAGTTACAAAATAGTCCCTAAAATTGTCTTCGTGTGTCTAGAGCAGTTGTGAAGACTATGACATTTCTGCATGATCCCTTGACATTGAAGTATGACACCAGAAATTACTGTATGACAACAGAAATTTCTGAATGACACCAGAAATTTCTGAATGACTCCAGAAATTTCTGTATGACCCCAAAAATTATAGTACAACTCCTGTAATTGCAGTATGATCCCAGAAATTGCCTTACAACGCCAGGAAATTCCCTGAAGACCCTGAATATTACTTACAAACCTTTTTAAATTCCCCTGAAACTACCATAAATATGGCGTTAAAGACATTCTCTTTTTTTTTTTTTTTTTTTTTAATTATCTCCAAAAATTACATTCTTATTCTAGTTATACATTATGTAGACGGATATAATGACAACATTTTATAATTTGTGGGAGATTTGAAGCCTAGAACTAAGCCTAGGCCTGTATTTTAGAACACCAGGCCCGCCCATTGCAATAAATAGTAAAGATTGTCAACGTGGTTAAATTGCGAGTGATTCATGGTGTGTGTGTGTGTGAGGGGAGACCTTCTCATTAATAATAATAACACATTCCAGGCCGATTTCGGCTACCTTAATTAGTTATGTTTTCGAAGAATGAAGGAATGAAATTGTCCAACTTATTTTTCAGTATGATAAAAATTGAATTCGGACATAAGAAGTAAAATATAATTACAATCATCGGCACGATTCTTGAGCGCTGACCTTCACCTGCGCAGAAGTAAGTTTTGGGTCCCTTTACGTATTTTGCCATAAGTGTACGATGCGCAAAGTGATCCCCACTCTTCCGCCGAGCGCTCAAGAACCGTGCCGGTATCTGTACTCTAAAACAAACGCAAAATATAATGTAAACTAGGCGGCTTTCTCTCAAACCTCCTCTTAAATAATTAACAAGCACCAAAAATCTTTTTTTTTCTGCCCCCGTCTCACGCCCATCCAAGGCTAGTTTTTAAAATCAGCGCATACCTACCCGATACAAATCATCGGCATTCCGAGAAGGCCCATAATTGGCCTGATATTGGCCCAAATAATAGGCTTTAATGCTCAAATTTGGGGCCCATAAAATAATGATCTAATGAAGTTACCCTCGGGCGTGGAACATGAGTTATTTTCGGATTGTTAACAAATTTGGAGCTCGATTCGGTGGGTTTTAGAGGGGTCAGCAGAGTTCTTGGTAGCTTTTTTAAGTAATCTTAGTTAAGGTGAGTCAGTAGGAGTATTTTTACGTGCCAGACATTGAAACTTTTGGGTGATAGTTTGTCTTAGGTTTACGCGAACAGTTTGAGAATCCTATACCGAGCCGAACTACACTACTAACTGCTGCTTCTAAAGTTGCTCTCATTAGCGTGCAGTTATTTAATCAACTAATGCAAACTTAAGTACCTTATTCTCACTTAAATCGTCTCATACTAGTCGACTGCTAAAGATAGGCCTGTCTCAAGTTGCGTTCACTGGCGCCACATCTTGTCTGCCTCAAATATCGTCTTCAAATCCATATCAAAAGCCCATATGGCCCTTGAAAAATAAAAAAATAACTTAAAGAAAATCCTCAATCTGTAGGCTATTCAGTACCAACTCAGTTTGCTTAACAAATCCCTCTCCCAAGTTTTCATAACACACAACGTAAATAAAGCTTCTTCACCATAACAAAAGCTCAATAATTTACTTTAGCGAACAAATTAAACCAACACAAAACAAAGTTATGGTCGTTCGCCATATTTATTGAAATTATTGACAGCGCCCGCGCATATTTATCCTATATCTTTAATTTTAACGTCAGTTAACCGACTTGCTCGACAAACTGGTATTTTGTGTTTGTGTACTGTTTTGTTTTGTTGAGTACTGCTGGTAACAGAAGTTGTTTATATTAAGGAAATATAAATATCGGTAGATACACAAGTACTTTTAAAAGAGAGGCTTCTAGTGGTCCAGAAAAAGTTATTGATTCGAAAATTGTTATTACAAATTATACGGTCATTATTATTATTGATCTCATGTTTTTCACGTACACCTACATGCATGAACTGACGCCTCCTTCCGATGGGGGTAGGCAGAAACTAGGTACAGAACTGCCACCTGTTAGGAACCCAACATACTCCTTTTTACCTCGTTTACGAAGGAAATTAACTTTTCTGAAGACTTTTCTGACCTTATTGGTGATGTTGTACGTCCTCCTAGGGCGTCCCCTCCCGGCGTTGTCATTCACATCTGCCTTGTTACCTCAATAAACCAAAAATTTGAATACCTCATGTTGTTTATATCTTCGCAAATAGTTTGACATGACACCTGTATTTACATAATATGCTAGTTATCACGCCAACAAATCATCTAGAGGAAACAGCTGGTTTGGTCATAGCAGCTCATCCGTTTCCTTACATAGAGAGATTTCTTTAATTAGAAAAAAGCCTCTTTCCAAGAGTACCCTGAAAAATTTGACATTTGACTTGAAAAAAGTCCGAACAGTTATTCCAAACCTTTTATAAAACTTTTTTTTAGAAGTTTATTTCTTTTCAATACATGCTGATTCTACAACATTACAAACCTAAATGATGAACTAAGTATTGCATGTAAACATGAGCATACACACCGACACATCCCCGTGGGGGTGTGTGCGCATGTGTAGGTGTTTGTGTGTGTGGGTGTGTCTGGTGTTGAGCTCAAATTGGCTCCCACTTCGCCTCTGAGCATGAGTTGAGGAACTAATAGGCGGGGCTATGCTGAGGGCTGGCACGCTCAAGATATTTTAGTATTAATGATTTTGTTTTAATTTACTGTTTCTTAGATGACTATAAGAGTAGGGGAAGACCAAAGAAACGATGGATAGACTGTGTGGATGATGGTATGGATAGAAAGTGGGTGACTATTGTTCGACTAGAAATAATTAAGGATCGACGAAGAAGACATGCTATAAATTGGGATAAGGGGCAAGAGAGTATTAATGATTTTACTTAGAAATTAGATTTGATATATTTGAATTATTATTATTTTATATTTTATTTACAGCGATGATCTTCCCTTCACTCCTGTTGGCACTATAAGAGAATAGCTCTGAAAAATATAAAGATACACAGGGTTTAGCACAAATATGATGAACTATTCTACAATTTCCCCAAAAACAATGTTTTGTTTATCCTGATACGCGCTAACTCTAAGGCATGTTACTCAAAAGTAACGTGTTACAAACTCAAGCAATAGGTAGCCAGAATGTCATAGCACTAGTATTTCCATGGTGGTCCGTACACGCCTCGACTTTTGGGAAGCGTCTTGGACGACTGGCATTTAGCAAAGTATAGATTAGCAACTGAAACTTGCTGAAGTTTTTTAGTTAAGTAATTCTAAATGTGTGGAAAATCACGGAAAACCTACCTCCTCAAATTTTCCAAGCATGAATTGCTTACGGAAGTCAACTTCTGCAAATTCTGTTGTTAATTCAAACATCGTTTAAGACAACAAATCTGGCTCAGATTAAAATCGCCAAGAAGTAACGAAGTCATTTAATTCTGTACCAACTAACACCAATTAATCATGTTATTTATAATTGATGATATAATAAACATGTCGCCTGACAATCTTTATGTAATGGCGACCTTTTTAGCACGTGCACACTGATTAAATCTTGATAATTATAATAGTCGATGTTACTATGACAGAACTGCTACCAACCAGTATCTAATTAAGGATAAAATATACATAAAGCTTTAATAGGATACCTGTGTGGATAAACTTTATTATAAAATGACTGGTTGTCTGTAAAAGATCGCTTTTAGCGATAAGACCGCCCATTGTGTCACCCTATGTAAAATGTCCAAAATGCCTGTAATTTTTATGGTGTACATAATAAAGAGTATCTATTCTATTCTATTCTACTAGGCTGGCAGACTTGTAGTTATACATAATACAGTCACATTGGAGAAGTTATGTGATGAAATGAAATGATTTAATTTTCTGTAAATAGGTTTGTACAAACACTTTTATACGTCAATAATATTTTACTGACTACTCTGAGAAGAACAGCCGAAACAAACTCAGAGGTCACAGTCTCTTTTAAAGTCCAGACTTAATATTGGTCAGATCATGTGAAGACCATGAATATCATCTGTAGATTAGTGTCTGATGGGTCTTTTGAGGAAAGAACCACACAGATTGAGTGGACCTCTCAAGTCAGTGCCCGCATTTGTCAGTAATCGTACAGCTCAACACAGAACTTAAGGAGCTCAACGATGTGTGAAGTAATTAGTTCCACCATGAGCAGGACACAAATTCAAACTCTAGGCTGCAATTGTGAGCTTCCTAATGGATATTTCCATTAACTTTTTGACCACGATTGACCACAGTAACTATGCTAAGCAGTTACATACTTACAATCGAAGTAGTCTGTTATTTATAGTTTTGAAAATCCTTTTTGTTTAAAAAAAAACTTTTTATAGTCAATTCTTAATACATTATTACACTTTTTTTTTTACTTACATTTATTTAGGAACTTAGAAAGGGAGGTCTTTTTTGCCGTGTGGCAGCCCTGTCCAGCCAGCCGCGGGGCCATCAATATAACAATTTAACAGGGACGTTTCAACAGCAATAAATTAAATGAGTTAACAGCCTGCAAATACTCGCGGTTGCCCGCAACCAGCAACCAGCAACCAGTAACCAGACATACTACAACGTTTAAACACATAAACATGATTATGGTTATAATTTAGAGGAAAGAAGGTTTTTGGTTGTTTAATTACCTAACTTAATCCTAACTAATATTATAAATGCAAAAGTGAATTTGTTTGTTGGTTTGTTTGTAACGCTTTCCCGCTGAAACGGCTGAACGGATTTCGATGAAATTTGGCATTTGGGAAGAGCATGACCTGGGTTAGGACATAGTATACTTTTTATCTCTATATTTCATCAACATCGAGACTTATGCGGGTGAAACCGCGGGGCGCAGCTATTTAAATCTAAAGTCTTTCAGTAGAACACTACATATATGAAGTGGTTCCTCTGGAAAAGTTCCTAAGAACACTATGTGAAGTGGTTCGTCTGGAAAAATACCTACTGGCATCATACACGTTGCTCCGTACATACTCCTCATCTCCTCCTCGAGGACCTCGTGGCTAAGTAATCACAGCCGCACAGATCGAACCATCAGGTTAAGCTACACTTACTGGGATTGGTCCGTGGATGGGTGATCATCTTTACATACCGAGAAACCTTCGTGCCTCGGAAAGCACGCTAAGCAGTTGGTACTGCTGTCATTCGTGGATCTTTGACAGTCGTTACGGGTCGTCAGAAGCCCGGCAGTCTGGCAACCAGTCTTACCAAGGGGTATTATATTACCCAGTAACTCGGTTGTGGCGGTCAGATAGGCAGTCGCCCCATGTAAAATACTGGTATTCAGCTGCATCCGCTTAGACTGGAAGCCGACCTCATCTAGACTTTAAAATATTATTGACGTGTAAAAGTGTTTGTATAATTATTCTGTGGTGTCGCATAAGTTATCACCTCTTTGGAAGAAGCTCTCATTTTTGAAAATGGAATGTTTAATCTTTGCGACTTTGACATTTGTGAAGTAGGTACACAAAATGTAAAATACACATCGTAAAATCATGTTGTGCTATAATCTACAAGAAGAGAACATCGTAGAAAAAGTGGCGAATCTATCGCCAGAAGAACTGAGAAACGTAATGCAAAATACTCTAAAAAGCGCCCAAATGTGCGTCAATTCTGGCGGCGGCGGCGGCGGGCGGACCCTTAACAGATATAATTTTTCCGACATAAACAGAACAAAATTATAAGTCCGAATAAGTGTAGTAATAATAATATAACAATAAACAGAACGCTTTTTCGTATTAACACAAATAGTTATTTATACCTTTAGGAAATCAGGTGATTACTTATGCCACCTAGTGTTTATACAAGGCCAGACAACAATACAACAATAAATTAAACTACGTATATCCAATGACATTCCCAGTCTGCATACGAAAATTGAATCTAATATCTCCAATCGTTTAGTCACTATACCTAGTCAAAAATTGGCAAAACCCATAGTCAGCCCATCACTACTATTTAGTTTGTTAGAAAAAATCACTTTTTAAGTTCAATGTTAGGATTGATTTCATAGTTCCTAAATACTCCTATGCCAGTGTTTTGCCAGTGTTTTCATTTATTCTTGTATTGTCGTCTCCACATTGTATAAAACAATAAAAAATAAACATAATATTATGTATCCTGCCTGCCTAAATCAGCGCTGAGAAAATGATCTGTAATTCCCTCCCAAAACCGTTCCAATACTTGAGTAATGTCCACAGAGAGGTTTGTGTTTGTTTTAAACAGCGCTCATCGCTTCCTGTCTGTCCGTCTGTTTGTCACATCGTGTTTTCATCACAAATATTGAGTTTCCGTGCTGATTTAGTGGAGCGAAAGAAAAATAGGCCTTTTTGGGACGATTATTTAAAAAAAAAAAACCTTTAAAGGTAGGTATATTTTTGAAAAATACTCGTTCCAAAAATTGTTCCTGTTTTATTAATTTATCATTAAGGTTGCCGGTTTTACAATCGTCAGATAATTTTATCTGAAAAATAATATGAAGCTTTAAACCGATTTTTCAAAATCGGACCTCGCCGCTGATTTTCAATGGTCAGATAACTTTTGTCTGAAGAATAAATATGACAGTACAACAACTGTCAAACCGCCATATTAATTTCTGAGATAGAGATTGTACCTATATTGAAAAATAAATACTAAGCTTTTATATAATTGACTAGATTTTATTCTTGACAATTTGAACAACTGCAGGAATTGGTAGAACAATATTTTGACTCATTGTAATGTAGTATCCAGCTTTGCGAAAGCTTACAATAAAAAACAAAACGCACAGGTCGATCCATCAGGTTAAGCTCCGCTTGCCGGGGTTAGTCCGTGGATGGGTGATGACCATCTTTACACATCGAGACTCCTCTGTGCCTCGGAAAGCACGTTAAGCCGTTGGTCACGACTGTCATTCGTGGATCTTTGATGGTCGTTACGGGTCGTCAGAACCCCGAAAGTCTGACAACCATTCTTACCAAGGGGTACCCAGTAACTGGTTGTGGAGGTCAGATAGGCTGTCGCTCCATGTAAATTACTGGTATTCAGCTGCATCTGGTTAGACTGGAAGCTGACCCCAACACAGTTGGGATACGGATAGGCACATTGATATTGTGCTAGATTCGTAGCCTTTTGTTTTATAAGTCCTGTTTCACATTAGGTGTTATCAAACTACTTATATGCTAAAACAAACTCCCTAGCTCTCTGCTTACCCCACATGACACAGCACACTAACAGCACCGGTTAATATATTGACGCACAAACACACACACATCCGTTTCCGTCCCCTATTGACTTTACACTTTGGCCACCTACCTCATTAGGTACGGTCGACGAAACAGTTTGGTGTGGTCTTGCCAAGACATTAATAACACTCGCGTGTTTTAAAACCCCCACATTATGCAACAGTTTCATAAACTACTATTATAACATGAAACATATTTTGAAATAAATATATTCTATTCATATTCAGAAAAAAGATTTAGCAGCACATTCACAACATGACTTAAAAATAAGTTCTCCGTAGGTAGACAGACACCTACTTATCAACCTGAATGCTTTTCTATTTTGTCGACTGTATATCCCAAGTGTTGTTACAGCGTCCTACATTCCAATTTTAAGATAAACATATTAATAAATGGTAGTTTTCTTCCATTAGATAGGAAAATATTGGATGTGTCATCGTTTGTGAGGGTTGTCAGGAAGGGTTAGGTAAGGGGTGGATTCGTTTTTCAACTATATTTTTTTGAAATACGAAGAATTGACATTAATTTTAAATGATAAGAATCAATTTCCTATGCAAGCTTTCTCAAATGGAGTCTTACAGAAACTAGCTTACTAAAAGCTTTCAAATATTTTGCTCTTTTGATTATTTCTTCAATAATCATAGCCATCTGCCTAGCCTTTTCCCTACTATGTTAGGGTCGGCTTCCAGTCCAACTGAATGCAGCTGAATACCAGTATTTTACATGGAGCAACTGCCTATCTGACCTACACAACCCAGTTACTGAGTAATACGATACCCTTGGTAAGACTGGTTGTCAAACTTTCGGGCTTCTGACTGCGTACGCGATTTTGCGTACGGTATAAATAAATCAGCCTGTGTTGTCCTACTGCAGGGCAGAGGACTCCCTTTCGGTTTCCCTCTCAAACAAGAACGGAAGACTGCAAATATACCTACTTAGAATTTTTGAATTGTTTTTTATTTTTATCTTTTTAGTACGGACACTTTTATCATGCACGTCTTTCTACATTGTTCTCACATATATATAATTTCCACATGAATGATATAACCAATTTTTTGTAAAAAAAATAATTAAAAGAATGTCCGTGGAGTTTCTTGCCCGTTCTTCTCCATAGGAACCTACTACGCTTTGGAATGGGCAACTAGCTTCATATTTCAGACTGACTGACTTTTTGACAATTCAAAAGTGGCTGTAAATTGTTTAAATGAAAAAAATGGTTTAAGTTTGAGTTTGACTGTATCTGAATGAAAGCAATACAACACTTCAACAATCAGTTTAATCATTTCATTCCCAGCTTTCACAAGAAATCACTTTCCTCCACACATCGTTTACCAATAAACAAGCACTATTTCAACTCAGTTAATAATTAAACTCAGTGATCATTGACTTACGATCGGTTAGGCGCCTAACAAAATGGTGGCGTCGGATAGCTAATTAAAAGCAATATATAATGGTGGAACGCCCCCGCTGTAAGGGTCTGGACGAGTTCGGACTTTTTGTTAGTTGAGAGGTTGAGTTTTAATTTATGGAATTTTTTTGGTGATGACTCTGGCGGTGTTTATTGTAACTCAGACTTTCCTGAAAAAAGACCTCCGTAGCTAAGGTACCAAATTAAAATAGTTTAAAGTGCCTCATAAGATGTAAGAGCGAGCGAAGCGAGCTCGGGACTTGGGGCACCCCGACTCGGACAGGTTAGGTTAGAAGCCCCCCATCCCCCCCCGCCACCCCCTTCGTGGTTTCTCATTGAATGAGGCACTCAAGAAGTCAAGAAAAAGAAAGGTTGGAATTCAAGCCTTTTCCAAAGGGTAATTTTGTATGGAGAAGAATGTGCAAGAAACTCCATGGTTTCCGTTATCCAGATTCCGGGCTGCCACTGAGAAATTCCTAATGGAAAAACCCAATAACACTTTGCCCGACCTGGGAGTCGAACCCAGGACCTCATGTTCAGCAGTAGCGCTTGCAACCACTAGACCAACGAGGCAGACTACATTACTATATTCAACTTTAAAAAAAAACATAAAATTATTCCTGATTCCCAAATAAAACTTTACCTGACTAGAAACACACCACCTGTTACCCGATTATCTAGACAATTAATATAAAGTATTGTGTGTTTCCGCGCTACACCGCTGCACCGCCGCACCGCCGCACCGCTGCACCGCCGCACCGCGCTGCACCACCGTACTGAACCGCTGTCCAGCTAACTGAACATCGTGCTTTTATATCTGGGAGCTGAGTATACTGTTGCTAATAAACCCATAAGTATCTTTGCAGGTCATCTTGTTTACGAATTACTAGTTCATGCTCGCGGCGTCACCCGCGCTGATGTCGCTAATTATCCTAAGGGAACGTACTACTGAGATAAAAAACTACCCATTTGCCAAATTTCATCCAAATCCGTTCAGCCGTTTTAGCGTAAAAGCGCAACAACACTTTCGCATTTATAATATTATTACTATAGCATCTGCCAGCGGCTTCGCCCGCATTATATCTTTATGAAATATAGCCTATGTTACTCTGTGATAATGTAGCATCCTACTGGTGAAAGAACTCTCAAAATCGGTCCAATAGTTTTTGAGATTATTCAATACAAACAAAAATACCTACAAATCTTTCATATATTTTATAATCTTATATCATTCTTCGGTACTTTTGTTTTTCACATAACTCCTAAACGGGTGGACCGATTTGGATGAAATTTTGTGTGTATATTTGAGCGGGTTCCTGGATGGTTTAGTATTAGAATTGGACCCGGTAGGTGGCACTGAGATCGAGTTCTAGGAAACAGGACAACGTCTGTCCAGTAAGCTAGTATTAGTGTAGATTATTAGTTAGGATTAGGCAGTCACTGTTATGTTCAGTGACTTTTCGACACTTTTAGTTGATGAAACTTCTGCCCTGTAAAATGTAAGTCACAATGGACATCTGAACATTTATTCTCATCACGAATACTCTTCATCTCCTCCTCGAGGACCTCGTGGCTAAGTAATAATAGCTGCACGGGTCGAACCATCACTTTAAGCTACGCTTGCTGAGGTTGATCCGTGGATGGGTGATCATCTTTACATATCAAGACTGTGTCTCGAAAACCACATAAAGCTTTTGGTCCCGGCTGTCATTCGTGCATCTTTGACAGACTAACCTTTTTCCAACTATGTTGGGGTTGGCTTCCAGTCTAACCCGATGCAGCTGACTGCCACTATTTTACATTACTTAGCCATGAGGCTGTTTTTACTTACTGATGTTTTCATTTACACATCATATTTTTAACCCACAAATACCTATTTGTAATTTGCTGTCACCTTCAAACTTCATTTGCAGTTAGTTGCATATGAAAATATTTGTCACTAGATGTCAAATAGGTCTTTATTGCTAAATGCAACTTTTTTTATACAAGAAACGTATTTTGCTTGCTCTTAGCAACCACTGTATCTCTTGAACCGTTATATAGACACACACATGAAACAATGGTACGGAACCGTCGTGTGCGAGTCCGCCTCGCACTTGGCCGGATTTAACGAACCTTTTCTGGTTGATCGCCACGATATATTCTGTCCAACAGGAATTGCATGCAGTGTCTGGAAAAATACTGCCAAAAAAAGAGACCATTACGTTACTTATGTGTAATAAAATTTTATTACGCTCGTGTCCGTTAAGAGCGTGTTAAAAACAACAGTGTCCATATCCTGGTCAGTTTAATATTTAAATAATAAATGATAAATTGTTGAGAGCAACACAAAAAACAAATGACTGCAGTGGCAGTGTTAATCATTGCAAATTAAAAAAGTTTGTCTCACTTTGTCCTTAAGGGCTTGGCGCAAGTTGTAAGAAGATAGAGACTTCGTATAAGTTAGAAATGCCCTTTTTTATCCTTTACTTCGCGTCTTCGTTATCCTCCTGAGCGTCATGACCCAATTTTGAGATCGGCGTAGCATCTCTCTTCTTTTTACATCCGGTTAGACTGGAAGCCGAACCCAACATAGTTGGAAAATGACTAGGCAGAACTGAGACCCGACCGACATCACTACGGCGAACTATTCGATTTATCCCCTAAACACGTGTGACTTCGGATTTTTAATTCGTCTGTCTGTGATGACTTGTTTATACCTTTTTAGTTGACTTTTGCCGTAGTTGGGTTTTAGTTTTTATTACTTTTATTTTTTCTCTTTTCTTCCACACAAATCTATTACCCGTCATTTTCCACTTCAAATCATGCCGTCAAACATAAAAAGCATTGGTAGTGAAGTGAAGCCAATGAACTAGTTTGGGTGCTTTTTCATTTTATGTGATCTTTTTTCTGTTTGTTGTTTAAAAGCGCGGCTGACAGTTGAGGGAGTGCAGAAACCTTTTAACAAAAAAAAAACCTTTTATTACTACACGACTATGTTGGACCTCGTGGCTAAGTAATAACAGCCGCAAGGGCCGATTCATCAGGTAAAACTACGCTTGCCGGGGTTGGTCCGTGAATGGGTGACCATCTTTACATACCGAGATTCCTCCGTGTTCGGAAAGCTCGTTAAGCCATTGGTCCCGGCTGTCATTCGTGGATCTTTGACAGTCGTTACGGTTCGTCAAAAGTCTGACAACCAGTTTTACCAAGGGGTACGGTATTACCCAGTTACTGGGTTGTGGAGGTAAGATTTTGCCTCATGTCAAGTAATCATAAACTTAGGTAGGTAATTTAGATTAATCGGTCCAAAACAGAATCGCAAGCAACATTTCTGTTAACCTATTGTAGAAAGCCGAAATGTGTCGTATTGAAATTGGAATTTTACCTTCTAAAAGGTTTTCAAAGGTTTCCATTCCATTGACAACAAACCTATTGCTTACGTAAATAAACGAAGGGTACTCCTAATATTATTTTGAAATCGCTCACCGCTTATAACTCACCCCAAACAATTCGTTCCAGCGATTAATTTGGTGAGAAGTGTAATCGATTTTTCGTTTAACTGACTCCGATACAAATAATGAAAACGACGTCCGATGATAACTGTTCCAATAAGTGAATAACATGTTTCAATTAATTTATCAACTTTATTTTATAAGACGGAATTTGTTAAATTACTTCAATGCTTAGATGATATTCTACTAAGCTGCGTTATTGGCAAATGCCTATTTTCTTCTTACAAAAAAGTATGAACGAGCATTGATCAACCTTTCTTACTGCGTGTGGGACCATTGGCTTCACGTGCTTTCCGAGGCACGTAGGAGTTGCGGTATGTAAAGATGGTCACCCATCCACGGACCAACCCCGGAAAGGGTAGCTAAACCTGATGGATTGACCCATGCGGCTATTATTACTTAGCCACGAGCTCCTCGAATTGAAGAATGAATTTTGAAAAAAAGACTGTGCTACCGCTGAAGGTCCACAACTCGTAATATCGATCCCTTTTATTTGAGACAACCTCAAAAGGGTGCTGGTTTTAATATCTGCCACCATTGGGAAGTGGGAAGTGACATTGGTCACTACCCATTTATCTTTTGGTCTTAAGTTCAACTGCTGAGATTGAAGCCCTGGGTTCCATTCTCTATTTAGGAAAATCCTTGTAAGTGATGCGGAGGAATGAGCAAAAATGTTGTGAGAAAAGAGAGTTTTGAGTCCTTGGCAATGAAATCCTGCACTCTGTAACAATACATATTTTCATTATTCACCACACACAAAATGACGTCATTACAAAACAACCACAGCACAAGTTCAGTGGCCAATAAATAAATATAATTAATTTTTCGCACCGTCTGTCTGTCCGTGTGTCTGTCCGCTTCGGCGCGTGCGTGACGTACGGCGCTACATCGCGATTCGATGGTAGTTGTATATTTACTTATTATACTAATAAGGAGATAACGTTTTGCTGGTTCAAAGAGCGATGTTATAATGGCATTCCATTAATATTAATAAGTTGTATAAAGGCGGAGACTGACTTGTAACATTTAATTCTAATGTGTCGAGTTTTTGTAACGCATTACAGTAGTGCAGCGAGCCGAGCTGCTGGATGAGAGCGCCGGAATCTCTGTCAACTGTCGGCTGATTCGTGAATTCTTTTGAAACGGAATTATGAGAATCGAAAATTGAATTGTGCTCGAAGCGAGCGTTCGCCGCGACTTGTGTATCACCGTATCACAAAGGTCGCTGCGAATGTTACATTACTGATACCTACATTACCAACAAATGTTACAAGTCAGTCTCTTTGTTTACGCAAGCTTTCTTACTGTCATCTTATCTGTCATTATGGCAAACTGACAAAAAAATAAAACAAGGCATTATGCATATTATTACATAATATGATCGTAAGTAGGGTAAATAGTAGATTGATCTTTTTTTTTTCTCGCGGAAATACTCATGGTGGTCAGGTGAGGAAGGAATGTTAAACATTTTTTTCCCTATGTAAAATATCACAATTGGTGATACTCTATTCACATTACAATCTAGCCTAGTAGCTAATAAGTAATTTAAATATAACTTAAAATGTAATGTAGCTAATAAGTAATTTAAATATAACGTAACTATAAAACTAAGAAATCGTTCAATAAAGTCTTTTATAGGAAGACACTTGATTTACGTGTTCTTTATAAAAATCCGCACTTGCACTATAGTTTAAGTAATGTTGAACTGCAGTCAAATAAATCACTCAGTATTTCCTCATCATAATATGAGGTTCTTGGTTTATTTAAGCATTTTAAGCTACGGGTTCCCTTAATTAGAGCCACATAATGCCCGCAATATACCGGCGAAAGACGTCAGTGACACGTTATTTATGAAAGTAAGGTGGTGTTTTCCTTTTATAACTGATCAGACAGCTGTGCTGCTGTGGAGTTTGTTGCGCCACTTCTTCTTCCCAGCTAAAGCACTAGGAAGTGGTGAAGGGCGGGCTTTTTGGGAGACTGTCTTATGTAATTTTGACTCAATAGCTCTCAGCCTAGTTTGAATAAATAACTTTTGATTTTGTTTTGATTTCGTATTTCTACAAAGTGTTTCAACAGGATTAACATAAGTTTTTCGGTGCGGTATGATACAAGCTTATCAATCCAATACATTTATGACTTTTCCATTATCGTTATCACTAGAATGTTACTTTGTCTTAGCCTTTTGGGTTCTAAGATCGTATATTTCAAAATTTCCACCCAATCAATCTACCTAGCCTTTTCCCAATTATGTTGGGGTCGACTTCCAGTCTAACCGTATGCAGCTGAATACCAGTATCTTACATGGAGCGACTGCCTATCTGACCTCCACAACCCAGTTACTGGGTAATACGATACCCCTTGGTAAGACTGGTTGTCAGACTTTCGGGCTCTTGACGACCCGTAAGGATTGTCACAGATCCACGAATGACAGCCGGGACCAACGGCTTAACGTGCTTTCCGAGGCACGGAGGAAGCTCGATATGTAAAGATGGTCAACCATCCACGGACCAACCCCGGCAAGGGTAGTTTAACCTGATGGATTGACCCGTGCGGCGGTTATTACTTAGCCACGAGCTCCTCCAATATTTCCACTCGTGGATCGTTTTTGAATGAACTTCATGTCACAATAAGTAACAAAGTGGGTCAGTACCTTAGAGTTATTTCAAAGTACATTAACACCAGCAATCGGCTATCATAGAACCAATCAACACCATTCTTGATCATGGGAAAAACTATGACATCAATCACGCAAATCGCAAAAGAAAGTCCCACACCATAGCCAAACAAAACAACATCAATACCACGAAACAAACATGATTTTTTACGAGCAACTCCAGGCTACATAAAGCATTGTGATTTAAAAGTAAAATGCTGGACAGGGAGACGGACCGTCGCCGACAGTGACACACGACCTGGCCCCCAAACTGCAGGGCCCGTTGGTAGAATAAAAGAATTGTTTTGGGCCCAGGACGCCGACGGATGCCGCGCATAGCTTGGACCCCAATTAAGATCCCGTAAGATTGTCGTCTTGTGTTTTTAGTGGGCTGAAGGGGCAGTATGATTGAGGAATTCGAACGGATATTATGGTAGTGACTTTAGGCATACTGATATAATTATAATCTAGTTACTGTTTCTTGTCTCAGTATTTTAGCTTTCATGATATATTAATTTAAAACCAAAGTCATGTCTCTCTTCAATAATTTCCTAATTTATCAGCCTGTTAAGAATGTTTTCAATTACAACGCAATTCACGCTCATGCATTCATGCTCTTGTTATTTATTTTGTAATTTACCATCTTTTTATAACATGCTTTTAAGCAAATAAATATTATTGTATTCTATCCTATTGTAAATTTATCTGTTTATTCTCTCTTTATTCCTATTTTTTGACATCCCAAAAACCTCTAGTTTTAATTGGTCTTAATTATCAATAGATTGGGAGTCATCTTAATATAATTTCTTCGACACAAAAAGTTCTCAATACAGCCTACACCTGTCACGGACACAGGAATATACCCCCCTTCTTATAAACGTTGCTTACCTACAGTAAAGATAGGCTGAAAAAGAAAAAAGAAAAATCATTTATTCAAACTAGGCTGAGAATCAGCACTTTTCAAATGTCAAAATTACATAAGACAGTCCCCCAAAACGCCCACCTTTCACTTCCTACTGCTTAAGCTGAGAAGAAGAAGTGGCGCAACAAACTCCCCAGCAGCTTAGCTATCTGCTCAGTTAGATTTTTTATTTTATTCTATTGAATAGTACGCAAAAACGCTGTAACGTCAAAAAATGCATGTATGTCTTTATACAACTTTTATAAATAAAGGCGATAAACTAGTAGGACTGTCCGATAACCTCCTTCAACCACAGCCACCCTACGCAACCGAACACTTTTTCAACGTTTTTATTTGTCCCAATCTGTTTTTTAACACCTCCCAACGGCGCGGGCTTAGCGTGGAGATCTCGTGATTATTACTACACAGCATTTAATGAGTTTGTTTCTGATTCCACTAATCGAGATTACGGTGATTCATAACTAACAGACTTACATGCTAATCACCGTGTCGCTTGTGGTGTAAGGAGGTGGGCAGAGAGACAGGTGCGTAGTTTTGGGAGGAATTAGTAGTCAATAATGTAATTTCTTGGAGGGGCTCGATGGTTTAATAAAAACAGCCGCACGCACTTGCCGAGATTGGTTTGTGGATGGGTGAATCTTTACACCTTTACACAGCTCTTTGATAGTCTTTACGGTTAGTCTGAAGTCCAAAACTCTGACAACCAGACGTGGGAAGGGGTTACCTAGTGACTGGGTTGTGGAAGTCACTTAGAAAGCCCATCCCAGGACAAATTGAGAAAAGGCTTGGCAGATGATAAAGTATGTAGTTTCTTGTAACCTCACCACACCTGATTGACGGAAGGAGTACACAGAAGTGTATAAACACCCATATTTCATTAGATAGGTATCTCAAACCTACGTCTCAAAAGTTCAATCCTATTTAATTGAAACCAGCTGCAAATTCAGATATGAATTCGAAATTCAGATTTTTGTACTGAAACAACTTTGCCCGACCGGCTATGGGACTTAGGACCACTCACTAATCACACTAGTAGCCACTAGGTCCTAAACGAGACGGCCATCTTATAGCTAGTAAAAAAAACCTTATTGCTCTACCTAATAAATAAAATCCTAATACCATAACATTGGACCAGAAACGGTTTCACAAGAAACGTTATTAATCAATCAGTGAGTAATTAACCTAAACATTGATACGTTTAACGACCATATAGGTGTGTTAATGAATTCCTAGTAGGATCGTTTATTGTGGTAAGAGATGGTCGATTCTGACCAATATATTAATGTTCACTACTTATTTAGGATGTGAGGATTTACGCCGAAGCGAACACAGCCTCAAAGATATGAACCAAAAAGATTTTAATCGATTTTATTTCCCACACGTCTTTGACGAGTCCCAAAAGTCGAGATCCGCAGATGTACGAAGGTTTTCGATATCGGAAAACAAGTTATGGAACTCAAATGGAGTTGAGGTACACCTGGTAAGGCGTAGTAGTGACAGGTGGCGTAAGGCAGTGACCGAGTGGCTACCAAGGACTGGAAGTTGTTGTGGAGAGTTGTTCACATTTCGGGTAGAACCTGGTTGAGCACAAACCTTTAATCTGAGGTCTGACAAACCTTTAATCCCAGGTCTGACAAACCTTTAATCCCAGGTCTGACAAACCTTTAATCCCAGGTCTGACAAACTTACGTTACTTAAGTTACGGCTAATCCAGATTATTAACCGATTAATGTCAACACTCTTGGTCCTATTTCATCGCACTAAAAAAAATCACTAACAGCATTCTGGCTGTATACACTTCTTTCCCTTTATGGAATACGCACAGACGTTACATTATGTTAAATGGAGAAGGCCAATTGCAGAACAATTATGTATTCAAATCGCAACTCAAATATTCGTTCCGAACCAACTGCGAAAAAGCGAACGCTCACTTATGCAACGAATGGTCCTTGCTACGCTTCGGTGTAAACGCAGCTTCCATAACAAGGCTTCTGACATCGTTGGAGTTAACAAGGTGATAGTAAACCAATTATTAAGGGCAGTAAACAGTTCCCGGTAATCAGAGTGTTCACAAAATAAAAACAGTTAACATATGACAGTAAAACGATCGCTGAAATTCGGTGAAGACTTGCATTTTATATATTTATTGGTAGTGATGACGTTAATTGTCTGTCCATATTCTGTGAGATTTTTTGTAAAAGCCACCCAATTGTATTGGCAAAATGTTAAGAGCGTGCATTTCGAAAGGGACATCAATAACAACATAGGTGGTTGTTCTATAGAGATAAAATAGATTTCCTTAATTAGGAAACAAACCTAACACCAAACCTACATTTTTTTATCACTAAATCAGACCGTGGAATTTCTTGTCCGTTCTTCTCCATAGGTACGTACCTACTAAACTTTTGAATGGGCAACTAGCTTCATATTTTCTGACTGACCGACTCCTTGACAATTCAAAAGTGCCTGTAAATGGATGCTTTGAGTTTGAGTTTGAGACTAATAATTTACCTTACTACCTAAAATATTGAGAAAATAATTTCTCTTTTAATTTGAATCCTTATCTGCGACCGAGAACAATATTAATTATCCGTTATAGGTAATTATAGGAACAAGGCAAAATTAATTAGTTTTTCGTAAAGCAATTATCGAGTGATTCATTAATTACGGCACCTTGCTATTCTGATTGCTTTGAATTAGGATTTAATTTACTTTTCTTTTAAGGCAGTAGGTTTTTAATTTTCATTACATTTTCCTTACTCAGTTGGCTAAATAAGGATTTATTTATTGCCCTTTTTTCTTGGGTAAATCTATCTATTTTGCCCATAATGTCCCACTGCTGGACGAAAGCCTACATTTCCCTTATCCACACACATTATCCTCTGCCATCGTGGGCCAGTCCTATCGGTCAACAATTGTACTCTAATTTGTCGCTCATGATGTTCTCCTCATCTTTTGCTAATGCTAAGAGTGAATTCATATCGATAGTGCAACCGTTGGAGATTGAACTCACGACATTTCGCTTCCCAGTTGCCTCCTAAACCGTTAGGCAATTACTGCTTTATTTAATTATTTATTTAATAATACTTCAAGCACAAAAATGTACAGAGGCGGACTTAATGCCGTAGGCATTTTCTACCAGTCAACCTTTGGGTGATGCAGAGAGATAAATATTTATTTAAATATAAGGATATAATACCGTTTACCTTTTACCTTTACTATCTAGGTTGGTAGATACTACAAAAGCTTATTCAACGACCCCATTAGTCTCATGGTCGCAAGCGCAACTGCTGACCGTGGAGTCCTGGGTTCGATTCCCATGTCGGGCAAAGTGTTATTAGGTTTTTCCATTAGGAATTTCTCAGTAACTGCCCGAAGTTAGCGGTGTTTTACCCCTGTGTCTCTAAAAGCACGTAAAGCCGTTGATGCTGCGCCTGATCTCTCTCCGGTCGTGTCGGATAGCCGTCCCATCCGGACTATGAGAGTGAGGGAAGAGAGAGTCCACCTGTGTCTGCGCACACACTTGTGGACTATAATATCTCCCGCACCGAGGGCTAGTCTCCTCTCGAGCTTGGCCGCCTTTGCCGAAATTCAGTCTAGGGGACTACAAAAGCTTATACTAAAGCCTCGTGCAGACTGGCGTAACGCGACCCCGGTTATTGTTCTGCCGTGAAGTTTTCTTAGAAATTGTATTGTTTGAGTCGCGTCGCGCCAGTCTGCACGAGGCTTTAGTCAGACTCTAGATATTTTGAATTATTCTGTATGTACGTAGTGTGGGAAGACCCCACCAAAGTATCCACACATATGAGTAGAAATCCATGAAAAGGTGCCAGTAATTATAACATGAGCGTACAAACAGGCTTGTTATTTGTTCGTACGCGCAAACAACAATAAACAACGTTGTAATGTTGTGTGTTTCCGGTGGAAAATGTCTATCTAACTAGCCGGTAAATATCTGAGGGACACACGAGAATATAGTGAGGCGAGCTGGTTTTATTTGACGGCGAAGAAAGTGGCGCCGTCTAGTTTTGTTACGAACTTACTGGAATCACCAATAAGGTCGTATAATAGTGACACTGGCTGAGTACTGTCACTCTAGAACAGCGTCGCGTCTATGGTTGCGTGGCGGCTGTCTTCTGATGACAGAGATGATGTCAGGAGAGCTGCAGTTGTCTGCACCACATTCACGACGACCTGGCGTCACACGCCACAGACGGCACAAATCCCGATATTGTCATTGAAGTATTATTGTACTAACGTACTAGAGAAGTCGCCACACATCACTCTGCGATTCGTTCAAGGCTTATAGTACAGGACGAAAACCACCGGAAAAATGTCTCCGGCAAATCTCCATAAAAAAAAATTAAAATCCAAAATCTGTTCAATGCGCTGTCCCATCTGTCTGTCCGTATGTCCCACCGGTGCTACGGAACGTTCTCGTTCATTTCATTACCGATCGTGAGCAGATATCGTTACTGCGTGCCGAGTTCACTGATGCAGTAAACGCGAGAAGTTCAGATAAATCGTCCCAAGTAATTGGTGTGAAAGTAATGTATTTCAATTAGGCAATTTTAACGCCTTTGTTTTATGGGTGTTACAATTTTCTTAATATCAGATTATGTACACTCACACTTTATCCTTCCAGTATACATTCCATACAATGTCTTTTAGTAAGAATATCATTATGCATTGAAAGCTACATGACATAGCTTTCGATGCTTCATGATATTCTTACTTGTAATCTTATTTTGCATTATTTATTGTAAGGCAGTGTGGCAGTCAGACAGATGCGTCCATTTCTGGTTATTAAGTCATTGTTTGTTAGATTTTATTAAACTGGAATGATAACAACCTGCGACGGTAGAAACGTTGGTCTTTCTGCAATGAAAGACAGGTACATTATATTAATAAATAACACCAAGAAATAATAAAATAAACAAAAAATACCATCAATCATAATTATTATTATTATTAAAGTTTATCTAAAAACCTTACATATACTACGTACAAAACCCACTCGACTCTAAAACATAAATAAATAATTACATGATTATGTTGAATGAACCTTAATCACCTGCTAATCACAGCTCTTGGAGTACCATGCGGGCTAATAACGTAATGACGTGGGAGTGAGAGCGCGCTATATGACAGACAGAGATAGATGTACGTCGCGGCTGATCGCCTCGAATTAAAGGAGATGCGTGCACGCAAATTTTAGAAAGTCACTTTTTGATGTTTGGATAGGTTTTTAATGTGATTTCGAAGATGATTGGCAGTTCAAATGGTATTGTGAAGACTGTTCCTGTTTAGGAATACGGACATGAACTATTACACCTTTATCATACCTCTGCCCATATCCTAATTTATTTGAGGTCAAAATTGTTCATGAGTCTACGAAAGGTGTAAAATTCCTTGTTTTTTGTTTTTTTTGTTTTAGCCACAACGTGGAAGCTCCTGGCCTGCTTCTCACCTAATGGTAAGTGATGATCAGGCCGAAGTTGGAGGCGAGCTTTCGACTGGAGTCCTCAACCATGGAACTGGCTATCTTACCTCACACAACTGTATTTCACAAGTAGTATCAATTTATTACTGTACCAATCAAAGCTTATGTTTATTAGAGATTTAATCCATTCAGTTATCATAGTAATAATCTGTGAATAATAAAAATAACACCTTTTAACGTTACTTGTAAGAAGCTGTACAAATCAGTATTCAATAAGAAGATATAGCCATAAACATTTTATTACTAGGTATGACGACATCAAAAATATTTCCGCTTAAAACCTTATTGGTAACAGCTGGCCTAGAAACTACAAACAATAATGACCTTTATAACAATACAGGTAACTGCTAGAATGGTGGGAAATATTTTGGAAATGATGTCACATTTTGTAGTGTACTGTCATTTGGCTGTATGATATCATTACTTATTTTGCGAATTTGTAAGTTTGTGAATGAAGCGATTATGTCGATAATAGCTATAATATTATTTGGGTTACTGTAACATTCCTTGAACCTGAAAATTATACATAACATAACATCACGCCTTGTTTCCCTGAAGGGTTAGGCAGAGGAGTACCTATAGTACACCCACATTTCGCCAGTTATGTGGTAGGAAGTGGTGAAGGGCGGGCGTTTTGTGGGACTGTCTTATGTAATTTTGACGTTCGAAAAGTGCTGATTCTCAGCCTAGTTTGAATAAGTGAGTTGTTAACCTAGTTGACTTTAGATTTTTTGATTTTGAGAAGAGTTATGATTTTGACTGGTATGTAGTATGTTCATCTGTTCCGCGCATCCCGGATTCGCGGATGAAGATACTGGTCACAATTGACAACATTTCATATTTTTAACCTGCATGTATTATTACGTTTTATAAAAGTAAATCCAAAACTAACGGGCACCGGTATTTTTCCGTTTTTCAAAATGATGTACTTTTCATTCATAGTTTTAACTTTGAAATTCGGTTTATTCTAAAAAGACGTAAGCGCCAAATGACGTCAAACATATAGTGGAATAGCGTTAAAACCTTTGCTTGACTATGATCGTCAAAAAAAAAACTATTAGATGTCACTGGTGTCATCTTGCCAAATGTGTCAAACTCGTTGGTGCCTAAACTTGTTTGTTTGTTTTCAATTAAATTCGTAAATTTTCTTATTTTCAAGTGTTATTATCCTCATTGGCGAAATATCAATCAAAAGTTGGCAATATTTACAGTAAGCAGCGTGTATATTTTAAAGTTTAATTTCCTAAGAAAAAGATTGTAAACAAACTTTTGACATTGACGTCTTGTTTGACAAGTCAAGTTTTCATCTAATACATTGGAATGCTTAGGCAAAGGTAACTACCTCATTCCACTATTTCTATGACGTCATGACGTGTTTTTTGATTTTAATTTTTTTTCTCAGAAATGAAGAAATAAAAAAAATAAAAAAAATATATTTGAACTCAGGATATGAAAATAAAGAAATGGTATTTTTGTTTTATGGCCGTGTCATTTTTGAAATGTTGTCAATTGCAACTAACGTCATGACATAATGAATAAGTGGAAATGTCGTGATAGCATCAGCTAATGAAGTAATGAACACTTTCCATTGCGTGACACGGACCTGGCAGGGGGCCAAAGGCTGAGATGATGAAAACGTTGAACAGGACCAGGTTATTAATGGCAGGGATGTCCGCCATTGCTCCCGCTTGGTGGCGCTAGTGAGTTTGGAGGTCATCGTCATAATCTGTGGTCATAATTTGAATTTTTGGTGAAAACTTCGTCGCTCCAAATAATTATCCAATGTTTGACAGCTCGCATGACCCCCAAAACAGCCAGCGCCATCTGCTTTGAGCTTTTCAGATTACCTGTCATTGGGTAACACACATATAAATTCCTTAGTAAACGGCGTACTTAATTGATTGCAGCAGCCATGTGTCTGTTCACAAACTCTAGCCAGTACAATAGAAAAGATGAAATGAAAGCAAGCAAAAGTTTCAAGAAACCTGGTTAATCACAGGTTATATAGTTCTTCATCATTATCATCTAAGGCTTTACAGCCGCAGCCCGCCTTAGCCTGGTCAAGTATATTGTTCTAACGAGGCCTATTTCCGACTTTCTCTCTCCAATTTCGCACTCACACAGTCCTTAAATCTTGGTCTACGCCATCCAACTATCTGGGCTTTGTTATAGTTGTCGAAATGAAAAGACAAGGTACAAAATCATACGATACTGAAATAAAACATCCACCTAGGGGGTTGAAAGTGGACGAGGTATGCCTGTCCTTTATATGAAAATTCAGTCTCACCCCCTCGGGGTCGAGTGTGAACTATGTTTAAGGGTTGAGAGGAAACAAGTAAACCAATATTTTTTTAGGGGTCGAGGGGCCGAGAGTGGACTAAACAGGAAAATCATTGTAAAACGATACAAGAATCTCGGGAAATGATTGTGAAAAACACAAAGTAACATAAACAGAAAGTGAAATTAATTACCCGATACAGAAAAACCTATATCTATTGAGTTTTATAAGCTTTTTAAATCATTGAATTTTTGGACCGGTTTTCCGAAAAGGTTCTCTAACACGAGTCCAATTTGATTTCATGACATCAAAATAGTAATTTATGATCTCCTTTCAGAGATATGATTGCACTTACCAATAAGATTAGAGTACTTATACAAATAATTATTATGAATCAAATTAGTTTAAAATGAAAGTTCGAATATCTACTCTCCTTATTAACCTTGTTTTTTCCACTTCCCAGATCTATACTCCTTCCTCACTTTATCTTCAACCTCTGCCCACCCCATTTTATCAAGCATGGAGCTAAACTCAGTGATATCAGTTGCATCACAATCGGAGCACGTACAATGACTTAACGACCATACATTAAGAGACAAGCACGCGTTGAGAGAATGCCTAATTATTGAGGGTTGTGGGATAGGGCTGCTGTGATTATCATTCAATAAAAAGGTTTTAATCATAAAACTTTGCTACAGCACTTCCACCATTCCTTATGTGGGTAAAATCAATATAGCCACCAGCAGCTTTTAACCCACGACGGAAAAAGAGGGGTGTTATAAGTTTAACGTGTGTATCGGCGTAAAATTCAAGAAAATCGGTTCAGCCGTTTGAAGATTATCAGCTCTTTTCTATTTGATGAATGGATGTGCGCATCTTCCACAGGTCTGATCGAATCGAAAAGTAGTCTGTTATTTCAATGATATTAGAAGAACCTTGAACCGATACTGCAGCATCACCTAGAATTGTCTTTGTTTGTGTCGGGGGTTATTTACATTTTTAATTTTAACTTGTATTCTGTAAATACATACCGTATTTACAGAATAAAACTGCTGCTACACGACGTGAAAAATTGGTGGTGTTGGAGTGAAAAATTGAGGAGCTCGTGACTAAGTAATAACAGTCGCACGGGCCATCAGGTTTAGCTACGCTTGCCGGGGTTGATACGTGGATGAGTGACATACATACTACACAAATCTTTACATACCGAGATTCCTCCGTGCCTCGGAAAGCACGTTAAGCCGTTGGTCCCGGCTGTTATTCGTGGATCTTTGACAGTTGTTACGGCTCGTCAGAAGCCCGAAAGTCCAACCAGTGTTACCAAGGGGTATCGTATTACCCAGTTACTGGGTAGTGGAGGTCAGATATGCAGTTGCTCCATGTAAAATACTGGTATTCAGGTAGACTGGAAGCCGACCCCAACATAGCTGGAAAAAGGCTAGGCAGATTGATTGATTGACGACGTAAAAAATTGGATTAATTTAAGTATTTGTGAGTGCTGCTACCATCGCATTATGGGATTGATAAATCTCATGCTAGATCGCTTTCTTCAACGTCTTTCCCGTTTTCCGTTCTAAGTATTAATAATTATAGCTAAAGAGTCCACACATAGCATACAGCCCTTTTAACTGCCAAGTAATGCAGTAATCCGGTTTGAACTATATGGATACTGCTGGTGAAATTACAGATTCTTCCCTCTCTCTCTCATACCCTAGATGAGATGACATCAACCCCCTTAGAGTAGGTACCACAACATGAACTGCTGCGGCGGTGGCGCGCCTGTGCCTCGCGGAGCCTGTCCGCGGCTCCATCAATGATGACCCATACTGCTTGATATGCTCCCACAACCCAGGCGATCAATCTGCTGAACGCCCTGATTGCTCAAGAGCGGAGGTCGAAATATTTATGTACAGCAGTAAATCTATTTTTAGACGTTTTTTAGCTTAATTTTTTTGGCTTGCTGCGCGCTTTGATGTTTACTGTCAGTGTAGCAATTGTTTTAAATAAATGAATGTTATTTTTTTAATCCAATTTCAAAGAATTTTCTTCTCAAATCTTTTTCTAATATCCTTACGTGGCAACCTTAGCTGGAGACAGAACCAATGAGTGACAAATGAATGTTTGTTCAATAATGTAGTTCGAACGCGTAACTGATGCAACTGTGCTAGTAGTTAACTACAGCCAACTATAGTTAACTATAGCCAACTGTAGTTAACTATAGCCAATAGTCCACGGACTGCTAATAGAATATCATAGGAATTGTTGGCGCTATTCTTATTAATAGCCATAGGAACTTGCCGTACTATCCCTGCGTACTAACTATCGGCACTGTCACTGGGTACTTAATTAATTAATTACTATTGATTGGTTCTTATTCATAGCTTCGATTATATTATATTAATAAACACTGGGAAGTATCGGGAATATACCGGTAGAACAATTCCCGTGAAGTTTGTTCCACCAGAGTCGCGTCGCGCCTGTCTGCTGGAGCCTTAATTCTCCTTTTCACTAACCTTAAACCGTCGCCTAAATAAATGCCGACTCTAAGTAAAAACGGGCATTACTGAACAAACGTAATAATTCTTATTATTTTTTGTGTGAGAAAAGATTTTCATTTTCCTCATTTAGGGCGAATTTCACCAATGACACTGAACGCGATCGGACATCTAAACTGAGTTCAAGAGCTGTCAGTGACAATAATCCAAAGAAAATAATGACACTGACAGCTCTTAAACGTGATTTATGTGCTGATCTCGTTCAGTTTGAGCCTGAAACACAGGCTTTCATAAACCTAGATCAGGCATGTCTACATTAAAGTTAGAGCTAAAATTTCCTCGATTGTAAATTTTACTTTACTTTATACTTGAAAAAAAAATTATTTTATTTTTTATTTTAGTTTATAATGGAGAAATTCGCACTCAGAAGTGGTCAAGAATGTAAGAAAATGACAAACTGTTTAACTGTTAGTTCGTCGAAGATTCGTAACCGTCTTCGAACGAATGTAAAATACCAATACTTATCGATCCTTTTGAAATGATCCGCTCTCACTGCACATTGCCTAACAATGTTGCAATTCCATACTTAAAGAGTATCATCACGCTCATACTTCCTTTGGCGTCGACAGAGATGATATAATGATAGCTTCATTAGAGACGCGAGTAACATCGGTTATTGGTTATTATAGAATTGGCACATACTTTCTAAAGGCATTATTGAAGTGTCGTAGAAATAGACATGTGCTTTAGATACCTAATAATAAATATAAAGGAGCTTTGTTTATTAATACATTAATAGTAAATATAATGGAGAAATTGATTGGAGATTTTGAGTGAACATTACGTACACGTTTGCATACATACCTACCTTAGAAAATAAGAAATACCAAAGTGGCAACTTTGTCGTGTTTTTGAAAAATTCTGGATATCAGCTAAATTTGTAGCGTTGTAAATCTCAGGATAGGCTGAAAATCATGTGCATTCTGATATTTGATTCTGATTGACAATTTGTTTAAAATAAAACAATGTTTTGTCAAATTCAAACAAACCATTGTATTGTGCACCAGACCCAATAAACGAATACAAAAAAAAACAATTTAAAACCAAAACTGTCAGCTGTCAAAACTCCCGCCAACCGTGCGTTTAGTTGCTGCATCACTTGCATTCTCCACGAAATTAATTCTAAGCGCATAACACGAATTAGTTATGTTTAAATGCGTCTTGTTGCCTCGCCACGCATAGTTATACGCACTTGACCACACCGTGTGTTCCTGTAGTTTTGAATTGAATGCAACGTTGTTTATTGAATGTATACGGGTGGAATATCATATTTTGAAAAGGTATGGAGTTGATATAAGTTTTTTTTTTTGTATTAGACTTTGTTGGAATGGGTAGATTCCGTTAGAGAATATATTATTAGATATACGATTTTAATAGTAACAGCAGTGTTTTTATAACAATAATCCTTGATATAAAATCAGGTAGCCCTGGTTGCCGAAACCAATCTAATTTAATAACAATAACAAACCAATGAAATGATGATTGATTATTTAATTCAACCATATTATAACAGCTCACATTGAATTTCGCTTTGTTTTGTGTATTCAAAGATTTCGTCACGCTTCAAAACCCAGGAGCCAGTAGCAAACGCCTGTTAAATCTAATAATATATAATATATTATTTATTTCGGAGCACACAATCCATACGGTATTAGTAAGAATGACTTAAAAAACTGTGTTAGTAAACTTATACAAACTAATAACAGCTAAAATTGACTAATAAGACCGTCCTGAAGTATTCCAGTTAGAATAAATAAAACTTATCCGAAAAAGTTAAATAAAGTGGTAAACAAAAAGTACCACGGTTTCGTAAATAGAGCAAGCAAAATCGAGTGACAATAAGGGTTCCTTGTTGATTACGGAACCCTAAAAAAAACGAATATTTCTAATAACACAGCCCCACGAATTCCCTGTGCCATAATCTTTAAATGCACACGTTATTTTTGCGATCACAAGTTGTCTCTGCGAATATGATCGTTATAACTTGCCATCAATATGCAAGGCAGGTGATTATAACATTATAACTCTAAACAAAACATTACATACAACTTTAACATCGTTTGAATCCTGAAGGGTTTGCTATAGGTGGTCTTTTATGTCTATTAATTCCTTCCTATATTGATATTTAGCTTTTCTTAGTTGGCTTATGGGTTCAGAAAACACACTGTTATCAGTTTCCTGCATTAATTTCTTGCAAAACTATTGGGCTTGGATTGACGCGATTGCGCCATTCCAAAGACGATTTCGATAATCTAGCGGAATTTAGTTATCACCGTTCTCCTGCCTTATCCTTATTTCTGGTCTTCAAGTCATGGAGAAGTTTTCCGCACAACATGAGAATCCTATTCAACTTTTTCTTATCTACATCAGTTAACCTTACCAAATCTATTAAGAAATCTCGAGTCAAGTTATTTGATTGGTTACCCAAGTGATTGTATTTGACTTTTCCGATCAGAGACTTCGTCAGACTTAAAAATTTCGGAGTTTTATTAACACCATGATCTGCTTTACTCATTAAAACGCCAATGAAACGAAAATATTCCACCTATACCTCGTCCGGGTGTTAATATGGATGCCGTTTCTTAATAAAATATGACGCCACCGTTGCGCCATTTGGTCTATTCTCCGTCATTACGTCATTGTCACTATGGCGCATCCTTTGACTCGCGCTGCCTACAAGAGACCTAATTCCTTTTAATGCCATAGTTAGCGCACAGATCACATGCGTAAGATTCTATTACTTGCCAAGTGTAGCAAGGTTTAGTAAAAATATATAACAGTTGTTGCAAAAGAAAGGTTATGTTTTGACACCGTTTTGTAACGGTTTGTGAGATGTATTGGGTTTGGTTCTAAAACTGCAATAAGAGACGATTCTTGGCAGAATGTTGTGTTGTGATGAAATTCGACAAATCTGTATGTATTGTCACTGTAGAAAAAGAGTTGCTAAAAGCTAATATGGTGATTGGTTATTATGCAAATCGCGCTGTTTGGTGTTTAGAACAGGGGCCTAAGTCTACTAATTTATAAACGTCACAATGGTGTCATAATGGTTAGTTTTTGACAGTTTTTGTATGGCAAATCTGTCAAACACTAACAATTATGACACCATTGTGAGGTTTATAAATTAGTAGACTCAGGCCCCAGGTTGCTGGATGTGGGTTGCAGTTGCTAGGCGAAGTTCAGAATGCATAATAATCCCTGTAATGTTCCCACTGATGTAACACAGGCCTCCTTTTCTTCGAGAGGGAGTGGGCCGTCCAGTGCGGTCAGACTGCAGTGTCGTATTTTGAGGAGCATAATTAAAGATGTTGCTACGTATCCATTGCCTTCCACGAAAGAGTAGCTTATATATACCTACATCTGTTGTAGGAATAGTTTGAGATGATCCATTTGGGGTTGGCAACAACTCTGAAAGAAAAATGCATGTAGCCATACAATGACTTTAGCAGCGTCAAGCGAAGATACTCCACAACTCTATCATAGCGAGGTCAACGGAGAGTCACGTAGAAAAAATATAAATCTATCACCTTGACCAACGTCTCCTCATTTAAATGTCTCCGTACCCCTAACAACATTTTATTGCCTCCCAGAAATTTACAGCCTAATCACACATTCTTCTACACAGCCATATTTCACTGTAACACCAATTTCGAGGTAAATTAGTCAATTTAGTGTCAACAGGAGCCACAATTTTTAACTACACTGTAATTTACACGTATCACATATACTCGTGTCAAGAAAATCAGAATTCCCAACGGGTGTCATAGTAATAATTTAATAGGTGCGTCAAACGTGCTCGCTTCCTGCGACTAGGGTGGGGTGTGCGTAATGCATTGTGATGCAGTCCGGCGCTTGACGTTTTTAATCTATGACGTGATGACGTTTTTGAATATCGAAGGTGGTCATTAGAATGGCTGGAGAGTAATGGCTTGACGGTTTCACACAATGGATGATTGGGGATAGTTTTTCGTCGTTGATTGATTATTAACTGCTTTGATAGTTGAGTATCAAACCAGTAACCGAGATCAGATGGATGTGGTCTTCGTTGTGCGTAGGTTTACTTGCGTGTAAGCGGATTCCTTGGTCTGTAATCCACAGCAGTTTTCAACTCTACTTCAAATATTTTGTTAATTGTCATTGTCATCTTCTCATTGGACTTCCTTCCTTCGTCTGTTTAGTTCATGAAAATTATTTGCAAAGCGATATAAACCAATACCTAATGTATTGGGACCAGCACCCTAATATTGCGTAATACACAATCAATCAGAATCTGAATCGTTTTGAAACAGATTGCTAATCTATTGTTTCATAAGTTCTAAAAAAAATCGGCTCAACATCGTAAATAACACAATGAATGTTGTTGAACTGTCAAAATGAAACAGATTAGTCTTAATCGTTTACGAAAATATAATACGCAATTAGATAGCAGCAATGGGCCACTTTTCATTTTCATACTTCAAACCAAACACACACTTCATACTTTACAAATGCCGAAAGAAATTCGTAAATGATAGTCCAGTACCTTATTGATTGATTCCTAAAAGCTATTTGTTACAAACAATTCATAGATAACCAATATCCATCTTCCTAGTATCTATTACCTTTTTCATCACTATCCCTTACTATTCCACATCGAAATTCGCAAAAACAACACAACCTATGATTATCACAAACCATCCCTCATTTCAAATCGATCACTCAACAAAATGACAGATGCGTTCCTTTTTCAAACTTTTTGCAACCAAACGTGTTTCGAAAATCGAATCCAAACATGTATAAACGGCCAATTATAATGGCAATTTGCTGGTATCGCTCCCGACAGCGTTAGAACGCCCATTTTAATTCTTTAAAATAACAGTTTTTGTCGATGGTTTACTTATGACGGTGGATCACTTTACAAAACCTTTTTGTAAACGTTTTTTTTTTGTTTGCGGAGAGATTTATAAAAATGTTTAGTTCGTAAATTGGTTATGGTATTGAGGTAATTAAGAAAAATATATGTCAACTGTGAAAACTCCCGCCTAAAATTGCGTTTAGTTATCGTTAACACAAACATTTTGATATTATTGAATGGGTATTTCTATTAACAAATGAATGGGTCTTTCCATTACATGAGGCAAATTCAAATTGTACTACGTTTGCATACAAAAAAGTAATCACAATCAGGTCAGCCTTCAAGCTTAAATATTCAAGCTATAAAATTGATGCAAGCTAATCTTTTCATTCATAAACTTACCCGCTAGTACTATTAATATGAAATCGTAAAATAATAATCTTTTACTATCAGTCACTACCTTTGTTTGTGGTCTGGACACTATGCCACACAAGGACGTAAGCATGTGGTCACACTTGCGATTGTTAATGTGAGTTTTGGTCAATTATGGTCAAGTTTGGGGGAGGCCTTTGCTCAGCAGTGGGATAATGTAGGCTAATATAAAAAAATATAAAAAAATGGTCAAGTTAGAAAATGACTGTCTGTGACTTGCAACGTGGTAAGCTCCAGGGAATTTAATCTTACAAGAATAATTTTATTAGCTAGGATTTCTGCCATGGTCTTCGGTAAAGCCGGCTGCAAAGTGAAATGAAAAGAAATGTAAATGTAAAAGTTGAAGTAGTAGGATATTACAGATACTTATATGTAAGGTACTACAAAGATGTCACTTTTTAATAAGAGCACTTACACGTACACAACATTATTAAGAAAGACCAACCTCAATAGTAAAAGTAATTGCAATAAATCGAAAATCTTTCTTGCAAAATTGCAAAGCGAACATCTGAAGGTCCAAAAAATCGCAATACGACAACATCAGTCACGCGAACAATCGCAGATGTGAACCAAACGTTCCTATTCAATATGTATCACCGAAAGATCTACACAATCGCTTACCTAACACACCAGCAACCGAAATTCAACCTTATATTCATAATAACAAAGTTATCTTTCCCATGATGATATGTAGGGTATATTAGGATTCAGACGACCGATCTAATAAAGATGGCCGATAAGATACAATTGTCACCGTTTAAATTACTCAATTATAAACAGGTCATGTAGCACATTTATATGTTTGCAGACTCAAGGAAATGTCTGGGCAATAAACACGGCTGATTTTTTATTGTTGGCCTTGTATGTCTAGGATTCCGTTACCCATTGATGAATTCGAAATGAATAAGAACAAATGATAGTCAATGATGATTTTGAATGGAAAGTTGTAAATTAATCAGGCCGCAGGACCGATCAGCTATCTAATTGCGTAACACGTTTGCGTAAACGATTAAGACTAATCTGTTTCATTTTGACAGTACCTACAACAACATTAATTGCGTTATTTACGTTGATAAGCACGATTCCGATTGTAATTGATCGTGTATTACGCAATAAGGATTACAGATTAGACAAACAGTCACCTATTACTGGGCCTGATGGATTCAACACGTGAGCAATGTCTCCATGTTTCTATAACAACATTCCTATGCTGCCTGCTGGCAGAGAGGAGGAGGGAGTGGGCCGTAATCCACCACGCGGGCCCAGTGTGGGCTGGTAGACATCCATGTCTTCAAATTTTTCGTTCTAGGACATGCCGGTTTCCTCACGATGTTTTCCTTCGCTTACCTATTATCTCGAAACTTTTTGTAAAATAGGTATAATTTATTTATAATTTGTAGTACTTATCCTGAATAAATGATTGCTAGCAGACCGCACTGCCCCATCCAAAGGCAAAAATAGGTTTGTGCTAAATTAAACTAATTATTTTAAGTACTAACAACACTAACATAGCATATATGCACAATCTGTGACTGACCGCTAACAACATGAATAATATTTGGGTCTGAATTAAAGATATCCTATTTATTTATTTTAATTTTTACAAAAGGTTACCTACTTATATAGCCAAACTCAAAATTAGAAAGCAGAATAAGGGCTGATTTCACGAATGAAACTGAACGCGATCGGCACATCTAAACCGAGTTCAAGAGCTGTCAGTGTCAATCTTAAAAAGAAAATAAAGACACTGACAGCTCTTAAACGTGGTTTGTAGGCTGATCGCGTTCAGTTTTTATTAGTGAAATTCGCCCTAAATCTTCTACACTGACTGAATCACCGTATTCGACTAACAAACCTACACCTACAACACAAAGTATCAATCAATCAACCATATTGCTCAAAATCTCTAACACATTTGCTTTTCCAAGAACAATATTATACCTCTTGAATTTCACGCTTCTCAACTTTACGATTTCATGTGAAAATTATTTGTCAAACAACCTTTGTCATGGCAAAGTATTTTTTTGGCGACAAATATATTAATTTTATATTAACACAACCGTGAAAAGGGATTGACAGATTGATAATATCGTTTTCCACTTCATAAGCGTCATTATTGTATTGACAAAGTTAAAATTTGCGTTTCAGAAAGTAAACTTTTAGGTTATGTTTAAGAAAATAAAGTTTAAAATCGCTTGGCACTAGAGAAAGGGAAGAAAGAATGTGGGTAAGCTATCAATAAACTAACAAAAACTCATAAAGGAAGGAACGTTTGATTTTTTTTTTCCAAACAACTGCCGTGTTCTGAGAAGGTGTAAAGTGGCTCTATGGCTATTTATTTTTATTGTATTGTTAATAAGCATGCTAAGGGGAACTCTTCGTAAACTATTAAACGGTTATATCGAACTAAATAGAATATAATGACCGTGAATAATGTACAATGGTTGACGACAATCAAAGCGCATTGTTAAACTCTGACTTGACGTCTTTATCCATAGACAACATTAATTCTACAGCTCCCGAACTGTCAAACTCCCCAAACTCTTTGCAATAAAGTTCAAATCATTCGCAAACAGATTTTTGTAGTGAGGCAACACGTACAAAGACAGATAGATTTCGAATTTGGAAATAATTGTGTCATGGCGCCTTCTAAGAATGGCGAGTGACAATTTGTTGCAAATAAATTCGATTTCATTGTCGACATAAGATCTTCTTGTTACACAATGAAGTGTACGTTTCTATTGAGTATCGATTGGTTATTGATGTACTGATGTATATGGTTTTTGGCTCTTGTATTGAGAAAGAGGGCTGTCAATTGAATGGCGATGGCGGTAAGGTACTCATAAAGTTATTGAGATGCCATATTCAAACAGTTTTTTTGTAGGTATTGAATATCTGCTTTATCTCGAAATGTTACCAAATTAGCTATTTGTGCTATGAACTTATGAGATTTCATCAAGGCATATGAAGTAAGTAAGCAATGTAGGGATTTACGAAGATTTCAAAATGGACGACAAAGTTTTGAATGCACATTTAGTTAGACCAAACGTAAATAACATTTCTGCAAAGGACAAATAGAAATGCTGTTACTTAATTGAATCAATCCTTAAGGAACAAGAAAATCAATTAAATGAAATGAAATTGTTTATTCTGTAAATAGGATATCGGAATCACTTTTACACGTCATAATAAAAAATATATTAGTGCTAGGCTAGATGAGGTCGGCGTTTCCTATCTGACTACTCTGAGAAGAAAAGAAGCCGAAACAAACTCAGAGCCTCAGAGGTCAAAACAACAATCAATCGGCCGAGCCTTTTCCCAAATATTTTAGGGTCACTTTCCAGACTAACCGGATGAATATATCTGAATTTTAAATTTAAAATCGAGCGACTGTCTATCTGACCTCCACAACCCAGTTACTGGGTAACACGATACCCCTTGGTAAGACTGGTTGTCAGACTTTTGGGCTTACTACCCGTAACGACTGTCTCTTTTTATGTACTACTGTGATCTATGAATGGCAGCCGGCACCACCGAAGCACGTAGGGATCTCGACATGTAATGGATGGTCACCCATCCACGTACCGACCGCGGCAAGCGTAGCTTAACCTTCGATCGACCTGTGCGGTTCTATTCATTTAGCCACAAGCCCCTTTCTACTAACAACTCTACTAACCTACCCAATAAAATCTACCCAGTCAATAATAGCAAAATCAATTCAAGCCAGCTTTCAGATACAACTGCCATTAACCACATTAAAGCAACTGGAGGGTAGATCACATCACCCGTTCCTAATTCAATTTGAACCAATAAATAAGGAGCTGCGCAGAATTAATTGCGCACGCGTTTATAAATTACTTTAGAACTGTGGGGGAGACTAATGGAAATTAAATGGGAATTGTAATCTTTATTTTTATTATGATTTTGATTTTATTGTTTGTATTGGAACTGAGGAATTTTGTTATTTGAAAGTTTGTCGAGTTTTTTATTTTTTTGGTGTAGGCAGCAGATTTAATGATTTCATGAAGCGATCTTCTTACAATAAATAATTAACATTTATAAATTCAAATTCAATAGGCGCTTTCCTATTGTCAATTCTATTGTTGTTGTTGTTTGTCTAAATAAATGTCAATAAATTATAGATCTCGAATGTATATCAATTGTAGGAAATCACGGTACTACATACTAATAAGCGTACCTACAAGTAGTTTTTTTTTTTTTTATCTCGCCGATTTTTTGAATTTTTGAATTTTGTATATTATACAAAATATATTTTATAAACATCTAGCTTAAAGTAGTAGTTTATTCGTACCCTAATGTGTATATGTTTGTGGGACTTAGTATCCAACACGCCAAAGTTTTTTAATCCAAATCATTATCATCAAAGTAACCAATAAAAGAAACTCATTAGTCAAAAATTTAAAAGTATTTATTTCAATTAAACCAATTACAGGCATTTTTGAATTGTCAAGGGGTCGGTCAGTCACAAAAGATGACGGTAGTTGCCCATTCCAAAGCTTAGTAAGTTCGTATGGAGAAAAACGGGCAAGAAACTCGTTACTCCTTACTATATCTATTTGTTTCCTAAAACATTGAGACTATAACCAGCTTCCCCTATTATACAAAGATTTAATTTCATCTTCCATCTACCCACAAATTCTCTAGCCATCATAATAGTGAGCTGTAGATACAATCTCACGCTACAATGGTGTCCGTCTGACGTGCAGGCGTTACGGAGTTGCCCCCCGCTGGGCAAAGCTATTGTGGGCACAGAGACGGACTGGTAAAAGGACCATTAGAATATTGTACACAACACCATTATCATTGGTGCTTGAGTTAGGATTAAGATTAAATCTTGAGTTTGCTGAGTATTGGATGATTTGCAAAACCTAAATGGCGGTGTTTTTAGCTTTATGTCTTGCAATATGGTTTTTGTGATAGTCAAACGCTCAGTTTTAATGGAGGATGCTTAGAGGTAAGCTGAATATTAAACTTTTCTTTAATTATTTAGTTAATAGGTAGATAACTTAAGTCTGTAAAAGTAACATTTACTGAAAGAAGAGAGTGTTATTAACATCCCCATTTGCCAATCGAAACATTATCATGACTAGGAACAGACACTAGCACTAGTGCTAATAAAAGTCAATTTTGGATTCTAACCGAAAGAGGTCTAATTTAAAACGATCAGTTCACTAAAACCTTACAAAGAAGACCACTACTACGGTCCGGCCGTCAAGATAATGCGTCCTTGATACCTGCCAGTTTCATACTAAGAACAACAACTTCATACATCCTTACTACTACTAGAAATTGTCCAACTGACAGGTGTCAGGAACGCATAATCTCGACGGCCGAACTGTATAATATATTATTAACATTTTCTGCATTCCTCTTCCCAAATGCATCCCTGCACACCACTTCACCCGAAACCCAAAAACACCAAACACCAGGAATCTGCTAATTATTAGGAGAATAATGGCCCAACCAATTTATGGTCCTCAACAAAGATATATGGTCATTTAATGGCCTGTCGCGGCCACAAACGGTCTTTTGTCTTGTTCTATGGTCAAATGCTGGTCCTTCGACCATTCAAACTGTATTTGGCTTTCATAATTGGCCGTGTAAAATTTTATGAATAAGTCCTTTGTATAGTGATCATTAATTTATTATTTTGTGGGGTTTAAGTTGTGGAGTTCTGTTTGTTACATTATTGTTTTATGACGAAATTAGTGAGACTGAAATAGAACAATGATTGGTTTGTTTATTTCTTTGTTTGTCTTGTTTTTGTTAAGGCTAGTTGTTTCTCTACGCTCATTCTTGTCCATTGAAGTAATGATGATTCCATTTATATGTAAGTTTTAAATAAGGTTCGACCAGAATTATTCTTCTAACTAGCGCAATGATGAAAACAGTTTAAAAAAAAATGGAATTTTTGTGTCTATGTCACGCCTTGACACCCACTGGTGGCCCTTTTGTAACCAAGGACCACATGATCCAAAACAACAACTTAGTTATGTTTCAATTCAACATAGATTACAAGCGTTTTCTATAAACAACTAAACCCATATTTACTTCGAAACATCTAAATTCCTCCTACAAAACACATCGCGAAAACATAGAACTTCCTTTAATAAAATACTTAAAGAATGTATTAAAAGAATCTTGTCCTATCCGACTCAACTCCTACGCAACTACATTTAAAACAAAATGGAGGAACAATATTGTAACTCGATTCCTTGTCGAAAATACACGCGTATTGAAACAATTGACGATCGAAACCCATGTTCGATTTACGTGAGATTATGGTGTGTTGGTATATTATTATTCTGTCTCATATACATTTGTAGGACGTAGAATATTTCTAGTTAAATATAACACATAGGTATTCTCACCTTCTACCCGTGGGTAGGCAGAAACTACAGAACACCACCTGCTACGATCCTTACATACTCCTTTTGTTTCGTTTACGTTCATAACATAATCATACCGAATATTCAATAAGAATAATTAGTAAACATTATTTTATGTTTTTCTCTTTCACAAAGGCAGTAACAAAGCACGTTTTAGTTTTTATCATCTCATCTGCCTAGCCTTTTCCTAACAATCCCAACTATGCTGAGATGTGCTTTCAGTCTAACCGGATGCAGAGCTGAATACCAGTATCTATTTTACGTGTTGGGACTGCCTATCTGGCTTCCTCAACTCCATAATTCAAAGTCAAAGTCAAAGTATTTTATTTGTTGAAGGTAATATGGTACAGTTACCCGATATCCCTTGGCGACGGAAGTTTTAGTTTTTTATATCAGTTTTATATATTTCTTCTCCTAGTCACCATGAGCTATATACACCCTCATGACTAGGATACCAATTAGCAAGGTTAGAAGCGGGGCTGACTACCTAAACTTTCTTTTCTGCTCGGTTTGGTTGGTGGTAGGGCTTGTTTTAAGTCCGCCTGGCTAGCTACCACCATGTTATCTAAGTCTGTCGCCATAACAACAATGTTAAAAGCATTGTTGTGTTCGCGGCAGTTAGAGGTAAGATAGCCAGTTCCTCTGTGGATGAAGATTCCGGGTGAAGCTCGCTTCCACCTTCAGCCTGATCATCACTTACCATTAGGTGCGATTCAGGCCAAGAGCTTCCCCGTTGTTGTTACAAAAAAACATTATTAGATCTACTTTTTTTTAGTCACGTCACACGCTGATCGTAGTAACACTGATTCAATTGAACTTAGGCCAACTATTTTGATTAACGTAAATAGAAATGTTCCTAAGGTCTTCATCGTATGTGACACAAAACGTGGAAACGTCCTTTGTGTGTGGGTGTCACAGCAACAATAGGCTCGTAGGAGCAGCGTACACTTTAAACTGATCATATCATTATTGCTGTGGTAATCTTGTTTACTAAGGGCGGTGTCGGCAAGAAGTGTGAATAAAACATATTGACACCATACTCGAAATAAAGTCAACTGGTTTAAAGACGCAGAAATATATAATTCGCTATAATTTTTTAGTGAAGTACGTGGAAATTGGAATTTATCCCATGGAGTCGCACTACCGTAACGCACACGTTAGTAAAGCATATTTTTTCAACATTTCGTCAGCATATTTTTTTCCAATATCTTCAACAATCATCGTCATATTTCAGCCAATTTACACAAAACCTTAATGAATTATACACCTAAACCTTGCTCATGAAACACTCCGTCTATTGAAGGAAACTGTGTGAAAATCCGTTAAGTAGTTTTTGAGTTTATCCCGTTCAGACAGACGGACGCGGCGGGGGACTTTGTTTTATCTCAAAAAACTATAGTTAAATCGAGACATATGCTTGAGCATGGTCCTGGAATACGACCTCAAATCTCCCTAAGGAATAAAGCTTAACAAAACAAATACCCATCTCTAGATTTTATATCCCTACAACCATGTTAATCGGGACAAAAAAGTCGTACCTACGCATGTACCAGCCCTATTGTCAAGATGGTTGCCTCCCTAAATAATAGAGACATCAGACAGAACAAGACAGCAATAACTTATTCAAATTAGCCGTAATACGATACCTGGCTCTGCCGTGTACGTGCGCCCAATATCTGGGATCTTTGTGGGTTTTTGAGTGGAGATTTGGTAAGGATTGGGATGTAGTGGCGGCAATGGAGAAGAGATCTTGGGCGATGTTTTCATAGCTAAAGCAGCGTTCAGTGATTTTCGTTGGAGTTGCCTCTGTTTTGGAAGAATTGGGTGACTGGCTCGAGGAGTACGTTGTCAACGAGGTTTTTGGAGTATCTTAAATTTTTCTAGTGAGGATGGATTTTCTTTTACCTGTAGGCTGCTATGTTTACCCAATCATGAACCATAAAACAGTATCAACATGCACAAAAAATGGCTTAAAAGGCTAAAGTTCTAGTTTGTTATACCTACATATTCACATTTGGTCCTTTTTACATCTTCTCGGCACAAAACTCTTACAGACTGACCCTAGACATCGATAGGATACAGAGTTAGTAATATTATATTACTCAAAAACAACCAGCCTATAATATTTTGCATCATTTTTGTTTTCTTCATTTTAAAACCCATTCTTTTCACTTGATTAGCCAATACCCGGTGAAGGGAGACAATAACACCCACACTACACACACATACACACTCTTTTGAAGACTCAATAAAACTTTTTATTATTTTAGTTTTTTTTTAAATAAAATTGTATGAGTTCTAAGCTATTTATCGCTTAGCATAGCATCGCATCACCCTCCAACTGTACCACCACCACAACCTCACTCATTCTCGCACCAAACACGGCGCTTAGTGTCATCTGATTTATATAAAGTTATTTTGTAAAGAATTATATTACGGACGTGCCTGTAATGCTGCCTAATGAGTTATGTCTCTAAAATACATGTAAACATGAGCTCACATGATTGGTCGTGTGTTTATGAAGATATTTTCACGCTGACTACGTTCTGTAAGTTATGGTGTAACTTTTAATTTATTTTGATGTGCGTTTGTTTTAGAGTTATTTTGTGAGGTGGGTGCGTACAAAGTGTCTCCATTATTGTGGGTGTTTTAGACGGCGAGTAGGTATAAATACAAGGTAACCCGTTTACAGTGGTGCAAAATGATTTTTTTAAGCCAATGGTCCATAATACTTCGTTTTTTAAACTTCTGGGAAGTCATTGCCACACTCCGGTTATATAATTTTTAGAAACAGAAAATCTGGAAAGAATTTCGTCGAACAAAATGTTTCTTTTTAATCTAAGTTTTCTCCTAATACCTATAAAGGATCGCTGAACATACATGGGGGTATTTCGAAAAGCACTTGAATAGAAGCTTCTTAGGATAGTTTTTAACCATTATAATTGGGCCATTCTATATAGGATGTGGAGTTTCTTGCCCGTTCTTCTCCAGTACCTACTACGCTTTGGTATGGGCAACTAGCTTCATATTTTCTGACTGACCGACTCCTTGACAATTCAAAAGTGCCTGTAAATGGTTTAATTGAAATAAATGCTTTTAGTTTGAGATCAAGCTGAAAATACAGACAAACAATAGTAGCAGTACTTAGAAGTGTAATTGTGAAGCAACTCGTTAAGGAAAGTTCTACCACCATTCCTATTCCTATCGCCAAGTTTCTGTGTTCCATGAAAAGTAGGTAGATATGGGTGGGTGACGATGTAATTACATGTAGGTACCTGAGACGTTACAGCTCTGTTCAGCGTCATAACGTCAAAGCTGTCTCTGAAAACCACGCTGGGGCTCTATACCGCATAGGGTAGCAGCATTATGCTGAGCGGCGGCCGTTTTGCGTGGATGTGACGCATATTTTACCCAAACTTATTCTTTTTTGTTTTGTGTTCTTTCTTTGCTTAAATGACGCAAATAAACATATTTTCTTTCTTTTCTTTTTTATTTTCCTCTCCTACAATAACTCTGGAGTTGCAGAAGACTATGATTTGTTTAAATTCGGCTTTCTAGAAAACGAGCTTACTTGTTCCATACAAACAGAAAGACAAAGATCGTAAGATCTTCTACGTCCGTTAAAAGCAGATAGGTAAATTAGAAGGCTTATAAAAATTCCACCTGTCAAAGATGACCCAACCGTCACACAACAAACTTTATACCCCCATTTAAGTTTTAAACAGACTCCCGAAAGATATGTGACATCAGAATACGGTATTACAATATACTAAATTATACGAATAGGTGACTTCCCGCCGCTTGATGGCGGCTGTTCATTGTATGGTAGCTCAGTTGCTACCATATGTCAAGAAGTAAAAATACACAGAAGGCCAACAAATAAAGCTCGCATTGTAATGGGATGCGGCAAGGTAGGCCGAACTTTAAATTTTCTTCCGTTTTTTGCTATTTGCAGGTCAGTGTCATGTTGTATGTTGATTAAAAATATGGTTCGCAACCGTAACAAATATGGCTTAACAGAATTATAAAAATCAGCAATACAACTTCTTAAGTTAGAATAATCCTCTTTCATGATTTTATGAAATAGTCATTCAATAGGATTATATGAACTTATACGTTGTTTTTTTCTGATAGATATTTTTTTGTGTCATGAACAAATTAAAGTCATCACGCCATTGCTTCCTAGGACTGTTTTTGAACAGTGCAAATATACCTAGTGGTTAATAATACTTAGCTTTATCTAGGAACTGCAAAGTGCAAACCATGATAATAGACTATATTGGCTAAGCAACTCAATACAGTACCTACATTTTTTTCTCTTCCTTCGGCAGAATTGGTAATGAACATGCTAGTGTGGAACGCTTGCATTGACAAGCGTTCCACACTAGGTTCTTCGACGACCTTCGAGTCGACCTTCTGTTTCCTATTTTTATATCAGCACCTCTGACCACGGTTATGAAGATATTCTAACTTTGAATAAAATTAAATTGAAATTGCTGTCTACTTTATAGGATTTATGGTCAATTTTGGATTTTTGCTGTGTTTTGTTATGTAAAACCGTTCGGTATCTGAATGCTGGTGTTTCGTATTGAAAAGAAATGGGTTTATTATGGTGTCTGGTTCCGTTTGGAGTGTAGGAAGTGTCGTTTCTTAGCTTGGGAGTTCATTCTTACGCAAATGACAAGCTCATTCATTCATGTTGGATTTAAAATAAGTGCTTTATGAACGTTGTGACCACTTCTTATTCCTCAAAATCGATCACCCTTCACGACTTTATAGTTTGTTAACTGGGTAAGTAAGTTGCAAGATAAATTGCAATTGGAAGAGAGGTTGGGAAGATAAATTGGTGTAATCATGTGTACTTCTTGAAAAATAGTAGGTACATAATGGTTGGTTGGTATTTACAATGGTTAGCCTAGAAATGTAGGAGTGACACTATGTTTTGGTATTTAAAGTACCTACCCAGAATTCTATTAGCCATATAGCAGCGTATCTAGAGACGGGAGTAGGTGGAAGGTCCACTAACTCCCCCAATGTGTCGGGTAGCATTTGGACATCATTCATTACGTACCCAAAAATAAAAGTTGCTGTTTTCTTATGGGAAATAACATGTTGAACATTTTTTTATACTACAGCGAAAGTCTACAATTAACTGGCTGCTATTTGAGTTTGAAAGTAGGTACCAAAAATCATATTTTGCCAACAATGTTGAACATAGACTGAATGGTGTTTTACAGGGTCAATGTAACTCAAACTCTTCGGATAGTTTGTCAAAAGTGAACACCAATGTTGTGTAAAATTCTTTATAAACTTTTACTGTAAGACCGGACAGCTGACATTTCACACAAAGATCATGGAAATGACCAAGTAATAGACTTAAACTTAACAAAACAAGATGTCACCGAGTCCACGTGTCCTTTGATAATTTATGATATTCCGACACCTTTTCTAATATATTTTTTTGTGAGTTTGTGACCATCTGTCGCCATTGTGTGAACGAGAAACTAATGGTTATTGTATTGAGTTCTAATTTTGCGTTAAATTTTAACAATGTTGTTGATATGAATGCTATTTAACTATGTTTGTATGGTTATATAATTATAAATGATATTGAATGTAATGTTAAGTTGTCACTCGATTTGATGCAGTTCAAATTGATTTGCAAAGCATTGCTTCTGACCTACTTATGCACTGAAGTTATTATAAAACTAACACTGATTCTTGAAAACTTTATTGACCTGACATCTTTTTACGTTTGACTCTTATTTAAGGATATTCTTTAAGAGCATTGTCAATTTTTTATATAAAATGTGAAAATTGATTACACACACATTATAATACAAGGTCAAATTAAATTAGTTAAAAAAAAACATAACTGAGTTTAACTGAACTGAACCATTTAATTTAATTGGACACTGTAAGTATTTTTTTAAATGCCAATAGTTTTACTTCAGGCGAGACCCTCATGATTTTCAAAAACTGCATACTTCGAAATACTTCCGATTCGATTATAAACATCTTCAGCATTTTTGTCTGTTCGGTATCTGTCTGTCTGTCTGTCCGTTTGTCAGTAACGTAACTGTTTCATATGTAAATTGAAGAGAAAATCTAGCCAACTTCAACATCTCACAGTTGCGTGTCACAATTCACAACTACCGTCAAACTCCCAAAAAAAATCTCTTAACTGACTTTAAAGTGAGCAAAAAAAGGGCCACTTTAGAAGTGACCATGGCTAATGAAAAGCCCACAATATCACAATGGGTAGCTAATTGAAATCGACACAGGGATACAATAGGAATACAACAGTCATACGTCTGAACGAGGGTGCGGCAAAAAAATTGGACATCTGGTGTGTACTGGGATCAGTGTTCGACTGACTAGAAATTTAAATAACCCCCGACACAATTCCAGGTGATGCTGCAGTATCGGTTCAAGGTTACTATGTTCTTCTAATATCATTGAAGTAACAGAACACTAAATTTCAAATCGATCAGACCTGTGGAAGATGCGCACATCCAATCATAAACTAGAAAAGAGCTGATAATCTTCAAACGGCTGAACCGATTTTCTTGAATTGTGGCTAAGAACACTCTTGATCAAGATACCTTTCAAACAAAAAAATAATAATCAAAATCGGTTCAGCCGTTTGGGAGCTACGATGGAACAGATAGGTACACAGATAAACAGATACACAGACACACAGATACACACGTTAAACTGATAACACCCCTCTTTTTCCGTCGGGGATTAAAAAATACGTCTCCAGTAGCGAAAATCAGGTAATGTATACGAATGTGTTAGATACTCTTTCGTGAAGTTATATGTCGATAAGTAAGTATGTAGAGTTAGCAAACGAATGTTTTACCCTTTGAGATATATACAGGGTTACTTGTAATTCGACGTATATCCGTCAGGAGCTAATAGGGGGGCCAGAATGCAACAAATAGAACACCCCATATGTATGGCCGAAATTCAATAGTTTTCGAGATATTTGAATTTTACGGGTTTTTCGATATTTACCCAAAATTTGACATTCAATTTCAAATAATAAAAAAACTACGTATTGAATGCGTACCATTAAAAAATGATATCGTAGCTGGCACTTCAATCAAGCTACGAACCTAATTAAAAGTACTTATTTCAACGAAATAATTAAAATTATGAGCGATTTAAGAATAATATCTTACCAATATTTTCATTTTACGCTTCAAAAAAGTTGTCTCGTCAAAAAAATTACTATGACGTTAGTCGTACAAATAACTAAAATAACTTGCCTATTCTGTAAGCTTTCCAAAAAGGTATAAAAGTTAAATTTAAGATACGTAATTCGTGGCATGGCATGTGTTTGAATCAGCGCGGGGACAGAAATCATCTGTGTTTTCAGTTTAGGATCGTCCCTAAAACTACCGATTTTACTGGCGAAATTCTTCGTGATGGGGCACGGTGTGCGGGCGGGGGAATAAACGGCGTCTGCTGCGCTAGCGTCCTCCTTTCTTAGTAACTTTCGACCGCCCCGAGGGATTGGAACTACTAAAAGAGAACAGCTATTCAGTTCAGAACGTAATCCCAGTAGCGGCTTGGAAGCCTACGATCTCTCGTCGTTCTTCGCTGAGTAGTTGAATTTTCAGTGGCCTGGCGTTCTGCTTCGACTATTTGATGTTCTCCAGCTGGAGAACATTGTTCTAAAATACAAATAAAATTCTACAGATCTGCCTTGCCAGGTCGAATCTTGATAAAAGCTACTTCACCTATGGAGAGATAAAGTATTGATTTTAAAGGTCCAGACATTTGAGTATTCATCGATAACAGTTATTATGTACCTTCCAATACAAGAAATAAGCACAGTAGTACATAATAACTGTGATCGATGAATACTCACGTTTCCCATTGGGTTCCCATGTGCCGATATAAGTTCTGCAACGGTTATAGAACAGCCCGCACACCACGACCCATCACGAAGAATTTCACCAGTAAAATCGGTAGTTTTAGGAGGATCCTAAACTAAAAACACAGATGATTTCTGTCCCCGCGCTGATTCAAACACATGCCATGCCACGAATTACGTATCAATACTATAACTTTTATAGCTTTTTGGAAAGCTTAGAGAATAGGCAAGTTGTTTTAGTTATTTGTACGATTAACGTCATAGTATTTTTTTTGACGAGACAACATTTTTGAAGCGTAAAATGAAAATATTGATAACATGTTACACTTAAATTGCTCATAATTTTAATTATTTCGTTGAAATAAGTACTTTTAATTAGGTTCATAGCTTGATTGAAGTGCCAGCTACGATATAATTCTTTAATGGTACGCATTCAATACGTAGTTCTTTTTTAATTTGGAATTAAATGTCAAATTTTGGGTAAATATCGAAAAACTCTTAAAGTTCAAATATCTCGAAAACTACTGAATTTCGGCCATACATATGGGGTGTTCAATCTGTTGTATTCTGGCCCCCCTATCAGCTCCTGACGGATATACGTCGAATTACAAGTAACCCTGTATATACCTACATAGTTTTACCAGATATTTATTTATTTATATAATGTACACTCCGTTATAGACTAGGCTAAAACTTATGAGTACATGGCCCTGTTAGGGCGCAGTAAGTATACAGGGTGGAATTTTGTAATGCCACCTGGAGGGAAAGTACTCTTAATACTGCAGATAGAAAGTTTTACTCAAAGGAAACATTCCTTTATTTTTGAATAGAAAGCAAACTGCATTCAAAGATTTTCGAAAATTCTCTTCTCCCACACCCGGGAATAGAACCGGCTAAAATCTGAAAAAATTATACCCTGTACTTTTATTGCATCGATCGTTAGGGTCAATTATAAGGATGAAATCTCTCTAACAAACATGATAAATTAAATGAAAGGAAAACCAGGAAATCTGAAGTTACAAATTCAATGAGTCAAGTTTTCGAAATGAAGAAGAATTTTCGAAAATCTTTCAATGCAGTTTGCTTTCTATTCAAAAATAAAGGAATGTTTCCTTTGAGTAAACTTTCTATCTGCAGTATTAAGAGTACTTTCCCTCCAGGTGGCATTACAAAATTCCACCCTGTATATATGTAAACAGTCGACCAAACAGTTCTGTCACTTGCAATTATTTGAGAGTACAAGTTAAACACGCTGCGCTTGCGCGTTTTGTTAGCCTTGTTTGTTTTTATTGTCTTCATTGCAACCAACAGACAACCGTTTTATATTCATTTCTCTGTTATATTACGTAAGTATTATTATCCTGTGCACTGTCCTCGTCCACGACATATAGTCGCGCGCGATCAAGTGTCTTAGCGATTAGAAATTATTAATACCTACTTATGTAAGTACTTAAAACTAACTTTCTAAAACCTCGAATTTTAAGTTAAGGAACAGCTTTATAATTTTGTAAATCTGTGGTATTTTGTACATCTTCAATAAAAAAATATATCTCACAGTATCTATAATTCAGCACCTACTTCTAAATCAAAATTGCAACGATCCTAACATAACAGCAAACTGAGTAATACGGTTTCATTATTAAAAGATCGCACCCTACTTACATTGCTGAACAGACAACACCATCTAACAACAATTTGCAAGCAATTGAGCATTTACCGGTATTCACACCCCCTGGATAACAAGAGAATGTAGCTCTATGGATAGACTTATAATACCATAACCATCAGTATTGGTGACCTGACCATATACCTTATCTAAGCAAGATTATGTCTGGACTTTAAAAGAGACTGCGACCTCTGAGTTTGTTTCGGCCTTTCTTCTCAGAATAGTCAGATAGGAAATGCCGACCTAATTATTGACATGTAAACGTGTTTGTAAAACAAACCTATTTACAGAAAATAGGTGCAGTTTATACCTATTTGTGGGAAATTCTAAAGGAGCGAAAACCTTTATATATTACGGAACAGGTATCGAAGAATATTGGTAAAAAAAAAAAAAAAATTGATTCAAGTTAAATCTTACATTGGGTGCCAGAGATCATCGAAACACCCCTTCCCTTAGATGTAACGCTGTATAGTGTTTAGATATGTGTTTCTTTGTACAGTTGAAGGTAATAAACAATATATATTTTATTTTTATTGATTGAACTAAACTGTCCTCTAATTTGAAGAGAGAGTTTTTTTGTTCGGTTGTCTTTAATGTTTTACAAAATATGCTTCAATTAAAATACAAATTGCAATTTTGTCTACATTCAAACCAAAAAGACCCGCCATGTCCATTTAAATAAATCACCATCACCAAATAAATAAACCTTTTGACTCTCAACAACACCGCTTATTTCACGGTATTCAACTATTCACGGCTGCCGCATAATACGTTTTTTGTAACCTCTCGAAAGTAACACTTTTTTTTTGTAAACTTAAACCAATTTGCTCTAGTGGATTAGCAGGGGTTGAAATTCGAGTCAGAAGTGGATTTCGAAAAGGACAAGATTATAGGAAAGATTTAATGAGTTTCAAGAATATTGCGGTTTAACTTTTGAAGGATTTAAAAAGGACGTAACGCGTTTCTGTATGTGAAGTATTATGGCGTGCTGTGTGATCTTTATAGTCGATTACTTTAAATCCAAATTTTACGGGATTTTGGCTAATTTGCTCTGCAAAATAATTGGGTAGTTGGTTGTTTTTAGGACGACCACCAAACGGCTCGCGTGCGTCGTATCGGATCGGAACGGATTTTACAATCTTTTAACGATATAAAAATCGTGTACCAAGCCGCGCACAGCAGCTTGACCGCAGGCGTCTTCCGCAATCGTAGCCGAAAGTATGCTGCGACGCGCGATCGGCTCCGTTCGCCTGTCTTCGTATCCCTTAGGCTGCAGCACGGTAGGAATGAAACTATTTGAGTCGGCGTAGAAACGGGTACGTTCGCAAACGACGGTACGGCTCCGATCGTATGTGTCGACAACTTGCCGAACGCGATCGGCTGCCGCCGCATCCGTTCATATCCGTTCCGATCTGATGCGGTGCGAGCCGTTTGGTGGAAATCATCCTTTAAGTTTATTTTCTCCGTAATAAGACTGCACGTATTCTTCTCGTCAACGTAAATCTTACATTACTGCACGTATGCACTAAGATGTATTGTAGGGCAATTTGTAAGAAAATGATATAACCTACAACAAAGAAACAATATCGAGCCATTACCGCCGACTAAGTATAACCGACAATAACCAAATTTTGCAGGAGTTTTTTTCTTTTTTCTTTTTCTAATTTGTTTTTTATCGTAAACGACAAAATGTTGAAGAACTGTGTACGCTTATCCTGCAATTCTATAATAATTACGCAACTTACGATAATATTGATTACGTCGGTTACTATAAAATATTGAAAATTGTTATGCTAACGATAAACTTAGCATTTGCTGTACCTTTCTAATTGATTGTATTTTGGCGGAAAACTCGACGAGCCATTGTCCGTTATAGTTTAAAAGGTCATTTGCGATGAAAAACGCTGTTTAGGTAAAAATGTCGCTTACGATAAGTCGGCGGTAATGGCTCGATATTATAACATCATTCCTGCATTCCCTGAAGTGGTAAGCAGTAGTACCTCTACCTACCCTGTATTAATTATAATACGCCCTACATTTTAGTCCCATGGCCTAGTCACTGAAACTATGCACAAATCTAGCCTACTAGTCACTGAAATTTATCAAAAGCACATCACTCAAAAGACAGGCTAGAGGAGCTCGTGGCTAAGTAATAACAGCCGCACGGGTCGATCCATCAGGTTAAGCTACGCTTGCCTGGGTTGGTCCATGGATTGGTGACCATCTTTACATACCGAGACTCCTCCGTGCCTCGGAAAGCACGCTAAGCCGTTGGTCCCGGCTATAATTCGTGGATCTTTGACACTCGTTACGAGTCGTCAGAAGCCCGAAAGTCTAACAACCAAGGGGTATCGTATTACCCAGTTACTGGGTTGTGGAGGTGTGGAGGAAGGATAGAAAGACGCACCATGTAAAATACTGGTATTCAGCTGCATCCGGTTAGACTGGAAGCCAACACCAACTTAGTTGGGAAAAGGCTAGGCAGAATGATATCACTCAAAGAGAGAAAATTGGAACACACCGGAAAACCAAAACAAAGACGAATCCCCATCAGAAATCTGACAAGAAAGTCCACGTCTTCAACAGATGAGCATAAACCCCAACAACATAACGACCGCGACCGTGTCACACGTCGATCGCATACAGTCACATGTTCCTACCTGCATGAGTAAGTTAGTACGTACTGCCGCTCATTTGCTGTTATCACTCATCTGGATGTACTCGGAAACTGTTTAGATAAGCACCGTTGGATGTGGGGCTTTCCATTTGTGTCGACTGTACGAATGATTCTGTGTCGGAATAGAGCAGAGGTCTCAGTAGCAGTCCGGAGTCTGAATTTTTCCGCTGACTGTGTACAGATGAGCCTCTACTAAGTCTTCGCGGATTACAGGCGTGATGTTATGTTTTTTTTAAATAAAACCTAGTTAACTCCGACAGGACAGTAATTTTCCGTGGCGTAAACTGGAATCATAATTCAGCTCAAGAGAAATAGGTAGTGAAAAGAATTACGATATTATTATGATTGAATAACTGAAAAATATAGGAAATGCTTGAATTTCTTCGTGACTAAAAACTTCCTCCAATACATTCTTTCCAAAATGCACGTTAATTATGCATTATGTAATGCACGTTTTTCATTTGATTAGAATAACAGCTGTTTCCCAGTTTTAAATCATGCTCTCTGAGGGCTTTCTGAGATCATTTTTTTTTTTTAGTCAGTAATCAGTTTCAAAATAGTTAATGGATCCAGGCGTGACTTGGCAGAAATCCTATATACAAAACAATCGGAATAGGTTACTAATTATATCTACGTCTATTGTATTTTATCATTATTGTTTTTTATCAGTTACAAAGTTATTATTATGAAGAATTATCGTATCTTTTCATAGCTTATCTTTGCTACCGTGTCGACAGACCGGTGCATTGGACATGCACATCCGCGTCGTCAGGATTGTGTGGCGTGTGACAAGTTTTGCCGGAATTCTGTCGATTTCGCGACACGCCGGGCTTACATGGATTTATGCAAATTATCTAACTAATGAAATACTGGAAGAATAAAACAAACATCATTTCTTTATATGCGAGCAATCGTAAAACCATCTATAGAACATTTTTAGATTAAAGCAATGAAAAACGTTTCTTATTTATTTTACACATAACATAACATCATCACGCCTTGTTTCCCCGAAGGTTTGGGCAGAGGTGTATCCATAGTAGGTACACCCACATTTCGCCAGTTATGTTTAAGTCCCATGTAATAGGGAGCGCGAGCCTATTGCCACCAACCGGGCACAAATCCAGACTCCGGGCTGGTATTGAGACCTAATGGAAAAAACCAGGAACCAGGGACCCAGGACCTGATGCTCAGCAGTAGACCAACGAGGTAGTCAGTCAAGGTTTATTTAGATTAAACCAAGAAAATTGAAGCGGGTATTCTTTTGGTTTCTGTGTGAGACAATAATAAACAAATGGGTCGGAAAAACTAATCTTTAGGGGTATGAGGAACAGGGTGTAAAGTTCACTTACTCTATTGAAAAGGGAGGATCCTCCGACCAGACGGGTGTTGTGTCTGGCGGGCAATTGCCGAAAGATTGGTGTCGGATAGTCTTATATATGTTAATCGAGCGGTAAACTTAAAAAGCGCAATGCATGATTTGTGACGTCAGGTCTTTGATGTGTAGTTCGCATGTGGCGATGTAGATGCCGCCACAGACCTAAATGAACGAAAAGGAAATGGAAAATTTAATTCAGCTGCACCAAGCCTGCAGTGTCGGTCAACTGCCGATCTACTCTATAAAAATCTCACCCTAATCAAAATAAAAGTATCTAATAATAAAAACTAAAACCCAACTACAACAAAAAAGTCAACTAATTAGGTATAAACAAGACATTACAGACAGACAAATTAAAAATCCGGAGTCACACGTGTTAGGGATACGTCGAACAGATTACGTGTGTATTTTGGGGTTATATTATATATATTTTTTAATGTGCTAATTAAGCCCATTAAGATATCATTTGATATCAAACATGGCACCATTTTTATTTTTTTAGTTCATTACTTTATGTCCTCTAGAAGTCGCCATATGCAATTTATGTAACGTCACATAATCTATAACCAGCGGACCAAGACGCTTCCAATGATAACCCATGTCATGCCATGTCAAATTATGATGAGTAGTTTAGAAGTTATGAGGGGACAGATGAACATACATACACACATATCCCACCGTTTTCCTTCGCCGTAGTCGGGTAAAAACTTAGGTGAAGTAAGCTGTCGATAGTGTCAATCCTTATTATCAGGTGGAATAACAGGTCACTGCAAGCACATTTCATTTACAACGTACAATGATCTATTGGCGCGTGGCGAAAAATCAGAACTAACGCCGCCATTTTGTTTTTTCCATACATTTCACAAAACAATCGCACAAGTGCTACAACAGCGCCACCCGGTTAATGTTATTCAAGCGCCAAAAGATCGTCGTACATTATACGTATACTCTTAAAAAATCAGTGAGGTTTATTTTTTCCGAGATTTTTACATAATAAACGGTCTGCAGTGCCATATAATCTCCTCCTAATAGGTCATAAGTCAACTCATTGATGTAGCAGGAACACGTTACACTATCGCACACAACATTATGTGGCACATCAAGTGCTATTATGTTGAACATAAAGTGCTATTAGTGACAGAGTAGCACTGGGAACTTTATGTTGTAGGGATACCACCTTGCATAGAGATTAAGGAAAGTTTGTATGAAATTACAGGACACGCAATGTGCATATTTTAATCTTGCAGTTGTGTCTAACCAAGCTTTACGTTGCCAATGAATAGAAACTTTGCATTATAAGTACTGATCACAAAGTTTAAAACAAAAAAACTGGATTAAATACTATTGCCAAGAAGAGCTGTCTCATTTTGTCTGTTCTTCCTCAAAAAAGGGGTGGATATAACAACAATCCAGCGTTTTACACGGGGCGACAACCAACTTAGTTCTACAGCAATCCAATGATTGGCAATCAACTCTTATCCTAAGTTTTCATAGCCTGACAAACTTTCCGGTCCTTTTTATGTACAATCCAGAATAATCTACATATTTAACTACCTATTGTCTAGAATCAAATCTTCAACAGCATCTTTGCTTACCATAAAATGATAGGAATAGTGGTGAAACCCGAGCCTCAAAATTACTCGACCATTTTTGTTGTCCTTTTATCATCAACTATTTTGAAAAAAGAATTCCACATTCAAAAACAAATAACTGTCTACGAAGGACTAGCCAGGAACCACCACAAACCATGGCCACATCGCCCCACGTACGACCTATGACGTTTTTTTTTGGAAATCGGAACACAAAATGGTCGTTCTTCAAACGGGTTGCGAGACAATTGTCGTTGTTTTACGGTTTTTACGGTAATATGTAGTTTATTGTTGATTTTATTTTGATAAGACGTGTTCGAGGAAATTCGCGGGGTAACCTCTGTCTGGGTTAAAGCGGGTCCTGCAATTAGTGGGTTTTTGTGGGAATGGGGGCGAAATAAATGCGGTAGCTGAGATTATCAAGTAGGATTTATACGTAGTTACACTAAATTGTACGTTTCAAATTACTGGAATGCCAAAATTTGCCGCATTTTGAACAATATAATCGCCTCTTAAACGGTCTAGTAAACTGACTAGCGACCTCATATTGTTCTGTTATAAGACTTACAAGCTTCTGCCCGCGACTCCGACCGCGTGCAAGCCAAATATACCATAAAATGTAGCCTAGGACAGTCGTCAATAGTGTAGCTTGCCTTCTTTGAATATACATTATTTATTCGAACATTTCTATTATTAGTTATCATCGCAATACCATATTCAATTTTCAATCACGACCCACAACAAACATTAAAGTTTTGCGTAAACCCATTAACACTATAAAACGATATCTAATGTCTTATTAACAGCACGTTTATGTTTAAACACCCGCCATTAACATAACTTACATTCTACGTAACATAAATTTAAAATAAAAAGTCATAAATTATAGAAAAACTTCGAAACTATTCAAATTGATGGTCAGAACTGTCGTTACAAGACAATTACTTATTTTGGAAACATTTTTATGAATACTAAAATATAACACATGAGGAATAATAAGTTGGATGAATGGTATTGGATGGAAAGTTTCGTAAACGATTTAGGAATGAAACAATTTTGCTGTAAAAACGTAACTAATGGATAGCTTAATCAAGTTCAAATTAAAGAATTTATTAATTATGTACATACACTTGAATTGTCAATTGAATTGTGGGCCGTTGGTCCCAGCTGTTATTCGTAGATCTTTAATAGCCGGTACGGGTAGTCAGAAGCCCAAAAAGACAACCAGTCTTACCAAGGGGTATCGGGGGGTATTTATGTCTATAATTTTTATGGTGTACATAATAAAGAGTATTTCTATTCTATTCTATCGTGTTACACAGTAACTGGGTTGTGGATGTGGAGGTCAGATAGGCAGTCACTCCATGTAAAAGTACCCAACTGGAAGCAGACCCCAATATATTTGGGATAACGGCTAGGCAAATTGACTTACTATAGTAATAAATCTTTCTTTCTGACAGTTCAACAACATTCATTGCGTTATTTACGTTGTTGAGCAGACGAAGTTTTCAAACATATGAAGCAATGGATTAGCAATTTCCTTCAAAACTTTTCGGATTGAATGACAGTGTGTTACGCAATTACGGTGCTGGCCTAAAAGTCTGATTATAAAATAAAATTCTTTAAAAAAAAAGCCTTCTATTTCTGCCTTTTTTTACAGTATTGATTATAAATTTTTAAATTGTTTTTATTTGAGAACCCCTGAGGTGAAGGCCTCCTCTAGAGAGTGCCAGCTTTCTATCTTTCGGTACGTCCATTCAGCCTGATTCAGCTATACGCACAATCTCGTCCTCCTAGAGAGTGTGTGATTTTCCTCGTTTACGTTTGTCAGCCGGTCCCTTCCAGTTATCTTTTTCTCAACCCTCCAGAAAAAGAATTGTCTGAATAAGGGTGGATTCGACCAAAAAGGAAAAAAAAATATCCGTGGAATAATGCCTTCTCTTCCGAGTACATTTTGAATTTTTGACAGTTTTTTCCATACGAAAACTGTCAGAAGTAAATCTTATTCTGCAGATAAAATTTATTCGTGTTTGGTCGAATCCGCCCTCGAATCCCATTCAGTATTTATTAGGGCATCTATAACCACTTGTTGTCCTGCCCACCCTGTTAGTAACAAGTGAGAAGCCATTAGTAAAATAAAAACAGCTTTCTTAAGAATTAGTAATCGGTGTTCATTCAGAATGACAATACACTTGATTGTTTATTCTGTCCACGAGTCAGTGCAAGTGATTCTCGTTAATTTTGGGATCCATATTATGTAGTGATTGTTTAAAATAGTTTAAATGGTGTTGTCTACTTAAACTATATTCCATTTGAAATAAGATAAGACATTTTAATAAACCTTTTTTACAGTCCGTTCAACCGATTTTGACTTATATTGCGTTGGTGGCAATGATATTCTAATAAACAGATATGTTATACACGTACAAAACAACAGAAAAAAGTGTTCCGCGCCGAGCGCAGCGCGCACCGAATCACTCGTAAGCGTGTGTGGCTCAGACTAAAAGCAATATTTCCCAATTGGGTACTTTTCTAGTCTTCACGTTTTGCGCGCTCATAACATATCTGTTTACTAAAACATCATTGGTTGGTGGTATAACAAATGGCAGTTGCAGTAAACAGTTGGCACTTTTTTGCTTTTAATGTCATCCTTATGCCTACGGACTGTAAAAAAGGTTTATTTAAATGTCTAATCTTATTTCAAATGGAGTATAGTATAGAACTTTGGGATATTTTTTAAACGTGCAAGTAGGTATTAAGTTTCTTTTAAGAAATGTTTGTAGGAGAACTGACTGTGATGGTGTTGAATTCTGGCCTCGACGTGAGCATTTCAGTTTTCGTTTTCATTTTTAAATTAAATTGTGATTAATTTAATCAATTACTTTCCGAAGTTAACTAATTCCTAGTTCGATACATCAACAAATATCTAACACAAATATCATTTAAGTATAACCCGATTTTTATAACTGTGCGCTGTCAACGTCAAAATATAACAGTATAAGTGGTTTTATTAAAAATAACAGCTTAACGAATTATATGACAGAACTGTGGAGACGACACGAGGGGGTTTATTTATAAACGTTGCTTAAAGTTAAGGAATGATTAGCGACTGTTTAACGGGTCGGTATCAGAATGACTGGATCGCAAATTGACCACATCGCTCTTAGTCCAAATCTCAAAATGTCTAAATCTCAAAATACCTAAGTCGCAAAATGACTACATCGCAAAAAGTCCAAACAGTTTTGTAGGTACCTATACGTACAGGCTTGATATCAGAATGACTGGATATTGTTTTAAAAAGTAAGTGGTATGGGTTGGTATCAGAATATGTATTATACTATAGATAGACTATCCCCCAAAGAGGTGATTTTAATTTTTTTGTCTGTTTCTAGGTTTCTCTGTTTGTTCAAGCATCAAAATGGACCGATTTGGTTCAAGTTTGGTGTAAAGGTAGAGTGAATCTTGGGGAAGCACATAGGCTAGGAAAAGTAAAACATTTACGGCATTAAACATTTATTTTATTAACCGACTTCCAAAAAGGAGGAGGTTATAATTATGTTCGTAGCGTATGTATGTTTTTTTTTTTTTTGTGTATGTCCGTCGATATTTTCGTCAATTGTGGACGGATTTTGAAAACTCTTTTTTTGTTTGAAAGGGTATGCTCTCGAGGTGGTCCCATATAAATTTTATTAAATTTGCTTGAGTACTTTTTGAGTTAGCTTCATTAATACGTATTTTTCCCACTTAGCCTATATGGACGATGTCTTAACATATTCCTGTTACTGTTATTTACATAGCAGGTCGTGATATTCGAAAATGTAGGGGGTAGGTACCACAACTAAAAAGTGAAAAAAACTTTAATTTCGGAAGTCGGTGGCAAAAAACGAAAATTCAAAACCAAAGACACCGACTTCCGAAATTAAAGTTATTTTTCACTTTGTAGTGTTTTTTTGGAAGTCGGTTGTTTTTTTTTATAAAAAGTTTTTATTTTAATTATATTAGGTACTTACTTAGCGAAAAAAATACCATAAAATAATTATTTATTCTTCTTATTTCTAACATTAATTATTTGTAATTTAACCTGTGTTTTAGGATATAAACATTTGTTGTGTATAATTATTTAAAAGGAATTAATTTTTATTTTTTTCGCTCAGGAAGTAATATAATTAAAATAAAATGTATGTTGAATGCCGTAAATGTTTTACTTTTCCTAGCCTGTGTGCTTCCCCAAGATTCACTCTACCTTTACACCAAAAATGAACCAAATCGGTCCATTTTGATGCTTGAACAAACAGAGAAACCTAGAAACAGACAAAAAAATTAAAATCACCTCTTTTGGGTATAGTTATAATAAATATTCTTAACCAACCCATACCACTTACTTTTTCAAACAATATCCAGTCATTCTGATAACAACCCTGTATGTATAGGTACTTACAAAACTGTTCGGACTTTTTGCGATGTAGTCATTTTGCGACTTAGGTATTTTGAGATTTAGACATTTTGAGATTTGGACTAAGAGCGACGTGGTCAATTTGCGATCCAGTCATTCTGATACCGACCCTGTTTAACCATACATTTTTGACGTTTGAACGTCACTTAACTTTAAGCAACGTTTATAAATAAACCCCGAGTTGTGTAGACCGTATTTAAAGGCGTCGGGGCACTAAGGAGGTAACCGTGCTGGTGAACTCAATACTAATAACCTACGACTTTGACAACTCCAAGCGCACAGTTATAAAAATCGAGTTATAATAACTAAGTATCATAAAAAAGTACCAAGTTCACTAGTTTAGTGAGCACCGCTACAAGTTTTAGGAACAAGTAATATTCAAATGAACAAAATGTCCGAATTGTTTGTTTCTGAGAAGGAAAGTTAGAAATTTAATTGCGTATCACAGTGTCTGTTATCCCCTGAATTGGATGACGGTATGTGCCGTAGTGGACGCGAGGCTATAGATAGAGAGAGAGGGCATACTTGGAGCAGGATCATAACGAAGGACATAATGTGTCTACGATTCTTATGGATGACAAAATGTAATTTCTCATTGCGTACGTAAAAAATATTTCTTCCTATTGAATTAAATAGTTTATCGCAGGATTTTCTTGAAGTTTAATCTCATTTGAATTTACCTAACTAAATCTGTGCACATATACAACCATACTTTTCAACCTTCCTCAGAATAGCATGGTTTGAAATATCGAAGTCACAATTTTTATGATATCTATACTTATAATAAATCTGTAGAAGTGAAAATTCTGTACATTGAAAATATCAAAAAAATAAATGGCAGGGGGTGTTACTAGACCGACACCGACCCCAAAAATGTGATTAAAAAAATTTTTGTCTGTCTGTCTGTCTGTCTGTCTGTCTGTCTGTCTGTCTGTCTGTCTGTTTGTTCAGGTATCACGCAAAAACTACCGGTTCGATTACGATGAAACTTGGTATAATTATTCTTTAATATCCTGGGCACCACACTGGGTACTTTTTATCCCGGAAAAGTATCCTATCTGACGGTTGGGGGGTGTCAAAGTTTGTATGGAAGAATTTTAACGCGCTGTCCGATTAACTCGAAACTCAATATTTATACTTAAACCCAAAAATTAAGAATAACGTGTATCAGGATTTTTCGAACTTCAACCCCTAAGGGGGTAAAATAAGGGATGAAAGTTTGTATGAAAAATCTTATTCCTTGAGGTAATAAATATGAAACTTCGCACGAATAGTTATCTAAATAAATTATAAAGTTTGTAGTTTTTTGTTTTTCTAAATTACCCCCTAAAGGGGGATTGGGGGGTGTCAGTGTTTGTATGGAAGAATTTTAACGCGCTGTCCGATTAACTCGAAACTCAATATTTATACTTAAAACCCATGGGGATGTATGGGGTAATTTCCGACACTCACGCGGGCGAAGCCGCGGGCAGCAGCTAGTTCTGTAATGTTTTTTTATTTAATTTCTTGCTTTATAAAAAAAAAACTAACCTATCCTCTGGCCACTAGGATTTCATTTCCGACCCGCTAAGTAGCTGTTATTTAATACTAAACTAATATATTATTATTATAAATGCGAATGTGAGTTTGTTTGTTACGCTTTCACATTCAAAACGGCTGAACGGATTTTGATGACATTTGGCATATGGGTAGACCATGACCTATGTTAGGACATAGGAGGAGTTTCCAACCTCAGCACAGGCAAAACTGCGTGCAAAAGCTAGTTTAATATAATGGCTCATCTGTTATTCCAACCACCATAACATATCCTAGCTATAGCCTAGCTTCCACTACAGACCAACGACATCCTTTATTATGCTAGTCGCGGCGCATGATTGGCTGCCACTAAACTGCCGCGCGTGTATCGAATGCTACGCTATGCCTTAACGGTCGCTTAGCCCCGGTACACACGTGCGTATTACTAGTTCCTAGTAGTAGGAGTTAGGAGAAGTGGCTAAGTTAGTGAGTGACGCAAATGTGTACTGTTAGTGGTTTTAGTGGAAAGTGTTACAATTGCATTCTTTGTTAGTTCATTCTTTAAACACATATTTACACTATAAAAACAACAATTATCATTACCTATTGCTTTTTAATCGATAGAAGTTATGATAAGTAACTTAATTAAAATAATTATTTTTGTATAAATTACTATTATTATTAAATGGTATAAAGTTTTTAAATAATAATGCTTATAAAAATAATTTCGTATACATAAAAAAATACAAATCCTGATCAAATGTCACCTGAAAATGATACTTGTAATTCCTAATTTGAACATCATTGTAGCCCAACCCTAACATACCACTGAGGTCAACCAATAACGATTTTATTGAGCTGTCAAAATTTATCGACAGGACAACACCATTGGTCGCAGGAACGATTCATAGAACTCAATGAGCACCCATTGTGGTCAAAACACTTCAACCAATAAGATAATGCTTAGCATCCTGTTACATACACTTTTTAGATTCTAAATCGTTTAATTAAAGTACTAGTTACTGTGAGTTAGTGTGCTACATACTTTATGTCGATTTTTACGTAAGTGTGGGTGAGTGTGGCCAATTGAATTGCGTAAATGTATTTATGTGCAAATGATGAGTTTGAGTGTAACTGTGTGAATGTGTCTGTGTGTAAGATATGGTGATTAAGTGTGAGTGTGTGCAATATACAGGGTTATGGAAAATGAGTTTGTAAATTGAATTTATTTGCTAATTTGCGATTGTTACATACCTCTCTATGTAGGTAGTTGAAGGTACATAATATTCGGAATATACTCGTAAGTGGTTTCGTTGTCATTGTTGAGGTCATTATTAAGGAATTTTAATAAAAACACTGTGACTTGTGAATTTTAAATTTTGTGGTAAAGTTTATTGATATTGGAATGTTATTTTAAAATAATTGTAAGAAGGCTATTTATATGAGCACACGTTTGAATTTAAATGCCAATGTGCCAAATAGGTAACTACTACCTACGGTTTATTATTTTAATTTAAATAACACAGAACTTAGATACGATGAATTTGTTTACCAAGGCTGAATACGATCACATTTTTCCATAAATTAACTATTTGCTTGTAACACATAGGTACATTTTGGGCCAGTGGTACCTAACGGCCGCGACTTATGAGTTGTAGGTCGTGGGTTCGATCCCAAGCAGGCACTTTACTTGTGTAAGAAATAATTTCATCACCACTGCTCTCAAAACGGTGCGGTGAAGGAAAACATCGTGAGGAAACCGGCATGCCCTAGAACAAGAAATTCAAAGACACACATGATATTCACCAAACCCGCACTGGGCCCGCGTGGCCACTCCCTCTCACAGAGAGCTGGAGGCCTGCAGTGGAAACATTAAAGGCTGATTATGCTAAATACATTTTATTTTGTTTTTGAAATTACTTATGAAGGTACACGGTACAATATTAGCACACTATTATGAAACAAAACTTATAATTTACGCCCAAAACTGTCAACTGGCAACTGTCAAACTCGCGAGTCGCGAGTTTGCACCTTCCGATGTTACCTACTTTTTCTGACGTCAACTCGCTTGCGCATATAAAGTACAGTAAAATAAAAACAGATTGAAACCAATAACTAGCTATTGCCCACTGATTGGCCTGAATCAGTTATGTATCGACTATCTACTTAGATCTGAACTTCTATATTTTTAGCATAGTGTTACATAATATCTACCGTACACAGTACTAAAATAAAAGCAGAAGTTTGGGCCCCCTCTAGACTTGAAGTTAGCACTCAGACCATTTTGAATTGCTTACACCAGGCTGGACTACGAGCACTTGTTAAGTGGTCATGTACCTACTCTTAGTTTTAGCCTAGCCTGTAACTGAGTGTACATTATGCAAATAAATAAATAAAGTTTGATAATAATTGACGGAATTGTCAAACCATTTCGAGTAAGCCATGGGCACCAATTCGTACCGGTCGATGAGAATGCGCCCACACATCGAGCTCAACGAGTGCATGCTGCTCTCCGAGAATACGACATCATAAGCCCCAAAATCACCGCTAAGGTGGACAGAGAAATAATCGGGAAAAATATCGAAGGATGTAGAATTTAAATATACATCCAATATATTATATCCAAAACAGAACAATACACAATCCTCAAGTGATACACAAACTCATTTTCAGAAACTCACGTTTAAAAGTCTTCGATCACATACTAACAAGAAATTTTTATCACCATAATTAATAACCGAAATTCGTTAATTCATATCATATGAAATTAATTCAAATGCTACTGGGAAACGATATAATAATAAAATATATACACTTCACTTGTTTTATAGGCGTGTATGAAGACATTAACTTTAATAGGTAGAATAGTGCAGAAGTTCCATTCAAAGCCACAAAGCGCGACGACAAATGACAGTCACATACACACACACGCACACACCCCCACACCAACTGACCCACGAGTTAGTTTATATTATATTTTGTAAAGTTTTAACTTTACAAAATATATAATTCTTTTTTTTAAACTTGGTAAGTAACCCATTTTTTTTATTGCACTTGCAACAACCATAACCATACCAAGATCTAAATTAAAAATCTAACAACTGCAATGCTACATTTGATAATTTAAAAAAAAAATCTTTATGCGCTAATTGTCTGATAGTTTTAGAATCGAACGGAGTCCATTATGATCCTTTACCCTAAAAATTAGGATTGTTTTCGGCATCACAGTTTTTCCTACCATCCATCGCGATTCCTCCACACACATCATCGCCTGCAATGTCAATTCTTACCTATAAACCTACCATTACTATTGTATGGAGTTCACCTACTGACATAGGAATATTATGACACAGTGTCACGGTTCACAGTAGTCCACTAAAAGGCCCCATACTGCGCTTCTGTAATATATAGTCCAGTAAAAATTCCTGAGTAAAATTATAAAAATTGTAATTTTGTTGTTTTTTTTGGTTATGAATAATCAATGAGTGGAAGCCTTATTAGCGGGTATTATTACGCTTTTAGTTGTGTGGTGTGAGTAGACATCTAACTAATAATATTTTTGTAGTATTCGATGAAGCAGTTGTTTCTGTACCTACTCATAAAAAATAAAGGAAAAATTCTTGTAGCTGAAAACCAACTTCTACTTACTAAAAAGCGTTAATTGGGAATAAAGATAAAAAAAACAATGCGGGTCGTATATATGAAGGGTCGTAGTCATCGGCCTACCCCAAATCCTTCCAAGCATCCTTTTCCAGGGCCACCTCGATCCAACCCTTGCGGTAAGCGTCTAGGTCGGCTCGCTACCTCTTCCTGGGCCGGCTTCGGCGGCGCCGTCCATCTTCAGGTACCCACCATGTGGAGACTGTTGCCCAGCGGTCGCTTTGCATTTGGCTGACATGACCTGCCCAATCCCTTTTTGCCTACGTCAAGGATCCCAGTTTTGTAGCATAGCGTGGTGTTTCGAAATCAGTTATTTCGTTTAACGCCAGGAATGCTGCACTCCATTGCTCTTTCAAAACATACATAGAATAGAATAGAATAGGTACTCTTTATTATGTACACCATAAAAATTACAGACATAAACTTGGACATTTTACATAGGGTGACACAATGGGCGGTCTTATCGCTAAGCGATTTTTACAGACAAACTTTGGATGGATTCAAGGGAGAAGGACAGACAATACAACAACATACACATATAAGATACAAGATTTTAAAAGTCTAGTCTTAAGTCTCATTCGATGACAAATTGCACGATATTTATGACAGATAAACTCACAAAGAAACTGGTAAAAACTGTAAAAAGTCAAATAAAAAACCTCTCACTTCGTCATTCCCACAGAGCTGATTTAAGCATAAATTATGGCGCTAATTATATTAAAGAATATACTAATTTATTTATCTAATAAAGCAATAAACGCGACTCTTAATAATTAACATTAAAACTTATGAGTGGATGAACAGACAGACTGTATACATTAATAAATCTTAAAGAATTCACACATCCAGGAATAGATTTTCTATACTTATTCAAACTTTCGTGAGACATACTCTTTTATTATGGCTTACGGTTTTATTGTCGTGTTGGTTTTAGAATTGCCCGATTATACGTACTGTACGGGGTTATTACCCCGTATAGCATGGTATAGTTATTTTTTTGCACGATAGTAGGTAGGTACAAGTTACAAATGTTAAGTTTAAAATGATCCTTTAAGAGGGTGCATCCTAAAAGTTGGCAACGTCGTAAATAGCTGTCAAATATTTACCTGTTTCGATTAATTTGGAAATAATACTGTATGGAAATAAGAAATGTGGCTAACCAATTGACTAGAATATTAGAGTCTGACCAACGAAAGCTGTCCACGAATTATTCAATCATAATAACAATAATATTTTACTTCAAAGTAAAAAAATCATCTAATTAATAAATATGAAATACTGATGCTATTGCATAATATTTATTGAATATTGTAAAGTATCAACTCCGTTTCAGGAGTGTATAGCCAGGGATAACAGCTCTTGATTCTTTAAAATTGCCGCCTTTTTTCTTGGACAGCTTTCGTTGGTCAGACTCTAATAATGAATTGCAATTATAACATTGAATTTGATGTTGTACCCGTTTTAGGTGAAAAAAAGGCATTTGGAAAGTTACCAAATACTTTTTTTACATCTAAAACTAACTATTCGGTGTTACGATATTAATTATTGCATTTCATAATCAATAGGTTCTAGTTCGCTAGTTAGCCACATTTTTTATTTCCATACAGAAATATTATCAAATTAATCAAAACAGCGAAATATTTGACATCTATTTGCGACGTTGCCAACTTTCAGAATAAACCCTCTTAACTAAGGCATTCAAACAGAGAAACAGACCTTGGTGTAAGTTTGCAAGTGAGTAAACGTAACTATCGCGTTTGCGTTAATATTTTTATTCTCACCTTTATATTCTTAGCATTATGATCTATCAGTCAAATCTTAACGCAAATGCATTTGACTACTCAAGTTTACCCCCATGTTACGAGCCGCACGTATTATTAATGTTATTACGGTATCGGAGGATATATTTGGGAAAACCTAAAATGGCACAATTTTTTTATACAGAGGTCTGATTTCTAGGTCTACCCCCGTCTGTTTCTGGGCTTAGTAGCTTCCCCCGCCTGACTAACTGACTTACTGCCGATCTCATCTACATGACTCCCACTGACTGGGTCCGAAATTCCGAGTCACTGGGTCCAGTCACTGCCATCGTATAAACAAGACTAGCCTAGCAATGTCTTTGTTCTAGATTTAAAATAAATCATTAGGAGATAAAACCAATAGGTATAAAAAATAAAATGGTCGAATATGTCGATTTTAAATATTCTATGACGGTTTATGGTTATCAATTTAATTTAAATATCGAATTATGAATAATGTGTTAGGTAATTTCTATCGATTTCTATAAAAATATGATCGTGAGCTTTAATATGTCATTTACATAATATTGAATAATGACTTATTCAAATAAATTAGCGTAAAACCAGTAACACTCAATCAAAGGAAATTATTTTCCAAACAGGATTATTTTATACCAAATTTTATTTATAAAACTAGTAGACAAACGAAGTGCTTAAAATAACAAACAAAAAAACTTATTTCTGCCATCAAGAAACATTGTTCTCGTTTCACATTTTAGACATAAAAATAATATTTATTTGCATACGAGTACAACATAGTGTGTACCTGGTTATCTATGTAATTATATTTGTTTGATTACTATTTTATAATTATAAAAGTATTAAAAATATGTATTGGGAATGTTTTTGTACTTCACGTCACTTGTTGCTGAAGGTTCATTAGAAAACCAGCGTCAGGCAGCATCTGTCTATTATTAATGCTGAAGTGAACCTTTTTGGCGCAGCCGTGAGGCACACACTGTTGTTGTTAAAACATTATTTTCACTTTTGTTATTTATATTCTGTGTTTCATGAGCTGTGTTCAAATAAACGTTATTCTTTCTTTCTTTCCTTCTACACATTGATGGCATTGAATTTACAGACAAATGATATTAACATATATTATCATGATTGATTTATATCTTTTTTTTTTTTCAATCTTTTTTTTTTTTATTTGTTTTTATTTTATATTAACTTTTTATCCAACGTTAGCGAAGGAAAACTATGTAAATGTGAATACAAAAATATATCAGACACATCCGGTTTCTTGACTTATAAGTTTGACAACAAAAACCCACCGTGCTAAAAAACAACAAAACTATAATTTTTTCTCTAAATCCTCTCACAAATACCTGTGTCCACTAAATATCCCCGTAACGTCACTATTATCATACATCTCCTCTAAACGACTATAAAATCCTATAATACACATTAATAAGCTATAAAACGACATTTATTACTAAATAGTCGTTGAGGTGACATTTGAACATGTCACCTGGTTTGGAACCATACAAAGAATAGATTGGTAAAAGGTCCATTTGATTCTAAAGCTGCTGATAACTCAACTCGGCTAAGACCAGTGCCCTGCCCTTTGTCCAGGAATCTTCAAATATTCAGTCATTCACCAGTCTCCTGCTATATGATACTCTTCTAAAGGGTTTTTTTATGTCGTCTAAGCCTACAGCAGATCCCGTTACATAAACTTTAGATACCTACGTTTTGTCGCAGACTGCAATTGAGTTCTGTTGTACAAAAGTCTCATAAGTGAAACAGTGGAAAGATATGGGGGAGACCTGCAGTGGGACACTAACGGGCGAGTTTTTTTTTTCACTGTTTCTTTCTTTAAAGGGGGGTAGAGAAAGAGAGACAAAAGAGAAAAAAAATACGCGATCATTATATTTTTCAGAACAAAAAACATTTATTTATTACCCGACTACGGCGAAGCAGAAATGAGGATTATGATTTTGATTTATTCATCATCTCACTGGAAAGCCATACACCAACGGAGCAAAAATTACTTCATGCACCATCATGCTTTCCATCCATCATGTGCTCGGTGGACATCGAACGGGCGGCGATGGATCACGCACGCTCACGCTATCACGTAGCGTCTATACACTATCATTAGAAAAGTATTTGATATCGATATTTTATAGACCTGTGGTTTCCATGCTAAGAGGTTTGTATATTGTACCTTAACCTGGGCTATTTTTTATTTTATTTTGTTTCATTAGTCTGGTGTTTCTCAGCTAGCATGAGTTGTAAATGGTACTTTTGCATATATTTATTTAGTGGTCATATCCTATTCGTTAAGCTAGTGATGTATTTCTTGTATAAAAACTCTCGTGAGAATTAGGCTGACCATAAATAGTGAAGTTAAGTCAAGTTAGAGTTAAGATTATTGTTGGGGGGTTATTGCGGTCAGTGAATGTTATTCGGACATGGCTCGATTATAATAATGTCGTCTAGTTTCGCAAGAAAATGTTAATTTTAATACCTACTTAGTCTTCTTTGTTTATGACTTGGTGCTATCAAATTAAAAAACATAGTCATAAAAAATACAATAGACGATATTTAGTAACCTGTTCCGCTTAACTATTCTTAAAGAGTCTCAAAACTCAACGTCCAGCGCTCGGCGTGTTAACACGTCGTGTTCGGGTTCGCGACAAGTCAATCGACATCCTGAGGTTACCTTGTTGAGAGGTGAAAAACGTGTCGATTTCTTGCAGGGTTTTTTGAGACTTCTTTAATATATCTCTTTAATGTATATTTAGTAACCTATTCCGCTTAACTATTCCTAGAGAGTCATAAAAAACCCTGTAAGAAATCGACACGTGTTTCACCTCTCAACGAGGCGTCCTCAGGATGACGATTGACTTGTCGCGAACCCGAACACGACGTGTTAACACGCCGAGCGCTGGATGCAGACACTCGCTGGAGACGTACTCTGCAGTGCCTGAATCAATAAACTATAGGCTGCTTATGCATATACCGATAATGTCGTGTAATGTCGTTAGCCAGCTACAATTTAAACCTCGCAAACTAACACCCCTATTGCAAAACAAAGTACGCTTTTATATAAAATCTAGGTACAAAGATGGCGTATAAACACTAATATTGTAAGTAATACTCATCAGTTCCAAGATGTAGTTTATTATAATGTAGTAAAACGGGCACACGACGTAAATGCCATATTCAAAGTATCAGGTGACAGTTTGCGGTGGAGATGTCAGAAATAATGGATGAGGTAACTTGTGTTATGAATTAAAACTAATCATAAAGATATGGATAAATAAAATCACGCCAGTATCTCCGAAGGGTAAGGCAGAGGTGTATAAGTACACCTAAGTTTTGCCAGTTAAGATTAAGATCCATGTAGCAGGTCGCGAGATTATTGCCATCAACTGGGCACGAATCCAGACTCCGGGCTGCTACTCAAACATCCTTAAAGGAAAAACCCAATTGAGTTGTGGAACCAGCTCATCTTAATACATAAAATTATGAACAAACAAGCCTTATTTTAAGGCTTAAGGCTAGATATACAGTTTTTTTTAAAATTAAATACTGTGGCAGAAACGGCTTTGGCGTTCGAATGACGTTCACAGGGGGCGCTATTCGAAAACATTTTTGTGCAATTGTTTTGTGAAATGGATGGCAAAATCAAGATGGCGGCGTTAATTCTGATTTTGACCACGCGCCAAAAGATCCTTGTAGTTACAGTTATAATCTAGAGATGACAGCACCTCTCCTCAAACCCATCAATTTCCGAATAAGCCGTATCTATCGTCTCAAATCTGTGCAACGATAATTTCATACATCCTGGTCCAGATTACATTGTGTACAATAGCAGAACTATTTCGCTGCCCACACAAAATTACTCGTTTACAGCTTCAAACGAAAATCATCCTTATTTCCTGAACCACAAAATTTAAATCACGTTTTACTTAGGGCAGTACATAAGCCTGTATGTAAAACTGTTTGTTTATACTTTTAGAAGATTTTTACGGCGTTTTGAATGAAAATGAGACAAAAGGGAAAGTGAGGGGTGACCTGTGAGGTAAAATCACTTACATCATCATACCAGCAAGGGAACCTCAAATGCTGAACCTTTTCCTCCCGAAGATGTTGCCATAGTCAGCTAGTTTAGCAGATGGTCTGGCAACACTGCTGTCCAGGTGTCCATTATCCAGAAATATTTGTGTCCTCACGACGACACCCATGGACTTAGAACAGCTATCTAATTGCGTAAAACGTTTTCGTAAACGATTCCGACTAATCTGTTTCATTTTGACAGTTCAACAAAATTAATTACGTTATTTACGTTGTTGAGCAGGTTTTTTTTTCGAACTTATGAAGCAATGGATTAGCAATCTGTTTCAAACCGATCCAGATTGTGAACGCAATTAGGGTGCTGTATTTTCTTAAGTTTATCACAGAATAAATTATAAACTGGTATAATTGAAAAAAAACCTCATTAAGTAGCTACTTTGCATGTAACCGCTACCAACACCTACTGGGGTTATTCGGGTCGCAAAGTGTTCAGCTGTCGACCATTTGGTCCTGGACTTCTGGGTAAGATTAGCTGCATGTTAACAAAGGTGCTAAATAACAACTGTCAAACTGTCTAAAACATTGTTAAGAGCCTACCCACCCTCAGGTTTTTATCTCACTCGCACCATACTGCTCGCGGACTGAGTGCGAGCGAGACGGAGGCGACAACAAATCGGAAAAACTTTAGGTAATTGATTTTTACGGCGAAAATAATGAGAATTTCAAAAAAATAAAAAACATACTCGCTGCTTTATAGTTAGTTCAGTTAGTGTGCCAAGTTTCATGATCTAATTTGAAGTTTTTTTTGAATAGCAGCGGTTTATTGTTCGGTTTGGAGGTAACTTTGGATTTTTTTTCTATCGAGAAAATTTTATAAAATCGCCTCTCTACCTCAACTTTAAAATATATTTATTTCAAAATTAATGCTGCAGTAGTTTCGACATAACGACGGATCTTGCTAAACAATTTGCGGTAGCATAGGCTCTTAAGCAACCACATATAGGAAGAGCGAGACAGCTCCGACACAAGTATTTCTGTAACTTACTGGGGCTTTCTCAATTCATGTTTGACACAATGTTCACGATGACATTTTTTTTTTTTTAATAATAGATAATAATTTAGATAAAAAAAGATAATGATATTTCGAAGAGGCTTTTGACCTGCAGTGAAACAATTACAGCCTCATAAAATATTCTGAACCACAAGATTAACGTGGAACTGCGCTATAAGTATAATAAACATAATAAATCTAGTACATATATTGAATGTGCGCAGTAAGTCTTCACAATTATCATGTAAAACAAACTGTGACTTGTGAGCCGGATAAAGGCGTACAGACTTTTTGTGTGGAGACTAATGTGGATAACGCTTGAGTTGAATTATAAGTATTATTTATTTCCTTGTGATGTATAAATGAATAAATAGTGCAACATAAGTAATGCAAAATTAAAACTGTGTGAATAGAATAGAATAATTTATTTGTGAAACATAGGTAATTAATTACATACAAAGATCTTAAAAATTAGGTAGTGCGCTATGTGAGAAGGAACTGTTTACAACTTGTATTTAAGAAATACTTCGAACTTAACTGATTCCTTTAAAAGATCCTTTAGTATGATATCGACGTTATTATTTTTTAGTCTGTTCTAGTTTTATTGATAGAAAAAAAGCTGTAAAAATATGAAATTACTTAATTATTATAAGAAATGAGTTTACCTGTAGGAGTTTCAATTAAAAATGTAAGAACACAAATCCCTAATTCTCTTAAGAAGGAGAAAACACTTTCTGTGCCTAAAACGTTTTTTCCGTTGCAATTTTAAACAGATATTTGTAAGTTTATAAACCCCCAATTATATGATTAGTAAATCGGCTTGAGTGGAGACCGCATAGATTGGGACGACCCCAGCTAAGTGGACCGGCCGACGACCTTTAAAAGCTTGAAGGGACAGTATGGATGCAGAAGATTTGTTTTAAATAGTTTTTAATTCTAATTATTTTATTTATCCTTTATATACCTAGATTCCTTTATATTTTGTGAATGTGAGTACTTACTTGAGGCTGAACAGACTGTCGATTTGCAGACTATTTTCTATTTTGTTAAGTATCTTGTTGACAGGCCTACATAACTGTCCTCCCATACCTATTCAAACTGTACATTTCTGAAAACATTGTTAAACCCATTTATTTTTAAAAGAGTAACCGTGGAGTTTCTTGCCGGCTCTTCTCCATAGGAAACGACCAATTGGAACCGTGCATCTAGCTTCTGACGATTCATAAGTGCCCATGTAGGTTTACCTATGTGAAATAAAATATTTTGATTTTGAAGGCGGAGGGCAGAGTGTTGTGGCGCACCCTAGGAGAGGCCTATGCCCAACAGTGGTCTGCTATAGACTGATTTGATTAAATGTACTGCTCAATCCCATGTTAGCAGTCCTAATTACTTAATTAAACACCAACAACCAATCACACAAGTCGACATAAAATTTCGCAGAAAATATAATAAAGTAAATTGCAGTTGAAAGCCAAACACCACTTTGTCTTCACGAGTATTTATAACTTAATTTACTTAACTTAAAACCCCTCCACACATTGTAATAAGTAATTCCGTGCAATGCTTAAGATAAAGCCATCTCCACACTAGGGTGTACCACGAGACGTTTATATTAAGTTGGAATAAGTTATCTCACTTATCATAATCTAACAAAAGATCACAATAGACTGTTACAGCATCATCAATATATTACTGTGTGGGGAACGACTGAGTGGTCTTGATACTTGATACTTGGCGTAACTTACTGACGACTCGAATACAAACTTAGCTTACGAACTTACTCAAGTAAATACCATACACAATTAGCTGCTTTTTGATCATTTGTCAAATCTCAGACATAAAAGTCAAGATTCTGATAGGTTTAGGTTTTGAAGTTAAATGTCTCGTTGAACGCGATAAGATTATTGAATGTTGTTTTGGTCTACCAATTACAATAGCTAACTGCTAACTGATGTCATCATCAGATTTACAGATTAAAGGCTTGACCAGAATTCGTGGGTACCTAGTTAGTTACATCGTCAATTACTATGGCTAGATACTGAAAATCTTTGCCAAATTTTAATAATCACATTTAGTCCTCATAAAGTTAGATATCGTTTTCTACATAACTTACTTTAAACAGTCTATCACCTCACCCACCATATTTAAATCATCGTAAAACTACCATCCATTACCAAAGTACCAAGACCTCTCGCTCCACGCACAAAGCCCGCAATCCGGCGAGGTGTGAGTGGCGTGAATTACCGTCGCAGCGGGGGCCGAATCCCCGCGACCCTGCCGAGGGTTCCGAGAAACGATGCTGATAGTACATCGTTGGGGCTTTTTGATGATGCTGCCTTGAGCCTTGATCTATGTTGGGTGGATTCAATTGGAAACTGTGATGTGTGGTGAAGGGCCAGTCATTTTGTATGCGCTTTTAAAGCCTAATTTACACGGTGCCATTTAATTTACTCGTTGCCATTTAATTGAGAGCAGTGCTGTCCTAGTGGTAAAGGCCGCGACACGGCTTACGAGACAGGTCGTAGGTTCGATCCCTGACTGGCGCTTTACTTTGTGGGAATTATTTCATCAACACTGCTCTAAAAACGGTGAAGGAAAATATCGTGAGGAAATCAGCATGGCCTAGAACCAAAAATTCGAAGACATGGGACATCTACCAACCCGCACTGGGCCCGCGTGGTGGGTTACGGCCTACTCTCTCTCGCAGAGAGGAGGCCTGTGTCCCAGCAGTGGGATAGCTGATTATGCTTTTTCTATTTAATTGTCTGTGTGATACCATAACTTGAAGCAACAATAAAACCTGCACCGGCTAAACAGTGTTTAGGTACATGATGCAAGTCATTTTTTGCATGCCATAGTAAATAGTGCCTTAAGGCTGAGTCTGTCAGTCGAATTTCGAATGCAACTCAATTTTTTGGCGTCATTAAGTCTGATGCTATATCTGTCACTTTAAGGTGTTGTAAACAAGAAGACGATAAGTGTATCTTAAATATTTGGGGGGGGGGCAGTGTATCGTCAGAAAATGATTATGATGAACGCGAAATGGGAGGTCTTCAAAGATAGAAATGACCACTAAAAATACTTAAGATACTGCTAGATACTTAGTCAGCTTCGTTACCAACCTTGCTGAAAATGAGGGGCTCGTATGGCCAATGTTCTTTACCCCTTACCCCTTAGGGTACCTAAGGTTATTTTAGGGTACATTTCTACCTTTCAGAGATGTACCCTTACCCCTGCTTACACCATCAATGATTAACACACCAGCGACACTCAACATTATTTTATCTGAAATAATAGAGACACATAACACTAACTCAGCCGGGAACGAACCCCGATACGATCGATCGTTTATCTATAACCATTTAACATGAACATGTATAAAATAAAAAGGTAACTTAACGCCTTGCCAGGCATTAATATAATAAATAACTTTATTATGAATAATAAATAACTTTTTATGAAAATAACTATATCGTTGTATGTGTATAATGTATGTAAGACTGTATTTATGATTCTATTACTGTAATGCTTTGGGGTCAAAAATTTAAATTAGGGATGTTTAAAAAATCTTTTTTTGTAAGCCCATACTAGGAACATACTAGGTATTTTTTTTTACATGCATAAAAGAATATCTAAAAAAGTTGTATGGTCTGTTTTTTTTTAATCTAGGACTTGAGGAAGAGGCCATTCAGGTTCAAAGAAATAGATTTCCCTCAAAAATATTACAATCTCTTCCTAAACCTAAGTGAACAGAAAGTTGTGCTGCTGAGGAGTTTGTTACGCCACTTCTTCTTCCCAGCTAAAGCACTAGGAAGTAGTGAAGGGTGGGTGTTTTGGGGGACTGTCTTATGTATATTTGACGTTCGAAAAGTGCTGATTCTAAGCCTAGTTTGAGTAAATGACTATTGATTTTGATTTTAGAAAAAAAAAAACTCGTATTTGGGAGTTAGTTTAGTACATATTTGATTTGACTAAATAGTAAACAGGTAGTTTTTATTAATCTAAAATTCAAAACAAATCCTAATGTGGTACCCAAAATACACATTTAAAGAATTCAAAGCCCTAAAGCCAATGGTATTCAAATTAATTCCCATACCAACACTATTAACCATACAAATAAATAAAAACACGAACCATGGCATGTGTCCACGGACACATCTCACATAATTCACGAGTTCCGTAGGTACATCGGTATGAGAGGATAACTCAATCTAACACGTGCTGTTGTAACAGGTGAAATAAAGCATGTGTCGTGTTTTGTTTGTTATTTTGTTATTGATTAAAAGGAAAATAAAAAACAAAGAAATGAGGTTCTAGTGTGCCTTCGTTTAATAGAAGAAAAGGTTAGATTTTTCTCTCGTCTTTTCCTGTAGTAACAGGACAAGGTCAATGTACTATTCTAAATTCTAATTCTTTTGTTTTAAAAGAGTGTCCGCGGAGTTTCTTGCCCGTTCTTCTCCATAGGCCTACTACGCCTTGGAATGGGCAACTAGCTTCATATTTCTGACTGACAATTCAAAAGTGCCTGTAAGTGGTTTAATTGAAATTAAATGCTTTGTGTTTGAGGTTGAATAACTTAATCGCGGACTAGAAGTTTTATTGTTATGACGTCTATATACGTCAAGCGCGCGCGAAGGCGTACCTACTAATAACTTACATTTCTGATATTAGACTGTGTACAGTCTAATATGATTCTATAATAAATCTGAATTTATGGAATATTCTGTAAATATGTATGCGCTTGCGAATTTAATTTATAAAAGAGTATACCAGCCAGGACTGGACCGCAATCGCAATAGACCGGGAAAGGTGAAAAGAGGGAAGGAAAGGTTTTAAAGGTAAATAACCATAATAATGCCAGCCAGGCACCTTTTTTTATCCTTTTACACCTTTTTTATACTTTTGTTTTGTAATCTTCTTTCATTTTTTTCCATCTGGAATTTCTCAATAGCCTGGAGTCTAGATTTATAACAATAGCCTCGCCCCCTTTACATGGGACTTAAATATAACTGGCCACATGTGGGTATACTATCGCTGCACCTCTGCCTTACCCTTCGGGGAATGCAGACGTGATGTTATGTTTTAATATGGTACTAATCTTCTTAATTTAGGATCATCACAATAAATTAAAAATAACCCGAAATTCCCCAATTTACCCACGGACCCCAAAAACCCACGTACACAATGAAAAATCACGTTAAACATTTCAATTCCGAAACTAAAAGGTTCTTACCACATATAAAAGTCTTACGTTCATTGTAAAAGTATCAGGTTACTGATAAACGGCGCAGGCGCAGCGTAAAATGTCCCGAACGGCCCTCGATTAAGATCGGGAGCCTTCGGGCGAGATCGGTTGTCGTCGGGACGTTTCGTTTATTGGTAGAGGTGAAGATTCTGTTGGTTTAATTGGATTTGAATTGGTAAGTGATATTTAGTTCATAATCGTCTAGTTATTCTTGAAGGTTTCGCAAAGCTAGACTAAAATTGGGGCCAGATCTCGTTCTAAGGGTACTAAGGGGCAGCTAGAGGAGCTAGGAGTACACGCACATGCACTGCGTAATTTGGGCTCTCTAAAAGCACATTTACTTGATTATTTTTACTCCGTAACACCAGGGGCCTATTTGTTATTTTGGCTTAATTGAATAGGTCAAAGGAGGACTTCGATCTAGTACCTAGGTACCTAAAGCCTTTGCTTTAGGCTTTGTAATATCGCAAAAAATACCTGAACGTCGGGAATTTTGAGGGACTATTATAATATAATATAATTTTGATTCTCAGTTTAGTTTGAAATTTTGAATAAATTATCTCTTTCTTGATACTGACTTAAGATTTTATTAAAGTAGAGAATGCCATTGCCCGTAAAATTATTATTGGTTACAAGTAACAGTACCCACATCCATATAATTTAGTTTCCCATGCTCTTGCGCACACTATAAGTGAGAAACCATCACTTCACCATAAGCTACCGTGATTTCAAATCAAATCACGACGCCTTTCAATCGTACCGCCCACTGTTTTCGATAAAGCAACGTACAAACAAACTAACATTACTGACGGAGCCGACACGCCGAAGTGACGTACCATTACTTTAAGATAAAGTGTTGAGGTGGAAATATACGGGTGGGTATTTTGGGGGAACGTAGCGTTTTTGATAGGGAGAAAGGACAAGAAAGAAATAAATAGAAATAGTTTATTAACCAGGTAATACAGTAAGCAGGTTTACAGGTTTACATGAGTATCTTAAAATATTACCTATAGGTAGGTTAGGCTTAGGTTAGGCTCAGTTTAGCAAAACTTAATTATAGACAAATGCCTGACGCAGCACGCGTAGCATGAACACAATAGAAACGGTAGGATAGACAAAATTACAGATAAACAATCACAATCTGTCATTTTAGTTATTCTTCCGTCGCGTCTTAACCAGTAGAAAACCCGTGTCTATGGTTGTCAAGTTACTTGTCCAGCGTGGTCGGGAAAAATCTGGCACGAATAGGTGGAAAAACTCATCAATTCCTTCATCATCATAACAGCCAAAAATCCTCTATTGCTGGTCATAGGGCTCCAATGAGTGCCACATGGATTTGACAAAAAGGCCGACTGCCCGGCTACATAGATGGCACCTCCTGCCATCTATGTAGCCGGGCAGTCGGCCTTTTTGGTGGTACCATGGTTTTTCAAACAGATCAACGCACATCAAATAGAAATTAAGAATAGGAAAAACAACAACACAAAGGTGATTGATTACTTGATACTGGATTGAGAAGGTTTTATTAATGTCTATGGTTTTAGAATTTTTGTCAGTGGTCGTGATTAAAGGGAAAACTTATGGTACGTATGGTAGCTACAGATAGTATACGGTAAACCCACATAGCAGCTCGTGGCTAAGTAATAACAGCCGCCCGGGTCGATCCATCAGGTTAAGCTACGCTTGCCGGGGTTGTTCCGTTGGTCCCGGCTGTCATTGGTGGATCTTTGACAGTTGTTACGGGTCGGTCTGACAACCAGTCTTACCAAGGGGAATTGTATTACCCAGTTACTGGGTTATGAAGGTCAGATAGGCTGCTCATAGTTGCTCGATGTAAAATACTGGTATTCAGCTGCATCCGGTTAGACTGGAAGCCGTCCCCAACATAGTTGGGAAAATGCTTTTTTTCATTGACACCCACATAGCAGTTGTAATAGAAAGCATTTAAAGCAGAGCTGTTTACAATTCCAAACATTACATGATGTGACACTTAAAAACCAAAATCAACCATAACTATTGACTTTCCAAAGCTGTAACCTAATCCTACATTACCACAAAAAGATAGGATCATTATAAAAAACGTCCCAATTTTATAGTAAACACTAATAGTAACAATAAAATACTGTAACATGTTTATCCCGTATGTCTGTTACACGTACAGAACCATTCGTTCTCATCAGTTGTCGGTTTGTTAAACCTCTGCTTACCTTCGAACGATCGGGTTACATAGCGTAATGATAATGACTCTATCCAATCTAAGGGATAGAGTTACAAGAAAATATTAGTAAATGTTTGTATTGAGAAAAATAATGGGTCAATAAATTTTGTAAGTGTCGGTTGTAAGACAGATATTTTTATGTTTTTTTTTTGTAATTGTTCATTTGGACATGTTGCTCTGTGCTTAATTTATACAGAGATCTTTCTTCTTGGGATTTTAATTTTAATAGGATTTTTAGTAAATAGTTTAAATGCCTGCCTCGCAAGCGCTACTGCTGAGCCTTAACCCTGGGTTCGATTCCCGGGTCGGGTAATGTGTTATTGGGCTTTTCCATCTGGAATTGCTAAGTAGCAGCCTGGAGTCTGAATTTGTGCCCGGTTGATGGCAAGAGGCTCGTCCCCTATTACATGGGACTTAAACATAACTGGCGAAACTAGTGTAGGTAGACCACTGCCTAACCCTTCGGGGAATACAGGCGTGATGTTATGTTATTTTTAAATGCCTCATGAAGTAGCTTACTCTAAGAAATAGACCTGGATACACAACTGTTCGATACTCTTCCGTGCAAAATTGAACGTCAATCAATGTTCCCAAACGCAACTAAGTATTTGAAAATGTGTGATTTGCGATTTGACAACCTGTCGAATGGTTGTGAATAGCTGCTATAATGATATGTATATAAACCACCCATACCAGATATTACTGCAACCCACGTTGCTTAACCCCAAGCAAGAGGTATACCCACATTTCGCTAGTTATCTTTTTTTTTGCCCCACACTAGGAATTTCTCCTGTATCGTGGGTGCGTTTACAAACATTTAAACTGACATACACAAACAGCCAGACCCGGAACAACTACATGTAGGTCATACAAATATTTGTTCCGTGCGGGAATCGAACCCGCGACACGCAGCGTAGCAGTCAATCGCTTAACCAGTACGCCAACCGTGCCGTTGTGTTTGAGTCCCATATATAATTGAAGAGGAGTATCCCCACTCCCCCCCACTGAGAGGAGCCCTGTTTCCCAGCAGTGGGATTATTATATATGCTGAGGTAACAAAAATGTAAGTAATGGCAAAAGTTGAATGACCCACAAGAAATGCAAAAAAAAAACACTCAATAACATTTTAGCAAACAATTACTGGTGCCATAACTCTTGTTGCACAGATATGTTGAGCAGGTAATATAGTTCCCGAGGTGCGCGCGACCAGACGGACAGACAGACAAATTTATAAGCAGGCGTTAACGAGATGTATAGATCTGCGATGGTTGAGGGTAAGGGAGCTAGTGCGTTTTTCGGTGTTGAGGTATCTTGCGTCAGTGACTTTTGTCAGTGTCTTTTTCGTTATTTGGTATCATTTAGGGTAAGTGCACACGAGCCACTGGGTACTGCCACCGGTGGCTGTCGCCTCATGCTGCGGTTTTGAGTACTGCTGTAGCGGATGACCGCCACCGGCCACACGTGGGTGACGATTCCATACAAAACGTATGAAAAAGCAAGTGAACTGTAGGTCGGTAGGCTACCGGTGGCTGTGGCTGGTGGCTGGTTTGCTCCTAGCCTGAAGGTACACACGGCTACATATCAAGCTATACAATTCTAGTGTAAGCTGACCTCTCATTGTACGATATTCGTATACAATGCGGGATCAGTTTATACTGGAAATAGATAGCTTGATTTGTAGCCGTATGTATCATATCGTAGCCCACCGCAGGCGGCAATTGCAGGCAACGTGTCGCCGCGACATGACTGGTTTCTATGAAATACCTTCCGTATAGCTAGCGACACGTCGTCTTCATAGAAATACATATTATAAAGAAACCAGTCGTATCGCGTCGACACATCGTCTGCAGTTGCTTCGTCGTCTGCCATGTCGACTGCCTACGGAATTGTACCTTTACTAGTACTATATTGGAGTCGTTAGTGAATTCTAATACGTGCTTTAATATTTTCCGTCTTTTTACTACTTTTTACGATTTTCGATAATACTTTAATCATTACGTTTAATAACAGTATTTCAGTATATTTGATGAAAAGCAATTAAATTCACAGTGAAATCAATCAACTGAATCCATTGACGCATTTCATTCAGATCTTCTGTGTCTACGCAGAGACAAATAAGAAATTGACTTTGCACACCAAAAGAAAGCGTAAAAACCCTGGCAATTGTATAAATTCCCAAATTCGAATAATCCCAAATACAAAAATGTCACTCGTGCCCTTATCCACGAAGCGCCACTAAAATAAAACGCTCCGAACAAACAAATAAACAAATATAATAATGTGCAGGTGTGAATGGGCTTCGGCTGCCGTTGAAACGAGACAAAACATACAACATTACCCGCGTGCGAAAGATATAGGTATACTCTGACGAAGAGCTACGAAGAAGTAAGAAGTTAAAGAGTGGGCTGTTAATTAGTTCTGTAATATTTGTTTTGTTTATTGAGATTAGGTTGCGGTAAAGTTAAGTGTTTAGCATTTTAAGTGGTTGGGGAAGTGTGGAAGGTGGCTTCTAAAAGCTTCAGGTCTATAAATCATATTAGCTTCTGGGCAGTCATGCCTATCTATAAACATTGGAAAAAAGCCTTTATAACATTTAACTTTACTCCTTATAACAACAGCTATATTCCAGTGAAAGTCACGTAAAAATCGGTCCAGCCGTTTCGGAGATTAGCTGGAACAAACAGAGAGACAATTTTTTTTTTGTTATAGTTAGGTACTGAATATTTCCTACATTTAGTTACTTTCATACATTTAGTAAAATGCTGTTATTTTAACATTACAAACAGACTTTAATTTGATTTATTTGTATGTATAGATTTACAGAGTAATAGATAACGGATTTAATAGTCTCCCTGAAAAAGTTGAAAAACGGAACACAATTCCCGACAAAAGGAGGGTTCCGTTTATTTTTATTATTATTCCCGATTGCGCTGAACCCTTGATTCACATATATGTTCATATATCTACTGAAACTCAAACAATTGGCTTATTGTTTCAAAGATTAGCCAAATAAACAAAAAAAAAAACCTAATTCCTACTTAAGGCAAGTCAAACTGGATCAATGGTAGGGAAATCAGGTTTACCTACAATTTTGTATTTATCGACAGAGCACATAGCTAATCTTGACATTACATACCTACATACATACATACATACATACATAATCAGCCCATAACGTACCCACTGCTGGCACACAGGCGTCCTCTCTGAAAACGGAAACCTTATACAATGTGGAGACGACAATACAACAATAAATGAAAACACTGGCAATATTAATACATAGGAGTATTTAGGAATTATCAGATAAATCCTAACATTGAAATTAAAATGTGATTTTTTTCTAACAAACTAATTAGTAGTGATGGGCCGACTATGGGTTTTGCCAATCTTTGACTAGCTATAGTGACTAAACCATTGGAGATATTTGATTGAATTTTCGTATGCAGACTGGGAACGTCATTAGAATTTATTGTTGTATTGTCCTCTCCACCTTTTATAAAATCACTGGAGTTTAGAAAGAGGAACATTACGTAACTTTACTTTCTCTTTCCTTTTATCCCTGCACCAAAAACCCAATAAATAATATCGTTATTACTACACACACAAACTTCTTATTATTCCACACGCAGCGTTTATTATTTAATTATTAAACAAAATTACCTCTTATAAAGGCTTTTACGACAATTCTGATCTCGTAAATGTTTGTAATCGTTGCATGAATATTTTTTACGAGAAACCTTAGGACATACAGGCCGAAAAATAAAAGTAATAAGAAGGAAAAAATATATAATTAAATTGAAATAATGTAAACTTTTTTTATTTTTATTTTTTTGTTATTTTTTTTCAATTCGCCCCATTCTGTGGTCGTCTCTGTATTTATAATGCAGTTTGTCGTATTAAGCGATCACAGTTTTTACTGTTTTAAAGTAACTTACATTGTATGGATTTAAAGCAGCGTTAAGTAGGTACTTATGAATATTCAGTTCAATAGTCATGTGGCCTGGATATGATCGGGACATTCTAATTTTATGATAATATGTGAGAAAACCTCGCTTTAAGCAGATAAGGTGTATTCCTAGTTTTAATTATTCCGTAAGTATGTTTATACAAAATATTTGATGCAACATTGATATACTTGAGATTTTGGAAAAAAAAACAGATAAATTAAACCCAGCTTACTGTTAATCAACTTTATCTACAAATGGATAGATTTATCAATTAGGGTCGTAATAAAATAGTGTTTTAAAATGGTATTTAAAAAATACCATACCTCCCTTTCAACACAACTGAATAAAAGAATCAAAGCATAGGCATAAAGCATAATCAGCCTATAATGTGGCTGCGTCCCACAGCTGGGACACAGGCTTCCTCTCTATGAGAGTGAGTGGGCCATAATCCACCCCGATAATTCACCAACTCACCAACCCGCACTGGGGTTGGTGAATGTGACATGTCGTCCAATTTTTGGTTCTAGGACATGCCGGTTTCCTCACGATGTTTTTCTTCACCGTTTTGAGAGCAGTGGTGATTAAATTAAATACAAAAAGAGCCTGTCTGAGTTCCTACAACTCATAAAGTCGAGGCCGTTACCACTGGGACACCACTGCATACAATTGTGTGCATTTATGTTGTATTAACAACACTGCAACAAAAACAATACTCAGATCATCTAAAGAATCCACGAAAAATACATAAACATCTGTTCAATAATTCGCCCCAAGCAATCGACAAAACAAACACCAAGAAATACAATTTTACACCAGCTAACGATATTCAAAATAATTACCTGAAACTAATTATTTTATTGCAAATGCGAGCTCAAAATACGGCAGTGTATACCTGCCTTATAGCCTCCGTTACCGTGAGATGTGTTATAGCGGACACTATTATAAGATTATTAGCATTCGCTGGTCTGTACCAGACTTTATTGCCTTTTTATTGCCATCTCTTGAAGTGACAATCAGATTGAAACTGGCCTTTATCAAAAAGACGTAACTTGAGAGAGGTATTATGCAAATTAAAGTTCTGTCGTTTAGCAAATTAGGTTGGAATTTGATTGTCGTAGGAATGACATGTGTGGAGTTGGTTTACGTCAAAAGCTGAGGGCAAAAGTGTCGTATGAACACTTTGTTTAAAAGATCTTAATTTCAGTTTGTTAGTATCCACATAAAAATGTGTTTTATTTTATTGATATCCTTTTGAGATTGTCAATTTGTTATAACACCTACACGTTAGTGTTTTCGAACCTAAATTAGGTTCCAAAAATGACGAGGGTTTGGGCCTAAAGAGGTTTATTCTGAATTCAAATTATTTTTTAATATACCTTGCTGTTTATGAGGCAATGATTAAGGAGAGCAAATACTTCTTTTTGGGCACTTGCTGGAGTTGCTGGCTGGTAAGTTTTTTTTTTTTTTAAATATTGTTATAGAGATGGCGTGAAGATATCGTTTTTATTTATTCCATAGCATCTCTTTTCGTTATATTGATCTGAGAAAGTGAAAAAATGTGGCAGCTGCTTTTATTACTGTAAGTAATAGATAGGTAATAATGGCTACTCAATCTTGGCTGCTTGAGGATTTTTTATGTGTGGAATTGAAAAATGGAGAAGAAAAAATAAGAAATGAACGGTAGAAATAGGAAGAACTTGAGAAAATTTAGAAAGCGGCCTTGAAAACAGGTCGAATGCTGAAAAAAGACTAAAAAAATGCATAATCTATGGAGCTGCAACTGTTACACAGTAATTTTATTTTGAAAAAAAAAGCCACAATACTTACTCCTAAATGACTAATTCACCTAAACCGAAAACTTGAAAACCGATTAATATTTTAAACGCAAGCAAACAAAAGAATAAAAAACAAAATAAAATATGTGTACCTTTCGCGAAAATTACATCATTAAATACCCTATAGTGTTGCCGTTTTATAAAACAATTCTCGCATTAAAAAAAAAACGACTTTATGGTGCTTCATTCGGAATTTAATAAAAACGTGTTCGCTAAGGCCCTAAATAACGAACAATCGTTTAATCTTGAAGCGGACCAGAGACAAAACGGTGGTGCATTATAATGCAAAAATTAATTTTCACAAAGATAAAAAATGGTTAGGCGGCATGCTTGATTGTTCTGGGTTCTGTACCTACATATTTTTACGCTCAATTTTTAAAAGTCAAATATAATTACGATTTCTGTTATGCACTCGCAAACGACAATATTTTTAGATTAATCTAAGACTAATAATATATTGTTAATACATTGTTATATAATTCATTGTTTTTAGGGTCATGTTTATATTGGTTTTGTTACTACTGACATCAGTCTGACCTTGCATTTGTAGAAAAACCGTTCAAGACCCCTCAAAATCGCCAGTTCCTCATACAGATCTCTAAGCCAGCTCACAAAGGCTCGCAGTTAACGTCAGTCCCTGCATGTTTACGAGAAGCGCGATATTTATTTATTTCGACACGGTCCTATGTGTGAGTTGTTTGTCGTATCGAGACGTGTTGCAGACCAATTTGGCGAACGGTCGATGAATACTGTGCATTTTACTTTTGGTGAGATTGATTTATTACGTGCAATCGCGGGGCCCGCTAGGGCCGATGTCTGCTTGGGTTGCGGGAAAGTCCGAAAGGGATACCGTGACCCCTGACAATACAGGCAACTGAAGGAACACGGGTGGGTTTTAGTCAGTAAGAGTCTGACACGCCCTCCCACTCCGCCCAGAGCGGGAAAAGTTATTTGAGGATTTCACACAAAAAAATAAAACGCTTATAGTGGCAATGCTTTTTATTTTGACAATTCAACAAAAGTCATTGCGTTATTTACGCTGTCGTTCATAGGATTTTTTCAAACAAATGAAGCAATGGATTTAGACAGTACTAGTACACTAAGAAAGGGCTTTTACATGTGGTTTATTCTCCCCTCCATTGAGTGCACTTAAAACGTCATATTGGTGTCAATGAGTCTCTGTCATCACATAAACCAATATCTTACAAGCCGTAAGTTACTCTAATTTCTTCGTGAAATAGATTATCGGAAAATTTCTTCCAGCTGTTTTTGCCATCTCTCGACTCGATCCGAAAGACATGCGGAGGACACTTTAATAAAAGTTTTTTTAAATATTACTTAACTCTTTTAAATAATATTCAAAGTAACCAGGCGCCCCAATTGCGTTACATAGTTTCGGGCGCAATCCGAAGGAGTATTAAGGATATTGCTAATCCATTGCTTCATTTGTTTGAAAAATTCCTATGACCGACAGCGTAAATAACGCAATGACTTTTGTTGAATTGTCAAAATAAAAAGCATTCCAACTATAAGTGTGTTTCTTTTTTAAATGCAGCCAATTTTATTCCTGGTCCTTCCATCCGCAGTATTCCTCAGTCGTTTCGCAAAAGTTTTATTTTTAATCGGCGATCAGATTTCGCTGGCTCGTTCTGTGCGTGTATTTTATTTATATTACATTAAAATTGCTTCCAATAAATATATATTTCCATTCAAATAATAATATTGATTGCGGAACCCCAAAAAAAATATTTGATGTGTTTTTAAAGCCGGTTTGGTTCCGTATTTGTTTGTAAAGTTAACTGTATTTGGTTCACAACTTTAGGTTTTATTAAGGTTCATGCGAAAGAAATGTTTTTTTTGTTCGTTTATTTGGTGATGGCTGGAGCTGAAATATAATAATGCCATAAGAATAGAACAGATTAGAACAGACCATTTATTTGTACGAAACATTAGTTATGTCGGCTCAACAGACTGTCGATTTGCAGACTATATTCTATTTTGTTAAGTATCTTGTTGATACGCCTACACTGCCCTCTCATACCTATTCAAACTATAAATTTCTGAAAACATTATAAAACCCATTTATTTTTAAAAGAGTAACCGTGGAGTTTCTTGCCGGCTCTTCTCCATAGGAAACGACCAATTGGAACCGTGCACCTAGCTTCTGACGTTTCATAAGTGCCTAGTTAGTACCTAGTGTAAATAGTTAGTTGTGTTAAAACATTGTAAAAGCATCTAATAAAAAAAACCAAGTTAGAAGAAAAAAAAATGTGCAAAATACGAAAACTAACTACTGCCATATCAATCTGCCTAGCATTCCAGTTTTCTCCCCATGTAAAATACTATGGTATTCAGCTGCATCCGATTAGGCTTCCAGTCTGACCGACCCCCACAACCCAGTAACTGGGTAATAACGATACTCCTTGGTAAGACTACAACTACCATACTAGACTACTGCCTTAAAAGTAGCTTAAACTACCTACTTGAAAAAATCTTAAACAGCTTAAAAACAAAATAAGTTTTACCTATAAATAAATAAACAAAAGCCTGTGTCAAAAACAAAAAAGTTTTACAAACAATCTTATTACCATCAGAAACAATATAATATCAACCGACTCAACAACGAGACTGCATGAATAAATTGTAGATATTCCATGAATTTTGATGAAACCCTCCCCTATTTCTATTCATTCTTTATTTTATTAGAAGTCTGGGTTTTGAGGGGTGAAATAGTAAGGCAACTGAATAAAGGCTCCCACAGACACGCGCGACGAGACTGCGCTACGCAACAGCGAGTCGCGACAAACCCGACGCGACTCTAGTAGAACAATTTCTATGAAAACTTCATGGAAATTCTTCTACCAGAATCGCGTCGCACCATCGTGTCGCGCGTGTCTGCGGAAGCCTTAAAGTTGTTACAATAGAGGGTAGAAAATTCGGTTCATGACCTCAAATAGTTAGTTCTACACATAAAACATAACATCACGCCTGTATTCCCCGAAGGGTTAGGCAGAGGTGTACCTGGTTATAATAGGGGGCGAGTCTATTGCCACAAATCCGGCAGCTACTGAGAAATTCCTGATTGAAAAACCCAATAACACTTTGCCCGACCTGGGATCGAACCCAGGAGCTCAAGTTCAGCAGTAGCACTTGCGACCACTAGACCAATGAGCCAGTAAATGCTATGAAATACGATTCCGCATAATAGATTACAATATTCCTTTAATCTTCAAGACAAATACTCTCAAGTATTCTAATAATAAAACCCTCAAAGGTGCTCGTTATGACCATTTAAAACGCTCTCAAAATAATTAAATTTGTGTCCCACTATCAAAAATATTTATTATTATATGAAACGATATCGACATGTAAACCATTTTTTTTCATCTGTTTTTCTGCACCTACATATACAGGATAATTGGCAATCCATTTAGGGGATGTAGGAGAGGTAATTTACAACCAAATTACCTCTTTTAACTCCTTTGCAAATGTCAAATATTTTCGAAAATATTTGACATATTTTTATTTCATACATTTTAAAATTAATATAAAATGTCAAATTAGGTAGGTACTCGAAAATGTTCATATGGTTGCAAATGACCCCTCATCTCCTACATCCCCTAACGGATTCCAACATATAAACGATTACCCTGTAGTTTATTCAGCGTGACCCTTTAGGTTGTGCAGCGTAACTTTTTGAGCTCCATCCTACCGTTTATTCAGCATTACCCTATTTTTTTTCAGTTTTAGGTACCTACTCTACCAATTTTGAACCTGAAAACTAAATCTTGTATTCAACGTAACAATATTGTATTCCACGAGGAGCTCGTGGCTAAGTAATAACAACCGCACGGCTCGATCCATCAGGTGAAGCTACGCTTGCCGGGGTTGATCCGTGGATGGGTGACCATCTTTACATACCGAGACTCCTCCGTGCGTCGGAAAGCACGTTAAGCCGTTGGTCCCGGCTGTCATTTGTGGATCTTTGACAGTCGTTACGGGTCATCAGAAGCCCGAAACTCCGACAACCAGTCTTACCAAGGGGTATAGTATTACCTAGTTACTGGGTTGTCAGATAGGCAGTCGCTCCATGTAAATTACTGGTATTCATATAGCTGCTGAGCTGCATCCGGTTAGATTGGAAGCCAACCCCAACATAGTTGGGAAAAGGCTAGGCAGATTGATATTGGACGTAAGCGTACACGCTAAAATACTGTCTTCGTTCGTCCTGGAAAGTATAGATACTTTTAAAACAAATCATATTATAACTAAACTAAACTAGTTCTTTTACCGACCACCTGAATCCCTTAGTTAAACACAAGATATATCAACACGGGCCGAGACAAGAGATTATTATCTTCCGGAGCCGGGGGCCAACAATATACCCACCTATTATAAACCAAGTGATATAATTCTTTCCCCACACCAGAAATAAAATTAAAATAAAATATCAAAAACACCTTACCACACCAATAAAAATCGAACTCCCAATAGGGCTATAATTATAAAAATTAACATTTTATTGGTCAATTATAATAAATGATTTAGAAAACCTTCGGGCTAACTCACTCGTAAAAGCGTTCATGATTAAATGGTTTTAAACCAAAATAATCGCCTTTAAAAATAAATATTTAAGTCTTTTTATTTTCGCCACTGTCTCGTTACTGCGCAGTGCTCATGTTAAAGCCGACGCTGTCAAACTGCATCGACCTCTTTCTATCTTACACCTTCTTGGTTTAAAGTGTCGTGTTGTCTCTGTCGCACGTCTCGGCAATTTGCCGACATGTTGTTATGCTGCAATCAATTGCCGTGCGCAAACAGACGTCTATGATATATCCAATTAAGTTGAACTCGCGGGTAAGGGTGTAGCTGAGTTTTTTGTATCTTATTTTATTGGGTGAGTGTGTGGGATGTGTTGGGTTTTATTGTTGGCAGATAATAGAGGTAGCTATTTGTAATTTTTTAATTGAGGATAGGAGTTACTCTTCCTTTTTTTTATATTGTTTTTGTCAGAAGGTTTGTGTCTTTAATCCTACTAATATTTCCTACTATAATATTATAAATGCGAAAGTTTGTGAGGATGGATGGATGGATGTTTGTTACTCTTTCACGCAAAAACGTCTGAACGGATTTTAATGAAATTTGGCACACATATAGCTTATAACCTGGATTAACACATAGGATACTTTTTATCCCAATATTCCCACGGGATCGAGACTTATGCGGGTGAAACCGCGGGGCGCTGCTAGTACTAAAATACTTTTAGTTTCTTCATACGTTTAGCACCATGTTCTTTTGTACATAGAGCAATGTGTGTTTTAAGTATTTTCTTAAGAATAAGGAAAATAAAAAATCTTGAATTTTGGTATAATTGTTGGTTAGTTAGTCGTTATCAAAAAAAAAATTCCATGTTACTGAAAATTACTTAAATCGTTAAAGACTATGTTTTTAAGTATTAATACTATCCTCATACCTTAAAAGCTCCCTTTACATTTTTGCAATAAACTGTCAAAATCCAATAACTCAAATTGTATTTATTCCAAATACAAAATATGCCTTCGCTCCTCTATACAGCTGGCGCGTCCGTCAGGTAAACTTAAAGAAATTTACTGAGTATTAAATCTTTGAACAAACAAGTTGTTCTTGCTTACTCACACCAACTTACATACACACACAAGTGTAGGGTGTATAGTGTATTTATGTTAAACACACACACTTGGGTGCAGACGTTAAGGCATAGCTTGCTGGTAGTTTGGTTTTGTATTTTTGTAGATCGACGAATTGATTGATTATTTAATAGTCGATGGTACAATTTATTACGGGTACCCTTTCCCTGTCATTTGCACAATTATATTTCCATGCAACAATATCCTTCCATTCCCATTTTCCTTGTAACATTACTAGCTTTAACGCGCGAAATTTCGCGGTTTTTTATTCAAGATATTTAATTCATATTCTTTATGGCACCTCTTATGGTTATGAGCTATCTGAATATCAAAAAATATTTCTGTCTTAAGGGGGAGGCGTGAAAATTTATTCGCTGTTACAAAATGCAAATAAAGATATTTCCATGCTTTTCAAACAAACACTCGGCAGATATTCTCTTTACTCAGAGACTAATGCTGTCACTATCACTACGAGGCAAATTGTGGCAAGTCCAAATAAGTTTTCAGTTGCATTGAAAAACTTGAATAGACAGTTGCAGACGTACCTACGAGATAGGATATATTAATACTGACTTTTGTGTCAACTTAAGCTAGCAAAAATGAAAAAAAACCTTTTTTAAATAATCCTGACCAGCTATATAATTGCGTAACACATTTTCGTAAACAATTAAAAATAATCTGTTTAATTTTGACAGTTCAACAACATTCATTGCGTTATTTACATTGTTGAGCAGATTTTTTTTCGTACTTTGGAAACAATGGATTAGCAATCTGTTTCAAAACTATTCAGATTGTGATTGATCGTGTATTACGCAATTATGGTGCTGACTTAATCGTATAAGTAACTGCTGAAGCCTAATTTAACTATTTGTCAAGTCACTCAGTTCCATTCCACAAACCAATTTATTAACACCAGTCCACAAAATATAATCCCTAAACTTCCCCTTAACACACACACTCACCCACACACACACCTACACCAACAAGCTCGGTATCTCGAGACGTATTAGTAAGGGGTGGTTCTCACCCCATTTAGATCAACTAGCCGACACAATTGGTTAATGGGGCGAATGATTTTACAACCCCTTTACATGTGTATGTGATTATTGACCGTAAACGAGTGAAGATCGAGTGGGCGAAGGTATTTTTATTGAGCCTTGTTGTTGGTGTAAGTATTTTGGTATGTAATGCTTTGGGTTTTCTTAACATTATGGTTGAGGTAGTTGCAGGTCGCCTAGCCTTTTCCCAATCATGTTGGGGTCGGCTTCCAGTCTAACCGAATGCAGCTGAATACCAGTATTTTACATGGAGCGACTGCCTATCTGACCTCCACAACGCAGTAATTTGGTAATACGATACCCCTTGGTAAGACTGGTTGTCAGACTTTCGGGCTTCTGACGACTCGTAACGACTGTCAAAGATCCACGAATGACAGCCGGGACCAACGGCTTAACGTGCTTTCCGAAGCACGGAGGAGTCTCGGTATGTAAAGATGGTCACCCATCCGCGGAGCAACCCCGGCAAGTACAGCTTAACCTGAAGGATCGACCCGTGCGGCTGTTATTACTTAGCCACGAGCTCCTCCTCAGCCACAAGCTCCTCGTCGTGTAATAGTTTGTAATTGATTTTATTGTTGTATCATCGATTGAATATCAATTACAGCTCCTGCCCACGACTTCGTCCGCGTGAAATTTTTTGTTCCCCCGACCTACCGCATCGCATCGCATCGCCCGGCAATCTTAATAGACTTGGCACAGAATACGGCCACGTGTTCGGTGCCATCACTAGCATCGTTCCATAAATATGGGACACTTAATGTCGTGTCCTGCGTGTCCTGCCAGGTGCTCGTTACAGAAACTGATGGATGCCCGCCCCCCATAAAACTTCGTTTTCAGTTAGCGTTCTTTCTGACGTTTTTTCGTTCTGCTCGGCTTCTAAGGGTTGTTGTTGTGATGTGAAATGGCCTTCAAGCTTCCTCAAGAATTGGGTATTCTAATTATGCAAAAAGAATTTTTCAAATCTGACTGGCAGTTTCAGAGACTAGTGCGTTCAAACAAAAAACCTTTTAAATTAAGAATAGTAAAAATATAAAATATAAAAAGAGGTTTTACCTTCTTGTTGGCTCTAACACAGTGTTTTGCACGCCGACGGCTCTGCATACATTTGAAATGTTTCAATAATTATTATGTTTGTAGTTGTAACATCTATGATTTTACATATTAAACCAAAACACAGTATAAGAACCTAACAGCAGAAAAAACCTTTTCACCTCACAAGCTCGGAAAGATTCTGTTTGTCACTGTTTGTCAAGAAGTCTGAGTGCAAAAGTGCATTTTATCCGCTAGCGTGAAAAGAGTTAACCAAATTCGAACCTTTCTATTCAATCATTTTCTATACCGCCAGGTCTAATCAAAATGCATAAATAATTATTTCTTGTCAACGCGCCAACCTCATTTTTAGAATAATCGCACTGACCAGTAAGACGACTGCATGATAATGTTTTTCTTGCACCTAGCATTTTCCTCGCTGTAGTGAGGTGAAAAGTTGTGTTTCGCTCGGTAGCAAAGTTATTCTGCGTCTCGTACCTTTGAAACACTCAGGTTTCTATATTTGAATCAGCCTTGCATAACAAATAACTATTAACAAGGAGCTCAGCCTACTACAATAAAATCAACCTTCATTTATTATCTCAGAAATATAGAAAGACTAGTATTAGATGGGTTCAGTTCGAACCCAGACGGCACTTTACTTTGGTTTTTATTATCATCAGCATTGCTCGTGGCTAAGTAATACCAGCCACACGGGTCGATTCATCAGGTTAAGCTTGCCGGGGTTGGTCCGTGGATGGCACCATCTTTACATATCAAGACTCCTCCGTGCCTCGGAAAGCACGTTAAGCCGTTGGTCCCGGCTGTCATTCGTGGATCTTTGACAGTCGTTACGGGTCGTCAGAGGCCGAAAATCTGGCAACCAGTCTTACCAAGGGGTATCGTATTACCCAGTTACTGGGTGGTGGAGGTCAGATAGGCAGTCGCTGCATGTAAAATACTGGTAATCAGCCCCCAGCATAGTTGGGAAAAGGCTAGGCAGATATGTAGCTCTCAAAACAGTGAAGGAAAACTTCGCGAGAAAACCACTTGGGTTCTAGAACTAAACATGAACCAATGAACTAAACCCCAATCAAATTTTCGAAGACATGACGTGTGACATTCCGACATCATGGCCGCTTAATCTCACAGAGAGAAGGCATGTGTCTCACCAGTGAGAACAACTGGCTGATTATGCTTATTAGGTGAAGCATTTATTAAATATTAATTTCCAAATCATTAAAATAAAATACCGTTTGAGTCCCACTTCAAAAACGTTGCACCCACCTGATTAGTCCCTAAACCACCTTATTAAACTCCGATCAAAAAGTTAAAGGTGCAAGAAAACATGCGCAAACGCATCCCCTAACCAAATCGACCAATTTAAACTGCGTTTAACCTCAACATCTGTCAGTTAAGACAATGCTGCAGGAAATAATGCCTATTAACTAATAAATTAACTTATAATGAAAGTTTTGGATGATACTCTATTTAACGATATTCGTATTTATATAAATTGGTGGAGGTCTGAACTGTTGGGAGTGTGTCCATTGTTTTGTGGTAGCTGGTCACGGAAGGTAGAATCGTATCGTGTGTGTTCCATTTATGAAAGGACCACTCTCGAGAGTGGTCCTTTCATAAATAATTCATAAAATTCATTAAAAAAAAAAACTTCGATCTACCTTCTTACCTTTATTGTCACCTTGTATCATCCCACTATTGGACATATTAAACTGTCACCCATGACTTAACTTTGGTCTAAGAGGACCCTAGCTATATTTGACGTTTTGTTTAGCCCGTCACTACGTTTTCTTTGTGTACCTACTTTTTTTTTCTCCGTGTTGTGCTGCTAAACCTGGAGTCTTACTGATCTTAAATTCATTCATTATCATTCACTGACAGACATTGCACAGTCTAAACCGTTGGTTCTAGAAGCAAAGTCGTTATATGGAGGTGAAAGTTTTTATGGAAATTCGTCATTTTTTCCAATGGGAAATCCCCTCGGTCTCACGGATTGTCTCCGAATAAAATACGAAACACCAGTCCAAAAGACGTTGGGAAGTCTCGTATCCCAATGGAAACTGGCACCCGGCGCTATCCCATTTAGAGGGCAGCCCTCGCTGATGGGTTAAGTGGGTGTTTAAATCCTCATTTTTGGGGTAATTTCCCATGAATACGCCCCTTACCTGTCGGGACGCGCTTACCGACTATTAGTCATATATTTTGTAGTTAACTATTAGAAAATTATAGAGTTAAGTGGGTAGGCGGAAAAAATTCAGCCTAAGCGGTTTTTTAGGCGGGGTGGAGAAGGTTTTAATACTGTTAAGGGCTCATTTGATAATAAACGAAGATCTGAAGGTCAAATCTCTTAGTCAAAATGTTTCAAAATCGAGTCGCAATCTCACGTCAGCGAAAATCAACTTGTCAAAATTTTTGGCAAGAGGCATTTATAATAGATTAAAGGCTTCCGCAAACAGGCACGACTTTAATTATACAATTTCTATGAACACTTCACACCATGCGTAAGCACCTTTGGCAACCCAGAAAGCGCCCTCTGTCGGCGCGACTGAGGTTAGAAAAAACGTTCTTAAAAATACGGGAATCGCTGTTGTCATAGAACATTAGTCTTTATGATCAGTCGAGACATTCAGTACATGATGTTAGGTACCTATCACTAAAACCTCTGTGCCTTCTACAGGTCGTTGATCCATCTGTGAAGCGGTGTTTTGGATCAATACTTCACGTAGGGAAAATGACATAAAACCATTGGCAAAAATAGTGGTAGTGATAGTAATAAAGATAGTGGTACATCTGTTTACACAGAAACCAATTTAATAATGTACAAAACAAAAATCAATGGAGCATCAATATCTTGTAACTGCCAATTTATTTTTCAAATAAAGAACCATATAGCCTCCCATAACACAGTCTGTAAGAGTGTTGCCACACCACAATAACAGTGTTGCCAGTTATAATAACGTGCCATAATGTTGCTACATGCGTTCACGATCGCCAATCACATATAATGACGCTTATTTAAAAGTTTATTGGTTTATTAAATGGCGTGTGGTAACATATGATAACTTTATACGTTGAAGGCTGAATAATTACGTTATATGTGGTATTTAAAGTAGCCCGTTACTGGTTACTAGTTATTGGTCAATGGGTAATCATCGCGGTTTTCTGCTCGTAACAAAAGACTTTATGGCGCAGATTGTAATGTCCAATTAGAGGAACAGCCTTCACTTTTTCGGCTTTATTGGTTTAGCAGGCAATAGAAAGCTCGGTTGCCAATTCTTCGAGTAAAATAAACCTGCCTAATAAAATATATTTTGTGACTAAGGTAACGTGGGCCCAAATAGCACAGAACTGGTGCCCTGAGACTAGGAGATAGTGGGACGGAGAGGTTCAGTCAAAACTGGAGAAAGACAGGAGTGGCAAAAAAGGTAGGTAAACAACAGTTATAAATTGAAGGGAAACTCATGAAATCATGAGCAATCGCACTAGTTGAATAACGGTACCACTTCTTCGTCTATTCTACTTTCCACGCATTTCTCTTACGCATCAAAATGGCTGCGTATTCCAATAAACATTTGAATCTCGACCAGTGATTGGTTGGCTCTAAATGACGTCACACATTGATCGACGGCTCATCAAGATAACCTAATCAAATTATTAGAACAAGTACAGAACTACTTTACCTTTACAGTTCCCAATCTGAATAATGAACTCTATTTTTGAATGATTTTTGAGGGAATGTGAATTTTGCAGCAGCAAAGTTAAGTTTGTCAATTTGTTGGTTAGTATCGCTTAATCTTGGGACGTTGACAGCGGTTTAAGTGTTAAGGCGAACAGTTAATTTAGTTTTAGGTATATCTGTTTCTGTTAATCTGTTCAGTTATTGACTTATTGTTGACTTGTAAGGTTTATTTGATTTTAAGATAACTGTAAGTTCCTAGTTGAAAAGAGGAAGGGAAAGTATCATTTTAGTACTAATTAATATTACAGGTTTGACATAAAAATAGGTAATATAAAATTATCTACATTAATTCAGAAATGACTACGCGACAGGCCCAGACAGAGATGGCGGGATGAGCTGGACTCCTTCATAAGGGCATTTAAGACCGCAAATTGCCGCCGTTATATCGAAACTACTGCAGCATTAATAATTTGGATATAAATAGAATATGGTAAAATTGAGGCCGCTGCTATTAAAAAAATACTTCAAATTAGATCATGAAACTTTGCATACTAACTGAACTAACTATAAAGCAGCGACAATATTGTTAATTTTTTTTTAATTACCATTATTTTCGCCGTTAAAAGCAATTACCTAAACAATTGCCGCTTTGGAGGCGCCTCCGTCTCGCTCGCACTCAGTCCGCGAGTAGTACGGTGCGAGCGAGATAAAAACCTGAGGTTGTTTGGGCTCCCAGCGATCGCAGTAGACCAGGAAAAGTGGAATAGCTATGCCCCGCAATGGGACGACCCAGGATGGCTCAATAAGTTGTCTCAAAATTGTAGAGCCAAATACAATAATTAAACCTAGACAGAAATTAAAGATTGATTTCTATCGCATTTACAAGGGGTCAAAAAATTCTTATGATCTCGTATGGACCTTAAAACATGTTCCACATTGATGTTCAATGACCATAATTAATTAATGCGCGGTCACTCTTGACACATGTCAAACATGTCACCGACCATCGACAAAATTATGACAGCAGCTGTCAGAATCATTTTCAACTTTAACTCCAGTGTTGTAAGAGTAAAAAAACATTTTCGGATTGGTAGTTTTATGGTTGTAGATTTTTCTGTGATGTGCGCCGAAACATAATTATTTTAAAGTTATTAATTAGTGTATTAGCGTGTTTTGATTGGTCAATGTTATGTGATTGAAAGCTACACATTAGTTAGCTGTTGTCTTAAGAATTTGGTGCAGGATGCGTGAAACAATTCATTGTTTTTTTTTGTTCTTACAACAATGACAAGCTGGTCTTTCTGTGAAGAATTTCCGGTACCTAATATGGAATTTTGAGAATTTGAAACTTCAAATATACACAAGCAACAAACTAACTAATCATGATTTATAACTTAAGTGAACTTTGAGATAACCTGCAAAATCACTATGAACCAAAATCATCGAAAGCTAAATTAGAATCTATTCAGAAAGTAACATCAAAATCGAAATCAGTAAGACGACTTTATGTAGGTACTGAAACGGTTAAACATTTACTAAACACAACATCACGCCTTGTTTTCCTGAAGTGTTGGGCAGAGGTGTGCCTATAATACACCCCCATTTCGCCAGTTATGGTTAAGTCCCATATAATAGGGAACGAGCCTATTGCCACCAACGAAAAACCCAATAACACTTTGCCCGACCTGAGAATCGAACCCAGAACCTAATGCACAGCAGTAGCGCTTACGACCACTAGACCTACGTAACGAGAGGATTTACTAAAGTCACACGAAAAAGAAACAAATTCTTTGTAACAATTGCTAGGTAATCTTTTTTGCTCGACAAAGTTAGCCCAGCAGAGGGTAGAGATTATAGATGGTAATGATAGTGAGGTGCCACGCTAGTTATTGTTAGTCTCAATAATAGTGCTGGGCATTGTTGGACGTTTATATTAATATAAGTCACAGGTCATCAGCACACTCTGGGGTACACCGTTAGCGTGTAGTGTAAAGAATAGGCTGGTAGCGGTTTTGATTATTCTTAAGAATAATACCTCAAATGGCTTAGCATTATCCTCCGTTTTATCGAAATGACTGCATCATTAATTTTGAAATAAATATATACCTCGAATGTGAGCAATAAACCGCTGGTATTCTAAAAATACTTCAAATTAAATCATGAAAATTTGCATAATATTGAACTAACTATAAAACAGATGGTTTTTTTTTTGTATCATTATTTTCGCCGTAAAAAGAAATTACCTAAACTATTGGCACCTTGGAGGCTCCCCGCCGCTCAGTCTCGCTCTCGGTCAGTTCGTGAGCAGTATCGTGCGAGCGAGATACTGAGTGAATTTGAGCTGAAGTATTATGGACTCTTAAAAAGTGACTTTGCTTGCGCCTATCGTGTTGTTTCGGCACTTCAACACCTAGTATTGACCCCAAGATTTAAAAATTTAAAAGTAGTGCGGTTTGCTCAATTCACCCAGGGTTTGTAACACTTCTAGCGTGGACATACTTATAATGTGATGACTTTGACTCTCGTTTTCTTAAACGTCCCACTGATAAGTCAAGGTCCCTATATATAGAGAGACTAAATATAGATGTTTCAAATTTAAATTCAAATCTTTATTGCGTATCATATGTGTTTACAAGGTCTTAATAATAAAGTATCTAATTCACAATTGACACATTGCCTGTCGGGCACAACAATTTCATACAATATGAGTAGTAGCATCATTTAAAATAAACAAATTATATAATAATTCATACCATAAATAGAATTCTCAACATATTTGCTCAGTGTCGATTCCTCTATCCACCTACCCTTTTACTGCGAATCTTTGGTTTGGTTTTCACTGTTAAATCAGAAAGACGGTTCCTTGTTACTTACATAATTATTTAACAGCAGTCTAGATACTATATCTTTATTAAAAAAATAAAAATAAACTGTAAGTACTCCGATGATGAATGTGAAACAAAATCGCTTCAAGTTTATTCCCACTATTTCTTGTAACTTGTACCCCACCATAGATTCAAAGATAACTATATAACAACTTGACGTAGAGATCTCATCATTTGTAACAATACTGACAGATAACTTAATATACCAGCCGTCGTAGTGACTTACTAATTAATAACTCATAGTGTTTGTTTAGCGCCTTGTTCATTAAATAACGTCCGGTAACTATGACGACCCACGGACCATTTTGTGTACCAATCGTTAGCTTAACTTCGACTTCATATAATAAGTTACTTTCGGTTAAAATGGCAATCGTTTAAAACGTTTACAATTTTTGTTTTATAAACGTTACTAAACGTTTAAAATAAATGTTTAGTAACGTTTATTTAAGTGCCTTTAATACCTCAAATTGCTTAGCAAGATCCTCCGTAATATCGAAACTACTGAAGTATTAATTTTGAAATAAATATATGTTAAAGTTGAGGGTAATGTGAGACGAAAACACGAGTCCATAACATTTTCTCGATAGAAAAAAAAATCCAATGTTACCTCCAAACAGAACAATAAACCGATCAAAAAATACTTCAAATTAGATCATGAAAATTTGCATAATAACTAAACTAAGTAAGTATAAAGCTGCGACGATGTGTTTTTTTTTAAATTACTATATCTTTCGCCGTAAAAAGAAATTACCTAAACTATTAACGTTATCTACCTATATATTCTTGCAAATGAATATATCATTCACGGACCAACCCCTTAACCTGATGAATCGAGCCGTGCGGTTTATCACGTAACCACGAGCTCCTCGGTGACATTGCGGTGACATTGTTATTAACTCAACAGTATTATCAATTAAGTTTAACAACAGACTTAACCAGATAATACCCAGTTAATCTTTTTATTAAAAAAAGTTATTTGTTAATTAATTTATGAAAAGAAAGATTAAAAAATTTAAACGGGAGAAACAGTTAGCAAAAGGGTTTAGTTTCCTGTCAAACCAATCCTTAAAACGATTAACTTGGCTCAGAAATCTATTTAGCATAAAATAACCGTTTTTAAGTTTAAAAAAAAAACACAAAGTCAACTCGCTAATGCCGCCATTTTGAAAAGCCAAATAAAATATTTCAAAAGATAAAGGTTTGAAATCATCTTTTTAGCACCTTTGTCGTAGATTTTTGACATTTGCCGCCCTTTTTAAATAAAAAAAACATGTTCTCTCTCAATTTATCCTTTCAATTACTTTTGTGGGCTTGAAAAGTCTTCTGGGATTTTTTTCCTGAATTTAAATCATTCTTCACGAGTCCTCGTTGGCACCAACAGCACCAATACCTGAATGGTGCTGTTCGTTAACAGTCCAAGAGTTGTTACTGTTAGCCCGTATCATCCCACTGTTGGACAAAAATGGGGAGAGTTTCCATGAGTTCCAGTGCTTGCAATTCAGGGCTCATATGGACCACTGGTCGTTTGTTTTGTCCAGCTCGTCCCGCCATCTTCTCCGGGGTCTGCCACAGCGCTTTCGAGCTGTCTCAGCAGGGCCCACAGCCCACAGCTCATTGGGCATGCGGCTGACGTGGCCAGCCCAGTCCCACATCAACTTTGCGAGTTTTTGAGCAACGCCAGTAATCTGTGTTGTGGAGCGCAGTGTGGACGGTGTTGCGAACGTGGTCTGATGTTGTATAAACTGAAATGGTTTACCTACCTATCTTTATATACCTATGGATTTGGTGGAAATCATTCTTAGGTCCTCTAGAAATCTTAGTCAAGAAACTGTCAGTAGATATACCAAAACTTCTAATAGTATCAGAGGCCTATAAAAGTTCCTTACTATCTCCATTCTGTATACTTGTCTGTCATCTAGCACCATTGCAGTGTTCTGGTGAGAAAAATTTAACTAAACATGACGGCACAGCAAGTGGTGCCGGCTAGTTTTGTTAGTACTAAGGACCACCGAAGTGACACTGGCTGATTACTGTCACTCTAGCAGATCGTCACATCGATGGCGGCTATCCTGTGATGGCAGGAGATGATGTCAGGGTATCCGCTGTCATACCAGGTCCTCGACGAACTGGTTACATCCTGATGATATTGACGCTGCTGAACCACTATTACGATGACCACATCTAGTAAAGGTTATCCTGCGACGTTAAGCACATTTTATATTTCAACTTTGTCCCTAGATGGACTGACTGCTGGTTTGCTAGGTAACAACATTTAGGTATGTCGCATTAGTAGTAAAGAATAAGCCAATTATCCTTTGGGACTAATCTCGTCTCAGCAAACAATTTAAGTGTTTTTTTAAAGTATTACTTCAACTCCCTGCCTTATTCATCAAACAGTGCGGTTAACTAAACGAAGTTAATGAAAAAATGTCCAGTTAACTCCAGATTAACAAAAGTTAATCTAATCATTTAAAATCTGCCGCCAAAAAGGCGGTGTACACAGGATAACTTTACAAAAATCTTCAAAAAACTTATCTTAAGTTTGTTTGTGAAATCTTTTAATATCCTTATAATGTGCCACCCGCATCGCTTCGTGGAAAATTGGCTTACATCATCCGGGATTCGAACCCACTTACCTGCTAAGTAATCCTTTTAACCATTTGACTTTTCGCGCGTCAGTGGTCACCGCACTTTAGTGGCCATAAGAAAATAAATTGCCTAATTTTTTTGGTTGATTCTACTTTAATCTATCTTTTATGTGTGTGAGAACCGAGTTAAGCAGAGATGGGAAAAGATAAATTAACCACATATTGCCATTTTTTTACAACTTCGAGTCTCCGTGAGACGGGATCCTCATGTGAAAGCCATAAGTTAAAATAAAAAAATACTCTTAGTTCCTTCCTGAGATTAATTTGGAGCATAATGAGATACCTACTCCAGATGCATGTGATTGATAGGCAGGGTCGTCCTAGATTTGTACTTGAGATAGTCTGCTGTAGTTAGTAGAGCTGCAGGGTAATTACGTCACTCACTTAAAGTAGCAATGGCTTTCATTTTGACAGTTCAACAACATTCAGTGCGTAGTTTACGCTGCTAGCAGACAATTTTTTTCGAACATATGAAGCAATGGATTAGCAATATCCTTCAAAATCATTCAGATTGTGATTCTAAGTGTGTTAGCAATTAAAGTCAAGATAGATATTTAAGGGTGTTAGCAATTAAAGTCAAGATAGAGAGAGATATTTTAAAATTAAAAATTCCTTCTTAGGAGTTGTTATTACTAATAGTTTCACTTTATTTTCTTTTAATTTTATCATCCAATCACTTTTATTATAATATATATTTATTTATTTTACTTTTTGAAACTATACTTGGCGAAAAGGATACTTAATATATGAAATTATGAAAGTGCCTTACAGTAATTTAATTATTCCTTATAGCCAGTCTCTTTTCTACATAGCGTAGGCCTCTGGATTACTTTAAAATACAACCTTTTAAGCAAGTCACGTTTTACGATACCCAAGACAAGCTCCTATTCTTTGCCGGTAACCACAAGATGCAAAACAAACTGTACTAAATGCCTCTTTTGTTTCCACTAAACATACATTTGAAATTCGATTACAATCTGTACCAACACCAATAAAAACACATGACTACCGTGTAGGTAACTTACATTACTCAACTCCTTGAAGGAGACCTCACATCTTTTCCTCAACCGACCATCGACAAACTCCTCACGATCAATTTCGCCATAAAATCCAATCTGATAACTCTACATAAAATGTCATACCACAAACAAAAGTTCAAAAAGATAATAAAAAAGGTTTTACCGAAAATTTCCTACATATCGATAGTTGATTGTTAGTTGTGTCACGTCCCTACTCTGCATTCATCGCGCGGCACTAGTGTTGTCATCATATCGATGCGTGACGTCATGTCTATATGTGTGGTCGTTTGCCAATTTCTTTATGTTACTAGTTTCGACTTTATATTTAAATGAGAAGGATTTCCCCTGGCTTTGTTTGTAAAATTGGCGATGGTTAACATAAATGTCTGATTTCTATTGCAGGTATTACAAGTAAACTGGCCATCTATGTTATCTATGTTTAGGTTTTAAGTTGGACCATTGTGCGTGGGCCATGGCGGCCTTCGGTGGTTATTCCGACCAGCCCACCTCCCAGGTCACTCCAGAAGTTAAGTAGATCTCCTGGTCTTCTGTTCTAATCTGGGTGACGTCCGTGCATTCAAAGAGCACGTGCGCGACGGTTTCCTCAGTCTCCATGCACGCCCTGCACAGAAGACTGTCCGTTGTGCCTATTGTGTGGAAGTGTTTGTTTAGCGAGCATTGTCCTGCGATGGTCCCCGTCACCAGTAAACTGGCCATATGCACGTTTAGGAAACCTTGTGGGGTTCCTACTTTTAAACAACGAGTATCTTACCTACTCTATGCCCAATCCGCAGCAAAAGTGACCCAAGCCACTTATATCTGAAATAGTACTTGTAGTTCCAAATCATTGGAAAGCCCGATTGAAAAGATCCCTTGTATCGAATAGTGGTCTGCATTAATTGTAAAAATGTAGGTATTCTGAATGACATTTCTACCGTCTCGACAAAAAATGGGTATACTAGGTGAACGGAGTAGAAGCCTATGGCATACCTACTTTTTTGTTTTTTTTTCCACAGCTTAGAAAAAAATAGATCTATCATCAAAAAATGCTACAATTTTAAACTAAACTTTTCATATTAAGACAAAGAAAGCGAAATTTTGAAAAAATACATAAAAAATATCGAATTTCAATTTTTAATTATATAATACCCATTTTTTTTCGAGGCGGTAAAAAAACTCATCCGGCATATTATGTAAATATTTTTTAAAGTAGCCGCAAGGAGTTTCTCTCTATAAGCAACGTGTTTTTTTTAATATCCCATAATAAGGTTATATTCTTTTAGTAAAAACAATACAAAAAGTCCTAGTATAATTATGTGGTCCAAAAATGCATAGTTTCGAAGATAACATAACGCTATACTGTCGATGTGTGTATCTAGGTTTCATTGGTAAGTACCTACGAGTAAATAATTTTCATTTAAACTAATCATTATTATTTAAAGCTAAGAAAATGCGACGTTGTCATATTTCATGTAAGGGTGTTTTACATTAATAATCGTGACTTTGTCGAATTATTTTGTATGAAAAACGAACAGAAAAAGAAGATAATTGAAAAATAATTCATATGTCAGTTGATTCTTTGATAAGGTCTCATTCATACCCTAGAGTCATGGGATATTAAAAGAACACCTTGTATAGAAAACTACATTTCTGAATAGCAAATGGGTTCATACTATTTTTTTTGTTCTAATAATATGATAAGACCACCATAATATATTATTGTTCCACAGGGCAAAGACCTCTTCTCATCAAGACGGGTTGGCGATTCCAGACTTAATATATTAACTAGTTTAAATAATTTTAAATGATCTAATTTAAGTAAATATTCCAACATCTGACTTCTGCTAAAACTGAACTTTAACAGCACCCCTGGTTATAAATTTAATGAGACATGAATAAGGCTTTATACTGCTAAGTCTTGAACCCGTGACCTTTCAGTAGTTAGTGAGCACTTTACCCGTTGAGCTACAGCCGTTTACTGCCATTTATTTAAACACGTGAAGTATTTTAGTATTTGAGTCAATCATCATTATTCTAGTAGACTTTCCTAAGTTGGTATGTCGGGGTCAGCGTGTAGTCTTAACTAGACGGTTAAATATCTGTGTTTATGCTACTTACCATATGTGAAACTAATTATTGCCCAAGTGTGCTACAGGCAGCTTTTTGCTTGCGTAGTAGAATCAGTCTATAATGTTCCAAGTGCTGGAACACAAGCCTTCTCTCTGTGAGAGGGAGTGGGTCTTAATCCACCACGCGGGCCCAGTGCGGGTTGGTTGATGTCACATGTCTTCGAATTTTTGGTTCTAGGACATGCCGGTTTCCTCACGACGTTTTCCTTCACCGTTTTGAGAGCAGTGGTGATGAAATAATTTATACAAAGTAAAGCGCCTGTGTCATTAATCATGACTATCTTTAAAACTTACAATAAAAATATATATTTCATATAAAAACATGACGTGTTCATGTTTTTTTTTTAATAATATGGCTAAACGTTTTGAACAGTTCAACAACATTAATTGCGTTATTGACATATTTGTTTTGTTTGCGCTGTTAAACAGGTGAATGTTCCAAACTTAGAAAGCAATGGATTAGCAATTTCCTACAAAACTTTCGGATTGTCATTGAACGTGTGTTACGCAATTGAGGTGCATAACGCTCTATGAAAGCCATCGTTGCGCTCGCGTTCGCAAAACAGTGTGGTCAACTCATGGAGCGACTGCCTATCTGACCTCCATAACCGAGTTACTGGTAACACGATACCTCTTGGTAAGACTAGTAATCAGACTTTCCGGCTTCTGACGACCCGTAAAGACTGTCAAAGATTCACGAATGACCGCCAACACGGAGGGGTCTTGGTATGTAAAGATGGTCACCCATCCACGGTCCAACCTTGGCAAGCGTAGCTTAACCTGATCGATCGACCCGTGCGGCTGTTATTACTTAGCCACAAGCCCTTCTTTGCTTGCAAGAACAATCAACTGAAAGTTTTAAAAATAAATTCCATGATAACTGATGAGGTTCAAAAGTGACGACTTCCCTTAAATACGGAATGTGCAATCCTGTATGCAGATTATACCATTATACCACCATTAACCACACATTTGTTAAGTGATATTTCCCCATGTCAATTTTATAAATGCAAAATACGAAAAAATCGTTATTTTTTTTTCATTTCGATCAAAATTATATTCAAGCGGAGTCGCTGTCACATCACGAACCCTTAGGGGCGAATTTCACCAATGAAACTGAACGCAATCAGCACGTCTAAACCGAGTTCAAGAGCTGTCAGTGTCAAAATTCCAAAGAAAATAATGACACTGACAGCTCTTAAGAGGGTTTATTCTGAAAGTTGGCAACGTCGCAAATAGATGTCAAATATTTCGCTGTTTTGATTAATTTGATAATATTTCTGTATGGAAATAAAAAATGTGGCTAACTAGCGAACTAGAATATTGATTATGAAATGCAATAATTAATATCGTAACACCGAATAGTTAGTTTTAGATGTAAAAAAAGTATTTGGTAACTTTCCATTTGCCTTTTTTTCACCTAAAACGGGTACAACATCAAATTCAATGTTATAATTGCAATTCATTATTAATATTCTAGTCAATTGGTTAGCCACATTTCTTATTTCCATACAGTATTATTTCCAAATTAATCGAAACAGGTAAATATTTGACAGCTATTTACGACGTTGCCAACTTTTAGGATGCACCCTCTTAAACGTAGTTTATACAACGTGTTTTTTTTGATATCCCATAACTCTAGGGGTATATAAGTATATTCTATAAGTAAAAATAATACAAAAAGTCCTAGAATATGTGGTCCAAAAACGCATAGTTTCGAAGATAACATAACACTATACTCTCGATGTGTGTATCTAAGTTTCATTGATAAGTACGAGTAAATCATTTTCATTCAAACCAATCATTCATATTTAAAGGTAAGAAAATGCGACGTTGTCATATTTCACGTAGTTAAGGGTGTTTTACATTAATAATCGTGACTTTGTCGTATTATTTTGTATGAAAAATGAAAAAAAGAAATGATAGTAGAAAAATAATTCTTAAGCCATTTGATTCTTAGATATGGTCTCATTCATACCCAAGAGTTATGATATCCCATCAAAAAAAACACCTTGTATACCTACTGGTCGCGTTCAGTTTGTATTGGTGTTTGCCCTTAATATAAAAAAGGAAATAAAAAACAAAGAAAACCACCAACTAAATGAGTAAAAACATATATTTTATATATCACTCGTTGATTTTAAATTACTACATTTTCGTATTGAGTTAGAACGAAACATTCCCGGGTACAGTCGCAAAGAGAAGTTACTCGATATACACACAAATACACTTAAACTGTATTCTTTTACATCTAACACACATATTATATGTACAGTTTTACTATGTTTCATTTAAATAAAGATAATGTACAACTAGCCTAGAAGATTGTTAATGTTAGTTAATTATTTACAAACAGTTTCAGTGGCATTAACCAGGAGAAGGAACATTTTATTTTTATTAAAGGGACATTTACAATACTAAAGGTTGGACGCAAATGGATTGACTTTTTTTTATAGGCAATCAATTGTTTATACTTCTCAACGAAAGATTCATCAAAGCAATTGTTTTCTTTCTATAATTTGACATCTTACATTGACGCCTCAAAGTCAAAGTCAAAGTTGTCAAACTAACTTCAGTTGCGTCACGTTTCAAAATTTGTGTTTACAATTTTTTAAGAGGAAATATACCGCTTCTTATTTTAATCAAAAGAAGTATAGGATTGCCTAGTAAACAGAACAAAACGAAATGTGGAACTAAAAAAAACCTTTTAAATAGAGCATTTTTTTTTCTTCCATTATGATTCTTGGACTAACAGTTTAAGCTGACCTTTTGTAATATCTAAAGAAAAATATAAGAATAAATTTAACTTTAAAGAAAACCTTTTCTCTTCAACAAAGCCTTTGAAAAACCGTTTTGTTCAACAAATTGCTTGTGCTCCATATGCGCCCAACCTTACACATAAGTTCCTTATTAAGTACAAAGTAAGAAATAAATAGTTTTATTTACAATTTTCTGTATCCTTTTAATTTTTCTTACAATTAAATAAATCGGTCAATTTTCTCGTCTCACCATCTGTCAACATGTGAATGATTGAGAACGAATGAATGGGAATGCTTAAAGCGATCTCATTCACTGGTATTTAAGGCTGAAAAGGAAGTTTAACGGGTATTGTTAAAAGCAGGCGGTGCCGAGGGCGCGCACGAGTTTGCTTTATAATATTAAAATGTTTCTAAAGCCTATTGGGTAGTCAATGTAGGCTGCAAACCACATTGGCATGCTTCAAGTACCGCCGCCAAGATACAAAACCTTAGAAAACTGTAGTTTGCGTTATATGCTGGGTATAAACCCCGATTTCTAAAAAATCTATTGAAATTAATCGGTTGGGAGTCATGTCATGTCAAGTGATTTCGCTGGCTGTTGTTATTGCTTTCAACCAATCAGCAGTTGACATTCCATTTGACATTGTGTTAGCTGTGCTGATCAGCCTCTATTGAAACTGTAAAGTAGTTCAGGTATCTAATAAAAATGTTTGGAAATCAACATTCTAATCATTTTATTACAGATGTTACAGAAATAGGGTGCTGATCTATACCCGTTTCATACCAATGTTCAATAATGGTATAAAAACCTGAATCACTTTTCTACTTGACATTACGTACCACAGAGCTATTGTTGCGATTGAGCCAGTGAACATACGAGCGTTTAATTACAAGAGTAATTTCATCAACGCACAAACCTGGCTCTTAAGGTTGCGCTAGACGGTATTTTTTCCACACAAGCCTTGTGGGGTGATTACTTCACTATTTGACGTTGTACGTCTAAAGTTAATGTGTAACTAAGTTATTGACGTCACAAATTATTCATAATTTTGGTCCTAGCCGTGCCAACCAACAAGTTCGAACCATCGACTAGCGCAACCTTAATAGAAAAGGTCTACTTCTTCAGCGTCGATATTATTCATTTTCAATGCGATCAAAATAAAAATAGGATATCGCTAATTTGACATTTCAGGTGACGTTCAGCTGTCAAAGGTCTAAAATTATTTTCAGTTTCATCACGTTTGTCTAGGTATGTGTACGTTTTCAAGTCTGTCCTATTCTTATTTGTAGCCATTAGTATTTTACAAAAAAAAATAGTACATGAATTGTAAAAAAGACGTATTACACGAATACAATTTATACAATCTTCATGTCTTCACAAATGGTCATAAAGTTTAAGTAAGTATATTTTTCTTTAAAAAAACATGTCTGGCCGTTCAGTAGTTTCTAGTTTATATTAAATTATTTAAAATCCAATTATACTGACAGCCACATATTTTTCAAGAAATAAATAAATGGTTTTTATTACAAAAAAGTCATTTAAATTTTAAATATTGACAGCAAAAGTAGCTTATGTTTAAACTTCGAGCGAATACCAACACTTGGTTATCGTTGATCTCCTTTTTATTATGCATTTGAACATGAAAAAAATTAAAACAATACTAGTATTTTTAGTATTATCTATATTGACGACAAGATATTATTTAAATTATTTTTTGGAAATCATTAAAGAAATTACACATTTATTTTTAACATCTCAGCTCAAAACGCTGCGTTTGACATTCTGACGTCAAATTACAAACAGAAGTCAGTATTCCTGACGTGAACTGACGTCATGTGGTCAAAGAACGTCAAGATGTAGAATTATTATAATACTGCACAAAGTTGTTAGATATTTTTATTCACATAACATATTATTACTCTAAAGGAACTGGCTTAATAAAACTACTATATTTGAGCGAATTGTTAACTTTATAGTATGTAATATGTTTTACTTTCATGTGTATTGCTACTCAATTTTGAGCTATAAGTACCAAGGACCAATTTCAACAAAGCAGTCAAAAGTTTTCTGAAATAACATAAATAATAAACATTTAAAATTTTAACTTATAATAAGTACATCAATCTGACAAGTATTTATTTTGACTAAGTTAAGAAACATCAAGATTTGTCTGTTGAAATCGGTCCATTTTACAACATTTATGTCAAAAACAATGAGCAACACTCAAAATTCTGATGTCAAAGTCAATTCAAAAATCGAATAGCCTTATCTCAACATCCAATGACTCCAATAAACCTTATAATGTCACATAATCAGCGAGTTAAAAGCAATCAATGCGAATGTAATTAAAAACGAACTTTTACGAAAGAATACATCGTAAAATATCGACATGCCCGCTAATCGCAAACACTTAATGAATAAAATCGATAATTAAAATCGACTAAGAGTTAATTGAGCTGAAAATGGAATCTAGATTTCAAATTACGAATGGCGTGGAGCCAAACGCTTTGGTTCTTTGCCTGTTTTTTTTGTTTTGCTTTTTTTGAATAGCGCATTTGAACGGAATAGTGTGGTAGTTAGCGCATTCCAATGTTCGATTTTTATTTTTATTCGACTAAAGAATTCGGTTAATCTTTTTATTGAAAATATTGGAAACTCTGATCTATGATGGAGTTGTTAATGAAGCATTACATAGTTTGTAGCATCACAACTAAGGAACTTTCAGCTCTCTTTATTTCTTAAAAATCAATTTTCTCACGACAAAGTCACGCAATTAAAAATATATTTCCTCTGCATGTTTTCAAAACTACATTTTGTAACAACATGGCATAACCACACGCGGGTACAGAACAAAAACAAAATAGTTTGTTTTTAAAATCGATTCACTCGGTAAATCGATTCGGCGAGAACTCGATACTCGTAATCGTAAATCACATGAACAAAAGACGGAAAGGAAAATACAAATTAGCCTTATAATCGCTCGTTTAAACTCGGGTTTAAGAGCCACAGCCTAGTGAAAGAACATAGTAAACAATTCAATGAGAACTTAACTGGGATAGTTTTGAAATTAGGAATAGAAACCTTAGACAAAACAGTTCATATCTTTGAACAACAAACGAACCATAGTTTTTTCTGCCAAACCATGCATTTTTTCAGCAATCGACTTTAATTAAGCGAATTCTTAGTTGCTAATCGATTAATTGACCGTACAGATTTTAGCATTCAGCTATAATCCGCCATAAAATGGCCACTCGCTGATGATTAGAGTGATTCATTTTTTATTTTCGAAATCACGGCAACGAATCCAAAACATCCTCTCCATAATAAAAACTGGTCTTCCAAATTGATAATGGTCATAAAAATGCAGACTCAGAAACTTATAAAAAGAATGTGACACATTAAAACAATAGTCCAGACACGTCGTTAGTCAAACTAAACAGTTAAGCAACGCGTCAAAGAAATCATCAACAACAAAAAGATCTCTATCGATAAATTCCTAACGCGTAGACAAATAGTCGTGGAGAACAATCGTCAACGACTCGAAAACAATTTGGTTACGTCGCGAGCAATTACGAAACGCGATTCGAGAACGCGATAGTTTTCGAACGCATCTCTTAATAATAGGGCCCTGAACGCAGCCATAATCGCCTTCATCTCTATAATACACCTATCTCTTTCTGACACCAGTAACTCGTGTATTGTTATCCTTGTCCATCGTTGACAGCGCTCGTTGAGAAACCACAGACCCTGCCTATCAACGTTTCAAATCTAAAATGTCTAATTATACCCACATCACTGGATGAACATCAAAAAAGAGCCATTTTTAATTAATTTAAACCCCAAAAACTATTATAATAAGGCCAATTTTGTTATCTAATAAGCCGTGACGCTAACAAGACCCGGGAAGCCATTTTGAAACCGTTTTATAAAGTTGATTTAATGATATAGCTGCTTTAATGGCTTTAGAATTGATATAAATTATTGCAAACACCAACTAACGCCCACTTTTTGAAGATTGATCATGTTGGCTGTTGATAAATGAGGTTCAGTAATCAAATAAATTTTAATTAAAACTTGCGAATTTGATTGCGACATACTAAGTGCCTAAATTAATTATTGAAATTAAGATAATTGATGACAAATTCTTGGACTTGGTCTGTAACATTGCTTATTCTAGTCGTAATGAAATGTATATTCATAAGTCAAATCATTCCATACAATTCAAATTCAAACGTAACGTTACATTCGCTTTTCAAATACTATAGTCATTGTCAGTCGAAATAAGGTTATAATATCAGACCCCACCTCATCCTCGCCAGTGCTAAAATCTCTTAAAATCATAAATAAATAAAACTATCCTCAAAACATCTAGATTACATTAATATTTACATGTTTTATCACTTAGTCCACTGTCTTACGTTTCATTCTCACTTTCACTGAGTTCGTCCATGTCCATATCGATGAGTTCCTCATCATCATCTTCGTAGGAGTTGTTAAGTTGGCTGCCATCATCTGGCTTCATGTTTGAGGAACCTGATTTGCCTCCAGTCTTTGCTTCTTCTTCTTGCTGCATTCGTTTGTGTTTCGTTCTTCTGTTTTGGAACCAAACTTTAACCTGTTAACAAAGAAATTGTGGGTTATTATGGGGCTTTTAATTACTGTTAGGTATAGATGCCCAAACATTACTTTGTGAGTTTGGTTTAGATACCACAAGTGAAAATATTTTGATTTTCATGGGAATGAAAGACTCATCGATCGATTCTTCTTTTTGTCATGTATGAGACAAATGCAAATTGATTAGTCGTTCTTCTAACCAAATGAAAAGAAATGTTAAAAGAAAAAACGTGAACGCAACAACAAAACAAGATAGAAACACAAATCATAACATAATTTCATGGTCGACGAACAGCAATAAAGGATTAAAGGAACTAGCCAATAAAAAACTATTCAATGCGACCCTTCCTATCATATATCACGAGCTATTGAAAGAAAAATCCGTTGTCGAATTTTTCTGCGCACCAACAACAGATTTCCCGCCCAAAAAACGTCGGCAGCCATTTTGTAAGACAATTTGTCACGTGGTTAATGGCTTGCGAAATGTATTCACGTTCTACCCAGCCAGTACGCTTTTGAGATATTGTAACTAATGCATGGAGTCTGTATATCTGTTATTCTGCCAAAAATGGAGATAAGGTTGTACATTACGCTTATTTAGGTTAGGAATTGGTTTATATTTTGAATTGTCTCCAATGTGCTTTATTATAGTGAATGAGTCATACAATAAAGGGTAATTGCTGATAATAATTTAAAGTTGGCTATTGTTCTGGAAGAAATACACGGTCCTTATGCCATTAATTGCATTGCTTTTGCAAAACCATTATTTGTAAATCGTGGCAAACTCAGGTGAAATCAATCAAATGAAGTCAAATAGTATGAAGGATTTTTAGTAGGTACCTATTAATGCAGTTACAAATAATCTAGAATGTAGGAACGATGGCTATAACTTATTTGAGTCAAATGTCAATAGTTATGACTTTTTTCCGACCAGTATTAAAAAGTTTGCCTTTGAAAATTTTCCACAACATAAGATTACCTAGAATTAGGTAGAAACGTATACTTATATATTTTATAGTCAAAAGCAATAAGTTATCAGGATTTCCATTAAAAATTGAATGCGACGGTAAAAACAGTCAATCGCCATGTTAGTTACAACGGATTGGCGTGAAATTGATGCAATCGTACGGTTTATGGCTCCTTACAATTCCGTACAAGTTACAAATCACATTTTAGTTTATTACTGATAAAAATTTACAAGGGAATAAGCTATTAACTTTGCTTTTTGTATGATTTTCTATCAAACATTTTAGTTTTATAGTGTTTCCTATAATTGGGCTCTATACTTTCATGAAATGGGACTCTTATCTGCTTTTTGACTTGTTATTTGAATTTGTTACTTATAGAAAAATGCACACTTTACGCGCATTTAACATATACCGTAAACCGCCCTATTACGGTTACAAGGGCGTTACTCGTAGAAATTGGAGCCAAGGCTGGATATATTCAGATTTTTTTTGCTCTATCTTCACGAGGCCCTTTCTCCAGGCAGTCTTCAAGGAATATCTTAGGACAGTAAAATCTTTTAGTCAAAACCGCAATAAACACGAATTTAAAACAACAACAACATAAAAAAATATTACAACTTTTCAAGAAGCAAAGAATAGTAACTCTTTAACAGAGCTGAGCGCAAAACATCTATTGGAGTTTATCTGGGGCCCTAGTCTACTTACTTACTTACTTAGGCCCCTGGTACACTGACTACACATAACTGACCCGTGCTACCAACTTTCCCAGATTTCCAACCAAAGCCGTGAGAGAAAAATGATAAATACTAAAACTTCACGGCTTAATGGCGTCTCCCCCTCAATTATAAGGTCCCATACTGCGACAGACACGCTACATTACCTTCCATATATCGACATCAAATATCAATCAAGTTAGTTCCGATGCCACCCTTTGGTAACGAGTAATGGTGCGTAGAGGAGGGGAGTAGTTATACTATGTATCGTGATGTTGTTTATCCTAGAAAGATCTATGTGAGAGAAAAAAGAAAATGTTTGAAGAAGTTCATAGTTTGAGATATTTAGTTGAGAAGCATAGCGCATGGTAACTTTTGCGATCCTCATTTTCAAACGTGGCTAAAGGTGGCAACTTGGTAAAAAAGTTCTGCCATGAATTCTTTGAATTAATCCATTCCCGGGAAATTCAAGAATTCTTATAAAGATTTTTAAAATATTATAATCAGAAAATTATTTGCCAGACGACATTTTGAAGAAAGTAGAAAATGCCTCAAATCGTTGCTGTTCAGTCGTAGCAAACCAAGTAATACATATTGTAGGACTACATACCAGAGCCAAAACAGTTTTATCTGCCATAGACAGAACAGTTTTGTCTCGTGTCCAAAACCATTTTTTCAGTACTTATGTACTGAAAAAATTGTTTTGTTGACAACTTTTGACTGTGTGACTGTTTTGTTGCAAGGAGGCGCGCCATAATTACATCATCGACTTGAGGAGTCAGAGGCCGATGGGCGGTATACAAAACTCTTACATCAGTTTAGTCACGTAACCCCACGAAAAAGAAGAAGAGATTATTTTCATAATGTGATAGTCTCAACTCAGTTTAGACCTGTGTCCTGAACCTATACCTATTAACCAACTTTGTACCTACCATATCCGATGAATGTTTGTCTTTGTCTTTGACCCGAGTCAAGATTGTCTACACATTTAAAAGACTGACACAGGTCTGCACACAGCCTTAAGTGTTTCGCATATGAGTCCAAATGACCGGTTGCCGTTCAACTACAGCGGTTACAGCCTACGTAACGTTTACGACAAGATACTTATGTCTTTAGTAAAACCATATAGTTTTCGATCTTTATTTGTCGTTTTACACAGTATAGAGTTCCAATGCTTTCGCTAGTTTTGATTTATGAAGGCTTTGCGTGACTTCTCAATAATAATACAACTAATGGAACTTATGAGCTTTTATTCTCGTTTAGATTGTTCTAAAACGAGAAAAGAGCAACAATAAATCAAACAATAGCACTAGGAGTACCACAAGGCACTATACTCGGACCGGTATCAAAAAAGGACGAAACATATTTGTTCTTTTAAGGTACTTTCATCATAATTTTATTATGAAGAAGTTTAGTTGCTAGGTGCCTTCTCCTTATATAAACCTACCACCAAGGTACATACAGAACACGTCAGCTCCTCTTACCTTTTGAATTTTATGTGAATTTTAACGACTCTCCACTGTTCTTACAATAGCTTTTTAACCTGTGTTTAGTCGTTGTAAATCAAAGTTTACTTAATAACAAAATGGATATTATTGCATCTTTTGTGTTAATGCCAGAGTTACATGAAGATTTTACTACGAACGTCTTAAACACGATAATTATAGTAGTAACTGTGGCTGTAGAGAATGGTGTTGTGTGTTTAACTACGTAAAACGTTACCCAATTTGTGTTAAATCTTACAGAACCTACTCTTTAAATTATTTACTTTTTTATTATTTCTTTTGTAAGACACACTTGTGTTTATGACCCATAACCCGTTTGACTGTGACACTATGGGCAATTCCTGAATACGGACATGAGTAAATAAAACCGAAAGGTGCCAATATTAACCAATAGAATCTAACTCCGCTCTAGAGTTTATATTCTATTGGTTGATATTCGTACAGCTCCGCTCCTCTTCTCTCTTCTCGCTCCAGTGGACAGACAGCCTAAATGGTGACTTTTCCCAACAGACATTATCATCGTTTCATCTACTTTATAATTTCAAAATACATTCAAATTTACATTAATTTTCTTTCCAACCACATCAGTACCATCCAATACTTCCTTGCAACATCAAAAATCATACATTTTATTACAATTACATAATTCAAAGAACCCTATCAGAATTCTCCATTCAACCCTTGTGCCGCCGGTCCCATAGGCCCATTTGCCGGTTACGGGTTATTCGCCGCTCGCATCCATCATACGGTTCTTTGTACCCCTGAGGATATGTGCGGTACTATGTAATTTTGTATCATTTTAAGTTTGATGTTGTAGGGTTAAGGTTTGTTTTAGAATTTGTTTTGAACTTCTAAGTTTTTTTTTGGACTGAGTTTTTGAGCAATGCGATATCAATCTAGTTATTTCCTTGGTGACCTATGTTTTTATATTTATTTCTCTAGGCCCTTCTCAGCTTAATATCGTCTCAATGATTTATCAAAATACAAGACAAGAATAAAACTATTTCGGAACGTAGTTGCCCACCCACATACCATTAATAATTCTAAAACATACTCATTTTCCATTCTGAAACACACAAACAAGTATTAAACCTCAAAAAATTCGCAACGAGACGGACCATCAAACAATTATCACATTCTGATGCAAATTTAATGTACTACCACTTCGCGTTACAACAACAATAAACTTTAATTCGTTTTACACGACGCATCTGCTCATACGCACCAAACTACCGTAAAATGAACCCTCATAAAACTCTATTATACCAACAAAAGAGTTCTAACAACGCTGGTCGTTAAATAAAAGTCATAAGTCTCCGCAAACAATCGTTATAATAGGAAAAGGGATCCGTACAATGATACCCGTACTAAATAAATAGGGGTGTCATTCAACATGGCCCGAAATGCGATTAAGTGCTTATGTACCCGATTATGGCGTTCCCCTACGGATTAGTAAGTGAGACAGACTTATACAAGCTTCCACGCGTTAGAAAGAGATAGAAACGAGTAGGGGAGATACGCAATTAAGAATGCCGCGCGAATTTGGAGGAAAATTTAAACGGATCGCCGCCGTATTACTTTATTGTAGCTCCATTAGCGAGCGAAAAGGACAGATATAGTTTAGAAAGGGACATTAGAGTGACAAATTGGGGTTGTTAGATATTTGTAGGGTTGGCGAGCTTTAATTGGATGTTAATAAAGTGATTCAGTTAGGAATAAGTGAGTGGAATGTTTTTTTCGGTGGCAACGCATTTTAAGGCGACCCTTGAAACTTTAGGAACATCAAGGGTGAAAGAACAAAGGAGATAAAAAATATTATTCTTTTTGCACATTAGCAACTAAGTTACACTTTATTTTTGTACTACGATCGAAAATGATGCTTGTTTCTAAATTTCTTTTTCAGGCTCCCTTTTTCCCGCCAAAACCTTAAAATGACAGTTAACTGTCAATCGATTAAGCCTATCAAAAATCATGGCGCCCTGTGTAAAAGAGACAACATCACTCAAATTGGCTGTTATTATTCGTGTGTGAACTGGTTTTTGGCCAATACACCGTTGATTACTGGTCGAATTTCATTATTACATGGCCGCCATTTTGACGTTTTGTGCTAAGTAATCATAGAGAATTAGCGAGCTTGTATTTGAATCTGGGTGTAGGTTATTGAGACTATGAGAATATTCATACCTATTTTATTTTAATAGGTACGGAATTTCTTGCTAATTGGATTGTTATCGAAAAATTTAATAATAAAATGAATTTATTGAGGTATTCCTAGTTACTTAAAGGATTTTTTTTTACTGGAATTACGATACATTTACATTATTCAGCACAGCATTTTATTGACATCTGCGCCTCATTCATGCCAGTATCAGGGCTTTGGAGCCACAGTATTTACCTAGGTAGGTACTATGATATCCAAAGGTATCTTCAATTGCAAGCAAGCATGGCTTTCATCAGCCACATCGTCACTTAACATCACTAGACACAATCATAACAAGTTCCAACCTTCATAAAACCTCCATGAACACTTTCAAAGACAACATCAATTAAAACCTTTCCAATTCCATAGACGAAAGCTCATCACCAAAGCGTTCATCAACAAATAGGCTAGTCAAGAAAAACAAACATGAAGTTAAAATTAACCCATCAATTCACCTTCACAAACAACGAGGCTTAACGCGAATTTCCTTTGCCTAAGTGATGGCATTGCACGATAAAACGCAAGAGTCGATAATCGAGTAGGTACCGGCCGGATGTGGAAAAGCGCCCGCTTACGTCGCTTCCGTTCGCCATTAGTGAAGCACAGAATTGTTTTCAGTAATCGTTGAATTTGTTTGGTGGAAATTGGCGGTAAATAAGATTTAATTCGAGTGTTGTAACAGGAAGACACGTAAGGGGTTATTTTTAACAAAAAACTGCAACTTAAAAGCTTCTCAAATTCTTGCAGCTAACCGAGCTTTTATTAATAAGTTGATGTATTTTAGCGGTAACAACCGTTAGGTATTTATTTCTAAATTTTTTGCGGTAAATAAGTAGGCAGAAAAACAGAAATTCAGCCATTAGCAGAGGGATTCCATTTTCAAACAATCAATATCAATTTGTTTTTTTCTTCATCTTTCTAACGAAGACTGAGAGTAAATTAAATTAAATAATTGCCCACGCAAAATCCTATACAAAATAAATCTATCCAGCCATTATGCAAATCTAACAAAAACGATTTATAGCTGCAGTTATACTAATTTAATAAACACGAAACAAAGTTCAGTGACTTCAATAAGAACCATAGACAATATAGACGTTAGTAATAATGTTAAATTCCACTGCAATTACACTACCGGCCACCGGACATACGAAACTTCGGCAGTACCGGAACGTTCGGTAATAAAACCGTACACGGTTCGAACGCGTGTCGATTTCCGACATTAAAAATCGTATGGGGAAAACGGGACGGGACATACCGTTTTAATGGTTGATGATTTATAGTTTATATTTTGTTTAAGGTATGTATGATGGTAATGGAGGATATGTATGTTTGTGTGTGTTATGTATATAATAATTGCAGAAAGTAGTTAGATGAGGTATAAGTAAGCACCTATATGCTACGCAAACTTAAGTTTCTGTCTTTTAGGTCCTTCATTTTTAATTAAAAATTATTTATATTTGTTTCAGATGTAATTTTTTTACTGAATAGTATCTACTTAAAGAATATATTATTTAAGTAAATTCGTAATCTACATTAGTGTCATTTTAAAAGAATTTTCCGCAGGGACTTTTCTTTACAAAGTCAAACTTATTTGAACTTAAAACCAAACCAACAACCAACCCAAGGGACAGGCACCTTGATTTTTCTGATTCATGTGCGTATTTAACACTTGCTTCAAAAACGGTGAAGGAAATCATCATGAGGAAACCGGCACGCTTGAGAGATATTTCTCGACGGCATGAAAGCCAAGTCAAAAGCCCAGCCAAACTCTAACACCAGAATAGTCGATAACCACACGAAAAACAAAGTTTTTTTTTTAAACACAGGTGGTAGGTATTTGTTAAACATACACATTTTACAATCCACCTTACGCCGTCATCGCTATAGATATACTACCATTTACATATTATTTGTGTTACCCTATAATAAGCCCTAGGAACATAAACTCTTTTTCATGCAGGCTAGAAACAACCATTGATCTACCATAGAGAACAAAAAAAAGAAACCTAGCTCAATTAGCAGTTACACTTTTTTTTTCATAAAAGAACATAATATCAGTTCAACAGCGTCCCCTTACTTGCGCCCCCCACAGGGACCGTGTTAACTCCACCGTAGGACTCCGCAGGGCTACGCCCCCAATATCACGCATGCGCACTAACACAATAAATATTTGCCACCTTTTTTATTTGCTCAATTGAGACGTAATCGAAATAGGTTTTGAGATTCGAACGTTATTTTCGTTCTGCGAATAGATAGCGATTTTTTATGTTGATTCGGGCTTAAGTAAACAGTAGGTGCAAGGAGAATTGGAGAGAATATAAGCGTTTTAGTAAATTGAATTTTTGTAGTGAATATTGAGACGGAGAAAAACGGTTTGGATGATTAAATAATAAAGAATTTTTTTTGGTATATAATATAAAAAAAATAGGCCTTTAAGTAAGTAAAGTGAAAGGTAGTCAAATAATAGCCAGTAAAATAATTCATTTAAATATTTATAAATTAGCTTCAATCCTTTCATGAAAAGAGATAATCTTACAAAATATAGTGTCACTGTGTTCATAAATAAAATAAAAGTAAGCGTTAACAAGACACGAAATTGTATTTTTAACACCTCTGCATTATCATTTTAAATCATTTTATTGCAAAAAAAATCGCAACGAAGGTATGAAATTAAGAGCACACCTGTATCAAATGTTACGTAAAAATAAAATATATGCAGCTGCATTTAGTTATATTGCACGATATTTTACAACAAATCACCGATCACTGACAAAATAATATTATGATAATAGTATCACAACAAATAAATAATCGAGACCTTTGCGAGTAATCAAGAACGGAATTAAACTTTATAATAAAATTAAAACATTGATAAAAATATACGCGCGTAATGGAGAACGTACATTTATAGTTCAAAAATCGAACACTTTAACAACACAGCGCCGCCATATGTGAGACATAATGACTAATTTAAAAAAAAAACAACTTATCGAGCAAAGTAAAAAAAAAAGTCAAGGAGCATTTCCCTCAAAAATTACGTTTTCACGAGTTCCAATAATCGAATTAAGTATGGTAAACATTTTATCTTAATAGTCGACTATATACGAACATACGAACAGGCCAGCTGCGTGTAATTTAGTTAATAATATAAAATTACTTGTATCGAGTATAACCTGTCCTGGCTGTACGTCATCGTGGCTTGGCTTGCAAAAAAAACATATTGGATTATAAACCTCGATGGTTGCCTGTTTACACTTCTTTGTGTTGCCATTATAGTTAATTGATTTCTTCTAAATAGGTTTAATGTGTCAAAAACATCTAAAAATGTCTAACCCAATTTATTGGGTAATAATCCGCTTTGATTGTAGAGAATCCAGTGATTGTGGTTTTATTCAGTGTTTTTAAATCTTTATATAAAAAATGCAATTTTAGTATATACAACACTTCACGCAAATATAATATAAACAACCTATAGTGTTTTCTACGTTGTTCAAACATAACATGAAGCTTTTTTATTAAAAATTACAGAAAAAAAGGTAATTACGGTATTCAAGTTCTGCATCCGACATTAATCGACGTGCAATGCGTATAATAATCGACACACTACATACACTAGACAATTACGGCTACGGCTTGAGATACTTTAAAATCAATTGATGGCTATAAACACGTAATACATAAAGAAGAAACAAGCAAAAAGTTTATGTGAATTGATAGAATAGAATCGTACCTATATCAACGACTTAATACCTATATGCGTTTTTGAACCAGAGAGCAGGGAGACGCCCGGCTGCTGCTGCCCGGGCGGCGATGATGTTTTCAAAATATGCACAGATTTGCAGCAGCTAAAAGCTTAAATCTATTCAGTAGACATCAAGTTCCCCAGTTTACAAATCAAATAATTGCGGTGTGGATTGCAGGTATTTCGTTAACATAACAACTGCCTCTTTCTCAATATTAAAGGAAAACTAAAGACATGTTAAAAATAATCAAAACGGAAGTCGGCATTGTCTATGGGTTCCTTACTTTCTCTTCAAACCATAACTCTGTCTCAATCGAACATAAACAAGCAGCTGCAATTAATTAAACCACACCTAATTACAAATAATTTTCATTTAACATGTAAATTCTTCTACAATTGAACTCAATATTTAAACATAACCGTAAAAAAGCACGGTGCTCATCACCTAAGTACCATAAATTAGATCGGCTTTCAAGCCTCATTACTCTATAATTCTCTATGGTAATGTGTAGTTGTGACGGGAGATAATGATTGCTGCTTTGATGTTGATGGAAATACTTTTTTTTAGGATTCCGTGTTGGAAATGTGTTAATAAAGATAATTATTTTTGTAAGATCGAATACCTTTCCTACTTTGGAGTCTTGTAGCATTTGATGTTGAAAAGTAAATAGCACCTTTTTGCCTCATAAGAAACTTGAATTGGCCCTAAATGATAAGAACATGCAGTATTATCATTCAGTATTAACGTCGTCACAATGTCACTTTTAATTTCCACAAGACCGACTTATGATGATATAAAAAAAGCTCCTGTTTTAGATCCAGAAAATAAGCGAGATCGGTACATCCTACTTAGAATAGAAACAATAAAATGATGATCAGTGAAAATAACAATGAAATTACAGAATCTATAATTCTAAAGATTACCTTCTGAAGCAATAAAATCCTATAGCTCAACATACAGAACCAGTGCATCCATCTATGAATCGCTCCACATTTTTTGTTTCATCACCAGTGTTGCATGATGCGATTAGCCGCGGCGCTAATTTCCTACTGCCGCTGCCTTAATCAACTGTGTAGCCATGTCCATGTCTTTTTTTCTACCAAATTGGTAGTTTCCAACATTTATCGAGTTAGAACGAACTACTTTGTAAAAATAATTTGCGGTTTGTTGTGTAATATTTGTGTTGTCTTTAATTTCAGAGCAGAGGTGTAATTTCATCGAAATATATGTATTAGCGGTCGAATGGTCGAATTACTTTTTCCTTTTTATATAAGCTCTGTCTGGGAATTATTACGAGCTCATCCCTATTTACATTTTAAAATCAGAACACACAATAATAATATATTGCCAGACAAACACAAGGTCTCCCGTTGTGGACGAAGATATGACTAAGAACTATAGAGATTGCACTAGAAAAAGGATAAACTATAACAAATGGTTACCTTGTCAAAAACCATGGCCGTGATAGGTTACGCGATACCTGCCATTATGCCTTAAGGATTAGCCTGCAATTATTAATCATAATGACTGATTCAATCAACACTGATGATGATAATTATCAAATAACAGTCGCCGATCGTCTAGAAACACTTCGCAAGCAGTTTCGTGACCCTGGCGCTAAAATTTTCACGCTACAGATCTCAAATCATACCAAATAGACGTCAGCGTCACCTCAGAATTAAATTTTTACGTTCTACCGACTGGTACAAAACAGCTGAAAACTGGAAATAAATCAAACAATTACAGCTAACATAGTACTGACTTAATGACTTGAAAAAACATCGCGAATGTGTTTAGAAACTAGGCTGAGCTATTAGTATTAGTAACTGACCACACCCGGTCGATTGGTAACTTTACGGACGGATAGCAAAATAATCAATTAGCAATTCTTTTTTAATAATCATTTCGGTAAAAAATAAATCGTGAAACTTCCTGAAGGAAACTGTTGACCTTAACACACCCTACGGGCACCTACTGTACCGATAGGATAAATGATACATGACCTTAGAGATAAATAGAAAAGTGTAATGTATGTACGGTTTACTTCAATTTAGAATAAAACAAAGCTGCTTTGGTGACAGAAATCCTAATTATCTACTATCCAGAGAACATGATCTTTGAACACGAACTATTTGAAAAATGGAATAGCTGGTAGATAATATATAACCATGCTTCACAGAAGACAGAATCGCCGGGCGGACAGCGTCTAGAGACGACGATACTAATAAAATTCGTGGAGCCGAAAGTGCGTTTAGCGGACAAGTTTTGTCACGGACTGTCTTCAAAGCTGTTCCTATACGTAAGTAGTTTCATATAAGGAAAGTATTGACAACGCCTGTTCAAATGCTAAAACTTCTCTACAAAAAGGAAAAAGAAATCCTCCATCAACTTGAATAGTAAACAGATGAGTATCATTAACCAACCAGATAAACAAATTACCAATAAAACAAAACACGAGATAACCAAATCAACAGATACAATAGAAAAAACACCTACTTATGTTACAGCTACTGCAGTTGTCGACGGTACCTGCGCGCACGCACGCCAGCGCCTAATGATCCAATAATTAAAGCGGTTTTTTCGCTCAGTTTCGAACAATTAGACGCAACGATTGATACTCTTATCGCGATTTCATTGTTACGATAATGTCGGTAATTATTTCACCTAATCCTCTATAACTTTGATTGTGTACTTATTATTGTTGGTACTGTTGGAAGGTGATAAGGTCAGTTTGAGGTGCGCTGTCGTTCACCTAGATTCTGCCTGTATTCATAATTAATGTGCCTAGCCTTTTCCCAACTATGTTGGTGTCTAATCGGATGCAGCTGAATACTAGCATTTTACATAGAGCGATTGCCTATCTGACCACAACCCAGTTGCTGAGTAACAGCATACCCCTTGGTAAGACTGGTTGTCAGACTTTTGGCTTTTAAACTACCCGTAGGTAATTACTGTCGAAGATCTACGTATGACTGGCGGCATCAAAGGTTTGATGCATACACACAACGTGCTTTCTGAGGCACGGAGGGGTCTCGATATGTACTGGATGGTCACCCATCCACGAACCGACCGCGGCAAGCGTAGCTTTTCTTAGCTAGCAGATATTTTTTACTATAAGTTATTTTTCACTTTGTAGTGTTTTTTTGGAAGACGGTTTTTTTTTATTGGAAAAGTTCTACCCCACCAGTATCTATCTAATATAGTAGTAGTCGTGGATAGGAGCTAGTATTAAACAAGTAGGTACTAATTTAGACGTCCATCGGTGGACGTGAGAATGTGGCTAACATGGGTTTTATTGGAATTTAGATCATAGTGAAGTGAAGCGAGTCTAATGACGAAACAGCTCGGTCAAGTGTGCATGTTTGTAAAGCATAATAATTATTTGTATTAAATATTGGTCAGCCAGGGGACATAATATGTAGTTCTTTTATAGTTCAAACTACCCAATCCAATAATTTAATTAAAAACGTCCAACGGGCCTCTGCAAGTTGTCTTCGGCCCCTCGTATGCCTTCCACAGGTCCGGGGCCCCAGAGGTCCCGAGAAATGTCAAAATAATAAATGTATTAAACACATTACGTGATTTTCTCCGAAATTATGAAGTATTTATTTCGGGATTGTTTTGTAAACCATGTTTCAAGGATTTAGGTACAGTCAGGGGAATTAATTGCAAATTGACAACCTTCGTCAGTTTGCCGAGTTATTGTCATTACATTTATCGAACTGTCAAAGAATATCAGTTGTGATTTCAATATCCTACGGACAATTAATTTAGTCATGTTTATACAGACTATAATATAATATAGTTACTGACGATGCGGCTAAGTGGCTAAATGCTGAATGAAATTCAGGACCATAGGCGAAAAAAAAAACACATTATACCATTATATTAATTGTGTTGCTAGAGCAAAATAATTATATCAATTTCGTAGTTTTTATGAGTTAATGTAGGTAGTGAATGTGAAAATAAAGAATAGATATTTTAAATGTCGCTTGTCGGTATATAAATTTATTTTATTTTTAAATCCGTGACTTGTAAATCGTTTTAAGCGATTTACAGACTGTCAATTAGTGTTTAATACTGTGTATTTATTGTAACTGTAATCAATAAAATAACACACATTAATTCCATTGTTTTATCTTTCAAAACGTGTGCTAGATACTCAACGTAGGATCAAAATATCAGCCTGGTATTTTAAACTTATCATGTTATTTAATCTGAAATGTTTACATTACCCTTTTAAACACTGTAATTACAATATTTCAATACCGTTTAAAGTAGTAATTAATCATGAAAATAATTATTGTTTTAGTAAGTTTGAGATAGGACCTTCTTCATGGTAATAAGTAAATAGAAGGGACCATAGGTTTCCATACCTTGAAGCGATATCCATATTAATCATTTATCGTAGTTAATAATACAGTCGGAAATGTGATAGATTATAGCCATAACTGCTACAAAGTTTCTAAACGCATCTGTCTGTCGGTACGTTGATACTTATCTCAAAAACATATAAAACATAAAATGTTCGTGGTATGACCCAGAAGCGACTTTTATCTCTTACTTCAGATAAAAAAACCATAAATATATTTTATTACAATGATATCTAACTCATGATATCTAATTAATACTTCAATTATTTACTTTGCAAAAGATAATAATTAAATTCTCGCAAATTATTATAAAGCGTTATTTTTAATAATATGGAGCAAGATGTCAAATCAAATTGACAGCAATCTATGACGCTGCGACTTTTGACCTTAAAGATATTAATTATAATAAATTAAATAATGATCGAGATGTTTTTAACAAATGGAGACGTTAATTACAACATTATTTTATTTGTTACAACAATCTGAGTGGAATATCTCACAGATTTTGTCGTAGGTATTTCGTAAGAGAATAGCGACAAAGGTCTAAGGCCCCTCAGCAGCTGTTTCAGCTAATGACCTCAAATTAGGTACATACATAACTAAATAATTATAGGTAATTCAAAGAAATACTCAGAAAAGAGACGAGACAATAATTACCTTACCAATTTTTTTTTACTGATAGGTAAAATTTTACCTTAGTGCATTTTTTGACCTAGGTATCGTACAAAAGAGTCACATTAAGGCTGAGGCAGCGATTTGCGATGCGACTGGAAGAGCGAAACGAGATAAACATGGTATGGCTACAATAGAAGCGAAAATCCGGCGTGTATTCGGCGATAACGTGGCTACAGTACACATCATCCTTCGCGGTTTACTATACGCGTAATGTAGCCACACGCATATTTAGTAGCACTATTGAACTAGTCGTGCAAGTGAGAAATTTTCTAATAAATTCGCTTCAATTTCGCTGATATGTTGATGTAGCCGATGCCGTGATTACAGTAATGTTGTTCCTATCGCATAAAGAAATCAAAGATCCCTAGTAATATTTTATGTACCTACGCTGTAGCCATATACACGAGCATTCATTTATTTGTTTTAATCGCTCATGTGTCGCACGTCGCGTCGCGGCCTAATGTAGCCTCTACCTAAGGCTTATCCTCTGAACACCAGCCGTATGTATTCTGTAAAAATCTCGGTGTGGAAACTTAAGGTGAAGTGAGCGGTCAATCCCTACGGAAAGCTCCACTTCACATCAATTTTCACGGTGAGATTCGTACAGAATAGACTGGTAGACCTTTCACCAAAACACCTGCAAAGACCAAAAACAAAAAATGTGCCAGTAGGCATCAAACTAACCTGTGTCTCTGTGAGGCTCAACGCCTGCGCAAGCTGTTTTCTTTCCGCTCCCACGACGTAATGATTCTTCTCAAACGCGTGTTCTAATTTCAAAAGCTGTGATGGCGAGAAAGCCGTTCTGATTCGCTTCGGCTTGCGGAATGGCTGGAGAAGGAAACCGGGGATATCTGGACCTAGGAACAAAGGTTTGCTGTTAGCATAAAACTCAAAACATAAAGCATTTTTTTTATTCAACTAATTACAGGCCATTTTTGAATTGTCAAGGAGTCGGTCAGTCAGAAAGATGAAGCTTCTTGCCCATTCCAAAGCGTAGTAGGTTCCTTATGCTGTAGTACTTTCCCCGTAGAATAAAAGTAGGATACGGATACATACGGATAGATACATACGGAAGGTCACTCCTTTCGCCTAAATTAACATAGTTATTTTTACCTGAAGGCTTAAGATATTTTTCTAGCAATTATCTTTCAAAGTCATAGCAGTTACTATTAATTTACAAGTCAATACCTTTTATAATTTACAAGTTAATAACTTGCGACAATTCAAAAGTAAGAATTGTCGCAAGTTAATCACAGTAGCCAGCACCAAAGTGTAAGTTCTAGTAAAGAAAAAAATAACTTAAAACATGTCCTAATTGCAGGGTAATGATAGTTATCGTGAGCTATGTAGTTTGAAAAATATGTTTGTATTTGCGACCATACAATTATAGCCACAGTCAATAGCAATATATAACAGGAAAGTGTTGACATTCTAGACATGCAAATGATTTACTTTTCTAGTATTCTTGTAACACGGAAAAGGACTACAGTTAAAGATATAGTAATTTATAATACTGGCCAGTTTATTTTGACACGCGGCAAAATACGGAACTAAAATTTAAAATGTATCGAATTTGACAGCTCAATGACATTTGACTTAGCAAGCAGCGCTGTCACGAAGTTTCAAGAAATATTGGACACGGTAATCGTTTCTAACCGTAAATATTCTTACTGTTGAGTTGACAACTTCGATTGATACAACATAACTTATATGGGCACGCAGACATGACAAGAACAGTAATAAAATTGTCATTATACACACTTATTGAATGTTAAATATAAAATTCTTTACATTAATAAATAATTCATAAGTTTATAGAACGTACAATGACTGTGGTTTAAGCGTTAAGTCAATGATGAGATTTTTAAATGCTGGTAATTTATTATAATTGAAATGATACGGTATTAATACGTTTTCTACAAATTGTGTTGGCCACACCATTTAACCGTAAACAAAGACACTTCCTAAAATCTTGGCCGTTCACAAAATAGAATTCGAAAAAAGAACCAAGTATAAAATTCCGCGCGCACTATCCTCGTAGTGGCGTACCGACTATTAAAATTAAATTAAACAAAGATTACCACTAAACGACCGCTGCCCCAGGAGGATAATCCATCATCCACTTATGTTATTTCTACGTACTAAGAAATATGAAGTAATGAAACACCACAAATTATACAGTCGAGTGTTTCTGCTTTATAAATGCTATTTAGTTCTTGTGTTGAAATTTGACGTTTGCTAGATTTACACAATAGTACTTACTTTAGTGTTTGTAAAATGGATATTATTACACGTTTTGCGGGTTATGGATCGTAATCAGCAGGATGCTAATGTAATTCGCATATTTACACGTTAATGTATGTAGACTTACTGAGAATGGGTTGACTTCATCTATTCACATTGTGGTGACAAATAGGTGCTTGATTGAGTTGTTTATTCTATGAATGAGTCATGATATGTAATGGTTGCGCTCTTTTTATGCAAATTGGTGACAAGAATATATTAATCAAATAATTACAGCGTAGGTATCAAATTACCACAAAAGCTTTACGTTCCGTGACTTAAGTATCATGCTCTATAATATTCCTCTGGCTTTCCCACTCCCATAATGGTTCTATTCAAAGCACCACTACCGGTTTTGAAACTTCTGTACACAAAAGCAATTATATAATTATAATTAAAAACTGACACGCCCACTCCAGACAATTACTTGTGATTACTGAACCAATTTAGGCCTCATATCAAAATAACAGCCATGCTAAAGGCCTCGTCCAACTTGGAACTTTAATAGGCCATTAGTTATGAGGAATAATATTACCCGTGGGTGGCTGCATACGCGTTCCGCACGCAGTGGCCTTGTGGCGACGTCCTGACATTTGCTAATGACATTATAATTGCACACATAACCATTTTACGCGGACCTATCTTCACCCATCCGCGATTCCACGCACACAATTCAACAATGTGCCTTTTTATAATGGTCGGCGTAAATAATGTAATATTTAAGGTACGATATCAATTACATGCAACGTCATTGTTGGTCGAGACATTAAAATTGAGATGTTATCGTTTATTTTTATTTATTATTCGCCGGTGAGTTTTAATGGGGAGATTACTTTTTGAGCGAGATAAAACTGTCATAATCCAAGGTTTCTTCCACTTACATTGTCGCGCTTACTATTAATGTCAATGATAAATATGTTACCTTCAATAAATGCCTGTTATTAAAGTTAAAATAACTGTAAGTGTATGAAAAAGTCTTTAATTTCTTCAAAAGTTGAATTTTGACAACTCTCTTGCGTACGATGGCTTTCTGTGATAATCGCGACTGTGACAGAATGAGTTACTACGTAAGTATTTTTATTTATGTCTTATTTACTTTCAACTTTATGCAACGTTTAACTGCTCCTTTTTAATTAGCTGTCAGCTTTTAACCTCAAGTTAAAGTTGTTCACGAATTCTTCAAGTAAAATCGAAATACAAATAGAAACAAAGGAGCGCAGAAGAGGAAAATTCAATATTGGAACGAAACTTGCAAAAAGGTTCAATGGTTTTCGATGCGAATAGAATCAAATTTGGCAACAAGGATATGGCCAACCAAAATATTTGCATGAGAAAATAGCGTAGCGATAAGTGAAGGCGCAAAACAGATAGTATTTCACAATGATTGACACAAGGCCCTAACCTTTGCGTTGTAACAAAGTTATTACATAATGTATCGTCTAATTGATGACATAATTTGGTGAGCCAACCAATCATTGTTAATTGGCGGGTGGGTAGGTGTGTACTTAATTCCCTGAACAATTGACAAATGTCAATTTGCTTTCATTCATACAAATTTTGTATTTCATAATTATGAATGTCAATGAATACCATACAAAATATTACTACCTACCTATTAAAATTTGAATGTAGCCATGTAGGTAGTGTCGAAGTGTCAATTGGTGGTCGAAAGTGTTTCAACAGGTGGCAAAAGATATACTTTCTCGGAATTTATCATCCTGTGGTCTCTTTTAAATACAGTAATAAACTGTTACTATTTTTAATACAACTGGCGTCGGAAGATAAGAATATGAAACATTGTATATTTGAAATTGATAATTATTTGAACAGACCCATAGGAAAATGTTAATGGCATACATGAAGCATCTGTTCCTCGCTAAGTAGCTACTGATAATAAAGACATCGCCACACCATAACCCTGCACATTATTACGTAAACTTAGACATTGCTAAACTCATTAAGCCTTTATAAGTAAAAATACCAACAATAAACAGCTTATATAAAGTATATAATTGCTGAATAACGACAATTTAATTACCTGGTACGTTTATGTCAACGCAAATGTGCGTTTTGCGTGATAACACACGGGTTTTGCACAAGTGCGGCAATTTATTTCTATAATGTGTTTCACACTAGTCTTTAGTCTTACTAAACTTACGTTTGGACTACTAGTGACTTATTAGTCGCTATTAGCAGCGATCTGATAAAGTGCCCTATATACCGTTGGCAAAGGAATTGTATTCAACATGCAACGATAACAAATGCTGGCTGTCGTTGCTGTCAGTTGTAAAACGATTTTAACTTGAATGAGGACAGCGTAACTTTTTTTCTGGGTCGCGTAAGGCAAAAAACACAGTTTTTTTTTTTTTTTTTTTTTAAAGGAGAATCATTATCGATTGGAAAAATAATTTAAGACTGACACTATTACTTAAGTAATTGAAATCACAAACATCCTTATCTACCAGATAACCCGTGGGGGTGTCAGAAAACACATAAACTTTTTGTTTTACGACCGCGAGACAGATAATTATATTGACGTTCATAAACCTAAAAGCTGAAGATAAATTCATTCAAACTATATCACACAGTAAACGATAAACTGATTTACCCAAAAATAATATTTTAATATCTATAGTTATTAATGCCGTCGATGTAAGGTCACTGCGCGCTGAACTCTTTAATGAATGATTTTTTTTGATAGCGAGCACAAACAGAAATTATGAATTGAAAATGCGCGTCATCACTTAAAATAAGCTCCGAGATACAGTTTATTATACTATTTATATTAAACGATGATGGAGCGTGACATCGTAAACGATTTCAGATACTACTGTATGATATTTCATTTCGGTCACACTCTTTTAATTAGGTAGATAAACATAGTGTGGCGACGGCCGAAAAAAGTTGATAAGCTTTAAAAATTATCGCCCAAAACAAATAAAACAAACTTCTAATAAGATTCCCATTATCTCAAGCGGGCAACAGCAATAACTCAAGTTAATTAATCATAGTTTTCGTTGCTCTCCGAAGCCGTCGACATTGTAAATCATTTGTCTAACTACCGATCGCATCACTAACAAAATGGCTGCCCACTCAAAGTTACCAACATAACAATCATTATAAATCGTTGCTTTTTAACGTCAGTTAATCGTCGCAGTCGCCCGACAACAAAGTAAGCTCAAATTACAGCCAATTATAAGCTATTCAATCCTTTTAGTGGAAATAAGGTTTGAAAAAAAAAACACGTGGTTTAACAATATGTGGTAATTAAGAAAAAAGCGCGCGTAACGAAAGATGTGACGGGCAGTGCTACCAACATGTTTAACGAGGCAGATAGTGATGTGCAAGTATCGATAAGTAGGACGACTGATAATGACATGCAAATAAGCATCTAATTAGCGTGGCAATTTAAACGAAGCGTATACATGACGAGCTCCCACGACCAGTAGTTCAAACATGTATTTTTTTATGAATCATAATTATAAATAGGCATAAATATCTATGCGATTATCTGCGTCAGTTAATATGTCTATTAATCTTGTTATTGTCATAGAAAGTTTGAGTATAATTACATTATGCATATTTTTTTGCCTAATCTTAACTTTCTACCTCAGTGATACCAAGGAAAAAAATAAAAAGATACTGTTGCTAATGGAAAACATCATAATATCGTTTATGTTGAAGCCAGTTAACCCAGCAGGTAATGAGATCTTTAACAAAATAAAATTCTTAAAAATAAACCAATCGACTAAAGAGCAACACTATAAAATAATCAAATTTCGAACAACAATGGCGTCAGTTGATAATCGGGAGCCGGGTCTGGCTCACTCACAAGTCACATAAAACCTTCTTTGTCAAAACGCTTATTAGTTTTGTATGAAAAAAATATTTTATTTTTATTATTTCCCCCTTTTTGTGACGATTTTGACGGGCTGTGCGCGTTAAGCCAGTTTAATTAAAATCGAGTTCTTTACAATGTCGTCGGGTTCATAAAAATAACATTGGGTCGCAGATAAAAATGGGGATGATAAAGCGACTAATCCATGGAGTTTATTATGAATATTTACTGTACGGAAGGAGGGACAAATTATGATGGCGGCCCTTTGTTGACTTAAATAATGGTGTGAAATTGAGGAGGGTAGTTGTAGATTATTTGAGAACGGTAGGGGCGACTGTTTTCATTGTAAGTAATCTATTTAATTGGGTATATAGATACAAATGGTCTTTAATATCAAGTATTTAAAAGGCCTAGCTTTTTTGTGAATTTCATCGCCTTAGCTCATAAAATATAGGAACATATTGTGTCTAACATGCGGTTCAAATATTTGAAATCTTAATGTCACCTGTTAGTCATTAAAATAAATCTTTAAAACACAAACATTACATAAGACTGTAAGCTTCTGAATTCAATACCCAATATTGGCCCACTGCCATCACCCGAAAAATTACAAAGGAGTTAAAAAAAGCAAATAATTTCACCCTGTAAGAAGGAAAACCTTTTTGTAATAAAAGAACATCCACTCTCTCAAAAAAAAAGAACTGTCTAACAAACCATAGACAAAAAATCGAACACACACTGACAGAGTCAAAATATTAAAAAAAAAGATTTTCGCTGAACAATATTAAAAATCTTCCATACAAATCCGGGACACATCGTAAACGAGACAAGAAACTATAAATTAATGTCGTTATCATCATAATTATGTTATCACAATTTTAATTGCAGCTAATGGGTCGATAGTTACAATGTATTCGGGGTATAGGCTATCGGCAATACAGTAATGAAACAGAGCACGATCGGGTCAAACTGCCATGATATTGTTTCAAAATAGTTTTATTACTGTGTACTTGTTGTAACGTCTAGTTAAAGTCATAACTAACCCTAATGTTCGAATAATTATTTTGAATTTTAGATTTAAGTAGATTGTAAACGTTACGCTACTGAACACGGGCTTTGCCACCAAAATCTCACCGTGAAAACATTGGTGAAGTGATCTTGAATTGAGCTGTTTTTTTCCATTCCACCTGATGCTAGGCATTTCAAGTTCAAGCACACTCGAACTAAGTTTTCATGGTTAGCTTTTTACAGAATAGACCGCATATCGTATAGTTTTAGAAGATTGGCGATTTCAAACACGGACTAAGTTGTTGAGATGGAGTTTAATCAAAATGACGGGTCGACGGCGAGGCGAGGTTAAAAAAGGGTGCAATATGACTGGTAGGAATATCAAGCACAATGAACTGACAAAGCAGAAGACGATGCCATTTTCATCCTGTTCAATTTCAATATGAACACCAACATATTTCAAAGCATCTCAGAACGACCGACTGGATATGGAAGCCAGAGAATCGGGTGTTGTGCTGTTAAGACTCCCAGAGACAGGCGCGACGCGGCTCTGGTGGAGAAATTTCTATGAAAACTTCATGGAAATTGTTCTACCGGACTTTCATCGCGCAGCACAGGTTCTGAGCAATCTGCTCATGAATAACGTTGTAAGAACCAGTACAAAGAGCCTGTAGGAACAGATAGAGCTACAATAAATACTACAGACGCCTAAGTTCATAGATCAACATATTATGTACAATAATAAATTTATAATTTTCTCTAATTGATTTCTAGAAACCAGTAGTGAGATGTATGGTACTTATTATCTTAAATGTGTCTCTAGTCTCATCTTTGAATTTGATTAACTTATTACTAAATATGGTAGAAGAGAACAGTAGGCAATTTATTCTGATCATGATGTATTTCAAGTCATTACTATTGTCGGCCGATGTTCTGACTTATTTTGCATATAGAGACTGGAAATATGCTCTTTGAAGAGAAAAGAAATAGCCTTAGGAATGCGCGGCCCGGCGATAACAGCGTTGACGAATGAGCGGCGGGATGCCGCGCCGGGAGCGTTGTCGAATGAGCGGCCTGCACTAGCTTCCCTTCTCGCCGCACACATACCTAAGGCGCGGTACAGTGGTCTCGGTCATACTATAATCGATTTCTTTAAATCAAGTTAAAAGTTTTGAGAATATTTGACGAGACAAACCTGAAGAGACTTTATTACCTGTGTCAAAATACCTAATAAAGTAAGTAGGTAGTATTGAATAATATTTTGGCTGCTTATGATATATTTTTAAATGCAACAAACAAAATGTTGAAACCCAGATTATAGATTATGAAATAGAAAAACGGTTTAAAGTAGGTAGATACTCCATGAATTAAATTTCCAAAAAAGAGATATCTAGAGAAAAAAAAATGGTTTACATTAGTCATGCTGGAAAGACGCCTATTGGCCTGGGACTAAAAACAAACGGGCTAAAAGTGTACAAAGTTAATCACATAAACCAAAAAGGTTTTCTCTTTTCACTAAAGAACCCTAAAAAGAAGACTAAAAGCAAGCAAGAAGCAACAACAACTAATTACGAACGCTACGTTGTAATTAAATCATAAAATTTTAATTGACTTCATTAATACGAGTTATAAAACATATTAATTGTGTATATCTGTGGCGGCTTATATACTTGCCTATGTATTTACATATATTATTATTATGATTAATGTTGAAACATGGATGTTAGTTATAGATGATACAGTTTCTCTGTGAAATCTTTTGTAGGCGGAATTAAAAGTATAAATTATATTTTTTATACTAAACTAGTTTTTTCTCGCAACTTCATTCCAAGATATAAGTCACACATCTGAGGGAAGATGCGTCGCGTAACCAGACCGGACAATTAGATAATAAGACATTTAACCTTTCATACTTAATCGATGATACGTTAGTAGTCCGCGTATTGGAAGTTAACTAACTTACGCCCGACACTGTCTGTCAGAATGATTTGTGACCAATACAAGGCCGTGTCATACGTAAAAGCGACCGAGCATGCGAGCGGTCGCGTGCTTATGTTACTTTTAGTCCGGAAAACCGGAAAGCGCCCTCTGTCGGCGCGAACACGCGTTCAAGTTCAGCGAACAAAAAGACCGAACAATCGTGTATTCGCGCGACGGTTGCTTTTAGATAGGACGCGGGGTAAATATTTTCATTTCACTGCTACCTACTTGGAGAGCAGTGGTAGTAGGTACCTAGTGGTTCAAACCCTGACAGCCGCTGTACTTTGTGTAAACTATTTCATCACCACTGCTACGGTTACGGTGAAGGAAAACATTGTGAGGAAACCGGCATGTCCTAGAACCAAAAATTCGAAGACATGTGACATCTACCAACCCGCACTGGGCCCGCGTGGTGGATTACGACCCACTCCCTCTCACAGAGAGAAGGCTTGTGTCAAGCCCAGCAGTGGGAACATTAAAGCTGATTATGCTACCTACTTAGATATTGTAATGAAAAGTTATTTTTAAGGAGGATTTCTAAGCAGGAAAAGCTAGTTTTTAACATTTGCCACTAGTTAAGGCTCGTTCACACCGGCGCGACTTGTCGCGCGACGCGACACCGGCAATTGTTCAATCGTGAAGTTTTATTAGAAATTGTATTGTTAAAGTCGCGTCGCGCGACAAGTCGCGCCGCGCCGGTGTGAACGAGCCTTTAATTATGTTGTTAGTAGGTAAATAATATTTTTCAGTAGGTATAATCAAACTGGCCATGTAGGCCCCCAGACAGCCGTGACCCGACAGCGTGACGCGACTCTTGTAGAACAATTTCTACAAAAACTTTATGGCAATTGTTCTACAGAATCGCGTCGGACCGTCGCGTCGCGCCAGTCTGCGGGAGTCTTTATACCATCTTCATTTTAAGGGCAGTCAACGACAAATATAAAAGATTAAAATAAATAATAATAAGAAAGAGAAAAATGTAATACCGTACTTTACCGTAAAAATAAAAGGTTCAAAAAGATGCACTCAACAAAACAATTCCATAATTGAACTTAAAAACCAATACACAAAGAGACAAACAAAATGCCGTAGATATAGCTAAACTAACGGGCGAAATAACGGAATTTTTCTTAATTAACCAAGTTAGTTCAACGGTAAAATTTAAAATTTAAACAACTAAAGAAGCTTAAAAGGATGATCTGACTTCAACTAGACAATAGAAATAAACAAACTTATTAAAAACTCTTTGTATGTCAAACAATTGTGGATTAAAAAAATAAAGCTCTATGGTCGCCTACAATGGACCTTGGTAACCACACTTTTTAACCCAATGGTATTTAAAAGAAGAATGCCAACATAAAACATACCTTTATATTTTTTTATAAATGAGTAAATGAACAACTAATATTACATTTCCTTGTCGTGGTTCGACATAATCTAAGTTTGACCTGTCAAATCTTCAATAAACTAATAGAAGAAGATCACGATCGCTATGATTGTAACTAAATAATTGACAGGTTGGCATATTTACTGATAACTGCTCCGAAAGATCACTGCTATTAGTTAAAGTACCAAGGAAAATTGAAAAACTCAAACAAAGGCAAAAAAATACATAACATCGTCACATAACATCACGCCCGTATTCCCCCGAGGGTTAGGCAGAAGTACATCTATAGTACACATTTCGCCAGATATGTTAGTCCCTTATGTTACAGAGGGCGAGCCAATAACACTTTGCCCGACCTGGTAATCGACCCCAGGACCTCATGCTCAGCAGTAGCTCTAGCGACCACTAGACCAACGAGGCAGTCAACCAAAATAGAATAACTCTTAAGAGGGTTTATTCTGAAAGTTGGCAACGTCGCAAATAGATGTCAAATATTTCGCTGTTTTGATTAATTTGATAATATTTCTGTATGGAAATAAAAAATGTGGCTAACTAGCGAACTAGAATATTGATTCTGAAATGCAATAATTAATATCGTAACACCGAATAGTTAGTTTTAGATGTAAAAAAAGTATTTGGTAATTTTCCAAATGCCTTTTTTTACCAAAAAGGGGTACAACATCAAATTCAATGTTATAATATTGCAATTCATTATTAAAATTCTGGTCAATTGGTTAGCCACATTTCTTATTTCCATACAGTATTATTTCCAAATTAATCGAAACAGGTAAATATTTGACAGCTATTTACGACGTTGCCAACTTTTAGGATGCACCCTCTTAAATGCCAGACTTTAATCATCAAATACCAACAAAAAAAAACCTCACGAAATGCCAAGTAACAAAAACATACAGCTTTATTTTCGCGCCAAACAGATTAATCTGTAACTTTCTTTTTACAACCAAAGACAACGATCTCAACGTACTCAGATAACGGGCTTTTTATCATAATGGCTTCGTGTTCCGATAAGCTACTACTTTTTTTAAACATTTTAATTCTGTCAACGACGTATCTTTACACGCGACGACCCGGGCAAATCGATAATCTTTTAAGTAAAAAAAAAGTTTTTATTGTAAAAAAAATGTAGTCGGGTCCTTCCTTACGTATTGTGAAGAGAACAGAAGAAAAAACGGCCAAGTGTGAGTCCGCCGTAGTACCACCGTATAATATTAAGCACTATTTTTTTTTTTTATAATAGCGAAAAAAGACGTTTCTTCTATTGGCTTCTATCGCCCTTTAATTTTTAACTTTAGTTTATATTTATTATATGTGTTGATACTTATAGCGGTCATAGTTACTCAGTACATAATCTGTGAAAATTTCAAGTGTCTAACATTACGGTTCAAAAGACAGTCCGGCCCTGGGACAGACATATGGACGGACAGGGTCCCGTTGGCACCCATTGGGCACGGAATCCTAAAAAGGCTTATGCGGTTCTAACACAAACATCTCTCGATACTTTGCGTTAACAAGCAGCTATAACTTGATGATTTATTGATCACGAAAGAGTATTAGTAATGATAGGTTGCTACCCCATCGCATACATCCACTGTAACCTGCAATTGAGCTCTACAACCGTCCATATATTCGAAAACAAACGCACAAGAACAACTATACACAGGTATATTACCGACTTTATTACACGCAATTAATATCGATATTCATTTCAAATTAATCCAATAAACACTCATAGGAAATTTCAAATTTGGAAGCAGGAAATGAAAATCAATTGAATATTTGATATAATATGTGTAATATATTTAAAGGTTTATATAACCTCAATGGGAGATAATTAAGTGCATAAGTAAATGGACTTCCCTGATAACTAAGTGCTTAATGGGCGTTTTATAACATTGCCGGAAGTAAAACGCCATTTTGAAAAAAAAACTGGTATTTTCGATAGTAAATAGATTCTAATCTTATTCTAAATATGAAAATAAAAATCAGTATAAAGTACGTTTAGAATAGCCTAAAATAAACCGCAAAAAAAAACTTTTTGAAAATACGCGTCGGTAGATATTTAGACAACGTTTAACGGTACTTAAAAATAAAAATGTAGATTTTATTCAAATATCTTAACACCTGAATTCTGATTATCTGGTTGTTAATTGTCAATTTGCCGCCGGAAATTCAAATCATTCTTAATTCGACAATAAAAATAGTATTATTGATTAATTTGAATCATAAAACTATTTAGATCGTAGAAAACGCAAATAACTAATGATAGAATGTGTGATATGTTGTCAGTGTTCGATGATGACATGATCATTAGAAAAAAAAAGTCAAATCGGCAAACATACATAAAGCAAAAAAAATTAGGTAGAAAAACCACAGGCAAGTAACTAAAAGAACAATGCTATAGTGCCACCGCATCAGAAATACTAATTTGGCGGCAAAAAGTGCAGGCCAAAAACATACAAACAGATCACTACTTTATGATTTCAAATCTGAAAAGCGGGATCGGAGTGTCATGCAAAACTCAATAAAAACAACCAATAACAGTAAAAGGGAATCTCAATTTGAATAAGGAAGAATCCGATGCTGTTTTGTTTGAACGCTTTGGCTTTTACTACGGACTATAGCCAGATGCGCGTCAGGAAAAACCAGCGAAGGATATTGGCATAGCACCAGGAAATGTAGACAAGGAAGGCCTATACGCTGACATGACCTCAATAGAATGATGGCTTGTTGTGTTCCTATAGATAGTGTATTAAAAGGAGATTGTTTCAACGCTAAGACTCCTCAAAATTTTGCGGATCATAGCAATGATTCAGAAAAGGCGGAAGACTCGAAACGGCTTCTTCCTGCCCTTATCTCAATGTTTCTCCATCCATGCATCAGCCATTGCTTCAGCATTCACTCCCTTTCTATACATCTTTTGCACAATTCTTCCATCTAGGAAGATTTTACCAAGTTCATAAACTGACATATGCATAGGAAAAAATGTGGCTCGAGCATGGTATTTCTTTATGTTTTTTTGGGTCAGATTTAAAGTTTTTTCCAAAACATGACCCGGCTTCGGGTAACAAAAAAAATGCTAAACTTTTCTCATGAAGTCGTGATAATAAATTATAGCATAATTGGCGGAATATTTGTGGGAACATTTTGTTTTTTTGAATTGACTTTAATAGCTCTAGAACCGTAAGTGTCAATATAAAAAGTTTGATGATTAATCAAATGATTACTTATGCAAAGTTTCTTTTGAAGACCATAACATTAGTAAGATGGGTATTACAAGTATGTGTTTGTATTTTTTGTGTTATACGGTTTATTTTTCGGCGCCAGATTTTAGAATCAATCGTTAATCTTTTTCTACGCAACGACAGAATTCTTAAACTTTTCAACATTTTTTAACTGCTGTACCATATTCATGACAAAAATATGCTTTCTGAATGAAATCTTGACCTGTACAAGTAGACTTGGTTTTTTTTCCCAAGATGACGAATGGCGGTATAATGGAGCTAATTTGCAAAATGTTATTTAAAAATCTATATCTAAATGGCAAACTCACAGAACATCAGGTTTATAGGAAACTGGAGTTAATTGTTGAAATTCTAAGCCCAACAAAAGCACTGCATAAAATTTCGCCAAGACAAACTGCAGTTTCCTCAAAGAAATTTCAAAAATAGCATTTGGCCCTTTGTAAAATATCCTGGAGGCCTAGCCTTTGACAAACTAAAACCATTAAAACATCTATGCTAATCACTTCGTGAAACTGACCAGCTGTATTAAACTCAGGGGAACACATTTTGGTCCTGAGATCCTACCGGACTAGAGAAAAGCAGAAGTTAATCATTAGGACTTACCTCCAGGAAACCTGTGTGGGAATATCCTGCCGTGCCTGTTGATGAGCCACGGGTACAGCGTGTAGGACTCCCGGGGGACAGGCGGTTGGGGGTGCGGGGGTGGGTGCGGCGGCAGTGGTCCTCCAAAACCCTGCTGCTGATGCGCCAAAGCTGCGGCAAGAGCAGCTCCTTGGAAGTGCGCCAGAAACTGGTGGTGGTGACTCTGGGCGTCCAAATACGGCAGCCTCTTCAACTCAGGAGAAGGAAACACCGCAGGCAACGCACTGGGCCTCAACAAAGGTCTGGGCGATGGACTTCTCGGGGATGCAACCGGCGAAGGGGAGCCAGGACTTGCCAGCGGCGGCGACGCATGCTTCGACCGCTCCGAACCACCCACTATACTGTCTATACTAAATCCTATCTTCGGCTTCGATGGCACCGCCACCACAGGGGTCGGTGCGAGAGGCATCATGCTTTTATACACAACGGGTCCGACACAAAAAAAATAATACACCAAATCAGAAGCACATGTCACACAGAACACAATCCATCATGACGCGAGCGCGCGATACGAACGCCAAGGCGGCGCGCGGCCGAATGAGCCCTCCGCACTCACGAGACGCCCGTCGACACGGAAAAAAAATAACGAACATGGACTCCTCACCTCCTATTGGACGGTATTTACCAAGGGGTGGCGACTGATCTCCGAGCTGCACTCTTTATTTGAATGTCTGCTGCGCGATTGGCCAGCAGGCGTGTAGAGGTGTTATTTGAATTTGGAACGCTTTCCCAGTGGGCGGTTTGAGTTAAGAGCTTGTGATTTAGCCGGCCGTATGGCGTATTACACCAGATTTGTGGCGCGAAACGCGTCGAGTAGTGCTTTCGAATTTAGTTGGTTATGATTCAATTAAGGCGTCGATTGGGTGGGTAATCGCGGTCGACTTGCTCGTTTTGGGCTAGTCGGCTCGCGCTGCGCTCGCCCGCTCCGCTCGCCTCCGCACGGTGTAATACTTTTTAATTAAGTCCGATGCTTTATTAGCTTAATGTCGCGAGATAAACGTGGATTTTTCAACGATTCCCGCCAATAATTGATTCTTACAAAATGGCGGACGTTTATAGTCGCGTTCGGTTTAATTATTTTTATCGATAATAAAATAATTTGTTGCAGCGGCCGTACGATTGTTTTCTTATGTAGTTGAATTAAATTTTAATGAAACACGATAAAGTTTGAATTTCACGGATATTTTCCACCATTATAAACTAAACAGTGTTTGGTAAATAGTTGATTTTTTAATTAAAATTGTTATGCTTTAGTCTGTGGTGCGTTGTGATTGATTTTTGTTTATAAAATACAGATTGGTTACTTTATGATACTTACTCATTATGAAACATTGAAGTAGGTACAATAAAGTTCAATTATTTTTATAAATCCATTTTAGACAAATTATTTTTAATTTAATTCATTCTCTATTGTACATAAAGACAGGTCGCTAGGTAGTTACTTCTTTTATTTTACATAATGTAAGTACGGATAAATACCTACCTAATGATTAAGGAAAAACTACTAAATAAGTAATAAAATTAATTATGATTTTCAATAAAATTATGTTATTAAAAATAACTGGCTAAAATTATTTAAATCGTTTGAACAATACGAATTGTTTTTGGATTGATCAAAATTTTGGTAAGAAAGGATATATGAAAGGTTGTTTGCCTCAAAGCCGTGAGTTAATACAGCTATGTATCTAAGGACCAAATTCGATTTACCTCGATGACATTCTTATGGCAAATATTGTATCGAAAAAAATAATACTTACCCAAACTACACATCAGTACCTATTTTGTTTTATTTTTTTATCGAATAGACACACTTTTAAACGTTTTCTCAATTGAATTCCCCTATGGTGGTGTAATTATTAACCTAAGTACATTAAAACCAATTAAGTAGGTAGGTACTACCTATGTCCTTACACTATGATAAAATGATAACTGCAGATTTCTATTTGCATTCAGTTTTCAGAAGAATTTGAGGGCTACAACTATTTAAGTAAACCTTTAAGCATATTTTTTAAACAAGCTATTCTTCTGATACTTTGCATTTACCTATTATGATGGCAAAACTTAATTTTAGTTGGTAAATGGTTAGATAATACCGACATCTTTGGTTACATGGGAAAAACCTTTGAGAGACCAATATCTATTTTTAAACGTTCAAAATCTAGCCGCAGTCAACTCAGTGACGATCAATGTCAAAAAATGGATATAAACACATATTTGGCTTTTATATTGAATGTCAAACTATAATTTACAATAAGTACTAAATTAATTCACTAACTAGGTATACAAAATAAATACAAAAACAAAAACACTTTTAGGCGTCCAGTATTCGCGGGTACGCATTGCTGTCACTCGGAAACGTGCCCAGAAGACTGGCAGCATTGCCACGTTGAATGGCAATGTTAATTCTTTGGCCAAAGAACAAACCAGCCATCTGGTCACGTGAAGTGTCGACCAGTTGGCGAGAAATTTCATAAAAAGGAGACACCTACTTGGGCCCCATGACCCAGCGAGCGTTTCGGCCCATATACCTACGGCTTAAAACTGTAGTTACCCGTATGGTTATTTTTGACAGATTATGACGGTAATTAGAATGCGACCTTTATTTCAAAAATACGGGTAAGTATTTCCCCTCGGATTTCTAAGCGTAGACTACCTCGTGTGTACAAAGCTATGGGATGACTCTAGCTAGACTTAGAAAACTCTATTCTCAATTCTTTTTTGTATTCCATAATGAAGGTAAAACAGTTGGTAGGCTTAAAAGTAATAAAACAATAAATTATGGACCCTGTCGGTCACAGCATAGTAGGGAGAGGAGGAAGAACGCTTATTTATATTTATAATATTATGTATTTTGGTAATTGTATTTTTATTTAATTAGTACTATTTCTTCTTCTTTTCTGAGGAGCTCGTGGCTAAGTAATAACAGCCACACGGGTCGATCCATCAGGTTAAGCTATGCTTGCCGGGGTTGGTCGGTGGATGGATGACCATCTTTACATACCTCGGTATGCCTCATACTCCTCCGTGCCTCGGAAAGCACGTTAAGCCGTCGGTCACTCTCGGCTGTCATTCGTGGATCTTTGACAGTCGTTACGAGTCGTCAGAAGCCCGAAAGTCTGACAACCAGTCTTACCAAGGGGTATCGTATTACCCAGTTACTGGGTTATGGAGTTCAGATAGGCAGTCGCTCCATGTAAAATACTGGTATTCAGCTGTATCTGGTTAGACTGGAAGCCGACCCCAACATAGTTGGGAAAAGGCTATCCAGCTTGATTTTTTTATTTATTAATAATCTATGTTAGATTTATCTCTCTTTATTTTTTTTTGTATCGCGGAACAGATTGTATGTAGGTACCTAGGTATAATTGTAGATAATTGCTTGAATGATGTAGAATATACCTGTAAAGGCTGTTAACAGTTTAAGCTAAAATAAAGCAATTTCATTGATTATGCGCTTCAAAACTAGGTACTACCAAGTGAATAATTATAGGTACATAGGTTACTTAAATTACATAGGTACTTACCTGCCGTATTTTCCACTATATGTATGTAAAGCTAATTATAATCTGTTTACATAGACCTTTTCATTATGTTGGTTTCCTGCCTGCTTGCCTGCCTAGTAATAACTTTTTACTGATTCGACCAAACAGGAATAAATTTTATTCGTGGAATTCTCTTTCGAATAAATTTAGAATTTTTGACATTTTCTCTAGGTATATGAAAACTGTCAGAAGTAAATCTATTCCGCGGATAAAATTTAAACCTGTTTGGTCGAATCCATTCTTAGAATAAAAGCAATACTGTAACATCTAACATAACCTATGACGTTACATCACCCTACAATCACCGATCACCATCGTGGTGAGGCAATCATCCCCATTACAGAATGTACCTTTGGTAATTGAAGACTTCCGGCGTACCTTTTGTTCTTTCAATGCTTTCTTTTAACAAATAACACTGCTTTCACACTTAGATATGGGTTCAAAGTTTATCGGACTAACACGGAAATTAACTTAGGTTAGCAGTTATTGTTGGTTTCTGCTGGGGAGTGTGTTGCGCCACTTCTTCTTCCCAGCTAAAGCACTAGGAAGTGGTGGAGGGTGGGCGTTTTGAGGGACTGTCTTATGTAATTTTGATTGAAAAAGTGCTGATTCTCAGCCTAATTTGAATAAATGTTTTTTTTTCTTATCAATCTTAACCGTATTTCATCATCAGAGGGTTAGGTATGACATAAGTAAAAAACATATGAATTTCTGTTAGAGTGGTAGTGGTACCTACTCTACTCTATGAGAGAACTAAGTACCATACTTACTACGTATTAAAATCAATCTGCCTACCCTTTTCCCAACTATGTTGGGGTCGGCTTCCAGTCTAACCGGATGCAGCTGAATACCAGTATTTTACATGGAGCGACTGCCTATCTGACCTCCACAGGCGTCTCCCGAGGCACGACGGAGTCTTGATATGTAAACATGGTTACCCATCCACGGACAAACCCCGGCAAGCGTAGCTTAACCTGATGGTTCAGCCCGTGCGGCTGTTATGACTTAACCACGAGCTCCTCACTGCTCCTCCTATACAGGTAGGTAGGTAGTATAGTAGGTATCCCCTGATAGAAAATAATGACTGTTGTCTCTTCTGATTTACTGAATTATTTTGCGTAGGTACCTATATAATTCCCATTAGCATTTGTAAAACTGTCAATAGGAATCCAAATTCCGAACGGGAACTATCGATAACTATAAACTATAACCCCCCGTATGTGTATACCTAAATGTAGGTATATCTACCGAAATAAAGTAAGGCTTAAACTAGGTTCAAACCCCGGGGTCGAGTCCAATCCAGAATTCACTTTGAGTCTTCATTTTATGCGCGGTTGTCTTCTACTTGGGACTTAAACTTAACTGGCGATATAAAGATACCTTTACTACACCTCTGCCTCCCCATTGTAGAAATACAGGCGTGATATTATCAGCTGATAGCTTCAACAAACATTCCCATAGCCCCGAACAAATAATCGCGTAGTTAGCGCCCATTACGCCGCCATCTTGAATTCAGCTCAGATAAAATCAAATCTTCTGTAACACTATAACACCTTTGAATTGAACACAACTGGTATTCAGTTATTCAAATGTGGTCACGACTCTGGCCGCTCCCGTAGAGCGAGGCGTGATAATAGACTGATTCAATAGTCTTGTAGTAATTGGGTGTTGTTTTATATTTGCCTTGTAAGATAATTTGTAATTTGATTGATACAGTTGGTAGGTGCTCGTTCCTATTAAGTTATTGTAAGTAGGTATTTTGTTTTAGTCATAGTTAAATTTTATTTTAAATACTTTACTGATGTTTTTTTTTTTTTTTTATCCACAACGGGGAAGCTCTTGGCCAGAATCTCACCTGATGGAAAGTGATGATCAGGCCGAAGGTGGAAGCGAGCTTCACCCGGAATCCTCTACCACACAGGAACTGTCTTGAGTAATTAAACCTAAGAAATTAACAATAGGGAAGTAACTGGACTGTGTCTGTTATCCTTGTGGCGGCATCTACAACAACACATGCGAACTACGCATCAAAGACCTGACGTCACACAATTCCTGCATCGCGTTATTAGAGTTTACCGCGCGATCTACATATATAAGACTATCTAACATCAATCGTTGGGCAGTTGCCCGCCAGACACAACACCCGTCAAATTTTTGTTAGAATCAAGTGTCCCCCCTCTGCCAGCTAAGTATATGATAAGTGCTGGATATGTGGAAACATTCACAGCAGTAGTATATTAACGAAATTAAAAGGAAAACTACAAGTTACAGGCTCTACAAGTTAACGAGTAATTATCGACCAACTTACATTTGCAGTTGCAAAATCAGTTGTTTTTCAACTACAATGTTAAGTTTGTTTTTGGGCTAAATTCATCCCAGCTACGGATCCCTTCATTTTGCGTGGTCCGACACGCACTTGGCCGGTTTTTGCGTTTCTTTCTGTTGACAGCAAAGCATATTATTATTATTTTAAGACGGATTAATAGCAAACAAATTTAGAAAATATTCTGTTTGAAAAATAATTAAATACTAAGAGAAATACCAATATTCAAGTTAATAATGGTTCTGAAGGTCAGATGACAGCCGCATCCGGTCTGAAGTACCGGAAGCTGATCGAACTAACGTAAGAAAGTGTAGTTAATTTTAAGATTAGGTGTTGAAAGTTAATATAAAATAAAACTAACTTTACCGTTTTAGGTTACTGGGTTTATTGTTTGAAATCTTTTATTGAGCAAGTAAATTGGAAATACATAACACTAGGTAATGTTGAATTGGCTCCAATCATTTGTTTCCATATTTGAACCAAATCAAATCAAGTAATTTATACCAGGCTGAGATTCTCCACTTTTCGAACGTCAAAATTACATAAGACAGTCCTCAAAACGCCTGCCCTTCACCTATAACTGTACCTGAGTGTACCGGGAAAGTTATCAACCAGTAGTCGGTAAATACCAAAGTGGTATATTGTACAAAAACGACTACCAACGAGTAGGTACCATTGGTACCAACGTGTAGTACCTAGGTACCTACCGACCTAGGCTGTTTTATTAAGTACCCACTACTAAAGGGGTGTCCTGCGTGAGCGACGAATGCGACGCGATGCAAAGCGATGCGACTCGACACGAAGATACGTCGCGTCTCCCCGCAGACTGCCACATAGGACGCAATCAGGGTATGCCGTAGAATTGATTGCGTTCGTCGCGTCGTTGCGTTGCGTCGCATCGCGTCGCGTCCCGTCGCATCCGTCGCTCACGTAGGACACCCCGTAAGTATATCCTTGGTGTTGTCATCAAATGGACCGTCGACTTATTTGCCAAGTTTTGACATAAAAATGGCACTTAGGATCAAAATGTCAAAAATTGCTCTTAAAATATTAAATTCGTAATTAATTTTATACTTTACGAAACATTAGGTGATACCTAAATGCAGTTTTTTTAGCATCGAAATAAAACATCTCGCCAAACTCAAATGAAGTCTAAACTTCAAATAAATTACTGCATTTCTTTCAGGGTCGATCCATCAGGTTAAGTTTCGCTTGGCGGGGTTGGTCCGTGGGTGATCGTCTCTACATACCGAGACTCCTCCGTGCCTCGGAAAGCACGTTAAGCCATTGGTCCCGGCTGTCATTCGAGGATCCTTGACAGTCATTACGGGTCGTCAGGCACTGCGTTTCTTTCAGGGCCTAGAAGTTCAGGTCTTTTCAAAATCTTTGAATGAATTAATGAATGAATGATATATTCATTTGCAAGAATAGGTATTATGTAGTTAACATAAGTTCTTATGTTCTGTTCTTGTTTGAGGAAGCCACAAGATTAACATTTTGACTCCACCAACAAAAGGGCGCCAAGTAACATGAAACTTAAGTTATAATTGTGCTGCTTAACTCTTAAGTGACCTACAGCGGTGTAATGGACGCTAAGCAGCGAAGCTCGGTTAAAAGCGTACGCGCATAAATGCAGTGTAGTGTTGCGCTTCAATGGTTGCCGATTGTCGATGCAGTAGGGATGGGGAGGGGTCGATATCGGTGGTTTGCGAATTTAAAATCGATATTTTATTTTTTTGAATTTACACCTTAAGCTTCCTATGAGTCACTCCGTCCAGTGGTGAAAAACGTATGAAAATCCGTTCGGCAGTTTCTGATTTAATCGCGTTCAGACAGACAGACGCGGCGGGGGACTTTGTTTTATAATTATGTAGTGATAGGTCTAGTCAGTTTAAAGTAGCAGTATACCTAAGCCACTGGATTGCATCTACTTACATCAAAACTTCTTAAAATTGTTTTGGTATGCAGTTATGTACTTAAAACTATTAGGTCCTGTTTTATTAAAATAATATTACTATAAGACTTAAATCAGCAAGACTTAGCAAGACCTGTTATTACTTATTAGCACCAGTAGAATATTAAACTGTAGATAATATCTCTATAACTTGTCTATGGATTTAGCCATAGATTTTAAAATTGCATTGACTAAGGAGGTTTTAATTTTAACTTATCTTGTCTTTTGTAATCATGTTTAATAACTAGTGAATTAATTATAAACTGTCTCGTTACTACACTACCTACTCCATATCATAGATAACATCACGCATGTAATAGGAGGTTGGGCAGAGTTGTATACCTTACCTATAGTACACCTACATTTACCCAATTATGTCTCATAGGGGGCGAGCCTATTGCCATCAATCGGACACAAATCCAAACACTGGGCTGCTAGTGAGGAATTCCTGATGAAAAAACCCAAAAACACTTTGCCCGACCTAGGAATCAAACCCAGGACCTCAAGCTCAGCAGTAGCGCTTGCTGGTATTACTTAACATGTTCAAGTAAAATAAGTTACAGTAGTTTCACAGTTATTTTACCCCTGACAGCAACCCACAAGTAACCTTATCGCAAGGACAATAAGGTTGATTTTGACAGTTGATTTAAACCGTACCTGAATAATTTCGTAAGAATTAAATTGATGGTAACATATAATTTTATTTCAGCTAAATTAACTCTCGTAAATCATTTTAATTATCACATCTGTAGGTACAATCGCAAATAAAGTAAAAAATTAAGCATTTATCGTCTAGTATTTTTTACCTTTAAATCTATAAGGCAATCACAACCACGACAATTATATTAACATCAAGCATCATCACAATTATCCACTCTCACAAAAACAATTAATCTTACGGAAGTTAAATTCATCGATTTTTTTATCGATATAACAGTCGCATCACTAATAGCATCAATCATAAAAACGTGGCTGGTAAACAATGGGTGCGGGTGGGCGCGCGGCGTCGCGGGCGGCCGACACTTTAGCGACACTTGGGAACTATATCGATACTTGTACCACACTATTTAATTAATTGATTTCCTTTACCAAAATAGTAGCCAGGACTTAGTAGCTGTGATTTGGTTACCCCGCCGGGAAATGAGCGTGATGATATTTAATTGAGGCTTTTCAGCATGTTTTTAAAGTCATAGTAGTCAAGCCTTAAGACTGTTTGTGTAATGATTTTTTTTTCATGATTCATTTATAATATGTAAAAATAAATCTTTTGGGACCTATCTGAATATTGGAAGGCTAATTTATTATTTTGTCTACAAGTTTTTTTTTCTTTTTTCAATATATTGATGACTAGCTTCCACCAGCGGCTTAGCCCGCGTGATATCTCTATATATTATAGTATCTATATTTCTCCATTATAATAAAGCGTTCTACTGGTGATTTTTTTTTTAAATCAGTTCAGTAGTTTTTGCGTTTATTCACTTCATACAACAAAAAAAAACCAACCGACTTCCAAAAAAACACTAGAAAGTGAAAAATAACTTTAATTTCGGAAGTCGGTGGCTTAAAACGAAAATTCAAAACCAAAGACACCGACTTCTAGTGTTTTTTTGGAAGTCGGTTGGTTTTTTTTTTTTAAAGTTTTTATTTTTCACTTTTTAGTTGTGGTACCTACCCCCTACTAGTTCGAATATTACGACCTGCTATGTAAATAACAGTGAGAGGAAAATATTAAAATATCGTCCATATAGGCTAAGTGGGAAAAATACGTATTAATGAAGCTAACTCAAAAAGTACTCAAGCTAAGTTAATAAAATTTATATGGGACCACCTTGAAAGCATACCCTTTCAAACAAAAAAAGAATTTTCAAAATCCGTCCACAATTGACGAAAATATCGACGGACATACACAAAAAAAAATACATACGCTACGAACATAGGTATAACCTCCTCCTTTTTGGAAGTCGGTTAAAAATACGAATCTTTTCTCTATAAAACATTAGTATAAGTAGATGGGAGTTAACTAATAATACTCTCCCTAATCCTTCAGCAGGGGTAACATTTGAACGAAAGTAGATACATATGTACTTCAACTACTATCTACGAGACTCAAGCATCAATAAAACCCATTGAAATCTAATTTATTTTGACCTCGTTTGAGAACGGTAATCAAAGTCGAAAATTCACCAACAAATAATAGACCAGGAGCCATATTCTAGCCATAGTCTGTACCTACCTACCTAGACGGATAATTTAATCGAGATAGTGTAAAATCCAGTTTTATCTAAATAGCTGTGAATAAAAGGGCGCAGACAACATTAACCTTTTGAAGGGACAGCGTGTAATTAGATAATATCTAAACACGCCATCCGTTTGGATACAGACTACTTTGTAGTCTAGGAGCTATTCGAGCCATGACTGAAATAGACAGTCGGTAAAAACAAATTTGTTTAAAAAAAAGTGTTCTCGAAGTCAAGTCGATCGGTGGCCAGTGACAGAAAAAAACTTGAAATATTAGGTAGGTAAAAGGTAATAAAAAAACAAAACAAAAGAAATTAAAACTTAGTAAAAATGTATAGACAAGTTAATAAACTAATAAAAAAAATGATAATTTTGTAGGTATAAATCAAGAGGGCCTAAGTACTTCTTCTAATTCTCTCGCAGGTAGCCAAATTCAAAACAGAACATAAGAAGAGGACCAAAGAGTACTAGTAACATTCCAGTGTTGCCAGCCAAAGTTTACGTAAAATGTGCGAGTAATTATGGGAAGAAGAGCAACTTCAACTTAATAACTGTTTAAAAATTATATTTTACTGCTAAACGAATGCCAGAATACAATAGCAACGGTTAACAAATCGTCCGTCAGTTTGTTTTTTCTTACAAACTTATGTTTGTTAATTTTGAATTATGATTATTTGCAAGACAAGACAGAATAATGAGTTGCATGCTTACTTAACAAACTTAGGGCTTTGCGTAAGTCAAGTAAAATAAGTTAGGAATGACGTTTTGCTAATTGAGACTTAAAACTAACTTCAGTTGAGAGCGTGGCGGATCTGTAAGAGTTATTGAAAATTGCATTCATAAACATCCGAAGACCTGGCCTGGATACGGTGATTCCTGTTTTAAATTGCGAATTCTTGCCTAAGTCGAGACTAAAGTGTTACTAATAATTAAATACCCGCAAGCTCGATGCAGTAATCTAGCCACTATACAAACAGTTCCTAATTCAAAAATCGAAAAAAATAAAATAAAAACAAAATACAAATAGTGCTGCGCCCACAATCATCGACATCGATATTTTAAACATCGAACGCACGAACAACATCGGCCATTTTGTAAAACATGCCATTTACGATCGAGCGGTGCGCTCAACAAATGCGTTCGAGATTAATTTAATAATTCGTAATTGCTGTTTTTACTTCCGTTCTCAATATAATGAGAAAATGTTTTGATTTTATTTTATTGCTGTTTAACGGACTGTACGGTTTCGTGTAATACTGTTTTATGTAGCACCCGGTGTGGTCGCTTGTGTAATCATTGTGCTACCTAGTTTAGTTAGGTACCTACGTCTACTTACGAGTAGATGTAGGTACCGAGTAGCTTATTAAGTAGGTACGTACTTACCTAGACTTCGAGGTTGTTTTTTTTTTACAAAAAAATCTCTCTTTCACATTGGAAAATTTCAAATAATGGAAAATTTCCAATTTTGGTAGTTATTTGGTGATTATATTATTATATTTTTTGACTTTCACAATTTGATTGACCAACACCTGCGCATTGTTTTGTCTGGTCTAAATTTCACTATAAGGATTATCAAGGCGAAGAGGCTTGTTTGTCTTCTTTCAGCTGTAGGTAAGCCTATAGGTATTAGTCTCTACCCAGAGACTATAGATTTACAAAACAGAACAGAAAATGAGCAGAATAAAAATAATAGTAGCTGTTGCCCGCGACCGCGTCTGCGATCTAGGATGATAAGTATCCTACGTCCTTCTCCAGGTCATGGTCTACCCATGTGCCAAATTCCATCCAAATCCGTTAAGCCGTTTACGCGTGAAAGCGTAACAAACAATATATTAAAAAATATCATCTTGTCTTGAAAAATGGTATATGTCCTTGACTCCTACGTAATAATAAGTAAGTTTCTTTGCATAACATATTGAACAGACTATAAGACACTACAAATTCGATAAATAAGTGATAATGGATAGGTATTAAATAATATTACAGTCCACATAGGTAGGTAGTTATAGACAAACCTACATGTCATAACCTAATCCAACTTATACATATTATATCCTAACTTATAGGTATTATAAATGCGAAAGTGAGTTTGTTTGTTACGCTTTCACGGTAAAACTGCTGAACAGATTTGGATGAACTTTGACACATGGGTAGACCACGACCTGGATTAGGACATAGGATACTTTTGACCCCGATATTCCCACGGGATCGAGACTTATGCGAGTGAAACCGCGGGGCATATATAAAACATTTGGGGCCTGGTAGGCGTATCTGTGTATTATTTATTTACTTAAATAATAATACACACGTCTTACCAAAGTCAGACCCGTCACCACAATAAGCATAATACAACAATTTTACTCCGAGACACGTCTGCAATATATGCACTGTACCTAACACGTTATATCTACAATAAATAACTTAAGTATCTAATTTAAATGTAAAATAAGTACATAACAAGCAGGATTCACTCAGTATTGGCGCCAAATGCCACTTGGCAATGTGCCAAAATATGCCATAATATAAATGGAATAGACAGTGCCAATAAGTGAACACAATAGATGATTTTTTTGTTTTTATATAAAATGTTAGTTATATATTTACATATCATTACGGATACCTCACATATACAGGTACCTATAGTTAAAAAAAGTCCGTTTTATCAGTACTTGCGATTGTTTTAACTAACTTTATTTTGTTTTTTGCCATTGAATAAAGAGTAGTATTAAGTACTATTAGTATTATCTACTAGTGATACGTAATTTGTAGATAAAAAAAAATGTAGTGATTCAATAGATTTTTGTTACTAGAAATTTCAACCATAGAACATAGGACTACAACTCCAATAACGCCAAAGACAAAATGGTAAAAATTCATACCAAAATGGTATCATTTTGGTATAAATTTATTACGTGAAAAGACGATGCAGACAAAAACGTAGTCACTGCGCGTAATAACGACGGTCACATAGACGCCGCGTAAGCAAAGCGGTGGCACGGCGTAGGAAAGCAGAGGCACGGCGTAGCAAAGCGGTGGCACGGCGTAGCAAAGCGGTGACACGGCGTAGCAATGGCGTAGGTGCTCCGTAGCAATGGCGTAGGTGCTCCGTAGCAATGGCGTAGGTGCTCCGTAGCAACGGCGTAGCGACGACGTACCACGGCGTAGCCACGGCACGGCCCGCGGCGTAAGCACAGCGTAGACACGCCGGCGTAATGATTCACTATGTGTCCATACTGTGAAAACAAGGAGGATTTTTTATGTTTAGCAATACATCGGCTAACCTTTTGGTTTTGTAATATCCATTAGATGCAGTAACTACTTAGATACTTTCCACCACGTGAGCCGACGGAGTTTTTATTTGTAGTCCACAATTACCACAACCACCACAACCCCATATACCTACACGTGCTATAAGGCATATAGCACGTGTGAAGTAACAAATGTTCACATACCTTTAGAAAATATTTAATTTCGATTTTATACAGGGTTTTATGTGGTTAAATAACCACAAATGCAGACCAATTGATAGAATTTTAACCTATACCTATAACTTACAATAACAACGTTGGGACTCCACATAAAATTAGCTTTAATTAAACATCTACATATGTATTGATTATGTAGGCAGGCACGTATTATATTATTTCAATTACCCTGTCTTAAAGCAGGTGGAGACATTACTCTGTTCATTATAATAAGTACTAGGCATTAAGTCCTTCGTGTCCGAACTCTTAACTTACATGACAGATGTCAAAATGGCGTCTGAAATTGGCGGGAATCGATTTTCATTACATTTTTTCGTAATTATCGAATTAGAACGATATTAACGGTTATTCGATGATATAGTGACCGTAAATTGACAATAATTTGTGATACGTTTATGGTGAATTGTAATAAAAATGTGAATAAAAAGTTAATTTCTACGCTTGTTTATTTATGAGGTACTTATCATGGTGATTCTCAGTGTAGACTGGACGGAATATTAACTAGGTTCCGTACACGGGTTTTATTCTGTGATAAGTTATGTTTAATCTCACATCAACGATTCCTGTACCGCAAAAAAAGTGGATCTGACAGTTCCTGTAAGCTAGGTATTGCTATATTTGCCATTATTGATTTCTTGACACGGCATACAAATGGTGAAAATGCAACATCAATCAGACACCAGCCTCATAACTAGACACCACATTGGCGAGTGCAAAATGGCATAAAGGGTTTCCGAAACTATCAATTGAAATTGTCAATTTTTAAGTGATTGATTAATACACATTGATGCGAAAATAGATTGTCTACCAAATGCAATTGAAGCGATTGACAATATTAATACAATTGCAATTGATCAATTGAAATTGATCGTTTCGGGGACCCTTAAAACAATAATCAACTTGAATATTGCGACATAAAGAGATATTAAGTATTTACTCTATCAAGATAGTGTCTGTCGATTGTACGTACTACCAATAGTAGGTAAGTAGGTTGGTACGTAAGGAAACTGGGCGTAGTCAGTAGGTATCTAATATGCATATAATCCAACTTACTTTCCAGAACATAGTTCTAATGAATCAACTCTAATTACGACTCCTCCTACCAAGTAACGATCATGAGCGTCATGGTAATATTCCATTTATTTAATTAATGCATAACATTTATGTTCAACGATTTGTAAACCATATCTGTATTCTTCATGCCTTCGACTATAAATTCAAAGTGTTTATCTTTAACTACCCTAGAACAAATTAGATAGCATAAAGAAACAACACGATCCAATACACATTTTACCAATATGAATAGTTTAATATCTGTCCTATCATCATTTACAATCTTGGCGCGCATATTAAAAATTGTGTTGATTTCATTTTTTTATTGCTTTCGAACTTCGAACACGTTCGGAAACGCAAACCAAACAATAACATGAACACTCTCATTAAAACACACCCGTACCTCTAGGCTGTGTATAAATAACGCATTCAAAATCCCCAGTTCTCTGTCCGTTAATTACTCCAGCAAGTTCGAAACAGTCAATTATTATTTGAAATATAAACATAGAAACGCCACGATACCAGTTCTTACTACTTATTCTTAATTACTTTTAACTAAGACGTAACTCACTCGTTGAAAGTAGGTATTTAGTGGACTTATCTTTAACTAGAGACGTTGATGTATTGCTGGGTGAAACGGAGCGTATTTGTTTTTTTTTTAATCACCCGCCCGCCGGCCATGGGCAAGGCTCATTCGGCGCGAGGGAAGTTTTACCGTAATGTTGGGAATATTTTTGAATAATTATGCGACAGTTTACTATTCATAAACTTGGCTAATAGGAAATTAAAACAATGAATATCCCTGAAACGTAGGTTCCTGAACGTAAGCTCACGCTTGAAACTTCTCCAATACCGCTAATAAGTTTATAAAGATTATCCAATATTCAATTGAGATGTTTATCAGATCTACAAAAACACCGTAAAAACACAACTCATAAAAGAATAAAAGTGCAAACGATGCGGAAAACGTAAATAAATAATAAAACCTTGTTTAATTGACAGTAATTACTCCGTGGAAAGCACAATAAAACAACAACAAATATTTTACGATTTTTATTGTAATACGAAAACACAATTTTTGTTTTTATTCGTTAATTTGGGGGAGCTTAAGTTTTTGTGGCTGGCAACTCGAGCGTGGCCGTTCGAGCGAACCATGTAATTAGGTGGTTATAAAAAGTTTAGGTAATTAATTGTGTTGCTTTGTGCTGTTAGTGTGCGTTAAATTGATATTTATTGTTGACATTTCGTGCCGTGAGCGGCGCTCGTATTTAATTGTTGTTAATTCGTACACACGAGGTAAAATGGCGGTCGCTCTCTGTCGGTATTTATTGCAATTAAAAATCCTACAACATATACTGAATTCCTATCACAGTTTCTGCAAATAATAATGATTTTATGTAATTATATATTTTTGTAATGAGAAAAGTTTCAACAATTAGGTAGGTACTGAAATAAAAATAAATGAGATATACTTAATCATGAACGGCTTTTATTTATATCTATTGTTAATTTTCTTGTTTATTATCCGTTGCATTAAGTAAGTTGTTATCGTTGTCAATTAGCTAAGTTTACAGCAGCGAAATCATCTACGGTAGAGTTAATTCTTTGTTGTAAAACAATAATTTCAACGATCTCTACTTATACCAATAAAGGTAGATACCCACTTATTTAGCTATTAAGGCATTGCTTTATTAATGCCTATAGAAAAGAAGCCCGGCCAGATTTTTCACTTCACTAGTAGGTATAGTCAGTACTTACCTACCATTACAAATATTTTGTCAATCATTCTAAGTATTCTATTATTTCGATTTCGATAGCAGGCAATGGCAGTAGGTTTAATGGAGTCCCATGCACTGCGGGCGCGCATGGTGACTGTCTTACCGTGCAGTCCCGCCTGATCAGCGAGGTCAGCAGATATCAGAGTCACGGTGGCACCGTCGTCGAGCAACGCGTGTGTGTGGATATTGTCTTTAGGTCCATGAACGGTTACCGGCACTATTTTTAACAACACTTTAGGCACTAACGATTCTGTAATACCTACTTAAGACAAAAATGTCTGGATCTCTTTACTTGAGCTGAATTTATTCTATAGCCTGCGCCTATTAAAAAGGAATCAATCCAGCTGGTCGCTTCCATAGTTAAAACAAAAATATAAAAAAACATCGATAAAATTGCTATTATAAACAGTTGCTCGTCCCCGCCCTACCAATAACAGCGCGGGAAAACAGCCCGCCATCTTTTAAGAGGGTTTATTCTGAAAGTTGGCAACGTCGCAAATAGATGTCAAATATTTCGCTGTTTTGATTAATTTGATAATATTTCTGTGTGGAAATAAAAAATGTGGCTAACTAGCGAACTAGAATATTGATTATGAAATACAATAATTAATATCGTAACACCGAATAGTTAGTTTTAGATGTAAAAAAAGTATTTGGTAACTTTCCAAATGCCTTTTTTTCACCTAAAACGGGTACAACATCAAATTCAATGTTATAATTGCAATTCATTATGAATATTCTAGTCAATTGGTTAGCCACATTTCTTATTTCCATACAGTATTATTTCCAAATTAATCGAAACAGGTAAATATTTGACAGCTATTTACGACGTTGCCAACTTTTAGGATGCACCCTCTTAAATGGTACCTCACTGACCTAAAATATACCTGAAATTATGGTTAGGAAAGCATTTAATTACCCGTAAACGCGATCGAAACCAAGTTTAGACGTTGTTATTAAGCTAAATATGTTTGAATTGCTAATTAATCGACGTGAAACGACCTCTACGCACGCCATTTTGAACCGCCACTAAATTAATGGTGGTCGGTGGACACAATATGGCCGTGATTAGCTATTGTTTCCATTTTTAAATATGGTGGGGGTTAATTATTGCGCTAATCGTTATTATGGACCACTTATTGTTATAATAGTTTGGGTACAAGGATGATGGCTGGTATGTACAGTGGCCAGCACATCAAGCTACTAAAATCTGTCAAATTTCTTTAGTAGATTTTCAACTTTATCGCTAAAGCATTAGGTTCAAGTTTGATTGGGAAAGTTTGACAGTTTTGGGTAGCTTGATGTGCTGGCCACTGTACCATTGTTTCCAGACTCATTTAGTTTTGTACCTACCTAATAGACAGACAATGATGGGTATGTTACGTAATAGGTACGTTTGTAAACTATACCATCATTATATTTTTCTTCGAATTAACAGCTTTATGCCGTGGTTTCAGGAAAAGATGGTGTCTTTATCTAATTTTATCAGAAGCAGAAATCTCTGAGTCATGCGATAGTTAACTTGAAAGCCGTAGGTAGTCGAGAAAATATAACTACTGGGAGGTTTTAATCTGGTGAAATTAGACAGAAAAACCAAACATAGTTTTCTTCGAAATACCTACTTACGTAGGTATCTTCTGTTTAAGTGAGTAGGTATAAACAAATCATTAGTTCCGATTGTGACCACGCGCCTTAAGATCCTAGTACATATTTGTTCTTGATTTGGCTAATGGCTATAATCCAGATGACATGCAAGTGGTGCTAGTCACTTCAAGCAGTATTTAAGGCCGCAGTCTTTTAACAAGAGGTATTTAAGGCAGGGCAGTAAGAAGTTAGTCCGTTTTTCACATCAACATAGAATTGCAATTTTTGGCGATAACCAGTATCAGGACATGTTTGCGAATCAGATAAATTCTGTGTTAACCAACTACAACTATTCGTGAAACAAGGACTATATCTTATCTGTAACAGTTACTTACTAGGTACTTTTTTTGTAAGCAAATATTATGCGATGCCCGTAATTTGCAGTTATAACAAGATAACTCTCAATAATATTGACCTATAAATTAAACTGGTGTAATGTAACGTTACAGTTGGTCGGGTTGGCTAATCGTAAGTGACACGTTTAGGGACGCTCGGGGATAGGTATGAGAAGCAGGCAGGTAGGCAGTAGTATAGGAGCAGAGACGTGAATCATATTATTTTAATCAACGTACAACCTGACACTGACCTGCTACTTGCAAAAAACGTAAGAAAATTTGAATGTCGCGGGCTACCTTGGCGCATCCAGCTTTAGTTTATGGTAGGTATAGACAAATAAAATCGGATGAAAATGTCAGAATATAAAAATATTCAAAGTTATAGGGAAAATCAGTATAAAATACAGTTTTTATTTGGTAAAACAGTCCAAGATAATAAAAGGTATTATTTTTAGAGATAACAGTGTTAAATTTTTTTTAATAAAAAGTGAGTACTATGACTGTCTTACGATTTTATACCTACTTCAGAACATAAATAAATAGACATATTATATTGTATGTATTTGTGTATAGCTTATTAGAAATATTTATCACAATAATAATATTACAAGTATGACCGTATTTTGGAGATTACTCCACCTACACATACATAGGACTCAAATAAAATCCTTTTCAACAATGTTTTACCTAACTCTATAATTCATGCTTGTTTTTGTCTTCGTGAACGAGAACGTATAGCGCGTCAACTCAACCGTGAGTCCGTGACGTTTTCATGACTGTCGCACTGTCACTGTCAATGTCAATGTCAAGCTTGTCAACTTATCAACGAATATCGATACAGTTTACGGATTACATGATTTATAAATTAAATTATAATGTCCGCGTGAAAATAATGTGCTTATATAGTATACCTGTACATGTTTGACCATAAGCATAAATGACTCGAAGGATCAATGTAATGGGTTACAGATTAACAGCTTCGAAATGTCTCGGTCTTTGTTTGGTATTAACTTTTGTAATGGGTTGTTATTTAGCAGCTTTACCTATTCGATACGGTAAGTTTTAAACAAAAACATGAACTGTACTATGTGTAGCGTATATCACAAGTGATTTTTAACTATTATATACAATAATTCCTACAGAAAAAGAGGCCTTACCTAACCCAGTGCGACAACGAATAACTTCGAAGGAACTACCGAAAAAACGTCTAGCGGTGCTCGTGCCTTTCCGAGACCGCTTCGAGGAGTTTCTCGAATTCATCCCTCACATGTACAGCTTCTTAAACCGACAGAAAATACCATTTCACATATTCATAGTGCAGCAGAAAGACAATAATCGTTTCAACAGAGCTTCGTTGATAAATGTGGGGTTTAAATATTCGCAGAAGGACTATGATTACATAGCGATGCATGACGTGGACTTGCTGCCTATGAATAACAACTTGAAATATGATTATCCCTCTGCTGGGCCTGTACACATATCAACACCACAGACCCATCCTAAGTACCACTATGAAACTTTTATTGGAGGTATTCTGTTAGTGAAGAGAGAACACTATGAATTAGTTAATGGTATGTCTAATAATTATTGGGGGTGGGGGCTCGAAGATGATGAGTTTTATGTGAGATTAAAAGATGCTAACTTGACTGTGATGAGACCGAGCAATATTACTACTGGCATAGATAATACTTTTAGGTGAGTACCTACTTATCTTTTATTTATTTTAATTACTTATTGGATATGCATAAGTACAACTTTTCAAGATTTTTACGTAAGTCTTGTAACAGCTGTGGCTAACATGTATGTCTTTTTTTGCTAAAATTATTGAATAAACAATAAGTTATTCAGCTATAACTTCAGATTTTTTATACATAGTAAAAGTTACTCCTTATTTAAAAGACTATTCAGTGACATAGGTTTCGTTACTGGTGGGCATTTGGACCGAGCCCCAAACAATTATTGCCCACTGTCCATTCAACCTCTTTCTAACCGCCTCACCAACTCATTCCAGACATATCCACGACAAGACTTACCGTAAGCGTGACATGCGAAAGTGCTTCAACCAACGCGAGGTAACACGCCGCCGCGACCGCCACACAGGCTTACACGATGTGCAGTACAAACTGCTCAACATACACACTGTGGCAGTGGATGGGTTAAATGTCACTGTGTTGAATGTGGAACTCCTTTGTGATAAGAGTCGGACTCCTTGGTGTCAATGTCCCGAACCAGTGAAAGCTGCCGTTAAGAAGAATTAGTGGTGTATTTGGAGTTTAAGAGTGATTGGTATATATGATTCTGCTGTGAATGTTGTAAGTTAATTTTTATACTAAAATGGAATTGATTGCTAAAACTATTTGTATTTAAAAAATATATATGTTTTACAGTGTGTTAGCATTTGTTTCCAAGTCTATCACAGCCATTCACAGCAGATTTTAACTTTTTAAATAAATAAATTAATTTATTAAAAAAATAACAGACGTAAATCGTAGAACGGCTCTCAATTTAAAATAATTTCAAATTGTTTAGGAAAGATTTTATGGGTATATTTTATTTTAACTTTTTTTTTTTTCAATATTTTATCAAATAATAATTTTAAGTAGGTACATACTAAAACTCATTTAGATAAATACTCTGTTTACTAGTCTAGTATAATTAACATTCATAGCCATTTCATTTCATTTAATTACTATTTAATTTAATTTTTAAATCAATAATTTTATTTCAAAATTCCTCTTAATCTAGTAATTAATAGCGACACGCTGCTTCCCAGGGCAAAATGGCGACATGTAAAAAATTATCGAGATTTCTGTGTATTAATAATTATAATATACTAATACATATTTATGTATTATTTATATTATAAACCTAGGAGAATAAGCTCTAAATGATGGTGCATCAAAATCAATACTGTAGTTTAAGCGGTCAAATAGACACGAAACCGACTTTGTTTTGTACTATTTATAGATTAGACCAGTGCTATTCTAGGATTTATTTGAGATTAACCTCCTCTGACGAGTTTCTCATAACCTATAAAATTAGTTTATTTTACACAATTATTATTTTTAATAAAAAATAAATGTGACATCACTATATAATAAAAATTGAAGTCATTTTACGTGTCTGTCTGCGTGACCGCGAACGGATTCTGATGCGGTTTTCAACATCATTTAGAGAATATATTCTGGAATTCGTTTATGTGTGTAATACATTAATATGTAACTTAGATATAATTAATAGAGAAATCTTCATGTTTTGTCAAGTCATAAAACTGGCCGTGCGAAGCAGAGGCGGGCTAGTGAAGATATCAACGTACATTGAGGTATAATGTAAATTTGTAAATAAAACAAAAATGTAAATAAATAAACCATTTTATTTTGATGTAAGTGTAAGCGTTATATAATTACATTCATTGGTAACATTTCAAAGCGGTTATTGTTATCAGTTTAAACAGTGTTTTTTAGTAAATGTGGTTAGCGACAAGGCGGCGACTTCAATCTGTTGATTTTAACTGATTACAGCATGTAACTGTAACTGGAAAGCTGATGTTTTAGTTACTATGTGCAAAATTAACTGATATCTTTGCAAATTGACTCAGGAAAGAGATAGTAAACTGTAGAAAAATAACAAAATTGGGTTCTTATCAAGAGGGAAACCCCTTGATAAAAAAACATTCCGAATCATTAAAGGAAAACATCATAAAGTGAAATTTTATAATGTAATCTTAAAAATATGTCTGGAATTAAAAATGAATATGAATACAAGACCCTCTTTTTGAAGTTCGTTAAAAAAATTAGAAGATTTTAATATCAACTCAATAACAAATAAATTTACGAAATTCAAAATCATCAACCCGAATTTAACGTTCGACCAATATGGAAGAAACTGTTTATAGTACCTAATTAGTTGTAGTACAGTACAGCACTATTTATACGTAGGTAGTGGAGACGACAATACATCAATAAATTAAACTGCGTATATCTAATGACGTTCCCAGTCTGCATACCAAAATTCAATCAAACATCTTTAATAGTTTAGTTGCTATAGGCTAGTAAAAGATTGGCAAAACCCATAGTCGGCGCATCACTACTATTTAGTTTCTTAGAACAAATCACTTTTTAATTTCAATGTTAGAATTTATTTGATAGTTCCTAAATACTCCTATGTATTCATATTGCCAGTGTTTTCATTTATTGTTGTATTGTCGTCTCCACATTGTATAAGAGCAGTAACTAGATGACAAATAGCTGATTGTAACTGGCCACACTGTATACATGTTGTAGCAATGGTTTCTATAATGTATCAATAGTATTTATTTATCATACTTGCGTCGCCAAGTCGTCTTTTTAAAAACTGGTTACTTATCGGCGCCAACTTTTACAAAAAAAAACTGATTATCAAATAACACATCAACTTAATTAAGTTACAAATTAAAATTCTTATATTATAAATCAATCATAAATATCATAATTATCTTAATCACATAATGACTTCACTAACTTTTAGTGATACGTTTCGATGTTGATTTTAAGAATATATTTTTATAGTGTGCATTTACTTTTATTGGTTTTCTAATTTAATCATACTAAGCTTCATTGATTTTGTTTATAAACGTTTCAATTTCAAAATATATCACTTACACTGGGAATAGAAAAAACAAATTGACTCCATTTCTGAGTTTTTCTCTCTCTTTCTCCATTACTATAGAGGGCGTGGCGTTCGATCAACAATAGCACTAAATTAAAGTTTAGGAACAAAAACATTAATTGCATATATCTTTATTATAAACCTTAACAATCAAACATAAAGTTTATTATCATTTTCAATTATTATTTTTAATACTTCGATTCTAACGAAAGTAACGTTTTTTTTTTAAGAGCAAAAATATTTATGGAAAAATAAACCAAAATTTCTATGTTGCAAAATAAGACCATTTATTTGTGGTTTTATTTTTCCAGCCGTTTTAGATGCGCTCATCGATAATTTAGTACTATTGTTGATCGAAGTGTGTCCTAGGTTTTAATGCGCTTGCACAGCCAATAGGTTAGATAACCACCATTTTTTTATAACATTTTAATTGCCAAATCGTGATTATCCAATTTTATTAATCTTATCCATATTATTAAAGAGGTAAATTTGTGACTTTGTAGGTAGGGGGTAATCTTCGGAACTAGTGATCCGATTCCGATTCTTTCACTAATGAACATTACACGCGGACGAAGCCGCGGGCTGTTATAATATTGTGTTATAACTCTTATCGCCACACTCTGTACATAGTGGAGAAACGTAAATATTTTAGGAAAATGAAACGTTTAGACCACAAAGTGATAATAAGTTACTGCAGCTAAAAACATACTAATATAAAGCAAACTATGCGTCAACATTATACGTAGGTAGTTTTAAATACAACCAGATTATGACTGAAACACTAAAGGTACAATATCACTTAAGAATTTAAGGTAGTTTGGCTATTTCGCTAAGACGCTGTATAAAAGTTTTTTTTTTTTTGGCAAATATTCTTGTTAAGTTATTAAAATCTACTAAATTGATTCTATTACTGAATCTGAACCAACATCTGCTTTAATTTTGCATTTGACTAAAAATAACATTGATTAAAACATAAATGTCTCAGAAACGGTCATGTTTTCTCATGAGACCATTACTTTACAAAATTGCAAGCAATTCTTCGGCAATTCCGGAATCTTGAAACATATTTTTTTAATGTTATCATTGATGTGAAATATCTAAAGCTTTTCAAAGCTAAGAAAATGTAAATAGTTGGTGTAAGTGATTTAAATATTTTTATGGGTGTTGTATTTCTACTACGATATTCCGAAGCTCAGTTATTATAGAATATCTAAAAGTCTACTGTAAAGTCTAAAACTCATGAACCCTAAAGCTAAACATTAAAAAGCCTAGGAACATAGGAATTCAGTTATCTGTTGTCACAGCCTTAGCCAGTTTTGTGTGACCAAACAAATGACAGGCCAATGTCATTTTACTTTGCAATTGCTTTCCGACAAGTTACGAAATAGTTGATTCAGGTGTGACTTGGCGGAAATCTATATAAATAAAAATCAATGCCACTTTTCGTTGTAATTTTATAACTCAAGAATGGCTGGACCAAATTGGATAATTCTTTTTTTGTTGTGTTCCTTATTCTCAGGAGAAGGTTTTAGGTAGGGTAGGTACGCCATAGATAAGAACTCAGTGCTACCCGTGCGAAGCTGGGGCGGGCAGCTAGTTCAGTATAAAATACAATAGACGCAGATATAGATTCCGCTTAACTATTCATAAAAACGGGAACACCCAAATACTCCGAAATATTTTATTCCGAATTTCGATGTTCCGATTTTCAAAAATCCGAATATCATAATACCTAAGAGTTATAATGTCTATTATTAAAAATCACGAAATTTATTTTACCGATTGTCGTAAATGCGATTTGTTTGTTATCCGATTTTCAGAAGTTCGAAGAATCAAATGCTCGATGGGTTCTCGGTCCGAAAAACGACATTCCGATTTTCAATACTTCGAATAAACTGCTAAAATTAGGATTCTGATTCAGTTACGCATATGAATTTAAAATCTATAAGTAACGTTTAATGTAATTTAAATACGTCTACTTTGTTATTAATATATATGTGTATTAATATGATTAATTTTGTGTTTTTTCTTCTCCTTATATAGGTACATAATTATATACCTGCGTCGGGTTCCATCTAGTATTTTTGAATCCTTTGGATTAGGCTAGGTTAGAACAATGGCCATCAACGCCAGATCCCCTCTATTGTTGGTCAACCATTTGGGTTAGGTTAGGTTAGAACAGTGACCATTAACGCGCGAAAGCGAGCGAGCGCAGCGAGCGTGCCGCGGCAGCGGCCGCCTAGTGCCAGATCCCCTCTATTGTTGGTCAACCATTTGGGTTAGGTTAGGTTAGAACAGTGACCATTTACGCGCGAAGGCGAGCGAGCGCAGCGAGCGTGCCGCGGCAGCGGCCGCCGAGTGCCAGATTCCCTCTATTGTTGGTCAATAATTTGGGTTAGGTTATGTTAGAACTGTGACCAGCGAAAGAAAGAAGAAGAAGAAGGCGTTTTTATTTCGGAATTCTAATTTATCGGTACTGTAATAATCGGAATTCGTATTTTTGATGTTTCGAATTATCATTAAGTCGGACTTTTTGTTATTCGATCTTTTGAAACTCGGTATTTTGAGAATAGTAATTATAAACGTTAGGAATATTGAAATTTTGGAATTATAAAAATAGGATGAATGATAAATCGGAGTTGATATAATAGGAATTTTGAACCATTCGGAATTATGAAAATCGGTATTTTGAAATTCGTATTTGTGACTGACGGAATAAAGTTTTTCGTATTTATGTAGTGTACCCCATAAAAACCCTACGAAGAAATCGGTACGCCACGTCGCGCGTCGTGTTCGGGTTAGCGAAAAGTCAATCGTCATCCTGAGGATGCCTCGTTGAGAGGTGAAACACGTGTCGATTTCTTACAGGGTTTTTTTATTACTCTTTAGGAATAGTTAAGCGGAATAGGTTACTAAATATATCTACGTCTATAATAAGTTACAAAATATTAGTTTTGGTGAAATAACCACAGCACTGTTATTAAGGGCGAATTTCACCAATGAAACTGAACGCAATCAGCACATGAACTAGGTTTAAGAGCTGTCAGTGTCATTATTTTCTTTGGAATATTGACACTGACAGCTCTTGAACTCAGTTTAGATGTGCTGATCGCGTTCAGTTGCATTGGTGAAATTTGCACTAAAGCTCCTACTGCCTAATCTCATGTTAGGGGTGCTATAAACTTTTTCGGGTCGGCTGACATTCGATTCAGCAGTATTGGTTTAACAACAAACCGAGGGGAAGTAATTAATACATATATTCGGCTCGTGCCCATCGGCAGACTCCGTTCGGCATCGCCCATTTGTTTATTCGATTTTGCCGCCCGCATTATTAGCTTTTGTGATAGGTTGTAAATATTTGTGAACGCCATTTTTATAGATCGTGCCAGCCACGAAGACGCGCCCCACTCTTCTTCCTAAACGCGATTACAGTCCGGTAGGTCTAAGCTGAGCTGTACATTTGTGTGAGTGCACATAGATAGTGTAGGTGTGACGGTAGGCCGAGAGCGCGACGCGTCCTTTGCTTGGTTTTAACCAGTTTATAACCGGTTTACTCCGATGCGCACCTTCCACTTTTGGTAATCACTCACACAAATGCAAAGGTCAGCTTAGACCTACCGGACTGTACTGTACTGTAAGCGATTAGGAATACGTGTAAAGTTTTAATGAAATAAATTGTATAATATTTTATTTTATTTATATATTATATTTTCGTATAATTTTAGCGGCACGTCTTCGTGGATGGCATAATTATCTATACCTACATGTCATTCAACACTGGCTAGGCTTTAAAATAATCAGATCCTTAAAATTAAGTACACATTTCATATGCATAACTATAACAAAAAGTAAAAAGAATTTAAATCATAACAATAATAATAGTAAGAATTTTCATATAGTTTATACAAAAAAAAATTTTTTACAGGATTATTATAAGAATAATTGTAATTTATATCTAATTTGTCAATCAAAGCAATAAATAATCATAATATTTTGTACATATTATATTGTTTGTAACCTTTTTGTAAAATAAATATTTATTAGAACTTAACTTTTATTTAAAATCACTAGCCGAAAACCTATAATATTTTATTTGAAAACCATCAATTTTCTGGGGTAGGTACATAAAACTAAGACAAAAGCCTACAAGACTCCATGCTTTAATTAGCAAGGAATTTAAGAAACAATTATTATAAGTACTTAACAATCTTTACGTGATCAAAATGGGATATAAATATCTTTTGCAGCAGCTGTCCCAGCCAATAAATAGATTTCCTTTCTTTTTGTCCCTTGTCGTGCTAACCACCGAAACAGTAAACTCACAATATTTTTTATATTTTTTTATAAGAAATATTAAAAAATGTATTTCATATGTATGAAAAATTAATAAACGACATAATAGTAATGGAATTAGTTGTTTTCAAGTTACCACTTACAAGGTTTAATTTTTCATCCCATTTTGAACGCTCAAGGATTGTATTTACATGCATCGAGTATAAAATAAGCCAAATTTTCGTTACACAAATAGCTTTAAGCACAAGAACTTTTCTGCAACGCATCTAGAGATATTCATAACTTATTTATAAAATTACTCTCGTTCGCGCAGTACCTAGTACGAAAATAGCTGGTATCAAAAACTCATTCATACAAAATGCTACTACATAAACAATAAAGGGAAGTCCATAATAAGCCTAGGCCATGTCCTGACATAAGCGAGCGTCACATTCATCTTGTTAGGCGAACGGCGTAGGTAAAACAAAGGATAGCGATGATCGCTTATATTAGGACACGTGGTAAAACATGCTAAGATTCATTGATAACTATTATTTATTAGGAAAAAAGATTGTACAACTCTGTCAAAACGCCATTAATTTTACAAATTTTGATGTGAAAATTGGATCTCCGAATATAGACTTTATAAGCCATCAAATAAAGTTGAAAATAGCAGAGTTGCATAGTCGTTGTACGGCATTACAATAAATTGACCTGATAAGGCTGATATTGACTAAGTATCGAAGCGCTAGTACGGTCAGACACAAAGCTAAGGCTGGTTCTGAACCGCGGCGATGGCTGTTTGAAACTATGTGGAATACTTGTTTATGACATGTAAATAAACCTCGTTGTGAGAAAGAGTAGGACATTTATTTAATATTATAGGGCACTTAGAGACAATAAATCAGAATGTTTGTAAATATCATAACACCACAGAGGCTGTGTAACCGGGCAGCCATTATAGAAAATTGTGTGAGTTCGAACGGCTTGATCTTATACATATCTTTGTTGCAAGTATACATGTTTCGCGTACATACTTCATTCAAAGTATTATTTAGCTGCAGCACGACAAGCATGACCAGCATACAAACGGGTTTTGTCTACGATGAAAGATTGTTAAGGTGGATGCTCGAAGGTGCCCCCCAAATTCAAATTTTCTTGCGTTTTTTGCAATTTGCAGGTCAGTGTCAGGTTGTATGTTGATTAAAATATGATTTGCGACCGCAACAAATATGGTTTTATAGAATAATAATCATTAGAATCAGCAATACAACTCCTTATGTTAGAATAATCCTCAAATGTCATGATTTCATGAAATAGTCATTCAATAGGATTATATGAACTTAGAGAGTTGAATTGATGATTTTTATGACTATAATTCTATAAATAAATACAACCTGATACAGACCTGCAAATTGCGAAAAATGTAAGAAAATTTGAATTTCGCGGGCTACCTTGGAGAATCCACCTTAATGGGAATCTGTCATTTTGTCTATTATTTCGTCAACAAAACCCGTCTCTATTGCCGACATGCTACGCGTGCAGATGTCGACATCATAATGAGCTTTTTACCCGACTACACAACAGAAAAGAGGGTTATGTTTGTTCCTAGAAGATTTACCATCACATTCTCATTCCACTCTGAACGAGATACTCACAGATGTGGCGCCGACGTAATGCCGATTCACCTAACAAACAAAACTTAATAAAAATGGGGGAACATCTCATGCAGGTTTTCCACAAAAGCTTCAAATAAGCCGTTAAGTATGTGTCCACTAGTTGATACCGTATCATTTACCTTTTAATAACAAAATAACATTATTTTATAGGAACCCAAAAATACTTAGTTTTGCATGTTCATGCAAATATTGAGCACGTATAAATTAAATACGTTAATTGTATATATCCTCCAAAAATATTTTACTTTGCCACAACTTGTATCACATTCCATTGCATTTAAATGATATTTCTTTTTAAAACATATAAAAAATTTAATTGTTTTTAACAATTTCATTTTATTTTGACGGATAACACATTATTATTTTAAACAAATCGTTTTTAGATAACCACCCCAAAACCAAAACTTCATAATTCGAAAGTCAAACTAGTGGACACAATAGGCACTATATAGTTGTTCAAGGATCTTTTGGCGCGTGGCCAAAATCGGAACTAACGTCGCCATCTTGCCATCAATACATTTCACAAAACAATTTTATTGCACAAATGTTTACCAACAGCATCATCCTGTTATCGTCGCTGGAGCGCCAAAAGATCCTTGTAGCATGTAGATAAAACTTATAATAACTAAAACTAGATAGGGTGTGCGCGCTCCGCCCTCCCCGCTACGCTCGCTACGTAGTTGCTACGAGGTCGCTACGAGCTCGCTACGGAGTTGCTACGAGCTCGCTACGGCGGCGTGACGTTGCCGTCTCGTCGGCGCGCACAACACGTCAGCTACAACGCGCAGCCGCCTCCCTACGCACACAACACCCATGTTAGGAGAAAAATAAAAAGGGTCATAAAAAATATGGACCTAAAAATTAAAGGACTTTTTTTCTTTTAATTTTAATGTCGTTAATGTAGCATATAACCGATTTGGTGTTCGTAAACTGATTTTGTATGTTCATTAAATAAATTAATCTTAAAAAGAGGACCCGTATAAATCAACGGGATAATATCTAGGAAATTACATTGATTAAGTATGGTAAAAAATCTGATTATTTAAAAAGGATTTTCGTTTTTTTTACTCAAAGAATATTTAGAATTATCCTTACATTTCTAGGTCCATGGGGCAAGACAAGGTACAAAAACAAACAGAATAAATTCTCTATGGATAAAATGCACAATAATTACTTTTGGACACAAACAATTCTATGGGAAGCAACATCAATAAAACATGCTAAAATAAATGTATTAAAGGGAATCAAAACGCCATACAGTAAAATATGGTAACAATTCACATAGACAGCGAATTTGAAACAAATTATTTCTCAGCTGAAAACATGGTTCATTTACTTATGCAGAATGTAGGTATTATATATTCTCGCTATGTTCTTCCGTAACTAATACAGTTTATTAAGAAGTCGTTTTACTCCCGAAAAAGGAAATAAAATATTAGTTTTCATGCTTGGCCATAAGCCAAGCGAATAAGCGGGCGCTTCGCGTCAAAACATGAAAACACCATGTATAAAATGACATTTGAAACATAAAAGACTCCTGCAATATTAATAAATATTATAATTTCTTCTAGAAATTCATGAGCATATTATTTTAATACTAACCTAACAATAACATACTATTTAAAACATTTATTTATATTTAATACAACACTGTTACATACAACAATGTTAAAACATGTAACATTTAATTGAATAAATTCAAGATACAGTAAATCGAATTAACAACATTATATTTTCATGATATCTATACTATAAAATTAATGTAGTAATTTCATGCAAGAAAACAATAAATAGGAACGTTAATAAATTGGCACTATTTATTTTTAATACTGCTAAAAAACATGAATATTAAGTAAATACTTCTATTTCAGAGAGTATAACATACGTCACTGTTAAATACAGTTAAACCAGACAAGTTATGCGCTTCGGTAATCTTTGTGTTTCAGAATTACCACGAACGTCGCGACACAGAGTAATCCCCCAGTGAGGCAACGCTTCTAACTTTCGTCCTGCCGCACTTTGTAGTACTGCACCTATTATTGGACGTTTGTATGAAGTTTTCTCTCTGTCTGATTACCTACTCCGGTCGCAGATCGTCTAAGGTTTTGCAAAGTTTATTGGAATTGCATAGAGATTTTAATTATTAAACATGGTTATACAAAAAAAGGGAAGAACTCGCATGACTATAACAGATCTTTAATAGATTTCATCATGACGCGTTCGTATTTCCGAAGATAGGCGAAGCGCATACTTTTCCTTGGGGATCTGTAACTATCTAACTGAATATTATGTTATCTTGACATTAATAATGTATAATACTACATTTTATTAATTCAGGTATATTATTTTTACAAGATATCTTAAATATTAGATTTGGCTTAGGAAAGTATTAAAGCAGTAAAAAAGTTAATTGCACGTGTTAAGGGGCAGTTTAGAGGCTACAGCATTTGTTTGAGGAACCATATTTACTTAAAAAAATAAAGAAATATTTAAATATTTCATTTAAAAAATCATTGAAGCCTCAATCTTATATTTTAATACTTTGTGCTCTGACATTTGGCTTTTATGTAGAAATGTGCTTTATTAATACTTGTTTAAGGTTTATATTTACTTGAGAGTTAATTTATTATTTACAAATGAAAAAAGTAAGTAATTAGTTTTAAAATCGCCTAATTTTAAATTCCATCTTTTTAATTCTCCTGTTATTAGGAAATGTATTTTTATAAATTTTTTTAAGTACCTAATATTATAATATTTTACGAACATACATTATAAATATTGTATAATTAACTTATGTTTATAACTCTCTCTTCAAAAGTATACCTTCTATAATAATTCTTTAATAAATGCATAGAAACATGGTTATCTAAAGAAACAACATTTACAGCGGCACTCAGAGTTAATTAACAAAGTATTTTAAGCAATCAGAAAATATTTCATCAAAGGACTGTGAGTGCCGCACTTAAATATTTATAATTACTAGTAATAATCTAGATTTAAACATCTTATAATAAAAGTATAATATTATAAAAAAGTGTATTTGATTACAAATACATTTAAATTATTTACAAATGATTATATTTTGATGTATAGAACATTAATAGCTTTAATATAAATTCCATTTGTTTAAACATGAAATAGCCTATCAAAAGTGTTATCAATTATTTTTATTGTTCTAAGACAAAATTATGAGGGCATGAAACTATTATGGCTTGCGCAGATGCTCGATCATAAAGCATTGAACTATATACCTTATTTCGATTAGATAAGTATTAAATTCAATTGATAAATTTAAAATCCTCTGCCGTCTGCGCACGCCATAATTTGCTAAAATGCAATATGTATACCAAGCTAGTCTTTTTTTTACTTTGTTAGAGTCAACTCACATTTAAACAGCCCTCCGATTCGAAAGTTTTCGGTACCTAACGAACCGATTCGCTTACGACTTGTTGCCATGGTACAATACTCATATTTAATAAATAATTATAATCAGCGTATAATGTGCCTACTGCTGGGGCACAAGCCTCCTCTCTTCGAGAGGGAGTGGGCTGTAATCTAGCACGCGGGCCCAGTGCGGGTTGGTAGGAGACCTGTCTTCTAATTTTTGGTTCTAGGACATGCCGGTTTCCACGCGATGTTTTCCTTCACCGTTTTGAGAGCAGTGCTGATGAAACACCCCTACTGGTCTATTATACTCATATATTAATCATGGTTTTTTTTGTAATTTCTATACGTCTTTTTATTCCTGATTGACGTAACAATGACATAAAAATTTAACTCATAAGAGTTACGACTCTTTGTGGATCAAAATAAATGACAAAATAAGTTATCTAATTGAATCGAATATGATTTAATTGAGTGTTGGCAAGTCTTTGAATCGAGGGGCACATGCGAATGAATAAGTATAATTTTGACATAAAGCGAGCTTGGTGAAATGTTAAAAGTTCCGTATATAATCAAATATTTTAAAGTCAGTCAGAAATTGATGCAACCGGCTTAAATGCAAATTGACAAATAAATTCATAGTTTGGAAGACATTTTCTAGAAAAACTGTTCGACCAAAGACATTTTTTCTTTTTATAAGCTTTTTATTCAACTTGCCTTCTTTATTTCTATTTTTTTTTGAAGTTATAGAAACCTACAATTCCACAAAAATTGACTGTATCAGATATCTGATGAACATTCCGTTATTTTTGTGGCAATTCTATTTCGCGTCAAGTACCTAGTCAATGAGTTAAGTTGAGATTCAACTGAAAACTATTGAAAAATCGATAATTTTTGTAAAAAGTATCAATTTGGCAATGTTTGAAAAATTGTCTATGAACATAAATCAGTAATGTTTTCACTGAAATCAACCATAGAGAGTTACAAAAAAAAAAATGGCCAGAGTGAAAATTGTAGGTAAGGTAAAAAAATCATAACACTCCAAAAATTATGCCTTTTTATCTCCCAGTAGAATCTCACTCTAAATCATCTTTGAAACTAAAATCTTTAAACTATAGCCTCAGTATCACTAATAACATGTATCCCATGCTTCGTCAGAATCAACCTAACGATATCATTACAACTACGCGTCTTATAATTCCTTCCAGAATTATCCTTTATCTTGATACTCTTCACCTTATCACATAACTTACTGACTTCCGACTTACTCTTCTTCATTTCCTCCGGCTTCAACTTCCTAATAGTCGACGAACAGCGTTTTTTGGAAGCCTCGACTTCGACTTTCCCAACATTACCTTCACTTACCCGCCTTTTGTAGAGATCGAAGTCGGAATCCTTGCTTAGGTAGCTATCAAGAGAGGCATATGTTGTATCAAAGGTTACCTTGTCAATTTTGTGTTCATTTGCATCGCTGACGATTTTGACAGCTTTTCCTGGAACGTATGTCGAAGGGACTTTGTCGAGGTACGCCATTTTGGGCTTTAAAGGCCCACAGACAGGGCTAACAGAGTCGGTATGGGAGTTCGGCATGAGGAAATTTGTTTTTCGTGGTCTTTTGACAGTAATGGTCTCATCGATTATAGAAGGTTTGTCTCTGATTGATATTAAAATGTTCTTGAAGCTGGTTTCTTCAGGGGACGCCATGATGACGTCTTGCGGGGACCGTTTGTCGTAACTAGCGATTAACTCGTTAAGGATTTTATACTCACTGTTCCGGGCAGCGTGAAAAGAGTTTGGGGGTTAGTATTTCATGTAAGTATCATACATAAAAATGCGACTTAATGCTAAGTTTGTAAGGTCGATAATTGTTTAAAAGATCTCTAAAATTTAAATAATAAGTGTTGGGTAGTAATTTTAGAAAATGTGATTCAGCCGTATTAAAGTTACAGAAAATGTAAAAAAAAAACGTATAAGTACATGCAATAAGGATACTTTTTTTCTTGTATATATTAAAGTAATTAAAAAAGAAACAAGGAAATAACCATGATCAATCGTTTATTTATTTCCATAAAAATATGTATTATAAAAATAATATTTCTATAAAAATAAGATAATCTATCTGTAAACTAAATAGAAAATATTTACATTTACTAAACTTAAATATTTGGCTTTCAAATCACTTTTCATGTAATAATAATAATATCTTAAATAACAATCCAAATAAATAAATAAAAATACCTGAAGCACCGCAAAATTAACATTGCAATAGAAAAACAAAGTATTTTGTTTGTATTACAAAATAAAACTTAACAATTAAAATAATATAATAAAGCATAACACAATTGTATTAAAAAACAGAACTACATATCTATGTCATGAACGTGAATAAACTGAAAGTTCATTTTTTTTGCAATAGTTGCCCGACTATACATCAAGCAATTCAACCATTTCTCAGGTAATAAAATTACCAGTAAGTGCCCGGCCATTCAGGCAATAAAATTGCTCGGACATTCAGGCAAAAAGAACAGCCCAGATATAATTCTTCAGGCAATAAAAATTGCCCCGCTATTATTCAGGCAAAGAAATTGCTCAACAATTCTCTTGGCTATATAAAATTCTACTCACGTGACGCAATGGGGTGCTCCATATAGCCTGTGTTGTCTTACATACGCGAGAACTGCGTCGTCTGTGAGGTACTTAGCGCTCTCGCCACGACGAACAAGCCGCCTGATTTGAGTTGAACTTACTTCATTAGCGATGTAGTTTGTTACAAGGATTACGTTATTCTGAAAAAAGAACGTCCGAAACATAAGGCACCTGTCCCACCGTCGATGAGGAAGCGACAGTTATCAATGAATTTATCTCTAAAGAACCGTACAAAAGATTGAAGTGAAGGTCCCGTGTAAGTAAATTCCACCATAATGATTTCAATACTATTAAAATTGAAATTCTAATATTAAATCAGTTTAATGAAGTTTTTCATTAGAGAATTGTGGATATTAAAATACCCGTAAAAGTTCGCGATGCAATAACTTTTTAATTAGTCGAAATTTTTAATTAATATTCTTTACGGCACCTCTTTAGGTCATCAAAGTATTTGGCCTAGGTCTTAAGGGGAGGCGTGAAAATTGATTCGCTGTTACAATGTATAAATAAAAGATTTTTATGCTCGAGTTTGTTTACAATTTTATCCGATACTTTTGGGACACACTATACATAGACGGACTTATGCCTTGGGCATTCCCTAACAGTCAACAATATGGCTATCAAGAGATAAGACTGAAATAATATGGTAATGGTTAAAGAGATTTATAGGTTACACATGCAGCGCAAGCGCATGGTATAGCGAGGCGCGGCGCAGCGCATTCTTCACTGCTAAACAAATATCGACCTTGCCCCAGTTGAAATAAAGATGAAAATAAATAAACTTCCATTAGCTAAGAGGAAAAAAGGCGAGCATCTATTATTTATTCTCATCTTTATATTAAGGCATGCAACGTTGATATTTGTTTGGCAGTGACGAATGCGCTGCGCTGCGCCTCGCTTTCTTCGTCTTGTCTCTTTTCGCTCGCAATAATTACGACATGCCGTCCTACTTCCACGTGTCATCTAATAGTGAAGTGTTTTGAAGATGATGGATAGGTAACCTATCTACGTCTTTTTTAAAATGTAAGTAAGTATAATTTAACCGTCGATATTTTTAATAAAAACTTAAAAAAAAAACAACAAGCTTCCAAAAATACACTACAAACTGAAAAATAACTTTAATTTCGGAAGTCGGTGGCCAAAAAATTCAAAACCAAAGACACCACCGACTTCCGAAATTAAAGTTATTTTTGACTTTGCAGGGTTATTTTTTTTTAAGCCCGTTGTTTTTTTTTGTTGTAAATCCTTATGTTCATTGGTTAAATAACTTACCCTATGTTTGTAGAGCATGTCCGATTCGTAAATGAATCGTCCGGGGTCGCAGCCTGCGCGGGTCACTACCACAAGTCCGTGACGACCCACTATGTTCTCCAACTGAAAATAAATGGCGTAACTTTAAAAAAAAAAAAAAAAAACAAAAGTCATTTATTCAAACTAGGCTGAGAATCAGCACTTTTCGAACGTCAAAATTACATAAGACAGTCCCCCAAAAACGCCCGCCCTTCACCACTTCCTAGTGCTTTAGCTGGGAAGAAGAAGTGGCGCAACAAACTCCCCAGCAGTTTAATAAACAGTACTTCAATCTGAAGAATGAGAATTCACAGTAATTGGATAAACAGTGGCGACTTCGCTGGTGACTATGAGGCGACAAAGTAGATGATTATTAGGTAGGATATTTTTGAGATTCAATTACAGTCAAAACCGACAAAAAATAACGACATCGCTTAAAACGACGATACGGTTATTATGACAAGGCAAAAGGAGTAAGTAAGGATCGTAGCCGGTGGTGTTCTGTAGTTTCTGCCTACCCCCATGAGAAGGCGAGAGTTTATGTAAAACTATAAAGTCCAGGTTACTTCACCGATGTCAGTAGTTTAAAAAAAAACTCGGAAAATAAATACATAATTATGAATTGAAAAAGTCATATTGTAACACAAAATCAAAATCAAGTCATTTATTCAAATTAGGCTGAGAATCAGCACTTTTTGAACGTCAAAATTACATAAGACAGTCCCCCAAAACGCCCACCCTTCACCACTTCCTAGTGCTTTAGCTGGGAAGAAGAAGTGGCGCAACAAACTCCCCAGCAGCACAGCTGTCTGATCAATTAGAAAAATTGATTCTATACAATAGTGCGCAAAATCATTTACCTTTCGCAAAACATACATTTAATGAACAGCCATATGTCAGCTAGCACACGCCAATATACCAACTAAAACATCGAGAACTAATACTCAAGCTTACACAAATGGTAACACATTACGATCTGATAATTGGAATCGCGACTATAATCAAATGTTTATGGGATGATTAAGAAACGTGTTCAACATGCGTCCGCGATGGCGTGCAAATATGAGTTCATTATTTATGTATTTGTGCTGTTTTCAATAGGCTATTACATAACTGGCCAAATGTGGGTGTACACCTCTGCCTTACCCCTTGGGGAAACAAGGCGTGATGTTATTTAAGTATGTAATGTTGTGCATGTTTTTTCCAAATAAACACCCAAAAGTAAATAAACCATACTCACATCCTCATCAGACCATAACCCGGGTGTAGCGAAAGACTCCAACAGATCAGCTCCACACAACAGCTTCACGGTGACGCCATCTTGAACGTTGCCGTTCAGCTTCTCTATCAAGTTGTCGGGTTCATCGAAACTGTTGAGATTTAGGATGTCATCTGGTAGCCAAGATGGCGGGTCCGGATCATTCTGTCCTGTTAGGTAGTTGTTTATTGTGTCCTGGGGGCAAGAAAATGGCTATTTATCACAAGATTTTTTGCGAATTATAGGTATTTGTTAAGACAACAACGATACTTTCTGAACATTTTATCCTTAGTTATCTCATTGTTATTGTACAGTCAGGGAAATAAATTGTTTATCAAATTGACATACTACGACAATTTGCCGTGTTATAGCAGCCATTTCATAATATACGGACAATTTAAGTTGTTATCCAATTTGATAAACAATAAATTTTACTGACTTTACTACTTTTTCCAAACGCTGCACAATGTCAGTTCGAAAAGAGTCGAGACATGATAGATACCCTCAAAATCTGATGAAGTTTCCTTATTCTATGGAATTATCACCATGAGACTGTGGCGGCATCTACAATGCCACATGCGAACTACGCATCAAAGACCTGAAGTCACACAAATGCTGCATTGTAAATTAGAGTTTACCGCGCGATCAACATATACGACTACTATCCGAAATCAATCGTTGGGCAGTTACGACAGACACGACACCCACGGTCGGCGGATCCTCTCTTTTCTATAGAGCACCCTGTTCCACATGCCTCTAAAAGACATACATTTTTAAGTTGTAAACTCTGATGACAATACAAAAATGTGCAAAAATTAAAGTGCAATTTTCAATAATGAACCTTAATAATATGTGTCAAGGTTAAATATTGACCAATCCATTTTTTTACTTCAGACTATGAATTAGCATGGACTTAGCATTTATCTTGACTCATGAAAGTGCTTAATCTTATCAAACAATTAAACCTATGAATGGTGTGATCTATGATGACTTTTCAATTAGCGTATTTTGCGCAAGTAATCACAATTGTACTCAGTCTTTACATTATCAATAACAGATTTGTCAATGTCCCTATGTAATCGGTACAAAAACTCATTCCCATTCAGATTATAATCAAGAGGAAATACCAAATAAATAATAAATAAATAAAATAAATTGCTGATTCATTGAAGAAATATGCGTTATAGCAGCCTGATTTCACTCACTACTGGGAATAAGCCACTCTTTTCATGTGCCAATCCCGCCGTTCCTGTGCCAGTGTCATCTAGGTTCTAATCGCGATGGTGAGAATGTCATCCACCCATCTCGCCGCTGGACTTCGTCTTCCAGTCTTTGGACGCCACTCGGTCACTGCCTTACTCCACCTGTCATCACTGCTCCTTGACCAGGTCTCCTAACTCCTACCCAACTCCATTTGAGTTCCATCACTCGTTTTCCGATATCGAAAACCTTCGCACGTCTACGGATGTCGAAATTCAGGAGTCGGTCTATAAGCTTTATGCCAAACATGGGAAACGCTCCATGGCTCTCTGAGCAACTCTCACTCTGTACACAGGCTCCTGCGTGAACGTCTACGTCCCAGCACACTATTTATAGAGGCGGGTCTCGAAAAACTCAAAACTTACAATCTTAATTAAACCATGGGGCCTGGAGTTCTAAAATACAGGCCTAGGTTTAGTTTAAATTCCATATCTCCCATAAATTCTTTTTTTTTTCCAAACTAACTGTTAACTTAATATAACTAGTATTATAATGTATTTTGTATAGATAAATAAACATTTATTATTATTATTATCTGACCTCCACCAAACCACCAGCTGCATCAGCTAAGACTGGAATCAACCCCTACAAAGTTAGGCAAAGGCTAGGCAATATTACCTGATGATGCTGCAGTGTTAGCCTCGTCCTTGTCCATCCAGACTGCTGTGTCTCCCATTCTGATATCTTAACCCACGATGATGACCGCAATGCTAACTTCAACATGGCTATCCTGGAATTGACATTAACCTTTTAAATAAACGAGTATTACAGTATGCAACAGTTTAGAAGGCAGATTAAGTTTTAGAAAATATTTGCATTGTAGAGTATTATCTCAGTCACATGGATAATAGATGCGTGACATTTTCTGTCTAAAATACCATTTGTCTCCTTAACGACCGCGTCGGAGGTCAGTTGAGTTTGCAAAGAAAAGTGGTCGAAGTATAGTGCCTTGGGGCACGCCATAGTATTATGCCATTAAACAAGTGTTTTTTCATTTGAATACAAATGGGTTTTTTAAGTGTTGATTGAGCAAATGCTGCTGCTTGCGTGGCATACTGCTTGAATACCTAATAGTTTGAGATATGATATTTATTATTATGAATTTCAGACACGAATTTTAAACTGCCTTTGTGTAGCAGTGGGAATGTTTGGTTTAAGCACTTATTCTACAATATTATGCATCCTAATATTAAATATTTATTTTAGATGTGTATGTACTTAATAACACAATACATTAGTGTTTATCAGCACCTTGAACTGTCTGCTGAGATAATAATTATTGTCTTACTATCAGTGTTAACTAAGTTATTATGAGCATTATTAGGCAAGGACTGCATTATGATGTAACATGTTTAAAATTATCTAATTCTTCTTCCCTTCTCTGGCCAATCTATCATTAATGAATCCAGAGCGTCGGGCCACGTCCTAACCGAAAGCAAGTGTCACGCAAGGACGCGATTGTCGCACAAGGACGCGATGGTCGCGCTTTTATAGGAATATGATATACTCGCGCGATCAATCAAGTCGCGTGTGTATGTTTGGTTTTTTTTTAATTTGATTGAACTTCACTCAACACTAAAAAAAAAAAACAAATTCATGTATATTTTTGATAATAGTAAAATATCCTATTCATGTAAATGTAAATGATAGTATTTGGGGTAACAGTCACGTTTGGTTAGGACACAGGGTCACGCCCTCACCGCGTCTTCCTATGCTTAATTCAACGACCGAAAGAGAGATTTGGGAGTCTGACACCTGTGCCCGGCGGTGAGTCAGTAAAAAGATTAATAAAAAAAAAACAATTTTTCTAAGGATAAAACTTTTGTCATATTCTGATGACAGAGTTCCACTTAGTTTATGTTGATGATTTTATAGTAACTTCCCATGACTATTATTTACATAGCAAGTACCATAACTAAAACACCAAGTAGGTACCATAACTAAAAATAAAAAAATAAAAAGTTGGTGTATTTTCGTTTTTCACTTTGCAGTGTTTTTTTGGAACTTGGTTGTTTTCTTTTTAGAAGAAAAAAAAAATTGTAATGAAATCTTTTTTTTTTTTGTACTTTATTCTATAATAATAGTACATCACAATATGTCACCTGCCTGAATCAGTCATATTTTAACACAAAATTAGTATTCCATAAAATTATCCGTATTGGTAAACAATATTAAAAGAAGGAAGAACTAAACCATAGGGATTTCAAATACCTGAGCAAATGAACAAACCAACTAGATTTTTTAATTTTATTCCTATGCACTTCATATTATTAAATCCTGGTTTATGTTTTTCTTTTGTTTTATAATAAAAAAAATAGTTATGAAAGAATTATTTCTAAATATTTGTAAGCATTAAATAATTATATTAAATTATTTAAATGTAAATAAATAAAGAGGATGGTTTTAAACATTTTACCTGTGGTGAGCGGGCACCAAGTCTTTCTTTCCATATGCATCATGCACAGGGCACACCAAACCTCCCACCACATTGCCCAAGTTCAGGGTGTGGATGTAATCTTTGGCAATTTCTAGAAAAGTAATAAAATATTAACAAAATTCTGTTATGAAACCTTGAGCAAATAAATAGTCATATTTTATAAGATTTCAATAACTTTATCATAGAAACCACACAGCACGATCAAGTTACAGCTATTTTAAATGCTAAAGGTCGATAGTTCAAGTTCACTACAATAAATTAATGAAAAATGCAAAATAATTGCGCATTTCACGTTCGATTTCCGATTACTTACCGAACATGCGAAGATGCATGTAAGTCGGAGGGCTGAAACTGCCACAAGCCATAATAACAATCTTTCCGTAAGACATTTTGCGGCTTTTTTTATTTAACACGGTCTAAACTCCCTATTTCGCAATTTTTATCACATCACAACAAATTCGCACAACTGCGGCTGTCCTTTCATTGATTCAACTTCAGAATGCAACAAAATTAAAAATTCAGGTATTTTTACGACGTACTATAAAATTTTATGTCATTTTTTCCTGATCGGGTAACGTAACGTCACTTTTGAAACTGCCATTCTAAGCAGAATTCAGCAGATTTGACAAGAACAAATTTATGTAACAACAAAGCTAATTATTCTTTTTTGTAAACAATCCATTTGTTTACAATAAATGACTTACAAAATTGTTTGGTAAAATAAATTTGGTAAAGTAAATTGTTTGGTAAATAAATTAGTGAAGTGAGTATTTTGTTACATATTTTACTTTCATTCAGAAATCTGTCAATTGTTATCGTATAACGGAACGCATATAATGCGATTGAATTGAAAGTGCATGCATAAACAGTGAAATGTTCTTTCAATGAGAGGTCGTCTTTAATACCGCATAACTTTCATTTGACATTTTGTCCTTATTCGGTTGCAGACACGGACTGGATGTCACAGTACACTCGAGCGTATTTATTTATTTACTTGAATTAGTAAACAATGAATTATGAATAGAAACGAATGATAGGAACGCATCACTGCAATATACAAACAAGAGCTGACACTGAGAGTTTACAGTTGCTATCATAACCTCACTGATAATCAGCTGGGTAAACATTGCAAGTGGTAATTTTCCAAGAAAATGAGATTAACATTGCGTTTACTTTCTTCTGTTGTGCAAAAAACTCCGTTTTATATCACCACGCCGATATTTTATGTAAATGCGGGTAAGTAAAAGCTTTGTCACAATATTTTTTGTTATTTCTAACACAGAATGGCAAAATGTTTGAAAAACATTATCTAGATCAGGTTCAAGGTTTTATTCCAAACAGGAAATGAAATGAAATTAGCACTCAATAGTTTGAACTTCAACATTTACTTACAGCAGATGGAATATGCTTTAGTATCATTTTTTCAAGTTAACATAATAATTATGTTCTTTTTATAAGCACTAAACCAATATTTCTATTTTTTTTTGTGTTCTGTAATCGAAGGATACCAAACGGAACCCTATTACTAATGCTCTGGTGTCCCTTCATCTGTCTATCAGCAAGCTGTTGGAAATTTTCACAGATTGTGTATTTTTAATGCCGCTATTACAATGAATAATAATAATAAGATAAACTTAAAAATTAAAGGGGGGACCCCCTTTAATTTATACAAGAAACGTGTTTTTATCTGCGTATTTTGCTTAAATATTGTACGGTGATATGGAACCCTTGTGTACGAGTCTGACTCACACTTGGCCAGTATTTTTCTTTATTATTATTATAAAATTGTTTTTATTTTACATAACATAACATCACACCTGTGTCTGTTTTTGTTTTGTATAAATTATTCATTTTTGTTACTCTAATATGTACTTAGAAAACCTATTCTATGGTACAGCTCCTCACTTGGGTCACCTCTACACAGCAGTAGTAGCGGATGCTATACAGCGGTTTGAGAAACTCACCAACCCAGACTGTCATGTCATATTTAGCACAGGTATGTTATCATTGAGTACCTACCTACGGAACTCATACTGGGGTTGATATACAGGGTGGCCGAAACATTGACGTCCAAAAATAAAATTACGTTCCCTCGTATTGTGGGGTATCCGAATCACCCCCATGTATGTTCCGCGATTTTTCATAGTTTTCGAGTTATGAATATTTTTCTTAATTTTTGAGATTTAATTTTTGTTTAGCATAGCCAGTGAGAAATAAAAAAATCAGAAGAAAAGCATAGGGCACCTGCCATTATAAGTATCAATGCTAATTGAAAATAGTAATGTATTCTAAATATATAACAAAATAGTGTATGGTATACTGTGTTCGCGATTTAGTTTCCAAACATGTAAACAAAATGTGTTTTTTGGACAGTTTAATTTATGCTACAACCTAACCTTTTATGAATTTTTCAATCGTACTAGTCAATCCAAAATCTAAAAACATTTAAAACAAAATCTACAACAAACATAATTATTATGTTCGTTTTTTGTATGTTATTTCATTGCATGTCTCAATAATATGATAAATTGACAAATCAACGATTTGTCGATATACGAGCTGGGCTCTGGGGGCACGGCAATTGATATAAAACCAAGCAGTCAATAGGTTAATTTACACTAGCACAATGTTGATATTTGTTAGTGGAAATACCATCAATTGGAAACAAGGAATTGAATAGACTGTAGAATAATGGTTTGGTATGGCTATATGGTTTTCGCAGACATAACAATATTTGAAATTTTGATGTTTATTTAACCTTATTAATATTGTAGTGTAAAAACCAAACTGATGTTTTAATGTTTATTTGAATCTCATTAGAATTTTACAGTAAAAACATCATTATCAGTTAATGTAAGAACATAAATAGGAGCATAAATTAAAGAGATTGTTATCAGTAAGTTCCTACTTCACTTGATATGCTAATTACTGTGAGAGTGAAATAACACTAGACTAAACAACATATTTGTTTACTCAGTAAAGATTTATCAAGAACTAGCTTTAGATCGCGGCTTCGCCCGCGTGGTGGTCTGAAATTATCCCACGGGAACGTACTACCAGGTTTTTTTTTTTTTATGGGCGAACGCAAACCTTTACCTACCTAACTAATAATTTGGTACCTACCTTCCAGGTACAGACGAACATGGTACTAAGATCCAACAAGCGGCTGCAAAAGCCAAGCTCTCGCTGCCAGAGTACTGCACCAGTATATCAAATGAATACAAGGAGCTGTTCAAAGAGTTTAACGTTGATTACACAGACTTCATACGAACCACTGAGGAGAGGCATAAGAAAGCTGTCAGGCATTTTTGGGTGAGATCTTCTATTTCAAACTTATGCAGATAAGGGACTACTCACACTTATTCAGCTCTATTCAGCGTTTGCCCATAGAAAACGCGTGAAACGCGTACGCGTCCTTTCAACTATCCGCAGCTGAAAGGACGCGTACGCGTCTCATACAAAAACGAAGTTTTCTATGGGCAAACGCTGAATAGAGCTGAATAAGTGTGAGTAGTCCCTAATAGTCCTCCACCCCGAATTTCGGCCATGGCGGCAAATCTCAGCGGAGACTAGCAAGCGCGGATCTACCGTTGTGGCCACGATGGGCATGCCCACATCTCTAATAGACTTGTGACGTCACACTTTCACGGTCTATTGAGGTCGATAGGCCAACGATATTTCCATACCAGAGTCGAGATTTAGTTGTAAAAATTTCGTCATAATCGGTTCAGTAGTTTAGAGTCTATTATGACACTGTGATGTGCAAACAAACACTCATTTACTTTGGTAACTTTCGTGAGCGAACAAAGTAACATTTTTCAGGTTTATTTATTTGTGTTAAGTTACTAGTGTTCTTGTACTAGTGTAATTTGCTCACAGAGGGTGAGCAGCATTTATTTTCAGTCAACTCTTCCGATTACCCCTGTCTTGGTCCCTCTTTTGTCTATGAAAAGGCTCATGCATATTATAACCGCCTCTGTGGTCTAGTGGTTAGACCTCATGTCTCAGACCCAGAGGTCCTATCTTTGGTTGGTGATAGAGCTCGTTCTAAGTCCGCCTGGCTACCTACCACCATCTTATCTATCGCCATAACAACAATGTTAGCAGCATTGTTGTGTTTCGGCAGTTAGAGGTAAGATAGCCAATTCCTCTGTGGTTGAGGATTCCGGGTGAAGCTCGCTTCCACCTTCGGCCTGATCATTACTTACCATCAGGTGAGATTCAGGCCAAGAACATCCTCGTTGTGGTAAAAAAAAAACCCATTCAAAATCAACCTCCTACCCTTATCCCAATTTATTTAGTATCAGCGCAGCACAATTTTTTCCGTACATCGCTATCAGGCGGTCATCTCTGTGTTCTATAAATCTGCCAGCAAAACAAAAACCAATAATAAAATTAATATTTTATATACAGAACAAGCTAGTAAGAAAAGATTACGTGTACAAATCTAAATACAGCGGCTGGTACAGCGTCAACGATGAGGCGTTTGTACCCGAAACACACGTCAAAGATGAGCTCAGGGATGGGGAGAATGTAAGTTATTTATTTATAGTATGTTTGAAAAGTCTCTGATGAAAGTGTAAACAAATCCTTTTCAGGTTAAATTCTTACGCAATAATGGGAATTAGTAACACATTTATCTGTATTTAGAAGGTTTCAACGTTATATCTTTTCTTTCTTATCTTATCTTTTTTGTTTTCTTTAAATCATCGCCTGACTGCCTCGTTGGTCTAGTGGTCGCAAGCGCTACTGCTGGGCATGAGGTCCTGGTTCGATTCCCAGGTCGGGCAAAGTGTTATTGGGTTTTTCTGTCTGGAATTTCTCAGTATTAGCCCGGAGTCTGGATTTGTGCCCGTTTGATGGCAGTAGGCTCGCCCCCTATTACATTGGACTTCAACATGATTGGCGAAATGTTTAAGTCCCAGTCCCCCTCTTTTCACCGCTCTCTGTCAAGAACTAAGACTTTTTTTTTATTATTTTACTTTTTATGTAAATTATATTAATATAAAATATATTGCAGGTAAAAGTCTCAATAGAATCTGGCCACAAAGTGGAATGGACCGAAGAAACAAACTACATGTTCAGGCTGAGCGCCTTCAAGACACATCTACAGGAATGGCTTAAAAATGGTATGAAATATTTATTACTATAGCCTGTTCCAAAAGTATCTGATAAAAGTGAAAACAAACCTGTTCTGATAGTTAATTGATTCAGGCGTAACTTGGCGGAAATCCATTATAAAATACATTAGACGAAGATATATTTAGTAACCTATTCGGCTTAACTATTCCTAAAGAGTGATAAAAAAGCCCTGTAAGAAATCGACACGTGTTTGACCTCTCAACGAGGCATCCTCAGGATGACGATTGACTTGTCGCGAACCCGTACACGACGTGTTAACACGCCGAGCGTTGGACGCTGAGACCTCGTGAGGATGCCTCGTTGAGAGGTGAAACACGTGTTTCTTACAGGGTTTTTTAAGACTCTTTAAAAATAGTTAAGCGGAATAGGTTACTAAATATATCTACGTCTATTGTATTTTTTAAACCTGTTCTGGTTAAATAAAAAGGCCCCAGAGCGTGACGGGAATCCCTTACTAAGGGTTCATTTTCACACACATCAGTCACGTCAACGTCAAGTCGCCGATCAGTCACGTCGAAAAATAAAAGTACGTAGAAGTTGTAGTACGTTGGCTATACACATCAGCCACGTCACTACCGGCGCTTCTCAGTCGACGCTGCGTCACCGGCAAGTCAAAACTTGTATTGCTACAAATCAAACAGGCGTTGCTATGACTGACTGAATGTTGATCTGTTCACACACGTCCCTGAAATTGACGTGACTGATTGGCGACGATCATAATCGATCGATCGAATAAGGTATATAATAATGTCCTTCTGGGGTGTCTTTTACGGTTAAAAAGATACAGTCCTGTGACAAACAGACAGATAGACAGACAGCATAGATTTAATATAGGGTCCCTTTTACACGGAACCCTAAAAAGCCTTTTAAATCATGACTTTTATTCACAGACGGCGTGATAACTCCATCCAAGTTTCAGAAGCAACTACAAGAGATGTTGGAAGGTGATGCGTACCTACCCGATATATCGGTCAGTCGGCCGTCCAACAGAGTGCATTGGGCGATACGGGTATGTGACTAATGTTTTTTTTTTTATGTGACTAACTAAATATTTTTTTTATAAAACATGAGTACATAATTATACAATAGATTTGTATGATATTAAAATAAATTCGGTAACAGGATCGACATGGTCACATCGCCATTTATGGCGGACAAAAATTGCCTGTCCTATGTCTTAACCCAGGTCATGGTCTGTGCCAAATTTCATCGAAATCCGTTCAGCCGTTTTAGCGTGAAAGCATAACAAACAAACTCACTTATTAGTTAGGATTAATTGGTGCGCATATTAAATTGTATTTATTTTATGGAAAATAATAGATAAGGCCCTCGTCCAGAAATTATTTAAAAAAGGTTTGGGCTCCGGAATTAATTTTATTCTTCTCTTCTTCTCAGGTGCCAGATGACGAAGAACAAAGTATATACGTGTGGTTAGACGCACTCATCAACTACCTGACAGTGGTGGGCTATCCTGACGAGCGACACATGAAGTCTCTCAGAGCCTGGCCAGCTGACGTACATGTTGTGGGCAAGGATATACTCAAGTGAGGGTACACATAATCAGCCTATAATATTCCCACTGTTGGGACGCAAGCCTCCTCTTTGCGAGAGGGAGTGGGCTAAAATCCACCACGCAGGTCCAGTCCGGGTTGGTAGATGTGACATGTCTTCGAATTTTTGGTTCTAGGACATGCCGGTTTCCTCACCTTTTTGAAAGCAGTGGTTATGAAATGAAAAGTTAAATACTTGTCAGGGTTCGAACCTACGACCTGCAACTCGTAAGTCGCAGCCGTTACCACTGCGCCACCACTGCTCCCACTGGTCCTTGTATACGCGACTCTAATTTCTCTTTGTATATTCTTCTTATGAAACCCGTTTCATCATCAAAACCTAACCTAAACCTTCTTCACTCCTCAGATTCCACGGCATATACTGGCCAGCCTTCCTAATGGCCATCAAATGGCACCCTCCACGTCGCCTCGTCTGCCACTCACACTGGACCGTGGATGGCAGCAAGATGTCCAAGTCGCTGGGCAACGTGGTGAGCCCACGGGGCAGCGCCGTGGGCAACGAGGCCTTGAGGTATCTGCTGTTGAGAGAAGCTACGATGGCGAGTGACGCTAGTGAGTATATTATTTGTATAGTAAGATGTCTAAATCTCTGAGCAACATGGTTAGCCCACGACGCAGTCCTGTGGGCAGCGAGGGACTGGAGTATCTGCTGCTGTGGCATGGAGTCTGCATGGTGTGGTTGGAGTAGTGTCCGCAGTTTCGGCCGAAATTACGGGCCGTTCCTATCCCGTATCTCTTACGGACATAAGATTAATTCGTGGCGTGAACTACAAAATAATAACACCGTTTAACAGTTGCCCTTACTCGTAATGTTTTTGTCCGTCCGAAAAATTGCAATAGACATTTGTTTTTACTTACGGACTGGCCCGTATCTTCGTTGACGGACTTAGAGAGTAGACCCCCTGATATTGTCTTTCTGTATATTGAAATCATTCTTGCATTTTTTTCAAAAATATAGCAATTTTTGTTTTTTTTATGTTTTTCTAGACTACAGTGAAACAAAGCTAATTAACGTAGCCAACTCGGAACTAGCGGACACACTAGGTAACCTCGCGTCTCGCTGTTGTGGCGCGGCTCTCAACCCGCGACACGAGTTCCCCACACTACACGCCGCGGAACTCGCGTCACTCGCGACCGACCAACATGCCACTATGCTGATGGAGTATGTGGAGAGCCTACCTGGTCAGTGTCTTATCACTATTTTAACAAAAAAAAAAAACTAATATTCGTGGGTTAATAAGAATGCTAGCAACCCACACCACATTCTAACATGAAATATATTTAAAGGAGTAGGTAACTATGGTCACTTAATGTGGTCTGTATTAGGATTTAGATATTGCATATTGTCACAAGTATTCACCTCAATGCTGATTTTTTTAAACACTACTTAGGAATTTAATTATTCATAAAAATCCGCCCACCCCTTCAACAATACGTGAAGGGTGGGCGTTTTGGGGGACTGTCTAATGTAATGTTGACGTTCGAAAAGTGCTGATTCTCAGCCTAATTTAAATAAATGACTATTGATACAGGTGCTTCACTTAATTAATCTCCCGTTCTCGTGTCTACAGAAATATGCCACACTCACTACAAAAACTACCACTTCTACAAAGCAGTGGACGCCGTCATCAAAGTCCTTCACGTCGCAAACGTCTTCTTCGAAAACACCAAGCCGTGGGAGTTACGCAAGAAACCAGAAAGTCAGAAAGAACTCGACGTTATCCTACACATTACTATGGAAACGCTAAGAATATGTGGAATCATCCTACAGCCAATCATACCAGAGATGACGACAAAATTATTAGATAAACTACAAATTGGTAAGGATTTTAGGAGCTGGCAACACTGTGAGACGCCATCATGGAGGCTCAAAGGCGCCATCTATGAAACTAAGAACATTCAAAGTGGGAAATTTGTTTTGTTCCAAAGAATCTATGAGAAGAAGGTTGCGCAGAGTGATCTGAGAAAGAATGTACAGGCTGAACAGAAAAATGTGCCGGAAAAGAAAAAAAAGGCTCAAAAGAAGAAAGTTACAGCTGCGTAGTTCCGATTTGAGATTTTATTGTAGAATTTGGTTAGAATTGAAGTAGAGTAATAGTAAAACTATATTCTATAGAACAATTTTAATGTTTGTTACAGCTTTGGACAGATAAGTTTAAGCAGATACCAGACGATTCACTTCTTGTCCATTTGTGTCACGGCACTCACGGCATCTTTCACTTTAAATGAAACATCTGAACATAAAATGAATTAAAACTGAACAATTAACTAGTTATGTTGGATTAGGGTAATCAGCGTCTTTCACTCGCCTACCGAAGATAGAAAAAATTCAATTTCCTAGAACCTAGAATGAAGCAAAAATGACCATTCACTGGAGCGAAGTGTCTGATATCAGCTTTAGTGTTCAATGAATGATTTCATTCGAATATGGGTTTTGAATTTTTGAAAGCTATAAAACAAACATATCGAAATATTTAAAGGAACGCAGTTTTATGAAGAGCTTAGACATCATTTTAAGACATTAACGTAGAAATTATTTGTGTGAGTTTCTGATGTGTGCAATATTATAATGCCATATTAATACCAGCGATTTAATCTCAATTAGTGCTTATGCATATATTATGCACCTGAAGGCCAACTCTAGTACTTAAAAACGTTCACATTCAAGTCTATCAATCTGTCAAATTTGTCAAAAATGTTGGTAAATTGTTTGTATTATTGACAGATTAAAAAATAAATAAAAAATACAACTTTATTTACTCAAATTACATAGCAACCTCGCACAAATTCAACTAAGCTACTCACAAATAAACAGCAAAGGTAGGTTGCCACCACGGAACTGATTCACTCTGTTCCCCGTACTAGTTTAAACTGTATTACGGTGGAACAGTTTTCCTCGTCCTCTGTTATTAATGTAGTTAAAGTAGCAGACGTGACAAATAAAAATAGGCAAAGTTAAATTTGGGAAGGTAAACATAAAACATAAAAAAAAAGATTGCGAATGAGATGCGAATGCGAACGTTTTTAAGTACGAGAATTACCCCTCTGTTCACACCGCCGGCGAGTACTTGTTTGTCAGTGACAAGATCTATCAAAGAGAGTACTTGCTCAGCGACTCACGGTTAGTACATGCGCATACCAGCAAGTAATAGCTCATCACCGTCACGCACTATCTGCTCGTTAACTCGTTTTTAAATGCACTACTCTCATTAATAGCCGGCGGTGAGACAGGTGCTTAAGCTCAGTAGCTGTTAGTTTGAATAGGAAGAAGAAAACTGGGGTCTTATCTGATCTGATCCCGAAAGCTATTTTACAGCATTTGACGTTTGAGTGTCTAGTGAGAAACCAATTACTCTATCTATGAAATTAAGAACATTTAAAAAAAAACTTTTTTATAAGAAATTCCATTTAAAAAAAAATCGCTTTCGCATTTTTTGGACAATTTAATATTTAGGGAATTAGGGGTATTTGACGGGACACTCGTCATTTATATTGCAATTACCCATATGTTACAATACTTTATAATCATCTGCACTGTAGTCTTGTATATAATTATTATCCAATCCATTGAAGATAATTCGCGACTCGTTTTAATACAAGTTCAAATTATAGCGACACTCCTCAAACGTGATGGGTCGATATCTAAACAAGATAAACTTAATGTTTTTTTGGGTCAACGACCGCTAGTTTTAGTATAGTTTTTTTGAAATGCGAGTTGAGAAAATTAGTTTTTTAAATATTTTTTTCGTGTTTAGATTTCGATACACATCACATCTGCGGAGTTTCGCTAGCTAATCTAAAAGTTAAACAATAAAATTAAAGAAAAGACTGCTATTTCTTCTAGAGTTTGCTTTCTTATCTAATGTATTTGAGATTTTGATCTTTATTATTTTAAGTAGAATAGATATTGGGGCATTTTTGTAAAATTCTAATTTTAATTAGATGTTGTGTCTATCTGTTATTTATATTTATGTTAATTAAATTGTTGAATTTTAATCATGCGTTGGTATGTCCTACTCTACCTAGTAACCTACTAACCTAGTATTATTTTGTGGATTAGTCCAGAACTAGTAAGTTTCCACCAAACGGTTCGCATCGTATCAGATCGGAACGGATTTTACAATCTTTAAACGATATTAAATCACTTGAACGCGGTCGTCTTCCCGGACACGCGATCGTAACCGAAAGTATGCCGCGATGCGATCGGCTTCGGTCGCCCGTCGTCGTATCTGATCGGATCCTTTCGGCTGCAACGCGGTAGGAATGAAACTATTTGAATAGGCGCAGTAACGGATACATTTGCAAGCGACAGTACGGTGCCGATCGTATGCGTCGACATCCTGCCGGACGCGATCGGCTGTCGCCGCATCCGTTCGTATCCTTTCCTATCCGATACGATGCGAGCAGTTTAATGGAAATCATCCTTTAGAAGACTTGGCTTTATGAAAGCCATACATTTTTCTGTGGTGTCATCTTGGGTCTGTGATCAAAATGGGTGTCGCCCAAGGGTACATTCTTGGCCCTCTACTTTATCCAGATATCTGGAATGGAATAACAGGCTTTCGGAAGCCTAAAACATAAAAAGTACGTTTTAAATAAAAGGGTTATAAAAAAACACACATTCTATATCGGAGTCAATTTATTTACGAATATGCTTATTAAATAATAATATTTGCATCAAAATACTGCAATAACGACTAACAGTATGAAGGAAAGCTAACCATAACACTATTAAGCTAGATACAGCAACGCGTTGCGGTTGCATTGCAACCGCGCGCGCAACACGATGCAGTAGCATGATACGTCCTCTACTTCGGGTTGGCTCAGGTGACGGAAATTGCCGAATGGACATAAGACAACTTTCTCTTGCAATCATCATTGTGTCACAAAATTCTTTTTTTTTTACCAGGTAGACATTTTTTTTATATTGTGTTCGGCAATCTTCGTAAACCCGAATTCAGCCAAAGTTATTTCGTATCACGCTACTACACTTCAATACACTTAGTCGAAAATGCATCAAATGAGTATGATACAGGTATGATACTAATTAATTAATCATTATTATATATAAATTCTTACAAAAATTCGGTGACACATACATTTTTGCTTAAATGCTTATTTAAAACTGTCATCTGTGAACGTCGTTGAAACAAGAATCACTATTTTACATATTTAGAAGTCATTACAATTGAACGACGTCATATTGATACTAATTAAACTATTTTTCATAAGAATATATTGGCATTAATTTCACTGTCTTTTATACAAAGTTAGTTTACTCTAGCACAGAATGGCGGCGACTGTTTGGCGTACATTGCTGCTTTTTATATGAAAAATTTCAATCTTTTAGAGTATAAAGTAAAAAATGTGTAAATGTACGTCAAATACTCGCTTTTCATAGCCACTGTGTTAAGCCATTATCGTTTAAAACAATGTTCACAGACAACACTATAGCTCAATGACTTTGCCCTAAAAGTAACTTCAAATACTAAAAAATCTGTACAATTGAGCTCCCAAGTTGAGCATCGTTGAGTCTAGCTCATGAAACCGAGCATTTTGGCTCAACTTACGTGCATTCTGATATTGACTCTACAACTGCTAGTTTTAAAATAAACTGTTCTTATTACTTATTAACATAACTTAAATAAAAATGCATTATGGATGGTAACACTATAACTTATACGCGATGTGACATATTTTATAAGCTGACAAGCAATTAAGGTAATATACACAGCTAAAGATTAGAAGGAGACGAAATACACAGTGGCGCATATTTAACTGAGTAGGACAGTCGAAGATGGCAAGGCCAAGCTATGTTCCATCTCTTTCTTCCTTGATAATATGCCAGTTTATAATTTATCTGTCTTAGGCCAAAGATTTAAATCGTAAGATTCGCTTGACCGCATCGAAAGATGATCACTCCGGTTTTGGTTCGTTGACAATGACATTTGAATAGTATTTTCTATCGTTTCATGCGGCATGTTTGAGCTGAATCTTCTTATAGAAACTTTTTTGCGCGGCAAATCTAACCATTTAAACGTTTGGTCTAACCTGCCTAATCTATGTATATATAACATCTATGACACAGATTCATAGCGAGTCGATATTGTATAGAAAAATACAAAGATAAGAAACGACGGAGTCCCAGCTTTAGGGCCTAGGAGTCGAACCTTTAAATGGCTTATAAAAATCTCGAAATAATGTGTGTATTTCGTGTAATATTTTTACATGATTTTTATGATCGATTGAGTTTCGCCTCATTTTATAATCAAAGTATTCGTTCATATATTACATAATTAAGTGCAGTGATAGCCCAGTGGTGTGACCATCGGACTGCCAAATCATAGGTCTCGATTTCGAACCCGAGGCACGCACATAATTATACAATACTTGCTTCAAAAACGGTGAAGGAAAACATCGTGAGGAAACCGCCCATGCCTGAGAGACATTTATCAAAGGCATGTGAAGCCAAGTCAGAGGCTTATGGGCGGCATAAATACTCTGACACCAGGTTAGTCACTAACTACACGAAAAAGAAGAATAAGAGACAAAAATAAAGTTATAAAGTCAATATCAGAATAATTGCTTACATCGAATAGGAGCGTGAGGCATTGAACGACTTCACTCCTTCATTCAATTATTCATAGATTATTAGTAAAGGGGGCTGACTGTAAGTCCAAAGTTTTCGGGACGGAAGATTTTACATTTCAATACTATTATGCGACCTCAAAATTACGAAAAGTTAACAGGTATAAAATGTAGCTCATTTCCTACATTTTACTCTTAGTAACTATATTTGTGTGTAACCAAAATGACGATTAAAATTCCATTATTGTCTTGGACATACAGTCAACCTCACCACAAAAAAAATCCCTGAATTAGACATGATTGAATTGAACCAAATGGACGAGTGAACGAGTGAAACCATTCATTTTGTGCGAATGAAACAAAAAATCGTAGCGAAATGACTTGTCTTACACGATTACCCTCGCATGCCTAATCTAGGCGCTACACTTCGGCTTTTCCCGTAAACATTCGTGTGATTTCGTAGATAGAAAATACAAGATGCCCCCGAATGTTCAAGGTGCGAAGTATAGAACCTGAAAGACGATTAAAAACGGGAGGCAAGTAACGAAAGCGTGTGGCAGAGGCGGCCAGAGTTTTAAATATATTTTATTCCCGTTTTGTAGAGAGTAATATGGTCGAATTTAAGGTTTTTACTGGACGCTAGGTGTCCCTCCGTGTATAACTGTCATCCAGTAAGAAACCTGGGGCCTAAGTCTACTAATTTATAAACGTTACAATGGTCTCTCACTGGTGAGTTTTTGACAGTTTTTGTATGGCAAATCTGTCAAAAACTCACCATTGAGAGACCATTGTAACGTTTATAAATTAGTAGACTTAGGCCCGTGCGAGGAAATTGCGTAGCAATGGCTTTCATTTCGACAGTTCAACAACATCCATTGCGTTATTTACGTTGCTGAGCAGACAAATTTTTCGAACATATGACTCAATGGATTAGTAATATCCTTTAAAATCATTCAGATTGTGATTGAAAGTGTGTTACGCAATTTATTCTTTAATGATTTTACTTTACATTTATTACTTTAAATTTATTTAACAGTGTCTGTACACAATAATTGCTCAATTGTTTGTTAATTTTGTTCATCAACTAAGGGATTAATAAATACCTATTGCTCAAAAGACCCAGTTTATCCTAAAGGACCAAATGAGGGAACGGGCCCCAAGAAAAACAAAACATGTTTTTTTTTTTCTATATAACCACCAAAATGGTCTCCTATGGCTAAACTAATTTCATAATGGATACTATGATTTCATTTTTAGTATCGCAAGCATTTGATTATAACTACTAATGTTAGTAATAGCTTCTTAAAACTAATTCTTTTGTTAAGGCTTACAAGCCAAGTTTGGAACATTTTTCAAACCCGTAATAATTTGTCAAAAAATTCTTCTTTTTGGAACATTAGTTGTGTATATCATGTCTAATATTCCATCTTTCGTACTAAATAAGCTAAAATATGCTTATCGGGCTCATCAAAATGGCCTTTTATAGCCGTATAGCTACATTATGTTTTACCCCATTCCCTGCCACACGCTATCAGCCTCGAAAAATGACAATAGGCATCGAAATATTCAATAACAATAAAAGTTACACATCAAAATGCATCAAATACTTATCACTAATACAAACATTGGAAGTGAATTGGCAATGTACAGTACGACGATAAGGTTTTCCAATATTTTGTGCGACATTATTTATTAACAATCTTTTGGAAGGGACAAGAAATTACCCAGTTTTTTTTACAAATAAAAATTAACAATTTTCTCTTTCTCTTTTCCTCAATTACTTACATCTCGTTTTTTTTTAAATTTAGCACTAACACGACAGACGAAAACAACTAAATACATAGATGATAGATCCCATAGATTTCTTCTATTCGTTTCTTCATTATTGCTCGATTCTAAACTATCTAGCTTTTAAGTGACTTATATGAGGCGGATGACTTGTTTATATTTATCTAAACAAGCTCACTAAGTAGACATTACTGTTATTTGCTAGTTATTGCTTGAGATTTTTATCTTTTTACTTTAATACTTTCAGGGACATCAAACGCCTATAGACGACATAACAATAAAACTGTGTCTCGTTCAGTGTCCCGTGAAGTGTTAATGGATCTGTAGTGCTATTCTGTAAAAATCTCACCGTGATAACTTAGGTGAAGTGAGCCGTCAATGGCGTCAATCCCCTAGCATCGGGTGGAATGGTAGCTCACTTAAAGCTCACTTCACCTAAGTTTTCACGGTGAGATTTTTACAGAATAGCACTACTGACATCTGATTCGTTTTGACTTTGTGCATCTCTTGCATTTTAAAGATAGCATTATAAATAATAATAATTGGCAATAAAGTCTACCTAATTAACTTGCAAAGCACGGACATTAATATCTGATTTCTTAACATTCATAATATATTGCATTACTGGGTTAATTCTTAGTAACACATGAGATTTTTCCGAGAAAAATGTCATGCTTACATAACTGTGAGTTTGCACTTGTGAAACATTCTCATAAAAATGCTGAAATGTCTATTTTCTGTCAAAGTTCCAGTACAATGTTTGACAGGAAATAGAGATTTCAACATGTTTTAATATGAATGTTCCGCCAGTGCAAACGCACAGTAAGAATTATCCCATCCATTCCGTGGCCTTGAATCTGAACGTCGATAAAGCCATCAATAGGAAATATTTAAGTTATATCTCATCAGCCATTTATAGAAAATAAACCTTTTAAAAAAACGTTCTAAATATAATAATATTATGTAAACGTACGTACGTATCATAAAAATGTATATAATAAGTCGTAAAAAGTATATACTTTGACTACTTGGTAAAACAATGGGACATCCCTTCTAAAATGTTAGATTGGCATCGATATTTAGTTGTGTTGGTGACATACGGACAGACACCGTTCAATAAGCTAGGCAGAATATTTTATGGCGCAAGGAGGAGTTAAATTCGATTAATCGATACAAAATAATCGTTATGCCCAACACTATTTAACCTTTCGATAGTTCACCAACATAATAAACAACCCTATAAAATACATATTTATACAGAACAAAACTTTCGATGAATAATATCAACATTGACAGATTACTCACAATAATACGATGATAATAAATAAATAATAATAATAATATAAAATACATGACAATAATTAATAAAGTTATAATAATAATAATGTTTGTTCGTGTAATAATACTCCGAGGTTACTATTGAGCTAAATGCATAATGGTTACAGAATAATATCAGTCATCCAAACGAGAAATATCTTGTGGCTGCACTTACAAAGTTCTGGCGATTATTCGTGATATAGAATAACTAATGATTTTCTATAAAGGTCTTAACTTATATATTTGATAACCGAACCATCATTTTATGCCTGGGGTTCTGTCTCCAAAGGATGGTCACAGATCTTATAAGTGATTCTAAATTAGCAATGCCCACAGTTTTTTTGTCACAAGGCTTTATTAAGGCTAGCCTCTTGAATAAGTGAACTTGTAGACACCTCTTCGAAAATGGAATAGGATTTATTTATTTATTTGACCATTTATGCACACATATAAACAGAAAAGAAGAAGGAACAGAAAAATACGTACAAAGGCAATGCTTATTTCTTTTCCCTTTTTATATTATTTTTTCTACTAGCGATTTGGCAAAATAATACGAATATTCGTCAAAGCCCTTTTATGTGCAGCCCCAGCAATATAGTTGGCAATTGTAACCGTCACGTGAATATATAATTCTGGCATAGCTACACTAGACGTCAACATGTAGTATTCATCGCTAGTATAGTATTTGAATTTAAACGACTTTTGTATAGGATAACCAACTAATAACCTTATTTTATGTCGTTACGCTTATAATTGCCAACGTAAAAAATTGAACTAAAAACTAAATTGTTCATGTTTTTTTCTAACAGGTCACACTAAGTTGTTTACGTATCGTCAACATTACATATAATCCCTTACAAATGTTGTTTTTATACCCATTTACATTCAAATGTATGAAAAATATAAATACTAAAGGGCTCTAAGTAAGCACTTATGCCTGATCATAAGAGACTTAGCAGAATAAGAAATAGATTTTATGAAATATCTTTAGCCTGAAATCTTTAACTGCAAATCATAGGAGGCTTTTGTCCAGGATTGGGGATGATGCATAAAAATTATGTAAGTAATTATCGATGCAAGAGATAACCAACGAGATACGATGATTTAAGTTATTGTGGGAACTTAGCAATCATCATAAATGTTGAAAAAGGGACTTCTGAGCGACTTTCATAGAAAGTTCCATCAAAGATCAAAATTTCAAGAAAAAAGAAACGAAAACAGGAAAAAACAACATTTGCAAGCTCCCATTCATTCAAAAACTCCAAGCCGAAACACTAACCCACAGATACAAGGAGAACTGCATCATATTCCTACGTATACAGGTGCCAATTTCATTTGACAATAACTTTACACTCTAAACTGCGATTATTTTTTGAGACAGCCTAGGACTTGGGAGCCCGAAGCTTTATTTTTAATCTAGCGTCAAACGTATAGACATAATAATATTAATGTCATCTATTTTATTTGATTGGCTTTTGTCATTTGCGCCAAACAGCCACAAAAACAAACGAGTTTTAGCCACTTTTTCGTTTAATTACATTTTATTATTTTTCTCAATTTCATACATCAATTTCTCGATATGATACTTAGAAAAAAAAGAAACAATTTCATTTGACATTTATTTGTATTTAACAAAACGCTTCTAAAGAAAGACGCACGGCAATGGATTCATCTAAGTCACCTCTTTTCTATCCATTTCATGCCACATTATAGTATAAATTTGACGCCATTAAAGACAATCAACATTTTTATTACAAAAACGTAGAAATTTTACGCTTGTCACGACTAAATCAATAAATAACGAGCGTATCATATGGTACTAACAGAAAATAATGAGTTTGTGTGATAAAATATATGTCTTTGAAATCAAAAGTGGACGCTAAGATGTCACCGGCTGTTGTTTTTAAACATTTTTCTTTCGTACACAATCTCATTGTAGTCAAGGGACGTGCAGTTGTCATTGCTTAGTTTTAGAAGCATGAAGTAATGCTACAAAACTCTATCACGACAATACCACATTTTCCGGTTCAAAATCTTAATTTTGAGCGTTAAGACTTCAAACTATCATGATTTCCCAGCAATCGACAACGTATTTTAGTGACTCTATAAGACTTACTATCAGATTTTTCAGCAAAACTGCTGCACATTTACGCGTGCGGGATGTCATCGTGTGTGTGCGGCGCGGGCGGTCAGCTGAGCGGCGGCGGCTCGAGCGGTGCGGGCGGGGCGAGCGATGCGGGCGGTGCGGGCGACGCGGGCGATGCGGCTGGCGCGGGCGACGCGGGCGGTGCGGGCGACGACGGCAGCAGTAAGTGCTCGGGCACGGGCACCGCGCGCAGCCGCGCCGATACTTTCTTTTGCGGACATAGTACCTGTGGGATACAAATGATTCGTGATTAATCGTGGTACATTTTACTTCCCTGTGGTATCGTGGTAGGGCTTTCAATACCGGTATTGAAAGCCCTACCATGATACCGGGATCCCGTAATACCGTGATCACGGATTTTATTTTGGCCTTTTTGTATGTAAAATGTTTAACGAATCGTGATATATTTTACTTCTCTGTGGTATCGTGGGCATCCACAATATCTGTCTTCTTCTAACTCAAGAAAGAGAAACTGTGAAAATTTTCAAATGTTTCGTCATGGTTTTCGGGTGTGTTAAAGCCGAAAATGACATTAAAATGTAAAACCTCGATGGCAGCTGCGATTTTTTTTTTTTCATCTTGAGTGTCATTTTCATAGTGCCAAATTTCATCCAAATCCATTCTGCCGTTTTAGCGTAAAAGCTTAACAAACAAACAAACTCACTTTCACATTTATAATATTAGTTACAATTAACATACCCGTCTTGCGAATAAAAAGCATCCCTTCTCCTCTTCCGGCGTCGTTGTCGCTGGTACAAGCTGTAGGTCTACCGTTGCACACTCCTTACTGTCTTCACCTATAAATAATGAGCAGTGAAAATTAAAAAGTATTATTCTAAGATTTCTGGAAGCCTGATCATAGAATTCAGCTATCAAAAATGTCATGTTAGGTGTTGTGATTGGTTGATTTTATTAAACGATATATTATGCCTTTAATAGTAAACGCCGCACGCCCATGTTAACAGATTGACATTGACAATGACTTTATACGCGATCATGCTAGTCATTGGAATGATACAAGTGTGGACAAGGCCTAACGTGAAGAACGCACATTACATGTCTAGTATTCAACATATTTATTTGTGACATATTGGTAATAGTGTTTTTTGTTTTATTTTCTGTGCATAGTTACCTCTAGCAAACACATTTAGTTCCTTGAAGCATCCAGTTTCAATCATCTCGGTCTGCCACGGTATGCTAACTGATCCCGTGTTGAACTTGCCGTAGAATGTGTCATCTCCCGCGTCTAGATTCACTCCCTTCACTGTACTAAACTGTTCTATGTCGAGGACATCTTTTGCGTAGACCGCGTGTGGCTGGAAAGAATATAATTATATATATTTTGAAGACATTATTTTTTATATAAAAATTGTTCGAAGTACACTCACACACAACAAAACAAACTATAAATATCTCATTAGTATAAGTACTTACATCAGGCACAAAGGGCGCATCAACCATCCCAGCTTCCAATCTCGCCCAGTTCAAATTCGCGAAGAACCGATGCGCCTTGACTTGCGTAGCGCCTCTCCTCCCCGCGCTACATCCAAGGCGAGACGCCGGAGACTTCGTGAGGAGGGCTGAGCATAATGCTCGAGCGCATTCGCTGAACTTTGACGAGTATTTTTCTTGTTCATGCTGGGGAAGTTAGGAACAAAAAAGGAAAATTAAGCACTGAGAAATAGAGACTTTCTTTTTTTAAATTGGAGGAAAATACACAGTTGTTAAAACAATTAATGTGGTGTTAGAATTACACACCACATCAACGTCTATGTCAGACTATATCTTAATAACCCATTTAACAAACTGAGAAAGCGATTCCACATTGATAGATATAACGTCCGGTTTTCATCAAGTAGATGAAGTTAAAAAATTCGACAAGACAATAATCGTCATTTAAATGAGCTGCCAAATAGCTTATTGTTATGCATAAAAGGAAAAATTATGGTAAATTTGGGGAAATAATGTAAATATTAAAAAGAATTTACGAAAAATCTAAAATAAATTAACTTTGTGTATTTAGACGAAATTTTTATCTATTAATCTTTCAAAACCATTTTTCTGCTTTTGCATTATTCGAACATAGTTGAGTTTCCATAAAATATGTAATTTATAACTTACTAAATTGAACTCATTATTACATAGAATCTGACCTTGACCCTCCGATCAACCTCTTCCCGCTTGACCTTCTCCTTACGCGCTCGAAACGGGGCGCGACCTTCGATCATCTCGTATGCGAGACAGCCGAATGAGAACCAATCCGGACTGAAGGTATACCTTTCGTTGTCTATCACCTGAAATTTGTGAGGAATATGTGATTTTGTGCAGAAACATGATGATAAGGATGTTCTTTCATATGGATGTTTCAAAAATGATGCTTCACAAATCTAAATAGTTGATGTTTTTGTGGAAGAATATCACTCTACTCAACTACACACATTGATAAGCCCATACATACCTCAGGCGCCATATAGCCAACAGTCCCAACCCTGCCTCTCACACTGCCTCCCTCTGGCACATCCACCGCGAGCCCGAGGTCAGATATACGCACGTGCCCGGCGTCGTCTAGCAGAATGTTCTCTGGTTTGCAGTCTCTGGAAATGCCATTATAAAATGTAAATTTTTTCAGACCTTTAATTTATTATCTATTGTAACGATAATCCTCGAAGACAAGGGGAGGGGGGCAACGCGTATCAGTATATAATGAGGAACTTTTACAGATAATATAATCGCTTTGTAGACATGGCCCTTTTTGACCACTAATTCAAAAAGAGGATTTACTGCGGTTGTGTCGCGGTCTAACATGTCACTTACCTATAGACGATACCCATCTTGTGTAAGTGTTCCAGTCCGCACGCGACCTGCGCCGCGTAGAACCTCGCGCGCTCTAAACCGAGCCCCGTGTCGGCGCCGCACATGTTGTAAATGTGGAACTTTAGGTCACCACCTGAAAACCAATTAAAAAACGATTAAGATCATTGTTTTTTTTTGCTGTAAGCCTACATTATGTCCCTCTGCTGGACAAGGGCCTCCCCTTGTTCCTTCCGATCCTCTCTATTTTTTGCGATCTCTGGCCACGTTGGCGGCGCAAACACGATCAGATCGTCACACCACCCCCACCATCGGGCAGTATTTCACCAGACAAAATAGCCGTCTGGTCGGAGGATCCACCCTGTTCCTGACACTTCTGTATACTAAGAATACTAACCGTTCATAATAGTGAGCACTAAACAGAGCGCGTCCTTGGTCTCGTACGCATACGCGAGGTTCACGACGAAGCGCGAGTTGATTCGCTGCAATATTTGTTTCTCTATCAGCACCATGGCTTCGCCCTTGCGTTTCTTTATGCGTTTCTTTTCTAATTTCTTGCAGGCGTACATTTTTCCTGTTGCTCGGACCTGCAATATGTAAATAGTTTAATTATCAAAAGTTTCTTAAATTAAATAAAATACACAGGTTATGTTTTACAAAGTATAAGGGTATCTCTGTGTTGCCACAGATAGAGGCACAAATATTACACAGTGACAAATAAAAATAAAAGTAATAACGGGCTGGTGTACGCAACTCCACATCCAAGCGCGTATTTGGATAAAAATATTATAAAACAACCCTACCTTTCTAATCAATTGTCATTTAGATACACTGTACCTTATTTGTATCTTATATATGTGCATGCTTTCGCAAAGGCTTTTTTATTTCTGACTTTTTTTAAAGTTTTACCTACAATATTACTTCAACACGTAAACCACTGGTAATCTATTATCGTCCGAACAGACTATACTTATGTACGTCAACAATTGTGGTTTTGAAACGGAAAAATATAACAAAATTAGATATTAAAACATTATTAATTGAAAAATTATTTATGGCTTGACGAATATAAATTGTAAGAGCACCTTATTCCTGAAATTGATGAGGTTCCGGTCTTGGCTGCGACCCAAGCAAGTAGAATCTTATGTAAACAAGTGGATATCTACTTAGCTTTTGTGGCTAGCCACTGCCAACGACCTTAAGTCATCACTCTAAGTCGAGACATTTTACTTACATGACTGATCGGTATGAGAAAAATCTTTGTTGAAATTAGAGCCAGAAATGTGGAGCTAGTATTATTTTTTGTGAAACTCTGACCCAGATTATTACTAGCTAGACATCGTGGTCATGAACATATAACGGAACAAAAATCACAGATACACAAGTAACATTCAGTATGGAATTTATGTGGATGAATTATCTAATAAATTAATATCAATTATTGAAATCCGGAAAGCCGCAACTAATTGATAACGAATTGAAATTATGATCATGACTGTTATTTATTTTCATTCAATACTCGGCCTCTGATTCCGCCGTCACCTACAAACCGCACAGACTGGCCAACTATAATGAACTTTTTCGTATAGCCCGTTCTGTCACGGCATACGAGCAGGGCAAGTTGCAGGCTCTTCTCATAGTCTGTATAGCCTTTTTCCAACTATATTTGGGAAGGTTTCCAGTCTAACCAGATGCAGCAGAATACCAGTATTTTACTTGGATCGGCTGCTTCTAAGTTGCCAACTCTTCTGCTTTTACCCGTCTGCGGCGAAGGCTAAAAAGGAGGGTTATGCTTTATGAAGTAATGCCAGAAGATGTTCTAAAGAGTGCGTACCGATCAATAAATAACCCTATAATTCAAATCAATGGAACTTGTCGAATTCTATGTTCATATTAAACACATACACACTTTTTTTTAACGTAAATATCCACTTAATTTTTTATGTTTTCTCAAACTATTACGTGGTTGTCTTTATGGTCAATGCTGCGTATTTGTGTATTTAGTGTAATAGGCATACATACGAACAGTTTTATTATTTTATTGTTTACTATGAAGGTACTGCAGTTGATGTACCAAATAAATAAATAAGCCTTGTTAAATCTCTCTTTTCAACTACAACCGGTGGTGCATCGAGTACACTCTTTCGTCCTTGACAACCCTTGGGTGCTATTCAAGTGGTGCTGTTCTGCAAACCATAGGACACTTTGTCCTTCGTGGACGGGTACCAGTAGAAGACTCAAGAACACACAAGAAGACTTTGGAGATCATAATAGCCTAAGTCCCACATGCCTAGTTGTGTGCATTTTAATCTGTGTAAATGTATTTGCTTTTTTTCTTTCCTACCTGACAAGCGCAGACCTCCCCGAACCCTCCCTTGCCAAGTACTCTGTACATTCGGAACGTGTGCTGCGTCACCGGCTGTGCCTCCAGCCACTTCCATTGTAGATACCGGTGGAAGTACATCGAGCGCTCGAACTCGGCAAACGGAGCGCCCGCAAGGAAGCTTTTGACGCATCGTACGCATTCTATGAATATGTCTCTAGAGCCGCCTGGAAAGGAGAAACGGTATTGGTTATTAAACTTTATAAAATATATTTTTCAACATTGCTGTAGAAAAGATGGAAAATCTGATTACGCTTAGCGCAAAAGAACGGTGTTCCAAGAACAGTGAAATTTAATAGACTGTCTGTCTGACTGTCCTTCGTGAATATTTTATTTTCTTCCGGCAACGGCAAAATATGCTATCCTTTTTATAAGCGATTGAAAAACATAAGAGCCAACCACTTAGAGATTTAATCAAATACACAAACCATTGATTACCTATCATCTGTTATCAGACACGTGCCTGATCAGGTGTGTAGCCGATCAGATAGGCTGATATTACCGCACGCCTTTCACTTTTCCCATTGTTCACATCATAATATGACGTCATTAACGACAGCCGGACGATACTGTGACCTCCTCTTTTTATGTCGTTCCATTTCTTACCCCTTTTGGCAACATACTTATGACATGTTAAAACATCGATTCTTTCATCAAATACTCAAGCAGCGTTTCTTATCTGATTATCTATCCACGATATACATTTTTAAACATCACTGGGATATAAATGCTAGTCTCTCTATTAGTACAAAAAGTTTTGTCCCACTCTACGGCAAAGGCTTATGCTCTTTCCACTTCTATCTAGGACTAGGACCAGGTTTTTTCATGCCGGTGGTCCTTGCATAGCATAATCAGCCTATAATGTACCCACTGCCTTCTCTGTGTGAAAGGTAGTTGGCCGTAATCCACCACGCGGACTCAGTGCGGGTTGTGAGATGTCACATGTGTTCGAATTTTTGGTTCTAGGACAGAGGTGTACGTGTACCTATAGTTCACCCACATTTCGCAGTTATGTTTAAGTCCCATAAAATACGGGCGAGCCTATTGCCATCAAACGGAATTCATCGGTATGATGTATGAAACGTGAATTATATGCATCCAATGTGTGCGTCTCCGTTGTAAGGCGCTGGTACTTACTTGTGATACAATATTTTACATTGGTACTGGTGTTAAAACAGCACAGTTGTTATGCTCAAATGCTTGTATTCCAAATTTTTATGACACTGTTCAATGCTAGTGTGTTTGACTCTGTTTGTTGTCGTTTAGGTTAAGTGGGGTGTAGCTGGTATCGTTCATAACTATAGCTTTGTGGATGTTTAATGCTTCGCTTGTGTGTGATTTGTAGTGAAAGAATCTTCTTAGTCTGGCTATCTGTTTCTGCCAAAGATGATGGACCTTCTCTAAGGCTTTTAAGACCCTTTAAGGCCTCTCCTTGTGTATTGCCATTTGGTCAGTCTTTCTATAGCAGATTTAAGGTGTAGGATGTTTATTATACTCACCATCTATCGTCGCACTGGCTTCATCAATGACCTGCCGGCTGACGACATCCGTGACGGCCTCACAGTCATCAGTCTTCAGGTACCTGCCGAACACGTCAGCCGCGAGCATCGCACGCGTCTCGTCCACCTCAACCTCGTACCTGTCAGTCTGCAAGCAAAACTATGGACCTTCGAACATTGGTGTTATCTGACTCATACAAAATTTTTGTTGGTGATGGAGAGACAGCTGTTAGGGTGCAACCAGATCGTGAACGATTAAAGTCGACAGTCGCTTCAAAATATGTCATTATCTCAACAAAAAAAAAAAAAAACTCAAAATATTTCAATAGGTCCTTGATCGACCGCGGTCTGGTCTCTGACCCTTTCAGGGTGTGTTTTGACAGCCTCTGACAGAGGTGTCTGATTTGCTTTTGTTATAATGTCTCTAATAATAAGGAACTTAATAGTCTAAAAATATTTGCAAGCAAACTTGTAGACCTTCGATTATTTGTGTTCATTGGTGAACTACAAAGTAATTGGTAATAAGGAAGAGAAAATTTCGAGGGTTTGTTTTGATAGCCTCGGAAGGATGTGTCGAATTTATGAAATGTTTAGTTCTCTAATATTACTGGATCTCAAAAGACTAAGGGCGTTTTTCACCGATAAAAACTGAACGCGAGCACGTATACCTAGCACGTGTCAATATTCCAAAGATAATAATGACACTGACAGCTCTTAAGAGGGTTTATTCTGAAAGTTGGCAATGTCGCAAATAGATGTCAAATATTTCGCTGTTTTGATTAATTTGATAATATTTCTGTATGGAAATAAGAAATGTGGCTAACCAATTGACTAGAATATTGATTATGAAATGCAATAATTAATATCGTAACACCGAATAGTTAGTTTTAGATGTAAAAAAAGTATTTGGTAACTTTCCAAATGCCTTTTTTTCACCTAAAACGGGTACAACATCAAATTCAATGTTATAATTGCAATTCTTTATTAATATTCTAGTCAATTGGTTAGCCACATTTCTTATTTCCATACAGTATTATTTCCAAATTCATCGAAACAGGTAAATATTTGACAGCTATTTACGACGTTGCCAACTTTTAGGATGCACCCTCTTAAGAGGGTTTATTCTGAAAGTTGGCAACGTCGCAAATAGATGTCAAATATTTCGCTGTTTTGATTAATTTGATAATATTTCTGTATGGAAATAAAAAATGTGGCTAACTAGCGAACTAGAATATTGATTATGAAATGCAATAATTAATATCGTAACACCGAATAGTTAGTTTTAGATGTAAAAAAAGTATTTGGTAACTTTCCAAATGCCTTTTTTTCACCTAAAACGGGTACAACATCAAATTCAATGTTATAATTGCAATTCATTATTAATATTCTAGTCAATTGGTTAGCCACATTTCTTATTTCCATACAGTATTATTTCCAAATTAATCGAAACAGGTAAATATTTGACAGCTATTTACGACGTTGCCAACTTTTAGGATGCACCCTCTTAAACTTGGTTTATGTGCTGATCGCGTTTAGTTTTTTATTGGTGAAATTCGCCCTAATTATGAGTACCGAAAGGTTACAGTCGTGTCGAAACATCATAAGAAATAGAAAATGCTTTTAATTATAAGTATAAAACGGAATAGCGGGATGCGGGACAATCATGTTACTTTACGTACATATTTATGTCGATTCCTTTCATGTTTTCGATATGTGGGTATTCGGGATTGTATACTAGCCACATCTGAATATCGCATATCGATTCGATACCGCAAACCGAATAGCTATCAAAAGGTTCTTTTTAGGTCACTATTCGAATAAATATGTTTGTTTGATACGGTTGTTTTCTTGCCAATTTTGTTTTGTTATGCGGAGGTCAGCATACGGGGTGAAAATAATATATGGCTACTGAGTAAAAACATTGGAAATACATGGTCTTAGCCGTCGAATTTTTAATCAACGTCAAACTCATTTATTTGCATTAAATGCGGTATAAAAGAAGGTGCATTAATTATTAGTGCAATTACACATTTCGCCATAAATTGGCATGCAAATATTAAAATAACAAGGTGCTAATGGATGGTGTCTATAGGGATTTGATATCCACTCGAACTCGGAACCCACAGACTCAATATGCTTCTATTCTCAGGGATTTTTCGATTCTGATCTGATTCTGCAGAGAAACTTCAAGAAAGACCATGAATTATCCCCGTATGTAAGGAGGTCATTTTAAATCTGGTTGTAAGTTTTATTACAAACAATGTGCCAATTACAGAATAAAGCGAATGATATCGAAACCTCTCTCATCTCAAGAAGCTCTTATAGCTCTGAAAACTATCTAGGAAGAAACCATCGTCGGTGCAAGAGGGATCTATATTTCTATCAAAATCAATAAACGACAGCCCCAGCGTAATTCTTTTCAAATCTACAGATTAAGGGTGGATTTGACCATTCAGGAATAAATTTTATCCGCGGAATAAGCCTTCTCTTCCGAATAAATTTTGAATTTTTGACAGTTTCTCCATACGAAAACTGACAGAAGTAAATCTTATTCCGCGGATAAAATTTCGAATCCACCCTAAGTAAGATAAATGCGAGCAATTGAAAGCGACTTTTGGCTACATTTACAAATTCTGATCTTGATTGAACTTTAAGAAAGACTAAAGGCTCGAGCTAACAGGCGCGATGCGACCCTGTTGGAACAATTCCTATGAAAACTTTATGGAAAATGTTTACCGGAGTCGCGTTGCGCCTGTCCTCGGGGGCCTTAAAAAGACTACATGAGGGGGAAGACTATGAGGAAAAAAAAATAAAAAAATTCATTCATTCGATGAATACTTACCGCATCTAGAAAGTTATTGTACTTGTGATACTGAGGCCTGTTCCTCTCGCAGAACTGTCGGAACAGCAGCTTGCCTATCGGCTGCTGGTCCACCACGTAGTCGTAACCTACATCTGGAACAAGGAAACAATACTGCATTAGTACATCGAAACGATATTATAAAGAGGTAGAATTGTTTGTTAGTTTGTTTTTTAAGAGGAATTAGGTACTGATAGGATAATATTTTTTTCATCACTTTCTAAAATACGTAGATTTCGTCATGTCGATATTCGTTATGACGAATTCTACGTAGGTATTTATTATTATATTCGATATAAATAATTTAGAAATCTATAACTGTCTGAAAACCTTCCAACTCGCGTTATGGGGGGTGCATGTCTGTATATAAAATAAAACCATCCAGAAGACAAAAAGTTATCAGATCTAATATAGAGCCAAGCCCCTAACTCTACAATCCTTACATCTTCGTCAAAATGTCAAACTCGGCCGTCTCTTAGTCTTGGCAACGTAATTTATATGAAATGTTTTTGGCGGGATGATGTTATGAGTTAAAATGATTTCTACGAGCAGTTTTTAGTTGAATTTTCATCATATCTCATCTGCCGTTATTCAATCATTCATCCAAAAATGTATAGATAAAACAGATGAGCCTATTTATCTACAAGCTTTGCCTGCGGCTAAACCTGTCTGGGATGATCCTCCTTAGGCTAACTTTTTAGCAAGCGTTCAGCCATAACAGAGTGATTGAGTTACAAACTTTCGAACATACAACTTTGCATGAAACTTGAGTATTAGTTTGTTAAGCTGGGGTATATTCAAACCCCTTTCCTACGGCATAGTAGTTTCATTTACTCGCCCGATAAATGAATGTAACGCTTATGAACTGTAATTATAGTAATATGGCCACTTGGTTTCGTACGGGAAAGAAGGTATTCTTCTCATATAGAGAAGACACAACCATTGATAACGACGCTAGATAACAATTTCCGACTACATTTTCGACAAGCTCGCGGCTCCGCCCGCGTGGATGTCGGGAACGTACTACCGGGATTAAAAGTATCCTATGTCCAAACCCAGATCATGCACTGTGCCAAATTTCTTTCAAATCCGTTCAGCCGTTTTAGCGTGAAGTCGTAACAAACAGAAATACTCCCATTTGCATTTATAATATGAGTTAGGAAATAATTTAAGGTACAGACATTTCAGTCACAATCCGATAACTAAAAAACTTTTCCGGACATAGTAATACGTATGTATCGCTACGTTGACGCCGTCATCTCGTTGTCGTTGACGTCCCGCTGACGGTGCCGGTGGACAAACGGCTTTATACGCATCGTAAAGCCAATATCAGACGCTTCACTCGAGTGAATGGGTCTCTCGAGTGAAGGTTAATTTTTGTTTCATTTCACGTTCACACGCCACCGACAACATTTTATAGAAATGATTTTTCGATCATTCCGTAGGCGAGTGAAAGATGTAACTGAGAACAGAGCTATAATGTGCCGAGTGCCGAAATTTCACTTATGAATTAATTTTTCACTTTTGATTCAATTTGTATTCAGACATTTTACTAAGAAGGAATGATGCCGAATGAAAGGCAAAAATGAACAAAAAGTGAAGCGGCTGATATACGCTTTTGGGATATTTTCTAGTGAAAGATTATAGAGTGTAGTGGTGGCCCAGTGGTAACGGCCGCGACTTACGAGTCATCATCGTCATCGGTCATTGGTTTGAACCCAGACAGGCGGTTTATTTAGTGTAAATTATTTCATGACAGCTACTCTCAAAATGGTGAGTGAAAACATCGTCAGGAAACCGTTGTTCCGACCGATGTTCCGATGTTCTAGAACCAAAAATACGAAGACATGTGACATCTACCAACCCGCACTGGGCCCACGAGTTTGATTACGGCCCACTCCCTCTCACGGAGAGGAGGCCCGTGCGTATCCCAGCAGTGGGAACAGTATAGACTGATTGTGGTTATCGTTGTTAGGGTATACTGATAAACTCTTTTTTGCTCAGCTGTCTTATGTTAATAAACCTACTAAGTACTAAACCGGTGACGCAGGCGTTTCTAGTTCTAAGTTTGCGTCACAATTCCCAACAATATAATTTTTATTAAAATCAAGGACCACATTGTAATTTAATTATACTTACATATTTAATTAATTCACATTAAAGTAAGTATAAACATTCGGTTTTCATTTTTCATTCAGGTTTTCCAAGAGATCGCCAAGCGGTTGGTCGACTCTTCACTTGACCAGAGGGCTGGCTTATTTTTTGGCCAAAGAATCAGCATTGCCATACAACTTGTCAATGCTGCCAGCCTTCTGGGCACCTTTCCTGTTGACAGCGACGCGGACGAATTCTTCGATGCCCTATGATTCTTTCCCCTCCCCTTTTTCATTATACATGTACATAGTTTGCTAGTTAAATTAGTATACATAAAATAAGGAATGTAATTATATAAGTACTTATATGAAAATAAACATTGATTAAAAAACGAAAAAAAAAAAAGTATAAGTATCAGTTAATAATAGTAATATATCGGTGGGACGATTCCGTAACAAACTGAATGGAAAAGTTCCTTGAAATAAATGCAGTATACAAATAACAACAAGAAAATAATGGTAGGGACTGTCAGCGCCCGGTATAAGCGAAACTATCTGGAAGTTGCAAAAAGAAATAATGAAACATACATAATGCAGAATGTTGGCAAACTAACAACTATGGGGGATGTGGGGGAAGGGTAACACTAACAACTAAAGTAATACTTTGCTGAGTGAGCTCTATGGGGGAGGCTGACGTTGGGGACTGTAGGCCTACGCGCTGTTAAAGGGATTTGTGTGGGGTTAAGAAATTGGAATACATTTTGGCGAAGATTGTGATTGTCTCATCCGGGTATAGTGGCTGTAACTTGGAAAGTTATAATCCTGTGCGTTCAAGGTTCTTGCAAGGCAAGTCAGAAGAGCTTCTGTACGAAAACTGTACGTCTGTACCTTCTCAGCAGGAATTGTATAAATGTTTCCACAACTTTCCACTAAATAAATTGCCCCATCCATTATAATAAGTGGGTGAGTTATGGGTAAAGTCTGGTATTCTGGTCTCTATGCTTTTCCCTTTGAAGTCCACGAAATTACATTCGTACCTTCTGTAAGCAATATTTCTTCTGACAAAAAGTAATCTCGACGAAACGCCCACAGAGAGACCAGACATTGTTTTACGAGCGACGTATAACTTACGGTCCGTGCTGTCTCCGGAAGAAACGCGAAATAATAAACAATAGTTAGGGGCGCCATCGTTTACACACAGTTCGCTCTGAACCCATCAGTTGTAGGATTATCTTTCTTAATCCAATACAATATTACCTAAAGGAAATCCGCAGAGATCCTACTATCCTACAAATATTATGAATGCAAAAGTTTACAAAAACAAAAAAAGCTGAACGAATTTAGATGAAATTTGGCGCACAGATAGTTATCATCTAAATCCGTTAGACCTTCCGTGGGATATTTTTCGATATCCACGCGGGCGAAAACGTGGGCAAAAGCTAGTATTAAATAAAGGGATTCCCACTCTTTATTCGTGTTTTTTATAGTTGACGTTCCTCCTACTCAAATTACCGTAGCTATACTTCATTACCAACCGAAACGTATTGCATTTAAGACATTAGCTCCGGTATCCTAATTCCTACCTCAAAAGATATAATATTTCACTTACATAAAGCACTTTTAGTTATTGGTCCTTCGTTCCTAGATAAGGATTAAAATTTTATACAAGAAGATCTTTAATTCGTGATTCGATTAGGCGAAACGTGTGTGTGTACAGAACCATGAAAAACGAAGAACATCTCTGCTTACCCCTGGGGATTGTAAGCGTGAGTTACTGTATGTTATGTATGTATCTCTAATTTCACTTGGTATATCTTGTGAGGGTTTCATTAGATACACTTAACATATTTTATCTGTTCAGATCCTCAAAACAACGATAAGGACCAATCGGATAATAATAGAAAAATAACCTCAAAAAAAAAATGGATGCCTATTGCCTGACTTAACAATACACGCCACATGACAAGCATATGTACACTTGTCCTAATATTCCCAGATGAGAATGTACTCAGTACATTTCCATTTACAGCATGATAAACAAACGAGATTGCTTTCAGCGATCGTATCCTGCGAATATTGCCAAGTAATTGTTTCTTTAGTAAATATTGAATGAACAAACACGACTTCATTAAGATTTTATTATAGGCTCGTATGAGGATTGGCACGAAAGGACACGCGATTTTCTTTCCTATTTTCGGTGACATCTTTTTATTGTACTAGCGAAGGTCGGCCATAGATTCTTGGATACTTTTAGTAAGGACAATTTCGCGATATTTCGTTTAGGGAAGAATTCAATTATTCTATTTAATAACATGTAGAAAATATCATGGACGTCACATGAAGGCTTCCGTAAGGCTTTAAAGGTAGTTGGTTGAATTACAATAGATATTAGTTAATGTAAGAAAAATATTTCTTGAATGCAATTCTCAGAAATACCCAAAGCTTCGTACACCAATTTTTACGGTCCCAAAGATAAAAACAATGTTGTTAAATCTAAGATTTTTCAACAACCAAGAAAAGTGCAAGATTTGTCTGTCAATAATGATCAAAGGACCAATCAATCTAGTCTACAGATAAAAATAAATTCTTCGATATTTCAACTGAGATAAATAAAAGGACACGGCTTCTAAGAACCTTTTAGAAGGACCAATTTTGGGCTTTGACATTATCACATCATTCGATAAGGTTTCGTTTAAATTATCTACTTTTATATCTGTTTTTCATGATACTAGAAGAGCGGTCGACAGCGGCCGTAAAAAAAATGTGCTATCTTTTTTAGACTCAGGCCCGATTCGCAGATAAAACCTTTTCTAACGGAGTCTAATCTGCCTTTTTCGAAATAGAAGTCAAACGTAGGTCTCAGTTCAGGATTTAGGTTAATCCTGGATTTGAACTGAATTCTGATCGCTCAGCCAACAAGATGTTGGTTTTTCCCGAGAGTTTTATTTAATTGGAAGACTGATTGTACATAGCCTTTCACTTTTAAGACTGTCAGACGCTGACAACTGCTAAAGAGCGGTCACTGTCAGACTGCACAGAAGAGAAAGAAGCGCGATGACACAACGCTGGTTATTTATTGCAAACTAAGAAGCAATCATCTATTTACATAAAATCTATTGATTGGACTAAAAAAATCAAAACACTATTCCGTGTTGTTGCTTCTAAAATAATCTGAAAAAAAAAATCAGAATGGTGGGATATTTATACTAATATAGTTTTTAATCGTGAAACTGTCAAAATAAAAGGTATCGCGGTCGATCGCCATTTTATGTGTAACGCAATAACACCGTTGATCCTATATCATCATTTATCACCACGTGGAACACATTAAAGCTTCCTCCACCACACACGTGTCTACGTATTATGCAACCCACTCCTAGATGGCGCTGGCAAACCGTGGAGTAAACTTTACGAGCACGAGTAAAGGGTGGCTATATAAAAGACATTCAATTAAAACTACATACATATGTAATTTTTACTCGCTAACTCCATCAATTTAATGAAATTGACTTTTCACTCTGTTTTTCCGCTGGGCGAGCGAGCACTAAGCATATAAACTGCTCATAAATAAGTTAAGTATTTAATTCAGCGTGTCGTGTTCATGTCTGCCCGTGGAAAGTAGTTACTGCACTAGTAAAGTTTACATAGGAATATTACAACAGCACGGCTTTTTCACTAGGGGAGAACTCACACCGCGCTCTAAGACACTATATTTATTTCCCCTTTTTGTTCACATACATACAGAAAGAAGAAAGAAAGAAAGAAAAATTGGTTTATTTGTCACAGAAACACGAGTATACAAAAAAATTATATATTTTTCACTTTTTAGTTCGATTTTCTATAAAACCATCTTTAATATTATGTTCAGTCAGATGTGCAAAATTACGCAACATTTTTTTTTTTTTTCGCAATTTTTTTTTCTATAATCTTATCAAAATATTGTATTGTCTTTGGTCGTTGATAAGTCTACAACGTTTAAAGTAAATCTGAAGTGGGGCAAAATCGAGCCCAAACGAGTCAGTTACATACATACAAACATACAGGTGAAACTAATAAAAGCGTGTTATCGTTAGGGTTGCCATAACTTCTAGAAATCAATACGGGACGTTTTCGTTTCCGATGCCCAAAGCCCGACAAGCGGCTTTTCTACTACACCATACATATCAGGCATTTGTAGGTACAGTGGCCAGCACATCAAGCTACTAAAATCTGTCAAATTTCTTTAGTAGATTTTAAACTTTATCGCTAAAGCATTAGGTTCAAGTTTGATTGGGAAAGTTTGACAGTTTTGGGTAGCTTGATGTGCTGGCCACTGTACATTGTAATCTCAACCATATCAAAAGTATGAAATAAATTAAATAAAAAATCAAAATGATTGAATCAAACTTTTTATTTGAAATGTTCCATGTTGACAATTTTTAAACTAAATTACCATCAAATTACTTATTTATTTTTTCACCCAGTCATATTTTGAAGTTGATTTTACTTTTGCAATAACTTCTTTTACATTTTTTATATAATCATAGAATTGGGCGCATGTCATTTTAAAATTATAATGTCAAATCAATATGGATTCAATGGTCTCTACCGACATCCTGTTTCGTTCGTCCGTCCATTGAGCCGTCATCAACGAAAATATTCTTTCTACATTTGCGTTGTGGGCAGGAATTGCAAATACATATTCACACAGCTTTAATAGGTATGACTTCTGGAGAGCGCCCGCGCCCCCGCACACCGCCACCGCCGGAGGCGGGCGCCCGCGCCACTCGCCTGTATTTCCGTATTTTGTCGAAATACGGGACAAATACGGGACATGTAGTAATACGGGACGGGGAAGTCCAATACGGTGACAGTCCCGTATATACGGGACGTATGGCAACCCTAGTTATCGTGTTAAAAAGATGGGTAATCAGAACAATTCAACAAAATATTAGATCTACATTATGTAAACACGAGCATAAAACAGAAATAGTCGGCAGATACACCGTGAATGTGTTTTAAGGAAGGAGGACGGAGAAATGATAACATCAAGCACAAACAAAAGCTGTCAGATTCGTAGTATTTGTCGTGATGCTGTTAGCCAAGTCCAACATTATGGTCATAAAGCCAGTATCCATTCCTGCTCTAGCTCGTCGCAAGGGCCGAGCCAGACCAGAACATGCGACTCCGTGTTGATAGGTCTAGTACCAGTCTAGTAGTAGTTACCATCTTTTGTAATCAAATGGCTTTTGTTTTGGGTGGGTTAAACCCACCCGTGTTCCTTCAGTTGTGTTGCCAGGGGTCACGGTAACTCTTTCGGAGTTTCCCGCGACCCTGTCAGGCGTCGGCCTTAGCGGGCCCCGTCAGTTTTGCTGACATCTCATTGAGGCGTGCGTGGAACACAACGCGCCGTCAACACGGGCCTGGCCCTTATCGGGGGCGAGCTACATTGCTCACCGTCCGCAACCTACGTGCCTACGGTGGCCAGGAATCGTTCAAAGGGCTAACATGTATGTTTTCTATCAAATACAATCAGAAACCACATATTAGCACAAGCAAAACCAAATGCCAACCTAGTCAAACTAAACCCCTTTAGATTTATTAGCCACACGATACCAAAGGGGGTCGATGGTCGGAACTATTAATTAATTATTTCTAATTGATATCAATTGCAAGGAGACCGCGTCCCTCACCAATTATATACAAAGAGCTATTTACAATTCAAATGTATTTATTGACTAACCTAGTTGTAACACGCTATTGGATTATGTGAAGCAACGCTGGAGCGGTGTGACTTGACATTGGGCTGATAATAACTGGTAATGAGTCTATAAAATTTACATTTAATTGGTGATATTTATACATCGCCATTATAAGCTGATTACGTATTTAATCAGCTTATAATGTTCCCACTGCTGGGAAACAAGCCTGGCCATGGCCAGGTCAGGTAAGCTACCATGCGGGCTGGTAGATGTCACATGTCTTCGAGTTTTTGGTTCTAGGACATGCCGGTTTCCTCACGATGTTTTCCTTCACCGTTTTGAGAGCAGTGACGATGAAGTTATTTACACTAAGTAAAGCGCTTGCAACTCGTAAGTCGGGGCCGCTACTACTGGGCCAGCACTGGTCTCTCTATAAAGGTAGCTTATACCTGTTCTCTAAATAGTTTCTACGTGTTAAAATATTTTAATGTAGCGCTGACACATCCTGGGCAGTCACTGATATACCATTCCTCACTGGCACCTAAACTATTCAAGTGGTCTGTTAGTGAATGAATGAATGAATTTAAGATTTTTATAAAGTAGATTTTATTTATAGTTAAGGCCGACAAACAACAAGCAGTCAATCTGCCTAGCCTTTTCCCAACTATCTTGGGGTCGGCTTCCAGTCGAACCGGATGCAGCTGAATACCAGTATTTTGCATGGAGCGACTGCCTACGTGACAGCCATAACCACGTAAATCGGTAATACGATACCCCTTGGTAAGACTTGTTGTCAGATTTTCGGGCTTCTGACGACTTGTAACGACTGTCAAAGATCCACGAATGACAGCCGGGACCAACGGCTTAACGTGTGTTCCGATGCACGGGTGAGTCTCAGTATGTAAAGATGGTCACCCATCCACGGACCAAGTCGTAGCTTAACCTGATGGGTTGACCCGTGCGGCTGTTATTACTTAGCCACGAGCTCCTCTTGGCTTAAACAGCAGATACGGCAAATGTTTTTTTTAAGGACATCAATCTTCTCGGTTTTCTATAGCATAATATTGTTATACTTTCTCCACAACAGTTTCAATCGGTCTGTATATGTCAATTGCCTTTGTTGTTTTAGTATAAAAGCTTTCATTGTAATTTCTCGTCTAAGGATGTTTTATTGAACCGAGTAAGTATCGATATCGGCAATTTTAGTGTCAATTGAGTGGAATTGACACTATAGAAGATAATGGCTAATGGCTCGGCTGTCGCACATTTTTTGCTACTTTAGTTTTGGGTGGGACAGGCAGAATGAAATGCTTTTATTCTCATTTTGTGGGACAATTTCTTATTTACTTTTAGTAAAAAAAAATATCAAAGCTCTTGAAAAATAGCAAATTTTTTGTCAAATATGGAGCGGATCAAAGGACCAGGTAATTCAATTAACATAATCATGTTTTTTAAGTATTTATTTTGCCCTTCAAAAAGTCCCCTCCCATTTTTATATGCTTACATATACATAGGTACCTACTAATATTATTATTTTAAGTCTGTTAGCATTATTATGTACAAATTATGTTTCTTACAAATTAATTTCACTCAAGCCGACTCCATATTTTCACCCACCAATAATGTATGATTCCGAAGCACGGCAACAATGAGACGCAGCAATGTCGCGCAGCATTGCTGCCGTGCTCCGAATGTAATCTCATAAAAACTTATAGTAAATATATGGGGACCGATAGACAACACTGCCGCGTTGTTCGGAATTATACCTTTATTCTAAGAAAAAACAGCATAAATAGTACTTGTATATATGCCTATATTTTAACAACCTTCAGTCTTATTACAACCTGAAGGTACTAACAATCCCAGAACCTCATTTCATTTGAAACACGAGGACCGCGAAACCCGATATTTTCTGGGCTCAATCTTTATTTCCCGTACCTTAGGACCTATACAGCGTGTTTAAGAAATGTATATCATATTTATTAGGGTGTGGTACAGAACTTCATCCATGGGTTCAACGTCGTTATTGCGAAAAAAATATCAGCCGTTCCATACATTTGGGTCGAATAGGTAAAGGTATTGAAGTTTTGCATGGTATATTTTTTCGCGATTACGCTGCTCGTCAGATGGAGTAAGTTGTTCAGTTTGATGCCCTGTACCGCATGTACCCTTAAATATGACCACAAATTTCTGATACATGCTGTATACTAAGGTTTACAGAAACGAGGAACACACGTCCTTGAATGTGGCACCGTACAAGTGTTCTTTCATCTGAACTTGACGAACAAACGAAGTTGCCTCGTAAACGCCACGCGGTCATATTTTATTTGTACAGCTGTACACCGTAGGGTGAGTAGCGTTGAGGGGCTTGTGGCTAAGTTATATTAGCCGCACGGGTCGATCGTAGGATAAGCTACTTTTGCCGCGGCCGGTTCAAGGATGGGTGACCAACCATCTATTACATATCGAGACGCCTTCGTGGCTCGAATACCTTGTTAAGCCGTTGGTCACGGCTCTTATGTAGATCTTTGACAGTCGTTACGGGTATTCAGAAACAACCAGTGTTATCCAGTAACTGGGTTGTGGAGGTCAGATAGGCAGTCGCTGTATAATAATGGTATTCAGCTGCATCCGGTTAGACTGAAAGCCGACCCAACATATTTGGGAAAAGGCAAGGCAGATAGAGTGACTAGCGTTCTGATAGGACTCGTCTGATTGTAGGACAACTAAAGAACGTGTATACACTGTGACTTTCCAGAAAGTCAGTCCTCTTGTTACCCGACTACGGCGAAGCAAAAAGGAGGGATATGATTTTGACCGGTATGTATGTTCATCTGGTCCCTCATAACTTCTAAACTCCTCATAATAATTTGGTAAATGAGGTATTCTCGGAAGCGTCTTGATCGTCCGCTGGTTATAGGCTATGTGACGTCACGTTAAATTGAAATTGAATGTGGCGCCCTCTGAGTATGCCCTAACGCGTGTGACTCCGGATTTTTAATTTATCTGTCTGTCATATCTTGTTTATACTTTTTTAGTTGACTTTTTGTCGTAGTTAGGTTTTAGTTTTTATATAACTTTTACTTTTTTTTGGCCTATTTGTTCGTACACACGGCTACATATCAAGCTATTCATTTCCAATATAAGCTGACCTCTCATTGTACGTAAATCCTATACAATGCGAGATCAGCTTATACTGGAAATGTATAGCTTGATATGTAGCCGTGTGTACCTATAGATGAGATGACTTGAATCTACTGTTAGAAATGCTTTGTTCAACGGGCGAGTCATTCTCAATGCCTAATTTCCTCAAGTGAGACAATCGCGCTCATAAATTTGAAGGTGACAATGATCTTCATAGACTGTCAGTTGTCATCTGTACCTAAAACTTGTTTCTACTTAGTCAATCCTCAATAAGGAGACAATATTACTACAATACTTAAATGCATACACTGTCTACTAATGCATTAGAAAAATTTGGAATGATCCAATACCATATACGAGAACCGAAAAAAAAAAAGAAAAACTACCATTCACACACATAGTAGGGATGGGTCGGCTAACTATGTAACTATTGAATTTTCGTATGCAGACTGGAAACGTCATTAGATATATGGAGTTGTAATATATCGCCGTATTGTCGAATCCACTTAGTATAAACACGAAAAAATTACCCCAATAATAATTTATTACTTACATGTAATATTTGTTAACCGTTTACTGGTGCTTAAACGCTTAAGCACCCGGTTAGCGTGTAAGCGAGCATAAAATGAGGGAATTTTACGCTTCAAGAAATAAAACAGTATCCTATTTTCGTATTTAATAGATGTTATGTGTGGAATGGTCCTTTGATCCGACATTTCAATTTGAAAGAATCCTTTAGTTGATAGTCGCAAATGATTATATTTAATTGTACTTATATCTATTCAGATTTCACACTGACATAATGATCCTGGTGCATACTGAAATCCAGGAAAGAGTCCAGAAAATCTTCAGGTGGAGCCCAGGACAGAAATAGTTTCGCCGAACAAACTGTATGCACGTTTTATTTTACACTAGGAGACACATACTGACATACCTATTCATTTATTATAATATTAGACAACTAACGGTTAACATCCTTTCGTTATTTCGATGTAAATGTATTATAAATTATTCGTTATTTCGATGTAAACGTATTATAAACTCCGTTATTGCACGATAGTAGTTATCTTAAACCAATGTAATCTATTTACCATTTACATTAAAAATATAATTCTAAAGTGCAGGCATTTCAATAATATTGCACAATAACTCGCCTAATGCTAGTATAAATTAATACCAAAATAAAAACGCGTTATAGGATTTTCTACCCTCGGCGTATCGCCGAAATATGTAATTCCAACAGCGCGCTTTATTTGGGCATTAGTAACGTAACACATGGAGGCTTGTTAAAAGACAATGCGTAATGCTGGTTAACCAAATATCATAATAGTTTTGTTTATGTGCGGCAGTACCTACGGTCTATCTTCCAGGAAAAAAACTATAAACTTTTAAACAATACAGTCAGTGACTGTAATTCTTTGAACTAAGTACTAGATTTGCATATAAATAATGAGGAAAGTAATTAATTTTATGTAATGTGTCAATGACCTCATATAATTATTGTTCAGGATAAGGCTAACTATCTCTTTTCTTTGTAAAACTAAATTAAAGTTCAAGGTATTAATGTATTAAATACTGTAATTTTTCCTTGTAAATATCACTTTGAATTTTGGGCTAACGTATACTTAAAAAAAAAAAATGCACAAAATTCTACAACAGTCCATGTAAACTACTGGTATTCAGCTGCATCCGGTTAGACTGGAAGCCGATCCCAACATACTTGGAAAAAGGCTAGGCAGATTGATTGATACTTACTTTAAAAAGACATCTTTGCCTGCACCTAACGGCTCATTTGCATGTTTTTGCCAATTAAGAAGTGAAACAAATTAATGTATTCGCCTTTCAATGCGTCCAATATCCAATCAATCCCATATTAATATCTTGAGGTATCAGACTTCAAGAGGTTTATTTAAAAACGTTGCAGTAATGCTTAGCGACTGTTTAACCATACATTTTTGACGTTTGAACGTCACTTAACTTTAAGCAACGTTATATACCCCCAAGATATTAATACTTTTCCAAGACTTTGCGCATAACTTTATCAAGTAAATTTTATCAGGCATCAATCAAACATTTCTTACTCGACCTCTACTATGATAACATAACATAACATCACGCCTCTAATAATTATGTTTAAGTCCCATGTAATAGGGGGTCGAGCCTATTGCCATCAATCGGGCTCTACTAAGATACGTAGAATCGTAGAATGATGAACCAAACTTATTGAAGATCGGAGGCAAAGTTCTTAGTAGTTGTTTGATTTAATATACCTACTTTAAGATGAAGATTTCATTACACTGTTGGTAACTGGAATCTCTGTGTGATATCTTTCTTTGTGTGATCCCCAGCCAGGATCAGGAATTCGAGATGTAATATTAATCTTCTTCGTAGCGTATTGATGGTAATCTAAATCAGCCCAAAATATGGCACCTTCAGTAGTATCCATCAGTTTCTGTAAAGTGCAGATAACAGGACACTCTAGTTCAATATTAAGTGTCTCAGCATAATCAGCCTATAATGTTCCCACAGCTGGGACACATAGGCCTCCTCTCTGTGACAGGGGGTGTGCCGTCATCCACCACGCGGACCCAGTACAAGGTGGCGAAAGTCACATGTCTTCGATTTTTTTGTTTTAGAACATGCCGGTTTCGTCAAGATGTTTTCCTTCACGGCTTTGAGATCAGTGGTGATAACATAATTTACACAAAGTAAAGGGCTGCTTGGGATCAAACCCACGGCCACGATAACTTGTGAGTCGCGGCCGTTACCACTGCACTCAGTGTGTGTAGTATTAATTGGGATCAATTAAAGCTGTATTGACGATCAGCTGCTGTTATAGATTCATGAATCATTGGTAGAAGTAGTGCACATGCAAAAATAACTTTTTATGAAGAATGTGAAGAAGATAGAAGTGAGATTCTGATATTAGAACAAACAAACAAACAAATGAAGTGAGGAGAACTAAAGTGTAAGGACCAAAAAACACATTACAATTAATAAAGTAGGACATTGTATTTAACAAAAGGCGTAGCTTAGGATCAATTAATTGCTATTGCTTTATAACAACAGTTTTTTACCCTTGCAGGTTTATTTTTACGCAGAAAAATTAGAAATAATGGACTTAATATGAACCAATAGCACTCAAAGCATCCCAAAATCAAATTACCAGATAGACAAGAAAGTTTTAAGTAAGTAGCAAAGTAAACCTATTCCCGATACCCACTTCGGAAATCAGTATCAAAGGGATTGGAAAGTCCCAATACTCGAAGGGAACCCGATTGCTCCCGAAGTCAACCGAACCTAAATCGAAACGCTGAAGGTAGAGAACGCAATAAAAATAAAGGCATCAGAGAAAAAAGAATTTATTCCAATCGCAGGCTTACAAGTAAACTAGGAAAATATTTATCACAATGTCGACGGAAAAACATTGAGGAACCCTGATAGTATGGATAAGCTGTAGAGCGCTGAAGCTGTTGGTATTTTATCCAGAAAAGGATAGATTTAAAAGTTAAGTTTTCAAACTACCGAGACAGTTCCATAAGTAAATGGATTAGATGATGTTCTATTTATCGCAACATTCGCAACCTTGATTTTTCATTTTTAAATATTTGCCCAGGCTAAAAAAAAAAAAAAAAAATTGCCCATAGACATGTGCTGTACCTTTAGTTTATTATATGTGAAAGCTTTCCCTTCATAATTTTGTACCACCTATTCTATGCTTGTTTTTATGTGTTTGAGTTCCACCTCTAAATCAGAGAAAGATGCTAGGACATGAGTCAGTTTAGTCATCGGATCATCAGCATGCCCAATATTTAGTTTTCCGCGTGCTCTAATGCTTATATCCTTCATGCTCTAAGGTATACCCTGAGATGGTCGATACTAACGCCATCTATCACCCGCGACAACAAACATGGGTAACAATGTGTATACAGCCACGTTTAACGCTACAGTTGACATCGAGGGCAAGGCATAATGGAACAATTTTATTTTTTATAACTAGCTGTTCCTGTAACTTCACCTGTAGCCTGAGCTTCTGGGCAGAAAAGTATCGGTCGTAGGGATTATTTAATTCGCACCGTGGCATCGATAACTATGTCATCATGACATTTGATAATATGAGTAGTTTTTTTTTTGCTGGTACAAAGCTTTTTTGGAAAGGTCACACGATTCGGAGCCTAACTTTGGCAAAGGCGATTAAAAAAGTTGCAGAAAAAAGTTGTTTAAAGACATAAAAACATTATATAGACCAAACTAAGAAAATACCATCATAGTCCCACATTATCGAAGAAATATATGTACATTCTAGATTCAAAGATACCATTTCTTTTCGCTTAAACATCGCGTGTTTGAAAACAATAAAAAGTTTCCCACAGTTGGCCATAATGGGTGCTAATAAAAATATGAAAAGAGAAATAAATCAGAAAAATATCGCCGTTCTCAAATTCGCCTTCCCGATGTGTCTTTGGTAAACCAGGTCGAAACTACTTTAGAAGCTATAAACCTAGAATGAGCATCAGTTAATAAAGAGGGCATCACAACTATCAGTTAACTGCTTAAGCAATTAAGTAAGGGGGTTAATGCGAAACTAAACGTAGAAGAACATGATATAGAATCTTCACGCATAGAATTCTCAGGAGGTTTGGAAGACGAGAATCACATCCGCACTTTGCTGATGGTATTAAATCCTATGGGAGAAATCTATCTTCATTTATCGAGGTCAACTTCCTTCGATGTTATGTAATCAATGTTTCGACAAAAGCAATTTTACTGCCCTTGGTGATATGGGTAGATAAGACCGAAAAATATATTGCACCCACATACGGCCCTCAGATGTAATTTGAGTATAGTGTTCTTGTGTCAAAAGACACGGGCTAGAGATGAACATGTATCTAAACATCTTGTACTTCAAAGTTTGCGGATCAAAGGACCAGAAAATCTATTCTGTTAAAATGTCACCGTGAAAACTTAGGTGAACTGAGCTGTCTATAGTGTCAATTCCTAGCATCAAGTGAAATGATAGCTCACTTCAAGCTCACTTCACCTAAGTTTTTACGGTGAGATTTTCACAGAATACAGCGACTCTAAATTGAAGTGAGCACCTTAGAAGCTGCAACACAATAAGAAGTAGGAAAACAGACACGTCGCCAATCAATTTATCTACATCACATACTTATTCAAGGAGTGAACCGTTGTGGCACCAAGCTACGAGATATGCGCGATAATCTAATGACTTACCCAATTTGGTAAAACGCTCGCTATGGAGTGGAAAGGTACTGTTTTTGATGGGAATGTGGATATCTTAAATGAATGTGGTTTTGTTGAACACTTAAATGTTTCAACTACAGCAGACTGTAGAGATACTGGATGAGGAGAGCGGAGAAATAGGTGTTGTTATCTCTAAAGCCGCTGAAGGTTTATGTAACATTACAGAATGTAATAAGTCAGATAAATAACAGATCTACGCAAAATAAACATCGGATAAGTTAGTATTAGTTAATGTAATTAGCGTCGAAGATATAAATGCTACGATAATTTCGACATCATTAGTACCAAATAATTTCTTACAGAGATTTGGAAACCTACATGTGGTTGGAAATTATTTCCGTATGTGAACGACCAAATAATCACCACATTCAGCAAGTTATAGGTCTATTAAAATAACAGGTGGTCGATTCAATTTTTTTACTGTTCCATAATTTTTAACAGATGACTAACATCCTTTAGATAAAGATGCACTTTCGAAGAAGGAAAGACGAATACACACTTATCTTTCTTCATAAAATTACATCGTTTCTGCTATTCAGCTGTCCATGAACAATATAATTGGCATAAAACAGTAAACTGGACAATAAACATAAAGTTTATTAAACCAACTTACTCCATACCCGTTATTGGAGATAACTAACATAAAACAAACAAGCTATTTTGCTTGGAACCGGCCTAGAATAATAAAGTAGGCCCTTTTAGTCCAGGACTCAAGTTATCTTTAATAGGGATAAAAGGCGTAATCTGGGCATCGTAAATTTTAGAATTTAAGCTGAATAAATTTAGAGATTAAGAGATTGTATAAACTTTCCTTTTTAGTGACGATTTAATTTATAAAATAGCAGTACTTAGGATGGGATACTTAGAAAACCACTAGAATGATGCAGAAAAGGCGACCTGCAAAGTCGTTCTCTTAGCCTAGTCGAATTCAAAACTTATATTGCTAAGTACGCAGAAGAAGACTAACATTTGCCTACGTTGTTTAGTCTGGATCTTTAAGTGTAACAGCTAAGTCTGTCCGCATCTCGCCGCCCTCACCTTTCCAGCACAAGTCCACAACATATAGTTCACTAGGTACATAGTCCTATTGGCCAGTCGTCTTTAGAACGTATTGCAACATTATTGCGTATAAATATATGAATAGTGATGTTTTCGGCATAACAGGACGCAAAACAAGTTTCCAAGAGAGGAATGAATTGTTTGCAATAAAAATGCGAGCGTAGGGGAGAGGGAGAAATCCGAATAGAAACTGTTATCATCCGAATAAGAAAAGTAAGGACACTGTCATTTTGGAATCGTCTCTTCAAGGCAATCTTTATTTTAATTGTCGTGGCACATTTTTTTTTTTCTATACAGCAAGGTATTGAAAAAAAAATGTGCCACAACACGTATTGACGTCTGAGATCCGTCATTTTTTTTAAAACAAAACCTTAGTTTACCTTTAACCGTAGTTTAGACGAATCATAATCGATAGACACCTCATGGCATCCAGCCGTTGGGGTGCTTCGAGCGTATAAGGAATACCACATACATACATACCCACTGGGTAGGTTATGTTATGTCTGGGAAGTACCCAGATACACGTGAAAAACATAAGCTTCACTTTGCTGTCGCGCATTTGCTAAAAAATGGGGTGAGGGGAGGGAGAAATCCGAATAGAAACTATTATCATTCGAATAGTAAGGAAACTTTATCGATCGAGTTTATTTGGGAATTGTACCACGTAGGTTTAGTAATATAATAGAAAGCTCGCCGGAATATTATATTGAGAACGTGGTCCTTATATCCGCATAGATTGCATTTTAGGAGGGGTCTCTGGGAGGTCGATTCTCGACAATGAAGATTATAATATACAAGCCTTGTGCTCGATGGAATCTCCAATCGGCAAAAATAACAAGCTTCCATACAAACTTTGATCCCATATTTAACCTCTTTAGGGAATAAATTTCCAAAAATCCTTCCTTAATGCTCAGCTTTCGCTTTATACATTTATGGAACTCGTGTGCAAAATAAAAACATAAAATAACATCACGCCTTGTGTCCCCGAAGGGTTAGGCAGATGTGTACCCATAGTAGGTACACCCACAATTCGACAGGTCTGTTTTAAGTCCCACGTAATAGGGGGCGAGCCTATTGCCATCAGCCGGGCACAAATCCAGACTCCGGGCTGCTACTGAGAAATTCCTAATGGAAAAACCAAATTACACTTTACCCGATCTGGGAATCGAACCCAGGACGTCATGCTCAGCAGTAGCGCTTGCGGCCACTAGACCAAAGAGGCAGACAAAAAAAAACCATGCTTCTAGAGCGGTTTATGCTGTGCGTTGTCTGTCAGTGAATGAATTTAAGATTTTTATTGACTAGCAGGAGCAGGCAAGCCAAGGGCCCAGAAAACAAGCATTAAACTGTACTTAAATATTCCATATAAATACAATGAGCTCAAGTGTATGTTGATTTACGTTACTTATTCCGGACAATACAAATATTCTGCGACACAAATACAGAATTTCAAATGTAAATTCGCGACCGTCTGTCTGGCTGAGTGTGGACGGTAGTAAAATGGTAGTCAAACATTCTGAAAGTCGTAACTAAGTGATTACCCAATTACGTTACATTTCAAAACATCCGATGTTTGATGTACTTCTGGACTATTTCTGATGTTTCTCACATCATCGACAATTGCTAAATTCGACTGAGTTCATGGGATGTCAGAAGCTGTTGACTATTTGGACTGCTAGGCACGTTTGCTTAGTAGTCAACACTTAACAGATAGAAAGATACAGGATTAAATCATTGAAACTGAAGCAAAATCACAACACATCAATGCTTAATTAAATAATAAACAATACTTTCTCACACTGAATGCTAAGCGTCAATATTGTGAACTGAGGCAAAGATGGCAGGTCTAAATAGAATTCTCCCTAAAACCAGCTTAGACATGCAAAGCAGAAGAGTGTAAAGAAATGCAATTCTACAAACAGATACTTATTAAAGACTGGATTACGATTAAAAAACGGAGGCCCTAGCACGAACGTGCGACGTAAACGTAACGTAAATTCGATCGATTTTGCATCGAAAAATAAAAACAGCTATCCTATATCATTTTGGTTTAAACTTTTGCGAAAACTACAATAAACTCCGGCCACCCAAGAGAATACGTTCCTAACACCTCTCAGTTGGACACGATCAGGAATAAATAAAGTATAAATTCGTAAAACACGTACTCAACTGACAGGTGTAGGAACGCATTTTCTTGGCGGCCGGAATATACTAAGTATCACCTACAGATATGAATAAGTGTTAAAACTACGTAAATATTATGTGGGAAACGGGTATTTTTAGTTTTAAACACGTTTGAATTTTAGTTACGTTTACTGAGTGCGCTTAGCGGCGTACTGTTCCTCAGTCGGAGGTTGCGGAAGATTCGTACGTTCCCGCGACCCCCGGCGTAGGTGTGAGATGGAACACCGGGGTGGTTTTTAGTCAGTACGAGTCTGACAGACTCTGCCCGCCCCAGGGCGAAGAACATCCATGAGGACTACTGTTCCTACATTTGAAGCACAAACACACAATAGATAGAAATATAGAATATTCTTTATTATGTCCTCCATAAAAATTACGGATATAAGTATATTTACGCAGAAATTGGACACAGGGTCTTATCGCTAAAAGTGATCTTTTACAGACAACCTTTGTATGGATTAAAGGGATGAAGGAGAGACAATACTGGGTAGTCTGTGGTGTACCATTTAAATATACAATAAAACATACAATAATAATCATAAAAACAATCAGCATCACGTACTATTTCTGTTATAAGGAGATACAAACACTTATATCATCCACGACTCAGGAAATATTTCATTGACGCTAAATGTCAGTATGCTTCATCGTGACGAATCAACTATGTTGGAAGTAGTAAGTACCTAGCTAGTTCCAACATTCCAGTCAAAGGTCTCCAAGCTAATCGTTGAGACTCCAGTCTTCACGAAATACTCAGCGTAAGAGTTCTTTAAACAAGAGTCCAAGATAAAGATCTAACGAAATGTCATGCTAGTGTTGCAACTGGAACATAAGGTCGCGCCATCAAACGGATAATAAGTAATGTATTTGCTTAGACTGTAGGTACATAAAATAAGATGTTAGATAGTGGCATAAACTTAAAAGAGTATGCTTAGGTGGTTTGGTCATGTTGAGAGGATGAGTGAGAGGCGACTAACAAAATGGACGCCCTCTAGCAGGACGCGTATAGTAACCCAATTGGATGTTCTTCAGAAAAGTCAGGTGCATAGTACTTGCAACCGGCGTTCGTGTATGACCACATGTATGAATGAAACGAAGAAAAAAGAGCTTAGCAGGTGGCGTTCTAAAGTGTTCGCGTACCCCCATGGGAAAAAGGCGTGAATTAAGGTGGATGCACCAAGGTAGCCCGCGAAATTCAAATTTTCTTACGTTTTTTGCTATTTGCAGGACAGTATCTACCTCGGAGCATCCACCTTAATGTATGTAAGTATGTATAGGTAAAGAATAAGATGTTACAATAAAATGGGTGATCCTTGTACAATCTACCTTTCTTCCAACTGCCACTAAAACTGCGCTTGCACAATCCCTTTTACTTCCCATCCTTGACTACGCTGATGTCAGTTATCTCGATCTCACTGAGGCACAACTAGATAAACTTGAGCGACTTCAAAACTTCTGCATAAGATTTATATTTGGCCTGCGCAAATATGATCACGTTTCTGAATTTCGTACAAAGCTCAAGTGGCTTCCTATACGTCTTCGCCGGAATTCTCATATCTTATTTCAGCTCTACAGTATTCTGTTTAATCCTACAACCCCCTCTTATCTTAAAGAATGTTTCAAGTTCCTTCATGACACACATAATAGATATCTAAGGTCATCGGAAAACTTGAGACTAGAGATGCCGATGCATTCCACCAGCTTTTATGACAAATCCTTTACAGTTCAAGCAGTACGGTTATGGAATGCCTTGCCCGTGTCGATTAGGCGTGCTCAATCTTTGTCCACTTTTAACATTTTGGTGAAAAAACACTTCCTCTCTCCTTAATTATCAACATTGCACATAGTTCCTTGCTTTTGTTTCATGTTTCTATGTTATGTATGTATTTATTTATATATATATATTTATACAGATAACTATTTTTATGCTTTATGTATGTATGTATTTATTGTATAAGTAAATGGTACACCACTGACTACCTGCAGTATTGTCTCTCCTTCTCCCTTGAATCCATCCAAAGGTTGTCTGTAAAAGATCGCTTTTAGCGATAAGACCGCCCATTGTGTCACCCTATGTAAAATGTCCAAATTTATGTCTGTAATTTTTTGGTGTACATGAATAGAATACTCTTTGTATTCTATTCTATTCTATTCTATGTAAAGTACACCCACATTTCGCCAGTTATGTTTAAAGTCTCAAGTTATAGAAGGCCTTTTTTTTAATAAAAATACCTCCAACAAAACATTATACACAATCATCATCACATACACGTTAATGACGCAATAAACGTTATTGAATTGTCAAAACGAAAGGCATTGCCATTATAAGTGAAGAAGTCGCGCTTATGGCCACTAGACCAAACACCAATTTAAGTTAGTGTTACAACAGTAATTATCAAACTAAACGAGAGCCAGTAAAGTAAATATGGTGAACACGCCGTCTTCATTAGTATTGAGTTACTGAAGGCGGTTTGTTTAACATGACCATTCCGATTAATCAATCTTACGTGCCAGCTGTCAGGACAGGCTTACTTAAGGCGCCGAGTAGCCCGTGAAATTTAAATTTTCTTACGTTATTGTGCAATTTGCAGGTCAATGTCAGGTTGCATGTCGATCAAAATATGATTCGTATTTATAGAATAATAATCATAAGAATCATCAACACAACTCCTAAGAGCGTGCTTTCTGAAACTGGACAGCGTCGCAAATAGATGTCAAATACTTCACCGTTTTGATTAATTTGGCAGTATTTCTGTATGGAAATATGAAATATCGCTAACTAGTGAACTAAAATATTTATTATGAAATGCAATAATTAATATCTTAACACAGAATATTTAGTTTGAGATGTAAAAAAGTATTTAGAAACTTTCCAAATGCCCTTTTTACACCTAAAACGGATACAACATCAAATTCAGTGTTATAATTGCAATTCATTAATAATATTCATTATTCACTAGTGAGCGATATTTTAAAAACATACTGTAATTACCCGACTACGGCGAAGCAAAAAGGAGGGTTATGATTTTGACCGGTCAACGACGAGACGACACATGAGACAGACGAATTAAAAATCCGGAGTCACACGTAATCTATTCGATTTATCCCCGAAGACGTGTGACTCCGGATTTTTAATTTGTCTGTCTGATATGACTTGTCTACGGCAAAAAAGTCAAATAAAAAGGTATTTAACCTTTTTATTTGACTTTTTTGCCGTAGTTGGGTTTTATTGTTTTTATGCTTTTATTTTTATTTTGTTTTTCACATTGTAAATACATATTTGCCACGGTAGCGAATCATATTTTAATCAATAAACAACCTAATACTGACCTGGAAATTGCAAGAAACATGAGAAAATTTTAATTTCGCTGAACACCCTGGCGATTTCGCCTTAAGTGTAAGACTGTTCTGTAACGCGGTCATGTTTTCTCTATCTTGACTTAACGAGCCCTTGACCTTACCCGTTTGTTCTTCTTCTTAGAGATCAATTCTTAAAAAACGCTAGGCTCATCGCGAAGACATAAAATATTGACGAGTGTTACATATTCAACTTGAGGGATGAAGATCATTTATAATTTAACAGCTCAGCTTATTGGGGTTTATTCAGCAATTCAGGTTTATTCCAAAGGAGTTTTTAAGTGCACTTAAAACCTCGGATCTACAAACTTAGACACTTCTTCAACATGTAAATGTTAGTCTAAACAATTGATAAATACGGTTTTGTGGTAGTAAGGTAATACAGTAATAACAATTAGGTACTGTAATCAAAATTCGAATCATAATAACTACCTAGTTGAGGACATGGGGGATTTATAAATGGCGCATTTATGGTTCTTCCCGCATCAACACAGTTTGTCCCACCTAAATTCGATTTGGTCAGCCCGTACAATCCAATTCAGAAAACAAAAGGCAAACGTTTTTGGTCCTGTGACCTCGGCCATTACCGACCGCTACCCTATCGGTCGGCATAAGTTTTAACTACATATTACTTTTACTGTCCTATCTCGTAACCCGAACAAGTCCTTTCTATTGCCCTGCGTACCTACTTGGGACACTTAGATCCGAATTTATTGACCATTTAGAGGCAGATATTTTCCGCATCAAGTAAAAGTAGGTTTAGTTCAATTTACTGGTTCATTTAGCGTCTTAACTGTCGTTTAATTGGTGGTCAAGGTTGATTGATTGCTGCGGTTAAATGTTAGATGGGTGGTTCTTAACACATTAAGAGGGTGCATCCTAAAAGTTGGCAACGTCGCGCGTCGTAAATAGCTGTCAAATATTTACCTGTTTCGATTAATTTGGAAATAATACTGTATGGAAATAAGAAATGTGGCTAACCAATTGACTAGAATATTAATAATGAATTGCAATTATAACATTGAATTTGATGTTGTAACCGTTTTAGGTGAAAAAAAGGCATTTGGAAAGTTACCAAATACTTTTTTACATCTAAAACTAACTATTCGGTGTTACGATATTAATTATTGCATTTCATAATCAATATTCTAGTTCGCTAGTTAGCCACATTTTTTATTTCCATACAGAAATATTATCAAATTAATCAAAACAGCGAAATATTTGACATCTATTTGCGACGTTGCCAACTTTCAGAATAAACCCTCTTAAGAGCCCACACAACCTCAGGTTTTTATCTCGCTCACAACATACTACTCGCGGACTGAGTGCGATCGTGACGGAGGCGGCTCAAAACCGGCAAAAGTTTAGGTAATTGCTTTTTACGGCGAAAATAATAGTAAGTAAAAAAAAAAAAGTTAGTTCAGTTAGTATGCAACGTTTCACGATCAAATTTGAAGTATTTTTTTAATAGCAGCGGTTTATTGTGCGGTTTGGAGGTAACTTTGGATTTTTTTTCTATCGCGAAAATTTTATGAAATCGTGTTTTCGGCTAACATAGTCTTTAACATTAATCCTGAACTTTAACATATATTTATTTCAAAATTAATGCTGCAGTAGTTTTGATATAACGGCGGATCTTACTAAGCAATTTTAGGTAGCTCTTAAAGATTTTTTCTAATCTCGGAGAACACTTTTAGAGGTTGGTAAAGGTAATTGAAGTCGCTTATGGCAGTAGATGCCATTCAGCAAACCGAAAGTTTGCAGTCGATCTGTAGGAAATTTTAGAAACGAATCGATAAGTTGCAGTCCGAGTAAATGAAAGTTCAACGTTAAACTTCCAACCGAACGAAAGCCAATCGCACAAATAAACTAATGAGATTTCACAGAAAATTCCACTACAAGAATACATCTCCAAGGGTTTAATTCAAAAACCTCTGCGGCTTTTCTAAGTCTTGGGAAGCTTTGTTGGATTAGGAATAATCCAAACATAAATTAAATTTGCGTAATGCTGACATGTAGGTACATACACATAAAACCTTCTGGGGCCTTAGTGTAAGTTTGCGAGTGAGTAAACGTAACTATCGCGTTTGCGTTAAGATTTGACTGATAGATCATAATTCTAAGAGTATAAAGGTGAGAATAAAAATCTTAACGCAAACGCGATACTTACGTTTACTCACTTGCAAACTTACACTAAGGCCTCTGTATGAAGGTACAAAATCGGGCAAAAATTCGGTTGCTAGACCGTGAGTCACGATCGTCTCATGATAAATACTTAACGCTTTATTTGATTACTGCAATTGAACCCTGAGACCTCTCTGTTACTGAGAATATTTTTATGATCCACTAGCCTACTAGCCGAATCAATGCTTTGGATTTTGTTACAGTTGCAGCGTCTTGTTGTTTTGTTTATAAATTGTTATTTTAAGCTTTTTATTTGCCACATTTTATACATTGACAAGCCGTGTGCCCGATGTCATTTCCTATCGGCAAAAAAATAAAAGTATAAAAACTAAAACCCAACTACGGCAAAAAAGTCAACTAAAAAGGTATAAACAAGTCATCTCAGACAGACAAATTAAAAATCCGGAGTCACACGTAATCTATTCGATTTATATTTCGCGGACGACCGAGACGCTTCCAACGATACCCCATTTGTAAAATTATCATGAGTAGTTTAGAAGTTCTGAGGGAACAAATGAACATACATACATACCGGTCAAAATCATAACCCTCCTTTTTGCTTCGCCGTAGTCGGGTAAAAATGACAAACTTTCATCCCTTATTTAACCCCATTAGCGCTTATTGTTTTCAAAAATTCTTCTGCTGCTCACTTTCGCTATATAAGGAATTCTTGTGCACAATTTCATGCTTCTAGACCCAGAGGTAAGGCTGTGCGTTGCCTGTCATTGAATTAAATAAAAAAAATTAAGTAGATTATGTATATTAGAACCATCGATCACTAATAAAGAACATTAGCACAAGTTTTTAGGTTGTTTTTCACACCTAAAATCCTGTTTGTTTTGTGTCAAACTGTCTATAGAAAAACAACCTTTGAAATACATTAAGCGATCAAAAAGCAAATCTCATTCTTAACTTCTTCATTCTTTCTTCAACATTTGTAACATTTCGTTTGCTGAATTCCTCGTGAGCATAGCAGTCTGCAAAAGCCAGTTTAGAATAAAATAATCAGACGAATGCCATTTGTCTTTAGAATTACCCATGTCTTCTTAATATATCATTTTGTCTGAGTCTTTGTGATAAGCATCAAGAGTTGGAGAGAATTTGGGGCGCGGTGTCGCGGCTTCAATTAAGTTTATATCTTATATATTCTAGGGTTTTGTTTAGTCTTTCTATCCCTTCCAGCAATATAATTATGTATATTACAAAGCTACATTGATATTTTCTTGCTTACCTACACGACAATTTTAGCCTGTACATCATTAAATCAAGCGTCGAATTATGTACTCCAATATCATCATCAAACCAATCATTTTATGCATGAAGGCACGTACACACTGGCGCGATATCGCGGGCGCGACAACGGTAGCGCTGCCTGTCGCGCCCCCGATATCGCGCCAGTGCGTACGAGCCGTGAGTTCAATTGACTGTCTACTGTTGCGAACTCCTGGGCTCTTTCACTTTATGAACACATCAGAAATCATATTCAATTCTAGTTAGCTGGAACCTGACCTGTCAACTGATTGCAGACCCATAAAAAAAATCATTTCCATTCAGCTGAGCATGGTGTTGTTATCTAAAAATAAACAAGGAATGGATAGCCACATTGTTTACACTATAAAAATTGATCGATTCAATAGACATCCAATTTATTTTATTCTCTTCCAAAATAATTAATATTCTCGGGAACTTACCATCATTAACCAAGGTAGATAAAACAAAAAACTAAAATTCATAAAAATACTAGGAATAGATGTTAGATAGCCACATTGTTTATACGCGATAAGTTATTCCACCCCAAGGTTTCCCGTCAGTCTTAACCCGTAACGTGGACTGAATCAGGTCAGGGCTTATGTGTAACGACTTGATGGACAGCATCCATTGTTTATTAATGAAGTCTCGCTGGAAGGCGTGAAGGGGTTTAGTTTGCAGTTCCGTATAAAATCTATGGTAGGCATCCAGTACTCATAGAGAATGAGACTTGACATTATTTTTTTTTATAATTTGGTAAAGTCTGTCAGGCTGATGCCTACATTAGGCATCTTACGGTTCGTACACATTGGTGCGATATCGCGGGCGCAACAGGCAGTGCTACCCTTGTCGCGCCCTTGATATCGCGCCAGTGTGTACGAGCCTTTATTCCGTGTCTTCTATTTCCCTATTTATTTTATTATTTATGTACCTACACACAGTATCTAATACAGATACGACATTTAACATTTGAGTACCAAGTCAAATCAAATCAAATCAAAATATTTTATTTCATATAAACCTACAAGGGCACTTATGAAACGTCAGAATCTAGGTGCACGGTTCCAATTGGTCGTTTCCTATGGAGAAGAGCCGGCAAGAAACTCCACGGTTACTCTTTTAAAAATAAATGGGTTTTACAATGCTTTAAATGTACAGTTTGAATAGGTATGAGAGGACAGCGTAGGCCTGTCAACAAGATACTTAAAAAAAAAAAAAAAAAATAGAAAATAGTCTGCAAATCGACAGTCTGTTGTGCCTACAACATTCTCACATTCACAAAATATAAAGGAATCTATATAAAGGTCGAAAAAAAATATTAAGAACCTATTTAACCCAAATGGTTGTCACTACAACTTTAACCAATCCGAGTGAGAACCCCGTATTCCACAAGTTACTTATTACAAGGTACAGTAACGGTCATAAGTGGAGTAGCAATTTCTTAAAGCAATAGATTGACGCTTCGGTTTAACTTACGACCTTCTTATAATAAGTCATAGACACACACACACTCTCATTAGTTTAACAATTATATTATTTCATAAATTCGACTCATAACGCATATGTCATGATAGCTTAGTGGTTACCGTATTTGGTTTGACTCGTTCATGCGTAGAGAGTCGTGGGTTCAAATCTCACCCGCGGTGATAGTTTTTTAATGTTTTAAAAATCATTCGAATAATCACGCTATTGACTATATCCTTGTTATTTTCGTCGTGTTCACTAAACTCGCAAAACTTTATGATTATACCCACGGAAACCTAAATAAGTTAAATGATAATTAAGGTAGACAGACGCAGTTAACTTACGACTCATTCACCGCGAATAAATAGAACGATGTTTGTTATTGTGGGTTAGTGACGTGTGTTCAATATATTAGCGGTGTCTAAAGTTCATTTTGAAATGCAAGCAAAGAATATAGAAATGAAAGCGAATATTATTGCGCTGCGTAAAAGCGGACTTAATATTTATCACAAATATCTGATAAAACCGGACTGAGTGTGAGTAATATGATTTAATTATTTTATCAAACATTTATCTAATTAAATTATAACTGCTGATCCTGGTAATTGTTTTTTGAAACGTTTTATTTTTACCTCATTAATATTATTTATTTATTGCATAATTTAAGTAAATGAAATTGTTTCTGATCTGATTTGGTTTTGTAGCTATAGCTAACTTTATAATAACTTACTTATTTATTTCAAAACATTTGTTAACTTTAATAATGCTCGACTAGTTACAACCACTGATCTTTAAATGTCTCATCTGTGGATAAAGTCTAAATAGAAGAAGAAATATATAATTTCAAAGTAAATTTATTTACTTAGATCTTTGAACGATGAAAATAACATTTTAATTATTTATGTGAAATTTCTATTGACAATAATTACTTATAAAACTTTTTGTTTTAGATATAAAAGAGACGCAGCGACAACACATGGTCAGCGAATACGGAACAAGTGGTTTCATACCAACAAGACGTTTGAAGAATTATTCAACACGTCTTTACGAACCGTGCGCCGTGCAGTCCGCGCAGAAGGTTTGCATTACATGTTACCCACTGTGTGCAATGTTTACGTGCGTGAGTGGTTAAACACCCGGAGATAACAGTTATTTCACGGCCAGCACGATCTCCTGACCTCCACCCTATAGAAAACCTATGGGGTTTGATGATACAGCGATGGGAAGCACGGAATGAGCGGTCTGATGAGCAGTTGAAGTTGCATTTGTATTGAAATATGGGAAAATTTAAGGGGAACAGATAAATGCTTCAAATATATTATATGAATTAAAATCTAAAATAATTATAATTGTATTACAAAATTTATATTATAATAATTATGTTATAAAATTTATATTATAATAATTATATTATAATAATTATAATAAAATAATAATAATTATTATAATTATATTGTGTCATATCCGTAATAAGGATTATTTTGAGGTTTAGTTTCAATCTTCTTTTCGTAATGAAAATGAACACTTTAAGCTATAACCTCAATAAGTCCTATTAAATACGATTTTTTAACTATTCGTTACACGAACGTGAGGTCTCAAACTTACTCGTAGTAAAATAAAAGTAGTAATACTGAGTAATTTATTTGTATTGTGACAACGATTCCGCATTTGTTATATTTACGTGGGTAGATTTGCGTAGATTTGCGAGTTGGTTTGTTACATTACCCACACACAAAAGTAATTAAAGGACATTATTATTTATTATTAAGATACAATATATTAAGCCTGATTGTCAAGGTTCATGGTACTTTATCTCAATAACAGGTTATTTATAGGAAAATAAACTGTTTTAATTCTAGAAGTTTATTTATTTAAACTTCATAAAATGATAACGAATAAACATTTTGTAATCACTTATTAAACATTTTTATTCTTAACCCCTTATTTAAATAACAATATAAGTAATAATAAAATTTGCAATTAATTAATAATCTTGTTTATTAATGTATTAAATAATAAAAAAAAACAGATGAAGATGATTGTTTAAAAGAAAAATAAAAGTTTCGTTTCGTGATTTGAACCCAGACCTATGTGTTTCACCATACACTTCAATACGCTACCAGCTATCGGAACTTGATACCAATATGTGAATTTTTAGCACTACTATGAACCGACCAAGGTCACGAGTAATTACGTACTCTGCGAAAAAGTGATGGTATGCTTTTTGTTTCATTCGACGCCAGTGTGAGAGTTCTGAGGTGTATTCTGTGTTGATACATCACTTACACACACAGATATAGGTTCGGCCTGTCGCTCGTTCACAGCAATACAATCCTAAGCGTGATAATGCACTTATGACCGCTTACTGTACTTATAGGTTTATTTCTTAAGAAAATTCTTCCAGCAGACGTGCGAAAGAACAATTAATATAGACCATAGTGTGTGAGAACAAAAAGAGAAAGATATGATCAAGTGATGTCTTTCTCATGTTATTGGTTGAAACTAACTAGTTTTTAACGTGTGTTATCTTCGCTATTATCAACTCGTAGCCTCCACAGCCCAACATAAAATACCCTTATATCTATGAGAATCATTTAAAGAGAAGTAAGATATTACCGACTGCAAGGCTGTGTACGAAACAAAAAGTAATTTTTAACCCCCGACGAAAAAAGAGGGGTGTTATAAGTTTAACGTGTGTATCTGTGTATCTGTCTGTTCCCTCGTTGAACGGCTGAACCGATTTTGATTATTATTTTTTTGTTTGAAAGGTGTCTTGATCGAGAGTGTTCTTAGCTACAATTCAAGAAAATCGGTTCAGCCGTTTGAAGATTATCAGCTCTTTTCTAGTTGATGATTGGATGTGCGCATCTTCCACAGGTCTGATCGATTCGAAATCTAGTATTCTGTTACTTCAATGATATTAGAAGAACATAGTAACCTTGAACCGATACTGCAGCATCACCAGGAATTGTGTCGGGGGTTATTTAAATTTTTAACTTGTTGGACATAAAAACCCACATTAAATAGTCCAGTACAACGAAAGGTTATGACTGCTAACACTGGCACGAACACCAGATAACAAAGGGATTAGTGAAGTAATGGCAGTACGTAGGAGCTTTCTTCGAACATAAAACTCAGCCGCATTTTATAACACCTTATGAAAGAACGGCTTATTTCCGACTGCTCACGTTCTAACATAAAATATAACAAAACATATGTTATACAACTCAGAATTAAACATAAAACACTTTTCCAATTTAACGTAGCCTGTAATTCTGTTACACGAGGAGAAGCTCTGTTATAATTACTGGGGTATTGCCTAGGGATTACTATGGGTATCACAGACACGAGCGTAACAGAATATCCACGTGTTATGGTAGATTTTGAGGTAGGAAGTGTAAGTGTAAAGTAGTACCAAAGCGTAGTAAAGTGCGCCAACGCACTTTACTAAGCTTTGGTAACAAGAACCAAATATAATAACATAATAACAAAAATACGGACCACAAAGGACCTTCGAAGCATTCCCCAGTTATGACAAAAGACGTAATATACCTTAGTATCATCATCAACATCTCTAAATAATCAGGTTAGAGAAATCTAGACAAATAAATAATATACATATACATACATAGAGACAAAGAAGAAAGTATATACCTACGATACAAATTACAAAAAAAAAATTGCCTGTCTGTCTGATTGTTCTAGCAAATCTCCGAAATGACTGGAGCGATTTTGATGGCAGATAGCTGATGTTATAAGCAGTAACTTGGGTTAGAAAGAATTCACAGTGAGCTTTCAGAGAACACTTGTAGAAATAGCCGTGGGCGATAAACTAGGAACAGTCTCTATCTTGGTGACTCAAATTGGGGGAGGAAGTCTATGAGAAGGCAGAGGTATAGTAAATGCACAATGAGTTTTTAAAGACGACAAATCCGTTAATTTTTCACAGGTAAAACGAACACTCAATTATTACGCTTAGCATGACAACAATAGAAACGGGTTTTGTCCTCGGAAGAATAGACAAAATGACAGATAAACTATCACAATCTGTCATTTTGTCTATTCTTCCATCGACAAAACTCCTAGAAAACCCGTTTCTATGGTTGTCTTGCTACGTGTGCTGTAAAACTACACTTCTTACGCCGATCACAAACTAAAAATTGTGACAATAACGTTTGCTAATACCAGAGAAAATACATAATGAGTCCGTGAGCATCAGCATGTGTATGCCACGGCTAAGTGCCTTAGAAAGGTCGAGAAGCCGAGCTTGTAAAATGCCCTTTTTGTAGACAGTAATTTGACGTGACTATGAAATAAGACGTCCATTCAGTGTGGCTCCTTGTCTGGAAATTCTTTGCCCCATTTCTTTTTTATTTTGGTTGGCTACATTGGATGAAGAAGCTAAATTGAGTTGAAATCCGATGCTTATGACGAAAAGGTTGTGTGATGATTTTGCCGGTGGTTATAATACTTATATAAGGTGGAGACGACAATAAAACAATAAATAAACTGCGTATTTCTAATAACGTTCCCAGTTTGCATACGAAAATTCAATCAAACATCTCCAATGGTTTAGTCACTATAGCTAGGCAAAGATTGGCAAAGCCCATAGTCGGACCATCACTACTATTTAGTTTGTTAGAAAAAAAAACGCTTTTTTATTTTCAATGTTAGGATTTATTTGATAGTTCCTAAATACTCCCATGCATTAATATTGCCAGTGTTTTCATTTATGAGTTGCCTTGTGAGTTGTGATACACAGAATAGGTCAACTCCTCAATAGGCTGCCGGCCTGCAGCAGTGCAGCATTATCGGGAATTTTGCTAACCCTGATAACTATGACAACGGCCCCTTCACGACTTTTATGTTATGTTGGATATATGAAGTTTCCTTTACTTAAATTCCTAGATTCCTGATGTCTTTCCGCAAGATTTCAAGCAAATATTTCTTCCCCATGAATGTGATAAGTAAGGCGATTAAGTAAAGTTCTACAGTCGTTTTTTCTTCTAATTAAAGTCGTTGTAGGTAACGAGACACTTTAACATCTCTGGAATACGTTTAATGTTACTTGTTAGTGTTATTTCTCGGGAATTTCTTTTAGAATCTTCCCAGTTTAGTTCCTTTGTCTTTAAAGCACCATTTGATACAGTGATGGGAATTTGTGGCAATATATTTTTGATGTCTAAAATCCGCCATTTTGATTTTATAAAAAGACAACTATCGCGCGACCTAGACGGGTCGACAGGCACATCATGCATTAACATCCATCCAGCCGTTAGGATGCATCGAGGATATAAAAAATCCCACATACAAACATACCTAGATACGCGTGATGACATAACCCTGGTTTTTGCTGTCGCGTAGTCAGGTAAAAAGTGTCAGAATGTTGCTATTACTACACTCTATGGTATGTTGGTAACAAAATGTGTCTATAATTAGGCACAGTCTCCGTCAGATATATAAGGTGCTATAAAAATATCTGCCACGGCTTCAATGGGAGATAGTATTGTGTTTATAGATTACAATAGTAAAGATAAATTATTGATCATGTGTCATATTTTTTTTCATACAAAAAATTGTACGTATAAATTTGCAAGTGACGAACTAGTCAGCTGATTTCAGTTTTCATTCACAGAACAGATGGAAAGAGATAGCAGTTGTTTTCATTGACGAAGTGCACTTCGCGCGTAATTTGTGAACCACGTTATGCAGAGTAGAGTCAATGTTTATTTAACTACTTTATTTTCTCAAATTGATTTAACTGTGCCGGGGTACGAAATTTCTTCACTATTGTTATCTTTAAACACAATACTACCTCTCATTAAAGCCGTGGCAGATATTTTTATAGCACCTTATATTGTAGCATACAAGGTGACCAAATACTACAATAAAAAATATCTGAACACTTAAAACGTCAAGTACGCAGACAAATACGTATTCTTGATATTTTTGGTTAGTTGTGTGTATAGAAATTATTGACAAGCATCTGCTCAGATAGGTACTACTGAACTACCTAATGAATGTTCAGATATTAATGGTAACTTATTGGTCACCTTGTCTGCTACAATACATCTGACAGCGACTGTACAAGCAGAGCCATCTATCTTTTACATTGTAACATCCTAATGTTGAATAAACTGAGTCTCGTGTACGAAAAGTTAACGTGTTTTAATAAAGAGGACTCAGTGGGCATCAGGAGAACTTGTAATGAAGTCGGTACGGTGAAGATTGATAGACCTTCAAGGACCTTAGGTCACAGAGATCAGATTGGGATGGCAGTCATTTCTAAACTACACATTTTCACACGCACTATTTTCTCTTCAGAAACATCGTTTGGTGATGAAGATAGTAATTGCTGACTGGCTGTTCACCACGACTTGCCTATACTTTGTGCCGATAGAAAAGAAGATGTGATTATTACTACAACAAAACATAACGGCGGGCGGTACTCTCGGAAGGGTTAGGCAGAAGTGTACCTAATAGTACACCCACATGTCGCCAGTTATGTTTAAGTTCTCTGTAATAGGAGGCGAGCCTATTGCCATCGGGCAAATCCAGGCTACAAAAAACCCAATAACACTTTGCCCGACCTGGGAATCTAACCCAGGACCGCATGCTTTTAAACCAACGAGGCAGGTATTATTACTACAAATATATTCTTTTATACCTACCGGCACAGTGTACTTAGAAACACAAGCCGTATTTCAGTACATTATTTCAGATACGATCCCTTGTGGACTGTGGTAGAAATAACGGAGGCGTGTAAATAGACCCTGGTCATAAACTTATGTAATATTCATTTATATAAGGTATGTACTGGGGATATTTTGTTATTTATTTTCGACTCCTTTGTTGGTATTACCACGCAAGTTGGTAAATTAAACATAATTTAGTTAGGGTACCGTAGTAAGTAATTACTAAGCGGACCTGCTGGGGAGTTTGTTACGCCATTTCTTCCCAGCTAAAGCACTAGGAAGTGGTGAAGGGGGTCTGCCGTTTGTAATTTCGACGTTCAAAAAAATACATAAAGCAGTCCCCCAAAACCACAAATGTCACTACAAATTGTGGGCCTAAAGGCGACTTTCGTAGCGTGATTTTATTTATATATGTATACGCTTCTAAATAACAAGATATGACACAAACCAAAATATATTACTATTTTCTCAGTGACAGTTATCTATCGGTTTGCCGAGCGTGCTAATCTATCGAAAGTGTCGCTTACTATGTAGGTACTATTAGATCGGGAAAAAGATTTAAAAGACATCTTTCCAGCAGTCCACTGGAATAGGCTGACCAAAAACGATGAATTATTTGTATAAACCTTTAACGCCTATGTAGAATAAATTAGTATACCTACCTAATCTACGGAATTTAGGTCCTCGTTATTTCCAGGAAAACCGTTCCATTATCTATACTTCTATACTAATATTATAAATTGGTAAAATTTGTTTGTTTATAAGTTTGTATGTAGGGGCTAATCTCCGGAACTACCAGTCGGATTTGAAAAAATATTTTTGCATTGGGTAGCCCAATTCTTCCTAGCCTATTTAACATCGGGCTACGACCTCAAAACGAAAAAAAAACAGAAAGAACGCTAAGCGAAAACACAGAAAAGGGCGGGCGGGCGATAGGACGCGACGCAGTGGGCGGTGGGCCGAAATTTCACGCGAACGAAGTCGCGGGCAGAAGCTAGTAAGTATCTTATACTTGAAAATAACAGCTTTAACGTTAAATTCCGCACTGATAAATGATATTAGCTAAACCCCTTTTACAAGGGGCGTTAAAATAACAAACTTTGTGTACAATCCACTTCGCGGATATTACGCGGAATATTACGTAAATAGCTTTACTTTAGGACGTATCACACATTACAGGGGCGCTTCAGACAAACGATACACGTGTTCAGACTAACATAACCATGTTTCACGTTTATGACACGTCTTTAAACTAAAATATTCATAACCTCATACTCTCTTTAACGAAATATGTTTTAAGACAGAAGGGCCAAACAGGATTGTGGTTAGTAACACCCTTGGTATAGCCATTCATTTAAGGATATATGGTACCATTCGTAACAACTCTCAAAGATCTACGAATGACAGCCAGGACGAACGGCTTAGCGTGCTTTCCGAGGCATAGTATGTAATGGATGGTCAGCCATCCACGAACCGACCGCGACATGCGCGACCCCTTCGATCGACCATTGCGGCTGTTATTATTTAGCCAAGACCCCTTCATTTTCGTTTGATGATATGTAAGAAGTAAAACATGAAGAGCTTTTTAGACTTACAACAGACAGAGAAAAATTCAGATTGAATCTGAGGGTAGGTACCAAATAGATACTAGAGGAGGACATCATCTACGTGTAACTGCGATATTACGGACTTATACAAGGTGATGATCTACTACGCCATTGTACTAATCAAAAGAGCAAATCTGCGACTCAATAGGCCAGCTTAGTTTTATCCAAAGAAGAGTAATCATTATACATTAAGTTCTACCAACAATTCACAATACTGAACGCAATAAAGGTCCTCTTTGGTATTATCTCTCATAAGTCATAGGTCATCTTTCTTTTTATATGGGACATAAAAAGTTATGCCACTCACTTTGTAAAATAACGACTTTTAACTACAAATGCATCAACTAATCCTTCTGTACAATCCTATTTCATGTCCCTCATAATACTGAAGAAAAAAACTGTTCACAAAGAAGGGTGGCCCCATTTCATTGCCTTCTTCGGGAGTCTGCGTCAGGATGACTGGACCAAGGAAGATTTTGGAAGTTTGGCAATACCAAGTTTTAGTACCTATTTGGTACTATTTGGTACCAGACATCAAATAATTGGTACCTCGCTAAAGGGGGAAAACTATTACGAGGAAAGTGGCCAGCCATTCTGACTTCAGAATGGCTGGACCAAGCAGGTTTCACCTAGTTGTAGGCGTTATAAGAAGTTGATCTTTTCGTTAAAATTTAGTACCTCATTGGTACCTCAACATATGTTTTTCCTAGATTTTTTCGATAAGCCAAAAAAAAGTTACACCTAGAAGAAATTTTGCATGTAATCTGGAGCACGTTGATTTCACCTAGTTGTAGGAGTTATATTTAGTTTATCTTTTCATTAAAATGTAGTACCTCGTTGGAACCTCCACATATGTTTTTCTTGGATTTTTTCGATAAGCCCAAAATAAGTTATTAAGTTTAATTTCGTTATAAAGTACCTACTGGCTTAAAAAAAAACCGGGCAGGTGCGAGTTGGACTCGCCCACGAAAAATTCCGTACCACCGTACAATATTAATTAACACTAGGTATTAAAAAAAAATACTTGAGTTTAAAAAAACACGATTTTTGTATGGGGCAAACTTTAATTCTTTCTTTTTTTTTTTGATACAACGGCAACAGAAATACACAATCTGTGAAAATTTCAACTGTTTACTTATTACGGTTCATGAGATACAGCCCGCTGACAGATAGACGGATGAACAGCGGAGGTTTAGTAATAGGGTTCCGTTTAGTATCCTTCGGTTACGGAACCCTAATAATATCACTTTTCAAATGCCATTATTTATCATTCAATAAAGATGGATTTATATTAGGGATGGGCCGAAAATCGGTTCACATTCGGTTCAACCGAATTTCGGCAGCTTGGACATAACTTCGGCATTCGGCCGAAATTCGGTTCAGATGCCGAACATTCAGCACAAGAAAAATAATACCTACTTGCACTATTTTGTCTGTGTCTTACTCACTAAAACTCAAACGCAAGTTCACTAGCGCAAATGCGTTGCCGACCCTGATGCTTAAGATTTAATTTTTGGGCCACTATGGTCTTTATACTTCAAAAATAAAATAACACCCTGCAAAGTTTCAGCAGTAAACTGTAAATTAATTTAATTTTAAGGACTTGGTATGGTAGAGTTTTGAATAAGGAAGGTAGCATAATATAAATTGCCTTTAAGTATGAATTGTGTTGGAATCGAGCACTACGCGCGCAGCGGGAACTTATCAGGAGCAAACCGAAAAAATAATAGTCCTGCCTGGTCTTGCCATTCTTGCGCCCCCCATAGTCTACGCCCTGTACCTGGGCACCGGTGGCACCGCCCTATTTACGGCACTGGGAACATTGTAAATGTAAACCTTAAATTAAATCAGTTCTTCTTATTAGTCTTGAAAATCTCTGCCTAATTAATTAGACATAAAATTAGACATACCTACTATTACAAAAATGAATTAAGCTTAGTATTCTTCTAACAAACATATGGATTACAATTCGTAAATTGAATGAAAAAGATCACGTTTTTGGTTCACAAACTAAACATTCATTAACATCAAGTATTTTTTATTACAATTAAAGGGTAGTTTTTTCAACAATCAAATTAAACAAACTTTTCTCATCTATCTACTCACTCATATTTAAAATTTACTAGAGGCAGGTTATGGTACGAAAACGCCAAAGACTATGTCTTATCTGGCAGAAGTTTGTTACAATTTTTTTCGTATACATTTCCTGCCTCCGATAAAATTCGCTCAGAATATACAGAGCTTCCAGGAGACGATAAATATATTCGAGCCAAATAACTCATGTTAGTTAGTTGTTAACGAAATTGAACCGAAGTTCGGCCGAACTTTTCATTTTAACCGAATGTTCGGCCGAAGTTCGGATTCGGGTCAAACCACATTCGGCCCATCTCTAATTTATATGTAATATTAAAACGTATAATTATGTGTATAAAAATATTTTACAATGATTCAAAGATTAATGTGTATTTATCATTCAATAAATATGGATGTATAATGTAATATTAAAACTTATTTGCGTATAAAAAAATATTTTCGGAAATGTACAAAAATAAACATTCTTATACACTTATACAAAGCTTCTTGTAAGTGTAACTTATTTTTGGCTTATCGAAAAAATCCAAGAAAAACATATGTGGAGGTTCCAACGAGGTACTAAATGTTAATGAAAAGATAAACTAATTATAAGGCCTACAACTAGGTGAAATCAACGTGCTCCAGATTACATGCAAAATTTCTTCTAGGTGTAACTTTTTTTTTGCTTATCGAAAAAATCTAGGAAAAACATATGTTGAGGTACCAATGAGGTACTAAATTTTAACGAAAAGAACAACTTCTTATAACGCCTACAACTAGGTGAAACCTGCTTGGTCCAGCCATTCTGAAGTCAGAATGGCTAGCCACTTTCCTCGTATTAGTTTTCCCCTTTAGCGAGGTACCAATTATTTGATGTCTGGTACCAAATAGTAGGTACCTTGTTGGAACCTACACATATGTTTTTCTTGGATTTTTTCGATAAGCCAAAAATAAGTTACACCTACAAGAAGCTTTGTATAAGTATATAAGAATGTTTATTTTTGTACATTTCCGAAAATATTTTTTTATAGGTACACAAATAAGTTTTAATATATCATTATACATCCATATTTATTTAATGATAAATACACATTAATCTTTGAATCTTTGTTAAATATTTTCATACACATAATTATATCCATCTTTATTGAATGATAAATAATGGCATTTGAAAAAGTGATATTATTAGGGTTCCGTAACCGAAGGATACTAAACGGAACCCTATTACTAAACCTCCGCTGTTCATCCGTCTATCTGTCAGCGGGCTGTATCTCATGAACCGTAATAAGTAAACAGTTGAAATTTTCACAGATTGTGTATTTCTGTTGCCGTTGTATCAAAAAAAAAAAGAAAGAATTAAAGTTTGCCCCATACAAAAATCGTGTTTTTTTAAACTCAAGTATTTTTTTTTAATACCTAGTGTTAATTAATATTGTACGGTGGTACGGAATTTTTCGTGGGCGAGTCCAACTCGCACCTGCCCGGTTTTTTTTTAAGCCAGTAGGTACTTTATAACGAAATTAAACTTAATAACTTATTTTGGGCTTATCGAAAAAATCCAAGAAAAACATATGTGGAGGTTCCAACGAGGTACTACATTTTAATGAAAAGATAAACTAAATATAACTCCTACAACTAGGTGAAATCAACGTGCTCCAGATTACATGCAAAATTTCTTCTAGGTGTAACTTTTTTTTGGCTTATCGAAAAAATCTAGGAAAAACATATGTTGAGGTACCAATGAGGTACTAAATTTTAACGAAAAGATCAATTTCTTATAACGCCTACAACTAGGTGAAACCTGCTTGGTCCAGCCATTCTGAAGTCAGAATGGCTGGCCACTTTCCTCGTAATAGTTTTCCCCCTTTAGCGAGGTACCAATTATTTGATGTCTGGTACCAAATAGTACCAAATAGGTACTAAAACTTGGTATTGCCCAAACTTCCAAAATCTTCCTTGGTCCAGTCATCCTGACGCAGACCTTCGGGACTATTTATAACAGGATTGTGTACTAAAACTGAATGTTTACAGTCGACGACTGTTACCACGTTTGACGGTCGCGGCCGATTGCGACAAAAATATCTGTAGGGCTGCTAGTGTAACTATTGAACTAAGTTGGGATATGAGGGTAGTAGTGAATTAGTGATAGTTATATTTCGTGTTTTACAATTATTATTATACTTTGTATGTCAGTTATGATTGTCAGTAGGTGTATTGTTATTCAGGTTAGGTATTTTTATTATAGGAATCTATGTTTTCCTCATACATTTACATCATCGTTATTATCCAACCTGTCCTCCATTGTTTATTTTTTAACGCGGTTTTCTCTCTCTCTCTCTCTCTCATAACTAAATTAATACGAAGGACACGAAGGTACACGAAATAAGATGTTTCTAGGTCGCCTTCATCACTTAAGGCAAAATATACGAACGAAAATGAGATCCACAAAATTATTCAACAACGGCGAGAAATCCAATATAATTCTAATTTTCTGTCCGAGATAATTTATAATGTAACAAATTATTTCGGCTGTGACAGCCCTACCTCGCCCTGAAGCACCCATTGCGATGTAATAAGTAGGGACATCCTCCCACTACAGTAACTGTGCTCATAAGAATTTAAATTTAATACTAAACGTTTTTTGAATCTCCCAAACTTGATTGTACGCAATAATTTTATGTACATTTTACGCAAAACCTACTTTAGAATGAGTGAAAGAAGTATATAAATTGTTTGATCCCGCACTGATAACGGTCCGTCACGAAGTTTCATTTCATTTTATGAAAGGTGGAGGAATGTTTAATTGAATGGCGTTTGGATCAATAAACGCTTGAGAATCTTTCATTTAAGAACAAAGAAAACAGCTTTCTGTATTCATTTAAACCTGTCTTAAGATAAATAACGATAACGAAAGAAAATCTTCTAGCATACAATTATTTTCGCTGAACTTTTTTTTTGGTCCCAAAACACTACCCTGTGACACACCGTAAATCGTAGCTTGTATTGCAGTTGATTACTATTGTGTTCCTCGGATAATAGTGGCTAGATTGCACAATCACGAGAATGAGTGATGAGACAAGACCTAATAATGAAGGTTTACACTAGAATTCTCTGAGAAAACGAACGAAAATTGGAATGTATGATCATCAAACGCTAACTTAAGGTCGCCCTACCCCGTATGTACTGAACAAAACATCACAACAGTTTGTAATAGTCATTTTTTACACAACAACCCCGATCCGATTCGCGACAAGTAAACAACGAGTATCCGCTCCTGAAACTCGATATACGGATATAGACTACGTTTGTATACATAGTGTCTATAAATGTTTCACACTGTCGTGAGTGCTGTTACGAGTACAAATCACATGCACAAACATGAGGGGAAATACTTTCCAAGTTTACGGGTTCAATATCGCTACATGTATTAATATACTGTATACTTAACGTAACTTCACGCCCGAATTATTTCATTGGTGTGAAAGAGATATGGAATCTGCTGCGTATCATCTTTGACGAAATTACGTCTTATTTAATAGAGTTAGAGAGCAGACTTTTTCCTTATTCAATTTTTCTGGAGACGATGCAAGCTTATTTCAATTAATAGTTGAGAACTACTAATATGGGCTTTATAAATTTTCCAGGTTATAGAACCACAACACACAATATCGCGAATAATCGTGATGATACATTTACATAACCACCATGCTAGAACGGACTCGGTGATGATATTTGATAAACCGTAGTATGTCATTATTAATAGATATGATGGTTCTGTATTTCACATTAAAGTAATTTTCCTCGAAATAGGAAATGAATATTGGAGCCTGGAGCCTAGAATAGAATATATAGACAATACTCTACTCTGTATAATCTGAGGATAAAACACAGGTTTGGGACTACTAAGCCGCAGAGGTCGAGGAAATACGTATTTTCGTCCATTCGCGGTAATTGAGCTCTTAACCCTGAAAACAGACACTTCTGCGTTGCCATTAAGATCATCATATAGATAGCTTATACATGCGTAATACGTTAATATCAGTGTGACAGACATTTATTACAACATTCGCTCTTCAAGTGACAAGAGGAAGAAAATTAGTGTCAGACATTAGTTACAATTTGTGTGGCAATTTGTGTACAAAGGTCTTGATGAAGATCGCGAGTTTTACAGTTTTGCGATCTGGGACTTAATGAGGGTATTTGATTAATGTTTCTTTTGAGATTTCAATACTGGAAATTGTGGTATTCATTCTGGTCACGATGCAGAAGGCCGTCCTTACCGCGTGTCATTTAAATCGACATAGCTCACCAAAGATTCACTGAGGCTTTAAGTCTCGTTTAATCATGTGGAGAGCGGAAACGGGGAAGATTGGAATAGAGACCCGCTTGCCACTCAACACACTTCGTTTACAAACATAAGTGTTCAAGCGTTTTGCTGCCCGCTTCCGTAACCTATCGAAATTACAATCTTTCTCATGGTCCTTGCGTGCTTAAATTGCTGATATTCAGACAGCGTTAAAGCATTTGTATTTGCAAATCGATGAACAAAGTTAGTTTATAGACGGAGCCGAAACTAAAAATACTGCTTTGATATTGATCAAGAATACGGAAGAAGCTAGACTAGCTAGCACTATTCTTAGGGGAGAAAATAACAGTCTAGGAAGAGGCAAAATCAATAAAAAAGTTGTGTCCATAAATCCCTTGTCTTTATTACCTTTATACTTCATCCATTAGGAAAGAAAAGGCTAATCTTAGTGTAATAAGAAAATATAAGGACGGTAATGTATGTCTGGTTTGCCGAATCATTGTATATTTATGATCAATTACAATACGATTATTTCCGATTATGTAGAACGAAATCTCATTATTACGAAACATATTTTTCGATATTGTTCTCGTTCTTATCAATTTTACTTACATTCAATTATGTTTTTAAATCTCTTGGAGTTACAAATGTACAACTATTCAGACCTTTCAAAGGACTTCACCGATAAGGTCAGCATATGACCTTCTATGGCGTCCCCTCCCGGCATTTCCGACATCCGAGCATTAAATTCCTTGCATTCATCGCCATTAATCATCAATTCTACATCGTCTACACCATCATTATATCCCGTATGATTAGAATTAGCATCCAAAATTAGAATTATATTCGCATAGTCATAGCAATATAATACTGTGTGTAATTTGTATTTTATCATTGTTTAATAATACAAATATCCAGGATGAAAAGTAGCCTTTGTCTTTCTCCAGGTCCCAGGTTACCTATTTGTTTTTCATAATGATCAGTTCAGTGGTTTAGGCGTGAAATCGTAACTGATAGACAGTGTTACTTTCGCTATTATAATATCAGTAGTGAGTGGTCAGTCTTGGCGTTAAATTAACAGACCATATTCGCAACACCACACTGCCCTCCAAAACCCAGATTAGTGACGCTGCTCAGACAGCCGCAAAGTAGGACTGGGCTGGCCACGTCTGCTGAATGCCCAATGACTCAAAATAACCACAATGTGGAGCCCCGAGACAGCCAGAAGCCGTCGCGGCAGACCCCTTAGAAGATGGTGGAACGAGCTGGACAGAACAAACGACCAGTGGCCCACAATAGCAGTGGGATAATACAGGCTAACAGCAACAGCCACTGTCATTAGAAATGACTGACTATAACCAAGTCTAAACAAAACTTATAATTTTATAAACATGGCCGCCCTTCACGCAAGCGTTGAAAGTATTCACATGGGAGAGCTTTAATTGTTATTTTTTATTTCTTTTTTAAACAACCGCGTACGTCAAAGGCATGCTTGTGTGAATGTATAAGTAGATACTGTTGTATGAATGTTGAGACTGTAGAATAACATGCAATGTTTTGTCTAATCAATGTCGTTTTCTTTCATTCATTGTTACTTTATTTTTGTTATTTCGTTTGTATTCAATGGGTGTTTTACGTCATTCCTTCATTGAAGTTCATTGTGTATCTGATTATTAATGGAGTGATTCACTTCTAAAATCATTTTACAATTAAGTTACATCCAGAATGCGATTTATGTAGATGAGCTGTGATACCCGACAAAGATATTGAATCGAATCATATTGATATGACAACGATGTGTCTAGGTCATACAGTTATTGGCAAACAAAAGGACAAAATAAGTTGCGTTTAACGTTACTCAATATCAAAAAAACTTTAAAAAACTGACAGAGAAAGTGGTAGTACCCATAGATATACAGGATGGCAGGGACATCGACGCGAAAACGGTTACCACGTATTCAGTGCATCATTCTGAGCCCGTCTATATTTTTTTTTTTACAATAACCGATTTCTATATAAGGTGCTATAAAAATATCTGCCACGGCTTTAATGAGAGGTAGTATTGTATTTAAAGATAACAATAGTGAAGAAATTTCGTACCCCGGCACAGTTAAATCAATTTGAGAAAATAAAGTAGTTAAGTAAACATTGACTCTACTCTGCATAACGTGGTTCACAAATTACGCGCGAAGTGCACTTCGTCAATGAAAACAACTGCTATCTCTTTCCATCTGTTCTGTGAATGAAAACTGAAATCAGCTGACTAGTTCGTCACTATCGACTATCTAATGTACTAGGTACGCAATAATACGCAGGCAAACAAGTGTTTTAAAGTGCAATTACTTACCAGCTACCGCATTCTTCCAAAAAACTGACGTAAATAAAATGATAAACTTCCCACCACACTTAAAACAGGCTTTGGAATGTCAAGTTAGTGTAAGAATCGCAATTTTTTTCTTATTATTTTTAAACAATAGGTAGGTACCTAAATACCGATAAATTGTACGTCGAAGACTCGAGCAGCATTCCTGGTGCTCGCAAGAGGTTGACGCCGGAAGAAGTCCAACACTTCCTCTTCGAGTTCGGCAGAATATGGAGGCCTGCCTGCGTCAACCGGAGGCGGGCCAAAGCGGCCGTGTTCTCTAAATCTGTACACTGCATCCAGAATGGTATGATGACTCACTCGCACACCAAACCTCTGCGGGTATAAGTTTACTGCATGCGCAGTTATGAAGTTACACTCGCGGTAGCACAATACCATTTCAAGATATTCTTGATTGGGATACCGTCGTCTAGGAGGCATTTTTAAAGAAAGCGCGCGCGATATTCCCGACGCTTACCGCAGATCGCTAAAAACTAACTTCCGAGCGGGCAGGCGGGCGACTGGCGGGTCAGCTAGCGCGTGCGACGAACGGGGTAGTGCGGGTGAGTGTGGGGGCGCGCGGGGCTGCGCTCTGACGAGCAAGTGGCCGGCGCGCAGCGGCATTGTTTGATAAGAATGGCAACAGTGTATGAACGGCGCCGGCGTTTTGCGAATTGAATTCGGTGCGGTGCGGCAACAGCTTATTAAGTCTACGGGATGGTTTTATGCCAATAAATCAATGCAAATTTATACGTAAAATTTTTTGTATGAAAAAAAATATGACACATGATCAATAATTTATCTTTACTATTGTAATCTATAAACACAATACTGTCTCCCATTGCAGCCGTGGCAGATATTTTTATAGCACCTTATATAGGGGTTATATAGAAATTTTTCATCGGTTATCGAAAAAAAAAAACATTAATCAAAGTGCTGTATAGACGTCTAACAAAACAAGCGGAATAGGGACTATGAATAATACAAGTGCTGAAAATCCCAAAAGGACTGCTGAAATTGAACAAACATACCTTACTTTTAATTAATTGATGTAAAACCATTACGTAATTAATATTAAACGCTCAATTGGTAACAATGAGTGCACCGGGCACTGCTGTACTCGGATAGAGCGGACAATGGGGTCAACATTGCGCATATAAACGATATAAGTAATATTTTTGTAGTAAACAATAGTACTAAATAAATTTCAATCACATGCCAAATTAAATTGGCATGATTTTGATACGTGAATGGAAAGCAACGGCTTGCCAAATGACTGAGTACAGCATACTGTGAGATTTCAGTGGACCAATTTTGATGAACTTCAAGATTCACTATATGTGGCTTGAGTCTGTAATTTTCTCCAAACTAGTTGATTTCGAACGTCCCCAAGTTCTCAGCTATATTCAATAAATAGTTTTTTTTTTTTTCTAATTTACATAATTCCAAAACCCGCTATCCCTGCATGGAAACTTTCTCGTCATCTCCCTTTACTCAGTATTCAGCGCACACATTTATAAATTACGTTGAAAGCCTACCTATAATAAGGTCTGAGACATCTCGTTAGACGGTTGAAACTCTTTGGATACTGGCAATATCCACAATCAACATTTCATCTTGGAAAGTTCGGAGACCAACTTTGCTGAACAATTAAGTTATAGAATACTTGGTATAGAATAAAATTTCTCTAAGATTACATTCAAGTGGATCTAACAATTACTTAATTTCTTATACCCAAATCTGAAACACAATTCTTTGAAGCAGTAGGTAACCTCAGACAGACAAACTAATAATAAACTGTAACCCTAGACTCATCAGGTCGATTCTCAAGTCCTTGTACTTTGGCATTGAACGTGAGCAACATAGCAATAAGCGTCGGTTTGCCTTCAATACCCACTGAGAAAATAAATGTGACGTTCAAGTATTAAGTTTAAGGAACTTGTGCGACCTTGATGGGTATTTTATGGAAAATTGACAGTTTAACATGGGTTGGCGACATGGAAATTGGCTTACTCGATAAATGTTTAAAAGCTTTTGGTTCTGAAAGTTTTTATCCGATTGTTTCAGTATAAGTAGGCGTCTAAAACTACAAACTAACCAGCATCCCAAGTTCATTATTTTATATATTTGTTTGCCAAAAACAGTGCTTTACATTAATATAGGTTTACATTTTAGAAAATAAGAAGCAAAGGCAGTATTTTGCTTTTTATTTGCGTAATACACTCTCAATAACAATCAGAAAGATTTCAAAGGAAATTCCTAATTCATTGCTGCACAAATTTGAAAAATCGTCGGCTCAACAACGTACGTACGTATGTATTATAATTATTTCTTTATCTACTTTCCTATCGCAGGTATGCTGGAAGAGATTTCTTTAGAAATAAGCCCATATTTCCTTTGTACGTATTTTTCTGTTCCTTTCTAATTGTGTGATTATGTGTGTGTATACTGTTCAATAAATAAATATCACTATGAATGTTCTTGAACTGTCAAAATGAAAGGCATTGCCATTGTGTGTTACGCTTCCCTACAGGAACCTAAATGTAACTACTCCGAAACTAAATTGTTGATCTGAAGGAGATGAAGTTAACGCGAACATATTTGGTAGATCAACCGCGGACTGTCCAAAAGACTTAGGTACGCCTTTCAGTCGTTAAAACTGAAAACACAGACAGTCTGCGTCTTTATAACATGGTATGCGTGCGAGAGAGAGAAAGTATGAAGCGAAATGAAAAATACTTTGGACCCCGCCTTTGAGGAATGTCGGTAATAGAAATGTAATTCTGAAGAATTCCTTGGAATACACGTGTTTTGTGTTATTGCCTATTGAAGTTTTATTGTTAGACATTACTTCGGATTCCTGAAGAGAAAGGTAGGGATGTATAAGTACTTCTACGATTAAAATTCCTTACGAAGTTGTTGGAAAAATTGGACCGAGTTTATCGCAATGCTCTCCTTTAAGAACAGAACTTTGTAGAACATTGTATTTTTCTGGCCATTACGATAAAATTATCACATCAATTATGATATGGAGCGAGCGGGAAAGTCTGAAAGGGTAACCGTGGCCCCTGGCAACACACAGGCAACTGAAGGAACACGAGTGGGTTTTAGCAACATGATACCATTAAAAAAACTTTTTTTTTAGTTCATGACTTTTTGTCGTCTAGAGGGCAATTTAATGTGACGTCACATGGTCTATAACCAGCGGACGACCGAGACGCTTCTAACGATACTCCATTTTTCAAATTATGATTAGTAGTTTAGAAGTTATGAGGGAACAGATGAACATACATACCGGTCAAAATCATAACCCTCCTTTTTGCTTCGGCATAGTCGGGTAAAAAAGGGGCACATTTACAATTAGTAACTTAACAATTAAAAAATAGAGCACAGTTGCTATTTGCCTAAACTAGGTTGAACCTGTGCTTCAGGCCAGAAAGTGCATAAATACTTATTGTAATAAATTAAAATGAGTAAGATGTATAAAGTAAAAACGAAAATAAAAGTAAAATAGTATGTTAGCGGTTCTATTAGCAGACAACAATTAGATCTTCTCTGTGTGAATAATCTATGGTTAGTAAATATTTTTCTATATTGACATGTTCCGTCTCATGTTAGTATTGTGAGCAGTATAGGTAAGCATGGTGTTCTGTTTTAATACTAAGTGCATAATGAAAAGTTGGCGAACAGTTAGCACGTTACAGGATTTATATAGCAGATCTTTGGGAAAGAAAAATGGCGGCGACAACATAACTTGCGAAATATGGGTGTACTGGTACACCTCTGCCCAAACCTTCGGGGATTACAGGCGTGATGTTATGCTATCTGCACTCCAATTTTCATTAAAGCAAATAAGATTTTCTAAACCGCCACATACACTACATTACAATCGGCATCACCCTCTTTATCGCCATTAACTGGGCACACTTCCAATTTTAGGATTGGAACTTTTTCGAGAAACGCTTACTAACCAGTACCTAATATACCCAAGATTTTGAGTTCGGTAAATTGTTTCAGACATTTTAAAAATCTTTAGAAAAGACGTTATGCATCCCATTAGCTTTTAGGGTAAGTGCCACCGCATCAGAGTTATGGACAATTAGTTCTATTATGGTCTTATGTTTTTTTGCTAACTGATTCGTTGGTCTAGTGGACGCAAGCGCCACTTTCTGGTCGGGCAAAGTGTTATTGGGTTATTCTGTTGTCTGGGTTTGTGCCCAGTTAATGGCAATAGGCTTGCCCCCTATTACATAGGACTTACATGACTAATGGCGAAACGTTGATGTTCTTGCAACTACTGTTTAAAGCATATTTATATGACCCATGTCGATTCCCAGGTTGGGCAGTTTTATTCTATAATTTCTCAGTATCAGTCCGAAGTCTGGATTTGTGCCCGGATGATGTCAATAGGCTCACATGGGACTCATATTTAACTGGCGAAATTTAGGTGCACTATAGGTATACCTCTGCCCAAACCTTCGGGGAAACAAGGCGTGATGTTATAATATAACACCACGCCTTGTTTCCCTCCCTTGTTAAACTACCTATAACCCGCGTTTTGCGGTTTATTTTATAGATTTATAATATATATTTTTATGGAACCTCTTTAGGTCTTAAGCTATCCAAATATCAAAAATATTTGTCCTAGGTCTTAAAGGGGAGGGGTGACAATTGATTTTTTTTTGCTGAGATAAGTCAGTCTTATTCTAGTTCCCAGTTTCCATATCATTGCGTCTGTATGATCCAACTAAGCATGTCATTTTGCCTGTCCAGTGCGTAAGTTTACTAAACTGATTTTCTATATCGCTTCATATTGTTACTTGTTAGTACGCCTTCTAAGCAGGTCATGCAATTTTTTCCAGGTCCAGAATATAACTAGCGACCCGCCCCTGCACCGCACGGTTTTTAAAAGTTTAAAGAACTTCCAGTTTTAATTATTACCAGCTATTGCTCACGACTTCATTATCGATATAGAATAGAAAGTAGCATATGTCTTTACCAAGGTCTTGGTCTATCTGTGTGCCAAAGTTCTTTATCCTCTGAACGTTCATGTAAGAAAGAAAGAAAGAAAAATAGGTTTAATTGTCATAGAAAGATGGGTAACCAGAAAAAATCAACAAAATATCAGATCTACATTAGGTAATACGAGCATGAAACAGACATAGTCGGCAGCTGCACGTCATGGCTGTGACAAGCAGACACACACACACACACTGTGTACACACATCAGTTACGTCAACGTCGACGTAACCATATTTCAGAAAGAACCAAGTCTGGTAAAAGAATTGGTCTTCGCAGCATGTTTGTGATGCGGCTGCCAAGGACTTCTTTTTTATTTAATACTTCAAGAACTACTAATTTCTTTGGTCATGTTGACATGATGAATGAACGGCGACTAACGGTGAGTGGAAACGCCGGGAGGGGACGCCCTAGGAGGACATATAGTGACCTTATTGGGGATGTTCTTCAGAAAGGTCAGGTGCGTAGTACTCGCAACCGGCGTGCGTGTATTACCAGATGTATGAACGTTAACGAGGCAAAAGGAGTTTGTAAGGATCGTAGCAGGTGGCGTTCTGTAGTTTCTGCCTACCCCCAGAAATGTACAGAGAGGCCAGCTTAATGCCGAAGGCATTTTCTACCAGTCAACCTTAGGGTGATGCAAAGACAGTGTAACAACAAAAATGGTAGAAGTCGTCATCTCCGATAATTCCCTCAATATAGGAGAAAATCCATCTATTCATGCCCAAAAACGAGCACAACGGTTTATTTTTATAGACCCTTAAACTTGAAACATCTGATGCTGAATTTAATGTTATCTACGTTATGTGGTGTCTTTAATTTCCACTTGGGCATACGTGATCTAGTTTCACGCGTTCAGTTTCAGCTCGTAAAGTTCTTAGAAGCTGTAAAGTGTCTTCATGAGTCGTTTCACGATAACACATTGGCACATCACTCAGGATGGTATATCTGAACCTCTTGTTTAACTTTCGTAAACAAAAATCACATGAAAATCTGAAAGTTTAGGAGAGTATTACTGGCAACCGGCATTGAAACTGCACCCATATTGTGTAGCACATTTTCAATCAATCACAATTCGTGCGTTTTGAAGGATATTGCTAACCCATTGCTTCATAGGTTTAAATAATTCGTCTTCTCAACAACGTAAATAACGCAATGAACGTGGGTGAACTGACAAAATGAAATAAATTGCGATTAATTGTAATTGTTAACTGACAAAAAAAAAAAGGAGGAGGTTCTCAAGTCGACACGATTTTTTTTAATTTTTACGCATATCTTTTTACAGAGTAGTCCGATTAGAACAATTCTTTTTTATTGGGGAGGGTATACCTCGAAGTTGTTCCCATAAAAATTGTATTAACTTTGCTTGGGTACTTTTTGAGTTAGCTTCAATAATACGTATTTTTTCCACTTAGGCTATGTGGATAATGTTCTAATAATTTCCAGCCACTGTTATTTGTATAGCAGGTCGTGATATTCGAATTTGTGTGGGGTAGGTACCACAACCAAAAAGTGAAAAATAAGTTTAAGTTAATAGTTTTTTATGTGTTAGTATTTTACCCAATTGGGGTACAAATGTATGAACGTAAACGAAGCGCGAGAAGAGTCTGTGATCGTAGCAGGTTGCGTTCTATAGTTTCTGCGTACCCCGGGCAGAAAGCGTGAGTTTATGTATGTATATGGAAAATCTCTGTTGTCAACAAATATTCGTCCCAAAATCGTGCGCAAAGCATAAAAATTCATTAATGTACGACTTTTGCGATCTCCATAATTTATGATAACGAATACTGGACCTCCTTTTGACAATGAATAATAGCCATTGATCATTCAATAGCGTTACACGTCAAAGGACTGAACGAGGCTTTACGGGTGCCAGATTGCTAAACGTAGGTAGTAGAGCCTTTTTTAAATTTTCATGGAATGATTAAAGCAAAGATTGGAAATCATAGTACAGTCAGCTGCAGAGAAATCTCACCCCCTAGCAATGAAAAAATACATGAGATTTCTGTGCAGCTGACTGTACCTATAGATTTTTTTATCATGGTACGGGACAGCCAAAGGAGGGTTTAGATTTTAACAGGCTATGTATGTGTGTTCATGTGTTTCGTCATAACTCCTAAACTGCTCGCTGTAGTTTGACAAACGAGGTATCTCTGGAAGCGTCATGTTGTTCCGCGGGTTATGGGCTATAATGACGTCGCATAAACCAACATGGCGGCTTATAGCGGATTAAAGACTCCGGTTATATGAAAACTGATATTACTTTTTACTCCACTGTCTGTGATGTCTTGTTTATACCTTTTAAGTTGGCGTGTTTGGCGTAGTCAGGCGGTTTTGCATTTCTAACTTTTTTTTTTGGAATCTTATCGGTTTTGTCGTAGGTAATCTTTTTTTTTTTTAATTCCTGTTCTAAGTTATAGAAAGGGCAGCTTGGAGACGAATGACCAACCGATTCTTGAAAAATATGAACTGCAGTAAGTATTGGAAAACCAAAACGATGCTTCATATCAGTTGAAGATTAGTGAGAGTTTAGGTAAGGTGTCAATGATAAGAAAAAACTGACAGGGAAATGGCTATTTGACTCAGCTCAACATAAAGCCTCATGCAGACTGGAGCGACGCGAGTCTAACAATAGAATTTCTAAGAAAACTTCACGGTAGAACAATTACCGGTGTCGCGTCGCGCCAGTCTGCAAGAAGCTTAATTCAGTACCAAAAACAAAATTTCCTCATAAGATTAAATAGAATTTCTTCCCTAAAGTTGGAAATTAACGAAAGGAACAATCGATAAAACGGAAATTACGAGTACAGTACAATGGCGAAATGAAATACTGTACCAAATCCCGACCAAACTTGATTACAGTTTAATTGCAGCGAACTGAAATTGATACTCTGTCTTCATTTCGTGAACGAAGTTAATATCGAATCGTAGATCGAATCGAATTTATAGCGGCATTAAAACCATAATTGGTCCCGAAATCTCGACTACATCGCCTGAACAGACCCCTCTGTTCAGGCGATGTAGTCGTTCCTGTATTTTAAAGAATGCTCACATTCTTATTCGTCTCAATTTGCACCCTAAAGGCTCCCGCAAACAGGCGCAACGCGATAGCGCGACGCGACTTTAATAATAGAATTTCTAAGAAAACTTAACGGTAGAACCATTACCGGTGTCGCGTCGCGCGTCAAATCGCGCCAGTGTGCACAAGCCTTAATTGAGAAATACACGATCAATCACAGTCTTAATCGTTTTAAAACAGATTGCTAATCCATAGCTTCATAAGTTCGAGAAAAAAAATCTGCTCAACCATGTAAATAACGCAATGAATGTTGTTGAACTGTCAAAATGAAACATTAGTCTTAATCGTTTACGAAAATTTGTTACGCAATTAGATAGCTGATTTAACCGATTCATTTGGAACCGCAATCAATATAGCAGAAACTAAAACCAGTAGCAGCCCGGAGTCTGCAATTCTGCATTGGTGCCCGATTGATGGCAATAGGGTCGCCCCTATTATATGAGGCTTAAACTGCCTAACCCTTCGGGGATTATAGGCGTGATGTTATATACGTTAAAACCCAATTATGAAGGACCCATTGAACAAGGATTGTCGGTTGGAAGGACTGGCATGGCTACACTACTTGTGAGCCTACAACTTTAAGATAGTTAATTGATTCAGGCGTAACTTGGCGGAAATCCATTATAAAATACAATAGATGTAGATATATTTAGTAACCTATTCCGCTTAACTATTCATAAAGAGTCATAAAAAATAACACGACGTGTTGCCACGCCCGCTCGGCGATACGTCGTACTCGGGTTCGCGACAAGTCAATTTCTTACAGGGTTTTTTATAAATCTTTAGGAATAGTTAAGTGGAATAGGTTACAAATATATTATACTGCTCTAGTGAGATACTAAGCCAAATTAGCCCAGAGTTGTATTACCAGGAACAATATTGAAATTCTGCCACAGATTAAAAACCGCATCTCTAAACAAAGGATACTAAAATCTAAAAGTGAAATCAGGGCTAAAGTCACGCTCTGTTTTAATCGAATTTCGCTCAAAATCTGTAAATACTGATCTCATCTAACCTCTTGAATTACGTTTGATCTTTATTCTTACGTCAATAAAGTAGTATTTAATGTTTTGAGCCACTGCTCGTGTATGTAAGTAAAAACGGCAGCGACTTATTTATTTATTTAAATCCCTTAAAACTACCATTACAGTACCTACCCCGAGTGTAAGTTTGCAAGAGAGTAAACGTAACTATTTCGTTTGCGTTAAAATTTGAAAATCTTAACGCAAACGTTAAGGTTACGTTAGGACTATCGAAGTACGTAAGAACATTTTGTATTGATGTAATAACCATTTTTTTTTTTAATTGCGATTTTAACCACCCCCCCCCCCCCAAATGAATTCCTGGATCCGCCCCTGGTATTAACTTCCTATCTACCATGCGTTGTTGAACGTGTGTAAATCATTAAATATAGATTTGTGGTTGCTAACTAAATATAAACCAGTTTTTCCCGTAGGTAACCGATGGATAACATTAGAGGTCGATGGGGGAAGCCCATGTGCATACCTACTGGATGCACAAGGGCTCACTTTAATTTTGAATTTCCTTATTGCTTACTCGATCCTTTTGCCCTGCAGTCAGATTGATAAATCCATTACTCCTATAGTCCCATTATCTATCTGGCGAGATGTGGTTGTATTACACCTCTGCTTAACCCTTCGTGGATTACAGGCGGGATATTATATTAATCCTATCAACATACCTACATACATCTTATACCAAAGATTAACACCATCTATGCTGCCAATGATGTAGATACGGCATCGGGACTATAGCTTGTGCTATAGGTTTAAACGTCAAAGATATCATCAACAGGAAAATTTTCAATTTCAACTCCATACCAAATCAACCCAAGGTCAATAAATAAAGCCCAGCGTATCCGGGCTCCTCATAAAAAACAATTCGATATCGGAAACCAATCAATCTTCAGAATGGAATCAAACATTCTTGCGAATAATTTTCTAGTCAGAGTTACAACATCTCTAGGCAGTGAAGCCATAAACGACAGTAGGCTCAATAAAACTGAAGTGTTTGCCTGACTACCATAACAGATATTTATGATCTTGTTGACTTACCAACGGAACAAAAGAAAGACATGGGATGTGCTAAACAGCTCATCATAACATAAAATCTACTGAGGCAGATTCTGATCCGGGAGAATTTAGCAGGATATCTGCATTCAAAACAATCAGGAAATATAGATCTGAACGTAGAAAATCGCACATGAAACTAAGTGTAGGTTCAGAGACCCACGATCTGAAAGGCACGCTAAAGCCCTTTTTACTCGGCACGGTTTCTATACGTTACTGCACATAAACTGCGTTGTAGAAAAAACGGGTCTGTCAACAAGCTTCCATAGTGATCCATACAAACACGGCTAATAAACCGTAGTTTTTTACAGCAAGAAAAACGTGTGCGTACAAGGAGCCTAAGAGGTGAACTATATTTTACTGAATTACTGCGGTGCCATTAAAGTTAAAACCCCCACTTACCCCTTATTATCAGAAAACCTGATCAAAATCTCTGATCAGTTCACTAGATGTCTAATTCCATGTTATCTACTTTGATTACGATTAGTAGACCAAAATATCAACAAATTATATCAGATAATCAAAGATAAGAGCACAGATCAAATCAGGTAGGGTTTCAGTATCCGGGTGGTAACTTGCAGCGTGCATGACGCCTGTCGACAGACAAGCAATTAAGCGTCCTCCAATAGCAATTGAATTACGACATCATGCTACGTTGGCACTCCATTTCTTCCAACTCCATGACATGTATCTGTCCCACCGCCAATGAGAAAGCGACTAGCTATCAAAGATTTCTGAACAGAGAAATACAGAACGGAGAATACTGAAGTTCTTTGGTCATGTCTCTAGGCGGAATAATGACTCCATAGAGCGTCTGTTGGTGCAGGGCAGAGTGGAAGGTCACCGATGAGGTGGACCGCCTAAATAAAATCCGTGGTTGGAGGCCCTGTTAATGAATGCGCCAGACTGTCATGTAACAGAATGAGATGGAGAGAGATCGTGAGGCGAGCAACGACTACACCTGCGATTGGACAAAATTCATCGTGACCACGAGCGCTCTGTCAAGAGCGAAGCGAAGAAGAAGATCAAAGATTTTCTCGCGCAAAAAAAGGTTCAAAAGATTGAAGGTCCCGTGTAAGTAAAAAAGTTACAAATATTCATAGTTGATCGCTGACTGTTAAGACCGCGGGCGAATATACGTACTTACTCGTTTTTTGCAACGCCAAGAGCTAGAGTATTCGCTCAACGACGCTCGCTTGGCTATCAGAACCCTTTTTGAGTCTCACGCTTGGTACATATGCATACCAGCGAGAAATCGTTCGTCGCCTCGCCGCACTAGCTACTCGTTGCTTGCCAAGTCTCGGTTCTCGTTAATCGGCGGCGATGTGGCAGTTGCCTGAAGTGGCGATAATCGCTCTTCCGTGGCACAACAGTCGTTCAAATGAAAGGCCCTAATTGTGTACTAGACAATGGGTTCCCCGTAAACTCTGCGCTGAGTTAAGAGTTAGGAAGACATAGAAATGTTTAAGCCGCTTATCAGCCCACGCAACTGGTGCCAGTTGAATGGGGTCACCACACCACAATAGTTCATCGGGATTTGAACTCAGGCATTTATGGGCTTTTGATTCGGTTTAGTGCTTAAGTGTAAGCGCGTACGTGAACTTTTAGCACGAGCGACCAGCGATTTCCTGGTGGGCTTGTTCCTGTCTTAGAATAAAAATAGTGCGTTTTTGCTACCTTGACGATTTACTATTGAAGTATCTTCGGTATAAAGGAATCAGAAGTTTTTTTTTGTTGCATTTCAATTACAAAAACTGATAATGTTGCGTCGATGTCACATTAGGCCGCACGAGCACCTCAATCTTTCCTTGTGCATCTTAGCACGAAACATTACGTAAAGATAATAATGACTTACCTATTTTTGTTTTTATATCTAAGCATTGTGATATGTGTGGAAACTGGAGGATTTTCCGCCACTTCTTGCTCTTGCCCTTATTGCTATCGGAACCTCCTGAAACAAACAAAAAACGTACTAAGTATTGTGAACATAAAGCCTTGTTTTGTATATCGAAGACTGTGAACCTTGCTAGGAAGAAAAACGTAGTTTATATGTTTGTTTATTTGCAATTCTTTATGTAATAGTAGTAAAATTAAGCAGTATTTCGTGATGTTTAAAAATTGTGGCGTAAACACAACAAAATTATTGACCAGCCACAATTTAGGTCGTAGACAGTATAAATTGGCACCTAGTGCCTGTCCAATCTACACTAATATAATTAAAAGAAAAGATTTGTATTTTTGTCAGTAATGTGTCGACACATATATTTTTGTCATTAACTATGTTTAAGACCCTCGTGGCTGATCACTGTCTCTTAAGATACAGGTTTACCTAGTTTAAGAGGCAGGGAGGCATACTTGAGTACAGATTTTAATGTACAACCAAATGTATACAATGTACACCTTCCCATCTGTATTTTTATGGAAAATAAATTTATCATTATCATTATCATTAATGTTTAAACTCAAAAACTACTGGGCCGATTTTAAGAATTCTTTCACCAGCTGAGTGCTATATTATCACTGAGTAACGAACTATAATTTATAAGATATCACACGGGTGTGAAGCAGCTGGCAGAAGCTATTTTCACGATAACACGCTGCTAGCAACACTACCCGAAGACATTTTCTTATCAGAACTCGTTATCGATCGAATATGATTTCATAGTTTCTCCAAAATGAGACACAGCTACAGATAAAGTCATTTCTTGTGTAAAATGAAGTCTCAATGAATCTGCAGAAACTACATGGACATACATCCATTCCATAATATCCATACTTAATCCTAACTAATATTAGATATATAAGGTGCTATAAAAATATCTGCCACGGCTGCAATGGGAGATAGTATTGTGTTTATAGATTACAATAGTAAAGATAAATTATTGATCATGTGTCATATTTTTTTTCATACAAAAAATTGTACGTATAAATTTGCAAGTGACGAACTAGTCAGCTGATTTCAGTTTTCATTCACAGAACAGATGGAAAGAGATAGCAGTTGTTTTCATTGACGAAGTGCACTTCGCGCGTAATTTGTGAACCACGTTATGCAGAGTAGAGTCAATATTTATTTAACTACTTTATTTTCTCAAATTGATTTAACTGTGCCGGGGTACGAAATTTCTTCACTATTGTTATCTTTAAACACAATACTACCTCTCATTAAAGCCGTGGCAGATATTTTTATAGCACCTTATATAAATGAGAAAGTGAGTTTGTTTGTTACGCTTTCACGGCTGATTGGATTTGGATGAAATTTGACATTAGAGTTGTAGTATGTTTTCGTTGGATAATTTCAGAAACCCACGCGAGCGAAGCCGTGGGCAAACGCTTGTTTAGATATAACTAAACAACCTAGTCAACAAGATAATAGAAAACCTGCTAAAATTATTAAAAACGGAACAGAACAACAATAAAAATATAATTAAAAACAACTCGGAAATAATACATCAGACACACATCAGACTTTCTCTAGATATACCAGTTTTATCAAACAGATAAGTATCACAATGTGTATAAAAAGGTGTTTTAATTAATCTCCGATCTTTATCTATGTCGGGAGCGGTACGTTACAGCACTAATGACTTTTTTCTAATAATAAAATGAGTACATTCATGTGGCAATATAAAATTATAAAAATATGGGGTTATGCAACGCTAATTAAAGTAGAGTACTAGGTCTAAACTGACAGAGGAGCTCGTGGCTAAGTAAGAACAGCCACACGGGTCGAGTCATCAGGTTAAGCTAAGCTTGGCGAGGTTGCTCAGAGGATGGGTGACCATTTTTACACACCGAGAATTCTCCGTGGCTCGGAAAGTATTATAGTAGATTTTTGACCCAGCTGTACGTTGTCTGAATTAATTAATTAATTAAAGGTTTTTTTATGAGGCTGCTGAAGAAGCCACGTGGCTAATCAGTAGTTTTTGTTGAGATATTGTTTACATTTGGACTATGACCAATATCGATAACAGTATGCAATTTGTCCTTCTTTATTTTAAATAATAGGTAATATATTATACTTAATTAAATGTTTAATTAAAATGACTTTAATTACTAGGTTAACGATAGCATGTAATACGTAGGTGCTACTAATAATTATACTTACATACGTCAATTATCGGACATATATAAATAATGCGCAACGTTGGAATGCGCAAATAAATATTTCCCTAATTATGTAGGTACCTACTCAGCGATATAAATACTTCTAAACCTTTGAGGTAAATACAGGGGGTAAAAATACCCGCCACATACCCTGTTATCTACCCATTATGTACGTCAAAGTAAGTAACATTGAGCAAAATTAATTGCTGGGAAGGGAAACGATATATGTTCAATACGCAATATTTTTTTTGATATACATAAGTAGAATTAAACTTTCTTGGGCTTGTTTTCGTAAAAAACAAATGTTGGAACTTTGACCGTCAATATTTCCGTAACCAGAATGTTCCCAAGAATTGTCGAATAAAAAAAAAAAATCACAATGACAAAGCGTTGAGGGAGAGTACAAGTGACTCCCATTAGGGCTCTTTTTAACCGCCTTAAAAAAAGGAAGAGGTTCTCAGTTCGTCGGAATCTTTTTTTTTTTAATGTATGTTAACCGATTTATCACGGACTTAGAAAATTCTTTTTTTGTTTGAAAGGGTAGGTATGCTCTCGAGGTGGTTCCATATAAAAAAAAATACTATGAAGTGAAAAATAACTAATTTCGGAAGTCAGTGGTAAAAAACGAAAATTCAAATCCAAAGACACCGGACTTCCAAAATTAAAGTTATTTCTTACTTTATAGTATTTTTTTTTTAAGTCGGTTAGTTTTTTTTTTTTACAACTGTTATTAGTGCTTTTTTGCTACCTATAACATGCACCCTTATTGCTTTACACACTTTCAATCACAATCTGAATAATTTTGAAGGATATTGCTAATGCATTGCTTCATATCTTCGAAAAATTTGTTTGACGTAAAGAAAGAAAGAAAAGAAAATACATTTATTTAACAAAGACTAAAAGGCACACAATATAACATATAGCAAACAAAAAAGATAAAACATAAAACAAATAAAAGGGGGTAAAGGGGGTAACGCAATGAATGTTGTTAAACTGTCAACATGGCAACCATTGCTACTGTTATGTTACGCAATAACTCCGCTATTTCATTTTAGCCAGAGTTTGATCAATTTTACAATCAAAGAAAAATAATTTGGTAATATTTGTTGCTTCGAAATAACTAATATCTCGCCAGCAATAACAACCACACAAACAGTAAACCTGCACAACTAACTAATTAAACTTTTACGACCAATAAATTAAATGAACGCAAGTATGCAACCACGTAATTTTGCTGGTAGCGAGTTCGCGACCACGGCTTTACGACCACACTCGCGGCCAATGCGCACTCTTCAAACGAGCTAATTTACGGCCAAATTGAAATATATACGCAGATTAAAATAAACATTTCTGTTTCGTTTTTGGATGAACGTAACTTCATTTAGCAAGTTTCGGAGATTCGCTGATTACTCACCGTCTTCAATTAACGATATCGCTGCCAACGTGTGATCTTAGAGATTAGACAGAATTATAGTAGTCTCGTTAAAGTTACGTTTCTGTTATTGCATTTCGATATTTTTAATGCTCTTCTATTTTTGTTTATTGTTAATTAAAACGGTAACACCAATAAAAAAAAACAAAATACACTCAGCATCTGGGGATGCTGAGTGGTCACCGCAGTCGGGCTACGTAAACTACAATATCTTCAGATTAATTACTCGATTACGGCGAAGCCAAAAGGGAGGGTTATGATTTTAGTTTTCGTATTTGAAAACGTTCAAAATCTAGTCGCAATCTCTTCTCAGCAGCTTTTAATGACAAAAAGATATCAAAAATTGTGGCACAATACACGTAGATATATTTAGTAACCTATTCTGCTTAACTATTCCTAAAGAGTCATTAAAAACCCTGTTAGAAATCGACACGTGTTTCACCTCTCAACGAGGCATCCACAGGTTGACATGAATATCTTAAAAATTGTGGTATGAATAAATAAGAAGTATATTTGTCAGATTGAGACTGAGATGAGAATGCGACCTGTCGTAAAAATACGGGAATTGCCACTCTTGTGTACCTGTTATTACAAATACCCTTCAAATCGGAACACAGCAAAGGTTTTGAGCGACAGAAATAGGTATGGTGGTAGTACATTCTTCCCCAAACAAGCCAGCTTCACAAAGACCTCAACTAGGTAATATTGTTGTGAATGAACCCTTGAACAGGCTTTCATTTCCAGTGCTGTAACTGCCAAGCAAACAAAATTTTATGAAGAGTCCCTAGTTCCCTGCTGACGTTATAACTCCGTAAGTTACTCAGTAAGTGGTGATAGGCACGCCCCCTGTCGGCCCACTTTATCGGACACAGTTTCAGTATCGGATTACAATTATTGAGAATTTCCTAACAGAAAAACTTAATGTCATGGCGCGAATCGATAACCCGAACCTCACGATAAGTCGCCAATATTTTTTACTTCTAAGGTTTTCCTTAATATTTTAGCGTTGACTTCTAGCCTGACTATTCCTATGTCCTATTCAAACGCGATCGTCGCGCGATACGCCATCGTCGCGTGTATATTATGTCAGTTTTCGTTCAGAAAACCAGAAAACGCCCTTGTCAGCGCGACCACGCGTTCAAGTTCAGCGAAAAATTTGTGACATATATATGAAAGCGAAGATTGCTTGTAAATAGGATGCGGCCTAAGAGCAGTAGAATATGTTAAATTGATCTCAATTTCGCCAAACACAATTTACAAGAACACAATTTCTCCGAAATTCGGATGGCAACCAATCAAGTACTTATTAAAATGAATATAATAAATCACAAAATTATTGAAAATGGGCTGTCAACCAATGACGTCAATAGATTGAATAAATTGGTACGAAAACATCAAATATTAATACATTTTGCCTAAATATTCAAATAAACTTTATGTTTTATCGACATACTTTGCATTTTTATCAGAAAAATACGTGACCATTAGTGGTTGGGAACTTGACACTGATGATTAAGGAGCCAATGAACTCTTAACTGATGTCGAAGACTAGAATAGAACACTAGAAGAAGAAATCACGCCGTAATCCCCAAAATGCACCTATAGTACACCCACATTTCTATTGTAAAACTAACATAAATATTGGTTTTATAGCCTCGTTTTAGAGAATTCTGAAATTTATTTTCAGAATTGTCTAGTTTTGTGATGAGAGGGTGGTCACAGGTGCTCCATCAATCCTTAACTTTAGTTAAAGGCCCGATTCCACTGGTAGAAATCTAAAAGTGAGCAATTTATTGCATTTTGAGGAGATTTTCTGCTCATCATGCCGAAAATCCTCATCAGATCTTTCCCAAATTATTATTTAATCATTTTTGCCCCTTTTTGGAGGACGTACTCCAAAAAAAAAGCCCCGATGACAAAAAAAACCTGTATATCAAGTTTCGTTCAGATCGGTTGTAAAATACGGCCTGTAGAGCCAACAAACTGACACACGAAAGCAAATTTTGCCAGACTTGAAGTAGAGACGGTTCACTCGCTTTGTCAACTACAAGAATACAATACACTACACTAGAAGAATAGCTTGAAAAAGTGAAAACTAAAACACGAAGAGAGCACAAAAATATAAAAGTAAATTTAAATGCTACAGAGCGCGACGCAATTCCTCTCAAATGTGGTTTCGGTTTCCGCCGCAGTTCCAAATGGATTGCGGCCGAAACTGAAACAGTCAGCATTTCAGCAACTAACGAAATTAAAAGCAATACTAGTAAGATTAACCGCACAGCCATACTAATATTATAAATGCGAAAGTATTTCTGTGCTACTATGTATAATGTTGCCGACTATTTAAATGGTGTACTTTAGACATTTTTATTACTGTTTTTATTAATTTAACATAACTATACTAAAAAAAAGCCTTTCTAAAAAAACATTTATTTCAATTAAACCATTTACAGGACTTTTGAACTGTCGAAGAAGTCTGTCATTTAGAACGATATAAGATAGAGAGATATATATAAAACAAAGAACCGATATTAATGAAAGTATATGTATAGCCAAGGATAGCTTGAACCCTACAGAAGGACAGAAATAGGCAAATATTCAAGATAAATCATCTTCTAAAGAATTGATTGAGAAATTGTTAATAATTTTTCATGACAAAACTCAAAATCACGCTGAAGAAGTCGCGGGCAAAGCGTTAGAAATAAATAAAATCTATCCTCATAATCCACTACATAAAATTAATTCTATTTAGGAACACTTTCCATACCTCAACAACAATAACAAAACGTGTTTGCGACAGCGGCCATGCGAGTTGGTTCGAACGTCATGATTTATAAATGAATTCAATCAAAAGTGGGTCTCCTCCGCCGACCGTTTCACCACTTAATCAAATCATATTTTATAATGACGTTTAAATAATGAACACTTGTATCATCATGAGTGTGGGATCTGGGAGTTTTATTAGGGTCGGCGCGGATTTGTTACAGAACTACTTACATATTATTTTCGTAAGTATGGTTTCCAATCCAGCAATTTCTTTGTATTCAGAATATTGGGAGATCCTCAAGGGATACACCAAAACACAGAATCATACATAGAATCAGCTTGTAGTCATTTTTATTATGAATACACGAACTAAAAGTCTTAAGTCTACTAAAATCTTTATCAAGACTTTTAGAAATCAGAACTTGAACTTGACAACAGAGTATATTTTGAACTTCGCCGGCAAATTCTACGTTTACAGTACAAAATAGATCGACTATAACACAATATTAACAAATCTTAACTCCGAACCTTTCTATTCAACGTAGTTGGGCTGTTTTCGCTAACTCAAGAGCCTTAATTTGAAACCATTGTCAGAACATTCTCAGAGGACCCTCCGTCCTTGAGACTTGAACAACAATTGATAAATGGGACAAACCTCTTCAATAGCTGTTTATCACAAGCCTTGTTAATAAAAGCCTAAACAACTCTCAATTTATCTTAAAATTTGAGACAGAAAGATATTATAACACATATTTTTCAATCTGCGTATCAGTAAGAGACTAGAAAAAAAAACGTGTCCAGCTGTGTTGCAATACCAAAAAAAAATATTTTTAATGCTAAAATACTAGTTTTCTACTACGACCGTGATTAAATTTATTAGTTGCTCATTTGGAATAAGCACGATCATAATTTTATCATTTAAGTTTTAAGTTAAGTATGCATTCAAAATAAACTATCAATATAAATAATTTTAACATTTTGCCATCGATACATTAAGAAGAAGAATGAAATGACTACATCATAGATTATGGTTATAACACGCTTGTATCAAGATCGTGCGTAAAAATGTGTTACATAACATGCTCGCTCCGAACTGTTGCAAGTGCTCGATAAAAACCAATGAGTGCCGACCTTAATGATTCATAATAACGGTACCATAAACGGTTACCGTTGTAACTATCATAGTTATTGTGACCTAAGAGGTGACTTAACTCTTGAGACAGATAAAAAAAAACATTAAGAGAGAAGTAAATCACTGCTGCTTAGAATTTGTAGTTCAATTTACAAAGGTCAGATTAGGTTGACAGGATCATAAAGAAACTTCTCTTTATCTCATAATTTACGCCAGCGTATTCTGATATATTCCACATTTTTATGTTTTACTTTATTATCAAATCAGCATGAATAAACCATAACTTTGGCTATATTTCTCCTTTTCTTTACACAGTATCGGAAAAATATTTTGGTTATGAAGACACATATTTGGCATATATAATAGCAATACCGCGTAATAAAAATAAATACAAAATATGTTCTATGTAGGACGTTATTGCCAAGGAGTTTGGAGATACTGGGACAAGCTTCTATCGATCCGAGGTTGCGTCCACCCCTTAACTATTTTTTGTTAAAAAGACCTAAAACTTGAGAGCCCACGCACCCTTCTGCCTACAACGGTTACGTAAAAGTATTTTATTGAATTAACATCGGAACAGTCGAGGTCTGCCATTTTTTGGGTCTGGAAATATAGATAAGACTTTTTTATCTCGATTGCACCCAAGATTCTGGCCGGTCTTTGGCAAAACATAAGCCTCATTTCGTATTTTTTCCCCTTTCTAATCGTCAAATGTACCTACATAGTTTTCCGTTCAGTTCACATTAGCCTTATCGACAATACAACCGGAAAATTAAAATGGCGCGAAAACATACGACGTCAACGCTGCCTATTTCACCTTCGTTAGCTATGGCCATTAGTTTTAATGATTTGACGGCATTTTTCTACTATTATTTCATTGATGGTGAAATATTAAAGTAAAAATATTTAAGTATTGCAGTTTAAGTTCTAAAGATCAGCTAAATATTATGACAGAATAAATAACCGAGAATTTTTTCTTATTCTTATGACCACTTATTACGTCTAGATTAAATGTCGGCTTATCATCAAATTACAATACTGTCGTAAAAAAAGGTACCAGTTAATTAAAACAGTGATTAACATACTATTGTTGATACAATGTGTTAACTTATAATATTGTATCTTTTGCAAACGAAATACGCAAAACGAATGGAGAACATCTTTAATATAGCTAGGGATGATGTCATTTATATTGATGACGTATTAAGTCTATTTAAACAGATTTATTTATTCCTTTCTGTATATCAAACTTGACAGTTCAAGCTCAGCACACCCACAAGTTTAATTTAAAAAAAATCAGCTTACAATGTTTATTCCAAATACATAGTTACAGCCTTCGTTGTCAATCAAGAACACTAGTTACCCCTAAGATGGGGCGACAACACTACACATGGCCGGCTCAACTAAATAAGACCTCAATTAAGGCAAAATTATCAGAGTATAGTAATAAATCACCCGACAGAACTCAAGAATGTATAATGCGACACTGATACATTCATTTTATTGACAATTAAGTAACGATAAGGTAGAACACACATTGATGAATTTAAATAGGCCAGCGATTGGCCGACTGAGAAATGTTTTGAGTATTAAGTAATGTCGATAAGAATATAGAAAGACTAAGTGAAACGTATGGTGAAAAATGATATCGCTAGAAAAAATACTGAAATGAAATTTCATTTCATTTCACTGAGATGACATTGATTCAACATGTATGGAAGAAAACATGCTGTGTCGACCCTAGATACATTTGGATAGTTGTAGGTCGATGATGATGATTATTGGCCATTGGGTTTTCACATAAATCTGTAACTGATTGCAAAGTAATAACAAAACTTCTGATCATTGCTTGGATCGAGAAAGTCATTTCTGTACGAGGCGAAAATGACGAAAATGTATAGTTCTCATATTCCGGGACCTTTAATAAAATCTGCAGTATGCTCTTTACTGAGGTCACATAACCGCACGGGGCGCGGTCGGCTATCAATCAGCAAATGGGTAACTTGGCTTAGTCGCACTTAGTAACGGCTTCGTAAGTGGTTTTACTTGTGTGTCGTGGTCCTTAAACATAATTCATCATTCACTGAAGAAAGTACGCAGAGTATATTTTTCAATTAAGATGAGGAAAATTACTTTGTTAAGTGACCTAAGACTGTGGGTGGCTGGTGTTTTAATTTCATCTCATTAGTTGACAGTAATGTAAGAAATGCAGCATTTTCGGTCTCATTATTCGGTTCGTTGATTACTTCTGTTATTAAAAAAACATTAGCTAAATGTAGTGAGTTTGGCGATATTTAAGTGACTCTATTAGGTTTCATGTTCAGCATTCCACGATAAATAAGAAGGTTATTAACTTCGTATAAAAACTTTTTTCACTCTAACACCGAATGGGCTTGCAGCTTGCAGCCAATCGGAATCGTAAACATTTGACATTTGAAGCACGTAAAACCTCAGATGAATTTAATTACTTTACAACTACACGATCTGTGTGACCTACTTCTGAATGTTAAATTTAATTAACATTAGAACATTAATTACTAGAACTTTTTGATTGCCAACATTGATTTCTGATTGAAAAACCAGTAAAAGTTTTTTAATTGACTTCATATAATATAAAGAGTCCAAAACTTCCGACTCAGAATTCCCAAAAATGTTATGTATGTATATACAGGGTGTCTCAAACGTAGTGGTCCAAAGGCAAATGAGGTAAAGCGAAGGGGTCCACCTATTTTTTTTTAAACTGGTATATTATATTTTCAAGAAATTTACACTTCCACTTGGATTTTTCGACCGTGTGAACATATTTCTCGACGTAACGAGTTCAAATACAGCCAGATTTGAACTAAAAGTGTTTTTTTTAAAAATAATAGCGAAATTTTCTGACCTGTTCAGAATATCCCAGTTTTTAATATTTTTAATGATAGGTGGAACCCTTCGCTTTACCTCATTTGCCTTTGGACCACTACGTTTGAGACACCCTGTATATTCGTCTATAAATTCATTATATCACTCTGAACTTAGGTATACTAAGTTGAGAGTGGTATAATAAACGAGAAAGTTCGATTCTCGGACAGATTAGTCAATGACCTCGGTACAACGGAATTAAAAATAGAAATAATTAAGTATGAAGGTAGAATAATCAGAGAATATACTGTTTATGCTATTGGTTTCCAAGAGGTAATATTGTCTCCCAGCTTCTAGAGACATAGGATTAAAAATCATGGAGTTCAAAGTCAAAGTAATTTATTTGCCAGAAATACGGTACAACATAATTATTAGGGATATTTAAAAGTAGAATCAAACTTTTTGAACTTTATGAAGAAAGAAATTATAATAAAAGTATAGAATTTTGTCAATATGTTAAGAATTATTCCAAATTATTTAAAAAAGTTTGTAGCGAAGCTAAGTGTCGATATTTAAGTTCAAAAATTAAAAATAGTCAAAATAAAATAAAAACGACTTGGGAAATTATAAACAATGAGACTGGAAGAGATAGAAAGCGTAGTAGTGACTACAGCCTTAATATTAACAATACAGAAATTAAAAATGATTTAGAAGTTGCCTCAGTTTTCGAAAACTTCTTTGCAGATATTCCAGTATCAACCACTAAATCTTTAAATTCTTCACCCACTGTCGCCGAGTCCCTATTGAATGAAAATGTGGATATTTGTAACCATGAATTTAATTTTGAATATGTTAGTGCTAGAGATATTATTAAAACTTTCAATACACTCAATGTTAAAAAAACTGCTGACCTATGGGGAAATTCCGTAGAGGTTGCAAAATGCATAATCAACACTGTAGCGCCTGAATTGGCAATTATTTTTAATAAATGCATTGACTGTGGTGTAATTCCTGACTTAATGAAGAGTAGTAAAATAATACCTTTATTTAAATCGGGCAGCACATCAGACCCCACGAACTTTAGACCAATTTCCGTGCTTCCCACCTTTAGTAAAATATTTGAAAAATTGATGCTAGATCAATTGCAAAGACATTTTAATAAACATAAATTATTAAACAATAAACAATTCGGTTTCACAAGGGGTCGCTCGACTACCGACGCTGGTGTTGAGCTTCTTGCACATATTTTTGAGGCTTGGGAGAAGTCGCATGATGCCCTAGGTATTTTTTGTGACTTATCTAAGGCTTTCGATTGTGTTTCTCATGATACATTGGTCAGGAAATTGCATCACTATGGTGTTAGAAACACTGCCTTGGATCTTCTTGTTTCTTATTTGAATAATAGGATCCAAAGAGTGGACGTTAATGGCAAGCGATCCCCGGGTTCTATAGTCACTATGGGAGTTCCGCAGGGCTCAATTCTTGGCCCTTTTTTATTTCTCGTATATATTAATGACCTACCTTGCCTTATAAAGAACAGTCATGAAATAGTGTTATTCGCAGATGACACATCACTTTTATTTAAGCTTCAGCGACCACAGACAGTTACTGACGATGTAAATAATGCTCTCTCCAAAATAGTGCATTGGTTTAGTGTTAATAATTTACTTTTAAACGAGAAAAAGACTAAATGTATTAGATTTCTGACACCTAACGTTAAGCAGGTGAAAACCAATGTACTAGTAAATGGGGCGGAATTGGACCTTGTGGATACCACTGTGTTCTTAGGTATTACTTTGGACTCGAAGCTACAGTGGGGCCCACATATAACCAAATTGTCGAAGCGGCTAAGCTCTGCAGCCTACGCGGTCTATAAAATCCGTCATTTGACTGATGTAGAAACAGCTCGATTAGTATACTTTAGTTATTTCCATAGTGTAATGTCGTACGGCATTTTGCTGTGGGGAAATGCAGCCGACATTCAGGCTATATTTGTGCTGCAGAAACGAGCCATTCGAGCAATTTATAACCTTAGTTGTAGGTATTCACTGAGGGATAAATTTAAAGAAATAAACATAATGACAGTCGCATCTCAATATATATATGAGAACCTGATTTATGTAAAAAAGAATATTAAACTATATTCTAAACACAGCGACATTCATAGCATAAATACTAGAAACAAAGATCTACTTATTGTGCCCACGACTAGGCTCCAAAAAATTAGTAATTCATTTAAGTGCCAAAGTATACGTTTTTATAACAAACTCCCAAGCCATATTAAAGAACTGAGCCTCAATAAATTTAAATTATTTATTAAACAGAAACTCTGTCAAAAAGGTTTCTATAAAGTTAAAGATTACTTGGACGACAAAAAGGCTTGGGACTAATTAAGCTACTCCAATGTACCCCAAGCAACAAACAATGTTATACTAATTGTTTTATTAGTGACATTTTTATTTTTATTGATTTACTTGACATTTAATATATTTGAGGACTATGTGGATCTACATTATTTATTTTTTCTTTTCTCAGCTAGTTTTAATGACAATCGCCACAGTTTGAGTACTCTATGCGGCCTACCCAAATGTCCTTTCTTTGGTATTGTTCGTCGAGTCGTTGAGCTCCTTAAGTTCTCTGAGCTACACGAGTACTGACAAATGCGTGCACTGACTGGACAGGTCCACTCAAATCTGTATGGTTCTTTCTTCAAAAGACCATTTCAGGCACCAATGTGCATGGTCCTCAAATGATCGGACCAAGATTATTTCTGGATTTTTAAGACATTAACGTTAATTATTGTGTTAATTATTGTGAATGTGAAGACTGTGTGGGTAATTTTTTCTTTATTTTTGTTTTTTTTCCTTTTGCAGTTACTTTTAATCATGGTCTGACAGTTTGAGTGCTTTATTCGGCCTACCCAAATGTCCTTTCTTTGGTATTGTTCGTCGAATCGTTGAGCTCCTTAAGTTCTGAGTTGAGCTGCACGATTACTGACAAATGCGTGCACTGACTGGACAGGTCCACTCAATCTGTGTGGTTCTTTCCTCAAAAGACCATCTCAGACACTAATCTACATGGTCTTCATATGATCCAAACAATATGTCTGGACTTTAAAAGAGACTGTGACCTCTGAGTTTGTTTCGGCCTTTCTTCTCAGAGTAGTCAGATAGGAAACGCCGACCTCATCTAGTACTTAAAATATTATTGACGTGTAAAAGTGTTTCTACAAACCTATTTACAGAAAATAAAATCATTTCATCATTTCATCATTTCATTTCATTTCATTATGATGTTCATACATTAAGAATAGGAAAGGAAACGGAATTGTAAGTACTTAATGGATCACACATTTTCTCTAGAAAATTCAGTATCTTCCCCTTTGGGAAATGCAGTAAGTGAAGTAATTATAAAACCCACTAACTATTCGAGAATATCCGTAGGATTCAGCTCGATAAAGGGTGACCATGAGCTTTGTTTTAAATATTTAGCAAAGTGACATTGACCTTGTGATAAGTCGCCTTGTTGATACTAAAAAAAACCCTGTATAAACTGGTCCGTTTTCAGTAATAATAAATCAATGCAGACCATGAAGCGTAGAAAATCTATGGTCAAAATTAGATTAACTGACAGGCTACAATAATTTCATACTTTTTCGACAAATCAGGATCATTCATTGCTCTCAAAGATAAATCTGTCAGTACCCTTATTCAGTATCCAGCTCGCTAAATACAGTGACACAACTGCTATAATTAGAAGAGCGGAACAAATTACGATACAGAAGCAAAGAAACCAAATTGTATGAGCATTTACTAAGACACGCTTTTATAATGTCGTTTCCAAAATATGTATTCTCCATACTAGTATTTGGTATTCCATGAATAATCTTCACTTAGCATATTGGGTTCTTGTTTCTCTGTACAAGTTCTTTATCCTAACTTATTTGACAACCTTCCAATGTATCGGCGACGTGTTTACCTTCTTTGCATGATTCGATTGGTTTAACACTTTTAACATAACGTATATAGAAATGTTTCATTATATTTTTACGTCTGTTTATTTGGAGCAATATTTCTGGCCATTTCTTCCCCTCATATTTCACGATTGTCGCTAACTTCCTTAATTTTAATCTCTATGAAATTTTCTCTCATTTTATTATCTTTTTACGTACAAACAATCAATTTCTTTACCTACCCGCAAAATGTCAAATACAAGTGACGCATGGCGACCGCGGTCTGACCACCTCTGGGGAAATTAGGTTACAATATACGATGTTATTTACAAGACAAGTGCGAGCAATGTTGACTTTGTGTGTCCTTAAGTTGACGTTAAACTTGGCTGGCGAAGTGATCGATTGGTTTCTTGATGGCTGAAGAATGATGAGAGAGAAATACAGAATAAAACAAGGATCTTCCAAATGAGACACAGCTATATCAGACACAGAATTACGTAAAACCTCCTTCTTTTTACTTTCACCTGATTGAAATCAATGTATTTGAACTAGAAAAACCGATAATGAGAAAAATATCAAGCAATCCTCTTTTAAACGCTTACAAAGGTCAAACGAAGATAAAGTCCAAAATAACTGGGAACGACGGATTCGGTTTTGCGATCTTTAGGCGTGTTTTTTCTGAGAAAAAAATATTTTTATTTCTCTTCGGTTCTTGTAACAGAAAACTTACTGGCGATTGAGAAGTCTTCTGAAACGGAAAGATATTTGTTTGTGCTAGAAATTAAAGGGAAATAAGAAAAACCTCTCGTCTTATCCATTCATCTTTATGGGGTCAGGGGGAATTCGTTTCGTGTAGAAGCAAAAATGTGGCATGTCATTGATTGGAAGAACATGAACCTTTTTCAAGCGTGGTCATAAATACCTGCCAATTATGTATAATTTATATGGATATACAATGTACACTGATTAGTTAGTTACTATGAAATATATGATATTATTGACAGAAATCCGACTATTTTATCCTCTGGTTCGATCAACAAATGGAATCAGTATATAAGGGTGATTGAACTAAAAACAGTCCAACAAAAGCTAGAAACTAAATGAAAAACATTAATTATTCATTAACTCAGTCTTTATGCAAAATAAAGCTTCCATTTAATCGCTAATATCTCTTTTAATCTTAGTTTTACGAGGGTAGTCATAAAAATGTAATTTACTATGTCCATATTTCGTTCATACAGCTGAAACGGGTAGAGCAGGAGCTAGTTCTTAATGAAATTCTAGGAAAACTTGAAGGCCCCTGGGAAATTACAGCCACTGATGTAAGTACCAAGTCTTTACTGGTAGCTACGGCACGTGTAACGCTGGGTGAGGTAACAATTAAGGTTATATTGAAACAACAATTGGGAACATCAAACAGAACTATATTTCTTTTTTATCAGTACCAGGTTCCTGCTCGTGGCAAAATAATAACAGCGGCACGGGTTGATCGAAGGTTAAGCTACGCTTGCCGCGGTCAGTTCGTGGATTGGTGACCATCCATTAATTTATAGACAAATAGGTTTTTATTATTTTATTCAACCTTTGTATAGATTCCTTTATATTTTGTGAATTTGAGAACGTTGTAGGCGCAACAGACTGTCGATTTGCAGACTATTTTCTATTTTGTTAAGTATCTTGTTGACAGGCCTACACTGTCCTCTCATACCTATTCAAACTGTACATTTTTGAAAGCATTGTAAATCCCATTTATTTTTAAAAGAGTAACCGTGGAGTTTCTTGCCGGCTCTTCTCCATAGGAAACGACCAATTGGAACCGTGCACCTAGCTTCTGACGTTTCATAAGTGCCCATGTAGGTTTATGGGAAATAAAATATTTTGATTTTGATAGAGACCCGTCTGTGCCTCAGAAAGAATATTAAGCCATTGGTCCCGTGTCCCGGCTGTCATTCGCAGATCTTTGACAGTCGTTACGGGCAGTCAAGTCTGACAACCACTAAGGGGTATCGTGTTACCCAGTAACTAGGTTGTGGAGGTCAGATAGGCAGTCGCTCCATGTAAAATGGAGGTATGGTTTTCAGGTTCGATTGGAAGACGATACCAACATAGTTGGGAAAAGGCTAGGTAGATTGCTCAGCTAAATTCAAAGAGTCATAAAACATGAAGGTTGTTAGCTGGGCTGACTGTCCAGCCCCACGGTGCACCGTGGGGCTGTTCTTATGCCACTATTGGAGACTTCAAGCATTTCTTCTTGTCTCCTTTTGTCCCATATTAAGCACGGCGCAAAATATTTTTCTTGTTCATTCTCCCATGGCAGCGATCATGTTATCATATCATTTACTTCTTTTCTTTCCATCTTAACATCTGAATAGAGCAGTTAACTTTCCAGGACGATCAGACCAGTCACTCGGTTAACATGATTTGCGAGTATCGCAGGGACCACAAACTAAGCCACATGAGTACTTACTAAAGCCTCGTTCAGCGCTAAAGGTCGCGGGGTCGCACCTCGAAGGACTGATTCCTTCTAATCCTAAACAAAACCATTTTTGTAATATGTATTCAGTGTTTCCTTCGTTATGGGTATGTGTGTGTGTGTGAAACGATACTAAATATAAACGATGGAGGACCAAGATTTAGTAACAAAGGAATATTTAATCCTATTAATATTACAAATGTGTATGTCTGGATGTTTGTTACTCAATCACGCAAAAACGGCTGAACTAATTTGGTTGAAATTTGGCCCACTGATAGTAATAGCTACTTTTAATCGTGGTAGTAGCTACGTTACCGTGGGATATTTTCCAACACCCACGCGGGCGAAGCTGCGGGCAACAGCTAGTCAGAACATATAAAAATTGTGTCAGCATTGTTTATAAAACCATAAGTTTAGATTTAAAGGATAAACTATTTTTATTCGATCCTAATAATATAATTATCTGGTGTTTATAATGCATACTGCTCACATAAGTATCGCTTTTTATCAAACATGTCCTGTTATGGCGTTTGCCCAGTAAAATGTTATTATGATTCTGATAGTATAGTAGTATTCTATTGTTCTAGTAGTATTTTTCAGAAAGAAAAAAAGAAATCATTTCAATATTTATTTTTTATATTTCTCGGTTCACCAACAATTGTTTACACTGGATTAATGCTTATGACTAACATGCAAGTATTCGTATCATACCCCAAAAGTAATTTGCGGATTTAGTCCTACAAATTGGCAACGCCTAACTAAAAGTGAACATGTGAATCGTTCCAGAAATCTTCGGAAGTAGTCCAATTAATTGCATTTATTCACCGGACTATAATGCGACAGAGCCTATCAGGACTTGTCTCCTATTACATAGGACCTTACCGTCATCAGCGAATTAACTACGGTAAGAAGACACTTTTAGACAACCCTATGGGAAATGGGAATACTCGAAGTACCCATGTACTATTCTTGTTATGCTTGGCAACCCTATCTGAATAGGATTCGTTTGAACTTGATGCCACTTAGAAGTTTTTGGAAGAATATTTTTCTAGCGTGGGGTAGCCAAGCGGAATATTTTAGTGAAGTTCTTTAGCTGGCTATTTCTAAATCGTATTGAGAATTTTTATCGGATTTTCTTTTTCACAAGTGAGTTGATTATTGGTGCTACTATACGAAAGTTCTGCTAAAATTAACATTGAACGTCCTTAGGAAAAACTGTCTTACCCCTTCTGCAGAAAGATACAATTGTAAATATCTCCGAGTCAAAAAAAATCAAGGCAAACGTAGGAATGAGCTTGCACCCTTATTGCGTAACATACGAGCAATGACAATCTGTTTCATTTTGACAGTTCAACAACATTCATTGCGTTATGTACGTTGTTGAGCAGAACAAATTTTTCGAACATATGAAGCAATGGATTAGCAATATCCTTCAAAAGGGGTCAGATTATGATTGATCGGGTGTTATGCAATTAGGGTGCAGATAACACTAGCCGCCACGTGCAAAAAAAAGCAAGAAAACCGGCCAAGTGCGAGTCGGACTCGAAGTTTAAAATACTTTAGCAAAAACATAACACGTCTCTTAAACTTTTAACGTAATTTTTTAGATAGACATACACAATGATACAGCCCGTTGACAGACAGACGGACAGACAGCGAAAGCTTAGTAATAAAAAAAAGTATTTCTTGGGACTCGCATAGAAATATCACAAACTAAACTAAAAACGATGAAATATCATAAATCATCATGTGTACAAAATAAATATCATTTACTCATAACATAATAATTATGATGCTACACAATCATGATTTTTTACCCTAACTATTTACAGAGATTGATAGTTTAAATTCGACCTTCAGTAGGTTTGGTTATCCGGTACATTCAGTGGCCAACTTGATACTAATATTCTCTCCATAAGCAGTATTATCGATCTTGTACGAACTACATTATACAACTACATCAGCATTTTGAAACAGTTACTAAGTGCACTTTAAGTAATGAAATCTCTCTGGGAAATCATCATTCCATCCTGCTTATAATGAAGTAAAGGCTTTGTCAAAAGAAAATGCTTGACAGAAGCATCAGCAACCTATTTCCCACTGTTGGGACACAGGGCTCCTCTCTGAGAGAGGGGGTGAGCCCTTAAGGGCACATATGTCGTCAAATTGCTCAGCAAGATCCGCCGTTATGTCGAAACTAGTGTAGCTTAATTTTGAAATAAATATATGTTAAAGTTGAGGATTAATGTTAGCGACTATGTTAGCCGAACACACTAAAATTTTCTCTATATAAAAAAAGTCTAAAGTTACCTCCAAACCGAACAATAAACCGCTGCTATTAAAAAAATACTTCAAATTAGATCATGAAACTTGGCACACTAACTGAACTATCTATAAAGCAGCGACTATGTTTATTTTTTTGAAATTACCATTATTTTCGCCGTAAAAAGCAATTACCTAAACTTTTGCCGATTTGTTGCCGCCTCCGTCTCGCTCGCACTCAGTCCGCGAGTAATATGGTGCGAGCGAGATAAAAAACCTGAGGTTGGGTGGGCTCTTAATCCACCACGTGGGCCAAGTGCTTATTGACGTATGTCACATGTCTTCTAATTTTTGGTTCTAGGACATCCCGGTTTCCTCACGATGTTTTCCTTCACCGTTTTGAGAGTAGTGGTGATGAAATAAATTACACAAATTAACATTTTGTTAGCTTGGGGTACGAGCGAGCCCACGACCTACACAGTTGACAGACGATGCATACGAAATTAAATTGTTGTTAACCGTTGTGCACCGTTATAATAGCTACCTTTTTTTCTTCTATTGCAATTGGCGGTCTGCTGCTAAATTTTCTAGTATAGCAATGCAAAATCTGAGATGAAAAAAGTCAAACAATATTATTATTTTATCTCAAATATGTAAGGGTGCACCTGTACATACAAAAGGTTTTATTTTTTTATCTAAGCCAAAAGCAATTACGTCTGAAATAAAGAACCTTTTTTTGTCAAAAGATAATTTACTGCGTAGCATCAAACGTAATAAGAACATAGTATGAATTAAGAAGAACTTTGGCACGCAACCAGAAACAAATGCTGATCAAACATTATTCTAGGATAAACCATATTCTTCTTTAAGAAAAAACTTCCTCTAATAAAGGGGGGAATAGAGGCTATAGTAAGTTTTTGTTTGTTTGCAAAGGATTCACGGCTTATTGCTTGACTGCTCTAAGCAAGTCTGTTGGTTTAGGAGCTAAGGATAATATAAACACGAAAATAGTTTGTGTTCTACTACCCTTTGCAGACAGATAATAGAGGACCCTTTGTTCTGTAAGGGTTAGACGTATCTGAGGATGTCGATCGACGATCAAGACCGTTCTTGTTAAGGCATCATGATAAATACCATCACTATTCAGTTAATGGAGTCTCTGTTTAGAAGACTGTTTGGTACTTCATTAATGCTAAACTATAGGCCCGATTTTGGTGCCAGAAAGGTAGTTTTGTATAGGAAAGGCATAGGGTCCTTGTCATCCCAATGCTGTCACAATTTATGTCTTGTTTTGTTTTGTTTTTTTTTTATTTGTTATTATAGCATCTTGTAGGTAGCTATTTATGTACTAACTTATTATTTTATCAAGTTTTTGTATTTTATGCTGTGTCTTTTGTGTGCACCAAATAAACGCTTTATCTATCATCTATCTATCCCGGTAAAAATTGTATATGCGGGCTAAACCACGAGCTGTATATAAATCCAAAAGAAAATGGCTGTGCTTATTAAAATGGACACAATCTAATAATCTATACTTAATAAGGCTGAAGAGTTTGTTTGTTTGAACGCGCTAATAATCTCTGGAGTTACAGAGATTAGAGCGATCAACAAACAAACCAGTCAGATTCGAAAATACCCTTAGGATCCGAGCAAAAATGAAAAAGAACAGAAAGACCCCTAAGCGAATACAAAGTAACGACGCGGGCGGGCGATGCGATGCTATACTGTATGTCAAAAAATCAAAACAAGAAGTTTCACTCAGACGAAGTCGCGTGCAGGAGCTAGTAATTCCATACGGAGGGAAGACAAAGCTTTCAAGTACCAGTAACAATCAATTACGTCAATGGCAAACACCATGAAGAGAATATCAAATTATTTGCATGTTCCACCAGATAGCAGCCGGATACCGACTATCAACCAACACATTGCCGGAAACCTAATACTTTGTGATTATCCGCTGTGTTCGCACGCAATTAGGCGTACAATGTAATTAAAATCACACTGTACAAGTTAAGTACAGATACTAGACAGGCTTTGAAGTTTGAGCAGACGAAGCTTGACGATATTTGCCTACAAGTTATGGGTCATATAGGTTCAAAGGCGAGTCTAAACCGATGAATTTGGAGAAATTCAAACAGTTATGCTTGAGGAGGATTGTATCTTTTGGCTGAATGATGGTCATACAAGAAACCTGTATGTGTCGGACCGATCTGCCGAAAAAATTTAGATTATGGTTAGGTTCAGGAACTTTACATCTGCGTTTTTTTTGAAGAGAGAGATATCGCCAGCATCATCATCACTCACGAAGTCAGGCTGACTTCACCCACTGCTGGGCTGTATATGCATTTCTTTGTTTGTGCCAATATCACGCTCAAGATACGCAAGCGCGACTAAAGCAAATTGGTGACTGCTGTGTAGCCAACACCAAAGATGGTGTATTACAATCTATAAATATAAGGTGCTATAAAAATATCTGCCACGGCTGCAATGGGAGATAGTATTGTGCTTATAGATTACAATAGTAAAGATAAATTATTGATCATGTGTCATATTTTTTTTCATACAAAAAATTGTACGTATAAAGGAGAATGGGTAAGAGCGTACCCAGACTCAAAGTTAGTTGTAGCATTATGAACTATGTTGGTCTTTGTTGCCCTTGTGGAGTAGTTTAATTTATCCTAAGACAGCATGTCTGAATTCACTTGGAGAAAAAAGATATTCGAACCTAAACGTTTAAGGTACCTTCCTTGGTTTAAGGTATCAGACAAAGATATTAACAAATAAATATGTAATTAATTATTTATACATAACTAATTAATATTGATTAATTAACAATGTTTAACAAATTATTTTTATTTTTTTAAATATGATAGAACTAAATGTTTTATCATAAGTAATTATTTACTGGAGAGATGGACCATGTTTTTGTTTTATTGTTTTAAATCTCAGAGTCTATAATAATTGATCTTTATGTTATGCCGGATTTGGTTGTTTAGCAGATAATGCTAAGGGTGAGACTAATATAAATATTCCTAAATATTTATGGTACTTACATAATTAATAAAGTCATATTATATTCTTTAATCAACTTTTATTCAATGTTAAAATAGCATAATAATATTAAAATATCATCCTACTACTTATTAAAGCTTTGATTACTAATTTTTTATTGAAGTGGGTAATTAAACATAATATTTTTTATTCACAGCCGGTTATAATGCTGCGATTGCGCAAGTATAGTAGAGTAGATATATTTTTGGTCTCTTTTTGAAATTATGTACTCTTCTTCACTCATAGCAACACTTTTTGTAAATAACTTGGTCAAATATATCAAAAGATATTAATACGCATTAGAAATAAATAAAATGTAATAATTAACTTTATTATACAAGAAAAATAAAATATTATTTTATTATTATTATTACGTAAACATTTGAATTGTATGAAAATAATTTCAGCATTATCCGCTAAAACCAAATCCGTAAGTTTATTAGGCTATCCTTTACTGGTTTTTGTAAATATCTTGGTGAAGTGATATGCATTTGTAGTTTCAAAAGATATTAATAAGCATTAGAAATAAATAAAATGTAAGTAATAATTAACTTTATTATACAAGAAAAGAAATATTATTTTATTATTATTATTACGTAAACATTTGAATTGCATAAAAATAATTTCAGCATTATCCGCTAAAACCAAATCCGTAAGTTTATTAGGCTATCCTTTACTGGTCTTTAGATAAAATAATTTAAATTGATGGCCAGTCGGAATTGGATCATAAGTTGTGCCACTGTGTCCCAGCGGTGGCCAAAGGAAATGTTAAAAAAATCGTGTAGCTCTCCACCAGTGGTGGCGAATGGAAACAACAACGCTGTCCCCCAGTGGTGGACAACGAGAAAAATTAAAAATAAAATAAAAGTTATTTCGCCGTCCCCCATTGGTGGACAACGAGAAAAAAAAATTAAAAGTTTTTTCGTTGTGCCCCAGTGGTGGCCAAACAGGTGGTGGACATCGGGAATAATCGATTCTTAATCTGTCGGGCATGCCACCGGCCCGGTGAATCAATCCGCCATATTGTTTCCAGTTGTTCTCTTGCTAACGGCGAGTACTTGCACGGACACAATCTAGTGGCTAGGATTATCCACCAGCAACTTGCCTTGCAGTACAACCTGCATTACGAAACGCAACGAAAGCAGTACTCCTGGACACGGCACGCATTGTGTGGAGGTTCCTCTATCTAGAGCCCTAAATACCGGCAGCCTGGACCCCGTCCCCGATGCCGATGGAGCACTAGTTTTTATATTTTGTATGTTTTTTTAAATGTTTTTTTAATAAAAATATTTAAATATGTAAAGTATATGTTTAAAAAATGAAATAAAAGATAATAATAATGCTGATAATTATTATTAATGTATAATTATAATAATTTATAAAAATGATTAAAAACTTTCCTTTTATTTCATGTTTTCTTTTCATTAAAATAATTCAACTTCCATAGTAGCATTATTACCATAATGTTAACTGTTACCATATTGTCACACGACTGTGGGCAATGTTTTTGCCCGGCCCACGTTTCCAGTAATAAATAGTACCGACATCGATTTAATTTATTTATCATTTAGTGTCATGGAAAATTAATTAATTACTACGAAAAATCTGTTAACTTTAAAGGTACATATCTTTTTTGTCCAAGTGAATTTAGATATGCTGTCTTAATATGAATTTAACTACTCCATGAGGGCAACAAACACAGACATAGTTCATAATGCTACAGTCATTTTTTTTTTTGGGTACGGGTTCCATAGTAAATTACCCATTATCCTTTGCAAGTGTCGAACTAGTCAGCTGATTTCAGTTTTCATTCACAGAACAGATGGAAAGAGATAGCAGTTGTTTTCATTGACGAAGTGCACTTCGCGCGTAATTTGTGAACCACGTTATGCAGAGTAGAGTCAATGTTTATTTAACTACTTTATTTTCTCAAATTGATTTAACTGTGCCGGGGTACGAAATTTCTTCACTATTGTTATCTTTAAACACAATACTACCTCTCATTAAAGCCGTGGCAGATATTTTTATAGCACCTTATATAATAAAGCTGAAGAGGGTCGAAAGTCTGTACATGGAAGATATTCGAAAAAAAGTTGGCTGGGGATACTTAGAATCGAAAACAGAACACGTACCAACAGTTTTTTGTTTTTTTGTCTGTTTGTCTGTTTATTTGACCGCGCATCACTCCGGAACTACCAGTCGGATTTGAAAAATTCTTTTTGCTTTTTATAGCCCAATTTTTGAGGAAGGTTATAGGCTATGTCACATCACGCTACGGCCCTTAGGAACCAAGAAAAACGAAAAAAAAAAGTCAGAAAGCACGCTAAGTGCGGGCGGGCGATGGGATGCGACGCGGTGGGCCGGGGGCCGAAATTTCACGCGGACGAAGTCGCAGGCAGAAGCTAGTTGAAAATAAAGAGGCGTCCAAAAAGTTTTCTCTCTCTCTCTCTCTCTCATCCAAATTTGCTGTACCATGAGTCCGTGACGGTGTATTTGAGTTACAAGCGAACATCCATTCTCTTTTACTTAAAATATTAGTGGATTATGGATGTCAAGGTCATGTTAGTATTGGGATAATATTTGTGTAAAGTTTATTACCTACGTCATTTTAACGCTATTTGGATATGAGAGTCAACATTGCAATGTGCCTATTACGTATTTAATGTTGTATGTGTGCCAATGACCCAAAGAATGTTCACATAAAGTTATTGGTATATATATTACAATCGTAAACTAACGAATTCCAATTATGTACCTCTAATGGCGGATTTTACCAAAGACATCTTTTATCCGTAGAATAAAATTGACGTCTGACAGTTTCTATATAGAAAATCTGTCAAAATTACAAAAATTATTCGCCGCATTAGACTTATTCTAGGTATAAAAGTTTGGTCGAATTCACCCTAAATGGTTTTAAAATATTAACTTTGAATTGTTAGCATATTTTGAAATTGGAAAGCAATTTTCTTGGTTCCGGTTGTCCCTCTATTTTGCCGGTCCGTCGAAACACCAGGAAATCTACCGGAAGGAAAAATATTGGACTATTCGCACTTTCAGGGAATCGGGGAAATATCCGGAGTTGCAGAATTGAACAGCGATTTATATAAATGCAGTGTTGGTGAAACTACAAGGTCCAAATATGTCACGACAATTCTTTTAAATAAATGATTTAGAAATTGAGTTCCTGTAGAATTATTTTTTGCTAGCAACTTTTAATGAGATGCTTCTTTCAAAACGAAATATGTACTTCACCTCCATTGATTGCCCCTAACGCAATACCATATTACCCTAAAAAAGGGGAGGGGGAATTACCACCGAAAATACATCGCCAATCCATTCAGTAACACTCAATCTAGATTATCGTAACATCTAAGCCCCGGGGGGTCACTACACCGTATCTGCACAACTACAAGCAAGTATACGATTACATACAGATTCACGGCCACTCCTACGCAACAGCCCACTCTAAAACTCGGATCCAGTGCATAGATTTCAAGGGCATCGTATTATTTACTAACTTTGTGTAACTGGTTTATTAAATCTAATGAAATGGACAACTTTCTTTTTTTGGTTTGTACCTATGCAGCGTTTATTCTTTTGTTAAACCTGGGATTTCCACTATCCAACCCCGGGAAAGACTTTGAACTTTCATAGCATGTTGATATGGAAACCTGTTTGCTGCAGTTAAACATTTTGCTCTTTTTGATTTGATGTCATGTACTTCAAGTTATTATAAGACAAAATGTCTCATGACATGAAGTACATGAATTGTTAACTTTTTGGCTAAAAGGACCTTCTAAACAGGCTCTTCCTTTTGTAAGCCTCCTGAACGCGCAGTGTTATTTCTGGACAATCGCAAAACTGTTCCAAATTGTCGATTGTTGTAATAATAGAGCACCCTTAACCTTTATTGACATTTCAATGTTCAACGAGCCTGTTGTTAAAGTTGGAAGGGTGTTTGCTACCTCTTCCTAATTGTTTGCTCTTCCTCAGTAGATATAATTACATGAGTAAGGTGAGCCTCGGTTTCAATAAACCCATTGACGTTTTAATCACACATTAGCACTGGATTGAATCACCGTCTGGCCTTTTACTATCTTGAGGAACCTCGTAGATTCTTCACGCGGTTACGTCACGGCCAGAATTCGAGTCGCGATCTCCGTGTGCTCCCGAATGAAGTTCTCAATGGCAATTCAGTAGCGTGAATAGTGATCGCGTTTCTCAGCTTCGAACCCTCTGAGGCGAAAAAGAAAAACGGTCTCGGGACTTCGGGACAGGAACAAGGCGCTACTGGCGTGAACCAGGTGAATAGCCGCGAAAACGTTGAGGCAAAGAAGCGTGAACGCGTGTCTGTGCATGAAACTGAACGCGTCTTTGAAGTTCACAAGCTTAGTGCTAGCCAAGGTGTTGATTCTGCAAAGAGAACGATGCTGCTAATTTAATTCGCAAATTGGCTTACGCAAGATCGTTAGGTGGTCTATTGCGTTTCAGCGTTTATTCTAGTCTTATTATTATTTTCATTTAGTTTGTTATTTTTCTTAATTTTTTATTTTGTTTTTTTTGTGATCCCTGTACCCAAGTTACATGCTTGCCAAGTTTGGGTTAGTTAGTAATTTATTTATCCCCAAATCACGATGTCACGTTAAGTATAAATATTTTAAAACTAGCATTGTAACAGGATATTTCATGAATAAAACTATCTACAGCAACACAATGCAGGTAAAGCTAACATAACAAAGTTATATTGAATGTCTTGCTAATAATATAATTTGTTTAAAAACAGGATGGCTGTTTAATTAAACAATTTAGAAGCTTACTCAAGGATAAGTTAGGTTCAGGTAGGTAATTATAGCTTCATTGATGTCTGCTACAATATATTATTATGTATGATAAGGATGGGTTTACATCTGTATTAAAACCTGCTTTGGCTACCTGTTTTCTGAATGTGAAGGTATTATGACTCTCTTCTAAGATAATTTAGCTAAATAAATCTCTAAATACATACAAATAAATAAAATTGAAGTGTCTATTTGTCATGTCAAAATAACAGCTTTTTTACTAAATGCTTATGAAAGTATACACCGTACTTTAACAAACCAACAGTCTGTTTGTTCCAGCTAATCTCGGAAACAGCTGGGTCGATTTTGACGGGACTTTCACTGGCAGATAACTGGTGTTATAAGGAGTAACATAGGATACTTTTACTACTGCTACACGCGGGCGAGAACCGCGGGCAGCAGCTAGTATGAATTTGTTTTTCTTTGGTTAATTTAGCTAAATAAATCTTTACCAAAAATGTATTAGTTTTCTGCGATGTGTGATTCATATTTTTTATGTAGGTACAATCATGCATTGTCATCATTGTAAAAATAAGTTATTAATAAAACTGGGCATTTGAAGCAACTTTCAAAATTGCATGCTTTAATAAAGAAGTATGGAAGAAGACGCCATGCTGCGCGGGCCCCAAATAGGTATATTGGAATAAGGGCAATAGAATGATGAAACAACGAAACTTTTATCAAAATAGGTACTGTAATGGTATTAATTTCTTTTAGCTTCAAAACTACCTGTAAATGTATGCAACAATAATACAGAACCAAATAAAAAAATACCATATTTATACTATACAGGGTCAAATTAAATTAGCTAGCGAAACTCCACACACAGACGTGATGAGTATCGATATCTAAATATGATATAACAATAAATAAATAAATTTAATGATTTTTTGTGGGTTCATCGACCGCAGTTAGTGTTATCATTGGAAATATTAGCTTCAAATATCTTTTTTTTTTTTAATGTAAACTTCACGGACATGATGGGTATTTCTGACACTCAAAAAAAATCATCAAATGTTTTTATTTTATGGTGTTCAGATGTCGATACCGCTCACGTCTGCATTGTTTCGCTAGCTAATTTAATTTGACCCTGTATTATATTAAAACAGCTAAATAACTGTCAGTCTGCCTGATTATATGTTTTATTATTTAGCTATTTAATAACAACATTCTAGAATTTACAGCATGTTTTTTAATTATTATTTTTAGTTAATTAAGTTAAACATAACTGGCGAAATTTTGGTGCACTACAGGTACACCTCTGCCTAACCCTTTGGGGATACAGGGGTGATGTTATGCTGTATATGAAATTAAGTTTGAAGCACTAATAAACCGCTATCCAGTAAATCCATCAAATTACGTACTGAGCAATAAATAAGTTTGTAAAAATGTTGTCATGCTTTATTTGCGTACCTTTAACCGATTTCCTTCCTCGTGAGGATTGTGTTACATTCCTTAATTTGTGCCCTTGATTGTTTCATTCTTATTTTACCTATTATCGTGAGATGTGCTTTATTGTAGCAGCCATATTTCATGGATAAAGGAAAGAATATTTATGCTTTGTTGCCGCAAAGCGTGGTGATTAAGGAAATTAAGAAAAATTTTAAATACCAAGAAGCACAGAAAATACCCATAAATTGGAAATTCTTAGGCACTTACAGCAATATGCATGAATGTATTTATAAATATTTAGCTAGCGAAACTCCGCAGAAGTAATCTGTATAGACGAATAAAACGACGAAAAAAAAAAAGTTCTATTTTTTCCGCACCTATCGTCGTTACTTGAGATATATGAGTTAAGCAAATCAGTTCTTTTTCGTTTTATCGTGTTCAGGTATTGATACCCATCACGTACGCGGAGTTTTTATCAAAAAAATATTTGCTAGTCTCCAAGTATGATACCTGCGATCGCTACTCGAAGAAAAAAATCATCAATTTATTCATGTTCTTTTTTGTTGTCATCATGTTTAGATATCAATACCTATAACCTCCGTGGAGTTTCGCTAGCTAATTTAATTTAACCCTGTGTATTTTATGTTTATGTACACGCATCTGCTAATAATACAGTACAGGTTTGTAAGACTGGTCTTGTGCATATTAAGTCAAGATATTTTATGATGATTTCTGTTATGACGTAAGTTAAACAGGTAAGTCGCTTGAAAATAGAAAAAGATTTGTAGTTTTTTATACTTATCTATACTAATTATTATTTTATTATTATATAAAGGTAAAATTTGTTTGCTTGCTTGTATGTAGGATGTAAACTCCGGAACAACCACTCGGATTTGATAAATACTTTTTGCATTTGATAGCCCAATTCTAGAGGAAGGTTACTTAACATCACTCTAAGAGCCATGGCAGTTAAGCGAAAAGATAAAATACATGCGGGCCAAGTAGCGGTCAGAAGCTAGTTCAGAAATAACTGAATTTGGAGTACCTATGCGCCTATGTTTGAAAATATAAAAACATCTTTTATGAAAAAAAATATAATAAAAGAATATATTTCCTTATTCCTCAAACAAAACAAATCATTATCAACAAGTTCTACCAATTGTAATAACGAGTGCAACTAATTACAGAGTACACCCAATTTCCTCAATAGCAGCGATCGTAACATAATCATTAAACAATAAATAACTACAAAGTGTAAATATACGACCAGCACAAATGTTTTGAATGTCGGATCCTTAGCAACTAAGTTAGACATGAATAATTCTCCTCGTAACATCAGACTGATTTCTATTATAATTTCAAATGATCAATACTTGTACTGTTACTTGCGCATTTGCATTTTCATAATTGACTTTATTGTTTTGCAGATAAGGTGGATGTTTGAATAAGCAGTTTTTTAATTAGGAGATATTATGAGACTTTTTTATCAGTCAACATGCTGTTTTGCTTAATTGCATACTTAGAGGACTATCTAGAAATTACTGTATGCTTTAATTGTTTTGTTGTTGATATGATGCTGTGATCAAACTTCTCAAAGTCATAAAAAGTAGTTAAACTGTGGACCTTATAAAAACTTTAGAAAAACTATAATTATTCTGTCATAAAAAACCTAACTTTTCTTATATAATGACTAAAACAAGTTTACTTTTGATGTTCAACTGAAATAGAAGTTCATTTTAAGGCGCAAAAGTGTGCAAACTGTACAAATAGGAAGATTAGAAGCAAAATATCAAGAAAATACTGAATTATCATCCTCTAAACATCTTCTGTTGTAAACCAAAGCTAAGCCTCGTAAAACAGGTGGCATAAAATCAAGCATCAGGTACCTACCCTCTCTGGCTTTCAAATAAACAGTGTTCGCGACGATATTCTCTAATTCCATCAGTTCCAGTGTGGCTGATTTTATCGTAGACCCTCCACGAAGCAAGACCCCGCCGCTGCGGCCCCTCAGCCGCCTTCCAGACGCGCACGACACAGCCCATCAATGTGTCCCGCGCTCAACAACACAACTATGCAACCCGGTAACTTATACACATAACACTACACCAGACACAGATTAACGTAATCCAACCCGTACAACAGCCTCAAACGCTGCCGTCGGCAATAAACACGCAACAGTTCACGACTACGATTCACGATACCCAGGGGTGTGGTGGAAAGGACGATAGCATGACAGTCTTTGAGCGGCAAACAGCGGCGCGAACGCTCGTGTGCGTCGGCGGTGGTGTAAAACGGTTAGTTTATTTCAATAAATGCGTAAAAGAAGCACACGCCCGAATTACGCGAGTTATTGATGACGGACAGCAATACGCTACGAAAATTACCACTTTTACAGTGTTTCTACTTTCCAGTTGCCATACAATCATTTGAAAAAGCTACCATGGCATTTTTTTTACCCCACTGCAAAGAAGTGTTACATATTTTCAAAAAACTGTTTTTTTTATTTTTATTTTATTTAGAAAGGGACTGTCTTTTTATATTTTTTGTATTTTATATATATTTTATTTTTTATTTTATATTTAAATATGAGAATAAACTCTTCAAATAGTAGGCCTGCTGATTACTTCATTTAGTTTGACTTGCAAATAAATATATAGTTTACTCTATTCTATTTTCCGAATGCCAATTTTGTCGATGTTTACAAAACTGCCGCTGCCAGATGTAATACGATACGGAGAAAGGTGTGTAAAAAATGGTAGTTAAAAAATATAATTTATTTTCATTTTCAGGAGTCGCAAAAGTTGGAAATACCACCTCCTAGAAATACAGTGCAATGGACGAGAGATGTGAACTATGGAACAACACACAACTCACCGCACATTTCATCACTCAGATATGCATTATGGCAGAACATCTGCCCCCTGGACATAAACTGCGGTACTCAATCTGGAAATCTCTTAACCGATTATGGGTCCAGGTTGGCCGCTGTAAAAAACAATGTGGCCAAATTAAGTATCATCGACCCTTGCCTGGCACTGTAACAATGTAGAGCCCACTCACAGGGCATGTCTCACCCTCTTTCCTGCCTACCATGACCTACCATCGGCGCATTTCTGGATTTGAACGAGGTGAATGAAAAGCTGTCCTGCCGACTTTTGCCTGTAAATGACTTTAACCACTTAGGGTGTCACGTGGGTGGTCTGCCTCTTCACTTACATGCCCTTGAACCCGTTTTTTGCCGCGCGGTCGGGTGTCGACTAACATAAACAATTCTTGATATCAAAAAGTTTCTATGAAGCGGTTGTAAACGAATGATTGTTTCGTCAAGTGGACAGACCAGACTTCACTACAAAGCTTGTTTTGTAACTTTAAATGACTTAGCTTTTTTTAAATACGCCATTATAAAATAAAACTCGTATTATTTCACAATCTAGACCATTTATTTATTTGTGCACAGTTTATTACCATATAAGGCCGCCAGTAACAGTCACAATACTTGATGCTGTATTATAGTAGGGTATTATTGCTCATTATTGTGAACCGTTACAAAACGAGAACATAACATAATATATAACCTCCTTATGAAAATAAAATGAAATAAATGAAAAACTTAAAATAATTTGTAAGTTATGGAGTGTTTTAGAAAAAAAAATAACACTAAGTACAAAACAAGTATTTGAGCTTGCTTCTAGTTTAGTAGATTTTGTTTTTCTATGGCAATCATTTACACGTCAATTACTGTGTGCGTTACTATCTCAAAAATAATTCTATTTTGGTACTAAATTAGAAGCGTTTCAATTTCAAAAATATGTTTTTCTTTCAATTAGATAATCTATTATTCCACTTGCCATTTCATTTGTGTTTTATAAAATATTCACTAACTGAGATGTCTGAGAATATCACACGTGAGTTTTTTTTTATGCGAGCAACATTGAAATTTTGGTTGACATTGATGGCGGGAGTCAAAAATCACATGTGATCCATGTTGTTATTTATTTTTCATGGTCATTTCTTAGTGTATTCTTTTAAACTAATTTTATTGTAAAATGCAGTCTGCCGATCCCTGTGTAGAGTGTGGTGGTAACGCATTAAAATTGATAGATGGATATTATTACTGTGTAGAATGTAATACTCAAAACACGAATGTGCGCGAAACGGTGGTGGAACAAAAAGCCTTGGGTGATGGCACTTTTGCTATAGGAACAAGAAGAAAAATCGTTAAAATTCACGACAATACGATTCAAAGTAAGTTGGTTTACTTATTTGTATAATTTCGTTGTTTTAACACTTATCTCTAAGCACTTTTATAGCTGCAAAAAACAAGTTTATATTCTTTGCCTTGCGTTGCCTTACGTTACTTACTATTCATGGCCTATTGTATTTATTAGGGGTAACCAGCTGGTTAAAAAATCATTTCAATAGGCAGATAATACATAACATCACGACTGTACTCCCCAAAGGGTTAGGCAGAGTACACACAGATAATACACAGTCAATAATATTGTGATGATGTTATTGTTGAGATTAGTGACTATTCGGGATCATTTAACTGCAAATTAATGTAGTACAATCTGTTGTAGGTCTAGAGGCCCTTTATGTAGGGCTTCCATCTCTAGTTGCTTAATTTTTTTACTCAGTTTATAATGGACGAAAAATTTTCTCCATACAAACTACATCTGTTACAAACAGATAGATAGATAAAATACTCTTTATTATTTATATTTATAATATTATAATTAAAAAATACAGATATAAATGTAGCTTTTCCTTTCTCTACCTTCTTTGCTCCAAAAACTTAGTAGATATTGAAAAAGCAATGGACACATTAAATTTTTATCAATATTATTTTTCAGTGAGTGGAGAATGGTACAAATGGCACGCATATAACTTCATAATATTGGGTTTGGCTGATGAGCTGGTCGCGGCTGGAGCTAAGCCCTCATTCAAATTAAAACTCTTGTGGATCTGGACTAGATATATCAAAAAATATCAAAATAAAGATGCTTTAGTGTAAGTTATTATCTTAATTATTAGATTAAATATTCAAGTCTCATTAAAAAAGTTGACTTCTAGGCTAATATGCATCATTGCATACACCATTATCAAAGCTCTGCCAGGTGAAGTATTGGAGAAAAAGGAACCAATCGAGTGAAAATAATGACATCTGTGCATCCCAAGAGCACATGGTGCACTGTTTTCACTTATATTGATCTAAAATAATGATATCAAGTTTGAATAATGAATAATAATAACTGACATTTTCTTTTTACAGATCTGAAAATAAAACATATGAAGGAAATAATGATAACTTAACATTAGCAAGTTTTATGGTTGAAGAAAATAGTAGCAGTAACCCTGTACTAGATGTAGAAGAAAATGAACTAGAAAATAAAGAACCAACCAAAAAAATAAAGAACAAAAATGTTATAATGGATGGGTCCCGGCGAGATATAAAGTTTCTTTCAAAAGGCGTTATTATAGCCATGTTGTATTTAGCATTAAATCTTGATGAAAGTGACATACAACTTTACCATATGTATAGATTTATTAAAGAGAAGCGCTTGAATTTCTCGAACATACAAAGATTCCTGCCTGAAGACATTGATGTGAAAAGCATACAAGGCGAGTGGTTAAAATTTATTCATAGCAAAGTATGCAATATGCATAGAGCTCGTGCTCTGGCTATGTCTTTGTTACGAAAACTTGACCTAGGAACGCCAAAAGTTCCCAATATGAGAAAAATCATTGATGACTTTCTGTTAGAACTCTGTCTTCCTAATGATATTAAGCCAATGATATACTCCTTGATGTTTTTCCATCGTTGCGACTTCCTTGATATCAGTAGCAAATCTAAAGAACATCTGGTACATATGCCTGACTATGAAGGAGTGGCCATGTCCTATGTTCTTGTTGCTCTAAAGATGTGCTTTGGGTTAGATGGCGACTATGAAGAAAAGCTATCAGATGCCGTTGAAAAGATAAATGATGAGAGAAATCTATCCAAATCATACAGGATGGGAAGATACTCTGAACCAAGTACTAGGCTATTTTCTTTTAGAGAATGGTGCACCTATATGCAATTTAGAAAGATAATGCTATGTAAGTCTTCCCTATATATGGCAGAGCTGCATTGTTTGGATATTGATGATTATTCTTATTTAGAACATATGAGCGACAGGCCACAGAACAACAAAGACTTACAAGATGAAACAGCAATCAATTTGATTAATAAAATACCTGAAGATGATGAAGAAAGAGTTATTCCTAAAAATATGTTTTTTCCAACATTGACGCCCATGTATGATTACATAGAAATTATAATAGAACATAATCAAGACCAAGAAATAAGAGCTCTTCTAAGTGAAGATTTTACGCAATATTCACTTAACTATGCTTGTGAATATTTTAAGCTGGTAGACACAAATTCAGGCAATATAATCAAAGGTGTTAGTGAAGATAGAAAAACAGTCAGCAAAGTAATTTTAGGCACAATAGTTACGAAAAAGAGTAAATCGGAAATGGTATATGTTAAAAATTGTGAAAATAGAAATTGGATGATCACAAACCCACCGACGAAGGAACATGTTACATGTGAAGATGTACAAAATGTGAGTAATGATAAAGAAAGTGATCATGGATATGATTCAGAAAACCCATTGAGTGAAAAAGACGTTTCTAGGGAGACTGAAAATGTAAATGAAACTGATGAGAGAATGAAACAGGATTACAGAGTTAATGATTCAGAAAAAACAGAAAATGAAAAAGAAATTCCTAAAGAAACTGAAAATATAGATGACACTGATCAGAGTATGAAGGAAGATAACACAGCAGTTAATGCATCAGAAAATGAAATAGAAGTTCCTAAATTAACTGAAAATGTCGATGAGTCTGATCAGAATATTAAAGAATATAACAGATTCGTTAATAATTCAGAAAATCCTGTGAATGAAAAAGAAGTTTCTAAAGAAACTGAAAATGTAGGTGATACTGAGCAGGGTAGGGCAGAAGATAACACAGCAGTTAAAAATATAGAAAAATCTGCAAATGAAAAAGAAATTAGTAACGTAACTGAAAAAGTGGATGACACTGATCAGAGTATGAAAGAAGATACCACAGCAGTTAATTATTCAGAAAATCCAGTGAATGAAAAAGTTTCTGAAGAAACTGAAAATGTAGATGACACTGATCAGAGAATGACAGAAGATAATACGGTAGTTAATGATTCAGAAAATCCAGTGAATGAAAAAGAAGTTTCTAAAGTAACTGAAAATATAGACGATACTGACCAGAGTATGAAAGAAGATAACTTAGATAACATAGCAGTTAATTATAAGGAAAAATCAGCAAATGAAACAGAAGTTTCTAAATTACACGAAAATGATGACAATGAAAATGATGACACGGATCAGACTATGACAGAAGATACCAGAGGTGCTAATGATTTAGAAAATACAGAAAAGGAAAATCAAGTTTCTAAAGAAATTGAAAATGTAGTAGAAATAACTGATCAGGCTCTCAAAGAAGATAAAAAAGGATTAATTATTACTGAAGAAGATGATGACAAGAATATTTTCGATGACTTATTCGAAGAAGTTTATTTAAAGGATGAAATGGAGCAAAATAATGGAGAAGATTTATATACTAATAACGAAGAGCAGCCATTACCGTACAATAATTCTCTCTACGATGATCGCGCCAGTATAAGTGAAGTTTCTGACGATGACACTGTATTCGCACCTTTTAATCCAGATACTTTTGACAGGGAGCAAACGATTAAAGAATTAATTCTGAGCGCTTGTAAAAAATATAAGTGCCCAATTCCCTCCGAGTATAAAACACCTAAAGAAAGGAAACCTAGAAAACGGAAAGCCAACACGTTTGGCAATGAAGAAACACCGAGAGAACCCAGAAAAAAAGCTAAAGTGAATCATTTTGAAGCCAAAAAGAAAGTAGATGAACTAATTAGTGGTTACTACAATCTTAAGCAATCTGATTTAATTAATCAAATGCAGGAGGCAGTCAGTTTGGCTATTCGAAATAATCAGTTCGATAATATGTTGAATGTTACTCAAAATGAAGCAGCAAATGTGGAACAAGCCAGTGATGCATTAAGTAGAAGAAGTTCCATTTTTACTGGAAATATTGAAAATCAATCAAATGTTACCCTACAGAATCAATCAAATGGTAACCCACAGACAAGTCTACTTGAACAAAGTGAAAAGGAACAGAATGTGGACCAAACAGATGATATTGAAGAAATAGACGAACATTGGGAATCAAAAGTATTTGAGGGAGAAGACGAAATTAAATTAGACGATTTAGTACCGAAAGGTGATCCCAAGTTTGACGAAGAAAAGTATGATGTCAATCAATTATACATTAAAATGAAAGTCGAAGAACAAGAGACGTCTAGCCTTTATGGTTTACAGGATAACCCTAAACTTGAACAAATTCTCAACCAAAAGATCGAACAATGTAAAAAGAGTACCGAATTTGAGGATCTAAAAGCTGAACCTGTGAAGCCTTTAGTAAAAACGAAACACGAAAGTGATTCGGAGGACGAAATACCGTTAAAAGTTTTACAAGATGAAAAAAAGTTGATAGAAGAAAAAATGTCATGGGAAGATAATTTCGAGCCCTTGATCAATGACGAAAATGTATCAGAATTTAAATATTGGTTTAGGCACTACGACGAGGATTTTATGACGCGATCCATGGATTGGCATAAAAAGTTTGATGAAGAGCTAAAAGAGAATACTCCAAGCAGTTTCTATTTTGTCATAAGAGAGTGTTCCGCCATTTTGAATTGTTCCACTTTCACTCTTTACAAACACATGCAGAATTTGGAAAAGTATATCATTGTTATGGCGAAGTAGCACATCAGTGAATATCTCATCTATATATAAGTATAACTAGTTGCGCCCCGCGGTTTCACCCGCGTAAGTCTCGATCCCGTAAGAATATCAGGATAAAAAATACCTTATATCCTAATCCAGGACATGGTCTACCCATGTGCCAAATTTCATTCAAATCTGTTCAGCCGTTTTAGCGTGAAAGCGTAATAAACAAACTCGCTTTCGCATTTTGATTATAGGATATAACTGGGTTGTGGTCGTTGTGGAGGTCAGATAGGCAGTCGCTCTATGTAAAATACTGTTATTCAACTGGAGCCGGTTAGACTAGAAGCTGACCCCAACATAGTTGAAAAAGGGGATGATTTATGGATAGATAATTATAGTGTAATTCATCATAAAAGAGAATTTCTTGAATTTTTTTTAAATCTAAATTATTCGTCCATAAAAAATGAACTCAATGTTAAAATTAGTATTATTTACCAACGTGGACGACTTAGACCTAAACGTTAATGTTTTTAATGATTTTTTAGTTGATAAGAACAACCTGTGATCTGTAATGATAAGTATGTTATTAATGGTACAGCCCACTGCACGTCTATGGTAGCAGTTTGACATCGCCTTTATTTCATAGCAGTAAAGGCGTTTTCGTATTTCTTGTTACTAGAGTGCGAAAAAATATATAATTGTCTTCAATTTATATTATACAGGATGTTTGGTCCATCGTGTGCCAAATTGAAATGGTCGACTGAAGGGGTCATCTGATAGCAGATGACCCCTTCAGTCGACAACAAGCACCCTGTATATTAATGCCTGATTCAAGAAGTATGTCTGTCAACCTGTCTGTAGCATTTTAGGTCCTAATAATATCTGGTTAGTAGCTGAAATTTTTGAGGATGAGTGCACCGGTCGCCGGTAATAAAAGTGTGAAGTGTCGTGATATTTATTTATTTATTTAATTAATAACTTCAAGCACAGAAATGTACAGAGGCGGGCGGTGATTATTATTTACATTAGCGCGACAAAACTCCTTACGCATACCTAATCACTGGCTGGCTATAAAACAAACCATATTCTGTTCGTAGAGAAAATAAAAATTCATAATTTCAAATACCAATTTGTCAAAGTTTGTCGACAAGAAATACGAGAGAATTGTTTGCGAATTCTTACAAAATGATAAGAAACAAGTGTGGTTCGTTGTTACGCTCGGCTTTATTGCCCTCTAACTTGTTGAAGCGGGATTTCGCTCAAGTAGGCCATATAATTTCCACTCCACCAAGAGTTAGGTGTTCCCTTGGCGTAAGTTCAACTTATTCTTGAAACTTCATAGGTTTATTCCTCTCTTGTAGCAGCTGGGTAGTCAGAGTTCGCTGTCACTTTCCTGACAGGCTAATACTTTGCCACTGCCTCGTTGGTCCACTAGCCGTAAGCGGAACTATAAGGTTGTGGAGTCCTTGGTTGGTGTCGCCACATCAAGCTACGTCCAGTCCTATCACCTACACACCTGAGACTTATACATATTGTGGATGTCGCAAGCATTTCTCATTTTTCTTTTGCAGGCACACACTTCAACCTACTAAGTACTCGAATTTACAATAAAATTCATCGTCTATTAATTAATTTATATACTTTGAATAGGATTAAATTGATAAGCAAGCTTACTAGTTGGCTCTTGAAGCTGTCATACGAGAATACCGAACGTGTCCTTTTAATAAACTCATAATTTTTTTTTTTTTTTTTTTTATGTATGTTCAAAATTTTTGGTAGGTGTAAACCTACCACCCACAGCACACAAACATACATAATTACATCTCATACATTAACACACACTCACTCTTGTACACAATCGCACACGACGCACACCTTCCCTCACTTCCCTGTATTCGCCGCCTGTATTTTCCTCGGGGTGGAGACCTGGTGTCCTGAAACACAGGTTTCGAGGTTTCAATCGGTTTAAATCTTGGGTTCGAAAAAGCTGTGATGTTCGCGCCAGTGGTACGGTCAGCAACAAATTAAAGTCGATTAAGATACTATCATTTATATAATCCTCTAAAATGACCCAAAATGATTCGATGCATTGCTTTTCAGCATTTCATAATGTCATGCTAAGATTTTAATACTCTTTACATCAGATCGGATTTCTTATGATTGTTTTTCTCAATAATAATAAGATTTAAAAAATAGTATAGTGATAATAGTGATATCCTTATATTGTTTTTCTTCTAATGCTTTTTCTTTTTTAACATTTTTCAGGAGAAGTGTCTACATATGTTATTCATGCTCATAGTATGGTTGGGACCGGTTGCGTATTTCCATTCTCAACTAAAGTGTTGGCGGCGATCCTACATCGGTTTATAGCTATCAATTTGCGTGATTGATATTTAATGAGAATGAGAATAATAAAGTGGATTTTTGAATATTATTTCGTATAATTTGTCGTAGGTAGTTTGTTGACGACGTAGACGAACATTGCTTATTTTCTACTAGATAACGAATTCATCTATGCTTATACATAACAGAGAGCAATAAAGAAATCCGCCTTTCCTGATGGATGATACCATGAAACGTAAAACCCAGCACTCTGGCACGTGTGCTCGTGACGACTCGCGTGTTCGTGTTCGTTTCAATCGTTTCCGCGTACTGACTGCACGAATGCTGGCTTTGTAGCATGTTACATTACGCTCCGTAACATACGATCAGTACCCACCATAGTGCAACAAACGGTGTCATCCTCTCCAGCACGACCATGGATGACCTTTTAGGTTTAGTCGCGCCGAATATTCTTGATCGAAGGCTCGTGCTCCACCGCGCCGAAAATTTTGATTTGAAACTTCATTATCACAACACTTGCTTATGGTCCTGCAAATGTGTGAATGGTGACAGTTCGGTGATCACCGAAGTGTAAAAAATATTTAGGTTCTGTGGTAAAAAAAAAGTAAGGTCAATGTGGGCAAATCCGTCATACTTTTTTGTAAGTTGAATTTGGTTGACTATATCTGGTACTCTTAACTACTTTTTTATAAATTTGATGGTTGTAAGTGATGAAGAATTTAATTGTCTTTTATATACATCCATTCGAAACAACAGAACTGCCTTCATTAATTAACTAAAAATGTTTTTTTTAAAGTAGGTCCGTAGACGGATTTTCCCGAAAATTGGGGCAAATCCGTCGCGTAGCAAATTTTCCCAGAATTAGGCCGTTATTTCAAAAGTATGTTATTTGTAAACAAGAAAATACAGATGTTAAAGAAAAATTTTCTGTCACATCATAAATATAAGGTTGAATTTACATTTTATTGAGAAAAATCTTTTTTAGGGGCTAATGATAATCAATATTTTTATAAACAGGGATTATGAACCTTTTTAAAAAGGTTGAAAAATAATTTAAAGATTTTTTTGTTAAAATGACTATCTTATTATGAGGATGGTATACTTGGTATTGAATTAAATCTACGGGTTTTTTTTTAAATAAATTCGGTTAAGCATTACAACTTCATTATTAGTATTAAAATGGCCCAACACACTCAAAATTTTGAAGAAAAAAAACTGAATTTGTCTTTATCTATAGCTTCCAGGAAAAGCTATAAGAAGTCTATGGCCTTAAAATGATTTAAAAACGTATGCCACAAAATCTGGTCAGAAGTTTTAGAAGAAAATAACATTAGTATAACATACAATAGATGAGGCGGAAATCCAAGCCAAGTCACGCCTGAATCGATTAATTACTAATAGTATAACACATCTTTCTGGTCGACTTAAGCAAAAACTAAAAACAGGATAGATGAAAAAGGTTTACGATATCTGCAATGGGGTTATTCCGGTATATGACGATTTAGCCCCTTTGATATTAGACGAATTTTCCCACTCGTTCATTTTGAGCTGACATATTTGATACAACAATTAAAGCTGTATCCACTGGATTTTATTAAAAACAAATAGAAAAATCCATTGAAACACATATTAAACCACATAATGTGCATACTCGGAAATTCGTAACTTGTGAAATTGATAATTTAACTTTTAAGAAACGGCAGCACTCTACACTTGAGTATCGAGTTCGGAACACAACTAAACTTCAAACGTCATTTTCTACTCTTGTAGAGAACGTAGCTCCATCTATGTATTGTAGTTGCAACTAAAAACTGATCCAGTTTTATCAACTGAATCGGTAACAGCGTAACTATTCTGGATTGATAGTTATTGCATGTGTATGGAATTGCCCCGAAGACGGATTAGCCCACATTGACCTTAAGTAATTTACTTAGTCTGTGGTAATTTGTCAATGAGTTTGTGTCTTGTGTTGTGTCTTGGTTGTGTGTGGTGATTATTGTTACCGCCTAATTTGTTTTTACTGTTTTACGAAAGCAAAAGTTGAGACAAAATGAAAGAACCTAAACCGACGCAATCTCCAATAGAGGATTTAGTAGAACTACGAAATTATTTCGTGTCACACAATCTCGTTCGTGAATACGTTGCCCATTCTTCCAAAGTGCATTCGGTTGGATGGTCCTGTGATGGTAAACGACTGGCATCAGGCTCGTTTGATAAAAGCGTAGCTATATTTACGCTGGAGAGAAATAGACTGGTAAGCCTCGCTGTATATTCATGTTAATAACTTTAGTAAAAGTAAGGTTATGTTTTGGTTGTCATGTTGTTGCTTAATAATCATATATCTTGTATTTTTAGGTGCAAGACTTTGTATTCAGAGGTCACACTGGGTCTGTTGATCAACTGTGCTGGCATGCTTCACATCCTGACTTGCTGAGTACGGCTAGCGGAGACAAATCTGTTAGAATATGGGATACAAGGTACCTAAACAATATTTATCATGAACATTTTTGTTCCACTCCATGGTTCACAAAGAATCCAACTCAATTTTCAGTCTACAGTCAAAGCTGAAAACAAGTACCTCCAAAGTTCTTTCAAATAAAATAATTTCCTTCCCAACATAAAAGTAAAACAATCCTTTTTACATCTGTTAAACCACTTGGTCCTTGAGAAATGACCATTTCCTCAGCACTAACACTCTTTTTACCTGTTCCGTACCTGAAGGGTGCCAAACGGAATACTATTACAAAGCCTCTGCAGTCTGTCCATCCATCTGTCTGTCAGCGGGCTGTTCTATTGCCACTATAACAACAAATAATAAAAATTAGATAAAATTAGTATTTAAATAGAAGAATGTTCCATCAGGTTCAGCTATGCTTACCGTGGTTGGAAAGCATGTTAAACCGTTGGTCCCGGCTGTCATTCGTAGATCTTTGACAATCATTATGGGTTGTCAGAAGCCCGAAAGTCTGACGACCAGTCTTACCAAGGGGTATTGTAGTACCCAGTAACTGACTAACAAGTAACTGTCAGATAGGCAGTGGCTCCATGTAAAGTATAGGTATAACAGATAATATAGCTGGTCCGGTTAGACTGGAAGCCAACCCCAACATAGTTGGAAAAGGCTAGGCAGATTGATTGGTAAATTAGGAACAATCTCATGTGAACATTCGTTATTGGTAAATGTCTATTTAATTCTTCCATGCAATAAATAAATTGCAGGACACACAAATGTGCAGCAACCATAGCAACCAAAGGAGAGAACATAAACATAGCCTGGTCACCCAACGGCAGCACCATCGCTGTGGGGAACAAAGAGGACCTTGTCTCTTTTATAGACACCAAGACTTATAAAGTGGTAAGTTTAAATATGCTTAGTTTATTTTCAATTACAGAAAAAAACTGCTGAATAATAATACTATAGACATTTCATGTCTTTGAGAACTGCATGTTAGCAGTCACCACGGTGTATAGTTTATTTTCGGTTTAAGAAAAAAACCTGCATTTTAGTAATCACCTTGTAACCACACTTAATTTGCAATATGATTAGATAAGATAGTCAAAAGTCCACAATTGAACATTCATAAAATCACGCCTGTAATCACCAAAGGGTTAGGCAAAGGTGTTCCTATAGTTCACGCACATTTCACCAGTTATGTTTAAGTCCTATGTAACAGGGGGTGAGTCTATTGCCATCCACCGAGCACAAATCCAAACTCCGGGCTGCTGCTGAGCCTATAGGTAATATAGGACACTCTATGATGACCTTGGGCTTCGCCCTATGCATTTTCTATATTGTAATTTACAATAACATAATAATAATCTTAATTACTTGTGTCCCAGGTAGTAGAAGAACAGTTTAACTTTGAAGTGAATGAGATCTCTTGGAACAACACATCAGATTTGTTCTACTTGACCAATGGACTTGGCTGTGTGCACATATTGTCGTAAGTTTTCTTATATTTTCATGGCCTTTAAGGCAAAATTAAATAAATAAATCATCCATGTACAATCCCAACCTCAGCTTGCTAAAATAATAACTTTCAAGTCACCCAATCAACACATTCCACCCAATCTTAAGCATCTGAAATCAATTTAAAAAAATAAGGAAAATATATAATTGTATCCACATACAGGGTGGCAGGGAAATATCTTAACCTTAACATGGATTCATGATTACAATTTGCATGTGTATGTCCCTGCCACCCTGTATAAATGATCTATTACTTTATGTAAGGTGCAGCGGGGCAATCTCGACTGGTAAAACCTAAACCACAACTTTGAAGATATAAAAATATTAGATGATATAGTTTTATTAAAAATGTAATGTATTGACGCTCCAGAGTCATTATCTGTGTATTATTTTTACAAACTCATATTAAAAAATATTCAATAGATAGGCTTAAAAATGTGTTTTTGTCAAAAAAGGCAAAAATAGTTGTAATTCCCCCTCCGTGGGGCAATTTCAACTATTAATTATAATTTCTCTTCTAGAGCTCTTAGCTTGATGTTAGTCAGTTGCAGAGTTTTTTTATAGGGATGGTAATCTAAATTTAATCTTGTCATTTATGCAGCTAGGCTCATTTTTGAATAAAAACACATTAAAGGTTTAGGCGGGGTAATTTCGACTGCTCGCCATAGTTAATAGTGATGGGAACGTAATAAAAAATCAGTCGATAGATACACCAATAAATAATTTTGGTCTGCTATCTACTAAAGGTACTATATCTACTCACTAATCATAAATCAAAACTTCATTTTAAGAAAGGAATATGTATTTAAAATAGAACCACAGCACCCCTCGTCCTAAATCTGCAATCGGTCATATACAATCCGCAATATAAATACGCGATTTTATAATTTAGGACCAAGACTCATCTGTCTTTTTTAGTTTTAAAACAGCAATTAAAAATCTAACAAATATAAAAATTTACAAAAGTCATAATAAATGTCCGTTTTTTTTCTATAGTGGCGAACCATCTGCAATAAATTAATAAAATTGAAAAATCCCTCGAAATGCATCTATTTGAATCGTGTTGCGATCCTGCGAATAGAAAGATTACAATATAGCTACAAGTTAAATATTTGTAAAGTATTTACATCGACAAAACATATCGAAACATGCACATCACTAGTGTTTGTTCATTTCCATATAAAATCTGGTGGGGCAATTACAACTGCAAAAAAGTCGAAATTAGCCGCCATTACAATCCAGGTGGGGTTATTCAAACTCACACCAAAATGCTGTTAAAACGCAAGTTACAACAGAACAAAATAGCCAAAAACATGAAATAGGCTTTAATTAAATGTCTTACCTTTGAAAATCTTCGAAAAACACATTAATTACAACTTTTTTTCGCAAAAATGTGAGACACTAATTTGCACGTGCAAACAAGAAAAAGAGAAGAAAACAAAATAGCCGTGTCGATCTAACAGTATTGGGTCTAGCAGTGCCATCTTTGTAGAAATTATGAAATTGCTTTTGAGCTATCCGGTCATAGATGGCACTTATTCAAATAAAGTAAAATGTAGAAGTTATTAAGATTAGTTGAAATTTCCCGCTGTCGAAATTGCCCCGCTGCACCTTACACAAAATCGTTTATTTATAATGTTATACAAGAGTATTTTATCTTTATATTTTTGGGGTAAAAATGAATGCTCAAAACATAAGGGACATATTTGTCAAAATTGTGCATTGGCTGATGGAGCCCTTGACACAAGACACATGCACAACAATTATCAACTTTTCTTTCCCAGGTATCCATCGCTAGAGCTCCAAACAGTGCTAAAAGCGCACCCGGGCACATGTATCTGCATAGAGCACGACCCGACGGGCCGGTACTTCGCCACGGGCTCCGCTGACGCCCTCGTGTCGCTGTGGGACGTCAACGAGCTAGCCTGTCTTAGAGTGTTTTCGAGGTAAGAGTTACAGCAGCCAGATTGTTATAATATAATGTCCTTCCTTTAAACTGTACGCGTTTAACATGGCCATAGCATCATTAAACCACCTATTAAAGGTATTTTTAAAGGTTACCTTAAATTGATATAACCTAACCAGTATTAATATCGGTTACCGAAATAAAAATTACCTCTATCTTACACGTGCCGTCGGCATACGTGAAAGTGCATGGCCTGCATCGCCAGTGTGTGTAACCGGTATTAAAACGGTAACCTTAAAGAGGTAAGGTTAAAGTAATCTGGTAATCTTAAGGAGTCGTAGAAGTAACCAGAATTCTTCGATACCTGTAAGTACCGTAAATTATATAGGTTTTCGGTCCCTGCAATAAACTATTAAGAACACGTAATGAATGAACATAAAACGTAATGCACCATAATCGGCAGGCTCTGTCGACACTGGTATTATCTGTCTGATCAGTAGATCTGTGGGCCAAGCACGAATGAGCGAAGTAAACGTACATTAACGGCTTATACACACTGGCGCGATATCGCGGGCGCGACAGGCAGCGCTACCCTTACCCACCCGCGATATCGCGCCAGTGTGTAAGCAGCCTTAAATTAGAACGATTTTAAAATTGGAAATAATCGTTTCGCAAATTATATTTATTTAGTTTTAAGACTTTGTTCTTATCTACGGGTGATACTAATTATGCTTGTCGCAAAAATAAAAACTAAAACCCTATAGAATAGTTGTATTTTCTATTCAAAAAACGACCGAATTTACGTCACATTTACGTCGCGTGTTCGTGCCAGAGTCTCTGGAACCCGCATAGTCGGTGAATATTCTTCATTTTACATATTTTGTTACAGATTAGAATGGCCGGTGCGCACACTATCCTTCAGTTTCGACGGCCGCTTGCTCGCGTCTGCCAGTGAAGATCACATCATTGACATAGGAGACACTGAGACTGGTAAGTCACACATACACTGACGATAAAAATAACGAAACTGTTTACAGAAATTCCTAGACAGGATACTATCTATCATAACTGCTTGACTATAACTTTTCATAAGTTGCGTCACGATCACGACACTCACTTCTCTGAACTCAGCCTAAGGTGTATAGAGGTATGAGGAACAGGCTGTTAAGTTCACTCATCCTCCATAGAAAAGGGAGGATCCTCCAACCGTGGGTGTTTTGACTGGTTGGCTACTGCCCGACGGTTGATATATTCTGGTCGCGCGGTAAACTCTGCTTGCGCGATGCAGGATTTTGCGTGACGTCAGTGAGATGTATAGTTCGCATGTGGCGATGTAGATGCCACCAGTGAGTGAGTTGAGTTTGACCAAAGGTACAATTCGAAAGACGATCGCAGACCGCAAACGGCAGCGACAAAGCCGCCCAATCGCAATGACAGACCTCAGCGACACGACTGGTTTCTATGTAACTCTATGAAAATGCTTTCGTAAGTGGCGACATTGTCACATTTATTCTTAATACATTTCATGTCGCTATATAGAATCAGCGACTTTTATAAACAATGCGTGAAATTGAGGTGAAGTGTTTAATGCTATTTCTTAGTTTGTATCTACACTTCTTATTATTTAAAAGATCTGTATTTTTCTTTGTAGAATTAAATAATGTAATGTGTGCCTTTGTTACTCAGTGGTTACAGCATTGTACTGGTTAAAGATTTTTTAAATCAGTCCATTCCAGTCCACACGGGCGAAGCCGCTAGCGGAAGCTATTCATTAATAACAAGCAGGCGAACCACTTCTTTTTTTTAAATAAGAACGCATCCATCCATACATCAACATCGTTCTGCCCATCCCTTTCCCCACTTATTTGTAGTATTCACACCCTTTTACAAAAATACCTAGCAACATTTTTTTTTTTAAGGCGAAAAAGTGGCAGAGATCCCCGTACAAGCGTCAACGTTCACAGTCGCGTGGCACCCGTCACGTTACCTGGTCGCGTTCGCATGCGAAGATAAGGAGCCGCCTGAGAGGAAACGAGACGCCGGGAACCTCAAGCTTTGGGGACTGCCTAACTCTAGCTAGACTTGAGAATGATCTCCTAGATCCTATGTACAGAATAAGTGCAAGAGAGTACTGTATTCAGGAACATGGATATTTCATTCTAAAAAAAAGGCGTATAGTAAGTACGCTTATTTTCGCTTCGCCTTGGTCTTGAAGTGAGACATTAAAGGATAATTTTTGTGTGTCAAGTGGTCAATGAGGAGTAAGCCTGTCAGTTTTTCTAAGGAAATGTAAGGTAAAATCAACATTGTTGGTGTTGAATGAAAAATATTGTGTGTAAGAAGTTAATAATATGTTGACGTTTAGTTTGTAAAAGATAGAATTTTAGTTTAAAAAAAAGATTTTTGTAACATTTGTAAGTCATATTTTTCCTATGAGGTGCTTGTGTCAAAATAAACTACTACAGAATGCGTTCGTGACACCTGTCAGTTGACAATTTCTAGTACTAATAAGTATGAAATTCGCAAAAAAACATATTCGTTACACGACACTGACAGGTGTCTGGACTGTGATGTAAATAGATTCGAATTTGTGTTAGGATAAGAATTGAATAAAACAAGACTAAAATACATTATTGGCTTGGTTTTTATTAAACATTATTAAAAAGGTACATTATCACAGTCACCTGTTCATAGAAAATAGAAATATAACGAAGCTAGCATTATTATTCGAGTTATAATTGGAAAAAAAAAACGTTCTAGCAGATTTTTTTCACTATCACATCACACATGACTTGAAAACTATTATCAAATAACTAGAGGTTACACTATTAAATTCGAAGTTAATAATAAATAACATTACAAAGTTAAAACCTTATAAAATAGTTCCTACACCCGTATAATATTGTACTACGTTAATTCGCGATCACAGATTGCATAACAAATGGAGTACTTAGATAAATTCAAATCATTTTACAATGAAAATATACAAAAAGCTCGAGACTAAAAAGGCTTTCTCAAACACGCATAACTTATTTTACATTCTAAATATACAAACAATATCGAAAATTCGTTGTCATACAATATCACTCCATTTGATACTCGAAATCTGAGTCTGCTACTTCCTAAATCTAACAAAATGAACTAGCGAAACATGCAGCCAGGTTGCAATTTTATTATAACTGTGATGTTTAAGTGTGATGATGACACAAATGAATACAGATGGTTCACTCCGCAAAATCATTTAAATAAAAAGCGACTCTTGCTACGACTCAATAAAGTGCAATTCAAGTCGCACAGCGCTAATTACCTACAGTTACATTCATCTAGAAGTTACCTCTCTTTCTATCACATAACTCTTATATCTTCTGATTACGTTACGCCCACTGGATTCGACAAGTCGAGCCCGCCGCGTACCTACTTGTAGCTTCATACCTAAAATGCGCAGTGAACCATCTGTATTATTCAGTGCTAATGATGAAATAAAAATTAATTTCTTTTATACAGGGTGTCTCAAACGTAGTGGTCCAAAGGCATATGAGGTTAAGCGAAGGGGTACACCTATCATTAAAAAAATTAAAACCTGGGATATTCTGAACCGTTCAGAAAATTTCGTTATTATTATGTTCAAGAAATTTACACTTCCACTTGGATGTTTTGACCCTGTGAACATAATTTTCGACGTAACGAGTTCAACAAGACACCATGTATAATTGATTTTCCATTTGATTCGAATAAAGGTGGGTTTCGACCAAACGAGCTTTCGAACAAATGCACGTTCTGTCCCGTCTCTACTGTGTAACCAGGGACATCCTCCACCAACCTCTATAAGAAATGCAGGCGTGATGTTACGTTCCATTTAACTAGTAGGAGGTAGGCGACGGTGTCGCCATCTGTCCAAAGTGAGTATTACAGATATTTTTTAACATAAGTTGTAACAGAAAATGGGCGTTCCCTGACAGCTTTCTATCGTTGGTGTATCCATACTAAAATGTCACGAAACGTATGCTCATGTTCTATGCTTGTTTCGTCGAAACCTACTTTAACATGTTTGTGAGTTTCTACATTCACCAAGCCTCCACTTGAAAACGCCCAGTATCTTCCATTTGTTTAAGCATACTCTTTGCTTCATCCAGGCTGTATCCACCAGTTTTACTAATAATATCCTCTATGAAGGCATCTCGGACATTGTCGGGCATATTTTTAGCATTGCCTGATATGTATATGTAAGCTTGATTGGTGATCAACTGCCACAGAAGCTCCCTGTGTTCAGCTATTTTGTGTTGGACGTAGCTGTTAAAAAAACAGTCATTTAAATATTTAGAGAGAAAAAAAACGGTTTCTTTAAGATCTAGAAATATCTTGAACAAAAATAATGCGGCCGTTTCCTCCCAGATATCTGTCTATTTATTATCTGTTGCAAAAACGACTACGTTGAGAGAAAAAACACAGATGGCGTTGGATGAAGTAATCCCTTCAGGTATCAGTTCCTTTTATTACAAAAATCATGAAGATAGAATGTATTGTTGGCAGGCCGTCAGTGATTATGATGCGAAGGTTCTCTCTAACATCAGGAAATCAAAGATTACCACAGCATCGTTGGGAAATAGATGGGTCAAAACTCATACTCACATTTTATCCTCCTGATCTCTAGAGAAAGCGCAGTACAGACTCAGCTTATCCTCCGCCACCAATCTCTCTAGTTCTTCCCTACAATGGAAATCTCTCTCCTTATAGCGACATCCGAATATTAAGTGTAGAACATCTTTGTTAGCAGTGTGTTGTACTTCCCTCTCTAGTAGAAGGCTTCTGAAGGGCGCTAAGCCGGTGCCTGGTCCGATTAGAATGTGGGGTTTAGTCTGAAAAGTATTTTTAATATTTACGAGTATTCAAAATGTAAAGAAAATCATTGCTTTTCGTATCAGAATAAAAAATTAAATAAAAAATATATTTAAGAAAAAGTTAAGTAAATTATTTAGTTTAATTCGAAAGTGTTTTACGTCTAAAAATGCTTTGTAAAGAATGGAGTACTTTTTATCTTAGTAAACGATTCAATTTGGATGCACGAGGATAAGTTCTTGGGCCAAAGCTGTTTGACTATTAAAACTTATACAAGGTATAATAGAAATAACTCAAAATGCCAAAAGGGTGACCCCTTTTGGGATTTTGATGATTTCATTGAACTCATCATTATGAACAACTTACTATGAGTCCAACCCCGAAATTCCAGAAAATAAATCAGGTGTTCCGTGCATTTATGTTCACATAATATTATAGGTAAGTAGATAAATTATTGACAAGTTTGTGAAAAAGAGTGAGTGCTTTTTTTCACAAACTTGTCAATAATTTATCTACAATAACTTACAGCATCTTTCGGAAAGACAAGTGTCCCAGTTTTAATCCAGCCATACACTCGATCCCCGACCTCCAAACTCTTCAGCCAATTCGATGCCAACCCAAGCCTGGGTTTCTTCAACTTTGTATGGTAATGTACCACAGCCACTAGTAAGTCGATGTTCTGTCCGTCTGATGGTAACGCACTGCTGGCTATGGAGAATGATCGTGGTTTGATTGTGGAGAAAAACTCGAATAATACTTCAAGAGTTAGTTTTGAAGCTGATTTGTGGAAATCGTGGAGTACCTGGAAGAAATTGGCGAAGAAAATGTTATAGTGGTTGGTGATTTAACAAAAAGGTTTTGTATGTACTTCGACTGTATTAGTTAGCAGTCATGAACGCAGCCAGAACGCAGGGATTAAAAATCATCTTCTCAAAACTTACCTCAAGCACAGTCCGCTTTGGTCTCCTACAATAGTTAAGCCAGTCTTCCTGCCCTTCGGGAGAGCTGAACTCGATACATTTCTCTCTTTCTAACTTATCGTCGGACACTTGTGCGAGAAGAGAGAAGACATATTGCGTCGGGTAGCAGTGGAGGTCCCAGTATTGTTCCGCTATTTCGTAGAGTGTGTGCGGTTGTTTTAAGAAGTCGGGGACGGGCATGTCTGTAATATATTATGTAGGTATTTTAAGCATCCAATAACTTCCTTATCGAATCGATCACCACTTCCGTTGTGATTGCATTACGATTTTACGTGTGAATAACGCAAAGCAATCACACATTCAGAAGTAATCGTAAGAAATAGAAAGAAGGGACAAAAAAGTTAAGGATAAATAAGTGAAAAAGTTTGGTTTGTGAAAAGTTAGCACTCCATTCAATCGCTAATCTGTGGTAAACTAATGAAAAATGGGGTACAATTTTTTTTTAATTGTTCTAAATGAATCTACAATCCTTTCAGTTATTTTCCGTCTCACAGCAGCAACCCAAGATCAACCTTATTTTATCGATTATAAAGATCACTTTTATTTTGACAGTCATGCAAAATAACTGTGAAAGGACTGTAGGCTAGACTGATTCGATTCTTCAAACATGTGAAGGTAGCGAGAAAAAAAAACAATGCAATGCAATTTTGAGTCAGAGTCGAGATGGAACCCATTCAATGGGTTATTATGTAACATAATAAGGGGTATAAAACTCATTCAATGGGTTCCATCTCGACTCAAAATTGCATTGCATTGTTTTTTTTTCTCGTTTTATGTATAAAACCCATTCAATGGGTTATCAAGTCACCCTTTCGCTGGGTTTCAAAAAAAGAACCCATTCAATGGGTTATCCATATTGAAGACTGAAGAGATAACCCTTTTACTGGAAGGTGTTATATCATGATAAAGGTAATCTCATAAATGGCTTACCCATTCGAAAAGCTTAACTCTTAACCGGGGTTATACGGTCCCTGAATTGCTGCGCGTGCTAAAGTCACCCAGTTCTAGCTATATCATCTTTCACCTTCAGCCATATCGGACAGAAACCAAAAATAAAACGACTTGATACAAAAATAATCATTTAATATCATTCCTCTTCCTGCCATCCATCCTCAATGCTCAAGAACCGTCGTTTAGCGGCCGTGTTCATGTACGGCCGTAGCGCCCACTCCGTGTCGGCGGCGTCCAAAGAGTCTATTGTTCCCAGCTTTATTTCGTAAAGCTTCATTTGAAAGCGGGGGCCGATCTCTGATAGTTCAATTTCTTTGCCAGCCTGAAAAATAAGAAGTCATAGTCAAAATTACAATGTTGAACATAACATAATATCACGCCTTGTTTCCCCGAAGGGTTGGGCAGAGGTGTACCTATAGTACACTCACATTTTGACAGTTATGTTTAAGTCCCATGTAAGAGGGCCTATTGCAATCGACCGGGCACAAATTTCATAGAAAAACCCAATAACACTTTGCCTGACCTGGCTCAGGCTCAGCAGTAGCGCTTGCGACCACTAGACAGTCGAATGTTGAAGTGAAGCATAAAATGGATTTTTCATTATGAACTATCACAGTCCGTGTATTTAGAAGAAAAAGGGGGCCACCCAGACCATTTTAATGGTGACTGCAAGACTAGCCATTTTCTACAAGCAGCAATTTTTTTTTAAAGCGATATATTATTCGTAATTATTATATTACTGTTTTATTCGAATGTGAACATTACGGTATAGTCATAAGGTTCATATTCGTATGAAAAAATTGTTATACGAATATCTATTTTATCTCAATATCTTATCATCCTACAGCAGATTTAGGAAGAGGCATTGCAACAGAAAGGCAAGTCAGTATACTCAACAAAATTTCCATACCTTTCTATAAGTATGCTGTCTGAAGCAGATGTAGTCATCATTGTTAGCGAAGGTGATCACTCTCTTGGAGTCAGGTTTGGGCACCGGGAACAGGTACTTTAGTATACTCATAGTTCTTAGACCTGCACACAAAAGTTTAAGGTGAAAAAGAACCTATTATAAATACTTATTCTAATAAAATTACTGAAATACTTGTATCTCCAAGATTGTCTCGGAAGTTTGGTCTTTGATTTTATTTGCGAGCGACTTCCGAAACAATCTATTGGTAGACAACTATAATACCAATTTTTTGCAACAACCAAACCAACAAAGTAATGTCGATAGATTCCTTGATCCATACTTTGAACAATTGCCGTCAGACGATAGTTTTGACTAGTAGAAGAAATCAATATTCGTCAATTGATCGACGTCGGTCGGGTGGGTGTGATTTTTTTTTTTTAAACGTTGCCCCACTCTAGGAATTTCTCCTGTATCGTGGGTGCGTTTACAAACATTTAAACTGACGTACACAAACAGCCAGACCCGGAACAACTACATGTAGGTCATACAAATATTTGTTCCGTGCGGGAATCGAACCCGCGACACGCAGCGCAGCAGTCAATCGCTTAACCACTACGCCAACCGTGCCGTCTAATGCGACAGATCTACAGCTGAACATTGGTCTGTTAGGAAACCCACAGTAATAATTACATATGTCTTCCGCAGGTTGATATAATTTATGATAATATGAACTTACCAAGTTCAGTCTTAAAGTTATGGAACACTAGATGTGGGAACTGTTCACTCATGGGCCCGATGTCGGGGATATCGTGTCGCATCACTACGCCTGATAGTGTGAATGACGCTGTGGGGCCGTATGGTAGGTGGCAGATTACCTGGGGTGACATAAATGTTGATAATTAAGTTAGCATGATCAAATGGGTGGAGTACTCGGAAGCCTCTAACTTGACCAGTAGGCAGCCTCACATAAAATTTCAATACATAGAATGTGGTATTTTGAATTCAATTATAAGTTGACTTCAAAAACTTTTATGGTGTCCCACAGAAGTGGTTCATAATTAAAATATATTTATATTTTAGTAGGTATTAAGTTACCACAACATTCATTATCAGATTTAATATTTTAAAGGCAGTGGAACATGAACTCACCAGACTATCGGGCACACCTCTATGCTCATGTACTACAATAAAATCAGTGACCTCATTGGCGCGACACGCATGTATCAGCTGAGACATCTCATAGCCACCACGGTTCATGCGCTGGCTGTTCGGGAATATTAACCTGAGAAAATAAATTAAAGGGGTTTTTGAATTATTAGTTACTTACTTCAGAAGTTCATGTCTGTCAAAGGTAGTTAAAGAAATGTAAGATTGAATTGAATCTATACATGTTATAAATTATAGTTGGGTTGACTAAAAAAATAAAATAAGTAAATCCCCACCTAAGTTCCTTAACAAACATCTTCAGCCTGGCACTAGGCTCTCTAGATGTGGTGATCATAATCTTAGGGTCTTCGACACCTGCATATCTGTACTCATCATCCTGTGAGCTCTGAGTGTTTGCACCACCACTGAAACTGCCTATTACTGCTGCTCTTTCAGGACCTAAAATTATGGTTTTGTTACATAGGTTTTGGTGATGTAGTTTTGTAAGCAACAAAAGCAAAAGCCAGTTTGTTTCACAAATTAATGCTCTGAAATATTTATACAGCTAACTTAAAAATGTTACAGAGGTCTATGTAAAAAGAACTGATATTCAGCATCAGTTTTTAAAGTAGTCTAGGATTTCTTATGCTACGTCAGAATTTTGGACTAGAAACTTGCTCGAACGAAGCATACCTACTCCGTGAAATTTACCGAAAACTTAGGTTATGATAGAATTTTGTAAACAAACAAGAATCACAAATTATCCAATAAATGGACTAAGTACTAACTTACCTTTATCTTCGTAGTCCATTCTTTTCTGTAAAGTGAGAGCCTCTTTCCTCAAATCTCCGTGGATAGGAATGTTTTCTTCCAAACATCGTTTTAGTTGATCTTTTTTCGCTTGAATATTCTTCTGTTTGTCTTCCACAGACTTCCTGTACAAGTATTCGCGGCGCAAACGCGCCTGTCGTCGCAGCATTGTCAATATTTATTGTATTTAAAACTTATTTACGGAAAATAACTAGTTTTTTTATGCTACAAACAGCGCACGCTGTGCAACTCGTTGATAGAGTGACGTTTAGTTAGTGAGTTTATTGACAATTTGGCAGACATGACAGCTCCGCACGCGTGTTTATAATTTGACATTAAAACCTCGCGTTTAGTTATTTTATTTGGAAATTGGAATTCATTCCATTCTATGAATATTTTAGTATCACACTCGCGATTTAGAATTATCGAAATGTTAAGACCGGTGTGGCGGCTGCGGTATACCGATGATTGACTTATGAAAAACTATAATAATAGCAGTTTGGATTTATTATCAACTTTAGTCGGAAAATAAAACGCCGCTTATATTGCGTTCAGAAATACATGTATTTTTGGCATACCACTAATGTTTAGAAATAAAGCTTTTAAAAATTTACCAATTTACCAAATTGACCCAAAAAAGTGGACCACACCAGTTCATAAGACGATTTACCAGTTTTATAGAGAAAAACTTACCATCATGATATTCCTCTACTACTAAGTTGTAATGAGGTTTTATGTCAAGATTGTGATCTTTGAAAATATTAAACAAATCTTCCACTTCCTCCTTACAGTTGCGAGGACGTATATTAAATAAATCTCCAGGCTTATAATTTAATTTAGTTTCATCTGCGGTCTTCAGCGTTATCATTCTTACATCCTAAAAAAGATTTTCGTCTTGTTACAATTCCAGAGGGTATTAAGAAAACTTTTGCAGACTTCAGGATCTTAAAAGTAAGAAAATAGAACCCTCTTATTAACTTTTTGTATGCCGTGATTACAGACACGATTAAAAACCCATTGTGTCTCGTGTGGATCCACATTCTAGCATACAAAAGGTTAAAGCAGTAATAAGAGACATAAGGCCTTTGCCAAGCAGCGGGATGATACATCAGTAACAGTAAGAGATAAAACATAATAGAAATGCCACAGAAATGATCTACTTAAAAAAAAATCTAGAAAGAGAGTACATAAAAACTTCCTTGGAATGCAAAGACCAAAATCTTAAACTTAAACTCACCTGAAAATGTGTTTCATGAGTAGTCCTATCATTTTTTGTAACTTCCATGAGTGTAGCATCAACAAAACTGTCCTTCACTCCTTTAGAAAAGTATATATCTTCTGTTAAACCGTTACAAGTAGCAATTTCTTCACATTTCTCTAGAGAAACCTTCCATCTTGGAATAAAGTTAGTTTTGATATTATCCGTTTGTATATGAGGATAGTATTGTTTTAATATTAACAGGTATTCTTTGAGCCAAGGGGCCATTACCGCATCATGGCCCAAGTCATGTTGGTAATCACAAAGACCTGGAACAAGCATAGATTTAAAGTCTTTTTCATTAACTTTAGATTATAAGAATCAAGGACTCTCACATTCAGTGAAGTAGTGTATGACAATGCAGTAAAGTTTGCTTACATATTGTAACACAAAGGAACAATTCAAATTATTATTTTATCTAGATGGTATTGGCATGGCCAACTTTTTTACAAATGCTAAGAATGATAACTTAGATATTTTTGTTTCCTGTTTTTTTAGGAATGTCAGGGAAATGCCAATATTATCTACTAACTGCACCCAATTTTCATGATAAAATGGTACGCCTTATCTCATAACAATCAAATCTTAGAAGAAATATTTCAGATAAGGAATGAATATAATTTCTAACACCCATTTCTTATGTAATTTATTGCTTTTTAATGAGAATTAAGCGTAAATTCTTATATAGCTACCTATATCTAGCAATGGTGTTGCCCCCAACTGCATGAGCCGCTTATGAAGCTTCTTCCCAGCGAAATTGAACTTTAAATACGATGAATCGCCAAGACCAAGCACTCCATACTTTAACCTCGCTAAAGAGTTGGCGGGCAGGTTTTTTCGCAGAAGAAACTTCCAGAACCTCTTCATATTATCCGGTTCATCTCCCTGGCCAGACGTAGCACACACGAAAATAGCAAATTCCTCTTTTATAAGTCGAGAAATGGGATACTCATCCATTGCTTGAACCGGCCCACGAAATCCCAAGACCTTCGTCGTACGCCATATTCTTTCAGCAATTTCTTGGGCCGTGTAGGTTTGGCTGCCGTACAGCACGACGAGTCTTGGCGCTTCACTCATTTTAAAAGAATTTAGTTGAATAAATGACAAAATTAGACAATCAAAACACAGTTATCAGCTGTTTATTGTCACTGAGTGACATCTCATGACATTTGACAGGTCACGTCACGATACGATACAGATTACATAATCCAGTTTATTGACTTGTTCACTTTTTAGCAAACTTTGAAAATAATTATTATCAATTATTTATAAAATGCTTTTAATAATTTGGAATGACCTTATGATCTGTTTATCGATCAACTTCTTGACAAAGTTGATAAAACCTAAACCTTTACACAAAGATAAAATGATTACCTAAGTACAGTGTGACCTACAATGCCACAAAAAGTGACCTTAGTGGAGTTTTTGAGGTACTATCTCTCTACTCGGGAAAATCTTAGTAAAACGAAGAAATGCTCCAGCAATTAATTATTGATAGCCAACCACAACGCCCGGTAACTTTTCGATATATTCAGTCTATGCGAGATGAAATCCGAAATATCAAATACCAATCAAAAGTGGGATTACTGTGCTGTTTTTATAAATCTCCAACCCCTTTGCATCCCCCGTTCAATACTATACAGTCCTCTCTATTGCTCCCATCGAAAGTGACCTTCTATCTCTTTCATATTTGGCGCACGGCAGTCTCGCGGCCCCAGTTGGCGGGCTAAGTCGCTCCGACAGAAAAACGCGGGAAATAGTTACAGTGAAGTGATACAGAAAAGAAAATATTTTTAGTGAATTATATTGAATATTTTAATACACCAAAATGTAAGTATTAATTTTATAAGATTTCTGGATTTATCAATTTGCCAAATGAGCCGGTTTTTATGGTAGAAAAAAATGTTTAACCTTTGACATTTCTTTCGGCATGGATAATTTTTTCGAATTTTATAAATAAGTTACTTCAAGATTATATTAATTTAAATAATATTCACGGTATTAATTTGAGTACAAATATTACTACGAAAACGAACTGAAAACTTAGATGCGAAGATTTTTTGCTGGGATTACCTATGATTAAACTTTGCAAACATTCCAATACAAAAATTATACGCATAGCTAGTATTAACATGTTTAACTGGCCCTATGTAGGTACCTACTGGAAGCTTCATATAATCTTCAAGTTAATGCTGCACAGTACCTACCCTTTATCTACTGACGACCATACCTAATCTGCAAACTTTTAGCCAACTAATAAATAATTACGAATATTCGAATACTAATAATCTCCTTGAACTTATTTATCTCACTTAGATAGAAAATATCCAACAAGACCAGATAAAATTACATCAGCGCGGACGTGATTTGATAACGATGATAATTTACGTCACAAATAATAAATAAGCTCGGGAAAGCTTTGCGATTTTCTGCACAGCCATTTTGTATCGATTAACCAAAAGCTATTATAGTGAGTAAAAAAAAGTTTTCCTATGCAAAACGTATTTCAAACCCAAACTTCGAACGAAGCATTTCCTCTCATTCCTTTTTCAAATGATTAAAAACCACTTTTCCCGCGTTAAAAATATCGGTTCTTGCGTCAGACGAACACGTGGCGTCATCGATCTGCCTCCCTTTCTCACCCCTACTCCACCCCCCTCCTACTAGGGGTACCGAGTGTAACCCCAAAATGTCTTTTACCTTTGACCCCTAGTTGCCCCGGACAATCGGTGCAGAGAATATTATATAAACTTATGTTATTTTTAGAAAAAGGAGATAAGCAACAGCAGCCCTGCACCTCTGCCTAACCCTTCGGGGAATGCAGGCGTGATGTTATGTTGTATGAGATAAGCTATTTGTGATAATAATCACTTGATAATTTGTTCTTGCTACAATATTTTTGGGTTAAATATTTGAAATAAAAGAAGAAAGAAAATAAGTTTATTTGTGGTAAACATTACGCAAAAAAAGATCAAAAGAACATATTAGATCCACGTACTTAGTTTAATGGTCTGTGCACCAAAATTAAGCCGAACGTAGAGTGCGATTACCTACTTAGCAGTTTTCCTCATATTTTTAATAGTAGTTAGTAGCATATCGGAAGTTCGGCCAATCAATAGATAAGAGCTTTCCGGAGTCATTAGAATTTTAACAAGTTATTTTCTTAATTGGGCTCTTACTACTGAGTTTGACAAAAAACAATCGAGGGTAATAAAACTTTCTACAAAATAAAATAATAAATTTTAATAAATTTCTTTAAAATTAAATAAATAAATAAATAAAAATCTATGCATGTTTGAGGGCAGTCTAAATTGCGGCTGAATATTTGTAGCTGGCGAAGCGACTGCATATTACACAAACTCAACAACTAGGCTACCTACGATATTCCTAAGCCCTCTCACCAAGCTTTCGACACGCATTGACTCAATTCAAACGCGTAAGTTACTTTGTGTGTCTGTCAGTCTGTCTGTTGCCTCTTCACGCCAATACCACTGAACCGACAGACCAGGAGCTTTAATTAACTGGTAGGCTGGTTGGAATAACCACCGTCGGCCGCCATGGCCCACGCACAATGGTCCGCTCAAGGACTAAGTGCGGAAACCAAAACCCCTAACATAGAACATAGAACCACTGAACCGATCGTTACGAAAGACTGATATACTTAGGTAGCCTAGAACCTGGAGGACATAGGCTTCTTTTCATCCTGGATCGTAGGCGAACAGTAAGTATTAGGTATCTATTATGTACAATGTAACAGCGAATCAATTTTCATGCCTCCCCCTTTAGACGTAGGCTAAATATTTTTTGATACCTATTCCGATATTTCATGATCTAAAGAGGTGCAATTAAGAATAAGCATTAAAAATGTAATAAAAAAACGCGAAATTTCGAGGGTTAACGCTAGTTTCCAATATTCGATCGTTTCAAATTTTTGGTACTTATTTTTTACTAGAAACAAGTTATTTCCGCTGAAACTAAAAGATAACTGTCGATTGCGTCATCTAAACAATTTCTTATTGTAAATCACTGAAGCGGTTACTGAAACGATTTTTTTTTGTAAGTCGGTACCTACTTCTTTCATTTTTATTATGTGTCTGAAATAGTTTTTTTTCTTCATCATTTTATCTACAATCGGCTGTCTAGAGTGTCTAGCCATAACTAGATGTGGTCTGGGGTGGAATTTACTCGATTGCCATTGCAGTGAATAGCACCATCTACATGTGGGGAACACTTCAGTTCCTTTGGTAAGTCGTTTTATTAGTCTCTGTCTTGAAGTGCTGTGTTGCTGTATGGTTTAGTCTTTCTTTGTACTTTTTGTTGTAGTTATTCATTCCTTCTCTTAAGGTCGACGTCGCACATAGATGAGTTGTGATTGCGTAAATTTTAAGAAATTATAGAATGTTCTTTTGGTGATTCGGGACAACGTTGGGTAATTTTTTTTTTTTTTCTTAATTTATCTTAGGTATCTCTGCTTGTCTCTGCATCACCCTAAGGTTGACTGGTAGAAAATGCCTATGGCTTATGTCCGCCTCAGTACATTTGTGTACGTATTAAATAAATAATTCAAACAGTTAGTGGCCTCTGGTTAAATTGTAAATTTTTCAGATGCTAGAAACTTTATACTGTCTAGACTAAAGTAAAGTAGTTCTCTGTGAAGAGCTTTAGACGAATAAAATCGTAGGATTATCTGGATATTGAAGTTCAAACAGAACGTGAGGAGCATTATGGCTAGTGCTAGGTATATTTGAAATTGTAAAAATTGGTATTCAAAGCCAGAACTACGTGTCTAAGTTTTCAAAGTTATACTCCATCAGCACCAATAGCTTTAGTACGAGAGATTGCTTTGCAGTTAGTAAAGCAATCTAGCAGTTCGGTGTTTTCTGTATATGGTGGTGAATAGACCGCCCTGTAGTATACCTACCTAAATGTGGTGCAGTCCCACAAACAATGGGGAACTTAATATCGTGTCCAGCGTGTATTGTTGCCTGTACAATGCAGAGCTGATGGACTCTACTAAAGGTGCCAAATTCTTAGCCAAATTCTGGGCTGGCACTATTTAGAGAACTGAGCAATACCTACAATCTGTGATTGGGACAGTTTCCCTTGACCAAATCCTTTGCAGCGACCTTTGCGTCCAGAACTACAGAGATCAATAAGTTCCTGCCAGTTCATTTTTTCCAAAATAAAATGTTCTAATACAAATTAATTAATGAAGTACCACAACAAGGAAAGAAAGAAAGAAAAATGCGTTTATTGGCATTACAGCAGAAAAATACACCTTATAACTATAAAAACAAAAAACAATGATTATAATAATACCAAAAGGGCCTCAGTTCAGCATAATGTCAGATGATACACAAAGTGTACCGCCTGACGTTGATTTTCAGCTGCAACCCACGAGTGCCATACGCTAGAATAATAAAGACAGGGAAGTGTGTCTCCATTTTTAAGCTATCGATCACTCCATTATCTACACACACAATACAATAAAAACCATGTAACATTAAACTCTTCGACTCCGACCAAATCGTTTCCTAGTTAGAATTTAAAATACCTTGCAACGATCGAAGTTGGTAATGTCGTCATCTTACAATTGATCTTAACTGTTACAGTTTCAAATGCTTATGTAATAAGAATGGATATTTCATTATCAATCAATTTCAATTGCTGTGCGTGTAATTCATTTGGTAAAGCTATTTAATTCTCGCCTTGGCCGTTGTGAAGGACGATGTGCGTTTGACTAGTCAGCCGGTCCATTCAGTAAAAATCTCACCGTGAAATTAGTTGAAGTGAGCTGCTATATAGGGACTGACACTATTGACAGCTCACTTCAAGCTCACTTCACCTAAGTTTTGTGGCTCTTCACGGTGATATTTATACACTATAGTACAGTCCGCGAGGTTTAAGCTGAGCTTTGCATTTGTGTGAGTGCACATAGATAGTGTAGGTGTGACGTCGGCCTAGAGCGCAACGAGTCCTTTGTTTGGTTTAAACCGGTTTATCCACCGCGCACTTTCTACTTTTCGTAATGACTCACACAAATGCAAAGCTCAGCTTAGACCTCGCGGACTGTACTGCTGTTCTCTGGTCCTACAGTCTTTGGTGAAAGTTGGTCCTTTTTAGAGAGTTGGTCTTTTGGATCTACGAAACTGAAGAACTGAAGTGGTGTCTTCAGAAGGTAGGTACTGAGGGCAAGTTTTTTGGGAGCGATATTTCTATCAGAACTGGTTTCTGGTCCATATTATTATGTAACTGAAAAATGGTCTTCCCTAGACAGTTTGTTGTGCCAAAAAGTTTTGAATGTCGATTTGATTGTGTCCTAGTGCGTATAAAGTTCGGGACTTCCAAATGTATTCATGATAATCATGCATCTTGTTTTCCTCAATTTTATTGTGCCAGTATTATTTTTATCCTCAATTAAGCAGGTATAGTATTTTAATAAAAAAATAACGACTGTAGGTACCTACCTATCAGTTTAATCTACCTTTTAAATCACTCGATGTTTTCGAGTGTACGAAATTGATGCTTAATCACGAGGAAAGGAAAACCACTGCGAATTTCATTTAAATTCTATGCGTATGTTCCTACCTATATAATTACCCAATTCCCAGAAACTGGGCCTAAATCAGCCATTAATTTGCCACATGTAAGTAATTTGCACAATTCTACTAATCGAGCAGCCCAGTGGTATCAGCCCTATGACTGACGAGTTGTTGAGAGTCCGACTCGAACCCAGGAAGGCACTTTACTTTGAGTATTTAATTTCATCACCACTGCTCTCAAAACGGTGAAGGAAAACATCGGAAGAAAACTACAATGCATGCCCTAGAAACAAAAAATCGAAGAAAGAAAGAATAACGTTTATTTGAACGTACAAAAAACAAAATAAAAAAGTGGAAATAATGTTTAACAACAATAGTGTGTGCCTCACGGCTGCGGCATTAATGCCAGATAAATGCAGTCTGACGCTGGTTTTCTAATGAACCTTAAGGGTAAAGTGAGGGGGAGTACAAACAGTTTCAACAATGAAGGCATAATGTGACATCCACCAACCCGCAGTGTTTAGTTTGTGAACGAGGGAATCGGCTCCATTATCTACTTAACTAACTACCTACAGTAAAAGAGGAAGCAGTCAGGATAAATCTTAAGTCTAGCCAAGGCTATTTAACACTAGAACTGGCTGAAGTTGAATGATTAAATGATGGCCATATTTTATTTCAAAAGTCATTCAATGAATAGCCTTTTTGTGGAAGGACATCGGTCTTTGAAAAAAGAACATGTTATAGACGATCCTGGTGATTCTATGCATTTTTTTACAAGTCAAAGACATTGGCAACGCCACTCTCTGATAAACAGTCATTGAATCGGGATTGACATTGTTAGATCTCGTGACTTTTTATATTTTAATGCCGGTAGTTATATCAATATCGTGCCGTTTTTTCTACTAATCGTCACTGCTAAGACCACTACCTAGTCTTTTGAACCGTAAGTCAGAGATTTCCAAAATTACTTTGTTTTTAGACATAACGTTATTTGGTAGATATAGTTAACAACAATAAAAATATCTAAGTATTGTTTTTTATTCCGGGATCATGCATTAGGTGTGTTTATACCTAAGCTGCAGTAATAACATCGTATATAAATATAAGTTTTTTGAACTACATCGATCAGAAGTTTTTAATAATCTATGATGGTCCTACTAGTGACCCAGTGACCTAACAGTGCACACTATCGATTCAAGTGGCTAGCCAAACTGGCTGCAATAATTTGGAAGCAGTACCTAGAGGAGAGCGGTACTACGATTTAAAAACATGTGCGCCAGGGTACCGTTGTTGGTACTTGCAGTGGGAGATCGCTGTTTTAGTAAACCAGTTGTGCTATTCTGTAACCATCTCACCGTGAAGTGAAAACTTAGGTGAAGTGAGCTGTCACTCCACCTGAAACTTGGAATTGATACTATTGCCAGCTCACTTCAAGCTCACTTCACTTAAGTTTTCACTTCACGGTGAGATTTTAACAGAATAGACCGGCTGCACCCTAATTGCGTAATACACGATCAATCACAATGTGAAACGTTTTGAAATAGTTTCTTAGCTTCAAAAGTTCGAAAAAAAAATCTGCTGAGCAACGTAAATAACGCAGTGAATGTTGTTGAAAATGAAAATTAAATGTTGGACAAAATGAAAAGGATTAGTCTTAATCGTTTACGAAAATGTGTTACGCAATTAGATAGCAGCTCACATCTTGTCGAGATAACTCTTTTAGTAGAGCCATGAACGAAAGCCTATGGTAGAGAAAAGGGTACCTACCCTACTCCTGTATTCCCTGAATGGTTGGGCAGAGGTGTACCTATAGTACACCTACATTTCGTTAGTTAAGTTTGAGTCCAATATGTAATAGGGGGCAAGCCTATTCCCATCGACCCGGCACAAATCCAGGCTCCGGGCTGCTACTAAAAAATTCTAGCTACTTAATGTTATTCGAAAACCCAATAACACTTTGCCCGACCCGGGAATCGAACCCAGAATAGCAGTTGCGCTACGATCACTACACCAACGAGGAAGTTATAGCGTTTATTTCAGACCACAGAGATATTATGTACTACGGTAGTGTTGGAAAGAGAAGATTGCAAGCACTGAATTTCAAAACATGCAACATTATTTAAGGGGGTGTTCTACCCATAAATATGAACAACTTTTACTATGGGAACAACTAGCACACGCAAAAAAAAATCTACCTTCTTATAGAAAATGGTACAATCGGGTATATTATGGGGTATACCGTTATACAGGAAAGTCATTTTTTTTTTTGCGAATTCAAGTTGGTCCTAGAGTAAAAGTTGTTCACATTGATGGGTCCAACACCCCCTTAAATTTTGTAGCATGTTTATAAAGGCAGCCTGTATATAGGCGCCTGTAATGACTCTGGCTGACAAACACTACAAAGTAGATTTAATTGAGTTAAAGGTTAAATATGTACTAAAATTGGCAGAACTTCCTCTTCATGAAAAATATCCTACCTCAACGTAATTAATTCAACTTCTACCTTTTTTGTAAAACAAGACATCTTTGCAGGAAGTAAAAGAACAAGCTGTTTATTATAAAATCACTACGACATATTTCCTTACTTCACTTTTAATTTGAACCGGGGATCAAGGACCATACAAAGCGAAAGTATAAGACTGATAGGAGAAGAAGGTCAATCAACGGCATTATCAGACGCACAAGGCCAGCTCGTCAATACATCGGCAATTAAAAAAATAAAATGCAAAATAAACGAACTGCTGAACATACTGATTACAAACTTTTGAATATAGAATACCTATAGGTACGGTTTGAATGAAACAAAATGGAACTGTGTATGTATTACTATAGAATTTAAAGAATTCTTTAATTTCTTTAAATCCTTTGTTTTTTTTCTAATACTTACAGTTGATTTCATGAGACTTTATGTTAATCTTGAACTATACTGAAATACTTACAAGGATTGTAAACGCTAACATGCAGTGAGTAAACGGGGTGTTCAATGGATTCTTCACCTCTATTAAGTTATTCATAAGGGTTATTTTGTCACATACTACTAGTAAAAAAAAGTTTATCAGGACATAACTAATGTCCAAGATTAATTTGCCATTAGTTTCATCAATCTGCCTAGCGTTTTCCCGCAACTATGTTGGGATCGGCTTCCAGTTTAACCGAATGCAGCTGAATTCCAGTATTTTACATGGAGCGACTGCCTATCTGACCTCCACAACCCAGTAACTGCCTAATACGATACCTCTTGGTAAGACTGGTTGTCAGACTTTCGGGCTTCTGACTACCCGTAACGACTGAGAAAAATCCACGAATGACAGCCGGGACCAACGGCTTAACGTGCTTTCCGAGGCACGGAGGAGTCTCGATATCTAAAGATGGTCACCCATCCACTGACCAACCCCGGCTATCACAGCTTAACCTGATGGATCGACCCGTTTGGCTGTTATTACTTCGCCACGCGCTCCTCAAAGCTTCAACTGGTAGTTTAAATACAAATTACATAAATACCTACACACATACATAATCGCGGTTTCTTCCCAGTGGGGAGGCAGAAACTACAGAACGCCAACTGCTACGACTATTACATACTCCTTTTGCTTTCTTTTACGTTCCATACATCAGGGGCCTAAGTCTACTTATTTATAAACGTTACAATGGTCTCTCAATGGTGAGTTTTTGACAGATTTGCCATACAAAATCTGTCAAAAACTTACCATTGAGAGACCATTGTAACGATTATAAATTATTAGACTTAGGCCCCTGGTCATATACGCCGGTTGCGAGTACTACGCACCTGCAATGACCTCTCTGAAGAACATCACCAAAAAGGTCACTAATTATGTCCTTCTCAGGCGTCCGCTCCCGGCGTTTCCACTCACATCTGCCTTGTAAATACATTTTTTTAGACGCCTTTAATTACTTATGTTGACGTAACTTTTAGTTTTTCGTCACTCTGTTAACGAGTTTTTTAGCAGGGTTGTATAAAAGGCGACGAAGCGTAAAGGCGTCGAAGGACACATTTACAACGTAATCGTTTTAACTCGTGGTTCATTGAACAATTAAACCCACATTAGGCTAGTCTTTTTGAAAGCAAAGTTTTCTGAAATCGTGTTTTCGGTTAACATAGTACTTAACATTAATCCTGAACTTTAACATATATTTATTTCAAAATGAATGCTGCAGTAGTTCGGGAGTAAGGTACTCCGATCCTTTCGGACGGGCCCGTATCTTCAGTGACGGACTTAGAGAGTAGGCCCCCAGGCGTTAATCAATCTGCCTAGCTTTTTCCCAACTAGGTATGTTGGGGTCGGCTTCTAGTCTAGCCGGATGCAGCTGAATACGAGTATTTTACATGGAGCGAGTATTTTACATGGAGCGACTGCCTGCCTATCTGACCTCCACAACCCAGTAACTGGCTAATACGATACCCCTTGGTAAGACTGGTTGTCAGACTTTACCCGTAACGACTGTCAAAGATCCACGAATGACAGCCGGGACCAACCAACGGCTTAACGGGCTTTCCGAGGCACGCAGGAGTCTCGATTTGTTAACATGGTCACCCATCCACGGACCAACACCGGCAATCGCAGCTTAACCTGACTGATCGACCCGTGCGGCTGATATTACATAGCTACGGGATCTTCAGGACCCCAGGCGTAATATTTTATTACCATTCGATTTAGTAGGCTCCGGTGGACAATTTCATATTCGCGAAAGCGCATTCCGTAAACTTTCAGCTCCATGTTTTCCGATAATCAATGCATTGTGGGTATATAAGGGCCGTTTGACGTCAAAGCCCCTATCTCTGTGTGCCCAGTAGGAGGTTATGTGCTCAGTTTGGCGGCGCCGTAGAGACCTGTGACATGACCAACATACAACATAGCGATGTATTTTATTGAGTAAGTAATTGGGAGAAGTAAGAACAAAATGCAATATGTGTTGTTGTCTAATAAAGCCACGGGAGTTCTTTATTCGGGGTCAATGTTTGTGTAATCGATTATCGTTTCCTCATTCAATTCACTATTATATAGGTACTCATGTCCAATTGTCCATATCCCAATTTATTTAGGATTGGCAAAGTACCTAGGTACGTCTTTTTATTTTATACTATATCTTTAGCCGTCATCTTAGTGTTTGCTAACTTATTAACCAGCCAGACAGACACAAGAGTGATCCTATAAGGGTTCCGTTTTTTAATTTTGAGGTATGGAACCCTAAAGACAAAAAAATTTAGAGAAGCTATAAATTCAAGAATTGTCTACCTACTGAGAAATAAATTGAAGACCTATTTTAAGTTTAAATTGGCTATACGGAGAGGTTTTATCTGGTGCATGGAAAAGTCATTTTCTCAAACATGCTTGAAAATTCGAGCATTATTTTGACAACCTTCTTCGAGATAAATCGAAATTGCTGTACTGTTCAAAAACAAATGACTATGCGGCCGGCAATGTTACTATGAAAATCCATATCTGTCCTGTGGAGCGGCCAAATAAATTACTGAGAAAACTTATATCTGTATTTAAAAATGGTTGCTGGCCGCGACAGTAGTTTAGGTACTATTAAAAGTCGATTTCTACCTGAAAAAATTAAAAAACTTTACAAACTCGAAGTGAAGTTGTAGGCATAGCCCAGCGGCATAGCTAGTAGTTAAATGCTATGAAACAGATTAGTTAATACACGACAACTACTAACATAACTGAATTAGGCAGGAAACCTCATCAGTGCACATATGAATTGAATCCACGGTTTCCGCTGTGTCAAATCTCTTTTTAAAGTGCTATATTTTTTGTTATAATATTTTTGGACTGATTTTAAATCATCTTCTGATTCCTCAGTGGAAAATCAGTTATAGCGATTTTCTTTAACGAACCTTAGAAGGAACAATTTTTTCACGCAAAAAAAAATTCGATCGAATTCACTTGTAAACTGAAATTCTGTCTCCTATTGACAGCTACATTCGATGTAGAGCATCAAATAAGCAGTTGTCCTTTGCAGCTTGTCATTTTGGGCAATGAAACTTTTATAAAAAATCCTCCTCTAAGTTAGCATGCAAGGCTGACGCAATCCGTGACACAATCCCGCGTCCCCTGTGTCCACTGCTTTCAGTGAGGGTTCCAGCCCTTTGATAGATCTGGGCCAAGGACGCCTGCTGTGGCAGATGTGTCGTTGTTAATGAGATGAGAAACATAGGAGTATGGCTGTCTACTCGCGTAGAATTTTAGTATGAACTGGATTTTATGCAGATCGGACTGTGAGAAAGAAATCGGAAAGATTCTTGAGTTTTTTAACGAAAAAAAATGAAAATTTTAGTACTTTTATTAGTAATAATTTATTATAGTATTTTAGTAGTCATTTTTTTACATAGTAATAAGTATAGTTTCTTTTTGAATTTATTAAACTCTATTACCTATTATTATTATGATTCTTTTATTTCATTTTTAAATATATTCTTTACATTTTTAACTATTATAATTTAAAAAAATATTAAAAAATTGTGGTCCATCGGCATCGGGAACGGGGTCCATGCTGCCGGTGGTCAGGGCTCTAGAGAGAGGAACCTCCTATGATTTATGAATGAATTATTATGATTATTGTTATTATTTTTACCTTAAAGCCTCGTGCAGACTGGCGCTACGCAACACCGGTAATTGTTCTGCCGTGAAGTTTTCTTAGAAATTGTATTGTTTGAGTCGCGTCGTGCCAGTCTGCACGAGACTTCCACTAGATCGATTAGGTACTGAAAATGAAAATGGGAAAGTTTAATTCATAATTTCACTGCGCTATCAATCATCGTCCACTTTTCAACATAGACTTGCATATCAGTACATAGCTATACATATGCAATAAGTGTTTCGTTGGTCTAGTGGTTGCAAGCGCTACTGCTGAGCATGAGGTCCTGGGTTGGATTCCCAGGGGCAAAGTGTCATTGTGTTTTTCCGTCAGGAATTTCTCAGTAGCAGCCCGGAGTCTGGATTTGTGCCCGGTTGAGGGCAATAGGCTCGCGTCCCCTGGTGAAATGTGGGTGCACTGTTGGTTCACCCCTGCCTAACCTTTCGAGGATTACAGGCGTGATGTTATGGTATGTCTATGCAGCTAATCGAATAAACTGACGTGAGAAAATGTTGTTAATCACCACGTTAATTATTTTTGATTTCTGATCTGATTTTCAGTCTGTAGATTGAACTTAATTAGTAATTATATGCCTAGCAAGGTTATTAAAACTATTAAGTTGTTAGTTACATTTCGGTAATAACCTCGTTAACTGAAATCGATACCTGTCTGCCTGTGTTTAAGCAATGCACTAGTAAGTGACGAAAGATATTTTTATTTACAAACATAACATCACGCCTGTATTCCCCAAAGGGTTAGGCAGAGGTGTACCAGTACCCTCTCATTTCGCCAGTTGTCGCCTGGTTGGTCTAGGGGTCGCAAATGCGACTTCTGAGCGTGTCCTGGGTTCGATTCCTAGGTCGAGCAGTAGCAGTATGTTTAAGTCTCATGTAATATAGGGGTGAGCTATTGTCATTGGAATAAGTCCAGGTTCCGGGCTGGAACTGAGAAATTCCAGATGGAAAAACCCAATTACAGTTTGCCCGACCTGGGAATCGAACCCAGGACCTCATGAAGTAGAACCAGGCAGTCAAAATAATTAAGTATAGTGTATTTTATGGTGTGTACATACATAAACTCACACCTTCTTCCCATGAGGGTAGGCAGAAACTACAGAACGCCACCTGCTACGATCCTCCTGCTGCGGTGGAGTATATTAAACTCCTTTTGCCTCTTTAACGCGAATACTACGCACCTGGCCTTTCTGGAGAACATCACCAATAAAAATGTCCTCCTAGGGCGTCCCCTACCGGCGTTTCCAATTGTTGTTGTTGACATATTGTTATTGTTTTTTATGTATATTTGAGAAATTGATTTACCTAATTTAATTAAACAAAGAAGCAAACATCTTCTCAACACTTTAATATCTACTTTTAACAAGTTTACAGAATTAACATTTCAGGTTGTTGTCCTTGAAGAATGTTTAGAGCATAATATCTTAATTCGAAGCGTATCTAACAAGGCACACGAAATAAATGACCTACTTGCACGCTGAAGCAATTTGGAATTTAAATTACCTTCCCTTCGGTTCTGTTAATGATTTGATGATCTTGATTTATTAATTAGCAAATTAAATACATCCATTGTGCCCGGTTGATGGCAATAGGCTCGCCCCCTATTATATGGGACTTAAACATAACTGGCGAAATGTGGGAAAATTTTGATCACACTGGGAATCGAACCCAGGACCTCTGGGTCTGAAACAGGTGGTCTAACCACAGAGGCGGTTAATGCGTAAAAGCAGCATTTGTAAACAGTAAAATATGCGAAATCTCTCTGAAGAACTTCACCAATAAGGTCACTAATGTCCTCCTAGAGCGTTCCCTTTCGGCGTCACCGCTCACATTTGTCTTGTTAGACGCCTTTCAACATGACCAAACCATCCAAGCATATTGTTTATTTTACACTTACATTATTTAATACCTATCGCTCTGGCCTCGAAATGTAGCTGCCCCAATTAACTCGTCACTGGCACTGATGAGAGCATTCACTCTGTTCATATCACTTCAAAACCAATAAAGTGATATGCTTAACATATAGAATTGTTGAGTTGATTTTTTTCAACGGACAGTACAGAATGTACCATTCGAATTGGTTCCTAAATAAATAAGACATAATGCATGGAAAAGACATAGCTTTTACCTATACAATCAACCTATTTAACGGTGCTACTACTGGGCCTCTGGGTTTCCCACGACTTGAGACAAAAATATAGCTTAGTATTTAGGTCATAGGTAGCATATCATCATTCTTGCTCTTATCCCAATTTATTCGGGTTTAGCAGAGCATATCTTGTTCCATACTTTTCTATTAGTCGTCATCTTAGTAGTAGATTACCCCCTTACTATAGCCATATCATCTTTTACACAGTCCAGCCATTGTTTCTTTGGTCTCCCCCTACTTTCCTTGGGTCACATAATTTCGTTCCATTAGTAAAAATATGTGTATGGCCTACAGATTTATAATAAAAACTGCATCGTCCGTACGTGCCATATTTCATTGACGAAGATTGATAGATGGAAATTCAGGAATCAATAAAACGATACAATTAAATCACTGAATAAAGCCGATCATATTTCACAAAACCTCAGCATTATGAATGAAGTATTCTTGCTACTAACCCCTGTACGCAATCAGGAACTCCAAACTTACTTATCAGTATACCTATTGACCTATTAACCGGCACAATCTTCACCGACTACACACTGATAACAGACTCATCTCTCTCGGAGTAAATATCTGATTTGTTTCTTCATCTGTGGTCTTATTAATGTTAAAAGATTGTGTTATTATATATAGATGAGGTATTATAATTAATTATCGTTGGGTGGTGGATTAGTGATCTTGTCAAGACGTTGTAAGTTCACATTTCGCCCATACGCACGAGCTATTAGACTGCCTAAGCTGAGTAAATGGACCATTTTGATACAACAAAGGATAGCTTTTAACACGTTTAGTGGGTGTAATATGGAGTTACCCACTTATAGCATACTGTTAGGTTATCAGACTCGAAGGACCAAAAACTATTAAATTATTCCATAAAAATGAGTCAATAGTTAAGTCATCAAACTGTCTGAGATTTTTATCCCCAGGTATGGAATAAGTAACACTGAATTTCAGCAGTCAGCAATGCCTGAAAATAGGCAAAATCTCGATATATTTCCGGGAACTTGGAACTTCTCCAGTATTTCCGACAATCTTAATGTATTAGAAGAAATGGGCGAATTCCAGCACGCGTAGCATGAAAACTATAGAAATGGGTTTTCTAGGTGTTTTGTCGACGGAAGAGTAGACAAAATTACAGATTGTTATTGTTTATCTGTCATTATGTCTATTCTTCCGTCGACAAAACCCGTTTATATTGTGGTCATGGTAAGCGTGCAGGAAAGAGTAGGCAGCAGTTGTGTTCCAAAAGCTCTACCCACTCCTTTGAAGAAAACTAGGTATTATAATAACATCACGCCTTATACCCCGAAGGGTTGTGCAGAGGTCTAGTATACACCCATGTTTCATTAGTTATGTTTAAGTCCCATGTAATAGAGGGCAAGCCTAGTGCCATTAACCAGAATTCAGACTCCGGGCTACTACTGAAAAAATCCTAATGGAAAAAACCAATAACAACTAAGAATACTGTCGTGTGCAAAGTATTTTATTCATAAACTGAAGTCCATATTCGCTGAACGGTTATTACGGGATACTATTTGAAACTCCAACCCTCTCAGAAGAAAACTTTCGGAGTGTTTCCGCAGTTCCATTTGACCCAAATCTGTACCAGCGCTGTTCGATAGTTTGTTATTTACAGTATTTTTAAGTTTTCTGTTTTTACTGAATTCGACGATACTTTTATAAGAATAAGGGAACTGTTTTAATATTGAGTTATCGTAAATTAATTAAAACATACCTGTGTCGTAAAGCTTGATGATCTTACACTACAAAAACCACTTTTTCGTAGACCCCTGAAAAGCATGGAATTCATAACATTATTTTACCTCATAGACTCAGTGTTTATGAGGTAAAGTTATCCTAATATGAAAGTGACTTTGTTTGTTACGCTTTCACGCTAAAACGGCTGAACGGATTTGGATGAAATTTGGCACATGGTTAAACGATGACCTGGAAAAGGACATAGGCTACTTTTCAACTTGGATCGCAGACGAAGTCGCGAGCAACAGCTAGTAAGGTATAAAATAAATAAGGTAATAAAACCCGAAACATGCAAAGGGCTGACCACATTTTTTTTAAAGCTTTGCATATACCTTCTCTATTTCTACTTTATAGATATCCATTCAATCGTGTAACTATAGTAACAAACATACACAAACGTTCGCATTTATATAATTAACTCCAATCAAACATAAATACTTGTTATCGAAAAGGTCAGTGGGTCAAAAACTCGTTTCTTCCTCATCCTGTTTTCTAACTACTATTGTCTCATGCCACTTCTAAGTTTATCTAAAACCAGCGACCCGTCTCTGCTTGCACAGTTTTTACAACTTGACAAAACGTGGAGATTTCTTTATTATAATTAATGTTTTATACACATAAACCTTCCGGAATTAATTCTTTAAATGATAGTGAAAACCGCATCAAAATCCTTCGCGTAGTTTAGAAGAACAACGCGGACACACAAACAGACACGAAATGCGGCTTGAATTTATTAATATGTATAAATGTTTAAGTAAGTACCTGTATCTAATTATGCAAATCAAAAGTTACATAAGTCTCGCCCATTATTCTGACCGGTTTTTGACAAATTTTTGAATATTCTGCCGAAATACTCACGTGATAGAGGAACGAGATTTTGACCTTTTATAACATTGTTTTTGCGTCCAATTCGATTGATTAGATGAAGGCATTGTATCGTTGGTCTAGGTTCTTCCAGTTACATATCTACACATAATCTCACTTCATACATCGGATCAAACAAACTGGTTCTGATTCTTCGAGTTCTTGCCACAAAGTCATATTCAATTGAACCTACATTTTTTACAATCTATTTTAATTTTTACTGTATTATGTATGGAAACATTACACAAAAAAATCGTCTTAAGGTAAAGCGAAAAAGATTTTTCATCTCCGCTACTGCTCAAGTTGATCGAAGGCTTGCAAAAAACCATCTAACACAGATGTGGTCCAAGCATGTGCCCTTGCGGGACCCCAACGAATCGTTTCTTTCACAAGATCTCTTTGAACGTAATCACTCCTTTGACCGCGCACAAAAGACGTCTGGGAACATTGTACAATCATATTCACATGGACTGCTCTGATTTGTATTTTTACTCTTTTGAATGAGCTGCTTTACGTACTGACTTTCTGTGAATGTTTAAAAACTGCTCTGACGATATTCATATCGTCAAAAGAGTTTAAATAGCTTTTACTATTAAACGGCCTCGTAATTTGCCACAGATTTGTAAAATCAGCGCTAATTAAACAATTTGGTCATCCACGCCCACTGGAAAATTCAGCATATAGAAATAAATGCAGGCTTTTGACAGCATTTTTTATTGATACAATTTTTCTTTTTTAACCATGTCTTTCGTACCTCTCGGGCTCGCCAATTTGGCCACGAGACCACTTTATACTATAAACTGGATTCACAAATTGTCTTTAATCGAATTACTAGTGTCCCGAGCAACTGCAATACGAGTGCGGAAGGCACAGTTTAACACATCTCGTGGCTAGCCAGTCGGCCTCCTTGAGACTAGAATTGATTTTGATAGACAGACCTTGACTTATGCAGATGAAGATTTTAATTTCCATTTTAATGGAGAGTTCAAGATGGGTGTTGCAATTTCTTGTAGTGTTATAGAATAAAATTAATTAGAATTATATGCAAAATCTCTACGGAAGTTTGAATTTTGAAAACAAAGATTAATATACATAACAAAACGACCGAAAGAATTTTAACAGGTACTGAAATATCTTTAAACGTGTTTACCCTGGATTCGACTAAGTGCGGATTCGATCAAACAGGAATAGATTATATCCGTGGAATAAGATTTACTTCTGATAGATTTACTTTTCGTATGGAGAAACTGTCAAATATTCATTTATTCGGAAGAGAAAGCTTATTCTGCGGATAAAATTTATTCCTGTTTGGTCGAATCCGCCTTAAGTAGATTAGCTGTCCTTGATAAAATAAAAGGGACTTTGATTGTGAATAATCAGGGCCTAACATTTTTGTGAATTGTAATTACTAGGGTTCAGGGTAGGGTGGGTGTTTATCCGGGATACGAGCAGCGATCTGGATTAAAAACCACGTTACCCCTAATCAACGCCTTAGCTGTTGTGTGATGAGCTACGGTCAGGAGCCTCTGATTGCGTGGGGGTAAATCTCTTGGGAATGGAAGTAAACTGATGCAGCTGTCTACACATACTTGCTTCTAACGTATGTGTTACTGTCGAAGATTAGGCAGAGATGTCGTCATATTCACAATCGCAGTTGGTTTAGCAATATCGATAACTGTAACTAAGAGAATATCCTAACAGGCAACTGAGGCAACCCATAGCAAGAAGGAAATAGCAAAAAATACCTTAAAATAGTTTGCCACAACCTAATGACAGGTCGTGCTCGTAACAGACTATTTTTGCCACTCAAATTATTCTTGAAGAGTGAATACGTAACAAATCCTATTATGCTACATTATCCAATCAGTCCAAACGTCCCGTGTCACTGAACTGCTGTGGTCTGTACTATTTGACCAGTTTCTCTTGAGATACGGGGAAATGGTTTTTTAAATTTTAATATAGGTTCTCCTGTGGATTTCTGTTTACCTAGTGCAACGACTATTAAGTACCAAGTAGTATTGGTATGCTTGACCCTATTATTACGTAAATCAATAGATTACATATCTAAAAATAAATAAACTTAGCTGGCGATATCAGCAGAACTAATTAGTATATTATAAAGGATACCTTTATCAATTTAAACTATTGCATCAACTTAAATTGAAAATAATGTAAAACGACAAACAAATAACACTAGATAATTGAGTTGTTTTCTTTCTTTCCAGGTCACCAAAAAGTAAAGAAGAATGCGAAAGCGAAGCCCTAAAATCGGACCCCGAAGCGGACCCCGAAACAAAAGATGAAGAAGCCGGCGAAGGAGCTCTGGAAGCGAAGATGTCCCTGATGAACGGTATTACCGTCATCGTGGGCTCTATTATCGGCAGTGGTATTTTCGTGTCACCTACCGGGGTCCTGAAGTACACAGGATCTGTTAACGCTAGTCTGTTAGTGTGGATAGCTTCAGGAGTGTTCAGTATGGTAAGTCATTTTTAAGTTTTTTTTTTAGTTATTGAAAACACTGTAAGGAAACCAGGATTTATACGAGTAGTTTTAATATAACTCAGAAATCACCAACCTATCTTGAGCAAGCGTGGTGATCGTTGCTCGTGCCATCTATATGAGAAGAGGCTTTTGCACTGCAGTGGGACTAAAATAGGCTGGATATAATATTGGGCCATCTTGTTGGCAGGCAGAGCAATGGATAGTGGTGACCGCCACTTAAACTTGCAAAGACGAAGTTGATATGTCTTCATGATTCTCCTGCTCTTATCCCAATTTATTTGGGGTTGGCACAACATGTCTTTTCCTTCCATACCTCGCTATTAGTCGTCATTTCGGTAGTCATCCCCTTTCTAGCCATGTGGAAATGTCTTATGACACAAAACTTATCCCTCGAAACCGCCAGTATGGTGGCAAAGCTTCCCAAGCGATGCCTTTTAATAAATGTATGATTTTGTTTGATAGAATTGATTCAGGTAAAGATCATTGAAATCCGTCTTCCGCTTGATACTAAATGCGAGGATTTTCTCAGGAATATTTTAAAGTGCTGAGCTGGAAGGAAAATTAATCAGTGTATACGATTAATTTTCCTTCCACAATTGCTCATGATATAACTTTAAAGAGGATTCCCCAAGGGACTTATTAGGACCTACTTATTTTAAAACCAGTATAATAAGCCAAGCTGAGTTATCTTGCACGAGAAATTGCTTCAAAGCTCCGAGGGACTTATTAAAAATTGTTGTTCCATAAATATCTTGTGTATTGTTAAAGCTTACTTAGGTATAAAATCCATTTGAAGACAGTAGAATGTCTTTGAAATGTTTTGTTATGAGACTTATCCTTGGCTGTGAATAAATTAATAGTCCTTCGGTGCTTCGATTTTTCTTGAACCTTTCGTTTGGTTTCATGTTCAGCCTTTCAGATTGTTAAAAAGATCTCTGCCAAACCTTTTCTCAACTATCTTGTTGTCGTCTTCCAGTCGTACCGGATACAGCTAAATTCCTATGCATATTTTACATAGAGTGTCTGCCTATGTGACTTTCACAACTAACACGATCTCTATGCAAAATCATTGGATAATAAAGACTTGATAATTGTGATGATTTAATCGATCGAAAGCTTTAGTCAAATCTGAGAATCAGACTCACGTGATAACCGGGAAAACTTGAACTTTGGCATCTGATCTAGCAAATGTATGTAATAGGTTATAAAAAAGTCGATATAAATGATGTATCTACGCTACGTTATCTGCGCTGTGATTTTCATGTTCATTGGTCAAATGTACATATTATGTGTATCGGTTGCTGTCGGTTTTAAATCTTCAGAAAAGAGGAATAAGGCCTTTTGGTTACGTGTTTGGCTCGGTTTCAATAGAATGAATACTAACTTAAACTAACTAACATTCAGTTCTGTATGAGGACCACTATTTGCGATGGAGTTAGTTCAAACTGACTGAAAACTAAAATTTTGGATTTTAGTTTTCAGTCAGTTTGAAGTATATAAACTACATAACATAGGTGCATGACTGCATGCGAAACTTTTGGATTTTAGTTGTCATCCCATTAGACAGGTACACGTAATGAATATTGATAAATCATTTACACGGAGTTTTGCTGAACCAATTTCTTCCTTCCTTCTTTTTCTTCGTATTTGATATGAGTTTTGTAATTCTTGTTTACTTAATACCTTTTCTACGCTTGTTGTTCTCTCATTTCCCTCCAATCATGTATAATATTGCGTTATACAAATTACATAACATGAATGCTGAACTCCGTTCGTTATCAGCGCATCATATTTTATAAGTAGTCGTCTATTCTGCTGTCACCGCGTGTGCCATATAAAATTAAATCACGTATACATATAAAATAAACAAGCACTATCTACCACATGCCCGACAGAACATGACATTACCGATAGTATCAGGATAGGTACCAGGGATAGTGAACCTTATAATATTCTCATCTAACTTTAGTTACCATTTGGGCTTCCTAAAGGCTTGAGGATTGCATAATATCGAAATTGTTTTTGAGAACCGGTAAAGCTTTATTTCTTTTCTGTGATTTAGAGAGTTCTCTAGGAAATGGAATGGAAACTTACTCGTAAATATCTACTTTCATTTGAATTTCTTGTCATTTTTTGAGGCTCGCAAAGTGTAAGATAGGGTTTTTCTCTGGTTCCTGAATGCAGCTCCTGCGTAACATAAACATTGGTTTCAATGACTGCATCTTCATTCAGTACAAGTTAACATCCATCGACATCTGTAGCTTATTTTATTTTGTAAATCAATCAATTGATATTTTTTTAATATCGCGCCATTTTTATTAGGTCGCTCTCCATAAATTGGAGATTCCTGCTATGTATCGATAATATGGCGTCGAAATTAGTTTGTATTGCATAATACCTACTTACCCATAATTATTGCGATCATGTGATTTATCTTTAAATATATAGGTACTCTTATCTATCGTTACATTATTTCTTGTATTTAGAAAAAAATCTGAACGATGAGGCAGAGAACTTACAAGTCATTTCACAAAGGGTCAAGGAGTAATCCAGGAAAGGACATTCCTTTCCTAGTGACAGTATTTTCAATATCTTCTTTGACTCAAAGCTAAGAGGTATCGATTGGAACAATTATGTCTTCATTGCTCATCAAATTGTTATTTAAAAACCAATCCGGAACAACATTTTTGTGGTTTGAGAGCAGGACGTACAACCACATATTCCCACCATTACTGGTCCTTTAAACCCACATAAAATAGTCACTAATGTTGAGTAATAACATCGAACGATCACGGTCGCCCTATTCCCATAGATTTCATAAAATGCAGTTACATAAACGGCAGAAAATTGGTCTCACACTGGGTTGTCTTCTTTCTAATCGCTTTTAAAAATAAATAAAATATGTATTTTATTCCAATCTTTCTGGTTAGGTTAGTTTCAATAAATTGCTGGTTATCTTTAAATCCTACCAATATTATAAATGTGAAAGTTTGTGAGGATGGATAGATGGATGTTTGGTACTCTTTCACGCAAAACCGACAGAACGGATTTGAATGAAATTTGGCACGCATATAGTTTATAACCTGGATTAACAAATAGGAAACTTTTTATCCCGATTTTCCACGGGATCGAGACTTATGCGGGTAAAACCGCGGGGCGCTGCTAGTACAATATAAAAGGTAACACTAAACTATATAGAGAGTCAAATTAAATTAGCTAGCGAAACTCCGGAGACGTGATGAGGATCGATGTCTAAACATGATAAAATAAAAATAAAATTAATCTGATATATTTTTTGTTCACTTGAAATGTCAGTTTAAAAATCAAATACTGATTTTTAAACTGACATCATGTAAGTTCATGTAACACGATTGTGTTGGCTACATTTTTAACTAATTTTGTGTAAACTTCACAGACGTGATTAGTTTCCTCAACTTATACTTCAAGTAACAACACTACCAGCGGTCATTTAGCCCCAAAAAAAGACTCTTTTTTTATTTTATTACGTCGTGTTTTGGTATGGATACCCATTATGACAATAGAGTTTCGCTAACAAATTTCATTTGACCCTGAATTTTATGTAAAAGTAGTATAATCAGACTATAATGTTCCCACTGCTGGGACACGGGCCTCCTCTCGGTGAGAGGGAGTGGGGCATAATCCAACACGTAACGCCCACTACCCAATGTACAGACGCCAGCAGGTCAAGCTACCCGAAACTGTCTGATTTTCCCTATCAAACTTGAACCTTAATGCTTTAATGATAAAGTTGAAAATCTATTAATGAAATTTGACAGATGTTAGTAGCTTGATGTGCTGGCGTCTGTACAAGTAGGGATATAAAAAAGGGCAGCAATTCGCATTGCTGTCAGCGGGAAAAGTGCCCAAAAGGCTGGCAGTTGGATGGCAATGCTGATTCTTTCACCTTAAAATAGGCCACCTCTGGTCTCGTGAAGAGAGTCGACCAACCACTAGGCGTAGTCCCGAAATATACTCTATGAGCACTTGGATCCCCAAACGGCTCAAATACATATAGAAAGATAAAGATAAAGATGAGCTTTTATGTTAAGTTCAATAACCTTAGGTACATTTACCTAGAGCTGGGAGAAACCCGGGAGAAAAACAAAGTGCATGTTTATTTGACCTCTCTATCTAGTACTTTTATGGCGCATTTGCATATATGATAGTTTTATTTCCAACTTTGTTTTTATATAGTATCAAAATAATGGTTTCCAACTTTAGAAGCCAAAGGGAGGAAAAAATTACCCAAGCAAACTTAATAAAAATATGAGACAACCGCGCAAGCTTCCTCTAACAAATGAAAAAAGTTTTTTTTTATTTTGGTCCAAAATTGAAGAAAATGTCACAATGTGACATAAAAAAAAACATATAACTTAAAAAAATGCCGTGATTCACAGGACAAAAAAACGGTTTAGTGTTTAAATCTAAGAATGTAAACACATATTATGCCTCTTATTTTATAATAATATGCTTTTCTTATCCTCAGGTAGGTGCATACTGCTACGCGGAACTTGGAACCATGATACGGCTGAGCGGTGCTGACTACGCTTACATCATGGAGACGTTTGGTCCTTTCGCCGCTTTCGTCAGGCTCTGGATTGAGTGCATGATTGTCAGGCCTTGTTCACAGGTAAGGAAAGTCAAAAAAAAAAAAAAAAAATGCTACATGCAATGGGCACTTAGGAAACGTGAGAAGGTTCCAATTGGTCGTTTCCTATGAAGAAGAGCCGCAAAAATAATTGGCTTTTACTCTGTTTTAAAATTACAGTGTTATTAGGTAGGTATGGGAGGACAGTGTAGGCCTGTCAACAAATATTAGGTACTTTTATTAACAAAATAGGAAATGATCAACAAGACCAGAAGAAGGATCTAGGAGACTACAAGGCCTTCAACATTCTCAATTTCACAAAACAGAAAAATAAAATAATAAATAAAAATAAACAACCTCAACTAAGAACTTACATACCTACATAAATCTGGATTTGATGCATCTTTGAACTTTAAATAAGTATTTTCGAAGTATATAAGATTTTGGCAAAATGCTAGGATACAAGTCGTAACACAATCACACAATTTGTTTTTGTATTAATGTTTTACTAACTTATTTTGAAACTTTTTTTTTGTTACTAACACTACAGTCTAGTTACTTGAATATTTAAATTAATTTACTCTGACATCCAATGAATTTTCGCTGGAAAAACGAGAAAAATCCTAATTATTGTGTTTCGTTATTCTAAATCTCATAAGATTTTAAAATGAAATATTTACCTCCTTCTACATTGTTTTTTTTAGTAGGTATGTGAATGTCAAACAAAGATTAAGGTTAGGTTCGGTAATAAATGTCGTAGGTATTATCCGTTCACTTCGAGTTAGCGTCATCATCATCGACCGTTTAAAACGACGGCACAACTAGGTAGGTACAGTGGCCAGCACATCAAGCTACTAAAATCTGTCAAATTTCTTTAGTAGATTTTAAACTTTATCGCTAAAGCATTAGGTTCAAGTTTGATTGGGAAAGTTTGACAGTTTTGGGTAGCTTGATGTGCTGGCCACTGTACTACTAAAGTTGTTTTTTTTTTACCTTAAGTAACCTTTTCTTTAAATAATTTAAAACAGTTTTGATAAATGCATTAATTAAAGTACCTAGTTTTAATATGTCAAAAAAGTGGTTTGCAAGATGGCAGTGCGGGGGAGAGCGGGGAGGACGTTATCTTCGATTCGGCCGTTACTTCCCCCCGCACTGCCCCGCACCGCCACCTACCTATGTATTTCTAAAGAACAACATAATAAAAATAATGTAACAAATCGTAACAATAGTATGTACCTTACTAAGTAAAACTAATTAACTTTTAAAAGGTAATGGCGAGCAATTATCGGATAACCGCAAGCCGTTTTAAGAAGATTATTCACAGGAAGGTCATCTGAAACACATTGTTTCACTACACTACAGATCTAGATAGACCAGATATTCTTCGCAACGCAGGCTTTAAAACAGTGTGAAAAAAAAGTTCTTACAATGTGGGTTTACCTAAGTATTCGGTCTATTGAACTGTTAAGATTCACGGTAAAGATTGCAATCTCAAATTCCAATATATTTCTTTCGGTTAAATACTGGGGGTTGATATTCACATGAGGTATTGAATTCTCTTTTTGACCTTGATACTCGTACTTACATACTACATAATATGGCTGTTATTACTTTTCATAACTTTTTTATTTCATTGGCCCATAGAAGTTTTTTATAGTTTTCCCATTGGTTTTAAGATAGCATCAGAACCTGCCCTTGTATTGATTCGAAATTTGAATATTTGAATGACGCAATAACTAAAGCTCAGTATGTCATCAGACGCGGGGGAGTAATGACGTATTCTTTTTGTGTAGGAGAGACAAGAATGGAATACAAATTAGAGCTTTCAGTGGCATGGTCATTAATCCGATTTAGGGTGCTACCGCTTTCAGCATTTTTATAAATGTGGTGGATAAAAAGTATTGTATTACTTTTATTGTAGTTGGAATTACATTTAGAATCGAAGTGGTTGAGAAATAACTTAAAAAAATGCAAAACGTAAACAAAAAAAAAACAAAAAAGGAAAAGGTCTATTCTATTCTATTAAATAAATTAAGGCAGTATCTCGGAATACCACTATTAAAAATAAATAAAAAGTTATCAAAAATATTATCTATTTCAATATAACCTCGATAAAATATTGCCATAGAAAATGAAACCCAACCCTTGTATGATTCGGAAAGCTTCAGCCCACGCATATTGCAAAAAGTAAATAAATACTTACATACCGCCCACGTTAACTGGCCTGGATAAGCCTCAACGACTTTCTTTACAGAACATTAAGTAGAAAACTATCATTTTCTTATTTTTTTAAGAGAATACAACATAATATTGCTTCGGTGGTGTTTAACTACTATATTGACATTCGTTCCCTTATTGAAGCCCAACGTGGGACTTATTTAAATGTTATTTCCATCGCATTAATATATCAATACAGAAATTGAACTCTATTGGCTTATAAAGTTCATAGAACTTCATTTCGATACTTTCCTACAACACAAACATAATATTGCTACGGAGATTTGTTTTATCACTACGCTGACATTCTGCCTTATTGGCGCCTAACGTGGGACATATTACTTCCATTGGAATTTATTTTACTGGGAGACGGTGACAAAGGATTTGATTTGATTGGTTGATAAGTTCAATAAATTGATATCATTTTTTTTTTTTATTTTTTTTTTTTTAATATGGTGCAATTGTCTTACTTGCTTTATTAGGATACAACACAATATTGCTACGGAGATTTCTTTTTCTATTACGCTGATATTCCCAACTCATTGAGGCCCAACTTAGAACTTTATTTAAATGAGATATTCATTAAATTTCTGTTATTTTGAGACACCATTGACGAATATTGATAAAGATTTAAGACAAGCGCTGTTTACAACACCATATTGCTACGTAGATTTATTTTACTACCTACTCCTTTATTCTCTCTTATTGGCGCCCAGCGTGGGACTTATTTAAATGTTATTTCCATTAGATTTCTATTTGTGAGATACTAGATTGAACCTTATTGGTGTATAAAGTTCAATGAACTGATATTAGAATAGCGTTGTTTACATGAACACCGTATTGCTTCGGAGATTTATTTTACTACCTAATCCTTCGACATTCTCCCTTATTGTCGCCCAGCCTGGGACTTATTTACATATTATTTCTATTGGATCTCTATTACTGAAACACTACATTGAACTTTATTTGTTCGTAAAGTTGTCTAAATTGATCCTAGATCACACATACAGCGCAGATACCAATATATTTGATGTACCTTATTGTTAGATTTATTGGCGCCCAGCATGGAACCCAGAGCGGATTTTTGTAATGCGTTTTTCCAAGTAGTATTAAATATGTTAACTACTTATTTTGACAACTATGATAAAATTCAAAAATATAAATAACGTATTACATTTGCCAGTAATAGAAAGTTAAGTTTTGGCCATTTTGGCACAGAACACTAAAAACTATCTGCTACCAAGGCTCTAGAGATCATCATCCGCTTTTATATGTGCGTGCTACAAAATTCATAGAATGTAGGTAGCTTCACAAGGCGATTTATACCCTCGTTGGCAAGAACTACGACGCAGACGGTTGGAGTTATCCGTCCGTGGAGAGATAGTCTAGAATTTTAACTTAATCCCTCTTCACTCATCATAAATCGTCTTTACTACCTTCGTATGTGACGCCATCTTTGTTTTCAGGCGATAGTGGCGTTAACGTTCAGTGTGTACGTGCTGAAGCCTATATTCCCGGAGTGTGACCCTCCTGAAAACGCTACCAGGCTGCTGGCGGCCTGTTGCATATGTGAGTATGTTTTACTGCCTTTTTTAGGACATTAGAAAAAAGACAAAGCTGAAAGTGACTCGGCTAAATAACTATTCCAGGTTCTTGGTAATGGCCTGGCCATTTTATGAAAAGACAAAGGGAAATTGGCAGAATATTTGCTAACCTGTGGTGTACAGAACAGGCACAGAACTTCTCTAACTTCTAAGTTTGATGAAATTACTTCAAACGAATTCCTGCAACATCAAGGACCTACATTTTGGTCCTTGCTCGACTTTACTCGGTAGTAGGTAATCAACTTTGAGCGACGTGTCTTGAATCGCTAATATGCTTCGTTTATAAACTAAGTTCCATGAATTGTATGCCGTGAGTATTAAAAAGTTTTCTCTTTTATAGGGATCACTTTTACACCAATAACCGATAAAGCAACTGTAAAAACACCTACCTATACGCTTTTGGCTCTTCCCAAAAACCTACTTTCAAAGGCTCTAATTTATTATATAGCTGTATTTACCTTTTTCCACGGTAATATTAAAAAGGGGCTCCAACACAGATATATTTCACCAAAGTACGAGGAAGTATGCAAGTTATTTTAATAAGTTCCGTGTCCTCAGCCCCCAGTCGACCTAACAGTTTCCGGGTTCCTCTCCGCCCCGATACGATCTTATATTTATAACATCGTCCCAGTTTCCAATCTGAAAGAATAAATATTATGAAAGGTTTTGTTGTTATTTGCAAGGTTGGAACAAGCGTAACGCTTTGCAAACATTGAGATTTCAGAGATAATTAAAAAAAATTAACCTCCCATCAACTTAAAGCTGTAAGATTTGTTAAAAGACATGTTGTCGTTGTAACAAAAAGTTATTTTACAAGTAAGAAGAATAGTGATGTTCTAAAAACTAAAATGACAATGTGTTTTGTCCCCAGTACTTTTAACATTCGTGAACTGCTGGTCAGTCCGCGCCGCCACCAGGGTCCAGGACTGGTTCACGTACGCGAAGCTGTTGGCGCTCTTCATCATCATCGCTGCTGGCATCTACCAACTTTGTAGAGGTATGTGTTCTGTTTATTGTCATAAACCTAAGTATGTTATAAACGTGGGAAAGTGGGAATCAATGCCAGAAGGAATAGAATGAATGAAATGTTAGTGAAGGACTGAATGAGTGGGAGAATGAAGGAGTGAGGCAAAACGGTGTAAGGTCGTCAGGAAATAGTGGAAACGGTCTAAAAGTGAGTTTTATTGATTCTCGAATCCCAAACACTACATGTGCCTAAGTTTTTCGTGAAGGCACACGGTTTGACGAAGCGTGGTGTTTCTTGCTATCGTTTGCAACTATAAATTGAGACTACTTAGGTATAGCAGCAGAATAAAAGACTCGAAACCAAAGGATGTTTCGAATCTTTACACGAAAATAAAATTGATCTTGTTCATGCTTTCATAACAGCCTTAGGTTTTTTCGTATACGAAGCTATAGCTTAAAGCTTGTACCGATACAATATAGTAGATGAATGAATGGACTTAAATATCGTCCATTCGTTTACTGACAGACAACACAGCCTAAACCGCTGGGTCTAAAAGCATACAATTTTACACAAAAGTTCCTTAGATACAGGTGGCCCGTGAATCTAGGTCCAAAGCAAAATTTAAGAAGCCTAGCAAGGACTTCCCGAAACAACCCCATAAATATACAGCGATTATTATGTAGAGTTTAGGCGCAACACGGTTTTAAATATTTTTTGGGAAATCCACAGCTGACCTCAGACTTTTTTTAATTTTCTCTTTATGTGTCGCAAAGGCTGAAAATATATAATGAATCTTGTCGAGCAGACATTTTTACTTTGAGCTAAATTTAAATTCAACATCAATATAATATATAAGGTGCTATAAAAATATCTGCCACGGCTTTAATGAGAGGTAGTATTGTGTTTAAAGATAACAATAGTGAAGAAATTTCGTACCCCGGCACAGTTTTATTTTATTTATTTTTATTTTTATTTCTTTGGGACAACAAACAATTGCGTAATAATGCTTAATACTACTACATAGATTATTATAGAACATTTAGGTAATAACGCAACCAGCACCGTTATCCACAAAATAATATAGTAAAAACTTAATTAGGTACAAGCAAACTTAAGCAACAAAATAATTAACCATTATTATGATTTACACAACACTTATTAAAAGGTGAGACAAATTTTTAACAACCGACCTCGAAACCCATCAGATCAAGACAAAATGTCCATTACGGAGTAAACCCATTCGATCAGAAAAACTTTCGAAGTCGGTCAAAATAAACAAGCAAATCTGTGCAATATTGACATTATGAGGAAGTGTGAACAATTTTTTCACAGATATGTTTCCTGAATTGTGCAGGTGACAAAGCAAACAAGTCAATATCAGCAAAATCATCGTTGTAACTTTTCATAATACGCCGTAGAGGAGCTCGTTCGCCTGCGTTAGTCCTGCACGGCTTGGGGGCAAATAGCCTATGCGTATAAGTATCGCGAATACGTTGGGAACGACTAGGTATGCGAATGTAAATTTGGTTTATGAGGTTAATGCAATCAAATTTATTTCGACAGACTTTATATAAGAATGATTGATCAAGATACAGTCTCCTTGATTTAAGAGTTGACAAAGAGAATTTATCAAGGAGAGTATGATATGAGGACCGTTTCTTAAAAAATGTGTAGTTTAGATAACGAAGATATTTACGTTGTACTGATTCGAGCTGGTCACTATATTTATCATAAAGTGGATTCCATACACACGTGGCATATTCCAGTTGAGATCTTATGAGTGATTTGTATAGTAGTAAAAATGTGGAAGGTTTTTTAAATAGGTTGCAGGTCCGCCTTATAAAGCCGTAAAATTGTGCCTAACCCTTAGCTGTGATGTGATCAACGTGAGCATCAAAGTGCAACTTTGAGTCAAAGAGTACACCCAGGTCTTTAATTAAGGAAACTTTTTCTAAATTCGTGCTACAGAGCGAATAAGTGAAATGAACGACATTAATTACTGAACAGTTAAATCAATTTGAGAAAATAAAGTAGTTAAATAAACATTGACTCTACTCTGCATAACGTGGTTCACAAATTACGCGCGAAGTGCACTTCGTCAATGAAAACAACTGCTATCTCTTTCCATCTGTTCTGTGAATGAAAACTGAAATCAGCTGACTAGTTCGACACTTGCAAATTTATACGTACAATTTTTTGTATGAAAAAAAATATGACACATGATCAATAATTTATCTTTACTATTGTAATCTATAAACACAATACTATCTCCCATTGCAGCCGTGGCAAATATTTTTATAGCACCTTATATAGGATTAGGAATAAAGCCCCTGTTGAAGTTTACACGTTTTTATTGGGTTGTTACATCCACCAAAACAGTTTTGTCTACTTAAATAATTGTAAAATCCGAATGAAGTAAGCTCAAACGCTTGCACAATTACTGATTAAACACTCTGATCAACCTTGGACATTTTAAAACATTTGTTCAAACAAATGTTACTTTATACAGTTAAAAAAATATTACATTACGCTATAGAGAATGTGTAATTGATTCGATGGATTGAATATATTACGAGGAATAAATAAGTACGGTCGCAGGATCTAATGGACCAATGATGGAGAGGCGTAGGTCTTTAGACCTACGCCTTACCTACTACGACCTACTACGACCTACTTTAGATTTAGACAGTTAGATCCTACAATTTACAAAAGACCAAAATGCATTTAGTTGCCGAAATACACGCATCCACTGACGTGACTTCATTAGGTCATATTTTGGTGAAATGATTATAGGCTTTGGAATAGGTTTTGGATTAGTCAAGCACCACTAACATCCTTTGATTAAAGGGAAAAATCATAAGACAATATAGGAATGATCAAAGCTTTAAGTAGTGGAGCAGTGGTAACGGCCCGGAATTACGAGATATAGGTAGTCTTCAAACCCAGACAAGCGCTTTACTTTGTTTAATTCATTTCATCACCACTGCTCTCAAAACGGTGAAGAAAAACATCGTGAGGTAACCGGCATGTCCTAGAACCAAAAATTCAAATACATGTGACATCCACATTGGGCCCGCGTTGTGGATTACAGCCTTCTCTCACAGAGAGGAGGCCAGTGTCTCAGCATTGGGAACATTATACCTATATAGGCTATGTAAAGTTTTAATCACCGAATTTCCGAGATCAAGCTTGGTAATCAACCCTCAATCCTCCTGTATATGCTAAGAGGTCAGTGCAACAGTTATAATCTGCACTAAAGCAGAATAGGTAATATTCGTTATCAGAAACAGATGAAACCAGTTTCATGAACAGTGCGACTAGCACTAGACAGACCACTAAAGAATTTGATTGCGTTTATTATGATTACACAATCGCGTTCGCGACACGATAGTTTTAAACTTGACCGTGATCTACTTACGTTTATGCAAATATGACGCTTAGAAATGGAAACAGCTGTTACATCATTAGTTTTTATTGTATTTTTATTTTAATTTTAACTAAGGATTGTTGTTAGTGAACTTGCTTGTGAAAAGTTCGTCTGTAAGCATAATTATTAAATTATTATTGTTTTAAGTGCTGTGATTTTAGTTGGGTTATAAAATATGTCCAAAGAGGTTTTGGTGATGACAAAAATACAAAACAAAAAGTCAGAGAGGGTCTGGCTGCTATAGTTAACTGCTCTCTTTTCGCGCCATCCCCAGGGGTTTCGCTATTTGCTCCCCTTTATATCAAGCGTGGACTTTTTAGTCTTATCATTGGGTCCCATATGCTAGGGGGCGAACGTATTGCCATTTCCCAGACACCATTTATAATTTAAAAAAAACAACACAACACTTTCGACGTCTCTTACAAAACAACCGAATCACGCATTACGGCTCGTAGGTACACACTGACGCGATATCGCGGGCGCGACAGGCAGCGCTACCCTTGTCGTGCCAACGATATCGTGCCAGTGTGTACGAGCCTTTATCCGTATTCATGAATAGAAGTGAACTTTGGAAGGGGCAACTACAATCAATTCTATTTTCTTATAAATTTTGATATTCGTAAGTTCTTTTCAATGGCCAACTTAAAAAATAAGGGTATTAGTCTTTGACTTTGTAGGTAGATACTAAGCTCCTTCATAAATAGTTAAGGAAGAGGTACCTCTATTAATTTAATCTTTTTCAATATTATCGACATTTTCCCTATCGGGGTAAATACGGCCCATACGCATTCCCGCGATATCCGGAAACGCCTCAAATTTTTGTAGAAACCATATGGATAATGTGGTGTTTATTTGCAATTCAAAACGTTTTTAGCATGAATATATTTAACGAACTGGCTATGTATTACCAGTTTATTGTTTTGATGGTCATTTGGCATTGACTTGTTACGTCAAGTTGCTTATTCATTGCTTAAAAATATTTTGATGACCCGGATTAAAGTGTTGGGCACCTTACAGATATCCACATTACCCACTATCATTGTTTTGTTCAGGATGATTGCGGATGTATCTAAGGACCAATTTCGATCAGCTCAATCTCGGCTGGGTAAATAGTCGTCAATCAAAGCTCTAACTGGATAGTTGATCCTAGGTATAATCGTCAACAACTTCGAGTGTAGTCTCCGATCTTCATGATACAGTGGGTGTTACAGTGGGTATTACATAGACATTTAACGAGAATATTTGCCTAGATATAATTAACATGCGCTTTTCTCAGGACAACGAATACAATTCGACCACGAACACGAATGATTTACTCTGACAGTTTTCGTATGGAGAAACAGTCAAAAATTCAAAATTTACTCGGAAGAGAAGGCTTATTCCGCGGATAAAATTTATTCCTGTTTGGTCAAATCCAGCCTTAGCCCTTCATAATTAAGTTATTCTTTCATCAGTAAAGTAATGACCCATATTAAACCCCATATTGCATCTGAATCCGGTAATTTCTCTTCAACAAGACCTGCACCCTATTACGTAACACATTTTCAATCACAATCTGAATGATTTTGAAGGATATTGCCAATCCATTGCTACTGTTAATGTGTTACGCAATTACTCCGCTGAAAAAAACAGCAAATAAAGAAAACAACACCACAACAATACAAACACAATACATCTCAAAAGCACCCTGAACAGGAAGCGGTAATAATACTGTCAAACGCAAAAACCCGTTAGTAATGAGTTCAAGGCGACGCAGACGCAGATAAAAGAGCGGCTGATAACGGAGAGCAATCTTCGAGCAAATTGAGTCAACACTTGAGCACTCCACCAGAGATTGAACGAAGATTGGGTTCAGGAGGTTATTAGAAATATAAATGGAATTAATTGATTTGGTTTTATAATTTACTGCACGACTGGATCTTGAGGCCACGATTATGACTTGGGTAGAATATATATTAAAGTTACTTTGGGTTCAAAGACATAAACATGTCTAGATAGTCAGTCTAATCTGTGAACTCGTCGAAAAAAATAGCGTCCAACGCGAGCGTGTTGGGCGCTAAATGCGAAAACACTAGAAAAGCACAATGACGTGGCGCGAGTGTGAGACGTAGCAGTCACACACCAGCCAGCATAACAAAGTTGGCTTGTTTGTTTTAGTTTTTTTGCAGGCCGACAATAGGTATATCTTGAGAAATAAATAATTAAACTTAGTACCTATATCAGTTTGCCCTTTAAAAAAAAATCTCTTTAAAAATCTCTAAGTTCTGGACTCATAAAAGTCACAGAGTACATTGAATCCTCATTATTCTCCTGCCCCTTATCCCAATTTATTAGTGGTCGGCGCAACATGTCATTTTCTTCCATACTTCTATATTAGTCGTCATCTCGGTAGTCACCCCCTTTCTAGCCATATCCTGATTTTATTAAGTTAAATAAATAAAATAATTTAATATTCCAATACTTATAAATCAATACCTTTCAACCATTAAAGAAAGAAATAAAGAAAATACATTTATTTAACACAGCACTAAAACATACAGCAGATAAAAAGATAAAATAAAAAATCAAATAAAAAGTGTAAAGTACGATGTAAAAAAACTGCAGGGGAGTGTCCCTCACGACTGCGCCAAAAAGGCCCCTATTCATTTTGAATTATACTAACAAGGAAAGTAATACAATCATTAAAGGTAGATACGGTCAGGCAAAACCTGTTGTATTTCTTGATAATTGACCTAGATCTAAGTCTGCGAATCAATCAATTATGTTTAAAAAATATGAATAAACATTGGCAAGCAATTACGCTAAGCAGTAAAGCAGCAGCATTGACTCATTCATAACTAATTATTGAAGTGAATGAAGTTTTGAAAAAACGCCGAAGAAAACATGTATCTTATAAGGGGAATTGGGGACCCCCTTTAATTTTTAACTTTATTTTATTTTTATTATTTGTTGTTATAGCGGCAGTAGAAAGAAATTCACAATCTGTGAAAATTTCAACTGTCTACCGATTACGGTTCATGAGATACACCCTGCTGACAGACAGACGGAGCGGGAGCCTTAGGGTTCCGTTTGGCACCCTTCGGGTACGGAACCCTAAAAATATAATGGCGGGCTGCTTGAACCCAGGCGAGGCGCGGCATGGCATGGGACACGATTTTTGTATGCGGAAATGATTTTGAATTTTATTCTCATTCACATTTCGTTGATATTATCTTAAAAGGACTTCAACATACCACGGGATGCTGTATTATGCTGCGGAAGCCTTCGCCATACAAATGTTAATGTTTTCCGTGTCGTGCCGCGTCGTGCCGCCTAGTGACGAGCACTTTTCACCATGTATTAAGTTTTTGAAGCGGACAAATTGATTTCGCGGTCCACCCTCCTAGTGAACCCTTATTTGCCTTTTTACGTCATCCCTGTGAGGATGAGGGGGCTTGCTTATTTTTTACCGAGACAAGCATCGTATAGATAACGAACTAAAAAAAAAATGCAATTTAGTAGTTAGTTGCAGTAAAGTCTTGACCTTTTAGAAGCTCTTTATAAAAATATTCATATTAATGTGCCTCTCCCTCTGCACCAGCCAGAGTATACATGTAAAAAATAAAATTGAATTGTCTGTTTGTAATGTCAAAATAACATCTTTTTACCGATATAAAACAATAAAAAAGCTGTCTGTCTGTTGCGGTTTCGTTTATAAGGAATAACTTAGCTAATTTAACTTTTTTTTTTATCATTTGAACCTTTATTACTATTACTTACTATACAATCATAACGCCTGCATTCTCCGAAAGGTAAGGCAGATATATGTATATTAAGTAGTAGATGTACTGCATGAGAAATTCCTGACAGAAAAAAACCAAATCCTGGCTTAGCCGGATCAGTTACCAGGGAAACACATACGGGTCACTTATGATCTAAGAGCAGACATCAGACATGCACAATGCACAAATAAGATCAATTCACACTTCCTTCGAGTTGTGGGCGTCGTCACAAAGAGAGCGTTATTAAATGATTGCTGCAATCCGGACCGTGTCCAGTTCGTGTGAAACTACATTACAATAGAATGCTGGATTACTGAGGAGTATCTTTGTCATGATAATTTTGCTTAAAAGGGTCGGCAGAATCAACAGTGGTGTTATTAAACTATGTTGCTTTGATTTTCAATGAGATCAATCTCTAGGATCCAAAAGCATCTCAACGTATCAGGGAACTATGATTGAGTTTGAATGGTTGACATAAGTAGTCATATCGGGCAATTTGGTAATAAATGCCCACAAAACTGCGTTGCGACGTTGCATCGAAAAAATCTGCGACGTTGCGAATACGCATTACATCGCATCGCAGTTTCGTGTACATTATTATGGTGAAGTGGTGCATAAGGTGAAGTACCAGGAGAACTCATCAACAATTAACAACCCTGCATCGAGAAAAGCAATTGAGCATTGCCATAAGGCTATTGTTACTTAGATAAATTACAAACCGACCCACAAAAAGCTATAAATAAAAACTTTTATCCAAAAAAAAACAACCAACTTCTTATAAAACTACAACTACAAAGTGAAAAATAAAGGAAGTCGGTGGCAAATAACCAAGATACAAAACCGAAGACACCGACTTCCGAAATTAAAGTAGATATTTTTTCCCCTTGTAGTGCTTTTTTGAAAGTCGGATGTTATTTTTATTTTATTTGTATTGTTGCGCGTTGACGCGCTCTAACGTGCGCTTAGCTGTACATTTACTAACGCAGTTAACTTCATTTATTTCTTCTTCCAGGTGAGGTGCAATACTTCACGTTCGAGGGCACCACCAGTGACGTCACCTCCATCGCTCTGTCTTTCTACTCGGGATTGTTTGCCTATAACGGATGGTGAGCACTAGCTCTGACAACACATTCACTCTAAAGAAAGTACATAAAATAGGCACGCTAGGTACCAACCTTTTTGGCAGTTTTCCTGTTGACAGCTCTCTACTCTCTCAACCCAATATTATGATTAAAAATGTTGATACATAATATTATGTATGTAGGCAGAATTTTGCCAAAAATCCAGCCTCATGTTTTTGGTAGTTTTAGATTTTAGTGAGTAGGTTAAAAAAGTTGATAAAAATATACCCTACAGTTTCGCGGGCTGACTTATTTGATTCTGTCTAGAAAGGCTTGTGAATATGTCGCCAAGAAAAACCCATGAAAGATTAGTTAAAGTCTTGCAACTTGTAATCCTAATTACCTACTTAGCTACACATATTATGATATTTTCATTTTATTCAGATATGATAAATCAATTCTCTTCCCACCAGGAACTACCTTAACTTTATAATAGAGGAGCTCAAGGACCCCGTGAGGAACCTTCCGCGCGCCATCGCCATCTCCTGCACGCTGGTCACCGTGGTCTACACATTCACCAACGTGGCCTTCTACACCACGCTGTCACCTAATGAGGTATGATCATCAACATTTATACCTAATAATATAAAGTATGTCATCATCATCATTTCAGCCAGGAATCACCCACAGCTGAGTATAGGCCTCCCCGTTTTCCTGCCATACGTGAAGTATGGCAGAAAAAAGGGTTCCGTCCGTCTCTCATCCTGGTGTTTCCCGCGACTAAAGAATTATTATCTTATCGATACTCCTCCGTGCTTCTTATTTTTGGACGTCAATGTTCCGGCCACTTTGTAGATGTAGGTACTTACTAATACTAATGAAATACTGTCTTGCTGACGATTCGGACACAGTGTCAATACTATCGTCAATTATTGCAAGTCTAGTCCTTTTTTTAGGTTACTGCTAAAAACAATTAAGTAGGTATGCACAACGAGTCGTGAACAGAATACAATCTTTAAGAAGAACACAGATTATTTTTTTTTGATGCCATAATTGTACCTTGCCATTCACTAATTCCGAGAAGGACCAATATAAATTATTTTTCCTTAAAAAGTTACAATTTATTCTCAGTAAATCTTGCTTCAATTCTGGTTATTGCCAAAACGAGGAAGCGTTTATTTTGTCAATGTTGTTGTAAAGATCTACAGTCAAGGTTAGCCAGGTGAACAATTATTGTAATCACTTACTTTACGCCGAAAGTTAAGTATAGGGAGGTACTACCTACTGTATTTATTTGGCCGTGAAGCCTCTAGGTATTGTTATTTTAAAGAAATTAACCTTTCAATCAGGGTTGAAACGGATGTCTTATAACGGATGAGGATGCGGATGAGGACAACGAGATAATCGGGTTTGAGGATGCGGATACAGATATTGGAAAATTCCTTATTTAGGACGCGGATGAGGGTGCAGATGTGGGTACGGATGCGGATACTGTCGTACAAAAAATAGCCGATCGTCTGTCATAGGACAAGGACACTACAAGTTCAGCTAATAGAAAGCGAGAGTTTTTCAAAATTCACTATTTGAGCGAACACCGTAGGGTCGTATACCCTAGTTACTGGGTTGTGGAGGTCAGATAGGCAGTCGCTCCATGTAAAATTATTCACACTGGTATTCAGCTGCATCCGGTTAGACTGGAAGCCAACCCCAACATGATTGGGAAAAGGCTAGGCAAGATGATGATGACCGTAGGGTCACATCCCCATAGAAAGTTTGAGGATGTGTATGAGGATGCGGAGCTTTCACAATCAAAAGTTGAGGAAGCGGATGTTTTGCGGATATCAAAATTTATGCGGATGCTCCGCAGTTGCGGATCCGGAAATAGATATCCGTCACATCCCTGCATTCAATACCAGAGACTCATCACCGTTCTCCTGCTCTGATCCCAATTTATTTGTCGTCAGCGTGTCTTTTTCTTCCATACTTCTCTATTAGTCGTCATCTTTCTAGCCATATCATATATTTCACACTGTCCATCCATCGTTTCATTGGTCTTCCCCAACTCTTATAGCCCTCGACAACACCAGAGACTATCAGCAGAATATTAAAAAACACAAACATCATCTGCCAAGCCTTTTCCCAACGGCGTCCAGTCTAACCGGATACGCCGGAATACCAGTATTTTTACATGGAGCGACTGCCTATCTGATCTCCGCAACCCAGTTACTGGGTAATACGATACCCCTTGATAAGACTGGTTGTCGAGAGTTTCGGGCTTCTGACGACTCGTAACAACTGTCAAAGATACACGAATGACAGTCGGGACCAATGGCTTAACGTGCTTTCCGAGACACGAAGGAGTCTCGAACTGTGAAGATGGTAACCCATCCACGGACTGATCGCGCCAAGCGTAGATTAACGTGATCGATAGATCCGTGCGGCTGTTATTACTTAGCCACGAGTCCACCATATTAAAAGATATTGTATCACAAACTTATTTAGAACCGCTTTCGCTCGTCCAATAAGGGCGCAGCGTCTAGAATGTTCTAGAAGCTGTGTGAAAAACAGGCGACGGGTACCTTCTTTTTTAAAGAGTCGTCTGACATCCGTCACTGGGCTGTGTACCAAGATATTTTAAGAAACCTTTTTTTTTGAAACCCTGTTCTTTTAAATATTTATTGTGATGTGTGTATATTAAAAGATTAAATTAAGAGACTAGTTATGTTTAATTGTATGTTTCAATCTTTCATGAAGTTAATTTAAATGTCCTAGGTGCTCGGTTCAGCGGCAGTAGCAGTAACATTTGCAGAGCGTCTGTTTGGCTGGTTCGCTCTCTCCATCCCACTGTTCGTCGCAGCTTCCACCTTCGGAGCTGTCAACGGAGTACTGCTCACTTCTTCAAGGTAAGTAAATATTTTTAGTTTCATCTTTTGTGGCGGCATCTAGAACGCCACTTGCGAACTACGCGCTACACTGACGTCACACAATAACCATGAATCGCGCAAGCAAAGTTATCCGCACGATTAGAATATATACAACATCCCTACATCAACCGTCAGGCACTAGCCCACCAGGCAGAACACCCGACTGTTCGGTCGGAGGATCCTTCTTACTTCGTAGAAAATTCAACAAATTGATGTTTTCAAATAAAGAAAGTATAGAGATATGAGGAACAGGGACAAAAGTTCACTCCTCTATTGAAAAGGGAGGTCCAGCGACCAGGGTGTCGTGTCTGGCAGGCAGCTGCCCAACGATTGACGTCGGATAGTCTTATAAATAAATGTTGAGCGCGCGGTAAACTCTAATTGTGCAATGCAAGATTTGTGTGACTTCAGGGCTTTGATGCGTAGTTCGCATGTGGCGTTCTAGATGCCGCCACAGTCTCTATGACAAGTTTATTCATATTTCCTCTTGTATTAATGATGCAACCATTTCAACTTTTTCTACTTTTAGGTTATTCTACGCGGGCGCGGCGCAGGGCCAGATGCCGGAGATGCTGACGATGGTCTCGTCGCGCGCGACGCCCGCGGCCGCAGTGTTGGCGGTGGCTCTGCTGAGTCTGGTCTACCTCACCGTGTCGGATATATACGCGCTTATTAACTACGTGGGCTTCGCTACTTGGGTGAGTGTTATTTAAGATCATCCATACATTAAAGTTTTTAGGAGAGAACGACACGAGAAATGGATCAATATTTTCTATCGGAGAGGTACTTATTAATGTTAATGGTTTTTGTGGCGGCATCTACATTGCCACATGCGAACTATGCATCACACTGAAGTCATGACAAATCCTGCATCGCGCAAGCAGAGTTTACCGCGCGACCAGCATATATACAACGTCCCGACATCAATCGTCGAGCAGTAGCCCACACACAACACCAGTCCGGCCGGAAGATCCTCCCTTTTCTACCTTCCTCATACGTATAAAGCTTTTTAACTTACGTTTTCCTTACAGTTGAGTATCGGCGCGGCAGTTCTGTGCCTACCCGTGCTGAGGTATACACAGCCCAACCTTGAACGACCCATCAAAGTCAACCTCTTCTTCCCTGGTAAGTGGCTCAATCACCTTCATTATTTCAATTAAAAACGTTTTTTTTTATCAACCGACTTCCAAAATGTAACACTACAAAGTGGAAAATTATCAAAATGTATGGAACAGCAATTTTTATTTCAATAACTTACGAAAATCAAAAATCATGTACTGAATCCATAGTTGGGTGCGCGTTGATGTCTATGACACTATGTATTGTTCAGACTTGTGTATAATGGATCGATCATATATTTCATTGTGACAGGACCCAGCTAAAGGATGAAACAATTCTCGCCACCAGAAGGCTAATAATTCCAGTAGTGTTATTCTGTAAAAAATCTCACGGTGAAAACATAGGTGAAGTGAGCTTTCAATAGTGTCAATCTCTAGTATTAGGATCGAATGACAGCTCACTTTAAGCTCACTTCACCTCAGTTTTCACGGTGAGATTTTTACAGAATCGAGCGGCTGTAATTTTTTAAAAATTCGCTTTCGCATGTCATTCGCAATCTGTCAAAAATACACAATCAATTTACCAAAATTTTTGACAAGTTTCACAGATTGCAACTTGCATGTGAACGATTTTTAAGTATGGCCTTCTATTTCAACGAACTGTTGACTTATTCAAAAACTTCCATTCCAGTGATCTACATAATCTGCACGATCCTGGTGGTAGCCTTCCCAGCGTTCGCGTCTCCCGCGGAGACAGGCGTGGGCTGCCTCATGATCCTCACAGCCGTGCCCGTCTACCTGCTGCTGCTGCATCCCAGGACCAGGATCAAGTGCCTCAGCCCCCTCACCAGTGAGTTCGTAGCAAGAGTCGCTAGTTATTTAAATGATTTTGTGGAGTGGATCTTCTGTACTCGTTGTATTACTTATTTATTCTGTGTCTCAAGATTAAATTGTTTCTAAGTCAATCCTAATGAGCTTTTTTTTTTTCAGATTGCGCTACCCTCCTTGTGCAAAAGTTGACTTTATCAGCGCGTCCCAAAATGAAGGTAAGTTCCGTGAAATCAAAGAAAACTATTATGTCTTAGCAATTGTTATATTGAGGAGCTCGGGGCTAAGTAATAACAGCCGCACGGGTCGACCGATCAGGTTAAGCTTGCTTGCCGGGTTGGTCCGTGGATGGGTGATCTTTACATACCGAGACTCCTTCGTGCCTCGGAAAGCACGTTTGCACGCCGTTGGTCCCGGCTGTCATTCGCGGATCTTTGACAGCTGTTACGGGTCGTCAGAATCCCGAAAAAAAGTCTGACAACCAGACTTACCAAGGGGTATCGTATTATCCAGTTACGGATTGTGGAGGTCAGATAGGCGGTCGCTCCATGTATAGTACTGGTATTCAGCTGCATCCAGTTAGACTGGAAGCCGACTCCAACATAGTTGGGGAATTCTTATATTGAACCCGAATAAGACAACTATTGGTAACTACTATGCTTCAGCGCACTGAAGTCTTTTGAAATTAATTTAATTAAAATCTTAATTATTGTTAATATCAACCTATTACTGTTCCACTGGGCAAGAGCCTCTTCTCATGCAGAGAAGGAATTGAAAAAGTCACATTGGTACTTGCCCAGAGTTGAACCCACACACAATGCATGAGAGGCGAGGCCCTAACCACTGTACCATTACGACATTTTTAATCTTATATTATTATCTTCTTATTTTCCAGTGAATGCCCTCCACGACAATTGCATCCGACAACATATCCGACCACATCGGTAAAGGTCGCATTACATCTGCCCGTTTTACTATGAGAGAAATATAAAAAGTATAAAGAAATAATAAAAAGTATGAATTAAATAATAAAAGACTCGAGGCAATGCTATACTGAACTTGGCTGGGTCCACTACCAGCACCCTGATTGCGAACACACGATCAATCACAATCTTTCTCATTTTGACAGTTCAACGACATTCATTGCGTTATTTAAGTCGTGTGCAGATTTTTTTTTCGAACTTATGAAGCAATGGATTAGCAATCAGATTGTAATTGATCGTGTGTTACGCAATCGGGTGCAGGCTTCCAACTGTAGATTTTCTTTTCCTAGTACTTAGGTAAAACAGGCAATTGTAATCGTGCTTTTATAAAAAATAAATGTTATACTATTCACTGTATATTAATATAGGCATAGACCGCTCGCACATTTACAATTTTTTGCCGTAAAAACGGTTTTTCTATGCGTTTTGTAGCAAATGTGTGGGCCGTCTTCTTGTTGTATGTTTTAAATACAATTAAATGTACTCAATTACCAAATATGTAAGTAGGTATATTATAAAATGTCATCATAGTATTTACAAGTGACCAGTGTATCTTGAAAATTGAATATGGCGCTGCCTATTACGGCGAAATGTCATTTTTATGTCAAATTCAGAACATTTAGACTTAGTTTCATTTTCCGCCGCAGATCAAGATATACTGGTCATTGTGCATTAAGAAGCATAATCGGCAGCTGGCGGCGAGTCAAGACAATGGATAGAAATAATTAACATTTGCGTGAAGTACGTATAGTAACATTTGATTGATTGTAAAAAAAAACTTCCGTCGAATTATTGCTGGTGAAACACTGTTGTAAGAAAAAATGTAAGGCAAAGATATTTGCCAGAAACGTTAGGAAATTAACGCACCGGCTACCTGCCTTAGTGCATAATAATTATAATTCTAGGTAACAGCTTAATAAATGCTGATGTGTCTATCGCATAATATATAATCTTTATTACGCTACGCCCGAAAAATATTAAATTATGTTTTGCGCAAACAGGAACATGCATTAAAATGCGTATATTTTTTGTAATTCTTGCTTTGACGTATACATTCCTCTTTTTAGTAAGTAGATCTCAACAAAGTTTTGATTTAAAAAATAATAACGTAATGGCTTAGCCGAGAGAATAGAAGCCAGCAAGTCTGAAGCAAAAAACGCCATCTACCTTCATAATAAAATATAAATTAATATGATTAAAGCCATCTTGCGAACAACTAAACAAGTAAAATGCATAATAATAGAAAATTATAATTTCATGACACTAGCGGAAAAATATAATTTTAAATTTTAAATGACGAACTTGGTTGTGTACACTGCCGTGTACCCAGTTGACAGACATTAACTGTAAGTATAGCTATCTAGGTAAATATTTGTTTTTTTTTTGTAATTATTTTCTGGAATAGAAGAATCTTATACATTTTTTTCAATTTCTACGGACAGATTCTAGGCTATAAAACACCATATTTAGCGAACAAAATATTCCTATTTGAATCGTTTCAACTTTCTACCATAGAAATTTTATACAGTCTATGGTTTCAACCAACTTTCTAGGGGATTGACCCTAAGTGAGAAGTAGACCGTACCTACCCAGATGGGGTAGGTACAACTCACCCTCTGCCGCTGTAGGCAATCATGAATTCAAAGATTTTATACATTATTTTAAAAATCATGCAGTTCTTTTCTGGGACCACAAAATTCCCAATTTAAAATCATTTTAAGTGCACCTACTTGAAATGGACAATACATACTATAATAATATACCTATTTAACAATGTTAGTTGTAGCTTTTATAAGCCTGTAACTGTTAGACTTGTATGTATTCGTTTATAAAGTTATAATATAAGCTATAAAAACGTTTAGTTTTCGTAACGTTTCGTAGTGACAAAAAGCGAAAACGCGATTATTGTTAAAAAAAGACATTGGAATTTCATTGCGCTTCAAAATCATTTAGATTTTTATAATTATTATGATAGTTAAAAACAACATTTGATTTTAGTTAATTGGTAACAATCTGGAATTAAGTTGTAGTATGTATTTGTTTTTCGTAAACTTTTATTGTTACAGTAAATTTTTTTTTACTATAATTTTCTGATATAGTCATGAGGTAAGTACCTATTTTAATATTTTGTAGAAATATACTGACTGATTATCAAACTTTTATTTGAAACATGTTATAGGATCAGGATATACCTACACAGAACACATCACGTCTCCGAAGTTTCGCTAGCTAATTTTATTTGACCCGGTACACTGCTACACGGATCTTTTGGCGCTCGAATAACGTTGACCAGGGCTGCCAGTAGATATTTTTAAATGATTCGGCAATGTTGCTGAAATTATACAAAATTGAATGACAGGATACAAACAGTGCTTAATTTTTTTCAAACATACACAATAATGATTAATCACGTGAATTATTACTAAAATATACTAAATTTACTAATATTATTACTAAAATTACGTAGATAACTACGTATTTTTTAAAATTTATTATGGTATTTCCTCACAGGCTTAAGCGCATCCATATAGCAACTTACAAAATATCACCATAGAACTCACAAACACCACAAAACTCAGATAATAGAATTTAGGCTTTCTGTATCCAATTATACATGAGGGTCCAGGATACAAAGAGGATACAATCAGTAACCAAATTATACAGTTTTTGTATCCAATTATACAATCTGGCAGCCCTGACGTTGACAGTTGACATTAAAAAACAAGATGGCGGCGTTAATTCAGATTTTGTCCACGCGCCAAAAAATCTTTGTACAGATATACCTAAGCCTCTTTTTGAGAATACATTGGGTGGCGTTGAGGGATCAGTGGGGATAAACCGGTTATCCTTACTGAGTAGGCTAACTGGCTAATGCTACCTAATACATGTCATGCATGTTTGATTTGTCAGTATGGCTGTGCTAAACTAAGATCTAAGTGTTGCCATTCCCAAAGAAACATTTTTATATTAATTTCATTAGATTCTCGTAGAATAGGTTTAGTTTTTTATGTTTGAATGTCGTAAACAAATCATTTAAACATTAGGAAATAGTCAAGTACATAATATGCAAAATATACTAATAACGTTACGTTAGATAATAACGTTGTGTACGTATGATTAAGTAATATTGTACGTTTTTTTTATTCATTTCTGCATCACACAAAACCAGCTTTTTTAAAAGCTTAATATATTTTTTATAATTTTTGTTTTAGTGCTATGAACTTATGACTGTGTGTTGTGTATTCTTGGCATAATAATAGGTGTTGTAAGTTGTAATGAATTTTATAGAAATCGTGACATAGATTTTTTTTTGGTTACTTTTAATTTTGTAAATATACAAGTTCGGAACATACTCAAAACATTCCATTGCGAGTTGCAACTGCCACAGTTACCTGAGGTAGCTATGTTAGAATAATTATTATATTTATAATACTTATGTGTTTTGACTCTAGCGTGTAATGGCTCAAGTTGGCTCAGTCACTGTTCAAAAGAAGGTACAGTTTTATTGAAATTAATCCTCGGAACTCGAATGGTCAGGAGCCATTATATAGAGAGTCTCTAGATATTGGACTAGCTTGTATGAAATGTAAAGTTTTGTAATCAAATGTTAACTGCCTAAATAGCCGCGTTCAGTACTTGGAAAGCTCCAATCCAAATAAACAACTGAGTGAAGAGAAACTTACCAGAATGTTTCTGATTATTCCTAATAGGAAACAGAGCTTCTGGCGATAGAAATAACAAAAAAAACTCATTCCCTTGACCAATGACTAGGTACGAATTGTTATTAATTATCGCAACTTTAGTACTTTTATAGAAGCCTTGGTTCCTTGTAAATTTGATGGATAATTTCCAGATTAGGCCATACGTTTATCAATTAGTAGCATCATAAAAGAACAATCTCATGTTAATTAAGAATCTCAAAAACATATAAATACTTACCATTTTTGTAATAGCAACATTTTTAGTTTATTTTTGTAGGCGTTAAATATGAATTATATAATTAATTTATACTTAGAATGTATAATTAAGACGCGCTCGATCAGACGTACAGAAATATTGATGCAATCTTCAACGCATTTATTTTGCTCATTTCTTTAGTAATATTTATATGTTTAGATTTAAATATTTTTGTCGTAGATTAATCATGTATTTGTATATCAATGTTACATGTGTCGATGTTTCTGTTAAGCGCAATGTCTTAAGGAGACGATATGACAATAATAAATTATTGAAGAAAGTGTTCCGTGTTTTATTGCCTTTGCCTGCTACAGATGCTGTGGTTGTCTACTGTTGAGAGAAACTTCCTCAAAAAGATGATTCCTTAAAACTATCATATAAATTCCTTATATAAGAAAACGAGTTCGATGTTCAAAGAGCCTATAATATAAGTTGAGGATTAATGTTAGCGACTATGTTAGCCGAAAACACGATTTCATAAAATTTTCTCGATAGAAAAAAAATCCAAAGTTACCTCCAAACTGAACATTAAAACCGCTGCTATTAAAAAAATACTTCAAATTAGATCATGAAACTTGGCACACTAACTGAACTAACTATAAAGCAGCGACTGTTTTTTTATTTTTTTGAAATTACCATTATTTTCACCGTAAAAAGCAATTAAGAGGGTGCATCCTAAAAGTTGGCAACGTCGTAAATAGCTGTCAAATATTTACCTGTTTCGATTAATTTGGAAATAATTCTGTATGGAAATAAGAAATGTGGCTAACCAATTGACTAGAATATTAATAATGAATTGCAATTATAACATTGAATTTGATGTTGTACCCGTTTTAGGTGAAAAAAAGGCATTTGGAAAGTTACCAAATACTTTTTTTACATCTAAAACTAACTATTCGGTGTTACGATATTAATTATTGCATTTCATAATCAATATTCTAGTTCGCTAGTTAGCCACATTTTTTATTTCCATACAGAAATATTATCAAATTAATCAAAACAGCGAAATATTTGACATCTATTTGCGACGTTGCCAACTTTCAGAATAAACCCTCTTAAGTACCTACCTAAAGTTTTGCCGATTTGTTGCCGCCTCCGTCTCGCTCGCACACACTCCGCGAGTAGTATGGTGCGAGCGAGATAAAAACCTGAGGTTGGGTGGGCTCTTAATATAATGTGATTTAAATGAATAGTATAAAATGTATGAATAATGAAAATTAATATAATATAATGTAATCTGTATAACTGAAATATTATGATAGATATTAGAGTATCTATGTATAGATTTTTATAACCATTTAACTGCAACTGGCAACTAAGTTCTAAGAACCGAACCTACCTATTGTTAAAACATCTTCAAAATTATGTACACTTAGTTCGCAATAAAGAATTTTGAATTTGAAAAAAAAATGGGTGAGCGTTAGCGCGTTTACAAGCGTTCCGAATCAGCACTTAGCTTAGCTGTCATAATCGTATTATCTAAATCGGAACGCAAAATAACGATGTGAGCGCTGTGCTGTGAGCGATGGCTGCGTTCCGAGTTACAATGTAATCGATTTGAGCGTGCTAACACCCGTTCCGAATAAGCGTTAGCGCGGTAACGCCGACCCATGAAACGTCATAGATGACGTCATGACATGCGCCATCTTGCGATAACGCCGACCATGCCTTTTACTAATATCACCGTGATCTCTGTCAAAAATGACAGTTGACTGAACTGTCATTTTTGGCAGCGCTGTAGTTTTGAGTCGCATATATCTATAAACTAACGTGGCTTTTTCTAAATTGTGCTTCTGGCTACCGTCGCCACTTAACCAAAGAAGAAAAAGACATTTCTGATGTTTATACAAAGAATTTAAGTAATGTTATAAGTTTTGACGTTTAGCAAGCACTGTAGGCGCGTTCACGAGCGTTCCGAATTGATGACAGACCTCAGCTGTCATAATCGTAATATCTAAATCGGAACGCAAAATATTGATGTCAGCGCTGTGAGCGATTATGGCCTAACTCGGAACGCGGCCTATGTCTTATCTCTGAATGCGGATGCGGCCTAACAGGGCCTAACCTATCATAATCTGACATATTTAAGTAATAAGAAACGTCAGTCAGCTCACAGCTGTAAGCTGTTGGTGTTTGCATGTGATTGTGGTGTAATTTCGTGCTTTATTTTCAATTAAATGTAAAATGGTGAAATTCGGCAAGAATAAGTTCAAGGCACTTAACAAAGTCGCTAAAAGTCAGAAAATTGAAGCAACAAGTCCGGGAGTATCAAACAAAATCTTGAAAAAGAAAATAATCGCAGAAAAGAAGGTTACGTTTCAGAAAGAAGTTTTACTAAAAGAAGCTGTTAGTGGAAATAATACGCTCGTAAAGAACATAACATCTAGCAAACTACGAAATGAATCAAAGAAAAAAAAGGACAAAACTACAAACCAGACAAAAGTTACAAAAACAAAAACCAAACCAGTTGAAAAAAGAAAGAAACGACAAAAAACACAAATCAACGACACTAAGTTAATGCTAAAATTGATGAAAAAAAAGTAGAATAAAACGTAGGGTTAAGTTAATAAAATATTACTTAAAAAATAAGCATTTTCTTTCTATTCCTTGCTAAAGCCTCACTATAAACTCATCCATGTATTACCAGCACGGAACATATTGATTACCAGCTTAATTAACAGATTGGAGATACCCTGCATATTTAATTGGAGACACTGCTTGCATATAATCACCATGCTTTTGTGATAGTGACCATCTTCAGTGTTCATTTTGTGTTGATTAACAAGTATCCTCCCTCGCTGGTTAATCACACTCTACAAAATTAATATTTTCTAATTTTACACCTATAAAGCTCTTTTCAAATTATGTAGTAGTGCAGTTTACCTAGAGGTGGTTGATATGTGCATGCTTTTACTTACTTTATATATTTACCTCAACTCGTTACTGTTCCCCTTTCTACCCTTTCTCATTTTGATGTAGGATTTAATTTTCTTAGTAACTTGTTTGTGGGTTAGTGTTTTTCATCTTTCCATCAGAACTGGTGGAAAAAGTTGTTGGTTCAAAAACATCAAATAAAACAATGCTCAGAATTTTTAATGATTATTTTTTATTTGAATAGTCACAATTACATTATGAATAATATAAATAGGTAGCGCACATGAAACAAATGATAAAACTGAGCAGTGGGGGTTTAGCTGCATTGGTTGGAACAGCTACACCCCCGCTGCTCAGTTTATCCTTTGTTTGTGCATACAAAATCAAACTTTATTTATGACAAAATGTTTATATAGTGGTTCCTTACCACCCCATTAACACTCTACCCTTTTATAAAACGCACGAAATTAAGAACCCAATTTCTAAACTTTTAGTCCTAACATCATGTTGGCTAGAAGATGACAAACATTTTCTAAAAGGAAGCCTACACGATTTTATCTAACTTTACTATAATTTCTATAGACATATTAGTTATAATTAAGAATTTTGAGATACAATGAAGTGGATTACAAGCCTAGTGCTGTAGAAATTTATAAGTTATCCCTATTTTATAGTTGTGCTACTAGCAGTAAGCGAAATTATAAAGGCGGTACACACTATAATGACGTGAATATATCGTCCGATATTATTGCAATTTGTATGTTGTGCAAAAGTAATATAGTGCAAATTTGTCGGTGAAGGCGTTAGAAATCATTGCAATAACATAGAACGATATAAAAAACACGTTGCTTGTGTATTTAGGCAACCTTTGTAATGTAACACATTATAATGCCAATTTTTTTTGCCTAAGATACTCTGCTTAATATTTTTGAATCAGTCCTAAAGAAGATACATACAAGTATACACATAAATACTAAAATTGAAAGATTACTCTTTATTTTATTAGGTACATACTTAATTATAGTTTTTAAGTTAATATCCCTGGTATATTATTCTGCTTCATACATGCACTTGAATATAGGTTGACATTCACACAATACTAAACTATTTGATTCTATTATTTATTTAATAAATCAATTTTTATTAAAAATGGAGGAAGAATTATAATTATTCTACTAATGGACACAAGAAGAAAATATAAAGTGAAAAAAAATGCATTTGTATTATCCCAATGATATTACTACAGACTTCCGTATTTGCCGTTACATTGACATTTCAATCTAGATTCGGAAACAGTGATAATTATTATTCTAAATATAATATGATGTAAATCTCATACACTTTCGTGTAATTCCACACATAAAGGTCGGTTTAGACCAAACGAGCGAATGCTCTATCGGTCTCCCGCAGAGGGACAGAGCGGTATTGTGTTCGTCTATACATACTAAAATGTGAATCAAGAAACGACAAGCTCTTGTTCTGATCCCTTCCTTGACATGAACTATTTGTCTGCAGTCTAAGGGCCTTAATCACACTGGTAATGCGATGGTGGTTTTGCGAACGAGTTATCAGCGAGGTAATTGTGAACAATTACCTCGCTGATAACTCGCTCACTGCGTGATGCAAGACAAGCGAGTGAACACAAAACGCGGACAACTCGTCGCGTGGTCGCGGCTAGCCCGCTGAGCACCCGCGGAGTGCACGTTCACAAATCGCCTCGGAAACATGTTGGCTAATCGTCAGTGTGATAACGATCTAAAGAGAAACTCACGAAATTGAAAAAACTCAAACAATTTCGATTATTATTACAGCTAGCCTGTTTTTTCCCACAACTGGACAAAGGCCTGCATTCTTTTTGATTATTATATTATTTTATTTCTCGATAGTCAGAGACTCTTGGAAGTGGCGGATTCATAGCAAATATCCTCACTACTCCGCTAATATAACTAGAAAATTACTAGTTTTGTTGGCAGAGTAGTTGTTTCAATTTCAACTTGCAATCCTTGTGAAATCTACGCGGTCATCGTCCTATGCCACATATGCTAAACGAGGCAAATTAACACAACACACGGTGGATGTATTGACATGAAGAGACCAAAAATGGAGTATAAAGCCATAGACTATACACTTCATAAAGTCATTAATGTGAAACAAAAGTTGCACAACATGTTTTGGTGTTGCGAAAACATATTGCTGTCAACATCGAATGTTTCAGTGTATTTAGAAACATGTTAAAACCTCGTTACCTCATATTCATGGTAAACAATTGCTCCACAACATTGTTTCCAACAACTGTTGATGTTGCAGGAAACAATGTTTCTCAACTTTCCCACGAATACAGGGCTAGGTCATCAAAAACCGACCAAAAACAACCATATTACCCTTCTTTGCGTCGCGCAGTCGGGTAAAAAGAAGCATGTACAGCTTAGGACGATGAAACTAAAAAAGAAATATGCCATTTAGGTCTTAGTAGCGACCGCGGCCTCTGCCCCTGCCGCGCCCGCGCCCGCGAGGCGAAGCCCGGGGCTTCTCGTCGACGACTGCGGCGACTGCAGGCGGAGTCTTCGGCTTCTCGACCTCCTGTGGCTTCACTGGTTCTGGTTCCGGCTCTGGTTCGACGACGGGTTCTTCGTTGACGGACGCCGGTTCTTCTTCTGTTACGGCTGTGAATGAGGTCATAGTTAGAGAAAGAGTTTAGTGCTATATCGGAAGGTTATCAACATTTCCACTCAAAAATACGTCAGCTCCAACGGTCATTAGTTCTCCCGTTAAAATGGCGGGCACTTGTCACGAAAGTTGTTGCCAAAAGACAGCAATATTTGTCGATCGGCCTATCTACATTATATACCCTATCCTAACGACGCTATCCAGATTTTTCGCGAATTGATAGACAGAATATACTTTATCTACACCCATGCTATAAATCCTCTATAAAAGTTTCTGAAACAGTTGCGATTGAACCATTATATCATCGAAAAGAGTGTTATAATGTTGTACTAAATTTCAGTATGCAACTCTTGCTTATTCGATCCCTACCGGTCACCTGCTGCCCCCCACATGACAGACATTTTCCAAAACACGCTCCGTCACGCGCGCGAGCGCTACGGGCTATGGTCGTTTTAATGTTGGCTATAAGATAACTGTTTCAGACACTTATAGAGAGGATTCATACCATGGGTGTAGATAAAGTCTTGTATTCAACTGTATATAGGTTGACTAATAATTAGGTATTAAAACACTCATGTGATAAACCCATATTCGTGTTTTAATACCCCTTATTATACAACAGTTGCATAAATTACAGCTTGGGTTCGATCGAATTACAGCTTGATTAGCCCAGGTTTGAACGGGCGATTATATCCCGCGGCCATTTTTTTGCACACTGAATTTTCGACGCGCCGAGAATACAAGAGTGTTTTTTGACGCGCTGGGATTCGCTCTGGTGGATTTTCAGTGCTCGGCTCAACACAGAGAGTTGAAAATCCAGTGGCGATAAAATCCCGCCGCGATATTTTTACGTCCGTGCATAACCATTATGAAAATTTACCAGTCATATTCTCATCTTCAAGTATCTCATCGACGGTCTGCTCCCAGTTCTCCAGCTCATCGGAAGGCGCTGTATCTGGCTCGCCGTCTTCCTTGTTCAGGATAGCTTCCTCGCTATTGTCTACGGCATCATCTAGGAACAACGATAATATTCGTTAGAAACGTAATCTACAGAATATTCTTGATACTATCAAGAATATTGACATTGATTATTATGATTGACTGAGTACAAATCAATGTCGGCTCTCTGTCCCTGTCCACGCGTGTGTATTTCCGTAATTAAGTACTTGTAAACCAGGGTTGAAAGCGGTAAAGGTATAGGGTATAGTACCGGTATAGAATTACTATACAACATCGATTTAAAGGTAGAACCAAAACGGTTGAGAATTACGGTTGAGAATGACGGTTGTGGTACAGTTAAAAAAGAATAGGTTACACCTATATATTACTAATACATTTACCGAAAAGCACGACGCGGCGGCGGCGGCAACGCCTCGGCGCGGGCGGCCGGGTACAAAACCTTTATTTACTTGAAATAGTAATGATACCGCAATATTACAATATCGAAATTATACAGGTACAGTTACTTTAATGTACAGTAATTTAAAGGTTTGACGTCATACCGCTTACCGTTTTAACCATATTTTTTTCGGTTATTCAATCCCTGTTGTAAACTAACAGATGATTTTTGCGATGACCTTTAACAGTTAATAATTTTTTGTTTCACTCTCGATTTCGTAATGAAATTCACACAGTATCGCTAATGTTATAAATTAAATAAAGATAATCCTGGAGAAATTTTCACCGGGTTTTTTTTCGCAGAAGTGTTTTTTTCCCGGGGTATTTATGTTAGCTTGCTTGTTTGGTTGACTAAATTAAGTTAAGAACCAGTCTTTTCATTATTTTATTTACTTCGTTTTTAGGGTTCCGTACCCAAAGGGTGCCAAACGGAACCCTATTACTAAGCCTCCGCTGTCCGTCTGACACGCACTTGGCCGGTTTTTTTACACTAAGGTTTAGAACCTCACTCAAGACTCTAGAATTGCTTAATTAAACCTAGTTTGTAAGACCTTTTAAGGTGGGCACAAAGGTAGCCTGCAAAATTAAAATATTCTTACGTCAAAATAATGCTTTCTTAACTTACCTTTAACCTGCTCATCGTTATCATGTCCGTTCTGTTCCTCTCCATCTTCAGTCTTGCGTCGCTTAGCGTCGCTGGAGTCTTCAGCGTTCAAAGGTCGCTTGTTGCTATCACTTCCCTGTTAACAATATTGATATCGAAACTTAGTAATATGGAGGCAGAACTCCTGTTGATACTACACCATTAATTTCACGTACACACAGATATACAGAAAAAGAGTTTAACTTAAAAATAGGAATTGAAAATATATAGAATAAATTAATATCATGTGTGGGTTTTTACAAAATCATATAATATTTTTATTTATGAAATTTAAAAAATTTATTTAAACATTTATGATGTTATTTTGAAGTTGTCTTGGACATACGCTGAAGGAAAACCTCAGGTGGTAACAGTGTGGCCATATTGTCGACATAACATAACACCACGCCTGGTTTCTCCGAAGGTTTAGACAGGTGAGTTTAGTACATCCACATTTCGCCGTCTGATATGATCTGACAAAGCTATTCCGGGAAATTAAATTTTTTCTTACGGTATTTATTTGCAGGTCAAGCATAAGTTGTATGCTGATAAGATTTGACCTTGAGTTTTTCAAAGTAAGTTTGGTTAAAATCATTTTAATAACTTTCTTTCTGCTAGGTATTACATTTGACTAATCACCGACATCGGTAAAATATGATTGTAAATCAGTAGAAAAATGAAAAAGAACATAAAATTCTTTAGAAAAGTATAGTAATGACAATCAAAAAACAGTCAGATGGAATTTTCTGAAAATTGTTTTATTATATATTATTTATTGCTTTGATTTGTAGCCAGGACGAGTCAGCTAGTAGAAAAAGAAAAATAAGGCTGAAACTCGGAAGGACATTTTTCATGCAATCGGACACATCAATACTAGGAAAAACGTAAAGAAGAATTGGATGCGTGCTTTCAACATCAACAGAATGTGTCACATAATAAAACAATACGAAATTAAAATATTATCTTTTCATATAAAAATAAACGATCAACGTTTTTGACATGCAAAAACATTTAGATAATAAAGCGTGCCTAGTGTACTTTAGTAGCCGGCAGCATAGGGAAGACATTAACGGCCAAATATTCAAACATATAAAAATGTACTCAGCTTCAAGAGCGTCCATTCTGAAAGTTGGCAACATCACAAACAGCTGTCAAATATTCACATATTTTGATTAATTTGTCCATATTATTGTATGGAAATATAAAATATTGCTCTATAGTGAAGTAAAATATTGATAATGAAATGCAATAATGGATACACACCGAATATTTAGTTTTAGATGTGCATTTTAAAACATCTAAAACTGTTACAAGGCCTAATTCAGTGTTATTATTGCAATTAATATAGTAGTGCAGTATGTGCTACCAGCAATGACTAAAGCATGCAAAAATAATGCTGGACCTCATGTTGTCACATTTTAAATGAAATGGACCTTTTTGCCAGTTTGGTTTCACGAAAGATAGGTCGACGACTGACGCCGGAGTAAAACTCATCAGTCACATTTGGAATCCTGCGAGAAGCCTCAGGATGCAATTGGCATTTCCGGTGACTTCTCAAAATCGTTGGCCACAATACACTGATCTGTAGATTACACCACTATGGAATTCGTGCATATATGTTCGTTAGTTTAATATGAACTAACTGACAAAAACTGGGAAATATTTGACAGCTATTTGCGACGTTGCATTGAATTTTAGAATAAACGTTCTTGAAGCTTAGTATCGTTTGAGTATTCAGGGATAAATCTACTGGTTTTAGTATGTCTTTGGGTAGACTTCCGTGGCTCGCTGGCACCGATGCAACAATACTAAACGTTATGATAATGTATAGCGCTATTTCATTATTCATGTATCGCAAATAGGGTTACCATTCCAAATATGAAATGTCCTGACATTTGAAAAAAAATCCGGACGGTTAGTAGCCCTATTAGCAAGGGCATTGGAAGCAACTCCATACATTTTCATAGTGTTTGTACTGTCGGTCGTACGTGTACCCACGGAAGTCTTACCTGACGTTTGTAAGCAGATTTGCTGAACCAAAATAAACCGCGCACTCTATATTCTCTCTTCTTTACCGACTCCTCAGTTATCGGGTACGGGTGAGGCTAAAAATAGATATTTAAAATGGTTAGAATTTTCGAGCAAAGTATAGAACCGTTATGTTAGTTTCATATTACATTTTTACCGTAAGAAGTATTATACTTCCTCTGTGTCACTCAAAGGAAACTCAGCAGTTCAGAAACTCAGCTACACAGGGCTCGACTCGCGCCTTTTTGAGCATGGTTTTCATTTTTATTGTAGAACCGCCATCACAATATGCTTCCAAACTGTATACATACCAGTCACATGCTGACCGCTGATAAGGATGAATTGGCAAAAAACGTAATGCTCTGATCTTAAGAGGATGATCACATCACAAGTGTAATGTGGGCGGTATTCAATACTCAAATACTTTATTGCATTCCATATATATTAGATAGATGGTATAACAAAGTAAAATATCAATATGGTTATTTTAATAATTGAATTGAAGTAAAGTATGCAGTGTTAGTTGTTAGTTGTCAGTGTGGCGTTGATGTGTATTCCTCATTATACGTTATTTTATACCAAATTTGTAAACACTGGTCAAATATTAAAAAAAAAAAATGAAGTAACTACAGCTGATTACGGAAACATCGGCCGCTGGGACTGCTAGGAGTGTAGTTACTTGAAAATATGAGGTAAGTTTTTATCACATCTGCGGAGCTTCGTCAAACACGGGCCTTTATCATGTTGATGAAATAATGTAACAATGTTTTGTAACATATTTTGATTTAAAAGAGTGTCTGTGGAGTTTCTTGCCTGTTCTTCTCCATAGGAACCTACTATGCTTAGGAATGGGCAAGCAACTAGTTTCATCTTTCTGACTGACCGATGGCTTGACAATTCAAAAGTGCCTGTAATTGGTTTCTTTGAAATAAATGCTTTGAGATTGAGTTTGAATGATGTGGTACGTACCAGCTGAGTGCCGCTCTTCTCAGCGAGCAGGCGCGTGAACAGCTGATGATGTCGCCACGTGCGCAGGTGCACCTGCGCCGTCTCGTCGCTGTCCAGCAGCTTGCGACACAGGCTGCACTGCACGCAGCGGAACGACGACAGGAACGAGCCGCCCACGCCGCGCTCCGTGCTGGGGGGACAGTCGTACATCACACCACACAGCTTGCAGGTAACTAATACCCATGTATTCAGAACAAAATATAGACTAAAGACTAATATTTTTTCTGGTCAACTTATCAGGTATATGATTTCATATAAATTCTGTTTCACAAACAACATCACGCCTGTAATCCCTGAAGGATTAGGCAGAGGTGTATCTGTAGTACACCCACATTTCGCCTGTTATGTGTAATAGGGATTCCAGCTTCATATATATGCAATAGGGGGCGAGCCTATTGCCATCAACCAGGCACAAATCTTTAATCCAGGGTACTACTGAGAAATGCTGAATTCTGTTTAATTGTTGAATTTATTTGACAGATCTATCTGGACACTGAAACAGGCTCTTAAATGATTTTAAAGCTAAAGCACTAGGAAATGGTGAAAGGCGGGCGTTTTGGGGGACTGACTGTCTTATGTAATATTGATGTTCAAAAAGTGTTTCAATAAATGATTTTTGAAGGACCTATTTTAATAAAGCCCCACCCTTCTTTGTTGTTTAGCGGAAGCAATGCCCATATTCGATAGATCAGCCTATCTTGATAATACTAATTTGAACCACCATCCAGTTTTAAATGAGGCCTGAAACATCAAAATAATGATGAGTCAAAGAAAGAGTTTTAATACCGACATACTGGCCATCATATTATAGGTGTCGTCATTGTTCCGAATTTGAATTCATTCATTAGACACATCATTTCTATATTTAAATGACGTGTACTGTGATGTGTAATTACACACCGTAGCTGAAATCAGCATTGGATGTATTATTATGATTATTAAAACCCACCTGTAAGCCGGGAACATGTCCTGGGTGGTTCCCTGCAGATCATCGCCCTCCTTATAATCCAGGATAGTGTTGTCCTGATCAATAGAGTTCTTCTTCTCCTCAGCTTCTGGTTTGGTTTCACCGTCTCCCTCTTTCTTCACTCCTTCATCCTGGTTGGATCATTACATTTTTGAGTTTAATTTATATAGCTATTTAGTTAAGTTTGCCTAGTAGATTTGATTTAATAGCAAGTATCAAAATATGTCCCTAAATGGCCGTATTTAGATAATAATGCGTAGTAAGTGCGCGCGCGCGCGTTTGCGTTGCGTGTTTAGTAAGTTTGCACGCTTATTTTTAAGCAAAACATGTTTGATCTATATTTTCTAATAACACCTTGTATACCATGTTTTATGCAAATAAAATATATCTTATCTTATCTTATCATAAAGCTGATTTTTTTAGATCCAAGGGACTGTAGATCTACGTATTTGATATAAACTTCAACTTGATACCTCCACGCGTTCCTGAGAAAAAGGGTCTTGACAGACCGACAACGAAGTGATCCTATAAGTGTTCCGTTTTGTCCTTTTGAGGTTCAGAACCCTAAAAATCTAGAGACGAACATATAACCTCCTCCTTTTTGAAGTCGGTTAAAATTCGAGATTTTCAAGAGTGGGAACAATTTCTGCCAGTTTTTACTTGGCTTATTAATATTTAACTCCCTGGAAAAGGTGCCATTTTACGTATGTTATAACTAACCTGACTATCTCCCTCTCCGTCCTTCACCTCTGAATCATCAGCATCCTTATCAGTGTCCTGTTTGTCATCGGTGCGGCGACGACGCTGCCTGTCCTCGCGTAAGTACAGCTGCTCCATGTTGAGGGTCGAGATCACCATGACTGTGGAGAAATGGAAGTGTTAGCTATGCGTTTGATCAACAGAGCAATTATTTATACTGTGTCGTGCGTTTGTCATAGGGTTCTGCAATGAGATATCATAGAGATTTAGTTGTTATGGTTTCATTGCTATATTGAGGGGTGCTAGCTGACATATTTTTATTGTATTTCATAGCTTTTTACTACTTTTACTATTGTTAGAATCAAAATTTCTACGTAACAGACGGACATCTTTTACTCACCTTCAGGCTTAGGCTTAGTAATAATCTCCTGTTTATCCTGCATATTCCTCAGATGCTCCGCAGTCAGTCGATGTTCATCCAACTCGATCCTAGTAGGCATCTCCTTATGACAGGATGTGCAGGTCGGATGGAGGTACTTCTTGAGTTTGCGATGGCCTACAGTGGTGCGATGTATGGCACCGTCGGCTGCGTACATGTCGCACATGGCGCAGTAGAAGTCGCGCGCGGGTTGTTGACCGGCCTTGCGGGTACGTTTCATTTCGCGGATCTGGTGAGGAAAGGAAATTGTAGAGGAACGCGTGATAGATGGAGAAATAACTGCATTTCTTTTCATTTTAATAAAGAAAAACTTATGAACAAACAAAAAAAATATCATTTTCCGGCCGAAAATGCATAATCCTGGTGGAATTTCGTTCCAGCCATAAAAAGATGTCTATTTTAGGTCGAACTTTAAGCATGTGAAGTTGTGGTGGACAGTGCCGCGGCGTCAGGACAAATTAGAAGTGGATAAGACATCCATAGATCAATCAGATATCCGTTGGAGTTACCACATTTTTCACCAAACTGGCCTCGCTCTTGGTTAACATTTGTGTCACCACTGAACATAAAATCTAAGAATATAAACTTCTGTGTAAAGCGACACCTGTGTGTGTGCGAAAAGAAGTAAAAAAGTATTAAAATATTCACCTTAAACTCCTGCCGCATAGTATCAGCAGTGAGCGCATAGCTCTCCGCAGTCTTGGTCATCATTATAGCATGGGCACGTCCACTCAGATGGTTCTCAAAGGACCTGCCATCCCACATGCTCTTGTTACAGATATGGCATTTCAGCAACTGAGGGTTGATGTCATCGTATCTGGTCTTAGGAGCTTCCTTCTTGGTACTGGTCTCCTCACCCTTCTCTTGATTCTCGCTAGATTCAGCGTCATTCTTGTCATCAGTCTCACTGCGGGTTGCTTTGCTGGTAAATTAAACGCAGGTTTATAAAAATGAGGTTATAACAATTTTTGAATATCGAAGTTGTCTATGCTATTTGGATTGGGTTTACATGTTTGTCTTTTACTAGACTAGCAATACATTTAAAAGACAGGCGATTAAAATAAGTTTTTCTGTGATATGTGGGTTTTTTTTTTGTTGTAATGTAACATTGTATAATAAATGTTGGGTTGTCTGACAGTCAAATAAATCTACATAGATAATGTAGATTTTAATGCCTTATAAATCATTTGAGTAGTGAAATTATGTTTTCAAACACTTACAGGAATCCAATTGTCATGCATTTGAATTGAAATTAGTGGCGAGTTTGTAGAGAATTTATGATTTTTATACAAGAAAATGATAAAAATATTTCTAATACTTAGTTAGCTTAGTTTATTTGTAAGTTCATCTTATTACACACTTACCAATGTCACAAATATTAAATGTTTATAGGTCCATTACAATCCAAAGAAGCAAGCGTTAAACATAAGGTTTGAATAGGTGCAAAAACCAATGATGGGTGATGCACCCTTGGTTTTATGAAGCTCCAAGTGTCAGGTCTAATGACAGACTTTCAGTATAGACAGATAACTATTTATACCTGCCTATGGTGAAGACAATTTTCATTGAAATGTAAAAACAAACATTCGAGATTTGTAATTGAAATGCATTCACACCTCAAAAGAGGCAGAAACTAACGTAATGCCAATTCGGCTAAAGTTCAGAGGCCGGTGAACGTAAGGTGTTAACAGAAACTTATTTGCAGTGAGGCTCAACCTCAGCAGAGGCACAAGAAATGCGGTGTCACCACCGGAAGGAAACATTCAGGGTTCCTTACCTCTCCTTAACAGGTTTAGCCTTTGAATCGGCCTCCTTTTTCGGGGAACTCTTGTTTTGTTGCCTCTGCCCATCATTGGGCCTATACGGTTTACGATTGTTGTTGACACGCTCACCGGAGCGATTGTAAGTTCCCGTACGCCGGAAATTACCTTGATTGCCCATCTAAAGGGAATTGATCAGAACATGATTGTTAGTACGAAAACTGCGGGGCTCTACGAGCCACGAAGAAGTGCTGAAATTTGAAATACTTCAGGTTTGTCATTAAAATGTGATTATGAACATTATTTGCACTATAACTGAAGATTCTGGGGTCCAATATAAAGGGGATTCCAGTAGAATTTTAATATTATCTCATGCATGAAAATGATGGCAGAATATCTTCAAAACTTTAATATTAATGCAGGAAATGACATACATATTTGCATAGAATAATCATCAAAACATTATTTTTATTAGGTATTGAATTGGTATTTAAAATACCAGACATTTAGAAAATTTGGATTAACAGGTCATCAAAACTGTAAAATTGCATTTAAATTCACTATAAACTGTTATGCAGCTTTCCTTTCTAATAAAGTGTAGTACTTACCCTGCTGGGTCCATAACCTCGGTCATACCGACCCATGTTGGGTCCGCCAAAGTCCCGTCTAATGGGCATGTCGAGGAGTGAGGGGACAGGGTTCTGACGCGGCTGCAGCAGGTTGATGATGTTACTTGCAAGAGCCAGGGTGGCCTCAGTGGAGCCCCCAGAGAGGGGCAGCAGGTTCGGTAAGCCGCCGCCGGGGCCACCACCCTGCCACGGTGAGACTCCGCTGCGCCCGAAGTTCTTCCCGCGGTCGTTGCGTTGGAAATCCATGCGACGCCCACTGTTATTTTGAGGTCTTCGGTTCGCCATCTTAGATTCTAGGACACAAAGTGCGTTAGATGTAGTTCGCACGATCTAAGTGATCCGCCCTTAAGGCTACACACCCACTAAAGCGTGGTATTTAAATCACTAGCTTTGAAGCAGAGTTTAGTGGTAGAAAGTTGCCGGCCGGCAGAAAATAGCACAAGGTGATTGTGCATATTATTGATTTTTCCAACTCAACGCTTACCGTAGCGAATGTGAATGTATACTTTGTAACAAAATGAATGATTGAATGTATCTTTAGGAATCTGGTACACAAAGCCTTTTTAGGACGTATAAAGCTACAGAAACTGTTACAAAAGAACATCAAGCCAGAAACGATGCTTACGTAGCTCATTTCATGATTGATTATTTACTCAAGAATTCGATAAGTTTCCTAGCAAACTGATTGAAACATTATATAAATTGTAATACTTACAGCTCGATGGTTGAACAGCACAATATAACAGCACTTACTGAAGATAAATTCAGTGAGAAATATTAACACAATATCGACGTTCACCAAGCCGAACGAAAGTTAAACGTCAAATGTAATAAATATGGCCGCCCGCCGCTGCTGCATCAAGCAAAGCTTGGCTTGTTTGTTTATGGTTTATTGATTGCACGATTGCACCATAAACAAGCATAAGCGACACCCGCATTCGCATGGCTGCACCAATCTATTACTATACTCTATGGGCTGCACTCACTGCACAACGTAGGCTAAAGGCAGGCTAATGCAAGCAGTGGCGTATATGGCGACCTAATGACTAATACCGGCCACTTATTGAGTAAATTTTATAATACTTGCTGCGCCCTAACAGGGTCATGTACTCTTACTTTAGCCTAGCCTGTAAATGAGTGTACATTATGCAATAAATAAATGTTCCATCTACAATATTCAAGGTACAGTGGCCAGCACATCAAGCTACCCAAAACTGTCAAACTTTCCCAATCAAACTTGAACCTGATGCTTTAGCGATAAAGTTTAAAATCTACTAAAGAAATTTGACAGATTTTAGTAGCTTGATGTGCTGGCCGCTGTACTTTCCCTCCATGTGGCATATCCGTGGGACGCGGACGCCCTGTATACATGATATACAGGATGGCCGGAACATTGACGTACAAAAATAAAATTTTGTTCCCTCATAACGTGGGGTACGTTATGAGGGAACAAAATTTTATTTTTGTACGTCAATGTTCCGGCCACCCCATGTATGTTCCGCGATGTTTCATAGTTATCGAGTTACGAATTTTTATCTGTATTTTTGAGTAAAACTAAGTATGCCATTTGCTTCTACTCCGTTCACCTATTATACCCATTTTTTTTCGAGACGGAAATAAAGTCGTCCAGTATACTTTAATTACACTGTTTGCATCTTAGCTGCACACAGCACATTAATTACCCGACTACGGCGAAGCAAAAAGGAGGGTTATGATTTTGTTTTAAAATTAATGTTCAAAATACTAATCCTAGATATTTGCAACGCACCAGCCGGCTGTCAAGGTGACATCTGAAATATTTTTTTACATTTTGCTTTTGATCCGAAAATGATCTTTATATCAATAATGATAAGGATCAGCCGAGTATCATGATCATGATGATGTTTCCAGTCTTCCATAGTCGTGATAGTTGTTGAAAAGAAACAATAAATAAATTCCAAACCCACGTTATATTGGATAATATCAGCGCTGAAAGCTTACACGTTTCTGTTGTGTAACTAATTTTATCCAGGTGTTAAGATATCTTCGAAATGGAAGACGTAGAAACTGAAAATGATCAAAAACGTAACAAGGTAAGATTTTTTTTCTAGAATATTTCTGGAATTTACTTAACCATTTAGCGCAGACTATTATAAAAGTAAACTTTTTAATGATCCATAATATATTCAGTAAAAAAAATTAAGATATTCGAATTTCTGTGGAACTAAGTAAAGCTTTGTAATTATAATAAAACCAGATGTTTAACAAAAACATTGTACCAAGGTGAAGATTCACTTCATGAATGAAATTGATCAATAATAATGTATTTAGACATAAAAACAGTTACATGGCTGAATAGAACAGGAAAATATGAAATCAAAAACAAACTCTTCTTCTTCTTTAATTAGAGGGTCTAAAGTAGCCTAAGAATATATCCCATAGATTATATGTTTTCTGTATTTAAGATTTAAGTTATAAATATGGCATCTACGAAGAATGGAAGCCAACCTCAAAATACTTGGAAAAAGCTAAGCACATGATGATCAAAACAAATACTAAACAATTTAAAAATACTTCTTTATTCTTTGGCGTTTATCAAAAACCAGAGTGTAATGGAGAAAGACAATCAATCAATCTACCTAGCGTTTTCCCAACTGTATTGGGGTTGGCTTCCAGTCTAACCGGATGTAGAATCTGGTTTTTATTATGATTTCCTTCATTTTCTTGCTTCCAGAGTCGCAGCCCTTCCCCAGGCATCAAGTCCACAGCGGTCGTGAAGTACACAGCGTTCCAGAGCCCGGTGGGCTATGCGCGGCTACAATGTAACACGGACCTCAACATGCCCCCCTCTAACTGGGGGGCCGCTATAGACTCGTATGGGCTGAAGCAGATACTGACTAGGGGCACAGGGCTTTCGAGGTAAAATATTGTATTATAGTCCACACGCGACTGCTAGACACCACCTGAGGTAGATATGTGAACATAGAGATGGGGGAGCTAGACAAAGGTCACGCTAACTCAGTCTGCCCGTTTTGTTAATAGCGCCCTCCCCCGTCTCACCGCTCACATACGTCACACGGTGACTAGCAGTCGCCTCATAACACAGAGACCTCGGCAGCCGTGGCTAGAAACAGCATTGTCAACACTTTCCATTCAAACCAAGCACCGTTTACTCGCACTACGATACTAATCGCGTATAGAAACTGACGACTGGAGGCGGTTCGCAAGTAACAAGACTCATGTTATTAACAAAAAACTTAATATATGTATTAGTAAAACATTAATACATAAACAAATTGAGACATCAAACAGCTGCAAGGTGACAGGCCCAGCCGATACCTTGCAGTAGTGGCTCACAAACGCACAATCTAGCCTGCTTGCAACCATAGACAGGTTGCTGTTGTTGCTACCCCGCACCCTACTAACCACTGACTATCCTAAAAGACGGACCTAAAACAATGACTATCCTAAAAGTATTTTGTCCTCACAGCTTCAGGATGGCACACATGTTTCCAGACTGTGTCGGAGAGGTCGATGTCATTTCCGGCGCTGAGTGTATCAAGAAATTACTCAAGCTACCTTATCAGCCTAATGGAACTGTAAGTTCTCAATATTTTTTTCTCTCTTAACTGGCCACCACCCATAGTCGCCCATAGCCTGCCTACTCTAGTGGTCAAGCGTTGAGCATATGGGGTCTTGGGTTCAATTACTATGTCGGGCAAAGTGTAATTGGGTTTGTCCATTAGGTATTTCTCAGTAACAGCCTGGAGTCTGGATTTATGTCCGGTTGATGGCAATAGGCTCGCCCCCTATTACATGGGACTTAAACATAACAATTGGCGGCTTCGACGGCGTTCTACGACAAGCCAGTTTCCTCAAGATGTTTTCCTTCATCGTTTTGAGAGCATTGCTTTTGAAATAAATTACACTAAGTTATGTGCCTGCTTGTGTTCAAACCCACGACCTACGACACGTAAGTCGGGGTCGTTACCATTGGTCCACCACTGCTCTCTCATTCTTAGCCCATTTTATTATCACAAATCTTTACATATTTGCCTGCAGGTAAGCATGATGGTCCATCGCGTAGAGAACACCCTTCTTCTGGACGACTTCGATGTTTACGACTACCTCATGAAGTCGGAGTGGTCTTGGTTGAAAGACTTCTTCTACGAAAACATTTTGAAGACGATGTCGGAACAGGTAAGTGTCTTATGTCTATTTTATTATTTTTTGAACTTGTGCTCCTCCGTTTTCTATAATTCAGAGGCTGTCTCCGATAGTTTTCGTCTATACATATTTGGGAAATAACTGTAGCAATTCACAGCGTCCCATTAATTAATTATTTGTAGAAGAAGAGAAAAAAAACACTGATATTACAAGACAGGTATCTGTAAAATTCATGGACTAGTGATAGTGGCGACATCTGAAGCGAGCAAGTGGCAGTTTTTATCCCCATTTCAACGGTATCCATACTTTTCAACCCGGAACACAGCAACGCTGCTTGGAGGCAGCAATAGGCTAGGTGGTACTTTCCACGGACGACGTCCTTCACAAAGAACTGTACTACTACTGTCCGTTCGTGAATTAGATTCCAAACATGTAAATAAATATGTGTTTTTGGAAAAACAACTTTCATACTTACATAAAAACCATCCACTACACATAAAATTCAGCTACTCCGGCGCTTCCGGGCTTTTCCTTAGAATGAGGCCCCATTAGTGCGTTGCGTCGTCACACACGACGTTTCAATGGATCGAAGAACGAGAGACGAAGCGGGGGGACGGTGATGCGCTGTTTGAGCTCCGGTGCGACGACGGATAGTGTTCTACTGCTAGAGGAGACATTGACGAGACGTGCGTTGCCGTCTCCGCAACCCAGGTGTGGCATACAATGAGTTGATCCGTTGCGACGACACAACGCAACGCACTAATGAGACCTCAGCCTTAAACTCCATATGCTGGTAGGAGCGCATGTCGCTGACGCTGGCGCCGGCGCCGAGCTCCGCGCTGCAGCTGACGCACAAGTTCCTGTCGCACTCGGTGGCTGAGCGCCCGCCGCCGCAGCAGTCGCTGCCCGACATCGCCACCATGTGCCTCACTGATAAACGTAATGTATTCACTTACACACACATGCACTTAAACTCACTTATACATCGTGAGGAAACCTGCCGTATTCTGTAAAAATCTCACCGTGAAAACTTAGGTGAAGCGAACTCGAAGTGAGTTTAGTGTCTATCCCTAGCATTAGATGGAATGATATCTCATTTGAAGCTCACTTAACCTAAGTTTTCATAGTTAATTGATTCAGGCGTGACTTGGCGGAAATCCATTATAAAATACAATAGACGTAAGTATAGTAACCTATTCCGCTTAACTATTCCTAAAGAGTAATAAAAAACCCTGTAAGAAATCGACACGTGTATCACCTATCAACACTGGACGCTGGCCGCTCAGCGTCCAGCGCTCCGCGTGGCAACACGTCGTGTTTGGGTTCGCGACAAGTCAATCGTCATCCTAAGGATGCTTCGTTGAGAGGTGAAACACATGTCGATTTCTTACAGGGTTTTTTTTATTAATCTTTAGGAATAGTTAAGCGGAATAGGTTACTAAATATATCTACGTCTATTATATTTTATAATGGATTTCCGCCAAGTCACGCCTGAATCAATAAACTATGAAAACTTAGGTTAAGTGAGCTTGAAGTGAGATATCATTCGATCTAATGCTAGGGATAGACACTCTTAAATCACTTCGGGTTCGCTTCACCTAAGTCTTCCCGGTGAGATTTTTACAGAATACGGCAGGTTTCCTCGCGGGAGTCAAATGTCATTAAAAGCTGATGTAAATCATCACAATTTCCTCACAGGTCCTTTCCTCCCGGAACCCGAAACTCGAGCCGAAGAGCCTCCAAACGAGCACCTTTACAACCGCAACGTCCTCTGGACATTCGAAGACATCCACATGCTCATAGGAAGCGACCTTCCGATCTTCGGCGATAAGGACAGACCCTGCGTCAGTCTACGCCTAAGAGACGCACGGGAACCCATCAACGTGCTTACTGGAATCGATTACTGGCTTGACAACCTCATGTGCAATGTCCCTGAAGTGCTAATGTGCTATCATTTAGATGGAATCGTACAAAAATACGAGCCGATGAAGACTGAGGATCTCCCAAACATGGAAAATTCGAAATTTTCGCCGAAAGTCATCAGAAATGTTGCCCAAAATATATTATCTTTCCTAAAGTCGAATGCGACGAAAGCTGGACACACGTATTGGCTTTTCAAAGGCCCTCATGATGACGTTGTTAAACTATACGATTTGACTTCACTATGTCCTGACAGTTTAGACAACCCGTTCACTACCCCGGTGGCTATGCTTTTGTATCGAGTGGCTAGGAACATGCGGATGACGAACAGGTCGAGACATGTCAGGCAGCTGCTGGAACATGTCATAGAGTTGTTGAAAGTGGAGAGGTATCCGCAAATCATCGCGTCTTCGCACTATATGTTGGCGGATTTATATGTGCCGGCGACTACGAATCCTGCTAACCCGGATTTTAAGGGTGAGTTCGGTTTCCTAAGCTAGCTCGTAAAATTGACCGAATCATCAATTGATCGAATCATATATGTTTAGATTTCCCTATTGACTGTCAAATTTATGAAATCACATTTTTTTTTATCACGGCGGGGATTATCTTGGCCTGAATCTCATTTGATGGTAAGTGATGATCAGGCCGAAGGTGGAAGCGAGCTTCACCCGGGATCCTCAACCACAGAGGAACTGGCTATCTTATCTCTAACTACCGAAACACAACAATGCTGTTAACTTTGTTGTTATGACGACAGACTTAGATAAGATGGTGGTAGCTAGCCAGGCGGACTTAGAACAAGCCCTACCAGGCTACCACCAACCAAAAAATTTTGCCCCCCTTGGAATCGAACCCGGTACCTCTGGGTCTGAGACAGGTGGTCTAACCACTAGACCACAGAGGTGGTTGACATCGGTCGGCATTTGAGGCCAATTCTGACTAAGATATAATGTACCTATTGATGATTATGATTCAGTAAATACATATTTGTCGCGACACATGTTTTGATCACCATACAACGAAAATACTGGAAAAAAATATGTCGATACCCTGAGGGCGTTTGTGCACTACAAGGAATTTTACGGTCTGGCAGTCCGATTTTCAAGTAAATATTACGTGATCCGGAAATATAAGTATGAGATTTTACATCCGGAAGGTAAAATTCCGTGTAGTGCACAAACGCCCTGATGCTGTCATCGCCTGCTCTTAATTCAGTAGCTAAAATAGCTAAACATGTCTGAATAAAAGCTTGTAAAATAGTGACCAACTCTCCAAATCATACTGGTGCCGATTCCATTGCTCACAAACTAAACTAAATTTAAGTTCAGTGCATCTTTTTCTTTCTATTTCATTACGAAAAGGACAGAAGATAAATTTTAGTTTAGTCCTGTCAAATTAATCAGCGGTTGACGTAAGTTGACGTAATTTTAGTAGGCAAGTTTTTAATCACGTCTAAACTTGTATGGAGTAGTGACAGGCTTCTTAATGAAATACAAAGAAAAAGATGCACTGAACTTAAATTTAGTTTAGTTTGTGAACAAGGGAATCGGCAACACTATTTTATTTATCTATACTTATAATAAATCTGTAGAAGTGAAAATTCTGTACATTGAAAATATCAAAAAAATAAATGGCAGGGGGTGTTACTAGACCGACACCGAACCCAAAAATTTGATTAATTTTTTTTTTGTCTGTCTGTCTGTCTGTTTGTTCAGGCATCACGCAAAAACTACCGGTTCGATTACGATGAAACTTGGTATAATTATTCTTTAATATCCTGGGCACCACACTGGGTACTTTTTATCCCGGAAAAGTATCCTATATCTATATCTATACCTATTAATAAAAGGACAAGTCCTGACCGACTGACTCATCAACGCCCAGCCCAAACCCTTGGACCTAGAAAGCTGAAATTTTGCACAGAGGTTCCCTTTATAATGTAGGCAAGGAATAAGGAAGCATTTTTCGAAATTCAACCCCTAAGGGGGTCAAATAGGGGATGAAAGTTTGTATGAAAAATCTTACTCCTTGAGGTAATAAACATGAAACTCCGCACGAATAATTATCAAAATAAATGAAAAAGTTTGTAATTTGTTGTTTTTCTAAATTACCCCCTAAAGGGGTGTTGGGGGGTGTCAAAGTTTGTATGGAAGAATTTTAACGCGCTGTCCGATAAACTCGAAACTCAATATTTATACTTAAACCCAAAAATTAAGAATAACGTGTATCAGGATTTTTCGAAATTGAACCCCTAAGGGGGTAAAATAAGGGATGAAAGTTTGTATGAAAAATCTTATTCCTTGAGGTAATAAACATGAAACTTCGCACGAATAGTTATCTAAATAAATTATAAAGTTTGTAGTTTTTTGTTTTTCTAAATTACCCCCTAAAGGGGGGTTGGGGGGTGTCAGTGTTTGTAAGGAAGAATTTTAACGCGCTGTCCGATTAACTCAAAACTCAATATTTATACTTAAAACCCATGGGGATGTATGGGGTAATTTCCGACACTCACGCAGGCGAAGCCGCGGGCAGCAGCTAGTAATTTAAATAATTGTTTGTCTTCCATATTGTAGAAGAGAATTCAGACTCAGATTGCGAAGATTCAGACTTCGTGAATACCGACTACCCGCCGGAACCGGAGGACATTTGCGCGGACAACGCGGTGGATGTCACGGAGCAGACAGATCAGTCGGACAGCGAGGCCGACACCTCGCTCGCGCTGCAGATCCGGGGACTGGCGCTGAGGGACATCGGGGACCGGGTGCGGAATACCGTCGGGGTAAGAGACCATTTATCCTCACCAATAAATTAGGTTTTGAAGAAAGTTATCAGTGTTTTATGTAATACTAGCTTCTGCCCGCGGCTTCGCGTGAATGTCGGAAATTACCCCACGGGGGCGTGCTGCTGCGATAAAAAAGTATCCCTTGTGTTAATCCAGCTATCTAATTGAGTACCTTATTTTCGTAATACGACAAACTTATTATTTGCGGTTGGTACAGTAATCGGGTCTAGGGATCGAACCGCAAAATTAAGTTTGTTTTTTATTGTATATACTTTTCCGGGATAAAAAGTACCCAGTGTGGTGCCCAGGATATTAAAAAATAATTATACCAAGTTTCATCGTAATCGAACCAGTAGTTTTTGCGCGATGCTTGAACAAACAGACAGACAGACAGACAAAAAAAAATTAAATTACCTTTTTGGGTTCGGTGTCGGTCTAGTAACACCCCCTGCCATTTATTTTTTTGATATTTTCAATTAACAGAATTTTAACTTCTACAGATTTATTATAAGTATATAGATTATTACCGTGTCTCTGGACTTTAGAAATAAAACTTTAAAAAAATTAAAGTTTTAATGTAAACTACACAGGAACGTAAGGAGTCTACGGGCGCGGGCTCCGGCCTGGGCTCGTCGCCGCCCGAGCGCTGCGGCCGCGCGCTCTCACACGCGCTCAAGGGGCTGCGGGCCTTACACAATGTTACTATACACAAGTGCAAGGTAATACACTGAAATAATCACATAACATCACGCCTGTATTCCCCGAAGGGTAAGGCAGAGGTGTACCTATAGTTCGCCGTACCCACATTTCGCCACTTATCAGTTATCTTTACTTACTCTAAGACCTTATCTATTCATAGGGATTCTTAAACTGATCGGGATTTGCGAACTTTTTTTCCACAAATCCCCATTTGGACTCTATGAGACGTCAATGGGGATTTGTGGAAGAATAGTTCACAAATCTCCATTGATGGGGAATGTCAATGTGGATTAGTGGAATAACCCTATTCATAAGACAGCTAGGGATTTAAAAATATTTTTTTTTAACTCGTTAAGCTTTAGCTAAACTACACAGTAGGTCGCGGTCATAATACGGTGTAGGATAGAATAGAATAGTCTCGTGTCATCTTGCTCTCACTTTTTATAACCGCGGCTCCTATAAACGTAAGCGTATACGATAAAAGCCTATCCTAAAATCAAAAACTTTCTCAATTTTGTTGTAATTACACTCATTTAATTATTTAATTTTAATTGTAAGATTTTATGTTTTGTGTTTGGATACTGTAAGCTCCAAAAGCGTAAAAACATGATCATTGTGATACCCAAATTGGGAGTCCAATAGTTTCTCCTAAATACAGATTACTCAGTGAACTAGCTAGGAGAGCAGCGATTCACCCAACAATCATGTAATTAATAATGCATACTTTGTAAGTGCCTCATGTACTACAAAACCATTATGTACCTAAATAAAAAATGTTATATATTACTATAACACCCATGAAATCATCCCCACACAGGAAGAAGAACGCGAACGTCTGAAGCAACAAATCATAATAGAAGAACAGCACCCAAAGATGGCGAATCCATACGAGCCAATCAAAATGAGTTACGAACCAATAACAACAAAGCCGAAAGCCGACGCTAAAGAACACTCCTCTCGTAGCCGAAGACGAAAACGGGAGCGAAAAATAAGCGACAAAACGGCGAACTGTTTAATCGAATCAAAATCGAATATCGACAAAAATGCCATACAAGTTCTTAAAGAGAAAAAAAAAGTCTATTCAACATGGCACGAACCTAATAGAGACGATAACTTCGCCTGGAAACTACATCTCAAAACATTATTGTATGAAAAAATATGTTTAGCATACGCCACTCTAGCAGAATACAGTTACTCGAACGAACAGTACGGGTTCTCTCTAAAATATATCGATATGGCGAGTAAATGTCAGAAATTATTATCGAATATGATTATAAAAAGTAAAGTGGTCGATGCCGGGGCGTTGATTGGTCGTGTCGGTGATAATTACTTCCAAATGAGTAAAAATTGGCATCGGTTGGAGCAGTTTAAGAAGCAATTCGAGACGGACCATGATATTGATAGTAAGATACGGTTGGAGCTGGAAAATGATATGGCTGAGGAAGTAGATCATGTGATTGCTGATGAGTTTGAACTTGGTGAGTTGTTCTGTTTTTCACCTATCACTTTTGTGAGTCATATTTTAAGATTTAGTACGGAGTTATAAGAAAAAACAGCCCTGTTTACCTTTTTTTTTACTATAATTCGTGTGTCTTTATCAGAAACTAGCTTTTACCCGCGTTTTCGCCCAGACACAGACATGCATAATGCTTATAAATGTTCCCAATGCTGGGAACCAGGTCTTTTCTCTGTGAGAGGCCGTAGTTTACCACGCGGCCATAGTGCGGGTTGGAGATCCAGCATAGATGACATACACTTTACAGTTCGGCCGTCGATAGAATACGTTCCTGACACCTGTCAGTTGAACAATTTCTAGTAGTAATAAGGATCAAATTCGCAAAAAACATTTACATATGTGCATTGTTTTCACTTTAGTAAAACTAATGTGTCTTAGGAATTAATGAATGAAATGCACCGACACTAGTGTGGTTTGACCAGACTCGATTAATCGAATGATCCCAAAGATTTACACTAGCCCCTGGAGCCTCAAGGTTCATGGGGCCATTGCATATCAAGGAGTAGATCGGGGGGCATGGTAACGGTAGGAAAGACGTGTCCTTAGGATAAGAAAGGATTTGCGAGCCGTGCTGGATATGCATCCTAGAGTTGGCAATGGAATAGGGGAAGGGGGGAGGCTGATATTTATCTAAGGTTGGGATCTTTTAACGACGTCGCCGCCAGGTTCGTTCAGGTCCTGGCTTCACCGGTGACTGCTGGGGAGTTTGTTGCGCTGTTGGGGAGTTTGTTGCACCACTTCTTCTTCCCAGCTAAAGCACTAGGAAGTGGTGAAGGGCGGGCGTTTTGGGGGACTGTCTTATGTAATTTTGACGTTCGAAAAGTGCTGATACTCAGCCTAGTTTGAATAAATGACTTTTGATTTTGACTTTGACTATTGTGGCGGGGTTAAACTGCTTTCTAGACTCTTCTATGTCACTACTGTGCTGTGTGACACGTTGGTGTTTCCTTTGTCTTCGTGTGAGGTCTCGCTACTATCCGTTTCAGGTTTCTTGTAAATATCATTAGCAGCCTTCTTGATCTTACCTCGGTGTTTAGCCTTGTCCATCCAGAAAGTGATTTCCTTCTCGAAGTAAGTTATGTTTTGCTTTAGGTGTCATCAAAAGTAATAATAGTTTTTATCTACACCCATGCTATAAATCCTCTATAAAAGTTTTTGAATCAGTTAGCTTATTGCCAACATTAAAACGACCAGTGTCATAGTAACCATTATATCATCCAAACGAGTGTTATTAATGTTGTACTAAATGTCATAATGCAACTCGTTTGCTCCTTCGATACCTTGCGGTCAGCGGGTGCCGACCCCCACGCCGACACATTTTCCTAAATACGATACGTCACGCTTGGCGGGTACGGGCTATGGTTTGGTTTAATGTTGGCAATAGCTAACTGTTTCAGAAACTTTTATAGAGGATTCTTATCATGGGTGTAGATAAAGTCTTGTATGCAACTGTATATAATTAGGTATTAAAGCACTCATGTGATACTAATACCCCTTATTATACAACAGTTGCATAAATAACTATTTTTGTATACTTACCTGAATTGTGTATCATTCACGAATCTGACCAATGTAAAATAATCTATGTATATTGTGTTTTGAAAATAAAAAGTTGTTTGATTGATTGTATACCCGCAGACATATCCCTCCCCACGAGCGAGGTGTCGGCCATGTTGTCGTCGTGCGCGACGTACAGACGCGCGGCGAGCGCGGCCGCGGACAGACGCGCCGAGCTGCTGCGCCGCCTCGCGTCCGTCGGGAACGAGCTCGCCGTGCGACACATGAACGATGCGCAGCGTACGTATACTTTGCTACCTACGAATAATAACATCTGAAAAAACATAAGTATCTAAAGTTATCTCTCCGATTTAGGATTAACAGAAACCGCACCTTACAAAAAAAAGATTTTCATTCACATAGTTTTATATGTCACGCCCTTTATTGAGAGTCGACGTTTTTAGTTTGTGATCCGTTCCACCAAAAAAAAGTAACGTGTTTTCCTATAGCTATAACCTGGGTATCTTCAAGTCTTGAACGAATATGTTAATTCTAGGCAAGTGCGATGACATCATCGCTTGCCAACTGGTGAGAGCTTGGGGTATCCTAGCCAAGAGATTCAAAAACAAACGAGATCGGTCGTTTAACATACTTTTCAAGATAGGGCTCGAATTGCAAAAAACTAATACCCATCCACCACACACACACACTTTAGGTCCAATTATATGTGTTAGTAGTGCTTAAAAATAATCTTAGACAGTCCAGCAATAAAATTACATTTAAAAACCTTTTCTTCCCTACAGAAATCTACATGAAATACCTTGAAGAGCCGGATACAAAAGACCCTAAAGCAAAACTCCTGCTGAAACAGTTCACAGTAACGTCACGCAAATCTCTGGAGTGTTTGGACGAAGCCACGGAGATCTTCGAGCAAGTCAATGATATACCTAACTTGGCTCTGTTGTACTGTAATAAAGGGAGGTACTTGAGGTTCAAGGCGCATTGTGATCAAGGTGGATTTAGGTAAGAAATAGGATAGATTTTTGTAACATTATGATTATTTTGTCAGGTTTTGGCGGTCAACTTAAAAACTCTGATCCCAAGTTGAGCGGCCAGTTGTATTCGCTTGTATTGATTTAAGTGAGTCTTCACACACGTGTGAGCATAACGCGTGTGTGTGAGCCGCGTGTACCGCGTTCAAAAATGACGCCAAAGTACAGAAATTTTAATAGAAACAGTGCATAAAATATGCAGTTCTTTATGATACTTCACACCGTGATTACAAACATTAGGATTAAAAACAAAATATGGCATAGTAAGACTAGAAGAGTAATAAGACTTTTTTGTTGCGGTGGTTTGTTGAGATTTTGGATACCTGTTCTTTGTATGACTTGAGTAGTTTTTTTATTAGAAAAATGACTAAGTAAATGCTTGTTGGGGTATCGATAAATAGTTATATTTTCCTTACAGCACCGAGAAACGTCGTCTGTACAGCGAAGCAGAGGAACTGTACCAGTCGGCCCTCTCCCTGCTGGGCCCCAGAGAGTCGTGCGGGGCCACGTCGGTGTGGGAGCTCGTGTCGTGGGAACTGTCGTGTCATCTGTACACTCGCGCCGTACTACTGCAGGACGCGCCAGATATATACAACGTGAGTGTCTTCTTAAACTAGGGTTATTAAGGCTAATTAAATAATAAAAAATCTCTGTTATTAATTATTTATGCAATATGCCGTGCATTGAATTATTAACAGGTAGTCAGATGAATTGACATGAGCGTAATTTTGACACATCATTGATTTTTGTTCTACAAACTAGGTGTAAATATAACACTATTTAATTAAGTTACTTAAATTTCAAATTTTATTACGTTATTTGCAATTTACAGGTCAGGATCAGGTTTTATGTTGATATAAATATGATTCGCGGCTGTGTCAGATATTTATTTATAGAATTATAATCATAAAAATCATCAATACAACTTTATAAATTCATATAATCCTATTGAATGACTGTTTCATGAAATCATGACATTTGAGAATTATTCTAACTTAAGGAGTTGTATTGCTGATGCTAATGATCAGATTTCTTTAAAGCCGTATTTCTTACGGTCGCGAATCATATTTTAATCAACATACAACCTGTCACTGACCTGCGAAGTCCAAAAAACGTAAGAAAATTTGAATTTCGCGGGCTACCTCGGAGCATCCACTTTAACTTAATACTTTAATTACAGGAGGTGACAGAAGTCGCAGAAGCTTTAAAACACGCCCTAAAGTACTGTCTGCTTAGTCCCGGCCCAAGACAGTATTTGTACCAGTTCAGGGCGGCCATGATATACCACAGACTGGGCTCGTTGTACCACTCGCAGTATCGGTGAGTTTGTTATAAGTAACATAACATCAAGCCTGTATTCCCCGAAGGGTTAGGCAGAGGTGTACCTATAGTACACCCACATTTCGCCAGTTATGTTTAAGTCCCATGTAATAGGGGGCGAGCCTATTGCCATCAACCGGGCACAAAACCAGACTCCAGGCTGCTACTGAGCAATTCCAGATGGAAAAACCAAATAACACTTTGCCCGACCCGGGAATCGAACCCAGGACCTCAAGCTATAGCCTCAGGTTATAAGTAATCTATTACTTTAGTTCCTAATATTGACACTATAGTGCCCCTAAAGTACTGCCGGCTAAGTTCCTGAGAAGGCAGTACCTATACCAGTTCAGGGCAGCCATGATATTCCACAGACTGGGCTAGTTGTACCACTCGCAGTGTCCGAGCTATACAGGACGTATAGTGCTATCCCTTTTTCGCCACCGAACAATGATTTTAACCATTTCATAATCCGGCACCGCAATAAACCAAAAAAAGAGAAGAGATAGAAGAAGTTTTAAGGGCGGAATCGACCAAACAAGAATAAATTTTATCCGCGGACAGTTTTCGTATAGAGAAACTGTCAAAAATTCAAAATGTATTCTTATTCCGCGGGTAAAAAGTATTCCTGTTTGGTCGAATCCGCCCTGAATGTGTCTCCTGTGATTGGTTTCTAAGAAGAAATAGAGTAAGGAACGTGAAAACTACAATAACTTAGAATCTATAAATAAAGCAGAATTTCTATTGAAACCGTAGTTTCAAAGGACCCTGAAAGTTTAACTAATTCAGTAATTGAAATAATTGAAGCCGTATTCAAATGTTGTTTAAAGCTATTTTTGAATAGTTTATAATTTTCATTTTCTTTTCGTCAGAATAACTCAAGAAGAAGGACCAAAACGTCGCACGCTACTAAACGCGACTCGAACAAACTACGAACAGGCATCGAACATGTTCGCTTTGCTAGAGGACGCGAGCATGTTCCTCACTGTGCAGCTTGAACATGTCGCCGTGTTGGAGGCACAGTGTGCAGGTATGTTACGTATACAACTATTCTGTCATTACAGTACTAAATAATATTTTTATATACACGTGTTTTTGTGGCAAATAATCAATTTTTATTTCTTTCAATTACTTAAAATTTTCTTCAACAGTATCGCCGAATCTCAAACTGAAATCCCTCCAGTCAGCTATACAACTCCTCCGCCAATGCCACTCCATCATGAAACTCCTCTCAGAGAAGGACCCAGAAGAGAAAGAAGTACCCAAACCAGAAGATAGCGACGAGAAAAACATGAAAAACGAACATAGTCTTCTGTCCCTATACGAAAATAGATTACATTTTATACTAAAAAGTATCATTCAGTACTGTAGGTCGAAATCGAATAAGGATTATGAAAAAATAACAGATCTACATAAGAAACTGTACTGCGCTAGTCTTAAGATTAAAAAGAGTGAGGATATTAGATTGTATGCGGCCAGCATTTGTGATGTTCTAATTAATATGGATGAAATTAATAAGGAATTTGAATAGTAATCATAGCCCATTTTGATATACTTGCGCAAGTTTAGACTAGCACAAGTCTGCGTGACACCGACAGGGCTTATTTATCCCACACACGTTAACGTATACTTGTGCAAGTCCAATTTTGCGCAAGTATATCGTAACTTGCGTGAGTTTTTATGGGTGTACAGTCAGTGTCCTGCATAACCCGGAGTCTGGATTTGTGCCCGGTTAATGGCAACAGGCTCGCCCCCTATTACATGGAACTTACACATAACTGGCGAAATGTGGGCGTACTATAGGTACACCTCTGCCTAACCCTTCGGGGAATACAGGCGTGATGTTATGTTATATAGAATGGACTGAGCGTGCGGTATATGTTAATCGCGCGGTCAACTTAAATAGCGCGATGCAGGATTTGTGACGTGAGGTCTTTGATGCGTAGTTCGCATGTGGCGATGTAGATGCCGCCACAGTCTCTTTCTAGAGAGTGGTCACTTTTGTCAGGTTAACGCTCAGTTCATTCTCTATGTCTATAGCATAACCCGACTCCTCTTGCCCTCTTCTTCCTTTGTAAGAGGTGTCAGTATACAGAGTACTGACCGTACTATAGGTCACACCTCTGCCTAACCCCTCGGGGAATATAGGCCTGATATTATGTGTTGTGTCGTTGTCAGCGACAAAAACTCGATTATTGTTTTGGATATATCTTTATCATACAACCGATTATTCCTTAATTTTTTTTTACAGTTTTTATTCACAAAATGTCTTTGAAACTTTGAACTATTTCATCCAAATTTGTTTTTGTCAAAAAATTCGTGCACGTCGACTAATTATTGTTTTCGAAGTAAGATTTTTCATTTTTTCACGTCTCGTCTCGACTAACTTGGTAGTTTCATGTTTACTGACTGTTCAAGTTATTGAACTAATTGGTTGAAGGACACTGAACGAGGCACGAGTTATGAGGAACAGGTTGCAAAGTTTACTCATCATCCATAGAAAAAGGAAAGATCCTCCGACCAGACGGGTGTTGTGTCTGGTGGGCTACTGCCCGACGATTGATGACACGACGTTTTATATATGCTAGTTGCGCGGTAAACTCTGCTTGCGCGATGCAGGACTTTGCATGACATCAGTCTGATGCGTAGTTCGCATGTGGCGATGTAGATGCCGCCACAGTTGTATTGTTATTACGTCTCAGAGCGTTTAGTGTCCCACAAAGTGTTAAGCTACCATTAAAAAGTTTTTTGTTTTAACTCGTGGCTAAATAATAACAGCCGCACGGGTCGATCTAAGGTTAAGCTAAGCTTGCCGCGGTCGGTTCGTGGATGGGTGACCATCCATTACATATCAAGACCCTTCCGTGCCTCGGAAAGCACGTTAAGCCGTTGGTCCCGGCTGTCATTTGTAGATCTTTGACGTCTTTACGGGTAGTCAGGAGCTTAAAAGTCTGACAACCAGTCTTACCAAGGGATATCGTGTTACCCAGTAACTGGGTTGTGGAGGTCAAATAGGCAGTCGCTCCATGTAAAATAATGGTATTCAGCTGCATCCGGTTGGACTGGAAGCTAACCCTAACATAGTTGGGAAAAGGCTAGGCAGGTTGTTGATTGAAATGCATTTTGTAAACTCTAGAAACATAAGAATATATAAGGAAAATCCTAGACTTAGCATTTTAATGCAAATTCATAGTAATGTTAGTTCCTTTAAAATTTCAGAGATTTAAAATGCTTGGGAAAATTAATATTAATTTGTAGGTGTAGGTACAGTCAGGCGCACATCAGTTGTAACAACCAGCGTCTTGCACTAGTTGTCTGGTATTTATGCTGAACTGAGGCCGTATTATGACGTATTAATGTCACAATTTTTCCAGTGTGATAGAGAGACGGAGCTATACAAGGCCGATAGCACCATCCTTTTTTCGCAGTGGAATAATGATGGCATTAATACTTCATAATAAGGCCCCTGGCCCTTTTTGGCGCAGCCGTGAGGCACACAATACTGTTTTAAGTTTTTTTGTTTTTGTGTGAATAGTGTGCGCGTGATAATTGTGTATTAACCTGAGTCAAATAAATTTAATTTCTTTCTTTCTTATTCTTTAACAATAGCACTTCGAAAATGACCCTTACCGCTACGACATAAAGGCGCTGTTAATGGCAAATTGTTATCACGGATGTGCGGTTGACTTTACTAGCTTTCAAAACTAACATGTTCAAATATAATTTGGCTAAATAACTTTTGAGATAAGGGCTTTGAATGTTAATTATTTAACAAGAGAGGGGTGTACCTAAGGCGAAAGCGCTAGGGTTCCGCGTGGAATTCAATTTTTTTCCAATTTTCAGGTCAGTATCAGGTTTCATGTTACTCAAAATATGATTTGCGACTTAAAAAAAATATGTAAATATGTATGTAGGTACAGAATCATCAATACAACTCTAAAACTCAACTCTACTTTTTTCATGACATCATGGTATTTTTCTCGATGCCATCATGGCAGAGAATGGAACCAGGCTGTGGTTCCATTCTCTACATATAAGGCGGCAGTCTTACCACACGCCGATTACATAATTCAACGTGTGTGTGTAATGTAAATATGTCTTATTTATGATATTGTATATTTATTACGTTATCTACGTGTATAATTATTGAACCTTTTACGAAGATTTATCCGATTTTATTAGGGGTCAATTCTAACTTACGGAGTTATAGATAATTTTAATGATTTAAACTATTTAAATACATATTTGTTTCTGTCGCGAGTCATATTATGATCAACATATCTACAACTGACCTGGGGCCTAAAGTCTACTAATTTATAAACGTTACAATGAGACTACAGAACGTTACTTGAGAGACTCAAGGGTTAGTTTTTGACAGTTTTTGTATGGCAAATCTGTCAAAAACTCACCATTGAGAGACCATTGTAACGTTTATAAATTAGTAGACTTAGGCCTGTGTTCACCAATATTCAAACCACCGGTTAAGTATTAAACAGTTGGTTTATTTCAAATTTCCTAAGGAAATGTTATATAGAACTGATTAAATATCTAAACAGTTGGTTTAAATTTTGGTGAACACAAGGCCCCTGAAAGTCGCAAAAAACGTAAGAAAATTTGAATTTCGCGGGCTACCTTAGCGCTTCCACAAATATTAATACGTAAACAGGTGGAAAGGAGCTTCCAACAACCTATCAAACGGTTCAAAAGCTCAACGGGTTTATTAGTGGGATTGGCGAGAGAGAGGTCGTGGGTTCGAACCCGACCCGTGGCACCATTTACGTGAACCTACACCTAAGGGTCGGTTTAGACAAAACGAGCATATACATTCTATACCAACTTTAACTAATTATTTTTGTTTAATCGGATAGTATTTTTTTCGACCAAAAAAAGCTGAATGCATAATCTCCTAATTTGTTCGAAGTTGGTTAAAATTCAAACTCAAAACTCGAACTCAAAGAATTTGTTTCAAATAAACCAATTACAGGCACTTTTGAATTGTCAAGGGGTCGGTCAGTCAGAAAGATGAAGCTAATTACGCATTCCAAAGCGTAGAAATGTCAAGAAAAAATTGTTTGCTCCTGTTCTATGTTCGTCTCGTCTAAACGCACCGTCAAACAATCACGTTTAGTAGCAGGGGTAAGCAGGAACAGTAGTTACCATGCTATTTGTGTAAAATGGTCTCGAATGAATTTGAGTGCAAGACTGATGTGTATAGCTATATGTGTACTTTTATTTATAATACAGTATTTTATATGTTAACTATTGTTTTATTTTATCTATATTTGAATTCAGAATAATCAGAGAGATTCTGATTAAAGATATACCTAGTAAAGTTTTGGGATTACAAACTCAATGTCATAAATGGAAAAGTTCAAATTTCCTTGCTGCCATACTTTTTTGGACTTTTTATAGTAAATGGTCACTCAAAAACCAAGAATGTAAAATATCTGATATTGTCATAGTCATGTGTGTAATCTGAGTGCTGACGCAGCGTTAAGTCTAGTGCGCGTAAGTTAGAATCATTCATAATGAGAGGCTCGTGCTAGGCACGTTTAAAAAAAATGCAGCTTCGGAAATATCACCCATACCTACTAATAGTATAAAGTCTGTTTGTTTGTAAGTTTGTATTTAGGGGGTAATCTCCGGAACTACCAGTCGGATTTGAAAAAATCTTTTTGCATTGGGTAGCCCAATTATTGAGGAAGGTTATAGGCTATCACGCTACGACCCTTAGGAGCTGAGCAAAAAAAAAAGTCTGAAAGAACGCTAAACGAAAACTAAATAAGTAATAGCGCGGGCGGGCGATGGGAATTAGATGCCACGCAGTGGGTTCCGACCCACACCCACCGCGTCGAAACTTCACGTGGACGAAGTCGCGGGCAGAAGCTAGTAAGAAATAAAACACAGAACTAACACGTAGTATAAAACAATTTATTCGTAACAAAATATGATTAGACGTTAAAAATAATTATGTACAATAGAAATATTTACTATTATCACAAATAGTTGCGTCCGCCGCGGTACAGGCTTTCACTATTTTGTACTTAAAGTGTTGTAACTTAGCTTAAAGTACTCTAATAACATCTTAAGGCCTAGCCAGCTTTGGAGTCACTTTCGACACCAAAGGTAGAAAAAGGAACATAACATTATACTTAAGGGGCAAACTGTTTTAAAATTTTCATAATTAAATTACAAAATTTGGTACAATTTGTTTTTTTTTTTTTCTATGTAGGTATTTGCCGGGTGGAGATCAAAAGTGTACGTATAAAAATATGAATCATATATAAAATATAGCTTCACTGGAATAAATAGTATTGATTTTGATCTCCAGTCAGCAAAGTGTGAAAATTATGCCTAATCAGGAAACTGGGGATTCAATGAAGGAGTTAATTTGTACTGTCGGCAAAACAGCATACAGGACAGTAATGAACATTTAATTGTTTTGTCAATACAAAAGATACTCTATTGCATGAGGAATAAAGTTTATTTTGTATTCATGGAATAACAGGTTTATAAAATGGTCGTTGCTAGCCTGTATACTTATTTCCTTTATCGATTGGTGTTTACTTCCATTCCTACATCGATTATCATTGTCGATTAAAATCGTTTCTCGAATTCGATTCTCATTATTGATTATTCGTGTAAGTCTTTTTTTTTAAATCTATTACTTATTATAATTAATTTCTTTATTGAATCCCCTAATACTCCAATATTTATGAGGTCATATCGACCTCCTGGCCCCGACGGCTTGCCCCGGTAATACTAATATCTAGCGATTATTCATATAAACATCAACACTTTATAAATTCGGTTTACTCTATCACTTTATGCCTTCTCTGGTTTGGACGGCCTGTGAACAAAAGAAAATTATATTAAAAAAATGTACAGTCAGCAAGAAAATGGGCCGTTTTCATAAAAACTTTTTTTGATGCCAAACGATCCTGTTAAGTATCAACAATCTCTATCGGACGAACTGAGCTTTGAGTCCTAGAAAAGTCAGAAATCGCAAAAAACTTTTCCCATACATTTCGTACTCCAAGGTAATGAAGAAGGCATACTCACTTGCCAGCCAGGATATCCTGGATCTCCTGGAAGCTCTTGCCCTTGGTCTCGGGCACCAGGAACAGCGTGAAGAAGAATGCGGCCACGCAACAACCGCCAAAGATGAAGAACGTGCCGCCCATGCCCATCGCGTCCGCGACCGCGCTGAAGTATCTGTGACGAGAGTTCAAGTTTGTGAGTTATAGCTTACAAGGCGTCGGCAAAAACACCAAAATTCCACACAAACGTTCATGTATTTGACCAGTTTAGAGGATAAAGTCTCGAAATAAGGTTGATTAGCATCAAACGGCTCGCTTCGCTTCGGATCGAAAAGGATACGAACGGATGCGGCGGCAGCAGATCGCGTCCGGCAGGATGTCGACGCATACGATCGGCTCAGTACCGTCGCTTGCAAACCTATCCGTTTCTGCGACTAGTCAAATAGTTTCATTCCTACCTTGTTGCAGCTGAAAGGATACGAGGATAGGTGAACGGAGCCGATCGCCCGTCGTAGCATGCTTTCGGCTACGATAGCGTGTCGCGGAAGACGCGGCTTGATAATATAGACTTTAAATACTGTGTACATAATTTAATATAGTCTAAAGGATGGTGGAAATGATCCTTTAGTTCTCATTTGCAAATTTTTTAGTTTTCTGTTTTTGAACCAATAACCTCACAGGAGCCTTCAAGATTCCATCGAATAGTAAGTATTACTTCTAGGCAAGCTGCAGCATGGGCATCGGTGATCCAATAGTCAAACGTGAGCCATTCAACGTAACAACAACAGTTACTAACCTGGTAATCACGAAAGACAGCACCCAACAGAAGGCAGTCGCAATAGGCGACGCAATAGCCTTCACTTCAATAGGGAACAGTTCGGACATGACGGCCCAGGGCAAGGGGCCCAGACCCCAGCAGTACGTCACGATGAACAGGACCAGAGACAGGATCGGCAGGAAACCGATCTTGTCTACCACTGGGTTTCCGCTGTCAGCTAGGATGAAGAACATGCCTAGGAGAGCCTGGAAACAGACAATTTAATAATGAAATTATTTTTATGTTAATGGATGGCAAAAAAAGTGGAAAGATTTAATACCGAAATCGCGTGTATAATGGTGGCAATTCCCTTGTTCACAAACTAAACTAAATTTAAGTTCAGTGCATCTTTTTCTTTCTATTTCATTATGAAAAGGACAGAAGATAAATTTTTGTTTAGTCCTGTCAAATTAATCAGCGCCTGTCGCTACTCCCTATAAGTTTAGACGTGATTAAAAACTTGCCTACTAAAATTACGTCAATGTCCGTCAGGCGCTTGTGAACAAGGGAATCCAACTGATCCTTGGCGAATTTTGAACGTGAATTTTATAGAACAATGAATGTCATATTTAAAGAAAACTCACGGAGAACCAAGCTGACATAACGGTTGATAGACGATGTCATAATGGACTTTCCACATCAGAATGAACTCTACTGCTACTCTTTCATCCAAAAAGTAAAGACGGGTAAGGAGCCAGGAAGTTGGTTGCTGAAGAGGTTTCTTTACTTACAAGTCCAATAGCAGTTCCACATGAGGAGATGAGAAGCAGGATCCTGCGTCCGAGACGATCTACTACGAACGGAGTGATGCACGATGCTACCACCTGGAAGGAAACAAACATATTAAAGAAGGAATTAAGGAGTGTTTTTTTTCGCAACAGGAAGCTCTTGGCCTGAATCTCACCTGATGGTAAGTGATGATCAGGCCGAAGGTAGAAGCGAGCTTCACCCGGAATCCTCTACCACAGAGGAACTGGCTATCTTACCTCTTACTGCCGGAACACAACAGTGCTGTTAACATTGTTGTTATGGCGACAGACTTAGATAACATGGTGGTAGCTAGCCATGCGGACTTAAAACAAGCCCCACTGGGAATCAAACCTCTGGGTCTGAGACAGGTGGTCTAACCACTAGACCACAGAGGCGGTTATTTTACAAATAGTTACAAATGTATGTTTACAAATAGTTAGTCTGGCTATGTTTGCTCTTGGCGCTCCCAGTCACGGTTTGGCCCACAACCATACTGATTTTTACCACAGTATGTGCTTTTCTCGACCTCAATAGACAGCTCAGGTAAACCGAGGCGAAAGGGGGAACACTAGATTTTGTGGGACAACTTAGGATAGGTTTATTTCCAGAAGTTACGTAATTACCTGTACTACACCATTAGTGATGGTAGCAATAGTTGGTCATGTGGAGACCTACGGCGTTGATACCACTGAGCATGTTGATACCACTGAACATGTTGATACCACTGAACATGTTGATACCACTGAACATGTTGATACCACTGAACATGTTGATACCACTGAAGATGTTGATACCACTGAGCATGTTGATACCACTGAACATGTTGATACCACTGAACATGTTGATACCACTGAACATGTTGATACCACTGAAGATGTTGATACCACTGAACATGTTGATACCACTGAACATGTTGATACCACTGAAGAAGAATAAACTGAGAACTAAAAAGTTAGTTACCTGTACAACACCAATAATGATGGTAGCGATAGCAGAGTCCAGGCTAGAGTTGGCAGCCTCAAAGATGTTGGTCATGTAGAAGAGCACGGCGTTGATACCGCTGAACTGTTGGAAGAATACCAGCGCGCAAGAGATGTAGAACGCTTTGAAGTTACTGCCGCGGAATACATCGGCAACCTGGAATGGAAAATCAGATATTTAGATTAAATGCAATGAAAATTAACCTCTAATTAACTTGTCTTTCTCAAAAACTTAACGCCAGGAATAGAGCCGAATGGAGACTCGCAATTAATCGCAAGAGATACAGAAGAATCGAAATCAGAAATAACTTTATAATTATCTGAGAATGAAATAAAATACGAGTATCATGCTGGATTTATCCCTAATTGTTTGAAATTGCTAACACAAGCAAGCATTGTGATCACTGCTTCTCCATATTTAACCCCCCTTTACATGGTATGAATTTGCAAAACCCTTTCTTATTGCTCACTTTTTATAAAAGAAAATTTTGTGCGAGTTTAGGCTGTGCATTGTCTGTCAGCGAATGAATGAATGAAAGGTTTTATTAAGTATATAAGTTACTGTAGCAGTCTTCTCCAAGGAGGCGTTGACGTCTGCGGCCATGAGGTCGAGCTCGGCCTGCACGCCCTCGTGCGAGCGGCCGCGGATCTTGGCGAGGCAGCTCGTCGCGGACTCGCGGTCACCTGCACGAGATACACGTGAAGATATAGGACCAGTTTCACAATGACTACGCTACACTCTACGTTTAAAAAATGGAAGAAAAGAGGTAAACGAAATTGACAGGAGCCGTTAACGAAACTTTTAGTTAGGTACGAGTTTATTAAACGGTGATCTTTAGCTGAAGTCCAGCAGTACCTTCAGGAAATATACGAAATTATATCGAAGCAGTTAATCAAATTGGTCAAAGAAACTGTATGAACTTGATTTTGAAGATTTATTGTAGGTACTTTTTGAGCAATAAGCACGTATACGTAATGCGATTAAATCATCATAATCAACCTTACTTAAAATTTAGTTGCCATTGAAAATTCAATCTTGAATATTAGTATTGTTAACAATATTTACCTTTAGCCAAGTAGTAGAAAGGTGACTCGGGCATGAAGAAGAATCCAACAACGAACACTCCGGTGAATATGATACCCACGTACGCAATGACCATGTAGGACACGTACGGACCGATACCGTAGACCAGCAGGTAACCCAGCGTGATGAACGCCTGGAGGAACGAGCCGAGGGCGCCGCGAGAGTCATCCTGGAAGAAAAGAGGTTAAGGTTTGAATTTCGACCATGTCTGATGATTAGCAAAATTTTAATCGAAATTCGAAAATAAATCCAAAGAGCGGTGTAAACCGGCTCACGAACGATTGTGTATAAAAACAGCAGAGTTTCATAAGATATTATTTTCTGACTTTTACAGTTAGAAAAAACATATGTTTTAGTATCTAAGAATTCGTTTCAGGAATGAATCACCATTACTAACTAAAGTTGCTAATACTTGCTAAGCGCGCGGATTTCGTTCAAGTTTTCATCTATAGATGTCATCGCATAGAGAATGTCTTTCGGTAAAGGTTTATAAATAGTATCTAATTATGTGTTGTATTTAAAACGATATTTGATGAATCAGGATCAAGGTTAACCTTGAGAGATACATAATATCATAACATAACATCACGCCTTGTTTCCTCGAAGGGTTAGGCAGAGGTGTAGTACCCATAGTAGGTATATACCCACATTTCGTATACACCTAGTTTTGTTTAAGTCCCATGTAATAGGGGGCGAGCCTATTGCCATTAACCGGGCACAAATCCAGACTCCGGGCTGGTACTGGGAAATTCCAAATGGATTCCAAAAAACCCAATATCACTTTGCCCGACCTGGGAATTGAGCCTAGAACCTCATGTTCAGCAATAGCGCTTGCGACCACTAGACCAACGAGGCAGGCAAGCCTCGAGAGATATGAGCAAGAAAGTATTATCAACAACCACCAAAATACAGAAGATGAACCTTACCGTAGCAATTTCAGCACAGTACATAGGTGAGATCGTGAACAGCATACCGACGGCGAGACCCCAGAAGATTCTGCCACCGTAGATCATGCCAACACTCGAGGCGGCCGCCATTAGGATCCAACCAATGAACAGCGGGATGGAAGTACTGAGGAGACCCCATTTGCGACCGATCTTTGATGCTGCAAAACCACCGAGGAATGGGCCTGGAAGAAAGAAAGTCGTTATAAAATAAACTTTATCTGTTGAGTTTATGAAGTGTTTACTTGATTTGATAATATTTAAGACTTCATAATACACGTTCAACAAGAAATAATAATATTTACGATGCTCAAAAATGTTGGGTAGGTATGCCCTTTGCAGGTAACGAGTAGACCATTGTTTGCTTCAGATGGTAAGGATAACCTTCGCTGAATAGGCAAAGGAGTGCAGTTTATTAAGGTATTGTAATAAGTTATAGAATAATGTTTGTTATTCTACAAAATTTTGTTCAAACATTACTTTTTCTGAGATACTTCTATTCTCATACAGAGAAGGGTTGGTGATTTACTATCGATGTGATCTTTTTCCATCATCATTCTGACTAAAAATATGGGATATTTTTTTATTATTATCTTTCCCCTGACTTAGGATAGAATAAGAAATGAATTCATAAGAGGAAATCTGAAAGTGACACCGGTGACTGAAAAGTAGTGCGGAAATCGGTTGTCATGGTATGGGCATGTGATGTCGTGGAGTGAGGGAAATGTCGTGAAGAAAGTCTTGAGTATGAATGTCGATGGCTATAAGAGTAGGGGAAGACCAAAGAAACGATGGATGGACTGTGTGAAAGATGATATGGCTAGAAAGGGGGTGACTACCGAGATGACGACTAATAGAGAAGTATGGAAGAAAGGCCACCTGGTTACCTTTATAATTTAATAGTAATCATATCATTTGTATGTCACTATTGGCAAAACATAGCGCACTACCTAATTCTTAAGATCTATATATGTAATTACCTATGTTTCACAAATAAATTATTCTATTCTAAGGCACATGATGCGACGACCCCAAATAAATTGGAATAAGGGCAGGAGAATGATGATCCTGTCCCTTACATAATGTGAGTTTCATTTGTACATGCCATCCTCAAAACCGAAATTCCGTCAGAAATCCGTTCGAGGATTAATTAAGTCTCTGAACCAAGTACAATTTTATATAAGTTTCAATTACCGAAGATAGCACCGACAGTGAGCAGAGAACCGATCCATGCCTCCTGGTCCGACGTGATAGGTTCACCGAGGGGGTTGTCCGTGGTGTTCGTTAACTTCAGGTTCACGGGAGACGTCCATCCCATGGAGTAACCCGTCGATGCAATCGCAATGTTCGCTGGGGAAGAAAAAATATATATTGTTAGAGAAGGCTTGATTGTAGGTGCAGAGCAGATATATTATAACTAGAAGGGTTCCGTATAGGTGCAGTGGCTGTAGGGTTCTATGTTATAGGGTTTGGTGGGTTCCGTGTTCCTTCAGGTGGCTGCTGGGGTTGCGGGAAAGTTCGAAAGAGATACCGTGGCCCCTGGCAACACAGGCAACTGAAGGAACATGGGTGGGTTTTAGTCAGTAAGAATCTGATACGACCTCCCGCTCCGCCCAGAGCGGGAGTTCGTATCAGATTCTTACCGACGAGATTATTCTAAGTTATTTGATAATATCGTACGGTGTACCCAGTGTGCGTGGGCTCTAGGGTTATAATATATAAATGAATAAAGTCTTAAAACTTATAATAAATATTTAGAGCCGAGTATTTACAATTTTAAAATCTTTAGATTTTACGTTACGATTACTCCGCACGTTCGTGCTGGGCAAAAGAAAGCTAGCGATTCTGTTCGTTATTTTTTGTGTGGTTTGTGACATTAAGTCAGTATTTATGGCCGAAGTTACGGAGGTTACCTACACCGTATCTCTTGCGGAGATGAGATTAGTTCGGGGCCCGTACCAATATTGAATGACAACACGATTTGACAGTTATCCCTATTATACTACCGACGTGTATTTGCCCGGCCGAAAAATTTAATTTGACAATGTTTTGATTAATCAACTATTTTCGAACGAGCCCGTGTCTTCGTTGACGGGCGTAGAGATTATAGAGAGTAGACCCTCTGGTGTCAGAGTTTTTATGCCACCAATGGGCCTCTGACTTGGCTTCACATGCTGTCGAGAAATATCTCTCAGGCATCCCTCACCATGTTTTCCTTCACAGTTTTTGAAGCAAATGATAAGTATACAATACGGATATGATTCTGAAAAGTCTGAGGTGCGTGCCATAGATTCGAACTCGAGACCTTTGACTAGGCAGTTCGATGCTCATACCACCATAAGATCACTGCTGTACCGTGCTATTATATTTGATTCTCTTTTTGAGTCCTAGAACTAACCTAGCCTTTGGATGTCAATAATTATTCCCTGTTATAAAAGATACTTCGCGATTTCCCGGATAATCATTCCTGTAAAATACTGATCAATAATGTATGTTAAAGAGCAAAGAAAACAGACTCCTGAAAACTTTATAACAGCACAAGATGGGCCAGTGTGTACAGGAGCCACATGATGGCCACGTCAAAACATCCACGTCTAAACTTCCACGTCGATATTTGCATGACATTGTAAATATTTAAGATGTTATAAAGATACGAGATATTATAAGACTTTATCTCGATATATAAATACTACATGGAGTAAGATAAATCTTTATATAAATATACTTAAGTGTTGCTACAATAAACTCGGGTATTATCGTAATGTTGCCAGATTCTTTAGGCCACCGCTGCGTTTGTTTGAGATAAAATATATTTTAAGCTGAATGTTTGATGCACGGCTTCCTAATTGGCGTAATAATCATAAAAACAAACTGAATTGTTTCTTACTATTTTCCGTTGAAGTCCCATGTAATAGCCGAGGAGGAGAGCCATTAACCGGGTACGTACAAATCCAGACTCCTAGCTGTGTCTAGCAGACATTGATGGAAAAACCCAAAAACATTTTGCCCGACCTGTTTTTTTGGAATCGAACCTAGGACCGACGACCTCATGCTCAGCAGTAACCAAAGTTATGTTTACGTTTAAATGCGAGCCAGCGACAAGTTGCTAACTTAAAAAAAAAAAGTTAGATGCAGGTAGCTTTCTAGTAGAGCATAAGTAAACCACATAACATAAATGAGTCTGCAAGCTTACCTACCATAATGTAAAAGTTTACGAGTTCATTATACGTTATTTACGACTGAAACCTGACAGTCACTGTGGTTTTGTAAACAGACCGATGCATTTTTATGTAGCCAAGCCCTTACTACTTGTGTACCTACCCAAATAAGTCATATTTGTGTACTCAGTACATAGAAGTAGCCAGGGAAAAACTAAGGAGTGGCTTGTAACGTTTTAGGTATCTTAAACGAGTATTGTAACTGCTACGGCTTACTGCTCTTGCCTTGGGTTTGATGGATTCTTTGCACTTTTGCCTTACCGTGTGGCCAGAGTGTTAACAAATACGAGCAGTCAGTAGCAATGTCCTCTGAAAAGACTACCAGGTAAGCAACGGCTTCTATCCCGATTTTTATAACTGTGCGCCTGTCAACTTCAAAATATTACAGTGTGTGTGGTTATAACAATAACAACTTAGATATTACGACTTGTGTAGACCGTATTAAGCGATGCCTGTGCACTGAGGAGGTAACCGTGCGGGAGAATTCAATACTAACAACCTACGACTTTGACAGCTCCAAGCGCACAGTTATAAAAATCGAGTTATCAATGGCGGTCTGTAAAATGGCTTGTGACATTTGCAACTTTTTAAATTAAATCCGTCTCTATTAATAAAACTGCTAAATGAGGAAACAGATGTCATTCTACATTGCAATAATTATGCACCTACCGCTGGAATGTTGGATCTATTATTAATCGAATAGATAAAAAGCTATAAGTATTTATATAATTTGTAACCTATAACAGGCGCTATCATAAGTAGGTACAATGTTGTTGGTTAACCTATACAGCAAGCAACCTTAGAAATATCGTTAAAAAAATCTGTTATCCGCGCCACCACTGGAGTCTGACGGAAAATAGTGGAACTTCATTTTTTAAATGCAATTTAATACAAAGACATAGACACTAGCGCCGCGTCTATTGAACTTGAGTGGTAGCGCGCGACTCTAGTTATGAATTTTCCTTGTGCAAAAACTATCGGATAGTTAATTAAATAACAAAACAATCAATACACAAGTTCAGATACTAAAGCTGTTGTTGTTGTTGTTTTAATTACGACACTTGCAGTGTTCATTGTCGGCTTATCTTTTGCGGTCAGTTTGATAGTTACTACAATAGTATTTTATTATCTGTGATGCTACGATCCGATCGTGTTATAAATAAACCCTATTTGTATGAGGCCTCATTGTTTAGTATTTCTTGATAGTTATTAATTAAGTACAATCCGTGTACCACAACATGTGCGTGTGAACTTCAACACAAACTTTCATCCCCTATTTAAATGTCTGCGTCAGGATGACTGGACCAAGGAAGATTTTGGAAGTTTGGGCAATACCAAGTTTTAGTACCTATTTGGTACTATTTGGTACCAGACATCAAATAATTGGTACCTCGCTAAAGGGGGAAAACTATTACGAGGAAAGTGGCCAGCCATTCTGACTTCAGAATGGCTGGACCAAGCAGGTTTCACCTAGTTGTAGGCGTTATAAGAAGTTGATCTTTTCGTTAAAATTTAGTACCTCTTTGGTACCTCAACATATGTTTTTCCTAGATTTTTTCGATAAGCCAAAAAAAAGTTACACCTAGAAGAAATTTTGCATGTAATCTGGAGCACGTTGATTTCACCTAGTTGTAGGAGCTATAATTAGTTTATCTTTTCATTAAAATTTAGTACCTCGTTGGAACCTCCACATATGTTTTATAAGCCCAAAATAAGTTATTAAGTTTAGTTTCGTTATAAAGTACCTACTGGCTTAAAAAAAACCGGGCAGGTGCGAGTTGGACTCGCCCACGAAAAGTTCCGTACCACCGTACAATATTAATTAACACTAGGTATTAAAAAAAAAACTTGAGTTTAAAAAAACACGATTTTTGTATGGGGCATACTTTAATTCTTTTTTTTTTTTGATACAACGGCAACAGAAATACACAATCTGTGAAAATTTCAACTGTTTACATATTACGGTTCATGAGATACAGCCCGCTGACAGATAGACGGATGAACAGCGGAGGTTTAGTAATAGGGTTCCATTTAGTATCCTTCGGTTACGGATCCCTAATAATATCACTTTTTCAAATGCCATTATTTATCATTCAATAAAGATGGATTTATATTACGGATGGGCCGAAATTCGGTTCACATTCGGTTCAACCGAATTTCGGCAGCTTGGACCGAACTTCGGCATTCGGCCGAAATTCGGTTCAGATGCCGAACATTCAGCACAAGAAAAATAATACCTACTTGCACTATTTTGTCTGTGTCTTACTCACTAAAACTCAAACGCAAGTTCACTAGCGCAGATGCGTTGCCGACCCTGATGCTTAAGATTTAATTTTTGGGCCACTATGGTCTTTATACTTCAAAAATAAAATAACACCCTGCAAAGTTTCAGCAGTAAACTGTTAATTAATTTAATTTTAAGGACTTGGTATGGTAGAGTTTTGAATAAGGAAGGTAGCATAATATAAATTGCCTTTAAGTATGAATTGTGTTGGAATCGAGCACTACGCGCGCAGCGGGAACTTATCAGGAGCAAACCGAAAAAATAATAGTCCTGCCTGGTCTTGCCATTCTTGCGCCCCCCATAGTCTACGCCCTGTGCCTGGGCACCGGTGGCACCGCCCTATTTACGGCACTGGGAACATTGTAAATGTAAACCTTAAATTAAATCAGTTCTTCTTATTAGTCTTGAAAATCTCTGCCTAATTAATTAGACATAAAATTAGACATACCTACTATTACAAAAATGAAATAAGCTTAGTATTCTTCTAACAAACATATGGATTACAATTCGTAAATTGAATGAAAAAGATCACGTTTTTGGTTCACAAACTAAACATTCATTAACATCAAGTATTTTTTATTACAATCAAAGGGTAGTTTTTTCAACAATCAAATTAAACAAACTTTTCTCATCTATCTACTCACTCATATTTAAAATTTACTAGAGGCAGGTTATGGTACGAAAACGCCAAAGACTATGTCTTATCTGGCAGAAGTTTGTTACAATTTTTTTCGTATACATTTCCTGCCTCCGATAAAATTCGCTCAGAATATACAGAGCTTCCAGGAGACGATAAATATATTCGAGCCAAATAACTCATGTTACCTAGTTAGTTGTTAACGAAATTGAACCGAAGTTCGGCCGAACTTTTCATTTTAACCGAATGTTCGGCCGAAGTTCGGATTCGGTTCAAACCACATTCGGCCCATCTCTAATTTATATGTAATATTAAAACGTATAATTATGTGTATAAAAATATTTTACAATGATTCAAAGATTAATGTGTATTCATCATTCAATAAATATGGATGTATAATGTAATATTAAAACTTATTTGCGTATAAAAAAATATTTTCGGAAATGTACAAAAATAAACATTCTTATATACTTATACAAAGCTTCTTGTAAGTGTAACTTATTTTTGGCTTATCGAAAAAATCCAAGAAAAACATATGTGGAGGTTCCAACGAGGTACTACATTTTAATGAAAAGATAAACTAATTATAGCTCCTACAACTAGGTGAAATCAACGTGCTCCAGATTACATGCAAAATTTCTTCTAGGTGTAACTTTTTTTTGGCTTATCGAAAAAATCTAGGAAAAACATATGTTGAGGTACCAAAGAGGTACTAAATTTTAACGAAAAGATCAACTTCTTATAACGCCTACAACTAGGTGAAACCTGCTTGGTCCAGCCATTCTGAAGTCAGAATGGCTGGCCACTTTCTTCGTATTAGTTTTCCCCTTTAGCGAGGTACCAATTATTTGATGTCTGGTACCAAATAGTACCTTGTTGGAACCTACACATATGTTTTTCTTGGATTTTTTCGATAAGCCAAAAATAAGTTACACCTACAAGAAGCTTTGTATAAGTATATAAGAATGTTTATTTTTGTACATTTCCGAAAATATTTTTTTATACACAAATAAGTTTTAATATTACATTATACATCCATATTTATTTAATGATAAATACACATTAATCTTTGAATCTTTGTTAAATATTTTCATACACATAATTATATCCATCGTTATTGAATGATAAATAATGGCATTTGAAAAAGTGATATTATTAGGGTTCCGTAACCGAAGGATACTAAACGGAACCCTATTACTAAACCTCCGCTGTTCATCCGTCTATCTGTCAGCGGGCTGTATCTCATGAACCGTAATAAGTAAACAGTTGACATTTTCACAGATTGTGTATTTCTGTTGCCGTTGTATCAAAAAAAAAAAAAAAAAATTAAAGTATGCCCCATACAAAAATCGTGTTTTTTTAAACTCAAGTATTTTTTTTTAATACCTAGTGTTAATTAATATTGTACGGTGGTACGAAACTTTTCGTGGGCGAGTCCAACTCGCACCTGCCCGGTTTTTTTTAAGCCAGTAGGTACTTTATAACGAAACTAAACTTAATAACTTATTTTGGGCTTATCGAAAAAATCCAAGAAAAACATATGTGGAGGTTCCAACGAGGTACTACATTTTAATGAAAAGATAAACTAATTATAACTCCTACAACTAGGTGAAATCAACGTGCTCCAAATTACATGCAAAATTTCTTCTAGGTGTAACTTTTTTTTGGCTTATCGAAAAAATCTAGGAAAAACATATGTTGAGGTACCAAAGAGGTACTAAATTTTAACGAAAAGATCAACTTCTTATAACGCCTACAACTAGGTGAAACCTGCTTGGTCCAGCCATTCTGAAGTCAGAATGGCTGGCCACTTTCCTCGTAATAGTTTTCCCCCTTTAGCGAGGTACCAATTATTTGATGTCTGGTACCAAATAGTACCAAATAGGTACTAAAACTTGGTATTGCCCAAACTTCCAAAATCTTCCTTGGTCCAGTCATCCTGACGCAGACTTAAATGTCTGCGTCAGGATGACTGGACCAAGGAAGATTTTGGAAGTTTGGGCAATACCAAGTTTTAGTACCTATTTGGTACTATTTGGTACCAGACATCAAATAATTGGTACCTCGCTAAAGGGGGAAAACTATTACGAGGAAAGTGGCCAGCCATTCTGACTTCAGAATGGCTGGACCAAGCAGGTTTCACCTAGTTGTAGGCGTTATAAGAAGTTGATCTTTTCGTTAAAATTTAGTACCTCTTTGGTACCTCAACATATGTTTTTCCTAGATTTTTTCGATAAGCCAAAAAAAAGTTACACCTAGAAGAAATTTTGCATGTAATCTGGAGCACGTTGATTTCACCTAGTTGTAGGAGCTATAATTAGTTTATCTTTTCATTAAAATTTAGTACCTCGTTGGAACCTCCACATATGTTTTATAAGCCCAAAATAAGTTATTAAGTTTAGTTTCGTTATAAAGTACCTACTGGCTTAAAAAAAACCGGGCAGGTGCGAGTTGGACTCGCCCACGAAAAGTTCCGTACCACCGTACAATATTAATTAACACTAGGTATTAAAAAAAAAACTTGAGTTTAAAAAAACACGATTTTTGTATGGGGCATACTTTAATTCTTTTTTTTTTTTGATACAACGGCAACAGAAATACACAATCTGTGAAAATTTCAACTGTTTACATATTACGGTTCATGAGATACAGCCCGCTGACAGATAGACGGATGAACAGCGGAGGTTTAGTAATAGGGTTCCATTTAGTATCCTTCGGTTACGGATCCCTAATAATATCACTTTTTCAAATGCCATTATTTATCATTCAATAAAGATGGATTTATATTACGGATGGGCCGAAATTCGGTTCACATTCGGTTCAACCGAATTTCGGCAGCTTGGACCGAACTTCGGCATTCGGCCGAAATTCGGTTCAGATGCCGAACATTCAGCACAAGAAAAATAATACCTACTTGCACTATTTTGTCTGTGTCTTACTCACTAAAACTCAAACGCAAGTTCACTAGCGCAGATGCGTTGCCGACCCTGATGCTTAAGATTTAATTTTTGGGCCACTATGGTCTTTATACTTCAAAAATAAAATAACACCCTGCAAAGTTTCAGCAGTAAACTGTTAATTAATTTAATTTTAAGGACTTGGTATGGTAGAGTTTTGAATAAGGAAGGTAGCATAATATAAATTGCCTTTAAGTATGAATTGTGTTGGAATCGAGCACTACGCGCGCAGCGGGAACTTATCAGGAGCAAACCGAAAAAATAATAGTCCTGCCTGGTCTTGCCATTCTTGCGCCCCCCATAGTCTACGCCCTGTGCCTGGGCACCGGTGGCACCGCCCTATTTACGGCACTGGGAACATTGTAAATGTAAACCTTAAATTAAATCAGTTCTTCTTATTAGTCTTGAAAATCTCTGCCTAATTAATTAGACATAAAATTAGACATACCTACTATTACAAAAATGAAATAAGCTTAGTATTCTTCTAACAAACATATGGATTACAATTCGTAAATTGAATGAAAAAGATCACGTTTTTGGTTCACAAACTAAACATTCATTAACATCAAGTATTTTTTATTACAATCAAAGGGTAGTTTTTTCAACAATCAAATTAAACAAACTTTTCTCATCTATCTACTCACTCATATTTAAAATTTACTAGAGGCAGGTTATGGTACGAAAACGCCAAAGACTATGTCTTATCTGGCAGAAGTTTGTTACAATTTTTTTCGTATACATTTCCTGCCTCCGATAAAATTCGCTCAGAATATACAGAGCTTCCAGGAGACGATAAATATATTCGAGCCAAATAACTCATGTTACCTAGTTAGTTGTTAACGAAATTGAACCGAAGTTCGGCCGAACTTTTCATTTTAACCGAATGTTCGGCCGAAGTTCGGATTCGGTTCAAACCACATTCGGCCCATCTCTAATTTATATGTAATATTAAAACGTATAATTATGTGTATAAAAATATTTTACAATGATTCAAAGATTAATGTGTATTCATCATTCAATAAATATGGATGTATAATGTAATATTAAAACTTATTTGCGTATAAAAAAATATTTTCGGAAATGTACAAAAATAAACATTCTTATATACTTATACAAAGCTTCTTGTAAGTGTAACTTATTTTTGGCTTATCGAAAAAATCCAAGAAAAACATATGTGGAGGTTCCAACGAGGTACTACATTTTAATGAAAAGATAAACTAATTATAGCTCCTACAACTAGGTGAAATCAACGTGCTCCAGATTACATGCAAAATTTCTTCTAGGTGTAACTTTTTTTTGGCTTATCGAAAAAATCTAGGAAAAACATATGTTGAGGTACCAAAGAGGTACTAAATTTTAACGAAAAGATCAACTTCTTATAACGCCTACAACTAGGTGAAACCTGCTTGGTCCAGCCATTCTGAAGTCAGAATGGCTGGCCACTTTCTTCGTATTAGTTTTCCCCTTTAGCGAGGTACCAATTATTTGATGTCTGGTACCAAATAGTACCTTGTTGGAACCTACACATATGTTTTTCTTGGATTTTTTCGATAAGCCAAAAATAAGTTACACCTACAAGAAGCTTTGTATAAGTATATAAGAATGTTTATTTTTGTACATTTCCGAAAATATTTTTTTATACACAAATAAGTTTTAATATTACATTATACATCCATATTTATTTAATGATAAATACACATTAATCTTTGAATCTTTGTTAAATATTTTCATACACATAATTATATCCATCGTTATTGAATGATAAATAATGGCATTTGAAAAAGTGATATTATTAGGGTTCCGTAACCGAAGGATACTAAACGGAACCCTATTACTAAACCTCCGCTGTTCATCCGTCTATCTGTCAGCGGGCTGTATCTCATGAACCGTAATAAGTAAACAGTTGACATTTTCACAGATTGTGTATTTCTGTTGCCGTTGTATCAAAAAAAAAAAAAAAAAATTAAAGTATGCCCCATACAAAAATCGTGTTTTTTTAAACTCAAGTATTTTTTTTTAATACCTAGTGTTAATTAATATTGTACGGTGGTACGAAACTTTTCGTGGGCGAGTCCAACTCGCACCTGCCCGGTTTTTTTTAAGCCAGTAGGTACTTTATAACGAAACTAAACTTAATAACTTATTTTGGGCTTATCGAAAAAATCCAAGAAAAACATATGTGGAGGTTCCAACGAGGTACTACATTTTAATGAAAAGATAAACTAATTATAACTCCTACAACTAGGTGAAATCAACGTGCTCCAAATTACATGCAAAATTTCTTCTAGGTGTAACTTTTTTTTGGCTTATCGAAAAAATCTAGGAAAAACATATGTTGAGGTACCAATGAGGTACTAAATTTTAACGAAAAGATCAACTTCTTATAACGCCTACAACTAGGTGAAACCTGCTTGGTCCAGCCATTCTGAAGTCAGAATGGCTGGCCACTTTCCTCGTAATAGTTTTCCCCCTTTAGCGAGGTACCAATTATTTGATGTCTGGTACCAAATAGTACCAAATAGGTACTAAAACTTGGTATTGCCCAAACTTCCAAAATCTTCCTTGGTCCAGTCATCCTGACGCAGACTATTTAAATCGTTTGGTTTTTTGGAAATTCATCCCATTTCCAATAAATCAAACCTTAAATAACGAAAGTATAAGCACTAACGTGGAGACAACAATACAACAATAAATTAAACTACGTGTAACAATGAACGTTTTTAGTCTGCATACGAAATTCAATCAAAGATCTCGAATAATTTAGTCACTATAGCTAGTCAAAGATTGACAAAACCCATAGTCGGCCCATCATTACTATTTAATTTGAACCTAAGAAAAAATCACTTTTTTAATTTCAATGTTAGGATTTATTTGATATGTTCCTAAATACTCCTATGCATTAATATCGCCACTGTTTTCATTTATTGTTGTATTGTCATCTGTCGTCTCCACATTGTTTATAGAAGGAACCCTTGTGTAATTTTATTTATTTTTATTTTTAGCTTTCTACGACTTATAGCGAACAGGAATAAATTTTATCCGCGGAATAAGATTTACTTCTAACAATTTTCGTATGGAGAAACTGTCAAAAATTCAAAATTTATTCGGAAGAGAAGGCATAGTCCGTGGATAAAATTTATTCCTCTTTGGTCGAATCCACTCTTAGATTTTTATCTAAGTCTAACAAAATTTTTACTTTTCCCTGTCTACAACGTCTCTTAGCTCTAACTAAGCGTTACGATAACATCTTGTTTTACTTTGTGGAACGCAAATAAATGAATATGAATACATTCTAAAGTCAGATGAACCTATCTTTTTCTAAATCTTCATCTGATGGTCAAAATATTGATCCAATTTAGCATTAAGATTTCAAAATATAGGACCATTCTTGGTAAGTACGGTAAACTGCACATCAGTGGTCACAATTTGACATCGCCAGCGCCTTTATGTCGTGGCAATAAAGGGGATTTTCTCAGTGCAAGTGTTTCCACTTACTTACGGTGAATTGTACCTACGTCACTATGATCACCATTGACGGCCTAATTCCACCCAAAGTTGAGTGAAATGAAATTGTTTATTCTGTAAATAGGATATCGGAATCACTTTCACACGTTTCATAGTATAGGCCTCCGCCCTATTTTGTCAAGCTTCCCTGGTTAATCTTTACCATAATGATGACTTCTGAACGAATTATTTACATAATTTAACTATGGTTTACCTAATTAAAATACATATTGAATAGCAAACAGTAATATATTTGGACAAGGATTATTTTTTGAGTGGAAAAAAAATTAAATTGTCTCGTTTGTCGACTTATTGATAGTACTTACGTTGCTGTGTATTTATGACTTGGGTTTGACGGTTGCAAAATGATACCAGCCAGACATTACACAGATAATAGGTATTTATTCGATGGAGACAATAAGTCTACCATAGGTACATAAGACAGCTGACTTGTAGCACATGAGTTTTACTCAGTTGTGCTGGTAGATTTAAATGTGCTACGCAAATGTCCTGCGAATCTGGTAGCGTCGTGTGACGGGTCGTTGAGCTCCCTAAAATAGGTTTGAGCTACACGATGACTGATCTTATGTTAGGACAGGTCAACTTAAAACTGCAATGGCTCTTTCTACAAAAGGCCCTTCCATGTAGGGATTCCCTTCATTGTTAGACTCACTTAAAATCCTATGTATGTCTGGACTTTAAAAGAAAGGGAAATTAACTAAAAGAAACAATGGACCTCTGAGTTTGTTTCCGCATTTCTTCTCAGGAAGCGGTGAGGTAGGAAATGCCAGCGCCATTTAGTTTTAAAATATTGACGTGTCTTAAAAGATCTACTTACAAAAATAAACATTTAATTTAATTTGAAATAAATTTAATTAAACAGCTCCCGTATGAAACTTAAGAGCTATCGTCATTTTAATCTCAAGTAGTCTCTCGGGATGTTACGGGACGACCCAAAAGGGGCGTGACAGTTATCGCAAATTCGCAAAAATGGCGCGACGGTTGAACGGATATATAACTATTTCAAACACAACGTAAATTGTTTGTGAATAAATAAATTGAATTGGCCACACGCGACTAAGAACTTTTATCTGAAGATGTCGTAAGATATTCAGATGTCGTAAGATATTCAGATGTCGTAAGATATTCAGATGTCGTAAGATATTCAGATGTCGTAAGATATCTGAAGATGCTGTAAGATACAATAATGTCTTATTGTGTCTACATTCTGATCGTACACAAATCGAGAGTTCGCATGACTCATCTGGAAAATGTGCTTAGACCTGTCAAATAAACTGAGAGATACACTCACCACTCCTAAGTTATCTCCTAGATAACCTCTAGATGTGTGTAGACTTTTAAGATAGTACATCATTTATTTTGGATCTTGACAAAAAAAGATTATGTAGGTGCCAAATCTTCTTTGGTGCTGACATTTTGCAAACACTTTTTGGGGTATACTTAATTAAAAATGAATTAACAATGACTTAATACACGAGTAGCCTGTGGGTCAGTTATACGCGTGGAGTATTGGATAAGCTGCGAATCCAGTACAATAACAGCTTCAGAATGCTTTTGGGCTTGCCGCGTCTTCCCCTAGTCTTATAGCCATCGACATTCATACTAAAAACTTTCCTCACGACATTTTCCTCATTCCTCCGCATCCGCAGAAGTTATATTAAGATCATCCATGTTTATTTTCGCAGTAGTGCCAACCTTCATATAGCAATACAATTAAACCTATCTATATATTATATAAACACGAATAAGCGAAAGCATAACAACGGAGAAATTATTTATTAAATACAACTATAATAACTTTGTTTTGCTAAATTCTCACGCCATGTTCAAAACTATTAGTCTGTTTAACTAGGTGTCTCTCATAACTGGTATTCAGCTGCATCCTGTTAGACTGGAAGCTGACCCAAGGTGGGTAAAGGCTAGGCAGATGATGCATGACAAGTATCTTTCATATCTTTAAATGCTCGATCCATGAGACACTAATTTATATTTATAAGTACTATGTAATCTAATAATAAAACTGATGAGTTTATTTTTGATGTGTACAATCTTTCCTTTCACTTTCCTGCAAATCATTCCTCTCGCTTTCCTGCAATCTGGGGCTGTGATTTCGTGAAAAGGGACGGAAGGGTGTAACAGGAAGCCGGGGAACCGCGCGCTATTTGATTTGACCAATGACCGCGCACGGTTCTAGTTGCCGACAAATGGTACCAACCCATTTTCCGAGAGGTTGTCAACAGGATTATGATGGTGACGGTGACTGTGTGTATGTCGGATTTAGTTCTAGTAAAAGTAACTAATAGCTCTATATAGCGTGTATGAGAAATGTGTGGTCATGTTTTATGACTGTCGCAGAGCATCGTACTGAATAATTTTCTCCATGGAACCAACATCGTAATTGCGACAAAATTATTAGCAGCCATAGAAAAGTTAAATACCTACTCCACCCAAATGTATACCCGTAAATGTGACCGTACATTTCCGATGTCCGCTGTAGAACAGTATTTGACACGACGCCATTATCTAAGTGAGAAACGCGGCGAACTACTTACGTACCATTAAATAATTATTAAAATTATTTTAAGAAGTTAGTCACACATGGCGGAGTTAGCAGTTTAGTTCGACCTAAAGTCTAACAATAGTGTAATTAGACAGCAGTGGTGCGCGTGCGCATACAAATTGGATGTTTATAGACATGTTTAAAATCATTTCTGTCACGCTAGTACTAATGTAGCCTTGACAATGGAAAATAGCGGAAATGTTTTTATTAATTTGAAACAATGGGGCAATTAATTGTTTTTGGTTAGATGTAACTCACTCATGTAACCCCGTAAATGTTAGTCGTGCATTTACAGTAAGTATCTATAGTTTTAACGAGTTGATTATACTTTACTACCAAAAAAATACCAATTTGACTTTTTAGGATTCGATACCCGAAGGATGCTAAACGGAACCCATGCTTAGTAGGTAGTGGGTTCCGTTGTCAGTCCGTCTGTCTTTCTGTCAGCGGCCTGTTAACCGTAATAGATAGACAGTTGAAATTTTCACAGATTGTTTATTATTATTGCCGCTTTAAGAGGGTTTATCCTGAAAGTTGGCAACGTCGCAAATAGATGTCAAATATTTCGCTGTTTTGATTAATTTGATAATATTTCTGTATGGAAATAAAAAATGTGGCTAACTAGCGAACTAGAATATTGATTATGAAATGCAATCATTAATATCGTAACACCGAATAGTTAGTTTTAGATGTAAAAAAAGTATTTGGTAACTTTCCAAATGCCTTTTTTTCACCTAAAACGGGTACAACATCAAATTCAATGTTATAATTGCAATTCATTATTAGTATTCTAGTCAATTGGTTAGCCACATTTCTTATTTCCATACAGTATTATTTCCAAATAATTCGAAACAGGTAAATATTTGACAGCTATTTACGACGTTGCCAACTTTTAGGATGCACCCTCTTAACAACAAAAAATAAAATAAAATAAAAAAGTAAAGGGCAGGTCCCCTACAAGTAACGTTTCTTTTACTAACGTAAAAAACGTATTGTTAAATATTTTACGGTGATGGTGGTACGGAACCCTTCGTGTGCGAGTTTGACTCGCTATTGGCCAATTTTTCAATTCACATGACTGTACTTTCTGAGTCTTGTGTATCTTGGAAATTACACATTACTGACATCGGCGAAGAAAAACATTTTGAGGAAACCTGGACAGGCAAGTAATATTATTATGCTAAAAGAGTGTCCGTGGAGTTACTTCCCTGTTCTTCTCCATAGGAACCTACTACGCTTTGGAATGGGCAACTAGCTTCATCTTTCTGACCCTTTGACAATTCAAAAGTGCCTGTAATTGGTTTATATAAAATAAATGCTTTGAGTTTGAGTAAAATTAGTCCGTCTACGTACAATGAATGAATAAACTTAATTTCAAACAAATAAGGCGTTTAAACAGTACTAGATGTTTTCAATTTGTGTGGAAATCAGAAGCAATGTCTGACCTTCAAGGGCGTTGGCACCTACTTATTTATAATATGCTCATTTAAATGAATGAGTCTTTTTAAATCGCTGGCAAAGCTGATTACAAAATGTTTATTATTTATTACAGCAGACTAGCCTAGTTAGTCTAGTGGTCGCAAGCGCTACTGCTGAGCATGAAGTCCTGGGTTTGATTCCCAGGTCGGGAAAAGGTTTATTGGGTTTTTCCAAAAGGAATTCCTCAGTAGCAGCCCCGGAGTCTGGATTTGTGCCCGGTTGATGGCAATAGGTTCGCTCCCTGTTACATGGAACTTAAACATAACTGGCGAGATGTGGGTACTTTATGTACCTACACCTCTTGCCAAACCTTAAGGGGAACGAAGGCGTGAATATTATGTAAGTCGTTTAAATAAATTAGTCTTTTTAAATCGCTAGAAGAGCTGATTACGGAATGTTTATTATTTATTATATTATAATTTTGCAAACGTATTATGTGACTACATGTTGCTATAAAGTTTCAAGTAGATAAGTGCTTATCTCATCAAAATATTTTAAATGTGTAGTTACATGTCCAATCTTTGGTATCCAGGTGATAAGGTTATGATTCCAATAACATGTACTTATCTATTATCTATTATAGATTTTACTCGATATGATACGTCGAAAAATCTCACGGATGAATTGTATAATTTATTTATCTATTATTTTATCTTTATCGTGTGTGAATAACCCTCTTTCGAGCATGTCTTGGGTTCTTGCTTGGTGAGATTATTTGATCATAACAGCATGGTTATAGATTCTCCATTTTTTGAATTTCTAACATGAATAAATCTTCTTTTTTTTTTCATCTGCATAATAATAATATTTTTAATTTTGCTTGCGAGTATGTTTTTTTTTTGTCTGATGTGTTCTAGAACTACCGGTCGGATAAAAAAAATCTTTACTAAAAAAATTGGATGAAAAAAAAACCTTTTTTCTTTAGCCCAATTTTTGAGGAAAGTTATATTTAACATCACGGTACGACCCTTAGGAGCAGAGCAAAAAGAAAAAAAGTCAAAAAGAACGCTAAGCGAAAACGACGCGGTGGGTCAGGGGAGCAAGAAATATCACGCGGACGAACTCGCGGGCTTGTATCTACTTATAATCCACGTCACTGTAGTCATAATGAACTAAAAGATTACGATATTATCTGAATTCCACGAGGTAGTTTAGTTTGTGACAATCATTTTAATGACTAATTTCCGTGTTTGACTGTAACTTACGGTGGCACTATTACTGTTTTTTCATTCTGTCATCAATGTGCGATATTATTTTTTTTGTATTAAATATGTTTTATTTTTAGGCTTCAGTCATAAAAACCTTTTTTATCTATTGACAAATGAAATGCTATTTTATGTTTATTTGTTTTACTTTGCTTGATTAGAAAATAAGGAGAGATTTTTCAACTAAGGTTTGATTTTTCCAACGCCAGGTATTTTTTTATCCGATAATTTTGAATTGTTGTCAGTTTTCTCACACAAAAACTATGAGGCGTCAATTTTATTTCATAGGTTTTGGAAAAACATCACAAATGCCCTAAAAATAGTAAGTAAGTACCTTATTTTAGCCGTGCCAGCGAGTCCAATCGGGTGACCATGCTGCATTTTTTTTTCGATAAACACAACGTAGGTAAGTATGTTTCTTTTTTCTTCGTCGATGGATAGATGAGAAAAATATAAAAAGAACATAATATATAGGTACTTATTGCATGTTATTTACTTTGCAAATAGTTTCTACAGATAACGTAAACTTGAGATAGTATTAACACCCAATAAAGACGTAGCTGGGGTCAGTTTGAATCAAAACATAATAAAGTTAATGTCTCTAGAGTTTGTTTTGTGATCCACCATGTTGCTTTGTCACGTTTTTTGGATAAGAAAGGAGCTAGATTATTTCATACTGAATGTGAAATATAGTTGTAACCAACACACACATAAAATCGCGCCTATAATTTTGCCCGAAGAGTTAGGCAGAGGTGCCCTTTTAGTACCTACTCCCACATTTCGCCCGTTATGTTTAAGTCCTATGTAACAGGGGGCCAGCCTATTGCCATCAACTGGGCAAACATTCAGACTTCGGGCTGCTACTGAGAAATTCCTTAAAGAAAAACCCAATAACACTTTGCCCGACCCAGGAATAGAACCCAAGCCCTCATGCTCAGCAGTAGCGCTTGCGACCATTAGACCAACGAGGGAGTCGTGTATGTAATTATATGATCTAAATCAAATAAAATAATAAAATTAAGACTTATGTACACACGTCTAAAGTAAGAACAACATTTATGTTATGATAATTATTCAAAATGAACAGATAAAAGATTGTACATTTATAGCTGAGATATTTGCATCTTGCGTACGTTGCAGATATTATTATGGGCTTACAGAGCAATAATTTTATAAGTACCTAATAAAATATAGATACCAAGAGACTTTACAAAGTTAATACTCAAAAAGTAAGCATATTTTGAGGTAAGTCAGTGCGTTATACGGATAAAAAAAATGTCAAGGGTGGTTATAATATTCCAACTTTTTTTGGCGAAAAATTTGGCCCTTAGATTTTAATAAATCAGTTTAATTAAATGCTCTTCTGACGAACTACTTATTTGTTTACACAAAAGAATCATAATATGAAATCTACTTTAATGAATTAAAAAATATTAATAATTAATACAAGTGTTTTTTTTTTTCAATCTAATCGTGACCTTCTTACAGTGTTTATAGATCGGATAACCTTTTTTATTGCAAACTATCCGCGGAGCACGATAATCTTTGTCGCCCTGTCTTATCGACACTTTACTGGAGGTTAAAATTATATAACGATATAAATAAGGAATTTTACTTCGCTGGTGACGTTTCATGCTTGTTTGCCTGGGTAAGGTTATAGGGTAGAGAAGTACTAAAATGAATGACCTTTTTAAAGTTAGGATGAAACGAGAGAGCTCGCTGAATAGGATATCAATAGGTAACGTGACATTGTCGAAATGTGGTGACTTCTCCACAAAAACCAGAAATCAAGAGTTGAAGTCAATGGTCAGATAAGCTCGAATTAATTGACTCAAGCGAAGTAAAATATGTATCAAAGTTTAAATTCATGTCTTAAGTTTTAAAAGACCTAGAAGCATTTTGACCTGGAATATTTTTGTGCCAAGTGTTTTGTCAACATTATTTTTTCCTGCTAGACTCTTCTCTGCTGCTTAGCCTAAAAGATATCACTATTTTGCACACCAAAATGCAATTTTTTATTGTTTTCCCGATTGCGGTGAAGCCCAATTGGAGGGTAATGTTTTTTCTGTGTTTTTCTAGTAATTTCTACGTAAGCACTTCAGAAGAACTTTCATTGACGTGTGGTGCTTCCGCCAACACGTTTTGTTAATCAAAGCCTTATCACACAAGGTGATAGCCAACAATTGTACTTAAATAACAATAATATAACATTGAATACTACTTTCGGGGATTAGAGGCGTGATGTTATGTTTCTTCTATACAACGTATTTTAAATGAAACTCCGCAACGGATTTTGATGCGGTTTTCATAATATTAAACTTATACAGGGTCAATTTAAATTAGCAAGCTATATGTGATGGGTAACGATATCAAATTCGATACTTACATGAAGAAAAAATCGACCGCAATTAGTATAGTATAGTCATTTGAAATATCAGTTTAAAAAAAAACCTTTTTTTAAAACTATAAACTTCACAGACGTGTTATCGATATCTAATAAACACGATAAAACAAAATAAAACAGATTTTCTCAACTCCTACCTACATAAGTAACAACATTAACTGCGGTCGTTGACCCTCAAAAAAACATCTTCATATGTTTTGTTTTTATTTCATCGTGTTTAGATATCGGTACCCATCATGTCTGCAGAGTTTCGCTAGATAGTTTAATTTGACCCTGTTTAATAAGAATAAGAAATAAGAAGAGTCCTCGATGGTTTGTGTGTCAAGTCGTAAAAACCGTGTGAAGCAGGGGTGGGTCCTAGATTACACTAATGTAATGAATAAACTCTAAAACACCGGGATCAATTTAAAAAAAACTTTTACCAGTAGAATGCTATATTATCAATTTATCACTGAGTAACAACTGATATTATAAATGCGGAAGTGAGTTTGTTTGCTACGCTTACACGCTAAAACGGCTGAACAGATTTGGATAAAATTTGACACATGGGTAGACCAGGGTCTGGATTAGGACATAGGATAGTTTTTATCTCGCTGGTTATTGATAAAACTTATCATGAATGTCAATAATATATCGTGAAATACCTACTTAATCTAGATTAGCGAGGGAAGTGCTTTTCTTAATCCTGTGCAATCGACAACACGCACGTTCTATTATTTTTTTGTTTTTGCATCCATAATAGCTTTTTAATTGAGAAAAAACCTATACAATACTTTTACAGAAGCTTTTAATGAAACCACGTGTTTTTCGTAACCATAAGTAGAAAAAAACTATTACATAGAAAAAAACTATTCTTTACACAGAATGATGGCTACCCTTCCACACTACTTCGGTCTTAATTTCGGGGTAGTTTCCGAATTACATTTTCTGAATATAATTTTTGTATTTTTTTCGGTTTTGAGTGACGGCTCGTACACACTGGCGCGATATCGCGGGCGCGACAGGCAGCGCTACCCTTGACGCGCCCGCGATATCGCGCCAGTGTGTACGAGCCTTGAAGGGGTGCCTGGCCATTGATCATAACAATTTTGTGTGTTGAATACCTACTTTTATTTAATTCGAGCAATTTTTTCGCAATACCCTGATAATCTTGTGATAACAATGAATTTGTGTGTTTTAGTATCGTTGAGACCTTCAGATAGCATTATGAATTAAAAAAACAAAATTAATCAAATATAATTTACGCATATCCAATCCTCTAACATTGGAAATGTCGTAAATTCTTCATAATATAATAAATAAATTTATAAGCCCATCATATAATTTGATATCGCAAATTCGTCAATGTAATATTTGCATAGTGCCAAAGAGTTCGCTATCTACGAAATGGGGTTATCTGTACCTAAGTATGATACCTACCTACTTAGCAAGTTAAAAAAATGCTTACTTATGTACTTTTGACAACCCGGATACTGAAAGTTTAGAACTGCTTTTGTTTCCTTGAATTTTCCATGGTAGTACTGTAGATACTGCTATATAATTGCGTAACACATTTTCGTAACGATTAAGACTAATCTGTTTCATTTTGACAGTTCAACAACATTCATTGCGTTATTTACGTTGACGAGCAGATTATTTTTTCGAACTTATCATGCAATGGATTAGCAATCTGTTTCAAAACGATTCATATTGTGATTGATGGTGTTTTTCGCAATAAGGGTGCTGTTCAGAGGCCTAAGTCTACTAATTTATTAACTTTGCAATGGTCTCTCAATGGTAAGTTTCTGACAGTTTTCGTATGGCAAATCTGTTAAAAACTCACCATTGAGAGACCATTTTAAGGTTTATAAATTAGTAGACATAGGCCCCTGGGATGTGACTGAAAAATTGTGAAATAAAGACGAGAGCGGCGCGCATCGCATCGAGAGCTGGTTAATCAATATTTTATTATTTCTTTAAAAATCCTCTATTTATATTAGCCTCGTGATTGTTGCTACCACTTAAGGGAAGAATGAGACACCTCCGACACAAGTAGATACTATTGTTTGTTCCTTATGAAGCTACTTCAATTTACTTATGAAACAATATTTGAGATGAAATAAATATTGTTGTACTATTCTAGTTTTTTTTGTATACAGAAATGTGGTAAAGTTTTTTTTCAGCTTTAAGACTAGGAAACGAAGACATTTATTTAAAAAAAGTTGATACTTATTTTAGTACATTTTGAGAATACTTTTGATAATACATTTCTTTGAACGGAACATTTAGTACATTTCAAGAATATTTAAGTTTATACCTAATATATATACCTAAGTACCTACCTAATTAGCGCGTTGACATATTTACGACCTTAAACATAGGTATATTACATGAATTACATAACAATTCTTCAGTTATCCCTACACAATAGAAATAACGATTGTGCGTAAAGCCAAACACAAATAATAAATTAGTACTTACAAAGTGATAGATTGTTCTGTAGGTTCTTTGATTATATGATTTGCATAGAAACTATTATCTAGTAATATTTCAGAGGCGAAAACATCTATTTGAACAGTGATTTTGAAGGGCAAATATAAAATTCAAATATTATCAAAGTATCTTTTAAGTATAAATGCCTCTTGCTGAACAATAAAAGTTAGAGATTTTTAAGTCTGAAACTGCATCCTTCTTGCGTAGGTAACACATTTTCAATCGCAATCCGAGTTCATAATGAAATTCCTAATAATTACTTTATAGGTTTCAAAAGTTTGTCTGCTCGACCATTTCAATAACGCAATGTACATACGTGGCTGAACTCTCAAAATGAAAAGCATTGCGATCGATTGCCAATGTATATGTGTTATGCAATTACTCCGCTGTTCTGAACTGAGGATTAAAAAATTCAAGATTTTCAGCATCTCTCAGAGAAATCTCTTTCGCAATCATCACGCGTAACATGACAACCATAGAAACGGGTTCTCTACGGGATTTGTCGACGGAAGAATAGACATAATGTCAGATTGTGATTGTTTATCTGTCATTTTGTCTATTCTGCCGTCGACCAAACTATTGTGGTCATGCTAAGCGTGCTGTTAGGAAATGTGTGGTGATTAAGCCCTATTCCTCAAGAGTTCAATAGGTATATCTACATGAGTTAGCTGTATGTTGTCTAGAGCACTGACGTTTACAAAATGTCTTAATTATGTAAATACCTATGCATTTCCTCATTTAAAATAAAGTACCTACCTACTTACTTTGACGAAGCATTAGTATATAATAAAAGAGCTTGTTTTTTAAATAACATTCTTACTCTGCCGACGTCACGACAAGAAAGATAATAATGTATGAGTGCAGTGCAGATCATCAAAAACGTGCAACACCTACACTATTAATAAATTAAATTATTATCTAAAAAAAGCAAATTATATTATACGAACCTAGAATATATAGAAAACATCGTCCGTTCAACCCATGTAGAGATGATGCCAAAAATTCCTTGTAATTTCACTCTCAATTTTCGTCCTATATCGAATAGCCAAGCCACCAGAAGTTTCACTTGAAAATAATCGTGGGAATATTATCAAACCGATCCGGTTTCCAGACAATATAGTTTATTTATACGTTTTTCCTCTAGAAACACGCTGACTTCTATTGTATTCACTGACCCACGCACACATTTCATACATACTTTATAAGACAATGTCCGTCATACATTTTTCTTCACCTTATCGCTTATTTTCCTATTTTAAATCACCGTAAACCAATCATAATGTAATACGACAGATTTTGATAGGCGTTACATCTTGTTATAATAATAATTTGTAACATAGCATATTAAAATTGTTCGTATATTTCTTCGCGTTTTCTGCACATAAACAATCGTGGTATTATTAATTTTTATTGCTATGTAGTACATTGTTATACATTGCTTAAACATACGTTCGATTTTTCAAAACAGAATCACAATGATATAGGAAAAGGTACATTTCGCGCTTGATTTTAAAAATCTTCCGTTCCTTATTACTTGCTCGGTTAGATCGAGAAATCTCATGAAGACATTATGTTATTAAAGTGTGATTATTTCACTATTCGCTCCGCCAGTAATGTCGCACAAAACAATTGTTTCAACTTTAATCTTCATGCCATTTTAACTAGTTAGGTATAATTTAATAATCACACTTGACACTTCAACTTTATTTCAAAGATGCTCACTCTGGTTTAATTCAATTGCATTTTAATTCACATTATTTAAATTTAATTTTTACGATTTAAGATGCACTTAGAAAAACAACAACACAGTTCCAAGTTCAAATATTTTCCCGCGCATTTTTTTGACACATTGTTTTTTTTTTCGAACCTTAAGGCACTTTATTTTTTGTAAAATACAGCCACTGTAACATAAAAAAAATAAAAAGTTTAATAAAAAAAATTGACATACCGATTCCGGCGATGACATATTGCCGCCACAGTTGTCCTGCCTCCATTCTGTACGCTTGCTGGTTGACTGGCGCACCGGTCTGACCAACCGGGTCGTAAGCGTAAGTCCTATCTTCCATACGTCACACGACGTCACCCGATGTGTGTTACGTTGCTGTGTTTACGTTGAGCTGGGCCCGAGGGTGGATGTTTGGCAAACACCCGATGTTCTGCCGCCAAGACTGTGGATGAAGCCCTCGTGTTAATACACTGGGATATTTTGGGAATTTTCCCGTATGTGACCTTGCAACCCCATGCTGATTGTAGTCATCATAAATATCTGGAAAGTTGGCAAGGGATAATCTCAGTAAAGGCAGCGTGGGCGACTACGGTCGCACGCGCACTAAAGGGCTTTGGAGGGGTTTGTCTACATGAAGCTTTCAAGACTGCTAAGGGTCTGGATATAGGTCTAGTGGTAATAGGATGACTTTGGCGTCATCCTCTTTGCTCATAACAGCATATTGCGATCATTGATCGGTTTGCCAAGCGTGGTCAACAGCGACATCCTCTTTCATTGAACTAGTTGCCTCTTTGCAAATCACAAATTAATGTTCGGCAGTATCTAAACGTTTACAAGCTGGTGATGACTATCTTCAACTGCATTGAATTAAGTGGGTAATAATTTCTTCAACTTTAGACCCCGGTTGCTACAGACAAGCAAGCTTAGTGGGTCAATAATGTCTATTGTGATTTCAAGGAAGATATATCATACAAAAAACAAATATATATAACGCTATAACTTAAGATAACAAAGCTACAAGATAAACACCAGTAAATAAACAGATATGTATCAAATAACATAAAAGAATAACTGTCATTGACAAAATGGGACACCGACCCCGATATGAAAAACATCGAATGTACAGAATAACACCATCACTATCATTCTTTTTTTTAAATGTTTGAATAGACTGTATTGATTACGAGTGACCTCTTCTATCTATGGTAGCGCCACGAACTTTTTTTTAAATTCTTAATTTTGATAGCAGTGGGACAACACAGATAAAAAAAAATCTAAGAACACAATTTGGTTTTGTGATAATATTATGCCATGTATGATAATAGGTACTATCTTTTATTAAATCGGAGAAATATTTATGGTGCAGCGGTTCATTGAGGCGCTTTTCAATGCTATCCAGCTTTATGTTTTAGATTCGATTCCCAGATAAAACCAAATATAAAACAACTACTTAAGTATTTTAAGACAAAATCCTCCGAACTTGCCCAAAACATTATTATGGTATCCGACTCCATACTAAATTAAGCCTATTATTTTTATAAACTTTTTAAATACTGAAACGTTATAACCAACATTTTTGTCGCACTTTGATAAGCATCTGCTTACTCCTTTTACACCGATAAAATATAAGATACAATAAATCTATAATTTCATCACACACGTTTATTTCCAAAGATTGTTCTAAACGGTGCAGCATATCATATACATAATATCTATACATAACGTGTATACATGTATAGGTATGTATATTTGAGATAAATTACCCCGAGGATATCGCACATGTATTTATTATGATAACTTGCAGATAAATTACAGATACAGTAGAATATCGCGTGGATATTACGTACGTAATACGTTGTTTTCAATGATTGTAGGTATTTGAATGTCAAAACATGCTCGACTCATGAGTTGTGCATTTAAACAATCCTGATTTGTGGAGATAGAAACGAAGTTTGCTAATTAATGAAAAGCTATAATTAAAAAAAATTAAAAAACATTTTCTCTCCTCTCTAATATGGGGTTCCGTAGTCCATATATTTATTCCAATCACAATAATTAAACATTTGCGGCCAGTTCTAATCACCAGCATCATCTGCCTAGCCTTTTCCCAACTATGTTGGGGTCGGCTTCCAGTCTAACCGGATGCAGCTGAATACCATTATTTTACAGGGGCTTTTATATGGAAAATCTGTCAAAAACTCATAATGGCGAGACCATTGTAACGTTTGTAAATTAGTAGACTAAGGCCCCAGTTACTGTGTAAAAAAGTTTGACAACCAGTCTTACCAATTAAATCGTAGATTTGGTAAGACTGCTTTTGGGCTTTTCACTACCCCCCCGTAAGGACTCTAAATGACAGCCGGGACTAACGGCTTAACATGGCACGGAGGGGTGGTCTCGATATGTTACCCATCCATGGACCGACCCTCGCAAGCGTTGCTTAACCTTGAACATCGACCCATGTGGCTGTTATTATCTAGCCATGAGTGTTGCCAGTACTAATAAGGTCAGAAAACAGTATGCTACACAATAAATTAACCTAAAGACTAATCAGTATTCCGTGCACTTCAAGCAGCGTGCACGCATATCGGAAGCAGAATACGAGATGAATAATGGCGCCGAACTCATTTCCGCTTTCCGTCTTCCTGTATAACAATAATTTGACACACTGCACACGTCAAGTAGGTAAGTTTTACTCTGAATTGTAATCTGATTTAATAATACCTATCCTTAAGGAAAAAGTCTGTTAAAAATATTTGCGAATCGCTTTAATCTTAGACTTTAGCATCTGCCAACAGGTAAATATGTTTTCATAACCTGTGCTAAGCCAGAGGAAAAAACCTGACAAAATTGTGTATCACTTACTAAGTAGAGTTTCTTAGTCATCTTGGTGAAAAGTCAACAGGAAAACAGGAATTGGAAAACAATTGTTATTATGATTTGTTTTCCAAAGTATTCTGTCTGTGTGAATGTGGTAATTATATGTATGTTCTAACAATAATTATAATATTTATGTATTTTATCTTTTTGTTTGTTTCAGTTAAGTAACCCCGCAGGTTCTACAAGATCAACAGTATCATAGAAGATTTTTTTTTTTTTTTGCAATACACACTTGCGTATCCTAGACATTGGCAGAATAGTCGACATCGGCTTTGCTTGCTATAACATAAAAATAGAATAGTTTTATCTAGTGTTAACAATAATAATTTTCTGTGTCGGATAAAAAAATAGATGGCGGGTTTTCTTGTTTTATTACGGACCCCTAAATTAGTACTTCAGAAGTTGTTGAAAAAAGTTTGAAAAAGAAACGGTTTATACCAATTGTCATACTATCATTTGTGTTTACGGTGCATTTGCGGATACATTGGCATTGCATACATAATAACTCTTACATATAATTTGAGGTGATAATTCATATTAATTTGTAACAAAATAATAACGCATAGTCGGAAGAGGTAAATAATTGTTTAATGTTGGTACCATTATTCTGACTGAAGTGTGAAACTGAAAATTAAAACTATTGCACAATGACGTAGGTACCTATTTTACTTTTCATAGTAAGACAAGGCTAATTTGTTTTTTTTTATGGGTTCCATATGCTGCAAAATCAACAAATGGCAAATATTTTGGTAAGAAAAATCCCCGATGATAATAAAAAATCATGCCAAAAACTAGTCTATGTACACCTACCCATTTTCTCATAGCAACAAAAAAAAACTCTTAGCTATGAGAAAATTGGTAGGCGTTATAGTGGTTGAGTGTTTCTGTTTTGTCTGCTTCTAATAGAGTGATTGCTATAGTCCGTCATGCGCAACCTGATGAACCTGACCGTAATAAACTTATTTTAGGCAATAATGAATTTGTTTATTTATCCGAGTGATTTTAATGCTGCATGCTTGCTAACTCTGTTAATCGCCAAGCAAGCGTGAATCACGTAAATAAAATTATAATAATTAAAATATTAGTATTCATTCTTTCATTATAAATTCATGAGCGTAAACAATTATTACTGTTCTAGTCTAACAAGAATTTAAGTACTATATTTATTGACTCAGGGAATAGTGGGAGACACAGGAGCCTGTGACCTGAATGATGGTGAAGAGATGCACAAAAGACATTACTAAGTCATTACGATGATACTTTATTGGAATCATAAAGAACTGGACTTGAATAGGGTAATACTGAGATTTATCCTGCTGTGCATTGTGGGTTACCTACATACTCAAAATAGTGATTTCAATATTTTGAACGCTAAGACATAACTAAATGCACTAAATGTCTCAATACGTCAAATTCCACCTGCCTCCCAAAAAGGAGCAATGAGTGTCTTAGGCGTTTTTGCTCAGATTTGAAGCACAGGCGCTCTTTAACGCTTTTGGGCAATGGAAGAACATTACTTAAATATATAAATACTGTATAATGATGCCCAAGCGGTTAGTAAACAAGTTTTAGGCGATACAATGAAAAAGCCTTAGGGAAAGCCTCGCTGTGCGAAAGAGAGTCAGACTAACGTGACGTTAACAGTCACTGGAACGGGCAGAGACACACAATTCCGTCTGGAAGCAGGAATCAGCGAAAGAAAACCGTTCTGGACGAAATTATGTTCATGATGCTTTAGCGTTTTACATGTCACGTTGTTTATTTATGACGCATCTAACCTACATTTCCCTAACATTCGAGAAACTTATGTAGGTATTAACTAATGCAGTCCATTTAAAAGTGGAGTACATTATAAATTATCATGTCCACAGTAGAGTGTCTCTGGCTTGTCATATTACTATGCATTATCATTTCAAGGGCACTTGTGACAAGTGTTTGTCTTCAATTGTGCGTATAGAATTGTGAAATCTGGGTAATCTATGTAGCTGGATTTTTACTTAAAAATAGGTTATCTAGACAATCAATCTGGCTAGCCTTTTCCCAACTATGTTGGTGTCGGCTTCCAGTCTAACCGAATACCAGTATTTTACAAAATATGTCTACACGATGAATCTTATAGTCAGTTACGTTTACCTGTTTTCTGTGTATAGACCTAATTGACCTAAGTTGGCAGTCATTCTGTCCTTGACCATTAAATTAAGTAGTAGGTAACGTAGGTAATAATTAATGAGCGTTACACTTTATCAAATAATATTTTGGATTACATAAAACAAGTGATTATAAAGACCTTATCGATAAAACGTTTATCAGAAAGGTCATTCTCGAAAGTAATTAAGTATCATTATGAAAATGCATCTATAAGAGGTACCTATCTCTTGAAAAAGCCATAGTCAGAATGGATCATGAAAGATTAAACCATCGGAATTAAACAATCTACAGTTCGGCCATGGAGATAATGCATTTTTGACACCTGTCAGTTTCTTTATAATTGTATGTATGTATGTCGTAGGGAGATTTAATACTTAATTCGAATTTTCGCGAAAACCCTAGGGATATTGCGAAAACACGGATAATTAGAAAATGGTGAAAACATTTCTCAGCGTTTTTGGCGCTCCAACCGGCCAAGCGTTCTTATTTCATAATAGCTAACGCGACTCATGTTTTGCAAAAACCCTATCTTTTTCCAGTAAGATTGAGATATGTTTTAACCATTTTCTAATTATCCGTGTTTTCGCAATATCCCTAGGGTTTTCGCGAAAATTCGAATTATCAAATCTCCATAGGATTTGTATACCATATCTCCAAACATAACTGGCGAAATGTGGGAGTACTTATAGGTACACCTCTGCCCACTGCCCAGTCCATTGGCAATTACAGACGTGATGTTATGTTATGTATTTAATCTTTAGTAGATTTTGGAGAAATTCATTTATCCACTGTTACGCAGACGATCAGCTTATAGGCTTACAAGAGGCTTAGTAATACACACCCTGACTAATTATAATTACGTTTTTAACTTCATTTAATAAGTGATAAGAAAATAATATTAATTCCTGCAGTAGGTATCTAAGCAACTTTAAATAATTTATTACCACTAGGGCTTAGTTTAATTGATTGTTTTACCAACTTCTGTCGAGTGATAAGAGCTAGTGTTGCGTTATCAGTTTATCATTAAGCCTAGGTAAAAGCAGGTGGTAATCGATATCGGCCTTGTGGTAGGTAGGTCTACAGTTAAGATAATAATCACCCCTTGTAGATAGATCAGATAACTAGATTGGTAAATTAAAAATATGATATATAACATAACATCCCGCCTGTAATTCCCGAAGGTTTAGGCAGAGGTGTAGGTACTATAGGTACACCTACACCACACCACACGCCCGCACCAAGTCACGTCGCGCACCACGCCACCACATTACGCCAGTTATGTTTAAGTCGCATGTAACCGGGGGTGAGCCTATTGCCATCAACATCTTAAAGTTGTAGGCTCACAAGTAGTGTAGCCATGCCAGTCCTTCCAACCGACAATCCTTGTTCAATGGGTCCTTCATAATTGGGTTTTAACGTATATAACATCACGCCTATAATCCCCGAAGGGTTAGGCAGTTTAAGCCTCATATAATAGGGGCGACCCTATTGCCATCAATCGGGCACCAATGCAGAACACAAATCCAGACTCCGGGCTGCTACTCAGAAATTCCTGATGGATAAACCCAGTAACACTTGGCTTGACCTGGGAATCGCACTTAGGATGTTCACGCTCAGCAGTAGCGCTTGCAACCACTAGACATACGACACAGTTTCCTCTGAAACAATATCTACTAAGGTACACTTCTGCCTAGCCCTTCAGATTTCGGAATACAGGCGTGATGTTATGTATTATTGTTTGTGGTCCAGTCTCTGTTTACTTCGTAGTGAAGGTTTTATTCAGTATCGACACATTATTATTTGCTTTGTAGGTCACAACTGCTATTCGCACGGTCAATGTCTCTTGAGACAACGTTAAAGGGTCCCTTCCCTGTAGTTTGCACGTAGTTTCACTGGCACTTGTTCTAGCCTATTCAATTACTTCAGGACTATATAAATATAGCAATCGCGACTTTGTAGGTATTCACATATTTGAAGCAATGTCTAAAACACTTGTAAAACGAAGTTACTTCTCACGCATGATTTAAAAGAAAATTTTCGCAGCCGCCATCTTGGATTTACATATTGACCTCATTATCGACATAAGCACCCTCGAAAATCATAAAAATGATACTAATTATGAAAAATTTTGAGCTGCGATTTTGGATTTACATTTTGTCAAAATTCACACTTTCAAGTCGCATGGAGGCCGCATGGCATCACTGTTTTTCGTCATTCCTACCGCAAGAACATCGTTCCAAAAAGTTTACTGTCACAACTCATAGCATTCACAAGAATTTGGTCAGTAGGTACATAGATGATACAGTACCTATTAGAATTTTTTGTTTTTACTTATGGTACTGAATGGAGCTGATACCCAAACTTCAAACTTAGCCAGGAGGACTTGTATTTTACTTGACATTTTTTGACTTGGATTTGGTTTTTTTTTTTTTTGATCGGAGTCATTCCTCAATTGCGTGCATATCGCGACGTATTTATTATTACAGCACAATTAACATTTTCTGGCGCCACAATTGATGTTAAAATGGATAATAATTTCGTTTAATTGAAAGAAAACCGATTAATCTGGATTAGTAAAGTGATTATTATATAATAATCTGTACCTACAAAGATGTGATCAAAGTCTCCATTTCATTTTTACTGATAATATGCTTTTGATTGCGTGTGTAAAAACCCGTAACAGTGACCCTGAATAATTTCCAAATCAAGTGTGGATTGGTAGATGTCACATGTGTTCGAAGTTTTGGTTCTAGGACATGCCGGTTTCTTCACGATGTTTTACTTTACGGTTTTGAGAGAAGTGGTGATGAATAAACTACCCACGTTCTATGACACATACGTCGGGGCCGCTACCACTAACCCACCACAGATCTCTAACCAAGTTAAGTGAGCCATCTGTTTATTTGCCACCCATTTTTTTCATTCTGCCTAGCCTTTTCCCAATCATTTTGGGGTCGGCTTCCAGTCTAACCGGATGCAGCTGAATATCAGTATTTTTACATGGAGCGACTGCCTATCTGACCTCCACAACCCAGTTACTGCGGGTAATACGATACTCCTTGGTAAGACTGGTTGTCAGACTTTCGGGCTTCTGACGACTCGTAACGACTGTCAATAATCCACGAATGACAGCCGGGACCAACGGCTTAACGTGCTTTCCGAAGCACGGAGGTGTCTCGGTATCTAAAGATGGTCACCCATCCACGGACCAACCCCGGCAAGCGCAGCTTAACCTGATGGATCGACCCGTGCGGCTGTTATTTCTTAGCCCCGAGCTCATCTCTGTTTCTTTGCCACCCATAAACATAAAATGGTGTAGGAAGGAAAATACGGTATTCGAAAAAGCATAAACAAAGCTGGGGACTTCCCAAGTCTCAAACACGTACATGTAAATGATGATATAAGACTTTAAATATCACACACAACATGAACACAACAACATAAACAATTGTAATGGTTTCCTACAGTTTTCTCGTAACTTGTTAGTGCTAAGTACCTACGGCATATTTGTTTATTAATTACAGAACATAATAAAGCTATTTATGTGAACCTATTTGATCTGTGTTGTAGATGGAGTGTGGAATTGGACAATGTTACTAGTTATCCGTATCGTCGCCGTGCAATGAACACCTCGTGAAGAAAAAATCATTGTTTTTTCTTTACTTTACTTCTTCCGATGGGGGTAGGCAGAAACTACAGAACGCTACCTGCTACGATCCTTACATACTCTTTTTGCCATAATTAACGCTCATACATCTTGTCAAACACGCACGCCGGTTGCGAGTACTACGCACCTGACCTTTCTGAAGAACATCACCAATTAGGTCATTGTATGTCCTCCCGGCGTTTCGACTCACATGTGCCTTGTAAATACATTAAATTCATTTATTGGGTAGAAAACTCGTAATATGCTTTAAAATAAATGTTTACAGCTCTAAGATGGTTCTAATTCATTCTATTGGTGATAGCGGGGAACGTCAATGACGGCGATTTTTTTTCCTACAAACCTTGCAGAAATAAAATCGTTTATCATTTAACAAGTAAAAACTGGTATTTTAATAAAAACACCGCATTGACACGACATTGATTACATCATCCGTAATAATTACGGACGATAAGGTAATTTCCATTTTCCAATGAAATCAATACTGTCTGATTGTATCTTATGATAATCCATTGGAAAAAATACGGATCGTCGAAGATGATCAAAATCAATAATTAATTAACATCGATTTGTTCTGAGTTCCTGACTCGTTGGTCTAGTGGTCGCAAGCGCTACTGTTGAGCATGATGGTTTAATTCCCGGGTCGGGAAAATTGTTATTGGGGTTTTCCATCTGGAATTTCTCAGTAGCATCCCGAAGTCTGGCCTTGTGCACGGTTGATGATAAAAGGCTTGCCCCCTATTACATGGGAAAATTACATTAAATTACATTACTGGTGAAAAGTACCACTATGTGCACCCCTGCCTAATCTTTAGGGGAATTCAGGCGTGATGTTATTTTATGTTGTATAAAGAATCTAGATGGTTTTACGTTTTACGCACAAATCTTTAAGGAAAAAGCTCCAAAACAAACTAAGCTCTATTTCCTATAACATATTGCATAAAATTCAAATAATATAGACCAACTAGCCTTTTGAAAAAATTGTCTGCATTTTGGTGACCTTATTGGAAAGGAAAGGTGGCTCTTCAGTAAGGTCAGGTGCGTAGTACTCGCAAACGGCGTGCGTGTATGACCAGATGTGTGAACGTTAAAGAAGCAAAAGGAGTATGTAAGGATCGTTGTAGGTGACGTTCTGTAGTTTCTGCCTACCCTCATGGCTAGATACGCTTGAGTTTATGTATGTATGTAGCCTGCAGTTTTAGGTTGACCTTTAAGGTACTTCATGAACATACGTAGCCCATATCTACATAAGTATATTAAAATAGTAATTATGTCGAAACTTTAAATATTGAATATTTTTGAGAAAAACTAATTGCTACCGAGTGCAACAAGTCTGATGCCGAAAATATAGTTTTTAGAAATCTTGCCCGTTTGTTCCGGATTGGCGCAAAAATGGCCAAATGGATTTGATACACGTGTGCGTTAAGTTGTGGATGCGTACTCGAAGTGGGTAGAAGCGTAAGCGTAAGCGATATGGGAACGAGTACTTCATCATTATCGGTGATTAATAAATGTGTATGAATACCATAGATCCAAACTAAACTATTTATCAGGATTTGGATGAGATTTGATACACGGATAGTTTATAACCTGGATTAACACATAGGGTACTTGTAATCCCGGTAGTACTTCCTGTGGGATGTTGTCCTTCATCCGAGCGGGCGAAGCCGTGGGCAAGAGGTACCTTGTCTATAATGAAATGTCTACAAGCTTATGTTTAGCAGTACCTGAATCCTTCTGCCATGTTTGTAGAATCAGAGCAATATTCACGAAAATCAGCACAAACACAGCGCAGAACACATAAATACATATGTTTCCCTTGGCCAACTAGTTATGAAATGTTTACAGCTTTTATAAAGTGCATTAAAGCACTTAAAATAAAGTCAACTTATTGGCTTTTCATATTTTTGACATAGCAACACACTGACATACTAGCACGCAAGAAATGTCAAATAAAAGCACAGAAAAAAAAGTAGTTATCATTTGTTTATCAAAAAGTTCGCATACCTACAGATATTATTTGAATTAATCTTTGAATGTTATTTACTAATCAGTAGGTTTATTTGATCAAAATCTCCAAACCTAGTAACTATGGTAAGCACGGCTTGGTACCTACATATCAAGCTATACATTTCCAGCTGATCTCGCATTGTAGGTATAAGATTTCCGTACAATGAGAGGTCAGTGTCTACCAATGTGATCTAATATGTTACAGTCAAATCAATCAGCCTAGTATTTTCCTAACTATGGCTAACTCCAGTTAGACTGGAAGCTGACCCCAAGTCAGCTTCCAGTCTAACCAGATGCAGCTGAATACCAGTATTTTACATGGAGCGACTGCCTATCTGACCTCCACAACCCAGTTACTGGGTTACACGATAGATACTTCTTGGTAAGACTGGTTGTCAGACTTGTGTTTCTGACTACCCGTAACGACTGATCGGGAATAGTAACAGGCTGATTATCTAAAATCTATATTAAAACGATGGTCGATCATGAATCTCCGTATAAAATCTAGATTAGATCAAATCTGTCTCTTTAAACTGGCCTAAGAATTCCATAACCAGAATCTAGATAAAGTATTATCACTTCTTGTCTCGATGTATCTGTTTTCCTCATCTATAAAACTGATAGACACTTGCCGATGTGGCAATCCATCATATTTATATCGAAGAAAAATCTGTGTTGATAAGGAGATACCGGCAAGAAGGCAAACATAAATAGTTCAGGTCCGGCAGTTTTATGAAGAATTCAATTTTGGCGGTTTCTTAGGCTGCTGTCAATGCCTTCTGAGTCGAGTTTTACTTGGAGAAGTTTTGAAAGAACGCTCTTAGAATATTGGTGTAAGACCCCATGTAATAGGGGGCGACTCCATTGCCGTTAACGGGGACGAATTCAGACTCCGGGCTGTCTGAGAAATACAATAATATTGCTCCAAATGGATACCTAACGCCGACTCCATGCAGCCTATACTAATCAATCTGCCTAGCATTTTCCCAACAATGTTGGGGTCGACTTCCAGGTCTAACAGATGCAGCTGAATACCAGTACTTTACATGGAGCTACTGCCTATCTGACCTCCACAACCCAGTTGCTGGGTAATACGATACCCTTGGCAAGACTGGTTGTCAGACTTTCGGGCTTCTGACGACTGTCAAAGGTCCACGCGTATGTAGGTATACGCTGAGACCAACAGCTTAACGTGCATTCCAAGGCACGAAGGAGTCCCAGTATGTAATAGACGGTCACCCATCCACAGACTAACCCCGGCAAGCGTAGCTTAACCTGTTTTGTCGTTGTGTGCGGCTGTTATTACTTAGCCACGAGGTCCTCCACTAATGAAGCCTATACTAAAAAGTCCAATTTTCTACATTTCCCTTAAAGGCAAGCACACTTGACTGCCACACACTCATGTATGCGTTAACTCTATTAATAGAATAAACATGGAAATAAAATTATAACTGTTGGCTATAAACAACCAAGTATGTAGTCTTATTAACATAGAATAAAGAAAAAACAACATGTTTAACATTATTACGCAGCATTCGCAATTTTAACTACATAATTTACACTACATTAATTGATGATTTTAATTGAGCTGTAACTTTTTTATTTGTTATGTTATATTGCAGGCTAAGTCCGGTTTTCTGCCCTCTGAGAGAATTAAGGTCGAATTTGCTTTAAAGTCTAGATATTAGTGGAGGACATTGTGTGAGAACATTGTTGGGTAATGTCTGGAATGACCTTTTGAAGAAAGCGCTATGCAGATTTCAGTTGGCATGTCTAGACAATTGGCGTGCATATGAAATTATGAATGATAGAGTTAACGATATGTGTATTTCACGGATTTATTTTATTTCCATTTTTAACCCCCGACGGAAAAAGAGGGGTGTTATAAGTTTAACGTGTGTATCTGTGTATGTCTGTTCCCTCGTAGCTCCCAAACGGCTGAACCGATTTTAATTCTTTATTTTTTGTTTGTAAGCTGTCTTGATCGACAGTGTTGTTAGCTACAATTCAAGAAAATCGGTTCAGCCGTTTGAAGATTATCAGCTCTTTTCTAGTTGATGATTGGATGTGCGCTTCTTCCACAGGTCTGATCTATTCGAAGTATTCTGTTACTTCAATGATATTAGATGAACATAGTAACCTTGAACCGATACTGCAGCATCACCTGGAATTGTGTCGGGGGAAATTTTAAATTTTAGCTTGTATAATTAATAATTCTATCATCTCTTGGGCGATATTCTCTCCAACGATCTAATGCCGTTAGTAGTTAGGACATTGTAATCCTAATTAATATTATAAACGCGAATGTGCGTTTGTTTGTTGTTATCGAAATTTATGCGGGTGAAACCGCGAGGCGTACTTAATAATTTAAAAAAGACTTTATCGCTGTTATCAAACTACACGTCGTTCGTTACTAAAACCACAATTAGTTATTACTTATTAAATGTAAATATCTACTTATAAAAAAAAAAAACTAAGTTTAACTGGATTGCCACCATAATTAGCTAAAACTAGATGACCAAGTGATTTTCGTACCACATGAGACAAAATTTAGATTTTTTCAATCTTTTGGCTGTTCCTTTAAGTTTTTCCTAATTGTCTTTTTTCCTAAACCGAGTACAGAACTGAGGCGAAAACAACAAAACAAAAAAAGGTCGAGCCGTTTTCGAGTTTTTGAGAGACTGACGCACGGAAATTGATTTTTATGTAGATAATAGAAGATAGTACTCATAGTAAACAGATAAATGGCCTGCCTATCAACCCATAATAACAAACATTGATTTTCTGCTGTAAATAATAATATATAATCTATAGATAAAATAAACGATTAACAAAAAAACCTGTGTGGAAATTAAAGTTTTATCAAAAATATTGTAATTTTCCGTAAGGTGTTAGATAGTTAACTACAAATAAGATACAACTATCAATAATTAGTGATTTATTTTATGATAACAATAAAATATTGATTTATATTTAATTTGTTATTTTATCAAGAGTTTGCATGAATGTGCGTGAAACTGGTTATTTGAATTATGTTTATTAGATTAAGTTCTAAAGTTCAAGTTTAGTAGGTCAGATTGGGTAGGGTAAGTTTGTTTGGTTGGTCATTGTCGTATGGCTACGCTTAGCTACGGAAGTTAGGCTGCGCTACGGATGCTACGCTGCGTTACGGAACCTAGGCTGCGCTACGGATGCTACGCTGCGCTACGAAAGCTACGCTGCGCTACGGAAGCTACTCTGCGCTACTGAAGCTTCGCTGCGCTACGAAGGGTGCGCCACTAGGTCTACACTGCACTTCACTACGAATTTTTATATAAAGTCCACCCAAGATCAAATATTCTAAGATTGAAGATCTGTATTATGTGGTAATTAGCAGACAGGAAGAGTTCCACTTGCTAAGTAGGAGAGCCACGTTATTCCTTGACTTAAGAAACACGGCAATACACTTATCAGGAAACCAATTAACCTACTAAACCAGTTAAAATCGGAATTAAAACTTAAATAAAATTACAAAAATGATAGTAATGTTTTCGTAACCCCTGGCCTACGCCGTAGCGGCTGTAGCAGTCATAGCCAGGTGCAGGACTAAAAATATTTAAATGTTTTTTGTTGTAGATTTAAAACTTCTCATTTATTTTATGTTTTTATATACAAGGTGGAAACGACAATTCAACAATTAATTAAACAGCGCATATCCGATGACGTTCCCAGTCTCCATACTACAGTCACTATAGCTATTCAAAGATTGGCAAAACCCATAGTCGGCCCATCACTACTATTTAATTTTAAGATTTTTCAATGTTAAGATTTATTTGATAGTTCCTAAACCCTCCTATGTATTAATATTGCCAGTGTTTTCATTTATTGTTGTATTGTCGTCTCCACAGTGGTTATAGACAAACAAAACGTATTAGTACCAATTTGAGCAGCTGAATAAATTTCTATAAGTACATCGTAATGTAGGTACCTATGTATAATTTATCTACCTAAAAATTTTTGAAAGTTAAAAAAAAAAATGTTTATTTCTGACATTATTATCAGAGATTAACACGTCAATAAAATTATTATAACACTAGTTTTACGCTAAAATATTATTTGGCACAAGCAGCATTTGTTGGAATGTAAGTAGAAACATGGCATAAATTGAAACATTATAATTTGAGTGCAGATTGAAATACTGTAAGTAGAGCGAGAAGGAACGTAATTCCAACATTTATAACAAAAGCTTTTGTACTAAACAAAGTAATAAATGACTCATTTAAAACTTAGTATAAAGTATTTAATTTTATCACTTTGTTTTATATTTATTAGGTCAACAGAGACTAACTCGAATATGTTACAGACACAACTCATTTCTCCAATAAAACATATACAAATACGTATAGACACAATAAGTCCCAAAAAGCTAAGAGGTAACATTAGTTGATTGAATGAGGAATGTGCTTTATATAACGAATAAAAATAAAATTTATAAAAACTAAAACCCAATTACGACAAAAAAGTCGACTAAAAAGGTATAAACAGATTACGTGTGACTCCGTATTTTGAATTTGGTAGATATTTTTTTTGTTCATGACTTTATGTCCTCTAGAGAACACCTTATTCAATTTATTATAATTATAATGTGACGTCACATCAGCCTATAATAACCAGCGGACGATCAAAAAGGTTCCAAAGATACCTCATTTGTCATATTATGATGAGTAGTTTAGAAGTTGTGAGGGAACAGATGAACATACATATATAATACATACAGGTCAAAACCATAACCCTCCTTTTTGCTTCGCCGTAGTCGGGTAAAAAGTAGAATCTAATTACATCTATATTGTCGACGTCGCCGAATTCTTGTCTAAGCTTATTCAAATAAAATATGGAAATGGAATCATGGATACGATGTAGAAAATCTCTACTGCTGAACATTGGCTGTCCATCGTCTGGTACTGGCCATAGATTTACAAGAAAAACCATTTGTTATTCAGTTTTTTTAGGGTTCTGTACCTGAAGGGTATAATCGCTGGTCGAACCAACTCTGTTACGACCGCCCCGAGAGCAGGGGAGAAACGACCGTAGTGGAAGAATATCATACATAAAGCCACGAAGGCCTGTCAAGGACACGACCTTCAGTAATGAAGAATGCGAACAAGAAAAAGACCCGAAGGGTGCCACACGGAACCCTATTACTAAGCCTCCGCTGTCCGTCTGTCTGTCAGCGGGTTGTATATCTCATGAACCGTAATAGGTAGATTGTTGAAATTTTCACAGATTGCGTATTTCTATTACCGCTATAACATTTTTTTAAGTTAATAATTAAAGGGCCGCCGATTAAAACGCCGAAAAAAACACGTTTCTTGAATGGGGACCCCCATTCAAGAAACGTGTTTTTTTCGGCGTTTTTGCTCAATCTTATTACTGTACGGAACCATTCGTGTGCGACACCGACTTGCACTTGACCGGATTTTCTTGGCATTTAAAAAACTACTGCATAGAGTACATTTTAGTACTGAGTGTATCATGAATCAATTTGTACGTAGAGTAACGATCTTGATCTGGATCAAAAGCTGCCATTAACTGAAATTCAACGACTATTTTCGTCTCTTCTTTAGCAATGTCAAAACAAAAATAACCTAGTTGCAACAATTTCTGTACTAACAAGTCTTGGAAATAATTTCTATTTGTTGAATAATAATGGTTATAATTACAACTGTTTTTATTCATTTATGGATCTATGATGGAAAATCCTGCCTTATGGTCTGTGCTAGTGTTTCAGTAATAAATTGTTTACAATGTCTTTTGTCTTTGAATATAATGATAATTTATTAAATTGTTAAGATCGAAAGGACTCACTCGTTCTAAACACTGCATACATGAAACATGTGGCACGCGAACGCGATTTTTTTTACAAAGAAACTCTGCATAAATTACCAATATTATTAATCGTGAAAAACAAAAAAAAAATCTACTCACATTTTTGTCAAAATCCTGTTTACACAAATCAGTTAATTTACAAAACAACGCTTAGGCACAGAATTTTTTATGGCTTCGACAGCTGGTGTCCGTCGGTGCTTGCGACCAAATGATAGCACAATCTGGCTACTATCATAAACGGACAGACTCCAGCGGCAATAGATAAACAATAAAACGTATGAGTATTTTGATGCAGCGCACACTCATGTTGCAAAGTTGATGAAGTGATTTTAGAGTAAATACAGTGAGAGGTGAGACTAATGTTAACAATTATATGTATAAGTATTTTTGGCAGCAAATCTTTTTGAGATGAAAACATAATCAGCCTATAATGTACTCATTTGTGGTATTCTGGCCTCCTCTCTGTGAGAGGGAGTGGGCCGTAATCCACCACGCGGGCCCAGTGCGGGTTGGTTAGCGAAAAACTGTAAACTATTAGTTCTGAAAGTGCACTTTTGTGCTATAATTAACTAAATTAACCATTTAAGAATTTTTCTACTTCTGTGATTAGTTTATAACAAAGTCGCTTTTTTGTCCGTCTGTTGATCGCGTTGTTGTTGAAACTACGCAACGTATTTTGATGTAGTTTTCACCATTATTTTATTCCGGAAGAATTATATTAAACTAACCTAAAATCAAGTAACCTCGATATTTTTCAAGTCGTAAAAAACGGTGCGAAGAAGGGGCGGGTCGCTAGTTATAGACTAGCGACCTAATAATATAAAGAGGTAAAATTTGTTTGTAAGTTTGTATGTAAGAGGTAATCTCCGGAACTACCACTCGGATTAGAAAAAAAAAAACTTTTTGCATTGGGTAGCCCAATTCTTAGGACCCTTAGGAGCCGAGCAAAACGAAAAAAAAGTCAGAAAGAACGCTAAGCGAAATTAAGTAATAGCGGGGGCGGGCGATGGGATGGCCGACGCCGTGGGCCGGGGGCTGAAATTTAACGCGAACGAAGTCGCGGGCAGGAGCTAGTTCTTTATAAAAGGAATGAGATATCAGTGATTAAATAAATGGTTTCCTATATGTAGGTATCTACAGGCAGTATGTGTTAACCAGATAAATAGAGAACTGCAGGCCACTCCTAGCCTCCCACTTTTCAACGTTGACGTAACAGTTGACTAAGGGATTTCATCATGAGGATGCCCATCCACTTGAAAATGCAGTTATGATTTATTATACATAGAACGACCGAAGCCAATTACAATATAATTCATTTAACACACAAAAATTCGAACATTCAGACAGGATCATCTTCCATTCATTCGATAACATATCAGGATCTGTGTTTGAGTTCAGAAGAGCGTTAATAACGGCTAATGTCCGAGGCTTGGAGACTTGGAGTGTGCAACAATACGGCAAGTTGGAACAGCCAGTAACCGTGGTGATGATGCAGCTAGAAGGATAATTCTGACCAGCATTGAAATTGAAATTATTTATTTCAGACTAAGCACACAGAAATTGATACAAGTCCATATTATGTTAGTAAGTACTATTAGTAGGCATTAACCATCTGAATTCATTTTAACTTTATAATTGCTATCAGAAAATCAAAATATATAAAAACAGATGTTGTTATTGATGTTCAGAATTTCAAAACCATCACCATGCAGAAAGTTGGCATATAAACGGATTCTTTTCATGGAGGTTTGCATAAAGCTTTTTTTATACCGACCTCCACGCGGGTGATGCTAGTAGGATATTACACCTCTCATTGCGGTCAATTTGAGGACCACAACTTATTACTTCAATAAAATATAGTGTCTAAAACTGAGGCTACAGATTCTCTGTGCAAATTATTTCCGATAATTTGAAATAGATGAAAATAGCTTCGTATATCGGACGCAGAACGGGAACTCGGCTATTTCCACAATGGAAATGTATAACGTCCTGTCAACTTGTCTCGCACAGCCATCGTTCAAATATTGGACCCGCTCCAAGTTAGCCAACGAGGAGAGAGACTCCTGATTCATTATAAACAAAGAATATTTCCTACTACTATATCTGTTAATGCGTCTCACTCATGCTGTCTAATTTTGGAGCCCCGAGTTCTACGATCTGCGTTCCGCGGTGTGCGATCTACGATTTGCGTTCCGAGTTTCGCTTTATTTGGAAAACTGAGCACATCAATGGAAAAACAGCTGCGGCCGTGCGCGTGCGTCATATTAATATTTATTTTGCCTGAATGCTTAAAGGTGCCCGTGTCAATGTTTCCTCCTCTGACCTGTTTGGTTTTAAATATTTAAATATATAAAAAAATGTATGATTATGCATACATTTTTATATAACTCGACATTTTATAACATTCATTGGTTAGTATAACGCACCATCTATTTAGTAGGAGTCGCCTGAGATACAAATCACCCAGCTCCACCTAGATAAGACGTCATGTCTTCTTTATTTTTTTTTCAAATATTTTATTCAAATTTTTGTATTTTATAGCTATCTCTAACACTTGGCTTGACCCGTGAACTGATTAAAATCATCATGTATTTTGGAAAACCGTTTGACCGTTTTTGACCTGTATGTATGTCTGTCCCTATGTTCCCTTGTAACTTCTAAACAGCTGAACCGATTTTAATGAATGATATGTCGTTAGATTCGTCTTTAAAGACCTATTGCCTCCGACTGCATGAGATTGTTCATTGACTGGGATTGGAGACAGAAATAGGTCATCTTGTTTCCATCTTTTGTAAAGTTCACTTTTAATGCTTTATGATTTTTTTCTTTTTTCAACAACTATTATTTATTTTGCATGACGTCGCAACGTATATTTTGAAGGAGGACTGGAAGAAGAACAAGCCGTATTGGTATCCAAATATCCACGTAACTTATAAGTCAAATTAAAAAAAGACAGTTCGTGACATGAGTGACAAACTGAATGCAACTCTGAAGGAGCTGGAGGCATCAAAAAAAGAATGCAACCAGCTTCTGCAAGAAAGAGAGGACAGTGAGGTTGAAGTCAAGAGGATTAATGACAAAAACACTAAACTCAAGAGCCAGCTTGTAGAACTTCACACCCAGCATATGGACATACTCGACCAGCATCACCATCTGCGTCAACTAGTGTCAGATTTTCAACAATGCAGTGACATTCATGATCAGGCACTTAAACGCATATCAGGCCTTGAAGTGGAATTATGCGAGGCGCACAACACCATTTCCACCATCAACTCTCTGAAAGCCAGTGCACAGGTTGCCAACACCAATAACCTTTTCAACGAGCTGGTTGGTAGTGCGTCGGGACTGGAGTGTGAGAAGCCCATCGTTGCCATTGACCTGACTGGGGACGATACCTTAACTAGATCTCCAATTTTAACTAGTCATAATAAAATTAAGAAGTACATTAAAATTAATAAAAATATCAAAAAGTACAAGAAACTATTAAAGTCACAAAATATTTATAAGCTTAATATTAATCTTAGGAAAGAACGTATTAACTTAAGAAGTCAACTCAATGTATGTAATATTAAGTTGGAAACTAGCAGACAAATGTATGATGTTGACATACAAAACCTTCACAAGGAATTACTGAGCAGGGAAAATACACTTAAGGAAATATCTTGTAAGTATGAGTCTAGTCAACTAATGTTAAGCGAGCGCTTGCAGGAGGCCTGTGAGTTGGTGGACTTGGTGAAGTACAATGCAGAGAGGTACGAGTCACTGACAAACAATCTCACCTGCAGTTGTGCTCCCACTTCGCCACCTCTCATGTCACAGCATGTTGTTCCTGCTACGTCACCTAGTCTAACTCATACTATTGAATCTATCAATCCCACTCAAAGTAATGTTTTGGTATATTCAGACAGATTAGGCGCAGGTTTTGGATCATTGTTAAATAACCGCTCTAATCATACCATAACTAACTGTTGTTACCATAACCTGCATTTTAATGAGCTTGTTCATAAAATAAAAAACACACAAATGAATGAGCAAACTACTGTAGTTCTTTTAATTGGAAACAGTCTTAACATCACAAAAAGGGACATAGTTAAAGGTGTCGACACCCTACTTAAATTAAAATTAGGTAAATTAATATTATGTGCGTTACCATATTCAGATAACTTGTATGCTGAAGAAAATGATTACATTTTTAGTTTAAATAACGTAATGCATATTTTGTCATGTCGTCATAGTGACCGTTTATTGTATTTTGATACTAACAATTTTGTTAGAGATTTTGTTTTAATTCGGGAACATTTGTTTCTTCCCAAAAAAAGTCAACATGTATTGGCTACTTTGTTAGCTTACAATATACACGCAGTTATTGATAATTTAACTGAGACTAGGTTAAGTGACGAATCAGTATTATCTAGTATTTCTAATAATACTGTAATAGATTCTTTAAACTCTTAGACTCGACAAAAGAGAAGCATAATAGGGATATTTTACTGTATCACCAGAATATTAATCGCTTCTCTGGCAAAATCCTAGACGTGGAATTGTTAATAGATAAATATCATATGGATATCTTATGTTTTTGTGAAACCTGGTTAAGACCAGATAAGATGTTGTTTAATGTAAATAATTTTTCAGTTGCCAGTGCGTACAACAGGTCCTCAATAGGGGGTGGTACTTTGATATTATGTAATAGTAGTTTCAGATATAAGGAAAGGAAGGATATAACTGCTTGCTCTGTTGATCGCTTATGTGAGGTAGCATGTGCAGAGGTTGAAGGCCATACTTTCCTATGTGTTTATAGACCACCAGCCGCGAACTTAGCATCATTTTTAATAAGTATGGAAGAAATATTAGGTAAACTTTTTAAAGATAATAAATTAGTTTTTGTTTGTGGTGACCTAAATATTGATCTTTTAGTTAACTCACCAGATAAATGTAAGCTTATATCATTGTTCAAATCATTTAACTTAAAATGTGTATTTAATGAAGCAACTAGAATAACAGCAACCTCAGCTTCATGCATTGACAATGTATTTACTAATTGCAAAATAAAAGACTCTTCCTTAATTAGTGGCGTTAGGTCAGACCACACTGGTCAACTTGTATCATTTGACTTTGATAAAAAGTTAAACTTAGATAAAACCATTAGAATAAGACCTCTCACTAAAAATAAATTGAAATTGTTTAATAATAATGTTCTGAGCAATCTTTCAACTGCTAGTTTTGATTCACAAGACCCCAATATAAACTACAGTACATTATTTACTACAGTATGCCAAGAATTCAATAAAGCATGTCCTGTAAAAAAAGTAACAATCAATAGTAAACCAAAATTTAATGAATGGGCCACTGCTGGCATTAGAAAAAGCAGAGATATTTTATATAATTTGTACCACGAGAAATCATTAACTTCTGATCAAGCCCTTCATAATTATGTCAGAAAGTATTCTAAGATATTCAAAATAGTCTGCGCTCAAGCTAAATCTAAATTAATAAGTAACAAAATCAGTAATTCAAATAATAAAATAAAAGCTGTGTGGCAAGTAATTAACAAAGAAACTGGAAACACAAAACAGCGGGACCAGAATGAATTGTCTCTAAAAATCAATAATGAAACCATTTCAGATAAGCTAAAAGTTGCTGAGACACTAGAAAATTTCTTTACGAACATCCCAATAGAGGTTACGAAATCGCTCCCCTCATCATCTATATTAGCTGAATCTCTTCTGAAAAAAAACTTCAGTAAGGACATTCCAAGTTTTGAATTCAAGCCCATCTCTGTTGTTACAATTAAAAAAGTATTCAAAAGTCTTAATATAAAAAACACTGAAGACTTATGGGGAATTTCCGTTAAGGTCCTTGGAGATATTATTGACACAATTGCTCCTGTCCTAACAGGCATATTTAATCAATGTTTAGATAGTGGTACGTTTCCTGATTTAATGAAACATAGTAAAGTAGTACCAATTTTCAAATCGGGTAGTAAGAGTGATCCCTCTAATTATAGACCAATATCTGTGCTACCAGCACTGAGTAAAATATATGAAAAAATCATGCTGGACCAGATGTTGTCACATTTTAATTCAAATGAGATTTTACATAGTCGACAGTTTGGTTTCACGAAAGGAAGGTCGACGACTGACGCTGGAGTAAAACTCATCAGTCACATTTTGGAATCCTGGGAGAAGTCCCAGGATGCAATTGGCATATTCTGTGACCTCTCAAAAGCGTTTGACTGCGTTGACCACAACACACTGATCTGTAAATTACACCACTACGGAATTCGTGGACAGGCTGCTGATCTTGTTCTTTCTTATTTATCAAACAGGCAGCAAAAAGTAAGCGTAAACGGGGTGACTTCCTCGGGGTCTCTAGTAAAGATGGGCGTGCCCCAAGGTTCGATTCTTGGCCCTTTCCTATTTCTAGTTTATATTAATGACCTTCCCTACATGATGGCTAACTTATCGGATATAATTCTATTCGCTGATGACACGTCTCTTATTTTTAAAATAGATAGAAAAGATACGGATGTCTTACATGTCAACGATAGTTTGGCAGTTCTTTCTAAATGGTTCGCAGCTAATAATCTTTTACTTAATGCGAACAAAACTAAATGTCTTAAGTTCTCTTTACCAAATGTACCCCAAGTAGCTCTAAACTTAAAACTTGATGGCAAAAAACTAGATGCAATTGCAGAAACTGTGTTTCTAGGAATTACTCTAGATTCTAAATTGCAATGGGGTGCCCACATTAGAGCTCTTTCAGGTAGATTAAGTTCAGCTGCATTTGCAGTAAGAAAAATAAGGCAGTTGACTGATGTAGCCACAGCTAGGTTAGTATACTTTGCTTATTTCCACAGTATTATGTCTTATGGCGTTCTGCTGTGGGGATCGGCAGCTGATGTAGACTCAATTTTTATATTACAAAAGAGAGCAATCCGCGCGATCTATAGAATGGGTCCTCGTGAGTCCCTTAGAAACAAATTCAAAGAAGTTGATGTACTAACTCTGCCTTCTCTTTATATCTTAGAAAGTATTTTGTATGTTCGCAAAAACTTAGGACTTTTCAAAATTAGAAGTGATTTCCATAATATAAATACACGTAGTAAACATGAAATTGTGATACCTAAATTTAGATTAACTAAAACTAGCAAGTCATTCCTTATAAACAGTATTCGCTTTTATAACAAGTTGCCAAAGTCGGTTACAGAACTTAACGATGGAAAGTTCAAAACCCACATAAAACGTGTCCTTATCAAAAAAGCATATTACAAGATTAAAGACTACGTTGATGACAAGGAAGTTTGGCAATAATTCCTTCTGCACATGTGGCCTCCCTGGTACCTCATTAACGGCATAATTATGTAAATGTCTATTAACTGCTCCCAAATTACGATATTTATTTTATTTTACTTTTTTATTTAGGTACTACTTGACATGTAGTTTCATTATTTGACATTATATGCCTACAATTCAAATTTCATTTTAAAGTAGGGTTCTCATTCGGATTGGTTAAAGTTGTAGTGACAACCATTTGGGTTAAATTGGTTTTTATTATTTTATTCGACCTTTATATAGATTCCTTTATATTTTGTGAATGTGAGAACGTTGTAGGCACAACAGACTGTCGATTTGCAGACTATTTTCTATTTTTTTAAGTATCTTGTTGACAGGCCTACGCTGTCCTCGCATACCTATTCAAACTGTACATTTTTTAAAGCATTGTAAAACCCATTTATTTTTAAAAGAGTAACCGTGGAGTTTCTTGCCGGCTCTTCTCCATAGGAAACGACCAATTGGAACCGTGCACCTAGATTCTGACGTTTCATAAGTGCCCATGTAGGTTTATGTGAAATAAAATATTTTGATTTTGATTTTGATTTTGACACTAATCACATATTCCAAACAAAAAAAAAGTACACTAGTACCTGCACACGACTTCGTTTAAAAAACTTATAAAACCTTAGGTTAAGGAAAAGTTAGTATCCTGCCGAAACTTAAAGATATTTTAGTAAAACTATAAAATAGATACTTATGTACTTACTGAATATTAATTAGCAGAGTACCGACCACAGAAACGTACCAAGCACAACTGGACCTAAATTCAGCAATACAGCTAAATATTGATATGAAGGGTGTAGTATCAGGCGTGACTCAGGATCCCGTCGAAGGGTTCCGTAGAGAATTTGTTTATCAGAGTTTCATTGACAGATAAGGAAGACAGAAAGTCAGTTCGGCTACGCCAATTAGCACCCTAATTGCCTAATAAACGATCAATCACAATTTGAATTCTTTTGAAAGAGATTGCTAATACATTGCTTCATAAGTTCGAAAAATAATTCTGCTCAACAACGTAAATAACGCAATCAATGTTGTTGAACTGTCAAAATGAAACAGATTAGTCTCAAACGTTTACGAAAATGTGTTACGCAATTAGATAGCTGTCTTTCCCAGAAGAAATGTGTGAATGTTCTTATACAGAATGCCAGGGACATCGACGCGCAAACATTGCCCATGAATTCAGCACATGATTCTAGAACCCCGAGCGTAGAAATTATTCGTAGGTTATCAATAAAAAAATCTGCTGTTTGATAGAAAAAATGCAATACCTACGCGTAACAGTATTTTTTTAAAAATTACCGATTAAATATTTCAACGCAGTGGGGTTCAGAATCATGTACTGAATCCATGGTAACACGTTGCGCGTCGATGTTCCTGCCACCCTGTATATGGTAAATATAAAAACCTTTTTTTACGTTTTTGGCACAGCGTTGACTATTGTTGTTAAACATTATTTTCACTTTCTTGAGATTGTCTTTCGGCCCTTTGATCGACGCTTTCACTACACGTAAATTCTACTTCGGTTTCATGTTTATTTATTTATTTAACTACGGATCTATCTATCGGACTCTACGGATTTATCTAAAGGCAATCTACAGATTTCAGCGTCAACCTACAGATTTTTTTAAATCTGAGCTGGCGACACTGCACCTGCACCTCTCAGAAGGCGCCATCAAAAAATTATTTTGCGCTAAAATTGTTTTTCGCATTTGGCTTTTTGGCGCCCCTTGCCTCTTGTCATCTCCTCACCCTCTACCCCAGGGCTGGCGCTGGTAGTTACAGCCAATATATATTTTTTAATCCCACTAGGATTCATATAATATGTCCGTAGGTTTTTGTTTATATTTTTTATTTAGGTTTATTTTTTTATTTTATTTTATTAAGGATTTTTTTTTATTTATTTGTATTACGTTATTTTTTTTTTATTTTCGTTTTTTTGATAAGTTGTTAATTTTGTTAGTTTTAAATGGTCCTTTTTATACTGTTTGTATTTCCTGTGCGTGTCCCAAATAAAATAATTGTATTTCTTTCTTTCTTTCTATATTGGTTCTGCCTACCTCATGCTGAAGATATAAAACAGGACCTATCTATATATTTATAAATTATCACCCTCGAGGATCTTACAATAAAATTCCTAACGCAGAACCCTAATAATGAAGTGTATTTTATCAAGCAAGCCAGTCAAACCCCTTGAGCAAATGATAAATGTCGCTGGGTTTCTTAAGAAAAAGACGGCACGTGCATGCCGAAGCACCTGTTTTATTCCTAGCGACCTTGGGTGGTACACATGAACATCAAATCACACCGTCATCGTGAATGCTTAAAATCCGCATGGATCTTGCAATAAGTAGTTGAGCTGTTCAAGATTTTTTTTTTCCTAGACAGACAGACAGACAAACAGACATACACGAGTGATTCTATAAGGGTTCCGTTTTCCTAAAAACAAGCACGAATCAATCTAATGATACTCAAGTCAAACCGAACACAGTTGAGAAAATACTGGGCAGATGAGAATGTCAGCCGAATTCTGATTAACGGCGACGGTTACATACTCAACATTCGAATACTTACGTATTTTGGCTTTGTAGCAAAACTGTGACGAACTCGATGTCTCATCATCATCATTTCAGCCCGGAATCACCCACTACTGGATATAGGCCTCCCCTTTTTTCTGCCATACTTCCAGGTTCCGTGCGTCCCTTATCCAGCTGTTTCCCGTGACTTTGACGATATCATCAACCCAACGCGCTTTTGGACGGCCCTGGTTACTTTGACCTAATCTTGGACGCCATTCGGTCACAGTTTTACTTCATCGGCCATCTCCGCGTCTAACTAGATGTCCTGCCCAACTCCACTTGAGGCGCGTCGCCCTGGCGCCGACGTCGTATGCTTTCGACCGCCAACGGATTTCGGTGTTACGTACTCCATGTCTGCTAGCAAGTAATGTTTCATCAGCATCATCAATCTCTTGCCATTATCCCAATTTGTTTGGTGTCCACGCAACGTGTTTTTTTCTTCCATCTTCTTCTTCTTTTTCTTGTGGTTAGTGACTAACCTGATTTCCGTATTTTTAAGAACGTTCGCATTCGCAATCTAAAATACTATGAATCACAGAGTACGTTTTCCTATGAATTTACCAACATTTTTGACAAGTTTGACAGATTGCGACTTGAATGTGAACGTTTTTTAGGTATGTACGAGAATTGGCCATCAGAGGGGCAATTCCCGTATTTTTAAGAACGTCCGCATTCGCATCTCATGCGCAATCTATCAAAAATACAATCAATTACCCCTACATTTTTGATAAGTTTGACAGATTGAGTTCGTAACTCAACAGGCACTTTTGAATTGTCAAGGAGTCCGTGAGTCAGAAAATATGAAGCTAGTTGCCTATTCCAAAGCGTAGTAGGTACCTATGGAGAAGAACGGGAAGGAAACTCCACGGACACTCTTTTAAATCAATTTTTTTTTTACAAAAATTGGTTACATCATTCATGTTGAAATTACTTATATGTACATGTGAGAACAATGTGAGAACAATGTAAGAAAGACGTGAATGATAAAAGTGTCCGTACATAAAAATAAAACTAATAACAATTAAAAAATTACAAATAAGCCATGGTAGCTAAGAGATGACCAGCCCCAACTGACGGCGCCCGTTCACGAACATGACGCATGGATTAGCACCATTCAGCTCAACCATTTTGATGGGAGCTAAATGATCCAACACAGACACGAGGAACACACGAGAATTGGCTTGGTGTCAGAGCTTTTTTATACCGCACATGTTTTTTTCTTCTATACTTCTCTATTAGTCGTCATCTCAGTAGTCACCCCTTTCTAACCATATCATCTTTCACACAGTCCAGCCATCGTTACTTTGGTTTGGACTGGTTGTGTATGATTCACAAATAATATCTACTGTTGCTACCTGTTGTTTATCTAATTTATCACATCTCCATCTGAATTTATTTAGTTATTTATATATGGCAATGTAAAGAAAACTGTTAGTTTTTGCAATCTTCAAATATTAGCCTACATATTAATACTGTTTATTAAAGCTTGGAGAAGATAGAGGTATTTTATTTTGTTCTGTTCGTTGAACTTAGTACTCTGTGCCATTGATGCATACCTAAGTATGTAAATATTTCATTCACATAAATATTACCTAAGGTTTTGTGTAAGCTGCACTTGAACATACATTTACATAGTACATAGTGTAAAAAAATTTAGATCTATTCTAGAATCTCAATTTGATCCGATCCTGCTACCCAAGGGACAGGCTCCCTTGGGTAGCAAGGGACAGGCCCCCAGCGCCGACCTACACCGAGGTCCATACCCGGCAGGGAGTGCCCTTTGCGTGTAACGCTTAGTTTATAAGTTGCATGCCATGGCTGGAGGCTCCTTGTTTAGCCCGGATAAGAAGCCGACAAACCCCGAGACAACCTAATTTACCTGTCAGATAGCATATACAAAAAAAAAAAAAACTCAACACTTCTATAGAGGCATGAAGAACAGAGTGTAAAGATCACTCATCGTCTATAATAGAAAAGGGAGGATCCTCCGACCAGACAGGTGTCGTGTCTGGTGGGCTACTGCGTCGTAACGTTGTATATTATGCTAATCGCGAGGTAAACTCTGCTTGCGCGATGCAGGATTTTGAGTGACGTCAGTGTGATGCGTAATTCGCATGTGGCAATGTAGATGCTGCCACACTACTAACCGAATTTGTCATTAAAAGAGCCTCTACATCCTTTACTAATTATTTAAATGTGGAAGTAATCTCTATCTGCCCGTCTACCTGGCTGTTACATTTGCATGCCCTTAACAGCTGCACGGATTTGGATCAAATTGACACACATAATAGGCACACAAGTAGACTATGACCCGGGTTAGGATTAGGACATAAGATACATTTTATCTCGGTCGAACGTACCACGCGTAGCATGACCGCTGTAGAAACAGGTTTTGTCGACGGAAGAATAGACAAAATTACAGATAAACATCGCAATCTGTCACTTTGTCTATTCTCCCGTCGACAAAACCCGTTTCTACGGTGGTTATGCTATGCGTGCTGTGGAATAATTTCCTATCTCCACGCGGAAAATAGTAGTGTAAAATCTCTTGAGCAGTTTGTCCTTCCAACATTAGCACGACATTTTTAATACATTTTGTTCGAATCTATAGAAGAAGTTTTTGTTTTATTACATTACAAAACTGTTGGAACTAGTGTTGGAGTCTACCTACCTCATCTTTTCGTAGGTCACGTCCTTTTAGGTCATTATACCCTTACCCCCCAGTTATTTGTCATTGCAATTTGTTTGTCGCCCGGTGGCTATACTCAAAATTACTTAATGCCTAATGTTTGCAATGTATTTGATAGTACTAAGAATATCCATCTTCATGGAATTTATAGAGTTCCGGTTATGAAACGGTAGACCACAATAAAAAAATTGCAGCTACAAAGAAAAAAAAAATAAGGCGTAATTTAGCACTAATATCCGTTGGGGTACCCCAAGGGGCTATCCTAGGCCCTTGTATAACTAGTTTAGCTGATGGAAAATGATAATACTCCAACTATTCTAGTAGGCTATAAAGTACGGTAAGGCCGAATAGATTCTCCTCCTCCTTATAATAATTTGTATGTATTGAATATAGATGAATGCTATGAGTTAGTTTGAGTTCTTATTCTATTGAAACTTCGTACTTCGCTAGACCAGCTCAAGATCAAAGTGTCACCACCAAAGTAGGGCTTAATGTACGTACGACGACACTTCAAATAAAACAATATCCAGTATAATCTGACCTCGCAATGTATAAGTTTTCCGTAAGAAAAGAGGTCAACTTATACTAGGAAGTTACGCTTATAAGGTACTCGTGTGTATATAAAAATGTATCACTAGTTCAGGTGTAGGAAAATTACAATTATGAAAGTGTCGATGATAAGAGTAATGATTATGCGGTAGTGAAGGGCTTTATAAATGAAGTGGTTGATAATTGCTGGCGGAATTTTCATTATCTACCTATATTCGTAATAGGAATTAGTTTGTTATGTGTCACGATTTTAGCGCCACGAGGTAAACAGTTGAAGGCTATTTGGCAATGCTGTTGACGTGGTCCAAAGTTGTTTGAGAACTTAGATTCACCCTGCCGCGTCAAAAGATGGTTGCGTTTCTGTTTCGTTTTGACACCTCGGACACACACAATGTCGCAGAGACTTGACTTGATTGTCATGGAAACGCCATTATTATTGTGCGAGCTCACTCTTCGCAGTATGGAGTTTTTCGCGCAACTTAGTACGGTGAGGGCAAATCTACGATATAAATCTTGCTCACTCCAAGATTCTTAAAAATCTAACAAATTAGTTAAGTACAGATTATTATTCTTATAAAAGGTACAATAAAACTAATACTCAATTAAGTAACCCGCCGATAATATTACCTGTGGGTGTTCTGTGGTCGGCGTCATTAGCCAATCTACACCAAGTCCTACGATTTTTCCAGTTCCATATTTTTTCTGCCTCTTGTTTTTTTATCAACAATAGCTAATGCGTCGTCTGTCTATGCCTGTTGTCGATGCCATCGCGGAAAGAAATCAATATATTTAAACGGCGCATTTTTACTTGAACTTGTGTGGATTTGTTTGAACGTACGATTTATCTGTACAGTCCAAATGCACAGTTTTATCGCACAGATAAAACAGCACCCTAATTACGTAATACACGATCAATCACAATCTGGATCGGTTTGAAACAGATTGCTAATCAATTGCTAAATAAGTTCGAAAAAAAATCTGCTCAACAACGTAAATAACGCAATGAATGTTGTTGAACTGTCAAAATGAAACAGATTAGTCTCAATCCTTTACGAAAATGTGTTACGCAATTAGATAGCTGGGTACAATAATCCAGTATCTTTACTCAGGTCAAGACCAATTCCCGGGGTAATTTAATCTTTACCGTAATTATGTATCAGTTTTATCTTATCCAGTTATTTGTAATATGTGTGGTGACCCCGTGGCTTACGGCTCTATAATCGAGACATTATAATCTGTGGTAGATATTACCGCTTTAATAGGGATGGTCTCACATTTGTAAGACAAATAGAATAGAATACTCTTAATTACGTACGACCAAATGAATAACAAATATAAATGTAGTTACTAACCCCGTGTTTTAGTTTGGTCTGAAACACGTTTCTGAAAATTGACTAAAACTCTGAAAGATTTCTAGGCGTTTTTCTGACTTCAAGCTCCCCATAAAAAACGGTTGCTAAAAGTTCTCAAAAAATAAAATGGTTTGCCATGGCCAACAAGCGTATCCTCCACTTAAGCTATATTAAATGACAAAATACCGTAAAATGTAGTAGTAGGTAGTTGTAGTAAGTTCATTCTAAAAGAACCCTAGATACAGCGCTACAATGGAGCTCTTTTGGAGCGTGGCCAAAATCGGAACTAACGCCGCCATCTTGCTTGTTTCAATACATTTCACAAAACAATTGCACAAAATGTTTACCAATAGCGCCTTCTGTCAACATCATTCGAGCGCCAAAAGATCCTTGTAGCATTGTACTTCTGAATGCTAGAAAATACTATCTGAAATTATCTTATTACCAATGCATGTCAGTCCTAACAAATGTAATGTTTTGCTTATTGACTTCTTAACCTTTTCATGGTTTTAATGTAACATTTTATCTAATCGTTCTCTTATCTTAACATTGCGCCCTTCCTCCTGTGTCGTCAGCAAGCAGGTCACCACGGCGAAGTGCATCGGAAGTCTCAAACACTCATGCAGTTATACCGTGGGGAGTTGTGGGGAGGTCAATACCGATGGGATCAGCCTTGGTTTATGAGCATTAGATTACTTTATCACCTTCTTTCTTACTGACCCGTTATCTTTAAAACGCCTTATCATGTTTTATTATTTAATAAATTGGAAAAACATCATCACCATCCTCTTGCCCTTATCTCTATTTATTTAGTTTAGTTTGATTTGATTTGATTTAGGGTCGGTGAAGCTTGCCTTCTTCTTCCATACTTAGCCGGATTTATATTACTGTGTTGTGTCGCCTTCTGACGCAGTGTGAGCCAATCAAAACTCGTTGTGATTTGGCGTAGTCCTGAGCAGATTCGTTAGATTGGTGTATTTCGTATTCCGTCACGATACAGTAATGTGTCGGTGGCTTTACGTCTCTTTCAACCGTCATAATGCTATTTACCCCCTTTCAAGATATATCATCGACGTCGTTTTTTTGTTTTCCTTAAAGCGTTTCTTTAGACTTTTTCCATATAATAGATAAAGACAGAGAGGGCGAGTATTATCCATAATAATACTCGTCCTCTCTGTCATTCAGCAACTCTACATGGCTACGTATATCACATGGTCACGTTAGGTCGGTAAGTATATACCCTAGTACCATGATAATTAGTTGGCTTTCCAGTCTACAATAATCTGGAAATAACCGTCTTTGACTGCAAGTGGCTTTTCAACTTAATTTTCAACAAAAACCAACTAGAGTCACCAAAAAGATGGCATAGCAAAATAAAAATTACAAGAACCTGAGAAAATGGCATGAAGCAAAAGCTGGAAACAGTAAAACAGAAAAAAAAAGTTACGTCAATTTTATACGCTTCTATTTTTGCATCCTAGTATCACCTAGTATTTTTTCAAGTAATTTTTAGCTGCACTTTTTGGAATCTACTTTAAATTACGCAAAAATGCACTTAAGTTTCCAAAACATAAAATTATTCCGTGTTAACATACCAAAACATTAAAAATGGCTTGCCACACGAAAATTATTGCCAACAAAATGAAGGAGGAAGATCTAGCTATAAAGGGTGCTCATTTATTTGGGCCAAGTGTGGAGTCCAAGTTCGACGAGCTAAAGTATGAGGTAATCAGTAAGATAGACAAGGAGCTGACTGATTCTCAAAACGCAAGAGATTATATCTCCCAAAAATATGACGAGCTTTGCGGCAAGATACAGTACCTGGCGGAATTAGACGCTACTGTCACTGGGTTCAGGACTGATGTCAAGGCTATTGAGAAGCAGGTTGGTTTTTTGTGCCTTAAATTGGGTCACCCACCTGGATGCGAGTTGCCTTGGCTAACCTGGAAGACTTTAAACAGACTCTGGACCCAAGTTAGCCGAAGCAAGGAAACCTGTTCAGGTGGGGATACATAGATGACTCCAGTGACTCCACTCTGGTGGTGAAATGAAATTAAATGTGATGTTATTCCACAAAAAATGGGACACTGTCGTGTCCTGCGTGTCCTGTCGTCTGCACATTACTTGTGACTGGTGATGGACGCAACTGATGGCGTCAAACTAGTACTTACCGAATTTTGGGCCGACTTCATTTAGTTCACACAAATAGATTGCCATCGAGACGCTAGGAAGAAGACCAGCACTCTAATTGCGTCACACACGATCAACTACAATCTGTTTGTGACAGTTCAACAACATTCATTGCGTTATTTACGATGTTGAGCAGATACATTTTTCGAACAAATCCTGGATGGATTAGCAAATATTCTTCGAATTGATTAAGATTGTGATTTATCGTGCTGGGCCATAGACCACTGATTCTGGCAAGTCTATGAAGTCTACAATTCTACAAAATTGATAAATAGTAGAAAAAATTGCATAACACAGAAATTACAAATATGCATAGTTACAATTTACAATGTACGAGTCACTACAATTTACTTATTTGTTAGGTTTTTTCGTTACAATTATGTGGCTTTGAGTTTTGTGGTACAGACACTTCGTCGCCAACACCGCAAAGGGGCGATGCAGAATAAGAAAATTTTACAGGAGAGCCAAAAAACGTTTTTTTTTCTTGAACTGATTTGAACTGATTTTGAGATACGCCGTCAATATTTTTTCGTTTCTATATTTCTTAGAGCTTTGCCCTTTTGTGACTACATAGAGCTCGACAAATGGAGCATTTTTGTATACTTAACTAATTTTTGACCGTTAGTATGAGGTTCCCTTTGCAGTGTTGGCGACGACTTGTAAGATTTATTGTAAAGTTTTAGGGGTCCTGGGTCAAATAAATTTATTTTCTTTATTTTTTTTAGATCATCGAGCTGTCCTCGAGAGTCGATGACATTGAGAAGAGGACCATTTGCAGAGAGTGCCCGTCGTTGACTTCTTCTATGTTTTGAGTTCTTATTAAATTTGAGTTTGAGTCATGAGATTATTGGTTTTGATTTTTTGATAGAGCGGTATAACCAAAAGTTAGCTAGATGGCCATGTAGTACAAAGGCCGTTCTAGCCTCCGTAAGGCAAAATTTACTTCTGCAGGATCCACTATTGCTTGGGCTATTTTACGTAACCTAACGTTGGAACTCCGGGACATTCTTTGTACAATCCTAACGGGTTATACGTATACAATCCCTTGAATTTAATTTGCGTCAGGACGGGTTATTCCGTTTATCCACCCCGAAATTTCTCCACCTGAAGATATTCGGCAACGTATGTCCGAGAATCCATACTCCGCCTATAAACTCTGTTTATCCAACAAAGTCTAGCTAATCCATTGCTTGATAAGTTCGAAAAAAAATCTGCTCAACAACGTAAAATAACGCAATGAATGTTGTACAACTGTCAAAATGAAACAGATTAGTCTTAATCGATTACGATTATGTGTTACGACAGCAGGTCATCGGTCCACCTTTTGGGAGAGGATGAACAATAATAAAAGCCAGAAATAACAGCTTATTATTTATTATTCTAAATTGTTTAAATTAAACATTAACATTAAGTTATAACATTAACAACGACCACTGTATAAAAATACCTAAAACGGACATTTGTAAACATTTGGCACATTTCGTCTTATTTTTAAGTACAGCCAGCACATCAAGCTACCCGAAACTGTCAAACTTTCCCAATCAACCTTGAACCTAACGCTTTAGCGATAAAGTTTAAAATCGAATAAAGAAATTTGACAGATTGTAGTAGCTTGATGTGCTGGCGACTGTACCTGACATTATTTTTTAGAACAATGTAGATGGAGACCATAACCATTTTGCTATTTATTATTTTTAGGCACTTTTAGCTATATTTTTTTGTTTTTAAAGGCACTGCATTTTCTATAAGCACAATTTCTATGAATTCGCCTTTTTCGCAAAAGAGCGATTCGAAAAGGTCCGGGGTATCTAAAAGCTCTAAATTAAATTTATAATTTGTTCATTATTTTCATCACATTATTTTAACTATCTTTGTTAGGAAAACTCTTAAATATTATTTTCATTGCATTACTTACCAATTAATTAAATTACTTTCTTTTAACTTATAATCTTTTTCCTGTTAAAAAAAAAATAATTAGCACAACAGAACTGACTGGTGTTTTTTTTTTTATTCTCAAATTAATTATTTAATTATTTTTTTCTTTTCTTGGCAGTTATAAATAGAACAGCAACTTATCGACAAAAATGCCATAATAATTACGTATAACGATCGGTTTTATAGTTTTTTTTTAATATGAAACAGTCTCACTCCATTTATGAGTATTATATCACAATAAATTGGACTCATGCACTCATACAATCTCTTTTCACTAATTAAATACTTATTCCTTATTCACTTATTTGATATAATTAACTAAAGCAGATGTTTTAACACTTTTTGTTAAATACTTCTCAACAATTTAATATTTTTTGGCACTGAAATTAGACGGCATTTATTCCTAATTTCTAGACATAGGTAGATACAGTGAACTACAAAACAAAAAGTATTAAAAAGCAGAAAAGTCTAAAGAAAAATAAACTATTAGGCCAGCTAAGAGTCTAAAATTATTATTTGGCTAAAAATTATTTGTAATTAAATTATATTATAAATTATCGACATTCACATAAATTCATCAATTTCATATAACAATTACAATGACAACACAAAAAGAATAATAATCAAAATTGTTCAGTATTAGGTTCATCACAAATTATTGTTTGTTGTGTCCTAAATTATTTATATATTTCAACAAAAATCGGTGGAGCTACAAGATATTGATATAAAAATAATTTTTATTTACAAAATTTAATATAATGGCCCAAAATTATTATAAATAATAATTATGGAGATTTATTAAAATAATTATTTTAGAATTTTCTTTTAATTTTTATGTCATTTATTACTTATATCAACATTTATATCGTTTCAACTCGGCAGTATCCATATCGATTTCCTACGGTTAATTATTTCATATGCCTTAAAATCATTCAGAATAGTATCACAACATTATTAGAGGGCTTCACTACATTATTCCTTTGAAGCTCCATGTATTTTCAACGTTTTAAACGTGAACTTTATTAATTGACTTTTAAAATCATGATAACCCTCAATCCCTCCTACATTCAAGCCTTCTTACCGGCCAGAATAGCTTGGATCTGCGAAACAGTCTTTCCCTTAGTCTCCGGGATCAAGAAGAACACGAAGATCGTGCCAATGACCATGAAAGCAGCGAAGAACCAGAAGCAGCTGTAGATGCCTATAGCATCCTTCATGATAGGGAAGCAGAGGGTCACAATGAACACTAACATCCAGTTAACAATGACAGTAACCCCGGTGGCCGCACCACGGAATTCAACCGGGAATAGCTCAGCCATCATCATCCAAGGTATAGGCCCGAAACCCATGGAAAAGGAAATGATGAACAGGATTAAGCAGACTAACGGAATCCAGCCAAGAGCGGCGACATTATAATGTTCCTGTTGCAACTTGAAGTAGATACCAAGGATGATTAAGCAAATTCCCATGATAGCCGTGCTCTGGAGGAGAAGGAGCCTACGACCAGCTTTATCAACGCAGACCGATGAGATATAAGTGGCAATAGTCTGTACAACGCCGACGATTATGGTGGCAATGACGGGAGGGATGTCGGAGCCGGCAGACTGGAAGATGTTGTTGGTGTAGAAGATGACAGCGTTGATGCCGCTGAACTGTTGGAAGAACATGAGGCCGAGCCCGCAGATGAGCGCCATGCGGGACACCTTGTTCGTGACCATGCTCATCATGCCGGCGCGCTGCCGGGCTGCGTCGTCCACCTGCGGAAAATATTATATTGTAAAAACATGATATTACGAGGTTTTTGTCGATGCGATGTAGGTCCTTGACAACACTGAATTAGTGTGAAGACTAAGGGCGAATATCACCAATCTAACTGAACGCGATGCGTTGGTGAAATTAGCACTAAAAAGGGTAAAACGTTTTGAATTAAGGCTCGTACAGACTGGCGCGATATCGCGGGCGCGACCGGCTGAGCAACCCTTGTCGCGCCGCTCTGCACGAGCCCTTAGTTTGGTCAGTGCATGTGCGGACTATTATAAAGAACACGTGAATCAAGTCTCCTCCTCTTGACATAAAGTGAATAAGAAATACCGAAGAAGAGGAATGTTCACCAAAACAACAATAATATTTTATTCTAGGTATTCTATTCTAGTTTTTTTAGTAAAGTACTACCTACTTTGGATAGCATACCTATTAATAACTGAGTACCTACTTTGTTAAGTCTCGTGCAGACTGGCGCGATGCGACACCAGTAATTGTTGTAAGTACCGTAAAGTTTTCTTAGAAATTGTATTGTTAGAGTCGCGACGCGCCTGTCTGTACGAGGCTTTAGGCCGAGCGCGAGACCGTCCCTTAAGTAGCAGCGCGGTGCGGGAGGGTGGAGGGGTGTGGGGTTGTGAATGTTGTGATGCGAGAGCGAACGTGACAACTCTTCCCCTCCCGCACCGCACAGCTCCTCAAAAATGCTCTCAAGAATTTCAACGACAAAGATACAATTCATACATAAATAAACGCCTAATAGGCGGAAAATGAACCAGTAAAGAATATTGGAAGTACATTGACCGTGTCACACTACACGTGCTTATAAGTATATCGTCAATCGTGAAGGGCTCTTTACTGCATCGCAATAGACGAACGACTAAACTGTACAAATATACTAGCTTCTGCCCGCGTCTTCGTCCGCGTGAAATTTCAGACCCCGGAACACCGCGTCTCATCCCTACACCCCGCCCGCGCTATTACTTCGTTTTCGCTTAGGGTTTTTTCTGACTTTTTTATTTTGCTTGGCTTACATAGCTTGCCGGTGATTTACTCGACAGATTAGTGAATTTTGCATCACAATCCGTTCAGCCGTTTTCACGTGATGCGCTCACAAATAAACAGACAAACAGACAAAAATTCTAAAAACTGTTGGAACGTGTTCTGTTATCAATTCTTAGTACCCCCGCTATTTTTTTTTCGAATATCTTCCATGTACAGACTTTCGACCATCTTCAGCTTTAAAAATAGAAGTGTCTCCTTGTAATGTCAAAATAACAGTGTTGTACTAAATGCCTATGAAAGTGTATACGATACTTATAATATTATACTGATTACCAGTGGGATGCGTAGTTCGCATGTGGCGATGTAGATAAAGCCACATATTTACCAAGGGCCTGCGATGTAGATTACAGCCCACTCCCTCACGAAGAGAGGAGGCCTATGGCTGATTATGCTATGCTTACATCTTTCTGCATCTCCTCGAGTTCTGTCGTGAGGTCAGCGTCTGGTCCTCGCAGCCAGCGCAGAGACTTCTCAGCATCACGCCTCCGGTTCTTGCCTAGAAGATACTGAGGAGTTTCGGGCATCCACCTGAAATACCGACCAACTAAGTTAATCATCCGATAACTTTTCCAAAGGTGATAATTTATTTTATAAAACTAACTTAATATTATAATTTCTACAGAATGTTTGAATCTTTTTAGGCCTTAATAACCACTAAAGTTATTAAACCGATTATTGTGAAATTAGAGAGATACATAGCTTGGGACCTGGATATCAACATAGGCTACCTGCATATTTGTATTAAAAATTATGTCGCAAACGAAGTCACGGAAAGCAGCTAGTTTGAAATATTTCCATTAAGTAATTCACGCGTCGCTTTCTTTACGTTATTACCTACAGTTCCAGTTCCCATAATTATTGCATGACTTAAGAATATTATCTACTAAGGGCGGATTCGAGTGAACAGGAATAAATATCCGCGGAATAAGATTTACCTCTGACAGTTTTCGTATGGAGAAACTGTCAAAAATTCAAAATTTATTCGGAAGAGAAGTTTATTTCGCGGATACAATTTATTCCTGTTTGGTCGAATCCACCCTACGTATAAGTACTTAATGTATTTTGTCCACACCACACATTTTATTTTTTCTACCAACTGAAGAAGAATTTATATACCTACGAGAATAATTGATTGAAGGATTGGTTAAGGATAAACCCGATTTAAATTAAGTTTATCGTCGCATTGTTGATAAAACAATACCAAGGAAAAAGCCACTTGATAGGTATTTTTGGATTTACAACATTAACAACGATGCAAATGAACTCTGCAAATATATAGTTGCAGAGTTCAGATTCAGGCGTGACTTGGCTGAAAACCATTATAAAACACAATAGACGTAGATATATTTAGTAATCTATTCCGCTTAACTATTCCTAAAGATTCATAAAAACCCTGTAAGAAATCGACACGTGTTTCGCCTCTCAACGAGGCATTCTCAGGATGACGATTGACTTGTCGCGAACCAGAACACGTGTTGCCACGCCGCCCGCGCCGCCGAGCGCTGGACGCAGATAACAATATAATTATCAATACTGCTTATTTAATAGTTAATTTGAATAAAGTTTTTCATATATCTACTGGGATTTGAATTTGAAAGCGTATGTTAATGTTAAACTAATTCTATCCGAAACTGCGTAATGTACGATGAATTTAGGATATTATTGTGGCAGACACAAAGTGCATACAAATCAAGAGTATCTTACAAGCCACTCTCAGCTTCAAACACTAATAACTAAGGAAGTATTACGTTTCTAATCAATGCTATAAGTACACTTATTACAATCGATTCAATGTAAGAACCTAGGAATCCGACAATTGAATTAAAGCAATCAACTTCATAGTTAGGTCTAATTATTAAATCAGCACCCTAATTGCGTAATACATGATCACTCACAATCTGAATCGTTTTGAAACAGATTACTAATCCAGAGGTTCTCAAGTTCGAAAAAAAAATCTGCTCAACAACGTAAATGACGCAATTGCTGTTGTTGAACTGTCAAAATGCAACAAATTAGTCTTAATCGTTTGCAAAAATGTGTTACGCAATTAGATAGACCCAATGGATGAATCTAAGCTCTATGGAAAAAAAAGACTCAAAACATTTAACCGTCTCGGGGATCAACCCCTGGATCACACGCTGAGCAGCCGTATCACGTTTGCGGCTCGTGGTCGCAGTCTATCCAAGGATCTGACAATATCTGGGGCCGCACTATAGCCATCAATATTCCAGTGCGAGAGAGAGATAGGGTTATAACGGACAAATAGCACTAACCCTTTTTCGCAACAGAACAATTACCTATATTTGAAATCTTTAAACGGTTGGTTGACACTTCCCGTAACCCAAGGGCTGGCTTTTACCTAGGCCAGAGGTTTAGCATCGCCGTACAACGTGGCAATGCCGCCAGTCAGGAATTTTTCGGTGCCATATTTTAGGATAAATGCTTATTTTTTATATTATTTAAATAGTTTGTTAGTTCTTAATTCAATGATGAACATAGAATACGAAATACAGTTTCGTATGGATGACGTGCATATGCAACTATATGCAGTTAACATGTCAGTTTACGTCCCCTACAATTAATTAATATACGTCACTCACCAGAACACAGCAACAAGTAGAACAGGGAACACAGCGGATATGATGGAGAGGGTCCTCCAATGCGTCCACCCGCCAACCACGAAGGTGAACAGGATACCAACAGTCAGGAACAGTTGGAAGAAGGCGCCTAAAGAACCTCGGATGGAAGTCTCTGCTATCTCGCCAATGTACATAGGGGCTGCTACGCAGGCACCACCTGGAAACAGAAGGACACTTATTAGGTCGAGTTAAGAAGAATTGGATGTTTGTTTCAAAGATATGTTGCAGGTAGGCGAAGGCCTAGCAAATACAAAACAGTAACCGCATAACGCCGCATGTAGGCAGTTTCAGCTTACAACAAGGGGTTTGCTGATACGTTGCCATAACCACAGCACATAAACCACGTTTAAGAGCTGTCAGTGTCATTATTTTCTTTGTAATATTGACACTGACAGCTCTTAAACTCGGTTTAGATGTGCTGATCGCGTTCAGTTTCATTGGTAAAATCAGCCCTAAGTGCGAATTTGAAAGAAAAGAAAAAAATGTGGTGTTAGTAAATCAAGACTCACCAGTAGCTATTCCAGCGAAGAATCTCGCAGCAACCAGCATGCCAGCGCCATTGGCGAAGATAGTGAGTAACCAGTTGAGTAGGAACGGCACAGAGAGGATGAGCACGGTAGGTCTTCTGCCAACCTTGTTAGCTAGCATGCCCACGGGGAGGGCACTGACTGCCGCCCCGATGGCGAGGATTGAAGATACTAATGAACCTGGAAACACGAAAATGTAAATGAATATACTGGAAATGTCATTTCTAGCGACGAATTGGCTATAGTAATTCCCTGACGTATTTAAATGGCGCATTCATTGGCAATATTGATGATCTGCAGCGTCCTCCTAACAGCATAATATCGCCTGTTGCCCCCCAAAGGAGTAGGCAGGAAATTTTAGCACACCCACATTACACCTGGTACGATTATGTTCCATGTATTAGGGGTCGCAGCTGTTGCCTGGCAAAGATACAGACTCCGGGCTGCTACTGAGAATTTCCTGATAGAAGAACCCAGTTACACTAACATCTTATACAGAGAAGCCATTCATTGATAATTTAATTGGTTGATTGATTCCTTATACATCATTGATTCGACTAATCGGGGCGCCAGCGCCGCCTAGCGGCGCACATACGGGTATTTTGCTAATCTACGCGGCCAAAAGTGGAATTTACAAACTGTAGATAATCTTAAATAGGATGACTACCGGAGCTAGGGGACAGTCTCGGGAACAATAATCCGCCCTCCCCGCTCCAGTACCTGCGCTAGTATCGTTCAACTTGTTGTTTGTATCTGTTCTCGGCGCTCGTGAAATAACATTAACTTTGAAGTTAATTATTAATTTAATTGCGTAAATTTAAGAAATGTTTGTGATGGATCCTGATGTAACAGGTAATTATGCTGTATTTTATTAAGTTTTTTGTTATTTTCATCATTACAAAGGTAAGATATAATAATTTGAAAATACCTACATGTTAGGGCGATTTTTCATTGTAAATATTTTATTTCGTCATCTATTTGTTATACTATCCCGTTAGATCCTGCCATAGTTCCTTATATAAACAAATGAAAGTTTGAAGCTTTGAGTAGTAAAAAATAAAAAAAACTGCCGCGGATAAGCGCGGATACGTTATGTTTTGATGATTTGAAGAAGCTTGAAAAGAAGAAAAATGAAGTGTTTTTTGCAAGAAACTATCGAGCTTCTCATGCCTGGGGAACCCAATATTGATTCTTCAGAGAGCGAGGAAGAAAACTAATAATAATGAAAAGTAAACTCTACAGATAAACCTTTTTTTACATTTACTTCTAAAAAATATTATATAATTATTAAAATTTAATAATTAAACCTCTTTATAAATCACATTAAGTATTTTTTCTATTATTTTATATCCTTTAGAAAAGAATAAGAACATAAAATAATTTTGGCCGCGTAGATTGTCAAAATACCCGTCTGTTCGGCGATCGACAGCCTACAACATAACGCTGGACCGGGGATAAGCAGAGTTTGTTGGTGGCAGTCAGGCAGTGAACACGTTTAGAAACGGTCGCACGTTCCGTATAGTTGTATTGTGTACCTACAGTGTGTGTGATTAACTAGATCGTAAATTATAATTTGATTTGAACTGGAAACGGTTTTTCTATTGCGCAATAACCACACCTACCCTTCTCCGTCATAATTATATGTATTGTTCATTGGCCAGCATCATCAGCCTATATATTATAATGTTCCTACTGCTGGGCTAGGCATAGGCTTCGTAGTCTGTGAGAAAAAGTGGGCCGTTATCCACAACGCGGGCCCAGGCGGGTTCGTGGATGTCGCAAGTCTTCAAATTTTCGGGTCTAGGGCATGCAATCCTTACGATCATTGGCCAGGTGAAGTAGTAAAATATTGAGCTAGTGAAGAGCCATGTTTTGACAATTAAGGCTTAGCTTTTGTAACTTTAAAGCATGATTTTAAAAGCGTTGGTACTGGATCCAAGCCAATGAGTTGCCAGTGCTTATTACAAATGTTATACCTATGCTTTGTTTTCGATCGATTTTATCCCGTCTCGGGCCCATAACATAACACATCACTCCTGTATTCCCCGAAGGGTTAGGCAGAGGTGTACCTATAGTACACCCACATTTCACCAGTTATGTCTAAGTTCCATAATAAAAGGGGCCGATTCTATTGCCATCAACCGGGCCCAAATCCGGACACCGGGAAGAACCCAATCACAATTTGCCTGACCCTGGACTTGAACTCAGGACCTCATGCTCAGCAGTAGCCCTTTGCGACCACTAGATCAACGAGGCAGACAGCTATTATAACTTTATTCTGTCTCGGGCCCAACCCAAGCATAATAGTAAATCATTACTAAATTATACAAGATAACTATGTTTACAGATTACACGTCTACATTTCTATTTTTACTACAAATTCGAATGACGTATCATCGTAAACATACAGTTCGGCCATACATTACTGTTACGTAAACTGGAGGCCTGCCAGATAGCGTCAGTTGAGTGCCCTTATCACAGGATGTGCTGATGAATTCTGCTCTTTATTTAAAAAGGTTACTAACCTATAAAACATCTTTTGTTACACGTGTTTCTAGCCTGTGACGTCATAAGCATTGGCACTTCGCAGTAGGTAGTACATAGATTCCCTGTTTCGACCAAGTCTTAAGTTCTTACTTCATCATCATCTGCTTTTTCAACTATGCTGTGGTCGGCTTCCAGTCTTAGCAAATGCGGCTGAATGCCAGTATTTTACAAGGAGCGTCTGACTATCTGACCTCCACAACCCAGCGGTTTAGGAGGTCATATAGTAAATCGCTCCTTAATAGATTACACGTATTGTCGGACTTTCCGGTTTAAGTTCTTTAATTGAAAGCCGGGACGAACAAACGGCTTATAACGAGCTTTCCGAGGCACGGAAGATTCTCAGTTTGTAATTATAATTATGGTCCCGTGAGGCTGTTATACCTAAATAGGTAAGTCGCAAGCTCTTAATTTTTTAGGGAGTTGTGTCCAGAGGAAGAGAATGCCTTGACTTTCATCTATCCCATAGGTCCTTCTAAATAATAGGATTAAATTAATCAAAAACACAGACACAGACCGGTCTGTGGTCATATGTGAATAGAATCTAATCGCTAAGTATTTTATTCTTGTATCATTAAATACGGCAGTCACATTCTTCCATTTGACCTTCACGACTTGATCTAAAATTTAGATCAAGTTTTTTATGTTTTGTTTAACGTATTAAAATAATACGTTAAACAAAACATAAAAAAACGCACTTCATTCTCACAACATTCTCCATTCTCTGTCACGTTGAATTTATTTGCATTGCAGTCTAGCTTGAGTTAATCAAACGAGAATAGTTTTCTGAGATACTTATTCAGTATAGAGAATGAGATAGGTTACTATTTTCCCAGCACACATAGCATGACCACCAGTACCGCAGAAACGCCTTTTGTCGACGGACGAATAGACAAAATGACAGTTTGGGATTGTTTACCTGTAATTTTATCTATTCTTCCGTCGACAAAACCCGCTTCTACGGTGATTATACAACGCGTGCAGAAGTAGCGACCGGTGACTGTGTCCCATGGTCGCTATGGTGTGCAGTGTCGGTAACAAAAAGTGTCCACGTTTACGCAGCGCCTAACTGCGTATTGCGGTTGGTCATTGCAAAATTATGTCAGTTTCCAAATTCCTCGAAGAAAATAGGCGTACAGAAGCTAGGTTATAAAACGATAAGATTATCACAAGATTAGTAAAATGCGTTAAAAACACTGTTTATTTTCCGGGGGGCGTGTCTTTTGGTTTGGTCTCGTGATGGTTACGTCACAGAATCGGATGCCAAGAAAAATGTTTTGATCGTAAATATGTACCGTTTGGTGTGGATTGAAGATATTTATCACCAAACACCGGATCCTATTGAAATGAAGCGATGATGTGGTCGACAATCAAATGGTACACGCTTGTCTAGACGTAATGTTTTCGCTTGTGACTTGAAGACTACACAATATGACCGATGAATCATGGCTGTGCTGATCACGTTTAGTTAAATTTTAAACTTTTGACATAACAGTTCCAATTATAAAACAGAGGATAAGACATAAGTAGGTATTAAACGTTGCTAAGCGGTTGACAGAGACGTTTAAACGTCAAAAATATATGTTTTAACAGTAGCTAATATTTATGCAACGTTTATAGATAACGGGGAATAGTTTATGAGTAAAAGGGTTTAGAATTTGCCATACCCACATGTTTACAATCATAAAGATCGTTCAGTTCTTAATGGGAGGTGTGTGCTTTTTGTTTAGCAACTAAAATAGATCGCAGATGGTATGCCAAACGCCCACCGCCGTACGTTCGTCGCACGTTGTAAATATAAAATGTTTTAGCAAATATTTTCACCGCATTTTACTGGATTAAACAAGATTTTGCGAGGGAACGAGTATTTTACATTATCTTGGTAGATGTGAGACGGTTTGTGGAAACATTGTGTCTATTGTTGAAGATGAACATAGAATGTTAGCTAAGTGCATCAGTTTTTCTGCAAAAACTGCTTTCAAAACAGCACCCTAATTGCGTAATACACGATCTGTCACAATTTGTATCGGTTTGAAACAAATTGCTAATCCATTGCTTCATAAGTTGGAAAAAAATCTGCTCAACAACGTAAATACAAAAACAAACGCAAAGAATGTTGTTGAACTGTCAAAATGAAACAAATTCATCGGAATCGTTTACGAAAACGTTTTACGCAATTAGATAGCTGAACTTTTTGGAATGAAGTTCCTTATCGCACGTGTTATTTGTACTCTGCACACTTAGCGAATGAGAGTTATAAGTTTATAACACCTATTTTTACACATATGTGTACAAGATTGAGTGCTATACCGAAAAGTGTAACATTTTAACAGTCACGACACTTTTGCTGTAGTAGGTATGTGTGGGTGTATATCTAACCATTACTAAAATATAAATTACGATAAGTATTATATTTTTATTTTAAGAAATGACTGTTATTATTAATTGACACATTTTAAGGAAAACATCATAGTAAAGTGCGTCACTTATAAAATATAATAATAAAACAAATTCCCACTGACTAGTTTTATTTTCCTGTTATTAAAATTAACACCGAAAAGTTATATTAGGAATATTTTAGTTGCACTCATCGTTATGTAGACGGACAATAACACTTATAATGTTATGACCAAAAACCCACCTATAGGTACCTAGGTAAGTAAAGGTTACATGCAAAATGCGACCTTATGTCGTACAGGCTGACAGAAAAATGACTGGTTGCATTCGATCATTCAAGCGAATTTGGAATTGATCTATCCATTTTTTTTTAATCATATTTCTTATAATTCAATAAAACTGAAGTGTAATATCAAAATAACAGTTGTTTACTAAATGTAATATATAATATACGGTAAGTACACATAACAAACAAAAAAAAAAAATGTTTGTCTGTCTCTTTGTTCCGGCTAATGTTCGAAAAAGCTGGACGGATTTTGACGGGACTTTCACTGGCAGATAGCCTATGTTATAAGGTGAAACTGAGAAAAAGAATTAGGGTCCACGCGGGCGAAGCCGCGGGCTGCAGCTAGTTTTAAGTTAAAAATATTAGGTTATTATTAAATAAGATAATAAGAACGACAGTGAAAAAATATATGCGTATATATACACGTTTCTCTAAGATAAAATGACAAATATAATTAAATAATCAATATAATATACATATATTTATCATCTGTAATTATTATTCTACGCCCCCACATAAGCTCTGCAATTAGCGTTCTTCAAGCGCTACAGGCTACAATACTTATAAATAGCTGCTGGATAATATAACGTGCAGATAGATAAAATTATTCAACGGTCATTAGGATCATAATGTGCGTATATTTAATGACATTCTCAGTCTGCATACGAAAATTAAAACAAAGATCTCCAATAGTTTAGTCACTATAGCTGGTCAAAGATTGGCAAAACCCCATAGTCGGCCCATCATTACTATGTGCTACTATTTAGTTTGTTAGATAAAATCACTTTTTTAATTTAAATGTTAGGATTTATTTGATAGTTCTTGAATACTTCTATGCATTAATATTGCCAGTGTTTTCATTTATTGTTGTATTGTCGTGTCCACATAGTACATATATATATATATATAGCTACTAAGAGAAATGATAAAACCTAAGTAGGTAATGCCAATTTTTCCAGAAATCAAATGAACAATCCATACTTCCAGAGAAAGGGGTTTGCCTTATGACAAGTCTTGATAACGAGAAACCCACAGAAGGCAGGGGTTTTAAGGTTTGTAACCTTCGTCATTAATTGTCATCATCCATCAAACATGAAGGTAAAGGCGATGACAAAATTACCACAGTTACGCACAGCAAGACGTGTCAAGGGAGTTCCGTGATGATGTTTTCAATAGGTACAAACTCCAATTTTTCACACAACAGGATGATCCTGGGGTTTTCCCGTTGCATGAAACCCGCATGAAAATATACATTTACATGTAATATTGTCAGCAGGTACGTATTACATGTTTGCGCGTGCGTCAGTTCTGTGTCTGAATTATTGTTTATGCAAGTCATCATTACAATATAATAATATTCAAATTACTACTGAAAGGTTTCCTTCAGGAATGTGAACAACAAAAATCAAAGGAGGCAACATGATCGGATTTAGCCAATCCCAAAAACAGCCATGGGTGATAACGATTTAGATAACGAAAAGGTTAAAATGATTATTTTGTTCTAAGAAAGTCTCAATGTGTGTTATGGGCTAATGAGGCTTTGATTTTTTTTTTACTGAACGCTACGTCATAACTATCTCTCGATCGTGATTGGTAATTTAAATATACTTCCCCCCTCTCCTTGAGCTTTGTAATAAATCAAGATGGCAAATACAAACAACTTTGCTCGTTAATAGTATAACATCATATTTTTAACTGACTTCCAAAAAGGAGGAAGTTATATGTTCTTAGCGTATGTATGTTTTTTTTTTTTGTGTATGTCCGTCGATATTTTCGTCAATTGTGGACGGATTTAGGAAATTCTTTTTTGGTTTGAAAGGGTATGCTCTCGAGGTGGTCCCATAATTTTTTTATTAACTTTGCTTGAGTACTTTTTGAGTTAGCTTCAATAATACGTATTTTTCCCACTTAGCCTATGTGGACGATGTTTTATAACATATTTCTGTCACTGTTATTTACATAGCAGGTCGGTAGGTAGGTGCCACAACTAAAAAGTGAAAAATAAAAACTCGTAAAAAGCTTTTATATTTGCTAAAATTCTGAACACAATTCATCCTTCCTTTTCATCAAACCTCACCGCGCTGCTGCTACACCATTAGATTAGATAAACACAAGTTAGCCATGAAATAATATTATGTTTGACGCTAGGTAAGGCGTCAAATGTTCTTCACCACTTACTTTGCTTAGTGTCCAGTAAGAAGTCAGCAGGTTGTCCCAGCGAGTTAATGTACCCGCTGTAGTTGCTTGCTGTCGAGTTGAGCGCCGTCACGTTGACAGATGTACCGTTGACAACTGAGACGTTCTTGAAGGGCTCGAGTTGAGGCAGCGCTGGAGATGTCCACGCGAGGATTGTGCCGCCTGCCACTGCGGCGATGGCCGCTGTGGATAAAATTATAGTTTAATGAAAAGGTAAATTATTAGTGTTATTTTGTTTCATCATCATTCAAGCAGAAGACAATTCACTGCTGTACGTAAGGTATGTAAAGTTGACCGCACGTCGGTAGTAATGTTTTGACTTTGAGGTTGAGCTGCACATAGTACACGTGCTGGTCTAGCCTTATATGGAGTTTCAACAGAATAAGAGGCCACACACTAAGGCTGCGTTTCCACCAGAGATGAGCGAGGATGCGTAGCGAGGGATGACCGTAAAACTAACCAATAACAACGCCAGTTTAGCTCAAGCTATGCCAATAAAGCGATTTTATTGGCTAGTTTCACACACATCCCTCGCTACGCATCCTCGGTCATCTCTGGTGGAAACGCAGCCTAACAATTGTACTTGATGTATTTCATTTCGACAACATTCATGACTTTATTTACGTTGTGGAGCAAACGAATTTTTCAAACATATGAAGCAATGGATTATCAAAATCCTTCGGATTGTGAAACAACATGTGTTACGTAGTTGTGGTGCAGCTTATATTCGGCCTGCTGTATTTCCTTCAGTCATGAAGGTTTCTGTAGTTTCTTTCCTTTTTTCAAGATAAAACTTTATCAGGACTTTTTTCTTAGGTGCTGTAATATGGTTTTGTAAATTTATAGTTATTATCTAATGATATTTTATTGGACTGGTCATCGCAGCAGGTGGCGTTCTGTACTTAGTTTCTGCTTACCCCCGTGGGAAAAGGCGTGAGTTTATGTATGTATACGTATGGACTGCTTGATTGAAGATAATGTGTAGGGATTTTCCACCTGCCTCTATTTGGTTTATAATTAATGATCTTTGGCACTGCCCACCCCATTACAAACCATAAACAAATAAATTAATTTATACGTCTCTAAAAAAACATCCATGATTCATCTAATGAGTAAATAATGATATCAGAATTCATTCATGATCTTAATGCAGTGAAAATGGCTAATGAGGTCGCGCTTCGGGTTACAAACGATACGACTCCATTAAACCTTGGCCAGCGGATAAAAATGGAACTAAAATGTAAGTATTGGATTTTAAACATCTCGTTGACAATTTTCGTAGTGAGTGGCGCCACCCTGACATGCCAAGATATTGTGGTCATCGTAAAAATAGAGTGTTAGTTGTAGCCAATATTGGTTAGCTAAAAGAGTTGTCAATGTAACATTTATTTTTGTTTATGACGATTGTAGCGCTGTGTGATTGGCATTGTTTTACATAATGCGCTTAGGCAATGTTTATTAAATTGGTTAAGTTGGTACTCATAATGTATTTAGAGCAGAATCAATCAAAGTCAATCCGTCTTGCTTTTTCCCAACTACGTTGGGGTCGGCTTCCAGTCTTAACAGACTGAATACCAGTATTTTACATGGAGCGACTGCCTATCTGACCTCCACAACCCTGTAACTGGGTAATACCGATACCCCTTGGTGAGACTGGTTGTCAGACTTTCGGGCTTCTGACGACTCGACTACGACGTAACGACTGTCAAAGATCCACGAATGACAGCCGAGACCAACGGATTAACGTGCTTTCCGAGGCACGGAGGAATCTCGATATATAAAGATGGTCACCCATCTACGGACCAACCCCGGCAAGCGTAGGTTAACCTGATGGTCGACCTGTAGGAGTGTGCGACTGTTATTACTTAGCCATGAGAACAGAATCAATATGGTCTCTATAATAGAATGGGGCTGTGATTCGTAATCACTGTTAAACATAATTGCACGATGCAGCGATGTACAGTAGACATCACATTTCAACAATAAGAAAAATCATAGATAGGACTTCAAAAAATCATCAAAACTGTCTCTAGTTTAAAGCTATAAAGATCCCATTGCCATTTATAAGTCAATGTACTCAAGGTGCCTTTAGAAGAAAAGGTAAGCAGAGGTCACACTTGCACTGCTTATTGTAAACTCAATGCATAATCATTACTTCTTCAATTAAAACAATAGCTGCCACTTACCTAACAAGTAACAGCAATATGTAAATAACAGCAGGGATATGTACATAACAATAGACAGCCTATGTGTATTGTGAATTGTTATTTACGTAATTCTATACTTAGATCGTGAGCGAGACTCGTGTCTGTTGCCCTATCTAACATACGGCAGACAACCAGCATAGGAAGAAAAAAACAATTATTTACGGTCAACATAACGCATAGAAACAACACAAAAAAAGAACATGTTGGGGGGAAATATGCGGCCATCGATCAGCATAATGCTGTGACACTATGCAAGACAGAGCCACTGCGCTGGATTTAGGCGCCAGCCGGTGAGAACAAAGATGTAAGTGTAACATTAACATAACTCAAATCTATTTTTAATTTAGACGTAATTTATTTGTTCAAAAGGCTCAAAATACTACCCAGCTTAGATGGGGACTTGGCGGGAGAGATCTTTCGCTTGCGGGAGTTACTGTGAGCCCAAGTAAGTCCCACACAGCTGGTGCCCTGAAACAACGGGATGTGGCCAAATTAACCCACGAAGGAGATGACGGGACGAACTGGATAGATTCCGTAAAAACTGGAAGAACGAAGCGCGGGATCGCGAAAGATGGAAGGAGTAGAGGTCTTTTTTCAGAGAATAGGCTAGCAAAAACTCTAGATCTAGTACTGCATACACCAGCATCCTGAAGGGACCTACTGTTTAACGCTGACAAAAGCGACGTTCGTGTGGCGGAACACTTGGCTAACAAAATTTATGATGTGGCGTTGACACAATAGAAAAATAAGTTCTCCTAGTTAATAAACTCACATACCTGCAACAGCAGCTATATACTGGTTGGCTTTCCTGGTCTGTCCGCCCTTCTCCTGGACATCCAGCATATGCATTGTTGGCTTATCCATCTTTGTTTAGTTATAGTGTCCTGGCACTCGCATTCTGGAACAAGACAGAAAAAGAGTTAATTATTGTTATCTCTCACAAGGTGGACTGCGGACCTGGTGATAGGCATCCCCTGGATACGGAAAGATTAGGATCAGTCGTTGTGGCGATGCTTAAGGGCAGCCTATGTGAAGCAGTGGACGTACGTATATGGGCTGATGACGATTTCTCATGCGGTTCAATAACTCAGTGAAAAAAAGATCGAGTGTCTTGTTAGGATACCATCCTTGGGGGTTAGGCGGCCAAGGAGATACGTCGCACATACGCAGAAAAGCTAAGTAAGTATAAATGTTACTTACTACCTCAACTACCAGTATCACACTAAAACAAAACAGTCCCTTTATGATATAATAACAGATTATCCAACAGTTACGACAAATATCACATTTTACTACCGCTATTTAGGTTAAAATTAGCAATACAAGTTTGAGATGGATATCAGAAACGAGTTCCATTGGTATTTAATTAAGATTATCTCCGATATTAACAAGTATGGCGGCCTTGGTGTGACCGCTGTGGGATGTGCTAATAATCTGCTTAATTGTGCTAATTTGTATAGCAAATACCTCTTTACGAGTACCGCTATGGTTCTGTTAAATCGTATCTAACATCACAAGTGATTTAAATAAGAAGGAAAGGCAAACTTATTTTGGGAGTCGAAATTTTGCTGTCCATTTTGCTTTAAACGATGTTCATTTACCCTCATTGTATCAATATTGATCTAAGGTTTTAAAAACAATGGCAGAAATTCATGAACTAATCTCCTTAATATCATGCGCACTAGATAGCTTATTTTGATAGTTTTGAAGATTATAATAATGTTTTCTTCATCTCTTTATTCTGCCATTTCGCGAAATTCATCAGTTCCTAGTTCCTAGTCTTAGTAATTATAGGGACCATGCTTCCTCGAAGATAAGCATGGTCCCTATAATGGAATTTCTCCTACTTTATGTAGTGTTCATTACACCCAGACCCAAAAGAAATCGTACCTAGGCCAAAAACACTAGTTCCATTATTAATTCCGAGATGTTCTGGTACATTCTAGCTCCGGATGCTGTAAACAGATGCAGTTCCTAACAGGGGTCAAGTCAAGCGCATAGCTAGTACATTACTGCGCTAACGAGGCTCAATGGAGGGAACGAGGTGATCTCCAGTCATGGTCCCGATCGACAGATCCATAAAAATATATTGTATACTCATTTCCGGGATTGGTAGGGCTGGCCGGAATTTTTGTAAGGCTTGGATAATTATTTCCTGTGGGTAAGCAACGCGCTAAATATCCTGAGAGTGCACCAAGGATCTATTGGGGCTGATTGGGGCCTGAATAACATTGACAGGGAGGCGTTGTTGGTTTGTATTATCCATAGATTTTTTAAATGACAATGACTTAAAATCCTCATGTTTTCTATAATATTTTTTATGCAATTTTACGACATACCTACCAACTTATTTAATTTTACCTGTAGTTTTGAACTGTATTGTAATTTTATATTTTGACTCGTACTTACTTAAAAAACGTTCACGGCAAAAATGTTGGTAAATTCATTGTATTTTTGACAGATTGCGAATGAAATGAGATACGGATGCATACCGTACAGTGTCATTTGAGGTCATTCCATTCTTTGTCATGCAACTATGACATTTTAGAAAAAAAAGTTTTTTTTTTACATTGATTGATAGTCTCAGCTTCATTAGACGAAATTATAATAAATCTGGACTTTTTGTGGACCCATTTATGGTCTACCATTTTGGAAAAGAACCAGCTCTAAATCTTCAATTTTACCCATTGAGGTATTATTGTACGTACGTTAGTACAATAATACCTCAATGGTTTTACCAATCTCACATGATCAAGAGTGCCTGTCCCTAAAGGCACTCTTTTGGTCGAGATCCTTTTCCAGGGCCAGGGGAAAAAAGGAAACGTGAAATGGGACTGCCTTGTAGGTATCAGTGTTGAGATTCAATCATATGGGGTTGCGATGGTCAGATAGCAGTCGCTCCAGGTAAAATACATTCATCATATTCAGCACCCGGTTAGGCGGGAAACCGACCCCAACATAGTTGGGAAAAGGCAATTCCAAATGCTGAGATGACTTAATATCTACATTCTGAACTTTTCATACGGAAATCTACAGACAAAATTACCTATAATAAAATCACCCAGCAACCCTATTTCAGAATAATGAATGCATGAATGACTCTTTGTATTCCAAGGATTTTCATCGGTCAACATTCATAGGTCCTAGCAAGCCCACACATACTTGGCATGTATTTAATGAAACCTCATAAAAATCGCATTTTGCTTTCCTTAAAATCGAATTGTACAATCTAATATAATGATTGCGCCTCTTTTTGTGAACCCCAACTAATTCCTATTATGAGGTCCTAAAATACTTAATAGTAAGCCACGCTCGCCGGCCGCTACCGCCGCACTGCTCGCTTCGCTCGCTCCACTTGCGCGAAATTCTAACCTTACCTAACCCATTTGGTCGGGGTACCCTAACTTATTTTCTGCGACCGATATAAGTATGGGAAAAGGCCAGAAAGTTAAATTATAAAAAAAGTGTGCATCATTAGAAGCGCAAAAAGTGTTAAGAGCGTTCATTATGAGAACTCAAACTCAAACTCAAAGCATTTATTTCAGTTAAACCATTTACAGGCACTTTTGAATTGTCGGTCAGTCAGAAAATATGAAGCTAGTTGCCCATTCCAAAGCGTAGTAGGTACCTATGGAGAAGAACGGGCAAGAAACTCCACGGACACTCTTTTAAATAAAAAAAATGTTACAAAAATTGGTCATAATTTAAAGTTTTTAGTGGATCCGTTAAATATTTCCACATTAACTTCCCGTCTGTCTTAACACACCCAAATCAAGAACAAACAAAACGCACATAGCCCACAGACGAACTGTGTTCTTTAGCGTTTCGTGGGTTGAACTAATAGACAACGCAAATATTTGTAGCGCTAGGGCACTGAACTCAACTGGCCCTGGGATTATACAGGTGTTAGAGGTGTAAATCCGGCATTTGTTATTCACAATTGTTGGCCATGATCTGCAACTGCTTTGAAAATAAACTTGCTGTTCCGTGAGGAGACTTATAAGAATGACTTTGCAATCGTATCTTGTTGCTATAAGCAGGCCGGGGGACCGCCTTCAGATTTGTTAAACGAGCGGCATTATTTAATCTAATCCTATTTTACAAAAGGAAGTCGTCGTTTATTCTGTTAACCTAGTTATTTATAATCAAAGTTTTGGTTGTAAGATGATCATTCTTGTAATGTTCTTACAATGCAATCAAAATAAGAATCATTGTACAACACGGCTGATGAATCACGGCGGGTCAGAACTTTGCGTAGAAGACTTTAAGGAACCAAATTTAATTGCCGGCCCAGCACATATTATTTAAAAGTAAAATAGGATGATAATGACTGGCCATACTTGAAGAATGTTATCAGAATATTTGCAAGGAATAGTTTGTGATCCACACACCCTTCAGCTAGTAAGTATAGTGGTAAACATTCACTGAAGTGCCTCTTACATTAGATTTACACGGCAGACGATCGTGGATTCATTAACTTAATAAAATTGAAACTACTAATTACTTATAAGTATTTTCTGTCTTCCAGCCTTTTCCCAATTATGTTGGGGTCGGCCTCCAGTCTTACCAGACTGAATACCAGTATTTTACATGGAGCGATTGTCTATCAGGCCTCCACAGCCCAGTTGCTGTAACACGATACCCCTTCGTAAGACTTTCCTATCTTAATTTAAATATTATTAAAAAGTCACCAATCTAAGATGTACATGTATCCATTTTTCATATCGCTTCTGTGTAGGGTAATTGTACGAATAATTTAGGATAACAGTGATAACAGTTTCATGATCCAACAGCCGATCTATCCTGTAAATATCTCACTGTGAAAACCTAGGTGAAGTGAGCTGTCATTCCACTTGGTGTTAGGGATTGACAGCTCACTTCACCTCTGTTTTCACGTCGAGATTTTTACAGAATAGCACTACAGATTTAGAAGTGTCTTAGGCTGGATTTCCACACAAAGACAAATGTTGAATGAGACAAATGTTCTGCAAGAAATGTCAGAGTGAATGTTTAAACTGCGTATCAAAATTGAATTATGTATGTATGTCTATTATATGTCTAACCCTACCTTTTTTATTTATATAATGCATTTAGATATATTTTTAATAATTATAAATATTATCTTTTTTTCTCTTTGTTCCTCTGTAACAGAGCACCAGCCATCTAATCTCTTCACCACCCTTGGTTGACTGGTAGAGGCATTCCTAAGGCATTAAGTCCGCCTTTGTACCTTTTTTGTGTGTGAAAAGTTTAAATAAATAAATAAATAATTTATTTATTTATTAATCTTTCAAGCACATAATTGTGCAGAAGCGGACTGAACGTTCTCCATGGGTATTCTCTACCAGTTTGCCGTCACCTTTGGGTGATGAACAGAGGCAAGAAGAAACCTAGACGGTTGTGAACTGAATCCATTTCGTAAGTATCCAGGCGCGGACTGTGGGTAAATCCTGAGATGTACAAATACCCAGTCACCTTACCCATATTTCTACCCAAACCAACTGTGCCAATAAAAATGAATCAGAAAAATACCATTACCGATAACCAATATCATAAATACTTCTAAATAAATTACTATTTACTCGTATGATTATCAAACACGTGCCGCTGAACATATTGGTGTTATTCCAAGAAGGTTGCTTATGCGCAATCAATCGGCGCCAAATCTGTACGTTATCACTTATCAGTTATCAGGCAATTCATCAGGGATTGTGAAGTGTCATCGTATCGAACGACGGAAGCCTGCCTGAAGTGGTTCAACCTTGGATATATAAAGATGGGTTACACGTTATGGCATACCTGTAAATTCTGTGTAGTATTAACCGGTATCGTGTAAACCATAGATTCAGTGGTGTAAACCGTCTGTAGGATTAACGGGTATACCTGTAAACCCTGTGTAGGATTAACGGGTAGGTATAGGTTAACCTGTAAACCCCATTTTAAATTAATGGTTATACCTACTAATTATAAACCCTGGGTATGATTAACGGTTGTCAGGTTTAAACCCTGTATACATAGTTGTAATAGGTATATTCTGTAAAGTGGTGCAATAAACGAGTCATCCGCGATATGAATCGGTCAGCAGTAATTCTTTCTATCTTGTCAATGGCAGGTAATGGTTAACGATAAGTGTGGGCAAGCTTCCTTTTAAGCGTTTCTATCTTGTTAGATCTCCCATAATTACATTACAATCAAACTTTAAACAACTAAATACCTATTGTACTAGGTGTTAATAATAATAAATTATTTATCGGCTTGCGTGGTTGTCGAAATGTGGGATGTGGATTCAGCGATCATTGTGCCGATAGTCGTGACAGCCAATGGCTTATTAGTCAAGAGCCTCGACCGACACCTGTGACCTGAGGAGGCTCTCGATGTGGAGCTGGAAAAAGGGCTTCAGAAAGCGGTTCTTCTGGACTCGACTCGCATTGTTAGGAGGTTCTTCTCTCTGAAGCCCTAACCCTACTCTAGCTTGGACCATGTTCCCGATACCGGTGGGCATTTAAAAAAATTTTTTTTAAAATATTTTTATATTTTTTTATATTCTAATATTTAAAAATGTAATTGGAAGTATATTAATGAAATAAAAGACATAAATTATTTAATTCAGGCAACAAAGACAAATTAATACCTCATATATATATATATACCCACTATTAATACATAAAAAACATAACTAACTTGAGTCTGTACACAGCTCAATTAAATTAATTAATTACTTACATACATCCTAAAAAGGCTGTATTTGTGAGACAGCAGTAAGGGCAGATAGGTAGGTACGCTAGTTAACCATTGTAGGTCAGGATTCTCAGGGGACTATCCTTAACTTTTTGAGTTATAGCTTACTGCCTTAAGGGCTGATTTAACCAAAGCCTGATAAATATTTTATTCGTGGAATAAAATTGACGTCTGACAGTTTTTGTATGGAAAATCTGTCAAAATTTTTAAATATATTCGCTGGGTTAGACTTACTAAACGTTTTGTTGAAACAGGTACAGTCAGTTAGAAGGGTCGTGGTGTGGACATAATTATGACGTACGTACTCGTTCTTGCCATAGAAACGGTAAGTGAGGGTATTATAAGTAATGCCAAGTAGTGAATACGGCAGTATTTAATGATACAAAACGATTTCCAAATTTTACAGGTATACATGAATTTCCTGTAAGTACCTACAGGTTCACTTGAGTAATATGCTAATAAACAACACTCAATGTTGTCTGGTTAGACGGTAAACACTAGGTATATGTGTTTATGTACCTATTGTTTATTATAATAATATTATCAGCAAGTAAATCTCGGCCTTGTAATTAAATAGACCACTCGTATTAGGACTTGAAGAAAGAGGAAGACGCCAACATTGGTAAGAAGGGAATTATAAGCTTAGTCTGTCAACTGAACATACACAACACCCTCACAATCTGTTTCATTTTGACAGCTCAACAACATTCTTTGCGTTATTTACGTTGTTGAGCAGACACATTTTTCAACATATGCAGCAATGGATTAGCAATATCCTTCAAAATGAATCAAATTATGATCGATCGTCTGTTACGCAATTAGGGTGCTGGTCCTAGACGACGGCGCGTCTATTTTCACATTTTATCAGGAGGGACTGTGAACGTAAGTCAACACACTTAGGAGGTGGACGGCCGCATCAGCTGGTGACGGCCACAGAGGGTGACGGGGTCCTATGGTCAGCTGGGGGTCGGTAGGCAAGCATTCCAACCACCGAGGCAGTTTGTTGGAGGGACATTGTGGTTTTTTGAGGCAGTATTAATCTGACGAACCCCTCCCGCCACATTCGACACATAAGGAAATTTTAAGCTCGAGCTTGATGGAGCATAGAGGGTAGCACCCATAAAAAATACAATAGACGTAGATATAATATTTAGTAACCAATTCCGCTTAACTATTCCAAAAGAGTAATAAAAACCCCTGTAAGAAATCAACACATGTTTCACCTCTCAACGAGGCGTCTTCAGCAACCCGAACACGCCGATTTGCCATGCCGAGCGCACCCTTTGTTGATAGGAGCCATGATGCCTACTCTTAACAAGATCCACAACAAATGCCATGAGCGGTCTTCAGCTCATGACTTCTGTTAGAAGGGTTTCCTACCACTGGACTGAACGGACCCTATCATTCAATGGGGTCCACAAGATTTTCTGCGAACAGGAAAAAAGAGCCCCTTTGCCAACAGAAGCCATAATATGAGGCCTTTTGTAACAGGAGCCACGAGCCACATAGTCAGGTGCTTATATTCAATCAATCTTCCTAGCCTTTTCCCAACTACGTTGAAGTCGGCTTCCAGTCTAAACGGATGCAGCTGAATACCAGTATTTTACATGGAGCGACTGCCTATTTGATCTCCACGACCCAGTAACTGGGTAATACTGAGTGGTTGTCAGACTGTCGAGCTTCTGTCGACCCGTAACGACTGTCATTGACACCCGGGACGTGCTTTCCGGGACACGGAGCAGTCTCGGTATGTTAAGATAGTCACCCATCGACTGAACAAGCCGGCAAGCGTAGCCTAACCAGATGGATCGACCTGTGCGGCTGTTATTACTTAGCCACGAGCTCCTCTTAACCAGGTGCTTATGTAATGTAATGTAAATAGTTTTATCATCAGTAAACGTGATGATAACACCGATTTGTTATTATTATCGTAGTTAATTTTTATGTCGCACTATGATATAGTTAAAAATGTGTAATCAAAATTGATTTTTTATGATAACGGTAGTCGCATGATTGTTTTACCGCACTGTGTAAAATATTAATGTTTATGAGCCGGGGATATAATAACAATTACGTAATATTGATTGATTCAGAAAGCAGTACACCTGGACATGGCACGCATAGTGAGGAGGTTCCTCTCTCTAGAGCTCTGACCACTGGCAGCTGGCTTTTTAAATGTTTTTTAATAAAAATATTTAAAATGTAATTAATATGTATGAAAGTGTAATAAAGCCAGCCTATTATTGAGATAAATTCATCCCAGCTACGGAACCCTTCATTGTGCGTGGTCCGACACGCACTTGGCCGGTTTTTTTCGACTGTACATTTGCCATAACATACTGAAACTGATATAAAGTACCTACCTACACGACATTCTTACTTATTTACCCTCAATAAACCGCAAACAAGCATACGAGATGACCAAGGATAAAGATAATATCACATGCATTTGATATTCTAGCTCTAGCATATTTGTTCAGGACTAAAATAACTAAAGTTTATGTTATGACCCGCCGGTGTTGCCAAATCACAAATAATTGTAAAATTGGTGTAAAATGTCACTTGCAGTAGGTGGATTTGTAAGTACAGTAGGTATGTACAGTGGCCAGCACATCAAGCTACCCAAAACTGTCAAACTTTCCCAATCAAACTTGAACCTAATGCTTTAGCGATAAAGTTTAAAATCTACTAAAGAAATTTGACAGATTTTAGTAGCTTGATGTGCTGGCCACTGTACTTAAAAATCTATCTACTGCAATAGTGATATTTTAATGTAATGTCTGCTTTTGTTAACAGGAAAATATTTGAACCAATTGCCTAATTAATAGGTACGTGTATTTCCGGAGTTGTCGATTCGCACAAATAAATTAACTTCGTGCGAATAGCCTCAAGAAAAAAAAAACTTAAAGTGTCGATTCGCCCGTTCGAGGTGAGTAAATTCGTGCTAATCAACCAGTAAGCCACGATATTCATCGAATATTCGCTATATACTGCCGGGCCCAGTTTCCTTCGAGGCAGACATGTAAATGTTAATTGAATATGTACATGCTTAAATACGTATTATTGTTAAACCGGTTTCAGTGACCTAACATTTGCGTAATAATATTCTTAGGGTAGGTAGAGGAAAATGGTAATTTGCATGCCGTAACAGGCATGCAAATTAAATACTATAAACACCTAAATACATTAAAACCACCAACTTTTACAACAACACCTAGTCCTATATTTTCTGCAAATTATTTATTATTATTCTCCGCTATTTCATTGAATAATATATATTAAATACATCATTCTATAACATTTTAGATATTAGATAAGAAAATATAAAAACATTTTGATTCTTATTTCGGTAGCCGACCACAGGGCGGTTTAACTGTCAAAAACTCTCCATTGAGAGACCATTGTAACGTTTATAAATTAGTAGACTTAGGCCCCAGTCGTGTTGCTGCGACAATGTCACCTGCTGTTGCCACCTCCGGTCGGCTACGGAATGGAACCTATCTATGGCAGTGTGAAAATATTGCTAAACACTTTGTTTTCGTTCACCATATATATAAGTTTTCATTGTAGAGATGAAGCTCATATTTTAAAATATCACAATAAGGCATTACGTTACGCTTGTTTCTGGAAGTGGTAAGCAGAAAAATAGTTCACCCACATTTCACCACATTTTATGTTGAAAGTGTCATGATTTAGGGGACTAATAGCCTACTCGTTTTTGCCACTAAACGAGCACAAATCAAGACTCCGAATGGCAAAATGTAATATGATAACACTTGTCCCAACCTGGGGCCTAAGTCTACTAATTTATAAACGTTACAATGGTCTCTCAGTGGTGAGTTTTGACAGATTTGCCATACAAAAACTGTCAAAAACTCACCATTGAGAGACCATTGTGACGTTTATAAATTAGTAGACAGGCCCCTGAGAATTTAACCCAAGAACTCACGCGCAGCAGTCGCATTTGTCAAGACGAGACAGCAGTCGGCAGTCATAAAAAAATATCAGCAAAAAATCACGTAATGTTCGCATGTATTTATTTGTTTTCAATATCAAAATTGAACCCTATTATTACTAACATAGCAACTAATAGCGGGAGTACTTAGCTCTATCTTCAACTGTCATATCACGAAATGATTTACATTATTCTTCAGGCTTATGATAATCCGGCATTCAGCTACCGAATTCGACAAATGTACCTACTTAGGTATCAAAAGTAATCCGTTTCAAAAGTGTGATGATGATAAATCCGTTTATCCGTTTATAGTGGCCAATAACTGATAAGCTGGTGAGTGCATTTTTTCTTCATTTGGCAAGATTCACGTGATAATCACGTACTAAGATATTGTAATTTTCGCCATGTTTGGAAGAGGTAGGTATAATATGGTGGTAATACCAGCTTCTGCCCGCGAAATTTCTTGTTCTAACATCTAAGACTCTCAGCAATACTGTAGCTTTAATATGATGTTAATAGCTCTTAATGAACAATGTTTCAATTGCGCTCTCATACTTTAGATTTTATTTATTGATATCTAAAAAACCCCGATTTTGTCATTAGCTCACTCACTCACTGATGATCATCAAAATTCTTAGGGTAACTACTTCCTGAAGTCCTAGAAAGCTGAAATTTTGTATAGAAGCTACCAAAAAAACAACTTGGAACTTTTAACAAATCTCAACCCCTTAAATTAGGGGATGGAAGTTTGTATGAGACTTCCGCAAATTTTGATGAAATGACCAATCCACATACATATAATATATATATTTTGATTAAGGTGTAGGTAGAGCTTGTGAAGTTAGAGCTTGTACAGTCAGCTGCAGAGAAATGTCACCCCCTAGCAATGTATTTTTTTATTGCTAGGGGGTGACATTACTCTTTTTACAGTTAGGGCCTGTAGAGTTAGAAGCTTGGCTCTACATGAGATCTGATAAATTTTTGACAGTGCGAGCCGCATCTCGTCTTGGCAACATTTTATATGAAAATGTTTTCGGTGGGATCTAATAGGTATACAGCAGATAAAAAGATAAAATCTAAAATTAAATAAAAAGCCCTAGTACCTACCTTTTGATAGCCAAAGGACTTGAATTAGGAGGTATGGAATTGAAAGGTCTCAGTAGCAGCACTAGCAGCCCAAAGTCTGCATTTGTGCCGAATTTATGGCAATAGACTCGCCCCCTATTACATGGGACTTAGACATAACTGGCGTGCTTTTTTAATTGTTTTATAATCATTTTTAACGTGATGATTTAACGTGGACGTCCATAACAATAATACGAAACTAAATGTTACCTTTATGGAAATATATGATGAAGATGCATGTTTTCCGTCCACGATAACGTGCAAGTCTATTTCACGATAATATTATCGGAACGTTTAAAACGATAAAAGCGCACATTAACATAAGTATTGTTTTATTTTAACATTAAAATTATAAACAGCTCTATTTGTGGAAGTAGGCTTGTCCTGTGTGTGATAAAAATGTTCATTAAGTTATCGCTCGAACAAAGTGCACTGGCCACAATACCAACTTGTAGTTATTATTATAGACCTATCGGGACCCGGACCCTTACGGCCCAAGTGTGCCACGCGGTTTCACCCGCCGTTTAACCCCTCTGCACGAGGCTTAATCGCCCGACTGCGCTAATAATCACTTAAACTTTAACAAGCAACCAATTGGAGATACTTATCACTGACAGTCCTATTTTTAACCGACTTCCGTCAAAATTATGATAACCGATTTTAGGATGCCACTTAATTAATTAATCAAAATCTGTGGGCATTTTTGAATAAAGCACTAGGTACCTAACTAAATATACCGTAACCAGACTGAATTAGTACCTATCAAATTAACCCAGCCTCATCCACTGCTGGACATGGGCCTTCCAAATTCCACTACAATAACGGTTTACGGTCCACGGTTCTAAGAATAAGAAGAATGAGAAATTTATTTGTGATAGTATTGTTTTTATCTATACCCGAGTCGCTTTAGCATGGCAAAAGCGGTCATTACCCTTTATCTCACCGTAGGAACCCAAACAAAAAACGATGTATGGTTTTTCGTCATTGGAACACGTTGGAAGATCACGAAAGACGTTATTCGGGACGTTAACGAACTTTATTTCAGTACAAAATGTAGGTGGGTCAATGACCGCTATTGTCACGTTAAAGCGACTTGAGTATAGCAATACCTACCTAGAGTTAATCGTAACAATTCAAGAGAGATTGAGCGACAACAATAAATTATCATGACTGACAGCTGTCAAAGTCCAGTGGTTCTGCCAAACGACAGCGCCAGGCAATGGAATCCTACCGTACGGTTAGGTTGACTAGAACTATGTATAAGCGGCGCCAACATTACTGAATGCAGGGTTACAGGGTTAAAGATCACAGTTATTTAATAAAAGGTCAAAGACAGGTTGTGTAGTAATAAGGGCTGCTAACTTGCTAAGCAAGTCTTGAAGGAGGGTTAACTAGTTTTATAAAGGTCGCCAATTTCAACTTTTATTTAAAAAATACCCTGACTGATTTATTTAATGGTGTCCAAGATACAGATTGCGCCAACATCTATACCTATAGTAATTTTAATGTTGAAATAAACAATGGTCTTATTCTGCACCGATACGCGTAGCATTCAATAAAAAAAAAGCTAAATTAGCCGGGAATTAAATCCGTACGTTCTTATCCCAGGGCCGAACTTACCCCAACATACCCTATTTGAAACGCCTACAATTTAAGCACTGTTTACACTATCGGTCAGATTTAATAGTAGCTACACTAATCTTAAGAAATACTAATTTGTAATTTCAGTACGTGTAAGTGATTACACTTATTTTTTCTTTTTAGTTCATTAGAACAGGAATGCGGCTAATCTAAAACTCCCGCTACTAAGTAGTTCAAGACAATCAATATATTTATCTATTCAGATCCCTTGAGAATCAATCATGGCCTTTTAGCCCGCAGTCATTGTATCCTCCTGTTTAAGTACGTAAAAACAAGGTAGGTACGTGCTATGGTAGGCACATAATGATAAATCCGTAAAACTCATATAAAATACACAAAAAATGTTTTTTTTCTTTTAAGATAATTTAGATACAGGACAAGTCCTCATTCTACCTACTATATTTCTTTTGCTGTGCCTGACAGGGCCCGCCGATTATTCCTAAGCACACACATTCTGTAATGCAATAAAGGATGCGAGGCAAAAAAAAAGTATTGGGTACTACTAGTTCTACTTCATTAATTATGGTTGTTTTCATACTAAACAGATAATGTATGCCATTTCAGGCAGCTTCCCTCAACTACATAGGTGCAACGACAACAATAACAAAAATAACTTTTTCTAATGAAATCTCAGGTTGAATGCGCTGCCAAATCTGTAACATATTCATCCGTCTGAGTGTGCCCTGAATTTTGAAGGATATTGCTAATCCATTGCTTCATATGTTCGAAAAAGGAGTGTGGGCAAAAGACACCCAGCGCCGCCACGGTTAAGATTACTGTAGTTTTGAAGACATTACTTCTCCCTTTACTCAGGCCAAAGCGCATCAAAATCGGTCCCGGGGTTATTGAGTTCCGACAATGTTAGGTTAGGTTAGGTTAGGTAAGGTTTTAGCTCACACCCAGCTCCGCCACAGATAAAAATCACTGTCGTTTTGAAGACATTACTTCTCCCTTTAATCAGGCTAAGGCGCATCAAAATCTGTCCCGGGGGTATTCAGTTCCAGCAATGTAAGGTTAGGTTAGGTTAGGTTCTAGCTCACACCACGCTCCGCCACAGATAAAATCACCGTCGTTTTGAAGCCATTACTTCTCCCTTTAATCAGGCCAAGGCGCATCAAAATCTGTCCCGGGGGTATTCAGTTCCAGCAATGTTAGGTTAGGTTAGCTTAGGTTCTAGGTCACACGCAGCTCCGCCATAGATAAAAACACTGTTGTTTTAAAGACATTACTTCTCCCTTTACTCAGGCCAAAGCGCATCAAAATCGGTCCCGGGGTTATTAAGTTCCGGCAATGTTAGGTTAGGTTAGGTTAGGTTAGGTTCTAGGTCACACGCAGCTCCGCCACAGATAAAAATACTGTCGTTTTAAAGACATTACTTCTCCCTTTACTCAGGCCAAAGCGCATCAAAATCTGTTCCGGGGTTATTGAGTTCCGACAATGTTAGGTTTGGCTAGGTTCTAGGTCACACCCAGCTCCGCCACAGATAAAATCACTGTCGTTTTGAAGACATTACTTCTCCCTTTACTCACGCCAAGGCGCATCAAAATCTGTCCCGGGGGTATTCAGTTCCAGCAATGTTAGGTTAGGTTAGGTAAGGTTTTAGCTCACACCCAGCTCCGCCACAGATAAAATCACTGTCGTTTTGAAGACATTACTTCTCCCTTTACTCACGCCAAGGCGCATCAAAATCTGTCCCGGGGGTATTCAGTTCCAGCAATGTTAGGTTAGGTTAGGTTAGGTTCTAGCTCACACCACGCTCCGCCACAGATAAAATCACTGTCGTTTTGAAGACATTACTTCACCCTTTAATCATGCCAAGGCGCATCAAAATCTGTCCCGGGGGTATTCAGTTCCAGCAATGTTAGGTTAGGTTAGGTTAGGTTAGGTTCTAGCTTACACCCAGCTCCGCCAAAGATAAAATCACTGTCGTTTTGAAGACATTACTTCTACCTTTACTCAGGCCAAAGCGCATCAAAATCGGTCCCGGGGTTATTGAGTTCCGATAGTGTTAGGTTAGGTTAGGCTCGAACCTAGGATGTGACCTAGCCGGTTCTAGGTTATACCCAGCTCCGCCACAGATAAAATCACTGTCGTTTTGAAGACATTACTTCTCCCTTTAATCAGGCTAAGGCGCATCAAAATCTGTCCCGGGGGTATTCAGTTCAGGCAATTTTAGGTTCGGTTAGGTCACACTCTGCTCCGCCACAGTGTGAGATGGAACACCGGGGTGGTTTTTAGTCAGTAAGAGTCTGACAGACTGAGATGAGAGGACATCTCAGTCTGTCAGACTCTTACTGACTACTACATAAGGACCTTCCAGCCCAAAAAAAAAGATCTGTAAGGTTTTATATCCCAAAACTTTTACCAACCATTATTGATTGAATAACACTGTTTTTTTTTAGTTAGCCTTTTTTATTTACCTATTTAATTATTATTCAGTAGTGTAGAGTCTGCTCCAATAAAACTCGCTTTTATTATTACTTTTATTATTTCACTTGCTTGCAACACAGTAACAGACTGACCCATGAGCTAACGCGCTACGCCACCGGCATCCAAACAGTGTGGGGGACTGGATATAGCACGCCACCTCGTTTGGTAAAACAGTATCATTAATTGACATTTATTTATTTATATAATAATATACTTTATTGGACACCAGAAAATACATCTTGAATACAAACCAAAACAATTCAAAATTCTTATTTAAAAAAACTAAAATATGGCGTCGAAAAATTCCTCCGCAGGCTATAGATCGGTGTTGTACCTTTTGTATACAATAATAATAAATGTTATTATTTCAGGCGACACAGGCCCATAGAAAAATACCCCTAAACATACATGCAATGGTTAAGTTAGATGGTCAGGTTGTATGGTTAGGTTATGCAACGATACTAAGAACAGGAGATGCAAATGATAGATTATCACAGATCTTCCTTAACAGTCGAAGAAGCTTTGAACGCTTAATGAAAATCGCACGTGATGCTTTTGCACATTAATTTGGTTTTTTGCTGCCAGGGCATCTTCCAATGGCACATTAGAAGCTCGTTGTAAACAAGGCCGACAGATGAATTCGCCGTTGTTAAACGCAATCTGTAATAATATAAAATAGAGTCAGTAACTATTTCTTTCTAGGTTACTCAATTCAAGGGATCAACCGTACCTATACAACCTATCTTCTATACAAAAACAAATTGCGACACACACTGTTGCGAATTATTTTTCCACTGCGTCACAGGTTCGAAAGCTCATGGACTCGAATGAAGTAGTCACGAAAGACGCTGTTTCGAAAAACATTTTCACTGCCTCATACGCTCGAATGCTTGTGATGCAACAGCGTGTGTCGCAACAGCGGCGTTCGAAACAACATAGGGGATCTAGAATACCTATAGGGGGTACCTACTATAGAATTTTAAGCATACCGTTTTGTACAAAACAATGTTTAATAATAAAATATTATGTCTTACTTGGTCCGATCCAACGTTATTTGTGATGAATCTTGTGGCCGTTGGGTTCTGTTCGAAGAGTTGATTGGTGATCGTAACTCGTCTTTTTCTTAATACAAACCGACTTAATGCAAATTAAATAATACAAATTGTTCCACGACGAGTAAGAAACATGATAAAATTCTATTGTAAAATCAGATCACACCGTCATTGGATCACACAGATAGCTAAGTGTAGTCAGTTTTTTAGGGTTCCGTAGTAAACAAGGAACCCTTATAGTTTCGCCATATCTGTCTGTCTGTCACCGGCTTAGCTCACATATACGCCGACAAAGTGGTAAAATAAAATCATTTTTTTTTTATCGTGCCTTCCATGCACGTGAAATGAGGTTTTTTTTTTCGTCTATATTATATTATATTCTATATTTTTTGTGGGGTATCTATAGGAATTCTACGAATTAAAAGGAAACTATCACAGCTAAGTAGGCTCTACCAGTTAACGAGTAATTATCGACCAACTTACATTTGCAGTTTCTAAAACATGTTCTCCCATACATTTCGTATGGGAAAACATGTTTTTCAACTACAATGTTAAGTTTGTTCTTGGTATAAATTCATCCCTGCTACGGAACCCTTCATTGTGCGTGATCCGAAACGCACTTGGCCGGTTTTTCAAACCTTGTTCGCTAATGTCAAAATATAATTATGTCATGCAAACATAAAAAAGCAAAACCTATTAATGTACAGTTTGGCCAAAGAGTTCTCACTCCATAGGTTTTAGTTGCCGTTGACTAACAGATTCGGCTGGCTGTCGGCTCTTTTAACTGTGGCGGAGCTGGGTGTGACCTAACCCAACCTTTTTTGTTTTGTTCCTCGCGCGTGGAACACTTCGCGCCGCCACATTGGGTCCTGATGAGTGGAGGGCGACGGACGTCCCCGAGTCAGTCGCCCCTGGACCCATTTAGGGGGGCTGGAAGAAGGCGTTGTCTGCCCTCCGCCGACGCCCTTTGCGCCTGCTGCGGGCCGGGTGAGTGGACGAGATCACCCTCTCCTTTTCCGCACCCTCCTTCTGCGAGACGACAGTCTCACAGTAGGAAACCACCGCGTCCCAGGACTCCTCGCCGCCGACCATCGCATTCACAACGGCCGGCAGCGACAAGTCACTGCCTACTTCTGAGATGAGGGCACAGCGCGGCTCCTCCCAAGCGGCGCACTCTGCCAGCGTATGCCACGCCGTGTCCTCCCGGCAGTCGACCCAGTGGTGACACTGGGCGTCCGGCTCCCTGTTTATGCGGCACATGTACTTCCCGAAGCAACCATGCCCCGACAGCACCTGTGTCACCCGAAACGTCAGGGAGCCGTGCCTCCTCCCGAGCCAGCGCTCGAGCATCGGCCGGACCGCCTCGATGATGTCGAGGCGCCGGTAGGGGGTGAAAGCCTGTTCCACCTCGCGAAGCTGAGACCGATGCAGCTCGATTTGTCGGTGCATCGGTCGCTCGCCCCGCGCCCTCGCTTCCTCGCGCCACCGAAACCTAACCTAACCTAACATTGCTGGAACTGAATACTCCCGGGACAGATTTTGATGAACCTTGGCATGATTAAAGGGTGAAGTAATGTCTTCAAAACGACAGTGATTTTATCTGTGGCGGAGCTGGGTGTGGCCTATAGAACCTAACCTAACCTAACCTAACATTGTCGGAACTGAATAACCCCGGGACCGATTTTGATACACCTTGGCCTGATTAAAGGGATAAGTAATGTCTTTAAAACGACAGTGATTTTATCTGTGGCGGAGCTGGATCTGAGCTAGAACCTAACCTAATCTAACCTAACATTGCTGGAACTGAACACTCCCGGGACAGATTTTGATGAACCTTGGCATGATTAAAGGGTGAAGTAATGTCTTCAAAACGACAGTGATTTTATCTGTGGCGGAGCTGGGTGTGGCCTATAGAACCTAACCTAACCTAACCTAACATTGCTGGAACTGAATACTCCCGGGACAGATTTTGATGAACCTTGGCATGATTAAAGGGTGAAGTAATGTCTTCAAAACGACAGTGATTTTATCTGTGGCGGAGCTGGGTGTGGCCTATAGAACCTAACCTAACCTAACCTAACATTGTCGGAACTGAATAACCCCGGGACCGATTTTGATACACCTTGGCCTGATTAAAGGGAGAAGTAATGTCTTTAAAACGACAGTGATTTTATCTGTGGCGGAGCTGGATGTGAGCTAGAACCTAACCTAACATTGCTGGAACTGAATACTCCCGGGACAGATTTTGATGAACCTTGGCATGATTAAAGGGTGAAGTAATGTCTTCAAAACGACAGTGATTTTATCTGTGGCGGAGCTGGGTGTGGCCTATAGAACCTTTTTTTTTTTTTTTTTTTTTTTTTTTTTTTTTTTTTTTTTTTTTTTTTATTAAGCGGAGAAAAATGCCTAACGCATACCGCGCCGTCCGGGGCGACGGTTTGGTTATGTGGGGCTTGCACCCACTAAAAAACACCGCCGTGAGCCTACTCTCGCCTTGGTGGATGAGCCGCGAGAACTGCTACGCATGACGTTCGCGACCCATCCAGCGCAGCCCGCCTCCGGGCACCAAACTCCTTTGGCGATGTCCGGGCTCACCTGAGACATCGCCACCACTCATGAGGGCCGTGCAATGCGACGACGATAGACTCCCCGATCTATCGCCCGCTGGCACCTCCTAGGGCGGCATCAGATCGCCATGGCGCCTCCTCCGCCGCCCTGTTCTCCTGCGACGAATCGCGTCAGCAAGGGAGTCTTCCTCCCTGACTCGCTCCGCCGCCTCCTTTTGCGAGATAACGTCCTCGCAGAATGACGCCACCGCCTCCCATGCCCCGTCACTGTCAACCATGGCCTTGACTACGGCTGGCAATGGCCTATAGAACCTAACCTAACCTAACCTAACATTGTCGGAACTGAATAACCCCGGGACCGATTTTGATACACCTTGGCCTGATTAAAGGGATAAGTAATGTCTTTAAAACGACAGTGATTTTATCTGTGGCGGAGCTGGATCTGAGCTAGAACCTAACCTAATCTAACCTAACATTGCTGGAACTGAACACTCCCGGGACAGATTTTGATGAACCTTGGCATGATTAAAGGGTGAAGTAATGTCTTCAAAACGACAGTGATTTTATCTGCGGCGGAGCTGGGTGTGGCCTATAGAACCTAACCTAACCTAACCTAACATTGCTGGAACTGAATACTCCCGGGACAGATTTTGATGAACCTTGGCATGATTAAAGGGTGAAGTAATGTCTTCAAAACGACAGTGATTTTATCTGTGGCGGAGCTGGGTGTGGCCTATAGAACCTAACCCAACCTAACCTAACATTGTCGGAACTGAATAACCCCGGGACCGATTTTGATACACCTTGGCCTGATTAAAGGGATAAGTAATGTCTTTAAAACGACAGTGATTTTATCTGTGGCGGAGCTGGATGTGAGCTAGAACCTAACCTAATCTAACCTAACATTGCTGGAACTAAATACTCCCGGGACAGATTTTGATGAACCTTGGCATGATTAAAGGGTGAAGTAATGTCTTCAAAACGACAGTGATTTTATCTGTGGCGGAGCTGTGTGTGGCCTAAAACCTAAACTAACCTAACCTAACATTGTCGGAACTCAATAACCCCGGGACCGATTTTGGTGCGCTTTGGCCTGAGTAAAAGGAGAAATAATGTCTTCAAAACGACAGTGATTTTATCTGTGGCCGAGCTGGGTGTGAGCTAGAACCTAACCCAACCTAACCTAACCTAACATTGCTGGAACTCAATACTCCCGGGACAGATTTTGATGCGCTTTGGCCTGAGTAAAGGGAGAAGTAATGTGTTCAAAACTACAGTGGGTTTAGCTGTGGCGGACGTGGGTGTGCTGCCCATACATTTTTGCCCACTGTCGTTTCTCTGCTTAACAAGGTAAATAACGCAATGAATGTTGTTAAACTGTCAAAGTGAAACAGAATGTGATTGATCGTGTATTACGCCATTATGGTGCTGAATACCCCTACGTATTGCAGACAGTTTTTTTTTTGCTTGCATACGGAATGTTTCGTTGACCAAAAATACTGGACACGACAATAAAAAAAACTTTGATATAGGTACCAACCTACACAAAATAACAGCACATACAAACAGATGAAAATTATAACACAGCAAGTAAATTATAGAAATACGAGCCTATTTGGATACCGGGATAAAAAGTATCCTATGTCCTAATACAAATTTAATCGAAATCTGTTCAGTCGTTACGACGTACAAGCGTAACAAACAAATAAAAAAACAAACAAACTTAACTTTATTAGTAAGGATTAATCTCGCCAGATAAATTACTAATCTATACAAAACATAGTGATTTTATATAAAACGCATGAACAAGTTATTGTGTCGCTCATTCATTGTTGACAACTAAATTAATAGTTTCAATAAAGTTAATAAGCGTTTATGATAATTATGTCAATTTAACTTTGTTGCAGCAATTTTATTCATCTTGTAGCTTGACTTCTTGACGGTTCAAATAGTGCATGACTAATTTTATAATAAATGCTCTGACTGACTTTATAAGGTTGGACTTATTTTGTATGCAAAATCTTTTTGTGTTTATTTATTATTTTTATTGAAAAACTATTTTATTTTACCTTTTATATTTATAAGCTCTCGAAAAACATTACCCTCCTTCTGGGGCAGTCGGGTATAAATTCCAACAACAGAATATTTTTACTCTATTTTATTTGCTTGATATAAATCTATTTATTTATTCTGAATGATCATAGGTCATCAAGAAATTCGTCCACATTTCTGTCAACAGGAATTAAAACTTCCTGCTTTTAACAAGAAAACTAGACAACTTGCAGTCGTGAATAACGTTGAGTTTGTTTTAGGTAGGTTTCTAAATACTTTTTCATAGTACCTCTACCTAGTTGTTTTATTAAGAAGTCCCATCGGCCATTTATCTTTGGCACATACATTTATCTACTTACATACTTTAGTAGGTATGCCATGTAGGTTGTATTATCGTCGTAGGTAAGTAATTTGAATAAATCAAATATTCATATTAATTCCTACATGTAACATGATTTTTACTTTATTTAAATATTAATTATAAACGTTGTTAGGTTTTATTTAAATAATAAAAATTAAAAAACTTATTGCCTTGGTCAATCTCCCGTAGAATTTATGAAAATGTGTCATTTTGATTTTTATATGAGGGTTCGTGATGAAGACAAACTTATTTTAATGTTGAAAATAAGGTACCTAATGGATATGAGGGTAGTGCAATATTTTGAAAACTTGATGATTTTGAGGATCCCTCCCTAGGTACTTACCATCCTACTCAAGCAACACTAAAATTAGATCTTCAAAATTGTCCTTAATTCCACCCGACTGCAAAAAATCTATAGTAACAGTGTTTTACGAAAATGTTGCAGACTTTACATTATATCATGAGTAGATATCAATCGAAATTATATCGAAACAAACCGTTGCGTTGTTACAGAGGTAATTGGTAACAAATCTAAGTTACGAAGTTGATAGGTAGGTATCTATTGTAGATAACATCGTAATTTTCGACATCGCAATTACTTACGTGAAATTAATCAAAAATATCTGTCTATTTCGTTTTCGATGCTATCTGTAAGATTATTGAAATTGCTGTCAACAATAAAATAAAATATCGTAAACGTTACCAAATAAGATTCCCGTTCTTATCCTATGAATGGGAGCTATTGAAGCGAAGCGACAACACAGTTTCTACAATTAGTATACTGTGGCTACATATATTATAATTATACTGTGGCTACATATATTATAATTATACTGTGGCTACATATATTATAATTATACTGTGGCTACATATATTATAATTATACTGTGGCTGCATATTTACAGCACTACCTATCACTTTAACGAATATCGTAGAAAGGAATTGAATGGGTAGTTTTTAGTTTAGAAATTAGATGGCTTTCTTTTGCTTTCAAGGGTCTGTGTGAGTGTACACCCACGCACTAGGTGCGTTTTCAAATATACATCGACGGAGGATAGGAACTAGAAGCGAACTGTTTTAGTTTCGACATCATCAATTATACATTGTAACAGAGAATCAATTTTCACGCCTCATCCTTAAGACCTAGGCCAAATATTTTTTGTTATTCGGATAACTCATGACGTAAAGAAGTGCCATTAAGAATATGAATTAAAAATCTCGACTAATTAAAAGTTGTGCAAATATATCCGCGAAATTTCGCGGGTATTCTGGTATAATTTATAATATAGGTAGGTACCTAGACTCTTGGCGATGCTATTTCAAATAATTTTAAATAGTACCTACAAGTTCCTACCTAAAACTGTTTCGTATCGTGTCCTTTCTATAGTTACGGCTCATGCACACTGGCGCGATATCGTGGGCGCGACAGGCAGCGCTACCCTTGTCGCGCCAGTGTCTACGAGCCTTTATTTTTAATGATTTTTTCGAAATTGTTCTCAATGTTGAAAGCTAGGTTTATAATGTATCAAGGAATGTACTAGAAAATGGATCATCGATAACGATCACGGAAATGTCGAAAATTAATGGGACTGACACTTATCTACCGAGGAGCTTATGGCAATCCTATTGATACGAAGCGCTTTGAAAGCAATTGCCACTTGCCTAGGCCCTCTGGCTAGGGTAAAATATAAAACACGTTATCTGAATAGAAAATTAAATTCCCATTAAAATTGCACGATAAATAACAACTAGTTTTAGGTGGGTATCTAAACATTTTTTTTCAGAAACGCTTTTTTGTGTTTTTGCCAATTTTTCACAGCTATTGGCAAAGTTTGATACTTCGTAAAAATAATTTATAAAAACTAAAGTGCTAAATCACGTGTTAGCTGGAAAAATATTTTAACCGCATTGCGTCGATTTTAGAGATTATCTACTGAGATTAGTAAACCTGCTAGTTACCTATTATATCACCATTATAATTAGGTAATAATTATTACAATTACGATGAAAGACCACGAGGATAGGTACTTTTTTATTTACATTGAAAGTAACACAAAAATAAGTCTCAATTGATTTTCCCTCCAAAATGTGTCTCGGAAAAATTCGACGAAAATGTGGGTTGTCTTTGTGTCTAATAAAATTACAGACAGATAGGTAATATTAGACAGACAATTATTAAATAAATAAAGAATAATACCGGGCCATGACCTTACCCTCCTAAGGAAAAAATTATAATTTTCTATTGTCTCATTACAACTGCATTGACTGTGATCAACATTTTTCTATTTTTTAATAAATACTTAATTATAAAACCTACAAAAAAAGGAAATCAAAAAGTAAAAAACAACAAAAGTAATTAATAAAAAAAATACTCACCAATTAAATAAAATGTCAAAATAATAAACAACAAAACACAAAATCACTGAACACGAGCATAACCAGAAAGCGCGTTTTTGTTTTAAGTTATGTAACGAGAGTTGGCGCGGGACACTATCGAACAGCCAAACGCGCGCAGCGTCCGCACGATTTTGGAGCACTGGCCGAATTAAAAAAGTACCGACGATATTTGTGCGTTAACGTGCGTAGGTACTAATGTTATGCAACCTTCATTTATTTATTTTAAAAAAAAGTTCGCATTTCATATTCCTTATTCCCGACTACTTCGACCATCTCATATGAAACTCAAAGTATAAATACCCGGTGTTGATTTTGACTTCAGCATTTATAGAGGCATCTTTTCCCGTTTTTAGTGTGACGTAATTGGAGGCGTGGCGCGGGTCAGGCAGGAAAGTCCACAGGAATCCTTGCGTTTGTGGTTAGGTATCTACGTCAGCGTTACCCTGCGCCGATTCACCTACCTGACCTACCCTGACGCACTATTTTCCTGTGGAATGGAATTGCTATTTTTATAAAAACGTTGAATGGAAATAAATAGTACCTAGGTACTTAGGTATATTTATTCATCAGAAATATTTCATGACCTAGCGTTACATCATATTATCAATAAGCTGGTAAAACTGATGATGGCTATAATAACAGCTGACAAGACAATTTGGTGATTTTCTTTTTTAGATTAGTTTTATTCAGCCCAGATGCTGGAGTCTAGGACATACTTAACTTTGAAGAAGAGCATTATAAAAACGTGCCCTGTTATCGACGTGGGTAATATGTCGTTAATATCCAGCCAGCAGAATGGTGGGTACTTGCTCGTATTCAGGCCACAAGAGATAAAGCATCTATTTAAAAGTAGTAGATCAAATCATGCGGGTATTGTTCAATGTCACGGACATGACTTAATTTGTAATTATGTTTCATTTTGTGAGCATTTACCTACTGGCTGCCGACTGTCTATTGTTTTTTTTTCAATATGTTTTATGCAAACGAGCATTCTCTTCGCCTGAAGTTAAGTTATGCATCGCATAGGAAGATCGCCGATCGGCTAAGAATTCCAAGGCTTATGACATTCATTAAAAAAAAACTTACGACGGTTCTAGATAAACTGATTGAATTGAAAATGTCATTGGTTTTATTTTATAAAACTTGGTAGTATAAAGAAAACACTTTTTTCTTGCCAATACTTTTATTCCAGCACAACTGCACTATTTCACAACCAAACGACGACTGACTCTGCACCACATTTTATCATTTAAAATGACTTTTGACCCACCCAGAAATAACGACCTCAAGTGTCGCCGCCATTTTGGCGAATTTGCGTCTGGCCTGGCCCCTTCTGGGTGCTCCCGTATGACGATATACATTTAAAAGTATCCTTAAAACATTTGTAATTTGATAGTGAATAATCAGAAATGTACACTCGGTCGTGAAAGTTGACGGCAGCAAAATATACTTACGCAGTTCCTTTTTTAATCCCAGACTAATTTGACATTTCATGTGATTGTTTTTTCAATTTGGAGTTTGGCATTTGCACCTGTCAAATACGCAAATAGTTTGCATTGATTCTCTTTTGCGGATTCGCCATCACCGAAACGCCTGCAAATAATCTTTAGCAACATGTTGTTCTTCAGCGTTTATTGATCTGTCAGGTGGCATCTCATGTACCTAGCATGTAGGTATCGTTATTATTTGAGCCGATCTACTATTTCAAACAAAAGGGCTTCATCAGTACAGTTTAACGTTAAAAATCCTTCCTAATACGAAAAAAAGCGACGAATACAACGAACGGTAACCTTTATGAAAACAGATAATTAGATCACAAAGGATTTACTGTCGTTAAGAGGATCCGAGCCGAGCAGACAAGTCCTGGAGTGGAGACCGCGTATCAGCAAGCGTAATGCGGGATGCTACTCAGCTAGATGGACCCCCAACTTAAAAAAAGTGGCTGGGTAAGATTGGATGCTGAAGGCATGCTGAAGGCGGAGGACAGGGTGTTGTGGCGCAGCCTGGGTGAGGTCTTTGTCCAGCAGTGGACTGCGATGAGCTGAGTTGATTGAAAAGGATCGGCCGCAGTTCATTCTAACAAACTGCGATCTTCTCCATCTTCTAGCAGTTCAATGACGAAAAACAGAAGGAACAATAAAATTTAAAGATTATATTTATTGAAAAGTATGCTTACTTATATACTATCTGTTTATAATATCAATACAGTTATGACAAACAAAAATCTAAACAAAACAGCTACTTACTAAAACCAACTGAAAAAATAAATGAACAGTTCAACTTTTCGGGTTGTCAACTAACGGCGGATTCGACCAAACAGGAATAAATTTTATCCGCGGAATAAGATTTGCTTCTGACAGTTTTCGTATGGAGAATTAGATTGTGTATATATTTGTAATGTAATGTATTAATCTAGAACAGAAATTTCCCAATAGAAATCAAGTATTTTTCAGTATTTTTTTGTACTTATGAAAAGTACATACAAAGCGACAACCCTAAAGTAAAAATAAATTTTAACTTAAAAAAAACCTTTGCATATAATGCAAAGCCCGGGAAATATTTTCTTTGGCTAATTTGGCTTTTTTCTTTTATTTTTTTTTTATTTTCCCTGGGCTATATTTTAAACACACATTTAAATGGCGGCGGCTTCAGGGTCAGCACGAACAGACAGAGTAACATTATTATGGATAATTAACATAATCACAACTAAAATAGAGTTCAAAATAACGTACAAGAGATGATTCAGTAAGGCGTGTAAAACTAAATCAAAATTAAACTACAAGCATTTTGCTGCCGTTCTGATCTTTTATCACTTACAATACAATAAAGCCTGTAACACACTTATAACAATTCACGCGACTTAATTAATGCTGCCAATGAAAACGCATCGGTTTTACACACGCGTTTCTTTCCGCTGTTTGAAAACATGAAACTTTGAAATAAAATAAGTACAATAATTATTTGAGGAACTAGCTGCTGCCCGCGGCTTCGCCCGCGTGAGTGTCGGAAATTACCCCATACATCCCCATGGGTTTTAAGTATAAATATTGAGTTTCGAGTTAATCGGACAGCGCGTTAAAATTCTTCCGTACAAACACTGACACACCCCAACCCCCCTTTGGGGGGTAATTTAGAAAAACAAAAAAACTACAAACTTTATAATTTATTTAGATAACTATTCGTGCGAAGTTTCATGTTTATTACCTCAAGGAATAAGATTTTTCATACATACTTTCATCCCTTATTTTACCCCCTTAGAGGTTGAATTTCGAAAAATCCTGATACACGTTATTCTTAATTTTTGGGTTTAAGTATAAATATTGAGTTTCGAGTTAATCGGACAGCGCGTTAAAATTCTTCCATACAAACTTTGACACCCCCCAACCGTAGGATAGGATACTTTTCCGGGATAAAAAGTACCCAGTGTGGTGCCCAGGATATTAAAGAATAATTATACCAAGTTTCATCGTAATCGAACCGGTAGTTTTTGCGTGATGCCTGAACAAACAGACAGACAGACAGACAGACAAAAAAAAATTAAATCAAATTTTTGGGTTCGGTGTCGGTCTAGTAACACGCCCTGCTATTTATTTTTTTGATATTTTCAATGTACAGAATTTTCACTTCTACAGATTTATTATAAGTATAGATTGTATTGAAGCTTTTTATGAGTAAATAAATGTTTGATATGGCCACGAATCATATTTAGATCAACATACAACCTGATTGACCTGCAAGTTGCCAAAAACGTAAGAAAAATTGAATTTCGCGGGCTCCACTGACGCTTTCGCCTTAACAGTAGAAATCAGAAACAGTTGAGAGAATGTCAGACTAGTGTCAAAAAAGTTTGCTTTTGGTTCACTTTCAAAAAGCGAAAAGATTCATAAGCTCAAGATACACTATCGCAAAGTCGAAGCGACGCAACTTTTAATTTATAACTCAAATTGTTGTAATGTGTAAATGCATTTTGAGAAGACAAAGTCGGTCCAAAAAACATATATTCCCGTGAAAAAATACTATCATTACAACGCAACGATGAAACTTGCAATCGCTCGAAGACTCGAAGTCCAGCTAGGTAACACAGCGAGGGTCAGCGAAATAGTAGTCGGCTAAAGTCTAGGAAACACTGCTAGTCAGTCCAGTCAACACAAAAAGGGTCAGCTCAGCGCTTTATAAATCGGTCTAAGTCCAGTAAACACAGCTAGTTAGGGTCAACTAATTAGAATTCGGTCGGAGTCCGGTAAAAACAAAGGGGCAGCGAATTATAAATCGTTCGAAGTCCAGTAAACACAGCCAGGGTCGGGTCAGAGTATAATAAATCGTTCGAAGTCCAATAAATATGGAGAGAAACAAAGTAGTATAATATATCATCCGAAGTAAGCATGGAGCGAAATAAAGTATTATAAATCGTTCGAAGTCCATTAAACATGTAGAGAAACAAAGTAGTATAAATCGTTCGAAGTCCAGTAAACACAGCCAGGGTCGGGTCTGAGTATTATAAACCGTTTGGAGTCCAGTAAACACAGCCAGGGTCTGGTTAGTGTATTTTTAAACGTTCGATATCCAGTTAACACAGCCAATCGGGTCTGAGTATTATAAACCGTTCGAAGTCCAGTTAACACAGCCAGAGTCGGGTCAGAGTATTATAAACCGTTCGAAGTCCAGTTAACACAGCCAGAGTCGGGTCAGAGTATTATAAACCGTTCGAAGTCCAGAAACAGGGTCGGGTTAGAGTAATAAAAACCGTTCGAAGTCCAGTTAACACAGCCAGAGTCGGGTCTGAGTATTATAAACCGTTCGAAGTCCAGTAAACACAGCCAGTCGGATCAGAGTATTGTAAATCGTTGGAAGCAGACGAGACAAAGTAATATAATCGACCGAAAGTCAAACGGAACACAAAAAAACACGTGAATAAATCGTATTTGTTAGCGTAATATAAATGCTGCTAAGGTTGTTTTGATTTTTGGACCAAGTTCCTGAGGGAAACATTGCCTTTGAGCACCTGTCGTCCAGCAATAGCATCGCGCGTGCGCTTGCTTGTCACAGAATTTGACGCTTCGATTGTGCGTTACGTCCTTTGAGCTTTCCTAATTTATAATTTTAAGTCGAAAACGCCAGGGTAACCTGTAATTGTTGTTTTTTGCAATTTAAATCATTATATTGGCCTGCAAATTGCAAAATAACTAATAAAATTTGAATTGCGCGGACCACCTTAGTGCATAACCATTTTTTTTTTAAACAATGTCATTACCTTTTGTTATAACATTATGGAATGGCCAAATAGTGAATTCTTACGAGAAATAACGTCCTGAATAAATTGAGTTTTTGGTTCGACTCCTAAATGATGTCCTTTAACTGTGCATGCGCATTAATCTTGACACTAAACATTATTCCGCTTTAAACCCATTACATTCTGTGGAGTCGTGCAAAGTGCTTGATCATATCATCTATTTTCTTCTGGGTCATCCGGTGGAATAAGTTCGGTTGATGCTCGCGGACATTTTGTTCTGCCTTCGTCTTCTCTCTTTTATGTTCCGTCGTCGCTATATGATCTAAAATGTCATCCCAATCGCTCTCCGTAATGTTGCAATACCCACAATGGTAAACATCCAGTTTTATCTGAAAGCAAATAGCATAGGTGGTTGTTATAAATCCTTGTATTTTCTACTCATAAAAATATCAACTTTAGTGTAACTAAATTAATTTGATTTTAAAATGACTGCACTGGTAGCGGAAACTAAACTTTATATGTAGAGGTATTAAAGTTGTTTTCCCGAAATCACATACTATTGGAAACTTGAGCACGCAGATTAGCTACAACCATCAAATTCGTCGTTTATAACATATAAGGTGAACAACAGAGACTTGAAATACTAATTCTGTAACCTACCTCTCTAATGAATTCATTTTCCAATGAAGTTATCAAAAGGCATTTGTCAATGATTCCTCTGTGATAATCGGTTGTTAGAATATGCTCTACAACATTTTCAGCGGTCAAATCAATATGGCACCCATGACAGAAGATTCTTTCGTTCTTTCTCGCAATCAAGAAGAATCCAAAAGCATTGAGCCAATATTTATCGTTTATTATTATGACTATTCCGTCTTTTACATGTTCGACTAGTTCAAATGACTCAATATATCCAAAAAGTGGCTCTTTCACTGGTGCTTCTGTCGTATCAGTTTTAGATGTCGGTTTCGTGTTTTCTGTGTGAATTTTACTTGCCACATGCTTTTGCAGGTCATCCAGCGTAGTGGAGAGTCTTCTGCTGCATGGGTGGCAGTAATAGCTATAGTCAGCACGATTGTGAGTGAATCCATGCTCCTTTGCATACTCTGCTACTGACACGGTCTTTTGCGAGCGTTTGGCCTTACCAAGCAATACTGGCTTTGTGTACAACGTAGTTCTATCTGTCCCATTCGACGTAATTCCCGAAGAAAGCGTTTCTGGTGACTTTTTATTAGGAGTCTTCTTATGTTCTTCAATATGTTTTTCGATGGCATGAGTATTAAAGTCAATTGTTTTCGAACACTTCTTACAAAAGGCAGTTTCGTTAAGCAAGTTAATATTTACGTTGCTCTTTTGGTATCTGTCCATGGATTCATATGTTATTGATTCATCGTCTTTGCTTGGTATATTGTTATTGTCTTCTGCTAATCTTTCCTGGTGGATTTTTAGCAAGTTTTGGTGGTGCTTGCTACGGATGTGTTCTTCAGGAGATTCTAATAATAGCCATTCACATAGAACGCACCATTTCTCCCCAATCGGCGATGCGTTTGTTATGTAGTTTTTCGCGCCCAAGTTTTTACAGAAAATCTTGTCAAGTTCTTCCGCTTTTCCTTTTTTAGCTGATTGTTTCGGCTTTACATTAACTTTTTCTTTATGAACAGGTTTAGTGGCATCTTTTTTGACACCGAAATTGGGATCTGTTTCAGCATCTTTACTGGCGTCTTTCTTGGCATCTTGTTTGACATCTTTATTAGCATCTATACCATTAACCACTTTAATGCCACAAATTTTATCTGTTTTATCAATTTTAACCTTGACATTTTGGGTATCTTTCGCGTTTTTTGTGGTTGGTTTAATATTTTTCTTTTCATTCTTTTGAATGGTGGGATCATATAATTTATATGCTTCTTTATGGTTTACTGTTTTGAAATGACTTGTTGGATCATTTCCGATGATCACATTGCAAGTTAAGCACTGATTGGATTTAGCATCAATCTGTAAACAAATATACAAAACATTGTACAGACACATAATATTAAACTTTTATTACTTCTATAGTATAACATAACAACTATCAAGATAGGGAATCATTAACGTTGTTTACACTGCCAGTAGCATGACAAATATTAATAAAAAGATCTTCCATCTTACCATTCTATAAACCGTATTCTGAATGTTGTCGAAGATCACTTGACTTTTGATTAAATTGAAGACATGGCTTCTGATGACCTTATGGGAAGAGCTGTCATCAAACTCGGTATTACATAGGACACAAGTGTCTTCAACGCAGCCGTTCCATGCATCATCGGATATGATGAACTGGTTAAAAGCTATGATATCATTATCCACACGTGTAAGCCACGGAGAGGTTTTGTTTTTTTCTGTAATATGTGTGGGTTCGTCTATGTGTAATTCGACCTTCGTGGCGGTCGGGAATGTCAGGCTGCATGGCTCGCAGAAGTAAATGCCTTGAGCCTGTAAAGGAAATAAAATAAATTACTATGAATTAATTCATTTAAGGAATAACCTTTGTAACTTGTCACGGGATCATGAAGAAGATCAGATAAACAACAATTCATTTTTTTCTTCGAACTTATGGCTTCTCGTCAGTCAGGCCGTATGTTCTGCCGTTAAGCTGAGGTATATTGGGCATTTATTATGAAATATGGAACAAACATAATATATAATATTAATAAAAATCTTAAGATCAGCCTGAACCGCTGATTCCAGAAGCATGAAATTTTTCGCAAGAGTTCTTTTTTATACATATAACAAAAGTGAGCACAACGATACTAATGATTTAAAGATTTTTAAACATTCTTCGCCTAAAGGGATTAAATAGGGAATTCAAGTTTATATGGAAGTTCGTCATTTTTCCTCCGCACATGGCTTGTTCATAATAAATACCTTTCTAATATAATCTTCTTCATATTTCTCAAAATAACCACAAGTCTTCAAGTTCTCCTTATGTTGTGTATCAACGATATGCGCTAGAGTCTCCTCTTCGTTCGTAAACTGCTCCGCGCATATCAGGCAGTAATGGTCTAAACGACCTGATAGAACACCGTTTTTAGAAAATATGGACGCCATTCTGAAAAGAAAAATTAAGGAAATTAGGTAATTACATAAAAAATATAGACGTGAGGTACTTGGTCAAAAAGTATGATACACGTATGATATAAAATAAAAACAAAATTTTTGCAGCTACGTCACTATCGGCATTAACACCATCGAAAACCATGAAAATTACACACATGACGAAAAATTTGAAAATTTTCACAGCCGCAATAGATTTTCATTTTTGACGATTTCTGCCACTACGCGCCTACCACAAGCCGCGTTAGAGAACTTCGTTCCAAAAATATTCCATTTCTATACCTTTTCTGTAAACCATATAGGAAAAAACACACCTCTGCCTATCCTATTGGTATTACAAGTACAAATAAGTGAACTTTATGTGGGAATATACAATACCTAGTATTATTGGTATACATACTATTCAGCATAGGCTAATGAACACAAATTAGCCGCGCGACGTCGCGTGCTACAAGTCTATTCCTAGCCTTAAGCCACGTACACATAAGGGTCAGTGCAATGATATTCTAATAAACAGATATGTTATACACGTACAAAACAACAGAAAAAAGTATTCCGCGCCGAGCGCAGCGCGCACCGTATCACTCGTAAGCGTGTGTGGCTCAGACTAAAAGTAATATTTCCCAATTGGGTACTTTTCTAGTCTTCACGTTTTGCGCGCTCATAACATATCTGTTTACTAAAACATTATGGGGTCAGTGGACACGGAGTAGCAAAACGCGCAGATTGATTAGTCAACCCTATCGTCCAATCAAAATATTTAAGAACAAAAATTTTGCTCAATAATTATTTTGTTTGCTCGCCTTAAGGTACCCATCCACTGTAACTAATACATCATTATGCAGGATGTGACATCCTATTTGATAACAAAATTTTACAGTATATTAAGTAGGTAAATATGTTTAAAGAATATCTTTGTTTTAGTACATCACAGCGTTATCAGTCACTGGACAATTTCCTAGTATATAGTTGCAGACAGTAGGTATCCAACAGCTTCTGTATAAAATATATTATAAGTATAGGTAACAATTTAGCTTTGGAGTTACACAGTCGGTCTCCAGCAATCTCAAAAATAAGTGATAATACAAATATACATATATATAAAACTAGTGGCGCGAAGGTAGATATGGCAAAATTAAGACGAGACGCGAATTATGATAAGTAGTTTAGAAGTTTTGAGAGAACAGATGCTTCGCCAAAATCGGTTAAAAATATATTGTAATATGCCTAACTAGGATTTATATTAATATACAGTGTGATTCTTCATAATGTGCACATATCGAAATGACGGATTCTATGCTTAATTTGACAAACGGAAAAAATATCTATTTTTATTTTTTATTTTTTACCCCAATGTAAAAAAATGGTGTAACTTTTAAATGATTTATCGCGATGAAACAAACTCCATAATGATTGTTTGGTAATAATTAAGTGTTCTTATAAAATGAAAATTGTGGGAAAAAACCCTCCCAATTAAACCCAAAAAAACCTCAATTGAAAATAAACAGGTATTTCGTCCAAAAATCTGTTTTTTAATCAATTTTTACAATAATCGTAAAAAAATTCAATAAGAAGAATTTTTTTAAATAAAAAAAAAAAGGAAAAAAAAATGTATTCAGATTTATTTTTTTATTTTTTCCGTCGATAAAATTAGGCATAGATTCCCCCATTTCGATATGTGCACATTATGAAGAATCACACTGTATATTATAGCTAAGTATGGGATGGGATTTAAAGACAACCTGTACTACAATACATGGGGACTGTTGAGGATGGTAACTGAACTGACACACAAACAGGTTTTCTGTCCAGAGCCCATCATTCCAGAGATAGTGGTGTTTATTGATCAATGTCTAATGACAATTTAATGATAATTATTATTAATCATTTGTAGAGATATTAATGAGTTTCTAATGAAAAAAAATGTTTTTTTTTTTTATGATTCTACATATATTTGGAAGGAGAATTTGGGTATTTAATTGGGACTTCTTGGGTTTTAATTTTTTGTCAAGCCATGAAGCGCCATTAACTAAAAAAAATTAAAGAAAATAATAATTAAGTATTTAAAAGTGGTTACTTGAGCCAAGTAACTGCAAAAACACAAAAAAATAAAAATTACTTCAAGATGTACTTTCTCTTTAGCTATATTTTTTTTAAATTAATTAGAAACCAAGCTTAAAAACTTGCTTTTTGAGTTTCTTATTGTTTGAAACTCACGAAGGGCACCCTCAATGCCCATCTACAACTGACACATCACATTGGGTTGATAACTAATTATTTAAGGAACTGCATTATAATTTGTGGTAATTAACTAATCATGTTATCATGCCATTTTTTAATCTAGGTAGGTAAGTTATTTATTTGTGCAATTAGATTAATCATTCTGATTCATCATGTATTTTCATACTGCCATCATTGTAAGGAGAAATTCTGATAAGTACTAAAAAAATACTTGCCGGTCTGGTCAGCATTTCACAAAACGTCTTGAAACTCCAGCAAACATACATTGTAAGAATTGTATGTAACTGATACTTGATACAATCATGCAAAATGCTGCTACATGTAATATTTATGTATGACTATATAAACATGGAATGCGATTTCCGAAGTACATACAAACTGGAACAAAGTATGAGCCTAAACAATGTAAATAGCAAAACCTCATCAATAAATCTGCCTTGCCTTTTCCCCAACTATGTTGAGGTCGGCTTCCAGTCTAAATGGATGCACCTGGATACCAGTTCTTTACATGGAGCGACTGCTTATCTGACCTCCACAAACCAGTAACTGGGTAATACAATAACCCTTGGTAAGACAGGGTTCTCAGACTTTCGGGCTTCTGACGATCCATAACGACTGTCAAAGATCCACGAATGACAGCCGAGACCAACGGCTTATTGTGCTTTCCGAGGCACGTAGGTATGTAAAGATGAGTCAGCCATTCACATTCACGGAACAACCCCAGCAAGCGTAGCATAACATGATGGATCGACCCGTGCGGCTGTTATTACTTAGCCACGAGCTCCTCGAAATAAAATTACCTACTACAATCACCAAGCTGTTAGAAAATAAGTGATTAGGTATGGGCTGTTTAGGCCCGTAATGAAGATTTTTTTCACAGTTGAGGGTTTCGAATAGAACGAAAAATATCGAGAGTTGAATAGAATGAAAATCACTAACCTTTTTCGACCTCGTATCAGTTCCACGTTTTTAAACACCAGATATCAAATACAGGCTAGACCAGCCTTACTGCTTCTAACAAAGACTCGCGGTGAAGTGAAGTGAATGCACGGTCGCCAAGTGGACAAGCAAGCCCTTTCGATCTCGTATCTAGAAATTAATTAATTTTACGACGTGGTAAATTCCCGCCCGTAGATCATTCGTTGAAAACGAACACAAATTATAGATAATAAAACGAGAGTTGAGACGAAACGAAAGTTGAGTGGGGTACCACACCAAAGACAAAAATGAAAAATCACAATAATTCGAGTTGGAAAAAATAAGTTTTGATATTTTTTATGGATGCATTCAAATTATTATAACTATTGAGAGAGAGTTATACTGTTATATAACGAGAGTTGAGACGAAACGAAAGTTGAGTGGGGTACCGGGGGTACCACACCAAAGACAAAAATGAAAAATCACAATTCGAGTTGGAAAAAATAAGTTTTGATATTTTTTATGGATGCATTCAAATTATTATAACTATTGAGAAGAGAACAGAAGAGAATTGAAGAGCCGCAGACGCGGCGCTTATTATTTAGAATTAGAATATTTAAATAAATGTAACTCAACTCATGATCATGACTGAAAAATTATTTATCGGTACTAATTCGGCAGATTATTTAAAGTTTTGCGGGATTTATCCTTTTCCATCATCAAGCATGGTATAACAATAAAAAACAGATGATTCGGGCTGCGTTCCGAGTTGCGATGTTATCGATTTGAGCGTGTTAACACCCGTTCCGAATAAGCGTTAGCGCGCTAACGCCGACCCATGAAACGTCATAAATGACGTCATGACATGCGCCATCTTGCGATAACGCCGACCATGCCTTTTACTAATATCACCGTGATCTCTGTCAAAAATGACAGTTGACTGAACTGTTATTTTTGGCAGCGCTGTAGTTTTGAGTCGAATATATCTATAAACTAACGTGGCTTTTTCTAAATTGTGCTTCTGGCTACCGTCGCCACTTAACCAAAGAAGAAAAAGACATTTCTGATGTTTATACAAAGACTTTAAGTAATGTTATAAGTTTTGACGTTGAGCAAGCACTGTAGGCGCGTTCACGAGCGTTCCGAATTGATGACAGACCTCAGCTGTCATAATCGTAATATCTAAATCGGAACGCAAAATATTGATGTCAGCGCTGTGAGTGATTATGGCCTAACTCGGAACGCGGCCTCGGTATAACCAACCCGTGCCAGTTAGTTCGGTACATCATGGGCATTCATGGGCCAAACTTTGAATGTTATGGCATTCCAGTGTTGCCATCCGTACGAGGTTCCTCGTACATGTACGAGATTCAGAGGTCCTGGTACGAGGTACGAGCTTACATCCATCCTCGTACGATTTTGTACGAGATTCGTTGATACAAATCATATCTTTGAGCACCTCTCAATATTCGCAATGAATTAATATAAATTATCTCGATTTGAAAGAAATATGCACACCAGCACCACCAGTCGCGACTTATCTTGCGCGCACTCTAAAGTCGGGTTCAGATATGTATAATTTGTCCGATCCGACGACCGCATCCGTATTGCCGTATCAATTTGGATTGGGCCAATGATACATATCTGGACCCGCATTTAAACGCTTGCTACACGGCTGCCAACCGGCAAAATTGTTTCAACGTTTGGTCGTAAACATCATCTACACGATTGTAAACCACCAAGGTCACCTCTGTTCGGACGCGGTTGTCGACCGTGTAGAAGGCGTTTTACTTGTACAAACTGCCCTGAAGTACTTTTTGACGAAACTGCTTGGAAAATAGCAATTTATTAATAATTATAATGTATGTACGAGGTTGTGTTGGCAAAATACGAGATTCCACACCACGTCTGTACGAGGACCCGCCGTCGGCGTCTGGCAACACTGTGGCATTCCCAGCAGGGTCTTACCCTACTATAGACTAAAATTTTCAACCATGCATTTTAATAGCTGACTTTGCTGTCAAAATGAATTATTACGTCAATTTTGAAGTTTAGCTTTATTTGACAATGTTGACATTGACATTTTAAAAACGCACGTGTAAAGTTTGTATTTATTTCGGGTTTATTGAATTGTTATTTTACAATAAAATCCTAAATGTGATTGACAAACAGCAAAATGAATTCAAAGAAAATCGCCAAAAATCCTTCTTTAGCTTACACAAGCCACCCGGACTATCGGAAACCACCTAAAATCGCAAATCCGGTTTGTAACCTATGAATTTGTTTTTTATTTTATTTTACGCTGTTTTATTATTCAGATAGTTTATTCTGACGATTGATAATAACTTACTCTATGTTTCTAGCACCTACAATGTCTTGGAGCGCCTCACATAGATTCCTTTAACTATATGTTGCAAGATGGTTTGCAAGCAGCCATTTCGGACATTGTACCCGCTGAATTTGAGTTGCCGAACGGAGAAAGGGTTAAAATAACTATAGACGAAGCTGGATTCGCTAAGCCAAGTGTCCCTATGGAGGCCGTTGGTGTAAAAAATCAGACGGTACTGCCAACGGAGTGTAGACAGCGGGCTGCAACTTATAAAGGTGACTTTAAGATTCGAATGACAGTGACTATTGATGAGAAATCTGTTACTGTGGACAGGTCTCTGGGATCTCTACCTATTATGGTGAAGGTGAGGCTTTTTCTTTCACAAAAAAATATGGTCATAATGCATCATGCAAAGTCCAAATATAAGTCATTGAATGTCATACATTTAAATAATTCTTTGTTTTTATTTGTGCAAGTAAATTCTTGAGTATAAAAGCTTGAAATGAATAAGCCCATGTTAATGATTGAAGAAATAACAAACTAACAATAGAAGTAAAAAAAATGCATTGTTTACTATATGTTTTCACCCAAATACGTCAAAGCCAAAAAGAGGGTTAAGATTCTCACCGGTATATATGTATGTTCATCTGTGCCCTCATAACTTCTAAACCACTTGCACTAGGAAGTGGTGAAAGGTGGGCGTTTTGGGGGACTGTCTTATGTAATTTTGACGTTCGTAAAGTGCTGATTCTCAGCCTAGTTTAAATAAATGACTTTTTATTTTGATTTTAACTCTTAATTGAACTGTTTTTTTTTTCAGTCAAAAATGTGTCACTTAGCTGATTTATCTCCTGAAGAGTTAGTACAACATAATGAACATTCTGACGAGTGGGGCGGATATTTTATTGTCAAGGTAATTATTGTCTTATTCATCTCATTTGATGCAGGGCTTGCATGACCTATCATGCAAGCCCTGCGATAACGCTGCACACAACACACAACACAGCGATAATGCTGTGGGTTTTAAAATCAGTTGCCAGGTCTTTATAGACCTTATAAACATTTAACAAATTCTGTCAGTCAACTCAAACTCAAAGCATTTATTTCAAATAAACCAATTACAAGCACTTTTGAATTGTCAAACGGTTAGTCTGTCAGAAAGATAAAGCTTGTTGCCCATTCCAAAGCATAGTAGGTATCTATGGAGAGGAACAGGCAAGAAACTCCTTTAAAATTACAGACACTCTTTTAAATTAAAATATGGTTACTAAGTATTGGTTACATCATTCATGTTGAAATTCGAGATATTAGGCGCACTGGTACGGCGACAGCGACGCGGCGGCTACGATATGAACAAATAAATTTCGCTTGTCGTTACTACAGTGCAGCCACCAATATAATATGTGTTTATATGAGTTTGTTTTCACGAAATCGCCGTGGCGTCGCAGTCGCCGTACAGTGCGGCCACACAGGATAATAATTAATTCTAGTATACATATATGTCATTTATGTCATTCTTGTGTAAGGGGCAGATGTAACAGCATGGTTCAGCAGCCTGAACAATGCGCCTACACTTGCCCCTGCTTAAGAGGGTGCATCCTAAAAGTTGGCAACGTCGTAAATAGCTGTCAAATATTTACCTGTTTCGATTAATTTGGAAATAATACTGTATGGAAATAAGAAATGTGGCTAACCAATTGACTAGAATGTTAATAATGAATTGCAATTATAACATTGAATTTGATGTTGTACCCGTTTTAGGTGAAAAAAAGGCATTTGGAAAGTTACCAAATACTTTTTTTACATCTAAAACTAACTATTCGGTGTTACGATATTAATTATTGCATTTCATAATCAATATTCTAGTTCGCTAGTTAGCCACATTTTTTATTTCCATACAGAAATATTATAAAATTAATCAAAACAGCGAAATATTTGACATCTATTTGCGACGTTGCCAACTTTCAGAATAAACCCTCTTAAAAAGTTTTCGCCATTTGGTTTACACTTACACACAGTTAATCATTGTTTTCATAAAAACGAAGATGTCATTATTTACAGGGACATGAGCGTTTAGCCCGTATGCTATTGGTGACCAGACGTAACTACCCCGTTGCCATCAAGCGGTCAGGATGGAGGATGAGGGGCAACCTGTTCTCTGACTACGGAGTCATGGTCCGCTGTGTCACTTTGGATCAGACGAGCACGGTACGTGAACCAATCATAAAATCACGCCTGTATTCCCCGGAAGGGTTAGGCAGAGGTGTAGCTTTAACACAACCACATTTCGCCATTTATGTTTAAGTCCCATGTAATAGGGGGCCAGCCTATTGCCATTAACCGGGCTGCTACTGAGAAATTCCAGATGGAAAAACCCATTAACACTTTTCTGGACCTAGGAATCGAACCCAGGACCCCACGATCCGCAGACTCATTTGCGACCACTCGACCGACGAGGCAGTCAGTAAACTAATAATTATGTCGTTTATTAAGTTTTTATACAAATTAAATACATTTAAAAAAAAACCTGTTGAGCCAGATGAGCCTGTTGTGTCCCACTGCAGGGACCTTATAAAAGTAATTAAATTTCAACAAAGATATAAATATGTCTAGATAGACAATCAAAGCTGTGAATTCGACAATAAAAATTGCGTCCAACTTAACCCCTAAATGCGCATTTAACTCGGTGGAACGCAGAGCAAAAAGCCTCATAGGCGATGAAGCGCTGGGGCTAGGCTGCACAGCCTGGCTCATCAGCGTAATGTTGTCCGTTCTTCGCCCCATCATAGACCTTTATCCATCGCTTTCCACCAGGCGAGATCGAGGTCAAGAGCTGGCTCATTTACCAATAAAAAATATAAAAAATTGGGTTGAAACCCATAGCCAAATCTTTAGTCAGATCCGTTACCTGACTGGCCCAGCACTGCTCTTACTTGCTTGCCTTCCAGAAACATATATAAACTTGTTACAGAACAACGTCCTCCACTTCCTGAACAACGGCACGTGCAAGCTAATGTTCTCGTACCGTAAGATGATGTACTACGCGCCTCTGCTGCTCATCATGAAGTGTCTCGTGGACTGGCCCGACCACTACATCTACAGGCTGCTGCTACACGGGAAGAAGAACGACCTGTATTATGTTAAGTAAGTCTGGATAACATAACCAAACATCACGCCTATTTTTTCCCGAAAGGTTAGGATGAGATGTACCATCGAAGAACTTCATATCCAAGCAGTTTAAGGACTATTTTTGCTTGCAGCGCTTGCCCGCTTTAGAAACGGGCGGTAACAGATGTGGTCATGTGCATGGGATTTTGTTTTCAAACTGCTTAGATATGAAGTTCATCGATAGTACCTATAGACATAGTCCACCCACATTTCGCCAGTTATGTTTAAGTTCCATGTAATAGGAGGCGAGCCTATTGTACTCAACCGAGCACAAATCCAGACTCCGGATTGCTACTGAGAAATTCCTGATGGAAAAAACCCAATAACACTTTGCCCGACATTTGTCTAACAATTAGCTGAGTTGCCATGGGCAATAAAATAGCCTCCGCGAGTGGCAATTCTTAAATAAACGCTTGGCACTCTATGGACAGTCAGCCTCTATGCACCATCTCGCTGACTGACTAACACTTTTGCCCCTCCTTACCTCGTGCACTAATAGAGCTCTGCCTCATTATATATATTCGCGTTGCGTTGCCTTGTGTAATCGCAGCGTCAACGCTGCGTCGTTTTCCATATATTTTAAATGACATACCACATTAAAGCGTTGCGTCGTCGCATGCGGCGTTTCAACGGATCGGCGGACGAGAGACGAAGCGGGGGGAGGGTGGACATTGACTGAGGTGGGTGCGCCGTCCTCTTGCGCTGCGACGTCGTGCGTCATCGCAACCCAGGTGTGGCATACAATGCGTTGATCCGTTGCGACGACACGACGCAACGCACTAATGAGGCATCGCCCATATAAGCGATCGTCACGTGACCCTCGTGACGTCTTGTTTTCCAACGAATGCGTTACAAATGATCGCGACGATCGCGTAATTCATTAAAATAACTGAAAACCTCGGGGTCATTATAATCATCATTACGAACAATTTATACTATGGGACCAAACCTGAAATGGCGAAAAAAAACAGCTTCTCCATACATTTATGTTCGCGTAACTCGAAAAAATGTATGGAGCAGCAGATTTTTTATTTTAATATTAGGACACGGCCATACTCTATTCTATTATACTTCGTGCCGATACTAGAGAAGAAAACAATATTAGTGATTCAACCAGATGTCTTATGAAACGTATCTTTCAACAGTTGTATCCAAAATATGCTCCGCGAGCTACACGAGGAGGGCTTACACTCCTCGCACGATTGCCGCGCCTACCTAGGCCGCATGTTCCGGCCCAAGCTGTACGAACTGCCCCCCTGGGCCACAGACCTGGATGCGGCCGACTTCCTCCTGAACCGCTGCGTGATGATACATCTGAAGGAACACAAGGATAAGTTTAATGCGTTAGTGTTCATGGCGCAGAAACTTTATGATTTAGTGCAGAATAAGTGTAAGGTAAGCAGTTTACAGCACAATAAGGGCGCTTCATTAAAAAAAAATGCTTCGTAATTCAAACTGGGCTTATATGCCCCAGAGCCGTAGCGTAATGCGCAGCAATTTTGAACGCATTTTGAGCAAGTGTTTTGCTTTTGTAAGAATGATTATTTATAGAATTTATCTCATTTTTTTGCATTAACCTATATTGTCCCACTGCTGGGCAAAGGTCTCCCCCATATTTTTCCAGTCCTCCTTATGTTGTGCCTTCTCCGGCCAATCGGTTAGGAACGAGTCTAAATCGTCACGACAGCGTTTTTTAGGCCTGCCCTGGCGACGACGCCCGTCATCAGGTACCCACTCTGTGACGATCCTGGCCCATCTGCTTAAATAAATATATTCTATAAATATATAATTCTATAATAATATAATACCTTCTTTTTGATGTGAGCAGTGGTGGCCCAGTGGTAACGGCCGCGACCTACGAGTTGTAGGTCGTAGGTTCGAACTCTGACAGGCGCTTTACTTTATGTAAATTATTTCATCACCACTGCTCTCAAAGCTGTGACGGAAACATCTTGAGGAAACCGGCATGTCTTAGAACCAAAAATTCGAAGAGATGTGACATCTACCAACCCGCACTGGGCCCGCGTGGTAGATTACAGCCCACCAGCGGCGAGGTGTCAATTTTTGTAAGGGGAAGCCGAATCGAAGCCGGTTTTAACTTACTTACGTATCAATAAAGGACATTTCGAACAATTTTTTGTTGTTTTTGTTATTCAAAGTTATAAATAGGCGCCTTTGTTGTTTAATTGTTATGGTGATTTAAATACCCCTAGTGTAAGTGTGGCAATAGTAGCGGGGCAGTTCATTGTGAACCACGGAAGGGAACCCGGTAGAAATCGTGTTGTATGGGACTTTCGCCATGCAGCCCACTCCCTCTCACAGGGAGGCGGCCTGTGTCCCAGCTGTTGGGCACATTATGGGCTGATAATGCGAACTATGACATGTATATCGCTTTTCAAGTCATACTTGTTTGTCATTTGTTTGTAGTACACACGGCTACATATCAAGCTTTTGGGACCGGCGTCAGTTCTTCTCAAGGCTGTTGCTTTCGTGTTTCTTTATCAGATGTCAAAACGTGGTGTCGTGTTATGATTAATATTGTGGCTACAAAGCTATACTTTGTTTTTTTTTATAACCACAATGGGGAAGCTCTTGGCCTGAATCTCACCTAATGGTAAGTGATGATCAGGCCGAAGGTGGAAGCGAGCTTCACCCGGAATCCTCAACCACAGAGGAACTGGCTATCTTACCTCTAACTGCCGGAACACAACAATGCTGGTAACATTGTTGTTATGGCAAAAGACTTAGATAAGATGGTGGTAGCTAGCCAGGCGGACTTAAAACAAGCCCTACCACCAACCAAACCGAGCAGAAAATTTAGCCCCTACTGGGAATCGAACCTGGGACCTCTGGGTCTGAGACAGGTGGTCTAACCACTAGATCACAGAGGTGGTTAAAATACATTTCCAGTATAAGCTGACCTCTCATTGTAAGGAAATTCTATACAATGCGAGATCAGCTTATAGTGGTAATTTATAGCTTGATACCTAGCCGTGTACATAACATATTAAAATGTAATTATGAAAAAGCTCTGCTTGTCCTGGTTTTATTCCATTTGATTTATATAACTGACCCTTTATTCCTGGTTCATCAGAAACCATTTCTAATATACCTTTCTGATTACCAGGTGGAAGGTGCAGATGCTGTAATGGTCCAGGAACTCCTGGTGGGTGGCCACCTGTACCTGCAGGTCTTGAAGGAAAGACTACAGCAGCTGATATCCATCGTGAGGATACAGGTCTTGAGGAAGGCCAAGACTACCAAGAAACTGGTTATTGGACAGGTCAGTTCTTATCCGTTATGAGAGCTTTTTTATTTTGTGATATGTGACGTAAAGTTGTGATTTGTGAGGTCAGTTTGTGGATGGGTGACCATTCATTTATTTAAAAACAAGCACAGCTAACTAGTCTCTACAAGTTAACCCGTAATAATCGACCAACTTACATTTGCAAACATTTTAAGTTTGTTCTTGAGATAAATTTATCTCAACTACGGAACCCTTCGCCGGTTGCACACTTGGCCGGTTTTTTAAGATTTCTACATTAAAGTATGGTTTCTGATTCTTTCTAGGCTAGCTAACTTAAAAAAGCCCTTATTTCCTACAGCACGAGCTCCAACAAATCCTTCGCAGTTCAGGAAACTTGGAGCAGAAGATGGAGACGTTCCTCGCGACAGGAAACGCGCCCTCCAACAACGTGAACCTCGCGCAGTACAAGGGACTGACTATAGTGGCCGAGAACATCAATAGGATGCGATACATGTCGCATTTCAAGTTAGTGCATAGTTCAAATAAAAATGTTATATTATAAGGTGAACATCAATATAGCTCTCGAAATTATAATTATGTGCTTCAAATTAGGGATGCATTGATACGCATCTTGGCCAATACGATACCGATATTTATGAATACATATCGTTCATACCGATACCAATCGATACCGATACAGATGGTTATAGTTCATTTTTTAATCCCAGATTGACATTAATTAATTTGTTTGTTTTTTCAATTTGGAGTTTGACATTTGCACCTGTCAAATTAATATCTGGGATTAAAAAACGAATTTTAAAATAAAAAGACATTAAAAAAACAAAATTATTCAATAACATTTCATAAACTTACAATCACAAAAATATTCTCAGTTAATAATTCAAATGAACATTAACAACATTTTTTTTATTTATTTGAATAAGGCCTCCTGTAGAAAATAGTGTATCGACAGAACTCATTTCGATACTAAAGTACTTTGGCGTCAATCTTTTATACGCGATGCATCCTCAGGATGACGAACACAACGTGTTGCAACGCTGAGCGCTGAACGTGTTGCAGCGGGTTAGCGACAAGTCAATCGTCATCCTGAGGATGAGGATGCAGATGCCTTGTTCAGAGGTGAAACACGTGTCGATTTCTTACAAGGTTTTTTTATCACTCTTTAGGAATAGTTAAGCTTAAGGAATAGGTTACTAAATATATCTACGTCTATTGTATTTTATAACGGATTTCCGCCAAGTCACGCCTGAATCAATTAACGGTCGTAAATTTACAGGTTTTTTCTGCACAATAATTTTTTTCATTTACAATTTTCATGTATCTTCGTGCAGATCCATCCATCGAGGCTCATTCTTCATGGAGATGCGCACGACAGAAGCGCGACAACTGCTCCCGGACGCCTGGGGCTTCGTGTGTCCCGTGCACACTCCCGACGGAGCGCCCTGCGGACTGCTCAACCATCTAACTATGACTGCACAGGTAACAGACTTTATGGCTAAAAGGAATAATGATAAGGAAAGGGTTAAGGATGTTCTTTCGGCAATCATCGTCTCTCTTCGATAATACGAACGCGCGACGATGAAGAAATCTTACATAGAGCTGTTACAACCATGAAAGTGCATACTTATTTTGTATTACCATGGGTACAAAATTAGATATTAACAACTCTATACGATTCCAAAAGACTTTTTAATACTTTTGAGTGTAAATTAAATGACGATCGGAGTAGGTAACTGAACAGAGAAAACTTCATACAAACGCTCAATGATAGGTGCACAAAAAATTAGAAGCTTTGGCTCTGTGGGGGATTACTCTGTGACGTTCGTGCTAATTCGGAAACACGACGATTACCGAAGATTACCGGAGCGCATACCTTTCCTGGTTTACTTGTACAGGGCTGTTAGGCCGCATTCATGTAGAACGCTGGTAGCCAGCGCCGATATGCCAGCGCCATTCGGCACCGGATCGCCGACAAGTTCCTCGGCGCCGGTTCGCACTGATTCGGCAAAAACTATGAAAACTGCCTGCAGCGACCTGTGTTGACGGTGCCGACAAACACTGGCATAACGGCGCTGGTTACCAGCGTTCTACATCAATGCCTTAGAAAAGAGGCAGTCCAAAGAAAAAGACGTCTGGATTTGTGAAAGATACAAATAAAACCTTTCCCATTTTTTTCTGCAGGTAACACAACCCGCCGACCCGAAGCAAATTGCAACATTGCCACAAGTCTTAGAAAGATGCGGTAAGTTTTAAATTATACTATTTTGTTATGGTTGGTTTTTGTTATAGTAACATAACTGGGGTAAAGGTACGCCTCTGCCCAACTCTTCGGGGAATACAGGCGTGATGTTATGTTATGTTATTCTGTTATGATAACCCTGGTATACTTGACGTCACAAAGAAGCAACGGATCGATGTTATTATTGGCATAGATGTGGCGGCATCTACGTCGCCACATGCGAACTACGCATCAAAGACCTGAAGTCACAAATCCTGCATCGGGCTATTTAAGTTTACCGAGCGGTTAACATATATATAAGACTATCCGACATCAATCCTTGGGCAATTGCCCGCCAGACACAATACCCGTCTGGTCGGAGGATCCTCCCTTTTCTATAGAGTATGAGTGAACTTTACACCCTGTTCCTCATACCCCTAAATAGAGATCATTTATGGGCCGGAGAGTAACATAGGCAATTGTTATCCTGGGACAATACATGGTTCCTGTAGGATAGACCGTGGGAGCTTTTCGCTTTATAATCGGTCCCATAATGCTGATGATCGTCACCCATGTTGTTGCTGTCTTGTCCTAGCTTGGCACCAATTATGGCCACGGAAGCTGGACAGGTCCACTCAAATCTGTGTGGTTCTTTCCTCCATATACATAATACCATTTCAGACACTAATCTACATGGTCCTCATATGGCCTGACCAAGATTATGTCTGGAACTCTGGACTTTAAAAGAGACTGCGACCTCTGAGTTTGTTTCGGCCTTTCTTCTCAGAGTAATAGGAAACGCCGACCTCATCTAGCCTAGTTTTTTTTTTTAATATGACGTGTAACTGATTCCGATATCTTATTTACAGAATAATCAATTTCATTTCATTTACGCACGGGTAAAAGCATCTATTATGCCTTCCCCAGGAATGGAAGCCATCAGCTCAGTAGCCCAGACGCCGATCTCTCGCGACGTGTACAAGTACCCGGTGTTCGTGGACGGGAGGCTGGTGGGATACTTCGCAGAGGACACGGTGGACAAGTCCGCTGCCTACCTTCGGACCCTGAAGATCAAAGGCGAGGAGGTGCCTATAACCACGGAGATTGTCGTAGTGCCTAAGAAACAGGTAGGTTATTGAATTTGGTCGTAGTTTGTGTAATTATATAATTCAAATTAGATTAGCTAGCGATACTCGTGTCATGATGGATCGGTAAAGAAATAGTTATTTATGCAACTGTTGTATAATAAGGGGTATTAAAACATGAATGTGTTAGTTAGTATCACATGAGTGTTTTAATACCTAATTATATACAGTTGCATACAAGACTTTATCTAAACCCATAATATGAATCCTCTTTAAAAGTTTCTGAAACAATAGCTTTTTGCCAACATTAAAACGACCATAGCCCGTAGCGCTGTTAGAGCGTGTTTTGGAAAATGTGAGAAATGTGCGGGGGGCAGCAGGTGACCGGAAGGGATCGAACAAGCAAAACAGTTGCATAATACTACAATATTATATCACTCTTTTCGATGATATAATGGTTACTATGACACTGGTCGTTATAATGCTGGCAATAAGCTAACTGTTTATAGCATGGGTGTAGATAAATAAACATAATATCTTCCACAGATATGCTCCCAATACGCGGGTGTATTCCTCATGACGAGCGAAGCACGCATGATGCGTCCGGTCATTAACCTCTCCACTGGACAGCTAGAGCTCATCGGTACCATGGAGCAACTGTATCTCGACATAGCCGTTACACACAATGAGATACTTAAAGGTATAGCCGGTAGAACATAGCGTACTATTGTGAAGCGTCCGGTCATCAACCTCTCTGGTCATCCAACTGCAAGCAGCCTCCCTTTTATTCCCTCCATAATTTATGATTGCCGATTTGCGGTCTTTACTCTCTACTTAAGACGACATATTTAGCATCCGTATTCTTAGGCCCGTATTAAAGCACCTCACTTAAGACTCGAGCATTACTCAAAACTACTTCCAACCAATGAAAAGGCTTTAAACGAGTTTTTTTTTTTTTTTACCCACTACTGTGAAGCTCTTGGCCTGAATCTCACCTGATGGTAAGTGATGACCAGGCTGAAGGTGGAAGCGAGCTTCACCCGGAATACTCAACCACAGAAGAACTGGCTATCTTACCTCTAACTGTTCACTTAACTGCTATCTTAACTCTAAATAATGCTTGAGTTTTGAGTGAAGTTTTGTCTTAGTAATCATTAGCAAGTCTAAGTTTCAAAATACACATCCAATATTTCACACTTATTGGAGAGAAAAATACCAAAAATCTTGAAACACAAAGTCTAATTTCTGACAAAAGTCAAATATGAACCACTTTTCATGATTTTTTTTAAAAAGATGATGGATTTTCGTACAAACCTTAATTTAAATAAAATAATTTATTTTTCTCATTTCAGGCAAAACGACCCACGTTGAGTTATCACAGACTGCGTTCATGAGCAACTTGGCTCAACTAGTACCGATGCCGGATTGTAATCAGTCGCCACGGTGAGTTGACTATAACACCAAAAGGGCTTATATTATACCTATATTATAACCTAATTTTCAATCTCGAAGCTTTCTTTTTTTGTATAAACTAGACAAATACCTAATTAATTAATGTTTTTTGACTTTTAACTTGATTTTTACTTTAAACACTTATACCTATTTATTGTCTCCTCCAATTTATCTCCCAAGTGACGTAACATAATGAATGACTCTTCAATTGAAAATTTTGCGTAATTTAGCGGCATCTATCATGTTTAGTTAGAACTGTAGACTCATTACAATTTGTAATTACATACATAATGTATTTTTTTCCCACACCAACAATTTTCTTTTAATCATAAACTAATTAAAAAACAAAAGCTTTTATCATGCACGAGAACCAAACACTTATGCCAAATTTCAGCCCGATAGCTTCAGTGGAAGTGGGTGAAATATTGATTGCAATATTCCAGGACATATATACAAGTGAAGTTAAATAAAAGCTTTTAATTAATAAAAAATAACCCATTTTGTTTCAGTAACATGTACCAATGTCAGATGGGTAAGCAAACCATGGGAACCCCGATCCACACATGGCTGACCAACGCAGAGACCAAGTTATACCGTCTTCAGACACCCGCCACCCCACTGTTTAGAGCCACACATTATGATAATATTGGGCTGGACGACTACCCGTGTGGCACTAACGCTATTGTAGCTGTTATCTCGTATACTGTGAGTATAACGCTACCAACGATACCTTGTTTGTCAAAATACGGCTAGTAGTTGAGGAGTTATGACCATATAAACATACATACATAGCTTGTTATAATCATAACCCTCTTTTAGTTTTGTCGTAAAAATGTCTAATCATTGAGCTAGGCTGCCATCTATTCGCGGGAAAATCCGAAAGGGATACCGTGGCCCCTGCAACACAGGCAACTGAAGGAACGCGGGTGGGTTTTAGTCAGTTAGTGAACTAGAATATTGACTATGAAATGCAATAATAAATATCTTAACATCGAATATTTAGTTTTAGATGTAAACAAGTATTTGGAAACTTTCCAAATGACTTTTTTACATCTCATGACAATATTCTAGTTCACTAATTGACACTACTTCATATTTTCATACAGGAATATTTCCAAATTAATCAAAACAGCGATATATTTGACATCTATTTGCGACGTTGCCAACTTTCCGAATGCACCCTCGTAACATTTAAAGGATAAATCCTTTTCCAGGGCTACGACATGGAAGACGCCATGATAATCAACAAATCGGCGTATGAACGAGGCTTCGCCGCCGGCTCTGTATACAAAGCAGACTTCATAGAGTTGGCGCATCCCGCATCCTACTTCTGTAGGGACCCCTCCAAGCCGGACTTAGCGGAACATATCGATGACGATGGACTGCCCGCTGTCGGGGCGAGGGTTAAACCTGAGGATCCGTTCTATTGGTAAGATAATATGACGCCTAACATATTACACATTACAAAATTTATTGTAATTATAATAATTACACAGATACACAAAATTGTGGCAAGCCACTAAACATATACCAGCGTCAGGCACTTATTGTTGTCTGGCATTTTTGCTAAACTGGGCCTTTTTGGCGCAGCCGTGAGGCACACTCCCCTGGCCAATTTTCTTACTTCTTACTTTACCCCCTTTTGTTCGTTTTATTTTTATCTTTCTTATCTACTGTATGTTATATTGAGTGCCTTTTAGTCTGTGTTAAATAAATATATTTTCTTTCTTTCTTTCTTTATATAGAACTTTCCCAACCTTTACAAAGGTATTTGCCTCTAACACACCCCGCCTCCGTAACAAGGTGTGTTCGGAGAAATACAAGTATGAGGCTAAATGGATAAAGTTCAAGGTCGCTTGTGAGGATGCCAGAAGACTGAATTAACTTTCTACTCAATCTCCATCTTCAAAGAAAATATACAGGCTGACTTTGAAAACATGCAACAAAATTTAAGGGGGTGTTCTACCCATCAATATGAATAACTTTTACTATGGGAACAAATAAGCACTCGGAAAACAAAAATTGGCCTTCTTATACAAAATGGTCCAATCGGGTATATTATCGGGTATATACCTTTATACAGGAAAGCTAATTTTTTTTTGCGAATTCAAGTTGGTCCTAGAGTAAAAGTTGTTCACATTGATGGGTCCAAGACCCTCTTAAATTTTGTAGCATGTTTTCAAATTCAGCCTGTATGTACTACACAGCTGTTAAACACTACCAATCCTCTGTACGTTTCTTATATTTTAATCTAACCCACAGTTACTACGACGGCGAAAAGAGTACGTTTATAGTAAGTAAGTACCACGGCAAGGAGGAGGTGTTCGTGGACAGTGTGCGACTGTGCGGAGACTTCAGCTCACGACCGCTTAAGAAAGCCTGCGTTATGCTGAGGTTACAGGTAAAATACACAGAATAATTTTATCCATTAGAATCATCACTACAATTTTCTTAGTTTTATTTGTGCATTTATTATCTATAGAATCTTATACATTCATTTTCATTCAACAAATTATACTAAATTATATTAAATTAAATAAAAAATTAAATATAGTATGTACAAGTATTTATCGAAACTTAAAAAAGGGGGGAAGAGCTCATTGGGCATCAAAAAATTCATCCGCATCGCTGTCGATGGGGAAAGTGCCCAAAAGGCTGGCAGCATTGCCGCGTTGGATCGCAATACTGATCCTTTGGGCTAAGAATAGGCCAGCCCTCTGGTCGCGTGAAGAGTCGGCCAGCCGCTTGGCGATGTCCCGGAATACTCGATGGGCACTCGGACCCCAAGGCCCTAGTGTTTCAACCCCAAACGGCTCAAACATATAACTCCCAATAAGGTTGTTGTATTTTCTTAGTTAGAATTGGCTTCAAATGTCATGATTTCATGAAATAATCATTCAATGGTCATACACGCAAGCCGGTGGCGAGTACTACGCACACCTGACCTTTATTTTTCAATTTGTTGCAGCGTAACCCTACTGTAGGCGACAAGTTCGCCTCCCGAGCGGGACAAAAAGGAATCTGCTCTCAGAAATGGGCAGCCGAAGACCTCCCCTTCACGGAGTCAGGGTTGGTGCCCGATGTTCTGTTCAACCCTCACGGCTTCCCATCGAGAATGACCATAGCTATGATGATCGAGTGCATGGCGGGGAAGGCGGCTAGTATTCATGGACATGTGAGTTTAAAGATAATATAGAATACTGCTAGAAATAGTAATTGCTTCGAACTGTTCTTTTTCCGCGGGAGTCACGTGTCTAATAAAACATTCTATTTTTAACCTTCGACGGAAAAAGAGGGGTGTTTATAGGTTTATCGTGTGTATCTGTGTATATGTCTGTTCCCTCGTAGCTCCCAAACGGCTGAACCGATTTTGTTTTTTTTTTTTTGTTTGTAAGGTGTCTTGATCGAGAGTGTTCTTAGCTATAATTCAAGAAAATCGGTTCAGCCGTTTGAAGATTATCAGCTCTTTTCTAGTTGAAGATTGGGTGTGCGCATATTCCACAGGTCTGATCGATTCGAAATTTAGTATTCTGTTACTTCAATTATATTAGAAGAAAATAGTAACCTTGAACCGATACTGCAGCATTACCTGGAATTGTGTCGGGGGTTATTTAATTTTTTTAGAATGAATTTTCATTTAAATGAGTACATAACAACTTATCTAATAGTCAGAATTGCTTCAATCGATTCGGCGGTGTTATTTGTTATAAATAAATTAAATAAGGAACATATAACTTTTTATTTTTTTTCTCTTGCCCTTTCGTATTACAGACACAATATTAAAAATCCATTGTGTCTCGTTTGGATCACTTTCCATACCAAAGGTTAAGTCTCAAGAAAGGACCTGTTGACTGACGGAAACTCAATCCACCTCCATCCATCCATTGTCAAATGAAAAAAAACTTGATTATATATAATCAAGCTTTCTTATAAGAAGTAATGTTTTAGATTTATGTTTAATGGACAACAAATCAACAGTTCGACCGTAATAAACAATATAATCTCTCCTAAAGGTACATGACGCAACGCCATTCCGTTTCAACGAAAAAGACACTGCTATAAACTACTTCGGGCGCCTACTGGAAGCGTCCGGGTACAACTACTATGGCACTGAGCGTATGTACAGCGGTGTTGATGGCAGGGAGATGGACGCTGATATATTCTACGGAGTTATTCACTATCAGAGGCTCAGGCATATGGTGTCTGATAAGTGGCAGGTGAGTGACGTGTTTTATACAGTCGTTTTTATTTAAAAATCAACCTAATTTTAAGCAATTTAAAAAATAATCACTTTTATATGGTTGCAATCTTTGATTTGGGAATCAAATGTATTTTCAGAATAACATCCCTGCATAAAATTTCGCAAATAATGCCGAAAACTTTTGTCTCGAAGTGGCCACTATTTTGGATTCGAAAACTTTCCTAATTTCTTAGCATGAGTGACAATAAAAAACATTGGATTTTTTAGTTTTCGTGAAAATAAATCATATTTTTATAAATCCACTCGCTCCCAAAGCAACATAAATGTTCCGCATGAAGTAGAAATCTAATTTTCATCTTCGATTTAGAAATTTCCTGCACCAGAACTTCTAAGGGTCAGCGCACACCAAGCAGAGCAGAGCAGAGCATTTTCTGAGACTTATTGACAATTCCATATATTGCAAAATTAAATACACGTCAAGACCATACGCGATCATTTTGCAGTTCGGTGTGCGCTGACCCTACAAATCTTAGAAGTTATACCCATTGTGATGTGATGTCCCGCCCGCAGGTGCGCACGACGGGCGCGGTGGACGCGCTGACGCGCCAGCCCGTGAAGGGGCGGCGGCGCGGCGGCGGCGTGCGCCTCGGGGAGATGGAGCGCGACGCGCTCGCCTCGCACGGCGCCTCCTTCTTACTGCACGACCGACTGTTCCACTGCAGCGACAAGACTGAGGTACCTAGCATTACCCGACGGACTGTGGCGGCGTCTACATCGCCACGTGCGAACTACGCATCAAAAACCTGACGTCACAAATCACAAAGACGTGACGTCAGGACGTCACAAATCCTGCATCGCGCTATTTAAGTTTACCGCGCGATTCACTTAAATAAAACTATCCGACATGAATCCTTGTGCAATTGCCCGCCAGACACAACACCAGTCTGGTCGGAGGATCCTCCCTTTTCAATAGAGGATGAGTGAACTTTACACCCTGTTCCTCATACCCCTAAAATACCACTTTTGGATATAATAATGCTTCTCCAATCGCACACTATCTAGAAGTTCCTAGTGTGCCCGCTGGATGGCCTCTTTCGGCCAAAGTAACATAACTCCGCGGGCAACAATCTGTGAAACGCTCTTCATTGCTTCGCGGTCAAAATGTCCACCGGCTGTGTTCGCAATATTATCCATTGCTTACTACCATTTCATTCTGCCTAGCCTTTTCCCAATCATGTTGGGGTCGGCTTCCAGTCTAACCGGATGCAGCTGAATACCAGTATTTTACATGGAACGACTGCCTATCTGACCTCCACAACCCACTAACGGGGTAATACGATACCCCTTGGTAAGATATCAGACTTTCGGGCTTCTGACGACTCGTAACAACTGTCAAAGATCCACGAATGACAGCCGGGACCAACGACTCCTACGTGTTTTCCGAAACACGGAGGAGTCTCGGTATATAAAGATGGTCTTGGTCACCCATCCACGGACCAACCCCAGCAAGCGCAACTTAACCTGATGGATCGACCCGTGCGGCTGTTATTACTTAGCCACGAGCTCCTCCCACTGCTTACTACCAATGTCAGAAAAATAATGTATGTAATGGAAATACGCCAACTAAACTCTTTCTAGATTTTAGAATTGCCATCTTTGAATAGATAATATTGAATTAGTAAATAAATATTTATTTACAAAAGTATACTCTTATGCCTTCCTTTTTAGGGTTCCATACCCGACTAAGCTTCCGCTGTCCGTCCGTCTGTCTGTGTATTTCTGTTGTCCCTATAACAACAAATAATATAAATTAAATGGGGTCCCCATGTAAGAAACGTGTTTTTTTCGGCATTTTTAGCTGGTGTACAGAACCCTTCGTGAGCGCTATTATTTTATGATTATTATGATTTGGTTTTCTTCCAGGCTATACTCTGCTCAAAATGCGGCACCCTCCTGGGCCCTATCATCGGCAAGAGTGAAACTAGCAAAGAAACTTGCCGCCTCTGTGGCGACGGCAGCCTGGTGTCCATAGCCATCCCTTACATCTTCAAGTTCTTCGTGACGCAGCTCGCCTGCGTCAACATTAACGTCAAGATCAACTGTAGCGAGCATCTCGCTATTACTGGATGATGTGGCATTAGGTTTAAGAGAAAGTGTTGTTGCAATAAAGATTGAAATCGTTTATCGTTGTTTTAATTTTAGATTCCATGAGACTTATACATACTGGCGAAATGTGGGTGTACTATACGTACACCTCTGCCTAACCCTTCGGGGAATACAGGCGTGATTTTATGTTAATTTTAGATTGGAAGAATTGAATTATGCCTGCCATAATATGTTATCAATCCACCACCCTTGATTAACTGATAGAGAATACCTAAGGCATTAATACCTTTGTGCTAGGAACTGAAACCGGTATTATATTATTCAATGGCACAAAACTGTGGCAATGGCTTATCGGTTACCTACCAATTATATGTGTGAAATAGTGTGTGACTGAGCTGATTCAGAAAGGGCGAATTCGCCGCGATACGTTTCGCGCGTTAGTGAGATACTAGGCACCAATACATCGCGCGAATTCAAAATACGCGTGCACTACGCCAGACTCTCGACTCGCGCGTGATTCGCGCTAGTCAAGATACTAGGGACGCATTGTTGCGCCTAGTTTACGCGCGAACTCCAGAGTACTCCAGAGCGAGTGCACGTATCCAGGGAAATGGAGCGCCAATGATACGGAATTGTTTATAGACGAAATATGCTCGCGCGTAAGTACGCTCTTTCTTGGCGAAACGGTTGCGCGTGATACGCACGAGAGAATCGCGGCAAATTCACTCCTGGACAAGCTCTTATATTTTGCGTGTTTTTATAGAACCCCAGGAGCAACAAATAAAACAAATTCATGCCTTAAAATTAATGTATTAATTGCAAAAGAGGTCACATCAATAGATTTATCTGAAAACAGTATAACGCGACACGGATCGTAATAAGCGCGAATGGCGATGCTTGTGAAGGAAGATGTCAACAACCTTTCAAATCCAGTACATTTTATGATAGTTCCTAATTCACTACGTAATTTTTTTTTATTATGATCCGAGTCGCACTCTAGTTACTATAACTTAAACTAAAGAACTGTCACTTTGACATATGAACTGTCAACTTGACAGCTAATCTTCATCCATAGCTTCCTCATCTTTTTCCTTCTTCTTCTTCTTCTTTTTCTTCTTCTTGGCACTGGCCTCGACGTCTACAGCCTGTTGTAGTTCTTCCAAGGCTTCTTTCATGACTTCTATATTCTTCTTGGGAATGTCACCTGTCTCATAGAACTTCAAACGGTCTTCAACTTGCTGACGTAACTTCTCGCCGAAAACTGTTGATTGAATTTCTGGAAAAGGAAAAATAGTTGAGTTATAAAGTTAGTTCACTCATTGTATCTTTATGACAATGACATAAAAGTCACAAGACGCGGTCGTGATTTGCAACGACTATAGCGAAAATCTCATTCTCGCGTCCTCTCTCGCACACCGCTTGACGACTTGTTGCACACTAAGAGAGTGCGCGAAGTTTAGTTCGCGTTATCGCGACAATGTAGCCGTGGATTACTACTAACTATAAAACTATGGAGTTTCTTGCCCGTTCTCATGCGAAACTACTTTTTGGAAGGGCAACTAAAGTCTTTTTTTTTTGTAAATTTTTACTTTCAAGTTACAAAAGTGCCTTTTATGTGCATAATTGAAGATTGAACCACGGGATACCACCGCCACCGCTATTGGGACCAACACAGTTGTGACAAAAAGAGGCCTATGCATGAAGCTAGTCATAGACTGCCATAACTACCTCTAAAATCTTAGTTTATACTGAGTTTTCAAATGTGGTAGAAATAAGATTGTAGCAATAAAATTAGTACATGATACGCATTTGGCGTTCATATGTGGATATAACCGCATTACTATAGCACTACTGTTATTACCACAAGTGCAGGTTACAATTGCAATAGATCAAAGTGTGCATATCGCTAAATGGAAATGTTGCATAGGTGATTCGTATACACAAACATGCGCCGGCGCCGGTGCGACTCCGGCGTCAAGTACAGGAAGCCTTAAGAAGTCAATTTTACTGTGGATAAAAATATCTGACATTGGAAAAAACCGTCCTTACAAAATAACATTCATGTAAAGTATTCCTTACCAGAGAAGCAGTCAATCCTGGATGCGATGGAGCACTTGTTGGCGAGGTACCGACTGATGCGTCCCTTGTTCTTGAGCCCCGCGCGTCCGATGAACGTCGAGTGGTACAGTAGGCCATACTTAGGCGTGTTGGAGCGAGTCTTTAGCGCACGGAACAGCGCTTTTTCGGCACCTGAGTAAACAATGGAGATTTAGTGTTATGACGTTCAAATCTGACTTACTTTTGTTCATTCGGAAACACGAAGATAACCGAAGCGCACACCTTTTCCGGTCTACCTGTACGTAAAAACAGTAGAACATACCCAAAATCTGCAGCGTCGATGCAGGGTACTTGGCCAGATTGGTCAGCGAACCAGCCTTAGATATAAGTCGCGCGCCGACCTGGTCGCCAATTAATGTGGTCAGGTTCGGAGCCACCGACTCCATCTTTGTGTGAAGGTACCCTGCTATCTGCTTCCTGTTTGTAGAAAGTTCTAATAAGTAATTTGATATAAAAATTATGTGTAAAGGAGCAGCTTATGCTCATCAGTGGAATGCTGATGAAACGGTTGATTTTGGTGATTGAATTTTAATGTTTGAAGACTAGACGCCAAATTGAAATATCTCATGGAATTATGGATTCAATCGTTCAAGTGTAATAAGTCCAAAAAGAACAAAATATGCGCTTTCTTTTTTGGAAAATTGTATCTTATATAATGAAGGGCATTTATTATACTAATATGAAAGGTCCATTTTAATAAGTCTCTATGTGTCAAAAATACTTTTAATTTACCTAAAATTTTGACAAGATTTTGAACGCTTTTTATTACAGGAATGCCTTCAGGTACTACGAAAAAATATTTTTTAAATCTTACCTATAATTACTAAGCGCAACAACCCTTCCCGCAAACATCTGTATATTAATCAAATCCACAGGCGAGATATCCATTCCCATAGACATCTTAGACGCGTCAATAATAGCCTGGGCCTTCTCTGAGTCCCCGATGATCTCAGTAAGAGGCTCCACCGACTCCGCGCTTAACGTCTTCCGGTCCTTGATGTACTCCGCACACTTAGTGTAAAGCTGGTTCTCTGGGACGATGCTGATCAGCTCTGGGAAGTGGTAAGAGTACCATTCTCTGTGGGATGGATTTTAATAAGTTAGAATATGATCGCACAAGGGTTTATAAAATTGTGAAGTGGAGTCTCAGATGTCTTTACAATTCTCAGTATACCAAACATCTGCTGGGACACATGCCTCCTCTTTTCAAGAGGGAGTGGGCCGTAATCTACCACGCGGGGCCAGTGCAGGGTAGAAGATCCCGCATATCTTCGAATTTTTGGTTCTAGAATATGCCGGGAAAACATCGTGAGCACACCATGTTGAGCATAGCTCTTAAAACATAAAATTATGTGTGTTAAACAGCAAAAATTAAATTACAATGTGAAGTTAAAATATACTACTATTAATACGTTCATGACTAATTTTTCCCTGCAACCTAGGTTCGTGGCATCTTGCTCATCTTTAGTTTCATTCACATCACAGATGCAAAAATAATACATGGGTCCACTAGTTTTAGCTGACTAGTCTCTTGATGGTGATAGGCAATTCAGGCTAAAGGCGTGTCTTTGATGGTGTTTATTGGCAACTAACTTATAAACGTGTATGTTTGTTCATACCTATTACTTTTAAACTTATTGAAGTGAGCATCAACAGAGAACAAAGTCGTTCAGATATTTACCTTATCCGCATAGAAAACGTATTGATATCCTTGTCCAGTTGATCCAGCAGTGCTATAGACTGAATGATCATGTTGTCAACCCGGTGCACATTGAACTTCACGCGGGCACGGGAGTAAGAGTGGCCCAGACCAAGCTGCGCAACGCTGCATGCCTTTAGGGTTAAACCCTTGATGAGAGCGTGGAAGTGGTGGCGGATACCTGTTTGAAAAAAAGCTAGTTTTGAAGTACCTAAGTTAAAGAGTAACATTAGCCATAATAACCCTTTGTTGGAAGCTTTGCTGTGAGAGAACATTGAATATTTGTCACTTGTCAAAATGATCTGTAAAGCATGAAATGTGTAGAAAAGCGATCAATCGGCGACAAGACCAAAATACTAAACGCCATGTTGCAGCAATGGTTTTTAAGGAAAAAACAAGGAATTCCATTGGCAGCTGAATGAAAGTAACAAAAACTGAACAATTTTGACATTTTTCTTCCCCATTGCAACAGAGTTTGTTTCATCATGCTTGTACTTTTTTTAATGAATGCTTTCATTTTTTTTTTTAATTATTATTAATATGTGGCAAACATATAAACACAGAAAGAGGTTACAAATATTATAAATGTGAAAGTTTTGACTTTTGATGTTTGTTGCTGAACCTATTTAGTAATTATTCACAGTATATTAGTTTCAGATAGTAAGTTCCTGTAGGATCATTTCTGAACTCTATGCGGGTGAGCCGCAGGCAAAAGTTAGTGGATACTAAAGAAATGTTGCAATTAATTTCAACACACTACACTATGAAACAGGTACATGTTGTGGATATAACTGACTTTACTCTAGCACTACTGTTATTACTACAAGTGGAGATAGGACACTTGCAATAGATCAAAGTGTGCAAATACAAGTTTTCTCCAACATGTGTGGTGACTTACAGAGTACAGATCACTAGCTCATCTTTTAAAAAACAATATCAGCAAATAATGAATTAATAATTACGAAATAGGGGATTTAATTTATAATGCGTTTTATTGTTTCTGATACAGGAGAAGTAGTCGCCACGCAACATCTAAATAGGAAGGGCAGTCAGTGCTCCGTATAACCCAACCCCTCGTGGCAGAGCACTGACAGTACAAACTGCAAAATAAAAATTGTAAGGTGTAAGGACCAATGATGGGGGACTTACCTCGTAGAATCTCTGGAACAGCCCCAGTGTGTGAGCAGGGAATCTCCAATGCCTCGCTGATGGCTGCCCCCAACTTGGGGTCTAACACACCCAGGCTGCATTTGCCACGCTTCTTGCGCTTTGGAAGAGCCCCCTCCAGGAACAGGTTCAAGTCTTCCGGGAGTATACCTGTTTGATAATCATGAATATGTAATTGTAGAAAAGATAATTTTGATTTAGATGAACTTGTCTATTTTTAGTACTAAGTGGTTGTCAAACAATAGTAATGTAATTGTTTGTAAATATGCAAGTGTATGCACTTCCTACATAAAAATCAACTACACAGATATGTACTATAGATTTAAAAAGAGCAACAGGCAAATACACTGTCGTGTCATGGACACGACGAAGAAGAACAAGCATGATAAGAAAATAAGGTCAATCCTGAGAAATAAAGTATGATTTTAAAATGTTGCTGAATGAAGATGACTCTTTCATAGAAAAAACAATGTTTGCATCGCTAATTCCTTCTATCAGTTATTTACCAAGCACGGTTTATTTGGACATAATCTTCAAACACGCGGGCACTAACCTTCGGATACCGCATTGATATTTTCCAATGCGACGACCGCCGATTTGAAAGGCTGGAACCCACTTAGCGTCACAACAGAGTTGAATCGCTGCAAGTCAGTCACAGACTCTTCAACTTGAGGCAAGAAAGCTGCGAGTTCTTCAAACTCGGTAACTTTGAACAGCGCGAAGCCCGCGCTGTGTTCGTATAAAACATACAACTTACTCTGAAATAACACAAAACTTTATCACCATCTCCCGCCATGTATTGTAATTAAATTAAATAAGAATTTTACACAAATACGCACCATTTTTGCTTGTTTTACTTCAATTTATTTTCATTTTTCGGGGAGAAACAAACACGTGAGTTTTGTTTGCTCCCCCACTAACGAAAGTACGAAACGTTTTGAGGTTAGAGTGTTTCGTGTCACGTTTGAAAACAAATTGATTGTTATGCCTAATTCCTATATTTTTTTAAGTTACAATTTTCAATTAATTTTATTAAAATGACATTTGTGTTGTGAAGTAAATATGCAGAATAAATATTTGTAGCAGAATTATAAATACAATAACAGCGCAGAAAATAAATAAATAATTTATTTATTATTTCTGCCATTCAATTGTAACGGAACGTTGCAATCGATTACTTCGTTCAGTAATCGTAAACGCGACAATACGTTTGCGACAGTTTCTGACATATATTTTTTGTGGTTTCCGAACGGAACCAAAATAATATAATAATACTCTAAAAACTAATCTTACGCAGCAATGAATAACTACGTTTTAGTCGATTATATATTTTAAGTCGATTAAAATTAAAACAATAACACTAAACGCCCTAAAGCGTAATATCCATAAAACGTCTATAGTGTCTCCAGTGTCTCGTTCAGGCCTTCAACCGATGAATTACTGCATTGTGGAGGAATGTAAAATCCTTTAAATTTTCATTACTAAAATCCACCAAAAAAAAACTAAATAAAATTCACCATTCAAACGCATTCCTTGATCTTTTACAAAGCGTTTTTTTTTCTTATTACCTATATTATTACTATGTTCTTGTTCCAAATAGTTGATTATTTTTGTATCCCAATTGGACAGCACTACGTGGCATCAACGGAATTATTTGACATTTCAATTTGAATTCAACCCAGAAAATGCGTATGGGGTTTGTAGTTATTTCGAAAATAATAAAAAGAACTCTGAATTATGGTTTGAAAACCAACAATATTGTACAACGTCGTGAAAAATAATCCCTTTTCTGTGTTAAAGTGCATCTATGTGAAAATAAAGTGCTAATATGGCTACAATAGCGATGCAAAGAGACCTTGTTGTCTCATTCAAAAAGGAGACGATTTTGAACTTGGGAATACTGAGTAAGCTGCAGCAAATGCCTTCAGAGCTAAGCAGGCAGATATTCAAGGAGAATTCATTAGAAAAACCGACACAGAACTTCTTTAATCACCTTTCTTACTATTTGGTGTCAATAATCGATACTCAGGTTTCCAGCTCATTGCCATGGCCACTATACGATACGAAAACTGAACGAGCGTACAGAAACGAGATGTCTAACTTCATCAGCGAGTACAGCAACAAAGGTTTGTTGGCACCAGTCATGTCCTCTTACCTGGTCAACCCAAGCTGCTATAAAGTCACCATGTTGATATTCCAAATGTCACAACTTGCTATCCAAAGAGTATTAATATCGAAAATGGTTAAAGATACCCAGAAGAAGCTGTATAACAATATGACTGAAGATTACAAGACAAAAAAAGAAGGTTTTATTGACAAAATAGAAAAGGAAACGGTGACAATATCCAGTAAATTTTCTAATTATTTGTGTAAAAGAGCAGCTATGGAGAAAATAGCTGAGTTGTTTCGTAAGAAAATAACTGAAATGGAGAATAAAATGACTGAACTAAATCCACAACAATATCTAGATGAAATAGTTGATGGTTTCTTAAAAACACATGAAGTAGATGAGACGGGGAAAGCAGAAATCCTAAAAATAAAAGATGTTCACAAATCATCCTCATTTTTCGATGATTGGTTAGCTGAAGTAGACAACAGAATCACACAACTGGAAGAAGAATGGGATACAAAAATAAATCCATTCCTTCAAAGTTGTAGAGAAACTCGTAAGTCCACCGAAATGTTAATAGCCAGACAAACAGGTGAAGCTGAAAAGAGTTCGTATACTTTAGAATATAACTCAAAAACTGACGAAATATGCACAAAAGAATTACAAAGCCAGGTCAACAGTGAACAGAAATACATCCTCAAGAATATAACAAAAGATGATAAGTTGAGTTTCCCCAACCTTATAAGAGCATTTCTTATATCAATCGGTTTTATACTGAAAAATGCTGAAATCGGTGATGAAATATACAAGTTCAATGAATACTTGGATGGTGGGAGACGGAACTTTACGGAAATTGTTTCCGCTATGAGGATACTTTTGGATAGGGTTATGAATGCCGAAGCTAAACTTCAGGTGAGTTCTAGTTATTGTAATTATTATTTCAGTCTTCATACTTAGTAATATATAGATTTGTTACTAAATAAAACATAAACACATTTACATAGATGTAAATGAAGCCATCCTTTTGAAGGGAGAAGCCCACCTTTACCCTACATAGATACAAAAATTCATTCCTTCCCATGGAGGTAGACAGAAGCTACAGAACGCAGAGAGCTGCTACAATCCATACATACTCCTTTTGCCTGGTTTAGTTTCAAACATGGTCATACACACACGCTGGCTGTGATTACTACAGACCTGACCTGACCATCTCTTAAGAACATCACCAATACCTGCACACAATTTTTTTTACATAATATTTATTAGTGTGGGATAATTTTGTAGTGATTTTGTCAATTATGTTTGCAAAATTAATTTAAATATTTCTTAATAACTGTGAGGATTGATGCTGCTAGTTTTATATTTTGTTTTTGTGTGTTTTTCTTACTAGTAACTGTTATTTTTCAGCGAACACAACCATCATACAACCAATCAGTTTCACTGAAGGAATTTTCCGAAATACCACCATTACCTGACCTGGCAGATTTGAAGATGGGCAAGGACTTACAGTCTCAACTTATATTTGACACATTCACACCACTCAACATATCCAAACATCAATTCAACTTACGCAGAAAAGCCAGCGGTTTTGCCAAACCACAGACACGGTCATTACTCAGTGCTCCGTTCTATCAAGGTCCACGAGATGACTTCTTAAAGAGCCTCATATCATGCCGTATCAGTTCTTATGACCGTCCAAATGCTACACAGAACTTTAACATGTCAATACTATCCCAAACCAACCACAGGAACAACGAAACTATAGCAGAATGCTCTTCAGGCTTCACAAAACAACAAATAATGAGGTTACTATCGACGAAAAAGTCTAGTAGCTCTAAAAAGTTTAAATATAAAACAGAGAGACCAGATAATGTTAATGTTAAGAAAGGTGGACTGTTTAATGAATCAGTGGTTTCAACTGATGGCAACGGTTTGTTCAGAAGTCATTCCTCACCAAATCTCTTTGATAACAGAGAAAAGAGGTCTAAGTCCAAGATTCCTATTCCGAGGAAATTATCTATAATGCAAGAAGACTGTCCACTTCTTGAAGTATCTGGCATCCTGGCGTTAGAAAATGATAATAGTTATGGAACTCCCGACGGTGTAATGCAACTAGAAACTAACAGAAAGATATTTGATGCTACAAGTCTACCCACAATTTCTATAACTCCTGAACCCGATAAAGTTCCAACAAATATTCAGGAAGACTCGAATAAAGTGCATTTTGCTGATCTGAATGTGCCGAATCTACAAGAAAATATCCTAGAAAAAGAAGATATTAAGACTGAAACACCCAAAAGTAACTCACAATTGTTAAGAAAAACAAGTTCTTTAGAGAAAATTATCAATAGGTTTAAGAAAGTTAGAGCTAGTGTCTTGCCGTGTGACAACAGCTGTGAAGATGGTAGCGAATTCACAACTATTGTAGAAGAAAAAGAAAATCTAAACACTGTTAACGTAGATGTATTCACAGCAAATAGGGTCTTATTGCCTGATCTTTTAAGTCCAAGTTGCAGTGTGATACCAAAGAAGTCTTCGGACTATTCGGATCCGATCTGTTTTGATGACGAGCCTCCTTGTAGAAAGCCGCGGGAAAGCCTCGGGACCGCATTAGGTGTAGACCACACGTTCCTAGACCAATTTGATTTGATAGACTAATAAAAAATAAGTTAAAATTAAGGAGTATTAAACAAATTAAGTTCCAGTATTTTTGAAGTTTGCATAAGACCTTCCATCTTTAATTAATGTAGTTTTTAAACTACTATACACGAGATTAAATTAAGTGATGACAAATAGCGCATATTTTAAGCTCTCTACGACTTATGGACCTTATTTGCTAAGTGCACTATTTTTATAGATAACTGGATATCTTGGAAGCCAAGTTATCCAAAAAAAAAATTTGACCAACGTTGAGTTTCATGCATTTTGGCTTAGAAACCATTATAAATTCAAAACTTATTTTTGGCCAAAATGTTAGTTGTATCACTTGGCTTCAAGCTATCCAAATATGTTAGTAATTTTCCATAAATCAAATTACTTTGTAATTACGAAGGTAACTTATGAAAAGGAGATGAATGTTAAAATGTTTACTGACCCTAGATGGGGTCTAGATGAATATATTTATTTTTATATTGTATAATCTCTAATGGCTAATACACAGTGGCTTAAGCAAGGCAGATTTTCATTTATATCATTGCAATCCATTATTACTTTTGAAACACCACTTTAATAAGTTCTTATTTTCCTTGGGGTTTACATTGTGCCCAGTAAAATAGTGTAGGAGGCATCCGCGTAGAGAAACACCTACGATAGTCGCCCTAAAGTCGCTGTCAAAGTCTTCTGTAGCTGCCTTGTTCGGATAGTCTAGCCACCCAAACAAATCAATTCAATGATTGACCTTCCTCAAAATCGGCCATCATTCGTCATTGTGTAATATCCAAAATGTGTAACTGATTACTTTTAAAATCTTTACGATCATAATTTCATAAACTATGATCTAATCTATTGAATAATTTAGTTCATTAGTTGTTAACTGTTATTCATTATTATGTAACTAACTAGTTTAAATAATAAAATGAATATTAATTGGTACCTAGATATTTTTATTTTTGCAATTGTGAAGATTTCAAAAACATTAAAACTCACATTTAAAAAAAACTTTAATTAATAAATATATCATTTATTAAAAAAATCGTATACGTTGCACTTTTGCGTCTATAGCGTTAGTACTAAAATAGAAAGCCAACCATTACAATTTGACATGGCGTAGTGACCATCTACTCTCAACGAAAAGATGAAGAAGTCTCGAGTAAGCTTCCAGAAAGAAGTGGAATACAACATAAAACATTTTCTTCTACAATAGCTCTTACAACGATGAGCGTAATTATCTCGTACTTTCATTTTATACGCCTGTACAATAAATACGTCGTTCTAGCTTCATTAAAATACGACTAAATCCTAGGATCATCTTCGCCCAATTTGACCATTTTCTCAGAAATCTCCCAAACTTTCTTAGCTCTGTTCATATTACTGACAGAACTCGACAATGAACTTTCTCTGCAATCAGAAAAGTATTTTCCGGAAACCTTTTCTAGGTTTTCGTCAACCGCCAACATGACTGAAGTCTGGCAACCTTGTTCAGGGTTCTTGAAGAAGCATTTGGTTATCGGGAACAGCATCCAATTCAATGGAGGAGGCACGGAACTCCAAATTCCGGTTTCAATCAAGCCGGGATGTAGACAGTTTACTGTTACTCCTGTTCCTTCCAATCTTCGGGCTAGTTCTCTGGTGAAAAGTATGTTTGCTTCCTTAGAGGCGTAGTAGAGATACCCTGGTAATGTGTCTACTGGGTTAGGCTTTTCTATATTGAATGCGCCAAGACGGTACAAAGACGAAGCGACTACCACTATTCTCGATGGGGCACTTTTCTTTAGCAGATCAATCAAAAGATGTGTAAGCAAGAATGGTCCATAATGGTTGGTCTCCATGGTCATCTCAAGGTCGTCAACAGTCTTCCTCTTCTTGAATGTGTCTGCGTAACCAGCGTTGTGTACCAAAACGTCTAGTTTTGTCTCAGTTTTATTGATATCTTCGGCAAATTCTCTGATGGAAGCGAAGGAACTGAGGTCCAGTTTCTTGACCACGACTTTCGTGTTCTTTGTTGTGTCGATGATTTCGGCTGGAATATTAAATTGTTACTTGGTTAGAAATATAATAATATAGGGAATACCAGCTTATTATTGTACCACTGCAGGGCTAAGGCCATATTGAATAGATTCTATTTTAATTAACAATGCAGGGAGGAAAAAATAACTTTCACACGTTGAAACGGCCATTGCATTCTCTAGTAGGTACCTGAGCAGAGACACACTGTTTCCGCCGTGATCTACCTACTGTGTGTGATCTTTTGCAATCTAATGTGACACATGGAATGGGGCTTTAAAACCATTCCCATCAAATTGTCCCGAAAAGACTAACATCTCCGCCTGTCGTCATTAAACCCCAAAAGGCCCAACCGAAACTACAATATAATAAAGAATAAACAATCACCTTTAACTTTCTCAGCAACCTCCAAATTCCTGCAAGCCATGATGACTCTGGCTCCTCTCTTAGCCAACTCCCTCGCAGTTTCCTTCCCAATCCCTCCGGTACATCCGGTCACAATCACGGTCTTTCCATCCATCCTCGTGGGCTTACGGTACTGACCACAAGTGTACTTGGCGAATAGTCTGATCGCAAAGATGACTCCGAAAAGACCAAGGATTGCAAAAACTGTTAAGATGATGAGTACCGGGAAGACCCAGTAGAGGTAGCTTGCTTTCCAAGCTTCGGCGACGATCATGTCTGGAAAGAGAGGGAAAGGTGGTCAGTAAAATGTTACTTAATTGTTACCTCGTAGGCATGAGCAGATTAGGCTTTGTCCCCACTTTTCCAATCGTTTCTGTATACAGGGTGTAATTTTAATCACCGTTTTCCTCTTAAGGGGTCATTGTACTCATCATTATGAACAACTTTTACTATGGGACCAAATCTGAAATCGTGAAAAAGAAATCAGCTGTTCCCTACATTTTGACGAGTTATGCGAACATAAATGTAGGGAACAGCTGATTTTTTTTTCACTATTTCAGGTTTGGTCCCATAGTAAAAGTTGTTCATAATGATGAGTACAATGACCCCTTAAGAGGAAAACGGTGATTAAAATTACACCCAGTATAGTAATAACTAATAGAAGCGATATCCGGCAAAAAATCCGGCACTTGCAAATTGAAATCCCTAAGTCTATGAAAGCCGATTTTCAGCCCACCGTGCGCCGTGCACTACATTTACCTTTATTGTCGCTTCGCGGCTTCGATGCTGAAATCTACAAGTTGTAATGTGGAATGGGTACCTAAATACCACGAAACTCCTGATCAAAACTTTGAGGCAGCTCCTTGAAATCTATTGTCATGACAAAAATAATAACGTATCATCACGCTCGTTTCCCCGAAGGGTTGGGCAGAGTTGTACCTATCTATTTCAATAGCATTTCGCGAGTTATGTTCAAATCCCACGTAATAGAAGTTGAGCCTATTGCTAACCGGACACAAATCCCGCAGTTTGCTCCTGAGGGATTCCTGACGAAAAAACCCTTAACAATAACCCTTGCGAATAACACTTTGCTACCTGGGAATCGAAACAAAAAGGCAGTCAAAAATAATGTGTGTCTTTTAGCTGACCTATTTCGACTATTATTTAGTGTCGAGTCCATTCAGTGTAACACTACGTAGTCATTAATTCGAATGACCTGAATTCAGCAGGAACCTTACGTGATGTGTAATTAAAACAATTTCGTAACATCATTCTGTATTGTTAGAATTAAACTACGAAGGTAATGTATTGTCTTGCTGTCGAGCAGCCAGTCGGGTGAACAGAGAACCAAGTAGGAGCAAGGTTCAACGTGCGTGACACAACTCAATAGTATGTAGGCACGATATTACGTCACGCATGTGCCCCAAAGGTGGTAGGCAGACGTAAAAACTATTAAAAAAATATATACATAAGAATACTGTCACGGAACCAAGGGCTTTTAGACAGGTTCTCTATTTTTGTAAAATTAAGTTATTGAATAAATATACTCACAACGAAATCACAATCTATTCAATCGAAATACATCCAAACATTTCAAAAACCATTACGAAGTTGTGTCAAAATTCTGGTTTAAAAGACTACCGTTCAACAGCAATTAATTACTTATAATTATATTAGAAACTAGCTGCTGCCCGCGGCTTCGCCCGCGTGAGTGTCGGAAATTACCCCATACATCCCCATGACTTTTAAGTATAAATATTGAGTTTCGAGTTAATCGGACAGCGCGTTAAAATTCTTCCATACAAACACTGACACCCCCCAACCCGCCTTTAGGGGGTAATTTAGAAAAACAAAAAACTACAAACTTTATAATTTATTTAGATAACTATTCGTGCGAAGTTTCATGTTTATTACCTCAAGGAATAAGATTTTTCACACAAACTTTCATCCCCTATTTTACCCCCTTAGGGGTTGAATTTCGAAAAATCCTGATACACGTTATTCTTAATTTTTGGGTTTAAGTATAAATATTGAGTTTCGAGTTTATCGGACAGCGCGTTAAAATTCTTCCATACAAACTTTGACACCCCCCAACCCCCCTTTAGGGGGTAATTTAGAAAAACAACAAATTACAAACTTTTTCATTTATTTTGATAATTATTCGTGCGGAGTTTCATGTTTATTACCTCAAGGAATAAGATTTTTCATACAAACTTTCATCCCCTATTTGACCCCCTTAGGGGTTGAATTTCGAAAAATGCTTCCTTATTCCTTGCCTACATTATAAAGGGAACGTCTGTGCAAAATTTCAGCTTTCTAGGTCCAAGGGTTTGGGCTGGGCGTTGATGAGTCAGTCAGTCAGGACTTGTCTTTTTATTAATAGGTATAGATATAGATAGTAGGATAGGATACTTTTCCGGGATAAAAAGTACCCAGTGTGGTGCCCAGGATATTAAAGAATAATTATACCAAGTTTCATCGTAATCGAACCGGTAGTTTTTGCGTGATGCCTGAACAAACAGACAGACAGACAGACAAAAAATTTTTTAATCAAATTTTTGGGTTCGGTGTCGGTCTAGTAACACCCCCTGCCATTTATTTTTTTGTTATTTTCAATGTACAGAATTTTCACTTCTACAGATTTATTATAAGTATAGATATCGAAAGATGATTTAGTATTCGATATTGATTTATTCAAAAGACGTTGTCCATCACCATCAAACTTGTACGAGTATCTACATCACACTGATGAATCTTTAACTTAACGTGACCTCAAAATCATGACTACAAAAAAATATTCAAGCTTGTTTCACATTGGTGAAATAACTTGTCATTGTTATTAGGGTTAGAATAAAGAGGGTTGACTCGCTTGTAAACTTGAAGATAAATAATTAAGGCTGAATTTCACCAATAAAACTGAACGCGATCACCACATTAAAGAGAAGTCAGTGTCATTATTTTCTTTGGAATATTGACACTGACAGCTCTTGAACTCGGCTTAAAGGTGCTGATCGCATTCAATTTCATTGGTGAAATTCGCACTTAAAATTAAGGCTTGATATTTCAGTAAGGTAAGGACTAAATAAGGTTTACTCCACCAATATGAACTAGGCTTTAGGTAGGTGCATGTACAAATTAGAAGCGAACTCAAGGTTCAAAGTATATACAGTAGGTATAATCGAGGCTTTATAAAAAAAAACAATATTATTGTAAGTAGGTAAACAAAATTTGGTTGCCTATTCGAGGATTAATTCGGTATTGATTTAAAGTTTACACATACCTATTTCATTAATTGACCGATGTCTAAAAAGCTGTAGGCACAGACAGGTACCTAATTATATAAGAATTTCTGTGTGTAGGGGCCGTGTGGTTCAATCTTTGACCTTCCGGCTAACAAAACTTGTTTGACGAAGACGTTTAGAATTTTGTTGTGGACACTTTGGCCTCTTGTATGGTGCTTGCTTGACCGACCCTTTATTCTAAAATTTTCTTTTTCTATTTTTAAACTTAATTTGTGTGTAAAATGTAAGAAAACTACAAAACACTACAAAGTGAAAAATTACTTTAATTTCGGAAGTCGGTGGCATAAAACGAAAATTCAAAACCAAAGACACGTAATCTATTCGATTTATCTCCTAACACGTGTGACTCCGGACTTTTAATTTGTCTGTCTAAGATGACTTGTTTATACCTTTTTACTTGACTTTTTGTTTTGCCGTAGTTGGGTTTTAGTTTTTATACTTTTATTTTTTTCACTTTGTAGTGTTTTTTTTTTGGAAGTCGGTTGTTTTTTTTTGTAAAAAGGTTTTATTATACTAGAGTAGTAATTGAATAGAGGTCATCGACCTTGTATAGGTTACAAGGTCGATGACCATTGAATACAAATTGCGTGCGTAGTTTTCTAAGAGATGTCGCAATTTTTAATGTTTTACATTTTGATAGCAGAGCGTTTATTGTCATTTGATATTCAAGTCATGAATGTTGAACTGACGCAACATGGCGTGCAATGTCGGGACTTTTTTGGTCTTCTTTATTTCTAATGTAAGTATGCGATACGACTCTTCCACCTTGCCAGACGTGTAAGGTTAGGTTAGGTCAGGTTACAAAATATCCCGAGGAGGCCTGCAGTGGCGGGACGGCACCAATCGGGGTTGCGGAAGATTCTTTGTTCCCGCGACCAAGAAGTATTTTTTGATATTCCGAGCAGATGGATTAGCAATCAGTTTCAAAACGATTCAGATTGTGATTGATCGTGTATTACGATTTAAGGCTCGTTCACACCGGCGCGACTTGTCGCGCGACGCGACACCGGCAATTGTTCAATCGTGAAGTTTTATTAGAAATTGTATTGTTAAAGTCGCGTCGCGCGACAAGTCGCGCCGATGTGAACGAGCCTTTACGCAATTAGGGTGCTGGCCTGCTTCTTAACTGGGTATTTCCAGTAAGTAACTACCAATACCTCGAACTTGGTGCTGAACATCACAATTAACAAATATACCTACCTAGGGCGGATTTTACCAAATTCAGATATAATATACCTATTACCTACATGAATGCAATAAAGAATTTGAGTTTGAGTTTAACTTTTATCCGTGGAATAAATTGACACCTGACAGTTTTTGTACGGAGAAACTGTCAAAAATTCAAAAATTATTCGCCAGGTTAGACTTATGTATTCTAGGTATAAAAGTTTGGTGGAATCCACCCTTAATTGCTTAACCATAATGAGTTGGTCAGTTTGGACACTTCTCTCAGTTTAGCGGCTTGGTATCCGTTTGTTGCGGGTTATACAATGCGTGGTAGGCCCTGCCTATCCAAACAATATTGTTTCTTAACTTTCTCTTTCACTACAAATGTTTACACAAAACATTAGCAACAAGATGTTGTCGGGTTTTGCCATGAGATGTTAAATAAAGCCGACAAGAAGACGATGTAGGTACCTAACCTACGTTCTACGTACATTGTTATTGTAGCATTTATGGATATTGGCGTTGGTGAAATCTAGTAATTATGGAAATGGCACCAAATTCACCTTCAACTGCAAAAATATGGGAAAAACCGGAAATGGAAAGAAATCCTAAAGAGAGAGACCCTGGAGTATCGCTGCAGAGTCAGGTCATTTCTATGTCATGTCTATGTCAATTGGAACGAACAAGTGGGTACTGTTGTCTGCAAAAGGGAACTTAATGATAGGCTAGGATTCAAGAACAGAGGAAGCTGTCCAAAATAATATTACAAGTTGCAAGATTCAACAAGGTAAGCATATACTTTAGTATATTATAAGTATTCAAAAGTAGGTAGGTAGGTACTATCGAAGAACTTCATATCTAAGCAGTTTGAAAACAAAATCCCATGCACACATCTGTTACCGCCCGATTTTATAGCGGGCGAGCGCTGCAACCAAAAATAATCCTTAAACTGCTTAGATATGAAGTTCTTCGATGGTACATTAGATACGTAATGATCATTACCGTATTAAAATAATAATTAATTGCAATTTAATTAATTACATCCATAATTACAAGGGAAAGTGCGATGTTGTTCAAAATCAGTGGCGCATTCAACCTTTCACATTTTAGAGAAACGCGGAAAAAAAGACTTAGAAACATAATGGAGGAATATTTACAGTAACTGCGGGCCCTGCGGTTAATGTTAATAGGAATAGGAGGAAAAAGACATGAGAGGAATTGAAGACAAGTTTTGCTCAATAAACAGTTTATCTATTAGGGGGGTTCCGCCAGGAGGTCCAACTGCCCCAAGTAACTTTAGATCACCTGCAGTCAGAGAGGTTTCTGACTATTCTAGTGTCTGACTAGACTAGACTACTTCATCAGATTATCCACAGCCAACTTCACCCACTGCTGGGCTTCTTGTGCCATTCCCCACGATACTATCCCAGCCTCACTAGTGACCTACCTAGTCAGTTCTAAGTCTTAAGTGCTCAACTGCGTTATTTCAGTCTAGTTCAGTGGTTGCAAGCGTATCTGCAAAGCGCAGGGTGCCATGTTCGACCGCCAAAGCCGACAAAGTTAGAAAAAACTGTTCAATAACGCAGTGGATTAAAAAACACCATCATAAATTATCGTTTGACGAAAAATTGTTGCGGTGTGATCACAGCAGTCACTTACTTATATTATTATGGCGCAAAGTTCAAATAGTGGTGCCGATTCCCTTGTTCACAAACTAGACTAAATTTAAGTTCAGTGCATCTTTTTCTTTCTATTTCATTAAGAAAAGATCATGGGTCATGTACCTACTCTTAGTTTTAGCCTAGCCTGTAACTGAGTGTACATTATGCAAATAATTAAATAAATAAAATAAATAAATAAAAGGTGAGAAGATACATTTTAGTTCAGTCCTGTCAAATCTGTCACTAGTACTACTCCTTAAAAGTTTAAACTTGCCTACTAAAATTATTAATTTGACAGGACTAAACTAAAATAATATATCTTCTGTCCTTTTCTTAATGAAATAGATAGAAAAAGATGCACTGAACTTAAATTTAGTTTAGTTTGTGAACAAGGGAAAAGTCACCAATACCAACAATTATCACACAAAACTCACCTTATTCTTTAATTAATTTTTCAGGCCAGTATTCCCGACACCACTGCACTAAGATACTCGCGTGTGAACCGGACGGATGTCGAGTTAGCACTGGCAGCACAGAATACTGCCAGCCTTTGGCTTTCGGCTCTCGTTAGAGAATGCTTGCTTATGTAGACGTTAAAATAACAGCTTTTTACTAAATGCATTCACAAAGGTACGTGTAAGTTGAACGGATATTTTTTCGGTTATAAAATTTATATACATATAAGTTGTAACCGAAAAAATACGCGTATATTGATCTTACCGGTTTCGGTCCCTGGGCCAAAGGAAACGAAACGGAAGTCTGCTATAAAAATTAAGGTCCTATAGAGAGCATCCTTTTCGACTTGTGTTCGACCATTGCTTTTTGCATTAACCCTGACGAGCCGCTATCGCGAGTTTCTTGAAATGATATTATTTAGTCGTTAGCGGCTGTGACAGACGGCATGATTGCATGCATCTAATGATTGCGTTGTCCAACTTACCTACATTTTAGAATACTGAAATTTGAACCGCATTCCGGAGATAAATAATAGCCCAACAGTTGATTAGGCACGGTCGGAGAAATGGCTGGGTTGTGAGTTCGATTCCTACCCGTTGCACTAAGGCCCGTATTACAGAACCTCACTCAACACTCAAGCATTACTTAAAACTCTTTTAAAACCTTTTGATTGGTTGAAACTAGTTTTAAGTAATGCTTGAGTCTTGAGTAACGTTCTGTAATACGGGCCTTAGTATTGGCCTTTAAGCTGTTATTTATATTTCTATGCGTTTAAGCATAACTCAACTGAGATATCTCTAATCTACCTCCCACTCTAACTTTTTATATCTGTATGAATAGCCGTGAATGTATTCCATAATTGTAACAAATTTTCGAGACGAGTCTCTAATTATGCATGAGTTAATTGCCTTTAGGAGCTTTCTTTAAATTGGACTTTGCCTTGAGCATTTTAGCACTAACATCCAATATTATAACATTAGCAGACACTACACACATAGCTTCAAGTACGTAATGTGCAAAATACCTTGTTAGCAACTATGAAAAAAATCAGCCGCCCGTAGGGCGTGTTGGACCACGCGTAGTTAAGGGTTCTGTAGTTGACTTTCGATGAATATTTACGGATGCCTATTGAGCTAAGTAATAACAGCCGCACTTGTCGATCCATCAGGCTAATAGCTATGCTTGCTCGGGTCGATCCGTGGATGGCTGACCATCTTTACATATTGAGGCTCCTCCGTGCCTCATAAAGCACGTTAAGCCGTTGGTGCCAGCTCTCATACGTGGATCTTTCACAGTCGGTACGGGTCATCAGAAGCCCGAAAGTCTGACAACCAGTCCTACCAAGGGATATCGTATTACCCAGCTACTGGGTTGTGGAGGTCAGATAGGAAGTCGCTCTATGTAAAATACTGGTATTCGGCTGCATCCGGTTAGACTGGAAGCCGACCCCAAAATAGTTGGGAAAGGGCTGGGCATTTGAGGTCAAAAACAAAAAGAGATCAGGTTTGAAAGTCGGACAGACTGTCAGACGGACATGACGATACCTATTTTAAAGGTTCCGTTTTTGCGATTTGGCTACGGAACCCTAGAAAAAAAATGCTTGAAACTGTAGGCACCAGGCACAGTATACCTATACTGTGCTGTAGGCAAGTCTCAAAGATAGGGTGCAGCCAGTACAAGGGTCAATAATGACAAGGATGCACCTCGATGTCTGTGTAAATATGAATACATACACTTTGTTGCTCAGATTGTAGGCTTAACTACGTTGAGTCAGCTTTAACACGACTTGTACAGTCATGAAGTAAAGTTGCTGAATTGCTGGGTAGAAAGTCTTAATTAAATGTTATTGATTATGGATTTACCATTTTTATGGATTGGACAGGACAAAATAATGCTAATGTAAAATGATATGATTACAATATAGATAGGTCTAGAATAGGTTTTATGTCAGTACTTAGGCCGAGATCTATAAATGTTACTTAGTACTTACTTTGGCTTAGCTGATATAGCGGCGTCTTTATCTTGCAGTTGTAGTTTGACAGTTGTGTGAAAGTGACCGAAAGAACGCTTAGCCGAAATTCGTGCTAAGTAACGTTTATACATCTCGGCCTCAGTATTGTTAGTGCAAACTTTCCCGCACGAACTCTACGGGCGACTAACAAAGAAAATCGTGAGCACAAAAACTCTTGTGTTCGACTGTACGAAAACGAAACGTGTCATCTCACCGTCGCAAGCGCATTGTGAAAACGCAAATAGTTGTAGAAAGTGACGTTTTGGATTCAAGATGGCTGCCATGAACTTTGAAGCAGGTACCTACTCCTTGATACCGTGGCCAATATTTTGACTTGTCATTGTTATTACTTCTCATCCACGCTGACACGCATTCACTAATTCAATGGGTATACATTTATAAGTACCATGAAAATTATGACGTAATGACCATAATTGCTATGGTAGGTATGGGTCCTGCTGGTTGCTGGCTGAATTCACACTCATATAAATCACAACATTTGAATTGATTTAGTACTTAACTTTTTTTTTAAATCCTGTCATAAAGTTAGGTTAAAATTAAAGGTAAGTCCTTTAATTAATTGAAACGGAGATACTTCCCTGTGTTTATTATTCTGGCGTATGTCTTACCTACCATATACATCTTACCTTATACCTTCCTTCCCCTGAGGGAATGGGAACGTGCTCCCTAAGGGTTCCATAGACGCAGCAGTTGATTCGATTGTCTTCTGCGCTTAGAGTCAAAGGCACAGGTTCGATTATTGCTTGCAGCTAATGGTGGTACTTATAACAAAATATATTAAGTAATTATGTATAGTATAATCAGCCTATAATGTCCCCAATGCTGGGACAGGCCTCCTCTCCCCGAAAGGCTGTAATCCACCACGCGGGCCCAGTGCGGGTTGGTAGATGCCACATGTCTTCGAATTTTTGGTTCTAGGACATGGCGGTTTCCTCACGATGTTTTCCTTCACCGTTTTAAGAGCAATGGAGATGAAATAAGTTATACAAAGTATAGCGCCTGTCGCGATTAGAACCTACGACTTACAACTTGTGAGTCGCGGACGTAGGTAATGGTGGTGCCATAATAGTTATTTATGCGACTGTTGTCATAATAAGGGGTATTATACCTAATTATATACAGTTGCATACAAGACTTTATCTACACCCATGATATGAATCCTCTATAAAAGTTTCTGAAACAGTTAGCTATTGCCAAAATTAAACCGACCATAGCCCGTACCCGCCAAGCGTGACGTAGCGTATTTTGGAAAATGTGTCAAATGTGGGAAATGTGTGGGGGTCGGCACCCGCTGTCCGGAAGGTATCGAAGGAGCAAACGAGTTGCATTATGAAATTTAGTACAACATTAATAACACTCGTTTGGATGATATGATGGTTACTATGACACTCGTCGTTTTAATGTTGGCAATAAGCAAACTGATTCAGAAACTTTTATAGAGGATTTATAGCATGGGTGTAGGTAAAGGGTGATGGTACTTATATATACCAAAATATTAATTATAACCCTTCAGTTTACCAATGAATACCTACTCCAAAGACAGCACAAACGGTATACTTACTGTCACTTCGGTCGCAAACGATAGAAAGCTGGATTTCTATAGAAAATATAGCTGCTACAATACCGTTAGAACCAGACTAGATTGGCCCCCGTAACTGCATCTTTCTTCAAAAACTGTATGGAATGCTGGAGGAAAGAGGTCAGGTTATAACGGTCGTGCACATAATATAGTAAATGCGATGCACTTTATGTGATGGAGGTGAGTCGCGAAATGGCGCTTTCTAATGGAGCTAGAGAAATTCTGAAATGATTGATTTAACGAGGTGCGGTAAAATAAAAGGCTGTGTCTCTCTAACTGATTGTTGGAGAATAGAAAGAAAGAGAGAAAGGAAGAAAATACACTTATTTAGCACAGGCTAAAAGGCACACGATTTAATAAACAGCAGATAAATAATAGAGTTTTTAAAAGTTTTTTTTTTTTTTCACTTTTTACTTGTGGTGGTACTTACCCCACACAAATTCGAACATCACGACCTGCTATGTAAATAACAGTGACTGGAACTTATTAGAACATCATCCACATTGGCTAAGTGGGAATAATACGTATTATTGAAGCTAGCTCAAAAAGTACCCAAGCAAAGTTAATAAAATTTATATGGGACTATCTTCGAGGTATACTCTCCCCAATAAAAAAAGAATCGTTCAAATCGGACTACTCTGTAAAAAGATATGCATGGTCACAAGTAGGCAAACATAAAAAAAAAACTTACGTGTTGACTTGAGAACCTCCTCCTTTTTTTTTCGGTAAAAAGAAAGATAATAGATGCCTGAGGATGATGATGCCTGTGAGTCGTCACCGAAAGGCTCTGACTTCCTAGCTACCATACCTAGTCTAGTTTGATGACTATTTGAAATCCTGCAGCCAAAACCAACGTATTTTGCGAAAATAACTAGCGAAATGTGGGTGTACTATAATAGTCTATAGTTAGTACACCTCTACCCAACCCTACGGGGAAACAAGGCGTGATGGTGTATTATGTGTTAAGTTGTTGGGTGAAGATTTGGTTGAAACATGATTATTTCACTTGCATAATATAGTGATCAAAGATGATCAAGATAAATCCTTGGATTAAAATACCTACAAACTCTAGGTAGGTACCTATTTATCTATCCTACAAAAGAGACTCTAATAACAATATAAACCTTTTTACTGTTACCTAAGAAAGACTGGCCCAAAAAGTCCGTCTCCAAAAAACCTTAAAAATACAGACTGACAACCTTCAATATTTAACAAACACGAAATTCATACTGTCAAACAATCAACACTGAATAAAATAAAGTATAAATATAATAATTTATTGATTATTTATAATATTTAAATGGTACAAGATGGCTCGTATCGATTCTCCTATACCACTATCGGATATCGAAGCAGTACTGGCTTGGGTCGATACTTTTAAATTATCGAGACCCACGAAGAAAATTAATCGGGACTTTTCTGATGCTGGTGAGGTTCTCATTTTAATCTTGGATTGCGTCTGTTATCGTTTCTTTGACGGATATGCTTGGCGTGTAGAAAAGATTGATGCGGTTCCAACTCTTAAAAATGTACAAACCTACATTGTTGCAAAAGCTGTAATAAGAATATATCGTTATTGTTAGAATGCCTTATTTAAAGGTGAAGTTATTCTTAAATGTCGAGTCACATGCTTTACTTATAATACACCCATTGGAATATACCAAGTCTGTACATAGTCCAAAAAAAATATCTTCTTGTATCATCGTCATTATTCAGCTGATAAATTTCCAGTGCTTCTCAAGCCTCCCCCAGCATAAATTATCATTCATCATTTATTTCCACACAACACCACTGCTCTCAAAACGGTGAAGGAAAACATCGTGATGAAACTAGCATGTCCTAGAACATACCAAGAAATTCATAGGTACCTACTTTAAGAGATGGTGGTCTAGATCCTGGGCCCACGTGTGGATTACTGCCCACTCCTCTTCGAGAGTCCTCCCGTGTCCCAGCAAAGGGAAATTTACACTGTTAAGTTCTCTCACAAGCTCACTCATAACGTATATATATACACTCGGCATTACTGTAGCTTTACATTAGTGAAAAAAAAATCGGTATCGGATCAGAAGTTCCGAAGATTACTCCTTACATACAAACTCACAAAATTTATCTCGAAATACTTATTATAATATATTAGCCTCCGCCAGCTTTGCTCGCGTGACATCTATATAAATTATAGCATATATTATATTACTAAAGTGATAATACTTATAGCATTCTACTGGTGAAAGATGTTTTAAAACCGGTCCAGTAGTTTTTGAGTTTATTCATTACAAACAAGTTTACAAATCGTTTCTTTTTATAATATTATTTTAAGTGTACGATATTCCATTTCCTTCACCAGTTCTCCTAGCAGAAATACTGAGCATCCACTATCCAAAGCTGGTGGAGATGCACAACTACCCACCCCGGAACAGCCACTCCTTGAAGCTGAACAACTGGATGACGCTTAACAGAAAGGTGCTGAAGAAGATCAGGCTGAGTCTGTGCTGCAATACGATGGAACAGCTTGCTAATTGTACACCAGGGGTCATTGAGAGAGTACTGGTTATGGGTGAGTTGGTTTTGAAATTGGAGAAAATGCTACAGACGGCAACCGCAAACCGCAGCCTAATCGCTATGACAGATCGCAGTGACACGAGGGTTCTATGACTTAATTCTATAGATGGAACACTATGAAACTGCTTCCGAAGATGGCGTTGCCGCTGAAATTTGTTGTTGTGGTCGCCTTGGGAGAGGCTCTGCAAAGTTAGCCCGCGAAAATCAAATTTTCTTGCGTTTTTTGCAATTTGCAGGTCAGTGGTCTTGTTCAAAATATGATTCGCGAGTCGCGACCTTATCAAATAAATGTTACAGAAATATAATCACAATAATCATTAATACATCTACCTAAGTTAGATTTGGTCCATTGAATGACTTTTTCATGAAATCATGATGTTTGACCTGTAAATTGCAAGAAACGTAAGAAAAATTGAAATTCACGGCAAAATGTGAGGTTTTGTAAGGCGTTGATGCTTCAATGCTACAAATGCGAGGATGCTTAATTACTTAGCAGGTGTGCGCGAGGTTCAAAGGTCAATCAATAACATAAACATAGCCAAAAGGGACTTTTAGTCAGTATACCACTTAGAAATTGAGTGCTTTGAATTGATTATTTGTGTGTGACGGATTGCGTAACAATTTAACCTGAACAGCACCCTAATTGCGTAACACACGATCAATCATGATCTGACTCATTTTGAAGGATATTGCTAATCCATTGCTTCATATGTTCGAAAAATTTGTTTTCTCACTAACATAAATAACGCAAACTATATTGTTGAACTGTCAAAATGAAACAGATTAGGGTTTATTTACACTTACATCACATACTTTTGGAACAGATTATACAAAAGTTTTGTTTCTTCATTGTAGTTCGAGACAAAATCCGTCGCGATGAGGAACTGAACAAGTCTATGAAGGAAGCAGAACAGAATTTGTCCAGCGGCGGCAGTTACTATGAGGCTTCCGGTGGTGATGGTATTACCTAGTTTATGTTTATGTTTGTACTGGGTATTAATACTCGTGGTTAAATAATATCAACCGCACAGGTCGATCGAAGGTTAAGCTACGCTTGTCGGTCCGTGGATGGGTGACCATCCATCAAATATCGCAACGACTCCGTGCCTCCGAAAGCATGTTGGTCCCGGCTGTCATTTTTAGGTCATTGACAGTCGTTACAAGTAGTGAAAAGCCTGAAAGGCGAAATAGCGGCGGTTGGTAGAAAGAAACGCCTGTTGGGTAGAGTTTTTAAACGGATATCCGGCCACCATCCGGTATCCGGCCTGTCCGGTCATTTTTTTACTATCCGGCGCACGGCCGGATGGCCATCTTGTGTACCTAAATGTAAAAAACACTACTAATTTCGAAACTCAACCTGTTTATTTGATAAATATACACATTTTTGGTCTGTAAGCACTTATGGCAGCTAATTATAATCATTAATCAATATTTGAAATCTGCAAAGCAAATTGTATGAAAACTGTCCACCGGATGGATTCCGGCTTCGGAAGTCACCGGTTATCTGGTATCTGGCCAAATCACTATCCGTTGCAACTCTACTGTTGGGTACATCAATACCCTAATGGTAGAAGGGCAAAAGAGGACTTTTCAACTGGTTTTTACACCTACGACACGACGGAAAGGTCGAAACCAGACCAAAGACCAGGGAAAAGACGCTTACGTTTAGAGGAGGGAGAGAGGGACTGTATTAAAGAATACTTACCATAAAAGAAAATGTCACTCTATTTGTAACTTCACTGCAGGAAACGATAAAACGAAGCTGCAGCATGATTATTTACTAGCTAACAAGACTGATTGAAAACTTTTTACAACCTTGAACAAGTCTCAAATTACCAGATAAACTATTAGTAATTTTAGAAAGAAAACACTACTTGGTTTTAACTGGCAGAGGTAACGCTGCAGTACGCAGTAAATAAACAATTACAAATAATGTTACAGAAAACGTACTGATGGTGCCAATTAAAATGAGGGTCAACGGCACGTTGGAAACGATGCAGCAGAAGGTGATCAGCTACGACACTTATTGCATCCTCAAAGAAGAACTGAAAGACGCCAAAGAAGTTGGTGATGTGCTAAGACAAAAAGTGAGTAGAAATATTAATACTTACCAAAGAAAAATTTAAAGCTTTGAACGATAAGAAACTATAGTTAAATTTTTCTTTCATACAGGTTGATCATCTAGACAGTCTATTGCAACTAAAGGAAGAGAGAATAAATGAGCTGCAAAAGCAGCTCGAAAGAAAACAAACATGGCGGAAGGAGGTAGAAGTCCTGACAAGTAACATTACAATGAATTCTGACAGTACCTCTTCAAACCTGAACGTGAAACAAGAGTGCATACTAATGCCCGTCAAAACGAACTCCCTGAAAATGTTAGGATCAAAAAGCAAGATAGATGAATCAAAAATTCCCGTCGCCAAAGACTCGTTTAAAACTATCTCCATTCCTAGTCTAACTGATGTTGTCAACACAGACTTGAACGACACTGTAGACAGAATAAAATCTGATGTCTTCAAAGAAATCGAGATGGGTGGCGATTTAGACGAAAAAATTGAGTGTTATCCAGGGATTTTCGAAGATTTTAAAGACAGTGTAATGAGACAAGACTTATCGACCATTCAAGAAACGATGCAGACAGAAATATCAAGATATCAAGATGTATAAGATAGAATATCAAGGTGGTCGAACTAGTATAGTTAATTAGGTTTAAATCCGTGTGCTCCAATCACTGAGAATGTGCAGTTTAGTGTTGGTTAACAAAAATAATTATAAAAAAATCCAACAAGCGATGAAACATTATGTGCCCCTTAGAAAAATGCAGTCCTCAAAAGAATTGCAATGTTATTTTGTAACTGTGTGTAAAAAAGAGGTAAATTTTTTGAATATTTAGTGATCGTATTTTTCGTATTAAAAATATTTAATAAATATTTTTGGATGTTCTAAATTGTGCTAGTCGCACTACTAATAGTAGTCAAAAGTAAATACGTCTGTTATATTTCAAATTTTTTATTAGGTTTTAGTTTGTTTGTTACTATTGATTTAGAAATAAAAAGTTTACACTAGATGTTTGTTTCATTACCGCGTGTTAGCTTGGAATATGTCTAGCAAGCTGGGATGTTTCTCTAATATTTCCGTAATTTCTTGATATCTGGTCTGCTTGAAATCCGTTTCTTGCTGCTGTCCCCTGAAAATAAAGTTTCAGTTTAATGTCGAATTTAACATGATAATAACGGAAGCTTGTCCTTACGTGTTTTTTTTTAGCTTGGTCTCCCCCCAAGTCCTTCAGGAAGCATAAATACAAAGGCGGATGCGACAGTAGAAGTTCTGTAACGCAGCCGCGTCCGTTTGAATAAAGAATTACAAACACGATCACACCATAGACATTTGAAAATTGTCTGCAATGTGATCGGATCCGAAAGACATTGTTTTAACAAAAACGACCGCAATCTAGATTTTAAGTACCGTTTTAGGTACTCGCTCTGTCTACACCGCAGGTATCAAACTTGCTTGCTACGTAACGCACCTTGCGCTGAAATGCTCGAATACTCTTTTTAACCGCTTTTTTACTCTTTTTAACCGACTTCCCAAAAAGGAGGAGGTTATCAATTCGGTTGTATTTTTTTTTATGTGTGTTACGTCACATCCGTCATTTATAAACCGATTTAGAAAATCGTTGTTTTATTTGAAAGGATACTTCCCAGGTGGTCCCATTGTCATCAGGTCAGGTTCTGATCATGGGAACTCTTCAAATATTTTATAGGCACACCCGATTGCGATTGCGATTTGGGTATTTTTTATAGTAACTCATGCATTTTACTCTCGGAAAGAAACTCTTAAGATACTCTCGGAAAGCAACATTTGGTGAAGTGGAACTGATGATGAAGACCACAGATGGACACCGGGAACTACTCAATAATAAGTATTTCATGGGTTGCGATTCAAGGGAACTCCTCAACAATTAAAGTCCCTGCATCGAGGAAAGCAATATTTTGTAAAAGATGATTTATTAGGCTATTGTAACTTAGATAAATTACTAACCGACCCACTGAAAAGCGATAAAAAAAAACTTTTTACCCAAAAAAACAACTGACTTTCAAAAAAACACTACTTACTAAATGAAAAATTAATTTATATTTCGGAAGTCGGTGGAAAATAACGAAAATACAATAATATATGGTATTTAAAGTCGTTTTTTTTTTTTTTTTTGTAAAAAGTTTTTATAACAACACAATAAAAAGCGGTATCACTATTGCGACCTTTAAACACATTAGCTGAAAAATTTGTGATGATAAAGATGATAAAATTAACTTACTTAAAGTTAAAAATGTCCGTATCCTGGCCGATTACTTTGAACCTGTCGAATTCTACATTGTCGTCGAAAAGACATTCACGGTGAACAGCGTCCATAGCTAGCTTCACAGGCTCCAGGCCTGCGACTATAGGTACATGAAAACGAAGGTATTACTTCTGGAACTATGAACTTCTAATAAAGGTAGAATCTCGAATACCCCTTACCACCCCTACATTGGGATATTCCGTTTATCCACCAAAAAAAAATCCATCCTTAGATGGATACTGTCCGAGAATCCAGCGCAGGCCTAGTTGGATAAACGGCTCAGCGTGGATTTTCGGCCATAGGCTTCCGAGTATCCACCTTAGGGTGGATAAACGGAATAACCCCCACATCCTACCCTCTTTGGATCCCAATGCTAGGGATAGGGTATCCTTGTGATTCCATGGTTTAAAGACTTTATAACTCAATTGCTGTCAGCACAGAGAAGTATTTGGGAGAGCCCTGCTGAAGGCAAAATTATACATGCATCTAATGTCTATACTAATACCAGCATATTATTGTCCCACTGCACTAAAGACCTCTTCTCATGCAGAGCAGGCATGAACATTGATCAAATGATCACCACACTTGTTCAAGGTTGATTAATTTATTTATTTAATACTTCAAGCACACAAATGTACAGAGGCGGACTTAATGCCATAGGCATTTTCTACCAGTCAACCTTTGGTTGATGCAGAGACAAACAGTGGTAGGTGCGATAGCGAGAATTCAAGAGATAAATATTTATTTAAATATATGGATTGACTAGGCTATTGGATATTTGATTGGCTATATTTCAGACTCATAATTAATTTTAAGATCTGCCGCTCTATTCCGTGAAAACTTAGGTGAAGGGATAAAGGGGATCTTGAGGTGAGCTATCATTTCACTAGGGATTGACACTAATTGAAAGCTCAATTCGCCTAAGTTTTCATTCACGGTGAGAATTGTACAGAACAGACTGGCAGAGGCTTCCTCCTCTTCCTTCCTCCCGTTCCTTCACCGATATCGTGTCTACTTACGATTAAATATAAAGCTGCTGGAGGCAGATCCCTCCGGGGCGCCCGGTTGGCAGGTGCAAGGTGGTAGATAGAAATCCGATGTCTGAACCCCCACGCCGGTATTCAGCCACTCGGATAACGGGCTCTGTAAACCGCTGTCATCTTCGCTTGCTTCTAAAGACTTCCTGCGCATCTTGTTTTCAATGCGTTCTTGTAGTATTTTGAGTTGTTCTGTTGGTTGGAGTTACATTAGTATCACGCATTTTCTTTCATTTACCATTATCGTGGATTTCCTCTATCAGGGGAGCGGAAGGTTCTGTCGGACTCCCGATGAATTAACCCCTACGAAGTTCACCCCAGGAGGAAACCTCCTTGATTAGATAAACCATTGCGGTACCCATAACCAGAGTGGTCTGCATCGCGCAATTCTTTCTAATGTAATTTTAATGCTTGTATTTCTCTTTCAGTTATGTGTTTTTGCAGTCGGGTTTTTAGTTTTTTTGAATTATGTTTTTTTTCCATGTTTATACCGCACTCGATAGACATACAAACTTAGATCAAACACATAACCCTTCTGGCTTCGCCGCAGTCGGGTAAAAATGATTAAATTATTTATAATATCTAAATATTTAAATACAGGTATGTTCACAGTCTAGAATGCAGTAAATAGTTAGGAAAAAGCTACGCACATGATGATGATAAGATTACTTATACCTGGGGTGCAAGTCTCGTAGTGTTCGAAGGTCTGCTCGAAGTTTGTGAAAGGATTGGCTCGCATGTAAGGTGGCAAGGTCCTCATGAAGGAGTCCACTTGCATACGTTGGCATTTCTCCATGGGACACACCTGAATACACGAGGAATTTCAGTCACGGTGGCTTATGTCAGCGGACATTAGCCAGGACACAAGAGCTATTATAGGTACACGTGGGTCCACAGATACAGGTATACTCTCTGTTCCTTTTTCTTTATTCTCAAGGCCAACGCAGACCGGGACGGGATGGCAAAGGTTTTTGCCGTCAGTCAGCGCACACAAGCCACTTAGATACCGCGGCATTCCTACTGAAACGTGATGTGCTAGATTTACGGCCTTCTATTATTTCTATCAAGTGTGCCTACAGATTGCATTGTTTTCATATCGTTGTTCGGAGTTTTTTTAAGACTGACCAAATCTAAAAAACCGGTAGATGAGGAATGAGGTCTGTGTACCTATTTACCAAAATTGCATTAAAGAATTGTCGCGCCTGCAGAAAAAGTGACAGCAAATTGTCAGTGTACTACAATTCTTAAGGTCAACTGGTTGCTCAGAATATTTTGCCAGGTACCGAAATCATTCAACAAGCGATATTATTATTTACAGTAGGTATTATATACACTGTGTTAGTGTGTATGATTGGAAATCTATACATTACAAAGTTAGGCATATTCGTACCCTCTCGTAGTTAATCCTGCGATCTAGTTCTGGGTTGCGAATCTGTATCATCTGGAGACTGTCGTTATGAACGCTCCTGACAAGAAGGAAATTAGTACATAGAATACGAATCATACAGTATCACTAGGTGTGGAGGTCAGATACTCAGGTAGACGTTCCATGTAACATACTGGTTTAATAAGTCCACCAGTGGACTCATAATCTGCCCTGCCTTTTCCCCAACTATGTTAGCGTCTGCTTCCAGCCCAACCGGATGCAGCTGAATACCAGTATTTTACATGGAGCGACTGCCTATCAGACCTCTACAACTCAGTAACTGGGAAACATGATACGCCTTGGTAAGGCTGAGTATAAGTAATGTCTAGCAGTGGACTGTTGGTAATACAGAAAAATACAAGTTCATAAGTACTTACCCAAGATTTGACGTGGACTCATTTGTTTTATCATCATGATGTGCGGATGTTGGCACAGAATGGGGTGGCCTGTGATTAGAACATTGATAAGAAGATAAAAGACAAAATGTGAACACGTAAGGCGTGAATTACACACAGACGCGGCGTTAGGTGCAGGCGCTGTACAGGCGCACGTCGCCTTCGTACATTTTGTATTAAACGTTTTGAAGCGGCATCATGCACCGCGCCTTCACCTCACGCCGTCTCCTGTATAATTCACACTTATTTCAGGTAAATTAATTAGCAAGCTATCAGCTTTAGATATATAGTTAGCCTTATACGAGTATTTGAATCACAACTGGCAGTCTTTGACAGTTACATAAAATGGCTTTTCAACAACGTAAATAACTCAATGAATGTTGTTAAACTGTCAAAATGAAACAGATTCTGAGTGATTGTGGATACGCAATAGGGTTGCTGGATGAGACTGGCACAGAAACGTGGGTATTGGTACATGAAAAGAGAGGCCTATGCTCAGCAGTGGTTGAAGACTTGAAGTGAAACTGTGGTTGAAGATGATGATGATGACGGAGGAGAGAAATTTATCTCCATATGCTACACTTTATAGCAGTGATAATGTAGACACAGGCCGTTATTTAAGATTTATTCTTGACAAACTGATTTATATTTTTGATTGAACTTTTAATATGTTTACATTATAAATTTAATATTCTTATAATGTACCTACCTATCTACCTAGTTCTGATTTGCATGTACCTAGCTTATTATTTAATATTTCTACACCAGCAATGGTAGTATGTGTAGGTAATAAGCAAATTACTTTGAATGATTGTTCAAGATTATAATAATGCATGTGAAGGTAGACAAGGAAAATAGATGTGAACGATGTACATTAAACTAGTCTTTGCTCGACCACCGTGTTTGAATATTGAAATCCCTGGCTCCCAACATAACATGGCGCAGCCGGTAGCTAAATAAGTTATTTAGTCGTTTTAAAAAGTAAAACTACAATAAAAAAAAATAAAAAAAAAAAGGAAAACGTAAATGGTAAATAGCAGTGATTCCGAATCATTCGAAGAAGCAGAAGTGACAGGGGAAGAAGCAGAAGTGAAGGCACACAATGGAGTCTATTTTGCAACCACCGCCACCGTTCGTTTTTGAAAATGACATATCAAATGTAACATCAGGAAATTTAAGCATGGAATGGGAAAAATGGAAAAAGGCGTTCAAGATATATTATGAATATGAAGCTTGTGAACTACATCGTAAAGAAAAAATTGTGCAAATTAATATCTTGCTACATATCATTGGAGAAAAATGTCGTGAGGTATATGAACAATTTACACGCGAGTACAAAACTATAGAAGACTTACTAAAGGACTTCGACGCATTTTTTTTGCCACGTAAAAATATAACGATAGAAAGGCATACATTTTTTACCCGTGACCAACGAGATTTAGAGTCAATTGAACAATACGTGTTTGAACTGAATAAAATAGCAGCAAAGTGCGAGTTCAAAGATTTATGCAGTGAGTTGGTGCGTGATAAGATGATTTGTGGAATTAAAGACAGTGGACTCAGAGAAAGACTTTTAAGAGAACAAGACTTGTCTTTACCTAAAGCTATAGATATCTGTAGATTAGCGGAAGTATCTCGAGCTCAAGCGAAAAATATAAAAAATGAGAATCAGGAACAAACTCATAATGTGCATGCTGTTACAAACAAAGAGAAGTTAGAAAAGAATGTTCACTATGCAAGAAGTTCGGCACCGCGTCAAATGAAATGGCGGTCATCCGGTTCCAGTGGTCATGCCAGAGCCCGTCAGGATCGTGACCAGAGTGATGGGCAGAGATCAAGTGGACAGACACGCGAACTACCAGGAGAGGTTCGTCGAAGATCACGTGCGGTATGTGGAAAATGTGGGAAAAGCCATGACAAATATAAATGCCCAGCGTATGGTCAGCGATGTAGTCAGTGTAGAAAAATGAATCATTACTCAAAAATGTGTCGTGTGTACGAAGTAAGAGAAGACTCCAGTGATCAGGTAATTCACGCTATTGATAGTTATTGTAGTAATGAGTGGACGGTAGCATTATGTATTGGAAATAAAAATGTCAATTTTAAACTGGACACTGGAGCCGACGTAAATGTATTGCCTAGCAAATATCTAACCAAAATAAAATTATCGAAAGATGAATTAGTCCATACAACAATGAAGTTACAGGGTTATTCAGGTAGTCAGATTAAAGTCATTGGTAAATGTTACCTTAAAGTACAATATAAAAACAATACATATATTTTACAATTTATAGTTGTTGACACTAATTCACCTCCCATTTTGGGTAGAAGTTCATGTGATGAATTAAAATTATTGAAAAGAGTAATGAGTATAAAACAGACAGATAAAATATGTACAAATATATTAGATGAGTTTCCAGACATATTTACAGGAATGGGTTGTTTACCAGGTACTTATGAAATACAATTAAAAGATGGGTACAAACCCGTAGTTCATGCTCCCCGAAAGTTACCTATTGCATTAAAAGAACAAGTGAAAGAAAAACTAATGGAAATGAAAAATCAGGGTATTATTGCAAAAGTTGAGGGCCCCACCGATTGGGTAAATAGCATGACGGTAGTTAAAAAGCCAAACGGAGATCTACGCATTTGTCTGGACCCGCGTGACTTAAACAAAGCAATAAAGCGGGAACATTTTAAGCTGCCTACTCTAGAAGAAATAACAGCCAACCTATCCGGGGCCAAATATTTCAGTACATTAGATGCTAAACAGGGATTTTGGCATGTAAATTTACACCCAGCCAGCACAGATCTCTGTACATTTAATACAATTTTTGGAAGGTTTAAATTTTTAAGAATGCCTTACGGTATATCATCGGCGTCAGAAATTTTCCATAAACGATTATTTGAACATTTCGATGATATAGAGGGTGTAATATTGTTTATTGATGATCTCTTTATCTACGCAGAAACAAAGGAAATACACGATCAGAGATTACGAGCAGTCTTGAAACGGTGTCAGGAAATAAACATTAAATTAAATAAAAGTAAATGTAAAATAGGTTTAAGTGAGTTAACATACTTAGGCCATAAAATAACAAAGGACGGCATCAGCCCCGATGAGTCACAGGTATTGGCTATTAAAAATATGTCAAGGCCGCAAAATGTTAAAGATGTTGAAAGATTTTTAGGTATGATAACCTATGTTAGTAATTTCATTTCAAATTTTTCTGAAAAGACAGCTATTCTTCGGGAGTTACTAAGAAAAGACGTAGCTTGGCACTGGGACCTTACACATGAACAATGTTTTGAAATGTTAAAAAGGCAGTTAACTAGTCCACCCGTGTTAAGATATTACACTCTCGAGAAACCCATAGTTATCTCAGTAGACGCGAGTAAAAATGGTTTAGGTGCCTGTCTAATGCAGGACAACTATCCCGTATGCTACGCTTCGAAATCGTTAACTAAAACGGAGCAGAATTATGCTCAGATCGAAAAGGAATTATATGCCTGTGTATTTGCATGCGAGCGATTCTATACTTATATATATGGCCGTAACGATGTAACGATAGAAACAGATCACAAGCCATTAGTGAGTATTATTAACAAGCCATTGGTGAATGCGCCAGCACGTTTACAGAGAATGTTAATGCGACTTCAACCATATTCGTTTACGCTAATATATAAACCAGGTAAATATCTATACATAGCGGACGCATTATCACGAGCGGCGTTGCCACATACCGATAATATCACAACGCGCGATCACCTCGAAGCACAAGCACAAGTGTGTGCCATAACAACGATGAATCCTCTAACAGACACACATTTTCTAGAAATACAAAAACTTACTAGGGAAGATAACGAAATGCAGGGATTAAAAAAAATAATAAAGAAAGGATGGCCCATGCATAAAAGTGAAATTAGTAATGAATTAAAACCTTATTGGGATAGCAGGGATGAGTTAACAGTGAATTATGGACTATTATGGAAAGGAAATAGAATCATTATACCTAACTGTTTGCGTAAAACAATGTTACAAAAAATACATATAGGGCATTTAGGTATAGAAAAGTGTAAGCTTAGGGCTAGAGAAATCATGTATTGGCCTAATATGAATTCACAATTACAGGATTACTTATCACACTGTCAAGCCTGTTTAACATATAGAAAAGATAACACAAAAGAACCGTTAATACCGCATGAAATTCCCGACAGGGCTTGGTACAAGATAGGCACTGATATCTTCCACTACGGCACTAAATCGTATTTGATAGTAGTAGATTATTATAGTAAGTTCATAGAAGTTGTTGAATTGTGTTCGACCACATCCTCAGAGGTAATAAAGCAATTAAAAAATTTATTTAGACGTCACGGAATACCACAAACAGTTATGTCAGATAACGGCCCGGAATTTTCTTCAATTTTGTTTAAAGAGTTTTCGTTGAACTGGTGTTTTCAACAGATAACGTCTTCTCCGCGGTACCCACAATCAAATGGACAGGTTGAAAGAGCTGTTCAGACAGTAAAAAATATGATGAAAAAGACCTCCTTTCAAAATACTGATTTCAGTTTGGGATTGCTAGAATATTTGAATACGCCCATAAGTAATGAGTTAAGTTCACCTGCCGAGCTGTTATATAACAGAAAATTACGAAGCATAATTCCGTGTTCTCCACATCTTCTTCAACCAAAATTGCAGGGGAATGTGTCAAGTAAATTAGAGAAACGACAATTAAAGCAAAAAAAATACTTTGATATAGGATCAAAAAGGTTAAAACCACTAATCATAAATCAAAAAGTCAAAATCAAAATGCATAACCATTGGACTGATGGAGTTATTCAACGTTTGTTAGCTAACCGATCTTATTTAATACGAATGAATTCAGGACAGATCTTAAGACGAAATAGAAAACATATAATCATTGATTCAGATAGGCGCGATAACGAACAACTGAATGAAGACTTTAGAAATACATATGACGATATAAATATAGACAGGCCGCAAAATCGCGCCATGCCTGTAGATGAGTCACACAGCGGCTCCAGTGCTCCAACAACGACACACGTAGACCATAACAGCTGTACCACTAATTATTATAAAACTCGTTCTGGCAGGACAGTGAAACCACCTGATCGCTGGGGACAATCTACCTGAAGCACTCAAAGGTCAAGCCGCTGAATAAAAAAGAAATAAAATAAAATAAAAAGTGAAAAAAAAAAAAAAAAAAAAAAAAATTTCACGGCAGTGAAATTACAGCATGAAAATTATTGTTATTGCATGTTCCACATACAACCATAAGTATAGTAATAAGCATTGATTGTAAAAGAAAAAAAAAAAAAAAAAAAAAAAAAAAAAAAAAAAAAATGATGTCATACAGCGAATGTAATAACTAATTATAAAAATTAAAAAAAAAAAAAAAAAAAAAAAAAAAGACGGGGTATATGCATGTAATTTAATTATGAACCTTTATATCAAGTTATACTGTGAATGTTAAATAATTATAATAATTCCTCATCAATCTTCTCTATACAAATATAATAATTTATGTGTATAGTTATGTACAGCTATGTCATAATATTGTAAAAATGAAGTGAATAGTTTATTTTTATTTTCTTTCTTTATTGTTAAAGAACCCAAAATAAAAATAAAATATGTAATTAATTATACAAAACAAGGAAATGTAATACACGATAGAATTAATTAATAAGGGGGTTGTAGGTATAAGCAAATTACTTTGAATGATTGTTCAAGATTATAATAATGCATGTGAAGGTAGACAAGGAAAATAGATGTGAACGATGTACATTAAACTAGTCTTTGCTCGACCACCGTGTTTGAATATTGAAATCCCTGGCTCCCAACATAACAGTATGTGTACTATATACTGAGAAATAAAAACCTACTTACTTACAAGTTGTCTCGAGTTCAAACCCAAGACACACACCTCAGACTTTTCGGATTCATGTGCGTGTTGTATACTCACTTGCTTCAAAAACGGTGAAAGAAACCATCGTGAGAAAACAGCATGCCTGAGAGATATTTCTCGACGGCATGTGAAGCCAAGTCAGAGGCCCCTGGGCGGCATAACAACTGAAACCAGGGCCTCTAGTCTACTAATTTATAAACGTCACAATGGTGTCATAATGGTTAGTTTTTGACAGATTTGCCATTTATGCCATACAAAAACTGTCAAAAACTAACCATTATGACACCATTGTGACGTTTATAAATTAGTAGACTTAAGCCCCAGGTCAGTCACTAACCACACGACAAAGAACGACTTTATTAAATGTAAAATAATTACGTCGTCCGCCGCTCATATTCTTCATCTGCTTCATTTTCTACAAATACCGATGCCTGTACAAAGACAATCATTAAAAGTGAGGATTAGCCAGTAGGACCTACCTACAACCAGTAGCAAAAATACCACAGAATGGTTCGATTCTGTGGTAAATAATACTGTAAAAACTTTTTACAAAAAAAAACCAACCGACTTCCAAAAAAAACACTAGAAAGTGAAAAATAACTTTAATTTCGGAAGTCAGTGGCTTAAAACGAAAATTCAAAATTTCGGTGTCTTTGGTTTTCAATTTTCGTTTTAAGCCACCGACTTCCGAAATTAAAGTTATTTTTCACTTTCTAGTGTTTTTTTGGAAGTCGGTTGGTTTTTTTTGTAAAAAGTTTTTATTTTTCACTTTTTAGCTGTGGTACCTACCCCCTACTAGTTCGAATATCACGACCCGCTATGTAAATAACAGTGACAGGAAAATGTTAAAAGATCGTCCATATAGGCTAAGTGGGAAAAATACGTATTAATGAAGGTAACTCAAAAAGTACTCAAGCTAAGTTAATAAAATTTATATGGGACCACCTTGAGAGCATACCCTTTCAAACAAAAAAAGAATTTTCAAAATCCGTCCACAATTGACGAAAATATCGACGGACATACTTACACAAAAAAAAAAAAACATACATCCGCTACGAACATATAACCTCCTCCTTTTTGGAAGTCGGTTAAAAATACAATTTCTGTGTTAATTAAGTAGGTACAGTCAGTCACAACATATTATGTTCTATATGTTTCTTTTCATTTAAGAGAGTTTCAGAAACCTTACACATGGGCCGGATGCGAGTCTGTAACGCGATAGCGTGAAATTTCATAAAATATCAAATTAATTTTTGTCGGTCACTCTTTTTGACGCTGACTGTACCTACTGGGGTCACTTAGGCCCTAGTTATAACAAGCGCCCGAGGCGCGCGCTCAGTGCGCTGCGTTTTGGGCGCGCGCTGAGCGCGCGGCCTCGGCGAAGCTCGTCAAACGCAACAAGATTTCCACATTTTGTTGTCACTTTTAAACCCTGAACATGCTCAGTATACTCGTAATTACCTAACCGTGTTTCTTTTAAGTTTATTAGGTACTGATGCAGAGAAAACGACTGAGGAAAAATAGTAAAAAAAGAACTTGCATCCACGCGTCGAGGGCGCGTTAAGGGCACCCTTGAACGGCACCGCTTGATGTAATTCGTTACATATAAATTCATACAATTGTATTGAGCGCTCAAAATTCAGCGTACAAGACGCGCGCCTTGGGCGCCTGTTATAACTATAGGGCCTTACACAAATATACTGCTAAAAGGATATCTTGGTGCTCGAATGACGTTGACAGAGGGGCGCTGTTCGTAAACATTTGTGCATTGTTTTGTGAAATGTCCTTGAAATGTATTTAAAAAAACAAGATGGTGACGTTAGTTCCGATTTTGACCACGCGCCAGAATAACCTTGTAACGCTACACTTGAAAATTATTTCTGATAGACTTACCTACGATTTTGTGAAACTTCTAAAGTGAAACGTGAAGATGTGAAACTTCTGGCGGCGCGTTCGATGATTGGACGAGAATTGAGAGTGAAATTTCAAGGACGCGTCACGTTTAGGCACATTTCGTTACATGAGAGAGACCAAAGATATAACTCTCTCTGTCTCTCACACTAAATCCTCTCATAATCTTTATTTTTTAAGAAGTTGCAGTTCTACTACGTGTAGGGTGCTGCACGCGCAATTTACAATAAGCTGCAGGTACCTATTAAAATATGTCATGTGCAATATGTGTGATTATTATAAAATCGGTAGGTACTTACTCGTTTTCTTCCGATGTTAAGTTTCACTTTTTCCGGTGTATGGTCATCATTTTTTATTGAGTTACGCTGAAAACAATATCTACAGTTAGCCCCTTGGTAGGTATACAGGCAAAAATTTTATCTTTCTACTTGTTCACCATGACCATGCGTCACCAAACATTGTAAATTAAATAGACTAGAAGCTTTCATAAAGTAATCACGGTAAAAATATGTTTTATGGTGAGGTAGCCCGCGAAATTCAATTTTTTTGCCATTTGCAGGTCAGTATCAAATTGTATGTTGATCTTTATGATTCGCAACCGTAACAATAATATGGTTTTACAGAATTATAATCATTAGAATCAGCCATACAACGTTATTTACAATCCAACAAAATTTGGATTTCGCGGGCTTTTCAAGTAACTAGTTGCAAGGCTGCTATAGATACCCAAATAGAGTGCTAAAAGTAACTTTTGGCGCCTGAATGACATTGACGGGGGGGCGTTAGTGTTAAATATTTGTGAAATTAAAAATTGTCACAGATATTGTATTGACAAAACAAGATGGCGGCGCCCGGTTCCGCCAAACCTTGTACACACGGCTACCTAACAAACGATACATTTTGAGTATAATCTGAACTCTCATTATACGGAAATCCTTTACAATGCGAGATCAGCTTATACGGGAAATGTATAGCTTGATATTTAGCGGTTTATACCGTTCGTTGTAGCTTGTATGACTATGTTTTAAATCGAGAACCACTTTTTTCATGCTCTATTTTTCTCATGTCGCCATTCGATCAGTTTTTCAAGATCTACGACAATATCTTACCAATCTGGTGGTGGAAGTGATTTCCATGGAATCCCTAGCGCCGAGGAGTTCAGTCTTCGCCGGCACAGGCGCTGTATTCGGCCCTGAAGTACTGCAATTAGATAGGTAACCTTACGCCTGTATTCCCTTAAGTAGTAGTATACAGTATGTGTAGTCACACCCACATATTATTATCGTCGCCGTGATAATATACTTACTTCAATTATTTTATTTCTGCAAGAAGTTTTGTACAAACCGTATTAGGGCCATTGAGGTATTATTTATTTATTTAAATTACAATTATAACACCTTTACGGAATCATCCAAGGCGATGTTACAAGTAAATCACAATTGTTTTTTTACAACACAAAATAAATAAAAATAGAATGACCTATAAGCAGAATATTACCTGGAATTATATAGGTACCTACTTATCATAAACATGACAACATTTTTATAATATCTGGCCTCTTTCAATTTTATTATTATATTCTTTATGTACTAACGTACGAACTATAATAATATAGGTTAGATTATTATGCTATGAGAACAGTGTAATGGTTATGTTTGGATGTTGGAATATACAATAATACCTCAATGATTAGGGCGAATTCGATCAAACTTTTATACCTATTAAATGTCAAATTCCAGCGAATTAATTCTTGACAGATTTTCCGTAATAAAACTGTCAGACCTCAATTTTATTCCACGAATAAAATATATCTGGCTTTGGTTAAACACCCCTTACAAAAATAAAATCATTATCATTTACCGTGATTGCACTGAGTTATTTTACAGGGGAAAATAAAAACTGTCTGAAAAATGGCCGTCATTGACATTCTCCGAGGTTCTCATTATAATCGATAGAGGGCATTACACTACAAGTTTTTCCACAAACCAAATAATAACAAAAAGAAAAAGATACAGGGCAAGTCTGTTATCCACCGAGCGGACACAAATCCAGACTCCGGGCTGCTACAGAGAACTTCCTGATCGAAAAAATATGTAATTTGCGTAACACACATGGCAATCGAAATGAAATGAAATGAAATTGTTTATTCTGTAAATAGGATATCGGAATCACTTTTACACGTCATGTTAAAAAAAATATTAGAGCTAAGCTAGATGAGGTCGGCGTTTCCTATCTGACTACTATGAGAAGAAAGGCCGAAACAAACTCAGAGGTCACAGTCTCTTTTAAAGTCCAGACATTATCTTGGTCAGGCCATATGAGGACCATGTAGATAGTGTCTGAAATGGTCTTTTGAGGAAAGAACCACAAAGATTTGAGTGCACCTGTCCAGTCAGTGCAAGCAATTGTCAGTAATCGAGGAGCTCAATATCATTCGATCTCAATATCATTCATTTTGACAGCTAAGCCATGTTTATTGCAGTAGTACACGATTTTTTTAAATATGAAGCAATTTGCCTGGCTTAGGAATTTACTTCAAAATCATCGGATTGTGATTGAAAGTGTGTTACGCATTAAGGGTGCTGGAAATCAATTTACTGGTACTCAACTGAATTAATGTTAGACCAGACTGATAGGTATTTATGTTATGTTTATGTTACGTTGTAAAAGATATTTTGTAAAGAGTTTGTATTTCGTATAGGTATTTTTTTTTTTTTATATATATTTAACCCCCGACGGAAAAAGAGGGGTGTTATAAGTTTAACGTGTGTATCTGTCTGTTCCCTCGTAGCTCCCAAACGGCTGAACCGATTGTGATTATTATTTGAAAGGTGTCTTAATCGAGAGTTTTCTTAGCTATACCTAATTCAGGATTATCGGTTCAGCCGTTTGAAGATTATTAGCTCTTTTCTAGTTGATAATTGGATGTGCGCATCTTCCACAAGTCTGATCGATTCGAAATTTAGTATTCTGTTACTTCAATGATATTAGAAGAACATAGTAACCAAGAACCGATACTGCAGCATCACCTGGAATTGTGTGGGAGTTGTTTAAATTTTTGATTTTAACGTGTTACTGTTTGTATTTCCTTTGCGTGTCCCAAATAAAACATTTTTCTTTCTTTCTTTCTAAAAGATGATTGGCTAGAAAGGCGGTGACTACTCAGATGATCGGTCTGACATAAATGTATGGAAGAAGAAGCAATGCTGCGCAGATCTCAAGACTTGAATCAATTGGGATATAGACAGATGGATACACGAGGAAAGGTAGTATGAAATAAGACTCACATGATCTTGAGAATAGAGCCCATAGTGCCGCGGTAGTCTACACTTCCAGTTCGATTATAGGGGGGCGGAATTGACTAAAAAGAGACAACATAGAGCATATTTAATAAATCTTACTACAAAAGTGGAACGAAGTTTATAGTGGTCGAATTCAAGGGACTTTTTTGTCGAGTTCCTGAGGAGAATAAAATTCCTACCTAAGTAAGAAAAAAAAATCGATGTCGACGACTTTTTTTTAACTTCGTACTACTTTGCACTCGATTATAATATAAATATGAAATCAAGCAAGGTACTTATTCTTTAAACATTGCATTTTGTTGATCGAAACACTTTCTCGAGGCTCATTATGATTTAGAAATTATCTTAGTAATTTAGCGTCGTCCACAATACAGGTCAAATTGACAGATTTTTAAGACCAAGCTTGCCAGTGCGTTCATTATTACTTGACCCTTGACGCAATTGATAGCACTTTGTCAGTCGACATTTTGAACTCTATTTGTATTGAAACTAAGCTTGACAAGCAATGGTGCCAATATGACGGCAAGGGACAAGTTATAGTGAACGGTCTCTCCTTTCTTTTTTTCTTTTACTCTGTTTTCTTGACTTGGAAGAGTTTAAGGTTATAGGTATTATAAAATCTACAAAACGTTGTATGTCAACCGTCCACTAAGTTGCCACGTTACCTACTACGACTGCTAAGAGGTCTCTACTATAAAACAGCTATAACATACCGTTTTAGAATTTGTTCTCATTTCAAAGTCTGGTGGCGAATGCGCACATTCCCACTTTATAGCTACAGGGAGATGATCTTTATACACATCCTTGATTTTATCCAAATTGGCACACTTCGATTTGAAATACATATCCTTGAAGGCTGAAAAAAGCAGTTAATTATGGTTTAATTAGAACTCGCCCCAGTAATTATGTGTTTGACTAATTTATGATCACTCTGTAGGTAAATGAAATAGGGTGGTAATTAAAGGTAACCTTAGCGAGCCCTTGTAGCTATAGGAAAACATTCTTGGAGAGCATACCTACCTAAACCACAGCCGATGAGATCCAACAGTGATTTTTGGTCAATTGAGTGAGGTTCGTAATGAACTCAACAAACTTAATGGCGGCTCGGAACATGAGGCGAGTCGCTGCGCAGTAACAATTTCATGTGTCAACAGGGATGAGGGGTGGGGTACTGCGCAGCGAGTAGCTAACTTCCGAGCCGCCATTAAGTTTGAATCGAACTGTACTGATGGAACAGTCACCAACATACATAATTCCTTCCACTCTTTGGGCGCAGTCTTCTCAGCCCTAATTCTCTTGGCTTCCTTCATTCGTTTGAGGGCCTCTCGCCGTTGGTCAGGGGTAAAGTCGGCCATGTCACCATACATCACGAATGGACGATTTTCAGGGTCCATCTCTTCCCACCAGTCTTTTGGTTCATTAGTTGCTGGGGTATAGAAAATTCTTTAGAAGGCGGAGCGCGTGTCTCATCCAGATATCTAATTACGTAATATATTTTCGATTTTTTTATAAACGATTAACACTAATCTGTGTCATTTTGACAGTTCAACCACAATCATTGCGTTATTTACGTAGTTGAGCAGATTCTTTTTCGAACTTATGAAGCAATGGTTTAGCAATCTGTTTCAAAACGATTCAGATTATGATTGACCGTGTATTACGCAATTAGGGTGCAGATTGCTAATCCATTGCTTCTTAAATCCAAAAAAATCTGCTTAACAACGTAAATAACGCAATGAATGTTATTGAACTGTTAAAATGAAACAAATTAGTCTTAATCGTTTACGAAAATGTACGCAATTAGATGGCTGTTTTAAAATGATTCAGATTGTGATTGATCGTATATTACGCAGTTAGGTTGCAGCTTAGCTTTTCTTAACAATGTATTCGACGGGCTACCGTGTCGAAAATGCACATTTTCGGTTACCTAATTTGCCTTTCTCTCGACAGAAAAAAGATGTCGTAAGAATAGAGATCGTCTATTTCATTACGATCGACATTTTCGAGTTTTGGATTTGCAAAGAGCGTATAAAATACTCCTTCGATAACATTGATTGATGTTCGATTCGGCATGGCAAACGAATAGTTGTGAATAGATATTATGCAGGTCTTTCTTGCACTTTGCACGCCTTTTTCGTCCACGCATCTGTTGGTCTGAGTCACTAGTCACTACACCAACTTCACAAATGTACGTATACAATGATAGAATGAAAAATTAAAAACGATAACTGACAGCTACTATTATGTTCGCCAGACTGATCCACTTCATCATCATCACAATCACAGGGGTCCTCGTTGGGGTTCACTTCTGTCGGCGCTTTGGTGGTCAGTAACGTTGGCAGATCTAATAAGTACTGGTTCGTCTCAGGCTCGCCTCCCGCGAAGTGGTAAATGAAAGCCATGAACTGGGAGATGGAGATTATTAATTTGAATAATTATGGGGTAGGTGGAGGTGAAGTAGATAGCCTCAAAAACATATATATTTCGCAGGCACATTGTTGATTCGTCATTATACAGTGGCCAGCACATCAAGCTACTAAAATCTGTCAAATTTCTTTAGTAGATTTTAAACTTTATCGCTAAAGCATTAGGTTCAAGTTTGATTGGGAAAGTTTGACAGTTTTGGGTAGCTTGATGTGCTGGCCACTGTACATACCAGGCTGTCCGTTTGCAAACGCTGGCAGTTATGAAATAACATCATCATCATTTCAGCTGCTGAACATAGGCCTTCTATTCCGAATAAATTTTGAATTTTTGGTAGTTTCTCCATACGAAAACTGTCAGAAGTAAATCTGATTCCGCGGATAAAATGTATGAAATTCCTGTTTGGTCGAATCCGCCCGAAAACGCTTAAAATTCGTTTTACATCTATCCCTGATGTATCCTACGCACATGGTTCAAAAATCGATTATTTTCACTACTTGCTTTGCTACTTTGGTTGTACTAGGATCTTTTGGCACGTGGTAAATATCAGAACTAACAGCGCCATCTTGTTTTTTCAATAGAACTTTACAAAATATTATATCAAAATGTTTATGAACAACGCCCCTGCCAATGTCATTCAAGCGCCATAAAATCCTTGTACCTCTGACTTAGCACCTAAATCTAGTTGTCTCTTGATTGACCGACCTTGAATGTCTTGATAACATTATTTTTTAGATAATATGTTATAGGTGTAAGTACTTTAAATACTTATCTTATCTCAAAATCCGAGATTCCCGCGTCCATTACCTAATAAATAATAATACTTTCCTTAAAACTGTTTCGTTAACCTTTCGTTTCGTGTAGGTACGTATCGTTTACGTCAAGACACGAGACAGGCAGGACAGCTGCAGCATGATTGTGGTGTTCAGAGTTACATATTTTGGAATTAATTTTATTTAGAATCAACGAAAACTACGTAGGTGTCCTTGTCCTAGCTAGTTACAGATCCCGGCACGGTTCTTGAGCGCTCGGCGGAAGAGTGGGGACGCTTTGCGCATCGTACACTTATGACAAAATACGTAAAGGGACCCAATAATTCACTTCTGCGCAGGTGAAGGTCAGCGCTCAAGAACCGTGCCGGTATCTGTAGTAAGTAGACCATAATGATGGAAATAATAATTTTTATTTTCTGCTTGGTTTGGTTGGTGGTAGGGCTTGTTTTAAGTCCGCCTAGCTAGCTACCACCATCTTATCTAAGTCTGTTACCATAACAACAATGTTACCAGCATTGTTGTGTTCCGGCAGTAAGAGGTAAGATAGCCAGTTCCTCTGTGGTAGAGGATTCCGGGTGAAGCTCGCTTCCACCCTCGGCCTGATCATCACTTACCATCAGGTGAGATTCAGGCCAAGAGCTTCCCCGTAGTGGATTTTAAAAAAAACATAGGTAACTTTAGCAGGTACCTCAGAAACGACACTTTTCATTTTTTCGCGCCATTCATGATCCACCCTAGCCGCCGTCTTGTACCCTCTGGATAAATGAAGAATCAGTTCTTGCCCTCGAGTCAGTATATCATGCAATACGTTGATATAATTCGTATAATCTGTTGAGAAAACTATTCTAAGTAGCTTTTACCCACCACGTTTGGACGATTCGATCATTGCCTACGCCCAGAGCCCGGTAAACATCTTTCAAAAATCATTTTGCAAGTTCCAATTCCCGCGTGAATATTTTCTATCTCGTTTCGTTTAAATAATGTGCTGTCTCTACTTTATCATTATAATTGTATAATGATAAAGTAGAGACAGCACATTATTTGCCACAAGTTCCATCGTGGTGAAAATAGTGCGCGAGATTTTGCTTCGTTTCACGCACAAAATAAACCTGCGTGGTGATTGTATTGCTGGCTGAGTTGCCAGATAAATAAATTTTCCCACGAGGCGTCTGTTACGTATGTTTCAGGTTAGTTGCAGGGGTTAATCGATTTTAGAATCGAGATTTCAGTTAATCTGAATAAAATTATACTACAGTCGATTCACTAATTGGCTTATAATAATAATAATAAATTATACGCATATGTATAGATTTTAACCACTGATAAAATTTGTGGTTAAAAGTTTTAAAAGAGTTTTTATTTTACCTTCGATAATCTTTAGTTTTTCTATTTTACTTCTTCTCCTTTCTGTACACATGACATACATTAAAGCTGCTAGGTTTTTACACTGCAATTGTGTTTTTAACGCATATATCTTTTCTTGCCTTTCTCTGTGTGCTTCTCGAAGCATATAAGATGCTCGAGTTTGTTCATTTCTGTATAATAAAGAAAATAAATATTAAATAGAATTCCAGCTTTAAAAATACCACCAAACCACATGTTTTGAATCTTGGTTATGGTACATACAAAATAATGAATGTTTTTATGCTCACGATAAAATGAAGTTAAATCTTTCTTTAATGTTTTCCCTTTCTCTTTCTAATATCGCATCATATTCTTCACGCAGTTCTGTTTCCTTTTCCTTTAGAATCTCCTCAACGTGTGAAGGAGCTATTTTGACTTTCGAAGCCTATATCAAAGTTAAACAAAAAACCTTTGTCGTATGTAAACTTGTACAGTAGGCTGCAAGTCAGTGGTAGCACTTTGAGCTTGAGCTGGTCTAGAGTAGTACAGTTTCAATAGAATACGAGGCCAGCTTATACTGGTTTTGTTACCACACACGTGCGGCCTACTGAACGTCAATAGATATAATATGGCTGCTACATTGCAACGAACAATAATAAATTTGGTGTACAAGTTTTGGTTATTGTTACAGTAGATAATTTAATTAATTATTTTAAGTGTTAACTATCCTCTGAAAGTCTGAAGTCGGGTCTGCTGGGCCATGTTTGGTTGTTTTAAAAACATCAAACATCAAACACGAACCAATCAGGTATCCGTAAATCAAACACGAAGCGATATGATTGGTTCGTGTTTGATGTTTGATGTTTTTAAAACATCCAAACATGGCGCAGCAGACCCGGCTTTAGAGTAGTAAAACAATGTTATAATAAATGTAGGTAGGTACTGAAGTTAATATACAACTAATTTTTACCTCGTCGCGCTGTTTACAAATGCATTTCATTAAATCTTTTTGAAGTTTTCCTGCGGCTGATTTGGAGGTAGGCATGTTAACAGAAGAAGACGTTGTTGGAGGTGAAGCTTGTTCTTCTCTGATGATCGCCAAGGCTTCCTTGTTATCAATTGAAACATTGCTCTGAATCATCCTAGACATCTGTAACATTTTTCACCTAATAAAAGCAACGAGTCTTGCATATTAATATGTAACCTGAACATTATCAGTAACGAATGAACGAATATCTGATTTCGAGGTACAATATTTGTACCTCTGTATGTGTTTGAATGTATTGATTTTTGGGAAATAAAAGGCTTAAATAAATAAATAAATAAATGTGTTTGAATGTTCAAGCAAACGTAAAGAAAGAAAAAAAAAGTTCACAAAAACACGTGCAAAATAATTAAAAGACTAATAACGAACTAAAGTCTATGTTTGATCTTAGATTGAAAGTTGTTCAATAGTGTATTGTAAAATCAATACCACTGAATACTGTAATTATTGTTTCGTCATAAAGTATTGACAGTTGATTGTACTACATACGTTGCTTGCTATGAAATCGAACGCTTTTGTAAACTATCGCATTGCTTAAATATTGTCCTAAAATTAAGCATTTTTATTATGTAAAATCTAATGAGAAAAAATAAAGTAAAAATTCTAATCGATTATTATTTTGTCGGTGTAATCCAACTTGCCTACTCAACAATAACAAGTAGTAAAATAAATTATGGCAACACACAGTTCTGCTGTCGTGAAGTTCGTAACATGTGATGTTTCGTGAAAAGTGTTAATTTTTTTACGAAAAACCTTTTATAATTAACTGTAGTGCATCTTGAAAGTGTTAAAAACATACGTTTGTGCTTTACGTGCTGTGTTTATTGTGTTAAAAGTGTTTGAATATTGCAACAAAAATTACATGGATAAAGCCGTCACCTGAGGTTGTAAAGGTTAGTGCTTTTTTCATCTGTTGTTTGTCTTAAAATAGATTTCTGTGCGGGTCGCAATGATATTTCAGTTTTGTTTGTGTAACGCCTTCATGTGACTTTTCAGTTCTTTCATAAGACCTTGAACTAGAAATCTATCAGTGCCGTGATCAAGGTTATGTTAGCGCGGGCGATTCATCTCACATAATCATTGTTTATTCCTCCAATATTGGTGCTAAACTTGTTACATTTCATCAAAAAAGCTATAAAAATGCAAAATTATAGTGTATTGTACGTTAAAATGTGAATACAAATGCAAAAATCTGGTTCCGTGAACCTAACCTAAAAACGCGATTGTATTTAGTGCAGTTTTTTTTGCAAGTACAGCGATACGATGGATTAACCGTTATCTGGTCGGTGCGCGTGTTATTACGGGTATTGGAAGTAAGTGAAGCTGTTGAGTACATTTAGAGCAGAAATTGATGCGGTCACGTGAAATTATTTCGGTTTCACACATGGTTTGACAGTTAGTCGAGATTATTTTGGTCCTTATCGGTGACGGCAGTCGGTATGGAGAGTTTTTGGCGTCAGATTTAAGATAAATCTTACAAAGCTGTTACTGCAAAGAGTATCATTTTACTGATAAGTGTATTTGAAGATGTAAACATTTGGTAGAATTGCAATATCATGTTAAGTTTGTTTTGTGCCAGTGCTTTAAGGTAAATGATTAAGATTTAAAATAGATAACATTGAAATGCCATGTTGTTTAAAATAGTCACATTTGACCTTAGGGTCTGGTGATCTTGTGAAGCTTTCAATACATCTTACTGTACAATTCAGTTATATTATGTAGTTTAAATACTATTGAACAGGTTAGTATAAATATTCATGTATCTATCAACTTTATAATAATGGGAAGTTTATTTATCATAATATACACATAACCTTAAAACCTAACATAATATTAAACAATAATAATTTATCTTTAATTAGAAGTAAAAAGCCATGAAAAGCCTTTTGAATGAAACTAGGAAGTAAGTAAACTTGATATGGTTACGTCAGTTCGAGATAATTATGTAAAAGGCAAGGTTATAAAACAAACCACAAGGAATAATAATTGTTCCTTAAAAAAATCCTTATCTAGTAAAACTAATTTATGTTAGTAAGGTTAGGTAGCACATGTTACCAGAAAAATGTACACACGGCTACACATCAAGCTATACATTTCCAGTATAAGCTGACCTCGCATTGTACGGAAATCCTATATAATGCGAGATCAGCATTAACTGGAAATGTATAGCTTGATGTGTAGCCGTGTGTACTTCACACCTTAAGTAGTAAATGAAACAATTACATAATCCATATTTTTTATATTTTTATTTTAGTACTTAGATGTGGCTTAGTACAAGGGTACTTTCTAATTTATTGATAATATCATCTATTAATATTCAAATACCCCTTGGATCACATTAAAAATACACACATCACACACACAAGCACACCCTCACTTGCAAAATCTTGGAATCCAATGCCTACAATATTTACACTTAGCCAACAATTTTTTTTTTTTTAACTTATTTCACTATACTTGTTACAAGGTTATATCCTTGTAACAAGGCACATTTACAATTATTTGAAAAGTAATAGAAACTGTGTAATATTTTACTATTATAGGATTCTTATTAATTAACAGATTGGCATGAAAATACTACTATGACATTGATTTCCGTCTTGTATAATTATCTTTTTAATAAATAATAATCTTAGATTCATTCATTCATTCATTCAATGATTGAAAATGCACAGCGTAAACTAGATGGGTCTAGAAGTATGAAATTTTGCATGTATAGTGAAAGCAAGACAAGGGAAGGATTTCTGTAGATTCACCTCCTAAAGGGAATGAAAGATTTTGTATGCATGTTCATAATTTTTGCTCAAAAATCTCTCTACATTGCCGAAATCCCACCAGGCAAACCATTTGTATGTCAGTAATACATTTTATTGTTCTAAATAATCAACCACTTATTACTACACTAACTACTTAATATCATAAACAAACGGTTCACTGTTAACTTTTATGAAGTTCATCAACCTTACCGCATGAGAAAAGTTTTTACAAAACAAGTCTAGCAGTTTCCGATATGATCTAAACTTTGCACAAAAACAAAGGAATGGACAACGGTTAATTTATTCTAATGATTCATCAGAAGGACAGAGACTTGAGACATTTAAATGTGAAATGCAAATAAAGCAATATTTACATGTAATTTACACATTTTCCTTTACTTTAGCTTACCTTAACAATTCTTAATAGTCTAATTGTTTTATACATTATTGGCTGTTTATTTTAGTGGTTGTGCCTGCTAAAGCAATTTGTATGCATTTGACTTGATGATTTCTTATGCGTTATAGTTACCCTTGTTTCTCTTTCATTTAACTTCCTAATACCGCTCTTACCATCACGCACAATGGTCCACTCGAGGAATAAGTGCGGAAACCATAACCTCTAACATAGATAGAACCGCTCATACCATTTAAATCACTACTTAACATGGCCATCTCAAATTTACATATATGATAGTCCCCCAAAATGTCTGCCCTTCACCACTTCCTAGTGCTACAGCTAGGACCAAGAAGTGGCTCAACAAACTCCTCAGCAGCAAAGTCATCTGTTCAGTTAGAAGAACTTGATTCTATACTATAAGTAGCAGTAGAGCAGTATTTGGATGCACGAAAAGCTTTTCCTATGGCTCTGCTTACATGAGTTACATGGAATAGCATGCTTAAATTCTTTTATAGACATGCTAAAAGTGTTTAACTGCTTTGTATTTATAATAGCATTGCAAATTTTATGATTAGTAATAGAACTTAATTAAACAATTTAAAACAGGTCAAATCTATTTCAGTTCTTTTAATTGTAACAAAAAAATTAAACAAAAAAGAAAGGGCATTGACAAGTTTGCAAAATAGTCAAACTTGGCAAAAAGTTGAAGGCCGGCCTACAAGACAATCTACAACTCAATAACGATTCTTGATTTGTTATTGATCTCAATTTGTTTTTATACAGTAAACAGTTTAAAGAACTTGATTTGATTTCTTTTATCTTTTAGACAAAATTCCAGACGGTCAGATATAACTACTGATAAAGACCTTTAATGGGTCACAGGGCTAACATTTTCTAGTGTTTTGATGTACTCAATTATTCTTAGATTTATCTGATTAGCTTCAAATTATTCAGATGTCTAAAATTGGGTTGAAAAATATTAATATAATAATTGATTTTTGTTATTTTATTTTAAGGTTAATATCGAAAATGTGAGGAAAGTTTTAAGTATGAATGTGGATGGTATAAGAGTAGGGAAAGACAAAAGATGGATGGACGGTGTGAAAGATGATATTATGACTAGAAAGGGTGTGACTATCGAGATGATGACTAATAGAGAAGTATGGAAGAAAAATACATGTTGCACCAACTCCAAATAATTGGTGATAAGGGCAGCAGAATGATCAGGATGTTGTTTTGGTTAAAGAATTGCAGCTTTCATTAGTGGACTATAAGCTCATATAAAATGATTTCAACAATTAGGTGTTGATTTTTTTACAAATAATATTTCACAAGGATTCTAGCATTCATCTGGTATTATGTACTTTCTGCCCCTTTGGAAAACGTTAGTTTATGGTATGTGTGTGCAGTTTAATTATCAGAATCTGTCTTAAACTTACTATTCTCTTTTATAATAATAGGTAACATGTTTCATTTATGATCTGGGAGTGCGTATTCCAAGTTGACTTCACATAGTTTGGTACTTCATGTAATGTACACATTGATTTGAATTACTTATTTTGATTTAAAATGAATACCATACCTTGTATCATATTATCAGCATAATAATCTCATAGTAAAATTGTAGATTTAAAAGTTTTTCAATATTTTTTTGTGGTTGTTTGATTATTTTGTTTATATTTATTGACAGTTTGTGTTTTTTGACAACTTAATCAGCTGGGTTGTATCAAGTGTCAATTGTTTGCAGCCAGCAATTGCACACACTTATTTCGACACAATATGGACCCATTGCACAATCAGACTTAATAATGATTATGATTCATTTTGTCTTTGTATTTTACTGTTTTTAAAATACGTCTTATCCTTTTATTCAAATTGATGGTGATTAATAATTGTAAGTTTTTGACCAATACGTATAGTTCTATCAATTTGTTTTCCAAAGATTATAAGGGTCAGTGCACATTAGCGTAATAACCACATAGGTATTAAAATTGTTAAAGGCTCATACACACTGGTGCGATATCGCTGGCGCGACAAGGGTAGCGCTCCCTGTCGCGCCCGCGATATCGCGCCAGTGTGTACGAGCCGTAATTCGCCGTCTTTCTCAATCTTTGTTCAACCCTCACTCTAAAAATATTATTAGGCAAAGGATTTTCGTAAGCGGAAATGATTTTGAATCTTATTTTCATAACCGTTAGCACTTTTCATTTCGTTGATATTTGTCTTATGGAGACATAGCAGCTAGCGGGAAGCTACGATATGCCGCGGAAGGCTTCGATATGTCGGGTCTTAGGGGCGGGACAATCAGCGTAAGACGAGGACGCGTCGCAGACGCGGCGCCTCTCATACAAAATGTATAGAAGCGTCGCGACACAAAATAAACAGAAAAGACAGGGCGCGGACGAGCGTCTTTTCTGTGTGCCCCGCCCCTTACAAAATTGTTAAGGCTCAATTTATGGTGTAACGGACAAACTAGATGCAGCCAAAAAAGAGAAAGCGCGTCTTCCGCAGAATTCTGGCGCATTCTCAGGTACAGTCGCCAGCACATCAAGCTACCCAAAACTGTCAAACTTTCCCAATCAAACTTGAACCTAATGCTTTAGCGATAAAGTTTAAAATCTACTAAAGAAATTTGACAGACTTAGCTTGATGTGCTGGCGACTGTACATCCCTCTTGTAGCTTGCAGCTCGTATCTAATTGGAACGTTACACTATTGACATGAAGTTCATTATGCTTTGTACAATTTTGTTACAAAAATTCGATTCTATTTCGTTCCGAGGCAATGTAAATTGAGCCAATGCTTTACCGTGCCTTGCCGCGCCGTAAAGCCTAGTAAGCTTAGCGCGCTGCGTAAAATGTCCGCGTCGCGCGATAAGGACAGCGAATACTTGTCTCCAAAGCTTTGGAAAGCGTGCGTTTTGTGCCTTCCTTCATCAACTTTCATCGTTATTTTGAACAAACATGAAAATGAAAATCGATTAGGCATAGCAGTCAAGACATGAATATATCCGTTTTTACCCGACTACGGCGAAGCAAAAAGGAGGGTTATGATCACTAAACGAAAGCGCGCTGTTGGAATTTCAACTTACGACGCTGACCCGAGCGTTGAAAATCCATAGTGTGTTTTGATTTAGGCTTTCATTTAAGTGTCGCCTAGTCTTAAGAGCCTATGCTACTTCAAATTGTTTAGCAAGATCCTCAGTTATATCGAAACTACTGCAGCATTAATTTTGAAATAAATATATTTGTGTTAAAGTTCAGGATTAATGCTAAGTAGGTACTATGTGAGACAAAAACACAATTCTATAAAAAAAATCGATAGATTTTTTTCCAAAGTTACCTCCAAACCCAACAATAAACCGCTGTTATTCAGAAATTACTTCAAATTAGATCATGAAACTTTGCATTATAATAATAACTGAACCAATTATAAAGCAGCGGCTATGTGTTTTATTTAATTTAAATTACCATTGTTTTCGCCGTAAAAAGCAATTACCTAAACTATTGACGCTTTGGAGCCGCCTACGTCTCGCTCGCACTCAGTCCGCGAGTAGTATGGACCATACTACCACTGTACCTATGGTGCGAGCGAGATAAAAACCTGAAGTTGTATGCGCTCTTAATGAATAAAATTTAATTCTTTGACCCATTTAAAGCTGTCATAAAGGTGTACACATACCACGTGTTTCCTTTAAGTATCATAAAAGGCAGGAATTTTACACAATGCAATCAAATACAACGTGTCGACTTCCATTGGTATCATACAGTTTAAATAAATTACACTTGAATCAATAAATTCTATTGTTACTATGTCTATGATCCTCAGTGAGCATTGTAACATTGGTATACTTTCAACATTTAAAAAAAACCTTCGATATAATTCGGTTTCAAAAACGTGTTACGTGGCTTGCATATGTGTGAGTAGGCGAAACTTGTAGGTCGAAGATGCGTTGAAAAATTTGCCACTTGTGGCAAATTCTGAACAAAGTGGATTTAAACATTCGTGCACGGCTTATTGTCTCTTTTTAAAGCTAATCGAGAATATGGCTCATCAAAACATGCCGCCATGTGATGTCTAATGACGGTCTGACGGCTCGTACCACAGGGCGCCACAGGCACCGCTACCCTTGAGTGTGTACGAGCCTTGATGCATCAGATTTCGATCCGTATATAAATCATACAACGACATCCTAGCTACCATTTTCATTCGCATGAGCAGCAAAACCGTTGTATAAAAAAAAAGATGTCTGCTACATCGAATTTAGTAAACTTATATAATATCATCATACAACGTCACCATTGCTGCCATTCATATGAACAGCAAAAGCGCTGCATTTGGTGAAATGAAATGGTAATAATTAAAAGCTTCCTTAGCATTTGCTGTCCATTTGAGCGGAACGACTAAGCGGATTAGAACGAGGTACCTATGCATGTAGTACCTAATAGAGTGTCCTCCTTAGCACTTCTCTACATCTTTTAGCACAAATGGACACTTGGACAGGCACCCTATCTCCACCACATTTGGGCACAAGTTCTCCCGCAATGCGTCTGTATCATGAAATGAGAATAGCAGTTTACCTAATTGAACTCTCATTTTTCTCCAGACTGCCTACTACTACTAATATTCCGAGCAATGTATTTTATCACTTTACGCCTCCGTCATTGATCTTGAAAAGTTTATCAACCCGTGACAGGATACGTCGTGTGTCTGCGTAATAAACACGAAACATATTTGTTTAATAAATATAACTTATAATTTATAAGGACATCGGTGTCGTCATGCACTGTAAATTGACTTGCGTCTCGAGAGTGATCGTACTGTATCGGAGCGTCATAATTATGAGAGATCAATCTTTAGAAACCTTATTTTTGTGATGTTCTTCAGAAAGGTCAGGTGCGTAGTATTCGCAACCGGCGTGCGTGTGACCCGATGTATGAATGTAAACGAGGCAAAAGGAGTATGTAAGGATCGCTCGTTGCGCACGTTGCGTTCTGTAGTTTCTGCCTACGCCCATGGGAAGAAGGCGTGAGTTTATGTTTGTTTGTGTACCTAAGCTTTAAAAGAGACTGTCACAGGTGATGAGTGTCAGAGATGACCAGAGATGACGCTGTACCTGCAGTGTCAAACTTTTTCTCAAACACGATGAGCTATATTTACGGACAGAAATTATTTTATATGTGATGTAATCTTTATTTTCGTGTTACTGACCGAGTAATTTTGACTCCTGATATTTGCAGTATATTATTATCGTCATTTGAATGCTGTACATAATGTTTTCTTACGCAACTGTCACGCGCGCCGTACAACTCCCGAGGTACGTTCCTATATGCAGAGAGAGAAAACTTTTTTATGATCTGGAGCCGGGCGCGTTTAGATGCCTCGTGCTCTTAGGTATTTGGCTTCTGTAACCGTAGCCTTGAACCAGGATGCTAAGGTTTACATCTTTTAAAGTATTCGAGCGGAACACATCAGGAATCCCATTATTGTTGAGGGTGTTTATGGTGTGGTGTTTTTTAGTAGTTCACTTCGAGTAAAAGCGTCCATTTCATCTACTTTTCGCGATACCGCACTTTTTTTCTAGTTTTTAAGAAATCTTACCATATCGTCCTACCGTCTTCCTCGTGTCCTACCAGTACCACCGTGTGTCACCAGGTTTAATGTGGCATGGGCCTCTGACTTGGCTTCACCTGTATAACAATATCTCTCAGGCATGCCGGTTTCCTTACGATGTTTTGCAGACACGTCCTATTTATGTAGGGCAGCCAGTATAATAATGCCCTAAAGAATGGCGTCATCTGTATTTGGTCATATTTCGACAAAAGACGGTTAGGTAACATATTTTTGACACACATGCAATAAACGAATAGTTTTGTATTCGAAAATTACTTTGTCACGACGAAATTGCTACCCAATATCTCTGAAAATTGCCTCAATGAAATATGACCTGAATAAACATAATATTTTTATCGGACAACAGAATAAGTCCTATTATTTTGTTGATAAATAATTATTATATCAATTGCTTATCTTCAAGGAAAAACAATGATTCAGATACCTACTTCCAACTTGTAATTAGGAGACAGATTACATTTACCCAAACAATTGTTACGGATATTGCGTCATAGTAGCCGAAATTATGTCAAACTAGGATAGGGTTGTACACGGAATTTGAAGTGCTTTACTACAACGTGTTACGGGTAGCGCGAAGGGCAGATTGTTAAGTCCAAAATTATTCTTGGAGTTTATTATGCTATCCGATGCCCTCATTTTCTTATTGACTGTTCTTCCTTCACAGTTGTATATTTTACTAAAAACATGAACATAACATCTCACCCGTATTATAATAATTGATTTGACTAAAAAAATTGTACCTATTAGGTATTAAGTAATTCGAAATTAATTAACATGCCCTAAATAGGCAAAATATGGACTGTACAGTGGCCAGCACATCAAGCTACCCAAAACTGTCAAACTTTCCCAATCAAACTTGAACCTAATGCTTTAGCGATAAAGTTTAAAATCTACTAAAGAAATTTGACAGATTTTAGTAGCTTGATGTGCTGGCCACTGTACATTAAACCACTAACTTTTTCAAATGGTAACACCTTATATTTTCTGCAAATAAATGATTCTTATTCAGCTCGAATTCGCTATCGTGCTTTTGTTTGCCATTAAGGCTTATATTCTGCACAAAGTCGAGTTCCAAAGTAAAGTTCCTTCGTATCTGGCGTTAGTCCAGCGAAGGCGCTCGTAAAACGTATGTAGGCTAGGCAGGGTGGGTAGACTGCGCAAACGCGACACTAATGCTATGCTACATCTGTACTGATGGCTCCTTGAGGAATATTTTAAGGGTGCCATTTAAAAAGGGTTGCTGTCTAAGAAAACTCACAGTGATACCATTATTACCACCTTCTTAACAGATTGAAATGAGTCTACAAAAGGCAAAGTTACTTAAATAATTATAGCTAAATTATTTATAACCAATGTTCCTATTAGGCAAGTAATATAAATTAAGTAAAAAATAGGCAGTACGATCGTGGCCACAGACAAACTGTGATAAATGATTTATTTTCTGTAAGTAGGTTTGTACAAACACTTTTACACGTCAATCATATTTTTTTTTTTTTTAACTCGATGAGGTCGGCGTTTTCTATCTGACTACTCTGAGAAGAAAGACCGAAACAAACACACAGTCTCTTTTAAAGTCCAGGCATAATCTTGCAAAGTTCGCGCCCTCACGCCCCTAGCCGTCGTAGGTGAAGCCCTGGGCGTCGGGAATCCTTGGCTGATTCCCGGCCACCGTAGGTGCGGGCGGTGAGCAAAGGGTAGCCCGCCCCCGATAAGGACCAGGGTCGACGGCGCGTTGTGTTCCACGCGCGCCTCATATAGATACCGTGGCCCCTGGCACAGGCAACCGAAGGAACACGGGTGGGTTTTAGTCAGTAAGAGTCTGACACGCCCTCCCGCTCCGCCCAGAGCGGGACAAGTTATTTGATGATTTCCCACCCAAAAAAAAAAAACGGTATAATCTTGGTCTGAAAATGATTGTTAAGACCATGTAGATTCGTGTCTGAAATGGTCGGTCATGAAAACGGTTCTGTGGGGTATACTTTTAAGTACAAGTCTATTGATAATTCTTTACTATAAATAAATAAAATAATAATATTAAACTAGAACTTATTTAAACATGTTTTCGGCACATGACGAGCCAGTGCGTCACTTATTGAAAACTTATGATAACATTAAACAGAATTTTAATGACCGGAACACGGAATTAATTCTTGCAGTTTTTTCCCAAGCTGTAGTCAGGAAATGGCAGGCAGCTTGCCTTATCTATTTTATTTATACGTTTGTGGATTAGACAATAACCTCGCTTACCTCGCTCGCTGTCATTCTAGAATATCGTGTTATAAAACGGTTTTTCTATTTGCACTTGTGCAACTAGAAAAACCGTTTTATAACATGATACTCTGATATTATTATGATGATGATATTATTATGATAGAAAGACTGAGAATGTGCATAATTTTGATTCACACTACTCGTCTTCAAAGAGTTACACCGTGCACAAAATAGACTGATTTTGATCAATTTTGTTCATGTGTGTGTGAAAGGGAAAAAGAATTTAAACAAAATTATTTGTGATTTGAAAAGTCGAGTTCTTTGTTTTGCATGGCCGAGATTTTTCTAATAAATTAAGTATTCTTGAAAAATCTCTAATATTTGCAACAAGTTTTCCAAAAAATTACTTTAGACTGATGTTTGATCATCTTTGTACAAGAAATTACTTTTGATTTTGAACATTAAAAAATTACTTCAACATAATTATATGGTCTACTTCAACGTGGCAAAATAACTTTTCTAACAAATTCGATACAAAATATAACAGAAAAATAATGTCGAAAAAAAACTATTTTTCCAAAAAAAACCAGTCAGTAATGTTTTTTTTCTATTATTTAATAAACTATTTCAAGAAATTTAAAGTTCACACATTAGTATTCAGCTATCCTTGACATAAAATTATAATTTTATTTTATGGTAATACAATATCTTCATTATGTAAATCTAAAGCGAAATAAACTATATTTTCGAGAGCGCAAAAGTGATGAAACTATTATCAGGTGCTGTCATAACACTATGGGTTTATCGCCACGAAAACTGTACTTTTATAGTGACTATAAAAGTACAGTTTTCGTGAATAGACTGAATGTGTCAATTATTTAAATCTTTCTCACAATTAGATAAGAAATTAACAGGAGGGTTTTTGTCGTGCACGGAGCCTTAAGGCAAAGCTACATCAAATGCATTGTACGTATTCGTTTGTCGTATGCATTTTGTCTTTAGCTTACTATTCGGTAATACAATATACGCCTAAAAATAGTCTAAACCCATTCCAGTACATTTACAAAAAAACTAAATCTAGCCTTATCTTCCACAGACATGGAGTCGCACATCCTAAATACGTATCACCAGGCGCGTTTCCGTCCCATCGGCCACAAGATCCTCCGTATCAAGAGTGACTCCCTGTCTTCCGAAAGCAGCTGCAACCAGAATAGCCCCGAATACCCTCAGATCAGCGTGCCACAGCCGAGGCATTCTGTGGACAGCAGTAATGGCGATTGGTGCCAGAATCAGACTGTGAGTAAAGACTTCTTTTCTGTATCTCTAAGAGTTTATGCTTGCAGTACATTTGTAGAACAATTTCCAAGTAACGTTCAAGCATAAACTTTGTTTCATTAATTTCAGATGAATATAACACAATCAAGTCAAGACACTAGTTCGGATGACGAAAGTTCCGGTCTAGAAGAAAGTATGGAAGACTTGGAAGAAAATGGCGTGCAAGAGAATGCAGATGACAGCGGTGAGGAACTCGAAGAAGCTATAGTAGTACACGAAGTTAACGTCGACGATGATGACGACGAAACTATCGAAGTCGATGATGACAACGATGTTATGCATTCAAATTCACACCATAATATACAAATGACCGGATCTAACAGTATAGAAGACAATTCATTGGTAGAAGGCCATGATTATGATGTCATCACTGTTTACACGGTCAACCCTGATTTAGACTTAATCGAAGCTTCTTCGGATGACGATATAGATACCGTAGATTATGCAATCAGTGAAAAAGACTTGGAGGCAGAGTGCATAAATGGTGACGATAGTAGCTATAGAGAAGTCAATTATCAACAACGGAATATAAGTCAGGATGGTCTAGATATTAATTTAGACACTCCAGTAGTTTCAAATGTCGATGAATATTTCATTAAAAATAATAACAACGAACACATATTGGATACAGACGGTCCAGTTGTGAAAGACGTAGACGAATATTTTATAAAGGACAAAGGTAAGGAAACAATACCAGTGCCAAATATCGACGATTTTTTCATTAAACACAAGTTACCTGAAGAAGAGAGCACACAGGTTCATATACCAGTTCCTATACCTAATGTAGAAGAATTTCTTGTTACTGATGTTAAAAAAGATGTAGAAGAAAACACTGAAACTGAAAATGAACCCGATAATGATGGAGATAACGATAACGAGGATAGTGGAGAGAATGCAGATGTGTCAATAAATGAGTCTGATTTGGAAGTTCTGCCTAACATCGAAGAACTTAAACGTTATCTATTAGAAGACATGACATATACCAAATTCAGACACATACAAAAGTCTTGTTCGGTTCCACAGTCGCCCATGCCGAATATTTGCATGGATATTGATGACGTAAAAACATGTATGAGCTTTGAAGACTTGAACTTAGACCTCTCTGACCTTGCTTTCGACAACGAAAAGGACAAATCAGAGAATGCTAATAAAAGTGATGACATGCCACGTACACTGACAGATGAAGACGTAAACAGCTTTCTCATAACCAACAACAAAACAGAACCTAAGGCTGAACCTGAAGAAGATGATTTGAGTCATCAAGACATGGAAATTGAAAGGCCTCTTGAAGCTACCATCGAAAGTGCACCACCAGTAGTAGATTTACCTCCATTAAAAAGAACATCTACCCCAATACCAACTGTCTTAGATTTCTGCATAGAGAAAACTGCTATAAAGAAGGAAAATACAGGAGATTCAAAAGGCGAATTGGAAGACTTTGTGGACGTTGAGTCTTGCAACGATACCGTCATACCAGTTCTCGAAGCCAACAACTTGAACTCTTTACTGGAACAGTTTGAAGCAACTGAAAAACTTAACACTAAGAAAAAGGTGATACCGGTTGTTAAAACTGAAGATACGAAGATCAAGAGTTTCAATAAGAACGCTTTGACGAACGGTATGAGGCTTCAAGACGCGGGCGTGCAGCTAAACAAGAATAAAATGCGGCAAATACTGGTAAGTATCTTAATGTCCTGTTTGCTTCTCAGGTCAAGTTAAAGGACACTTTCAATCGCAATACGTTATTACAGATGCCGACGCCAATTAACACTACCGTCAGGCGGTCACAAAGTCCCGTCCACTCGGACCACGACTACTGTTCGTCGAAAAAGCGGCACAGTCTGCCCAACCTCAAGGGCGGGCAGAGCCTTCTCAAACCGGAAGTGTTGTCTAGCAATAGCAGAATACTGAACTCAAGACATAGGTCGTGTAAAAGCAAAAAAGTAGTGTACCATCTCAGTAGTGATGAGGAGACTGACAATAATGCTAAAAACAAAAAAGTGACTAAACCAGACGATATAGACGCTAAAAAGAAGACTAGTGTAAAGCCGAGTGTAAAACCGCCAGTACAGTCGAACTGTCGTAAAAAACTGTCCCCACCCCACAGTGCGCCCGATAGTTTTAAAGATAAATCTAACAGTTCTGTGATGATCAAAAGTGCTTCTAAAGCGAGTGATAATTGTAGTCAAAATTCTAATGGTAGCATTAAGTTAACTATTAAAAATAAATCTGAAGTTATACTAAACTGTGATCACGTAGACTCTCAGAAAGATAAAAATATAGACAAGTGTAAAAATAGTGTTAGTGATAAAACGAACAATGTAGAAAAACAGGACAAAAATATTAAAGAATTAGATAGGAGCAAAGGTAAAGTTGTAAATAACGTAGAGACTGTTACTGTAAAGGAAGAACCCCGTCCTAAAAATGAAAACTTTTATACAGCATTGTTTAGTAATAAGCAGGACGTTCAGATACCTCAGGCGCTGCAACCCAAAACGGAGAAGAGGCCGTTTGACGATGAATTGAATATGCTTGAAGTTGCTATTAAAAAGGAGGCTGAACAACCTCTGAAGAGAAAGAAACTTAATCTACAGGAATATAAATTGAGAAGAGGCGCCTGTTCGAATAACAGCTCTGCAACAGTGAGTCCAGAGGCGATATTCCCAGACATGCCTAGTCCTTTACTCGACAAAGTAGTGAAATGTCCAATAATACAGACCCCTCCCAACGGCTTACTAAACACAACTGGCAAAGTGAACAACGAACAAACATTCTTCGATCCAATCAAAGAGGCTTCTAGGAAAATTTTGATGAATACTAAGAAACAAAAGGCTGAGGCTATGAGGAAGAGAGATGAAGATATCGTAATGAGTAAAATACCTAAAGTGGAGAATTTGCAATTGCAACCTTTGATAAGTGACGCCGAAATGATGAAAATTGTAGGAATGAGTCAACCAGAAGTTCTGCCAGTACCTAAGGAAAAGCCTCAATTGTCAGCTGATTATGAAGAAATAATTCTCGTCAGTATAGGAACAAATACTGAAGAAAATATGTTCAGTCACGTTGTTGAAGAGCCCGTTGAGAAAGTAATAAAAGCTACATCTCCGACAACTGAATCCAAATCTACGATTAATTTCAAAATCAAAAAATCTGATCATGTGCTGAAACAGAACGTATTTGATAATGTGAAGAGAGACAAAAGGAGTCCAGTTGATGACAAAAAGCATTCAGATATAAAAATAGACAAAGAACGATACAAAGACATAACAGCAACATTGAAAAGCGTGGGGAAACAAGTTGAGACTAAAATATTGAGCAATTCTTTATTCTCTAGTATCCAAGATGTAGTCATGAAGAAAGCTCCCGAAGAGGCTGAAAAACATGATGACAGACACTCTAAACCTAAATCGCCACAAGACAAACGTGATTTCAGATTTGTAAAGACGACGATAGTTAGAGAATACGACCCTAAGGCTGAACACGGCGAAGACAAAGTCATCCTACATTTAGGAAAGCACAGAAGTAAACCAGGATTCTCCAGCATGGTCGTACAAACTGATCCATTGGCCGAATTCGCTGAACTGCCAATCTTAGCCTCAATGCCTAAAGAAAGAGCAAGCCCAGTCAGCAGAAAGCGAAACGATAGTGACATGTCTGTATCGAGCGATGAAAGCCCATCGCATATAAACGACGAACGGCAAGTAAAGCATACGAAACCAGATGATAGAGTATCTAAACCTAAAGAATTGAGAACAGAACGGATGGAAACGAAAGAGAAGAGGTCCAGATCGAGGGACCGATATGATTCTAAGTACAGGAGACGATCGAGGTCGTTGTCGCGCGGTCGCAGAAGACGGTCGCGTAGTCGCAGTCGCAGTCGTAGTCCCTCAAGGTCGCGGGGTCGCTACAGGAGATACAGACGATCAAACTCTCCTTACAAAAGGAAACGTAGGTCCAGATCGCCATACCACAAAAGACGTTCACCATCAGTCAGACGCGATCGTTCTAACCGCTCTAGATCTCGTTCACGGCCGACAGAGACTCGGTCGAAGAGTCCTGTTGCCAAGAAGACGAAGCCAAGTCCTCATATGAATGGCAATGATAGAAATGATAGGAAAATTGCGAAGTCAATGACCCCGCCGTTGAGGAAACCCACGGTTTCTGAAAGCTCGGATTCTTCCTCTAGGTAAGCATTTTGCTTTAGCGATTTTCGTACAGGGAGGAGTTTTGAGATGGGGTTATAATGAGTGGGGTCACCTAAACATCAGAACAAAACCTTTTAGAAGCGGGTCAATAACCTTTAACGATTTTAAGAACTGCATTTCAATGTTGTGTTTTTTTGCAATTCTGCGCAATGTTTTATAGTTATGCGCAATCTCCTACCAAGGATACTAACTACTGTCTCGAATTGTCTCCCTGTATAATATGTTTTCATGATTATTATTTTTATATTTTTAATCTTCTACCGGGGCGTAAGTATGTAAAAGAATCACTTAAGTATAAAAAGAAAATAAAACACATGTTGATTCGTCCTAATTCCTAGAACTCCTGGCGAGTTTTGTCACCATTTATTTTTGTGATTATTAGAACCACATGTGTGGTAATCACTATCAGTCGTGCTTTTTTAGGCAATTTTAATTAAGTTTATTTGCTCTACAAGGTGTTTTTTTAGTATCCTATAACTCTAGGGTATGAATGAGTCCAATGAGACCATATCAAACAATCAACTGGCATATGTTTTTTTTTTCCAAGCATCATTTTCTTTTAATTTTTCATACAAAATATATCGACAAAGTCACGATTGTTAATGTAAAACACCCTTAGGTAAAATATGACAACGTTGTCGCATTTTCTTAGCTTTAAATATGAATGATTGGTTTTAATGAAAATGATTTACTCATACTTATCAATGAAACTTAGATACACACATCGACAGTATAGTGTTATGTTATCTTCGAAATTATGAATTTTTAGACCACATATTCTAAGACTTTTTGTATTATATTATAGAATGTAACCTTAGAGTTATGGGATATAAAAAAAAACACGTTGTATTATGCAAAAGTGCATATAAGCTAGGTACCGGGTTGATTTCAAAAGCGTCTGTATGTAAGGGATGATGAAATGACAACATATCTTGTTGGCCACGATTTGTCTCTGCATCATGACGTGTTATAAAATAGTTCCGTGAAAAATAAAATAAAAAAGGAAGTTGACCATTAGGAAAATAAGCATCCTAGGGGGCGGGACACAGAAGAGACGTAAGACGAGGTCGCCTTGAGAAAAGACGTAAGAAGAGGTCGCGTTGCAGACTGACCGCGTCTCGTCCGCGCCCTGTCTTTTATGTATATTTGGTGTCGCGACGCTTCTATACATTTTATTGAAGGGGCGCCGCGTCTGCGACGCGTCCTCGTCTTACGTCTTTTCTGTTTGTCCCACCCCTAATGACCGAAAGTCAGGAATCTAAAGTGAGGAACCTTCTAATTATACAAGTCTCAAGAATTATCGAGTGCTTGTCGTCACAAGCATAGAGGACATTAAGAAGATCTATTGAAATGTTTAGGTATTACTGTTCTTTGTTTAGGTATTAGTATTACCAGTTCATGTATACTTACAGGTTACAGAAGCAGTTTTCCTTATAATTGTTTTGTTGCTAAATATAAATAGGTACAAGGTATGTCAAGTAGTTGCGTCCGTGATTCAGTTAACCTAACTATTTTATTTAAATACTGACCAACTCTGTGGCGACCGTACACAGCAAGGTATATAGTAGGGATGGGCCGAACATGGTTTCACCGAATACGAACATTCGGCCGAATTTTTGGTAAAACTTTTACCGAACCAAATATTCGGCCGAATATTCGGCATGCATGATTCCTTTACGTGAACAGTATACAGGTCTGAACTTGTTCAAGCAAAGCGTATTTTTGTTTGTATAGGAGTAGGTAATTGATTGATCTTCGAAATGAGTACCTAAAAAAATGTTGTTTCTGTTTATTTTCAATAATAATAATGTTCACGGCGTGCGTGTATGACCAGCGGGGTAATTGTGTAACACTATAACAGTAGTAACAATGTTGGGTTTCATTTTGACAGTTCCACAACATTCATTGCGTTATTTACGTTGTTGAGCACACAAATTTTTCGAACATATGAAGCAATGGATTAGCAATATCCTTCAAAATTATTCAGATTGTGATTGAAAGTGTGTTACCCAATTAGGGTGCTAATAAACGAAGCAAAAGGAGTATGTAAGGATCATAGCAGCTGGCGTTCTGTAGTTTCTGCCTACCCCCGTGGGACAAAGGCTTGAGTATATGTATGTATGTTAAAGCTTTATCGAACGTTAACAAAGTACGCATAAAGCTTCCTACTGCGACAGTGTTACGCAATTAGGGTGCGGGTCGACTGGCGCGGACGACTCGTGAATGTACACGTGCTAGCACAATCGAACAATAATAGAGAACAATGTAGAGGAATGGCTTCTTTGAGCAATTGATGGCGAAATACAAATGTTCTTCTAAACATTCAGCTAAATGGTTTTAGAGGTTTATTTTTGTTGACAGACTTATTTCCTCTCCTTTTTAACCTCTGGATAAATTGTCGTTAAACTAACTGGCAGGTTCATGTATAGAAATTCTGTTCGATTTTAAAAGTCATAAATATTATAGTACTATAGGTACGCGTTATCAAGTAACTTTTCTCCAGACTCCAGCATCCCACTCAGTCTCGCTCTCACTCAGTTCACGAGCAGTATGGTGCGAGCGAGATAAAAAGTGTATTTGAGCTGAGGTAGTAGGGACTCTTGGAAGGGATATGATTAAACTACAAGCTATTATGGCACTCACTGGACAATAGAGTAAATCAATCAAATAATTATTTTATTAATGTAATTTTTGGTGGAAGATAAAAAATAATCTTTTAGAAATTGTGTTTTTATGATCACCATCTAATCTCCACCTGACTGTTCCAGCTCATCATCCTCTTCCTCTTCATCGTCGTCTGGATCCAGTTCATCATCCGCCAGCTCCAGGAAGTCGAGAGGATCCTGCAGCCCATACCAACGAGAGGACATCTATAATCAAAAGGGATATAGGAGTTATAGTTCGGAAGATAGGTGAGTTCTTCGTCTTAAGGCAGGTCAGGCGCACTCCGCATTTTGGGTATGAAGCTAAAAGTATGGGACGGGCTCGTCTTGTCGGGCCAATTCAGTGAGTGTAACGTAGTCAGAAGATATAAGAGTTACGCGATAGAGGGAGAGGCAATTTCTAGGTGAATATGACTGTAGGTAATTATTAGCACTGTGCGACCTGAATTGCACTTTATTGTGCCATAGCAAGAGTCGTTATTTATTTAAATGATTTTGCGGCGTGAATCTTCTCTACTTGTACTATTATGAATTCTGTGGTTTAAGCTTGCGACTAAAATTGATGTTAGAATTGTTACAGGCATTACTTTTGATCACTGCAGTAGTGGTAGTGATCCAAAATTTTGCTTGACATATGCTTGCAACTTTATGATCATTGTAAAAGAAAGCATTCAATTTTTTTTTTTAACTTTGCATGAACCAGGATTTTTTGATAAATCACTTCTATAAGTAATTTAATTTGTGATGGGCTATCGGCCCATGTTTGATCCTTCTCTTATGCACTGGAATCATGATAGCATTAAAAGTTCTGGTAGCTGGAAGAAAGCTAGAAATAACGTTGATAAAGCACCAGTGTGGCGGCATCTACAATGCCACATGCGAACTACGCATCAAAGACCTGACGTCACACAAATCCTGCGTCGCGCTAACAGAGTTAACCGCGTGATCGACATATATATAACTTCCAATCGTTGGGCAGTTGCCCGCTACACAACTATCTGGTCGGAAGATCCTCCCTTTTTTAATAGAGGATGAGGGAACTTTACACCCTGTCCCTCATACCTCTTAACCAGCATTAACCCTGTGTCTCGTTACAGGGAAAGCAACACGCCAGTGGAAGAGCGTCGGATAGTGTTCGTGGGTCGCCTGGAGAAGGACGTGACCAAGCTCACGTTGAAGAACCAGTTCTCCAAGTTTGGACACGTGTTGGAGGTGCGACTTCATAGCAAGGAGGATGGGTCAGTAGTTTTTTGTGTTGAGGTTTTCTTTATGTTTTATGGCGTGCAGTGTGTGCTGCGTGTTTAAAAGATTTTACGTACGCAAACACAATTTCAGTCGGGTGGGGAAAAAAAATGAAGAGCTGGTTTCTTCTTTTTGAAATAGTCTCTTACGGATTATAATTATTTATGGTACTCATACAATAAGAAACATACAGTTTATTTTTGGAGCCGCCACGCCACTCTACGAATTACTGTACTCGTTAGGAACCCATGCACTTCTGGTTCCAGGCGTATGATACTTTTAAGCAGACCGGATTGTGCGAACGTGGCTAGTTGTAAGTATCGAACGTGATTAAAATCACGATAACAGCGTGCTTTGAGGCGTATCATAATTTATTATGACCAGTTTTGTTTTGTATTCTGTTTTTTTAATCGAGGAGATTCTAAATTCTACTGTTTTTTTTTAAATGCGTGCGAAATTTTCTCCCAGTTGTGAACTCATTTTTATGATTCTTTTTTGTGAAACTACAATTTCTTATTTAAATCCTACAGTACTCGTTACGGCTTCGTAACGTACCAGCGCGCCCGTGACGCTTGGTCGGCAGTGGAGGCTTCGAGCACTTTCCCGCAGTATGACGTTGGCTTCGGAGGGAGACGCGCCTTCTGCAGACAGAGTTATGCTGATCTCGGTGAGTTCATGATAATATGCTAGATTAAAAAAAAAACTGTATAATGGTTATCAAAGCATGTGGAATCTCCAAACGGCTGGTTAAATACCGCCAGTCTCTTCGGTACATCACTGGTACTGGATAATATTACAATATTTACATCATCATTAATGTCTTGATTTCTTCACTTCCAGATGGCCTTGAAGCCAAATACACGGAAAGCGCTTTCCACGGCCAAACAGCGCCTCCGCCAATCAGAAGAGACGATGACATGTCCTTCGAACAAATGCTCCTAGAAATGAAGAAGAAGCTCAGCCAACGCAAGAACGAGATGAAACGCCCTGATGATCCCAAGCCTTGACAGTTACTCACACTTGGCCGGGCAATCATCATGGCACTGACATTCGCTGTCAAAGTGACAGTTGGCTTAATCTAGTGGCAAAGGCATGAATCAGATTCAGCCTCAGTGATTCAAGTGACAGTGATGTAGTTTCATAAGACTGTGAACTTTTGTGTTATTTACTAGATGCTGGCTTCTGATTAAAAACGGTTTTTCGGTAAGCATTATACTTTAGTATCTTAACACGTACCTCGGTAGAACTTTCAGTCATAGTAGGTAAGCAATTTAGTATGACTAAAATGATTAAAAATGTATACAAGATGATATTACGTACTGATTGACATTTATATTATCCCGGTTATGTATACCTTGTCAATTTATTTAAATTGTGTCAGGTCAAAATATTATTAACAAAAGAGTGAGATTATATGAATTAGGATTTACAACCGAATTATTCTTGAAATTCTTATTACATTTGGGCCAATCATGTTATGAATGGTTAGTCTATGTTTCGACATCTTTGGTATCTGCGGGTGTGTGCAATGACAGCGCCTGTCAAGGATGACAGCTGTCAAAGTGACAGTTACCTAGATGTGCAATTTAAAAGACAGTTTTGTGTTGCGAACAAAATTTGCTCATGGGTTGTGGCATCTAGTGGTAATCCATCGATAAAATGTTGATTCCATATTCATGGGTCACACAATATGGTTAAAAACATAAAATCACTGGATGTCACAACTTCTTCATTACCGTTTTTTTTGTAGTTAATTAGTTTTAAAATTTAGTTGAATTACCTCATAGATGTAAATATTATTTGTTTTTTTTTTGGTCTGTAAATAATATCATAAGTTTTCGGCGCTACCTCTTCTTTTAAATTAGGGTCTTGTAATCTTAGGACACTTCGACCGTAGACTAGCAAGACGGAGGAGACGTTTTTTTTAAAACCTGTTGCAAATTGTCTGTCATCAATGCTCAAAGGAAAGTAAGCAGCAGTAGAAGAGTATTTGAAAATGATAATGTAGCATTATCAAAAGACAAATCTTTTGAAATTGGGTAAAAAGAAGCCTTTAGTTCTGATTGCGTCATAAGCGTTCTGATCATAAGCGTTATTTCGAATTGGTTGTCATGCTGATAAGCGTAGTATTTGCACAGATATCATTCAGTCTTTTCTTCAACCACTTTAAAACAGGGTCTTTTCATCCACATACGAAGTCTCCCTTTCATAGTTTTCTGCTACATTAGTGTTTTCCTACGTTGCACGACTTAGTATGGTCAAATCATTTATTCTGTAAATACGTTGTTTTCTAACTTTAAATAGCTTTCTTCAATCGACCAGTGAGCAAATAATTGCCTTATTAGACATATTATTTTCATAATAGTTTTTGATTCTCCGTGGTAACTCGGAAAGTTGCTCAGTTCGGCGCTAAATTTTCGCAGTTCGGCCCGAAAGTTGCGCATCGGAAAAAGAATTGTGCAGTCCGGTGCTAAAGTTGCGAAGTTCGACGCTAAAGTTGTGCAATTTGATGCTTAAGTTGTGTAGTTCGGCGCTAAGCAAAGGCTAGAGTGATGTTACACTAAAGTAAAATATTATGTTAATACTTATACAGGGTGTAAGGGCCAGCCCTCCGCAGACTGATGGGGTGAATTCAGTATATCATACTAAGATGACCGGTACATTAAATTATTTCAGGAACGTTATGGGAATCCAATAAACCTGATTTGTTTAACTACCTTACACGCAATGTATTGTTACTGTGGCAAAACGCACGTAGCGTATTTCAACATCAATTGCTGTTTTTTTTTATTTTAGCTGTTTCGTTTATATAAATTGAGTGCTGCGTACAGATAATGTCATTTTGTAAAAGAAAAAACGACAAAAAAAAAACCTGGAATATGATTCAAAATAAGGAGCTGAATGCACCCTGTAAGTTTGCGGAGGGCTGTCCTTTACATCCTGTATAATTTTTTTCATTTTGTTTTATTACATATTATGAATGTATGTAGATTCAATTAACAACTGTTACCACTACTTTATGTTATAATATTATGTATTGCCAAGTAAATATCTAAAGCGATTATAGGTATACACGCAATTTTAATTTACCTATGCTAAATAAAAAGTATTAAGACAGCTAAAAAAGACTAGATAGGAATTGAAATTGGCATCGATTGGGCTAAACTTTCTGCTGACTTTTAATAACAAGCTAAGTAAGAAGGAGATGAGAGATATTACAAATGTCAAGTTAGTGAGCATATGCTTTAGCGGGCTTTTAGGCGGCAATCTAATGCGACAGCTGTCAATTTCGCTATCTCTTATTTCATTTGTAAGTAAAAATAGCAGGAGTTAAGGCGGAATACACATGATATGTAGTACACACGCAGAGAGCATGCTATAAATAAGCATACTACTTACTAGCAAACAAGCATGCTTTTTAATAGCATGTGTATTTTAGCCTTTGGTTAGGTCTATATTGGGGCCAAAGCTTTCTACAGTAATAAAACAAAAAAATGCACTAGGATACTTTTACGATGACCATATTTGTAATAAATGAAGCTTCCATGGAGATTGTAAGTGCCAAATGTAGAAAAAACCACTGTTCCTATTATACAAATCACCGAATTGACTAGCCAATAGTTATACACTTCTCTTGCTTAAAATATTACGTTTGTTTATGGAGTAGATGCCGTTAGAAAGCCCAGTCCTATAAAATTCGCGGTGACCAACGACAAACAACAAAGCATCATCTACCTAGGCTTTACCCTACAATGTAGGGGTCGGCTTCCAGTCTAACCGGATTTAGCCAGTATTTTTACATGGCGCAACTGGAAACTAAACTGGATAATATTCCCAAAAATCTTAAATAGAATAGTTAATGATCTTCACAGCGTGGTTTCTACTTTATTTACGTAATGCGGAAAGTAAGAAAAATAAAGATAACGTCTTTGATCAAAAGTCTACAATTCTACAGCATGGTCATGATAACCCGAATTTTATAAGACTTTCTCAGTAAGTCTTATAAATATGTTATGTACAGTTCATTTATAATATAACCAATTTAGATTCTAGATATTATAGTCTCGTTTTGCACATATTTGTCTAGACCAATTCTATTGTAAGTATACAAACTCTAAGCAACGAAGATGGCGCCACTGTAGGTTGTACTTTTAAGTCACATTTAGTTCCAATTTAAAATAGAATAATGCTGAAACTTAACTCAACTTTAAAATAGATACTGCCAAAGGAATTGTAATAAATACTTGACATAAAATAATATAATTCTGTTTTTTTTGTTATTCCACAAAACACAAAATATACCAGATTTTGAAGACTGCAACATTTAATAAGCTTGCTTAGAGTTGCCAGTGTAGAAAAACAGCAATTAGATTGATTTTCAAATCTAGTCAATGTTACTAGATGATATTTTTTGTTTTATCTTTGTGGTGATAATTTATTTAAACGTAAAGTTAAGCGTATTTTAATGGTTTTAAGTTTAAAGATTTTATGGCATAGTTTCTATCGGCTAGAGATGTAAAGATATAATAAAAATGGCGACTAAAACTTAAAAAATATTGCGGATTAATCAATTTTCTTCTGTGTTATTAAAATTGGTCTTCAATTAATACAAAGTTTTGTTTGTGACTAAATGCGTTTTAAGTTCCACTAGTTTTGTAAAATTTATTTCTGAACTTTGTTCCACCGACATGTGTAAGATCAACTTTATTGTTGTATGTCATAGGGTTTGCATTCTATTGCTTTGTGTATAAAAGTTAACCATAAACTAGGCAATTTATTTACAGACTTTTTCGATATTCTCTACATTATTTTTCCATCAGTGTACATTGACATATTGTATAAACATGTTACAATATTGTAAACTTTGTGGTAACAACTTGTATCATCCATCATCCCATTTGCATCAACATCTGTCGGTAAATTGACAAGTGTATGGCCCACTTGACATAGGTATAGGTCATTCCCGCCTAATTTTGACAGCTGTCATTACAGCCTGCACAGATAACAAATATTTTCTTGTTTTTCTAAACGTAAACGTAAGCTCTAAGGAATGATAAGTAACGTGCATGAAAAGACTACATAGTACATAATTTTGTACGTATTTTTAAATTTAATCAGCTAAACGAGTCATTACGAACATAAAATCAATACTCTTTAAAAATAAGATCATGGCTTTGTAGCTTTTAGGAATTGTTAAGATTACGTTAATAGACAATATGAAATTTTTGTTTTGTATTACATGATGTAGTAGTGTCCATCTGGATTTCGTTTTGTGATGTGACTAATATTCAGATAATGAACACAAGTTTTGTATAAGAATTTTATACATTTCGGTTTTATAAATCTTAATTGTTAGCTCTTAAGATTTAAAAGTATGTGAAAAATGATAAATTGACCTTAATTACATTCATATAATCTATGGCGCTGTTTGTAAAAAAATAAACTAATTTTTAATGTTAAAGAATGATATGAAAATGGAGAAAAAACGCACACTAGCGCCATAGAAAATCATGACGTGTTTTGGAACGAATGGTTCCTAATTTTCTTTAAAATGACTTGTTATCCAAAATTATGGAAATTGAATAAATAGAATGAAACTATACCCGTATTTGAAAATATAAAACCGTTATTCATGGTTCATAATTCAAATTTGACGGTATCTTAATAAAATAATTATGTTATTAAATGCGGGTATACATAATTCGCTTGGCTTGAATCTTATGCGCTTGTGAATAGAGTTGAAATTCGTAAAGATTCATACACTACGGGGTTGTAGTACATAATTGAAAGTCCAACATAGTGTTGATAGTACATAGTGAGAATGTTTTATACATAAAGCTGTTGATAAATAAAAGTATTTTGGACATAATTTTACTTATCTTTTATTGTTGTTCCATCAATTCATTGCTCGTTATCGACTAACGATTTTAACGATAGGCCACTGCTCATGGCTAATGCCTTACAAACCTATAGTTCTAAGCATTTCTATAATAATTTTATTGTTCTACTCCAGAACAACATACTTGACCAACATTTGGTCAGATCTTCACAGCCACTTCACAGATGGCGTGATTTATGAAGCGCTAAATTTACCTATCAGGTTCGTGCTACCACTCGATAGATGGCGTTGGTCTAAGTTTTAATCAAGTTCAAACAAACGAGGAAACTTAACTCATTGGTTAACTCAACACTTACATAGATGTCGCTGTACAAAACTTGCATTAAAAATAAAGATGGCGCTACTTGTCAGAAACTAAAGGGACGGCACCCAGTGGTGCTTTACCATATAACAATTTAAATTTTGACTTATTTTATCACTCCTTTTGCGTGCATCAATGTGGCTGTCTTATATAAAGTACCTATTGAATAAGTAAGAAACGAGGATCTTGAAAATTTCGATGGTCTATATTTCTATTGCGCCTTTATCAAAGGTCACCATAATTGTTTAGTCAATGTCATTACTTTACGACCTTAAGGTTCAATATCACTTGCATGTCATAGAGCGACAAAGTTTATTTTTGGTTAACAGATAATTTCAGCTATCATTTACTGGGACTCTGTCAAAAGATATGCTGCTCCTGGCATACTTAGCATACTATCCAGTGCTCAAACGAGAATTGGATAGAAATTATCACCGTAGATGTTGTAAAGCAATGAGGGTATTCATGAAAATTCACGCCACCAGCTGGCGCCACTTTGACAAGAGGTCTTCCATTACGACGATGAATATAAAATATATGATGACGTACATCGTTCATCATTCAGTCACAACTAAAGAAATAAGACTGAATAATTAATCATCTACGACTATCTTTAAAACAAGTTAAAATTAAAAAAATAATTATATAACCTCCGACACAAACAAAGACCTCTAAAAAGAAAAAAAAAACACCAACAACTACAACCACAACCACAATTCCAGGTGAAGCTGCAGTATCGGTTCAAGGTTACTATGTTCTTCTAATATCATTGAAGTAACAGAATACTAAATTTCGAATCGATCAGGCCTGTGGAAGATGCGTAAATCCATATATGAACTAGAAAAGAGCTGATAATCTTCAAACGGCTGAGCCGATTTTCTTGAATTGTAGCTAAGAAAACTCGATCAAGACATCTTTCAAACAAAAAAACAATAATCAAAATCGGTGCAGCCGTTTGGGAGCTACGGGGGAACAGACAGATACACTGATACACCCGTTAAACTTATAACACCCACTGGTTCCGTCGGGGGTTAAAAAAAAGTTAAGTTCCTAAAATTTTCCCCCTTAATCGTCATTTATTCTTCAACAAACTAAAACCATCCACCGCCTAGCTTACGCCACCCCAAATGTACCTACAAGGGTAATTTTAAGCGCAAATTAGTCATTAGGGCGGCATCACACTGACGGGGACGCGCCGGAATTGCTCGCGGGCACCACACTAATTTAGACAGTGTTCCTGTTGCCTTAAGGCCGAGGCTATTTAGTGTGGCAGTTGCCTTAGGCTCGGGCTATTTATAACGAAGGAGTTCACTTTGGTTGAAGTAGGTACTTGGGGTGAAATTGGCGGTAAAAAATACGGGTTTTAATTATTGCAGTGGGTACAGATAGTCTTGTTTGTCTTGTTGTTTGTTTTTCAGTTGGTGTAGTAAGTTAATGTTGAACTATGTTTGGAATTTTGGCGAAACTTGAGAGGTCCTTGAGAGTTTAATCTATATCTAACACTAGCTTCTGCTAGCGATTTCGTCCGCGTGAAATTTCGGCCCTCACCCGACCCTCCGCGTCACATCCCATCGCCCGCCCGCGCTACACTTAGTTTTCGCTTAGCGTTCTTTCTGACTTTTTTTCTTTTTGCTCGGCTCCTAAGGGTCGTAGCGTGATGTTATGCCTATAACCTTCTTCAAGAATTGGGTTATCAACGCAAAAATTACTCCCTACATACAAACTTACAAACATGTATCAGGAGCTCGTGGCTAAGTAATAACAGCCGCACGGGTCGATCCATCAGGTATGCTACGCTTGCCGGGGTTGGTCAGTGGGTGGGTGACCATCTTTACATGTAGAGACCCCTTCGTGACTCCTTGTGATCTTTGACAGTCGTTTTGGATCGTCAGAAGCCCGAAAGTCTGACAACCAGTCTTATCGTCGTGTATCGTATTACCAAGTTACTGGGTTGTGGAGGTCACCTTCCGCTCCATGTAAAATAGGAAGCTGACCACAAGATAGTTGGCAAAAGGCTAGGCAGGTAGATTGATGTGGTTTATATGTACCTATGAGAAAAGACCTGTACCTGGCAGTGGGGCAATAATAGAATGGTACTAGGTATCTTCTATGTCTCTATGAGGAGCTCGCGGCTAAGTCATAACAGCCGCACGGGTCGATCCATCAGGTTAAGTTATGCTTGCCGGGATGATCCGTGAATGGGTGACCATCTTTACATATCGAGACTCCTCCGTGCCTCGGAAAGCACGTTCAGCCGTTGGTCCCGGCTGTCATTCGTGGATCTCTGACAGTCGTTACGGGTCGACAGAAGCCCGAAAGTCTGACAACCAGTCTTACCAAGGGGTATCATATTATCCAGTAACTGTGTTGTGGAGGTCAGATAGGCAGTCGCTCCATGTAAAATACTGGTATTCAGCTGCATCTGGTTAACTAGAAGTCGAACCCAAAATAGTTGGGAAAAGGCTGAGCTGATTGTTATTCTTGGTAGACGTTTTTCACAGAAGGAGATTTTGGTTAAATAATTTACTTATTTAAGGTCCCTACTATCAAGTTAATAATGCCTAATCTTCTTTCAAGTGGCGGCCCATGGTGCGTCGGAATAACACGTCTTCAGAAAGTTTCTTATACCTACCTATTTTTGGTGCAACAGTGAGGTAAAACAAAGTGTTGAGGTAAACGAGCACTTTACATGTTTATAGCCTTTATAGAGTATGTCATGGGAGAGTAACTTGACTTGCGTCTACTAACGTAAGTAGCTACTAAGGCCATTTTCTGATTTGTCTGTACAGCTGCGGTGCGACATCAGTATGCTCGGTATACGCGGTACCGAAAGCTTTCAGTCGAGTCAGAAAGGCGGTCAGTCAGAAAGATGAAGCTAGTTGCCCATTCTAAAGCGTAGTAGGTATCTATGGAGAAGAACGGGAAAGAAACTCCACGGACACTCTTTTAAATTAAATTACCGTCCTAAGGCCTAACTACCTCAATGTTACCGTCAGAAGATGCCTTTCTTATTCTTGGCATACCTACCTAGTCATCTTTTACGACACCCAAGGGCAGAGGAATATGAACTTTTTCTATATGAAGTTTATTCAAAGAACTCTGTTCTTTGAATAAACTTCAGAATCTACGAAAAAAGTTCATATTCAATAAGTACCATAACCATTGCACAAACGTGTTGCGAGCAAAAGAAAACGGCTTAGTCCTATCTCATCCCCCTTCCCAAATCATCCCCCACGCATTTATCCCACAATAATAAGACATAAGTGTTTCATTCAACAGCCCCCCAATTTATTATTTATTTTAAAGATTTTTCGTCATATACTTTATCTGGCCGATTGTAATACCAGAATACGCGCGAAATGTAAAGTTCTTTTTTTATTCGTGTTCTTTATGGTAATTTCATACGATACAATATCAAAAAATAATTGGCCTTGTCCTATGGGGGAGACGTGAAAATTTATTCTCTGTGACAATGTATACATATTAGTTAAATAATGTCATGACACTTCGGCTTAAATTATAGTTAACAAAACGACCCCTTAATTATGCTTCCAAATTCAAACGACAATCACCACACCGATGCTCCATAACATCTTAACATCAACGCAATAAAATCTTAACCGACAAGAGAATCCCATTCGCATACCATTTAAACTTAAATACTTTTATTTATATTACCGAAAACAGTCTGAAATAAGTAGCGTACCGCCACATTAACCATTTACCATTATAAACCAGAGTCCACCAAATTTAACAAAAACACGGGAACAGTTTCAGCGATTTAAAAGCTAAGTGTGGGCCCTTAATTGTGTTAGACTCGGCTCGGCACGGCCACTTTTACGATCGATGATTTCACCTTAAATAAAACAAAGTTATTACCCACGTTGCAACGACCTTAACTACCCAACATAAGGTCGAAAATGAAACAAATTGTGCAGGTATATATCTTGGTAGTTTAGTAGGAAAAGGATGGGTATAAGGTACTCGGTTGGTTGATGTAAGGGGTGGTACTTGTGAAGAGCGACGCCCCAAAATCTAAGGGTAGTTTTACCAGTAGCCGTGGTACAGTCAACCGCGGTGGCGCGCGAGCCCACATCACACGAACATGTTGTCTTAAAACAATTTTGTTAACTCGATTTTTCAGAAGACTGTGGTTTTAAAGGACTTTTTTGTGCTGTGGTTTTAGATGAAAGTTATGTTTTATAGAGAGTGCCTGTGTTAAAGTAAAGAAGGAAATTGCTGATATTTTGACAGGTTAGAATATTATGTTATTTTATGTTGATTCTTTAGGATTTTGGGTCCTTGATTGAATACTAAAAATGTACTCATTCGTGTTAGTTAATCTTCAGAAATATACTGAAGTCTGTATGTAGTTAAGTTTGGGTTAATTTCAGAGACTATAAGGTAGATTTTGGAAAGGTTTTATACACAATTTATTTTAAGGGAAGGTGGTTAAATAATTATACGACCAGTTGAAGGTTTTCCAACATGCGTTTAAATATTTTTGACGGGTTTTTGTCAAATTGTCAAATTGTTCATAACAGCTCACGATTTTACATAACTTATTATAATTAAGAATCAGTAAAAATAATATTAAACATAAATAAAATGGAGTTTTTTTAATATTCTATTAAAAAAAGTTCCATTACAAAAAAAAATGTCGTTCAATGTATTAAACAAAAGCGTTTAATAAAATCAAATAATTTTGTACTTATAACACTATCACAGTTTAGGCGTGTTTCAAGAAACATCTATAGGTATCTAAGTAGATAGGTACGTTAACGTTGATATTTACCAAAGGGTGACGGAAAAAATCTTGAGAAAGAGTCTAATTTTACAATACGGAATGAATCGAAATAATTTATGAAAGTGTGATAGTGTTCGTAGCTGTTTCGTAGCGTCGCGTAGCAGATTCGTAGCACTTGATAGCGCGTCTAAAGATTTTTTTGTTAGGTATTTTCTAGTTTTATAATAAGTTTTTTTAGGTTAAGGTATTAGTGATATATTTTGTTTAGGTAGGTAAATATTTTATTTTATTAATATGCCTTATTTTGGTAAGTACTAGAAATATGCCTACTTTTGACCATAGTGATGGATTAAATATTTATTTTGTTTATTTTTTTGTTGGTATTTTTAATCCGTTTCAGTTAATAATTTCTCTTGTGTATTTTCCGTCGGGGTTGGAAAATATAGCTAGTTCTTTTTAATTGGGATTTTTGTTGCCTTTTGTTAACGTTTCTCAGAAGAAACCTAGCAAGGTAGGCAATACGTATTTAAAAAAAGTCTAGATATTTTACTATAGCCTAATTAATGCTAGACATGTAACACATAATTTGCATAAATAGGTGGTTTTTTTACGTGTATTTTACCTACTATCTATAACAATTAGCTACACCCTAATTTTCCGTTTTAAAAAGTCTAATTAAAAAACCGATTTGTCAGGCAATAAAAAGCGAAGTACATAAAATATTAATTGGGAAAGTGTTAATTAGAAAGTGGTATATTAAACGAGTGAAAAGTGTCACGGACGGTGGCAAATGACAGTAATATTGTGCCCATAGAGACTTGCGTTTAGTTTCAAATAAATTATCTATGTGACTTGTAAGTATTTATGGTTTTTTATTGTTTAGCAAGGACGTTACGTGTTTTCTACGTAGTAGACATAAAGTGGAAAATAACTTGAGTAATATTATCATCAATTAAGTCAGGAGTGATTCATAGGTTAATTTTAGGCAAATGTTCATTTTCGCTGATCAGAGGGGCAATTCCCGTATTTTTAAAGAACGTTCGAATTCACATCTCATTCGCAATCTGACAAAAATACAGTCAATTTACCAAAATTTTTGACAAGTTTGACAGATTGCGACTTTTTTAAGTACGAGAATAGGCCTTGATCATCGCTTAGCATTAAAAGAGTCGCGTCGGTAAACTAAAAATAACAAAGTATTAGCAAATATCATAGTTTATGTGAGCCAATATAACTAGATTTTTCTAATTGTGCGCTTGGAGCTGTCAAAGTAGTTGGTTATCAGTATTGAATTCAACCGCGCGGATACCTCCTCAGCGGCCCGCCGACGCCTCTTAGTACGGTCTACACATAATATATGATTCGTTAAGTTGTTATTTTAAATACTGAAATATTTTGAGGTTGGTACAGTTAGATAAATCGGGTTATACGTTGAAAAATTAACGAGTTACAAGTCCATCGTAATGTAATTAATGTTGAACCGAATTTGTCATCATTTACCGTACGATTTGTAATCGATCCTGTCGATTATCAGTAGGCGGAAAACACAACAAATATACTTAATTGAGTTGTACCCATCGCTAATTGTGAGTGTCCACTTATTAAGGCTACCTCTACTAACACAGTATTTTTAATTTATAAATGCGTTTTTAACAGCCGACCGCTGAAGCCATAAAATACATTACAAAGTATAATTTTAATAACCCTTTAACTAAGATGCGTTGTGAACGTCATCAGGGTGTCTATTACACCGTAGCGTAACGTTGTTTTTTTAGAGCTGTTGAAAGTAGTCCATTTAATTGTGTTTTGAATCGTTCTCTCTTGCCTTTGCGTTAGTTCGAAAGCTGTTCTTGTAAATAGGTGGGTGTAATGTGTAAAGTTCTTCTACAGCAGTGGACATCTTTCGGCTGACATGATGAATAGATAAATTTCGTAATTTTGACATGGTTATAGATAAAGAGTATGTTAATTAACGAAAGGTGTCTTTTTTTTTTTGTTGTGTTTTTTTTAGGATGTAGGTATGGACGCTATTGCGGGTTAAGGGAACGCCTTTCGTTCATTAACATGTACCTACTGTATATTATAAATAGAGAGAAGTGGAAAGAGACTAGGGAGACCCATGCCCTGCAGTGGGACATCACAGGCTTATTAATAATAATAATATAGTTCATATCCTTAAAAGTTCTCATGTGCTCTTCAATAGAGTTAAAAAGCCGGGCATGATCATGAATCGCAACTAGTTGTAAAAGGTTTATTTCACTTGTACGCTTACAAAGTAGAAGAGACCCTTTTATCTAGGAATATTTGTGATAGAAGTTGTTCAGCTTGCTAGCATTAAGGCTAAGTTGGGAACCGCCGCATTATTTACGTGACAATGTGTATTGATAGCTTGATTTCTGAAGTTGACCTTGCCTGCGAATCAATTTAGGAGGCGGTATTTTTGCGAAACAGTAAATAAAAATTTGAACTAATTAAAAATATTTTGTAAAGCTACGGTTGCCTAGAAGAGCGGTTCCGTCATATTATAACGGTCGTCATGTATCTGTTATGTTCACCATTATTTGACATCAACGTGTCAATAAACACTCTGTATTGCGGGACCGTTCACCGCTTTCTTAGGCAAACATAGCTTAGGAAAAACATCGTCTAGCGTTAAATTATCGTTCACCCGTCGCATGACACTATAAATTCAAACTTCCAATTTCAAAACGCCAGAATGACATTAGAGAATTAGAAAACAAAATTCTAATCTTACCGTGTGATCGCTACGGTGTGCAAGCCGCCCGAATTAACACTGTCCCGCGATTAGCATGCAAAGGGTTAGCTTTACTACACACTAAACTGTACAAAAGATGGTATCTTCAAATGACCATCTGCTTGCAATCTTGTTACCTAAGTTTTGGTAAATGTTGTTGAAAATACGTTAAATGTAACGTAAGTTTTATGATAGCAGGTGAGATGTTTAATAGTAAATTCATTGCCTTTTTTAATCAAATTAGCAACTACCAAAAACGAAAAAATGTGATGTTTTTTTTTTAGTAATCGTAGCATAGATATTATTTTTGCTAAGACGACCTAGATGACATAGTTTTTCTATTCGACGAAACCTTGAATTGGATGATTGGGTCGGGATTTATGTATTATAGAAAGGCCATAATAATTATAATAGTTTAAATTAGAGCTTCCTTTTGTGGATGTATAATAATTGATTTCGATAATTATTTATTTACTAGCTGCGTCCCGCGGTTTCACCCACATAAGTCTCGATCCAGTGGGAATTTCCGGATAAAACGTGTTCTATTGTCTAACCCAGGTCATGGTCTATCCATGTACCAAATTTCATTCAAATCCGTTCAGCCGTTTAGCGCGAAGGCGTAACAAACAAAACATCAAACTCCCTATAAAATATTAGTTGGGATTAATAAAAAACACAAATTCATACAATTCATTACATAATTAAAATAAAATAAGTATATTTATTTACCTTTTATAAACTAGAGTAGGTACCTGATTTCTGCAGCCATTTGAAATGTAATCCAAACTGATTCAAAAATTGCTTTTATCGTTGTAATCCTCAGCGTAGCAATACTTTAAAAGTTTCATTAGTTTCATTCATAAAAAAGTGCGTTCAACATCTTTACATAAAATTGCACTACTTTTGCCATAAAAAAAGTATTCCCAAACCACAAAACGTATTATGACAACAAACTAAACAAGTTTTACGTAAACTTTTAATTAAAAACTCAAAAGGCAAAGGCACGGGCGTTGTAAAAAGCTAATCGATATAAAGTATCGTTTTCACATCGATTACGCATCACTGAATCGAGAACACCCGGCGTTGTTTGTGATTTTATCTTTAGTATTTTGTTACTGGCAACACAATGTGGTTGATGGATGTAAAACAATCATTTGTGGGCTAAGATTTGCACGAATAATATAAATGTTTAAGGTTTGAAAAGTGGATAAAACAGTATAAGTAAGTAGGTAATCATTTATCATCCTTTGGTCTAGTAGTCACAAACGCTACTGCTGGTTATCATGTTCTGGGTTGGATTCTCGGGTCGGGCAAAGTGCTATGGGGTTTTTCCATCCGGAATTTCTCAGTAGCAGCCCGGAGTCTGGATTTTTGCGCGGTTTATGGCAATAGTCTTGCCCCATATTAAGTACAAACTGGTGAAATGTGTTGGGAACTGCAGGTACACCTCTGCCTAACCCTTCGGGGAATACAGGCGTGATGTTATGTTAATCATTAATTTAGCAAAGCTTAGCCTAGGTAACATGTGTAAAATGGGTCGCTTTAAAGTCAGAAAACATGATTTCAAATTGTAGAGACCACAGTCAAGTTAGCGTGGACATTAGCCTACTTAGCGGGCATTAAAACAGAAAGTGTTTGTATGTTAGCCCTAAATGTTATGCCTGGTCTAATTAGCTGTGAGTTTTCATAAAAAATATAAGACTAAATTATACCTACTTAGTACATACCTACCTACATACGTGTATACGCTATCTAGCATGATTCTGCCTAGCCTTTTCCCAATCATGTTGGGGTCGGCTTCCAGTTTCACCGGATGCAGCTGAATACCAGTATTTCACATGGAGCGACTGCCTATCTGACCTCCACAACCCAGTAACTGGGTAATAGGATACCCCTTGGTAAGACTGGTTGTCAGACTTTCGGGCTTCTGACGACTCGTAATGACTGTCAAAGATCCACGAATGACAGCCGGGACCAACGGCTTAACGTGCTTTCCGAAGCACGGAGGAGTCTCGGTATGTTAAGATGGTCACCCATCCACGGACCACGCTATCTAGCATAATCAGCTTTAATGTTCCCACTGTTGGGACACTAGGCTTCGGTCTGTGAGATGGAGTGGGCCGTCATCCACCACGCGGACCCGCAGTACAGGGTTAGTAGATGTCACATATCTTCGAAGTTGAAGAAGATGTTTTCCGTCACCGTTTTGAGAGCTGTGGTGATGAAATAATTTACACAAAGTAAAGCGCCTGCCTGGGTTTGAAAACATGACCTACAACTCGTAAGTCGGGGCCGTTATCACTGCCCCACCACTGCTGTATACACTTTATATAGATATAAATTACAAATCTCTGTGTATAGAAACATGTCTGTTGATACTCACTATAGCCCACATTTGTCTAGTTTTAACTTCTTCGTGTTCCACGTTTGACTTTTTCCCCCAGATAGTCAAGATGACAGTAAGTACAGGATGAGCATTAGCATCCATTGCTTATATCATCATCATTCATCTTTACGGCCGAAAGACGTCTACTGCTGGTCATAGGCCTACCCCAAGCAACGCCACTACGAACCGGTTGTGTCTTTTCCGCATTGAGATTATTGCGGCTTCCACAAGGTCATCGGTCCACCTTGTAGGGAGGCCTTCCAACGCTACGTCTTCAGCAGGTTCGCCACTCCAGAACCTTTCTGCCGCATCGGCTATCTGTTCTGCAAGCATTGTGCCCTGCTCACTGCCACTTAAGTTTACCAATTCTTCGGGCTATGTCGGTTACCTTGGTTCATCTGCGGATCTCTTCATTTCGGATTTAATCTCGTAGGGAAACTCTAAGCATAGCCCTCTCCATTGTGACTTTTAGCTTTCTAATAAGATTTTTTTATATACTAGCTTCTGCCCATGACTTCGTCTGCGTGAAATTTCGGCCTCCGGCCCACCGCGTCTCTTCCCATTGCCCGCCCGCGTTATTACTTCGTTTTCGCTTAGTGTTCTTTCTGCCTTTTTTCGTTTTGCTTGGCACCTTAGGGTCGCAGCGTGATGTTACATAGCCTCGTCAAGAATTGGGCTACCCAATGAAAAATAAGGTTTTCAAATCTGACTGGTAGTTCCGGAGGTTACCCCCTACATACAAACTTACAAACAAACAAACTTATCTCTTCTTAATATTAGTATAGATAGAATTATATGTTCCTTAGAATAACAAATCTTAGTAGGCTTTTGTGGTACTAATCTACCAATTTACATACCTAGTAAATTAGGTACATAATATGCAGAATCGAAATCCCTTTACGATCAATTTCCAAAATTTGAAAAACACACTCCTATTTTTTTAAACTTATATATCTACAATCTTCAGCAAAACGCCCCAAAAAAGCCTTTAAACGTCAATTAGCATAACATATTAGTTGGGAGCATGTGATCTGATTGATAGCCGCCCGGCATGCGCGTCACTTTGGTTAATTACCTAATTATATCGCCATCTTGTTTGTTTCGCGATTACGTGGGTAGGTACTAGTGCTGGAATGTGGCTTTGCTTACTTTAATGTTTAAAAAAAATCAGAATAAATCTCTAAATACAGGAATAATCGTTGCCTGGCAATGGCGAGTCAAGGTCAAGCGCCGCTTTTCAGTTTAAAGACCGCGCGTACTACGAAAATTTAAATAAACGTGATATCTCACTTCACCCCCTCCCCCCCTTGTGATATTTCGTGATTTTTGGCCTGTGAGCCTCACGTGATTAATAGAACGATCCCATAACGATGTGAAAGTAAATTCAAAGTCTTCACATATTGAATTGAAATCGCTTTGTCAACTTTTGAATGTTCGTAAGTATTATATCTTATTTCTGAATCCCATAGAAACAAAACGTAATAATTACATTAGGTATATACCTACATATAAAACAGTCCGTTATGAATAAATAAACAATTCTTTGCTAATATCGTCAGGCAAGTCATAAAGAGGTATATTTATGACCGCAACCCGTGACCCAATGTCGCAATGTTTGAAAATTACCTTTTTACACGATAACTAGGTACTTATAATATTATAATTGTATTATCACTACTTAGTACCCGCCCGGCCACCACTAATGTTTGAAGTGTAAAAGTGAGTCAATTTGTTGTCCGTTTGTTACGTTTTTACGGCTAAATTTTATATGAATATTCGATTTTGATAGATATATTTTGCTACCTGAAATATAATATGCCCTCCAGCTTCGCACGGGTGCAATTTACATGTGGAAACGGTATACTGTTAAGCCGGGTCTGCTGCGCCATGTTTTAATATTTTAAAAACATGAAACATCAAACACGAACCAATCAGGCAACCGCAAATCGCTTCATGTTTGATGTTTCATGTTTTTAAAACATTAAAACATGGCGCAGCAGACCCATCTTTAACGATACGTGTACAAGTTCTGAGCAATAACCTAACAAAAAGTACTAGGCTTGCATGAATTTAAGATAGTGTTTCATTAGTATTCTCATGTATTTCTTTTTATATATATTTACATAATATATAGCCAATGTCCATCTGGAGTTCAAGATTATTGGACAGGTCCACTCAAATCCCACACGGATATGAGTGGACTTGTTCAAGACCATTTCAGGCACTAATCTACATGATCCACACATGATCTGACCAAGATTATGTCTGGCCCTTAAAAGATACTGCGACTTCTGGCTTTGGTTCGATCTTTCTTCTCAGGAAACACCGAAATCATCTGGTTTTGAAAACATAATTTATTGTTGACGTGTTAAAGTGTTTGTACAAACCTACTTACAGAAATAAACGCTTTTATTTTTTATTCCTTGGCTTGTAAAAAGTAACGAGTTGTACCTTTTACATAAACTATGGAAAAAACACAGTAGGTACAGTGGCCAGCACATCAAGCTACCCAAAACTGTCAAACTTTCCCAATCAAACTTGAACCTAATGCTTCAGCGATAAAGTTTAAAATCTACTAAAGAAATTTGACAGATTTTAGTAGCTTGATGTGCTGGCCACTGTTTTGCCATTGGCACGTTTGAAGTGACCTTACAGTGTTCATGTATTGTTATTGTGCCGTGACATTGCATTGCATTACTAACCAGTATTTTGCACTCGAAAGCAAATAAATTAATTCCAAATTTAGTTTTTTTTTTAAACGTCTTAATATCAGTATTTTTCACCTCACAACTGTCATCTGACCTCCACAACCCAATAACGAGGGGATACCGCCCACAACAAGCCCTTGATATGGTTATCAAAGATCTCGGACGCGTGCTTCCAATTATAAAACCCTCGGTACATATTTTATTACTTGACAAATGACGCTACTTTATTTCAGTTGCACATCTTTTATTTATGCAGTAAGTTTATGCTTATTTTTGTATTTGTGAAGTAACAAGACGATATTCAACGAAAACTTGACAGTGATAAATGATTTTAGATGGATTATATTCCACGAAACACTACATTCAGATGCCGCCAACGCCGATGCAAACTTTATTATACTGCGAGCGACCCGCCCCTGCTTTGCACGTTTTTTACGACTTGTCAAAACATCGAGATTACTTTATTTTATTAGATGTATTAAAACTGCATCAAAATCCGTTAAGTAGTTTAACAGAACAACGCGGCCACACAGACAGACACAAACAACGATTTTATTTTATAATATTTTTAAGTAGATTATGAAGATATAGTTAGGTATTGATAGTCAACACCCTCGCTTCTAGTGCTGATATTTCGCACGACATATCGAACTGTCTGCTGCAAAATTTAACAGTTGCCCATTTATTAAAAAAAAAGTGGCCAAATGAAAAGTCAATAAAATATCGTGTGGAAAACCCGACACCAATCAAAATCAAAATATTTTATTTCACATAAACTTACACGGACATTTATGAAACGTCAGAAGCTAGGTGCACTATTCCAATTGGTCGTTTCTAATGGAGAAGAACTGGTAAGAAACTCGACGGTTACTCTTTTAAAAATAAATGGCTTTTACAATGTTTTCAAATTATATGAGAGGACAGTGTAGGCCTGTCAACAAGTACCAGGTACTTATCGAAATAGAAAATGATCTAAAAATCTACATTCTATTAAGCCTACAACGATCTCACATTCATAAAATATAAAATTATATAAGTATTGATAAATAAAAAAATAAAAATAAAAACCTACTTAAACCAAATGACATGATTGCCATTACAAACAAATATAGGTACCTAAAAAAAGTTTCCATCTAACATCCATTTCAATAAACTTCGCATTTCAAAATCTAATACCGCATTCACGTAAAAAAACATACAAAAAAAAACCTAAATGCGTCTCATTGCAGTTGAGTAAAAACTCATCGGGTAATACAGGAATGATTGCCGCTGAAAACATGGCATTTCAGTGGTAGTTTGAGAGCATTTATCATTAAATTGCCGTATTGTGTGCATGCGGCAACCCGGTATCTGATACTGTCGTTTTGTATTAAATATCATTTGATTTTTCGATGCCGAATCGTTTTTGCAATTGGTTTAAAAGGAGCATTGACTGTTTAAAATGTTGTGAAACGTTTCGTAAATTTATTCAGCTGTAATTATTGTGTTGACGAGTAAAACATTTACTGTGAGAGTAAATGGTATGGTTTGTGTGAAAGATAATATGGATAGAAAGGGAGTGAATACTTTGATGTATTTATAGATAAAAGGAAGAAAGAAAGAAAGAAAGAAAGAAAGAAAGAAAGGAAGAAAGAAAGAAAGAAAGAAAGAAATAGATAAATATATAAATAAATAAATAAAGAAAGAAAATAAATTTATTTAGCACAGACGAAAATGCACACAACAAAATAATAGAATAAATGCAATAAAAAGTGTAAAGTGCGATGTAAGAAATTAGCAGGGGAGTGTGTCTATAGCCAGTATAGAATAAGAAGCTGCATGCATCGCTGACTTGAAATAGATTGGGATAAGGTCAGCAGGGTCATGATGAGAATGACCTTTTACCTAAGTATTGTGGTATAGAAATTACATTCAAGGTGCATCGTCTTCACATTTAATGATATAAATAAATTATAGAAAATATTATAAAACATTTTAAAATAGTAACGGTGGATTTTCTTCACAACCCAGTTACTGGGTAATACTGGTTGTCAGACTTGTGGGCTTCTGACGACCAGTAACGACTGTCAAAGATCCACGAATGACAGCCGAGACCAACGGCTTAACGTGCTTTCCGTGACACGGAGGTATATAAAGATGGTTACCCATCCACGGACCACCGCGGCAAGCGTAGCTTTAACCTGATCGATCGACTCGTGCAGCTGTTATTAGTTAGCCACAACCCCCTCTAAAGCCTAAAGTAATATAACAGCATAAAATTATTGACAGTACAGAAACTACGTAGTAAATGTTTGAAACGGCACCCTCACACAGACGCGCTCATTGACAAGAACCTACCATATTTATATTGTGGTAATATCATCCCTAAAAACGTCTCAAACCCTGATCCCTTAACGCGATTAGCTTACGTCAAATTTCTTTTTCATCCGAAATCCTTATAATTCATTACTTATTCAAACAATGGGGGTGAATCTACCCTCGTTATATTACCCTGTACCCGCGGGAGAAGACGAAATAAAGCTTAGAACAATAATGCACTTAAATGTTCTGAATTATTGATCATGTTAAACGTCTTAAGAGACTAAGTTCTAGTTTAGAGGATCCAAAGTTTCATTGGGTTATGTTTTAGTGGAGTTTAGTTCGGTTTTGAGAAATGGAGAAGCAAAGGCAATTTGTGAGCTTAAGATTTTTTTTTTATATTTGCAACTTGCTTTTGCCCGCGGCTTCGCCTGATTCTTTCTTTCGAAGACTACTGCTCGGGCCACCTCGTCTCGGATCGTTGTCAGCGAGGTGGCCCGAGCAGTAATCCTATATGAGGTTGTCAGCCGGTGTGGCTCACTCTGCATCCAGCGCTCGGCGTGGCAACACGTCGTGTTTGGGTTCGCGACAAGTCAATCGTCATCCAGAGGATGCCTCGTTGAGAGGTCAAACACGTGACGATTTCTTACAGGGTTTTTTATGACTCTTTTCAACTGGGTGTCCCACTACACCGAGTTTTTGTTACTCCTCTCACGATTCTTGATAAGTATTATTATTTTTCCAAGTGAATACTGATCGAAATTTAATCTCCTCGACTTGATTGCTATTTTTCTAGCATAGGAAACTCAATCGGCTCTGTGGTTTCTGAGATTAACCCGAACATACAGACAGAGTATATGTATATAAATCTTTGAACAATATGATAACGTTATGCATTAAAACTAAAAGTAAAAATGCAAAAGGTTATGAAAAACATTATATGAATAACAATTCTCCTTTATATTAAGCTAAAAACAAAACTCTCAATTTCTCTTACCAGGTCACCATAAAATGAAGCAGTAACCGCCAAAATGGACTCGCCCGTTTCCTCACAAGACGACCGGGACATCGAAGTCAACGTGGTTTCCGGGGCAAGCAGCCCAGACATCACCTCTTCTCCTTCTCGAAAGGACCAGAAGAGTCCCTTCTATGAGCTAAAGAAAGACAAAGAAGAAAAAGCGACGGGCAGTGCGCCGTACACGAGTTTTTCTATCAGTTCGATTTTGAACCGTGCGGAGCCGAGAAGAGAGTCCAATGTGCTTGAAGCAGCGTTGGCTGCGAATCATTTTGGGAGCGCGAATGATGCTATGTTGTCCAGGTGAGTGAATTGAATTTTCTTAGAAGCTCCTTAGAGTTTATGTAAGCCTGGTACCTTGGTATACCACATCACATAAATCACAAAATATGTTCTTTATAGGAGAAATTATTGGTGAAGCCGCGCGAAGGTTTAATTTGAATCGAATAGAATAAATCATTCTCGCTATATCTTTGATGATCTAAAAATAATATGTTTTGTTTGATACACTGAAAACTATAGGCAGCATCGATAAACGCCATGCGAAAATTAACCAAATCAAACTTAAAAATATTGCACACTTTCACGTTTTTCCCCCACGGGAATTAAGTGAAAAGTGCTGAACGCTACGTGCTACGATATAAACTCTCTCTCTCTCTCTCTTTTGGTCGTCCACGTTTGTGTCACTGCTAATACATTAAAACATATTTCTCGTATTAAAAACTTCAGAGGGCAAAGCATCATCAATTTACAGTCGCTTCATAACCTCAAACAATTGCCCTAAGCCTTAGAACACATGACTGAGAGCATCATCGTTCCCTTCCATACACACAACCGTGCACTTCTGCCCTTACACAACCACTAACAATACAGGGAGTGTTTAAACTCGGTAATCTATTCAAGGCGAGTAACTGGCCACTTGTCTGGCCGGTATAATGCTGGGATCGATCGGCGGTCGACCGACGCGGTTGTGGCAGACTTGATCTCAGATAGAATGCGGGTTTGCACAGGAGAGTTACTTGACTGGAATGTCTGCTGGCTTGGGGGAGTGGAATTGAGTTGAGGAAGGATTAATTACTTTTAAAGGCAAGTGTTTTTTTGTGGTAGGAAATCATGGTATACTACTATACTGTATATACTACTGACTGGAAAGAGTTTTTGATAGATTATCGGATTGTTTGTGTGCAGCTTTATAAAAAAAAACATGAATACCAGGTTCTTTTGCTTACAAAAAACATGTAGATAATTAAATAGCAAAAAAGTTATTAATTTCGAAAAAATGCAACTGATAATTATGCAAAGTTATACGTTACAAAATAAGCTCTTTAAAAATTACATCAAATAGAAAATTCAATTATAAATTTTTAATCAACAAATTTATTTGTTACTAAACAATTTATTCGTTGTTTGTTCTAGTTTACTGCCAGTAGTTTTATTAGGTACTTGTTTTTTAAAAGTGGTGTAATACTAATGTAGTTTGCTACAATGTTGTATATTAAGGCTGGTCAGTTTTGTAGCCAATACTACTTCATTATAATGTGTTTTTTTAATTATGTTCACTTTATTGAGTCATAAACGCTATATTTTTATTACCTAACGTTATACACTTGCTATCGGTAAAATGTTCTAAAGCAAGTTTACCCTTATTTTATTATTCAATTGCAATTAAAGACTGTATTTATAAATATTTACAGTGCCATAAAGATAGGTATACGACACAACAAAGATACTAATAAAAAATACTGAAAAAAATAAGAACCAAAACCACAGCCATTAAATGTTTATCTACTTTCCTACTGGACTTTCCAACACGCACACAAAAGAGCAGTATTCTTTAAGCGCATGATCATTATTGATCTGATATATTTATAATCTTATAACCTACCGCCCGTTACACAAAACACCCAGTCCACTCCACTCACCAAAAACACAAGCCAGTAACGACACCAGCTAAACACAGCACAGTCCGTATAAGATCGGTTTAAACCAGGTTGGGATAAGTACGGCAAGTTTGCCGTAATATCCTGGACTATTAGCGCCCGGGCTAACGAGTTTCAAATCGCTTGTAAAGTTTCAACTAAAGCTCTGCGAGAAATTTTAAATTATCCGAAGTTTAGTTGATTGGATAGAGTTTATATGTCATGGACCAAGTGATTATGCCCGGGCATTATGAATCTAGTCAAATCAAATCGGGCAATGTTATGAATACTGATTTAAACTTCTATATTGATCACATTGTCTGGTCATTATAAATATTGCTACGTAACGGTTGGGCAATTCGATAATATTATGGTCATCGTTTTTTTCATTCTAAAATGTTATTAGGAGAACTTAGGAAGCAAGAGCGAGCGAGAGCGAACGAAGCGAGCTCGGGACTTGGGGCACCCCGATTATTTTAATAATACCGTGTTAATCACTTGTTCCGTAACATATACAATGTGTAACTGAACATACGTTATGAAAGTAGTTCGTTCAGAATCGTTTACTGAATCGATTTCTGTCATTTTACCACCTGTCTCAGACCCAGAGGTCCCGGGTTCGATTTCCAGTGGGGGCAAAATTATCTGCTCGGTTTGGTTGGTGGTAGGTCTTGATTTAAGTCCGCCTGGCTAGCTACCACCATCTTAAAATAGGTATTTTAAACCGAAAAAAATAGGTATTTTATAACCGCTGCGTTACACAAAAGTATTTTATTTTAAAAAAACAGTAATCGACTCTAAACTGAGGGATAACATGCAGCTCTCTTTTATGTTAATTTAGATATTAATCAAAACAAAAAGCTATCGCTCAAGTTTTGATTGAAGTTTCGATGAATGGATAGCGGTAGCCATTTTAAAATGCACTTAAATAAAGCTGAACAGTTTATTAAATAATTGCAACTTGTTTTTGAAATATAATATTGTATTGGACAAGATAGATAAGTTTATTGCTTGTATGAAAGATCCTCTTTAAAGGATAAGATAATTTATTTGTAAAAACTTGAGTGGGAAGGAAAAGCGAAATGTGATGTGTGTGTGTGTGTGTGTGTGTGTCAGTGTGTGATACTTGGTGGGCACACCTCCGGGGATACAGGCTTCATGGTATGTTATTTGTAAGTTTGTAGTTTCTATTCATATTAAAAATAGACCCGTGTCTTACTAAATACCGGTTTGTGAAGGTTTATAATATGCTCTCTTTGCAATCTGCTTTTTATAAAGTTAATCCTGTCCTAAAGTAACTTTAATTTATTAAAACGGACACACACTTCCTTGTGTTTATTGCATTATTGCAGCTGAAAATCAGCGTCAGGTGGTACACTTTGTGTTGTCATCTGACATTATGCTGAGCTGAGGCCCTTTTGGCATTAAAATCATTGTTTTCTGTTTCTATAGTTTTAAGGTGTATTTTTCTGATGCCAACAAACGCATTTTTCTTTCTTTTTTTCTTTTCTCTAGCTTCTTGTACAACAGTCAACAGTCAATAAGTCAGAAAAATTTATAATAGTTTATCATCCTCATTCCTCTCTCACTAAAACTACGCAACTACAACAAAACATAAAAAAACACAATCCCAAAACTAAACGAGAAACATTACCTTCTCACGCAAGTCATTACCAGGCTTCTAAACATCCAAACATCCAAACTGGCGTAAAACGGAATCCTTACATCCACCGTAATACGGGCCGACATCCCCATGTAATCAGCTGTCTTACAGAACATCCCTTTTTATCTTACACCCTTTAAACCCTTCGAATAGGGGTGAGAATATAAGAGAAACAAATTACGAATTGGATGGACTCTCACTGACAGGAGTTAACAAGATGGCGTCGGAGTTTTGACGCGCTTTTTTGATGATTTGATTTAGGTTAATTAGTTTTGGTTGGAATAATTAATTAGGTTGATTTCTTGATATTGTAGATTAACACTGTTTTGAGGATTAGAAGGAGGAATTGGGCAGTGTTATTTCTGTATTTGGTTGCTGCAACTTTATTTGCTTGGGATGAAAACTGAACTGTAGGTAGATTTAGAAGGTCTAGGTGCGGTAAACAACTTGTTTTTACTTTATTGATGCATAACCACTTCAGTGGTCATCTGGTAAGTATTTTTGTTGATACAGCAGTAAGCAATTAGCCTGTAATAAACAAAAATAAACGTAGAGTGATGTAACAGGTTCGTATGAAAAGTCATAAAATCCTGTCATAATACGCTCAGAATGAAAAGATTGATAACATAAACACAGTATCACAAACAAAGGCGAAAATCTTCACGGTGTCTGCACCCTAAAATAAAAAAAGTAATCTCGCCATTTACAAGGAAACACCATAAAAACCCAACATCTGTAAGACTAAACATTTATTCGCGCCTTTTCCTTTCCCCATCTTAATTTACAGTGGCGGGACATTTTGTATCTGTGTAAACGATCTGTCATTGTAGCCGCCATCTTGGAAAACTTTTTTTTCATGCCTAATCTGTGTTCATCCTTGTTTTGACAGCGTTCTAATTAAGTAAAAAATACGTTGTGAATTATTTTACAGATTACGACGAATTAGGGTGAATAATTTTTGTTTTAAAAGCATTTTGCTGCTAATTAAGTAAATGGTTTTGACGTTAATTGGTGTTTTTAACGTGAAGGACGTCGTTGAATATTCATACGTCCTAGTTTTTCTATTAAGTGATACTGATTTTTCAGTCTTTCCTGGTTTTATGTTAACTTTTTATTTAAATCATATAGGTATGTAAAAAAAGTGTATCCTTGTACTTTTATGACGATGGAAACAATAGAATTATGAACTACAATATGTGAACTGTATATTAAAATATCAGTCTATAACTCGCTAGGATGCTAGGGATTTCAGGCTTCATGTAACTACTAAGATCTTACTTAATAATTTTCATTTTGGTAAAGTCAAAATTCAAAGTGAAAGTCAAGCCATTAAAAGGCACTTTTGAACGTCAAATATTATGATAAAATAGAATTGATTCTAGTTCCCCCTTCACGTAGAATTTAGTGTAGGTTTAGTTTGTGGATACATACTAATTATGTGGTAAGTTTTCCCCTCATACGGGGCCAGAGATCGTCAAGTTTTCCGAAATGCGAACAAAATTCAGACTTTGGGATGAAATTCGTCCCCTCGTAAACCGGGACAGCGTTGATCCCATATTATGTGTCGTTGGAGTTATTTACGAGGTTCCCGGGATCCCGCGGGACAGTCAGGTTTAACCTATATCTATTGATTTTTATATTTACATTCACACTGCTCGCTCTGAGGTGAGTTTAAGAGTATTTTGGTTGATGAAATTACGTGAATGTTGGCCATTTTGTTTCTCAGGAATTGACGTGATTTTACTAAGAAGGGTTACATGGTTACATGAATTAAAGTTATTTGCAATCGATGTATTACTTTCTCAGTTTGTACTGGTCATTGACATCGGTGAAGGAAAGAAATCGTGAGGAAACCTGGACTTAAAGATAATATAAGTCTGAAATCACCATCCCGTCTTGAACCAGCGTGCCTTCTCTATATGAGAAGAGGTCTTTGCCCTGCAATCAATCTGCCTGCCTAGCCTTTTCCCAACGATGTTGGGGTTGGCTTCCAGTCTTACCGGATGCAGCTGAATACCAGTATTTTACATGAAGCACCTGCTTATCTGACCTTCACAACCCAGGAACGGGGTAATATGATACCCCTTGGTAAGACTTGGTAGTCAGACTTTCGGGCTTCTAACGACTCCTAACGACTGTCAAAGATCCACGAATGACAGCCGGGACCAACGACTTGCTTTCTGAGCCACGAAGGAGTCTCGGTATGTAAAGATGGTCACCCACCCACGGATCAACCCCGGCAAGCGTAGCTTAACCTGATGCGAAGATCTACCCGTGCGGCTGATATTACTTAGCTACGAGCTCCTCCGAGGTCTTTGCCCTGTAGTGGGACAATAATAGGTTAGGTTAGTTTCAGTCCAAACTTCTAACTTTTCATAAACAAGAAATACATCGTTTTATAAACAGACGTCTGCTATGAATTGAATGGACACCTCTCCAGGGTCTTTTCGAAAGTCGGTTACATTACAATATGGTCCAAGTTGTGCTGTAAATGAATTTCCTTAATATGTTTGAGAAGCAGTGGTCGCCCAGTGGTGACTACCGACTTACGTGTCGTGAGTTCAAACCCAGACAGGCGCTTTATTTTGTGTAAATAATTTAATTATCACTGCTTTTAAAACGGTGACGGAAAACATCGTGAGGAAACTGGTATATGCTAAAATAAAAAAAGCGAAGATATGTGACATCTACCCACCCACACTAGGCCAGCGTGGTAGATTACAGCCCACTCTCGCTCGAAGAGAGGTGGCCTGTGTGCCAGCAAATAATATGGCTGATTATGCAATATTTTTTAACTCCTGTGGCAACTCAAACATAATGCAACTTGCAAACCACACACATTTCATCCACAACTTGCGATCAACCCCAAAAAAATGCATCCAATCATCTTTTAAACCACGCTACGGTTAACGCAGTACCCCTCTTACCGGAGTTAATAGCGTAAAGAGCAGACATCTTGAACGCGTCCCCGCGTCTATCCGGCCACTTCGACGCGAGCGTTAAATGTAAATAATTTAATGCGATGGTGTATGGTACGAGGGTAAAGCGGAAGCGGGGAGGGCAGCGGGTTTTGTGGATGTAGTGATTATTGTTTCTTTATGTGTCATTTAAATGAGATAAATTATAAGATCAATTGCTTATTGCAGGGTGCACTACCTTGCTTCTTGCAAGATGGTGTATTTAAATTATTGTTGTTTATTGTTAGTAATGTTTAGTATCTTTGAGGAAGCATTTTTAACATTTTCTTCGGCTTTACATGTTTTTTTGTGGTATCAAAAATAAAAAATTGGTGGAACGAGCAGTATCGTCCATACGATAACGCTGCCTATTTTTTTTAAACTATAGCTGCATACTTAGAGCAGATTTCACCAATGAAACTGAACGCGATCAGAACTTCTAAACCACTTTCAAGAGCGGTCAGTGTCATCATTGTTACGGAAGATTGACACTGACAGCACTTGAATGTACACAGTTTAGATGTCATGATCGCGTTCAGTTTAAATCGTGAAATTAGCCTTAAGTATTAAATTCAATGCCTACTACTAATCTACTCCACTTTCATTACTGACAAATAATTAAGTAAAGAAAAACGGGGAAAAAAAATGCTGTGGAATCACAGCAATTTTGACACTGACAGCTCCTGATCGAGGTTCATTGGTGAAAATCACCCTTAGTATTACTTAGACCTATATAACCAAACAACGATGTGAAACCTCTTATAATCCGTATTCCAAAATACTTCAAATGAATGTGAATTTCTGTATCTAGTGAGTAATTTGAAATATAGGTGTTTTACTAGTTATTAAATGGCATTATTACATTCATTCATTATTGTTATTCTTTTTCGTCTCCAATAAAAACTTTTTTTACCCCGTTTCATCCCCTAACTTGCACCCCACAATCTTCTCAGTCTATATACAGTCTTAACTCAAGGGGAGCTGTGCTTACCTACTTATTGGTTTAGACGATTTCATATAAGGGGTGTTTTGATTTTTACAAAGGAATGCGGCTTATGTACAGGGGGTGAGGCAGCTCGGTTTTATACTTCAACGATTTCTTTCGGAATTTTAAAGAGTGTTTTTCTTGTTTGATGTGAATTTTTAAGAGGAAGTATTTATAGTTTTGTTGATGTCTTTATAAATAATTATAGCCTATGTTTCTCAGTGATAATTTAACATCTACTGGTGAAAGAATTTTAGAAATCGGTTCACACCAGTAGTTTTTGAGTTTATTCATTAGAAATAAAAATAAATCACTTTATAATATTAGTGAAGACTAGCTGTTGCCCGCGACGTCCCCTGCGTGTATTTTATTAAATATCCAGGATGAAAAGCCTTTGTCCGTCTCCAGGATTCAAGCTACCTATCTGTCAAATTCCATAACGATCGCTTCAGTGGTTTAGCGTGAAGAGGTTACAAACAGACATACAGTTATTTACGCATTCATAATATTAAGTATAGATGAATAATGAATTTATAGCGCTTACGAACTTACTGTATTAATTAATGTAAGTGGTAATAGTAAATAAATAAATGACTGCCACTATAAAGAATGAATGACTGCTACTATAATGAAGAGCCTCGTTGGTTTAGTGGCCGCAAGCGCTACTGCTGAGCATGCGATCCTGGGTTCGATTCCCAGGTCGGGCAAAGTGTTTTTGGGATTTTCTATCTGGAATTTCTCAGTAACAGCCCCGAGTCTGGCTGGACTTGTGCCCGGTTGATGGCCCCCAGTTACATGGGACTCAAACATAACTGGCGAAATGAGGGTGTACTATAGATACACTACTACCCCTTCGGGGAATACAGGTGTGATGTTATGTTACTAGTGTTAGGTAATGATTGAGTCTTAATTGATGTTCTGTAATCCGTGTTATAGAACCGAGGGATCCGACGGATTTGAGGGCAGAATCCGTCGGACTTCACCAAAATACTGAATTATTCTACGGTAGCATTTGAAGCAAATACTTTTAAAATTAAAATATCTCATCGTTTCTCATACTGTAAGATGATATGATTCATTCAAGAAAACCGAATTACAATAATTATTACAGATATTTATTTAGTAAATTGGTTAAAAATGAGACTTCTACACATCATCCTTTTGATCAAAACTAGATGACGTCGGTGTTTCCTAGCCGGCTACGCTGAGAATAATTATCGAAACACACTCAGAGGTCAAATCAGATTAAAATCCATACAATTACAATTGAAATTTATTTATTTTATTTATTGGTCTATCTAAAATTGTGAGGAGCTCGCGGCTAAGTAATAACAGCCGCACGGGTCGATCCATCAGGTTAAGCTGCGCTTGCCGGGGTTGGTCCGTGGATGGGTGACCATCTTTACATACCGAGACTCCTCCGTTCTTCGGAAAGCACGTTAAGCCGTTGGTCCCGGCTGTCATTCGTGGATCTTTGACAGTCGTTACGAGTCGTCAGAAGCCCGGAAGTCTGACAACCAGTCTTACCAAGAGGTATCGTATTTCCCGTTACTGGGTTGTGGAGGTCAGATAGGCAGTCGCTCCATGTAAAATACTGGTATTCAGCTGCATCCGGTTAGACTGGAAGCCGACCCGAACATGATTGGGAAAAGGCTAGGCAGAATGAATGGTTTATCTACAATTGTAACACTGTATAACCAATTCCAAACACAAGCCAAGTGCACAATATTAGGCGATAGATATTAGAAAATGCAATCACATTGTTTATTCTGTAAATAGGATATCGGAATCACTCACGCGTAATATTAACACATAACATAACATCACGCCTTGTTTCCCCGAAGGGTTGGGCAGAGGAGTACCTCTAGTACAACCACATTTCGCCAGTTATGTTTAAGTCCCATGTAATAGGGGGCGAGCCTATTGCCATCAACCCGGCACAGAAAAAACAATAATAAGATAAATGGAGTCCACATTTCCTATCTGATCACCCGTGAAAAGAAAGAAATGGTGAAATAAACTCACAAACTCGAAATTACGCTGATGCTACTCAAATTTAATTGAATATTGACGTACAAAATGTGTTCACAATAACATTATTAGCGCTAAGCATGATTTAAGTGGAACTGGTTCACTCAACGGCCGGAATAATAATAATTATGCCATTCTAGTTAACTAATAGCTGGAATAGTGAATACATTAGGAAACTTGCATAATTAGACTGCCTCATTGGTCTAGTGGTCGCAAGCGCTACTGCTGAGCATGAGGTCCTGGGTTCGATTCCCAGGTCGGGCAAAGTGTTTCGATTGAATTTCTCAGTAGCCTGGAGTATGGATATGTGCTCGGTTGATGGCAACAGGCTCGCCCCCTATTACATGGGATGACCTATACCTTCGGGGAAACGAGGCGTGATGTTATGTTTTTACGTGCCTAATTAGCTATTTGGTAGTTACTTTATAATTAGTGTAGTGGTGGGGTAAATAACTCTTCTCATACAGAGAAGTAACGGGCATTGAACTCCATTTTTACTCACTTCAAGTTGCTGAGACTATGATAAGGATATACTAGATTTTTTTGTTGAGAATTTGTTTGAATTTTGACATTTTAATTGAGACTCAATTTTATGAGATCATTTTTCAGTTGGTATAGAGTTTTTCTTAAACAAACAGGTACGATGTAGTAAGTAGCTGTAACGTAGTATACCTAATCAGCGTAAAGGTAACGTTACCACTGCTGAAAGCCTTCGAACTCTGTGAGGGGGAGAGATGCTTTACTGATATAATTTCCCAGCCTAATGTATGTTTCAACCTACTTATAAGACCCATCTGCGTCCACAACATTACTCGTACAACACAAAGCCTATTGTGCCGAAGCAGCGCTAGAGTGGCCTCGCTTACACCGAACACTATCATCTTAAACCTGAAATTGAAAAGAACACAATGCTTTTAAAAGCATAGCCTAGCAACAAAAGCATCCCGTCTCCTGAACGGACAACAGATACAACTAAACACTTTAAACCATAAAAAGATAGCACAAACGCTATTATTAGTAACAAGTGAAAAGTGTCGGACGGCGTGCGACACCAAAAAGAATAAGTGTACGCGGCGCATCGATTTTTATACCCCCAACGGGAGGCGGGGTTAGTGAGTGGGCCAATCAGAGCGCGGTGTGCCAACCAATCAGACGGCGGCGTGGTGCTCCGTTTCAGCGCGTCGTTTTATCGTGTAATGGAATTTGCTCGGAGTACGCCGCTTGGATTACGTGGAGCCGAATGGTAATGCGGGGAGACGGGGTTTTTTAAGGATTTTCTTCTCTCTTATATTCTTCTTCTTGTTATTGATTTTTGTTAGTTTATTGTGAGGTTATTGGTTTTGTTTGGATTTACTTTGTTTTAGGATTAGTGTTGCCAGATTTTTTGTAACTTTTGATGAAATGGGCGTAACTTTGGCCTTGGTTATAAATTGATTCGGTTTCCGGCATTCCATTCGTTGCTTTGTTTTTTAATATTAATTGCGTATACCAAAACCACATATATCATGTTAGTAGAACGTTTTTATTATATAAAATTTGACCTAAATAGAAATCTCATCCGCCATTAGTTTGTCTTCTTGGAAAAATCAACACTAGGTGCGACGTCCAAGTGCGTCCATTATGTCCCATTGTGTGCACCCATTAGTCCAGGCTCCACCATTTAAGCCACAAGTGACAACACTGAAATCTTTCAACAATGGACGCTTAGAATACGCGCTATACGAGCATTTTTTCATTTCCCCATTATACTACACCCGGCGCTTCCAACAATAAAATATAGTCGATAAAAGACTCGCTATCGTTATTGTTATTCGGAATATCGATAAAAAATAAACTTGCACGGAAATAGGAAAATATGGGATCGATTTTAGTGGTGGGAGATAGGGATTGGAAGTATTTGATTTATCGAAAAAATACTTGTGAATAAACGATTGGTACTAAGAAATAACATAGAAAATACGTTTATTTGGTGCATACTGGAAGACACAATATATAACACTGAGAAGCTTAGAGAATTTAGCTTAATCAAGCTAAATTTAACAATATTTTCTAACAATACAATGTCCGTGGAGTTTCTTGTCCGTTCTTCTCCATAGGTACCTACTACGCTTTGGAATGGGCAACTAGCTTATATTCTGACTGACCGACTCCTAGACTATTCAAAAGTGCCTGTAAATTGTTTAATTCAAATAAATGCTTTGAGTTTGAGTTTAAGTCAATAAACATATTCTTCTAACAAACAAAATAAATTTAAAATTGGTTTAAAAAAAAAGCCAGCACTCGGGTTTACTAATCGGTGAATTCGTAGGTGTGTGCTACGAGCGAGTTACGCGCGCCTACGCCCGTAGCGCGTAGCATATTTCGTAGAAGCGTAGCACTTGATTGCGATTTACGGTTTGCTACGTTCATTAGTGATGTGTTTGTGTTGAATAGTTTATTCATGAATAAAATTATTATGAATAGTGATTGGTAGTTATTGAATGATTTTGACGCTGATAGTGTGTATTCGATTGTGGGAATATCTTATTTCACGGAATTAATTCCTAATGGAGTTGATGTTGAACTCTTACTGGTGTGAATGGATGTCATTTTCTCGCCTTGGGTCAGTAGGGTAAGCAGAGAGAACAAGATTGATTACATACTTGGTGAAACATTTTTTCATTCTTCTGATCATTTTTACAATGTTATTAGTATTCAAATAAAATTCACTGTTAAGTTCCGTTAGTTAAATCCTTCTCTTTATCTGAAATTCGCTTTCATCATTCGTTGTCCTAATTTTAACGATTCCTCAAGCAATTAATAATTAATTCAAAAATCTATCGACACCGTCCCCTCACTAGACAACTATCGCGTCCCCAGAGCGTAGTGCTGCAATCCTCTTTGGCAACAATCGATATTTATACGCGGCTCCCAATCGGCCGGTAAGCGAGAAGGCTTGTTCTTAACAATAGGGAGTACTCTAAAACCTAACATTTTGCCGCCGATCTCTCTGCTGCTGATTTATGGCCTCTCTTACTTTATATTGGTGGTTTCTTTAGTTTGTTTTGTGGGTAGTTTGTTTTTTCTTTAGTGCAGCCAGGAATTGTATGAGAATAGCTCGGGATGCGGTTCATATTTTGCTAATTTTCAGGGTTAGCCAGGGGCGTTTATTGCGCCACTTCTTCTTCCCAGCGAAAGCACTAGGAATTGGTGAAGGGTGGGCGTTTTGGGGGACTTTCTTATTTAATTTTGACGTTCGAAAAGTGCTGATACTCAGCCTAGTTTGAATAAATGACTTTTGATTTTGATTGAGCCGGTCTAACTGCTCAGAGCATTTGCATTGCATTGTCGAAAAATTATGAAACTAATTTACAATGAAATTAATTTTCTTTCATAACTTTATTTTTATTTTAGAATTTTTGAAAATTATTGAAACATATTGAGTTAGTATACTTTTAAATAAAATATAAATTAAAAGTTATTATCTGATTTTTACTTCGATTTGCTATTAAAGCGTGTTTTTTTTGTTTTTTTTTATTTCTTCTATACTACTCTATTAGAAAGAAAGAAAGAAAATACATTTATTTGACACAGACTAAAAGGCACACAATATAAAAAACAGCAGACAAAAATAAAACAAATTAAAAGGTATAAAGTACAAGAAAGAAAATTGCCAGAGTGTGCCTCACGGCTGCACCAAAAAGGCCCAGTTCAGCAAAAATGCCAGACAATAATAAGTGCCTGACGCTGGTTTTCATCTGAACCTAAAAGTGTGAGGTGACGGATGTAAGTTAGTTGTGTATTAGTCGTCATCTCGGTAGTCACCCCCTTTCTAGCCATATCATCCTTTCACACAGTCCATCCATCGTTTCTTTTGTCTTCCGCTACTCGTGTAGCCCTCCACATTCATATCAAAACTTCTAAAAAAATTAAGCGATATCGTCACGAAACATTGTTGAAATAAGACCTCAGTAAACTGATTAACTACGAGTCATTACGTACCTACTAAAAACAAAATACTGTCAAGACATTTTTAAGGTGTTTCTAGTAAAGCTTATGACAGTTTAATGGGATTTTAACAGCCATAGTGTGACAAGATTATGTTATTTAGGATATCATGTAACAGTGAACAAAATATGTACAAACAGCGTTCACTCACATACACTAATGTGGATTTAGACGATTATTTATGAAAAATAAGTATGGCAATTTAAAAAGCTTTATAAGTATGAAGCAATCAAAATTGTTTACTAGGTATTGGAGTTTCTTGCCGGCTCTTCTCCATAAGAAACGACCAATTGGAACCGTGCACCTAGCTTCTGATATTTCAAAAGTAACCATGTAGGTTTATGTGAAATAAAATATGGTGACTGCCTCATTGGTCTAGTGGTCGCAAGCGCTACTGCTGAGCATGAGGTCCTGGGTTCGATTCCCAGGTCGAGCAAAATGTTATTGGGTTTTTCGATCTGGAATTTCTCAGTAGCAGCCCGGAGTCTGGAATTTGTGCCCGGTGGTGGCAATAGGCTCGCCCCCTATTACATGGGACTTAAACATAACTGGCGAAATGTGGGTGTACTATAGGTATACCTCTGTCTAACCCTTCGGGGAATCAAGGCGTGATGTTATTTTATGTTATGTTAAAATATTTTGATTTTGCTTGCATGATTTTGAATAGATGTTTATTTTGTTAAACAAGAAAAATAATTAAAGCTGTATATATTTTTTTGTGTACAATAAAGGATGTTGTATCTATCAATCTAATAAGGCAAAGGTCGTTTAAACCGCCTCTGTGGTCTAGTGGTTAGACCACCTGTCTCAGACCCTCAGACCCAGAGGTCCCGGGTTCGATTCCCAGTGGGGGCAAAATTTTCTGCTCGGTTTGGTTGGTGGTAGGGCTTGTTTTAAGTCCGCCTGGCTAGCTACCACCATCTTATCTAAGTCTGTCGCCATAACAACAATGTGAACAGCATTGTTGTGTTCCGGCAGTTAGAGGTAAAATAGCCAGTTCCTCTGTGGTTGAGGATTCCGGGTGAAGCTCGCTTCCACCTTCGGCCTGATCATCACTTACCATCAGGTGAGATTCAGGCTAAGAGCTTCCTTGTTGTGGTTAAAAAAAAAGGTATTAAGTTAAGTAAGGGAGGTATTGTTAAAAATACTTTTTCTTATAAATAATCGTACTATACATTTTCCGCACCTATTGCAGGTGCGTTAACAAATACAATTCTCACATCTACCATATCAAGTCACCATCACGTCAATCGCACGGTCACCGTACCATCAATATCTATATCTTATTGTATGTTATTTGTTTCAGATTGGGTCTGATATCTCAGTGGAGTGCCCTCGCAGGGAGGTACGGCGGTCTGGTGCCCGCGCCGTGGTATTGGCAACGACCGCAGGATAGAACCACGCCGCCTAGAGGTTGGTATATGAAACATATTTTTTGTGCTGGGTAGGAATAAGGTGCTATTGTTAAGGGCCTATAAGTCGTCAAATTGCTTAGCAAGATCCGCCGTTATATCGAAACTACTGCAGCATTAATTTTGAAATAAATATATGTTAAAGTTGAGGATTAATGTGACTATGTTAGCCGAAAACACGATTTTATAAAAAAAAAAATATAGAAAAAAAATACAAAGTTACCTCCAAACCGATCAATAAACCGCTGCTATTTAAAAAATACTTCAAATTAATTAGTAAGAAATCGACACGTGTTTCACCTCTCAACGAGGCATCCCGGACGCAGTGTTTCACTCTGCGTCCGACGCTCGGCGTGGCAACACGTCGTGTTCGGGTTCGCGACAAGTCAATAATCGTCATCCTGAGGATGCCTCTTCCAATGGTAGCTATTTTTATTGCCAAACTGGGTATATAAATAGATTCATTAGCTAATTTTACCTATGATAGGTACTTCATATGGGAGGGTCTACTATGCAAAGATATGAGGTCTTTGCTTCATTATTGGTAAAGGTACAAAAGTCTTAATATTAACCAATAACTGTTCGTAAATTATAGGAATCCGCCATAAATAGTTCAGATAGAACAGAGTATTCAACCCACGTAGTTGACGAGTTACCTTGATGACCATTACATGTAACACGTGCCTCTCAAAGGGATATGGTGATGGTATACACGTCTTGGGAGACGGGCCATCAAAGGAGACAGATCTATGTCAATGACGACTGTCTATGGTCAAATAGAGGAGTGTGTGTTACAATCAGACCATTTGCAGGCACTAGGACGGATTAGGCATTTCGTTCTGTAATGTGTACCTAAATTCAGAGGCGCTAGTAGGTACATTTTTTGAATCGAGACTACAACTATCATACAACCTTTTTTGATTAAAAAAAATGTCTTGCATTGCATATTTTTAAATAAGTACGTTTATCAATAAATGCCTAACTTCAACGTTGTCATTGCGTTGGTTATTGAGGAAAACAAAAGACAACCATAATGCAATCATATCCGTTTGTGAAGCGTCTGAATAATCATTAGGTATTACTTATCTATTACGCTCCGCAAAACTGATCATAAATCGTAACATTTTACTATTCTCTCATAGAAAGATACCGCCCTCCTAACATAATAAACCAAACACATACCTAATAATATAAATTGTAACCCAAACCCAGAAATCCATTCCCATTTTCCCGCGTAATTTCTAAACAACACAGCCATTACTGTCTATTACTCGTCCACAGATAATAAATGATGTCAGCAAGCTACCGTCAGAGATTAGCGCACTAGTGGGGCGTCCGGACCTAATCGATTCTATGCGATGTATCGAGTTACCGACGTGATTTCGGTGTCAGGTGGAAAGGATTAGTGATGCGTTTCAACAAACTGTTAGTCGAGTCGAGTAGTGATTTCGGGTTATTTGAAAATGGTCGAGTGTTGAGTTCGAATTTGGAATGTAATGTTTCTAGTGCTGCCTTTAATTTGAAAATGGAATTACAGTTGTTAGAAAGATTTGGGAGTCAAATTATTTGGTGATTTATTTTGACTGTAAAAACTTAAATCTGTGTCTGGGTCATAAAAAGAAATAAATAAAATACCACCAGGCCACGTTATATTTCTTAAAAAAGGCAGTATTGTGATACAAGCTCGATTCACCAGTGACAGAGATTTATACAATCAAGGAGCAGTGACAAGCAATGAGCTTCTGTGTATATACGGGTCGCGGATACCAATTTTACACACTTTTTGCGCCTACCTACAGGATAGTTTTCCAGGTCTGAATTATGTGCATCAGAGAAATATGTCTGAAAAACACATCCACAATACCCAAATTCCTTGCTAATTATTATTTCGTTCATTTATTTTTCTCTCTTTTTTTAAATATTTCTTAAAAAATTATATAAAAAAAAAAAAAAATATTATTAATTCATTTATTTCAGGTAAGTAACACCCATAATACAATAAAATCAAACATCATATTTATAATATAAATAAAGTCAAATTAAATTGAATCAAATTAAAATAAATACATAATCAAAACAATAAAATTAAAATTAATGGCTTCTGAACTATCCGACACTGGTACAGCAACATGTCTGCTGCCGAATGAAGGGGCAGTCCAGCCTTCCCGCAATCATCGTATCATATCATATCATAGAAACTTTTAAGTGCCTACCTTTCTGCATCCTCAAGACCTAGGCTTAACCTACATGACACGACGGTATAGGTGTTTCCGTCATCCGATTCGATGAATTTATTGGAATTTTGTTTATGGTCTGAATCATCATATCAGCAACATCATTATCTCAGGAGATTCCAATTTATTTGTGGTCGGTGCAACATGTCTTTTCTTCCCCATACTTCTCTATTAGTCGTCATGTCAACGTTTTGCCTGTACAGGCTGTTTCTTTTAATACAAATTAAAACTTTGCCTGTTAACTGAATCGCTCCCAAATCTCCCAATCACATTTTCTTCCAACCTGTATAGTATTTATAGTCAAATTATTAACCCATTAGTCTACCGAAACCTGACGTCACAACTGTCAACACAACTAACTTCAAAAACCAACATAAACCCGCTGCTAGGCGCACGTTACCTCTAAACAAGCAATCACCGTAACATGCTCTGCCCCCACTCGAGGCAGGTTTAATTTTCCCAAACCCATCTCAGTGACGAAACAAAAGCGGCACCATTTCACGCGGTCCAAACCAACCGAACAATGCTTTTCTGCCATCACAGCGCAATTACCGACGAAACAACAAACGTATACCCATCTCTTTCGCACTCCCGACATTCCATATACGAATCAGTTCGCGCCAAATGCGGTGTCGTCGCTATGTTAGAGTGATGTCGCGCGCGCTCGTTTTAATTTTCGAATGCGGTTTATACGGAACGCTGTTTTGTTTGATTGCTCGGTTTTTGAGTCGTGTTTTTTTTTTAATTTTTGTGATTATTGAAGAAGGCACAGGTGTGGGGTGCCAAACTTCAAAAGATGTTGTTAAATGAACATCGCATGGAAAGCTGCAAAAATATGAATGTTTAATTTGTAAGACAGTTTTACACGTTCATTATTTTTTAATACCGACAAAGTATTTGGTCGAGTTAATTAAGACATGTCTTTATCAAAACAAGCCCCACTTATTTTCGAAAATGCTGCTCATAATTTGATATTTTTCTTTTTCATACACACTGTGACGCCTTTTTTATTTAATACATTATGAATGACTTTATTGCAAATAGGTACCTTGAGTTCACTGTAACAATTCCGTTTCTAAGTATTGAATAATATCTCGGTTTGCCAACTCGTAAACTGCTTAACTCGTAAGCGGTTGTGTAAACAGCAAGCGAGCACTAACACAGGATTACTCACACGGCTTCTAAAATCAATTCAAATCACACATCGCAACCAGCCAGTTACAAAGACCTCTTTATTCTAGGCTAACGGTGAAAACGGAGGTCATTTTGTATTGGTCATGTGTTGTTATGCGACCAATAAACAAGAGCTTGCGAATCAAGCCTCGTGGATACAGGCTAGAGAATTTCATTATGCTGGTTTTATCATTGTTTAAACTTAGAACGTCAACTGTGAATTTTAAATTGAACTCTATGTTGAAGAGAAAAGGCGGAAATTGGAGTGGATGTGTTAAATTTCTAATTTGAATGAAGTGATTCATACAAGTGTAGTTGACAATGAGACATTCCATTTTTGGATTTCGAATAACTTTTTTCTAATTTTGTGGTTTTGGTTCTGAATTTTCCTCAATTGTTGTAAGCAAGAAGGTTGTAACATCGTTTTGTAATCGTGATTATGCTTTTATGAAGTTTTCAAAACTTCAGGATGTTTATACTATTATTATAAGTACAAAAGTAACTGTCTGTCCGTTCGTCACCCTTTCGAGCCAAAACCGCTGAAGGAATCCTTATGAAATTTGACAGATAGGTATCCTGGGACCTGGTGACGGACATAGACTACTTTTCATCCTGGATTTGTGTACTTATCTAAAAATGATGAAATGCATGAGCTAAAGATCATACAACAGCTAGCTATGTGTTATTAATATCCAAGCCTTCCTTCTAAGTGTGAATTTCACCAATGAAACTGAACGCGATCAACACGTCATTTGAACTGCGTTCAAGAGCTGTCAGTGTCATCATTGTTGAGAAATATTGACACTGACAGCTCTTGAACGCGGTTTAGATTTGCTGATAGCGTTCAGTTTCATTTGTGAAATTAGCCCTAAATATTCGCGTCTAATGAATAGCCTAAAGTACGTAAAGGTTCATTAAAGCCAATTAACTAGTTGCCCAGTGTTTTACGTACCTAAACGAATACAAAATGTTTATTACGTACTTAGTAAGTTAGTAGTCGCTTCATTGCGCTGATCGTATAAGGATTAGGAACTCTTTCGAATCGTGAGGCTAGTCTCTGGTTTTGATGTGATTGCGAACCTCTTTTGCTGTGAATGATATTGTTTTCGACTGCCTCGTTACAGGCGTTCTTCCTATGTAGTAGAAACTAAAGAACGTCACCTGCTACGATCCTTACATAGGTTATTTTGCTTCGTTTACGTTCATAGGTATATCTGCGCTGCTCACGTCGGTTGCGAGTACTACACACCTGACCTTTCTAAAGAACATCACCAATTAAGTCACTATATGTCCTTCTAGGGCGTACCCTCCTGTTTCCACTGACATCTGCTTTGTAAATACCTTTTGTTAGTTGCCTTTCATTCATCCTCAAGACATACCTAACCAAACCGCATCTAAGCATATGTACTCTTCTTTTAACTTAATGAATAATAAATAAATTCTAACATAAAACGAATACATTTATTGCTTAGCCAACACCCTGTAAAGTCAATAGAGCTTAAAACAAATCAGTGCGGATTAACGAGTAAGGATTCTTTGTGGCTAGAATCGAGTACTCGACTGTGTATAAATAGAGTAGGGACATATCCAATTACTGTTAGTCGATTTAATCCTAATACAAATCGAACGACGCCTTTGATTGGGCAATTTGACAGGTTTGTTAGAATAGGAACATGTGTTCGTATTTGAAAAAAGAAATGGTATTTTGTTTATTTTTAGTTTCATTCCGGCCTGGATTGATGATTTTAAAAGAGGCGGTATTTTGTAATGACATAAACTTCATACTTTAGATATAGTTAAGACAAAAATATTATTTTATGCTTACTAACAGCCACACCCTTGTTACAGAAGACTCAACTACCAACGAGGAAGGTTCGGCAGGAGGTTCCCCTCGCATTCGGAGCCCGACGCGTGCCCCCACCCCTCCCTCACCCTCTCGCTCTTCTCCCCGCTCCCCTCGCCTGCATCCAGCCCTCTACCCTCAACAACCAGATGTCCAGGACTCAGATCCAGACGTCGATGAAAGTGACGACTTCGACAAAGACGAGAAAAGAGACCCCAACGCGAACCTCGGCAAGAGAAAGAAGAAGACGAGGACAGTCTTCTCCAGATCCCAGGTCTTCCAACTAGAACAGACCTTTGATATGAAACGATATCTCAGCAGTTCGGAGCGTGCAGGATTGGCTGCGTCATTACACCTAACAGAAACGCAGGTCAAGATCTGGTTTCAGAACAGAAGGAATAAGTGGAAGAGGCAGCTGGCTGCGGAGTTAGAAGCTGCTAACATGGCCCATGCTGCCCAGCGACTGGTCCGCGTGCCGATCCTGTACCACGAATCACGGCCGACCTCGATGCCTCACACGCCAATGCCGCTCCATCCTCAGTTCAACGATGGTGTTGGCGGGGTGTACTTCCCTACGCAGGCTCCTCAACAGTTGCAGCAGCTGCCGGCGTCGCCTGTGACGTCCAGGGCACCGCTGTCCAGCCTCGTGTAGTGTTCGCTCGAGCCCGCACGCTCGGAGGATGGACATTTCTGAATGCGCTCAGAAGGAACTTTTCTGAATGATGTCAGTGCGGGGACTAGTCATATTGTGAGTGTAATTGCCAAATCGTTCAAATGTAACTTATATATAGGTTGGTTTAAGTGTTTGGGCAGTGTTTGGATAGATTTTGCTAACGGACATTTTTTGGATGGAGATGGTGGGGTAGAACTTCGGTACGGGTGCGGCTTCACAAGCCACAAAGCAGTGTGAGTGCCACATTACAGTATTTTTGAAAAAAAGAACACTAGCATCTTTGATAGTTACGTGACAGTTTATGATGACAGTTTGATTTTAAATGTGGCACAAGAAACTACTGTTCTGCCTCTTGTTTCTAGACATCGATACTCGATTTAGAGCCTGTCAGGCAAGCAGTCAGGTAACTTGTTGAATTAAAGCTAGTGACCACGCTAAAAGGTTTTATTACCAGACCTCCATTGCCATGAGTTCTAATCTTATCTGAACACGCCCCGACCATTTATTTACGTGCTAGATAAATTGCAACGACGTAGTACTACGTTCTATACGCTTTTTACAAAAGAGGTTTTACTGACGTGTAAGATGGACAATTTTATCTATGGTCGGTTTTTGGCGGCTAAGTTGCTTGGACAAGAATTAAATTGTGTGTGTAGTAGGTAGTACTAAGGCTTTACCATAAACTTTGAATTAGGGTCCAGTTCTGTGCATTTTCTATGCTTTTACTGAACTTTTGCAAGGTCATGATGCGTGCAAAATAGTTTGAAACGCAAAAACTGGCTGGCGAAAACGGTTCGTGGTAAGCCTACGTCGTTGATAAAATATAAATAGTAAAATGATTCGACTAAATGTTACGTACAAAGATCAATGTCATTTCGTGTTGTATATATATATTAATGTAAATAAGAATATTTTAAATCCTCCATGTATTTATTTATTTGGCGATAAGTTTTGTATATAATAGCTATTGAAAGAACTGAGTATTCGTTTTTTAAATGTAAGCGGTCGATTTGTAGTTTTTTTTTTTAATTTCTGTAACTTTATAGTCTTTGTCTAGTCGCCGTTTAGAAATAAAACTTTGTTCTTAATTTGAAAATGACAGTTGATACATTTTTTTTGACGAGAATTGTTTGAAATGCTTTTGTAACATTTACTTATAGTTTTTAAAATCTAACTTATTTGGACTACTATTTTTCATTAGAGCTGTAACTTTGTATAGTGCTTCAACTTCGCTAGCTAATTCTTTGACCTTTCTTAATTACTTCTTGTAAATTGGCATAATATCAGAACGCAAAAAATGCGACCTTTGACATGCTAGAAAAAAAAACACAAAATTAAAAAGTAAACGAACAAAATGCTCAGAATATTGTAAATATTTTTAAGATAAACATACACTGTGTTACTGTTTTTAAGTATTTTTAAACCTCAGTATTTTTAAATATTTATCCAGAGAGAAATCGATTGATTTCTAATCGATTATTATGTTTTTTAATTATAAATTGTGTTGCCATGTTGCTTCAATGTAATTCTGTAATATTGCTAGCCTAAATAATACTAAATAAAACAATGCTTAATTCTAAAATATTAATGTTATTTACTGATAGTAGTTGAATGATCTTCGTAATTGTAATATTATGCTGAGGTAAGGCGAGAAAAATAAAACGAGTATGCAATATAAGTGTCGTTTATTTCACCTTTTTAAATGACATTTATTCATTAGAATGGTTCAAACTAAACTAGATAAGTTCGGTACTTCTAAGGGCTGATTTTTCAACTGTCAGATAACTTTTATCTGGGGAATATGTTTAACGTTTTGACAGCTTTTGTATAGAAAATATGTCAAACCGCCATATTTATTCCTCAGATAAAAGTTATCTGACTATTGAAAAATCGGCCCTAAGCCAACTATTCTGAGAAAACACACCAACTGTATCATTACCACTCAATGGTTATGAGATAATATCGAATAGTGTTGAATATATTCGGAGGAGCTCGTGGCTAAGTAATAACAGCCGCACGGGTCGATTCATTAGGTTAAGCTACGCTTGCCGGGGTTGGTCCGTGGATTAGTGACCCGTCTTTACGTATCGAGACTCTCCGTGCCTCAGAAAGCACGTTAATCCGTTGCTCTCGGCTGTCATTCGTGAATCTTTGACATTCGTTACGAGTCGTCAGAAGCCCGAAAGCCTGACAACCAGTCATACCAAGGGTTATCGTATTACCTGGTTACTGATGGGTTGTGGAGGTTGGATAGGCAGTCGCTCCATGTAAAATACTGGTACTCAGCTGCATCCGGTTAGACTGGAAGCAGACCCCAACATAGTTGGGAAAAGGCTCGGTAGATTGCTATTTTAGTGTTGAATATATTCGAATCTCTTTATTTTTCATGGTAGGAGAAGCTCTATCCAGGTTTTTACTCACTTTTCAGTTTTAAAAACTAATTTTTGTTCAGGATAAATTTCAATAACTCCATATGTCGCTAGCCCTCGCCGAGACGCATCTTTTGACGCCTAGCGACTATAGAACTGCAACAAAATTCTGCATAAAGATTAAATATATTGTAAATCTTATTCTTTCCAACATGTTATTATTGTTTAATCAAAGCTGCCTCAAGTGAAATGAAACTCATCAGAGGGCTTAGTGTGAGTTTGCCAGTGAGTAAACGTAACTATCGCGTTTGCGTTAAGATTTGACTGATAGATCATAATGCTAAGAATATAAAGGTGAGAATAAAAATCTTAACGCAAACGCGATGGTTACGTTTACTCACTTGCAAACTTACACTAAGGACTCAGTAGGTACGAACAAACGTATAAACGTACGAAAATAAAAAAAACTTCAAACAATCCCCCATTTCCACAAAACAGTAAAAATAATTAAATTACACTCAGGATCATCGCGCGTGCCATGTTATCTGGCAATCAGAATGCCAGAAAGGAGGGTAGTTAAACGTTGGCACGCGGCACCGCCACTAACACGGCGGTTCCGCCGTATCCGGCCACGTCCGGTGTGGGAGGCACGCGTCCTGTCCGGATGTACAGCCTGGTTTACATGGGTAATATTTTTTTAATGCTGGCACCATCCGGGTGGGGCAAGTGTGAAAGATGGTAATTTTTGTGGTGTTGGAATTATTAAGTAGGGAGATGGTTTCAGAAGGCTTTTGAAAATAGAAATTCCCGCAATCAAAACATTGAAAATCTAGTCGCAATCTCATCTCACCAACTGTGAACTTCAAAAACTTTTTCTCTCAAATCTGTCAAAAATACCTCTAAATTTAGAGAAATTCAGAGGTATTTTTGACAGATTGCAGTACGGCCGACGAGAAAATGCGTTCTTGACACATGTCAGTTATTCAGTATCATACTAACGAACATGTATTTTGCGAAATTGATCCATAAGCAACGGGTACATTGTTGCGATAATGCGAACTATACTTCGCTTGCTCTTTGTCGTACAGCGAGATGTCCAGCTGTGTGCGAAAGAGAGAAGTGTAGTTCGCCCTATCGCCGTAGTATTACTATTACTAGAAATTGTTCAACTGACAAGTTTTAGGAACGCAATCTCTCGCCGGCCGGACTGTAGAATGGGAACGTTCTTAAAAATTCGAGAATTACCCCTCGTAACTTTGAAATGGAGCAAGCATGGGATCATGCTCGTGTCTTTTGTATGAAGAGGCCTTCCTTAGATATATTATTTATTGTACCAACACTGAACGGAAGAACAGTGCTGTTACTTCAGACCCAGTCTTCTGGCAAGCAGCGAGGTAAGATCAATCGTTTAATGACAGTTGTTAATAATACTATTATTGTCAGAAACGTCGGTAAGTAGTTCAGTGGTCTTACCACGAATGCACGGAGTAAACGTGACGTAAATTCGGACGATTTTAAAATTGAAAATATACAATTTCGAAAATATGTATGTTCTTTTGAAACTGTATTCATAATTGGTGATAAAAATTGTGCTGGGCGCAAATTTTAGACCATTTCTTTAAAATTTGCGTTATGTTTACGTCGCGCGTATGTGCAAGGGCCTCCGTATCTTTATAGGATTGTTCTAATTTTGAAATATTACTAGGTATTCAGACATTTATGAATGGTCAAGTAGGAATTGCAAATTGTTTGTAATTCCAAAAAGTAAGTCTTAAGGAGAGGAGGCGCTTCTATGGGTACAAAAACATGGTTAAATTGATAAAATATAAGTCTCCTCGTGGATGTTTAGGCATTGGATTCGATTCCCAGGCCAAACCAACAAATGTCAGCGATGTGAATAAAAAACACGTAAATATAAATAAATAAAGTGTAAGTACAATGAATTTTTTTCATTATCAGATGGTCATAAAACTTGAAATTAGCCACTTGGGTCATTAATTACAAAATAAACTTATCTACTCATTCACGAACGAATTAATAAAACAAATACAAATTAAGTAATTCCCACTTCCGATAATTTTCACATCAATAATGTCGTAACATTTAATCAATCATCGATATTAATTAATATCTGTAATCGCCATTAACTGACCATTCACGGATATATCAATTTAATTAAGCGATTCGCGATATTAATTCGATTATTACCAGTCGTAAAAAAGTTACAAAACAGTCTGTTTTACCGCGTAAACGACGCCATGTCACGAACGCTCGCCATTATCATAAAGCAATTTGGATTTTATCGTTAAGTAATAGAGATTACATTGGTTTATCACGACAATCCTCTAATTACCGTTATGCATCCCCGGAAACGGCACGCCATATTGTCATTTTGTGTTAAAATGGACCTTATAATTGTCGCACTATGACATCATTTCCAAAAATTGGCGGTAAAATTTTAATTGTGTCACATTTGTTTTTGGGGCGGTGGAAAGTGAACTCTGCCTAGATATTTTGATAGTTTATTTTCGGTTTTGTTGGGTAAGTTCAGCGCCATCTATGGCTTTATTAGATCAAGTTAGTGCGTCGAGGAATCTCAATTTAATTAAAAATGGTGGGTTTTTATCGCGCGATCGCGCGTGCTTGCAAGTGTTGGCACGCTCCGATTGTCGTACGGCGCGCGTCGGGGATTCTCCATGTTGTTTTTATCAACTGTCACTTAATTATCGAAATTGAATTTGGAACGTGCGCCCGCCATGTTTGAGTCGTTATTAAGTGCAGCTGTTTCTTTGATTTTTCATTTGCTAATGAGAATTCTTTTGTCGAGGTATGAATGTTAAATTAATGGATTAATTTTTGATTTGTCGGTTGCATTTTTACTATCCAAGCATTTCATGTCTCCAGTATCTAGTACTTACCTAGGTATTAAAATGAACACTCTGTAAAACTATAAATTAATTAATAATTATGTTGGAAATTATTAGAATTTTTATGCATTGACTGACTTTATTCATAGACTTACATAGACCACCATAGATCTATAGACATAGAATGGTTAAAAAAATATCCTTTATTACTCCCCCGAGTATCATATTGTTTACATTAACCTTTTAATTGCTTAAAAACGTCCAAAAAAACTCCACAGTATCAATTAATATCATGTTAAGAGGTAATTTAGGTGAACTGTCAGTTATTGTAACAGATAACACGACACGAGAACCTTAATGGCCTACTCGATGTCACACCGCCCGTTTTAATGATGACGGAAAAATACGGAACTAAAAATAATGTACGAAGCATTTCACTTTAATTGACATTTGAGAAGACACTAGCGCCATTGTTCATCGCATTGTAACTTGGTCAAGTTATACGTGTTTGTATTTAAAACTTGTAATTATTCAAATTTGGAACGGCAGATGCGTTTGGAAACGATAATCGATTTTGTATACGCAGCTAAGTTGAATTTTAGAAATTAATCTTCAACGAATGTTCGACTTAACCTTCTTAAAAATAAAGTCTCATTTCTCGAATTTTATAGAATTGTGAACTGTCAAATAGTCAATTTTGAGTTTTTGACTGTAAATGTACAGTGGCCAGCACATCAAGCTACTAAAATCTGTCAAATTTCTTTAGTAGATTTTAAACTTTATCGCTAAAGCATTAGGTTCAAGTTTGATTGGGAAAGTTTGACAGTTTTGGGTAGCTTGATGTGCTGGCCACTGTACCTATTAGGTATTGTGTTGATAGTTTTTGGGGATACATTTCCGAGGGTTAACTTTGAACCACAACCGAGCAGTTAATGGTGTGTTCAGTTAAAAAAAAACGTAGCTTGTGTTTTAAACAATTATTCGGGTTAATGGCGCGTGAAAAACAATGATACTTTAAACAAATTAATGAAAAAGTTAATAGCACATTACTATTTGGAGTGTGTCAAATGCCTTCATTGATCATTTTAATAGTTATCGATGGGGGATATAAAGCGTCTACTAGACATAATATTATTTAATAAAACACACAAAAAAACAGGTAAAGTTACACTATCGTAAGTCCAAAACGATAAAAAATGATACATAACGTCACGCCTGTATCCGCCTAAGGGCAAGCAGAGGTGCACATAGTACTTTACACCCGCATGTCTAATGTTACATGTACCATGTTGCAGAAGCACGCGCAGAATGACCACAATAGAAACGGGTTTAGTCGACGGACGAAAAGACAAAATGACAGATAAACAATCACAATCTGTCATTTGTCCTTTAATCCGTCGACAAAACCCGTAGAAAATCTCTTTCTATGGTTTTCATGCTATGTGTGCAATTTAGACATGGTGTATCTACACATGAATGCAATAAAGAGTCTGAGTTTGAGTTAGACTAAGGTTAGGTTAGGTTTTTGCCTTCAACCAGGAATAAATCCAGCCTCTGCGTTGCTACTGAGAAATTCCTAAAGAAAAATCTCAGGAACACTTTGCCTGACCTGGGAATCGAACCCAGAACTTCATGCTCAGCAGTCCCTAACGTTTGTGGCCACTGGACCAAGGAGGCAGTCAAAAAGATACAGGTAACAACCTATATAGTTAGATACTTATGGAACTTCTTCAATTCTTATGTACTTTCTGAGCAGCTCGTGGATAAGAAGTAACAGCCGCACGGGTCAATCCATCAGGTTAAGGTACTCTTCCCGGGGTTCGGCCGTGGATGGTTGACCATCTTTACATACCGAGACTCCTCCGTGCCTCGGAAAGCACGCTAAGTCGTTGGTCCCGGCTGTCATTCGTGGATCTTTGACAGTCGTTACGGGTCGTCAGAAGCCCGAAAGTGACAACCAGTCTTACCAAGGGGTATCGTATTACTTAGTTACTGGGTTGTGGAGGTCAGATAGGCAGTACCTCCATGTAAAATACTGGTATTCAGCTGCATCCAGTTAGGCTGGAAGCGGATCCCAACATATTTGGGTAAAGGCTAAGGAGATTGATATGTGTACTTCTGAGTTCATCTTGGAATGTCCAAGAACCAAAAACTTCGAAGACATGTGACATCTACCAACCCGCACTGGGCCCGCGTGGTAGATTACAGCCCACTCCCTCTCACAGAGAGGAAGCCTGAATCCCAACCCTGGGAATATTATAGGCTTTTATTATATCTAAATAGCTCTATGTAAAGTTAAAAAGTCAATAAAAACCTTTCTCCATAATAACTTAATTCATTTCTAATTGCTGGGCGTATTTCATATACAAATTTGTATATAACGTTATTATATAGTAAATAGGCGTTAGTCTGTGTGATGAGCGAATGTCGTGCAAACACTGTGTTACTATCGCTACATTTTGCCATTGTTAAGGGGAAGTCGAATTAAATACTAAGAGAGAATACAGATAATTCACTCCGCAAAATCATTTAAATAAAAAGCAACTCTTGCCACGACACAATAAAGTGCAATTCAGGTCGCACACCGCGAATTACCTACAGTTATTCTAGCATCGGTTGTATTTTAGCGTCAAATATTAAAACAATTTGTGTAATTATGGCGTATCTACACCTAATCAACATTTTGCAAACAATGTTATACTATGTTATAAAATTATAAACATGTATGTTTCCCCTTAAGGTTAAAACAGTAATTTTCACCCACTTCTAATAACACAGAGTGGTTCTATGCGGCTCTCCGACGATCGAGCCATTACGAGCTATTTAGTGCGACTGTACACGATACAGGAGCAAGCAAGACAAGACTATGCAAGACTTAGACTTTATGTGTAAGGTAGTTCCACGATCTGCGGCCATAAAAAATTACTTGTACAACGATAGGTACACCTTTTTAATTTTTTTTAACCAAAACGGGGAAGCTCTTGGCTTGAATTACACCTGATGGTAAGTGATGATCAGGCCGAAGGTGCAAGCGAGCTTCACCCGGAATCCTCAACCACAGAGGAACTGGCTATCTTACCTCTTACTGCCGGAACACAACGATGCTGGTAGCATTGTTGTTATGGCGACAGACTTAGGTAAGAATGTGGTAGCTAGCCAGGCGGGCTTTAAACAAGCCCTACCATCAACCAAACCGAGCAGAAATTTTTGCCCCCACTGGGAATCGAACCCGGGACCTCTGGGTTTGAGACAGATGGTCTAGCCACTAGACCACAGAGGCGGTTAAAACCTGCAGGCAAGACGAGACAAGATTGCTTACCTTGCGTGAGCAAGATCGAATGGCTAACAAGAGGGCTTTAGCAATCTTCTAACGGTTTATAGCCATTACAAATCAGTATCCTAGTTACATTACAAGAAGCGATCGCCAATTTGCCTAGACCTCTGCCCCTCAACTTCGTTCGTAATGACATGATATAAATAAGCAAGGAGACCAATATACTCAGCAACATCATCGCCATTAGCCGATTGGCAACTTTTCAACAATGACGATAAACCGTCATGGATTCCACTCTAATAAAACATCATCCTGCACCGTACCGCAAGATGAAAAAAAATCAAAATATCTCAGAATGACAGTAAAATCTTTGCGGCGGCGGCGGCGGCGCATGTGCGATATTAAATTAAAATATGCTATGTTCGGATCCGGCGTCATGTACAGAAAGCCTTTCTATCTCACATATCAGCCATGTAACAATTTTTATTCTAACCTCATCAGCCCATTTCTAAACCAATAATTTCTTGTCTTGCATCGGGCAGGTGTGTAGGGGCACTAACGCGCATCTAATAGCGGTCGACATAACAATTGTTTATTGACTCTATCGAAGTTTAACGCGCCCTTTTATGTACGCCCGGCCCTTATTGACTGCTAAATACTTTACCTTTCGGGGTTTTGACGATAATTTGATATTCCTTGCATGTTATACGTTTTTAAAGGATTACGTTAAAAGAGAGTTAGATTACGTGAAACAAAGAGGATCAGAGGTTGATTTCAGATTTCATCATTCAATAACGCTGTCATTTAGAGGTATTTTTAACCCCCGACGGAAAAAGATGGGTGTTATAAGTTTAACGTGGGAGAGACAGAACACAGACAGAACGAGGGAACAGACAGATACACAGATCTGTGTATCTGTCTGTTCCCTCGTAGCTCCCAAACGGCTGAACCGATTTTGATTATTATTTTTTTGTTTGAAAGGTGTTTTGATCGAGAGTGTTCTTAGCTACAATTCAAGAAAATCGGTTCAGCCGTTTGAAGATTATCAGCTCTTTTCTAGTTCATGATTGGATGTGCTCATCTTCCACAGATTTGATGGATTCGAAATTTAGTATTCTGTTACTTCAATGATATTAGAAGAACATAGTAACCTTGAACCGATACTGCAGCATCACCTGGAATTGTGTCGGGGGTTATTTAAATTTTTAATTTTTACTTGTTATAATATACTTTTATTTAATTAAATAAGACAAATCTTAAATATTAATATAGAAAAGTGCCCAAAAGACTGGCAGCGTTGCCACGTTGGATGGCAATGCTGATTCTTTGACCTAAAAATTGGCCGACCCTCTGGTCGTGTGAAGAGTCGACCAACCGCTTGGCGATGTCCCGAAATACTCGATGAGCACTAGGACCCCACGGCCCTAGTGTTTAAACCCCAAACGACTCAAATATAGCTACCAATAAGGTTGTTATGTTTGCGCCGTTTGAGGTTTTCTGCACGTGCAGCAGCCGCCCCAGCACAGCCCGCTGTACTAGGAACATGGGGATGGAGCGGGGATGTCGACACAGGTTGCATCCCACACCAAAGGCCTACCCAACTTCCAAGGCATTATGGTCATTCCGTCTGGCCTCTTCCCATCGTCGCGTGCCAAGTTATTAGAGGTTCAGTTTACCACGTGTGTAAGCTAATAAGCCGCATTAGAAAAGACTGAATCTTTGAAGTCATCATATATATAGTTGGAAAAACCCGTTGATATAAGGTGCTTTAGATTGAAAATCCTGGACCTAGGAGGTCCACCGGGACTAGTCACTAGGAGTCTGACTAAATCTTCAATAGGCAGTAACTATACGTACTGAAGTTACGATATAGAAAGGACCAGTGAGAAATAAACAAAGAAAATGAGTTTTCATTTGCCTAGTTATTATCTCCAAACTGGAATAATTGACTATTGACTTAACCAACCCAGTAACCAGCTGCGCACCTACCCACCATCCAACTATTCCGTATCGCCACTTATCACAAATTATCAACTCCTGCGCAATTTAACCCGATGCCTGCAAACAAACATACAGAAGACCGTTATTACGGCATTATCTCGCGGTTAGATCTAATTCAACGATGCGCGATAATGAATTTTTGGGGGCGAAGCGTGCGCAGGCGCAGGCCAGCGTTTTATAGGGTTGACAAGCTTAGAAACGGTGTTGGTGTCATTATTTCGGTTAGTTACGTTTTAATTAATCGGGGACATCGGTCGAATGGAATAAATGTAGTTTCTAGACTTTTCCCGTAATAGTCAATAAAAGAATTTCTCAATATTTTGCATGCCCCAGCCGTACTAAGTCGACTATACTCTATTTAATATAACATTGGACAAATAACTGTTATCACCCTTTCGTTATTTTAATATTAACGTATATGAAACTCCGATATTTCGCGATAAATACAAAGCAATGTAATATAATTACCATTTACATTTAAAAAAATATTCTAAAGTGCACTAATTTCAACAATATTACACAATAACTTTCGTTATTTAGCCGTCATTTGTCTAATGCTATATAAATAGAGTATAGTTGATACTTATTTTGTTGTTGTATGATAGTTCTTCGGGGGTCCTTGCAAAAACGGTTAAGTTTGTATTTTTTGATACAGGGATATGTCATGCATTTTATTTCAATAAAACAACTTAATATAGGCTTTTAACCACTCACGAGTCTTAATTAAGAAAGATAGTAAGGAGGAAGGCTAAGTAACGGTATTACCTCTGAAATAATCATTTCAAATCATTAGTACCCCACTATGATTGTCATCGCTTTTCAACTAAACTTAATACCGTAACGAAATCAAGAAATTACAAAAAATATACATCATTTCGAGATTTTATCACTTCAGTACCGCAAACCATTGTATTTGCCTCAGGGGGGAGTTCTTACGCTTTTAAAATTAAGATGGGTTCCCCGAAAAACATATGGTTAGTAACCCTATGCAACGATATTTTGGACGAATTTAATTAAACATCCCGAATCCCGATAAAAAATACAAAGTTAAATTAAAAAACATAATTTTAAATAATTTATGGCAGATCATCACGACATGTTTCCCAAAAACGCATTATTTTTGTTTATAATTTATAATTAATTAAAGTTTGCATTTTAAGTGAATGTTTATACCGATATTGAGTTTAACATGTTGACTTCTGACATTAATTTGATGCAATAAAACGATTAATTAATGAGTTACGGAATTTTGTAAGTGATGCCGACTGTTGCTAATTTATTACTTTATGCCTTTATACGTAATTTTCTGTAATATTTATGGGGTATATTTTGCGAGAGCAGTGGTGGCCTTGTGTTATCGGCCCTGACTTATGACTTGAAGATAGTGAGTTCGAACCCTGTCTGGGTTCGAACTCTTGGCTATACTCCACTTATTATAACATAAATTAAGACAAATAACCGTTATCACCCTTTCATTATTTCGCTATAAATACAAAGAAATGTAATCTATTTACCATTAACATTAAAAAAATAACTCTGAAGTGCAGTAATTTCAACAATATTACACAATAACTCGTTATTTAGCGGTCATTTGTCTAATGCTAAAAGAAATGGAGTAATGATAAAATAAAATAAATGGAGTAAAGATAAGGGCGGATTCGACCAAACAGGAACAAATATCCGCGGAATTAGATTTACTTCTAACAGTTTTCATAAGGAGAAACTCTCAAAAATTCGGAAGAGAAGGCTTATTCCGCGGATAAAATTTATAACGGTTTGGTAGAATCCACCCTTAGATATATACCTATCAAATCAAATCAAATCAAAAGTTATTTATTCAAACTAGGCTGAGTATTAGCACTTTTCGAACGTCAAAATTACATAAGACAGTCCCCCAAATCGCCCGGCCTTCACGCGAGCGTTATAGAATGCGAGGGCAACGCTCTTGTTGTGAAGAGCAATAAGCTGGTTCGCAGGTTTGTGTGTTGTACTAAGGAGGTTTAAATTACGTTGTTCACATCATATGTATGTAAATATTGATTTTTTTTATGAGCTTAGTATCTACAATAACATAGCTTTTAAGTTTTTTTTAACTAACTAACATAAAAGGATCACTTTTGTCTAAGAAAATAAATAAATTTAGCGTATTTTTCGTCACCACTGCTCTCAAAACGGTGAAGGAAAACATCGTGAGGAAACCGGCATGTCCTAGAACCTAAAAGTCGAAGACATGTGACGTCTACCAACCCGCACTGGGCCCGCGTGGTGGATTACGGCCCACTCCCTCTCACAGAGAGGAGGCCTGTGTCCCAGCTGTGGGAAATATTTTTATACATTATGAGCACAGTCTTACCCGGTAAGACTGCTTGTCGAACCTTTGGGCTTCTGACTACTACCCGTGAAGACTGACAAAGATCAACCTTTCCGAGATACGGACGGGTTTCGGTATGTAAAGATGGTCACCCATCCACGGACTAACCGCGGCAAGCGTAAGTAGCTTATCCTGATCGATTGACCCGCTGTTGCTGTTCGTGTGGCGTGTGGAAGCAATAAATCAATCTGACTAACTTTTTTCCAGCTATGTTGGGGTCGGCTTTCAGGCTGAATACCAGTATTTTTTATGGAGCGACTGCCTATCTGACCTCCACAACCCAATAACTTGAAGCAATAAATATTATGAAGTATTCAGTATTACTTAGCCATGAGCCCCCCCGATACGTATATTAGATATGTCCTTCAATTCCAAACCAATATTTTATCCACTTCAACCACAATCAGACTAATCTTCCATCTGAAGTGAAGACTACCCTCTTTGTTAATAAAACAATTAATATTCGTTACACGATGTTAGCCGATGTTTCCCGATGTTTTGGCTCCGACCGCATATATTAGCATGTTGTTACGTTCCGGACAGCCGGACGGGCGGACAGATATACGTGTAATTAGACTTTTATATTAAATGGGACGGTGAAAGAAGATGTGTTGGACATTATAAACTCCTAAATGCCGTGTACGGAGGCCGGGTACATACCGAAATAAAAGTACATAACTGTCGAAATGCGAGTTAACTATAGGTACACCTCTGCCGACCCCAATGTAGTATAGAATAGCTCTCTTTTCATAGCCATCCAAAAACCATTCGATAAGTTTCCGTGCCGAATCAAACGTCAATCAGGACGAATTTCACCAACAAAAACTGAACGCGAACAGCACATGGTCCACGTTTAAGAGCTGTCAGTGTCATTATTTTCTTTGGAATATTGACACTGACAGCTCTTGAACTCGGTTGAGATGTGTTCATCGCGTTCTGTTTCAATGGTGAAATTCGCACTTAATGTTATCGAAGGAGTCCTGTAAAAGTTGCGTTGTTTAAAAATCCGAAACCCGAAAATGTAGACCACGTAAGTGAATGTCTGAAGTGGCCATTTGTGGTAGCACCACACAGGCTTGAGCTTGACTAAGGGCTAATTTCACCAATAAAACTGTAAGCGATCAGCTCATCTAAACCGCGTTCAAGAGCTGTCAGTGTCATCATTGTTACGGAATATTGACACTGACTAGCTCTAGAATTACCTAATTTAAATGTCCTGATGATTCAATGCCATCGTAATCTACTCCACGTTCATTACTCACAAATTAAAACTAAACCACAGAAATAATTAAGAACGGAAATACGGAAAAAAATACCAAAACAATTAAGGGTGCGTTTCCACTAATGCGTAATTTATGTAGAAACGCGATGTAGCGCGGCGCAAATCCAATTACGTACTTGTCGCGATGGATGATAAGGACAGTGTGCTCTTCATGCTGGTTAGCAAGCAGTTTTCATTTGGATTAGTAACTGGGTGATTAGCATTTGTACGAGTTGATTTTGTAGGCATTTTTGACAGTTACAACGTTGTTGTTCCCATATCGGGAACTGCAAAATTTGTTTATTGGATCTCAAACAGAGGCTACAAAATTACATGCATGTTTACAAAAACGGGGACAAATACAACTGTGCGCTACCAATTAAATAGGAGACCACAAAATTCACTTAAAACTTGGCTTATGACATTTAAATAAATCAGAGGGGCAATTCCCGTATTTTTAAGACCGTTCGCATTTGGATCTCATTCGTAAATCTGTCAGAAATACAATCAATTTACCAGAAAAAAAAAAAAACATTTTTGACAAGTTTGACAGATTGCGACTTGAATGTAGTACGAGAATTGGCTTTCTGATCTCTTTAGGTATCGGTGATCACACTGATCACTTACCACGAAGTAACCACTTACCCTTTAATAGGCCTTCGGTGGCGGTTTGTTGTCCATCATAACATTACGCTGCAATACAATAAACAATACTAGTGCTACAATAGCATTATGCTGAGCGATGGCCGTATTTTCCCCCAACTTGTTATTTTTTGTGTACTTTCTTTTCATTGCGTCATGTTTGCCGCAAATAAACGTATTTTCTTTCTTACTTTCTTTCTTATAACGTATTGTTGCACCGTGGTTGCATCTATTCCTCTTTCCCTAAATCCTTTTTCCACATGACACCCAAAGATTCAATCAATCTGCCTTTATGTTGGGGTCGGATTCCAGTCTAACCGGATGCAGTTGTATATCAGTATTTTTCATGGAGCGACTGCCTATCTTTCCTCCACAACACAGTTACTGGGTTACACGATACTCCTTGGTAAGACTGGTTGTCAGAGTTTTGGGCTTCTGACTACTCGTAACGACTGTCAAAGATCTACGAATGACAGCTGGGATGAGCGGCTTAACGTGCTTTCCGGACTCCCGAAGATTAAAAAGTGAAATAATTATTAAGTACTCTTGTTTTTTAGGAACGAGTCACATACTTAGTATCCTATACCTAATTAGTTCAAGTTAACATGCAAACCACGTAGTAAAACTCCCACATTTGAATAAGTAGGTCATCTAGGTATACTCCTGATCATATAAAAGCTGATTCCTTGTCTCCAAGTTTCTAAAGCATGCTAATGCGGAAATATAAAAACTTATCGCATACAGATCGATGTATTTCAAACTCCGTGGTGTCAAGCTGGCGACAATAAGCGGCCATCTTAAAAACATACGATTCCAATTTCAAAATGCAGCGTGTGATGTACGGCTGGAAGAAAGTACTGTCGCGTATTTTTTTTTTAAACAACTTCCAAATTGATCGTTCTAGAGGTTATCTTAATCATCGTTTATAATGTAATTATGTCGTTTCAAACCAACTTGCGTAATCTATAAAAAAAAGTTAAGCGCCTTTCAAATTGAAACACCCAATTATCGGAGCAGGCATGGCAAAAACCAATGAAATCACTGAACTGTCTTAAAATTACGTACGACAATAAAATTATAAAAAATAATAAAATCTAACATTTCACCCTAACTAGCTCAATCAAAAGCAAATTGATGTCTCATCAAAAATTTCAATCACAACAATTCAAATTCGTCATAATAAATTAAATTTTGCTACCACAATAAATTAATGATGAATTGCGGAAAAGCTTTTGTAACCAAAGTATTGTAGGTAATGTTTATTCAAGCGAACCATAATTGGCACTTTACTTTATAAATTTGATCATTTTCATTTAATTATTCGTGTGATAGACGGATACTTGATTGATGGTTTAATTACAGTAATACGATAATTGTTTGCATCATATATTGTGAAACATTTTCAATTTAATTTCCATTATAGGTGATCGTTTAAAAATTAAATTGGATAATGGAGCAGCCAATTTGTATAAAGCTTAAATAAATTATCATTAATGTAGAGTAGGTGTTATGTGCGCGGCTTTTAAATGTGAATATTTGTAGTAATACGTATGTCACAAGAATTTATCTGTAGCTAGCTGATATCTATTTTTTAAACTTTAAATACGAACAGTAATTTCTTGGTGCCATACCCAAGAGGGAGTGTCCAATGACACCTCGCTGTTTTGAAATAAGAATGCCGCGTTCGCAATTTGAAACTACGAATTACATGTTTAAAAAACGTAGGGAGCCGTATTTTGCTTTTTTTGCTTATATTTAACGCCGCAGTAATCGTGCATTCGTACAAACAGATTTGATTCCAAAATAGACTTTATTTACTCTGAATAAAGCGTTGTTTGTTTTTTCAAGGGCGGAAAACTAAGTTTGTCGAATTACACAAAGCCGTTTATTTTCCTTTTGTTGAGTATTAACGCGTCGATTTGGGCGTTAAGTTCCTTTTTTGAAAAATGAATAGGTAAATAGTGTTGGATCGTGTTACAAAGCTTCTAAATCATAGATATTTAGTCGATTATAGACTAAGTAATACTATTCTAATGGATATTACAATAAGGTTCACTTTGTGATATTTAGAAATAAATTGTAACTCAAAAGCTCTTGATTGAAATTAGAAACGAATCACTTTATATTTTAAAACGTATTAAAGTTTGTTTTTTTGTTCGACGTTTTATTTATATTTTTTGCAGATCATGAGAAGAATTATGTGACAATTTTTTGGGTTCGAATTACATTCAAATGGTAGCCAATGACACTTTAAAAAGTTCAACTGGATTTTATATTGATGTTTTATTTTATCTTCATCTATTTGAGCTTGCTCTTTAACGATTGAGTAGATGATAAAATGACCTATTTCTTTTCTAGATTAATGAGGTAGTCTTTAGCTTATCACTATTTTCCACTAACTCCAGATATTTTATTGACGCGGTCAACTGTTTCGTGAATACGAACTCGTTTTGGCGCTTAGGAGACTTTTAAAGAAAAGATTAGAAACAAGACTGCCTTGTTGGTCTAGTGGTCGCAAGCGCTACTGCTGAGCATGAGGTCCTGGGTTTGATACCCAGGTCGGGCAAAGTATTATTGGGATTTTCCATCTGGAATTTCACAGTAGCAGCCCGGGTTTGTGTTACGGCAATAGGCTCGCCATCTATTACATGGGACTTAAACATAACTGGCGAAATGTGACTGTACTTAGGTACACACCATTGTTTAAGGTGTGTATTGTAAAAGTGTGCTTTTTTATAAATAAAAAGTTTTATTTATTTACACCGCTGCCTAACCCTTCGGGGAATACAGGCAGGTGGTGTTATGTGTGTTGTAAACAAGGTGTTAAGTACATCAAAACCATAAAAAGATCCAAATAAAAAAAAATCTCCTGAAGAACACGGAAAGGGAAATACTTACGTATTATTCAAATAACGGTTACCTAATTTAAAGACGTAATGCAACTTGACTATTAGTAGTGATGTTCAGCGAGTCCAATAGTCGATTAATAGAGACGTATAATTAGTTACCTACCATTAGGGTTATTAGAAGTGACACGTCAACTGTCAGGGGTGACAATGTCACCTTTATTTTTATTGTTACGTCAGTGCCATCTGCTGGGTTTTTTTATTCATTTTATTGAAGTTGTTGATAGGAATAAGTTTTATTGTTTTAGTTAGTGGACATTAATTTTGTTGGTTTAAGAAATGTTAATGCAAATAGGCCTAGGTATGTTTATCAGATGATTGTGGATTAGGGACTATATTAAAAGTCACGAAAATCGGTAATTTTAGTAATAGTTGCACTGTAGATAACTACACCGTTAAAATAGTTTGACACTTCACATGACACTTCATTTTATGACAAATATTTTCCTCCCTTTCGGGCAAGTGCTCAACGATTGATGTCGGGAAGTCTTATTTATGTTGATCGCGCGGTAGACTCTAATTGCGCGATGCAGGATTTGTGTGACGTCAAAACGAATAGCTAACTAGGTTACACTTAGGCGTTCTGTACATGACGCCGAAGCCAAACCGGCGCTGCTTAGATTTTATACTCATTCTGAGATATTCGGCTTTTTTCTTCATCTTGCGGTCCGGTTCCGTTGCGGTGACGGTGCGGCGCATGGCATTCTCATGTAACACAAACAAGCGCCGGCACAGCGCGGGTGCGTCTCTACTGAATTAAGTAGCTGAAAACTGAATACCTAGATTATTTTTATGAAAGCATTTGGGTACCATCGTCGATCACATCATCGTTTAACATAAGAAGAGATAGTAATCCAACATGAGCCTAAAAAATGAGCTTGCCAATGACTGAAAAATGTTAATTTAACTAACATTCGACTAACATTAATATACGCTTTATCTTGAAATTAATGGATGGTCGATTTTTAACAATTAATGCTCGAGAACCGTGGACATCGAACATTAATTCTGTCGCCCCACGGAATTGGACATCTGAGTATGTGAGGAGTGTGTGACTACGGGTAGTAGGGACTTGGGACAAAATTGTTAGTGGGTAATGAAAAACCAACCGAGATAAAAAAAAAATACTTAAAAAATACGCGTAAAAACCTAGGAGTGTTTTCACCGACATTTTACTTATAGTGAGCAGAAAACCATGTTGGATCAACGTTAATTCAATTTTATTGTATTCTAATTAAGAAATGTATATGTCGTAGGATGATTTGATAATTCAAATTTTCGCGAAAACCCTAGGGATATTGCGAAAACGCGGATAATTAGACAATGGTGAAAACATTTCTCAATCTTACCGGAAAAGGAACGGGTTTTTGCACGGCACGGGTACAACAACGCTCTAGTAATTTTGCGAAACGACACGTTAAAATGACATAATACATATTTATAAGCAGTACATTAAACTTATAAAGAGACACCACATTAAAAAAAAATACGCAAATGCAGTCTTTTTTGCACTTAACTTAAATCTGAGGTGGTTTTTCCGTCCATGATTTAGCCAAATTGATCTAGGAAGTCAAGTTACAATCATCATAATTTCATCGCTAACTTGCGGGCATTAGATACAAAAAATAAACTTAGCCCAACTCCAAACTCTACAAAACAGAATGACATAATTTATCAGTTAAAACTAAATGAATAAAGCAGTTGCCAGTGGTCAAAACACTCCGTATCTAATTGTAATTTTATTTAAATGGCGACACCGGACGGCGGGGGCGCGTGGCCCACATTAGGGGATGATATTTCAAACGGCGGAGATACGCATCTTTGCTTACCCCTCAATGTGTACGCGTGATTATATTTTAATATAAGTTAGTTTTTGGTAAGCTGCTTTTTAGATGCGGTTGTTAATATTCATTGACTAATGCGATTAGTGCATCGATTAGCAGATTAATAGATTATGCAATCGACTAAAAATAATGAATGTTTATTTATTTTGTTTTTTTTGTTTCTGCACTTTTCCAAACTAGAATTAGTACTTTTAAATCTGTACAAGAATTGAGGCAAGTGTTGACAGTTACAGTTAGCAGTGGCCGCCGAGGCGTCTCTCCGTGCTCTGTAGCTAAGATTCTCGAGCCAACACGAGAAAAGAAGAGGAAAATGTCAAGCCAGCATATTGCTTATTGCCTGGTTTAATACGATGGCATTGACTGGACCCAGTGACTAGGAATTTTGGACTCAGCCAGTGGGTTCATGTAAACGAGATCAGCAGTAAGTCACTAAATCAGGCGGGGGAAGCTACTGGGCCCGAAAATAGACGGGTGGTTAGGTAACTGGACTGACTTGAGGGTGCGAAATCAGCACTAGACTGGGTTAAAAATAGTGTCTACACGAACCCAGTTGCAAGTCAGCGCTGGCCAGCCATACTGTACTGTCACACTCGTATAAACCTGCCGATAATATCAGTATCTCTGACATGCCTTTCTCCTAAAAACCATAAAGAATATGCCACACAAAAAATCTGGAAATATACCTTCAAGCTGATCGGAGGCCGCCCCAATTTGGAGCTAGCTACGAACATTAATCCGTGCTCAAAGCACCCCGGTAATAACGTTACTTTGAATACGCTATACTCTGTTTTTTGTTACCGTTCGCCGGGTGGAGTACTGGGGCACTTTTTAATTCTTTTGACGCTGGTTCGGGAGGCGCGTATGTGATGAGAGGGGTTTACACTGGATTGTGATGTGGGAGATGGTAGTTCACTGCGGTGAAAAGTTGGGGATTATTTCACGATTTCATCAGATTTGTTTCTTGAGGTCTTAATCTAGACAGATACTGCTTACTATCAGAGTTATCAATAATTAAACGAATAGTTTTTGTCTTTTGAATCACAACAATCTTTTACAATAAAAAATGTTGAAGTGTTGTCTTGAATGTTGAATGCTGTTGAAGATTTCTAAATAACCGCTATAATAATACAGTATTATTAAATAGCACACTTTTAATTTCTTTCACAATCCGAACGATTGAAATTGGTACTTAATTCATTGCTTCATAATATCTGAAAAATTCCTCTGCTCGACAATTAAATAACGCAATGAATATTTGTGAATTGTCAAATTAAGCTGTTGTTGTTGCTGTTGTTGTTGATGTTGAGCTGTTGTTGTTATTGGTGTTGTGTTTTGTTTTATTTAATTATTTGATAATTAATTATTGTTAACTAAGCTACCTTAACACCAAACTAAGTAAACACTAGTAATGGCAATGTATTTCACATTGTCATTGCTAGTATGTTATGCAATGAGAGTTTTCATGAAGATTTACGCCACCAGGTGGCGCCACTTTGACAAGAGGTCTTCCATTTCGACAATGAATATTAAATATATCATTCGTTCATTATTCAGTCACGACTAAAGAAAATATAGGCGCTTTGACATTTTTGACAGGTGCTCCGGACCTGACGTCTCAGTGCTGCCACCTAGTGAACGTTATTTCAGAAAACCCTCATTAGGCCGCTATTTGCTATTAAATATTGTATGGCATTATTCCCTTAATATAAACTATATTCATAGGCAACCAAATTCCAAGCCTGACTAGTGAGAAAGTATCTTCATTTACTAAATATGAGCCAGTGATGTGAAAAGTCTATCGTTGAAAATCTAAAACTTTATTTCGTGTTGATCTGATCTATTGTTTGTTCAAAATCAAAATATTTTATTTCACATAAACCTACATGGGCACTTATGAAACGTCACGGTTACGCTTTTAAAAATAAATGGGTTTTACAATGTTTTCAAATTGCAGTGTGAATAGGTATGAGAGGACAGTGTAGGCCTGCACCTAGATTCTGACGTTTCATAAGTGCCCATGTAGGTTTATGTGAAATAAAATATTTTGATTTTGATTTTGCCTAGATAGATAAAATAATAAAAATCTATTTAAACCAAATGACATGTTTGTCACGACAACTTTGTCCAATCCGAATGAATACCCTGTAATTCCACAAAAGCCTCTAATAAATAGTTGAAATTAGAATTGTAGTGAATTCAAATAATGAAAAGATATGTCAAGGAAATATGTAAAAAAAAAGGAAAAAAAAATAAACATCGTATTTTGGGAGCACACTTCTCTCTTGTTGTGCCCAGTAACATTTTTAGTATTTTAGGGACAACCCATTAAGACGTTTGAGGTTAATTCTAAAATATACAATTGTTGCAAAACTTGGTCAATTGTAATTTCTTTGAAAGCATTTAAACTAATGTGTTAAAGCTTTGATATTTCAGTCTAACTTAAAAAAAATCCGTTATAAAATATTAAAATCATCGACAAAAATCCACCGACACGTCCCATCCCCTATAAGCCGAGGTATTTTCGCATCAAGCCAGCACGAGCCATCGTATATCATTTTTATCATTTTTATTCAATCCTTTGCCGAAACCGTACTTTTAGGCGAACTCTTTTAATTCATTTTACAATGATAACTGCGGACGGGATGCCTTTTTTTTGTTCAACATATATTACTTTGGACTGAGTCTATGGCTTCGGTGTGTGGTAGTCCTGTTATGGTGAATGTATTTGGCACAGACTAAAGGATGATTTCCCCTAAACGGCTCGCGTCGCATCGCATCGGAACGGATTTTACAATCTTTAAAAGATATTAAATCGTGTACACAGTATTTAAAGTCTACAAGGTGTTTTTTTTTATATCCCATAACTCTTGGGTATGAATGAGACCATATCAAAGAATCAACTGGCTTATTAATTAATTATTTTTTTCATTTTTCTTTCTAAATAATACGACAAAGTCACGATTATTAATGTAAAACACCCTTACCTACGTGAAATATGACAACCTTACCTTTAAATATAATAATAATATATCTTTATTTCAGACATACGTCCATACATTTTTGACAAATAAAACGTTAGTAGGGTTGTTAGTAGACACATAAAAATACAAATAAACAGAGTGTTAGTAATTTGTTAGTACAAAATCAAAATCCAGATGAGTAGGTATGTTGGTCTATTTCCTATTACTGAGTAAGTGAACACTCGCCCAGTAAACAGTAAAAGGACCGTTTATTTTGCACGCTAAAAAATATGAATGATTGGTTTGAATGAAAATGATTTACTCATACTTATCAATGAGACTTAGATACACACATCGAGAGTATAGTGTTATGTTATCTTCGAAACTATGCGTTTTTTGACCACATACTCTTGGACTTTTTGTATTATTTTTACTTATAGAATATAACCCTAGAGTTACGGGATATAAAAAAAAACACGTTGTATATACCAAGTCGCGCACAGCAGCTTGACCGCGGGCGTCTTCCGCGACACGCGATCGTAGCTGAAAGTCTGGTGCGACGTGCGATCGGCTCCGTTCGCCTGTCGTATGCGCAAACAGTATCAAACGCGCCAACAGCAACGCAACTAACAACACGTCAGACGTAAATATCAGTTATGCAGTCATTAGCCTTACTCCTGTATTTATGGGCGCGCTCGCTGACGCCTGTACGCGCGGACGTCCATACACGTTAGGTTTTAGCGAGAGAAATGTTTTTTGATTAGTCGATTTTCTGCCAGTGTCGCTGAGATCATAAAGGTATGTTCTGGGGTTTACATTGTGATTTATTGGGCATATTATGAATTATGAGTGTAGTAGATACAAGACCACAATGAAAGCTCAAAATAAACATATTTTGCATGCGTAATAACTTTTAATTTGCGCTTCTTTTCATAGATGCCTTACTGAATGATTGAAGGAACTCACCATTACGATTGGACATGCTACTGTAAAATGTTTATGTGTAAGTTTTATCAGACTACGGCGAAGCAAAAAGGAGGGTTATGATTTTGACTGGTATGATGTATGTATGTTAGTTCATCTGTTCTCTCATAACTTTTTAAATACTCATAATAACTTGACAAATGATATGTAATGTTATTTGCCATTTGGCCATTGGTTATAGACTAGTCAAGTCAATGAACAAAAAAAAAACTACTTATTATGATCCCTTCTGTGGTACCTAATCTAAGTTCTAGCAATTTGTGCACTTGAGACCTGCGATCAAGAAAACTCAGAACTTTCTAACAAAAGCACAATTATTAATAACCGTGTATTCCCGTTCGTTCCGTTCGTTCGAAAATAATATTAAATTTATTCCCGTCCGTCCCACTGGTAAACTCAGTGGGACGAATTGGAATAAATTTATTATTATTTTTCTAATTACCGTTCGTCCCACCAGTGGGACGACGCCATCGCCAGTGTGACTAACGGGAATATACTTTAATATCCCACAAACTTTAATGTAGGTACTATGTGAGCTCGACAAACGGATGTGCGATTAATAACCCTTGTGCGACAAAACTGTACCACTACCACTGTCACCATGGCCGGTCTGTGTGTGTGTGTGGGGGTATGTCGGTCTGTGTCACCATAGTTCGAATGCACGCTTGTGCGACACTCTAAGGTCTTTCCTGATCCTTCCTGATTAGGTCGGTATGTGTCGCACTCTCGCACATACCGAGCTAATCAGAAAGGCTCAATTGAAATATAGGCGCTCGGTAAGCGCTCGGTAAGCTTTCGGTACCGCGTATACCGAGCATGCTGATGTCGCACCGCTGCTGTACGGATAAATCAGAATAGGGCCTAAACCTCGTTATCACACTAGTGCGACAAATGATTGTACTTATCGTACAGTCCATCATCTTACATATACAATACCCAAAATACAAATCTGCTTGGTACATCAAAAAAAAATACTACAGACCCCACACTATCGACAGCAGACAAACAAAATAATACTAATATCACTAGAAAACAATGGTACCCACCATAGTAGCTACAAGCTACAGACGCCATGTAAAAAAATTGTCTGTGCATACTACAATAGCTCCCGACTTCGACCGACAAAGGATCCGATCAGAATAAAGATAACATCATATTTTTCGTACCAGTGAAGTTTTGTGTGGGTTAGGTGAGGAGAGGTCGCGATTTTCATTATTTTGTTAGATGAGGAGAGGTCGCGAGTTTCATTATTATGTTAGTTGAGGACAGATCGCCATTTTCATTATTCTAGTGGTACTTCAACGATCTATTAAAAACGTAGTTCAACGATGGTCTTGTTAAAGACACTTAAATCAAAAGATTTGGTTTTGTTATAATGAAAAGTTGGTGATGTTAATTAGGTACCTTTGAGTTTTTACTTTATTATTTGCATAAGTGTCACAATTCTTGCATTGTTTTTTGGGGGGGGCCTAAGTATGTCCAGCAGTGGAGGTCTTTCTCCTGAAATGGTGATGATGGTGATGACAATTCTTGGAGCCATGAAAGTATCAGAAGTAACCATTGAATGCAGCCCAAGTTAATTAATGTAGCTTTATTTAAACATATTTTGAAAAAAGAAAACATAGGGTACTTTTAATTCACGGGCAGAAATTCTAGTTTACCGCTACCCGCTCCGCTGCCCGCCACCGCTTATCACTTCTTCCGCTAACCGAGGGAGCGTTAAGGGTGCTTCACACGAGTTATTAGCCCTTTTGTGAAGTACTCTTATATTTCACGCACCGCTGCCGGCAGTCCGTGTGGCGATGCTTTGTGCTGTACGTCCAGGGGATAAATGAACGGTATTGATTGCTAATGAGAGCAGATTCGAGTTCTGTCTGTTGATTTTTGTTGTTTTTTTTTTCTTTATTTTTTCTTTATTCTTGGGGTTAGTGAGTGTGTTATAATAATCTGGTTTGATACACAATATTGAAGTTAAGGTATAACTTTAACCTGTTCTGCTAGAAATTCTGAGAAAATGCCTTGGATGAAGCTTTCAGTTTTTTAAACCGATAAGGTACTCGTAATATCGGTTTTCTGTTCGACGGTATCGACAAAAAAAGGAACTCTCTTCAGACAGATAATAATATCAGCTACTGAAACATATCAGTAATCTAATCGCTTTAAAACCAGAACCGTTTGGCATATTAAAATTTAACGAATTAAAAAATCAACTTTTCCACATGACCACATAAAAAGTACCGATAATGCCTTACAAAGGATACAAAATGAAACAACCGTATCATATTTTAAAATAAAGAAAACAGTTTTTGGCCAAAAAAGGGTCTATTGTAAACTAAAAACAGATTAATTGCGGCTAATTTAACAAAACTGGAATCAATGGCGCGTAAAATTGCAAATGTTTGTCTATGTCCGCAAGATGGCCGCTTGACAGTTGGTAGAAGCGCGCCAAAACCCTTTGGGATCTGTCAAACGTAAGCAGATGGCGGTAATTTGCAATAATAACGATTGGTTGACGATTTCATTGTTATTTATTGTAGTGTGATAATTGTTTGGACAAGATAACTGTGTGTGGATGACAATAATTATTAGATTTACAATACCTTGCTGTTTGTTTAATTGTCTCGTTTGCTCCCGAGAGGAGTTTATATGGCTATCGTTAACAGCTGTTAGGAATAGAAATGGTAGAAAAAGTTGTACCTAGTGGTTATCCGCATCTTTAATAACAATTGATATCAAACAGGTAAACGGCAAAGCTATGAGCGAAGCGAGAAAATAAATAAAAATATTTTATTTTTATTTCACCTAAAGCTTACACTCAGCCAAGTAACAAGTGTAAATTGTACTGCGGTAAACAGTAGAAGTGATAAGTTTATGGTTACGTCAATATCTTTATGACTATAAACTTAAAGGTTTAATACGAAAGTCAGTAGTTAAAGGATTAGGAGTCAGTGATTCTCCGTAGCAACAGCTATAAGCTGTAATGTATGTGCCTACAGCGTATTAATTTCAGCAACATTAATTACCGTGTAAGTCATTATACTCTTGTATTTAAAGGGTATATAATGGTTATAATACAACATTGTTGTGTTGCGGCTGTTAGAGGTAAGATAGCCAGTTCCTCTGTGGTTGAGGATTCCAGAGCTCACTTCCACCTTCGGCCTGATCATCACTTACCATCAAGTGAGATGTAGGACAAGAGTTTCCAAGTTGTGGCAAAAAAAAAATAGGGACTACTATCTCTGAAATTTTATAAAATTAATATGGTACCTAGGTAGGTATAAAATTAAAGATAGATGATACCTTTTCCTCACCCTCCTATTTTACCTTTTTCAAAGTCAAAGTCAAAGATTTATTTGCAGATAAAGGTGTTACAATGATGTTAGTAGCTTAACATATTTAATCATAACATAATGACATGCAAATTTTTGGTATACAATTACTTATTTAAATGTAAATTGAAGGAATTCTTTTACATAGTATAGAAGGAGTTCTCAATTAACCAGCTGCGTAAAGCCCTTCTAAATCGAACCATTGGAAGTTCTTTAATTGGGTTAGGAATCTTGTTATAAATTTGAATACACATAGTTTGATACCTTTTCAAAATAAACTTATAACCCCCCAAAACAAACCCTGTAGAAACCACAAGAACACCAGTGACTTACTCGTAGGTATATAAAAACAAAATAAAAGCTTAATCATTGCGAGAACGAAAAAAAGCCAAATTAATTTAAAAAGCTCTGCTATCAATTACATTGTTAAAATCATACGCGTGCACACACCCTAGTTATGAATAACGATGAAAATAACGTTAAAATAACGTTATAACGATGTGAGTCCGCTTTGAAGTCGTTAATTACGGTTGCCTAAGGCTCGAGTTACGTATACGCTTTATTTCGAAACTATGTGGGTGGGTTAAGGTGGTTTTACACTGTATGTGTGCGGATTGAGTATCGATAATTTAAAAAATGGCGTACAAAGGAAATGTGTATGCCTCACGAAACTTCAGCTGAAAGTGTTTCTTCCTACTTACAGAAAATAAATCATTTATCATTTATCATTATTCCAAAAGACGGATTTACTATGATTATGATGAAGCCAAAATTGGACAATTAAACACCACCTCCACTTGCCACAGGCGTGAGACATCTTTAGAATTTATTTTCTGATCAAATTTCGATCCATTTTCGGATTAATCTGGCGGTAGCTAATCGCTAAGAACAGCTTTAGCTGGGACAATTCTTGTTGTTTACGTAACTAGTTTTTTTTTTTTTTTGTAAATATAATTTGATTAATAGTTTTAATTATTTGTTTATTATTAGAAGTATATTAATTATACATTAGGTATGTTGAATCTGTTTGTACTCCAGCGTCAGACTGCATTTGTCTGACATTAATGCTCAAGTGAACCTTTTTGCCGCAGCCGTGAGGCCTCACACTATTGTTGTTAAATATTATTTTCACTTTTTTATTTCGTTTTTTTGTATTTTGTGTTTCACGAACTGTCCAAATAAACGTTATTCTTTCTTTATTTCTATTTTTACCTTTTACATCTTTACAGATCTTTGTCCAATCTGCCTAGCCTTTTCCCAACTATTTTGGGGTCGTCTTCCAGTCTAACCGAATGCAGCTGAATACCAGTATTTTACATGGAGCGACTGCCTATCTGACCTTCACAATTCAGTAACTGGGTAGTACGATACCCTTTGGTAAGACTGGTTGTCAGGCTTTCGGGCTTCTGAAGACTACGAGGGACCAACGGCTTAAAAACGTGCTTTCTGAGACTCCTCTTCTATCTCAGGGAAGGTATTCAACGCTAAAAGTTTCGATTTCACTTAAATCGAGGTAGCTCTATTGTAACGTTACCTTTATAATAGCCTTACATTAGAATATATTATATTATATGCTCATATTGAACGTTCATTACTTACAAACACTTGAACCTCTTACAAGCATTTGTATCTCAAATGTTTACCGCACGTATGTAACAGGGATGATCTCTAAACATCTCTGTAACATCTTATAACCCCCTCCCTCTTCTTCCCTTATTCTTCTTTAAATATAGGAATATCCTATGTACCGTGTTTATAGCAAACAAATGACTTTGCCTTTGACTTGTCGTGTGGTTGCTATGTATATATAAAAAAACACCAAGTCACTACACCAAGTGTATACATACTTTTATTGCAATCTGAAAGATGTATCAGTGCCTGAAGGACAATAGTAGTGCTATTTTGTAAAATGCATAATTCCATTCGATTATATCACTCAATTGACCACACAGATCAGAGGAGAAGTGGCACACTTCCTTAACTAAACATTAGATTAATATTTGCATTATTTAATTGAACAACCAAATAATTCCCATCTTGATGTCCTAAAAATATGAATGAACACTCTAATAACCAGTGCCTTAGTCTAGATCCTGTAGAAATATCTGGATAAAAAGTATCCTACCCCAAGTCATGGTCTAGCCATGTGGGAAATTTCATCCAAATCCGTTCAGCCGTTTTAGCGTGAAAGCGTAACAAACAAACACAGTTTCGCATTTATAATATTAAAGTTAGGATACAATAATAGAGTATAAGTTTTTTTTTTTCTTTAATATTTTCAACATTGTTTTTGTTGAAACTTCTAAATGGCAACTGTAAGCGCCAGTTGTACATTATTTACTTAGATATTAAACTTAGTCTGTCTGAAGAGTAAATTAATAAGTTAAATAAATAAATAAATTTAAATTGTCACCTTTTATTAAAACCCAGCCAGTCTGTAGGAGACCTTTTACCAAAAGTCATAATCATATGTGCCCATTAACGTAGAATTAAAAATCGCCACCGGTTAGGGGGAGTAATAGCCAAATCATGTAACTGTACACCGTGCCCCGTTTGTACCCCTGCCCCGTTTGTACCCCTACCCCGTTTTACCCCTATTGCCCCATTTAGGGGTGTTATGGTAATATCATATTGTGGGGTACCAATTTGTTTGTTGGTTTATTTGGTGATTATTGAGTTATCTTAATGTTTGATTTAAATCTGTGATTTTGTAGGCTGATTTAGCGAATTAGATTCCGATATATAGAGACCTATTTGTATAATAGAATAGTGCTCGGTTCCTATAAACAAAAACGAATCGTTTTAGTTACCAATGGTATTTTTTTTTATTGCCAATCAGGACATTTAAATAGATTCGTAAGCTAATTGTACCTGTGATAGCTACTTCCATATGGAGGGTCTCCTATGCAAAGCTATGAGGTTTTTGCTTCATTATTGATAAAAATACAAGAGTTACGGATCGTTATCGGTTAAAATAAAGATTTTAACCGATAACGATCCGTAAAATATAGGAATTGGCCATTAGTGTTAATCATTTAAATACCTATTAGTAGAACAAGGAAAAAAAATACGTAGGTTGACTGTAGTAGCAGGCATTACAGTACAGCTTCTAGTAAAAATGAACTGAACAGAACAGAGAATTAATACCAATATTTTATTTTTTATTATATAAGAACATGACACTTCTTCAGTTTATCTTTAAGGTTGTGTTCGCAACGACAATCCAATATCTTGGGTCTGTAGGTTAGAGCATGTGTCCCGTCGTGGCCTGTTCGCTAACCTAAACAGAATAAGTCATTGGTATATCAAGAATGATAATAAATAATACAATTTATTCAAAAATAAAATTGGTATTATACAGTATAAATCTTAGAAATAATGTACCTACATTATTTCTACAATTTTATTTTTGAATAAATTTTATGATACCCGTACTTATGTTTAAATGGCTAGTGTCTTTTTTTTAGGTCCACCTTTATTAGCGAACAATAACAGCGACCAAAAAAAGGACAGCTTTTAAAACCACAAAAAAAACCTTTAATGTACAACTATCACCAAAACATTTTAACAAAACCACATGAGACCAAAAGCATTAATAAAAAAATTGTCTAAACAACTGTTAGAGAAACACGACCAATTTTACGGAAGACCCATCTTCTGGTACATTTGTTCCCCCAATTCCCCCAATGAGAGTAGTCGCTAGGGAGGGGAATTCCCATAGGTGGGGTACTTTAATGATCATAAACAGTGGCTAAATGATCGAATGGTTGGCTCTTTTGTAGTTGAGTGCGTTGTGATGTGCCTTGTGTATATTTGTGTAAGTACTTTCATGTTTGGTTAACTTACTTACTTCTGTGGCGTAGACACATAATGGATCTTGCTCTTATAATGGCTTTGCGTTCTTTAAATTGGTTTGTTACAGTCCCAACTTCTTTTATCTCGACGGAATTCCGTAAATTTACCCATGTATGTATTTGCTGATATACATTTTTGTTAATAATTTAGGGATGGACCTTGCTGATCGTCTTATACGTAATAGGGTGATCAGCAAGGTGCATCCCTATACAAGTAAACTGGAATACCAAATAATTCATATCCAACTGTTCACTTATTTAAACAAAAACAAAAAAAAAAAATGCCGGGCTGAGTCTTTCTGCACGCAAAATTGTGTTTGGCAGACTGGAGAAATCAAATACAAAGCGCTACTGTCAATATTTTTGTTTCGATTAGTACCAGAAAAAAAGATCTGAAAAGGTCAGACTTGGTGTTTGACTGAGGCTCAGAAGTCCAAACTCAAGATTTGCCAAGGAGCAATGGAGCGTAGCATTTAAAAAATCAAACTCATCGACCAAAGCAACACCAGTCTAGGTACCCTCCAAGACAGGCGTCGCCGATGTTGGCGATAAGTCTGCAAGGCTGAATTGGGACAGGGCCGCACTCACACCTATAGATGCATGAAAACAGATGGGCCAGGATCGTCACACAGTGGGTACCTGATGACGGGCGTCGTCGCCAGGGCAGGCCTTCAAAACGCTGCCGTGACGATTTAGACTCGTTCCTAACCGATTGGCCGGAGGAGGTACTACATAAGGAAAACTATAAACTATATTAAACTATAAAGTAAGTAAAACAAAACACGTTAGCATTACGACCCATTTGTATCACACACTTACACATCCTCACACACACACACACACACACACACATACACCCCACAGATAATTGTCCATAGCTTTTAGCCAACACAATGTATTTAATAATCCCCACTAGGGTAATTACATTTCATATAAACGATGACCACTTTACCCTGAACTCTGCCCACTCACTTACAGAAGCTTTTAACTGCGGTATCACAACACCAGTTTAAGAAGACCTCTGTTTTCCACAACTGTGTCAGAAAACGCAGTTAAACTGTTTCTGGTGTGTTTAATGTCCAGTGTAATTAAGGACCGGAATCTGCAGGAACTGTTGGACAGTCAAGGTCCACTTAAAATGGTTTTCAGTGGTGATACGGACAGGTTGGGCAGTAAGTCCTACTAGGACCTTACTGACCAGTAGGTACCCTAACAACAGTACAACTATTACTAACCATACTACAATTGCGTAAAACACTTTCAATCAAAATTAGAATCATTTTCAAGGCTATTCGATTGCTTCGACTTCGATTGTTCGAAAAAACTATCTGCTCAACAACTTAATGACGCAGTGGATGTTGTTGAACTGTCAAAATGAAGACTATTGCTACTGTTAGTGCGTACGTAATGACCCAGCAGCTCATGTTTTTGCGATGACATTAGTTTTTTTCTTTTATATAGTTTGCTTCGATACGAGAAGAAGAAGAATTACATAAGTACTGAAAGAATGACTCCTCCCTAGCGTAAAACAAAGGTGAATTATTAACAAAGATATATTATAATCCCTATTTAACTCGACCCACAAAACAATGCTAATTGGAATGATGCCTGATAATGAAAAGATATTCTATTTAGTCCGTCACTAAGACAATAAAAAAATATTAGACACATATGTTTTGCTTTATCATATTAATCAAACAATACTTAGATAAAACGCATTAAAGTTCGGGGGAGTGGGGGTTCGCTACGTCACTATTAAGTATAAAATCTACATATGCGTGGTGACATCATGCTACTTTTTACCGTAATCTATTGATTACGTAAAAAAAGAAAAAATACGTGGCCATTTTTTTTTAAATCTACTTGACGAAAAAAAAATTGCTTTAACAAAAACTTCAATAATTTACTGGCTATGCTCAAAAAACTGACCAGCATACTTCGATCTTTAACATAGTTCTTTATGAAGACAAATGAAGGCCAATTAAAGCTGGTTGTAACAGGGCAGGGCAGACCAAGGGAAGCTGGTCATCATTACTAAAAGTGCGTTCAGACTCAAAGTAAGTGGAAAAGTAAACCGGTTGGTAGCCGTCGGCGAGAATTTGTTCGAGGGGTTGCTGGGTTGCCGGGTTGCTGGCGAAAATCGACTGTGGCGAAAGGATAATGCTAGAGATACCTATCCATTTTTTCCGTTTTCCTGTTAACCTGAAAATTAAAGGAAATAAAAAAGATATCTAATTAGTAATTATATTATAATTCAATTCAATGCTATACGAGTTTTTGTTTCTGGCCAGAAATTCAAGGAATGTTCTGAATTGAATTCTTCATAAATCAATAGATATAGTCTTTTAAGATGGACCTACATTTCAAGAAAACTCATTTATATTTACGTCATCGATTTATGCCATTTTTTTTCCTCGCTAAATATAACAACTTTTATCGCTACCGTCTGCTTCCTTTCGCTAACATCGACTTCCTTTCGCTAACCCTACAGAACCCGCTAACCCTCAATATCCGGAGGCAGCACTACTGTACAATTACGTCTTATTGTGGCTAACAGGAACCTTCTCCTGTTGTCTATTGGCTGATAATGGCTGCTCCCACGCTCTTTATAAGGTATTAGAGGGCGGTGGGCCCTTTTAGAGCATATGGTTTAGCTTTCTTGTCCTGTTTTCTTAGTCTTGTGTCATTAAATTAATATGTCTCTTTATACAGTTTTATTCTATTTTATAATAAATGGTAAGCAAAGCCAATGTCGATTATTCTGCCAATGTCAAAAGTGAGTTGGAAAAACAAGTTTAAAAGAGTGTCCGTGGAGTGTCTTGCCCGTTCTTCATCATAGGAACCTACTAAGCTTTGGAATGGGCAACTATCTTCATTTTTCTGACTGACCGACCCCTTGACAATTCAAAAGTGCCTGTAATTGGTTTATTTGAAATAAATGCTTTGAGTTTTGAAGTGTGCATGATATAAAAAAATAAAATTAATTAAAAGTTAAACACAAATCTCAAAATTACATCACATTGTATAATTAAATAATAAAAAATAATTATGTAAATCTTTCTCACTAATCTAAAACACTGATTTATTAAAAACGGCGCCCCGCCGTTTCGCATAAGTTTCGATCCCGTGGAAATATCGGGATAAAAAGTATCCTATATCCTAACCCAGGTCATGGGCTTCTACCTAAGTGAAAAATATCATCTAAATCCGTCCATCCGTTTTAGCGTGAAAGAGTAATAAACAAGGATAATGATGGAGGTGTCAGTCTGAATGGGTAAAACCAAAAGAATATTCACAAGTTACCTTATCATATCCAGCGAAATCTGGTCAGTCAGCTCCATGGCCAACCTTGCTGACTTGCTTTTTGCAATGCCATAGCTCGTACTGACAGGATTGAAGAAAACGAACCTCATAGACAATGAGGAGACGACAATACAACAATAAATGAAACACTGCCAATATGAATGCATAGGACTACTTAGGAACTATCAAATAAATACTAACATTGAAATTAAAAAAGTGTTTTTTTTTTCTAACAAACTAAGTAGTAGTGATGCGCCGACTATGGGTTTTGCCAATCTTTGACTAGCTATAGTGACTAAACTATTGGAGATCTTTGATTGAATTTTCGTATGCAAACTGGGAACGTCATCAGATATACGCAGTTTAATTTATTGTTGGATTGTAGTCTCCACCTATAAAAGCTCCTACAGTGAAGATCCATCATATTTATTCCCCTTAAAACTAGTCAAAGCAGAGTTAATATTTTGATGTCTAAATAAGAAGATATTGGCAATAACAGCAGGGGTGGCAACATGGCAAATTGCTGAATGTGCGGAGGCCATTAGGGGACATTACTCGACCCACTGGTTGAGTAGTTGAGTGGGGGAGGCCATTTGATTATTTTAATGATGTTCTTCTTTTTCTGTGATTTATTTATTTACTTTTTTATTGCAGATTGGGCCAGCTCTTGACCTTGATCACGCCTGATGGAAGCCGATGGATGAGGTAACAAACCTGCCTAGAAAATGCCTGTTCACTCTTACTTCGAAGGGTAATACCGGGTTCAAAAGTATCCTACGTGTTAGTCCGGAAGGCCAATTCTCGTAGGTACTTAAAAAACGTTCACATTCAAGTAGCAATCTGTCAAACTTGTCAAAAATGTTGGTAATGAGATGCGAGATTGCGAATGAGATGCGAATGCGAACGTTCTTAAAAATACGGGATTTGGCCCTCGGGTGTCAATTTTTTTACCACCCATGGTCCTCTGACTTGGCTTCACATGCCGTCGAGAAATATCTCTCAGGCATGCCGGTTTCCTCACGACGTTTTCCGTCACCGTTTTTGAAGCAAATGAAAATTTCAGAGATAAGTAGTCCCTAATTTTTTTAACGCAATCTGTCAAACTTGTCAAAAATGTTGGTAAATTGATTGTATTTTTGACAGATTGCGAATGAGATGCAAATGCGAACGTTCTTAAAAACACGGGAATTGCCTCTTGTTATTAACTATCTGTGTGCCACATTCAAATGCGTTTAGCCGTTTTTGCGTGATTGAGAGTAACAAACATAACAATAACGACTCCGAGCCCCGACTTGTCACTTACCGGTATCAGTAGGTTAAGATTTAACCATCTTATTTTTTTATAGATCTACGTATTTTTTATCAATTGAAACGTACCTAATCAATCTATCATCAGTTTTCTACCACTTAATTTTATACCACAGACCTGGCTCATACAATTTAGTATCCCAATTCATGTTGTACTGTACCTATTCGAAAACAGAAAAAATACTCTATACTTACTTCAAGATAAATAAGGCAATTATCGTCTTAATTTCATCGACACACCTACCCCGTACATTAAAAAAGAGAGCATAGACAACACACCTCATTATTTTCGGCCTCATTACAAAACAGCCCACATTAATGTTATTGTTTAGTCTGTGGAGGGTCGGGTTTCGCGCCATTTGGCCAACCGGTCGTGTAATAGCTCGGGATAGGAACGGCACACAGTGGTCGATTGATGTTAAGTGTATTTTTGTTTTGTGTGGGGCAAAGGAATGACATGATAGGGTAGAAATGATTGAGGATTATGAATTAGGTCATTTTTAACAGCTCGACAGACGCAAAGTGCAATAATATTACTTTTTTTTTTAATGCTTTACAGAAACTATGAATGACTTTAAATGCAATACTAACTTGACCCGTTGGTCAGGTGGAGGTAACGACATACTAAACTAACGAATTTGTTTTTGTGAATTCGATGAATTGCGTGAATGCATCTTTTTGAGGCAAAGTCAGAGACTTTATTTCAGAATTGTGTGTGAACAGTTACCATTATAAAGGGATACAAAACTGCCATTATATTGTTTTTAAATTCATACCGCATGGTGTTAGAAAACCTCAAGAAAAAAACCAACTTCGATTATTTTGTAAGTAACAAAACAACTGAATATAAATTGATAATAAAGTATTTCTTACACCAGCTTTTGTTTTAATAGCCTACAACCCAGTGTGTGCTGCGCCCATTCAATTCCCTTCAGTCAGTATTGTCTATTTGAATTTAGAATAAGCCCGTTCGAAATTCGAATTGAGATGTTTGTTTATGAATCAATGGTTAGATTTGATTTGAAGTGGAGTGGGGTGACCCTATTGAGTTTATGAATCAGACAAATTATCTAAGTGGCCAGTTCCTCTAACCGATCATTTATTATTAAGACTTTGGTGTCTGTTAATACTTAAAATGCATAGTATCATGTATTTTGATGTATTTTCGTATACATGTATTTTGATTTTCCTCCTTGTCAAACGTATTTAAATTGTATGTGAATGACGTGGTCTCCTGTAATTGGAAGCGCACACTTGTATATATTATGTTCCTGTTTTTGTAATCTTGCATGTAATTCAAGAAATCATTAAATGATGAAGTGAAATGATTTTATTTTCTATAAATAGGTTCGTACAAACACTTTTACACGTCAATAATATTTTAAAACAAGGTAAGGTTACTAGGCTGGTAAGGGCATTTCCTATCTGAGTACTCTGAGAAGAAAGGCCGAAACAAACTCAGAGGTCACAGTCTCTTTTAAAGTCCAGACATAATCTTGGTCTAAATAATAAATAAGGGAGCCAATAGGCCCATAAGTTTTAATAGCATATGTATCTTTATAATTGATTTGATTGTTATGTATGTATGTATTTTAATTGTATTTGATTTGATTTATTTTTATTGTGTGTATATGTTATTAATTTATATGATGGACTTTGTCTGAAAAATAAATGAATTATTATTATTATAATAGCCAAGAACCTCGACCAACACCTGAGGAGGCTATAGTTAGGCAGATGGATCAAGTGCTAAATCCAGAAAGCGGTACTTCTGGACACGGCGCGTATCGTTAGGAGGTTCCTCTCTCTAGAGCCCTGACTACCGGTAGCTTGGACCCTGTTCCCGATACCGGTGGGCTACTATTTTGTATATTTTTTAATGTTTTTTTTGTGTCCCATGTAATAGAGGGCGAGCCACTCCACCACCTCTGCCTAATTCCTCGGGGATTACAGGCGCAATGTTATGTTGTGTTGCTTTTTTCCTAATACTTTCATTAAAAAATTAAAAATGTAAATTATATGTTTGTAACTGAAATAAAGGAAAATAATAAACATTGCATAGAATCTTAGCCCTGCCTTCCAATTACCTATAATTATGTAGGTTCCTAAATTTGATGACACTGACAGATTAGGTTCAATTCTTTATTAAAATCTACCCTTAATTAAATCTGGACTTATGGCTAAATTTAGTTCTAGAAAACGCGTAGATGACAAACACCAGAGCGGAAATTCCTGTATTTTTAAGAACGTATAGCATCTCATTCAGAATCTGTCAAAAATACAATCAATTTACCAACATTTTTGACAAGTTTGACAGATTGCGACTTCAATGTAAACTTACAAACGACACATTAATATTATTTTAAGTATCCTATAACTTATTTATCCTATTAACAAAACTTCTATTAAACTTATTAAAGTAACTATTACCTACCTACCCAAACAAATAAATAAAATCACCGCCATAATAGCTGGCAACACCGAATCACCGTTTAATTAGTGTTGCCACCCTCACAGTTATACTTATTACTTTGTGATGTGCTCTGATGTATGTTAGAGGTGCAGGGAAGAGGGTTCCGTATTAAGTAATATGTTTGGTGTTGATTTGATTACTTTATTATAGACTAGCTGCTGCCCGCGGCTTCGCCCGCGTGAGTGTCGGAAATTACCCCATACATCCCCATGGGTTTTAAGTATAAATCTTGAGTTTCGAGTTAATCGGACAGCGCGTTAAAATTCTACCATACAAACATTGACACCCCCCAACCTTTTAGGGGGTAATTTAGAATAATTTAAACTAAAAACTACAAACTTTATAATTTATTTAGATAACTATTCGTGCGAAGTTTCATGTTTATTACCTCAAGGAATAAGATTTTTCATACAAACTTTCATCCCTTATTTTACCCCCTTAGGGGTTGAATTTCGAAAAATCCTGATACACGTTATTCTTCATTTTTGGGTTTAAGTATAAATATTGAGTTTCGAGTTAATCGGACAGCGCGTTAAAATTCTTCCATACAAACTTTGACACCCCCCAACCGTAGGATAGGGTACTTTTCCGGGATAAAAAGTACCCAGTGTGGTGCCCAGGATATTAAAGAATAATTATACCAAGTTTCATCGTAATCGAACCGGTAGTTTTTGCGTGATGCCTGAACAAACAGACAGACAGACAGACAGACAGACAGACAGACAGACAAAAAAAATTTTAATCAAATTTTTGGGTTCGGTGTCGGTCTAGTAACACCCCCTGCCATTTATTTTTTTGATATCTTCAATGTACAGAATTTTCACTTCTACAGATTTATTATAAGTATAGACTAGCTGTTACCCGCGCGCTTGGTCTGCGATCCATGATGAAAGTAGCCTATGTCTTGTCCTTTTTCCAGGTTTCAGGCTAGCTATCTGTTAAATTTTCTCGAAATCCGTTCAGCCGTTTCAGCGTGAAAAGGTTACAAACAAGCAAACTTTCGCATTTATAATATTAGTTAAGAAAGGATAAAAGTAAAGATGTAGCTAAAACCACTGCGGAGGCTACGTTTTTGCCTTGGACTGCAGACTCGTCAAATACTTTTCTTAGCTGTATTACAAGTATCTTGTACTGGCAGTCCAAAGCCAGTTTGTCTGTCAAGTTCCTAAAAGGAATCAAACAACGATTCTTTAATGCATCAATTAATGTTAATAGAATAGTAAATAATTATATTTACACGGACTGCCTCGTTGGTCTAGTAGTCCAAGCAAGCGCCTCTGCTGCGAGCATGAAGTCTTGGGTTCGATTTCCAGGTCGGGCAAATTGTTATGACGATTCGCGGAAGCATCTTTAGGCGTCAAACAGAGCAGCACTTTGCTGTCGACAGAGCCAACTTCAGCTGTTGACAGAGCTAACTGCTACTGTCGACAAAAGCAACTGCTTCAGTATTCAAGTATTCGACACGCCGCGCCGGCGCCGACTACTGCCAACCATGTCGACAGCATTATTTGAAGTCGACTGACAAGGCAGTGCTGCGCTCATACTGTAGTTATCGCCATTGTTTGGCGTTTTCTGTCCACGTGTCGACAGCAAACGCCGACCAATGCAGCTGCAGTTGCCTTTGACGACAGCTGAAGTTGGCTCTGTCGACGGCAAAGTGCTGCTCGTCTGTCCTCTGTCCATATCATACTATAATCAGTGATCACCATTCCTCGCGGTGATTATGGTTAAATTCCCTGGATATAGGGAAGCTTTGCCATTTGTATACGTAACCCTAAATTGGGTCCATTAAAGAGATATCCCAATTCCCAGTCGTGAATGACAAAACATCATAAAATGCTCCATGGATGGCTTTTGGCTCGAGTTACCCTTAAGAATGATTAGTTTTATGGTTTGTTCCTGTTTCGGACATTTTTTATTGACACTACGATGTTTCTGACAAAATATGTTATTGATTTTCTGGGATTATTGCATTTTGTAAAATCAATACATACGTGTTTTCCCAAAAAGGATGTTAAAATACCTACCTACCAGCCTTCACGACACTCAAACAAGTATTCGACTATTTCCTTAGTCTAAGAACGATAATACTACTAACCTAATGGATAGAAACTTTCCAAGTTCTAGTGACAAGAGATTGGTCACAATTATCACCAAATTCTTTAAATAACAATACCTCCTTTTAATAAACACGTTATTATTCCAGTTACTGTTTTAGTGTCCCCAACAGAATTGTCACGAATCAGAATCAAACCCCAGTCCTCTTCCCTCACGGACCATCTGTCGCCACAATGGGCACTTACAAAACGCATTCACTATTTTATCAAATCTATCAACCACACCTCACACGACAATCAACCTTATACCAACCACATAGAGTTTATTATTTAGTGATGTTTACTTTTTAGGGTCCCCCATTCCATATGGATTAACTATAATGAATCGTAAATTCGATCTTTGACACCTTTTTCATTTTGGTTTCAAATGATTTTTGTTGGAACCCCTCTTTTTTATTTAGAAATGGGTAAATAGAAATGGCTTCTGTAACATGCGATTTCATTATGAATAGATTGAGTATTTAGTTAAAGATTAGAGCTTTTATAGGGTGTGATATTAGTATGATTTTGTTTTAATATACACCCTGTATCAGAAAGGTGTGATCATATTTAGGAGTGTGGTGCAGACCGTCAAACTGAACAACTTTCTCAATGGGACCAGGAGCGTAATCGCGAAAAAAATATCCATTGTCTCTTAAAAAACTTCAGTACCTAATCGACCCAAAAGTATGGGACGTCTGATATTTTTTTCTCGATTACGATGTTGGATTTTTTATAATTAATTCTGTTAATAGGATATCGGAATCACTTTTTCAAATTATGTTAAAAAAAAAAATATCAACATGACGTTTGAGAAGAAAAGGCGAATCGAAGTCAGGAGTCAGGGTCACTTTAAATAAATGTAGTTATTTCGATAACCTTCATCAGTTTTTTTAAATGACCTCTGATTAAAATTCTTTTCTTTTTGGTGAAAAGTAATAAAAATAAAAATAAAACAACTTGTTGACATACCCTCGTGACCCGTTGTAAAAGTGACTTGTGGCATATCTGTGGCATGCCTGAGAGGTATTTCTCGACGGCATGTGAAGCCAAGTCAGAGGCCCATGGGTGGCATAAAATCACTGGAAAACGAAAGAAAGTGGTACATCTTATGGTTATCACAATAATAATGACATCAGAAAAAAAATGCTACTAAAAATTAATTCATCAAACGCCATAATGCAATGCTTAGGACGCACTACGAGCCCTAATATAAGTCAAGCTGATGATTTATAAAACACAATAGTTCATTCTATGTTGGCCATTATAAAGTTGAAAATCCTTTGCAGACTGGGGCAGAGTATGTGTAAATTAAAATGTTATTCAATGGCTTTTTGGGGGAAGCTAAAGTAATTATTTTTAGGGTTCCGTTTAATGGGTTGTATGAAATAATTTCAATTTTGTTGTACAAATGAAATTGACGTTTGATACTAATAACCTGTGTTGAGGTTTTTAAGCATTACTAGACATTTCTTAAAGCAAGAGAACAGGGATTAAGTCCTTAATTAAATCCAATCTTCAACAAATCTGAGAACGTAGTATTTAACATAAATGTATGCATTTTCGCTTCGATTACTAATTATATAAGGCATTAGAATATTTAATAAAAAAAGAACATGTTTAAAAGAATGAATGAATTTAAGGAATGCATTTTAGGGAACAATGCTCGTGAAAAGCATTCACAAACAAAATTAAAACTACTTTAGATTATCTACAGAACCCACTCTCCCCTGTCACTACTAACCCTACCATTGCAACTGTTGTGATAGCTCGGTAACACATCGTAATCCACTGTCAACAGAGGGTTATATGATGTAGTGTCAAATCGGAACGCAATTAAGTTACCAATCTGTTTTTATAGTTATTTAGTCTATGATATTTGTTGGTTTTGATATTGGTAGTATTTTTGGAGAGGGCTTTTTGTGGTGTCGAAACCATTACTTAGCTTTTTGAATTCTTATTTATTTTACGGGCAAGGGTTTACCTTTTACTATGGGGTTGCATTCAATGAATTACTTTTCTCGTTTGATGTGACTTAGATTTAATCAAGATAGGAAGTATCGTTCTGGGTATATAAATATAGTCCCCCAAACCGAATTTCGGTGATAGCGACCAATCACACCGAAGACTAGCCTTAGGCACGGGAGATATTATAGTGCACAAGACGCGTGTGCGCAGACACAGGTGCACTCTCTCTTCCCTCACGCTCATAGTCCGATGAGACGGCAATCCGACTCGACCGGGGAGAGATCTGGCGCAGGGCTAACGGCTTAGCGTGCTTTCCGAGGCACGGGGATATAACACCGTCACGGGGGTCATCCTGTAATGATAGTGATGATGAGTTGATAAATAAATAAATAAATAAATCACGCGGGGGTATAAACCAAGCACAAATCCAAACACCCCGAATTTGGATTTGTGCTTCTGTTACTAAGAAATCCCTAATAGAAAAACCCAAGCTTAGCTTAACTTGGGTGTCACAGGTTTATAACTCTGTATAAACCTACAATAATGTATAAGGTAAAATATGGCGTGTTTAAGAGCTTATGCTACCTCAAATTGCTCAGCAAGATCCGTCGTTATTTCGAAACTACTGCAGCATTAATTTTGAAATAAATATATGTTAAAGTTGAGGATTAATGTTAGCGACTATGTTAGCCGAAAACACGATATCATAAAATTTTATCTATAGAAAAAAAAACCAAAGTTACCTCCAAACCGAACAATAAACCGCTGCTATTAAAATAATACTTCAAATTAGATCATGAAACTTGGCACACTAACTGAACTAACTATAAAGCAGCGACTATGTTTTTTATTTTTTTGAAATTCCCATTATTTTCGCCGTAAAAAGCAATAAACTAAATTTTTTCCGATTTGTTGCCGCCTCCGTCTCGCTCACACTCAGTCCGCGAGCAGTATGGTGCGAGTGAGATGATGTAAGTGATAAATGTAAATTGTAAAACTGGAAAACAAAAATATTATGATACGTAGAATACAGAGCGTCCAATAGAGACACACGTTTCGGAGCATGTTCTAGAATATCAAAAGATAGAATAAGTCACAAACCTGATCCTAAAAAACCACCTCTTAAATTAAAACAATCAACTTTTTCTGAGTAAAAATTATTTAAAAAATTATTGTGATTTTAAACAACGAATTCAAAGCTGAATATTATACTGTAGGTGTCAAATATCGCCGTAGGACAATTGTCACAGTATCGCGGTATTCAGTGCGACATGACGTGATGCCGCGCACCGGACTGGCCCGCGGCGACACAGTCTAGTGACAACAGAGTGGTTTTACGACGAATTTAAAGATTTTACAATTTAATTTTGAACTTTATTAAAATGTTTGACCATAAGTAAAATGGTTCTCTACAGGCAAAATAGCAGGGAAATTGCGTAACACACTTACAATGGCAATGTTTTGTTGAAAATTCAACATTCATCGCGTAAAAAAATCGATTTTTTTCAAAAAGCAATTCATTAGCAATTTCCTTCAAAGTCCGTCGGATTGTGATTGAAAGTGTGTTTCGCAATTTCCCAACCCAACCAAATCATCCTAATTAGTCTTAACTAATATTATAAATGCCAAAGTAAATTGGGTTGTTACGCTTTCACGTCTTAACGGCTGAACAGATTTCGATGAAATTTGGCTCACAGGTAGACCATGACCTTGGTAAGGACATAGTAGGCTACTTGACATCCTGGATCGCAGTCGAAGTCGCGGGTAATAAGTTACAAAATACCTATGCATCTATTTACATAAATTGCTATAAAATCGATGAAATTATCAATTTTGTAGCGGTTCGTAGGCCTCGTCTACGACCGTAGCAAACTGCTACGCGCATTGCTACGCCACCTTCTACGCGTAGCTTAGATAAACAAAAGCTGTTTATCGCGTTTAACTATCAAAATGACATAAATTAAAGGTCAAGATCCAATAATCATAAAATTATAAAATAAAATCATCGTGTCTGGCTGTATGACAGTGTTATTCTTCGAAACTTGTCACTGGATTTTGATGTAGTTTTTACCATCATTTTTTAGATTTTTTGCCAAATATATAATACATTAATATAATAAATAAATCTCGATGTTTAGTCAAGGAGACGAGCTCGTGGCTAAGTAATAACAGCCGCACGGGTCGATCCATCAGGTTAAGCGACGTTTGATGGGGTTGGTCCGTGGATGGGTTACCATCTTTACATACCGAGACTCCTCCGTTCCTCGGAAAGCACGTTAAGCCATTGGTCCCGGCTATCATACTACCCTTTTACTGGGTTGTGGAGGTCAGATATGCAGTCGCCCCATGTAAAATACTGGTATTCAGCTGCATCCCGATACACTGTAAGCCGATTACAACATAGTTGAGAAAAGCTAGGCAGATTGATTTTTTCGATGTTTTGTCAAGTCGTAAATCCAGTGCGAAGCAGGGGCGAGTCGCTAGTATACACAGGGTGGATTTTTGATATGGGGCAATAAGGGCAGCTACCTTAATCGATCCTGTTTCGTATGTTAAGGATCAAAACCCTCTATTGGACTAACGGAGGTTTGAGTACTAGAAAAATCTGAAATCACAGAAAACTTTTCCCATATATTTCGTAGGTAATTAGACAAAATCTGTGAATGCAAATAATTTTTTTTCAAAAATTTAAGGACACTCCTAAGACCATTTTCCTGTAGCTACAACGGTTAAGGTAGTTGCCCTTACTGCACCATCTCAAAAATCCACCCTGTATATTGTTTTTTTTTTTAATTTGCTCTTTCTAATATTAGTAGCGACAACTCTATTTAAGATTATTAAAAATAAACACACAATAATATGCCTACTCTGTGGCACGGCTTTCAAGCGTCGAATAAATACACTGTGTCGCGGCGGGCGCTGATTTCCCAGCGGTTCGTGACGCCTGCTCCAATCATGACGCTCGTGCAGCGACAGGCAAGGTTGAGAGTACACGTTTTAGGAAAAATAAACTAAGTCTAATGAAATAACTTCCTTGTCATGCGAAAATTAATGACAGACTTGCGCGCAATCTACTGCGCGCAGGATATTTCTGCGCGCGGCTGAAATCGGAACTAATCGTATGCCTCCGTGTTGTCATTTAGGAAAGGTCAAATTAAGAATAGAATTATTAAAATAATGAATATAAATAAAGATTGAAATATAAGATTAAATATATAGATTAAAAATGACAGTATATAATTAAGCACGCGCACCAGGCAGCGCCACCAGTCGTGCGCAGACTTATCTTATGCGCATTCTATGTCTACTTTAGCAAAATATACGCCGTTAATCAAAACATCCAGATTTGTTTTTCTAGCTTTTTAATCTTCCCTTGCAAAAGAAGATTAAAAAGATTGTTATTCCTATTACTATATGGATGATGTAACATTGTCTTTTGAATGATCTCTAGGTTATGGATGGCAGACGTAAGCACAGAGGATGTAAGTCAGTATATTTTCAAGATTGCTATTAAGCAAGCATATTAGCTTTATTTTTCTTCTGAGAAATCTAGGTATATTTATCTGGATACAAATCAACAAAATCATCAAAAATAATCTTAACTATTCTCAGTCTGTGCCAGCCCTGAGCACACCTAATGCTCTCTGCGTCCTAATCAGCGCAGCGCACCTCAAACGCGCGTCTTTCAACGGTCGCATGTTTCCAATTTCAAATTTTAAACCTTCAACGTTCGTGTTCGAATATTGAATTTTGAAATGCACTTATTCCAAATACGTTGCTTTTCAGATTTTAGCATGAATTTTCAATGTTTTTACAATACTTTTCGTAAGTGTCTCTACAAGTCAATGAGGCGAAAATGTAAGTCAATACAATTTGATATTATTCTTGGGTGTTCGCTAGATTCTATGCGTGAGCCATGTTTCAGGTATTTAGCCAGTTATGTTTTAATTACCTTGTAAAAAGAGCGCAGAAGTCTTCTCCTAATAACACATTGTCAGAACTAGGAATCAAACCCAAGCAGTAGTGGGGCCTGCGATCACTCGACCAACAAAGCTCACAGATATTTTTATTATTATAATGATAATATTATTTAGTGTCAGAGTGTATTAAAACCAGGTTATATTGAACGTCGAGAGTCGTTGTTTCGCATTTCACGCCATTTTGTGAACGCTCAGTAAGTCAGTACTCTGTTGATTACTTGTATACTCTCGCAGCACGAAGTAAATGACACCTAAAAAGCTAAGGTCGAGGCGAGGCAGAGAGAATTTCCGATGGAGTCCCACGATGTCAAAAATCTAAGTATTCACAAAAATAATTTTGTTCTATTAAAGCAAAACTTTGCCCTGAATTTGAAAGACAATGATTTGTTTTGCCTACCAACTATAGATTAGTCTCTTGTTTGCTGTACCACAGAATACATAATAATACAAGTGCAGAATATTCACTCCGCAAAATCATTTCAATAAATAGCGACTCTTGCTACGAGACAATAAAGTGCAATTCAGTTAGCACAGCGCTAATTACCTACAGATATATAGGGTGTCTCAAACGTAGTGGTCCAAAGGCAAATGAGGTAAAGCGAAGGAGTCCACCTATCATTAAAAAAATTTAAAAACTGGGATATTCTGAACATTTCAGAAAATTTCGCTTTTATAATTTTCAAGAAATTTTATACTTTTAGTTCAAATCTGGCTAGAAGATGCCTGGAACGACATCTTCCAGCCAGATCTCGCCAGATCGGCAAATAACGAAAATACAAAACCAAAGACACCGACTACTTTTGGAAGTCGGTTGTTTTTTTTAACTAAAACAGTCACAAACCTTTACTTTCACACACAGTAAAAAAAAACAGGTTTTTTTAACGTTTTTTTGACATTTAGTATACGTAGGTGGTGTGGTGTAACAATCATCCTATAGGTGAAAAAATATCAAGACAAGGAGAAAATGAATTTCAGTTGATCAAATACTTACTTTATGGGGATGCGCTATGGTACCGAGCGAAATTCAAATCTTTCGTTTGCATATAATATTGCAAGTCAGTGTCTTAGTGTCGTACTTTTGATTCGCAACCGCAACAAATGTGTATTTACAGAATAAAAACCATCATAATCCGTTTTTTTAAAAATATAATTTATTTTTCTTTCCTTTAAACGACGATACCCAGTCCCACCCCACCACACAGCGCGGTACTATTTCACGGGGCGAACCGATGACATTTTCGCTCGATGATTTTTCCGTTCCACCACATTCGCGAATGACTGCGTTCTCATTTAAGCAATGGCATTTGACGGGTGTGCCTTTGTCACTGGCCGTTGAAAAAAAAAGTATAGACGTTCCATTTTAGATTGGAGTTAGCGCGCTTGTTTATATTTTATTTTAAAATAAAATATTCTTTTTTTGAACGTTGTTGTAGCGCGCTTTTTGTGTTGGAGTTCAGTTTTTTTGTATTTTTTTTGCTGGATAAGTTATTTAAGAAGTCAAGTTATGTTCATATTTAGAAGTTAAGATAAGCCAGTTTATCTGTAGATACGAGATGTCAAGTACTGAAACCTACGACTAGTGGTAACTATAATGTTACTTTGTTACCATGGGTATCTTTTCAGGGAACCATTTAATTGTTCATTGGAAAGTTTTCTTTTCACAAAATCGTCCTCAACGAACTAAATTTAGATAAGTTAAAACAAAAATATTGAACAATTCACGTAAATTTTAAAGAAAAACTTTCTACTAAGAAATATTTTCTAGGCAATTCTTTGAAATCCTCTTAGTAATCCGCGATCATGTCACCATTAATGCCATTAACACACCCAGACAGTGTTATAACAACAAAACTTTGTTAATCTAAATAAATAACACAAAAAATATCAAATAACATTACAACTTCATTCATATTTATTGAAATAAACCACTCCACAGAATGTTAACAATTTTTCGCGAGGTGTCAACTTGGCTGAAAGATGCGGACCTGAACAAACTTAGGTGTACCATCAAAGATTGATGTCACTAACCGTTACTGTGTTGTCTTAAGGTCTATTTTCGCTTGTGTTTTGTTTTCTGAAGCCCCAAACATGATTTGCGTAAGCATTCTTATATCAAAATTCTATTTGCTGACAATTTACACACTGAAATTGAATTTTCAACTTTATTTGTTGTCAATAAGGTAGACATTGAGTTGTATAACGTTTATGAATAGCAAAATGTACTGGTTTCATATGATAATCCCATTTTTCATATTAAAAAGTTATTTCTTTTACAATATACTCCCAGGAGTATCGGTATTGGAGATTATTCACCGACTTAATAAAGGGGAGTGTTGTGTTTAACGGTGTTTAAAAAATTGTTTAGACTTCAGATGTTAATGTGTTCGTGTGGGGAATGGAAATGTTATGATATTGGTACTTTTGAAACTTATTTTTTAATGAATGGAAATCATTATGTGTACATCTTATATTAAACAGTCCAGATAATCGATTCCGTAATTTTTACAGAATAGATCAGCTGGAAAACCGTGAAAACTAAAGGATAATTTCCAGCAAATGGCTCGCATCGCATCGGATTGGAACGGATTTTACAATCTTTACACGATATTAAATCGTGTACACAGTATTTAAAGTCGATATTTCCAAGCTGCGCACAGCAGCTCGATCGCGGGCGTCTTCCGCGACACGCGATCGTCGCCGAAACTATGCTTCGACCCACGATCGTCTCCGTTCGCCTGTCATTATATCCGATCGGATCCTTTCGACTGCAACACTGTTCGCAAGTGACGGTACGGAGCCGATCGTATGCGTAGACATCCTGTCGGACGCGATCGGCTGTCGCCGCATCCGTTCGTGTCCTTTCCAATCCGATACGATACGAGCCTTTTGGTGGAAATCATCCTTTAGGTGAAGTGTGAAGTGAGCTGTCAATGATGTAATATGTGTGTTTTTGTTGTTATTGTATCGCTTACATAGTTGTACTTAAGTTTATTTTATTGTTACTAACACAGTATGAGTCTAATGGTAACTCTCAATAATATAGGTTTTTATAGAATTATGAAATTAAGGTTTTTTTTTAATGTAAAACCTCAAGCGTCAGCTGGAATGCCAGCTAACTTAAGCTCACTTCACATTAGTTATCGCGGTTTGATTTTTACAGAAAAGATCGGCAGTTTACTCAAGCTAAATAAATGTTCAGTTCGAATGAAAAACAAGTAAATATTGCGTGGAATGATCCTGTAATGTGAGGAGCTCGTGGCTAAGTAATAACAGCCGCACGGGTCGATCTATCAGTTAAGCTACGCTTGCCGGGGTTGGTCAGTGGATGGCAGACCATCTTTACATACCAAGACTCCTCCGTGCCTTGGAAAGCATGTTAAGGTCCCGGCTGGCATTCGTGGATCTTTGACAGTCGTTATGTGTCGTCAGAAGCCCGAAAGTCAGACAACCAGTCTTACCAAGGGGTATCGTATTACCCAGTAACTGGATTGTGGAGGTCAGATAGGCAGTCGCTCCATGTAAAATACTAGTATTCAGCTGCATCCGGTTAAACTGGAAGCCGTCCCCAACAAAGTTGGGAAAAGGCTGGCAGATTGATTGATCCTGCAGAATGTGAAAGAACTTAATCAAGAAAATAAGTCCATAACCTCGCCATTGACCAAATAAATGAAAGCTCAGATTAAACCTTACATCATACGATCGCCATCCAAAGCAGAGCGATAACAAAATTAATCATCACACACAAAATCGTCCGAATCAAGAAACCATTAAATAACCAATCCGCATTTTACGTACGAAACCATAGACAATTTACCATCGCCCAAATCCTCTTTGAACCTTAACTCCCACCAAAAAGGTTGCAAATACTTTTTTAATCTGGCAATACCGACGTGTACAGTATTTAATCATCTACAAAGGACGTATACGTACACGCGAGTCGTATTCAAAACTGACAAAAGAAAAAAAGCAATCTGGCAAGATTGGCAGTCGGGGGCTACACAAAAAGGGGATCTTTTGGGCTATATTGTTAGTGGAGATTGAAAAGCGTTTTGTCGTCAACATGTTATTCGGTAATTTAGTGTTGCCCGATTGAAATAACGAGGGGTGTAATTGGAAAGGAGGTTTTAAGGCCCATATGTGGCTGATTGATTGGTTTTAGCTGCCGGCACGATTAGAGATTACCGTTTTGTTGTTTGATGTTAGTGTCGATGATGTTGAACTGGATGGGATGTTGCTTTGTTGATGCGAAAGTGTTTTGCTGTTTATTGCATTGAGTGTTACAGAAATTGATGTTAAAATGTGTCAGCTGCTTATCTTTATTGATAAGTTTTTAGATCGCTGTCTTAAATTCATACAGCGTAATGAGTTATTGTAAGGTGTACCCGATTTTACACTTAATTTAAATCGTAATAATATTAAAGAAAAATAGGTCACTTAGGCGTGAATTATACAGAAACGGCGGGGTGAAGGCGTGGCGCAGGCATGATGTCGCTTCAAAAAGTTTTCATACAAAATGTACGTAGGCGACGTTAAGCGGCGTGGCAGAGGCTTTCTCGCCGCTTTCTTGCCTGTGCCGCGTCGCTTGCTATACAGTATGAGCAGTATTTAAGCACTGAAACGTCAAAGCTACTCAAGCACCTTAAATGGTTATGATCACGTGGAGAGGAAGACATGCTATCGCAACAAAGTCAGCCTGTATAATGACGCATAGTTAGGTATCTTCGCCTCTTCTGTATAAAATAGCGTCCGTGCCTTATCTGTTCCACGCCTGCGCTGCGCCTGTGCCGCGCCTTTATCTTACGCCTTCTCTGTGTAATTCACACCGTACTCAATTACTGACAAAATAATTCTAATATGAACTTCAAAGACAAAGTAAAATAATTTATTTCAAATAGGCACATTATATAGGTACGGCACTTTAACGATGGAATTTCCAACGAAAAAAATTGAATTGATTCTTGTCGCCGCTTCCAAAAGATAGTTTTCGTATGGAGAAGAATGGGTAAGAAAATCCACCGTTAGTTACTCTTTTAAAATGTTTTACAATATTTTTACACATTAATCTAAATAAATGGTGACGATGCACCTAGAATAAACTGACAAATGAGTGATAATAGTGACGGTTAGCAGACCATTCTGCCTTCCTTTTTACGTCATTCTTAAAATTGACTCTGAACGCACGATGAACATAGTTACTTTATGAAAACTTAAATTGCAACTCCAATTCAAAATCATGAATGTACCTTGAAAGCCATTGAAGTTCTTTACACCAGGCAAATGGAAAAAACTTTCATTTATTTCCGAATATTGAGCTGCTTTATAAAAGTATAGGTACAACTCTTCCATTTATAACAGACAAACTTTCAAAAGCTTAAAATTACCAACCGAAAAAAACGGAAATAAATATTCAAAATTCATAAATCGAACGTGAAAATGAAGTATCGGCTCAAACGAAGCTGGTCCGCTGTACAGCACACACGTCACAAACGCAACGTTCTTTGGGCGTCCAATTTGTCTGATTGACGTCCGGCGTCGGCTTACAAAGCTCAAAGACTGGCAACGACGCCATTGCTTCAAATAGAGCGTGAAAATTCAAATTGTACCTGTTTCTGTGACTGTTAAGGTGCTTATACATGTGAGACGGTTTTCTTCGCCAAAAGTATATTTTTTGCATGGCGGAAAACAGAGGGGCAATTTCTGTATTTTTCAAGTACGAATTCTAATCTCTGTCTCAATCTGTCAAAAACACCTCTAATTTTCTTAAATGTTTGACAAGTTTTTGTTATTCGATTGTCGCTGAGATGAGAGTGCGACTAGATTTTGAATGTTTGATGTAACGGCTGAGTTTTCGGTGACTTGTCTTTATTTTGAGTCAAATTCTCTGTCAGAACTTATCGCTAAATATAGCCTTGACTTATCGCGCATTAGCGATAGTGTTGCGCTGTCTTCACATAAAGATGGCGGCTCAAACTCGACAAAAAATAAATGGTTCACATTATGCACTTGAAAACAAATGAGTACTTACAATTACTGTATTAGGTATTACTGTATCAAAATCTTATAAAAGTAAGATCATCATGTCACTCAAAAGTTCTAAAAACCACATCTACCAACGTTCCATCATTTTTATATTATTATTTCATACATTTAAAATCCATTTCGTCAAATGGTTTCTTTTTCATAACCAATACGTGATATTTTCTCAGTTTATACGACGGGGGTGTGTAAAGGAACCACTCCAGTGGAAGCGATATCAAGATATCAGATGCGGTATACATTTTAAACACTGTGTATAAACTGAAGGAATGGACGATGACAAGAGAGTTCTGTAGAATTCAGCGCCATCGTCAAGTGTACGCTCATTTTGATAAATGATAAATGATTTATTTTCTGTAAGTAGGTTTGTACAAACACTTTTACACGTCAATCATATTGTTTTTAAACTAGATGAGGTCTGACTAGATGATTGTAGCTTGTATCTCATTCATCGCATCTTTTTTAAAGTTAAGTTATTGCAATTATAACCGTATTCCTAGCTTTTCATCTAGGTTTCGGATTCATACTTACTGCATCGCATTCATATGATCTTATCTTATCTTATAGCGCCTTTTTCGCTTAGACCGCAGTGTATGCGTTGCCTAAACCCTTCGCCCTATATCCTATGCCGTATCCGTATCCGTTCGTATCCTTTCCGATGCGATGCGATGCGAGTCGTTTAGTGGAAATCATCCTATAGTGCGCGAGTCCCACTCGCATTTGATCAGTTATTACAGCTTCTTCAACGCATTTCATGCAGTGTGCAGGGTACTTTTCGCACCACTTTCATAACATAGGTACCTATCTTATCGCACACAGTGTGTACATCACCTAACGTTACCACGTAACTGATGGCATTCCCATGTATCTCTTTGTGCTGCTTCCATTCCCCGCCCGATCCATCTAAGTCTGCGACAGTTAAGTAACATATCTGTTCGCATTGATCCGTATTTTGTGTGAAATCTGCGAAATACTGTAAATAACTGATGTATACTACGTGTGTTGGGTTTGCTTTGACTTTGTCGGTGTTATTGAGGTTTGTAACGATTCAAATCAAATCAAATTACCAGAGCACCTGCCATGTCATCTCTTCACCACCCTTGGTTGACTGGTAGAGAATGCCTAAGGCATTAAGTCCGCCTTTGTACCATTTTTTTTGTATGTGAAAAGTTAAAATTTATTTTTTATTGATAATATTTAATAGATCGTTAGGGAGGGGGGGGGGGGGGGTTTGGTTAGTTATTTATAGTTATTTTTTTTATTGATTTGAATAGCGTTTTGTTATTTTACCTACTTTGCAGCTTGTTGGATAAAGCAACTAAGATCTGTGTAATCAACCCTCACAACGAGGCAGTATATGCTAAAATCTCACTTTCTAACTAATTTATGCTTAAATCTTTGAAGTTTTCTAACGGATTGAGCAACATTCTAAAGATGTTCTAAACACTTCACATGTATAATCAACGATAATGATCCTAAAGATTAAAATTATTTCATGTATTTACTAACGGACTGTGTTAAATTAGATTCATGTACGACTACTTTCGGATTAAAAGCTTAAAATTAATCATAACATTAATCAATCATAACTTCAAATCCACGGCAACCATAATATCAAATCAAGACACGCCTTAATTAAGTAAAACCAGATAAATTGACAAAATACACGACCTCTCTCTTCAAAAAGCAAGTAAGTACTGAGCTTATCCCGTTCAAATCCTTTGATTACACCTAAACAAGAGAACACCAATCCCATTTCTTAATTCAAATTTACGAATGATTCCATCGAGGGGACGAAATTTAAACTTGGAATCAACGATGTTGAACGAATAGATTAGTTAGTGGCGCAGATTGGTCTTTACTTTTACTTTCCTATTTCAAATTCAACTTAGTACTATTTGGTTAAAAAATAGCAGAAGAATGTAATGCATTACAGTATTTCCGAATTTTACTGCATTACGTCTTTCTATTTAGTCGGAAGCTCATAAATATCACTAAAATGATTTCTTAGAATGTACTTAGTATTTTTTTAATTATTAAACTAACACCGATTACTTACTGAAACCCCTGTAAAATAAACAAAGCAAAACTTTAAAGTTATTTTTGCATTTATTTCATTTTCCAAGTAGACTTGGAAACCTCCAATTTTCCATTCAAATTAGGCATATAAACCAAACTTATCCAGTCTGCGCAATTTAAAATTCAAATTCTTCAGAACACCAATAGAACACGAAAGATATTCATCTCGTGGGGTTCGTCGGTTGTTTCCACGAGCGCTCGGCTGTTTCCGCCACCACTCGGACATTGGGGGCGTATTAATCGTAATTAACCAACTCTGCCTGATTAGCGAGGTTCCTTATTACTTAAAATTTACTTGAGTTTACTTTCTTGCGACGCTCTTAGCTCGAATAGAGATTGGATGAGATTATTGTGGATAAGGTTTTTGGATTATTTTGTGTTTATGTAGCTTTTTTTCCAGAGTGTGACTATGGTGTAGTGTATAGTCACGTTTCGTGTTAGTCTGTGTGATCGCTTAGATCTTCTAAACTACACAATAGACTTTGATGCGGTTTTCATCACCATTTAGAGCATTTATTCCGAAAGAAATAAGTGCTAATATACATTAATATTTAACTAACATAAAGCAGAGAAATCATCTCAATAATTTGACATGTCACCATTGCACCCGTGCAAAGCAGGGGCGGGTCGCTAGTTTACATTAATATTATAAAGAGAAAATATTTGTTTTTTAGTTTGTAATGAATAAACTCAAAAACTACTGGACCGATTTAAGAAAATATTTCACCTATATAATGATATAAATCACTGAGTAACACGCTATAATTTTTTAAGATATAATGCGGGCGAAACCGCTGGCTGAAGTTAGTTTCAAATAAAACACGGCTAGGTACTTAGCATGCCTTTGTAAACTCTCAGCACGAATTTGTTTGATAAATGCGAAGTGATAAAAGAGATAGCCATATAGGCTGTCTTTTCTCGATAAATGATAAATTGTGTCACCATAGTCACATAACATAACATCACGCTAATATTCCCTGACGGGCTGGGCAGAGGTTTTTAGCACAGCCATGTTTCTCCAGTTATGTTTATGTCCCAGGTGATAGGGGGGGAGCGCCATCAACCGGGCACAAATCCAGACTCCGGGCTGCTACTGAGAAATTCCAGATTGAAAACCCAAATAGCACTTTTTTCGACCCGGGAACCGAAACCAGGGCTCATTGCTCACCAGTAACACTTGCGACCACTAGACCAACGAAGTAGAGACTATAGTCACATTTCCAATAATTATATTATTCGATTTTCACGTCAATTTTCTTGCGTGGCAACACAGAACACAACCTAAACACGCCTAATCCTCTAATCCAAAAAAAAAGTACAATCACGCACAAAATACACTAGCATTATAATAATCCGGGTGTTATCCACCCTATCCCCGTCGCGGTGGGTGGTGGGGAGGGGGATGATACCAAGTATGATTCAACATTTAAATGTTAAACAGCGCCCGAATTTGCTGCGGTGCGACGACGTCTTATAAGAGTATATAGAAGCACAGAAATGGTGATGGGTTGGAGGAAATTATATTTTATGTTATTATTTTGTGTGAGTGGATAGGTGCTTTAGGGTTTTAGGTGTTAATTTTACGTAATGGAATGATACTGTTGTCTTGATTTGGTTTGCTAGATGGTGTTTTTTTGGGAATTGTACGTAATTATAAAGACGCTAGGTAGATATTAGATAGCCGTAGCAGATTGGCGTGATTTTTCCACGGATTTACCGGTAAAGCTTTATGCATTAAATAAAGACAAGAAATTCACAACAAATCATTGAAAAAAAAAATCGTGACATGAGTAGTATTATGCGATTTTCGTAAAAAGAAAATGTGATCAGGTGAGCATAACTCAGCCGTATCAATAATTAAGAAAAATTATTTAGTCATTTAAAATTATTTTTCATTAACATTTATTTACTCAACTGTACCGCATATTGTAAGTTAGCTACACCTTTGAGATATTCTTCTAAAGAGCATGAATAAACTCTTATAGTCGCACTAACACTATTTGATACTTTAATTTTAATTAATATTCATGATAATTGCTGTGAAAGTCACACTGTGTAAAGGCTTTTCTATATTTTCGTAGGTATTGAGACTGTAAGGCTGTAAGGACTTAGGCTGAGCGTTATTCCTGTCAAACTGCAAGGGCAAGACAGAGACGGGAGCTTATCAAGTCAAAGTACGACCTATGTAACATTTATAGATCTCGGCCTTAGAGTTTAGTTTTGAATGTGATATGAACGTGTCGGAATATGTAGAATGACATAAAATTTATATTAGATTTTTTTTCCCAAAAATGCTTGGAATTAGTACGTACTAAACTGTGAGACTGTCAGAGATAGTATTTCTAGACGAATAAATGAATTCTGAACGAAACCAGTGATCTGTAACTCGGTCCAAATCAACACAAAAACTTATTTTACTTTCATCTAAAACATATGGTTAACAGAATTATATCTTTATGCATAAGTTGTTCTGTATAAATGGTTTTTCACGATATAGATACTAAGTATAAGTTTATGAAATAATGAAAGTTTTCTGAGGATTTGTCAATGAATTCCATGTAGTGTTACTTTTTCTTACTCTAACTTAAAGATAGATGTGTCGTCAGTTGGGAATTTGGAATTACCCTATTGATAATGGATGCTGTTTGCGCTGTTGCTTGCCTTTCCAACATGATTGCAACAGTGGTTTTATACATGCATCCGAAATCTAATAGTAGGTATACACTCAATGTTTTTATTTTTTTATTGTTATTTTTATACACGTTGCAAGGGACAGCCCTCCGCAAACTTACAGGGTGCACTATTATTTTGAATCGTATTCCACCGGAAAAAAAAATGTAAGGAAAACTTTTTTTTTGTCGTTTTTTCTGCTACAAAATTACATTTTCTGTACGCAGCACTCAATTTATGTAAATGAAACAGCTAAAAAAAAAAACAGCAATTAATGTTGCTCTACGTGCGCTCCCGTTCACTACGAGCGTTTTGCCACGGTAACGATACATTGCGTGTGAGGTGATTAAACAAATCAGGTTTATTAGATTCCCGTAACGTTCCTGAAATAATTTAATGTACCGGTCATCTTAGTATGTTATACTGAATTCACCCCATCAGTCTGCGGAGGGCTGTCCCTTACACCCTGTATTGCATAATTTTTTAAGAATTTGCAAGTATCAAAACCTCTCACCGCACTAAACCCAAGTATCTCAGACGAAGGCGACCCGCCGAAATAAATAAAGTTCCAGAGAGACTCAGTAATTACTTACACGCAACTTATACACTTGTGTGCTTAATTATACCCATCTGTTTGCGAGTTATCATTCATTATGGACGTGACTTTACTGAGAGACATTAAATGGATTTTGATTGGAATAACTTGGTTAATAAATAGATAAAAGTTTTTTATTATCTTTATTATTATCTAGCAACCCGTCCCTGTTTCGCACGAGTGTAATGGGGATATGACGTCGGGAAGTTGAGTATTAAGGTTAATTCCACCAAACGGATCTCTCGCATCTCATTGGATCGGAAAGGATGCGATCGGATACAGCGACAGCCGATCGCATCCAGCAGGATTTCGACGCATACGATCGACTCCGTACCGTCGCTTGCGAACAAGAGGAAAAACGGCAGGTCTTTTCTCCATAGAAACACTCTCGCCTGTTTTCTTTCTGTTTTATGACCTTAAAGCAATGATTTTTTACAGTAAAATAAATATTAATTACTTGTATATCCCTATGTTTTTCTTTTTGATGATCCATTATCTTTGTAAGCACTAGGACCCTCAAAAAATGCTCAAAATTGCCTATTTAGACCGCTGTAAACAGAGGCCTAGTGCATGTATTCACGAATACAAAACACCAAAAATCATTGGTGTACCTACATTAATTGCGATAACTATGCCGACGTCCTTACAGAAATTGGCCATGTCCTTTGACTATTAATAAAAAAAGATTGTTTTATAAAAAACATTTAAAAAAATAATTTTATATTGTTATTGTTTTGTTAATAAATACAGTCTCCTTTGAAATAATTCTCACTACCTCGAACTGTAAGCACAATCCCACAGAACTTCCAGCCACAGCCTGACACATGCAAACAGAAGCAATTCTCTCTGGAACTTTAAAACAAAGCGACATAATGAAGCCCTGTGTCTTGAGATGAGGCCGTTCTGATCAGCGACGCAATCTGGATGCTGCGGAGTTTACACTTAAAACTATGTATTGTGGCCTGGTTTTGAAGAAAGAATCGGAAAGGAGGGATTTTTCAGGGCAGATATAAATACTAGCTATTTATTATATAAAATATATAAAATAATGTATAAATTGGATAAAAATAACACTTTTTTTTATTGAAATAAATGAGAAATAGCAGCCCGTAGTCTGGGTTTGTCGCCGATTGGAGGCAGTTGGCTTGCCCCGTGTTACATGGTATTTAAAAGCATCTGGCGAAATGTGGGTGTACTATACGTACACCTCTGCCTAACCCTTCGGGAAATACAGGCGTGATGTTATGTATAAAAAATAACTAGAAAAAAATTAACACCTTTGCAAAAATTAAACTGCGTCATTAGTATAACTAACGCAAACGTAGCTTGTTGAGCTTTCGATCTCCAGCTATCTAATTGCGTAACACATTTTCGTAAACGATTAAGACTAATCTGTTTCATTTTGACAGTTCAACAACATTCTTTGCGTTATTTACGTTGTTGAACAGATTTTTTTTCGAACTTATGAAGCAATGGATTAGCAATCTGTTTGAAAACGATTCTGATTGTGATTGATCTTGTGAGAGTGAGTTTTTCTATTAGGAAATTCTTAGAAGCAAACCTGATTTGGTCCCGGACGGCAATAGGATCGCCCCTATTACATGAGAAATAAACATAACTGGTGAAATGTGCCATAAATTTCTACCCTTCGGGAATTACAGGCATATTTTAATTTATGTGTAATTTTGAAGATTTATAAAGCTCATATAAAATATTTTCACATTTAACAATACCGTTCCCTTGCCAAAATGTTATATCGTTAAAAACTCCCACGTTCCACATTCAAAAAATGTTCAAATTCGAATTCGGAGTTCATCCGAGAACGGAGTTTGAAACCGTTGATCGGGCAGGAAACGGAAAGGGCGGGAAATAATTAGCCGTCGCCGGTGCTCGCCGCGGGCGAAGGAAACGCTCCATACAGCCAGGCTGTAACTCCACGAACGAACGAGTTGTGAATTTTAGGATTCACACTTTTTTTCCATTGCTTTTTTTACTTTTTCTACGTTAATTTTTTTAACGAGACCTCTTTGGTGAAGTTGGCATTTTGTTTCTACGAGGAAAATTGTTTTTATTGATTCCAATATCAATACTATGCTTCTGTCGAGTGTGTGCTCGAAGAATAATGTTACAAGATGAGAATATTTTACGCACGTTCTGAGCTGATGTAATTTATTAGGTAAAAGTCATCTCTCATTTCATAGCTGTAAAAATGTAGCAGTGTGTTATAGATCACCATCGACCTTCGTTAAAATAGATCAGAGGGGCAATTCCCGTATTTTTAAGAACGTTTGCATTCGCATCTCATTCGCAATCTGTCAAAAATACAATCAATTTACCAAAAATTTTGACAAGTTTGACAGATTGCGACTTGAATTTGATTGCGGCCTTCTTTTTATGGTTGTAAGAAGAGTAATCATAGTTATAAGAGATAACGGGTGCAAAAATAACCATAACGCTATTATGATTATATATTCTTCTTATTGACACTATTGACTAGTCACTTCACCTAAGTTTTCACGGTGATATTTTCACAGAATAGTCTGGCAGGTATGTAATTGTGAGAGGGATGTGAGTGTTGGATGCGTATGTGGGGGGAGTGTGGGTGTGTGTTTTTGGATACGAAGAGAATTCTTGTGATGATGTTCTTTGGAGAAGATTTGTCATTAATCCTAAAGCGTGATCCATTACTTGCAAAGAGCAATCAAAAACAGAAAATTATAGCCAATTAGCCAGCCATTAATAAAAACAAAACAATCATTATTTATTTATAACAAAACAAACGTCTACCAATAACCCTTCTCCATTATTTCTCAGAAAACAAAAGCAAAAATAATAATTTTAAAAGCTTTAAAACAATTGTAGGTAACAATTACCGTTCGGTCCAGGGTTCGCTACCAACCTCTTTGTTCCACCCCCTATTGAACGAACGAGGGCGGAAAATAGCCGGATAGAAACTTGGCTATCAACTCAGAAACATTTTATAAGTTAACCCCCCGCGAAATTGTATTATGTAAGTTTGAAAGTACGAAAGTAGCCATCTTGTTTTTTCGTTTTATTTTATAAATAGGAACTCGTTCATTGAGTATCGTTGTGGAGCTTGCGGTTCTTTATTTGAATTTCGAATGGTCTGAGGTCGTTTGTGAGTGGTGGACTGATTGTCAGATTGGAAATTGGAATGAACGTCATTTTATTCAATTATTCTGTGCTCCAGGGGCTATTTTACTTTTTCCAGGAGAAATTGTAGACTCCATCTTTTCATTGATATCAGAGTTCCTAATTTCTTCATTTGCTTTAATAACCTTTGTGAGATGAAGATTCATAATTTGTTGCATATTTGCCTAAAGCGGACCGAAAAAAGACAGCAAAACAGAGACTTTATCTTAAGAGTTCAAGAAATTTCTATTGTGAATTCATATTAGAACAAACATCATTGTATTGGACAAATAAATGGTATTATCTTAAAGAATCCACTATGAAATCAAATCAGTATACGTAGAGTTGCACCACAACTTAATATGCCTACACTGAACGCCCCTCCCCTTAATTATAACCACAGTGTTACAAACATAGAAAATCGAATAGAATCCAGTAATCGACGTCGTGTCACCGCGCGCACATTCATGTCACTTCCCATTTCGCGAGTGGCAACACTGAGATATAGCGCGGTTAGGGGTGAGTTATATGGAGGAGGGAGTGGGGTTCTGTAGATTTTTGAAATGGTGGAGAACATTTTAATTTACTTATTAGCTATGAACTCTTTGAAGAGAACGGACAATCTTTTGGGGTTGCGGTTGTTCAAGAGAATAGAAATTATATCATCCTGCGATCAAGATTGTTTTGGGCTGTTTTTACTGCTTACCGAGTTTTTCATATACTTGAAGTTATCAGAGATTCTGATGGTGTCCGAAGCACACTTGCCTACCAGAGATGTTCTTTTTGGGTACATAGACCAGCCGGTATACATATAATTTTAAATTATAGTAAAAAAATGGCAGTTATAATGAGTTACCAACTAAAAAAATGAAATTATTTAAATTCATATGATGATGTTGTGCCTAAACAGAAGCGATTGGTTTTCTTTAACCTTCTTAACAATTTTCGACCAACCTGAGCATAATATCAAACAAAGTATAATACAATATCGCTTCACATCTTCGCGGACTGAACCCTAAACGAAAAAGGGGACCTGTCGGAAAATGGCGCGTTATTATCTCAGCTAATAAAAATTCAGCGCGCGAAAATCCCCGCGCCGCGATTGGTCGACCGTCCCTCGGGCACCCCCGCCATTGGTCGGCTATGCTGATTCCATTTTCAAATTAACTTTCTCTGCCACCGTCGTTTTCCAGTTAGGTTAGGTGTGAATTTATTTATTTCATTTCGTTTTTATTATATGTTATTTTTGTAGAGATGTGACCTCTTTTTTTATTAGAAAAATGGAGATTGTACTTTTTATTTTAATGCATAGAGTAAAAAGATTATTTTCTTTTTTGTAGTGAATACTGCCACTTTGTTTTGTCGGTTTGAAGATATTTTTTACTATTTTTTATTAATAGAAAATTGACTGCGTTTTTGTTAGAAGCTTGTAATGACTATATTTAAATTGTTCGGTTTTGCTGTCAGCTAAGGCGGACGCCTAAAGTATTCCTAACAGAATATTAAAAGATTCATTCATCAACATGATAAAAAATATAAATTGCGCCATTTTTATTCCAAGTATAGTCAGTTCCACATTATGCGTTCGCCAGTGACAAATCCAGGCGTACACTCAGCCAAAATACATCGTTATAATAAAACTAGTTTACGACGACGATTCCAAGCTTCGCTTAACTTTTACACGTTCATATTTAGAATACTTTTAGTTAATTTTGATTTGTGAAAAAAAAAACCTTGTGCCAGTTACATTACACGTGGAAGTTATTTTAATAAAACCCAAAAAATTTGGTTACTGCATTGGTGGTGGTTGCTGGTTACATTTAAATAAAAAGCGAGTCTTTTCGGATCTGCCTATTTTTCGTATCGAGAATTCGAGACTAACGTAGCCAATAATTACTTTTTATGACATTACAAAAACAATTATGGAATGAGTTTTCAATGAACTTTAAGTTAATGTACATTGAAAACTCAGTCCATAATTGTTTTTTGCCGCCATGACAAAATAACCCTAAAATGTCAACAAAAATTGCATTATAAAAAGTTAAAATCTTTTTTGCTAAAATATTCATATTTGGAGGGAAATCGATCTATCTAAGAATGTTCTACGGTGGGTTTATCGAAAACAGGATGTGCTCGATCTACCAGGTTAAGCTACGCTTGCCGGGGTTGGTCCGTGGATGTGTGACCCTTTTTAAATGTCTTGTCTAAGTAGCCGTTATCACTGCGCCACCACTGCTCACTGGGCCACCACTGCTCACTGGGCCACCACTGCTCACTGGGCGACCACTGCTCACTGGGCCACCCCTGCTCACTGGGCCACCACTGCTCACTGGGCCACCACTACTCACTGGGACACCCCTGCTCACTGGGCCACCACTGCTCACTGGGCCACCACTGCTCACTGGGCCACTACTGCTCACCGGGCCACCATTTCTCACTGGGCCACTACTGCTCACTGGGCCACCACTGCTCACTGGGCCACCACTGTTCATTGCACCACCACTGCTGGGCTGGTCTAGGTCCTAAACTCGCATTACCTACTCGTAAAATTTCATACCGATCTAGGTCGATGAATTGAACAAAGTTCCCCAAATCTGTACGGACACTGGCACAAAATAACACTGCGTTACTTGAAAGCCGTCCACATTACCGACTAAATTGGAATACCGCGTAATACAAGCCTTATTGCAAGGGTTGCCATGTGGTCTGTGGCGCGGGATGAGTCCTGACATTTGTACCTATGAATGAAAATTTGTCGGTTTTGGGCAATTATGCGTGTGTAATGGGTAATGGTGAAATATTGATATCTATAGAAGTATAACTCAAATCACAATCATTTCCGGCATAATTGATTTCTTAATTAGACAAGAGAGGAGTAGGAATATAGGTACGCTTATCCGAGAAAGGACTGACAAATTCATACTTTGCAAGAATACAATAAATATAGTACACATAACATCACGCCTGTATTCCCCGAAGAGTTAGGCAGAGGTGTACTTATCCACATTTCACCAGCTATGTTAAGTCCTATGTAATACACGGTGAGGGTATTGTCATCAACCGGGCACAAATCCAGACAGAGGACGGTGAAAACCTCATCAAAATCTGTTATGTGGTTTAGAAGAACACCGCGGTCATACAGACAAACGCGAAAAGCGACTTTAATTTATAATATGTATAGATATTCCGTCCAGGGAAGAAGTAATGTAAGGAGTCAAATTGTCTATAAGCTTGGCAAAACAACAATTTAAGAGGATTCCAGACCTTCAGCAATGAATAAGCAGAATATGAATATATAAGTGTTTGCAATCCCAATATAACTACCAATCAATGTGCAATCCAGTTATCATATCAGCCGAAAGAAGTCCACTGATGGGCATTAGACGGGGAGTCTTACAAGCACCGCCACTTAGACCGGTTCTGTCCTTCCTGCATCCAGTGTTTCGGGAAATATCCTTATACCACGTAACGGATGTCCACCCTAATAACAAGGGCCTGGTAAGACAGCGACGATGGGGGTAATTCACAGCTGAAGGGGAAGGGGGGCGACCAAGTTAAACCTCTTTACTGCAAACAGAATTGAGTCGCTGATGACTATTTATTGATATTGGCTCCAGAAGTGATACTTGTGAGGTTTTAGTTAAATTTCAAGGTTCTGGTTTTCTTGAAGTTGAATCTCTGTATAAATGGGTATTTCTGATGATTCGGGTAGTAATTTCAGCAGGTTATTTTGATTAAATACATACATACATAAACTCATGCTTTTTTACTATAGGGGTAGGCAGAAGCTTCAGAACGCCACCTGCAACGATCCTTACAAACTCCTTTTGCCTCGTTAACGATCACACATCTGGGGCCTAAGTCTACTAATTTATAAACGTTACAATGGTCTCTCAATGGTGAGTTTTTGACAGATTTGCCATACAAAAACTGTCAAAACCTGACCATTGAGAGACCATTGTAACGTTTATAAATTAGTAGACTTAGGCCCCTGGTCATACACGCACGCCGAAAATTGATACTTAAATTCTTCAAGCTGAACAATACCTTTCCTGATTACTCATACCTTTATAGTACTTTTAGTTTATTTACGGTCGTATCATATCATAGCCTATAAAGCTATGGTTTTTAATAATACAATCATAATTGTAGTTTTTGTAAGTTTTGACCAAAAAAATCGCATCAACCTTTACAAAATTACCGAAGTGTACAATAATGCAACGGCTCTCGAGTCTGAGAGTGAATGGGGCGCTTTATTGTCGAGCGGTGCATGAGACGCCACGCGGCACACTTAGATCTATTGAACATGTATGGGATCGATGAAAAAATGGGAAGTTTTGACTGGGAATTGAATAAAATTGCGCAAATTAATAAAAGTGGGGTTTTTAATATTATTACAATAACTTTGTGAGTAGTTCAAAAATGTTTTGTCCTTATTTTTCTCCATGCCACTTGAATTGCTAAGTCCTGAGTGCACTTCCCTACGTATACTTAGGCACTATATTCCTCCGTGTAGTTCAAACTGTCATCACTATAACAGAATACACAATAAACAATTTTGGAGCAAAAAATTCACTTTCTGCATTAAAGAACGAAAGAATAACATTTATTTGGCAACAGTTCGTGAAACACAATTAACACACACATAAAATACACACATACATTTACTATAATATGCATTCGCCTTAGATTTTCGCTTAGTAAAATACAATTTTTTTTAGCTGACTACATGTAATATAAATGTTACCTTAAATACCTACATTCCAAGATTACCATTTCAAACAAGATCCATATTTTTAAATATCGAATTTAAAACCCTTTTGAAATCTCCACCCACTAAAGCCGTTTCACACGGACCGAAACATATTCGTGCGTTTTATTTAATTAAACCCGTAATGGGTGGCGCGTGGCAGCCCTTAGGTAAAAGTACGCACTACAAACTGCACAGGGCCGGTAATAATGTTTTTTTTTCCTTCTAATATTGTGATAGTAATTGTGATACCCTTGTTAAAAGGGCTTTTTGGTAATTGTTGTAAAAGAGTATAGATTACGAGTGCGTGGGGAAAGGAAAATGGGTTGGTTTTTTCTTAATGATTGATGTTTTTTGATGTATGGTTCCCAGCATAGTTTACTTTTAATGCCATAGGTAGCTCATGCATTTTATTCGCATTGAACTGTTGCTGATCTCATTAATTCTCAAATGATATTTACACTACTGAAAATGGTTTTTACTGTCAGCGATATAAGTCGGTGACGATAACAGAGCCAGCTTTTAGAAGAGATTTTGAATCAAAACTGGCTAGTTATTACGTGTTTTAATTTATTAAAGAGTAGAGAATACTTCAAAGACTAGCAGTAAGATATTATATTCAAAATACTATTTAGGTTCCTCAGTATACATAACGCTGTTTAACTTCAGGCGCGCTGTTTAACTTGAGACGCGTTATTTAACTTCAGGCGCGCTGTTTAACTTCAGGCGCGCTGTTTACCTTCAGGCGCGCTGTTTACCTTCTGGCGCGCTGTTTAACTTCAGGCGCGCTGTTTAACTTCAGGCACGCTGTTTAACTTCAGGCGCGCTGTTTACCTTCAGGCACGCTGTTTACCTTCAGGCGCGCTGTTTAACTTCAGGCGCGCTGTTTAACTTCAGGCGCGCTGTTTAACAATATTTTTATAGTAGCTTTAATCCGAGAAATTTCGCATTAAAAATAAAAACATCTTCTTTATGGCACCTCTTTAGCCCATGCGCTAACCGAAAATCAAAAAATATTTGGCCTAGGTCTTAAGGGGGAGACGTGAAAATTGATTCGCTGTTACATTGTATAATAGAATATAATATCTTACTTCACAAATCTTGATCCTTCTGTTGTAACGCTAGCTAATCTGTTAAGTATCCTCACTTAGCAGAAACTTGTGACAAACATGGTGTTATGTTACATAACAATGGTGAGCCAGTGATTGTTGCCAGCGCGCCGATGCTGAGATAATGTTAATAATTGTGGGACAGTGATTGTTCGACGCCGATGCAGAGATAAATTTGTGTAAAGTGATGAAGTTAGGTGGGGTGGGTGCTAACCTTTACTAATAGGTTATTTAAAAAAAAAACTACTGGAAGCCGTTATAGATAGTAAATAATATGTGTATTATAAGTCTAAACCTACCTATTTTATTTGTAATGCATTTAGATATATTTTTAATAAAACATTTTTTTTTTTATAATTTTGTATAATAATAATATAATAAATTATAAATAATAACTTTAATAAAATTATGAAAAAAATAACTTTTAATTTAAACTTTTTTCCTCTGTAACAGAGCCCCTGGCATCTAATCTCTTCATCATCCTTGGTTGACTGGTAGAGAATGCCTAAGGCATTAAGTCCGCTTTTGTACCTTTTTCAGTGCGAAAAGTTTAAATAAATAAATAAGACACCCGGAGTGAGTTTTGGACAAAAGCTATTTACTTCTAAAACAGTGACCAATCAATCTGCCTAGCCTTTTCCCAACTATCTTGAAGTCGAATGCAGATGCAGCTGAATACCAGTATTTTACATGGAGCGACTGCCTATCTGACTTCCACAACCCAGTAACTGGGTAATACGATAGGTACCCCTTGGTAAGACTGGTTGTCAGACTTTTGGGCTTCTGACGACTCGTAACAACTGTCAAAGATCCACGAATGACAGCCGGGACCAATGGCATAACGTGCATTTCCGAGGCACGAAGGAGTCTCGATATGTGAAGATGGCCATGCACCCATCCACGTACCAACCCCGGCAAGCGTAATAACCACGAGCTCCTCACTTTTTATTACATTAAATTGTACACGTACATTGGTTTTTAATACATTTTTACACGTAAAACAAAAAAATTGATAACTGTCTGAAAAATGCATTTTTTTTAAATAAAACTGTTATTTCCTGAGATTCTTTCTTGTATTACTTAAATATGATGGTCCAGTAACTTCCATCCATAAACATCGGTAGTCAAGCACCAACTTACCATTATCAAGTAGGTAACACAATACTCTTTTTTTCTGCACTAAGTCGGTGACAATCCACGGTGTTTAACAGATTAGTTCATGGCTTTCTATGGACAGATACTTGAAGGGATTAGCGGGATTGCGTCAGAGGGATGTGTGGCTATGTCGTGTACGGAATTTATGTGGATGAGTAAATCATTTGAATGTTGAATTGTTTGCTTCAAAATTAATAGAAATACAAATAGAAATATAATTTATTTGCTAAAAACATGGTATAAAAGATGATAATGTTAATAATGTGAACAAACATGTTTTGCTTAAGAGGGTGCATCCTAAAAGTTGGCAACGTCGTAAATATTTACCTGTTTCGATTAATTTGGAAATAATACTGTATGGAAATAAGAAATGTGGCGAACCAATTGACTAGAATATTAATAATGAATTGCAATTATAACATTGAATTTGATGTTGTACCCGTTTTAGGTGAAAAAAAGGCATTTGGAAAGTTACCAAATACTTTTTTTACATCTAAAACCAACTATTCGGTGTTACGATATTAATTATTGCATTTCATAATCAATATTCTAGTCAATTGGTTAGCCACATTTCTTATTTCCATACAGAAATATTATCAAATTAATCAAAACAGCGAAATATTTGACATCTATTTGCGACGTTGCCAACTTTCAGAATAAACCCTCTTAATAGATATAAGCGTGCAAATTTTACATGCATAACGAAACAAACAGTCATCATGCGATTTTATGTTGAGGAACTCCCTAGGCATGCAAAATGTATACAATCATGGTACAATCATTTTTGATACGAATGAAAATTCTAGTGCATCATATTTAAGAGTGTAGTACAGATCATCAAACTGAACAACTTTCTCCATGGGACCAGCAGCGTAATCGCGAAAAAAATATCAATTGTCTCATACATAACTTCATTCACACGTCCCAAACATTTGGGTCGAGTAGGTACCTAACCTACTCGACCCAAATGTATGGGACGGCTGGTATTTTTTTCGTAATTAGGTACGCTGTTGATCCCATGGAGAAAGTTGATCTCAAATATGACCATACCTTTCTGCTGAAAAGAATAGACACGATGCAGTTAGTATGTGTCTATGATAAAATATTAAAAGTAATATAAAAAAAAGAAAAAAAGGTGATGCTATATCGGCTCTAAGGTAGGTACAGTTTACTACATTCGATTTCGTAATTTAATGCGATGAGAATTACTTTCAGACTAAGTACTTGAGTACCTACCTACCTAATTTTTTTTCCAAATACACCGAGTTCTATAACAAACAAATGCTATAAAACAAATATGTTTATTATTAATTATGATAGAAAAAACTAAAATCTTCATTTACTTTGAGACTAGGAAATCATGCTTGCATCAACTTAACTAAAATATTCTAAAAAAATCTTTTCAAGCTTCCATTTTAAAGCCGTGAACACATACGCAATTTGCGCCACTCTCCAACTATCTCTTCTCAGAAATCTCAAAAACACTTTTACTTTTAAAGTAAGTAATCCCGCTTATCTTTCGTACGAACTGTGACGATTGTCACCGACTTAACACCGGCGAAGTAAACATTAGTATTGAGTTACACAAATAAATAACAATGGTGGAGTCTTCTTTAGATAAGTACTCTATATAGGGTAGTGTGTTAACGGCCTGTAAGCAAAAAAAAACTTCAAATTCCTTGTTCAAAACATGGAAATTGTTTATCTTTACTTTTTTAAAGTGCTGGAAGGGGACGCCCTAGGAGGACTTATACATAATAACCTTATTGGTGATTTTCTTCAGAAAGGTTAGGTGCGTAGTACTCGCAACCGGCGTGCGTGTATGACCAGAGGCCTTAGTGCAAGTTTGCAAGTTAGTAAACGTAACTATTGCGTTTGCGTTAAGATTTGACTGATAGATCATATTGCTAAGAATATAAAGGTGAGAATAAAAATCTTAACGCAAACGCGATAGTTACGTTTACTAACTTGCAAACTTACACTAAGGCCTCAGATGTATGAGCGTTAACGAGGCAAAAGGAGTATGTAAGGATCGTAGCAGGTGGTGTTCTGTAGTTTCTGCCTACCACCATGAGAAAAAGACGTGAGATGATTGATTGATTGATTGTCTGAACTACTTTACTTGAGGATAAAAAGGTGAAAGGTGATGGCTAGAAAGCGGGATAGTATGGATTATGGACGAAGAAAACATGCTACGCAGATCCCAAATTAATTGAGATAAAGACACTAGAAACCAGACTGGAGTCTATTATACATTGTAACAGCGAATCAATTTTCACGCCTCCCCCTTAAGACCTAGATCAAATATTTGTTGATATTCGGATAGCTCATGACCTAAACAGATGCCATAAAGAATATGAACTAAAAATAAAAAAAACTTGGTTCGCGGGTTACATAAAATCACGCCTGTCTTTCCCCGAAGGGTTGGGCAGAGCTGTACATCCACATTTCGCCAGTTATTAGGCCAGAATAATCTTAAAAAAACACCATTCGGTGCAATAAATGGATGATAAAGACTTCTTATACGCTTTTATCTACACTTAACATTGCGTCGGTTACTTTAAAGCTAATCTCAAGCACTCCACACAAAGCTCAGTAGCAGTATCGCATTAAATTCACACTTGACCGGGTATTAACGTAAATAACCAACAATGGGCAATGCGCACAATAGCCGGGTTGCGTATTTCGGCGAAATATTTGTGTAAAGGCATTTCATATGAATACGGAAGTCGGTCGGTTTACTAAGTGAATTTGAGATTATGATACGGAGTTTGTAATATAATAACTATGTTGTTACTCGTATTATAATTAAAACATGAGACGGTAGAAATGCAACTTACTGAAAACATTTTTTTAAATCATCGTATTTGGGTTACTTTTAATTCGTCCTGCATAAATGATTAAACTTCGTTTAACTAGGTCAGGATGCTTTATTTGATTAAATATTTAAACAGTATTTTATTTTCAAGTTCAAGTTAAGTTAACCCGTGAACCCGTTTATCGTTTAATTTAAAATAAATAAGTCTTTTATTCCGAGTTTGCCGACAATATTAAAAAATAAAGTAATATTTACACTACATAACGAATCAATCCCCATCTCGCTGCGAATCGCAGCACTGATCTGAAAGGGCATAACAAAAAAAGTTCAATCACTAAGATGATCTTCCTCTCAGGATTATCTGGACAGAAGGCCATCATTCACGTTACACGCTATAATATACATTGTGTACTATTACGACTAAGCACAATGGAGGTGACCACAGTTGAAAAGAATTAAAGTCTTTTGTTATGTACTTGTGAATTTATTGAGATATCTAAGTACTTTACGGCTTTGAGTAAGCCGACGGTATAATAATAGATACCTACATCAATTGAAATGTAACATCACGCCTCTTACCCAACGGAACAGGCAGAGGTGTACGATAGAAGATTGAGACCTATGTTTCGTAAGTTAAAAAATTAATACATAGGTATATGGTGACTGACGTTGGTCTAGTGGTTTGGCGCTATTGGTGAGGTATGAGGTCCTGGGTTCGATTCCCAGGTCGGGCTAAGTGTTATTGGGTTTTTCCATCTGGAATTTCTCAGTAGGAGCTGGCGAAATGTGGGTATAGGTACACCTCTGCCCAACCCTTCGGGGAAACAATGCGTGATGTTATGTTATGTTATTCTTTGAAGGTCAATATTTAGAGATTAAATATTTCTCAAAAACTATTACATCACGTTTAAACTTACTTTGAAGCATGTTCAATAAGTCGTAGATTCCTACTGCACTCTACGATCTACCCTCGAATCAAAATACTTTTAGGTAAAAGGAAAAGAAATAATAAAATAAACAGAGAAAGGAATATGATCAAAGTGAACATATTCATGTGGTATCAGGCAATAATGTGTTATTACAAAATTGGATTTGTCTGTTCTTATAACACTAGTGATATAGCCCAGAGGTGGCTGGGATTATATAACATTTAATAGATGGACGAACACTTCGACGAGTGTCCTTTTGTTTTTGCATTTATTTATATAGTTATTTAGTTAGTGTACCTAAATAGTTTGTTGTGTTAAATATTATAAAAGAAATGTTATCTACATTAATAAAATAAAAGGTCGATATAGATCTTATATTTTAGATAATGTTCAATTCAAATGTAGTATGGAGGGACTTTAGCAGGTAGAGTTCCGCTTAACTATTCCTAAAGAGTCGTTAAAAGAACTAAAAGCAGATTAGGTTACTAAATATAGGTACCTACGTCTAGTGTACTATATTTGGATTTAAAAAAATGCCATACTTAGGTACAATAATCAATTCGCTTCAATGCCTTTCATGTAGGTAGCACACCTCCGCCACGAAACCATAGCAGCGAAACCGCAGTAGGTCAATTTAACTGACTTGCGTCATACCGAACCGGATGCGAGTAGCGGAACATGACGCTAGGTTTAATTGAACTACTGCGGTTTCGCAGCAGAGGTGTGTGAAGCGATCAATCTTTTTCGAAATTCTCACCAAGAATCTATGTTTGGCGTTAAAAAACCTCCATGGCTAGTCTTCTGTAGTAACCATGGAGCATTGCAACCACCATCGCATAATCTGTGGGGACTCTCCCCTACTCGGCTAATTCCGTCAAAAATATCAGAACAAACAAAAAGACGGTGGTATAATACTGTAATATAATAAGGTAGTACTCACCGGATTTCTTCTGGTTGAAGTTTAGAGGGATCGAGGGCGGCGCGAGTATATCATTGTATACGCGATGGATGGACGCGAATGCGGAATGGAGACGGATTTTTCTATGTCTTCGGATAGAATAGAATTATCTTTATTTTAAATAAAATTTGTTACTTATAAGGTCTTAAATATAAATACATAGTTTCACATGTTCTGATTACTTATTTCATCATGCAAAAAAAATTCAATTTTTACAAAATGTTATCGATTTTTTTTGACTTGAAAATTAAATTGTTTTACTAGTGACATAATATTTAAAACATTTTTAAAATTTAGGAATTGGAAGGGAAACAAGCAATCGGCTTACTGGAAAGTAGGTGATCACTGCCGTTTAAAGACATCTGCAAAACCAGAGTAATCGCAGTACATTGCCAGCCTAGAGACAAAGTTTAAATGTCTCATAATATATGCCTCATGTCTCATATGTCTCATGTCTCATATGTCTCATATGTGTCATATGCCTCATGTTTCATATACCTACCTGTAATACCCAGTAACTCAGCAACGCTTCTTCAACTGCGCCAAGTGGTATGAGTTTTTCAGTTGGTCTTGCCGTAGCGGAATTGTATTGAAGTATTTACTTAAGAGTAAGAGAACTTCCTCTAAGTGCGAATTTCACCACTGAAACTGAACGCCATCAGCACATTTAAACTGACTTCAAGAGCTGTCAGTGTCAATATGACAAAGAAAATAATGACACTGACAGCTCTTAAACGTGGTTTATAAGCTGATCGCGTTCAGTGTTTATTGGTGAAATTCGCCCTAAGTTTTACTTTCCAGTTGCCAGTGATACAGGTAGGTTCCTAATAATTTTATTATCAGAATCCCTCTCCACCCTCAGCTCTCTCCATTATCATATAAATATGTATGTTACGCACGGCATCGCATCATCCATACATTTTTGACGCAATCTTACAAATATAATAAAAGGTTCCCCTTGTATGATCTATACACCTTCTATACCTATAGGTGTAGGTATGTAGGTTGATACCTACCTTTTATTCATGAGGTATATGGGAGAAGTGTGACGAAAATGCGTAAGCTTTCTAAGAACATAATCTACGCTTAATCTTATGACAAATGAATCTTAAGAGCTGTGAATTTTGTGAATAATAAATAAATAAATGACTTTTTTAGGCTCGCTTGCACCATTTGAATGGTGCAAGCGAGCCATCAATCAATCTGCCTAGTTTTTAACCCAACTATGTTGGGGTCGGCTTCCAGTATAACCGAATGCAGCTGAGTACCAGTATTTCACATGGAGCGACTGCCTATCTGACCTTCACAACCCAGTAACTGGATAATATGATACCCCTTGGTAAGACTGGTTGTCAGACTTTCGGGCTTCTGACGACCCGCTAACAAAAAACAAAAACCCACGAAATTGCTAAGTACGTTTACCTTTATAAATATAGCTCTGTTTTTTATGAGTCGTTTGAAGATAGGGTTGCCAACTTCTAATATATCAAATAAATATAGTAGTAGTTGTATATTATGACGAAAAATAATAGTAGTTATGTGTTTGAAAAACAGGTACCTTGGTATGTTTTAACCGCCTCCGTAGTCTAGTGGTTACACCACCTATCTCAGACCCAGAGGTCCCAGGTTCGATTCCCAGTATGGGCTAAAATTTCTGCTCGGGTTGATTGGTGGTAGGGCTTGTTCTTAGTCCGCCTGGCTAGGTACCACCATCTAATCTAAGCCTGTCGCCATAGCAACAATGTTAACAGCATCGTTGTGTTTCGGCAGTTGGATGTAAGATAGCCATGCAGTTCCTCTGTGGTTGAGACGAGGAGAAGATCATTTCCACATTCAGCCTGATCATCACTTACCATCAGGTGAGATGCAGGCCAAGAGCTTCCCCGTAGTGGAAAAATTAATTAAATTAAAATTAAAATTCATTTAATTCAGGCAAAAACCCATATTACATTACATAAAAACACATTTTATAAAATTTCACAATACTGCCAACAGAATACAACAATACACAAAATGAACACAATACAGTAAATAAAATGTCAATGCAAATAAAATAGGTACAAATTATATAGGTCACAGAATTAAAATGATAACAAAATGTCAAATGCAATTAAACTAAATGAATGAGTACAAATAAAAAGGGTCACAGAATTGAAATTAAATTAAATGTCAAATTATAAGTTAATTAACTCTAAATACTCAAATGACTAATTTAACAAGAGACCTCCAAAGCAAAAAAAATAAAACTGTTTTATTTTTTAAATGCATATTTTTTGCTACTATGGACTTACAACAGGTTTTTTTAATGTCTCATAACTATTTTTCCAAAATACCATTAATTTTGCTTTTATGAGATTTATACTCTGACTCAAGAACATTGCATGTAGTGTCGCCTACTATATTTTTTCTCTAGAAATAAAGTAGGTATTAGAGCATATAGCAGGATACTATATTATATATTAAGATTGGCAGCCCTATTGAAGTTAACAGAGACAAAATAATGTTTTAAAATATGTTAAACTTTAAACGCGTTTAGTTTTCCATTTAGGCCTTAACTTAGGTTTGTTTAAGATTCTATAATTTTTGTTAATAAAAGACCATAATGATATCTATTTCGGCTAACGAATTCTAGGTTACCCCGAAGACACGAGATGATTTTACTACGAAAATCTTCTAAAAGGGAAACCATTCCAATGTGCATTCTAGGCGTAGACGGTGCTACGAGCATAGGCCTACGCGGCTACGAGACCCATTCTGTAGTATTCTTATCGTAGAGGTAAGGACGTCTACATCTGTCTTGCACATTCACTTGAAAAATTACAGTAATTTTATTGTACGTCATGGTTCTTTACTCATCGATACCACTTACCTACTGAGGTAGCTATTTAAAAAAATGAGAAAAAATCAATAAAAAAATGGATGCGGCATTACTTTCATTTTTCTCTATCTCTCAACAGACTAATCGTATTGCACAAAAATAAAAATAAATACAACAAAAAAACTAAATATTTGAACAATGCAAACAAAAGATTATACACGACAGGCCCCTGATCCAATTTGAACACATATTACATACGGTATTTAGTTTACTTACAATAAAAATAAAAAAATCGCAACAATGCGTTAAAAAAAACTATTCCAAACACTCGCTGCGGGTGGCAAACATTATATTCGAAAGATGGAACAAAGCAAAATCAATCTTAGCCTTTACAGTTTAAGGTTCAAAATAAGTTGTGCTTTATAAAGTTAACCCCTAAATGCTTCCTGATTCGTGGCGGCTACCTATTTATTCGGTACGTAAGTACTGTATTGTACTTATTTCAAAATCTGGTCGTTTTGATTTGTTATGGTATGAGAGGCTCGCTTTAGGTTTTGTAGATTAAAAAGCGCTGATAAATAATTAGTTTGATATAGTTTGTAAAACTCTTTTTGATCTTATACACTAAAAACAACTTTTTATCTTCTTTCCTTTCGCAGGTATGCTGGAAGAGATTTCTTTAGAAATAAGCGTGTTTTTTTCTGTTCCTTCTGCTTGTCTGTTTATATGTGTGCACATATGGTTAAATAAAAAATATAAACGAACCGGTAAAGACCGGAAATAAGCAAGTGCCTTTGTACGTGTTTTTTTCTGTTCCTTCTGCTTGTCTGTTTATATGTGTGCATATGGTTAAATAAAAAATATAAACGAACCGGTAAACACCGCTTGTATTTCTGCTCATATAATAAATATAATATATAATTTACTTGTCTTTTACTTCTGACTCTTAGACAATTTATCCTAAGACTACTATCCTAGACTCACAAAACTCGGGCTGTCCATAATCTTTGCTAAAAAATAGTACATAATAGGGAAATAAGTTTTTTCGAACAATTCTGTAACTTTCATGTGAATTTGTACAAGTGGCTCCATCTTTGTTCAGTATTCTCAAACTATTGCAAGTAGAGCCATCTGTTGTAGTTTGTATGTACTATTTACCCCGCTGAAGAACTGACAAACCTAATGTTGAAGTAGTACATATAATCACCGCTAGATGCCGTGCAATTGCAGTTATTTTTACACGAGCATAAAAAATGTCTTTAATTTTTTTTTTTATAATGAAGAAATTAATTGAATTAAAAAAAGTTTTTAATAAATTAATTAAGTTTTTATTTAAGTACATTTTTATAAAAACTACAAAAAATAATACATTCTTGCCTTTTCACTGTAGTCTGATACAATCACACAAGGCAAAAAAACTGAACTATAACGAATGCACAAAAAGAAGATGCAGTTCCATTTTCTGAAACAATGCTCAACTTTTATCTCGATTTAAATAATTGAACATCGTTCAAGAAACGGGTCTTAATTTTCCTATTTATTTTTAAACCAAATTGGAATTCCAGTCAATGCTAAATTCACAACTCAGCCTTAAAGTTATTCTTCTTCGCGTCCTTGGTGATCTCTATCTTCAAGCTGCTGGGGCTCCAGTTATCTTCGACCTCTCTGCTCTCTATGATATGCTTGTACACCAGTGCTGAAAGCCGAGCAGTTCTCTTCTTCGATTCTGATTCGAAATCTACCTCGTAGAGGCCGAAACGTTCGCTGGAAAGAGAGGATAAACTATAGTGAAGATCGATGGGACTCACTCTGCGCAGAATAGTCAACTGAACTTATTTAGCAGTAGGTAGATCGTTGATATTTACTCGAAACTAAATTAGAAAGAATTTGCTACAAACTAAGATCCTTTTTCTATTATAGACAGATATACAGCTAGATATATTTAGGGCTGATCTGATAACAATAATAAATGATGATTGTAATCAAGCCAGCCCTTAATTTAAACGTAAACCTAAACAGCTGAACATAGGCTGCCTTCTAAGCATTCGACAGGAATCTGCATAATCACCAAGCGGGGCCAACAATTCGATCAACAGTTATTTTGCCGAAAAATATTTCTTCTGTCTTTCTCTTACATTTGTGTTTAAATAATCACCTTCACTACATCCATGTTGAAACAGAGTTGGCCGTCACTCGACGCCCGGCAGATGTGAAACATTGAAATAGCAAGACAAAAAATAAATGACGGCGGAGAGGGGGCATGACGGCATAAGAGAGCGCCATGCCGTTTTCCGTCACGTTATACGAGTCGGTTGACTCCCAATGCGCGCCTATACATGTTTCACAATGACAGTTTCAGTAAAAACTCTTCCACTCTCTACCAACCTAGTCCCAGCTGTCCACTCCGCATTATCCATGAGACTCCACGCGGTATACCCCTTGACCTGCGTCCCGTCTTCCATGGCCAGGAGCAAGGCACCCAGGTACGTCCTCAGGTTGTCAGCCCTCGTCTGGTCCTGCAGCCCAGGATCTGAAGACCAGCCGTGTTCCGTGATGATGATGGGAAGGTAGTTGTAGTTCAGGTTCAGGTAGAGGCAGGCTTTGTAGAGGCCGTAGGGGGCTCTCTGAAAAAGAGGGTGAGAATTAAATTTTAGTAAGAGGCAGGTAAGAAGCAGCTCATTAACTTGACATGTCTTAGTTTTTTTTTTTGCTTATATCTCAAAGCATGACTGGTAAAGTCGTTTAAAATTTAAGAGCAAGTAGTTTGTGTTCCAATACACGGATTACTGACGTTGGTCAAAACGCCAAAAAGTTTGAAGTGGAACTGGCTGCCGCATGGCCAATCGTCTGTGGGCCAAAATAACCACTATGTGGATCCTGAGCTAGACGGCGTTGCAATAGACCCAGTAGAAGATGGCGGGACGAGCAGGACAAACGACCAGTGGTTCACATTAGCACTTGATCACAAGCACTGGAAGTCATGGGGGCTTTACCCAGCAGTGGGATGTTACAGGCTAACAGTAACAGTAGGATTTGTGACTAGGTTTGTTCAGGAAAGTGCTGCAAGTTCTTGCCTGTCTCATTGTTCTCTTTCTTTTTCTTCCCTTCTTCTGTTGATTCTTCATCATTTGTTCAATTCTTAGGACTGACGCAGTGACATAGGATCCGTTCAATTTCGCAGTACTAGCCCGGATTCCTGGCTCTTATCCATTAAAATTACATGGTACTCGATAGGTGGCAAAATCTGGGTATACAATATACTCTGCCAAACCAATAGGGAAATACAGGGGTGATGTTATGTACCTTCAACCACGGAGACTTAGCAGGTTTCCACTCAGGACCTTGCGTGTACTCTGCGTTAAGATCGTCTTCAAATGAAGGAGACTCGTGCTTCGTCTTGCTGGGCTGCACCAGGAACGTGGTGTAGTGGTTCATTCCCAGGAAGTCAGCAGATCCTAAACAAAACAAGGATCATCTAGTTTTTATCAGCTTATTTCATGTCCCTACTTGTATTTATCTACATCGAAAAATCCATTCATGCCTTTTGCGTTTTTAGAAGTTCAACTCAAATCATCTTTAGGTACCTACCTACATGTTAATCGAATCAATCAATCTGTCTCAAAATCACATAACACAAAATCTGTTATGTTATGGTGTCTTTGACTGCACTTATAACTAGGTATTGTGTGTTCTTTGCGGACCCTCATTGTTTTTTAACTAACTTTGAAGTTGGAAATGATCAGCTGGTTAATATCTGTTAAAAAAGGACAATTGATCGCAATGGGTTTCAATTTGACAGCTCAACAACGTCCATTGCGTTATTTACGTTGTCGAGCGGACGAATTTTTCAAACCTATGAAGCAATGGATTAGCAATATCCTTTAAAATTTTCGTATTGTGATTCGGTGTGTTACACAATTAGAGTGCATAAAACAGAGTTAACTACTGGTGCCGATTCCCTTGTTCACAAACTAAACCAAATTTAAGTTCAGTGCATCTTGTTCTTTCTATTTCATTAAGAAAAGGACAGAAGATACATTTTAGTTTAGTCCTGTCAAATCTGCCACTAGTAGTACTTATACAAGTTTAGACGTGATTAAAAACTTGCCTACTAAAATTACGTCAATTTACGTCAGGTGCTGATTAATTTGACAGGACTAAACTAAAATATATCTTCTGTCCTTTTCTTAATGAAATAGAAAGAAAAAGATGCACTGAACTTAAATTTAGTTTAGTTTGTGAACATGGGAATCGGCACCATTACTTACATTAGGTTAGTGTAAATCTCCACAGATGATACGTACGACGTAGTATGTAAAAAAAAATGATTTAAAAGAGTGTCCGTGGAGTTTCTTGCCATTTCTTCTCCATAGGTACCTACTACCCTTTGGAATGGGCAACTAGCTTCATAGTTCTGACTGACTGACTTCTTGACGATTCAAAAGTGCATGTAAATGGTTTAAATTAAAATAAATGCGTTAGAGTTTGAATTTATACCTTTAAGAAGTTTTATTTCTTCAGCAGAAAGTTTGGGCAGCCTAGAAGTCTTGAATCCTTGCTCTTTGCTCTTCTTGTTCACTATACTCTTGACGAGGGCTGGGAAGTCTCCCTCTTTCGACCATATCGGGTCCATGTAGATGCCGAACTGTAAAATATTTTGAATATTGGTATTAGTTTAGTGTAAGACTGTTTATTTGTCGAATTTTTGACTGAAATCAAATTTTACGGAGCTAGATAAAATCAGCCTTAGTTCATGTCTTTTGAATCTAGACTGGCTTTTATTAATTTATACTAAGTATTGTAGCGGCATCTATATCACCGTATGCGAACATCACACTGCCGTCACGCGCAAAATCCTGCATCGCGCGAGCAGAGTTTACCACGCGACTAATAATACCACGTCCCAACAACAAATTATCAGGCAGTAGCCCACCAGACACAACACCCGGTCGGAGGATCCTCCCTTTTCTATGGATGATGAGTGAACACTACACCCTATTTCTCATACCTCTTTCTCTTTCTCTCACGACTGCATTGCAGTTCTGAGCCATTTACCTTACATTATCGTCTTATTTAGTCTTAGCACAGTACAATAAAGTAACAGTATAAAGGCTCCCGCAAACAGGCTCGACGCGACACGACTTTAACAATACAATTTCTAAGAAAACTTCACGGTTGAACAATTGCCGGTGTCGCGTCGCGTGACATGTCGCGCCAGTGTGTACGAGCCTTTACGTCTCGGCACTAATTACCTACGGCCGCTCGGTAGATAAACCTTTCGCGTCCGTGCGTAACTGCCGCGCAATCGAAACTGTTGCGTACTGGTATTGACACACTGAGATTTCGAAGCGCAGCGTTTCGGCCGGTTTCTATGAAGACTTAATACTGTTACTTATAAACTCTTTTGCAAAAAAAACGGGCACTTTAGATTTTTTTCTCTACTTCAATGAAGAAGAACAAGAAATAGGTTTTGTTAATTTGACGATGTATTGGCATGTTTTTTGAAGCATCCTGGCATGATTCTTTACGCTCCAAATTTAAAATTTGAAATTATTAAAAGAAAAATAATGATTATTGTGGATTATTCTAAAATTGCTTTACTAATGGCGCGAATTGCTGAAACGATTTTTAACTGATTACGATATTTTTAAACTTTTTGGATATTTTCTGCAAATTAAACAATTTAATCTTTCTTTTTACATTAAATACCACTTTTTGATATGAGTGATAATGCGATAAGGGCCGGTAAAATTATAGCCCTACTTGAAGAAGGTTCTTCGCAAACTTACGTGTCTCAGCGGCTAAATGTGAGTCGTTCAACTGTCCAGAGGACTTGGCAACGGTATCAAGAGACTGGTTCGGTCAAAAGAAGACCCGGTTCGGGAAGAAAACGATGCACAGAACCAAGAGATGACCGCTTTTTGGTGAGTCAGGCGTTGCGTAATCGTAAAGCGTCAAGTGTGGACCTGAAGAAGAGCCTTGAAGAAGTAAGAGGAGTAGAAGTTAGCTTGTGGACGGTCAGGAGGAGGCTTTTGGCTGCCAATATCAAGAGTTACCGCCCAGCTCGGGGCCCTAAATTACTCCGTGAGCACCGTGTTGCTCGACTTCAGTTTGCTCGGAACTGTGCTTCATGGACTCTGGAGGACTGGAATAAAGTATTGTTTTCTGATGAAGCTAGAATCTCTTTGTGTGGAGAGGACCGACGCCGGCGAGTGCTGCGAAGACCACGGGAACGCTATGCGGAAGTGTGTTTCGAAGAAATCACTCCTTATGGCGGAGGCTCCGTTATGTTTTGGGCAGCAATTAATTCGACGGAGCGTACGGAGTTAGTTTTCATAGAAAATGGGACATTAAATGCACACCGGTACATAATGGAAGTCCTAATTCCATATGCACAACCCACATTGACTGCACTTGGGGAAGATTCCATTTTTATGGACGATAATGCTCGCCCGCACCGTTCTGGCGACGTGGAAGCGTACATGCAAGAAGTTGGGATCCGTCGTTTAGATTGGCCAGCTCGAAGTCCTGACCTCAATCCAATTGAGCATGTGTGGGAAGTTCTAAAGAGACGGGTAAGATCAGTGCAACCTGCTCCACAAAACATCAGAGAGCTAAAAAGAGTCATTGCAGAAGAGTGGGAACGTATTCCTCAAAACGTTATTAAAAATATCGTGGAAAGCATGCCCAGAAGGATTCAAGCTGTGATTTTGGCAAGAGGAGGTCACACTCGTTATTAGGTTTTTACATTTGTAACTTTATTTAATTAAAAAAAGTTAAAAAAAACTTGTCTTTATTGCCGACCACTTCTTATTGTTTGGGCGTGTACATCGATTTTAAAGAATCCATCGTTTTTTTTTCTTTTAATTGCTCGAATTCACTTCACGCGCATTAATTTACACGATTATAAGTATACAGACTACGTCAAAAAAAAAAAAAACATTTTATTAACTAAAATCGACCTTAGAACGTAAATTTCCTTAGGTGCCCGTTTTTTTTGCAAAAGAGTGTATATACTGTGTCTTCTATAACTCACCTCAAACGCTCTTGCTCTCTCAGTAGCCTCCACATTCTCTGTAGTGTTGCCCAACGGATCATACCAGTTGAGTGCCACACTGATACCAACGTTGCCTGAAAGGTAATGTTTGCAGTTGTTCATTTTGTTGCAATTATACTCTATGTTTATAGTATTGATTTTTCTTCTTTTTTTTATATCTACGTCTATTGTTGAGAGGTGAAACACGTGTCGATTTCTTACAGGGTTTTTTTATAACTCTTTAGGAATAGTTAAGCGGAATAGGTTACTAAATAAATCTATATAAATAATATTTTATAATGGATTTCCGCCAAATCACGCCTGAATCAATTAACAATCATAGTAACACCAATTTAACCAACCAATTTAACCTTACCTTGATGTTCCTTCTCAAATTCCTTTTCATACAGCCGATAAGCCTTTGCATGGGCCAGCAGAACATTCTTCACACACTCATAGGCACCTCCATCTTTCAAATTAAGCGCAGGAGCCATGGCTTCACTGGCATACCCGTCTATACAAATCGTATTAGGCTGGTTCATGGTTATCCAGAACTTTACTTTTGCGGCGTATCTTTTGAAGACAACCCTCGCGTAGTCTTCGAACCAGGTGACGGAAAGGGGGTTGGTCCATCCACCCAGGTCTTGTAACTCCTGGGGAAGGTCGAAGTGGTACAGGGTCACCATGGGCTGGATGTTGTATTTGAGGAGTTCGTCTATTAAGTTGTCGTAATATTTGAAACCTGCTTCGTTTATTTCATTTCCGAAACCTGTAAAGAGTATTGAATGTTTCTTTATTTTGAGTCACTTCGCTTTTTCTATACCGGATGACTTGTTTAACCGTCTCGTAAAAAAATGGGTATATTAAGTGAACGGAGTAGAAGCTTATGACATACCTAGTTTTTTGTTTTTTTTGTCCACCGCTTAGAAAAAAATTGATCTATCATCAAAAAACGCTACAATTTTAAAGTTAACTTTTAATATTAGGACAAAAAAAGATAAATTTTGAAAAAAAAAAAGACAGTTAATTGATAAAAAATATCGAAATTCTAATCAATAAGCAAGTCACGTATGATTATTTCGTTTTTTAATTTTCGGTTCACCTATAATTATACCCATTTATTTTCGAGACGGTAAAAAAGTCATCAAGTAAGAGTCTCTGCAAGTCACGATTAACATACTGTATTAAAGAAGTTGTTGGTTAATGGTTGTGGGTTGTGGGGGTTGATAGTTGTTTTTTATGGTTGTGGGTTGTTGGTTGTTGGTAAGGTTGTGGTTGTGTTTGTGCTTGTTAGGTTGGTGGTTGGTTATTGATGGTTGTTATTTAAAAAAGAAAAGTATATTTTTGACTGGTTTTTTGTTCTAGATAGATAGCTTAGCTGATAGCTTTTCATTCGTGAATACTAGCCTTTTAGCTACTCTGTAATTAAGTGTTTTATGTAAAAAATTGTAATGTGCGTTTATTTTCTGGAGATAAATAACTTTTCTTTCCTTCTTTTTTCTTATTCTTCTATATGAATTGTTATTTGTTTGTGTATTTTTCATTAATTAACACACAGTATAATTGGCTTCGCATTGACGTTCAGCCCCAACTTTGGAACTGGCTCTACCCTCTACAGAACGAGTGTTCAAGATAACGGAAGAACCAATTGAATACGTGAGCCTCATATTATAGCTCAAAACAAAATTTTGCGCTCACCACTTGTAATTATGACGAAATTATTCATTTGTTGACGGACATTATGAATATTATCGTGAACCTACACTATCTAATAGTAACTTTGCTACAAATATATTAATTGTAGCAGAATCATTACCACTGGTTATCAGCGGATAACCTTAAGCGCGGTGGGCCAAGGACGGGGCCGAGACTGGAGGCGAGTGTAATAGTCTCTCTGATATTTATCGTGTGTGTATTCTTCCGAGTTTTGATTGTCAAAAAAAATAACAATAATACGTCGTTAAGTTTAAAATTCCCATGTTATAGGGATGAGCCGTTTGATATTTAGAGCCCTATTTTCATTAGAACACCTGTGGTGGCGAGAAGTCAGGAGTCATTTCTCAGTAGCAGCCGGGAGTCTGGATTTATGCCCGTTTGATGGTAATAGGCTAGCCCTATGACATGGGACTTGAACACAACTGGCGAAATGTAGGCGTACATACATGTTACAGGCGTGTGATGTTATGTTATGTGAAGATGTCTTTCATTATCTTACCAGTAGGCAGAACCCTTGGCCAGGATATAGAGAACCTATAGAAGTCAACACCGAGCTCCCGTAACATCTGCACATCTCTCTGCCAATGGTGGTAGGAGTCACTAGCCACGTCACCGTTCGTGCCATCAGCTACCACTTGAGGCTTCGTATGGACGAACCTGTCCCAGATGCTCTCACCTTTGCCTGGAAATTATAAAGAATGGGTTATAAGTTGTTCTTTTATTACCTGACTACGGCGAAGCAAAAAGGAGGGTTGTGATTTTGACCGGTATGTATGTATGTATGTATGTTCATCTGTTCCCTCATAACTTCTAAACTCCTCATCATAATTTGACAAATGGGGTATCGTTGGAAGCGTCTCGGTCGTCCGCTGGTTATAGTCTATGTGACGTCACATTGAATATCGTGCCCTCTAAAGGAAAAAAAGTCATGAATTAAAAAAAAAAGTTTTTTTAATGGTGCCATGTTGGGTATCAAATAAACGGGATTAATTAGCACATTTCAAAAATATATATATTATTACCCCAAAATAATTTACTTAAATAAAAATAAAAGTATAAAACCCAACTACGGTTCGATTTATCCCCTAACACGTGTGACTCCGGATTTTTAATTTGTCTGTCTGAGATGACTTGTTTATACCTTTTTAGTTAACTTTTTTTGCCGTAGTTGGGTTTTATTTTTATACTTTTATTTTTTGCGTAATGAAAAGTACTGGCAGCCTATTCATCATTCTCCTGCCCTTATTCCAATTTATTTGTGGTCGGCGCAACGTCTTTTTCTTCCATACTTCTCTATTAGTCGTCATCGCGGAAGTCACCCCCTTTCTAGCCATATCATCTTTCACACAGTCCATCCATCGTTTCTTTGGTTTCCCCTACTCTTATAGCCATGCACATTCATACAAAAAACTTTCCTCACGACATTTTTCTCATTCCTCCGCATCACATTCCCTTATCATGGCAACCTATTACACGCAAATTAAGCGACAATTTTATCATGACCATGATCATAACGACCGTGCCTAATCCTGTGACGGATTGCTGCGGAGGTTGGATGGTATAAACCTGATAATTAGTTCGATCACATTTTTTTTTTGTATTTCAATAATTTGCACAGTCGAACTTTGTCAGCATTATCGACTGTTAAATCGGCCTACCTCTAAATATATTTTTACCTCGGTAGATAGCTGATTAAATGAAGATGGCCTCCCCGTAATTTGTATAGTAATATTTTAAGCTAACTGGTTTCAAACATCATGTACAAAGTTGATTTTTGAAACGGATATTTTGAATGGAGAAAATGGGTAAAATTCTTCTTACTTACTGTAACTTTTAACTATTCTATTTTTTGGAAAATTCGGTTAAATACATCGAAAGGTTTGTTAAAGTATAAGGTAGGTACCAAATACTATGCGAATGGCTATGATATTTCCTCCCGGGAGAGGGCACTGGCTCTTGTAACACAGGTTAAGAGCCCACACAACCTTAAGGTTTTTATATTTTTCAGGTTATTATTGTTGCAAATGAGCCTCAATTTCACGTAGTGGAAGGTAAACGTCAAATTTCAAATCACCTATGTATACTGTATAGTATCTATTATACATTGTAACTGCGAATCAATTTTCACGCCTCGCCCTTAAGACCTAGGCCAAATATTTTTTATATCCGGATAGCTCACTAAAGATATGCCATAAAAATATGAACTAAAATTTTTTTTTAATATAAAAAACGCGAAATTTTGCGGGTTAAAGCTAGTATGTATACAAAGTAAAAGATTAGGTAAATAATAACTAGAAAATCTGGTTAAGTGGATGGATGACATTCAACAATCAAAATCAAAAGTCATTTATTCAAACTAGGCTGAGAATCAGCACTTTTCCAACGTCAAAATAACATAAGACAGTCCCACAAAACGCCCACCCTTCACCACTTCCTAGTGCTGCTGGGAAAAAGAATTGGTGCAAAAAACTCCCCAGCATCACAGCTGTCTGATCAGTTAGAACAACTGACACTGAAAATTCAGTAATATCATTACAGTCAGTCTCCAAAGATAAAATATTATGATATCACTCCAATACACAGTAACTTTATCATGTATATTTAACAGATTAATTAAAATATACAAGTGTGTACTTAGCATGTAAAAATGAGGCAATACTATCTATTAAGAAGGGATTTAGACGTATCTTATAAAAATATTGATAAGATGCGCTGAAGTAATTAGGTACATATACGGGGTCATTTTCTAAATTAGTTAGCGAAACTCCACAGATGTTATGGGCCTACTTAAAAACAAAAAAATATGATAATATCTTTTGTTTTAGGGTCAACGACCGTTGATAGTTAATTGAAGTATGTGTTCAGAAAAACAAAAAGTAGTTCACTGCCTGCCATTGTTGACCTCATTTTTATTAAATCATCAAAAAAAATCTTTTTGTTTTATCATACTTAGATATCGATACCCAGTATAGAAGAAAACAAAAAAAAAAGAAATTCAAATCGGTCGAGCCATTTTCGATTTTTTGCCAGACAAACGCACGGCAATTGATTTATGTATAAAGAAGATACTTAGATGCTTTACAAGATACAATTATTTAAACGTAGTCATTTTGTTGACGTTACGTCGACGATGATTTAGCAGTAGACGATTTCAAATGTTATGATGATGCAGCATAAAAGTTTAATGAGTTTCATAGTAATCATCTTGCTCATGTACATACACAACTTCATTCATCGACAGAATAATATATAAGGTGCTATAAAAATATCTGCCACGGCTTTAATGAGAGGTAGTATTGTGTAGTAGATAACAATAGTGAAGAAATTTCGTACCCCGGCACAGTTAAATCAATTTGAGAAAATAAAGTAGTTAAATAAACATTGACTCTACTCTGCATAGCGTGGTTCACTAATTACACGCGAAGTGCACTTCGTCAATGAAAACAACTGCTATCTCTTTCCATCTGTTCTGTGAATGAAAAATGAAATCAGCTGACTAGTTCGTCACTTGCAAATTTATACGTACAATTTTTTGTATGAAAAAAAATATGACACATGATCAATAATTTATATCTTTACTATTGTAATCTATAAACACAATACTATCTCCCATTGCAGCCGTGGCAGATATTTTTATAGCACCTTATATTTATGTCGGCATGGGGCGTCCTCTTCTGCCCTTAGAGTAGGAACTTACTTTTGAAAAAACTGGCCTAAATATTAAATGTTAATAAAGGAAGTATACATTTTCTTGTTATAAATTAAACTGAATTAAATGCTGCCCAGCCTTTTCCCAACTATGTTGGGGTCGGCTTCCAATCTAACCGGATTCAGCTGAATACCAGTATTTTACATGGAGGGACCACCTATCTGACCTCCACTGTTATTACTAAGCCAGGAGCTCAGGACTGCTTTTCCTTCTGCTTCTTAATTTTAAATTGAAAAGGGAAGTCTTCTTACCATCAGCATCCCAGCCTCCTTCCACCTGGTACGCGGAAGTGGCAGCACCGAACAGGAAGTTCGGTGGAAACTTCCGTTTCCTATTGTCTGACCAGCCATCGGAACCGATGACTATGAGGAGACTGAAAAATAAATACGGATTTCATCAATCACTCAACTACGTTTGTTTGAGTTCACTGCTGGACATGGGCACAGGACACCATTTTATTTTGGTCCTTATATACCTTTATTATATGCGGAATAGGACAGTTCAACAACATTTACTGCGTTATTTAAGTTGTTAAGCAGATTTTTTTTACGAACTTATTAAGCAATAGATTAGCAAAATATTTCAAAACGATTCAGATTGTGATTGATCGTGTATTACGCGACCGTAGGGTGCTGGTCAGGCCAAAGAAACCAGGTTCGTAAATAAGCGCGTTGGGTTGATGATATCGTCAAGTCGCGGGAAACACCTGGATGAGGAACGTAGGTATGGCAGAAAGGCGCTAGGCCCCCAAATTAATGTCAAACGCTGGACTTGTAACAGAAGGTATGTCAATATGTGACTTGTTCAATTCTTTTTTCTCATCTATAGGCAAAAATACCAGACACATATCACACAAATACGGGAAACATAGACATAACACTAAATTAATTAACGCCGTGCAACACTGAGGAAATAATTAGAATCATTGACGACCTCGATAGTAACACTAGCACTGGTCTGGATGGTATTAGTACTACGGCAATATGCTGGAACGTTTGTTGCGCCATTTCTTCTTCCCAGCTCATAGCTCTAGGAACTGGTGTAGGGTTCTTTTTGTAATTTAACGTAACCTTGGTTAAAGTACAACCTGATTACAATCGAAAACCTCATTCATGATTTTTCGCACTAAAAGAAAGCGTATACCGGACTTCTCGCCTCTTAAAATAAATAACGAATTATTAAAACCGAGCAACCAACGAAAAATATTTTGGATTAACACATCGACCATCTCAGAAGTAAACTAACATCGTTTTATGGAGCATGACGGAAAGTAACAAACTGTATTCCCAATAATATAGTGCGCACTTTGATTTATAACTCTTTAGTCAAATCGCATTTAGAATATTTGATTGAGAGATGGGGATCCGCAGCAGTAGGTAACTAATTTAAATTTACTTCAAAGAGTTGAAAATAAAATAATTAAAACTCTGTTTCATTATCATTTTCTCACGCCAACAAAGACTATAAACGAAAAAACGAAACTATTAAATATTAGACAGCTGTACCTACATAAACTGAAACTGTTATTACTCACCTGCATTCTTGTTAAAAACATAACTACGAATTCAATACAAACTAACATACAACTAAAGAAACAAGTTAAAATTAAAAATTTAAATAACCACCGACACAATTCCAGGTGATGCTGCAGTATCGGTTCAAGGTTACTATGTTCTTCTTATATCATTGAAGTAACAGAATACTTTTCGAATAGATCGGACCTGTGGAACATGCGCACATCCAATCATCAACTAGAAAAGAGCTGATAATCTTCAAACGGCTGAACCGATTTTCTTGAATTGTAGCTAAGAACAGTCTCAGAAATAGATACCTATAAATACAAACTGGAAGTCATCACCGTACGTACTAATTACGGTAGAAAGACCATATTATTTGAAGGAGCACAGCTGTTCAATGGATTGCCGGACGATATAAAAGAGAGCGATAACATGAATACCTACATTTAAAAAGAAACATGTATACTATGTACATTATAACTTCTAATAATCTGGTGGTAACTGTATTATCATAGTTATTACTTTGTATCTCAATATAAGCGGACTGTAAGCTCCTATGGGAAATAAATATCTTTAAACTGAAAAGATGGGTGGCCTATAATAACCAGCAGTGGGAGATTCCGGTCAAAGATTTTACTTTTAGCTATTTCCATTACAATAAATACAAATGGTTTCTCGGTTTTGGTCCTTCGAACCGCAAACGTTATGTTTGCAAGTATGTATACGTGGCGAAAAACAGAACATTCAAATTTCAATAAAAGTAATTAAGTAATTACTCTATTGGTTTATTTAATCGAACTTGTCCACTGCGGCATCAATTAAAACCACACAATCCAGTCTCAAACACATAAGGACGGTTTCAAGATCTCTGGTGGTAAACACCGGTGGGTTCCTGTATACACTTTTGACACATTCCGGAAAAAATGAGTGAGATTTCCGCACACTTCACTAAAATGAAAGAAAGCGGTCCTTTTCGGGATAGAAGGCAATGTTTTTCCACCACTTGTACCTAAATTTTAAAAACCTTTTATGTACCGAAATAATTAACACATTTATTTTAAGTAGGTATGTAAAGTTCTTACTTCAGGCAACACAGTACCACGACGCGCATTGTGTTAATAACAACTGAATCATGATTTACATAACTCTTCGTTATATTATCTTGGGATAAGATAATAATAATTATCATTAGTGGTTATCAATATCGTACCTACATACTTTACGTTTTATTTTAATAAGTAGGTAACCTAAGTTGTAAGTAGGTAGGTACCTACTATGGTTTTTATGTCAAGGTTATTTTGCTGTGTAATTATTGCGTCACGCGTGCAAAAAGTCTCACCATAGTCATAATTTTTATTTCTATTGATGAATAGCAAAAAACGTATGATAATTGATAAGTATTTACAATATTTAGATGTTTGTAAAACAATCGTAGTTATCAATATATTATTATATGAGGGTCATTCACTCGGAAATACAATGAATTTCCCTGTCACGTAGCGCCATCTATACAAGTAATCGAATACTTCATTGTTTATTTGATAAGAGTAGCGCCATCTATATTATTTTTGAAGCTATTGAAGGTAAATAATATTTATGATGGATGCCTTGTCACAGGGAAATAATACAAACTTTTACCTATTAGTCATCGCTTTTAATTCAACAATAATAATATCAGAGTCAGTGCAACAATCTTCAATGTCCTTCATCAATGGTCATGGTCATAGATTCAGGTTCATATTCGTAGTCAACGTAGCGGTTCTTGATGATGTGCTTGTAGACAAACGCGGACTTTCTAGGGGTGCGCGTGCGCGCGGGGTCCTCGAAGTCAACCTGATACAGGCCGAATCGCTCTCTGTGGAAATAACAGTTCAAAATATTAGTATTACTAATTATTTTTATTTAAGCTGTTTTGTAGGCGACTTAGTAGCCAAGCGCTCCGTTTCCTTATGATGGCAAAAAAAAATCATCAGTCCGCGTCTCAGCAAACATAGTCGAGGCACTACAACACCGCAGAAACCCTCAGCATCCTGAAAGCATTGTTATACTGCAAGCGCAGTGCGCTGTACGCCCGCTGCGTAAAGTAGGTTCACTGGCTGCAGGTTTAATAATAATACAGTTTACACGTTTGTTTAGTTAGAATATCAAAGAAGGAGCAGCCTACTGCCATGACATATGTCCATAAGTGCTTGGCAATTCTTCGTGACAATAGACTGCAAAAATCTTTCGAAAATTTGATCACCTTTGGCCTTCTATCAAATTATCCTTTAGAGGTATGACGAACAGGGTGTCAATTTCACTCATCCGCCATAGAAAAGGCAGGATCCTCCGACCAGAAGGGTGTCATGTGTGGCGGGCAACTGCCCATCGATTGATGTCGGGAAGTTTTATAATGTTGATCGCGCGGTACTCTAATTGCGCGATGCTGGATTTGTTGATGTGAAGTTCGCATGTGGCGTTGTAGATGCCGCCAGAACCTAACCTGGATTACGTCGTTGAAGTTACATTTTTGCCGTTTTCATTTGCATCGTATAGACCACATTCACATCAAACATTCTCTCGATGGCCAACTATACGCTTGGTGAGAACGTGGCCTCATAATGACAGGGTGCACCAAGGAATCATTGACAGACTGTACCTGGTGTAGACTGTACGGTGTGTAGAACACTTTCAGTTTAAGTAGTGGACATTTACGGTATAATAACATTAGCAGCTATACTTACTGATAACCCTGCATCCACTCGAAGTTATCCATCAGACTCCACGCCATATAACCCTTGAGATTCACTCCATCCTCCAAGCAGTTGAGGAGACTCTCCATCGAAGCTCTGTAGTACGTGATCCTGTCATCATCTATCAGGCCGCCGTCAGGGTTTGAGGACCAGCCATTCTCAGTGATGTAGAAGACGGGATTGTTATATTTTTCTTTCAGATGGGTTAAGGAATTGAAGACGCTGTTTGGAGCCAACTGGACAAGAAGAAACAATAAAATTGTAAGATAATATGAAACCGGGACGGAACGCCCTAGGAAGTCATATATTATAGTGACCTTATTGGTGATGTTCTTCAGAATGGTTAGGTGCATAGTACTCGCAACCGGCGTGCGTGTATTATCAGATGTATGAACTTTAACGAAGCAAAAGGAGTTTGTTTGTACTTCGTTTGATTAATTAGGAATTTTCAAAAGTTACTGATCATGTCTATAATATAATACCGACTTTTCGTAATTTAAACCAAAACACATCAAATAAATTAGTCTTCCGGGGTCCTAATACAAGGGTTTGGCAGGGCGAGCAGTCTTAAAACACTGAAACTGCACATAGAAGCTTAATTAAATCACTCACCACGAGCCAAGAAGAAGCAGAAGTAAGCCAGTCATCAGGCACATAGTGTCCAACATCCATATCATCCAAATGAGAGGGGACAGAGAAAACTTCCTTATGCTCCGTCGCCGACACCATCCGTGCTGTATAATGGTTAACACCGAAGAAATCAGAAGCTCCTCTGACGAAAGCCTTTTCTTCTTCAGTGAACGCTGGCAGACGAGAGCGAGAGTAACCTTGCTGGGCGCTCTTTACAGCCAGTCTTTCAGAAAACTCTTCTGGAAAACCTCCTTCGGATGAGAAGATAGGATGCGCGTAGATGCCCCACTGGAAAAGTATAAAAATTGGTATGGAATGGGTGTCGAATTTCGCAAGAATAATAATTAACAAAATTCTTGTAATACCTCTCCTTGTCTCTTCAGCTCAGCAGCTAGCTGATCCTCAGCAGAGTCAGTAGCTGCAAAAAACCAGTTCACACTGATTGTGATACCGCATTGCCCCTTCTGCGTTTGCCTGAACTCTTTATCATACAAGTGGTAAGCCTTGGCGTGAGCCACCACCAAGTGTTTGGCACACAAGTAAGTTCCCACAGCCGTAGAGTTCAGGATAGGAGCTTTAATATCAGCTCCATAGCCTTGGTAACAGATTTCTCTGGGCTCGTTGAAAGTGATGAACATCTTGACCCTGTCTCCGAAATTTTCGAAGACAACTCTTGCATAGTCCTCAAACCACCCGGCGAATAGTGGGTTTGCGAATCCTCCTAGTTCTTGCAGTTTTTGGGGCAGATCCCAATGGTACAGAGTTATCATTGGAGTGATGTCATACTTAAGCATTTCATTGATATAGTTGTTGTAGAATTCGATGCCAGCTGGATTGACCTCATTGGCCATACCAGTTGGTAGGATGCGAGCCCAGGAGAGAGAGAACCGGTAGGCATCGAGGCCTAGCTCTCTCATCATCTCGACATCACGCTTGTAGTTGCGATAGGAATCAGCAGCGACATCGCCGTTGGTCGTGTCTCTGATGACGGTCGGGTTGGTGTGGGTCATGTAGTCCCATATGTTTTCTCCCTTGCCTGAAAAATATATACAACATTCATACATTTTAAACTGGATCAAAGCAATACGTAGTACTTACTTAGTCGGTGCGTCCAGAACTCGGTGTGGTAACACGTCGTGTTCGGGTTCACGACAAGTCAATCGTCATCCTGAGGATGCCTCGTTGAGAGGTGAAACACGTGTCGATTTCTTACAGGGTTTTTTATGACTCTTTAGGAAAAGTTAAGCGGAATAGTTACTAAATATATCTGCGTCTATTGTATTTTCTGAAAAATCTGCATCAACATTTATCACAAACTTACCATCTTCATTCCACGCTCCCTCGATTTGATAAGAAGCAGTGGCTGTCCCAAAGAGGAAGTCATCAGGGAACCTTCGCTGCTGCCTCACGGAAGAACCATGACAGGCTACCACGAACAAACTGCGTCAGGCAAAAACAGAAATAGTTAAGGTAAGCTTTATTTGCTCGGCCAATTTTACGAGGATGAAGTGAGGACCAGCTCCCAAATTGCATAACATAGGTACTTTCAATGACAATCTGAATGATTGTGAAGGATAAGGATATTCCTAATCCATTGATTTATATGTGCGAAAAAAAACTGCTCGACAACGTACCTAAATAGCGCAATGAATGTTGTTGAACTGTCAAAATGAGCCATTGTTTCTGTAAGTGAGTAGGTAGGCCACAAACATTTCTTTGAAGAGTTACATTAGTTACATTAAGATATAATTATTTTTAACCAGATTTTCAGCCTACCAGATTCTAAGTTAACTTTAAAATTAAGTGAGATATTAGGGGTAATTAAATCATTTATAAATGGTTATGAAAAATAAAATGAAAAATTAAATAAAACTTATTCGGAGAGAAGGACTACGAATTAATTTATATTTGAAACTTTAAAAATGGTCCTTCCATTTTTAAAGTTTCAAATATAAATTAATTTGACTTTATCTGCACTCGTAATTTTCATAGACTATGAGAGCTATTAATAAGCATATTTGAATTATAAAATTCATTATTAATTCAATCAGACTGATTTACTGAGACAAATCGTTGATTTCTCTAAAAGCAGATAAATGGAACTGAGGGCAAAAAGTTCACAGTCATTATCATTGTAACCTGTCAATCTAGCAACGAAATATAACGTCTTGTTCTAATGATTGCTCCACGTTTACTGACAAATGCTTGCACTGATCGGACAGGTCCACACAAATCTGTGTGGTTCTTTCCTCAAAAGACCATTTCAGACCAAGAATATGTCTGGACTTTAAAAGAGACTGCGACCTCTGAGTTTGTTTCGGCCTTTCTACCCAGAGTAATAGGAAAAAAAATTATACGACGCGACGTGTAAAAGTTACAGTTTACAGAATAAACAATTTCATTTCATTTAATTGAAAAGTAGATCATCTTATTATATCATTATTTAAGTATCCATTACATACCTTATGACCACAAGCAGCTTCATGTCGGCACTTTGGACCACTAAGCAACTTAATATCAATATATATTTACTAGTTATATAAACGGACACAGTTATCTGAAGGGATAGCTTAAACTGTCTACTATCTGTGTTGTTAGGTACTTGTTGTTTTTATCTTAATTCTGTAAGTTCAATACACTATCAATGCTGTCAATTTTAGTTTGACTTAAAATGCCCGCGTCGTCGCTTGTCTAAATAATACTGCGGGATAGTTGCGTATAGGTACTAGTAATGACTTTCAGTTTGAATTATAATTATTCAACAAACTTTTATCTCGTTATTTACGTTGTCGAGCCAATGAATTTTTCAAACGTGAAACAATGGATTAGGAATTTCTTTCAAAATCTATCAGTTTGTGAAAGATTGTGTGTTCCGAAATTGGGATGCTGGTTTTAATCATTATTTTTCAAAAAATGATTCCGAAATATCTATACTTAATGTTCCTGATGTCATAATAATGTAGGTGTTTTTTTTATAAGTAGGTGTTCGTACTGAACTAAATATTTTATATTAGTTAAGGTATATCTTAACTAATATAAAATGTTTAATAATTGATTAATCAACTGTTCACGATATTTTTGTGAAAATTTTGTTAGTATTTAATAAGGAGAAAATATTATAAAATTAAGATATGTATGTTTACGTCGATGATCAATATCACTATCAGTTATCAAAACTAAAGTCAAGTAGCCAGTTCACATTACGTAACAAGTGTCATAATTACTTGTATGGTTCCGTAATGTTATTTTATTCAATTACATACTGAACCCCTATGAAACTTTCAATTCATGTGTATCGCCTTCATGCCTTGTGGGGAGGATAACATCTCTGATAAAGATGGATCGACAGATAAACTTGACATGTTTATGCTAAGCAGTGAGATTTTATCTAAACTAGAGTCACCCTGGCAATGTTTACATTATTACCCTATCATCATTATGGCGTGACCAATATTATTTCTGGACTTGAAAATAGACTGTGACGTCCGAGTTTGTTTCGGTCTTTCTTCTCAGAATAGTCAGTGAGGAAACACCGTACTCATCTAGTATTACGAAACATTATTTAATTTTTATCGCATCTATTCAATCTTCAATTCTTATTGTTCGTAAACTGGGACCAAAATAGCTCTGTAATCCCTAGGGACTAAAATTGATTTGAATTTGGAAACAGCGAAATGCATTCTGCGTTCGTTCGTAATATTGTTTACTCAAATTCGGATTTTACTTAGTGAAATAATTGTTTATAGGTTATGTTTACATAAATAAATAAACGCACTATTCTTATTTATAATTTTCACTTACTTATTTTCTCATAGAGGATGATAAAAAGTAAAGTGTCCAACTTGGGAGCAACACTATTTTAAGCTCGAGTGACGTACTTTGAATCCCTCGCTGCGCTCAGGATTCTACTTTAGAATCCTTAATTCCGCTCTAGATTCAAAGAAACCCTCTCTCCTTTAAAATAGTTTGCTCCCTAGGCAAACAATCTACTATTTGATTTGTAAAAGTTAATGATTTTGCACCAATTTACAGAAATAAATATCATGTACCATAATTATTATCATATTATTTTTCATGGATTTTTCAGCCCACTTAAAACAGGCCAATATTTGATAAATATAGGTATACTCGACCTCCTTGTTGCTTTATCAATTTTAACAACAATTCCCACTATATTGAAACTTATGTAAGAACCACACCTCACCGGGACGCCATGGCGGGTCAGCCAGGTCGCGTCTTCATCTAAATGTATGGTTGGCTCCGTAACCAAGCGGAAGCCAGATAAGCCACCCCCTATTCAGCATGTATCAGAAAGGAGTGATACAGACCATCAAACTGAACAACTTCTCCATGAGACCACTATCGTATTAGCTGTATAAATATAAACTGTCCCATGAAAAACTTTAAAATGAATCAATATAATTTTTTTTTTCCTTTATTTCATTTACAAAACATATCATTTACATTTTTAAATATTTTCATTCAAAATCAAAATCAAAAAATCAAAATCAAAATATTTGATTTCACATAAACCTACATGGGCACTTATGAAACGTCATTACATTAAAAATATAATATATAAAACAGTGGTCCATCGGCATCAAAAACAGGGTCCAGGCCGGTGCCGGTGGTCAACGCTCTAGAGAGAGGATTTATTTTATTTTTATTTATTTAAATCACAATTATAACACCTTTACAGACCCATCCAAGGCGATGTTATAAGAAAGTCACAATGTTTAAAAAAGTTTACAAAAAAACAAACGCTCTTTCAATTAATTTTTGTTGCAATTTTTTTTTTTACTTGTTATTAATTTATTACTTATTAGGTACTTCCAGTTATGTGAGGCACAGCGTATTATGCACCTACTTATGGGCTGGCAATGCATCTGCGTTGACTAATACTACAGACGTCTGGAGGCGGTATTGACCACTTGTCATTGTTTAAGCAGCCTGCTTGTGTTCCGCATGATAGCATATAACATCATACACTTAAATTAAATATTGCATTTACTTATTAAAAATCTGCAGTTCACAGCACATTTTATTATTTCGATAGCCATTTTTGTCTGCTTTCTGTGATTAGGGCAAATATTTTGTAACATAATATAGGTATTTTGATTTAAAAGAGTATCCATGGAGTTTCTTGCCAGTTCTTCTCCATAGGAACCTACTACGCTTTGGAGTGGGTAACTGGCTTCATCTTTCTGACTGACCGACCCTTTGACAATTCAAAAGTGCCTGTAATTGGTTTATTTGATATAAATGCTTTGAGTTTGAGTTTGACACAAACGGACAAAAATTCTAAAAACCATATTTTCTGCGACAGGCTCGTTTCCACACCTCGTAGCAATTCCTTTTTTTTTAATGTACAGTTTCATTTCAATACTATTTTATATTATGTATAGATTAATACATGAATAGATTTTGATCAACAAGCATTGTACAGGTCAAGTTTTTGTTATTAAACATTCTGACATGCTTACAAACCCAAGAAATAACTTTTCAAACCACAAAACAGTGTTAGTTTCAACTGGAGCTTCAAAATAAGGAAATAGAAACAATCTTTACACTTTACAGCAAAATACTTTTAATTTATCAGTCACAAGACAAAACAATATCAGAAATCGATAAGACTTCAGTGTCCTTCATCGATGGTCATGGTCATAGATTCAGGTTCATATTCGTAGTCAACGTAGCGGTTCTTGATGATGTGCTTGTAGGCAAACGCGGACTTTCTAGGTGTGCGCGTGCGCGCGGGGTCCTCGAAGTCAACTTCGTATAGGCCGAAACGCTCACTGGAAAGAATGTAAATAAGTTTAATAATCATGTTCAGTCTGGGTGATTCCTCTTTTAAAGGCTGGACTAGGGATGGGCGGTAAAACCAAATTAAATATATGAAATGAAGTGAAAAGATGAAATGTAATGGAAATGAAATGAAATGGAAATGGAAATGAAATGGAAATGGAAATGGAAATGGAAATGGAAATGGAAATGGACATGAAAATGAAATGAAATGGAAATGAAAATTAATGAAATCTTTTATTTCCAGATATACTTAAATCCACAAATATATAGGAAAGTACTGTGGTCTCCAAATTCCAATCCGTTAGTCAATTATGATGAATATGGCTATAATATGTTTAATGACAAAATTCTATAAATAAATATTTGATACGGCCCTGAATCATATTTAGATGAACATACACCCTGATTACAAATTGCAAAAAACGTAAGAAAATTTGAATTTCGCGGGCTATATTGAACGTTATCGTTACTAAGCACGTATGTACTTGGACTGAGATATGTTCCCCGGCTCTATCTTGCACTTATGTAGTTTTACAGTCGTGCGACAGTGACAGGGATAATGTTTAGCCAACTTTCATTAATCTCGACCATAGCGTCCATCAAACGGACACTTGGCAGCAAGCTGCACTAAAAACTTGCAGACTGTCTACTCTTTTTACAACTGCAAGCTCAACTTACATGTATCCCTCCATCCATTCGAAGTTATCCATCAAACTCCACGCCATGTACCCTTTCAGCTTGATGCCATCATCCAAGCAATTCAGGAGACTCTCCATCGAAGCCCTGTAGTACGTAATCCTGTCATCATCGATCAGATCTCGGCCCTCGTAAGTAGACCAGCCGTTCTCGGTGATATAGAAGTCTGGGTCGTTGTAAATTGTCCTCAAATGATTTAGGGCTTTGTAGATGCTATTTGGCGCCAACTGGGAAAAGGAACATTCTATTTAAAAGATTGAACATAATTCTAGTAATATTTAAAAAAGACCTTAGGAGGAGCTCCTGGTTAAGTAATAACAGCCGCACGGGTCGATCCATCAGGTTAAGCTACGCTTGCCGGGGTTGGTCTGTGGATGGGTGACCATCTTCACATATCGAGTCTTCTTCGTGCCTCACAAAGCACGTTAAGCCCGTTAGTCCCGGCTGTCATTCGTGGATCTTTACCAGTCCGTACGAGTCGTCAGAAGCCCGAAAGTCTGACAACCAGTCCTACCAACGGGGTATCGTATTACCCAGTTACTGAGTTGTGGAGGTCAGATAGGCAGTCGCTCTATGAAAAATACTGGTATTCAGCTGCATCTGGTAAGACTGGAAGCCGACCCCAACATGTTGAGAAAAGGCTAGGCAGATTGATGATTGATTTTAAATTCAACACCGGATAGAACTTTATAATTATTCTGTTTTTTATTTATTAAATGTTTTATAATATGTTTGTATTGTTGTTGAAATTATGTGCCTATTTTCTTGCATGTTCTAGAATAAAATTCAAAGCACTCACCGTCAGCCAAGCAGATGCAGATTTAACCCAGTCATCATCAGAGAAGGAGACATTATCCATATCATCCTGGAGAGATGGCACAGGGATCACAGTTTTGCGCTCAGTCGCCGTCACCAGGTACGCAGTATAGTGGTTCACGCCGAAGAAATCTGAAGTTCCTTTGACGAAAGCTTTCTCTTCTTCAGTAAATTCTGGCAAGCGGGATCTGGCGTAACCTTGCTTGGCACTGTTCTCAGCGATTCTCTGTGCTAACTCCTTGGGGAAACCTCCTTCGGTTGAGAAGATTGGATGGGCGTACAATCCCCACTGTAATTTAAAAATGTGGTCAGGGCCTTGAATTATAAGAAATAAACACAATACAGGTGATCAAGATCATTAAGAAATGGGTACCATACCTCGCCTTGTCTTCTAATTTCAGCAGCGTATTCATCCTCAGGAGTCTCAGTGGCTGGAGCAAACCAGTTAACACTGATCGCGATACCGCACTGTCCTCCTTGTTTCTCTCTGAATTCTTTGTCGTACACATGGTAAGCCTTAGCATGACCAACTATCAAGTGCTTGGCACACAAGTAAGTTCCCATAGCTGTGGAGTTTAGGATAGGAGCCTTGGTAGCGGCTCCATAACCTTCGAAGCAGATTTCTCTAGGCTCGTTAAAAGTCATGAAGCTCTTGACTCTGTCTCCAAAATTCTCGAACACAACCCTTGCGTAGTCTTCAAACCAATCGCTGAAGAGAGGGTTCGTAAAACCTCCTAATTCTTGCAGTTTTTGGGGCAGATCCCAATGGTATAGAGTTATCAATGGAGTAATGCCGTATTTTAACATTTCATCGATGTAGTTGTTGTAGAATTCTATGCCAGCTGGATTGACCTCATTGGCCATGCCTGTAGGGAGGATTCGAGACCAGGCGAGAGAGAATCTGTAAGCGTCTAGGCCTAACTCCCTCATCATTTCAACGTCGCGCTTGTAGTTGTTATAGGAGTCGCCAGCGACGTCGCCGTTGGTCTCGCCTCTGACGACAGTCGGGTTGTTGTGGACCATATAGTCCCAGATACTTTCTCCTTTGCCTGGAAAATATATGTGAGTTAGTTACTGATCTTATCTGTTATTATGGCGTTATCTTAACGGATTGCAATAACTCTTATAATATGTCAAGCGCTGATATCGCCACCCAGAGATAAAGTTCATAATTGTATTTATGTTGTAATGGAATACAACAACAGTAAAGCACTACTTAATCTATAGTCAATACAATAAATGTATAAAAATAAATAAAATTGAAGTGTCTGTTCGTAATGTCAAAATAACAGCTTTTTACTCAATACATCGGAGAAAGCCACAAGCAGCCGATCTATTCTGTAAAGATCTCCCCGTGAAAACTTAGGTGAAGTGAGCTGTCAATAGTGTCAATCCCTAGTATTAGGGTAGAATGACAGCTCACTTTAAGCTCACTTCACCTCAGTGTTCACGGTGATATACTAACAGAATCGAGCGGCTCTACTGTTTCATCAACTTCATTCATTTTCATACCTTTCTATTGAATGTCGAGAAAATGAATGATTGATTGCGTTTTAATGATTTAGTGAGATAAATCTACTTTATATATGTCTATAGGTATATAACAAACTAAATCTACCTCTATATATTCTTTAAATATTATAAAACAAAGTCGCTTTTCGCGTTTGACTGTAAGTCCGCGTTGTTCTTCTAAAACACGCAACAGATTTTGATGAGGTTTACGCCATCGTATATAGAATTTATTCCGGAAGTTACGTTAGTAATAAAGTTAATATATTAATTAAAACAAGTCGTAGGAACCGTGTGGAGCAGGAGCGAGTCACTAGTTGTATAATAAAAATGCTGTTCGTTTGTAACCGCATCATTTCAGCACGGCTGGATCGATTAGTGAAATTTGTGCTATATAGAATTTTCACGATACTCCAAACCAGCTTCTTACGAAAAAAAAATTTGAAAAGTTGCCGGGAAAATTGGAAAAATCGGTACAACTGAAAGAGCATGCGAATTCTACATGAATTATTGAAATGTTGACACGACAACGTCTGTTGGGTCAGCTCGTTCATTATAATTGTCAGCTCACCATCTGCATCCCATCCTCCCTCAATCTGGTATGCAGCAGTGGCTGTGCCGAAGAGGAAGTCATCCGGGAACTTGCGCTGTTGCCTCACGGCCAGGCCATGGCAGGCTGCTACCACCAAACTGCACAAAAAAAAGTTTGGAAATGGTCTTAAAATGCTGACCAACCAGTACTTGCAGCTGTAGATATTGTAAAAGGCTTAGGTTAATGACATAATAGGTCTCATTTTCTTAGGTAGTTAGTAACATTTTTTAGTCATCGGTAGCATCGCGTTTAGATGCAAAAAAAACATATTGGTAAAATACAATACACGTAGATATATTTAGTAACCTATTCCGCTTAACTATTCTCTATTTCGCTTAATTATTCTTATATATTCAGGGTTTTTTAAGACTCTTTAAGAATACGAGTAGTGAAGCGGAATAGGTTACTAAATATATCTACGTCGATTGTATTTTATAATGGATTTCCGCCAAGTCACGCCTGAATCAATTAACATATTTGTAAGTAAATCTCAATTTAACCTACCCAGGTAAACTCTTTTGATTTACTCATTCACATTTTTTTTTTTAACCTAACATACCGTCATGCCACGTTTCCCCGAAGGGTTAGGCAGAGGTGTACCCATAGTAGGTACACTCACATTTCGCCAGTTATGTTTAAGTTCCATGTAATAGGGGGCGTGCCTATTGCCATCAACCGAGCACAATTCCGGGCCAACCATTACCAACCATTTATGTACCTACAGGGTAAAATTAAATTAGCTAGCGAAACTCTGCTGAAGTAATGGGTATATAAAAATAACCTTTTTTTTTGTGTAAACTTCACAGACGCGATGTGTTCTGATATCTAAATACGATAAATAAAACATAATAGGGAATATGCATGTATTTTTTTAATATTTTAATTCGATAGTTTACATCGACATATAATAGTAAAAAAATACTCAACGCCAAAAAGCAAGTGAAAGTACTTTAAGATAAAAGTTAAAAATAGTAAACCGACACGGGCCTTAAATGCTCTCCATTTTGGCGCGCTTGGTGTGACGTCATAGTCTATGACAACGATGACAACAAACATCAAGAAATCGCAAACACTCGTATAAAACACATTCTGTTTTTTTTTTCTCATTGTATTTGAATCACATGCTTTTTTCCCCAATTTGGGGAAAACCAAAAGAAAGTGAGTAACAGGTATACAATTATTAGAAGTTTATCGTATTAGTAATAATGTAATGACAAGAGGCATGATAAATCAATCCTAAAAAATATAATGTCAAAATATTCGTACCTTAGGACCACTAGTAGCTTCATAACAGCGATATTATTGAAGCACTAACCAGTTGACATAATCTTCCCACATTATATAGGTACCGAGCTGTGTGCTTCTGGAATCTTGACACATTTTTATCTTAAATCTTTGGAAGGAACCACTTCAGGTGTCACTGTCTTTTATCTTGTTTTATTCTGCAAGTTGGTGGTTTGTATTTATCAATTTAAATTAAATAATTAAATTCCCATGTGATCCCATGGTTGGAGGGCTAATGTGGACCATTCGTCGTTTGTTTTGTCCAGTTCGTCCCGCCAATTTCTACGGGGTAGCCGGGGTTACCCCGTAGAAATTGGATACAAATAATGCAGAATACCGCCTTGTTTTTTTGTAGGTATTTATTTATTTACAAATAAAACAAAACATCCATTATCAGTATCACGTAGGTCCTACTTATTACATCAGAAGATACAATAGATAGGTATCGTTTATTTTAAGTATTTTAGGGTTCCGTTCCGTACAGTCGCCGGCCATTTTATCCGCTCAGCTGTCGATAACAATAAAAACGAGCGAGCCTAAAGCCGGGTCTGCTGCGCTATGTTTGGATGTTTTAAAAACATCAAACACGAACCAATCAAATCGCTTCGTGTTTGATTTGCGGATGCCTGATTGGTTCGTGTTTGATGTTTGATGTTTTTAAAACATCCAAACATGGCGCAGCAGACCCGGCTTTACAGTACCTATTCGCAGAAGATGTGTAACATCTGATATCTTGGCTGATAGTACCAACGTCTTGGAAAATGGGTTGGTACCATCTGATGGCCAACTCTAGCACCGCGCGCGCTAATTGTTAAAATCAAATAGCGCGCACTTCTCCGGCTTCTTGTTACACACTTCCGTCCCTTTTCACGAAATAAACCCCACAGATTGCAGGAAAACGAAAGGAAAGATGTTAGGTACTCATCAAAAATTCTATTGTGTCTCAATAGTGACAGTTAAGCTTATTGTAGTTATAGATCATCGAAATTTAAAAATGTCAGCTTTGTAGAGAATCGTCTCTGTCACTCATACATGTGTGACTTTCTCTTTCATAAACTAGATGGGACGGTTATAGGACCTAAGGCTCTAGACAGACGGACCGCATTTCAACTGCAATTGTACGCCGACTGCAATTGAACTGCAATCGGATTGCACGTTTGGTTTGCAGTCCTATTGCAGTCGTGTCAACTGCATTCAAACTGCATCCGAACTGCCAAATTGCAGTTGATGTGCGATCCGTCTGTCTAGAGCCTAAACAGTACCGGCGCCGACGTTAGGCCAGAAATGAAGGGGTGCCCTTCGCGAACCGCCTCTTATTTCTCTAACTTTTCTATTACTCTCTTTTTTACCCGACTGCAAAGACAGAGTTATGTTTTTCCCTAACTTTCCTGTACAATTCGACAAAGTTTACTTATGAATGGGGCAAAGAAGCCCGAGGCGGAGTACTAAATTTTTTAGCTTTGAGTTCGCTCTTGTTGCCTGCGTTCTGCATATGTCAACAAATTATCTCCATAATTATGAATGGTCAAAAGAAATCCTAAGCTTTCTGTGGCGGAATGGTAAAAATCTTGAGCTTGCTTCGCTCGCTCTTGCATCCTCATTTTCCTATTCCTCAAAGTTTACTGCATGAGTCGACGACAAAGTAACTTCAATTTCTGTATGAACGAAGTACCTAACATATGTGAGGAGGGTCAAAAATGTTCGATCTCGCTCTTGCATCCTGTATTCTCCTTTTTCTGCTTATCTATTAAAATGCATCAATGCACAAAAGCTAAAATTTTCGCCCCTCTACTCTCCAAGAAGTAGAGGGGCGCCCCAGAAATCCCGCCCGTGGCGCCGCGCGCCGGTTGTGTATCTAAGCGTAAGTTTTCTGAATCGCTGGTCTCTAGCTGACGACAATGGGACCTCCGACAAACATGGCCAGCCCACCACCACTCTAGTAACATAGGCTCTGGTTCTTGCAAAATGAAAAATAAAATAACGTACGGAACTCAAACAAAATATTACGGTTTTATTTAACCACACGGACCACACCTATAGAATTTAGAGGATAAGGTTATAAGATAAGTGGATCATATGGATATGTTTGTATGAAAACAGAGAGATTTTATCTCAAGTGTGTTATTTTACTTACATAATGCAGTGAAATAAAAATGCAGCAGTATTTGCATATGATAATCATGTAATCATGTAATCATGTTCTCAAAAACGGCTCTAACGATTTCGATGAAAGTTGCATTTTAAGGGGGTTTAGAGGCGCAAAAATTAATCTAGTTAGGCCATTTATCTAGTTAGGTCATATATCTGGGAAAAATCGTTGTCTCTATTTTCACCCGAGCAGATCTCTGTCGCCCAGGTACCTAATTTAAAAATATTTAATACCTAATCATCGTATCAACAAAATATAAAATACGAAAGTAAAAACGTGTAAAATTTATAAGTTTCTTAAATCATCATTACTGTTGTTTCTAAATACTTTGACTTATAAGTAGGTATATAATAGTGCGTAAGTGCGAAATAACTGTTATGTTATACAGTCGTGTTTTATAATGATGATAGATAAATAAGGGTTAATCTGCACGAATTTTAAAACGATGTATTATTAGCTAATAGGTAAAAGCAGCCAATCACAAACAATTCCTCCGTAAGCTGCACCCTAATTGCGTAATACACGATCAATCACAATCTTAATTGTTTTGAAACAGATTGCTAATCCATTGCTTAATAAGTTCGAAAAAAAAATCTGCTCAACAACGTAAATAACGCAATGAATGTTGTTGAACTGTCAAAATGAAACGTCTTCATCTGAATCGTTTACGAAATTAATATGTTACGCAATTATATAGGCTTTTTTAGCGCAGCCGTGAAGCACACTTCCCTGCTAATTTCTTACATTGTACTTTAATTTGATTTTTTATCGTATCTTTTTATCTGCTGTATATTATATTGGGTGCCTTTTATTTTATTTATTAGCTTTTATTTATTCGTTAGTAATGTTAGCTTTGTACTTAAATAAGGTAAGTATTGTTACGTGTAAGGGCCGCCTCTAGCGGTGAAAGCCTCCTCCTCCGGGTGCCTTTTATTAGTCTGTGTTAAATATATATATTTTCTTCTTTCTTTCTTTATATTCTTGCAGAATGAAACTATAAGTTATTGAATCATTGATAGTTCAAGTTTGCCCACTGGCCTTAAGATTATAATATAAACATAAATATGTTGTACCACTATTAGAAGTGTCGTAGATGTGTGACTTACTTTACGTTTTGCTCACAGCAGCTCCGTGCATTAACCTGCCAGATAATCTTGAACAGTTTACCGTATAACGAGATGAAGTTGGAAATAATTGTGTACGTTCTTAGTAAAATAGGTGAAAAAAGAATGTAGTTTTCCTTTGTTATTGTGTGTTAAAAATGTACCTATAACTTTACTTTTAAATTTAGTTGTAGTCTCCTAATCGTGCATACTTAAGGAAGCTTCAAGGTTGCCCGCGAAATTCAAATTTTCTAAGTTTTTTTGCAATTTACACTTTTTAGTTGTGGTACCTAAACCACAACTAAAAAGTGTAAAAACAACGAATACCTACCTATTTTTCTTTTCTTTTTTTTACATAAAATAAACTTTTTTCGAACCATTTGCTTTGGTTTATAAAGGGAAATACATCTATGAGGAAACTAGTGTTTTTTATTTTTTATTTATGCAGTTTGGTGTTAGTCACCTGTCACGGCTCGACCGAGAAGCTTCAGCGAAGGTTCCCGGATGGCTTCATATTCGGGACAGCTACTGCTGCTTACCAGATTGAGGGAGCTTGGAATCAAGATGGTTAGTCAAATTTTAAATCTATCGTGATTTTGCCCTCATCCCAATTTATTCAGGGTCGGCGCAACATGTCTTTTTCTGCCATAGGTACTTCTTTATTATTCGTCATTTCGGTAGTCACCCCCTCATTTAGCCATATCATCTTTAAACTGATTTACGTCCAGTTGAAAACCAGCGTCAGGCACATAAAGTTGTCTGGCATTTTTGCTGAACTCGGCTTGTTTGGCGCAGCCGTGAGGCACACTCCCCTGCAAATTTCTTACATCATACTTTACAATTTTTATTTGATTTTTATTTTATATTTTTATCTGCTGTATATTACCTATATTGTATGCCTTTTAGTCAGTGTTAATTAAAAGTATTTTCTCTCAGTCCAAACATTATTGTATGGTCCAATAAAAAAGTATGGAAGAAAAAAAAAATGCTGCGCTCACCCCAACTTTATTGAAATAAAGTGGAGAATGACAGTGATTGTATAATCTATGTTATTGATTTTTGCAGTAACTTTTTTGTATAATTTTTCATTTAAACTTACTGATAATATTTTATGTGGAGTATTAACACAATTTATTTGTTCTGGTTTTCAGGGAAAGGTGAAAACATCTGGGACCACATGACTCACACCAACCCGACCGTCATCATAGACATGAGCAACGGCGACGTCGCTACCGACTCCTATCACAACTACAAGCGTGATGTCGAAATGATGAGGGAGTTAGGCCTGGATGCTTACCGGTTCTCAATAGCATGGTCCAGGATCCTACCTACAGGCATGGCCAATGAGGTCAATCCTGCTGGCATTAAATTCTACAATAACTACATCAATGAAATGTTAAAATACAACATTACTCCAATGGTTACTTTATACCATTGGGATCTGCCCCAAAAACTTCAAGAATTTGGTGGTTTCAGCAATCCTCTCATCAGTGATTGGTTTGAAGACTACGCAAGGGTTGTGTTCGAGAATTTCGGAGACAGAGTCAAGAAGTTTATCACTTTTAATGAGCCTAGAGAACTTTGTTTCGAAGGTTATGGCTCCAATACCAAGGCTCCAATTCTAAACTCCACGGCTATGGGTACTTATCTGTGTGCAAAGCATTTAGTGATGGCCCATGCTAAAGCCTACCATTTGTATGACAAAGAGTTCAGGCCGACACAGAAGGGACAGTGTGGTATAACAATCAGTGTGAACTGGATGGGTCCAGCCACTGGTTCTGCTGAGGATGAGTTTGCAGCTGAAATCAAGAGACAAGGCGAGGTAAGACAGATGTTGAATTTGTTCGTACACGAAAAAAAAACTCAGTTACTGTGTCGTGATATAAATAGTCAGATTCCTCCATTTTAAATACCACTTAGGCTGGAAGTCGAACCAAAAATAGTTAGAATATGAATGATTTTTACCAGAATAAACTTACGATCGTATTGATTTAGCGTAGCCATCTGATTACATAGATACTGCATTGGATACTGTTTTAGGGATATGAGGAACAGGGTGTAAAGTTCACTTATCCTCTATAGAAAAGGGAGGATCCTCCGACCAGGCGGGTGTTGTATCTAGCGGGCAACTGCCCAACGATTGATGTCGGATAGTCTTATATATTTTGTCCGCGCGGTAAACTCTTCTTGGGCGATGCACGATTTGTGTGACGTCAGGTCTTTGATGCATTGGCATGTGGCGTTCATGACGCTACACTGTAACAAAATATATGCAATTATTTTCTTACTTTTAGAACTAGCTAACTATTGAAGATAAAATCAACACCAATGTTCTGCGTTTCCAGTGGGGTATATACGCTCATCCAATCTTCTCATCCGAAGGAGGCTTTCCAAAGGAGCTGGCACAGAAGATAGCAGAGAAGAGTTCCCAGCAAGGATACCGCCACTCCCGTTTGCCAAAGTTCACTGAAGAAGAGAAGGCTTTCGTCAAAGGAACCTCCGACTTCTTCGGCGTGAACCATTACACTGCATACCTGGCTTCGACGGCAGACCACAAGGGTGTTTATGCTGTGCCATCTATTTTAGATGATATGAATGTTGGTTTCTATGTGCCTGATGACTGGCCTAAATCTGCTTCAGCTTGGCTTACGGTGAGAAATCTTTGGCTGTTAAAATTTTTATTGTCATGGTCATCATTATGGCGTTCAGGCAAAAAACGCTCACTGCTGGCTAAGGTCCCCTTCGAATTCCTGTTCCTGAACCTCCCAGAATCCAGCGAATGCCCGCCGACATAGGTACCCAAGATGTTCTATCTACCTTGTGGTGGACCTTTCCGCACTGCACCTTCATGTATGCAGTCGCCACTCCAGTCCCCATGGCTCCTCATTCGATTTTAAGAAAATATAATTCAGAAATAGTCAGCTTCGTTGGTCTAGAGGTCGCAAGCGCTTCTGCTGAGCACGAGGTCCTGGGTTTGATTCCCGGGTCGGGCAAAATGTTATTGGGGTTTTCCATCAGGAATTTCTCTGTAGTAACCCGGAGTCTGGATTTGTTAGACTCGCCCTCTATTACATGGGACCGAAATGTGGGTAGGTAGACCATAGGTACGCCTTTGCCTAACCCTTTGGAGATTACAGCTAGGCGATATAATATAATTCAGAAGATACTTTCAGGTCTTTTGGTTACCGTCGTTAATCTGAGGGGCAATTCCACTATTTTTAAAAACATTCCCATTCTAATCTCATTCGTAATCTGTCAAATATACAATCAATGTACAGTGGCCAGCACATCAAGCTACTAAAATCTGTCAAATTTCTTTAGTAGATTTTAAACTTTATCGCTAAAGCATTAGGTTCAAGTTTGATTGGGAAAGTTTGACAGTTTTGGGTAGCTTGATGTGCTGGCCACTGTACCAACATTTTTGACAGCTTTGACAGATTGCGACTTGAATGTGAACGTGTTATTGGCTTCTGATAACCGTTACATTTACAGATGGCTCCAAATAGCCTCTACAAAGCCTTAACACATCTGAAAGAAAAATACAACAACCCAGATTTCTACATCACTGAGAATGGCTGGTCCACACATCCTGACAGTAGCCTGGCAGACGAAGAGAGGGTTACGTATTATAGGGCTGCGTTGGAGAATGTTCTAAAGGCCTTGGATGCTGGAGTAAACCTCAAGGGTTATATGGCATGGAGCCTGATGGATAACTTCGAATGGATGCAGGGTTATGCGTAAGTTACGATTTCACTATGGATTTAGAAGACTGCTTCATTGGTCTAGTGGGCCCAAGCGTGACTGCCGAGTGTAGGGTCCTAGGTTCGATTCCAGGGTCGAGGAGTGTTTATTTGGGTTGTCCCATTAGGAATTTCTCAGCTGCCTCAGAGTTTGGATTTGTGCCAAGACGCTTGCCCCTACCTATTACTTACTACCTTTACACACTACCTACTATTATATCCACAGATTGATATTGATAGATGATTTCATAAAATATTTTTTCATTTTCATTTCATTTCATTTCATATAGGTATATTTTATTTGGTTGCCCATCCCAAGTCCGGTTTTTAAAATAGGAATCATCCAGACTGAACATGATTATTAAACTTATTTACATTATTTCCAGTGAGCGTTTCGGTCTATACGAAGTTGACTTCGAAGACCCCGCGCGCACGCGCACACCTAGAAAGTCCGCGTTTGTCTACAAGCACATCATCAAGAACCGCTACATTGACTACGAATATGAACCTGAATCTATGACCATGACCATCGATGAAGGACATTGACGATTAGTGTTGAATATTATGTAGAATTTGGTATTGCATTAAATTACTTTCATTATTGTGGCGTTTTATAGCAAATACCTACTAAGTATTAAATACTGGATGACTTTTTTTACCGTCTCGAAACAAAATGGGTATAATAGGTGAACGGAGTAGAAGTAAAGTAGGTACTTAGTTTTTTATTTTATTTTTTCGTTAAAAAAAAACTAGGTACCTGTGCCATATAATTAAGTTAACGTAAGGCATCAAGAATGTGTGTCGTCACATAAGTAAATAGTTAGTATGGTTTACGTAGCTACTGATGTCATCATCATATTTTTTCGAGTATTTTTAGCTTTTTTTGATATTTTAAAACCCGAAAAAAAAAGAAAAAAAAAGCAGGCTGAATTCAGCATCCTATTAAAAGTCTAGTATATATGAAAAAATACATAATACCAACAAATACTGCGGATAGAGATAAGATTAGGTACCATCGCGGTCACTCATATATAACCACTTTGAAAAAAATAACCCGTGCATACGATGACTACATCTGTTTACCTCCCATTTTTAGGGTTCCGTTTTTTCCTTTCGAGGTAAGTACGGAACCCTAAAAATGGGAGGTAAACAGATGTAGTCATCGTATGCACGGGTTTTTGGTGATGGGTGAACTTTTACTTATATACCTACAGGTTTGTACGGAACCCTCGGTGCGCGAGTCCGACTCGCACTTGGCCGGTTTTTTTTGTAGGTAAGCGTTACTTTAGCGGCCGAGCGCTGCAAGCAGGAATAGTCCTTACAGTGTGCAGATATGCGTGTCTGCGATAGTACATAACGTATTCTAATCTTCTCAGAACACAACAAGTCAACAGATCTGAGATAGGCAGTTGAAGTGGTCCAGCATAGAGATAAAGGGAAAATGCAACACTGTTCGCGATAACACGGTGCACAACCCACTGGGTGGCAGAACAGTAGGTATCATTAATAATTATGAAGTTACTGGTTCTAAGGTACGTACGTATATATATATTTTTTTTCAAAAAATAATAAAAAATTAAAGCCATTCTTAGCCGTGCCAAAATAACATGGGACAGGGCAGGAAAATGATGTTTAGAAGCCATTTTTCTTTGCACCTCATCGTGTGGCAAGTTTCAACTACTGTGTACCTACTTTAAAACTTTAAACCGTACATCAATCGTAACACTTACACTACGAAAATAGCCCTTACTGCTACGAAACAAAGGCGCTATCAATGTGAAATTGTTACTTCTGATGTGCGGTTCACAGCAAAGCCATGGTATTTTGGTGCTAATTTCATAATTTTTCATTTACACAATGACTAATAATTTGCTAACTTTATAACTCTGAAACAATTACCGTTGCTAATAATGTCTCAATGACTCCGTTTTGGTGATTAACTGTGACTAAAACGCCTTGAAAAAACCGATAGTCGGCTTTTACTTCACCCAGAGAAACTCTGCCAAATATTGTGATACTAGCTTCCGCCCGCGGCTTCGCCCGCGATTTATGTCGATAAAAAGTATTCTATGTTCTTTCCCAGGGTTCAAAGTATTCCCGTACCAAATTTCATCAAAATCGGTTCAGCCGTTTTATCGTGATGCGCGATCAAATAAACAGACATACAGATAAACAGACAAAAATTCTAAAAACTGTTGGAACATGTTCTAGCTGTTAGCTGTTATCCATTCTAAGTGGGTATCTTATCCGCCATGTACATAATTTCGACCCTCTTCACCTTTATTATATCGTATAGAAGCACCGTTTTGTTTAATTATTTTTCTAATATTATGTTAATACAGTTTGTTGGTGGTAGCCTGCCACGGCTCGACCGTGAGGCAGCAGCGAATGTTCCCGGATGACTTCATCTTCGGAGCAGCCACTGCTGCTTACCAGATCGAGGGCGGCTGGAATGAAGATGGTAAGTCACCTATGTAAACCATTTCTAAGAGTAACCGTGGAGTTTCTTGCCGACTCTTCTCCATAGGAAACGACCAATTGGAACCGTGCACCTAGCTTCTGACGTTTCATAGATCAACCCCGGCAAGCGTAGCTTAACTAGATGGAGCGACCCGTGCGGCTGTTATTACTTAGCCACAAGATCCTCGTGTTCCTCGTGGTCATTCATGAATTTGATTTTATTTTACTGTTTCGTTATTTTCGATGATTTCATTGTTTTAAATCAAGTATTTGACATGGAAAGTGTCAGAATTTAAAACCTTGTAATTACTTTCTTCAAAATAACGTACCTACAAGTAATTTAAAAAAAAAATCTACCGACAGCTTTAAGCCAAATTCTTCAAATTTTAGGGTCTTTCTAAATTGTGGATTCCAATTTCGGAGTATTTAGATATTTAGGAACACAATAACGCATCATTTTCGAAAAAATAAAATAAAACTATCTCACGCCTTGTATTATTAGCTTGTTTTGGGAAATATCTACGACAGCTCCCAATTGCCTTCCCCATTATCTTGCACACTACACACTAACTCAAGTTCTACGAAATATATTTTTTTAGGCAAGGGTGAGAGCATATGGGACCACCTAGTTCATAACAACCCCACCGTGATACAAGACTTGAGTACCGGCGACGTCGCTGCCGACTCCTATCACAACTACAAGCGTGACGTCGAGATGATGAGGGAGTTAGGCCTAGACGCTTACCGGTTCTCTTTCGCCTGGACTCGGATCCTACCTACAGGCATGGCCAACGAGGTCAACCCAGCTGGCATCGCCTATTACAACAACTTAATAGACGAAATGCTGAAATACGACATCACTCCAATGGCTACTCTGTACCATTGGGATCTGCCCCAAAAGCTGCAAGAACTAGGAGGACTCATGAACCCTCTCTTTAGCGACTGGTTCGAAGACTACGCAAGGGTTGTGTTTGAGAATTTCGGAGACAGAGTCAAGATGTTCATCACTTTTAACGAGCCTAGAGAGATCTGTTTTGAAGGTCTAGAAGATTTAAACAAGGCTCCTTACTTGAACACCTCTGGTGTGGGTGTTTACTTGTGTGCCAAGAACTTGGTGGTGGCCCACGCTAAGGCTTACCACTTGTATGACAAAGAGTTCAGGCCGACGCAGAAAGGACAGTGTGGTATCACGATCAGTGTGAACTGGTGGGCTCCGAATACTGATTCCGCTGAGGACCAGCAAGCTGCTGAAGTCATGAGGCAAAACCAGGTGAGAGAATCATTTTTTGAAGTTACTTTGGACTATGAAAGGCTTGGAGTATTTAATACACACCACCTAATTACTATTCTACTGGAATCTTTGATCTACATACATAGAAGAGGTCAAATAAAATTAAATAGTGAAACTTCACAGTCGTGTTATAAAGTATCGTTAAATAACCATGATAAAACAAAAAAATATTTAACTGATAAAAATGAAAAACCAAACTTATTATTTCCTCTCGTAGTTCGTGCGTTCCGTTCCCATTGGATTCCGAGCAGCTGCAGTTACTTAAAATTTTCACTTTATAAAAACTTTTTTTTCGTTTTTTGTCATGTTTTGATAGTCATCACCTCTGTAAAGTTTCGCCAGCTAATTTAATTTGTCCCAGTAGACGAGTAGGTTGTTAAAGCTGTCTTCGATTTAAAGTTTTTGTGCTATATGAACACTATAGTATTCTCTCGTCTTTTCAGTGGGGTATCTACGCCGACCCCATCTTTTCAGCTGAAGGTGGTTGGCCAAAGGAACTATCAGAGAGAATCGCAGCAAAGAGCGCTGAGCAAGGATTCTCTCGCTCCCGTCTGCCCGAGTTCACTGAAGACGAGCAGGCTTTCGTGAGAGGAACCTACGATTTCTTCGGCGTGAACCACTACACAACTGTCTTGGTGTCGGCGACGGAGCATAAGCAAGTCTTTGCTGCTCCCTCCATGATGGATGATGTTGATGTTGGCTACTATTGGCCTGATGACTGGCCTAAATCTGCTTCACCTTGGCTAAAAGTAAGTAGGGTTCTAAATTGTTCTCGCCTGGTAGGATGCCCTCAGTTACATTTGATTGCGATCTATTTAGCAGCTGCTATAGGCAAATGCTCAATAAATCTGCCTAGCCTTTTTCCAGATAAGTTGGAATCGGATTCCAGTCTAAAATGGAGCAACAGCCTATTTGACCTCCAGAATCAGAATTATCCAAACCCAATTACTGCGTAACACCCTTGGTAAGACTGGTTGTCAGACTTTTGTGCTAAGGGAAAGTAAATGCTCTTTAATAATAGCATAAACTTGTCTAGTAGGGAGCAGGGAGTAACATTTGATTGCGGTATGTTGAAGAGGCTTTAGTGAAGCAGCGAGCTGCATAATTATGTGATGCTGGTGATGACTCACCTGATTGAAAAATCTTATCTTTCAATAGAGTAACATCACACCTATCACCACAATCTGCAGATACATTGTTTTTCATCTACACAGTAACCAGGATCCAAATCTTTTTTATATCTAATCTATAGTTTAAAAATAATCTAGAGAAGCTCACTCATGGTGTCGCCAACGTCTATACTATCGCCCTCATAAAGCCTTGCCTAAATGTTGTAGATGAGCTAATGTAGAGTGTACCTACTTGGTCTTGGGACCAAAATGTGATATCGAAACGACTCGAGTAAGTTAAGATGACATAACATCACTCCTGTAATCCTTCGGGGATTTTTTAGTTAGTACACCCATATTTGGCAAGTCTCATTTACTAGTGGGCGAGCCTATAACCTTAATAAATTCCTCATAGAAAAACTTAATAACGCTTTGCCTGACAAGACTTCATGCTCCGTCAGCAGTAGCTCTTACGACCACTAAGACCAACGAGGCAATAAAGTTGATTTCTGATTTATTTTTGTTTATGTACTTATGGTGATTCTCGTAACAAATGAAAGAGTTCCAGTCCTTTAGGTAAAATTTTAATGACTATGTTCACACTCTTGCTGATTTCCCCCCATGTCGACAGCTAATATTCTATCTAGTCTCTGGCCTCTCGCAATTGTTGCTAGCTACCCAAACCTGCAGTATTAACTCCTATTTCTTCTACAGCTGGCTCCAGACAGCATCTACCACGCTTTGACGCACCTGAAAGAAAAATACAACAACCCAGTGATCTACATTACTGAGAACGGCTGGTCCACATTACCTGACAGCGGCCTGATAGATGATGACAGGATCACGTACTACAGAGCTTCGATGGAGAGCATGCTGAACGCCTTGGATGCTGGAGTGAACCTCAAGGGGTACATAGCGTGGAGTCTGTTAGATAACATGGAGTGGTTGGAGGGTTACATGTGAGTTTTGCCAAGAGGTGTTGACCTACCTATGTTAAATGTTAGCTTTTTCATAATATACAGGGTGTATCAGCAATGTGTGGTCCGGCCCATACGTTTGGGTAGAGTAGGTATTGAAGTTAGTACGGGACAGCCGATAATTTTTTTTAATTATAATTTTGGTCTCATGGGGAAAGTTGTTCAGTTTGATGGTCTGTACGACACCCTTAAATTTGACCACACTTCTCTTATACACCTTGTACAGGTAAGCTTGCGGGTTGTTTTGATAATATTTTATTCTTCCATTGACAAGTAGGAGTCACCTCCCTCAAGAGGTATTGATATAATTATAAGAGAATGACGTATACTCCGTTGGTTTAGGTAGTTAAATAAAGGTAAACAAAAAAAAACACGTGACGAGAGAGCTGTCAAATAACCGACTGAACGTAATACCTGTCACGCTAATTAAATAATGTCACGCTAATAATTCAGATAAAAATTGTCCGATTGTACTTTCCAATTTAGCAACTTTATAATTCGTTGAAGTGAGAATCTGTCTTTTTAGGCTCTTTACACAGACAGCATCTACGTATAAACTGTGCTCAAGCAACATCTACGAAAAGTATACCTAGTTATAAAATAGGAAACTATCGTAAGAATCAAAAATCAATTTAATTTGGTTATAAATTTAAGTTACAACGTAATTTTAAAGAATAAAGTTTCGTCTTTAAAATCCCTTTTTACGATTTGTTTACCTTTAAGTATAAAATTACCTAAACCAATGAAGTATAGATACCTACCTATAATTCAACTGACTACATAAAGTCCCTTTTTCCCACGAACCAATATAAAATAAGGGTTCCTGTTTACTACGGAACCCTAAAAATATATTATAAATCTGTTTATTTTCCGCAGAGCATGTTTCGGCTTGTACCACGTTGACTATGAAGACCCCGCGCGCACGCGCACCCCTAGAAAGTCAGCGTTTGTCTACAAGCACATCATCAAGAACCGCTTCGTTGACTACGAATATGAACCTGAATCTATGACCATGACCATCGATGGAGGACACTAGAGATTGTATTTTTATGGTTTTCGATCGATGATTTTAATAGGTACCTACTGTAAATAAATAAGTAGCATATGTAAAATTTTGTCTCCATTGTTCCCACTGCTCACACCATAGGCATACCCACGGTGGGGCAAGGTCAAGGTATATTATGTTCTGTGGGCAAGGTGGAGCATCTGCCGCGCAACGATAACTAATTGTGTAGCACATTTTCGTAAACGATTTAGACTAATCTGTTTCATTTTGACAGTTCAACAACATTCATTGCTTTATTTACGTTATTGAGCATATATATTTTTTGAACTTATGAAGCAATGGATTAGCAATCTGTTTCAAAACGATTCAGATTCTGATTGATCGTGTATTAAGCAGGGTTCTGCTTTGTTTTTATGGTTGAGCCAGAAACCATAACGTAGGTATCATAATTGGCTAGCGAAACTTAGCAGCCGTCATGGGTAAGTATGTATCGATATAAATAATAGACTCAGTGGCGTAGCGTGTATTTCTGCCAACCAAAATTTGCAAATCCTAAATTTGCCGCCATTTCCCCCCTCCCCCTCTATTATCGCAACTAGTCTTTATTACAATGTTTCAGGTTACTCGGTTTCAGAATACGCCATTAAGTTTTAAAGGGGACTTTTACTTTAACGGTTTCATTATGTTACGTTTAACTGGTAATTAAATTTACTTAATGAAACGTCAAAATGTATCATTATTTTATTAAACACAATTTATGTTGCTTAAGCGTCATTAAGGTTTAATGGAACTTTAATTTAATGTATGTCAAATTTTAATAAGTAAAGGTAAACAAACACCCATCGAACGTCTAGGAAATTGTTTGCAATAAATTGTGCATTACTATATTATCTTATTCACTACATTCTCTTTAATGTACTATGCGAGCCAACTAAGAATAGGATCGCGCTTGTTGCCAACTTCACACGATAGCAGTACTTTCCTGACAGATAAGTATTGTATTGCTGAACAAAATGGCGTCTTGACAGTCCTATTCTTAGTTGGCTCGCATAGTACTTGAAAGTTTCCAGGTAAGATACCTACCAATACCTACTAAGTGTAATAAGTAACTTGTTTGTACTTGAACAATTTTTATAACCTATTTTTCTTCCTTAACACACCTCCGCTGCGAAATCATAGCAGCGGAACCGCAGTAGTAAAATTTAACTGACTATTTTTTTCAATTGAACTGCTGCGGTTTCCCTGCCATGGTTTCACGGGGGAAGTGTGCTACCCGCTTCAACGTCAAGGCTCTCATCGCTGTCAGATCCAGAAATGGTTCTTCTGCGCCGCCATAATCCCAGACAGGGTGAATTTATTTGATAAACAGGAGAAGATTTTCGAATAACATTACATAGGTTTTAGAAGAATGCAGTACTTACTCCACGTACTTAATTTAATTGGAGGACTAGAACCTACGACACAGAGGAATAAATCCATCGATCGCATGACACTATTATTAATATGTCTCAGGTTTTACGCAATGGGCTCATTTCAGCAGGTGATGGGGATACAGCCAACATTCATATATCCTCAATTTGCCACATACTTAATTTAAAAATGTACAATGTAGCAAAATAGTAGGTACTAAAGAATTATTTTAATATTATCAATTTTACTTAATTTTAGTTTTAAAATTTGTATCTTTAAATTGTGATGCTCCTTTTGTTGCAGTATCTCCTGCATTAGCTTTTTCTTTTCTAAATTAGCCACTTGACACTTCCTCTTAAAATAAATTCTTTTGAAGGATTCTGCAGACAGATATTTTTTCTTTTTTGTTATATGATGATCATCTGAAACAAAATATATATTTAAAAGCACAGAACATTAAAATTTAGAATTAAATTATAAGCATTCGCTACTAACATAAAAACAATGAGCCACTCTTCAGTGCACTATTAGCTAATATAAATCCAGATTGACCTCTCCCATGGGGAAAGGATAGCGTCACTTAGTGCAGAACTTCAAAAGGCAGTAAGTTGGCACTATTTTAGCCCTTTTCAGTTATATACTATTATAACTGAAAAGGGCTAAGTAACATGAAGGATTTACTAAAGTCTCCATGCATGGTAAAAATAAAACACTAAGGGCCTGTTTCACCATCTTCAAGTAAAGTGTCGAATAGGCTAACTGCCAGTTAAAGTCACCCGTAACGTCCAGGGCTGCCAGATTGTATAATTGGATACAAAAACTGTATAATTTGGTTACTGATTGTATCCTCTTTGTATCCTGGACCCTCATGTATAATTGGATACGGAAAGCCTAAATTCTATTATCTGAGTTTTGTGGTGTTTGTGAGTTCTATGATGATATTTTTTGAGTTGCTATATGGATGCGCTTAAGCCTGTGAGGAAATACCATAGTAAATTTAAAAAAATACGTAGTTACCTACGTAATTTTAGTAATAATATTAGTAAATTTAGTATATTTTAGTAATAATTCACGAGATTAATCATTATTGTGTATGTTTGAAAAAAATTAAGCACTGTTTGTATCCTGTCATTCAATTTTGTATAATTTCAGCAACATTGCCGAATCATTTAAAAATATCTACTGGCAGCCCTGGTAACGTCATAATGCCAATTTCACGACGTCCGAGTAGCACTAATCATAAGATTATCTGACACGTAACTTACTTGCCACAACATCTGCTAATTAGGGTGTTTACTTTACAGTTAAAATTAAAGTTGTCCGTTGTCATTTTGTGTAGGTTCATAACAGATAACACCAACGATTATTTTGAAATTTATCAATAAAATGGATTTATTTGACCTGATTGATCATCAATTGGATGAATTAGAACATTCTTCGACGCAACGATAACCTAGGATTCGTGTATTTAAATTCCGTGTTGATTATTTTACGGACCTAGATGAAACTGATTTTTTTTACTAGATTTCGTCTATCGAAGTATGCAGTAAACCAAGTGCTTAACTATATACAGCATAAAATAATCCCTAAATCGCAAAGGTGAGTGGTATTTTTTTCATTATTCAAGTGATTTTAGTAATAACATTTCAAATCTACTGAACTTCTGAACTAGGTAGGTACTTCATACGTTTAATCCCTTCTGAGCCTGAGGTCGATTTCTGAAACGTCAGTATCTAACTAATAAAAAATCTTTATTTCAGAAATCAAGCTGTTTCAACTAAAACAAGTCTACTACTGACGCTAAGGTATCTCGCTATTGGATCCTACTTAAGAAGTGCGGCTGATTTTTGTGGTGTCAGTCCATCAACAGCATGCCGTATTGTTAAGAAAGTTACTGCGGCTATTGCTCAACTACGCCCAGTTGTAATAAAGTTCCCTGACGACTTAAGTACACTACAAGATGGTTTTTATGAAATCGCAAGATTCCCAAAAGAAATAGGAGCTCTAGATTGTACCCATGTTACAATAAAGTCACCCGGTACGTTGTATTTTTGAATGTAGAAATGTCAATGGAAGATAACATAGTAGGTATAATTTAATTAGGTACCTATACCTAGTACAAGATTTAAATGTAGGTAATACTTGTCATTTCAGGAGGTGATTCAGCTGAAAATTATAGAAACAGAAAGGGTTGTTTCTCAATTAATGTTCAGGTGGTTTGTGACGACCAATTAAAATGTTTGGACATTGTAGCAAGATGGCCTGGGTCTGTCCATGATCAGACAATTTTCAATAATTCATTTTTAAAACAAAGATTTGACAGTGGACAATTTCGAGATGGCTTCCTTCTTGGTGATAGTGGATATGAGTTAAAGCAATATCTGTTGACACCCTTTCTGAACCCATCATCCCCTGCAGAAAAATTATATAATGAGTCACACATACGAACAAGGAATACGGTTGAAAGATGTTTTGGTGTGTGTAAATATAGGTTTCCTGTCCTTTAACGACAGGTAACATTAAAATTACCTCGTGTACAAGCTATAATAGTTGCCTGCTTTGTACTACATAATATTACAATCAATATAAATGAAAGTAACTTTGAGGAAAATTATGACTCATTTAATGATACACAGACCCATGAAGAAATTGCAGCACAGAGCCCTGGACTGAATGGTGCTAGGAATAGACTGGTGCAAGAATATTTTTTACCATTACTTAATAATAATAGACAATAAATAAAACAAACATTATTCATTTAAAATTCTTTTCTAATTTTAATTTCAATTCCTCCTCTTTCCATTTGCGCTCCTTTTCCTTAAACGCAGACTCCTTCTTGCGTTCATTTTCTTCAAATTCCCACACGATTAATTGTATGTTTCCGCGTTAAAGGGCTTGTGCCCTAGTGCGAGTCTCTATTAGAAACTAATAACTATAACTTACTTTGACTTTCTTGAGTTTGAGGTAGTATATCCGAGTCATGAATACTTTCCAAGCCATCGGTGCTTAATGTAATCATAGCTTTTATTTGCTCTTCCACATTATCTAGCGGAGATGCTGTGTTCTTACCAGCCGACTTTTTTCTGACCGTACGTTTCAGGCCCTCATATTTGACCTTTAATGTTTTGGTCGATCTGAATATGACTCCAGATCGAGCATTAAATTCCTTTTGGATGCGTTCCCAAGCGGCTTCTTTCTTCTTCCACGTCGAAGCATCACTTTGTTTATTTTCAAGAACAGTTTGGTATTTTTGCACAAGGGATACCAAAATGTCCCTCTCATTTACAGAAAAGTTTGCACTTCTATCTCTTTTAACTTTATCCATACTAATTAAAAAGTATTGATATTTAATAAAGTAACAAATTATAATCACACGCTTTTCAAACTAACACAAAAACACCACAAATGACAATTGACAACTGCCTATGACGTTTGACGAGTATCATTGACGTAATATTGAACGAATGTAACGTATGATATGTTACGTCATTCACTTAACCAGTAAGTTGTTACTCGAAGCTTTATTTTCGTTTGTGAAATTGACAAAAGATACTCGTAACTTTTACTTGCCAAGTAACGTTAACTAGGAAGTAACTACTCAACGCTTTACTTGGAGATGGTGAAACAGGCCCTAATTGCCTCAGCACCCTTGGGTAGAGATAGATCGCCCTTGGGTAACCCAGGGGGCAGGGGGCTTGGGGGTAGGGCCAGTAGTAGCCCTATTCTTAGCCGAGTACCACACATGTTGTGCCATGTTTACTTAAGGTTGGATGCTCAAGGGTAGCCCGCGAAATTGTAATTTTCTTACGTTTTTGCTATTTGCAGGTCAGTCTCAGGTTGTATGTTGATCTAAATATTATTTGCGGCCGTATCAGATATTTAAGAATTATAGTCATTAAAATCATCGATACAACTCTCTAAGTTCTTATAATCCTATTGAATGACTATTTCATGAAATCATGACATTTGAGGATTATTCTAACTTAAGGAGTTGTATTGCTGATTCTAATGATTATAATACTGTAAAGCCATATTTGTTATGGTCGCGAATCATATTTTAATCAACATACAACCTAACACTGGCATGTAAATTGAAAAAACGTAAGAAAATTTGAATTTCGCGGGCTACCTTGGAGCATCCACCTTAGGTTAAAAGTATTATAGTTAAACTTTCATAAGGTACCTGTTTCGGCTGTAGTCTTCGACGTTTCTTTATTGTTATCTTGTATAACTTCCTGTATTTCTATTTCCTCTATGACTATACTAGACTTCTCAGCTTCTTCCTCCTCCCCAAAAACATTTTCATTTTGAAAAGTATGTAGGTTGCCAATTTCTATGAGAAAGCTATACAAGTTAATACAATATAATGACTTGGCAATTGAACACAGTATCTTTATCATGTGTAAATTATATTGATTGAAATAAAGGCTACTGAATTGAAATAATAGTATAAAATAATAGAAAACCTCTAAAGTAAGCTGCCCCGCTATCAAACGGATTCGGTCGGGGTTTCGTTTGATCCTTTATAATATTAAAAATTTTATCATCATCATCTGTAGTTTTAGGTTGGTAAAATCCTCCTCCTGTTTTATGGACTTTTATCTGAAATAAAAATAATTGTAAGTAATACTTTAATTGAAACTCTCGTGGGAGTCGCACTGGAAAAGAAATATTAGAGAATATAGGGCACGTTGCTACTATCTGTGTCCCTTTGGGCAAAGGCCTCCCCTTTGCCCAAAGACACACAGATAGTAGTAAAGTTCTAAAATCAGGAGTATTTTTAATTCTGAATGGGCTTGCTTGACCTGACCTGATGTTAAGTGATTGTGCGGTCCACGATCTTGCATGCGTGCCCAGCAAAGACCTATTCACCAGTGTCTTGAAGAGCACCAGATCATAATTTTGTTTAATACTTACATTACTCTCTGCCATTTTTTTACGTGTTTTTTGCTTCCAATTATCATAAAGCATTTTAAGCTGCTCAACACTGCGATGCCCTGATGAGGAACAACTATTAAATTTACTTGTTATTTTTAGCCATCCTTCTTTTTTCCTTGCCAGGAACATTCCACTTGTCCTTTTGTCTTCAATTATATGTTTGTATCTGAAGGAGATGCAATAGAAATTATCAAGATACTAGCCTATAACCAAGATATTAACTTGTTGGGAATCGAACCCAACACCTTGAGCGCTGTCTGCATGATCCGGCTCGAAGGACCGATGTTAGCGCGGTGAGCAAATTAAATAATAGTGGACTGTATTTAGGCAATGGTTTAATGCCGTCGTATTACTACAAAAATATAATTTCCCGGATAAACAATTCATGTTAAGTTTAAGCGAGGAATATCGTCCGTCGCAGTGGAGTCCGTGGAAGCAAGTGGTCATCGGGCCGAGCCATGTCGCCGCCGCGCCGCGCCACTGCTTTCCGATGACGCGTTGATCACGCAGCCTGCTCATGCAGACAGCGCGCAAGGTGTTGGGTTCGATTCCCAACAAACTTTTGCCCGCGGCTTCACCCGTGTGGATGTCGGAAAATCTCCCACGGGAACGTGATACCGGGATTAAACGGAAGTGAAGCGAGCCGAGGCAAAGGTCTTCAACCATCATTATTCTATTACGCGTAATCTCTGATATCTTCTAAAGTATTTATGTGAATGATACGATTTCAAGGCATATTTAAATCTAAATTATGCCAAATTTAAATAACATATTATTTTATTGGACATGGACATGAATTATATCGACGCTTTCCGCTACAAAGGGCGTAACTCCAAATCCCATACTTTTGGCAATGAGCAAAAAACAAAAACAAAAAAAAACTTTTTTAAATAATTCTTTTCTTTCTATACTTATAAAATTGAGTTCTAGGAAGAAAGTTCTTAAATTTTGGCAGTCCTTTGCCTCATTTAATTACAATTATGTACAACAGTTATTAAAGAAGTTACCATGGAGTTACACCCCTGAAAACCAAAAAAAAATGTAGATACAACCCATAATTAAGTAGCCTGGTAACAAACGTCTGCAGTAAAAACCGGTTATGTACATACAAGAGTAATTTTTATAGTTGTAAAGACCATTTTTTTTGCAAAATATGTAGATACCCCCTGTTATTATTAGTAATGCAATAACTCTATGAGCAATTTAATTAATAAGGATCGATAATAATTATTTAATAAGGATGGATTTTAGGTGTTTTTAGTATAAATAATGATTACTTGAGTAAAAATGAAATAAAAGGTTTAAAAATCAATACGTATTTATTATTAATTGGTACATAATAGGAACGTTCTGCACATACACAACAACTAAAACTTACAACTTATAAATGCCGCGATTTATATAATTCAAATTATTATTTTTATTAATTATTACGTGTACACATAGACAAATCACGATATAATTATATTAATTGAGCAAAAAGGTTGACAATCAACAACAACTTCTGCATTAAATTTTATCTTGCTGATTATTATTCAAGTGCTCATTGATTGCTTTCAACTTCATCCTCTTCATCAGTTTGAGGAAGAGTTTCGATAATCTGAGATTGATAGGGCAGTTGTGAGTATTCAGCATGAAAACGTTTTGGAATTGATCCATTTTCACACAACCGTTTAAGATCATTATATTTAGCAGTAGCAATAGGCAGGCTAGTTGTATATAATGGGTGTAAGTTTAATACCATCACTCTTTTGTATCTCTCCCTTTTTTCTGCAGATAGTTCCACAGTTCTATTGTTCCTCTTTCCTTTTCCCATTCCTTTTCCTTTATATTTTGTATCTTCAAACAATTGCAAAGTGTGTGACTCAGTGCCTTCCCTCATGGAGTATTTGAATTCCATTTGATCCAAAGTCTTCTTTTTGAATGTGGCTATTTTCAAATCCCTATATTTGAATTGTTTCAGCGATTCTTTAGTGAATGTTTGTGTGAAAATGGATCAATTCCAAAACGTTTTCATGCTGAATACTCACAACTGCCCTATCAATCTCAGATTATCGAAACTCTTCCTCAAACTGATGAAGAGGATGAAGTTGAAAGCGATCAATGAGCACTTGAATAATAATCACCAAGATAAAATGCAGAAGTTGTTGTTGATTGTCAACCTTTTTGCTCAATTAATATAATTATATCGTGATTTGTCTATGTGTACACGTAATAATTAATAAAAATAATAATTTGAATTATATAAATCGCGGCATTTATAAGTTGTAAGTTTTAGTTGTTGTGTATGTGCAGAACGTTCCTATTATGTACCAATTAATAATAAATACGTATTGATTTTTAAACCTTTTATTTCATTTTTACTCAAGTAATCATTATTTATACTAAAAACACCTAAAATCCATCCTTATTAAATAATTATTATCGATCCTTATTAATTAAATTGCTCATAGAGTTATTGCATTACTAATAATAACAGGGGGTATCTACATATTTTGCAAAAAAAATGGTCTTTACAACTATAAAAATTACTCTTGTATGTACATAACCGGTTTTTACTGCAGACGTTTGTTACCAGGCTACTTAATTATGGGTTGTATCTACATTTTTTTTTGGTTTTCAGGGGTGTAACTCCATGGTAACTTCTTTAATAACTGTTGTACATAATTGTAATTAAATGAGGCAAAGGACTGCCAAAATTTAAGAACTTTCTTCCTAGAACTCAATTTTATAAGTATAGAAAGAAAAGAATTATTTAAAAAAGTTTCTTTTTGTTTTTTGCTCATTGCCAAAAGTATGGAATTTGGAGTTACGCCCTTTGTTGCGGAAAGCCTCGAATTATGTATGTTTGTAGTTACACCAAGTTTGCTGTCGAATTGTAAAATAATTGTATTTTTTTGTAGGTCGTAAGTCACAATTTATTTTGTTATTGTGTTTTACCCCGTTTTTCATTCGAGAAAATATGTATGTTTGTAGTTACGCCAAGTTTGCTGTCGAAATGTAAAATAATTGTGTTTTATGACTCGGTTTTGGGAAAAAGTGATGTTTAGCTTTAAGAAAATGTGGGGTAGTAAAAACCATTTTTTTCACCGTAGCGCAATTTCAAATATACAGATCGAAAGACCGTGAAAAACTAAGTAAGACTGCATCAAAAAGTGAATTTGGCCAAAATGGTCTTTACGCCCTTTGTAGCGGAAAGAGTCGATAATACCGGGCAAAACAGCTTCGGAAATAACCTTGTAATTTAGATCAAATTCTGAAAGATAAAAATGGTTAATGTGGGTCATCCTTAGGAGATAGACATATGTTTTTGTTGAACTTTTTAAGATGTACAGTGGCCAGCACATCAAGCTACTAAAATCTGTCAAATTTCTTTAGTAGATTTTAAACTTTATCGCTAAAGCATTAGGTTCAAGTTTGATTGGGAAAGTTTGACAGTTTTGGGTAGCTTGATGTGCTGGCCACTGTACATTCCTGTAGAACATTAATTTTATGTATCTGTTACGGTTTACGCGGCGCACGCTAATAAAGCTCGCACCTGGCATGATTTTTCCCGACATCTTCAACAGTCATCGTCATATTTCAGCCAATTTACACAAAACCGTTATGAATTATACACTTAAACCTTCCTTATGAATGCACTCCGTTCATTAGTGAAAACCGTATGAAAATCCGTTCGGTAGTTTTTGAGTTTATAGCGTTCAGACAGAACCTATATATAGCACAGGGTATGTATAGTGAAACACAGAACTCAAAGCAAACAACAACAACATTCGGTCCACTGTACAATAATTTCCGTTAGGCCTCAGTACCTGCCATAAAGAATTTAAAACACACCTTCGGACAGATATCCAGGAAATAATAATAATAATTGTTCATCGTCTACGGCCTTATTAAATTTGAAAAATGCAGAAAATTATGTCCAAATGTAAATAAGGCATTAGTTCGTGCAGAATAAACAATTTTTCTTTCGTTTCTTTCTTTCTTTCTTTCTTTGTTGTAAACAGAATGAATAATAAATAATTTTAAAAAACTCACTCGGAGACAAGGTCTGCAAGTAATGATTTTTCCTCCGGAGTGTAATTTGCACCACGTTCCCTCTTTTTTCTCGTTTGCTCCATTATTCCAGCAACTTTAATTCTTGATATTATTATTTCGATTTAAAATATCGAAAACCGGGACGGAATATCCAATAAATCACAGCACAGACTAGTACAATCACAGTGAAAAAGTGACAACGGTGGCAAGTGACATTAGATAGTTTGACAAATTTATTTTCGTAAATGCGTTTAGTCGCGCAGGTGCGTTTTGTCCGATAATTGCTCGATAATTGTAAAAGTAAAGAAAAAAAAAACGAAATCCTTCATTCATTTTCATTCAATGTTTATTTGCTGACAACATTACATTAATGCCGACTTTAGTTTTAACAAACCATTAAGCTGAATTTAATGGTTTTGTGCAACGAAAATAATGATTTCATTAGCTTAATGCAGCTTTCACCCGGTTTTGCATAAAGGCAAACATTAACATGCCTCATTACGTACTGGATCATTACGTAATGCTAATGATTTCATTAATTTAAGGATGTTGGACAAAACAACTTTAGAGTCAATGATATTCTAATAAACAGATATGTTATACACGTACAAAACAACAGAAAAAAGTGTTCCCCGCCGAGCGGCACACTCGTAAGCGTGTGTGGCTCAGATTAAAAGCAATATTTCCCAATTGGGTACTTTTCTAGTCTTCACTTTTTGCGCGCTCATAACATATCTGTTTACTAAAACATCATTGTTTAGAGTCGTCTAAACAAAGTATTATTGAGTGAAAATAATGAACATGAGGGAAGATTTCAATTTATTTATAAAAAATCTAGCAACACTCGATGAAAAATATAAAATGATTGAATAATAACTTTATTACTTTATTTGTTAGTATAGTATTGGTTGATACGTTGAGACTTTGTTGTAGTCAAGTGCCCCGAGTTATTAGTTTAACTTCTGTCATTTGGGGGTATGAGGAACAGGGTGTAAAGTTCTCTCATCCCCCATAGAAAAGGGAGGATCCTCCAACCAGACGGTTATTGTGTCTGGCGGGCAATTGCCCAAGGACTGATGTCGGATAGTCTTATATATATGAATCGCGCGGTAAACTTAAATAGCGCGATGCAGGATCTGTGACGTCAGGTCTTTGATGCATAGTTCGCATGTGGCAATGTAGATGCCGCCACATCACTCCCCTCCGGAGACCGGAGGTCGATAGTGGGCTGAGTCTTGTATCTTGCGATGCTTCACAGTGCCAGTTGAGGTTCCAGTGAGTCGGAACCGGGTGCCGCATAGTTCACAGTGGGTCGGAACTGTCTGCGGTGATTCCCCAGTGAGTCGGGGTGGCGCTGCGTTGTGATCCAGTGAGTCGGATGTAGTACAGCGCCGGGTTGTGGCTGACTGCTGGCGTCGACCAGGAGAGGGTTGAAGAGCTCTGCTTGTGGACCGGCCGAAGGTGCAGTGTGCTGTGCCAAGGTTGCTGATGAGGCTGAGGGTGATGACCAGGAATGCGCGTTCGCTGCATGCTGGTGGTCAGGATACCCGTTGAAGCCGTGGGTGCTGGCTGGCTGTGTGACTCGCCTCACGAAAGCTTGCGGGAGTGATGTTGATGACGTCACGCTGAAGTAGTTGCACGAAGGCTGCGCTGACGTTCATACTCGGGGTCACCAGTTTGGGGGTATGAGGAACAGGGTGTAAAGTTCTCTCATCCCCCATAGAAAAGGGAGGATCCTCCAACCAGACGGTTATTGTGTCTGGCGGGCAATTGCCCAAGGACTGATGTCGGATAGTCTTATATATATGAATCGCGCGGTAAACTTAAATAGCGCGATGCAGGATCTGTGACGTCAGGTCTTTGATGCATAGTTCGCATGTGGCAATGTAGATGCCGCCACAGTCATACTTCTAATTCATATTTCTTCTATTCATTCAATAAAGACAGGTGGTAATCTAGCAAACTTCAGAGTTACCTTCTGTACTATTCGACAAATAAATATAGGTATTCGGACATTCGGTTCTCGAAATAATTATTTTGGGATACGTACTCTGTGGATACAGACGAGCCATAAATTCGGAATTAGTTTTTTGATTCCTCTTTTTATAATCTGTTGGAAATGTCAATGTCCGACGGTCGTTTCTTCTTAGTCTATGGTCAGAGAAGTCAGAGAAGTGACAGTAGAACAATCGGTGGTGGACGTTGATTACTCATTCGCCAATAATGTTGAGTTTTCTCAAAGATAATTAATATTAACAACAAAAATAAACAGTGGATGGTGTATTGTTATATATTGTGACTGTTTTATGGCAAATTAGATCAAAATGCATCGTCGCCGAGGACCGAACTTCACTTATGTGAGCGGATGTGTGAAATACATGATTTTTGTATTGAATTTTATATTCTGGGTAAGTTAAATTCTTGTTTCAATAGTGACTAATTAAAGTATGATATTTTAGAAAGATAATTTTAAGGAAATCAGGCTTTTTTTCAATATTAGAGAGTTAAAATTGCGTGATTTCATTCATCATTGTTTGTGTGTGAATCATTGTTTTCGATGATCCATGTAGGCATGGGAATCTGTCATACAGTCTCGTTTTGTTTCTCGACCGCATCCGTCCTCTATTGTTCCGGCCTTTGTGGCGATAATGTGATATCGTGATAAATGCTGGCTATTGTTGGTAATTTTAACAACCATCAAATAGCAATCGTTTTAGCACTCTCTGTGATTGCTATCAATAGGATACAAGATTCTCATAATACTGAGTTGTCATAATAATCGTAAAATCAATACATAGATGTTTAATAACAGTAAGGCAAGGAAATATTAAACTGGGTTGGAACAATAACAGTAATTGAATACTTTCATTGTTATCTTTAAGTGTGAATCACCTCTGAATTTCTGGAAAGGATGCTGTGATGTCTTAGCGTAATAATGAAAACTTAAATGTTATTTTTTTATATAGTTGCATAGGGACATAACATCACTCCTCTTTTCTGCAAAGGGTAGGTAGAGTTAATACCATGCATAGCAGACCCACATTTTACCAGTTATTTTGAAGTCCCATGTAATAGAAATGGAAAAAAAACCAGACTCCGTGCTACTACTCAGGAATTGCTAATGGAAATACACACTCATATTTTACTATACTAAGAATCAACCTAAGGACCTCATGCTTACCAGTAGAGCTTGTAACCACTAAACCAACAGGGTACTTGTTAGTCTTATTTTTGCTTTGTTTATAAATTCTTATGGGCGCCCTCTATTGACTGTATACTGGCGGTGGTTCCCCTGCTTAGAGTTGGAGAATACAATATATTCACACAGCTACATCGTCCTCGTCTCAACAGAATATTTTCAAACTGAAAAACACATAGTTGCCATATAGAATTTTCAGATTTAACCTGCATTTATATCACATACTTTAATCGTGACATAACGTTGCAGGAAAAGAAAAATACATGCCATTTAATTAATGAATTCAAAGCTTCATTTTTCCTCAAAATTAATGAGACACCTAAATTCTAGATGAATGATTATTATTAAGTCAAAATTTTCCTGGTTTATTTAAATCAGTCATTAGTGCAAAAACAAACTTGCCTAGGGTTTCACTCAGATCACCCCGGGAGAAATAACAACATAACATCCAGCCTATAAGCCCCAAAAGGTTAGGTAATACAGGCTGGTGTCTGCAACTCCACGTCAATGAACGTAGCGCGTCCAAAGGGTTGCCATATATTGTGGTCTCATGACGTGGGACGAGCTTATTGCCATCAACTCGGAACAAATCCAGACTCAGGACTGCCACCGAGAATTTTCTGATGGAAAAACCTAATAATGCTGCATGCTCAACAGCAGCGCTTGCAGCCAGTAGACCTATGAATCAGTCTCATTGTCTACCTGAAGTTAGACAATGAGACTGATTCATAGGTCTAATTCAAAGGTCTAATTCATAGACTGATTCATAGGTCTAATTCAAAATCTGTTCAGCCATTACTTATTGCAAATCATACTAACTTTGATACTTTTTATAATAATAATATAAAAGGAAAGAATAAAAGGGTAATGGCAAATGGGTTTTTTTTCCTCACATAATGAATGGAATTGGTAATAGGTATTAATGTTTTATTTCCTTGTAAAACATGCATCATTAAATGTATTTTTTTTTCCATAATAATGTTATACCGAAGTACCTTCCTATTTCTGCCAATTATCCATCTCTCTTGCAGTAATCTTAATTGTAATGATAATTAAAAAAAAAAAAACATGTTCTCAATGTTTGCAACTCATGAGAGCTGTTTTGACAAGAAATGGACTGTGGTAGGATATCATTGTTTAATTGATTGATAAATACTGAAAAAAATGCGGAGGGGGCGGGTTTGACTTCTTCTTAAAGATACACAGATTCTGTGTATGCAAAAGTATACAGATATTTTTCTGCTTGGTAAAACCATTGGGTATCTTTTTAACCCCCGATGGAAAAAGAGGGATGTTATAAGTTTAGTGTCTAATTTGTATACCAACCATGGTCAAACATGTTGAGCTAAAAAATACATTTTAACACCTATAATAAGCATCATACCATGTATATTATCTACCTACACATGTTTTTGCAAATAAATTAATCTGAATCTGAATTAACGTGTGTATCTGTGTATCTGTTTGTTCCCTCGTAGCTCCCAAACGGTTAAACCGATTTTGATTTTTTTGTTTGAAACGTGTCTTGATTGAGTGTTCTTAGCTACAATTCAAGAAAATCACAATATAAGTTATCATCATCATCATTCTCCTGTCCTTATCCGATTGTCGGCCCAACATGTCTCTTTTTTCCATACTTCTCAATTAGTCCAGGTTATCACGTTTTTTTTTCGCACACTCTATTTTCAACGCTTTGCTTAGCGTCTAGAGTTAAAAATCCTGTGTGTTTTTTCGACGTGCTGGGTTGTCCGTTGGATACTAAACGCTCGGCTCAACACTGAGAGTTGAAAATCAATTGCGCGATAAAATCCCGCCGCTATTTGCGAACGTGGGCTTAGTCGTCATCTCGGTAGTCACTCCCTTTCTAACCATATCATAGTTCACACAACACAAGAAAGCATGTTATAAAAAAGATAATTGAAGAAACTTCCACATTAAATCTAATAATTATGTTATCTTAAATCTAAACTTCTAAACTGTATTATAAAGACGTAAAATCGTATATTGGTTTGTAAAAGGTGATCACTGAAAGTACTAAACCGATTACAAAAAAATTGGATGTTTTATTAGTTGACTGCCACGCAGACGGAAGTTGCGGGCAGATGCTAGTGTTAGCATAAATTAAAAAGCGAAAAATAAAATGTTTAAGTTTTTTAACCAAAACTTAAACTGACAAAAAATTACCTGAAAAGCGAAAAAAAATTAAAAGCTTTTCGCCTAATTAGGCTATTACTCAGACAAAAAAATATATGTAATATGCAAAAAGATATAAACGTGTCGTCAGTTAAAAATGGATTTATTTTTATTCCAGTTATTCGGAGGTCTGCTGATCGCAGTGGGCCTTTACGCATTCATCGACAAATGGCAAGCCACAGGACTCATAAAAGTAAGTTATAGTACATAACTGTCGCGGCCTGCAACTGCTGCATTGATGGAAGATCGTGAAAATGTGGGCCGAGCCATACATACGTGAGTCCATCAATGCCTGGTTGCGGCCAAGGCTTGTATAGTACTTTTCTCAAATAATGCGCGGAAATTGAAACGAGTAAATTCGGGCCTTACTGCCCCATCTGAAAAAAGCCATCCTCTATATTATGCATGTGTAAATAGGATACTTACGCGGACAATGAACGAAGAAATGACTACCGCTCGTCTTTAATATTTTGTCGTTAAGGGGGCACCGAGCTTTTTATACATAAAAACACGATTTTATAACCCTTGTTTGTAGTAGTAAACATTTAAATTAAAATGTAGGAAAATATATTGTTATTTTTTGGCTTATATTATATACTAGACAGTATACAAGATGGAAACACGATTTGATAAGTTTGGCTCGATAGAATAAATTCGCAAAGTTATCTCTTAAGAGGGTTTATTCTGAAAGTTGGCAACGTCGCAAATAGATGTCAAATATTTCGCTGTTTTGATTAATTTGATAATATTTCTGTATGGAAATAAAAAATGTGGCTAACTAGCGAACTAGAATATTGATTATGAAATGCAATAATTAATATCGTAACACCGAATAGTTAATTTTAGATGTAAAAAAAGTATTTGGTAACTTTCCAAATGCCTTTTTTTCAGCTAAAACGGTTACAACATCAAATTCAATGTTATAATTGCAATTCATTATTAATATTCTAGTCAATTGGTTAGCCACATTTCTTATTTCCATACAGTATTATTTCCAAATTAATCGAAACAGGTAAATATTTGACAGCTATTTACGACGTTGCCAACTTTTAGGATGCACCCTCTTAATGAGTATTTTTTTCCTCTCTATCCCTACTTTTTTATATAAATAAGTAATTTTATATTAGGATACATTGACTAAAATAAAGTTCATAGTAGACTGGAGCGTTTATACGCGATAGTTTTTTATTTAAGGGCAATATGATGAAAATAACAACGAAAAACATTAAAAAAGTGCAAAAGTGTGGTTATTTTGTTTACTCTTTACACGTAAAGAAAAAGACAGAGACAAAGGCAAATGCTCGGTGCGCCCTTAATATTTTGTCGTTAAATAAGCAGCAACACGTTTATTGCGTAACATCCTTTTAACGCAGACGCAACTGTCCCTAATTCGTGTTATTGCACATTGTTTTACCACCACTCACTTCTCTGCTGCAAACGTGCTACATAATTGGCGGCTCAGTGTTCCAAATACTTGATAAAACTTCAAGTTTTTTACTATATCAAGACTGGACCATGCATGGTCTTTTAGGATTAATAGGAATGATTTCATCACCACTGCTCTCAAAACAGTTAAGGAAACCGGCATGTCCTAAAACCGAAAATTCGAAGACATGTCACATCCACAAACTCATACTGGGCCCGCATGGCGGTTGGAGTGTAAGCAAACGGGCCACTGAGGAAAAAAGACAAATTTTAAACAAAAAACAGAAATCGCAAATCGTTTATTTTCTCGTTTCTAACGTATAAAACACCTAAATATAAGGCTAAAAGCGTCTTGCTGTTTTTTGTCTCCGCCCAGCCGTTTCTCGTAAAAACGATGTCGAAGGGATCCTTTTGTAAATTTGGAATTTGGACCTTGACCTCAAGGTCAATGACCCTGATGTCAAGGTCAATGCTTGTTTGCAATGATGGTTTTTGGTGAAATTTTTCTGTCTTTTTTCATATAGTGCCTCGTTTCGTATCCATTGACCCAAAGATACCTCCATCATTCTACCTACAGATGATACTGAATATTCTTTTTCTATTACAGCTGGACACCGTATACGATGTAATGCTGAACATAAGTCTTCTGATCGCTCTGCTCGGCGGCGTAGTGTTCGTAGTCAGCTTCGCGGGTTGCGTCGGCGCTCTCAGGGAGAATACGTGCCTGCTCAAATTTGTAAGTAATATATACCACTATGTTGATCAAGCTTCTGATCGCTCTGCTCAGCGGCGGCGGCGGCGTAGTGTTCGTAGTCAGCTTCGCGGGTTGCGTCGGCGCTCTCAAGGAGAGTACGTGCCTGCTCAAATTTGTAAGTAATATATACCAATATGTTGTTCAGTCTTCTGATCGCTCTAGCGTAGTGTGAGCTTCTCGAGAGCCAGCTGCCGCTTTTGCGCAGCCTTTTTCTTGGTCCAGTCAGAACCGCACAGGGACAGATTCGGTGACCCACATAGGTGTTGGCTCTACATGATATCATAACACTAACACTTTTGCCCGCGGCTTGGTGGTTAGAAATTATTCCACGGGAACCTACTACCGGGATGGAAAGATACACAGATTCTGTGTATTCAAAAGTATACACATATCTTTCTGCTTGGTAAAACCATTGTGTATCTTTTTAACCCCCGACGGAAAAAGAGGGGTGTTATAAGTTTAACGTGTGTATCTGTGTATGTCTGTTCCCTCGTAGCTCCCAAACGGCTGAACCGATTTTGATTATCATTTTTTTTGTTTGAAATTTATCTTGATTGAGAGTGGGATGAAAAGTATTATATGTCCTAACCCAGGTCATGGTCTACCTGTGTGCCAAATTTAATCGAAATTCGGTCAGCCGTGAAAAGGTACTAATGCATTTACAATATTAGTAAGGAAGTATGGATTAAAAAATAATAAGCTTGTTCGTCCTTCACAGTTTACCATATCGGGACCGTATTATAGATACCGGTTTCTTAAAGAAAAATACCAAACCAGTACCGAAAAAAACGGCCAAGTGCGAGTCGGTCTCGCACACGAAGGGTTCCGTACCACCGTCCAATATCTAACACTACATTTTTTACTTTAGTAAAAAAAAAACACTTTTTAATTAAATTTACTTAATTTTTATTATTCGGCAATAGATTATACACAATTTGTGAACATTTCAACTGTCTACCTATTACGGTTCATGAGATAAAGCCCGCTGACAGACAGACAGACGGACAGCTGTTGCTTAGTTATCTATGGTTTCGTTTGGCACCCTTCGGATACATAAGTACGTACGTTCAACAAATCCGAAATATAACGATGTCATTGTATATTTGCATAACAATAGTCTTGTTTTTATCAGCGGTCTCTTATCAGTGCAGTAGGAACTTCATGTGTGTTATCTATATGTCTCTAACCAATGAGGGTGTTGTTATACGAAAAAGTAATGTGGGTATTTACACTAAACGGAATATGCACGTATTGTAGTTGTTGTGTTCAGTTTGATGTTAATTTCCTTATACCGTCGTACAAAAGCTTAGGATGGGGTCATGAAAATAAAAATATGACTGCTATTAGGAATGCTTGATGTTTTTTTTCCATAACGTTAAAAGTACCAAATTTTCCGAAATATAATAATGATACCTACCTTTTCCTCCTGTCTGGTCACAATTGGTTCAGTAGTTTAGTCATATAAATATGTACAAATGTACACTGTGCACGTACACTGATTCATTTTCGCATTATAATATTACGGTAAATGTTATTACGGTAAAATCAAATGTTATAAATAAGTTATTACCTGTTAAATTTCCATTATTCAGGCTGAGGAAAACACAGCTGTTTAATTTTATGGTACAACAAAATTCCCTCACCTGTACACCATGGTAACGTCGCCAGGTGGCGCTGCCAACAAAATGTATACAGCTATATATAGTGGGTGGCCTACCTGGCGACTGGCGTCCACTTGGTTGTGGGGCCAAGCATACATTTTGTTGGCGATCCGTCCTGCACGCATAGCATGATCACCATAGAAACGTGGCTATGTCCAGCACTGAACTTCTTTCGCGAAATGATGAAACAATCTGATGTTATACCTATGCGTTTTCTTAGTTGTTCTGCTTTTAGTTGTTGTAACTATCGATTTTTCTCTTCATAATTGAATTAATAAGTATTGATTAGCCTCAAGTAATCCTCACGTTTATTTGTCAATTATTCGTAATAGAGTTGAGAATCTCGTGGCTATAAGTAATAACAGCCGCACGGGTTGATCCATCAGGTTAAGCTTAGCTTGCCGGTTGGTCCGTGAATGGGTGACCATCTTTACATACCGAGACTCCTCCGTGCCTCGGAAAGCTCGTTAAGCCGTAGGTCCCGACTGTCATTCGTAGATTTTTGACAGACGTTACGAGTTGTCAGTCTTACAACCAGTCTTACCAAGAGGTATCGTATTACCCAGTTACTGGGTTGTGGAGGTCAGATGGGTATTCCCTCCATGTTTTTCTTTCTTTCTTTCTTTCATGTAAAATACTGGTATTCAGCTGCATCCGGTTCGACTGGAATTCGACCCAAACATAGTTGGGAAAAGGCTAGGCAGATTGATTTTGATCTTATTATAATAATTTTTATATCATTTTCCTCCACAGTATTCCCTCTGCCTGCTAATTCTATTCCTGGTTGAGATGGGCGGCGCTGTCTGCGGGTTCGTCTTCCCTCGCTCTCTTCACGGACTACTAGAGCTGAGCTTCACTGAACGAGTAGTCCACGCGTATAGAGATGACCCTGATCTACAGAACTTCATCGATTTCGCACAGAGTGATGTGAGTTTTTTTTTATTGATTATTTTTGGCTGTTCTCCCCGCAGTTTTTTTTTTTTATTTGCATTTTACAGCTCATTTGGTACAGTTAATTAATGCCAGCTATGGTTTTAAGGTCTGCTGTAAAACGCGATTAGATATTATAAATAAGCCATCAGGAAAATTTGAATTCCATGATTTTTTTGGGTGATTAACTCAGAGTCGGCTGTCATTCGTGGATGTTTGACAGTAGTTCCGGGGCGTCAGAAGTTCGAAAGTCTGAAGTCTTACCAAGAGGAGTAATATTGCCCGGTTACTGGGCTGTGGAGGTCAGATAGGCAGTCGCTCCATCTAAAATACTGGTATTCAGCGGCATCCGGTTAGACTAGAAGCCGACCCCAACATACATAGATTAAAGGCTCGTACACACTGGTGCGATATCGCGGGCGCGACAAGGGCAGTGCTGCCTGTCGCGCCCGCGATATCGCGCCAGTGTGTACGAGCCGTAACTCCGTTGACTTTTAACATCATGCTTTCATGAAATAGTCAAGTTAAGTTCAAATTGCCCTATTCAATTAGGGTAATTTGAACTTAAAGAGTTGTATATTGATGATTTAAATAATTTAATTATAATTCTACAAATAATATTTGTTACGGTCACATTTTTCGCGAGCAGCCTAAGCGCATCCACCTAAATCATGTTCGTCGGTAGACGATCCGCGCCACGTAGCAGTGCTCTGTGATTTTACAGAAATAGACCCGCACGCGGACCATCCGACGCGGACCATCCGTTGCGGGTCATCCGTCGCTTCTAAATACCTTTTTTCTATAATTTCCTTTGTCCTTCCAGTTCCACTGCTGCGGTCTAACCTCAGACGGCTACATGGACTGGTCGAAGAATGAGTACTTCAACTGCTCGTCTCCTTCCGTGGAGCGCTGCGGGGTTCCGTTCTCATGCTGCATCAACGCGACCGACATCTCCTCGGGCCTCGTCAACATCATGTGTGGGTATGGCGTGCAGAACTACCCGGTGAGTTACAGCTTCAAATACAATATCCTGAAGTCAAAATCGGTTGAACAGACTGTAAAAAGTTCGATTAAATGTAAAATCTTATTGTAATTTGATTATAGTGCAAAATTAAGTTGATTTCAAAATGACTAGTACCTACTATTGCAAAAGCTCAGGAGGAGCTCGTGGCTAAGTAATAACAGCCGCACGGGTCGATCCATCAGGTTAAGCTGCGCTTGCCGGGGTTGGTCCGTGGATGGGTGACCATCTTTAGATACCGAGACTCCTCCGTGCTTCGGAAAGCACGTTAAGCCGTTGGTTCCGGCTGTCATTCGTGGATCTTTGACAGTCGTTACGAGTCGTCAGAAGCCCGAAAGTCTGAAAACCAGTCTTACCAAGGGGTATCGTATTACCCAATTACTGGGTTGTGGAGGTCAGATAGGCAGTCGCTCCATGTAAAATACTGGTACTCAGCTGCATCCGTAGACTGGAAGCCGACCCCAACATGATTGGGAAAAGGCTAGGCAGAATATAGTACCTACTATTGCAAAAGTTATAAAAAGTTGTAGGTTACACATATTTGTTTAAGTGTTTGGAAACTAAATAGTATAATATTCGCTTAATTCGTTCGATTTGGCGCATGATTATCCTTACATATGGTGGTTACATGCGAAAGTGAGTTTTTTTGTTACGCTTTCGCGCTAAGACCGCTGAACGGATTTGGACGAAATTTGGCACATGGGTAAACCATGACTTGGAGAAGGACTTAGGCATACTTTTCATCCTGGATCGCAGACGCAGCCGCGGGCAACAGCTAGTCTTTCCATAAAACATCAATTTTACCCTCAATAACATTACGTTAACCTGATTCCAGGTGGCCGAAGCAAGCAAGCGCGTATGGACCAGCGGCTGCATCGAAATCGTCCGGTCCTGGGCAGAGCGTAACCTATACACCATCGCATCCGTGGCATTAGGTGTCGCCCTATCCCAACTGTTCGTCATCTACCTAGCCAAGACCTTGGAGGGACAGATTGAGTTGCAAAAAGCCAGGTAGGAGTCACATTGCCGGTCGCGGCCCACTGCCGGACTTAGGATTGTCTTGAGGATGAGGTAATGTGGATAGGTTAAATGGACGTAAATGTAAGAAACCCAGGTGTTTTAGGAGGAAGATGACATTGTCAGTGGGGTAAAATAATCAGACTATAATATCTCCATTGCTGGGACTCGGCGGGCGTCCTCTTTGCGAGCAGTTCTTGCTGAAATTCCTTACGCGTCCTCAGAAGCCCGAAAGTCTTACCAAAGGGTATCGTATTACCCAGTTACTGGTTTGTGGAGGTCAGATAGGCAGTCGTTCCATGTAATGCTGGTATCCAGCTGCATTCGGTAAGACTGGAAGCCGACCCCAACGTAGAAAAGTCTAGGCAGATTACTAAGCGAAAACTAATATTACCCAGTTACTGGTTTATGGAGGTCAGATAGGCAGTCGTTCCATGTAAAATGCTGGTATCCAGCTGCATCCGGTAAGACTGGAAGCCGACCCCAACGTAGACAAGTCTAGGCAGATTACTAAGCGAAAACTAAGTAACAGCGCGGGCGGGCAGAAGCTAGTGTAGTAAATAAAACACAGAATGTGGTTGGTGATATTGTAGGAGGAATTCTTAAATGCACCGGTAAAATTATGGCGGTCGATTATTCCATACATCTGCGCTCCTGCTTTGATTTTGGCGCTGAAGAAATATCTGTATGGCCTAAGCTTTGTATTTATTTATTTAGGATCTCCAACAAAAGATGTACCATCGCGGTCACGCATATCTGACCACTTTGAAAACAAAATCCCGTGCACACAATCTGTCTACCGCCCATTTTTTTTGTTGGTAAGCTTAGCTGTAGCGGCTGAGCACTGCAAGGAGGAATAGTCCTTACGGTGTTCAGATATGTGTGTCTGCGATAGTACCCACTATATGACACATAAATAAAGGGCAACATCAGGTATTAAGTAGGTGTACTCCTTCACTTAAAGGAGACCACAGCATGCACAATAAAGTTAAAAACTAAGCTAACAAAGTATTATGTGACACTTAGATTGTGGATTTTACTAACATTGTTTTGTAAAATTGTAACTACTTACAATCTTACAAAAACTTTAGCAATTCTACAGGCTGACTTTGAAAACATGCGACAAAATTTAAGGGGGTGTTCTACTCATCAATATGAACAACTTTTACTATGAGAACAAATAAGAATTCGCAAAAAAAAAACGACCTTTCTGTATACAGGAATACCCGATTGGACCATTTTGTATAAGAAAATCGTATATTTTTCATTTACTTTTTACCTCAAGTATAAACTAACTAATTTTCAACCACATTACAGATGGCAAACCTGAAACAGGGGCACATTGGGCGCATACCGTGACGAGTGCCGGCGAGCGCTTCTGTAGCACGCAGAGCCTCGCCCGGGACTCGAACCCGCGCCCCCAGCACTCCACATGTGATCAGCACACCATCAAAACCAAACACGGTAACATGTGAAGTGTGTTGACTTAAAAAAAAAAGATTTTGCGTCTAATGTGCCATCGAGTTATAAAAGATTTCGACAGTGAAATTTGACACATCAGATGTGCCATTTTTGTGGATGTTTCTTAAACCTAATTTGGACAAAGTGATCTTTGGATAGGGTACTAAACTGGATCAAACTGGATTTAAAAATCGCGATTTTTAATGTCGCACCGAAGTTACGATCTAACAAATGTGTTGATGTGCCATCGACTTTATACTATGGTGATTTCATTTCACTTTGTTGAGAATTTTACTTTTTTTTTTCAATTGAAATGCTGATTAATGCTCTGATTAGATTGCATGCAAGAGGCATACCATAGTCAAGAATGTTCCGTATATTTTTATTTCTATGGTAATGGGTAAGGTGGCAATTTTATCAGGCATCGATGAAAATAGCTTTTAACATCAAAAAAAATTATAACAACAAAATTAAATGTCTGAATTTCTGCACCCTTTCATTGCCTGTTGCAAGAATATAGCAACATTTTTCACTCAATCAGTGTTGCCATGTCTAAAAAATAAGAAAAATTCTCCAACATAAAAATAAAAACAGCATTTACGAAAGAATCTCAGTACAGTTTGGAATTGCATTTCGTATCATCGCGCCGGCCCCAAAGGGAGCCGGCAGATCTCTGCGAGCTTTCTTATATAAGCGGCATTATTGTGCATATTATTATTAGGTGTAATTAATATATGTTTGCCAATTCGTGGTGTTAATATCTGTAGTTTTTAAGATTTATATCTATAGTTGGTATTTTTTATTTTTGGAATAAGTAGAACACCATGGAAAGGCATGGACAGACTTGGTTGATTTGTCGATCGATAAAATTATGAAAAACCAGTACTTTGATATTAGCTTAGATAAGGTAGGTATATATTGTTAAAATCTAAAAAATCTAATTAATTTTAGTTCATTGCGAAATTGTTCGTTTTCGCAATTAATAGTATCAAGCAAGTTTGTCACCCCTTGAGGCTGCTTGTCCACTGGAGCGGAGAAGAGAAGAGAACAGCGGAGCTGTGCCTGTAATCTGTATTAACTAATAGAATCTAAACTCCGCTCCAGAGTTTAGATAATAATGGCGGCATCAACAACGCCATATCCGAACTACGCATCAAAGACCTGAAATCACAAAATTCTGCATCGCGCTATTAGAGTTTACCGCGCGATTAACATATATAAGACTATCCGACATCAATCGTTGGGCAGTTTCCCTTTTCAATAGAGGATGAGTGAACTTTAGGTTTATATTGCCATAGCTCCGCTGTTCTCGTCTCTTAACCGCTCCAGTGGACAGGCAGCCTTAACAGCCTTTCGCCAAACCTACGTTCCCCAAAAAATATTTTTTCGGAGAATATTGCCAATGCTTGACAGTATCGATATCAGTTCTACTTATTCCATAAAGAACAGAATAAAAACAAGTATTTCGTAATATCTTAGTTAATCTTGCATTTATAACAGACTGTATATAAGCGTCTATAATATAACCGTAAGGTATAACATCCTATGAATACTATGAATTTAATTCTCAATATCTTTAGTGTCAGTATCGCTTTAGTACCGATACCGATCCCGGTTTCTTTGCTTGATCGTTTCAATATACAGATATCAAGAAAATATGTTAGATAAAGTTGTCAGAGTTAGAACACCCTGTGTATTAAAAAAGCAAGTGTGAGTCGGAGTCGCAAACGATGGCGATGGCGATCTACAATATTTAACGTTTCTTGTGTGGTTTCGTTATTTCATTTTTTTATTTACATAACATAACATCACGCCTTGTTTCCCTGAAGGGTTGGGCATAGGTGTACCTATAGTTGGTACACCCACATTTCGCCAGTTATGTTTATGTCCCATGTAATAGGGGGCGAGCCTATTGCCATCAACCGGGCACAAATCCAGACTCCGGGCTGCTACTGAGCAATTCCTGGTGGAAAAACCCAATAACACTTTGCCCGACCCGGGAATCGAACCCAGGACCTCAAGATCAGCAGTAGTGTTTGCGACCACTAGACCAATGATGCAGTCATTTTTTTATTTGTTGTTATTTATAGCGGTCCTAGTATTACACACACTGAAAATTCAAGTCTACCTATTACGGTTTAAAAGATACAACACTGTGACAGACGGACGGACAGCCGAGCCGTAGTAATAGGGTCCGGTAGCACCCTTTGCATACTGAACCCTATAAAGTATTATTTTTATAACAGTAGGTACATCTTCATTAAAACAATTTCATTTCTAAAATATAATATTGGTCTCTGATTTATCGGTATCGGTACAATAATTAATGTTACGTTTAAATAATTAATATAAAATAGTTAAACAATTATCATGTCTCACGAACACTAAATCTTCCTTTTGTAAAATTTAAGTAGGAAAATATCTAAATTGTGATAGTTTTTATTCCACTTTTTAACTAAAACCCTTTGCAGATTAGTGCAAGTGAATAGGATGTTAAAAGCAAGGTGCATAAAGAGTATAATTGCTTGCACTAATCTGTTTAAAATGGAATGTTGTCTGAAAACAGACAGTATGCTCAATTTTTTCCAAAATTAATATTCCAAGACTAAAAAAGAAAAAACCAAAAATGTTGTTTTTCCGCTGTAAAAATGTAGACTGATTTAATTTTTATTAGGAAAAATATTACAATGTTTTTAGGAAATTCGTTAAATTTTTTCCCCATTAGGTGCAAATAATGTTAAATATTTTGAATTTCTGAGTGTTACTTTATTTTGGCATTTTTGGTAAATTATCGATACCGTAAGTTTTCAGTTACAGCGCTACAAGGTTGTTTTAGCGTGTGGCCGAAATCGGAACTAACGCCACCTTGTTTTATGAATACATTTCACAAAACAATTGCAAAAGACCATTGTAGCAGTGTAAATATGGATGCACTCGGTAATTTTTGTACCGAATATATACTGGGAAAAAATATAATCCTGTAATATATCAGATTTCGGTCTAAAAATATTGTTAAAAATTAAAGTTGTCAAAATAATGTAAATACAGTGTTAACAATTGTTATTGATTTCATATCATTGATTAAAAAAAATTACTAATAATAAAGTTCGTCCCACTGCACTCATGTGCTCAATATTTTTGGTTTGAAGCTCAATTTTCTTGTAGTTAAAGGTTGTTAAATTGACAGCTATAATAAAAATTCGAGTGTGTCAAAGTTTTTTGTTGTAACAATTTTTTTCTTATAAATAACAGTAAAATTTTATCGATTTGAAGTTAAAATAGAGTACAATTTGAGATTATAATTACCCCCAACTGACTAAGGCCATCCGCTGCGTTAAGCGGGTCCACGGAACGCCCGCGCGGCGTGCAGTTTTCTATTACTATCCTTAGAACAGCACTGCGTGAGGCGGGTCTCCCGTCGCACGCGGCCCATAGACAACAGCACGCGCGTCGGCGCCCGCTCCGAGCACCCACAACCAGTATTAATACCGGTCACCGAAATAAAAATTACCTCTAACTTACACGTGCCGTCAGCATTAGTCAAAGGGCGCGCATCGCCTGTGTGTGTAACCGGTATTGAAACGGTAACCTAAAAGAGGTAACATGTTTCTTCTTCTTGGGTTACCCAGATAGCGGTAACCTTAGCCGTAGAAGTAACCAAAATTCTTCGATACCTGTACCGTAATTTATAAAGTTTTTCGGTCCCTGGTTATGATTAATGACCACAGATTAATTTATGCTTTAAAAAAGGATTATTTTTTCCATTTTCTTCTATAATAAGCTTATTATTCACTTGAAAACACGCACTATTAATACGAATATTGAAATAAATATAAATTCCCTTATTAATAAATAAATAAGCAATATAATATAAAAACTCTAAAACTGCCATTAACGGTTGATTAGTAAACAGTTTAAATTCACTGATCAATCAATAGTTACTATTAAAATATTAATAAGTATTAAGGTATTTATATTACATTCAATAACTACAACCACAGATAAATACAGATGGTACACTCCGCAAAATCATTTAAATAAAAAGCAGCTCTTGCTTCCACACAATAAAGTGCAATTCAGGTCGCAGAACTTTAATTTCCTACAGTTATATTCACCTAGAAGTTGCCTCTCTTTCTATCGCGTAACTCTTGTATCTTCTGACTACGTTACACTCACTGAATTCGAGCCCCCCGCGTACCTACTCGTAGCTTCATACATAAATTGCGGAGTGTGATCTGTAGTAATCTGTGGTTCAACACACAATAATATAATAAAAAACAGTTGAACTTTCACATAATAATATTATAGTGCAATATTTAATAATAATTTTAAGTTGATTTTAGTGCCAGTATAGTGAATATTCCATATATTTCCTTAAAATAGTAAACGTATTATTTTTCTTTTATAAAAGCCGTATTTGACGTCAAATATGTAAGGAGATTCAATAATTGTCAGATTTTTTTATCCATTTAAATATATGAAATATTTATCATCATTTCAGCCGAATTAAGCCCACTGCTGGACATAAGAATAACATTGAAAATATTAAAACAATATTGTTTATTTGTTTTATCATTGCATAAACGTGCTCATTTGCTTATACCATAGAGTTCAATATCGCATATTATAATTTTATTTTCAAATGTACCGCGTCCTGTCGATACATTTAGTTCATTGTACTCAATTTATACTGTAGACTAAAAGTTAATCAAGAATTCCATGAGCATGTGATTTTTTTTGTATTTAATTTTAAGTAGTAATTTTCAAATGTCAATTGAATCGAATCCCACGCGTAAAGTCAAACAAGCTATTTAGTATACAGGCAAAAATATTCATCTTTAATATTACTTTCTATTGTGTACGTAATAACTTTTTGAACGGCAAATTGCGGCTTACTGAAGAGATGTAAAAGAATTGACTACTTAGCAAACTCACAAAATTGTTTAAAAGTAGTTGCAAGTTAGCTGCCTGCATACCAAATAGTTTGTTCGACTGTACCTTCCGCGCGCCGATTGTATCAACTAACTTTTAAAGGAGGTGTTCAAACTGGTGCGAATAGTCGCATGACTTCCTAATGATTAAAAACAATTTCGCGCGGGATTCGTCTCAATGTGGCCAGAGTTTTAAAATTAGTAGCGTTAATTTATCGCGTCGAATTTTGAGTAAGTACAACAGGTAAATATTCTGATAACTAACTCTTTGTCACTAATTATTGAGTCGAGCATTGAGAAACCAACAGAGCGTAAAAAACACTGTTGGATTTTGAACTCTCGGCGCTCAGAGCGTTAAAAATCAAGTGTTAAAAAAAAATCGCCACGATAAAAAAAATCGCCACGATAAAAAAAAATCGCCAGTGCGAACCTGGGCTAACCGACTTCAAGAAAGGAGGTTAGGTATCTTGTTATCGACTGCAGTATATAATATATGTTATGATAGTAAAACAAGTAAAATATTACTCGATTTTAACCAAATATAATCTACATGTCGTATCTTAGTACATAAGTTTATAAACTTATCGATGTAAATATATATTAGGAATTCTAGTGTATGTATTAAAGCCATTTCTATTCAAATTTTGCTAGACGAAATGCTTGAGCTGGTGTTAAAGAAAAATCTAAACAAAGTTTCTTACTCAATGTTTTTCTTTCTAGTATCAAGTTCAGAAAATTTTATAGTCAAAGCATTTATTTCAAACGAATATTTTTTTTACAGTATTATTGTCTGCATTTAATTTTGGTCATTACTTTTGTAACACCCTGTATATCTATACTACACCATTGTTTTCGAAGCTACTAACTAAAAACTACTTAGGTTTCGTACGCAAATAATTGTATTGACATCGTCAATTTACCTTTACCCTAAACTACTTTAAGTTTGACCCTACAAGGGTAAAAGTCGCAGAAAAAATAAGCTCTATCTATACTACACCATTAGTAACTAAAAACTACTTTAGGTTTAGTATGCAATTTTTTTTTGACATCTTCAATTTTGGCTTTACCTTTACCCTTAACTACTTTAAGTTTGACCCTACAAGGGTAAGTCGCAGAAACAATAAGCTCAAAATCTGAAGCATTTTGTCTAGCTAATAACAATATCAGTTAGTATAAAGCACAATTCATATAAAAATGAAGATATTTTGCGTATTAAATAGTGTGAACTGATAAAATACATTATTCTTGTACATTGAATACCAGTTGTCAGTGATGTAATATATAGGAAATTAAATGAACTGTAACCTGTATAAAGATTCTTTGTTTTTTTAAATATTTTATTTCCATTTATTGTATTCGCACACGGATAACTTTAGATCACCACTTTTGGTAAGGCTGACCAAGCATCACCGCTGAATGTATGAAATGTAGCTGAAGGTGGCAAATCGTGCTGGTCGCGAAGTGGTCCATCCGTGTGCGTGTGCGTTAAGCCCCATTTACATAGCTGATGTTTGAGAAACGAATGGGTTCACTTTTCAAAGGGAAGCTTCTAAACTTCTAACCAACATTTAAAGAATTGTATTGCGTTCTCTGATTGAGAAGAGGCCTGTGCCGTGCAGTGGGATAGTAACAAGGTGGTATTAAAGATTTAAAAAAAAACAACACTATTCCTAAGTACATATTTATTTCTAACAGAAAGCTTATCTAGCACCACCCCTTTTTAAGGGCTTGTACACAAAACTGCGATGCGATGCAACGCAGTCGCTTCGCTTGTGTACAAGCCCTAAGGCGTTGTTTTAAATAATACTACAACACTGTATAGTTACACGTAGGCACATAATTATATTTATTTCTAAAGGAGCAATACAATACCCAAGCGTTTTCTTAGGTTTTCTATCACTATCCCCATCTTCTATTCTAATACTCGACCCTCCCTTGTTACTTCTTACCCTTTTTCCCCTTAGCCTTTGGGGACTCGGGAGGGGCTTCAACGACGGGTGGCGGAGGTGGTGGGGGCCAGTACTTGTCGAAGAACTCATCATTGACAGCTAAATTCAGCGGTAGGATGTGACTCTTCAGGTTCCATTGCTCCATGTCTTGTTCCGCCTGGTCTTCAAATGTACGATCTGCTGTGGCTTTTTTCTGTAGGATCAAATAATTAAAGACTTAGAAGGGTTAAGTATGTTGCTTGATATCGGTTAATATTAAAAAAAAATGTGGAGGGGCGAGCAGTTTTATTGTAAACAATCTCTACTAATAAGTTTATACATTAGCCAAATCTTCGAGCCGGTTAATCCATTTTTAACTTTATTCCGACGGTCGTAAAGTAATCATACGAAACTTGAGAACAGAGCCCTAAGTTGTCAATTTAGTAATAAGAACTTTACGGTTCTCGTTATTATAAAGTGCAAAATCCAATAACTGACTCGACGGCCTGCAGTTAAGTTCATTTGCTAATAAGACGGAAAATTATTAGGCAAAAACTAGCTGATGCTCACCTCCAAGAAGGCCAAATACTCCGCAGTATCAGGCTCCTTCTTCCTCCCCTTAGCAGATTTTGAGTCTTTGCCGTCTTTCTTAGGAGACTTCTCAGCTTTTTTAGGTTTTAACTTCATAGGAGCATACAGTTTCTTGGGGTTCTGAAGCTGGTATGGTCCGTCTATCAGCAAGTAACCCGGACTGAAGGTGAATACTGAACGAACTAGATTGTACTGGTAGTCCGTGCTGAACCTGAGAATGAAATTGTTGATGTATTGACCTCAAATGCTGTCCAAAAAAAAATCATTGTGGAGATTTGTGTGTTTACGATTATTTGCTTGCACAAAATCCTAACTTTATACTTTGGCTTTGGTCCCTCGTACGCCTTCCCAGGGACCGGGGCGCCATTTTATCGACCGCAGTTGGTGTAGGTAGTTTCTTCAAATATCAGTTAAAAAGTCTGTTTTTTTTGTAAACTTCACAAACGTAATGGGTGTCGATATTATCTAAACACTTTAAAACAAAAGAAACCAGTTTTTTAAACTTACATTTTTAGTAACAACACTTCTTCCGATACTTGATCGTTAAAAAAAAACATCAAATCTTATTTACTTTATTTTAATTTTAACCGACTTCTAAAAAAGGAGGAGGTGCTCAGTTCGTCGGAATCTTTTATATCTTGTTTAGATATTCATACCCACACGTCTGCAGAGTTTCTCTAGCCAATTTAATTTGACTCTAGAATAATAATAGCTGTAAAATAGGTAAGGCACTAAGGATGATTGTGTTTTTTCCAGATTTTCTATAGGAAACCATCTATTGAAAGCTTTTGATAGCTTCTGAAGTTTGATGTGATATAAGTATGTACAGTCGAGTTCATTAATATATTGGCCCTTTCAGGCTTCAAAAACATATGAACGTCAAAAACTTCATAATGTTGTAACACCTATAAGTGTCATTAAATTGTGTGCAAGATTTAGATTCATTAATATGTGACTGCTTTTTTTCAGTAACATGAATACAGCCAAAGGCACATTATTATATGAACCACTTTAAGATCATAAATTGCATGGTCAATGGAATGGAAAAACACAACGTCATTTGAAGTTAATCCAGCCAGTGATAAATAATGGTGCAAACTCCTTGACAATGCAATTTTAAGATTGCTAGTAAAATCTTCTTTATGAAGTAGTAATAAGGTTGAATTTCAATTACATTATCTTGCTCAGATATTATTGTATTAATGTGTGCATACATAATTGTGAATCCTACATTGTTCAGATAATATGATCTTAAAGTGGTTCATATAATAATGTGCCTTTGGCTGTATTCATGTTACTGAAAAAAAGCAGTCACATATTAATGAATCTAAATCTTGCACACAATTTAATGACACTTATAGGTGTTAAAACATTATGAAGTTTTTGATGTTCATATATTTTTGGCCCTGACTGTACCTATGTATTAGGTATGTGCTCAAGTTCTCTGATGTCGACGTGGCAACACGTCGTGATCGGGTTCGCGATAAGTCAATCGTCATCCTGAAGACATCCTCGTTGAGAGGTGAAACACGTGTCGATGTCTTACAGGGTTTTTTATGACTAAAATATATACTTACCTACGTTGTATTTTTTCAAATTGCAAACCTAAAAACTATTCATATAAACGTAGGAAACTAACAAGTCAAAAATATAGTGAATAATCTTCGCGAGATCTCTGATACAGCATTCAAAGGAGGATCCGAAGTTTACTTTATTTTTTGCTGAAGGGGGAGGTGAGGCTATTCGTGAGGTTGGCATCGTGCCTCCAGGTTCTTTAGGATCCAGTGCCTTGTAGTACACGCCAGCCTGCGCAGGAGTTGGAAGTTGATCCATCTCCACTATGTATCTGGTGGCTGCTAGCATGTTATCCTGTGTGAACATTGATGTATTGGTAAGTCATGAGTAGGAGCGCGTGGCTAAGTAATAACAGCCGGTCTGGTCGATTCATCAGGTGGTCCGCTTGCCGGGGATAGTCCGTGGAGGGTGACCATCTTTACTTATCGAGTCTCCTCCGTGCCTCGGAATGCACGTTAAGCCGTTGGTCCCGGCTATCATGCGTGTATATATGACAGCCGGGACCAACGGTTTAACGTGCATCTTTGCCAGTCGTTATGAGTCGTCAGAAGCCCGAAAGTCAGACAACCAGTCTTTTCAAGGGGTATAGTATTATCCACCAGTTACTGAGTTGTGGAAGTCAGATAGGCAAAATACTGGTATTTAGCTTCATCCGGTAAGACTGGACGCCGACCCCAACATAGTTGGGAGATGGCTGGACAGATTTGGAGTCATGAGCATTTTAACTATTAGGTTTATAGAAGTTTATTTGTTTCTCCTATTTCAAGGAACAAGTAGATTTCGATGGATAACATGAAGTACCATGGTCACAATATAATATTTATGTTACTACTAAGGGTTTATGAAACACACCTGGAACCTCCTTATCATCCGTTTTCTGTCTGCAGCATCGAAGTGCTGCATTTCCTTCATCCACTCGCAGAACCATAGTATCAGAATTGCTTGTGTGGCTGTAATAAAATCATGTCACCTAATCTTATAGATGAATAGGTACCTAATACTTATAGTACCCGAATCGCTTTAGCGTGTCAGTAGCGGTCATTGACCTTTCCCTAATATCTCTTCGTTGTAACCCAAACAATGAACTATGTATGGTTTTTCGCTAATAGGACGTTAACGGACTTTATTACAGTTTTTTAAATAAAGAATGCTAGAAAACGGTAGGTGGGTCAATGACCCCTCTTGCTACGCTAATGCGACTCGGGTATAGCTGATACTTGCGCTTGCACTCAGATTATAGGGATATTAAGTACCTACCATTTATGCGTGATTGGGTACCTGTATATTGTAAGCTTTTACTGTTTTATATAACAAGGCATCGTGCTTGAGAGCCGCATGCGTGGTCGGTTCGTAGATTGGGGTGACCATCCATTTCATATCCAGTCTTACAAAGGGGTTACCTATCGTATTCTTCAGTACCTGGGCTGTGGATGTCAGCTGGCAGTCGGCCCATGCAGAACTAGGATGGAATACGGCTCCAACATAGTTGGTAAAAGGTTTGGTGCATTAAGAACTTACGTCTATCCAGTTCATCCTCTTGTGCCCTCCTCAGGAGATTGGCCAGGGTATCCAGAAACCAGAATTCAGCCATGCTGCTCTTATATCTGGTACATCCGACCAGGTCTGCCAGAATGTCTATGTATTTCTGTTGCGGCGTGGTCAGAATTTTTGGAATGGCTTGTGGGTCGATTTCGGTTTTGAAAGTCTCTGGTAGGACGTGGATCCTATAATGTAAAATTGTGTTAAAAACTGCAAAAGCGGTAGATACAGGAGAACTATCCTTGTTCCAAGACTGGCTCATTGACCAGTCTTTGACAGTACATATTTAGTATGTTCTGAATTTAGCTATATCGTGATGATACGCTCTGAGTTTGAAACTAATTACTAAATAACTACTAAAAAGGAGCACGTGGCTAAGTAATAACGATCGATAGTCGATCTATCAGATTAAGCTACGCTTGCCGAGGTTGGTCCGGATGGGTGACCATCTTTATATATCGAGACTCCTCCGTGCCTCGGAAAGCATGATAAACCGCTGTCCCAGCTGTCATTCGTGGATTTTTGACAGTCGTTACGGGTCATCAGAAGCCCGAAAGTCTGACAACCAGTCTTACCAAGGGGTATCTTGTTGACCCAATTTCTGGGTTGTGGAGGTCAGATAGGCAGTCGCTCCATTTAAAATACTGGTATTAGCTGTATCCGGTTAGATTGGAAGCCGACCGCAACATAGTTGGGACAAAGCTAGGCAGATTTTTGACCTTCTGACTTTGAAGCCAAACCAACCTATTCTGTTGCTCAATATCTCTAGCTTTGTCGGACAAGACGAGTCGCAGAGAAGGCGTCGGGAATATCTCTGGTAACGGCTCCTGCTCTGTTTCCTCGACGACTAACTTCGATGCCTCTTCTTCCACCGTTTCTGTAGGGAACTCTACTTCTTCTTCTGCCAGACCTGATTATGGGCACTTATTTATTTATTTATTTACTTTAATTAAAACGGTTAATTAAATAATTAAAGGCAGAATAAAAAAATAAAAGAGAGAAAAAGTTAAAATTACAAAATTGAGATTTAAAAAAAAACACTTTCATTGATTCCTCTCACAGTAAGAATCTAGCTCTGTTTTGCCAATAAAATCTTCGTCCATTCATTCGCAAGAGTTGGATCAGAACCAAAGAGCTCATTAAAAGTGTGGCCAGAGTGCGAGCTGCTGGGGTTTTAGCATGCGCAACGGTGCGATACCGAGACACAGTAAACAGCCTGTGCTTTCTTCAGCGGCAGTAATTGCCTAGGACAATGAAGCAAGTCAGCACAGCATGCAAATCAGGTGCGTCAACAGTGACACGGAGCGTCTTGCAGGTATAGAGGTACGTATGAGGAACAGGATGTAAAGTTCACTAATCCTCTATAGAAAAGGGAGGATTCAGACCAGACGGGAGTATAGTGCCTGGTGGGCTGCTGCCCGACGATTGATTTCGGGATGTCGTTTATAGGCTCGGTAAACTCTGCTTGCGCGATGCAGGATTTTGCGTAACGTCAGTGCTTATTTCGTGTGTGGCTATGTAGATGCCGCCACACAGGCTATGGAGAGCTGAACACCATTCTGTATTTTTGTTAAGGCGAAAACGCCAGGCTAGCCCGCAAAATTCAAATGTGTCTTAATTTATGTTTCTTGCAATTTGCTGATCAGGATCAAGATTATGAATCGCGACCGTAACAAAGGTGTATTGCACAGAATTAAAGACCATTTCCTCTGTCAATATACAATCCTTCTGGCGTATTACAAGTTCCCCTAGGCTGCGGTGTGACCATTGGGTAGGACCGCCAGCTATTTTGCGATAAACTAACTAGCTGCTGACCCTGATGGTCTACTTACCTAGTTCTTCAAGACTTTTGGAACTGCTCGATGTCTCAGTAGACTGCGGGGGTGACCGGAAGCACTCCAACCCAGAATCTGACAGGAGTTTGTTCAATAAATCCAAATGAACATTCTCTATGTGGTGCGAAGTCATTTTGGAAGATTTTCAATCTCTTTTTCCAATTATTAATAATATATTGTTCTTATTAGGTTAAGACAAATGTCAATTTCATTTGACATAGATTACCTATAAATGTAAAAAGTTTTTGTAAAAATTGTAGTCGTTAAAACCTATTTGGAATCTTTAACTACCTAAATAACATACATGCATAAGTTCACGCCTTTTGCTCATGTTGGTAGGCAGAAACTACAGAATACCATCATCTGATATACCTACCTATTTACTTCTTCTGGTTCGTTTACGTTCATACACGCGAATAGATATATACTACATAGCTGACCTTTCTGAAGACATCATCAATAATATCACGGTCTCCGGCATTTCTAATCACCTTGGATATACTATAAGACTGAGTATAAGATAATACCTAGGTTTTACTCCTGACCACATTTTTCTAATCCAACGCCGTCCAAATCTAACGGTTTTCGTTCCATTTGTTTTCGGTGATCGCTTCAACGCCCCAAATTAATGAACTCGACGGATTTTAGAGGAATCGTGTACTTAAATCAGTCGTTAATTAGAATTTAGAATCAATGACGGTATGTTTTAATAGTACTTAGGTATTTAGGGGTATGAGGAACTCATACACTATGGAAAAGGGAGGATCCTCCGACCAGACGGGTGTTGTGTCTGGCGGGCAATTGCCCAAGGATTGATGTCGGATAGTCTTATATAATGTTAATCGCTCGGTAAACTCTTATACCGCGATGTAGGACTTGTGACGTCAGGTCTTTGATGCGTAGTTCGTATGTGGCGGTGTAGATGCCGCCATAGGTACATAAAAGTACCTAAATATAAAATCCACTACAAAATAGGTAAGTAAATAAGTAGGTTAGTACTTACATCCATGGTTGAAACAGCTTTAAATAAAAGCTCGTGCAGACTGGCGCAACGCGACACCGGTTGATCAATATTCGGTTTAAAAATTTGTAAAGGTTTCATAGAAATTGTTCTACCGGTGTCGCAACGCGCAAAGCTACATGAGCCTTTAGATCTCATATTTCCGTTCGTATTTCCGAAGATAGACGATGATGGCCGAAGCGCATGCTGGGAGATCTGTTCTGTAGGTAGGTATGTACCTATAGTAATTCTAATTACACAAATCTTCCTTTTAATTCTTAAGGGTGACAATCAGCATAATTATTTCACAAAGCATGTTCGTATGCCCTCTTGTTTCCCCCTTCAGCATAATTTACTTTTAAAAGCGGGAAACTATTTGAAAACTAGGGAACTACATCAAAAGATGTTGTGCTGAATTCATTAAAATTATACACACGTGAACGGACCGCGGGATAATTGGAGGAGCTACCGAAATAAGGGGCACAGCCGAATATCGGGAATGAGGCATAGGAGATAGCGATTTCATAGTGTTTTTTTTTGCTTTATAGGTACTTTTTATAGGACGTCAATACTAGTATTCAGCTGCATCCGGTTAGACTGGAAGCCAACCCCAACATAATTAGGAAAAGGCTAGGCAGATTGATTGATTGATAGGGCACCATTCATTTAAATTACCTTACTCGTTCTAAGGTCTAAAAACAATCGATTAAATTCGACGAAGAATGCTGAATTCATTAATGAAAAAGGAGCATTAACGGAAACTAAATAGGATTTACTTTAAGATTACACTTTATCTTAAAACGTACCTAATATTGCCATGTGATTTAGCATAGTCTTAAGATTTAGTTAATATTCCCACCTGTAGCCTAATTAATATTATAAATGCGAAACTGAGTTTGTTTGTTTGCGTTTTCACGTTAAACGGCTTAACAGATTTGAATGAAATTTGGCACATGAGTAGGCCATGATCTGGGCTAAAACATAGGATACTATTTATGAGAATATTCCTACGTAACCGATACTTATGTGGGTGAAACCGCGGGGTGCAGCTAGTAGCTATTAGTATGTCGGATTCCTCACAATGTTTTTCTTTTCAAATTAAATATACAATTATTTAATTAATTAGTATAAAATTAATTATTAACAAAGATTTAATCGTTTAAATATTACCTACAAATAATTAAACACGCCAGCGCCACTAGTCGCGCGCAGACTTATCTTGTGCGCACTCTAACAAACGTTGATATCCATTTCTACATATCAAATACCATTATTTTAATGTCGACCACTGGTGAGCTTGTAACTTACACCATCGCCAACAAGAGTCGTAGGCGCAAGGCTCGACTCAACAAGTTCTAATTACTGAGAACAGCGACATTTATACCGCTATTTATATTTTGATTCTGACGCTGAGCTGGAAATTAATGTACTATAGTTTTTGTACGTCAATCTGCCTTGTCTTTTCCCAACTATGTGGAGTCGGATTCTATGTTTAGTTACCCAAAACTATCTAAAACAGTGTTTTAAAGACTTTACTGTTTTTCTTTACCGACTTTTAACTTACCTCTCTACGAAACATCCAACTGGATTCTGCAGTTCAGTCTTAAAAGTATGCCAAACGAAAAATCCTACAGATCGCCTTACAACATAACGAATAGGCTAGAAGTAATTAGCGTAAAAGTTAATTTCGAAGGTAAAACTAAAAGGCGAGATGAGGGAAATGTCTTTAAAATTATAATGTTAAAACAATACGATGACGGAAGCGCTACCGGAGGACGGATGTACAGACGGACACAGGATATCACGAGTAAACTGATACGTGTTAGGTGTGGTACTCAATACGGAATAACCATGAATTTTTTTAATATTTTTTTTCGATAATTTAAATCGGCATATTATTATATTTGTAAAAAAATATTCAACGCCAAAAAAGCAATTTGAAAGGACTTAAAAAAAAAAACTAGCCAACCGTCACGGGCACCATAAACGCCCTCCATTTTGGCGCGACTTGGTGTGACGTCATAGTCTATGACAACGATGACAACAAACAAACAAGAACTAGAGACTTTTTTTTGGTGTTCGCATTGGTTGTCATAGACTGTTACGTCTCATTCACTCCGACAAATGGCGTCGCTTTACAAATATTTGTTTTTTTTTGCACTTTCACTAAATTAATTACTTGCTCAACAAGAAACTATAATCAAAAATATTGATAGAGGCATAATTCTGAAGCAATAAAGTTTATAAAATAACATTATTTGACCCTTATTTGAATGTCATGCATACCTATTCCTGTGTTAGCCGACTGCTGGAGAGGGTGTTGTGTTTTTTACTGGATAATTAAGTAAAAAAGAATATCATGGGAAAAGTTACTGTAGCACGTTAGTTAGTAAAGTACGCAACATCGGTGGGACAATTTCCGTGAAGTTTTCATAGAAAAATGTTACACTAGACGCGTTGCGCCGTCGCGTCGCACCAGTCTGCGGGAGCCTTAATACTTAATTCAGTGAAATGAAATGAAATCGTTTATTCTGTAAATAGGCTATTGGATTCACTTTTACACGTCATATATTATAAAAAATATTAAAAATAAGCTAGGAGGTCGGTGTTTCCTATCTGACTACTCTGAGAAGAAAGGCCGAAACAAACTCAGAGGTCGCAGTCTCTTTTAAAGTCCAGACATGATCTTGGTCAGGCCATATGAGGACCATGTAGATTAGTGTCTGAAATGGTGTTTTGAGGAAAGAACCACACAGATTTGAGTGTAATATTATGAAAACCGATCATTGTTTCAGTTTTGAAGTTCATGCTCTAGATGAGTTCATGGGTTCGAATCGTGCGTCATATAAATGGCACACAAAAAGTCCCGTTACCGATGTTTTGCTTGTAATGCTACACGCGCGAAAGGATGACACATGTACACCTAATTTATATTATTCCCAATTAACGAATGCACTGTCTAGATGTAGGTAGATACTATTTGCAAGTTTGGTTTTAAAACATTTTCATAAACGATTTCGACTAATCTGTTTCATTTCGACAGTTCAACCACATTCATTGCGTTATTTAAGTTGCGTAATACACGATCTATCACAATCTGGATCGCTTTGAAACAGATTGCTAATCCATTGCTTCATAAGTTCTAAAAAAAAATCTGCTCAACAATGTAAATAACGCAATGAATTTTGTTGAACTGTCAAAATGAAACAGATTAGTCGAAATCGTTTACGAAAACGTTTTACGCAAATATTTAGCTGTTCAGATAGCGTGGTATACCTACATAACCAACAGCAATATCCATGCAACAAAAGACAGCAACATAGTCTCCACAAAGAATTCACTACAAAAATATTCGCTCGATCATATAAAATTTAAATAATCTTAAAAAGTTCCTTCGGCCAGTGTGTACTGAGTGTAAGAAAAAAAAATAAAGCGTCCATCATACGCACCGAGTGTGCGTAACGTGTGTGTGTGCATGAGTCACGCACACAGACGCGTTTAGTGCGTGTATGGCAAAAATGCAACTCCGCGACTTGGTTAAATATCGGACGAATAGAGAATGAGTGGAGATGAGTTGGTGTGTGATTCATTTTAAATTTATTTTTGTGTTTTTTTTGTCCTTCGTCTTTGACATATCTCGAGAACCTTGGGTTCCGGACCTTTGAAAGGAGTACGAGGGACCGAACTCAACTCGCAGAGACCCCTTAGACAATTTTAAGTTTTGAGGCACCAACTGACGATTATCCCTGTACCTATGCACTATGCAAATGCACCCAAGGACAATCCCCGGTTAGTGAAGTACTATTGCAGAACATCGTCATTCGTTATTATTATTTGCCATAATTATTATATGTTTATAAATGGTATACCTACTGAGTCTATTAACAGACAAAGTAGTTTTAAGAACGTATGAAGTAGATTTTTTACTATTTGAAAACCATGACGAAAAGAAAAAAACCAAAAACATCATCTTTATGAAAATGCGTGAGTTTCTTGTTGTTAAGGGTACTTTATTAGAAGTTGTTACTGTGAGTGACCTTTACAATGTTTTTTTTAAATAAAAAATAATAACTACTCCACTCCTTCCCCTACTCCCAACTTCCCCAACTGGCAAGGTGAATGAACTCACGAAATGAACGCACACTCACACACAAACACACACAACACAGGACACGTTGCCGTAGGTTAGTTATGTTATGCCAAGTTCATTGAACGATTTTTAATTACATCAATCACTTACGAGTAAAGTTTAAGGTTGGTAGCGGATTTATTTTTTCAAATTTCGAATTTTCGAAGCTTTTTGAAAATGATGAATTTTTTGTTTTAGAAATGAGGTTAATAAACGCGATCTGTTTTGACGGAAATATCTCGAATGCTGGCTATCTACGTAAATAATTGTTATTTTAAAACATATTCATGGAATGTGGCGGTTTGGTTAGTTGAATGTTCTGGATTGAGTTTCTGAAACCCCTTCCATTTAGTCGATGTAACTTCTGATTTAAAAAAAACTATTCGTCTACTTAATCCCCAATAAAAAAAATTGTGGTCCTATAACCTTTTCACTATAGTAGGTACCCCATTCTTCTTAGATAAAATTGCTATAATCGTCATCTTTTGTACAAATGTTCATAAAATAATATTCTCCTCATCCATCATTAGAGTTTTGCCTTTTCTTAAGGACTTCATCCAGAATTTAAGAGACGCTTGAGTACTTTACATTCTGCCCGAAAGCAACCCGTTTGAGGGGTCATCCGTTTAGTAAAAGTGTTGAATTTGTAGTACGTAATTTTCCCTATCATTCCCAGATTAGGAACCTCACAGTATATACTGATGGAGGTGGCTGTGTGTCCATTTCATTAGCGTTCGGAGTCCCAAAAACTTCTTGGTAGCAAATGCGTGGAATCTTCTTCCTTGCCCGATTTTCGATATGTTTTTTTTGAACTTCCATGTTTTAAGCAAGAGTCTAATCTACTAGATTATTACTATTTTGGTTGATCCCTTCAATTCGGTTGATCCGGTCAAGCGCGATAGGTGGCGCTAGCTAGCTACTGATAGAACATGCTATAAGTTTTAATTTATAAACTATGAAATAAAAAATCGCTAGGATCCAGCTAGGTTGTTCTCATGCCCACTCATCTATTAGGCCATGAATAAACAAGTTTATTTGTTTATCTGGGTTATTGACCCGCTGTGAACTATTCCCAATTCTGTCAAAACTATGTATTTTAAGAATCTACATTTCTTACTTATCTTCCTAAAGTTGTAAAAGTATTTTTGTCTTTTTTTCTAACTTAGGTTTTCGAAATATTGCTCCGTATTGCTTTGCTACGGTTCATTGCAAAACAGAACCGTCAGTAGCCAGCTGTCAATCAACTTCTTTTGCTCGAATATAGATCATTTCTATATTTTTTTCTCCAGTCCACCTCACAGAGGGATATCCTTAGTGATACGTTCCATAAGTTGAATGACCGTTAGTGAAGGCGTGCGGCGCAATTCATCAAACTGCAATAATGTGTGTAAACGCCCGGGATGGGACCTAGATGCCAGCTAGGGGCAGTTCCCACCCTTGCAGCGGACAGCGCTTTATAGACCACGCTGCGTGCTAAACAGGTTTATTTTTTAAAGTATATTTATGTTTGGAAATTGATTTTGCTATTTTTTGTGTTCTTTATTTATTCGGGGATGTGAATGAGTTTTGTTTGCAAGAAAGTGAGTTTGTATAAACAAAGATAAAAGCGCTTCAACAGTTGGTCTATGAAGCGCTTTCTGCTTTTTATATAAAATTCATCCCCTATCTATCGCTGACAGGGGCGCCGGCTATTGGTGGAGCCCTAACGTCGGTTTTCTAACTAAAATCATGAAAATACCACCCTTTATGCCAACACTGGTTTTAAACAAAACAATACCTGCGCCATTTTATTTTTTTTCCAGCTAATCTGCGAGGGTCCTAGTTTCAAGGGGTAATGACCGAGAAGTTGAATAGCTATTTTTACAATTTACGCTCAGCTTCGTTTGAGCATAAATTTATATAGCTGTGTTGCTTTGCATAAAATTAATTAACCATATAAATTAATTATTGGAATGGGTGACGGCTGAAGGTGTTTTTTTGCCTAAATATGGATATTGGTACGTTTTTATGTTAATTTTCATTTTTATAATGAGAATAGTGCAGTATTCTAAGTAAATAATAGTTTTGTAAAAAAAAGGGTTGAACTGAACAATTGTCGTGAAGCTGAAATGACAGCGATAATCGATCCACAAAGAATATGCATGGCAATATGATGGCCATTTAGCGAAGTGTGCGCTAATAAATATAATGTTTATAAATGATATTAAGCCTCATGGGATTCTGACCGATTAATTATTGGGTACCATGAGGTAATTACTTTTTTTTAGTCATAATTGTGAAGAGAATTTGTAGAAAAATACTTGTTCAGTTTTTTCTAGAAATAAAAGCAAACCTAATCTAAGGTTTCTTTTTTTTACTTTGCAACGCATGCAAGCGTATTATTCACCATTTTTCCCAGGCCAAGAAAAAAAACAAAAAACGTACTAAAATTAATGCTCATAAATCAAACACAACAATCTAAAAATCGTGCGACTATACCTAAAAACCGTGTTTCTATCATTAAATCACTCGGGCCGGTTCGGACCGGCCTAGACGGAACCGGTCCGGTTCGTTCTGTGTTTTTGTAGCGGCAGGTGACGGGATACGAACTCCTCTTATTGTGGTGTCGGTCAAGCACCTTGTGTGAACAAGTTGCGTTATACTTTGAGATTTTATGGCGAACCAATCGTCCGTAACTGTTTTTTTTCGTTTTTTTTAAATTAGAGCTGTATTAGAGTTGTTGAATTTAATTAGAACCGCTGTGGGGTTGAAAGGTACCTACTGGTCAGCAATAAGAAATGTGATTCGTTAATATTTTGCAAAAATAAATAAAAATATTTTGAATTATTTACACCTTTCTGGCACTGCGGGGCTTCTAGATTTTTTTATGAGTTACAAAAATATAAGAAATAAATTGATGGCAAAAGTTATAAAAATGTTAATTCTGCCTGTATATTGCTTCATTAGATAGCACATAGACGTATAATTATACGTCATGCGTAATTGCATTTCCATCAATTCATGTAAGCCATTTTCTAAGCAATAAAAAAGAATTAGAGCTTCATTTAAAAAAAAAAAGATAAGGCGGGAAGGTGCTACCGTATTTAAAAAAAGTCTAACCAATGAGAAACAAGTATGGCGCGTTCAAACACAAAATCCGGTTCAATATTAGAATGCCGAAATTCGAATCACGCGCCGACGCACACATGCACAACATCCGTGACCTACCACAACGTTATCGAAAAATACATTAAAAATACAAACATATGACATCGTATGCATCCACACGCCTGTTGAATACAAAATATCATAAAAAATTCATAATAAAAAGATATTTTTGGCGCGAACCACCATTCGAATGCATCGCAGAGCGCGGGACGGAATTTTTTTGTGACGCACACAAACATAAAAACGCACATCGACGCAAAATTTCAAAAAGCGAACGCCGTGAATGAGATAATCGGTATTCATTGTGCACACGAAAATGTGTATGTTTCATAATGGGTGTGAGCAGGACAGGTACATTTCCGTTGTTTCGTCCAGCCAAAATGCGGCCAATATAAGAATGACGCGTCTAAGGCCGTTGACCTTCAGGGTGGAGTCAGTTTGGTTGAAAACTTTTTTGTAACTATTTTCATTTATTTAAAGAACTTACGAACTTGTTATACAGTCTATAAACTTGTCGTTTATTTATAAAAATTACCATAAGTAGTTAGTTAATTAATTTATGTACCTAATATTTTACAATTCGATGTCTTAATTTTGTAAAATAGTCATTGCGGCCAGTAATAATTTTGGAAAAATATGTCATAGATTCTTATCATATTGTTTTTTAAACTATGCCATTTCTAATAAAAATAAATGAATAAAAATGTCAAATAAAACCTTAGAGCTTGCAGGTGCGTTTTTAAAAGCATGTTAGGAGTTCAGCTGTTTCACAGAATGCTAACAAACCAACAGACCAAACGGACAAACATTGCATACTTACCTATTTTTACTTTTATTAGCTATTGTATTAAAATTTGTAATAGCTAATTCTGCTAAAGGATTTTAATTTAAAACATAAAAAGATACCCTGACCTAAGAGAATTTAAAACGTAAAATATGTTGAGGTCTTCAATTTATGTGATGTCATTTGTTTTTCATGAATAAATTCTGTTGACGCTCTTTTTATAAATTAAAACTAAGCACTAGGAGCTTATAAATTGATCACTAACCACATTGATCTGGCGAGATGTGGGAGTACTGTACTTCAATACTGGCGTGATGTTATTTGTTATATTATGACCAGACTTACGTACGTTTTGCTATGATACAAAATACTAAGACGAAGACAGGAACCGTTAAAGATTTCCCTCATGTAAACTAAAAAAATGAAACGTAACTTTTATACCAAATTTCAGCTTGATAGGCCTAGGAGAAGTTGTCCAAAATTAGCTTGCTAGATTTCATCTTAACATCCTACCCGTCAACAAGTGAAGTGTACAATAAAATCCTGTCATTTTAATAAAATTCGACCCATACTCAAAATGATTTTCTGATGAAAACACGGTTTTTCCTTAGATATTAGGTAATAGGTACACCTCTGCCTAACCCTTCGGGGAATACAAGCGGGATGTTATGTTATGTTATTGGATACATTTCACCAGCTATGATATTAACTCCTCTCAAAATATTCGCCCCATAGGTTTTCATACCATAATACCCGTACAGACCGTAAATTCACCATTGAGAGACCATTGTAACGTTTATAAATTAGTAGACTTAGGCCCCTGGTCCCTTGCCGTCATGTTGGTACCATTGCTTGTCAAGCTTAGTTTCAATAATGTTAGAGTTCAAAATGGTGACTGACAGAAAAGTGTTACCATTCACGTCACGGGGCAAGTTTTATTGAACACAGTGTACAGTCGTCCACTGCTGACGACTCACAATAACTGTAGAGGGTTACAAGGATCTTTTGGGCGCCTGAATGACATTGACAGGGGGCCGATGGTAAACATTTGTGAAATTGTTACAGAAATTGTATTGACAAAACAAGATGGCGCCGTTAGTTCCAATTTTGGACACGCGCCAAAAAATCCTGCAAGGATCCTCTGGCATTGTCAATTGTAACAATTTGAGTTTACAGCACTTTAATTTCGTGGCAGTAAGGGTGAATATTGTAGTTTATGTGTTACTGAGGTACGGTTGACCGTACGTATACAAAACGTCGTAATTTTGTCGATGGTCTTATTTTCGCGGTTGCGCCGAGTCGCCGACCGACGTCAAGGCCGCGTCGAATTCGCGGCTCGAGCGCAGCCGCGGTCTTAGGCATGAGAGGGGTAACTGCGGAATTTGTTTTTTTTTGTGAATTCTGTTGATTTTGAAAACGATTTGAGATTTGAATTGAGGAAAATAATGTGACACTTTTGTGAAAGAAAAATTGACACTTTTATAAAATTGACAACATTTCAAAACTGACACGGCCATATAACAAAAGTACCATTTCTTTATTTTCATATCCTGAGTTCAAATATATATTTTTTTATTTTTTTTGTTTCTTCATTTCTGAGAAAAAAAATTAAAATCAAAAAACACGTCATGACGTCATAGAAATAGTGGAATGAGGTAGTTACCTTTGCCTAAGCATTCCAATGTATTAGATGAAAACTTGACTTGTCAAACAAGACGTCAATGTCAAAAGTTTGTTTACAATCTTTTTCTTAGGAAAATAAACTTTGAAATATACACGCTGCTTACTGTAAATAGTGCCAACTTTTGATTGATATTTCGCCAATGAGGATAATAACACTTGAAAATAAGAAAATTTACGAATTTAATTGAAAACAAACAAACAAGTTTAGGCGCCAACGAGTTTGACACATTTGACAAGATGACACCAATGACATCTAATAGTTTTTTTTTTGACGATCATAGTCAAGCAAAGGTTTTAACGCTATTCCACTATATGTTTGACGTCATTTGGCGCTTACGTCTTTTTAGAATAAACCGAATTTCAAAGTTAAAATTATGAATGAAAAGTACATCATTTTGAAAAACGGAAAAATACCGGTGCCCTAGTTTTGGATTTACTTTTATAAAACGTAATAATACATGCAGGTTAAAAATATGAAATGTTGTCAATTATGACTATGTATTGATGGAAAGCGTCATATTATGTTTCACTGAGAAAATAAATTGATATCTTACAGTACAATTAGGTACATAAGAAAAGTACCTAAGTAACTAATCATCGTCTCTACAAACACAAAGGTTAGTTGTGTTGGTGATATCCTGATTAGTAACCCTCATCACTGTAGATTCTGGTTCAAAACTAATCACAGATTCTAGGAATAAGATTCTTAAACCAACCCAAGAAAATTCTGGCGTTATCTCGCTCTGCAATGCTAACACTGTAAAAACGCAAAACCCGAGTTACACCACACACAAACAGACACACGCAGATAAAAATCTCAAAATCTGAGATATGTCAGTTGCGTGTCGTGCGCAAGCGCAGCACGAAGCATTGACTCTTGCGCTTTGTAATAACTTGACATTTAGGAGCGGAGCCTTCGTAAAATTTTAAACAATCGCTAGCCTTGATCTCTTGGTCAAAATGGAGGTTTTAAATTATACTTATTAATGGGCCAGTATTTTTAAAGGGTCTAGCAGAAGCATCTACAGACTGTCTCAAACGTAGTGGTCCAAAGGCAAATGAGGTAAAACGAAGGGGTCCACCTATCATTAAAAAAAAACATGGATATTCGGAGAGGTTCAGAATATTTCGCCATTATTATTTTTAAGAAATTTACACTTTCACTTGGATTTTTCGACCTTGTGAACATAATTTTTGACATAACACTCGTCGAAAATAATAATAGCGAAATTATCTGAACTGGGATATCCTGAACAGTTCAGAAAATTTCGCTATTATTATTTTTGATGTACGATAGAGGCGGCACGGTTGGCGCAGTGGTTAAGCGATTGACTGCTGCGCTGCGTGTCGCGGGTTCGATTCCCGCACGGATCAAATATTGGTATGGCCTACAAAGTAGTTGTTCAGGGTCTGGCTGTTTGTATACATGATAAAAAAAATACAGGAGAAATTCCTAGTGTGGGGCAACGTTTAAAAAAAAAATCTGTAACCGGTATTAATACTGGTTCACACACATCATTATTTCTCCATCACAATTCAAACAAAAATATTCCTATCTACTAACACTAGATTCTAATGCCTATGACCTAGCTAGGCGGCTAGCTAGGTGCAATGGCTATAAAGTGACCACCTGTCCCAGTGTCCAAGCCAGGGGCAGATGCGTGGCTTAGAACTAAACTGGTTTAGACCTAATATGGACGCCTACTGCCGTCTGATAGCGCTCTTTCATTATCATTCGCAGTTAAAATTATTGGATATTGTTTTTGGTTGTAAAATGATTTTATGAATGGTGAATGGTTCTTAAGATAGTATTGTTGAAAGGAAGATTATTATAGCATTTCAATTTTTGTACCTATTGGTGTAATGTACAAAGCAATTAAAAAAAATAAAAACTAATCTGTCACGCATGGGGACTGCAAACTCAAGTGAAAACTGTGTATTAATAAATAAATAAATAAAATAGCTTTTAATAATAGCTAAATAGCTTCACTTATGTAACATTAACTAGAAATATATATAAAAGTTTTTTATTAATATTTTTTAAAGAAATATTTAAAAATGTATTTAAGGATATAATAAACAAAATAAATAATAATAATAATACCATTTATTTCAGGTGACACAGCGCCATCTATATTCTAAGTTACAGCACTATGCGAATCCATAAGTTTACCTCGTATCAAAAATCGCTCAACGCGTCTTAGGAAATTTTCACTTTAAAAAACTTCTACCTAATTCATAAAATAATCATCTTCCAAACCAGCTCAATGTATTTAAGTGAATAAGTAAGTACTTAACTTTAAATAACATTATGCACTACATAGATAAAATAAGTAGATCATCCTCATTTTTAAACATTCTAAATCCTGATATATCGTTAAACAACTCGCATTTTTCAAACAATACAAGGTGAGCTCTGCGCAAAAGACTTATTTTTATTTAAGACACTTTGAAACTATTTCATCGTCATAAACCCAAACATTTATGAAAAATAAAAACTGCTCCTTTTTCCCCTCTCAAACTCGTTGCTCAAAAGCGCACAAAGGTCGACGATCCCACTCAATAAAACAGAGATGATCAACATAGAGGACGGAATATTTTTTCCGCGGACATTAACCCATAGCTCTGTCGGTTACAGTGTGTCGCGGCGTGAAGGCTCACGCTTATGTGAGTTTAGGAAGCGTAGCGTTAGCAGAAACATGGGTTGTTGGGGTTCTATTTTTAGAATTATTTTTTTACAAAAAAAAATTGAGGCACTTTGGAAATTGTCCACATATAAAAATCTACTGGTTAAATATGTACTTAAATGATTTGAAATCATAGAAAGAAAGGGATTTTAGAAAAAAAAAACAATGGGATTTCGAAATGACGCATCCCTTGCCTATGTAATAATATCTAAATGTATTACATTTTCTTAAATATTTACTTAATTCAAGAGGACGAAAGCTATTTCTGAAGTAACGAAGCCAAAATCTATTTTTTATTTCCAATTTCGGCGCACATGTAAAGTAATCGGACTGTACCTAATGTTCACAATCCTTGAAATATTTCCAGAGATTGCCAACCTAAATCAGCAAATATAAAAACAATACTTTAATCACAAAATCATTCAGATTATGCAGACGGTGTGTGCTGTCACACTGTGCATCGCTCGAAGCGTGGCGATTGGGCAATATCTGCCGGGCTATGATCACAGCCTGCACTATAGCCCAGTGGGTTACTGGCCAAACTGAGCGTGCGGGCATTAATTGTGTACCTTATCATTTTTGTAGTTCACTACACATTGCTCAAAGTTTCACGCTTTTCCGGAGCATTGGTATGGGAAATGATTGTAATTTAAAGGTTGTTGTTGTTACTATGTAGTTGGTAGTGGATTTAATAGAAGCACAATCAGGGAAATTCATTGTAAAGCAAATTGACACCCTACGACAATTTATCGTGTCCTAGCCATTTTTTTTTATTTTTAAGTCAAATTACTTGCCAATAAACCTTCACTTTACCTTTAAGTAGGTAATACTTTGCTTCTTGTCATTAATTCTAAGCTGAAATATATCATAAGCAAATATTGAAGATGTAATTTCTATTGACCTAATTCGAAGGGCCTGCTTTTTTCTTAGCTCCTAGGACAACGAACTTTTTCAACGAAATTAAATAGTAGTGATGGGCCGACTATGGGTTTTGCTAATCTATATTTGACTAGCTATAGTGACTAAACTACTGGAGATCTTTGATTGAATTTTCGTGTGCAGACTGGGAACGTCATTAGATATTACGCAGTTTAATTTATTGTTGTATTGTCGTCTCCACCTTGTATAATATGGTGGGAAGAAATCTTTGATAAGGAACAAACTGATCTAGGACAAAATACCAGACAAACAATAATTCCTTTTACACAACAACGCATCTTTGTAATCGTTCAAATTAAAAGCATCACTTGTACAAGTGAACAATAAAAGTGTAACTAGTCGAGATAGTTCACAGCAATCAGACAGTTTTTAGTACTTGTCTAGATTAGCCTTTACGCTAATCCTCTTAAATGGCGTCGACTTTCAAAGTAATTAACAGAACTACGATTAATTTTAATCTGGGATTCAGTTTTATTGTACCGAATTATTCATTCTTCAAAGGGAAGACAAAATAAACGATGGAAGGATTATGTGAAAGATGCATAGAATTAGCTAGAAAAAGGGGTGAATTAACTGCTAATGGAGATGTATGGAAGAGGAAGACACCAGGATGAGTCTGAATTGTGCCCGCATGATGGCAACAGGCTTTTAATTACGAAATTACTCACTTAAGGGAAATAGTAACACATTCATCTGCATTTAGACGATTTCAACTTTATATCCCACTACTTTTCCCAACAGTTATTGTTTAAATTTTTTTTTAAATGGTTATAAAATTAACCTCAATTTAATTTTAATAAAACTTCTTTTAAATTAGAAATTCGGGTTTAAGTATTCAAATAATAAAATCAAAGCACTCAATTTGTAAGTGGCTGTATAAATTGATATCCACAGGTACGTTTTCTGATCAATTTGCTTACATTTTCGTTGGATACTTTTGGAACCGGCTATAGTTCTCATGGATCCGATCGTTCCTCTTGCTACCATGAGTTGGGACCCCGGGATACCCACATAATGGGTACATTGTAAACGCAAAAGAACACCTCTGTCAACAGTGCCAACCCTATCGAGGAATTCAGCCTTGATGTTATGCCTCATCAAACCTAGCCTTTTCGAAACTATCCAACCTCCACAACCCAGTAACTGGGTAATACGATACGACGTATCGTATTACCCAGTTAAGGTGGTAAGATTTTCGGGCTTCTGACGCCTCACTAACGACCGTCAAAGATCCACGAATTACAGCCGGGACCATAGGCTTAACGTGCTTTCCGAGACACAGAAGAGTCCCATCCGCAGACCTACCAAGGCAGGCGTAGCTTAACTTGATGGATCGCCCCGTGCGGCTGTTATTACTTAGCCACAAGCTTACAAGCCTTGATGTTCAAATCAAGGCATCTTTTAGCAAATCATGATGAAACATAAATTAGGTATTATATGACACGTTTATGAAATCCTGGTGCCTCTGGCTGTAATAAGGGTGTTATGCAGTGTATATGGTTACAGACCTTAGGTGCGACTGAGCGTTGTCGGTTTATGGTGGCCATAAATTGAGAGTGCTCGTAACTGCCTCCTGCATTAGCTGTAGACGTACCGGCAATACTACGGGAACTCGGGAGTTTGTCGCTTGGTGTGACTGTTAAGAGTGAGGACTCATTAGTGCGTTGCGTTGCGTCGTCGCAAAGTCGACGTTGCGTCGTCGTAACGTCAACGCTGTGTCGTTTTACATATATTTTTTAGTGACATGCCACATTATGCGTTGCGTCGTAGTGTAGCCTGACTGTCCAGGATACACTTCTAGCGTAGACTGACTCCCAGGGTACACTACTACCGCAGAATTATAATGGAATGCATTTAATTGTACTGTACTGTATACTTATTTAACTTGACCATGGATACTGTACTATACTGTACTGTAAACTTATTTAACTTGACCATGGATACTGTACTATACTGTACAGTGTACTGTAAACTTATTTAACTTGACCATGGATACTGTACTATACTGTACAGTGTACTGTAAACTTATTTAACTTGTCCATGGATACTGTACTATACTGTACAGTGTACTGTAAACTTATTTAACTTGTCCATGGATACTGTACTATACTGTACAGTGTACTGTAAACTTATTTAACTTGACCATGGATACTGTACTATACTGTACAGTGTACTGTAAACTTATTTAACTTGTCCATGGATACTGTACTATACTGTACAGTGTACTGTAAACTTATTTAACTTGTCCATGGATACTGTACTATACTGTACAGTGTACTGTAAACTTATTTAACTTGTCCATGGATACTGTACTATACTGTACTGTATACTTATTTCGTTTCTCCTTCAAGTTTTCGTATACTAAAAGGAATCGAGAACCCCTATTAGCGGTGTGTGCCTGTATACAGGTGTACGAGGCGTGTTAAAATTTTAAAACCTCTTTTAGTGGTTTTCCGAAATGAATCAATATACCTTGCAGGCGGGAGTAAGAAAATATGTTAAAAGTAGATCTACATTCATATAGGGTTTCCTATTGCTTGAGATGTAGGCCCTTTTCTGATTTGTTGGTACAGCAGCGGTGCGACATCAGCATGCTCGATATACGCAGTACCGAAAGGTTACCGAGCACCTACCGAGCGCCTATATTTCAATTGATCCTTCCTGATTAGCTCGGTATCTGCGGGAGTGCGACACATACCGAGCTAATCAGAAATCACATAACTGGCAAAATGTGAGTGTACACTAGGTATGATCTACATCTTGAGTGTGCCTAACCCTTTGGGGAAAATCCGCTTGATGTTTATGAGCCAAGGTAGCCCGCAAAATTCATATTTTCTTACGTTTTTTGCAATTTGCAGGTCAGTGTCAGGTTGTATGTTGATTAAAATATGATTCGCGACCGTAATAAATATGGCTTTCCAGAATTATAATCATTAGAATCAGCAATACAACTCTCTAAGTTCATATAATCCTATTGAATGACTGCAAACTGCAAAAAAACGTAAGAAAATTTGAATTTCGCGGGCTACCCTGACGCTTTTACCTTAATCATCGAGTGTCGTGCCAGTGACGATTTTGAATTGTCAAGGGGTCGGTCAGTCAGAAAGATGAAGCTAGTTGCCCATTCCAAAGCGTAGTAGGTTCCTATGGAGAAGAACGGGCAAGAAACTCTACGGACACTCTTTTAAATCAAAATATGTTACAAAATATTTGTTACGTCATTCATGTTGAAATTATACATGTGAGAACAATGTAGAAAGACGAGCACCATAGTCTTTTCCATAGTTCACTATATCCAGTTCACTTAGCCACCCAAACCCATATTCCAATATCTTTGTTCCCATATCCTGCAATAGTCCTACACCAACTGGGGGTTGTCCTTGGCTGCACTTGCATAGTGCGAACAGGGATAATCGTCAGTTGGTTCCTCATTTCATTCAAAATGTCTAACAGGTCCCTGCGTGTTGGCTTCGGCCCTCTTACGCCCTAAAAAGGTTCGGGGAACCCCAGGGTCCCGAGAAATGTCAAAGACGAATAAATAATAATACCATTTACAATTTATTTTTTATTTTTATTAAGAAGAATTATGTTCCTGGTGACCTTGCCACGTAATCGTCAGATCCTCAGAAGAGAAGCTATAGTCGGTATGGATCCAAGAACTGTTAACCACTCCCTGACTCAAACTGTTAAACAACAAAAACACGATAAACATGGTTATCAACCACCTTGAGAGCATACCCTTTCAAACAAAAAAATAATTTTCAAAATCCGTCCACAACTGACGAAAATATCGAATGATATACACAAAAAAAAAAAAAAACCTACACTATGAACATAAATACTCCTCCTTTTTCAAAGTCGGTTAAAAAGAAGTACCTAGCTATCATCTCCAATTTCACACACATTTAGTTGTATAACCTCAATTTCAAACCGATTCTAAACAACAATTCAACAAGAAAACCTTTTCAACAATAGTTCTACAATATACCTGTCGCTCCCGCGCCCATTCCTAATCTCTACCGTCCATTTTCCGATATCAAAAATAATAATCGTTTATTAGCCGCTCCCCCCCACTCTACTTGGTCCCCCCCCTCCCCCCAACGCACGGAAACACACGAAGTTACGCGACGACATCCGACAGTAACCGATAGTGTCCAGTGAAAATATCCACGGCGAAACTATGGTATGCTCGTAATAGGACTACTTGGAATTGTGTGGTGTGGATATGAAGGGATTTTTATAACAAACCAATACACAATGAATTTAATAACTAGATACTCAAAAACTTTGAAGTAGCACTGTGCAATTGTTTTGTAAACTATTTCGTAACATGACTAATTTTTAATTTGACATAAATATAATTATATTATTAGATTATACTAACTAATCTTAATGTATTCCATGGCAATTTGATGTAAGTATTGAATTATATATTCTATGTTCCGAGCTGTTTTTTTGAATTTTGTAAACCTCAATGGCGGGAGATAGCAATATCACAACATCTTATGAACCAATGATCTAAAATAAATTATTTGAAAAAGATTTTTTTTGTTGTTTTGAAGGAAATTGTTGGAAAAGTTTCTTTGTTTATTCTTGGGGAAGCCTAGTTGTACGTTTTCAAAAATTATAAAATAAATAAATAAATAAAATACATGCTGTTCCTTATGTTACATTTTTACTGAACGACTCCTTGACAATTTAAAAGTGGCTGTAAATGGTTTAATTGAAATAAATGCTTTGAGTTTGACTTATCACACTACAGCAATGTTCAGCTTATTATGGTCAAGAACAATGACATGACAGAATATCGTTATACACCGAAATGTTCTTAAAAAAATGGTTTGTTACACCCAGGGACCGAAAACCTTCATAAATAACGGTACAGGTATCGAATAATTTTGGATATTTCTACGACTAAAGTTACCGCTATCTAGGTAACCCAAGAAGAAGAAACATGTTAAGTACCTCATTTAGGTTACCGGTTACAGACACAGACGATGCGCGCACTTTGACTAATGCCGACGGCACGTGTAAGGTAATGGTAACTTTTATTTTGGTAACCGGTATTAGGTAATACTGGTTGTATTTAATTTAAGATAACCTTTAAAAATACCTGTAAAAAATATAAATGTTGATCATACCGGTTTCGATAGCTGGTTTCATCAAGGTTTCATCATACAATTATATAAGTTTTACCATTGCGAGTAAATTAAAAAAAGAATTTAGATTACTGATGGCACTAATTTTGTATTTAAAAGTACTCTAAAACAATACACATCCAAATAAAATTAAAATTCAGAGTGTACGCCTTATACTTTTTTTTAAATTTGTATTTGAATGTAAAATTTAGGTCCTTTTTGAATAAAATAATAAAAAGTCGATGAAAAAAAATCCATAGGGCATGAGAGGTGTTAAGGGGTCTGAAAGGACAACATTATATGACCCCTTCAGTCGACCATTTCAATTTGGCACACGATGCACCAAACAGCCTGGGGCCTAAGTCTACTAATTTATAAACGTTACAATGGTCTCAATGGCGAGTTTTTGACAGATTTGCCATACAAAAACTGACAAAAAATCACCATTAAGAGACCATTGTAACGTTTATAAATTAGTAGAATTAGGCCCCTGTATTTAATCTAATAATGGTTTACAAAAGTAAGTACCTACGTATACTTTAAGTTAAATACTATTTCGTATCCACGCCTCTCGCGTCTCTACATTTCCCATTCACCGGTCGATATGTGTTACATTTAAATGACTATCGAGTGTGGTCTCTTTGTGTAATTCGTATTTAAACTTATACGCTTTAAACTTTCTAATGGACGCTCGCTGCGTTTATTAATTTAGACTTTTAATGTCTATTGTAACATGTGTGCTGTGGTTTTGTGTATTTAGGAAAACCATAAGCAATAGATTAAGGATAGAATGAAATAGTCCATAAATTATTATCTTACCCGACAGCATGACAGCAAAGACAGGCTTATGATTTTCATGAGGTAAAGCGAAGGGGTCAACCAATCATTAAAAAAATTAAAAACTGTGACATTCTGAACAGCCTTGCCAGGCATCTTCCAGCCAGATTTGAACTAAAGGTGTAAAATTTCTTGAAAATAATAATAGCGCGTCTGAACTGTTCAGAATATCCCAGTTTTTAGTTTTTTTAATGATAGGTGGACCCCTTTGGTTTACCTCATTTGCCTTTGGACCGACACCAATGGGCGGTTTAAGCGGTCATTTACAAACAACTTTTGGATGGATGGTATATCAAGTGCCTTGTATAGTTTCGTCCCTGCACCTCCGTTTTTCGATTCACACTCAAAGTAAACTGTTAGAACTTCAATCTCCGAGAGGAAACAGCTTTGTTATAAGATTTCATCCCGCTCGACATTTTGTACCTTCCGCCTTCTACTTCTAAATTCCTGTTTAGATTGTAGATAGCTAGCGCTACTGTGGAACTTGAGGTCCTGGGTTCGATTCCTGGGTCGGGCAAAGTGTTATTGGGTGTTTCCATCTGGAATTGCTCAGTAGCAGCCCTGACTCTGGATTTGTGCCCGGTTGATGGCAATAGGCGCGCCCCCTATGGGACTTAAACTTAACTGGTGAAATGTGGGTGTACTACCTATAGGTACACCTCTGCCTAACCCTTCGGGGAATACAGGCGTGATGTTATGTTATTTGTTGTAGTAGCGTACCTTCATTACATATTATTCTCAAAAGACTGCAGTCATTCAGAAAACAGAATTGATTCTATTATTCTTCTTTCGTATGGAGAAGAATGGGGAAGAAAATCCATAGTTACTCTTTTAAAATGTTTTACAATATTTTGTATCCTTACATCTACAAAAATTATTGAAAAAAAAACTGAAATGCTGTCATCCCATCCCTGTGCATGCCATCATGTGCATACCTTGAGAACGGCTGGACCGACTTGGCCGAAAATGTTGGAAAATTCTGGAAAAACTGAACGTCCTTTTTTGTAAGAATTATAGAAATTTCGATAGTCTGTCGGGTCAGCTCGTTAATTTTATTATACTAGACTATGGGTTTTGCCAATATTTGATTCGCTTTAGTGACTAAACTATTGGAGATCTTTGATTTAAGTTTCGTAAGTAGACTGGGAACGTCATTAGCACGTAGTTTAATTTATTGTTGTATTGTCGTGTCCACCTTGTATAATAATATAAACACAAATAAGGACTCTTCCTACTATGATTTTCCCGACAGGTCGCATAATTGTTTAATTAATGTTAAGCCTACCAACTGTTTTACCTACAATGCAATAAAGAATTGAGAATACGTTACATTCCTCAATAGGGTATGGATTAAGTGAATCACGCTAAGGTTCCGCGCACACTGTTACGTAACTCCCGCTAATAAGATTTGTCGCACAAAATACCGCTAAACAGAGCGCTGTGCGTCGAGTGAGTAGAGTGACGATCGGTTTCGGTTCGATTTCTGGGTGAAGTTATAAGATAAGATAAGATTTCTTTATTTGTTAAAACATTGTATGCAATATATTACATCGTTTGAGTCCAATCATGTTTTGCCGTAAGTATCGGCGTACAAATATTTCCATAACATTGAAAATAATTAACAATACAAAAATCGAAAAAGTTCTTAGATTATGCACTTCCAATAATTTAGAAACTATTTTAATGCTTTCGTTGCCTCGTGATTGCAATAAACATAATTTTCAACACACTTGCTCGTAAAGTGGCTCTTATTGAACCGCTTTTAGATTCATAATGCAGTGTATTAAACACGCGTGCTTTTTACTTTACCATAACGAACTAGTGCTGTAATGCCACAGATAACTATTTACTAGTCGGAGTACCTAGTACCTATACCAGTCCTATGACATGGCAGTATGGAGTTAGTAAGTACTATCATGGCAGCATGGAATTTTTATTTAATTAAAAATTACTTTGGTGAAGCTTTTATTTGTTTTTGTAAAAAGAAATACCATAGGCAAACTGGGGCGTTTAGTTATGGTAAAAAAAAAACTATTCTGACCATAAATTCTGTCAAAAATGAAAACGCTTTTATTTTTAGGAGTAATGTAATCTTAATAAAACTTCTATGTCCATATTTATGGAAGCCGGACTACCTATGTATACATGGAATGATTATGAAGTATCCTATACAATATCACCCGAGCAGAGATGTACGCTTTTAAAAAAAATCTCATCAAAGCATTCATGCATTCATATGCCTTTTGTATAAATAAATAAAAAATGATAAATTAACATAATATTTCATCAAACTATATATTTTTCACTACATATTAACCTTAATTTGCGTATTCAAAACATTATTTTGTGTTTATTACATTTTTCATATAGGCTGTTCAGCGGTTTTGTCAGTGCCTTTATTAACATTTTCGCGCGCATCGCTAGCAGGAAAAAAACAAAACGAGCGCGCCATTTTCCATAGATATTTGTTATCGTTTTTGTTGTGTGGTTAATTATTATCAAAAATACGAAATCGAAATCGAATAGAGTTTTGCACCATCAACGAAGAAAAGTTTTTAAAATAAGCTCCGGATAGTCAGTACAGTACCCTGGCAAAAAAGGTCAGTTGAACTTTATAAATCTAAATGTATCATCTCTATAGTCACGATATTGTAGCCTAGATTGTTACAAGTCTGTTTTTTCCTCGCAAGTGTGTTGAAAAACGTCGTATGAAACGCGTGTGCATTGATCATTACACTCTCGGCTACCTTATCGCGCTCGCCTGCGGCTCGCGCGAACAATACCGTCTCGAGTGTAATGACCAACACCGCACACTTGTATCATAATGTACTATTTATTTATTGATATGGCAGTTCAACAATTTACTCACTAAAACATACACAAACTAAAATTACATACAGTTCTATGTATCGTGAATACGTCACTTACAGAAGTGCACAGCAATAGCAGAGAATTTAATGAATAAAGGAAATTTTAGATATCGTTAGTAACTAGAGTAGATTTTACAGAGGAAGATAAAAACTGTCTGAATAATGGCCGTGATGGACGTTATCCGAGGTTCTCATTATCATCAATAGAGGGATTAGAAGCATCATAGAGCTGTGTATTTTTTTCTAAATACTCGTATGCATTACGAGATTTTCAGGACAAATTAAAAAAAAAGAAAAACAATACATTTTTCGTGTTTGACACGTGAATCGACACTTTTAAATAATATTGTTTTTTTCTTGAGGAGATTTTTTATTAATTAATTTGTAGGTGAATTGATAACTCCAGAATTCGATTCCCCTACAAATAAGTTAAATTCGTGCAAATCACTGATAAGCCAAAGTGCCATACAAAATTAATTAGCAAGTGAAGTAGTGAAGCTACTAGAATGTTCGGTTAGTCGCGAAATAAATTGACTTAGTGGAAGCCGTAGTAACGCAATGCGCCTGCACTGTTTACCTTAAACATTACCTAATGTGCAGGCGAAGGGATTGTGTGACGAGCGCGGCGAAAAGCATTTCAATTAGTTTTTTATTCCATTTATTATAACATTAGAAATATAACGGTTATCACCCGTTATATTTCTAATGTTATTTGTCCGTTATTTCGATATAAACGTATTATAAACTGTGTTATTTCACGAAATACTCACATAGCATACAACAAAATTGTACATTTAGTTCGCAATAAACATTTTGACTTTGACTTTGATATATAAGGTGCTATAAAAATATCTGCCACGGCTTTAATGAGAGGTAGTATTGTGTTTAAAGATAACAATAGTGAAGAAATTTCGTACCCCGGCACAGTTAAATCAATTTGAGAAAATAAAGTAGTTAAATAAACATTGACTCTACTCTGCATAACGTGGTTCACAAATTACGCGCGAAGTGCACTTCGTCAATGAAAACAACTGCTATCTCTTTCCATCTGTTCTGTGAATGAAAACTGAAATCAGCTGACTAGTTCGTCACTTGCAAATTTATACGTACAATTTTTTGTATGAAAAAAAATATGACACATGATCAATAATTTATCTTTACTATTGTAATCTATAAACACAATACTATCTCCCATTGCAGCCGTGGCAGATATTTTTATAGCACCTTATATACAAAGCAAAATAAATGAATTCTGCATAAGGGGGTCACTTTTTGAATACAAATAAGAAAATAATAATAAGAGCTTTGCACACTGTAGCGTGTGACATATCAAATGAAAGGAGCTTCCTGTGAGGGGCTTGAAGTATATTTTTTTATAATAAAAAATATATATGAAAATTTAACATTAATTACCCCCCAAATTACCCCATTAATTATCTCCGACACTACGGATCCAAAAAAAATACAGAAAAATAGTTCTATACAAGTTATAGATTACTTATAGGAAAAAGTCTATGGTCTTAAAATAATATGTTTATATTGTGCGTACAATTAACTTACTTACAGTTGGAATGTATGGAAGAACATGTTTTTCTACTAAAATGCTAAGTTTATTCTTGGGATAAATTCATCCCAACTACGGAACCAGTCATTGTGCGTGGTCCGACACGCATTTGGCCGGTTTTTTAAAAGGGAATTGCTTCCTGCACCCTAATTGCGTAACACACGATCAATCACAATCTGAATAATTTTGAAGGTTATTGGTAATACATTGCTTCATATGTTCGAAAAATTTCTCGGCGCAGTAACGTAAATAACGCAATGAATGACGGTTCAACAAGAACTGTCAAAACGAAACAGATTGTGATTGATTTTGTGTTACGCAATTATGGTGCTGGATTGACGAGCATGCTTGGTACATCAAGGCTACGTAGTTTCACCACCATGCTTGCTGATTGGCTCGTCTTTTCTCCACAGTATGAGATCTAAAGTTCATGCCAACGCGACAAGAAAAAGACTGAAAAGATGACATCAAAATGTACGTTAGTGTTAACATTTGAAGCAGAAACATGTAGTAAATCTATTTGGTGCATATATCGCGGCATCCTGTCCCAATCCTCGTGTCACGTGTCACCAGACGGGTTTATTCGTTAGTGATGTGCGCACAGCTTATTTAGGTACTAATAGAATCAGTCTGGCTTTTGAGGAGCTCGTGGCTAAGTAATAACAGCCGCACGGGTCGATCCATCAGGTTAAGCTGCGCTTGCCGGGGTTGGTCCGTGGATGGGTGACCATCTTTACATACCGAGACACCTCCGTGCTTCGGAAAGCACGTTAAGCCGTTGGTCCCGGCTGTCATTCGGGGATCTTTGACAGTCGTTACGAGTCGTCAGAAGCCCGAACGTCTGACAACCAGTCTTACCAAGGGGTATCGTAATACCTTGTTACTGGGTTGTGGAGGTCAGATATGCAGTCGCTCCATGTAAAATACTGGTATTCATCTGCATCCGGTTAGACTGGAAGCCGACCCCAACATGATTGAGAAAGGCTAGGCAGATTGAGAATCAGTCTGGCTTTTACGAAACAGGTGTCTTGGAGGCAGATTCTCTAATTTACCCAAAAAACATCGTGAGGAAACCGGCATGTCCTAGAACCAAACATTGCAAGACATGTGACATCTACCAACCCGCACTGGGCCCGCGTGGTGGACTACGGCCCACTCCCTCTCACAGAGAGGAGGCCTGTGTCCTAGCTGTGGGAACATTATAGGCTGATTATGTTGCATCACAGGAACTCTCTCTTTTTCTTAGTGTTTTGTTACATAATTTTTCGATAACCCCAAATGTCCAAATCTATTTTTGTAATATTCTGTCTCAAATCAACACAAAATAACTAGTTTTGAATAGATATATATGCCTAATTAAAAACAAATCGCTCGGTTTATCACAGACAGTTGTTTTTTTTTCACCAACAACAAAAAAAACATGTTTTCGGTTTTTTCTATTCATTGGAGTCCTGTTGACAAGTCCTGATAAATAGAGCAATATAACACACAAGTCCATGAAGTTAGAGCGCATAGAAAGAGACAGGGGCGAGTGTACCGTTTACGGTACATGGACGTGATGGACCCACGCGGCGTGTACCTACTGTATTCGGTACACTGGACAGCTAACTTGAAAACCAGAAAATATAAAGAAAATAATAGCATTAATTAGTAGGTAAGTAGTACCTAGTACAGTTCGATTCAAAATTAATGGCTGCTCGGAACATGAGGCGAGTTGCTGCGCAGTAACAATTTCATGTATAAGCGGGGGTGAGGGGTGGGGTACTGCGCAGCGAGTAGCTAACTTCCGAGCCGCCATTAAGTTTGAATCGAACTGTACCTACAAAGAATGTCTACTTTACCTTTATCATTGTAAATACTTCTTGATGACCAGAATCCCCGCTTTTAATTATAATATGCGCTTTCGTGCGTGACAGAATTGTTTTTAGGGTTCCGTACCTACCCGAAGGTTGCCAAACAGAACCCTGTTACTAAGCCTCCGCATTCCGTCTGTCTGTCAGCAGACTGTATCTCATGAACCGTAACAGGCAGACAGTTGAATTTTCACAGATTGTGTATTTCTATAGCAGCTACAATAAAAAATTAATACATACCAGAAAGAAACCCTTCGTGTGCGAGTCCGCCTCGCAATTGGTCGGTTTTTTATTTTATTCTTTTGGGTCAAAAGAGATTTGAGTTCGGAATCTTTCCCCAAAATTGTGAGTGACAATACTGATTAGGTACAGGAGCAGACATTCGTCCTCTACGTCCCATCCCTATTTATTAGGGCAATGTGGGCGCCAGACGATTGCAACATTCCAGCCAAATTGGCGAGTCGTCACAACACTATTTTTAGTCGGGCAATATAAATTGCTCGGTATTAGTTCTCAAGGAGCTTCCTACCTTGACGGCATGGGTTTGGTTTCTTTAAATTGCTTATTTCATATTAATAGTTCACTACCTATTTCATTGCTCATTATTATTGGTCATTATTGTCAACTAACACAACGTTAGTTTTTTGTTTATGCTAAATTGCTTGTAATTTTTTTTTTTTTTTTTTCATATTCTATATGGCACCTCTTTAGGTCAGGAGCTAACCGAATATCAAACAATATTTGGCCTAGGTCTTAGGGGCGTGAAAATTGATTCGCTGTTACAATGTATTATAGATATTAGAATGTGTAATTCAGCATAACAACATTTCCAACTAGGTACATAATTATGTGTAGGTACATTAACTTCACTATTTATTTAATGATTATCAAATCAAATCAAAAGTCACGTTATTCAAACTAGGCTGAGAATCAGCACTTTTCGAACGTCAAAATTACATAAGACTGTCCCCCAAAACGCCCACTCTTCACCACTTCCTAGTGCTTTAGCTGGGAAGAAGAAGTGGCGCAACAAACTCCCCAGCATGATGTTGCATCCATGTTCACTTATCTTTATTTATTTGTGATCATGGCACCATGCTGTCTTCTTTCCTGCATCTCTATATGCCGTCATCACCCACTTTCAAGCCATGATCAAAATAATTCTCTTGTCCATAAAAACCAATGTACGGTCGGCGCAACATTTGTCTTTTCTTTACATAGGTACTCTTCTATTAATCGCCATTTCAAAAGTCACTCCATTTCTAACCATATCATCTTCCACACAGTCCACCCAACGTTTCTATGATACCCTTACTAATAATTACCAAAATAAAATAAAAATCTAAACTTTTTGATTCGGTTATTACCTACTTAGGTACTAATAATATACTCTTATCATCGAAATAATATACCTAACTTCCCTGTGGTCTAGTGGTTAGACCACTTGTCTCAGACCCGCAGGTCCCGTGTTCGATTCCCAGTGGAGGCAAACTTAGCTCGGTTCGATTCGTGGTAGGGCTTGTTCTAAGTCCACCTGGCTAGCTACCACCATCTTATCAGTCTGTCGCTATAACAACAATTTAAACAGCATTGTTGTGTTTCAGCAGTTAGAGGTAAGATAGCCAGTTCCTCTGTGGTTGAGGAATTCGAGTTAAACTCGCTTCCACCTTCGGCCTGATCATCGCTTACCATCAAGTGCAGGCCAATAGCTTCCCCGTTGTGATTAAAAAAGACCACAATTATTTATCCATCGCTTCTTTAGGGCGGATTCGACCAAACAGGAATTAATTTTATCCGCAGAATAAGATTTACTCTGACAGTTTTCGTATGGAGAAACTGTCAAAGATTAAAAAAAAAATCGAAAGGCTTATTCCGCGGATAAAATGTATTCCTGTTTGGTCGAATCTGCCCTTAGGGACTACTCACACTTATTCAGCTCTATTCAGCTTTTGCCCATAGCTACTATATAACTACGATTTTGTATGCGCGTACGCGTCCTTTCAGCTGCGGATAGCTGAAAGGACGCGTACGCGTTTCGCGCGTTTTCTATAGGCAAACGCTGAATAGAGCTGAATAAGTGTGAGTAGTCCTTTAGTCTCCAATTCATTTTATCGATCCACATTCAAACTCCACCAGTATTCGGTACACCAGTCTAAATACTCAATTTATGAATTGAGAAATAGTCAGGAATTGTGTATTCTGCAAAATATTTTTCCCTGACGTGTTGGCGCTATCTAGGTCTGCGAGAGATTAGCTGGTGTTATAGCGATAAGCAGCAGGTCGGTAGTGCGACTGACTTCTCAGGGTTTATATGATAAATACCGTCAATCATCACGATTCCCGTTTTTTTTATACACACATAATTATAATAAATCGGTCCGGTCCTTTTTGAGTTTATTAATTAGATACAAACAAAAATACAAATCCAACCGCTTAACGTGCGTTCCGAGGCACGGAGAAGTCTCGGTATGTGAAGATGGTCACACATCTACGGATCAACCTCGGCAAGCGTAGCTTGACCTGATGGATCGACCCGTGCGGCTGTTATTACTTAGCAACGAGCGCTTCTCCTCTGAAAAGTCTCAAAACAACGTTTAGTTGGTGAATGGTGTTACATAAAAATTGTTGGAGTCACAGCTTTCTCTCTGACAGACAACCCACACAGAATTAAGATCTAGCCAAAGAATAGTTATAAAATGGAGTGTTAATTTATGAACAGCTAGCTGCGCCCCGTGGTTCAACCCGCGTATGTCTCGAAGTCTCGATCTCATTGGAATATCGTACATTGGCAGAAGGACGCGTGCCTAGAACTAAATAACCTATTCTAAGTATATGAGGTCTATAAAAGTTACTTTAATACGTACTTTGGCTAAGCGTTACTCCTGTCACTGTCGTACAACTGTCAAATTACAAGTGCAAGATAGAGACGGGAACATGTCTAAGCTAAGACATATTTTCCTAACACTCCCAGGCCATGATTATCGGGAAACAAATGCAGACTTTGGCAAAGAGTTCTAATCTTAAGAGTTCACTCCGCAAAATCATTTAAACAAAAAGCGACTCTTGCTTCGACACAATAAAGTGCAATTTTCTCAGGTCGCACAGCGCTAATTACCGAACAGTTATATTCACCTAGAAGTTGCCTCTCTTTCTATAGCGTAACTCTTATATCTTCTGACTATATTACCCTCATAGAATTGGTCCGACAAGACGAACCCGCTGCGTACTTGTAGCTTCATACCTAAAATGCGGAATGCGCCTTCTATACTATTCTATGGCGGTACGCACAATGACCGTGATGTCAAAACGTTTTCATTATGTGACAAAGATTTCTCAATTTAGATACAAAATCATCATATGGCTAAAACACGAGTGGTACACATATGCAAACATACCTACATAATATAAACTCACACGTTCTTCCTATGAGGGTAGGCAGAAACTACAGAACGCCACCTGCTACGATCCTTACATTTATCTTTTTCTTCAATGCAAAATGTTACGTTATAAATTAAATAGGTACTCACAGTGATGTTTGCTATCGATAGCAATGAGCATTCCATTTCTTACTTCTCCGTGGTTCCATCAACTTCGCCGCTTACAAAAGCGACAGTCATACAGCCCACTATCCACTCACTATCCCAATTGGAAACGACGTAAATACGAAAGTAGGTTCAGTTATTTGTTATTGAATCACAAGTTAGTCACGACGGAATAAAACTGTCAATTGTTTCGGTTTAATTTTTCATTCCATTGTCTAACGATGTATCTATAATTAAGGAATATTAGAAAAACTAGGATTCCATTCCTCCTACCATCCTCCACATACAGGACGGAGCGCTCCAAATAAAAATAAGGGCGGTTTGATTAAAAGTTATCCATACATGCATTAAATCACAGACAAAGGTTTATCCTACATTATTTCTAAGATTTATTAGTGCTGTATTTTACCTATTTTTATTTTTCAATAAATTTTATTATTATTATTTTATTTTTATATTTAGGTACGGTACAGTCACGAGCATAATATACAGAATGGATTTGAGACGGGGCAGTAAGGGCATTGGGAAAACGGTTTTAAGAAGAATAAGAATAATACTTTATTTGCCAAAATGTAGGTGTGACTGTCCTTAACTTTTTGAGATATTTTGATCTGCAGTCACAGATTTTGAAGAAAAAAAACAGTCAGCAAGAAATTGGGCAGTTTTCAGAAAAAAAAATGTTGATGCCAATCGATCCTGTTTTTTATAAGAATCAAAAAAGTCTATTGGACCGACTGAGGTTTGAGTAGGGTGTAGTGAGAAAAGTCAGAAATCTCAAAAATCCAACCTGTTTCAACTTACAGATCCGCAAAATTTTACCTGTAAACTGTTTTTCTCGGAAAATAATAATTGGAACTTTGAGAAAAGACATATTTTAAAATAGTATGATTTCGATAATACTATTGTCAAATCAAAATTAAAAAATCTATCAATACTTTAGGAATAAATCGCTTTTGAATCTTGCGTAAAGGTTCCCACAAACAGGCGCAACGCGGCTTCAACAATACAATTTCTAAGAAAACTTCACGGTATCGCGTCGCACGACAAGTCGCGCCAGTATGTACGAGTCTTAACTGGGTTGGTACAACCAACCCAACACCAAACTACCAAGTACATAGACCCGGTGGTATACCTATACCAAGGTTTGTCAAACCGCTACATACAATTTAAGTGTTAAGTAGGTACAAGTGTAACTACATCAAAACCTGATGAAAGCCATTCCACACACTATCAAAATAATAAATCGCAAGTATCTAGGCAACCTAAACGGCGCGGGAAGCGTCGGTCGCGCGACTAATTGGGCGCTAGTGTCGCGACTTTCTCCTGTCAGGGGACCATGTTGACGGAGGCTGTGAGACTGTCCTGTTATCTGTTTTTAAATAATAATAAAAGGCGATTCTAAAGGTTGTATTTTCAGTGGCATCATGACGTTTTTAGCATAAGTACAAAATTCGCTGCAACCATGAATTTAAATAAATAAATTGAACTTTTACCCGCTGTCCTAATATAAGCGCCCGTAGCGTTTGTCCAGTGAATTCAAACGCCTCGTCTTTTGGCATCGCCGAACTAATTATCACGATGATCGCATATTGGTGCGACAATCGCTTAATTTTTTACAGCGCCTGACTGTTTCGCAGCAAGTGAACACATTCAGTTGCTGTGTAACAGTCGTGAGAATACATACTTGTTTTATTATTTGGAATGTATTAGGTAAATACTGAGTTAGTTGGTTATATTTTTGGAATTGGAATATTTTAAGAAATGATTCTGAATATGGCTTTAGTGCCTAATATCTCTTGGGGGAAATTTTCTTGAAACAACGAACAACTAATCTTTATTACATTTGGAAATAAGGAAAATTAAATTAAAAACTTCAACAGCTGCATGGTGGATTAGTCTACAAGTCAAAACATATGAATAATATTGTGGTATCTAATTAGGTACTAAGTATTATACCTAGTTTTGAATAATAACATGATTTGCAATACCTAAGTTATATAAAACAATAGAAATATATTATCTAGCACATTCTAGTAATTAATTATTTTAAAAGCGGTTACAAATTAGGCGAGAGCCTTTATCTTGAGGAAAATGGTTAGACAATAGCATCATTGTGCCAGAGTCAGTTCAATTAATAGTTGTTTGTTTGTCGACGATGAGTATTTAAATAGTGTTAAAATATTGGCTTTGGGTAGGTATCTATACCTAAGTACCTACGTTACTATAAGTAAAAATAAAATATTTCTCTCGAAATAACAATAAGCTAAAGATTTGGAGTAGCTAGATAATATGGCTACATTGAAAGAGGTCGGATATCATAAAAGTTGTCGTTTATAATAATTGTTATATGACTTAGTAGATAACTAATAATTATTTGTAATTCTGCTTACAGGACATTCAATTTTTTTTTAAATTTGTATGAACATTGTGACTTACTTATAATATCGATCGCCTTGCATGAGTCTGTAAAGGTGTTATAATTGTGATTTAAATAAACAAATAGGTAAGTGCCATCCGTCGGTATAGATTAATAGTTGCGTAAATTCTAAACTACGCACTTCGTTAATCAAAGAAGTAACTATCCTGTGTGGTTGAGCATTCCGGGTGAAGCTCGCTTCAACCTTCGGTCTGATCATCACTTACTATCAGGTGACATGCAGAACAAGAGCTTGCCCGTAGTGATTAAAAAAAAACTGTCATGCGCCTGCACATAATACTTTAGCAATTGATCCAGAAAATGAAATTTTATCTTAGTCTCTCTGCTTCGTTGACCTAGTGGTCGCAAGCGCTTCTATTTTGCATGAGTCCGATTCCCAGGTCGGGCAAATTGCTATTGGGTTTTTTCATTAGGAATTTCCCAGCCCGGAGTCTGAATTTTATTTGTGCCCGGTTGATGACAATAGGCTTGCCCCTTTTTCACTGGACTTAAAAATATCTGACGACATGCGGGTGAACCTAATATAGGTAGCATACACCTCTGCCAAACCCTTCGAGGATCACAGGCGTGCTGTTATGGTTATGTTTACAATACAATACAACAAAAGTACACATAAACATACATAAGCTCACTTACTCACATAAAATACCTTCTAGGTTAAGAATTTACGTTAGGACAGTCTCCGATAATACAAAAATCATGGAGTCACTGCTACCCGGTGACACAATAATCGTGACCCCTGGACATTCCGCTCACAACTTTATGTTGACACACTATTAATAATAACGGAATATAATGTGCTATATGTGAAGTACACACCTATGGCTTTATTGTGAGAGAATGGGTCGCTAATTCCGCACTGTGGGTAGCAATGTTAATTAGGGATTATTTTCTGGATTCTTTTGAAGGTAGCCTTTATTAATAGCACTGACTTACAATCTTAGTAAGTATTAGACTGGTCGGAATTATTATTAATTTTATTTATTGATTGTTTTGGGAGCACAAGTTGTTTCGTCCGTTTGACGATAGATGGCGCTATTAACAGTTTCTTTAAGTTAACTATCAGTCTAATTTACTTGAGGAAGTATTTTTTAATGAATAAATAGGTTCGCTAGAGAATGCTGTTAATTTTGACTGTAGTATCTCTGACTAAAATAGCAGCCTGTATATAGGTAGAATTAAATAATGTTTTACCTACCAGCTTAATTTCATATTGCTAGTTGTAGTTACAAAAAGGTAGACAAGTATTATAAATTCAAATTAAGTATACTTATACCTATATTTCAAAACTAGCTGTGCTCCGCGGTTTCACCCGTCTCCGGGTCACAGCGTGATGTTAAATAGCCTATAGTCTTGCTCAAGTATTGGGTTATCAAATGCAAAAAGTGTTTTTCAAATCCGACTGGTAGTTTCAAATATTAACGCATTCAATAAACCAACAAATCTTCTGCTTTATTATTGTGTATTATTTGTAGGTACGGTAGAGTCAGCAGCAAAAACACAAATATTCCTTTTTGTTTAATAATATCTTGTCTAATTTAAGCTGTGACATTTTTTTTTACCAAAAACAAATGAAATATTATCTCGAAATAAAACTAAGTTACAATACTAGTGCTGTATGTGGGTACAGTCAGCAACGAAAAATGCGTGGTGTCGCTGTCCGACACTGACGTACGGCGATAATTAGTCTTAAAAATTGCGCGCCCCCTGTACTTTGTACACTGGCGGACTTCGTGAAGGGAACAGCTGATTTTTTTTTTTACGGGAGTTTTTTTTTTTAAACTTAGGATCTATTGAACCTTGTAGGGCTTTTATTGTATTATAGGCACCTATCAATTGTGAATTGAGTTTTGTGGATTGCTAAAAATGATTTTGTTCTATCAAAAATAAACTTAATTTATTTGTCTTAACAGGCGTTTGCATACAAATTTTCCAAACGCTTGCGCTTTTCATGTTTTCTTGGACAGCCAGATTGCATCGATTGTTAGACAAAACAGTCAGTTTACGATCAGCAGTTAATACCTAGACGTGTGTAAGTGTGTAGGTAGGTACTGAATGATAATAAGTACAACTTGCATAGGCAATTAGGCACTGGATCGATAGTTTTGATAATAGTGAAGGCACTCTTAATATCTAACTCTTTATAATCTTCATCATCATCATTACTACACTAGTATAAAGGTATGAGGAACAAGGTGGAAAGTTCTTTATCCTCCTTAGAATAGGAAGGATCCTCCGACGAGATGAGCGTTGTGTCTGGTGTGCTACTGCTCGACGATTGATGTCGAGACGTTGTCTATCAGTCGCGCGTCGAACTTAGCTTGCGCGATGCATGCAGGATTTTTCTTGACGAGTGTCTGCATAGTTCGCATTTGGCGTTGTAGATGCCGCCACACTAGAAAAAAAGGTGTTCCCTTAACTTTGCCCTCCAGTGTACACTTCAGTGCACTAAATTGTATCCCCGTTGTGTAGGGTCTGCTATGTGTCCGTTTTTAAAGCTATCTCGCTCTGGGGTGAGACCATTTCACTAATTGTTTATTTAATAACTAGGTATCTACGAACCTAAGTTATTTTAAGTGTTCTAGGTACAAAGGATCTGCCCCATATTAATAGAGTTAAAAAAATCGATGATATTAAGTGTAGGTACTTAATCATTCATAATTTGAAGAATGCACTTGGACAATTTTAAGTGCTGTCTGAAATCAAAGCAAACATTTGATAATTAGGTAGGTATCTACCTACAGTTCGATTCAAACGGCGGCTCGGAAGATAGCTACTCGCTGCGCAGTACCCCACCGCTCACCCCGCTTATACAAGAAATTGTTACTGCGCAGCGACTCACCTCATGTTCCGAGAAGTCAATATGTTTGAATCGAACTGTAAGTACACTAGGTACCTACCTACCCCAATATCTACCTATATTCTAGTGGTTGACTTTTACGAAAAACTATTTAGCTGAAAATAGTAGCCTAGGTAGGTATCTCTCGAAAATGAGTAACCTAGATAGGTATAACTAGCCTGCAATTTCATTGTCCCAGTGCATTGTATTGATTACGTATCAATTTTATTGTTGGCGCTTCCATTTCCTCACAACCTTTTCCTTGACCGTTATTACTAAACAACTTCTTATTGACGTCGAAACGTGAATATAAATCATCAATTAAAACTAAATTAAAATAACCTTGCAACTTAATAACGTAGATACCTAAACATAAGAATTGTACACAAAGCAATTTACATAAATATATTTGAATAAACGCATACATATTTAATTAATCACCAAAAACCAAACAAAATAAATTATTCACAACCATCCACACTTGACACTTATTCACTAAATGCTAATGGCACACATACACACATCCTACGCACACACACGCCCTTTTTATACGTACGACAATGTAACGTAACCTTCGGATACGGGCGTGTATGTGTGCGTCTAAACCCGTTTAAAAATTTCGTCCACTCAAGCGCATCTTCGAAATTTGGGCGTTTCCCATTGGTTGTTGTAGTGTTAGAAAAAATTAGAAGGTTACTGCGACGCTCTGTGAGTGGACAATTTTTTTTGGCTGCAGCTGATAAAGTGATAAATTGGTTCCGTTGGTTGGATCTATTTTTAGATAGTGATGTGTACTATTGGTAGTTTTATTTCCTCTATGTATCTATGTAGGTATAAGTGTCATTTATAATAAATTACGAAGGGGAATATTTTATAGTATTTTTTAAACATTTTTGCTTTTAAAGAAAAAAAATTTGGTCACAATAAGAAGTTTTAATATTTTGTTAAAAATATATTCTTATATATAACTGTGTTTAAGTGTCATTTATAATAAATATACGAAGAGGAATATTTTATAGTATTTTTTAAACATTTTTGCTTTTAAAGTAAAAGTTTTTGGTTAAAATAATAAGTTTTAATATTTTGTTAAAAAATAAAATTAATTTCATCATAGGTACCTAGATAAGATATAATCCAATTTTTCATATTTGAATCAAAACTATGCAACAAAACTTAAAGAATCCCATAAAAAAAAGGCAAGATCTTTTCTAATGATAGCAAAACAGACACCCAATCATAAAAACCATTAAAAAGTACCAAAATGGACGCCTTCACCCAATCACACACCTCCCAACTAATCTGGACCCCAATTTAAAAAACACATAAATCTTACACGCGTTTCTATTGTGCGTCTAACATAGCCCCCACTCCTGCGCATCCGAAATTTGAACCGCGTTAGACGATTGGTCGCCGCCATCTTGGATTTTTTTTCTTTATAACCTGCTAGACGGACCGGACTCGTTACATTCTTTATTTTTATGCTTTTTATTTTAAGATGGCTGCCATAAAATATTAGTTTGCTCGTCGGTGCTTCTTATGGGAATGAATTATTTAGGTAGACGGTTTTATGAAATAAATTGAGGTTCATCGGAGGAACATAGTCGGGTAAATAGGGTTAGACCCGCGACTGCCCCAGAATGTTTGTATGTAGTTAAGTAGGTACGGTACTCCTACTTATTTCTATATCTTTGGCACGTTCTGTAACCTAAATGGTTGATGGTTAACAAAATATGAGGTGTCGCTAGATTTGTCTTAAGCCTCGTGCAGACTGGCGCGGCGCGACGCGACAACGGTGTTTGTTCTATAGTGAAGTTTTCTTAGAAATTGTATTGGTCGCGTCGTGCCAGTCTGCACGAGGCTTAACTCTAAAATATAGAGGAAGGTTAGGGCTGGTTGACTAACTTTGAGGAGCTCGTAGCTAAGTAACAACAGCCGCACGGGTCGATCCATCAGGTTAAGCTGCGCTTGCCGGGGTTGGTCCGTGGATGGGTGACCATCTTTACATACCGAGACTCCTCCGAACAGTTATTTTTGACAAAAGAAGCATTAAAGGCGCAGATAGGCGCGACCCGAAAGCGCAGCGCGACTCTGTAGAACAATTTCTATGAAAACTTCATGGAAATTGTTCTACCAGAACCGCGTCGCACCGTCGCGTCTAGTCTGTCTGGGGGAGCCTTAACGCTTCTTTTATCAAAAGTAACCCGTGCCAAACTTTTTCTTACATTTCTTTAACATTTTTTAGCCTTTATGTAGATATATTACTAATAGGTACCTACATCTCCGTCTATTACCCATTCGGTAAAACCAGGCGTGACGTTGTGTGTACTGACCTACCAAGCATAATATAATGTCAAAATTATTGAGGAAGTATAAGAAGGACAGAATATAAATTAACCCCAAAACGTTGTCATAAAGAAGTTACTCAAGTGTGACCGTTTAGCCGAATCGTACGCACACTTGTGTAACCAGACGACTTTACGCACACAAAGCTGATGTGTCTGTACACGAAGTAATGGGGAGGTTACAAATTGGGGTTATCGTTCGGCGAACGTGAATTCGGTCTTTCTGATTCTGTAACCTTTTTTTTCTTTCAGAATATTTTTGTTCAATATTGACATTGACAGCTCTTGAACCCGGTTTAGATGTGCTGATTGCGTTCATTTTCATTGGTCAAATTCACCCGTAGAGTCTTCTGCGCCTGGACTCTTTAAAAGGAAATGATTTACTGCACGACTACTTGTAGGTAATGCTGTGTTATTTTGTCAATATTGCCGTGATTAGGTAGGTAGGCGTAGGAAAAGCCCTTTAACATTTTTCGATTAACAGTAGGTACTATTTTGACAACTGTGTTCAACCAAACAGTAATTGAATAAAAAACCATTTCTCATGTCTACCAGTCTACCTGGCAATACAAAATTACAAATCATACAACCTACTTCTGAACGAATTATTTTCACACAATTCCACAATGAAAACCAACATCCGAATAATTCCGAATAATTCTCGGAACCCCCGATGTGTGTACCCGCCACACGCACACAGAGAGCCCCCAATTCGCATTCGGTCCGCGCACAACACAGTTTCCGCGGTGCCGAGGGCAATGACCCCGCGTTTTGGAGGGCGCCTCTGACGTCACAACACTGACCTGCCACAACGACCTTGAAGCGAATTCGGTTGTCCCCGTTCTGTGAAATTGTGACGGATGTGGCGAATTCGTAAATGGAATACGCATTTCGGCGGTGAAAGTAATTAGAATTCTGAATCTGTTGCGTTCGGAGTTTTGTTGAGTTGATTTTGATTTGTTTTTTTTTTATGTTTGAATTTTGTTTGAGATTCGAATTTCATGTTGAAGCTTTTTATAGATTATTTAGGTTAGTAGGTAGCGCATTAAAAAAATCTTTTATTAAAGTTTTACGACATAGGTAGGTACCTAATTTTTACTAATTTTCATCTTTATGTAAGTACCAATAGAAAAACTTTGTTTTGGTTTTAGGGATAGCATTAGAATACGATCTAGGTTATAAAAATGGGGCATTTTTGGAGTTATTACATTTTTGTCACTCGTTTCAAAATACTCAGGCCTTTGCACAAAGGACTTGCACAGACATATTTTAAAGACAAAAGGAGTAAAAGGAGTTAGTTAAGTAGGTAGTTACGATCTCATAAAATATTAGATTTTCAATCAGTCTATCAAAGCAGTTCAATAACTGTAACTAATCAAACCGAGCCAACGCCTTGAAAACAAGCCGTTATTTACAGGAATACCTGAAACCTTTATCGGAAAGGGTCATTGACTCTGCGATAACGTGCAATATTTGTGCAGGAATAACTAAATATTTTTAACTCAACAGCAGTTCCACGTAAAATAACGATGCATTTTCCTTTTGCAATGCACTAGTTTTAAAATTAGAAGTTTGAATGAAATAAATGTACGCGGTATTTTGGTATCGACGCCATTTTAGATTTTTTGAAAATGGAATCACCCTGTAGAGGTGTAACACCCAAAGTAAGAGGATTATTAGTTTTCTGAAAGCTTTTCTAAATTCAAATTCCTGTGTTTGCTTTGAGGTCGGGAGACCAAAAACTGCACTAGTCGTTAAGGGACTTCCCAGATGACTTGAATTGATTAGATTTATCTATTTACAGAACTTGGAGATTTGCAAGAGCAGTCTGTTAGTTAGTTATCAAGTACCTACTATTTGTTAGTACTAAAAATAACAAAGATATTGTTGTTTGTCCTACCTAAGTACGCTACGATCACTTTTGCGACCGATCTTTGCACATAAATGACTTTCCTAAATCATTTTTTACTAGACATCTCGACGGAGGCATTTTTGATTAGATTATGAACTCCCTTTCAAAAATGCACGCATTAGCTAATCATTTTCTACTGCTTACAGACGAAAGGGTGTTATATAATACTTGAACAATAAACCTGATAATATACCATTATTAAAATACACAGTTTATTTAAAATTTGCTGCGTCAAAAACTCACTATATTAATCTCAGGCAAACATGGCCATCTGTAAAAGTAAAAACAAACAAAAAATTAAATTAAAATGCAAACAGTTTTATCACAAAATCTCTACAGTCTACACTAATTTGTCATAAGCCAGACAGAGATAGCGTTGTGTATGATAAGACTGGTGTGAAGGAGACGGATGCATACAAAAAGAGTCGTGAATCAGCCGAGTGCATTGAACTTGGATTTGATGATGCATCGCGACACATACATACAGACATCGAAATACATTTATTTATAGATGTATGGTTTGCAATAAGTTATGTTAGGTTATTGTTTATGGGTGTTTTTTTTACAACAACTGAAAATGAAAATGTCTTTTTGGAATGCGGTCAAGCGAAGACTACCTACTTGCAATAAAGATTTTCAAAAAAAGTCTTAGCTATCTATCAAAAAAAAAAAGAATCGTTCAAATCGGAATACTCTGTAAAATAAAAAGATATTTAAAAAAAATACGTGTCGACTTGAGAAGCTCCTCCTTTTTTTTTCGTCGGTTAAAATAATAGTAAAAAACATAAAACGTAAGCTGAAAGAACATTACCGATACCTACATCAAATCTCAAGTCATGGCATGCTAAGACAGACCCCAGAGGTCTAGTTGTGTGCTTTGCTAATGGAACTTGTAATTTATAAATAAATAAATAATAATTCCTCTCTGTAACCTAACCACCGGAGCCTGCTCCCAACACGCGAAGCATTATTTTTTATAATAAAAACAAAAAAAAAGTTTTTTTTAAGGAAAAAAATATAATAAGCGAAATAATAATGATAATCTCAAGTTTATCTTAACTTCCAGGGATCATCTATTTTATCATACCACATTTACTAGTAGATAGTCCTCTGAAAACCTCTCCTAATGTTTCTGTGCTAAATCTTTTTTTTTTTAAGGCACACTCTTTCATCCCTTTATACGTTTCAGAAAGTAGTAGGTAACCCTATTTCCCGAAGGACCCACTTGAGTTTCTTGACCTTCGTAATATTAGTGCCTTTATGACTTATATTAGTGCCAGACTGCCAGACACTTTTCATGCTACCACTACCATATTTAGCCACTATCACAGCGTCGCGTTACTGACCTGCACAACGTCGCGTCAACGTTGCGCCACATCAGGTCACACGTGGTACTGTTTCAAGGCTTTTTAGGTACCTACATAAACAATTTGTTATCATTAGGTACGATTGGCACACCTTTTTGGGAATGAATAGGTTTATTAGGTATTAAGATAATTTAGAGGATCACGTGGTGATATTGTTAGTTTAGTTTTCAGCGAGGTAATTGCGTAAAGCTGCATTTTCAACCGACGAGCGTAATTTTTTTAGTTGTGAGTCGCGTAGTTTCTGCTCCCCGAACTAAATTAGCTCTGTGCAGTAAGAGTTTTGTTCGGGGAGCAAAAATTACGCGAAACTTAAGAAATTACGTATACCTAAGTAAGGTATACATAATTTCTACAAAAAAAAAATGGGTTATGTACTGCTGAATTTGAGATAGCTTCAATGCTTTGATTTTTCATAAAAATCCAAAAGTTTTCTTGAGCTGACCGTGCAGTTGAGCCTATAGAATTTCCAGACTCTGTTTAAGAAAATCATACCTATTAGGTACATCACCATAATGCGTAACCCACTATCAATCACAATCGGAATAATTTTGAAATTTATTGCTTCATAATGTTAGAAAAAATTGTCTGCTCAACAACGTAAATAACGCAATGAATGTTGTTGAACTGTCAAAATGTAAGGCATTAAGACTGTAGGGTGTGTTACGAAATTATGTAGGCACTGCAGTTATATAGTTTCAGCTAGAGCAGTGGTGGCCCAGTGGTTACGGCCCTTTCTTACGAGTTGGTCGTGGGTTCGAACCCAGGCAGGCGCTTTACTTTGTGTAAATAATTTCATCACCACTGCTCTCAAAACGGTGAATCAAACAAATCAAAATATTTTATTTCACATAAACCTACATGGGCACTTATGAAACGCCAGAAGCTAGGTGCACGGTTCCAATTGGTCGTTTCCTAAGGAAATCATCGCGAGGAAACCGGCATGTCCTAGAACCAAAAATTCGAATACATTTGTGACATCTACCAACTGCACTGGGCCCGAGTGGTAGATTACGGCCCACCCCCTCTCGAAGAGAGGAGGCCTGTGTCCCAGTAAGTAATCCGATATCCCTTGGTAAGACTGGTTGTCAGACTTTCGGGCTTCTGACGACCCGAAACGACTGTCAAAGATCCACAAATGACAGCCGGGACCAACGGCTTAAAATGGTTTCCGAGGCACGAAGGAGTCTCGATATGTAAACATCCACGGAGCAACCCCGACAAGTGTAGCTTAACGTCGGATCGACCCATACGGCTGTTATTACTAAGCCATGAGCTATTACGCCCTTTACTAATTATTATTTAACCGACAAAATTCATCTAGTATGACGTAAGTTGCTCCTAATCCGTGTTTTACATATTGAACATTTTAACTAATAATACGGAAAAGGGACACAAAAATACAATGGTAACTGAAATCACTCCAGGTTCACATGATAGGTACTTTTGCGTCACTGTTCGTCTAAAAGTTGGACCAAGTTTCCTCAAAGCGCTTGCCCAATTCGTTTCATAACAATTCTTAGAAGAGTTTGGTTAGTCACTCACTATGTTAGTCAGTTTGGTCAGCGAGGAGGGCAAACGGTTTTACGAAAGTCTAGTGGTGAAAAACGTCTTGTTGGGCAACTGCAGTAGACTTACAAGAAACAGGTCATATGACTAATCATTAGACGTGTTTCTTAGGAGTTGGAAGTCTATTAATTTAATATAACAAAACATCACGCCTTGTATTTCCCGAACGATAAGACAGACGTGTGCCAATAGTACATTCACATTTCGCCAGTTATGTGTAAGTCTCATGTAACAGGGGGCAAGCCTATTGCCGTCAACCGGACACAAATCTAGACTCTAGGCGAAATATGCGAAATTAACATAATGTAGTAAAATTCTGCCGGCATATATAATAATGGATTGTGATGCTTCGAAGCATGCCACATCTCACCCCACTCCCAAGCGCCTGTACACCTTAATAATAATTGAGACGATCTCAATTTAAGATATACACTCCAATTGAATTACCCACTTTCAATCATATTCCGAAAGATTTTCCGGAATCCATTGCTTCGTAAGTTTGATAAATTCATCTGTTCAACAACGTAAATAACGCAATGAGTGTCTCTCATTACCAGAAGAAAACAATTCAACAAAAAAAAAAAAAAACATGTGTGGCAAGTACCTACCTATGTGAAGAATAGGAAAGGGACCTCACTCTCATCAACCATCAACAACATGTACAACCAACACATGCAGGTTTTTTTTTCACAATTTTTATCATATTCAGAAACAGATCTTGCATCCATCTAATTTTGGGGAATTATTTGGGGGACTGCCTCGCTGGTCTCGTGGTCGCAAGCGCTACTGCTGAGCCAAAGGTCCTTCGATTCCCAGGTAAAGTGTTATTGGGTTTTTCCATTAGAAATTTCTCAGTAGCTGCCCGGAGTCTAGATTCGAGCCCGGTTGATGGCAATGAGCTCGCCCCCTATTACATGGGACTTAAACATAACTGGCAAAATGGGTGTACTGTAGGCACACCTCTGCCTAATCCTTCGGGGATTACAGGCGTGATGTTACGTTAATTTGGGGTTCGATTAAATCATGAAGCGTTACGTTGACCCTATTCAACATACCAATACCCGTCAATTCGAAACAGCAATGCTGACAGGAGAAATAAGTAAGTATGGTGTATATTTGTAGAGTAATATCTGCTACTCAAATTACAACCACAATACGTCTCTTACCTCCCAGACTAAAAGCCTCTGTTATCAAAACAAAGGCTCGCCCACGACGTCAACGACCTTTTATCATTTTACTCCAATTTATATTTTTTATCGCCGCTGATATCAGATTATCAGTGTTGGTGGCTCGCCGTTGTCCTCAATGTCAAAAAACACGTTTTTGTATGCAATTCATACTCACATACGTTATTTGCTGAAGATAATGTTTGGGAATGCATCGTTTGCTAAAACAGATGCGGCGGCAGCTCTTTGAAAGATACGTAGTACGTTTTCTGCCTAATTAGTCATTATCTGCCTAGCCTTTTCTGCGATTTTTTATTGTAATTTATAGTTTTATTTATTTTGTTATGCCCTTGTGGGGTTCATAAAATATGTCCGTAGGTTCTCCGTGACATCACAGTGGGCCTTATCTTTTTACCCTATTTTTTTAATATCGCAGCATTATGCTGAGATAGGACCCTTTTTGGCCTCGCGCAGGTAATATTAAATACCTCAATTGTAAATAATAATAATAGTAATTGTAGGGAATAATAGTAATGAATAATTTACTAACATAGCTATAACTACTTTTTACTAATACTGTATGGAATTTAATTCTGAATTAAATGATTAATAATAACATGGGCACCTAATCAAGCTTGCCGGAAAGAGCTCTACTGTTATTACGGAATTCGACCTGTGTTGAAGTGTGAATTCTCGATGGTGTTCCTACAAAAAAAACAATTATTAATTTTTCTTTTAAAGTGTTAAAACATCTGCTTAGCGTCTTCCCAACCTATATACGTTGTGTCAGCTTCCAGTCTATCAAAACGCAGCTAAATACCAGTAAGTATTTTACGTGGAGCAACTGATCTGACCTCCAGAACACAGTTACTGGGTAACAATCGTTAAATTCGCTTTTAAAGTGTTGAGTGAAGTTTGTTTTTTTCGGAATCTAGTCTGTGATATACCTATTTTAAAGTAAATCCATTGCTACATTAAGATTGAAAAATTTGTCTGCTCAAAAAGTGAATGTTGTTGGAATGTCAAAGTAAAAAGTTGGTCTAGGTGTCGCAAGCGCTACTGCTGAGCATGAGGTCTTGGGTTTGATTCCCAAGTCGGGCAAAGTGTCATTGGGGTTTTTCTATGTGGAGTTTCTTAGTAGCAGCTCGGAATCTGGATTAGTGCCCGGTTGATGGCAATAGGCTCGTTTCCTATTACTATACTATAGGTACACCTCTGCCCAACCCTTCGGGGAAACAAGGCGTGATGTTATGTTATGTGTAAGACTGTAATTGACAGTAGACTACTCTTACTACTTTGAAACAATAACGATTTACTTGGAACCCTTTATCGTGTGGGCTAATAACAAATAGCGGATTTTAGTTAAACTTCCTTCCTCAAAAGTTGTACGAAATACGATGCGTTCAAGTAGCAGTAGACGAAAATTTGTTTCTACAATTATTATTTTATTAATAGGTTATCCTTAGTTGGTACAAAATACAATAGGCGTAGATATATTTAGTAACCTATTCCTAAAGAGTTATAAAACCCCTGTAAGAAATCGACACGTATTTCACTTCTCAACGAGGCATCCTCAGGATGACAATTGACTTATCACGAATACGAACACGACGTGTTGCACGCCGAGTGGCGTCTCGGCGTGGCAACACGTCGTGTTACTAAGTTAGGGTACTAAATATATCTACGTCTATTGTATTTTATAATGGATTTCCGCCAAGTTACGCCTGAATTAATTAACTATCTTAGTAGGTACGTTAAGCCGTCGTCCCGGCTGTCATTCGTAGATTTTTGGATATGACATTGTTCCCACTTATATAGTTCTTTTGCAGAAAGAATAATGTACCGAGGATTTTGTAGGTAATATTCTAATTTAAAAGAGTGTCCTTGGAGTTTCTTGCCCATTCTTCTCCATTTCTCTATAGAGATCGACGTTTTCGAATGGGCAACTTTTTGACTAACTGGCCGACTTTGACAATTCCAAATTACCTGTAAATGATTTCATTGAAATAAATTCTATGAGTTTGTGTTTGAGTAAGATCTCTGATAGTCGTTACGGGTAGTCAGAATCCCGAAAGTCTGACAACCAGTCTTACCAACGGGTATCGTGTTACACAGAAACTGGGCTGTAGAGGTCAGATAGGCAGTCACTCCATGTAAAATACTGGTATTCAGCTGCATTCAGTTAGATTAGTAGTGCCCGCGTATGGCAGATGATAATGAGATGGTTTTCCTTAAAGCTTCCGGGTCTTTCCTGGTCTTACACGTGTCACCATGAGGAAATTAATATTATTTTTCTAAGTTTTCTATGAATTCTTCCAATCTGTTTTTACCGCAGCTGAACAAACCAATTATCCTTTTTAGGATAATATTACAAATAATTTTCCTTATACTTACACGTGCCAGCAAATTTATCAACAAATTAATGTTTATTTTGGTTTGTTCATAACGTAAAAATCCTTTTCATCTGCTTCTACGACGTCCTCATCATCTGTTTAGCCTTTTCTCGATTATATGCTGTTTTCGTCTTCCAGTTTAACGATATGTAGCTGAATACCAGTATTTTACATGGAGCGACTGCCTATCTGACCTCCATAACCCAGTTACTGGGTAACAGACTTTTGGATGTTTATTAATAAAAAGACAAGTCCTGACTGATTGACTCATCAACGCCCAGCCCAAACCCTTGGACCTAGGAAGCTGAAATTTTGCACAGAGGTTCCCTTTATAATGTAGGCAAGGAATTAAGGAAGGATTTTTCGAAATTCAACCCCTAAGGGGGTCAAATAGGGGCTGAAAGTTTGTATGAAAAATCCTAATCTTTGAGGTAATAAACATGAAAGTTCTGTCTAATAATAATATAAGTCTTTGAGGCAAAGTTTTAGATTGATTTAAACCTTAGGTGTATGGCGACTATGGTGAGTCTTGATTGGTCTGTTTGCCCAACTTTGGCAAAGGTCACCTCCATTTCTGACACATAGCGACTGTCAAAGATCTACGAATGACACACGGGACCAACGGCTCAAAGTGCTCTTCTAGCCACGTAGGAGTCTCGGTACGTAATGGATGATCACCCATCGTCGGACGGAGCGCAGTAAACGTACCTTGAATCCGTCCAGCTTATATACCCGTCCATTAATGTTTTTATTTTAAACTTTATGCAATAAAAGTTAGTCAGCTGCAGAGAAATCTCACCCCCTAGCAATGTATTTTTTCATTGGTAGGGAGTGATATTTCTCTGCAACTGACCGTACAAAGGCGAACAGATTACCTTAGGCATTCTCTAACAGTCATTTTTTTTTTCCTAGCACAGTATCGTGTCTGTTTTCGACGCGTGCGTCTGATCTATAAAAGTGGCAACATTATATTGGATGTTGTTATTGAACGAAATCAATAAACAGTCGGTATTGACCCAGATGTTCAGCGTGCTATTAAACCGTTGACTTTTAATCATATTTGGATAACATTCCGTTTTTAGGGTTCCGTACCCTGTCCTCCTTCACTGTCTGTCTGTCCATCCGCCTATCTGTCACGGGCTTTATGTCTTGAACCGTTATAGGTAGACACTTGAAATTTTCACAGAGTGTGTAGGCACCTAATACTATGGCCACTATAAGAAGAAATCATAAAATAATTTTAAGGTGATACAGAACCCTTCGAGTGCGAGTCCAACTAGCACTTGGCCGCTTATTTAGATATGATATTGTTTTAGTTACAAGTTACTATCTAACTACATATTAAGTTTTGACTCGGTTCCTAAAAACTACTTACGGATTGTTTTACGATAACAATACGTTTCAGTTACGAGTTGTAGGTCTGTTCAAAATGCACAGAAGATGATTTGTTGGGTGACGCTTCTAAAACAGATATTTATGATGACCAGTTATGAACAGCATGAAATTATTATTGATCGAAGAAGTACGATGACAAGTGACAGCCACTATCTATTTAGGAATTTTTATTATTTGTGTTTTTTTTAAATACTTACTAGATAATGTTTTTTTTATTTCAATGCAATGTTGTTGATTAAGTATTGATACTGAATTATTATAAGTACTTACTATATGCGTAATTAATTTTAATATTAATGTAAGTACTTCATGTTTTTTTGTTATTTTTTTTTGTTATTGTTTTATTAATCATCACTGTAATATTTTCAACACAATGTATTTTGTTACGAAATAAATAACTTATGACTATTAAAGTTTCCGACACCCATATTTTTTTTTTAACCACAACGGGGTTTTTGTTAGCTTTACTAACAAAAACATTAAAATTGCCAATAGCAAAAGCAAAATTAAAATCAGGATGCCTGTAATTTTACTAACAGCTACGCTGGACTTCCCTAAAAAAACTCTTACACAATAAAAAATTGTCGAAAGACTAAAGCTGTGGCAAAACAGTGCTTTTCTACCTAACCCATTCCGTCCCACATGCCGAAAATCTCTCACTAAACAGACTCCAAACGAAAGGAAAATCTGCTCAGAGATTCACAGATGAGTCCACCTTGGAGCGTAAATGTGCAGCAATGTACAATGGTCCAAAAACAATAGGACACATGAATTTTGAATATGGGGGTAAATTATCGGGGGCAAATTGGAAAATTGAATAAAAAAAATTGCAAACTGTACCGTGTGTCATATCAAATGAAAGAACTTGTTGTGAGGACCATATTTCTTTTTAAATAATTTTAAAATGTAGGTAATATCGTGTATCGCGCATCCTGTCGTCCGCACGTTAATGTACACACGGCTACATATCAAACTATAAATTACCAATATAAGCTGATCTCACATTGTATAGGATTTCCGCACAATTTGAGGTGTGTACACTACTGGCGTCAAACTTGCAGCTGTATTCTGGGCCAACTCTATTTAGATTGACATCGAGAAGATCAAAAATCCTCAATCGATGACACAGTTTCCCAACAAGTTGTATCACACCCCTGACATTGCCCACCCTTGGACACAATTCGCCAATTCACCACAGATGACGCACAGTCTGCCATATCTACGCATAGTCGCCAATCGGTCGAAGAACTCGTGATAAAGCGAAAATGTAATAAAACTGAGTCTGGCTGTAATAGTATTTTTGAATGATTTTATTTGGCAACAGAATAGTTATTATTTAATGATTAGTTGTTCCTGGTAGGTACCGAAACCGGTATGACCGTATACCTACGTGAAGTTTTCTTAGAAATTGTATTGTTAGAGTCGCGTAGCGCCTGTCTGCACGAGGCTTTATACATGGCAATTAAAATTTATATATAAAAATTTATACCTGTATATAAATTTTTATGTCTCAAACGTAGTGGTCCAAAGGTAAATGAGGTAAAGCGAAGGGGTCCAAACATCATTAAAAAAATTGAAAGCTGGGATATTCTGAACAGTTCAGAAAATTTCGCTAATTTAATTATTTTCAATAAATTTTACTTTTTGAGTTCAAATGTGGCCAGATTTGAACTCGTTACGTCGAAAATTACGTTCACAGGGTCGAAAAATCCAAGTGGAAGTGTTAAACAAATGAATAAATTAATTATGAATTATTATGACAGTTATATCTAATAATTACTAATTTTGTCTAAAATTGTTTTTAAGCCTACATGTAAGTTAGGTATATTTCTGAGGTTTTGCATAATTAAACAATGCTTAATGAATCCGGCCTAAATACTAATCAATTGTGTTGCAAACGCTAAGGGTAAGTCCCTATTAGCGAGTTTGTCTAAAACAATTAATAGTTTATTATTATTTTAATAAGCCTACCTAAAGCTTGAATATAAATAAATAAAATATAAATCTACACAAATATATTGACGTCACTTTTCGTATCTGTCTGCGTATGTGACCGCGTTGTTCTCCTAAACTGCGCCACCGATTGTGATGCGGTTTTCACTATCATTTAAAGAATTTATTTCAGAAGGTTTATATGTATAATACAATACATATTTAAGTCACAAATAATAAAGAAGTCACGATGTTTTGTCATGTAATAAATATCGAAACATGAGCGATGGGGACGCTAGTTAAGAAATTAATTACAGTATATAGGTAATTCGTAGATATTTGACAGTCGACGTCAGGAACCCAAAAGTCTTACAACCAGTCTTACCAAGGGCCAAGGGGTATCGTTTTACCCAGTAACTGGGTTGTGGAGGTCATTTATGCTGTTGCTTCAAGTTAAATACTGGTATTCAGCTGCATCCGGTTAGACTGGAAGCTGACCATGATAATGATGAATTAGATACGTACGTATCGTACGTATGAATAAGAGTATGGAAGGATGAGATGGCGGATAATATAAACTTCTTAAATATATCTATATCTATTGTATTTTTTTTTTCTTATGGTGTTTACGTACGTTGAATTATTTATTACTGTCAAAGAATAGATTGACTTAATATTAGAAATCGAAACCACAAATTATTTGTTTTCCATTATTTAAAATAATATTTAATATTATTGTGTAATTTATCTACTTACGTGTCCTCATAACTGGTTCAATTCCACTGACGAGGATATTAGTATAAAAAAATACAAACAAATTGGTTTCTTGGCTCCCAAAATTCAGTTACACACTTATCTATGTGGTCAATGAGTCAGAATTTGGTGATAAATAAGTATAGTATTGTTCAAAATAAGGAAAAATTAACTAAATAATTAACAGACTGAAGGGCTACTGTTTTTATCATTTTGAAGCAATTAAATATTAAAATAATGAGCTTAAAGAGGAAAGGTTATGCAATGTCGTTATTGAGTACGTTGTGTTTATTCAAGTCAACTCCCAATTATAATTCGTTATTATTTTTGGGTTTTTTGGAAATTAATTGTGATGGATTTAGAAGCTTACACGAGCTTTGCGGTTTAGTCCCTCAGCACGCATACCTTGAGAACCGTAGAAACGGGTTTTGTCGACGGGAGAATAGAAAAAGTGACAGATAAACAATCACAATCTGTCACTTTGTCTATTCTCCCGTCAACAAAACCCTCTACGGTGGTCGTGCTATGCGTGCAAAGAATGATTCAGTTTTAAGGAATTATTCATCGTCTTTTCATTACGTGTTTAATATTATAAGTACCTATTATTTTATTGTTAATTGTTTGTGATTTAATTTTTACAATTTATTTATTTATTTACATGTGTATTTATTACAAAGTTCTTCCATCTAACTTAATTATTGGTCAATATAGCTCAATAATATCTTTATTGCTTTACCATAATGTGTTCTTAGGTGGTAACTACAATATATAATTTAGATCATTATGGACTGTAGGGCACAGCAAAAGGGTAGGAGCTGTCCCTTATTTGAAAAGTTTTTCTTTCTAAGAAAAAAAATCACAAAACTCTCAGCAGATTTCTTTATTTAAACTTTTCGCACAAAAAGGCTTCTTGATTTGGTCAAATAAATGGTTTCCTTCACATTTAACCATAACCTGTGGGGTAATTGCATAGCAAGCTTACAATGGCAGGGCTTTTGACAGTTACATTTTGACAGTTCAACAACATTCATTGGGATATTTTGTTGCAAGGGAGTTTTTCAAACCAGGTAATGATTCAAAGTGTGTGACGCAAGGGTGCTGGCTACTTGTGTCAAAGCGATTGACAAGGCCTGCCATGTAACCTCCGCTTCCCAATTACTGGGGGATACCGAGATCTTGATTTCTCGATTTTGAAAACTTGCAGACTTCTGACTATTACAACCAGCACATAGGTCATACCATCACGAATTATTAAGGTGCGTCCAAACAGACATATGAATGGAAAACCACGTCGCATGCGCCGCTTACGCATGTCTAAAGTTCTGGCATCTGACATTTAAAAAAAGGTTTTTGCGTCACATGCCTCGCACTGTCTAGACTAGATATCAGCCCCGATAATTAATCTGACTTTTTGAAGTCGGCGGCGGCGGCGTCCGCGGGGTGACCCTCATACAAAAACCTTCATTAAAAAAAAAAAACAATAATTTACGTATAATTAAGATTTATTATAATTTAGACGTGACAAATTAAATGGCCAAGATGAATTTTAAAAGAGATTTTTTTTTTTTAATATTCTGATATTCAGTAACTTAGCTTACAAAAACTTAGCTTAACAAAAACTGTGTTTGTTTGTTGATAACTTGGACAACACAGAAATTGTAATGTCTGAGAGTTTCGTTTTATAAACGCCATTTCTGCCTAGTGCCGCCATTTTGTCAGCATTCAAGCAGACGTGCGTTCAGTTCAGTCCGTGTGTTAGGTTAAACTGATTGCCGCCGCTCGGAATCGGCGCGCCGTCGCTTATGGTCGGCGGCGGCGGCGCGGGAGGAATCACGGCGGCGACGGTGCGCCGGCGTGGCGCTCATATCTAGTCTAGACTAGACGAACCTTAAGGAATACGTCGAATTACAGGCACCCTGTACCTACTTATGTGTTTTCTTCCAGAAAAAAAACGGAACTACAAATAGAAACGACAAAACCCGTGTCTATGGTAGTCATGCTATGCGTGCAGCTGTATGCGTTGTACATTACAAGAAAATTGTATTCAGGCTATTAAGATTATTAAAGGTTAATAGGAATATCAGAGTGATTTTGTACTGGTTGATTGTCGAGCGTAAGCGTTTTGCGTAGGCGCAGCCTAGACTCTGCGAGACGAACAGACGACACAGCGTAGACGCTACGTAGGTAACCCCTTACAGACGTGGCATAGACCTGGAAGATAAATTATTGTTGTTATTTATTACGTTTTATTTGTTATTCAGCTGCGGTTAGACTGGAAGCTGACCCCAATATAGTTGGGCAAAGGCTAGGCAGATTGATTGATTTATTACTTATACGTTTCATATTTCGTGATTTAAGACCATTAAGTCAAGGTTTTTTCACGATGTTTTCCTGTACCTAAGTCAATTGGTGTCGAAAACATGAATCTGTCATGATATTATTTAAAAACACAAATAGGGAACTATATTGTTTGATATTAATTGATTTAACTAATATTTTATTTTATAGAAAAGAATAGGTATCCATGGAGTTTCTGCCCCGTTCTGGTAACCCCAATGGAAAAAAGCGTGAGTTTATTTATCTACGTTTATGCTGATTACTTCGTTGGTCTAGTGGTCGCAAGCGCTACTGCCGAGCATGATGTCCTGGGTTCGATTCCCAGGTCAAACAAAGTGTTATTGGGTTTTTCTATCTGGAATTTCTTAGTAGCAGCCCGGAGTCTGGATTTGTGCCCGGTTGATGGCAATATGCTCGCCCCCTATTACATGGGAATTAAACATACCTCGCGAATTGTGGGTGTACTATAGGTACACCTCTGCATCACCCTTCGGGGAAACAAGGCGTGATGTTATGTATGTTTATGCAAAAAAACTCACATTTTTAACTCAGTTCTATAAAAACAACGGCATTTAAAAAAATACAACCAAAATTATCGCCGAATTGTCATGTACAAAAATATAACTTGGAAGAGGAAGCGATTGGTCCTCGCCTTGAACTTTTGCAACAAAAACAACAGATTGTTTTAATTTTATTTTAATTTATATATTTTTTAAAGTGAACTTTTCGTTCATTCTGTCGCGTTGTATATAGTAATATCGTAAAGTACTTTGGTTTATGTAGGTATGTTTGGAGTTTCGGACATATGAAAAAAAAAAACTACCTACTTATAGATTTTGTCGTTTTAATCATGTGATATATTGTGGCTACATACAAAAGATGTGAGTTGATTAAATAGTGTAGTAACTACTGTAGGTAAACCTTCAGTTTATTTAATGAAACATTTAATTCAAGTAACAAGACTCGTAGCGTTAGTAACAAAAAAAAAACTTACAAATTATGTTAGTAGAAAACATTAATACATAAACAACTTGTGTCATTATTGCTGCAAGGTGACAGGCCCAGCCTATACCTTGCAGCATACATAAATACATAAACTCACGCCTTTTTCCCATGGGGGGCAGAAAATACAGAACGCCATCTGCTACAATCCTTACAAACTCCTTTTGCCTTGTTAACGTTCTTACATCTGGACATACACGCACGTCGGTTGCGAGCTCTACGCACTGGGTGACTAGGAGAAGAATTACGAACATATGAATTTCAATAAACATTGATATTGTTGACTGTCCCAAAAATCTGTTAAGGAATAAAAAAAAAAAATAGGGGATAAGACGGGAATAAAAATAAATAAATGAGGGGATCAGACCGGAATGACAAAGTTTATAGAGGATCAGATAGAAATTAAAACAAAAGAATAACCAGCAGGGGATCAGATGAGGGGATCCGACCGGAATAAATCGGTACCATAGGGTTGCACAATAAACAAAACATCGTAACAAAACCGGCATGTCCTAGAACCAAAAATTCGAAGACATGTGACATCCACCAACCCGCACTGGGCCCGCGTGGTGGATTACGGCCCGCTCCCTCTCACAGAGAGTAGTGGAAACATTACTAAGCCAAAATAATCATGCTCGTGTCTAGAATGGCTTCACCAGTTTAAAGGTTTGGGGAACACGGTTTAAACTTCACTCATCCTCCATAGAAAAGGGAGGATCCTCCGACCAGACGGGTGTCCTGTCTGTTGGGCGACGGCCCGACGATTGATTTTGGAAAGTTATATATATTCTCATCGCGCGGTAAACACTGCTTGCGCGATGTAGAATTTCGCGTGACGCGCTCCCATGCCGCCACAGATTGACAACTAAGCCATGGAACTGGTGTGGATCGAACTAAAAACTCTCACCTGCCAGACCACTTCTAACCATTGAGTTATTGCTGCTAAATTTTCCAATAACATCTTCGAATTCTATGCTATATAGGAAGATTGGGCTGTCCATAGATGTTTTAGTAGTTGTAGTCGGTGTTTCTTTATTATTTTATGTAGAAAAACTTCATTAAGTATCTATATTGATAGCAGAAACACGACTGCTCACCCCCTTGTTATATTAACCTAACCTCTATACATTACAAACTACAGCCCATTCCAACATGCAAAAACGGCATTAAGAAAAATACCCTTAAAACTTTAAATTACGTCCACAAAACAACTGAAAAAACATATTATGTGCATTATTCTACGTGTGACAGAGAAAGCAATATACCGAATGGAAAGAGATGGGGGAAAACCCTGACCCCACACAACACTGTTGGAATTGGCATGGTCAGGCTCGATAAGATAAGGCTTATCAGGAATTTCGTCGTCGAATTTTGGCAGTTTTTTTTTATAATGTGGCGTTTGACCTCGGTGACCGAGTGTGACGTAATGTGATATCAAGGCGATGACTGTGTAGATGATATGTACTTAGGTGTGTGGGTGTAGGTTTGTATGTACCTACTTAGGAATGATAAACTGATTGGAATTTTTAAGCGGGGGAAAATGAGGTGTGGTGCTGTTTTTTCGTAGAATTTTGTAGCGATTATGATAGGAAACTGTTGTAGTAAAAGAACCAACTATTATTTATTTTAAGAAATTATAAATATAATTATTATGCAATAAAAATGATAACATTGTAATAAAATACTTAAGTATAACAACACATGTCAAAAGAGACCACTAGTTATAATAAAAAAACATGATTCCAATTATAAAAATTGGATAGAAGACAACCCTACAATTAACTCTTTCATCAAAACAAAAACGAAACCGAAGCGCCACCCAAACCGACCAAAATATTAAATTCGCAAAATTTAAATGCACAATAAATTGAAAGTAAAAGCAGACACACACACACAAACAAACTCTTTATCAACGTGTGTGTGGGCCTGACCTTTCCCAACGTAATGGCCGTCGCCGAATACAGGGGTCGATGACACCACGAGGCTGAATGTGCGATGCATTCGGCAGGACTCGGAGTTAAAAAAAATTAAACGTCACTTTCACTGGCTGGAAATGCAGTTCGATTTTCGTTTTCGCTTGATCTGATTTCATTTTTGGGATTCGGTTTCGCGCCATTTTTTTACTTTTAGCATGGTTATGCGTACTTTTAAGGTTATTTGTATGGATAGGGAATTAAAACGAAAAAAAAAGTGAATTTCTCAACTGGTATTCTAATAGAAATAGATTTTATTTTGTTGCAATTTCTAAAAATATGGGAGCAATTTAAAAAAAACAATGGTGCTAATTTTAAGACACAATACCTCGTCAGTCGTCACATTGCCAATCTCTACCTTGACCCCACGAATCTCTTCCTTGTCTTTATCTCGATCATTAGAGTTGATGTCAAGAATAAAATATAAAAAGAGTGCAGAATAAAATGCACGAAAATGTCTTAAAAATCTTAATCTGCTACTGAATATAAAATTATATTAATTGAAACTAATTTAAGACGTTCGTAAGACTCATATCCTGATCTGAGACATAGTTAGGATGACTCAGTGCAATCATTTTGGATAATTACGAATTATTTGGTACTTGCGTGAATGCGCGTGCGCTTTCGGTACTTAAGGGCAGAACTGGACCTTCGTAATAATATTTTTTATAAATGCTGAAATCATTTTGTTGCTACAATAGACACATTGAAGACCAACCAAAAAAAAATCCTAAAAATGAAGCTGGTACCCATATAAAAACTTATTGTAACAAAATGATTATTTTCAGCATTTATTTATTTATCAAACACTTTGTAGACAGGTAAACCCAAGGCGGCTACAAAGAAGTTACATTTGCTTAATATACGCTTACAGGTAGAATTTGTGCTTAACTTATTATTAATATTAGGTACTAATGCTTAACTACTAACTTCTAATGACTACAACTTAGCCTAGTTTCGTATCATAGGTTAAATTATATAAATGAAAATTATAAGAAATATCATTACGAAGATCCAACTCTGCACTTAAACTTCTCAAATCTATTATCATAGATCTAATTTGTGAGCTTCGCATATATATCATATACCTATCGATTATGATATTATATGCTAGTGTAATATCCCCTTTGGGTTCTGCCTGACCTGAAATAGACATTATGGGTATATCCATACCCATAATATTATATAACATGTCTATTTTACAATTTTATTATAATTATCTATGACTCATAGATCTATCCATTTATGGATATGATAAGAAGCGAAATTCTACGATACTTATGGTCAATATTTTTGTAAATGTAGGATTATAAATAAAATCTTGATAATAAAATAAATTGCAGGTCTTCCAAACATTTCAGCAGCTGTGCCAAGGGTAATAAGTATGTGGGAGTAGAACACCAACTGAAACATACTTGTTATGTAAACCTGAAGACTGAAAGAGTTGACATAATCTTGCACGTCGACGTTCTATTTTGAGAGGAGTTTGAACTTGAGAGTGATAAGTCTTAAGATTTTGATAAAACAAATTCAGAGAATTGGAGGATATGGTAAGATCTTGGGAAAGAATCTGACAACATGAAATAAGATTAGGGTCCATTAATCAGCCTTTAATGTTCGCATTGCTGGGATACAGGCCTCCTCTCTTTGAGAGGCAGTGGGCTTTAATCCACCACGTGGACCCAGTGCGGATTTATAGATGTCACTGCACTAAATACTTTTATAGCTAAACTATTGAAAACATCATTCTATTTCTGTCAATCGTTTTAAGATGACGGAGACGGCATGATGTTTTAAATATGTATATCGTTAAATACATTTAATGATTTGAGGAGCTAGTAGAGCAAAGAACATGTTTAAGAGTTGAAGGTGTTATGACGAAAAGCTGAAGAATAAGATACAGCAGCATTTTGTTTGCTGTCAATGATCACTAAGGATATTAAGGATAATTATATAGAACTTATATCAACGCCAATCGTTCAACGTAGAGAGTTATGAACATATTTAGGAGAAGATCTGAGAGCTCCTAAAAACAAATGTTCGTCTGGTTCAATCTTAAAAGCAAGTTAAGTTAAGTTATTATGAGAATATCGTATATCGCAAATCGACAAGGGGTTAGTTAGGTAGCATGGTTAGTATCGATGTTCACAGCTGAAGGACGTACATAAAAACTGATACGTGCTGTGGCGGTGGAAAGGCGGATATTCAGGTAACTTTATAGAGCTTGGGGGAGTGCTAGATCAAGCGGTGGACTAAGATACGCTGAATTGAATATAGCTGAGTTGATTGACTGAGTACTTGGCAGAATAAGAGTAAGAGAAGACTAAAGAAACAATGGATGGACTGTGGAAGATGATATGGATAGAAAGGGTCACCACTACTGAGATGACGACTAATAGAGGAGTATGGAAGAAAAAGACATGTTGCGCCGACCCCAAATTAATTAGGATATGCGTGGTGATGAGTTAATTGATTGAAATATTTTCAAAAGGATTGTCTATAATAATAATGTAGTTAGTTGTTCCATATTGAAAGAAAATGAATGATAGATCCAATTGACGTAGGACATTTATATAATGTTTAACAAAAATGTGTTATTATAACTAAAGTCATCAGTTCTTTGTCTTTATCTTGTGATAATATTAACATTTTTCAAAAGGGCTTACATTGAAGTAAGGTCTAGTGAAGTTTATTTTTATACAAAAGCAATCGAAAATAGAAGTCCATTAAAAAAAAATTAGGACCCTCACTTTGGTCAAGAATTGCAGATTTATGCAGATCTTGTCTGAAGTGAAGGTCCTAATTTCAGTGAATTTGGGTATGGTTCTAAGATTGAGATTTATTTAGAAGATGAAGTTTATGGTCGAAGTGGCTGGGGATATAAGGGGGGGGGATATAGGTCGTCTGATTCCCTAGATATTAGACTACTATATATATGTCTCCTTGGTTGCAATCAATGTTTTTGTAAGCTTGTGTAACGGTGAATTTTCTAAAGATGGTTAGTTATAGAATCTATTGGAAGACTGGCGTAAAGTATCGTGGTCGTTTTCGTTTCAAAAGATTTAAAGGATTTTGATGCGGTTCTCATGATAAGAGACACTTTATATTTAAATAAAACTTTTGTTGTTTAAAACCGTGCATACGTACACGTTAATACTTGACCGTTGAGTATTATTAACATAACAGTCTTATCTAAAGAGAAAGTATATCGAATAATTCTTCATTTATTACTTTATCAATAAACAATAATAATTGTCGAAGAACAAGTGCACGCGCATAGTCACAACAATTCTCAAGTGGGTCAGTGGTTTGGTGCTAAAACTGCAGTTTTTCGGTAAGCAATGGAAGATTCTGAAATTCTGCTAGAACCACATTTCTATGGCCTACATTATATTGCTGATGTCATTCACGCAGATGTAGAAATAATTGAGAAATTATTTGGACAAGTTAAAGCGAGAAGTGAACAAAAATGCACTTGGTTAGCTGTAGGTACCAGCTGACATTGAAGCAATGATAATGAAGATAATTATGAGAATAAATGAACAATGAGAGTTTCCTCCACAATTTGAAGCGACGAAACCATATGACGTAACCGCTGAGGTCCATCCAGCCTACGTCGACTGTACTGTGTAACAGATATAAAGTTACATCGTTCGCACATTACAAACGCACCATTGCATCGCATCGAAGTTTATTGACGCCGCATCCGTCTGAACTTGCGAGTTTAAGCCTCTGCGAATGTCATCTAGGCTCATTGGCTCAGTACAAGTGCGCTAACTCGCATGTGTGCACCTTTACGCCGCGCACACGAGATACATAGAAAAAAAATTAAAACTGCTCATAAAAACACATCAAAAGATGACAGTTCAGATTCAAATTCAGAATGTTCGAATTTAGAAATGTCCGCTCAACTCGCGCGGGAAAGAGACGAACATAACTTCGAGCGTCTGCTATTTAGGTGACGTCGGCCCGGTGCATAGCGAAATATAATGAAAAGTGGCAGTAATTTCGTTGTGTTTACGCGCTGTGCTAGTTTATTTGGTTAATAGCGGTTTGTTTTTCTAATCGGCTGCGTTTCGACCGGTGGCGCCCTCTTCCTCCCATTCCCGCTCCATAGATACACATGGTTGTATTTCATGGAGCTGTCAAAACAATAGCGACCTCGTGGACTGTGATTTTTTTATGGGACAACCCCTGCGGAGTTGGCGTGATGTGTGACAGTGCCACTAGTTTTTGGCGCGGAGAAACTGTGGCGGGCGTAACGCGGAAAATTGAGCTAGCGGTGTTTTTTTCCTAACTTAACCTACGACAATCTTCAGTTGCGCGCGAGCTGTCCCCGCACGCGCCTCGCGTGTCATCCGACACGAAAATCTACGAAAATCCACCGAATGGACCCCGAGCCGGTGGCGAACCCCGCCGAATTCACTTTCCGAACTCCATGTGAGTGTGTTCAAAACGTTCCATTTTCGAATGCAGCGGAATAGTCGCGACCGCGCGTTCGATGACCTCATAAAGTGAAACTACTTTTTTCTTTCACTTTGCTCAATTTTGTGATGTAGCCATAGTGCCTTGTCGTACAAAACTTATGGAATATTGTGATGTCAAAGTGCAAACTTAGATAAAACTAGGATATAGTGTGTTAGTGAACTATTATTAATGGAGAAACAAACAAGAAGGAACATTTTATGTGCATATGGACAGATACTGCATGGACTTTAGGTGAGTACGTTTTATAAATTAATCACGTCGTTCGAACAAGTAGTTTGTAATTTATTAAGTCAGTTCTATGAACGCCAATCTTAATCTATGAACTTGATGATTGGAGCGGAGTGAAGTTGTCTGCGTGTGAGTTGCATTGCTAGATTGCGCCTGCAAACTCACCCATGTTACTATCGCAAACTTCGTTCGTGCTGGACAGTGCGAGGGAAAAGGGTGCTTATTGACACAATTTTGAAGATAATATAGGTTCTGTTTTGTTTGTATGTGTTATTTTTGGGTTGACGAACTTGGTGAAAGATATTTTTGTTTGGTAGGACACATCAGTATTTTTGTAGTGCGTCGCCTTGCGTGCTCACGATTGGCCTTCGTGCTATCAGCGTAGGTATAGGAACGCTAACCTATTAGTTTGCCTAGGTTTGTAGCGATAATAAGTTCGACTCGATGGAGTTTCAATGACGAACTCCTAGTACCTACTCTTTTGGTAGTATTTTTTTAAAATAATTCTTCCTAAACTTATATTTCCTTCGAATTTATTTTCAGCTTTGTCTTTACCAACCTCTTTATTTTAAATATTTGTAAATAGAACTTCACCAAAAAATTGGCTAATAAACGGTTCTTTAATTGAAATAAGAACAAAGAAAAATATCGAGTTGTCGCAACAACTTTTTACCGTCCACAAGTACCTACCTAGGTACTTAGGTAGTTAGTGAATGGCGGGAAACCGGCTTACTTTATATGACCATAGATCAGGCTGATCATGAACTAGTGTAGTGATACTATTATTTCTAGTAGCTACTGGGTAAATAACTTTATTACGATATCTTGGTGAAAATGGCGTAAAAGGATCTAGGAAATAAGTGACCTTTCAGATTTGAGGTTTTGGAAACCTATACAATTTTAGGATTGCTTTTTCATTTCGAATTTGAATTTAATATTCTTTAAAAAAAAACATGCTTAGTTGCCTACTTAATTGACAGAAGATAGATGAATAACCACCCTAAATTAGATACCATGTAGCTACCTAGGCCCCATTTGGATACTTTTAACTGTGAAGTACCTAATATAAAAATGTAAGAAAGTTAATAAAAACAATAATTTTATAAGATCTACTGAAATAATTGAATTGAAAAAGGAAAAGCGAAATGAGAATACTAAAGACGAAAAACAGTTTCCTGAAACACTTGTTTAAGAAAATCATGAAGAAAACACTAATAAATAAATAAATAATCTTCATAATGAATCACTAGACTCACCTCTAACCATTCAATAGTCAGTGGTTCAAGGAAGTCCGATTGTCTTTAAAACAAAAGATAGTGTTAATGTACGTGACTTTTGTAATATAAACAACTCTAGTCTAGCCACTGATGACGATTTGATTTCCGGCAGAAGATCCTTTGCTTGGGCGACTCAAGTGGGGGAGGCAAATGTGAATAGAGGATGATGACAAGTCAGGTAGCAGTATTCTTATGATTCTTGAAATGATGATGGCTGGAAGGGGAAAGGAAGACAGAAACAAAAGATGAGTGAATTGTGAGAAAGGTGATACGAGTGAAAATGGAGTCAATGATAACGTAACGGCTGACACTTCGAGGGGAGATTGGGAGGGAGTTTGTGCTCTGACCCTAAATAAGATGGGACAAGAGGAGGCAGAATAAGAAAATCAGACAAAAAGATTAAAGGAATTTATCTTTTAAAGTCTTCTTACGCAAAATACGCGCTTTAACGTGGAGTTGCGGACACCAGCCCGTAATACTAATAATGTCTTCTGAAGTTCTCATTGAAACGGAAAAAACTATTAACGTTTGACCACCGAACTATTGTTTTAAGCGGGAATGTCCTAATTACATTTTACTCATGTGCCTTTTCCACGACAACAGGGAGTACCTACCTATTCATGATATTTTCTTGTGAAAATTAGGGACAAAAAACATCGCCAACTAACTTGGGTTTCCTAGGAATACGGTTCCGTCATGTTATGACGTTTGTCATGAAAATCTGTCATTTTCACTAGTATTTGACATTAAGGTGTCAAATACCCTCTGTATTAACACGGCCGCTATTATGTGACCGTTCACCATCTTCTTAGGAAATCACCTTTATAAGATAGAGATTAGAGTCTATTTCAAGAAAAGATGTTGGGATATCGATATCCTTCTCTTCCTTACCAGCTTCATCAACAGCACTCTACGCTGCTGGAAACAGGCTTTTCCAATTGCACGCGATTAACTCGATCCTCAGATTCTCTCATCTACTACTCATTAATAACTGCAGCTGCTAATGATAACGAATAGCCTTCGGATCTTTTTTGTGACTAGAATTCTTGTTCTCTTCGCAATTTGTTTATTCTGTATTATCTACTATCAAATTAAGTATCAGTATTATCAACTGGTAGTTATTGTACTTTATCCTGATTTACTTCCGAGTGTGGCATCTTTGGCATGATATCACCAAAGAGACCGTTCTTTGGTTTAAAATTTTCTTTCGTTTGTTTCGCTGAATCCAGTAAAAGGACTGTCTCTTCTTCAAACTAATCATACTTCTGTTTAAGATATTGGCTATACTCCTGCTTATCCCATTACGCCACATTATGTGTTAGATCCTGACATTATCTTTTCACAAATAACCCGAATGCAGCGCTATCAGCATGGTTTACCTTAAAATATTTACCTCGAAATTCTTAAAATATCGACTCCAGATTAAAACATCGTAAATTAGGGAATACCCATGTATGGGTAAACATGTTCTAGAATAACTCATGGGTGACCGACAATATTCCCACAAAATTGAATAACAAATTTTAATAATGAAATAAGGAAACCAGTGCGTTCAATATTTAATAGAACAATGAGATGTTGTTTTTCAACCGTTTAATTTTAAACCACATAATATTTGACCAGTGATAGGGTAAACTGAAAAAAAACGGAGTTAAGGCCCGTTATATTAGTCGATATTAGGATGATACCTTCATTAAAATTTCGTATGATATTTGTACTTTGTGCTATGTCCAACGAAAAATGTATCTTTGCTTTTATCTTATGATTTTGAATTTTTTATCAACCCTTTTCCTTCAAGATTTTACTTTTTGTCATATATTTCTGTCATACTTTTTTGAGTTGTCAATTTCTGCCTGACACGTATTCATAAAATCTTGGGTAAATTCTCTCAGAATGACCATCTTCTAACGACACGAGAAGTTAAAAAAAAAAATTAAGTCATTTAGAATAAAATTGAGCTAGTAACTGCAGAGTAATTTAATTAATAATTTCAAATTAATAATTAATTGCCAAAAAACCAAAATTTATAGTTAATTGCCTAAAAATTCCCTTCCAAATGCTACCGAAATAGGTAGGTACCTATTTATCATCGGGATAGTAACAATCGTGTTTTACCTTTTAAATCAAAACTTGCCGAATAACCTTTTTGGTCTTATTACAATGTTTTATGAATAGGTTAATTTTATCCTCAATATTAGTAATTTTATTTTACTTCATAAAATTTAGTTTTAGAACGAACCAAATATAGTCCTTGCGGGACACCGAGCAACATCGCTTAGATTTATTTTAGATTCGGTTGAATATTAATAAATTAGTGTCTATTGGGCATATTAATTTCTTGTTACAGATGGTCATTGAAAATAACTTATGAAGATGGTCAGTTTTGTTATTACGTGGAGCAATCAAATTAATTGTTGTCACAGGATTAATTAACTTCGGTAAGTACCCATAGTGTGCATCACCAAAATGCATACCTAGCTTCGATATGACTCGGTCCGTGACGCAATATACCTATTCATTTGAAGTGTCGCACTTAAAATTTTAACGAAAGCCTATTTTTAGTGATTGTATAACCAATATGCTATGAACCTACCTGTGTTTAAATATATTAATTACTGGTAGCATGATCCAAAAATTAATGTTTTTGTGAAATCTTCCATTGTCACAATTTACCTTTGGCAGAATTGGTGTTTCTAATGAATTAATATTATGAAATTGGTGATTGAAGGTATATAAACACTGCCACTTAAGTTTGTTGTCCCTATGTTGAGGTTTGTCCAGACTAACCTGTGGATTGATCGCAAGTAGGTTACATACATGTTGTGCTACTGCTTAATATTCTGAGAGTAGTTACTTACGGGTTTCAAATACTTATTCCGCAGACAGGCACTTTTGCTCTACATTATTTGTATGATAATCTCGAATTTCTCTCACACCACAATATATCAATTTATCGTCAACATCATCAAGGGCAGAGGAGATGCTTATCCCAATTTATTTCCATTTGGCGCAGCATATCTTCTTCTGATCTCTGTCAGATCAACCCTCCTCTCAGTAATCTTTCTAATCGTGTCCACCTTTCTAACCACACCAGACATTCCACATCCATGAAATATACTTCCATTTACAACCCCCTACTTGGCTAATACAACCACTCTTTAAAAAAACATGTCAAGCTTAAATCTGTTAGCTGCACGAAAGGAAATATCGATCGCTCAGAAATATGTCCAAACGTGCATTTAATATTCGTGCCGGTCAATTCGGGTAGGACAATCGATACAGGTAAACTGTCATGCTTTACTGTGGTTCATCGAACGGGAGGCGGCAGTGAAGAAGTATTTAGGGCAATTTTGCAGATTGCTTGGTCTTTGATTTTATATACGTAGGTATTTGTTGTAGTGTGCTTACCTTCATAACCAAGATAAGTTATATTAGCCGCATCAGAAGGCCAATTCTCGTAACTAAAAACGTTCAAAATCTAGTCGCGATCTCGTCTCAGCGACAATGAATGTTACAAACTTGTCAAAAATGTGGGATTGTGGTATTTTTGACAGATTGAGACTTAATGCAAATGTAATTATGAACAATCTTAAATTATGGGAAAGACAATTCCCGTATTTTAAGCCCTCTGATCTTGGGCTCGTAACATATAAGTCATCAGAAACAGAAATGGCCACCTTAGCCAAAAAAATATTATTACTTATAATATATTTTCCAAGATTTGGGGAAATTCTTTATGAGTTGCATTGTTCTTTGTCGTATTATTTTGATTCTTGGTAAGAAATGTGTGATTGATAAGGTTTTTTTTCTATTTTCGGGTTTTATCCGACGAATTTGGGTGTTTCTTTGATATCAGCTGGTTTGTTGTCTCATTATTTAGGTTAGGTGCTTGTGGATTCTGAGTTAGGTGCTATTTACGTGTATATCTATAGCATGGCTTTATGTTTTTGTTATTTTTTCTCAGGGACGAGCTGCTTACATGATAATAGCTCCACCTGTAGTATGTCCTATACAAATGATTAGCTTGTCAGCACGCTTGCTAACAGCACTGACTGCTCAATCGCCGGATACACTTATTTACCAACTTAACTCTCATGGAAGGGTTATTTTAACGCCAATTACTTAAAATCCATTTACCTGGTAGCTGTTCTAATGTTTTACTTTATAATTTAATAATAGTTGAAGGCAATAATAGTAATAACTAGAACCCAGTTAATAGTTATTTAATACAGCTTCTAATTATTTAATTGCAGTGTGTTGACGATACTTCTCAAGTATTTTAATTTATTCTTTCCTTATATACATCGACTGCTATGCACTTGCATTGGTACAGGACACGTTTGTACCTACCTATATATAGGTATTCTATGAATATTTAGTCATCAGACTTTGTTAGTGTATTCATGCTTATAAACTAGTTTTCTGACTGGTTTTACATAGTATTGCCGTATATCTGAGTTAAGATATCAAAGGGGTCGGAAATTAAACTAGGATAATCAGCCTATATATTTATAATGTTCCCAATGCTGGGATACAGGTCTCCCTTCGAGAGGGAGCGAACCGTAATCCACCATACGGGCCCAGTGCGGGTTGGGTAGATGTCACATGTCTCCGAATTTTTGGTTCGTCATGCCGGTTTCCTCACGATGTTTTCCTTCACTGTCTTGAGGGCAGTAGCCACTACTGCTCTTCAAGTAACCTGCAGAACCAATAATTAGTCTCATTAATGCTAAAAAAGGATTTAGCTTACGTAAGCTAAATTCTTTGCCTTAAAACTCTTCAACCTTCGACAGTTTCTATGGGATTTCTATTAGCAAAAGCTCCGAGAAAACATGGACATCCAACCGCTATCCTAGCTCCATCAAAATCAAACCATGCTCGCAAAAAACGAAGTCCCGTTACTGAATGGTCAATGGCCTTAGCTAGCAGCGGTACCGTGAAACTATATCAGTATTTGCATTATTTTGTGTCACCGTTGACAGAACAGATGACAGCTAAAGCTGCGGTGAAGGGTGGGCGTTTTGGGGGACTGTATTATGTAATTTTGACGTTCGAAAATTGCTGATTTTCAGCCTAGTTTCAACAAATGAATTTTGATTTTGAGATTATTTTGCTCATTATCTAGTGTAGTGGGAAAAGGTAGGGGACGATGTTGCCCAGCAGTGAAACAATGTTGCTTCACAGCTTTTACTTATAGAAATAAGTATATTACTGTCGAAGAATGAAGAGGTTGAGCACATCTTTAAGGCTCGTACACACTGGCGCGACTTGTCGCGCGACGCGACTTTAACAATACAATTTCTAATAAAACTTCACGATTGAACAATTACCGGTGTCGCGTCGCGCGACAAGTCGCGCCAATGTGCCTTTACGTCAAACAAAAAAAAATTCACTTGAACTAAGTATGCAAATATTTACACTCTTATTCATAAAACGCTGCTTGTAGTTAAGAAACGTTTAAACGTCAAAAATGTATGTTTAAAGAGGCGCTAATCATTACTTAACTTTAAGTAGCGTTTATGAATAGGGGGGTAAATTTTCTGACTACACATTACCTACCTACTGCCAAAGTTATGGATAAAATTGTCACGTCATATGCTTAGGTAATCCGGTTCATCCTTCAACTGTACTACATTGATATTATAAGTAAGAAGAGGAGGTAGGTTACCTATCCAACATTCGATCTTCAAAAACGGCAAATTGTCACACTATTAGATGACATGTGGAAAGAGGACGGCATGTCGTAATTATCGGGAACGAAAAAGAGACAAGACGATACGTAACTTTGCTAATTAGCCAAGTTTTGAAGTGCCACTTACAGAGCGCTTATAAACTGCTAAGTATTCAACTAAAAATATTAACTTAAAACATAATTTTCTTTAATAATTAAGTCAGATAGAGCCTATAACTGAAAGTTAAACTATATTTTCTTAGCCATGCAAAAGAAGTCAAAAGACAGTGCTAGGTATGTCAGAATGTCTGAATGAGTATGTGTAAGACTCATGCTGCTGAAGGGCGCTTAGTACTTTGTTGAGTTGATTAGGTACTTAAGGAAGGCAATCTGTCTACTCTCATTCATTCTGCCTAGCCTTTTTTCCAATCATGTTGGGGTCGGCTTCCAGTCTAACCGGATGCAGCTGAATACCAGTATTTTACATGCAGCGAATGCCTATCTGACCTCCACAACCCAGTAACTGGGTAATACGATACCCCTTGGTAAGACTAGTTGTCAGACTTTCGGGCTTCTGACGACTCGTAATGCCTGTCAAAGATACACGAACGACAGGCGGGACCAACGGCTTAACGTGCTTTCCGAAGCACGGAGGAGTCTCGGTATGTAAAGATGGTCACCCATCCACGGACCAACCCCGGCAAGCGTAGCTTAACCTGATGGATCGACCCGTGCGGCTGTTATTACTTAGCCACGAGCGCCTCTCCTCCACAATCGGTCTACTCTTTTTAAGCCTATTTACTTTTAAAAGAAACTCCATTTTAAAGGTGTGCATGCTGAACATTACACCTACATATTCAGGTTTTAAGCACAGTTAGCAGTGTTGAAGCAGTCGTGACAGTAACTCAGTATAAGAACGGCAGGTGGCGCCACGAGCAGTTCTAAGTACGATCAGAGGCGGCCGCGATGCGTGCGCGCAGCCTGTAAGTAAGTACCACTTACAAACACGATGTTTTCACTTATACTTATCCTGCAGATAGTTGGAAAGGTAACCTGGGAGAAGAAATTATTTGATCTAGTCGTTTTTTAGGAATATCTTGGATTTTTCTCACGTTCCGGGATTATAAAAAATACGTCTATAATCCTATTAGGATTAATAAAATGGATTTTAATTTTCTTGCTTTATTATTATGTAGATAGTTTAATTATTAAAAATCCCTATATACATATTAGATACCTAAATAAACCCCAATACGTATGTAGGTAGTACAAGGTGGTACTTAAATAAAAGTGTTTAGTAATCGACCAATGGACGATGAATTGTATATCGAAGCAATAAAGACGTGCGCAGGATTCGAATTAGCTATCTTCCTTTTTTGCTTTTGTAATGAAACGAATCTTAAAATAAAATCGATACATAAATATGTTATGTTTTAATTTTGTGTAGATACCTAGTACATTACCGACCTCATCTAGTTTTAAAACATGTGATTGACGTGTAAAAGTGTTTTTACAAACCTACTTACAGAAAATAAATCATTTATCATTTTAAAAAAACAACAAATTGACCTCAGTGTTCATTAAAATAATAAAATAATATTTATGTAGCCACTCGAACCCATAAAGTCGTTTTTTTGTTGACATGGCAAACCAGATTTTTATTAACTAAAACTACAACTACGAAATTATTCTTTTTAGCACAAAAAACCTTATTTTTTATTTCCAACCCTTATTTTTAAAACAGAAAATTTATAAAACAAACGCATATTAAAAAAAAAAAACAATGATTCGAAAATTAAATTAGCTTTCCTGTCCGACCATCAAACAAGAAGCCTCATCAGTCCACAATTCAAGATGGCCGCCTATTTTTTGTCTATTCACTAACGGCCAGGCGTGTATTAGAACCAGTTTCTTGCGTTTCATACACTTAACCTTGTCATTAGGCGCGCCAAGTCATTTTTGAACATAGAATACAACCGCCATCTGCAATTTTTCTAACATTCCATTCTTCATTTTAAGTCCTAATACATAAAGTTGCGTTTTGTTTGTCATGGAGGGCAACGTGTGACGTTTTGTAATGAGTGATGTTAGATTTTCGTCACACGGCACTACGTATCCCCTCCATGCGCAGTGGCAACGCACGGTAAATTGCTCTACATGATGGAGATATTTTTTTATTTATTTTTTGACTAGCTGCCCATTAGAAATTTTATTATACTGTAGATATGTGAGCATAAAAGTTGTATTAAAATATAATTATGATGTCCGTTTTATGAGTAGCCGGTCATAATGCAAATGTTCTAAACTAAATGGGAGTAAATTTTTGTCTTAAACTATACCAAATCAGTAACAAGTATCGTATTCATATATATTTATTTCTTATAAATACATTTACATTCCACTCTTTTTCGAAGAGAGGAGGCCAGTATCCCAGCGGTGGGACATTATAGGCTGTTTATGTATGTTATATATATGTATGTATTATGTAACCATAAATCCTAAACACCTGTTTATTATGCTAATCTCTTATAATAAGTAGTTACTAATAAGCATAATTAACCGGTAAACTAGCCTTGCTAAAACGAATAAAATTCCATTAAAAGATGATGTCACTGCATGTAAAATTAAATAACGGAATGGCATTTAAAAAATCTAATAATAGTCGCGCCCATCAAGGATACAACTATCTTGCGCGCTATCAAATAGTTCAAGATACAAGGTGTCTTTATCTAATTCAATAGCACCCTTCCCACACGTTAACCAGCTTAACTTGACCCTCCCGCCAACCATTAACATTCATCTATTACATCAAAACGTTTCAAACAGCCGTCCGCGCAACAGGTCAATTTAAATTAGTCGAACAAGCGCTCTCGACATAACCCGAGTTACTCCGAACGCAGCCGAATGGATCTAACATGGCGGCCTGCGTCACGGTTTTGAGGTTAAGGTTTGACATTTCCAACCGTTCTAAACAAAAACTAGTTTAGAGCAAACATGTAATTTGCACTCTATCACATCGTTTTAGAGTTAATTTTCGCTCATTTGCGTGTTGATTATGAATGGATAAGGTCGCAAATGGCGCGCAACCGCTGTCATTTTCTTACGCTGGTCGTAATAAAGGTCTTGATCTTTACATTGAATTTGCTGCTACCGCGTTATTTAGCTTTGGTTTCGCGCGTGCGTAGTTCTCACGGATACATTAGTTCATTATAGTTGGTTAATTAAGGGCTGTAGTTTTACTTAGTCGGCTATTAAACCGTGTTTTTTATGTCGGACGTCTTCGTATATGTCTTTGTTCGGCGGAATTTTAATTAGGGACCATGGATCCATGAATTAGTACTTTCTACGAAGGGGAAAGGATACTTAACTTTGTTTGAGTGTGCCGAGATATTTTTTAATGAGAGTGTAGTCATTTGTTTCTCACGCCACGCTTGACACATTTGAATGTAATCTGCTGTTTTTTAAATCAGCCAAGATGTAAGTAAATTGCACTTTCAAGGCAATTAAAAACATAAACCTTTGTGAGATAAACTAATGTCAACACTGCCACCCATCGATAAAATGCGTTGTTGACACCTGTCAGTTTCATATGTGTTTTGCAAATTTGATCCTTAAATTATCCAGCTGACAGGTGTCAGGAGCGCATTCTCTCAACGGGCGTACTGTAGGTAGGTTACCTTAATAGTAATAAAAATTGCTTCAAGACCTAAAAAATATTAAATATTTTAAAATGTTACCCAGGTGAATTTTATCAGGACATTCGTACAAACCTTCTAGTGGTCATAATAATCAGCATAAAACGTTCCCATTGCTGGGTCTCAAGCCTCTGTGAGAGGTAGCGGACCATAATCCACCACGAGGGCCCAGTGCGCGTTGGTGGATGTCACATGACTTCAAATTTTTGGTTCTAGGACATGTCTGTTTCCTCACGATGTTTTCCTTCGTCGAGAAGTAATGATGTTATATATTACACAAAGTAAAGTGCCTGCCTGGGTTCGAACCCATGACCAACTCGAAAGGTCGAAGTCGAAGTCGAAAAGAAGGGTTGGGCAGAGTACCTACACCCACATTTCGCCAGTTATGTTTCCTATGTAATAGGGGGCGAGCCTATTGCCATCAACCGGACACAAATTCAGGCTTAGCAATTCCAGATTGAAAAACCAAATAACACTTTGCCGGACCCGGGAATCGAACCCAGGACCTCATGCTCAGGCGTAGCGCTTGCGACCACTAGATTAACGAGGCAGTCAATACGATTATTATTATATATAAAAATGAAACCCGTTTTCCGTTGTCACGACATAACATGAAAACGGCTGGACCAAATTGGATAATTCTTTTTTTGTTAGGTTCTTTATTCTCAGGAGAAGGTTTTTAGGTAGGGTAGGTAGGGTAGGTAGGGTAGGTAGGGTAGGTAGGGTAGGTAGGGTAGGCAGGGTAGGTAGGGTAGGCAGGGTAGGTAGGGTAGGTAGGGTAGGTAGGGTAGGTAGGGTAGGTAGGGTAGGTAGGGTAGGTAGGGTAGGTAGGGTAGGTAGGGTAGGTAGGTAGGAAGGTACGCCGTAGAAAAGTACTTAGTGCTACCCGTGCGAAGCCGGGGCGGGCAGCTAGTATTTTATATAAATAAGTAAATGTTTTGTTTATGCATGTATTTATTGTATATATTATATGCATGGTACACCACAGACTACCTGCAGTATTGTCTCTCCTTTGTCCCTTAATCCATCTAAAGGTT